>CM066313.1:62805233-65733983 GCA_033807775.1 Saussurea involucrata | reverse complement strand
TCTACTATTTGCACAGCTTTGCAGAGCATCTTTTCAGAAAAAAGTACAGTTTTTCGGCTGAAAAGACTGTTGGGGTTTTAGGGTCAGAATGCTATATCAACATGAATGTTGCTGCAGCACTGAACCTTTTCCAGCAATTTTTCAAACTTTGAAAACTTCATGTTTTAAAACAAAAACAAAAACTAAACCACTTTATTTACATATTTACAAAATGGACATGCTTTTTCAAGCCTCTGAGATCACTTCTAGGATTGAGAGAGTTGTACCCCAGATGTGGTACCAATGGAGTCGGTAGCTGCAACTTCATGACAGGACTTTACTCTTTGACCATTCACTTTGAAAATGGATCCATTGTTGGGGTCAATGAGTTCAACAACTCCATAAGGATGGACTTTATGAACATCAAATGGCCCTGTCCACTTGGATCTTAGTTTTCCTGGAAAAAGTTTCAATCTAGAGTTAAAAAGTAAGACTTTTTGGCCAGCTACAATTTCTCTTGGTGAGATCCTCTTATCATGCCATTTTTTGGTTTTATCTTTGTAAATTTTAGCATTTTCATAAGAGTGATCCCTCAATTCTTCAAGCTCATTAATCTGTAGCTTCCTTCTTTCACCTGCATCATTAAGACACAAATTCAGCTCTTTCAAAGCCCAAAAGGCTTTGTATTCTAGTTCAAGTGGTAGATGGCATGCTTTCCCAAAAATAACTTATATAGGGACATTCCAATGGGTGTCTTATAGGCAGTCCTATAAGCCCATAAAGCATCATCAAGCTTGAAGGACCAATCCTTCCTTGTTGGCTTTACCACTTTCTCTAGAATGCTCTTAATCTCTCTGTTGGAAAGTTCTGCTAAACCATTAGTTTGAGGGTGATAGGCTGTTGCTACCCTATGGTTTATGTTATACTTTTCTAGAACTCTTTTCATCATGTTATTCACAAAGTAGGTACCCTCATCACTGATCATGGCTCTAGGGGTACCAAATATTGTGAATATGTGCTTATGCAAAAACTTAACTATAGTCTTGGCATCGTTGGAGTAACAGGCTGTGGCTTCTACCCATTTGGATACATAATCCACAACCACCAATGTGTATTGATTGTTTCCAGACATGGGAAATGGACCCATGAAGTCAATTCCCCATACATCAAAGATTTCTACTTCAAGAATGCCATTGAGGGGCATTTCATGTCTTTGGGAGATGGATCCAACCCTTTGACACTCATTGTACCTCTTTACAAAATTATCAGCATCTTGGAAGAGTGTTGGCCAGAAAAACCCAGATTGAAGAACCTTGGCTGCAGTTCTTTGGCCACCAAAGTGGCCACCATATGCAGCAACATGACAATGCTGCAACACTGCAGGCACTTCCTGATGAGGTATGCACCTCCTTAGGATCTGGTCAGCCCCTACCTTAAACAGAAAGGGGTCATCCCAAATATAGTTCTTTGCACCATGGATCAGTTTCTTCTTTTGGCGTTTGTTTAAATCTGGTGGAATGATCCCAATAGCCAAGAAATTTGCAATGTCTGCAAACCAAGGGGCTGTATGATGCTGCAGCATCAAGAGCTGCTCATCAGGGAATTTCTCATTAATTTCACCAGTGATTGATTCTCCTTTTTCTAACCTGGACAAGTGATCAGCAACTTGATTGTTCACCCCTTTTCTATCTACTATTTCAATCTCAAACTCTTGAAGCAAAAGGACCCACCTTATTAACCTTGGCTTGGCATCTTTTTCGGAAATCAAATATTTGATGGCTGCATGGTCAGTGTAAACAATGACCTTAGTACCCATTAAGTATGATCTAAACTTTTCAAATGCAAAAACCACAGCCAAAAGTTCTTTCTCAGTGGTTGTGTAGTTTATTTGAGCGTCATTTAGAGTTTTACTGGAATAGTAGATTGGGTGGAAAACTTTCTCATTAACTTGTCCTAAAACAACACCAACTGCCCAATCACTTGCATCACACATAGTTCGAATGGTTTTGTCCAATCAGGAGTAACAACAATAGGGGCAGAAATAAGTGCTTTCTTCAAAGTGTTGAAAGCAGATTTACACTCCTTGTTGAAATCAAATGGTTGGTCATGCTGGAGTAATAAACAGAGGGGTTTGGAAATTTTTGAAAAGTCTTTTATTAACCTCCTATAAAATCCAGCATGTCCAAGAAAACTTCTTATACCTTTAACATTTGTGGGCTCAGGTAGACTTTCAATGACTTCTAGTTTGGTCTTGTCTACCTCTATTCCCCTTTTTGAAATTACATGACCCAAAACAATGCCTTCTTTTACCATGAAATGACATTTCTCCCAGATTAGAACTAGATCAGTCTCCTCACATCTCTTAAGGCTTTGTTCTAAGTTTTTCAAACAATCCTCATAAAAAGATCTATAGACAGAGAAGTCATCCATGAAAATCTCCATAGAGGTTTCCAACATATCAGAGAAGATGGACATCATGCATCTCTGAAATGTGGCTGGTGCATTGCATAATCCAAAGGGCATCCTCCTAAAGGCAAAAGTACCATAAGGGTAAGTGAAAGTTGTTTTCTCTTGGTCCTCAGGTGCTATAGCAATCTGGTTATACCCTGAATAGCCATCTAAAAAGCAATAGTATTCTTTTCCAGCTAGTCTATCCAACATTTGGTCTATGAATGGCAAAGGGAAATGGTCTTTGTGGGTTGCTTTGTTAAGCTTCCTACAGTCCATATAAATCCTCCACCCTGACACTATTCTGGTTGGGATTAGCTCATTCTTTTCATTTTCTACCACAGTGACACCCCCTTCTTTGAAACACACTGGACAGGACTTACCCAATTGCTACTTGCTATAGGGTAAATGATTCCAGCATCAAGCCACTTTAGGATTTCTTTCTTGACCACTTCTTTCATTACAGGGTTCAATCTCCTTTGAGGCTCTACAGAGGTAAAGTCCTTGTCTTCTAAGATTATCTTGTGTTGACAAATGGATGGACTTATACCTTTAAGGTCAGAGATGGTCCAACCTACGGCTTTGGTGTAAGATTGAAGAATTTCAACTAGCTGGTTCTCTTGCTCAGTTTCCAAAGAAGCTGAGATGATCACAGGTAGCTTACTGTTCTCCCCCAATAATGCATACTTAAGGTGGGCAGGTAATTGCTTCAACTCCAAATATGGTGGTGCTTCTATTTATGGTAAAGGGGTTTTGTGTGTGGGCTCTTCTTCCAAAAGCTCAAATGCTGCAGCTTGCTGCAGTAACTCACTACTGTCTAAATTACTATCCTCCTCACTGTCACTATCCTCAAGTTCTTCCAACTGCTCACTTTTGGTTCCTAGAATCTCTTCTAAGGCTCCCTCATGACACATTGATTCAATGGTGCTTAGCATAGAACATGTCTCAACTTCATCACGATGTTTCATGGAATTGAAAACATTAAAAGTAACATTTTGGTCGTTCACTCTCATAGTCAACTCTCCCTTTTGGACATCAATGAGTGTTCTACCAGTGGCAAGGAAAGGCCTTCCTAAGAGTAAAGGTGTATCCTTATCTGCTTCAAAGTCAAGGATTATGAAATCAGCTGGGAAGATGAACTTATCTACTTGTACTAAAACATCCTCTATCTTGCCCTTAGGATATGCTATGGTTCTGTCTGCCAACTGTAGAGTCATAGTGGTTGGTCTAGCCTCTCCTATCCCTAGATTTTTGAAAATGGATAAGGGCATAAGGTTTATGCTAGCACCAAGATCACATAGAGCATTTCCTACATGCTTCCCACCTATAGAACAGGGAGTTACAAAACTCCCAGGATCTTTCATTTTAGGGGGGAGTCTATTGGAAACAAGGGCACTACATCCTTCTGTAAGGGCAACAGTTTCATACTCAGTGAGTTTCTTTTTCTTACTCAAGATATCTTTCAAAAATTTGGCATAGCTAGGCATGTTTTCAATAGCCTCTACCAATGGGATATTAATGTGCAATTGCTTGAATACATCCAGAAACTTCTTAAACTGACATTCCTCCTGTTGATTCGTCAACCTCCGTGGGTAAGGAATGTAAGGTGGAACAGGAGCAATCACTGCCTTCTTAGGATTTGGTATGGATTGGACAGTGGGGGTTTCTATTGGTTGGTCAGGTGCTGCAGCAACAGGATCTGATGGTGTTAGATCTGTAGCAGCATCTTTCTTGCTTGTATTGGGGTTTACTTCACTTGGAAAGCGTAATGGGTAGTCAGACTTAGGTGGTACAGTCACAGCTTCTTCAATCACCACTGGTTCAAGAACAACAGTGGGAGTTGCTACAGCAACAGATGGTGTTACTATAACACTCTTCTCACTGATGGGCTGTATGACAGTCTTTGGTTCTTTTGGATCACTGTTAACTAAGTCTTTTCCACTCCTTAGACTAATAGCTTTCACTTGTTCTTTGACCACATTTCTAGGGACTTCAGTATCACTAGGTAGTGTTCCATTTGGTCTATGTCTCAACTCTATGGCCATTTGTCCTATTTAAGTCTCCAAATTCTTGATGGTAGCATTTTGGTGATTCATGGCTGAAGTGGTATGGGTTATAAAACCTTTCAGCACAGCTTCCAAGGAAGCTGGTTGTTCACCTTGCTGGTTAGGAAGCTTTTGGTAGGTAGATGGACCTTGTTGGTACGGACCTTGTTGGTTTGGTTGATAATTTTGCTTCTAATCTTTCACAGCTGGTGGATTCAAACATGGGGTTGTGCCAAGAAAAATTAGGATGGTTTTTCCAACTGGCATTGTAAGTGTTACCAAACTGATTAGCTCTGTTGTGGACGTAGTTCACAGATTCAACATTTAGGCTGCATTGGTCAAAAGTATGACCTTTACCACAGTACACACACTGAACTGGTAGGAACTCTGAGACAGATGCTGCAGCAACAATATTGGCAGCTGGAGCATTCATGTTGTGCAACATGGTGTTCATGGCTGTTAACTGAGCAGTTAAAGCAGTAATAGGATCTGTTCCAGTGATTCCCACAGTTGGTCTGAGTACAATTGCTCTGGAATCTATCCACTGACCACTATTGTTGGCAATTTTTTCTAAAATATTGTAACCATCAGTGTAGGTACTAGAGATAAAGGCTCCACCTGCAGTAGCATCAAGCATTTGCTTAGCTGACATATCAAGACCATTGTAAAAGGTCTCTAGCTGTATGCAGTATGGAATGCCATGATGTGGGCATTTCCTTAATAACTCTTTGTACCTTTCCCAAGCCTCAGGAACTGCCTCTCCATTTAATTGTTTAAATTGACAAATTTCATTTCTAAATTGGGCATTCCTGGTTGGGGGAAAGTATTTTCTTAAAAACTTTTCAGCCATTTCATTCCAAGTTGTGATTGAATCAGGAGCTAAAGAATTGTACCAAGCTTTGGCTCTATCCCTTAAAGATCATGGAAATAACTTCAGCCTTAAGGCTTCAACAGATACTCCACCAAGATGAAATGTAACCCCAAAAAGGCTACAACAACTAGCAACCCATGCAAGTATACATGTTTTACTAGTGTCGTCCAAAGCAAGTAATAATGGTAAGTAATACCAGATGTCGTACCTCAAGGACTTTCAAAGCAAGAAGAGTAACAACAAGTTGGTTTTAAAGCTGGATTTTGGTAACAAGATTTTTAGTAACTGAAAGAAAAGTACTGATAGATAATAACAAGAAATTAAAGATAGTATGGGTGCAACATCAGGTTGGATTTGGGCTAACAAAGTGCTCAGGGCATTGCTATAGCAAGCACAAGAGTGCTGCAACAAAGACTCCTTCAATACTACTGAATTGAATGGACTTCCAAAGGAAGTTCAGATTAGACTTTTTACGTAGGGTGGGCACTTGGTAAGTGCTACAAGAACCTACTAGTCGGATCTTACCTTTCTTTCCATATAGTTTCTCAACCCAAAGGATTGAAGCAACTCATTATAGTCTCTATAACACAACCACCATAAACACTTGCGTTGTCTCCATTTTGAGTCCAACTCATCCAAATAGAATAACACTCGTCACTTTGTCAAAGACTATAGGATGAAGCATTCATGTTGTTTATGAATAGTAAAGCAGAAAATCAATGCAAACAAATGTCCAACTTAATCTGCCAACCTTCACTCACACCCACACTATGGTGTTTAGCCTACCATACTGGAATGTAAATGCTTAAAAGTAAATGACATGTATGTAAATGACGTAATGTAAGTGCAGAAAGTAAAGAAAGCTGTAAAGGTTGCTATAGCAACAGACAGAAACGTAATGACTTGTAACATAAAGATTGCAATTGAAATTTAAAGTACTTGGTAACAAAGCTTAGGACAAACTTTGTTCCAGTAGAAGCTGAGTTCAAATGAAAGACAAGCTAAACTGTTTATACTAGAAAGCAAGGAATCAAAAGATGCTCTAACAAGTACAAAAGTGGTTATACCCAATGGGTAATAACCAAGCATCTAAGTACAACTAAAGTAAAGCAAATAAAAGGTTATCATAGGGAGCATCTACAGGAGCATCTTCAGGGGCATCTTCAGAGGTATCTTCAGGGTTGACTTCTGCCCAAGGGTGTACTAAAAGATGCCAGAGATCTTCCTTTAACAAAATAAAATCGTCCAACTTGATTGAGCCATGCCTGCCAATATCACCGCTGTGGCATCCCCTGCTGTAGCAACATAGAAATCAGCAAAGTTCACCAAAAAGATAGGATTATTCCATAAACTACATCCTAGCTCCATTCTAAAGAATAGGTGTAAAATAAGACTAAAAGACTCAATATCTAATTGGGAAAGATGTAAAGTAAGGTAAACTAAAGTCCTAAATGGGTATAAAAGTGTATATAAATACACACTTATCAGGAGGTTGCATGATCCATTGATGGTTTTCTTGAAGAAAAGATGAAGATTTGAAGGTTTTGGAAGCAAAAGTTATAGGTTCGTTCGAGAGTTCTTGAGAGTTAAAAGATGAAGAAGAAGGGTAAAAGGGGGTTTTAAATGAATAAAGACGTGGTGAAAAAGTAAATTTGGATAAAATTTGGAGTCCATACTCAAGTGGTAGCCGTTTCAAAACCGACGGACAGTGCACAACCAATCAGAAGATGCCTCGTGGGTTCTGACGGTTCAGGACGAAGGGACGTGCGCTCCCATCACCGCCCACGCGCGTAAGAGATGTTAAAGATATATTGCTATCACTTTCAAAAGAAACCCGCACCCTAGAAGGAATTCCACAAACACACAAGTGTTGGGAAGGGACATAAGCTCTGTGAAGAGAGAGCTTCTATGAGCTGGGGTCGGTTTTAACTCGAACAAAAATTACATCTTTTCATTACCTAAATCGTTTGAAAATAATTGATTTTGTCGAGATAATTACCTCTAAGAAACTTGTATTCTTAGAAGCTATATGGCACAAAGGCTCTTTGAACAAAAATTTCTAATGAAGAAAAATTCTAGTTTTTGACCAAACAAAGTTTTGATATGTTTAAATAGGTACATTTGGACGTATTTGGAAAGCTGTGTCCGAGAAGAGTGTTTTTGAAAATGGGTTTGTGCATCAAACTTACCAAAACTGACTTGCTTCCCCTTGAGTGATCACTTTCTTCGATATTTGCTCGAACAAAGAGCATCTTCCGCTCCCCCTTGAATGATCATTCTCTTTGGCTCTCAAACGTGTAAAGATTCACTTCTGATCCCCCTTGATCTATGCTTGGGTCATGAATGATAAGTAGTGCACACGAAACAGATCAAATAACCCAAAGAGGTTCTGTGACAGAGGCCATTGGCTCTGTGCAAAGTCACATAAGCTCTGATGCATGAAACTCGTAAAAGGAAATAATTGTACATACTGAAAATGAAGTCAAGGTACATATTTAAAAGAGAGACTATGTACCAAAGTGCAGAGGCTCTGTAGGTCAACTCATGTTTAGCATACCCAACTTGCCAACCAAAAATAAGAATCTATTCTCATCTAAGGCTTTAGTGAAAAAGTCAGCAAGTTGATATTCTCTAGGCACAAAGTACATCTCAGTGGTGCCCTTTTCGACATGATGCTTCAGAAAGTGGTACCTTATATCGATATGCTTTGTTTTTTAGTGTTGAACTGGATTTGCAGAGATGGCAATATCACTCTTTCAGTCATAGAGGATGGGTATCTTGTTGATATGTAGATCATATGTGGATCCCAATATCAAGTGCAAAGAATCAAAGATTAATCTGTCGTATTGAACTGAACAGAAAGTAACCAATGTAGTCGTACAAAAGTGATTAAGCGATTAATAATGTCATTAACCCTAAAACAGAATAAGCCATATCTATTTATACCCCAAAAGGGATATTTACATAATAAGCCCCTGAACTTCTATTCAATAAAAAATGTGACCTAACAAACTCCCCTTTGAATTGAAGTTCAATTTTGCGCCAGTTAGGGACGTATCTCTTTCGGATAGCAAACAGTATCTCAAAATGCCTGATGGAGTTTCGGTACTTTAGCCTGTCTTCAATCTCTTTCAACAGCTCTTCAGCTAGATACCTTCTCAGATTGACGATATTCTCAGATGACTCTTTCTCTTCTTCAACCATTATCCCCTTCAGCACTTGACGGACTTTCATCAACGTTCCTTCACTGAATTTGTGCAGCTGACTAAATCTCATGAAGCGCTTTTCATTATCTTCGTTTAGGAACACGATACCGATCTCCGACTTTGACATAAGGGAATGTACCTGCAGGTCTTCAAGTTCGGGTAACATCAGATCGGGCTTGAGCAGATTTACCTTTTTTTGATTACTATCAATGCCCATTTGAAAGTCGTTGACATAGGATAAGGTAATTGTGCACTTAATGAAGCGTTTGATGGTCTCCAGAGCCTTTATAACTGGTAACGGTCTGATGATTCGGGTTTTCAACTAGCGCAGAATTACTCGGAAATCTTTCAGATTAATATTTTTAAAATATGCTTCTGAGAAGGTCCACTTTTTACCATCATCTCTTTTCACTATGAAGACTGGAAACCAAACCTTCAAAATTTGATCTGATACGATGTCAATAATTTCTGTGATCCGGTGGCTTGTCTTGACTTCACTTACCATCAGACCCCGTTTCATGACTTCCAAGTACTGAGATCGAACTGGTTCGGTCAAGCTGGATACTCCGTAGCACATAACCGGGTCCAGTGGTCTGATCTAGTGCACAAAAATTTCTTCTGGGATTCCTCAAGATAGGGTACCAGAATATTGACTCTCTCCTAACGTACCAGTTGGTTTGGTTGAGGTTGAGCCATTTCTTGTTATGGGATTGGAATAGGTATCTCAGAGGAAGTTCTCGCGGTGTCTTGATCCGTCTGTTGATGAGTTTCAGAGACCAGTTCACTTTGAAGAAGAAATTTGTCGTAGTCGTCGTCATCCATAACTTCTTCATCGTTTGAAAACTGCCATTGCATATCTGAGCTCTGATTGCTACTATGGCCTTCTCGTTCCATAGTTGTTCAATTTCAGGATTGATCTCGGAGTCATCGTCAATGAACTCCAGATCTGATCTTTCCGTAACTGTCAGCATGATAAGCTCATCTTTTTCACCCTCGGGCTTTTCAACCGTTGGGTTTTTTGTATCTGGGACTTGCAATTCCCTGACCAGCGACGCTAACTCCATATCTTGAACCATAGTCTAATCTGAACTCTGATTGAAATATCTGTACATGCTTGAGTTTTAGTCACTACTTCAGTGGTTGTCAGCTCGGTCGTTCTCTGGCGCTTCTCCCATCATGTTGCTCGGGATCATCCTGATCATCATGTCGACTCTTTAATCCCTATACTTGACCTTTACATGTGGATTCCAGGCTGGCAACCCTCTCAGACAGAGTGGAAAGGGTCCTTTGAACATTTTCAAGGGTGGATGTGAGGCGGTTAAGTTTGTCATTTATTTAGGTCTAGGTATCTGTTTGAGGGGATGCGGCTGGACCTTGTGATCTGAGAAGCCTAACAAGATCAGTTTCGGTAGATGTGTTGGAGTTGGCTTGAGACATGAGCTTATCTAGTAAAGCGGCTTTCAAATCATCGGTGCCCATGTTCTGTGGGGTTGGCTGAGGTTGCGGAGGTGGAGCAGGTGTTTGTGATGGAGGCTCGATCAGGACAACTTTCCTCTTTATTGATCGTTTAATAAAGTCCATCTCCACCTTCAATTGATGTGTAAGTTCAGTTTGGACAGCCTTTAAGGCGCCATCCAGATACTCCTTCGAGACTAACTCCAGGATACTCAGACCTGGCTCATGTAGATTGCCAGCTGTAGCAACAACGGTGGATTGCACCGCTGTACTACATGCGCTCACGGTTGGCGTGATGTTAGCCATGGCAGGACTTCTACCCGATCCTCGTAATCCACCAAGTGGTAGAGTTACTCTGGGTGTTCCGGTCGAGTCACGGAGAATCTCGACGGTAGCCGAGGTAATGGATTGTGTCCTAGCCGAAGAGAGTAGATCAGCAAATGGCTCTAGACTCAATGGTGCATCGAAAGAAGTCGAGGACTGGGGCAGGAGTCCTCTTGTTTCAATACATGAACTCTCCAAGTGAGAGACTGGTGGAAGTTGTTCTACGTTCCCGTGCAAAATTGAAACAGAGTTCTGTTGAGAGACTCCTGAGTGGCTAGGGAGGGTGTGCAATTGCATCGCTAGGTCCACGACTTCTTTTTCAATTCCCTGTCCCAACGAATGAGACAGGGTAGTGGATATGGCTACTTGGCTTGAATTTGGCTGGTGGAGGTCAATCTCGGTAGATTGCCTCTTCGCTCGATAACGCTCATTATTCTTATTTCTTCTCCTTTCTCTCACTCTCTCTGTTTCATTTTCATTTTCAACTTGAGCTCCCTCCGCTCTTTTTATCGCTCCTGGATTGGCTTCCAAGTTGGGTGTGAGCTCGAGATGAAATTGATCGTCATTTTGATCATCTGAGTCAGATGACTCATCATCTGATCCGTAGGACCCTGAGTCGGAACCAGACTCAGAACCGGATTCTGATCCCAATTCTGAACCAGAGCCAGACCCGGATTCGGATCCGGTTTCAGAGCTGGATGACGATGCAGATCTTCTTTGCAGCCACGTGTGTGTTGTCAGTGACTTGCACATCGTGGAGGTTGAGGTCATCAGCGTGAGTTTACGTGGATATATGGGGCGGGGTGGCTGGGCGGCGAGACGTGCTAGATCCGCGTAATAATCTTTCGGCACCTCCCGCTTCAGTTCCTTACAACATTTTCTCTCATCACACCCTATCCGGGATACCCTGCTCTCTGGACCCTCAAGTCGCTCGGGTCTTTCTCCGTGGGTTGGTCCTGCCGGATCTGGCTGGACCATCAGAGCATTAAGATTGTGCGCTCTCCTATATTATACCACATCAAGTGCCGATTGATTATCGAGAGCTAGCAGTCGTTCAAGGATTTCCATAGGGATAAGGCCCGCAATCTCAGACTTATTTTGTACCCGGGACATACGGTTGGAGGGGCATACCTCATGATGAGTTGCAGGAAGCGTGGGAACGGAAGACACGTCTGCTTTTTGTTTGCCTCCTTCACTTTGATTTTCTTAACTAGCTCGTGCCATAGTATCCAAGCGTAGTCTGTGTGACGGTGGAACGCAACACCATGAATCAGTCGAAGCATGTTGCTGCTAGTCTGGTGTTGCGTATAAAAGCGATATGTGTATTTCGCAGTGGGTTGCAAACTGTCCACAGTGGGAAGCGCAAGTGTACACTGTCCACTATGATCGTCACAGCAAGTAATAGTCGGTAAAATACCGGAATCGTTTCCACAGGGACTGGACAATCAAGACAATTCGGTTCTCATGAGCTCCTTTTACAAGTTTCGATTAGAGAGGAAAATAATATCTTGAGTTGGTTTGGTGAAATAACTACTTTTAACGATTTTACTAAAGATTTAAAATATGGAATGTAGGTTAGATTTTCCCTAGATTTTATAGTAAATACTTGATCTCAAAAAGTGATCCTAGTAATTGAAGTCGGTCTTTTCGCTAGAAAAGCCCGTTTACAAAATACTCACACCGTTAAGTAAAAATCCCATACTATTTGTACTTGTTGTTTTGTCAATGGTAATCTCAGAATGGACCCTCTCGGGCCTCGATGGAATGTGTAGAGACAAATACTCTAAGTGTTTTAAATACACAAATTAGCTTGTCTACTACTCCAGTGGGGAGAGATTAGCTCACTGTGCTGACCTCACTCTCGTAAGTGTCATAAGAATTCTTTCGAACTCCCTAGCATTATCCAAGCTCGTGTCACTACGTTCTACCCATTTCTGAGTTGAGAACTAGACTTTTAGATCCTTACAAGTGATCGGCTTGTTCGCATCCTTGGGGTATAATCGAGAATGAATAACCAAAACAACAAATATTCTAAGTATAAAGATTACTCAAGCATTTTCTCTAAAATCTAGGTACTTCTCTTGCCTACATCCCAAAGGATGTTTAGCCTAACATAAATGAAGTAAATAAAACACAAGATGAAGATTTAGACATGATTGAAAAAGTGACTTTGAATTACTGCTCACAGTGGGGAACGTAAGTTGCCCACTGTTCGAGAACTACAACTGAAAGTTAAACTAGAACTTTAAAAACACCAGAAATTAAAGTTACACTACTGCAGAAAATTAAAACTAACAATTGTTCTAAACTTGAGAGAATTTAAGTCTACAAACTAAGATGCTTCCTAAAATTAAAGATTGACAATTGATTGATGATGATCCATTTAATGACCCAAGCCCTTCCTTTTATACACCAAGGAAAGAGCTTGGGTAATACCCAATGAGGTCTTTTGACTTCGCATCAGCTGAATTATGGGAGCACAAGGACCATTTGTGCCCCATGTTTCTTCTTTAACCAAGGGCTTGATGCTTCTAACCATGGGACTCTTCAAAAAGTTGACTTCTAGGCTCTTAGGTATGAATATTAAATTCACTTTGCCATCTTCTTTAGGAGCAAGCCTAGAATAAAATAATCCCCATGCTTGTACTTGTTACTGAACCTTCTAACTGCCCCCACCATGCTGTCTAACTCAGATTTCTTCTTTTTGTCTTTTCCAGCGGCAGCAGTGGGGAACCGGAGTGAGCACTGTTCACGTCACTGCAGATAAAACGTGAAAACTACCCAAAATCCACCAAATAATTTATTAAACACAAAGGGTTACTCCATTTACTCATTTTCGACATTTATACTAAGAATGGGGGTTTTTGAGAGGCGGAATGGCTAAATTTGACACAATAAAATCCGAAATTCAAAGAAATAATAACTCTATAAATAGAGTTATCACAACCTCAAACTTAAACCATTACTTGTCCCCAAGTAATAAAATATATACAAAATAATGCATTTGAAATTTTTGGGACTTACCGACTCTTTACTTTGAATGGACGTTGATCTCCTCCTTTAGATACTTCTTTCGGTTCCAAAATTGAAGTTTCACTTTTGTATTTGACGACATCTTTCCCTTGTTCACAATTGAAAAATAGGGCTTTTCTTGGGTTCGAAAGGTTTTCAGCTTTGAAGATTTTTCCAAGGGTTTTTGCACGGATTTCCAAACATGGACCGAAGATCTCGCTTCGAGAAAGCGAGTGGTTTAGATTTTTCATGGAATTATACGCACACTTTCAGGCTTTATTTGGGTGTGGCTATTTTTGTGAGAGTGGGCATTCTGATGGTCCAGAAAAGGCACACCATCTTTTTCTGGGAGTGGGTACTTTGATGGTCCAGAAAAGGCACACCATCAACTTTGTTAGTGCAACTCCGTTTTTCTTCTGTTTTTGCATTTTTGTATTTTTCTCTTCTCTTTTTTTTGGGGAGGTGGGTAAGGCTTTACCCACCTCAAACTTATGACCTCACAGTGTCCTTACTGTGGACAGACTGGAAGTCACATCTGGAAGTCCCCACCTCAAACTTAAAACTGCACAGTGTCCCCACTGTGACTTGGAAGGATTCAACGAGGTGTGTTGGGGAAACACCAAAAAAGGTTGTGTTTGGATGCAAAAAGGACCTATTTCACATTGTGGGAGAAGTTGAGATTTGTACTTACAAAAGGGACCCTTGAATTGTCGGAAACCGAGAGTTGTACCCTAAAAAGAAAAAAATCATGCAAGCATTCTAACCAAATAATCAAGTTAGTAACCAAAATTACCTACCTACGGTAGGATTTTCATGAATCATTAATAGATAGTTTAAAGCAGCACATGTGTCAAAAGCCTAACCATAGGCATCATACAGAAAATTACATTGTTTTTGGGAGCAAACTGGTAAAACCAATGTTTTAACAAACCATTCAGGGGCTCGGGGTGGTACTCGGTGAACTGTCGGCATCATCCTCCTCACTATCATACGTTGCGCAATTATCCTCGGGAAAGCTCGGGAGTTGGGCTGCCAACACCGGGTTGGTTTCATTCACAAACTGCCCCATTACCTCATCCCATTCCCGCGTGTACATCCAAAAAGAATTCGTGGCCCTTCCTTGGTATATTTTCTCGGCTTCCATCAAGTCTAAGCGGTAATTGATCTTACGTAAAGCCGCCAAGATTTCGGTCATTTGATTGCTGGAAGATCCTGCATCAATAGTGCGCACCGGCGTATGAGGCGTTCTTGCAACGTGCTCCTCAGCTATGAACATAGTGGGGTTAACAGTCCCCACTGTGGGGATATCTTCTTCCTGCTCGGGTGGAGGAGTGGTGATGTGCCGTCCCATCTTTCGGATGGTTCCCACATTGATATTACTCGTGGAATCTAACCACTGGTCCTCCACAGCCGACGGTACACTTGCGTCTATCATCAACGAAGTAATAAGGCAAGGGAGGGGCAAAATTACCTTCTTCCGGGTGCGCGCTTGATCGATGGCCGCATGCATGACATTGCCCACGTTCATCCTTTTTCCCGTGAGGATGCAGTACAACAGCGCACACTTATGCATCGACAAAGTGGTGTCGTGCGAAGTTGGGGATAATGAAGCACGGAGAAACTGGAACCAAACGGCAGCCTCAGTAGTGAGGGAACCAGCGTTTAGGCACCGTCGTTGACCGTCCTTATTCCATGGTTTCCCTTCAGCTGCTATCTCTCTTAAAATGAGGTCCTCACATGCGGGAGTCATCTTCTTCAAGAATTGCGCAAACTCACAAATACCCGAATTTCCTCTCCCCAACACTCGGTTAATTTCCCCTGGATTGTAACAAACTTTCCTACCTCGAACTACCACAAAGGGGTCTTTACTTTGAGAGGCCTCGGCGTAAAATTCACGCACTAGCGAGGCATTGGCGCGTCGATTAGCAGCAGATATAATCGACCAATCATGTATCACAATTCTATCCTTGACAAATGAATTAACTTCAGCGAAATCGGGGTCAAAACCCCTCTCTAATTTCAACTTTTGCTTCGCAATGCACTCAAAGTGGGCAGCCACCTCCGGAGAGGTGAACTGCCTGGGCACCCCACTGTGGGCATGTTCAGTGCCCACAGTGGATTGATGTGGGTTTTGGGTTTGAATTTGCTCATCTCCACCATCAATTTCCTTAGACGATGAACTTAGAGAGGTTGCAGGGTTTTTACCTTTTCGTGAAGCTTGCTTAGCAGGCCTCTTTGTCGGTGTTTTTCGTGTCTTGGCCACCTTGGATCTGGTAACCATTCTCCTCTTCTTTTCGGCTTGGGGAATAGGGTTCTCCCCACTGTGGACATCTTCCGAAACAGCACTCTTCTCCTTATCAAACTTAAAACTATCATACTGACTCTGATAATTTTCCTCCACTATTCTCTGCAACTCCTCGTTCTCAGCAAACAATTCTGCTTCAGCCTTCTTCCTCTCCTCCTCGAAGATCCTCTCCTTTTCTGCCATAATCCTTGCCTCCTCTAGTTTCTTTTCCTCCTCTTCTTTTCGGACCCTTTCCTCCTCCTCTCTACGCCTTCTCTCGGCATCCTCCTTCCTCTTTCTTATGACTTCCTTTCGTTGAATGTATTCCTCCTCCAATCGCCGTTCTTCCTCTTCGGCTTGCAGAGCCTCGGTGTCAAAAAGGCTGGTACTCGTGGTTGAGACGCGTGGAGAGGAAATAGCCTTCGGGCTTTCTTGTTTGGAGGAACCTTTGTCTGGTGCACCAGATGTCATCGGTGCACTAGAAGTCACCGGATTTTCGCCGGAGACCGGCGGCGGTTCATTAAGATCACCGGTGACGGTTTCCGGTGGGGTGTTTTCGGTGTTTCGACGGCGGACCGCCGCTCGATTAGGTGCCTGAGGGTTCGAAAACGGCCTCTTACTTCTAGCCATTTGAGGGATTTTGGTTCTGGTTCGTGTGAGAGAAATGGAGAAGAAAAAGATGGTTTTTGAATATTTGGAAGCAAAAGTGGTTTTCTGGGGAGTTAATGGTGGTTTTTAGGATTTTAGAAAGGGTTTAGGGTGGAACCGTCGGTTTTTAGGAGAGTGAGGGAAAAAGGACAATGATGATTTCCTTGGAAAATGGAGAACTAGGGTTATGTGGCAGCAAAAGTTGAGTAGTTGGCAGAAAAAGTGAAGTCTTGTCAGCATTGGGCCACACAAATGGTCCCATCATCCGTCAGATTCCAGAGTGGGGAGCGCAGTGACTTGCGCCCTCCCCACTGCGAAGCGTTTTGTTGACTTTTTCTTTGAAAATTGGGAGTTGTGCCTACACACATAAAACCAGACTACCATGCAATATTAAAAAGAACAAAAAGAATAAAAACACAGCAAATAACAGAAATAAAATATTTACAAGTGGACCCAATGTTTCTTAATCATAGTGCGGTGGAGAGTGGGCAGGGATGTGGGCACTCTCATGCAGAAAATGCTTTACCCTTTGCCCGTTGACTTTAAAGGTCTGACCAGTCTGTGGAGACTTTAACTCCACTGTTCCAAAGGGACTCACCTTGACAATGGTGTATGGTCCCGTCCATCTGGATTTGAGTTTACCTGGGAAGAGCTTGAGACGGGAGTTGAATAGTAGTACCTTTTGTCCTTCCAAGAATTCCCTATGGTTGATCTTACGATCGTGCCACATCTTGGTCTTCTCTTTATACAACTTGGCGTTCTCATAGGAGTGATAACGCAACTCCTCTAACTCATGCATTTGTAAGCTTCTTTTGATACCCGCAGCATCCTCACTCATGTTAAGCTCTTTAAGGGCCCAAAACGCCTTTTGCTCCAATTCAATCGGTAAGTGGCAAGCTTTGCCAAAAACTAATTTAAATGGAGACATTCCCAAAGGAGTTTTATAGGCCGTTCGGTAGGCCCAAAGAGCATCATCAAGTTTGGTTGACCAATCTTTTCGGTGTGGTTTAACAACTTTTTCCAAAATCCCTTTTATTTCACGATTTGAAAGCTCGGCCAAACCATTGGTTTGCGGATGGTATGCGGTGGCCACTCTATGATGAATATCATACTTAGCAAGAACAGAGGCCATGATTTTATTTACAAAATGGGTACCCTCGTCACTAATCAATGCCCGTGGTGTTCCAAAACGAGTGAAAATGTTTTTATGCAAAAATTTCACCACGGTGTTGGCATCATTTGAGTGGCAAGCAATGGCTTCTACCCATTTTGAAACGTAATCTACCGCTACCAAAATATAAAAGTTGTTGTTGGAATTTGGAAAAGGTCCCATGAAATCGATTCCCCAAACATCAAAAAGTTCAACCTCTAAAATGTTGTTAAGAGGCATTTCATTTCTTTGCGAAATGTTCCCCGTACGTTGACATTGCTCACAATTTTTCACAAATTCATATGAGTCTTTAAAAACAGTGGGCCAAAAGAATCCACTTTGCAAAAATTTTGCAGCGGTACGGTTTCCACCAAAGTGACCACCGTAGTGGGATGTGTGACAACCATGGAGTATTTGATGTTGCTCACTCCCATGGACACAACGCCTCAATATTTGGTCCGCCCCTATCTTATACAACGTCCCAAACATATTGTCGTGTGTCATGTAAAAATTTCTTAAATGGTTGTCCACTCATCCCATCGGGCTTAAGTCCACTAGCTAAAAAGTTTGCAATATCATCATACCAAGGAACATTATTCTCATGATGTTGAGCGGATAACAATTGTTCATCGAGAAAAGTTTCCTTTACCGGAGTGGGATCAGGAGTGGGATGAACAGTTCCCACTGTCTTCTCAATTCTTGACAGGTGGTCAGCGACCTGGTTACTTGTTCCTTTTCTGTCTACGATTTCCAGATCGAACTCCTGTAGCAATAACACCCATCTAATCAACCGTGGCTTGGAATCAGCCTTGTTGATCAAATATTTTATTGCCGCGTGATCTGTGTGTACTATCACCTTCGTCCCTATCAAGTATGACCTGAAACGATCAAAAGCAAACACCACTGCAAGTAATTCTTTTTCCGTAACTGTGTAATTAATCTGAGCTTCAATCAGTGTTTTACTTGCATAATAAATGGGGTGAAAGACTTTGTTCTTTTTCTGTCCGAGAACAGCCCCCACAGCCCACTCGCTGGCATTACACATTACTTCAAATGGGAGTGACCAATTAGGAGTGGTCACTATGGGTGCTGTGACTAATGCTTCCTTGATTTTTTCAAAAGCATCTCGGCATTCTTGGGAAAAATGAAATCTTTTTCGTGTTGTAATAGGTTGCATAGAGGTTTTGTAATTTTCGAAAAATCTTTGATGAACCTCCTATAAAACCCCGCATGACCCAAAAAACTTCGAATGCCTTTTACCGTGGTGGGTTCGGGAAGTTGTGCCACTACTTCAAGCTTGGCTTTATCAACTTCCAACCCTCTTCTTGAGACAAGATGTCCTAACACAATACCCTCTTCGACCATAAAATGACATTTTTCCCAATTTAAAACTAGGTCGTGGGTTTCACATCTCACTAGGCTTTTCTCTAAATTTCCCAAACAATTTTCGAATGATGTCCCTATCACAGAAAAATCGTCCATAAAAACTTCTATGGTGTCTTCTATCATGTCGGTGAAAATGGCCATCATACAACGTTGAAAAGTGGCGGGGGCATTACATAATCCAAATGGCATCCTCTGGAATGCAAAAGTGCCGTAGGGACAAGTAAAGGTGGTCATTTCTTGGTCCTCGGGTGCAATGTGGATTTGGTTGTATCCGGAGTATCCATCTAGAAAACAATAAAATTCTTTTCCCGCCAACCTATCAAGCATTTGGTCTATGAATGGTAAGGGAAAATGGTCTTTCTTAGTGGCTAAGTTGAGTTGTCTATAGTCCATGCATATCCTCCATCCCGTGACAGTCCTAGTGGGAATGAGCTCGTTCTTTTCGTTCTTCACTACGGTTGTCCCTCCCTTTTTAGGGACACATTGGACGGGGCTCACCCAACTACTACTAGCAATGGGGTAGATAATGCCGGCATCTAACCACTTCAAGACTTCTTTCTTAACTACCTCCTTCATGATGGGGTTCAACCTTCTTTGAGGTTGGACTTTCCACGGGTTGTCACTTTCCAAGTTGATCTTATGTTGACATAAAGAGAGGCTTATTCCTCTAATGTCCGCTATCGTCCAACCAATTGCCTTCTTATGCTTTATTAACAAATCGATCAGAAGTTGTTCTTGTTTCTCGCTAAGTTTGGAAGAGATAATAACGGGAAGTTTGTTATCCTTAGCGAGATAAGCATATTTTAAGTGGGAAGGCAATGGTTTAAGCTCTAACTCGGGGGGTTGTTCTATTGAAGGGGGTTGAACATCGCTATCTATAAAGTCGAGAGGTTCAAAAGCTGCTACTAAGGCGTTACACTCATCCTCAAAAGTGTCTTCACTCTCAGATTCAGAGTGTTCAATCTCACTCCCCACTGTGGACACTGTTTCAAAACTGTGGGTTTCATTAATCAAACTCAAAGCAAAACAGTCCTCGGTATTTATATACTTAAGAGACTTAAAGACATTGAAGGTCACTTCTTGGTCATTGACTCTCATCGTGAGTTCTCCTTTATGCACATCAATCAAAGTTCGTCCGGTTGCAAGAAACGGACGTCCTAAGATGATTGGGATTTCTTTATCGGCCTCATAATCTCGGACTAGAAAATCGGCGGGGAAGATAAATTTATCCACTTGGACCAAAACGTCTTCTATTTTTCCCTTGGGATAGGCAATGGACCGGTCGGCTAGTTGTAATGTCACGGTTGTGGGTCTAGCCTCTCCAATCCCTAACTTGTTAAAAATGGATAGCGGCATCAAGTTGACACTAGCTCCTAGATCACAGAGTGCTTGACCTACTTCTTGTCCTCCTATTGTGCATGGAATGGTGAAACTACCCGGGTCTTTCAACTTAGGTGGAATCTTGCTAGTAAGGAGGGCACTACATTCTTCGGTCAAAGCCACAGTCTCAAATTCACCCAACTTTCTCTTTTTGTTCAAAATATCCTTTAAAAATTTAACATAGGTTGGCATTTGCTCAAGAGCCTCTACCAAGGGTATGTTAATATGAAGTTGTTTAAAAATGTCTAAAAACTTTTTAAATTGAACATCAACATTTTTAGGCTTTATTCTATGAGGAAATGGTATGCTTCGTGGGTCAATTTGAGCTTGCTGTGGCATTGGCCTTGGAATAGTAGGCTTTGGGTCAGGTCCAGGAGTGAGAAGGTCAGGGATGTCGGTTCCCACTGTGGGGATCACAGTGACTTGAGGAGTGCCCACTGTGGTGCTCACAGTGGGTTTTTGAGGCGAATCATCAGATTCAAAAATGATATTTTTCAGATCCTTTCCACTCCTCAGAGTTATGGATTTGACATGTTCTGGTCCTTTGCCTATCACCCTGGCTTGCTCGGTAACATTCCTGGTGGTCTATTCTTAACTTCAACGGCTAACTGTCCTACTTGGGTCTCTATATTCCTAATGGCTGCTTGAGTTTGATTCATAAAACCTTTGAGAATTGACTCGATTGATTGTTGTGCCTCAGTGGGTTGAGTAGAGCGTGATTGGTATTGTTGTGAGGATTGGCCTTGGTGAAAATTTGGTGGGTTCTGCCCACTATGATGTGAGTTCTGCCCACTGTGATGTTGCTGAAATCCAGGTGGGTTGTGTGGTCTTGATTGGCCATGACTCGCCCCGTGGGGTTGGAGTCCTTGATTTCCCGACCAAGAGAAATTTGGATGATTTCTCCAACCTGGGTTATAGGTTTGTGAGTACGGGTTGTTTCTTGGGTTGGTCCCTATGACATTTACGGACTCGGGATTTGCTGGACAAAAGTCAAAAACGTGCTCTTCTCCACAGAGTGAGCAGTTTTCAGGGAGATGTGTTGCGGAATTGACTTGGCCTCTATTTTGGTTTAAAACGATTTTGGTCAAGGCCACTAACTGCGCATTCATGGTTTTAAGTGCCTCGGAGTCGATGGTGTTGGTCTTTGGCATGGGTGCTCTCGGATTGGACCACTCGGTATTGTTGTTGGACACTTTTTCTAAGATTTGATACCCTTCGTTGTAAGTCTTACTTGTGAATGTTCCACCGGCTGTTGCATCTAAGATGATTTTGGCTGCATTGGAAAGACCATTGTAATAGGTCTCCAATTGGATGCAACATGGGATGCCATGGTGTGGGCATTTGCGAAGTAAATCTTTAAATCGTTCCCACGCATCCGAAACAGCCTCATCTTCTTCTTGTCTAAACAAAATAATATCATTTCGCAATCTTACATTTTTCGTGGGAGGAAAATATTTTTGCAAAAATTTATCGGCAAGTTCATCCCAAGTGGTTATCGAATGAGGTGCATGTGAGTTCAGCCATGACTTTGCCTTATCCCTTAGTGAAAAAGGAAAAAGTCTTACTCTTAATGCTTCATCACTCACACCTTGCAACTGAAAGGAATCAGTCATTTCTAAGAAAGATTTTAAGTGCGAGTGCGGATCCTAAGATGGTGATCCCCCAAATTGACCCATGGCTTGGATCATTTGGAACATCACCGGTTTGAGTTCAAAGTGGTTTGTTTCAAGATTGGGCCTTCTAATCCCGGAGCTTAAATCACTGACTCCGGAAGTAGCATAGTCTCTTATTTTTCGATCTCTGCTATCGGCAATCGTCACTGTGGTCTCCACTACAGGTGGCGGTACTGCAGCCATGTTCACAGTGGGGATCACAGGGGGTTGTCGATTTTTGTTTCTGCGTCTTCTTCGAAAAGTTTTCTCTATTTCAAGATCGATTGGTAACAAAGGTTCGTGTTGTTGCCTTGGCATACAACACGAAAAGCTTAGAAAAACGAGTTACTCGGGCTCGAACAAAAACTAATGTCTTGAGATTTAAAATCACGCCAGTCCCCGGCAACGGCGCCAAAAACTTGTTGCGTATAAAAGCGATATGTGTATTTCGCAGTGGGTTGCAAACTGTCCACAGTGGGAAGCGCAAGTGTACACTGTCCACTATGATCGTCACAGCAAGTAATAGTCGGTAAAATACCGGAATCGTTTCCACTGGGACTGGACAATCAAGACAATTCGGTTCTCATGAGCTCCTTTTACAAGTTTCGATTAGAGAGGAAAATAATATCTTGAGTTGGTTTGGTGAAATAACTATTTTTAACGATTTTACTAAAGATTTAAAAGATGGAATGATGGAATGTAGGTTAGATTTTCCCTAGATTTTATAGTAAATACTTGATCTCAAAAAGTGATCCTAGTAATTGAAGTCGGTCTTTTCGCTAGAAAAGCCCGGTTACAAAATACTCACATCGTTAAGTAAAAATCCCATACTAGTTGTACTTGTTGTTTTGTCAATGGTAATCTCAGAATGGACCCTCTCGGGCCTCGATGGAATGTGTAGAGACAAATACTCTAAGTGTTTTAAATACACAAATTAGCTTGTCAACTACTCCAGTGGGGAGAGATTAGCTCACGGTGCTGACCTCACTCTCGTAAGTGTCATAAGAATTCTTTAGAACTCCCTAGCATTATCCAAGCTCGTGTCACTACGTTCTACCCATTTCTGAGTTGAGAACTAGACTTTTAGATCCTTACAAGTGATCGGCTTGTTCGCATCCTTGGGGTATAATCGAGAATGAATAACCAAAACAACAAATATTCTAAGTATAAAGATTACTCAAGCATTTTCTCTAAAATCTAGGTACTTCTCTTGCCTACATCCCAAAGGATGTTTAGCCTAACATAACTGAAGTAAATAAAACACAAGATGAAGATTTATACATGATTGAAAAAGTGACTTTGAATTACTGCTCACAGTGGGGAACGTAAGTTGGCCACTGTTCGAGAACTACAACTGAAAGTTAAACTAGAACTTTAAAAACACCAGAAATTAAAGTTACACTACTGCAGAAAATTAAAACTAACAATTGTTCTAAACTTGAGAGAATTTAAGTCTACAAACTAAGATGCTTCCTAAAATTAAAGATTGACAATTGATTGATGATGATCCATTTAATGACCCAAGCCCTTCCTTTTATACACCAAGGAAAGAGCTTGGGTAATACCCAATGAGGTCTTTTGACTTCGCATCGCTGAATTATGGGAGCACAAGGACCATTTGTGCCCCATGTTTCTTCTTTAACCAAGGGCTTGATGCTTCTAACCATGGGACTCTTCAAAAAGTTGACTTCTAGGCTCTTAGGTATGAATATTAAATTCACTTTGCCATCTTCTTTAGGAGCAAGCCTAGAATAAAATAATCCCCATGCTTGTACTTGTTACTGAACCTTCTAACTGCCCCCACCATACTGTCTAACTCAGATTTCTTCTTTTTGTCTTTTCCAGCGGCAGCAGTGGGGAACCGGAGTGAGCATTGTTCACGTCACTGCAGATAAAACGTGAAAACTACCCAAAATCCACCAAATAATTTATTAAACACAAAGGTTTACTCCATTTGCTCATTTTCGACATTTATACTAAGAATGGGGGTTTTTGAGAGGCGGAATGGCTAAATTTGACACAATAAAATCCGAAATTCAAAGAAATAATAACTCTATAAATAGAGTTATCATCTGGTCAATGCCCTTGGTGATAGAGGACAGTCAGCGGTTGAGGATGGTGAACATAGTGTACCATTCGGGCGTCAGATGAACACGAGTGAAGTGGGAAGGGTAAGTGAGTTCCCTGTAGTAGCCAAGGGAGTGCATCTCTTGGCATAAGGTGGCATCGGTGACAGAAGGATCAAATCGGACTCTGCCAAGAATGGAAGTGGCATCAGGAAGATGGAGGATTTGTCTGAACAGATCTCGAGTGAGGATGACCGATGTGACGTCGATGCGGCCTTCAAGACATATTTCCGCCCCCTCGATAACAGTTGCGAGGGATCTCTAGAGCTATTGTAAGTAAATTTTTGGGATTTCGGTAGTAGCAGTCAGGGCATGGTGCAGCGAGTGGCCCTTCAGGATTTCAATCATCACCTGACACTGGCAGAGAATGGTTGCAGTGTCCAGGTGGTAATTGTTTGCCATAAGTGGATGGCCTGGGCCAGCTGGTAGGAGGGCGGCATCGGCAATGGGGCCAACGATGTTTTGTTGCGCCATGTACCTGGAAACCATTTATTAGTAGCTGTCACAGACATGTAAGTAGGAAAGCATACTTAGGTGTCGAGCGAATTTACCAAAGTTACCAAGTATTAGGCTATAAGAATTCAAAAATCCAGGCCAAAATGAGAGTTTCCCGGAACATTAGAATACTTCGGTTAGAAATCCTGGAATTAGAGTCCCAGGAGCTGAAAGGATCGGGAAAAGTAGTTGACCGGGAACCTATTGTAAACCGGGGGAGGGGTTGAGGCCCGGGAATGTTCCACCCCGGGACCAGGTCTGGGAGACGGTTACACTCGGGACACATCCACCCGGATAAAAATTGTCGCACGGGAAGCATACGATCCAGGAAAGATCATAACCCAGGAAACCGCAACCCCGAGAGCCGACCCGGGTGACGGCTATTCCCGAGGATCTGAAGAACCCAGGAAACGCAACCCCGAGAGCCGACCCGGGAGACGGCGTAACATGGGATTCCGGTCGGGAAACCTAATCACATAACGAATCGGGACAAAAATAATTGAAATCCAACTCATACCTATACCTAATTGAGGTCGAGAACCCCAATAACGTTCGTAGTTACAACCAATTTCGATCGATAGATCGATAGATAGGGTTTTGAAACCCTAATCGACGGAAACATGTTCTGTTGATTTCAAAATGATTTATCGAAGGACAAAATAATAGTGGACGTGTGATCGGTGAGATATTAGAGATGAATAGAACTTGCCTGAGACAAAAATCTTGCGAGAATCGAGAAGAAACGAGCAAAAACACTGAGTTGAGAGCAATCAGTCGACCGGGAGAGTTTGAGCGGGAGTTTTAAAAAGCGTAATGAGAAATGAACCAAACTCGGGGTATTTATACGAGGCCGACTCCCGAGAGATGGTTTTCCGGTGCGAACTCGGGTCCATTCCCGGGTAGGGTCCATTCCCGGATGGTGAAGATCCGGGTCAGGAGTTGGGTCGAGTTCGGGAGTTGGGCCTATTGTTATTTCTTGGTGAAAACAACAGTGTTTGGTGAATTTAAACAAGACGGAACCATGTTGTTAATTAAGTACCAAACTCCCCCTTAACTTTTACAGTCAACTTTTCAAAAATTACGAGAACTCCCCCTTAACATTTCAGAGTTATGAAAATTCCCCCTCAACTTTTCAAAATTCTGAAAACTCACCCTCAACATTTCAAAATTACGAAAACTCCCACTGAACTTTTCAAAATTACGAAAAATCCCCCTCAACTTTTCAAAATCACGAAAATCCCCCTCAACTTTTCAAAATTACGAACACTCCCCCGCAACTTTAAAAAATTACGAAAACTGCCCCTCAACTTAAAATGACGAAGAAGACTTACCTGTTCCTGTTGTTGACGGCGGTGCGTAAACCTTAGGAACAGGTTGTCAGTTTCACAAGTATGGTAAATAACGAAGATAGATAACTAGAAACGTACAAGGAAAAACTTACGGAAAACGAGTTATAAACGAAATCTAACTTGAAAATACAGAAGTTTAGACAACTTGATGGATGCGATACACATAGGATACACTGAGAGAGAAGTGTTACTTGGGCATGTCAGAGAAAACTCACAACATGCGGAAGAAACAGTTGCCTCTTAATGTATGAAAGGTGTATTGTATCCAGTGTAGTGCTAAACTTTGAGATTAAGCATACCTAACTTGGACATAAGTTCATTAAATCATTTTCGTCCAAGGCTTTTGTAAATAGACCTGTCAGTTGATTTTCTGTATTGACAAAATAGAGTTCGATCGTACCTCGGTCAACGTGATCCTTGATGAAATGGTACCGAACATCTATGTGTTTGGTCTTCATGTGTTGGACCGGATTGCTCGTGATGGCGATGGCTCTCTTCGAGTAACAGTATATCGGGATCTACGAGTAGTGAAACGCGTAGTCCTTCAGTTGTGTGCGCATCCAAATGACTTGGGAGCAACAACTGCCAACGACAACGTACTCCGCTTTAGCAGTAGACGTGGAGACACACCTTTGTGTCTTCGATGCCCAGCTAACCATCTTATAGCCAAGGAATTGGACGTGACCTATGCTCTTCCGGTGTAGCATACATCCAGCATGATCAGTATCCGAGAACACCGTCAATTCAAATCCTGTATCCTTTGGGTACCATAGACCAAGATCAATAGTGCCTATTAAATAATGCAAAATACGCTTGACAGCAGATAAGCGTGACTCCTTAGGCTTAGACTGAAACTGTGCATACAGAAACGTGGAAAACATAATATATGGTCTACTAGCCGTCAGATACATCAACGACCCAATCATTCTTCGATAGGTCCTAGTATCCACATCCTTTCCGTTAAGATCGAAGTATAGCTTAGTACCCGGGGACATTGGAGTCTTCATGGGCGTAAAGTTTTCCATCTGGAACTTCCGAAGAATGTCCGAGATGTACTTAGATTGATTGATGAATATCCCAGTCAACAGTTGTTTGAGTTTTAGACCGAGAAATAAAATCATCTGGCCCATCATACTCGTTTTAAAATGTGATTTCACGAGGACTAAAAAGTTGTGACAATATTTGGGGTTAGTAGAGCCAAATATTATGTCGTCGACGTATATTTGAATGAGAAATATGTCCTTACCTTCTCTCTTGATAAAGAGAGTTGTGTCGATTTTACCTGTCGAGAAACCTGCCTTCGTGAGAAAGGAGGATAGGGCATCATACCATGCGGCGGTGCTTGCTTTAAACCATAGAGAGCTTTGTTGAGGAGATACACGTAGTTAGGATGCGAAGCACTTACAAATCCATCAGGTTGGGAGACGTACACTTCTTCCTTGATTTTGCCATTTAGGAAAGCCGTCTTCACATTCATCTGGAAGACGGTGAAATTCTTGTGAGTGGCATATGCAAGGAACATTTCGATGTCCTCGATCCATGCTACCGAGGCAAACGTCTCTTCACAGTCGATCCCCTCTTGTTGTCTATACCTTTTGGCCACTAGTCTAGCTTTGTTCCGAACGACGATCCCGTTTTCTTCTTTCTTGTTCTTGAAGATCCATTTGGTACCGATGACCGTCTTGTTCTTCGGGCGCGGGACGATACGCCATACCTTGAGGGCTTCAAACTCGTTTAGTTCCTCTTGCATGGCGATCACCCAGTCGGGGTCATTCAAAGATTCATTGACAGTAGATGGTTCGATGTTGCTCAAGAAGATGGATAATAGGCACTCATTGCCAGTGGAAGCCCGTGTCTAGAATTTGCTAAGTAGTGCCGGTGTAGCATCGTCATTCTCCACAGTCGCTCTTGTCTAGACAGAAGCAGATGGGTCACCAATAAACTAGTCAGTAGGATGTGCCCGTGTCCATTTCCGGGTATAAGGTAGTGATTCAGTCAACGTTTGAGAGATGTTTGGATCGAGATATGAGCCTAGGGGAAGATCTTGTACTGCTTCGAGGGACGGAGACAGATGTAGTGAATTGGAGGTCGAATGTTGTGTAGACCGAGTGTTGGACGAGGAGGCGTCGGCCGTGTCATCCGTCGACCGACAAGTGGATGCTTGGTCACTAGATTCTGGGGAGGATTTAGGTGATGGAACTGCTGGGGAGTCAGTCGCTGAGTCGGTATTCGTGCCTGGCAAAGGTGATGAGTTAACCATTGGTGTGGATGGTGAAGCCTCCGATGAGGTTAAGTTAGGGGATGTTGAGGGACTAGTGATCTGCGAGGACACAACTACAACTCCATCTACATTCAAAAGTTCAACATGAGAGGTAGAAGGTATATAAAAATCATTAAAGAAATGCTCAAACAGTAGATCTAAGTCGGAACGATGTGTCTTCGAGGAAGTGGAAGAACTAGGATCTACTGGTGTTTGTGCAGATCCCAAAGGAGATTGCTCGGAAGCCAGCACACCTGTTAAAACGGGTTCTGAACTGAGGTGTTCAAAAGCCAAGTCGACTAGTTCGTCGAACGTCATATTACGCTTTCAATGACGATTTTAGTGGTCTTGTTGTAAACTTGGAACTCCTTTAATGAAGTCAAGTATCCGATGAAGATCCCTTCGTCTGCCTTGGGATTGAACTTGCCGAGATCGTCCATAACGTTCTTCAGGAAGCACTTGCATCCAAATTCTTGGAAGTATTTGATGTTCGGGATGCGTTTGTTGATGATCTCATAGGGCATTTTGTTGAAGCGCTTGTTGAGGATCGATCGATTATTCGTGTAATAGGCAGTGGCGACTGCTTCGGCCCACAAGAAGAGAGGAAGCTTGAACTGGGTCAGCATAGTGTGTGCAGCTTCCACCAACGTACGATTGCAACGTTCCACTACACTATTTTGTTGAGGAGTCCGTGCAGGTGAGAACGTGTGTGAACTCCAAACCGAGGTTAGATATTCACCAAGTGTACGGTTTTTAAATTCCGTACCATTATCCGTCCGAATCAATTGAACAGAGAGCTGCAGGTTTACTTGGACACTCTTCAGATGGTTGATGATTAGGTCTGGGGTCTCATCCTTTGTACGAAAAAACTTGACCCAGGTGTAACGTGAGAAATCGTCCACCATTACCAGAACGTACTTCTTGTGATTTATGCTTTGTACTCGCATTGGGCCGCAAAGGTCCATGTGAATAACTTCCAAATGCCTCGAGGTGCTTGGAACCACCTTTGGTTTGTGTGTCGCCTTCTTCATCTAGCCCATTTCGCAGGGGGGGCATATATGCTCTTTCTCGAACTTCAGATCGGGCATTCCTTTGACCAAACCACTGAGTACCCATTTGTTCATATTCTTGAAGTTGTGGTGTGAGAGCCGTCGATGCCATAACCAGTTTTGCTGAGTTGTTTCTTTGGACAGCAAGCACATGGATTTATCAGTCTTCAAGGAAGCGAGGTTGATATTGTAAAGATTCATTCGTCGAGTACCCGACAGGGGTTCTCTTCCGTCTTCAGTTCGAATACTACACCGCTTTGCCTTAAAGTTAACCTCAAGATTCTTGTCACAAAACTGGCCGATGCTGAAAAGATTGTGACCCAAACCTTCGACGTAGGACACCCTTTTGATGGTGAGGTTGTCCTGAACTAAGTCGCCGTACCCCATGATCGGGGCTACATTATCGTTTCCGAATCGCATATCACCACAATATTTGTCAGTGAAGTTGGTGAGCAACTCCCTCTTACCAGTCATGTGTTCGGAGCAGCCAGAATCTAAAACCCACACATGAACGGTCTGTAAAACAGAGATTAGGGGGTCTTAGGTACCCATTTGTAAATGGGTCCTATTGAGTTAGGTGCAGCACCTAATCTCGAAGCCCGTTTAGATTTGGGTCGTTTGCAAGATGATGAGGAAATAGAATGAGAATTGTAAACATGATAAGATCCAAACCATACAGATGCATGTTTATGATCAACAAAATCATTCAATCCACACAGAACAACAAACACAATCACGGGAAAGTTAAATTAATTGTTGAATCGAATAAAGTTTTAAAGGAAACGGAATGCTTTGTTTAACAGACTTGTACATGATTGTTATTGTTTATCCTAGAATATAAAAAAGAATTAAATGATTGTGTCTTCACAGGGCGTGTCTTAGGCTTGTTCTCTACCCACACTTGTTTGACTGCTTTCCCCCGACCCATTTTATCTAAAATAACATTAAAGTCATTGTTAGAGGAACTAGAGTAATAAGATTGTCGTTTGTGAGTATTACTAGATTTGTAGCGTCTCTTTGACCGTCTTTTCTTGTTAGATTTTGATGACTTTGGTTGAGAAACGGTTTTGGAACACTCTCCTTTTTCAAAATTTACCGGTGAAGGCCTTTTGTTAAGAAATTGGACATGACTCACAAGCTTTGGAGCAAAATCGATTTTAGCGATGTCGTTATCACGACAAACTGTGGAATTCATGAAAGCAGAAAACCAGAGTTCAGTATCAGATTTTGCATCATTGTCCGAGTCGGATGAGAAACAATTGACATTAAGATGTTGGAAGGAATCGACAGCGAAAGGGTTTTCAAAATCAGAGATGAGATTCCTTTTACAAAAATCCGTTTGAACCTCTTTACCTTTAGTTGAAAATCTCAAATCCTTGTCATTTGTGTCGGACGACAACACACCTAATAAGGTTTTACACGAGGAACTATTGGAATTAGTTAAAGACAGTTCGACTGAGATTGGTTCAAGGTTGCTTTTTTTATAGGAGTAACAACTATGTCAGGCAGATTATGATTATCCGCCTTAGCAACCCTTTCTTGAAGAACTTTTGTCGCCAAAGCAGACAGTTTAGACGTGAGACTTGCAATCTCAGTCTTAAAAGTTGTTCTTTCTGATTCAGATAGAGGCTCGATTCTGGTTTGTTCAAACTCTTGAAAGGTGGATAAGAGTACAATCCGTTTGTAGTCAAAAACTGCCTTTTCTCTTTCAATTGACTCTTCGAGTTGGAAAATAATATTTTCCAGTATCAGAGGTGGAACATATCGTTTGTACTCTGATGGGTCGAAAGAACCCTCATCGGGTGTGCCTCAACCGGAACGGGGATTTCCGTTGCTTTGGCAACCGAACAGATGTCGATGTAATCATTTGAAAGATAAGGAGTTGTATTTTTCAAATACGAAGCATTAGGGTTTTCATAGACAAAAGGGACTTGCACGTTTATTTTTTTTTCGAGGTTGTTCATCATCTTTATTTGAGTTATCTTCATATGACTTTTTCAAAACTTTTGGCAGAGGAATGCCGATTTTTCTTTTTAACGTTTCTTATCCTCATCCTCCAGAGACAATTTGGTCCATCTGATTTTGTACTCAGGGTATCTCTTATCAAGTCTTAGAAAGTTGAACTCATAGAGTGTGGGGACTCTAGATAAGATCTTCTTTAGGTAACAAGGATTGTCATACCTGAGTCCCCAAAGAGCGTTATAATTTTTGAATTCCTTAGGTTTATTTTGATGAATTGTTTGATCTTTTTTACCGCGCTTGTAAAGTTTGGACTCAAGATCTTTGAGCATGTTGGTCAACTTATCATTTTAACTTTGAAATGTAGAATGGAGATTGACAATCTTATTATACTTATCCTGAGACTTACTGAGCTTTTCAGTGATTTTAGATAATTGGGCCTCTAGGGATTCAGTCTTTTTGGAAATAGCTTCACATTCTTTTTTATAATTATTGATTATGCATTAATGGCCAACATTTTCGACAACTAGATAACCTATAGTGTCATATTTCCGTTTTACGTTTGCTTCTAGGTCAGTGATTTGGGCGTCTTTGGATTTAACCTTTTGCTTATAGGAGTCTAATGTACGCACCATAACATGCATCTGTTTGATTAGTTTTTCATGAGTAGGAGCACATACCTGACATGCCGCTTTAGCTGTAGACTCGTTCTGATCGTCAACTTCGGAGTCTGTTTGATCATATTGTGTTCCCATGAAACACATGTGCGCTTCTGCGTCTCCTTCTTCATCATCAGTAAGGCTTAGCAAATGATCATCTACCGCCATGAGAGCTTTTCTTGCCTCTTTCTGCCTGGCCAGTAACATTTTGTTCTTGTAGTACTCTGCATTACGTACTACTGGTTTTCGGCAGTCTCAAGCGAAGTGGCCTAGCCTGCCACAGTTGTAACACTTGACAGGTTCATCTTCTTGTTTATCTTCTGACTTACCCTCAGGCTTTTTTCATTCATCAGTTCGCTTTCTTCCTTCATTGCTTTTCTTCTTTCCCTCATACTTATCTCTGTAGTCGCGTCGCTTGTTGTTGGTGGAGTACCTCTGGCTGTTAGATGGTTTCTTGAATAATTTCTTCTTTGCGTACTCTCGGGACATGAGTGCGACCGCTTTCTTGACGCTGTCAAGTTCTGGATCAGAATCACTTTCAGCTTGGTATTCTTCAGGCTCAGGCTCACTTTATACTTCTTCACGGTAAGAACTATGGTGGACATGTTTTTCATGCTTGTGTGAAATGAGAGCAAGAAGGTCTTCTGTAGGTTTCTCAGATGGCCTCTGATCTCCCATTAATTCAAGCACCTCCTCCTCATCTTGAAGAAGCATCTCATATAGTTCATGCAGAGGAACATTCTGACGAACATGAGACACAAACCTTTTCCATTCAGGCTGAAGATTGTTCATGAATTTTATATTGTTCTCAGTGTTCGTCTTGGTGATATTATTCTTCTAAATATCGTTAATGAGAGTGCAGAACCTTTCCTAGGTTTCAGTCAGCGTTTCTCCTCTCTGAGCCTTGAATGCAACATAACGAGTAAGGTAGCTTGTGACCTTCAGTTTGTTGCGGACTCGGTTGCCTTGCATAATCTTAGCTAGTTGACCCCACATTCCCTTTGCCGTATCCTTGTGGCTATCAATGCTGCAGTAGATGTTCAGAATGTTGTAAATCAGATAAGTCTTCGCCAGTCTATCCCATCAACCCTTTTCTTTTTTTCAGCGGTCATCTATTCATAGGTCTTAGGCACACGTTGACCTGGCGGCCCTTCTGCTTGTTCCGGAACATCCATCAAAGGTGGCACTTGAGGTCCTTGAGTCAACGAGCGAAGGATCTCGTGATAAAGAGGCCTTGACTCAATGAAATACATGAAATGGTCCCGCCACAAGTTATACTCTCCTCTATATAGGATCGGTGGTTTTAGGTCTGATCCTATTGCTAACGCATCTTGGGCATTCATTTTAAAGCATTTGAGAGATCGTGAGACAAATGGGGTGATCCAAAGGTATGTGTATGTAACGTCCCAAAAATTACAAGGAAATTTAAATTTTCTAAAACATATAATCCATTATAAAACAACCATAATTTAATAAACCGTAACTCAATTAAAGTTAATGCCGTCAACTCAAACAGTCAAAAGAAGTTATGCAGCGGAAATATTATAAATAAATCTAAAAGTTTAAAAGTGTAAATTCCAACAATTCTCGGCGCCCGCGCTTTGTGTGTGTACCGTCAAGCCCGACTGCCGCTCGCACCTGAAATCACAACATATTGGGAAAGGGTAAGCTAAACGCTTAGTGAGTCCTACCACACACGCAGGTAGCAACCCCACGTATATCGCTCCTACTCGCAAGTAGGTAACACCACTATCACCACGAATATAAACCACATAATAATTAACGTATAAATACAAGCTCAGTCCCACCGAGCCCTCGGTCCCACCGAGTACACAAAAATATGTTGATACAAGCTCAGTCCCACCGAGTACACAAAAATATGTTGATACAAGCTCAGTCCCACCGAGCCCTCGGTCCCACCGAGTACACAAAAATATGTTGATACAAGCTTAGTCCCACCGAGCCCTCGGTCCCACCGAGTAAGATAATATAGTTGTACTAGCTCAGTCCCACCGAGCCCTCGATCCCACCGAGCCCCTCAGTCCCACCGAGGTGTACATAAATTACATACCATTCACATTATAATTCAACAATCACAACTATTTATCACATCCCAACTAGTCCACGTAAACACGTAATAACACGTAATAGCACGTAACACAAAATAACGTTACACATGAAATTCCTAACTACGCGGTGAGAGAACTCACCTCGAATGCGCGCCTAGCTCACAAACAATAGTCCAAGCTCCACAATCCAAAATCACTTCCCAACACCTAAACGAACGTTAAAATGTATTAACGCGAGACCCGGACCCTAAAACACGACACACGCTTAAACTGTCACTAAAATGACTTTTCTGTCTAGCCAAACAGGTCTGTTCGGGACCTGTTCCGACCTCCCCAAACACAGAAAATCCTCAATTACATTACATCACCAGAAAGTTCTCTGAGTTAGGGTTCCAAGGACATATTATACTCCTCCTAACGATTTTTCTACAGTTTAATACGGATTTTACAAAAACGGTTCGCAGAACAGCGAAAACAGAACCTTTCAGTACAAAACGACGATTTGACCTAAGCTACGTTCCGAACTGGTTTTTGCACAAAACATAGAAACGTTACTAGACTCAAAATGGGAACTTTTGGCACCGATTTCGCCCCAATCCGAGTTACGAGGAAAAAGTTACGGTTTAAGCAAAACAGTGGCAGATTACTAAATTTTCACATGAAATGACACTATTGATTATTAACCCATTAAGTCGTGGCTTAATCCCAACAGACCCGAAAAGCATATGAACTACTGAATATGGGTTACCTTAGGCTGGAAAACAGCCGTGCACCACCCCCTGCCGCCTCCGGCGGCGGTGGTGGTTGGCGGCGTTTCTTTGACATACGATAACAACAAACGAGAAATAGACGAACTTACCTCGACGAACCCTTCTTCCTCCTCTTTTCCGACCAAACTTGCCGGCGATCGCCTCCTTCCTCCTCTCTCCTCGTCGCCGGCAGCAACCTCTATTACCCTCTCGGTTTCTCTCTCACTCTCTCGGCTTCTTTCTTGGCCGAACACACAACAAAGGGGGATGGGGAAAAGGGTTTTTGGGAGTTGTTTAAGTGAAAATGAAAGGGGAAGGGGGAGGGGATGACTAAAGGTTGTGGTGGTTACTAGCATGAAACCGAAGGGAAGGGGAAGGGGGAAGGGGCGTCTCTTGGCTTATCCCTTGCCATACTTTGGTGAAATGCCGCAATTAGCCCCTCAACTTTCCTTTCCTTGCAAAAACCCAAAAAGGTTGACTCATTTAACTTTTTGGTCCGATCCGACTAACCCCGCTAATGGATCCCACGTTAAAATAAAAGCTTTAAAAAAATAATAAGAAGAAGATACACACCGGGATACGGGCTTTACAACTCTCCCCCACTTGGATCAGACTTTGTCCTCGAAGTCTCGACTGACGAATAAATTGGGATAGTTCTCGCGCATCTCCGCTTCGGGCTCCACCGTCCACTCTGAACCCTTTCGGTGCTGCCACTGGACTGTTACCAGTCCAATAACTTTGTTCCACGAGGTTCTCGTTCTCTTGTCGAGAATGGCAACCGGCTTTTCCACGTAGTTAAGCCGCTCATCGATCTGGAAGTCCTCCAGAGGAATCACGGTAGACTCGTCAAATACACACTTCCGTAATTGAGAAACGTGAAAGGTGTTGTGAATATAACGGTAAGCCACTTTCCCCACACGGGCGATGATCCGGTAAGGCCCAATATAACGAGGCCCTAGTTTCCCCCGCTTACGAAACCGGATCACCCCTTTCCAGGGTGAAACCTTCAACAACACATAATCACCCACCTGAAATTCTAAGTCGGATCGCCTCTTGTCGACGTAGCTCTTCTGCCGACTCTGTGGAGTAACCAAACGGTCCCGCACCATCTGAATCATCTCGGTCGTCTTCAACACAATGTCAGTACTCCCTAACACCCGATGACCAACCTCGCCCCAACAAACGGGCGTCCTGCACTTCCTACCGTACAACAACTCGTACGGCGGCATGCCAATACCAGAGTGAAAGCTGTTGTTGTAGGAAAATTCTGCTAGAGGAAGGTGCTGATCCCAGCTACCTCCAAAATCGATAACACAAGCTCGAAGCATATCTTCGAGGGTCTGAATGGTTCGCTCGCTCTGTCCGTCCGTCTACGGATGAAAAGCCGTGCTAAAGTGTAACCGTGTACCCATCTCTGACTGGAACTTCTCCCAAAACCGGAAGGTAAAACGAGTGTCCCTGTCAGAGACAATCGAAACTGGCACCCCGTGCCTGGCCACGATCTCACGTACAAACACCTCCGCAAGCTTTTCCACCGAGGAGCTTTCCCTGATGGCCAAGAAGTGAGCACTCTTGGTCAGACGGTCAACGATCACCCAAATGGCATCGTTCCCACGGGGAGTCCTTGGGAGTTTCGTTATGAAGTCCATAGTAATCTTTTCCCATTTCCAAACCGGGACCTCCAACGGCTGCAATTTCCCATGTGGTCGTTGATGTTCCGCTTTGACCTTCCGACAGGTCATACATACCTCAACACATCTAGCAACATCCCGTTTCATGTCGGGCCACCAATAACCTTCACGCAAGTCTCTGTACATCTTTGTAGCTCCCGGGTGAATCGAGAACTTGGACTTATGTGCCTCATCCATTAGTACCTGCCGGTTCCCACCGATGAATGGAACCCAAACCCTACCATGTCGAGTTAACAACCCCCGACTGTCACGAACAAAATTCGGTATTTCCCCCGACACTCTTTCCCGCTTTGCATTTTCCTCCAAAACAGCCACCTCCTGAGCGCTTCCTATCGACTCCAGAATCGGCGTAACCACTGTCAATCGCTGACATAAACCCCTCAGTGGCTCACCGACCGGATGTCGGCTGAGTGCGTCCGCAACCACGTTCGCTTTACCCGGGTGGTAAAGTATCTCGCAGTCATCATCCTTGACCACATCGAGCCACCTTCGCTGACGCATATTAAGGTTCTGCGGATCCATCAAGTACTTGAGGCTCTTATGGTCAGTGTAGATCGTACACTTGACACCATAGAGATAGTGCCTCCAAATTTTAAGGGCAAACACTACCGCTCCCAACTCCAGATCATGAGTCGGGTAATTTGCTTCGTGAGGCTTCAACTGCCTAGAAGCGTAGGCTATGACCTTGCCGCGCTGCATAAGCACGACACCCAAATCCTGATGTGAGGCATCACAATATACTACCAAATCTTCCATGCCTTCGGGAAAGATTAACACAGGAGCCTCGCACAAGCGCCTGCGTAGCTCCTCGAACGCCTTCTGTTGTTCCTCACCCCAACTGAACGCCGCAGATTTCTTCGTCAATCGCGTCATAGGCATCGCGATCTAGGAGAAATCCTGAATAAACCTTCGGTAATACCCTGCCAATCCTAGAAAGCTTCCCACCTCAGTGGGAGTCTTCGGCACCTCCCACCGCATCACCGCTGAAATCTTAGCTGGGTCGACCATAATACCGTCCTGATTCACGACATGTCCTAGGAACTGGACCTCTCGCAACCAGAACTCGCACTTGGAAAACTTAGCGTATAACTTCTCTCTCCTCAATACTTCCAACACTTCTCGAAGATGCACCTCGTGCTCCTCCTTGGACTTTGAATACACCAGAATATCGTCGATGAACACAATCACCGATCGGTCCAACATCGGACTACACACTCGGTTCATGAGGTCCATGAATGCTGCCGGTGCATTGGTGAGCCCAAAAGGCATCACCACGAACTCGTAATGACCGTACCGCGTACGGAAGGCCGTCTTCTCCGTGTCCTCACTCCTGACCCGCATCTGGTGGTACCCCAACCGTAAATCAATCTTGGAGAACCACGAGGCCCTCTGAAGCTGGTCGAACAAATTGTCAATCCTTGGTAAAGGATAACGATTCTTTACCGTAAGCTTATTCAGCTCACGGTAGTCTATGCACATCCGCTGCGACCCGTCCTTCTTCTTCACGAATAAGATAGGTGCTCCCCACGGTGAACAACTCGGTCTAATGAACTCCTTCTCGAGAAGTTCCTGCAACTGGGCGTACAGCTCTTTCATTTCTGGTGGAGCCGGGCGATAGGGTGCCTTGGCCACCGGAGCAGCACCCGGGATCAGATCGATCCGAAACTCTACCTGTCGTTCGGGAGGTATCCCCGGCAAATCCTCGGGAAATACGTCGGTGAACTCTCGTACCACTGGCACGTCTTCCGCAGACTCCTTCGCTTCCCCAACACGTGTGTCTATCACGTATGCCAAATATCCCTGACCACTATGCCGAAGGTACCTCCGAGCTCTCACAGTCGAACATATGGCCGTAGTCCGTCTAAACGAATCTCCCTGCACTAACAGTTCTCCCCCGCTTGGGGTTCGAACTCGCACTTGTTTGTGACGACAAACAATCTCCGCGTCGAACTTATCCATCCAATCCATGCCCACAATCACACAAAGCTCCCGCATAGCGATCGGGATCAGGTCAATGGGAAACCGCACTCCTGAGATCTCTGAAGTGCACCCGCGAAACACGTCCGTGACCGTCAAGGTCCTATCATCAGCCACCTCAACAACAAGAGGATGACTCAAACGTCCTACCACTCGGCCCAAACCCTCGCTAAAAGTGCGAGACACAAAAGAGTGAGTAGCCCCGCTATCAAACATCACAACCGCAGGCACCGAGTTAACTAGGAACGTACCTGTAACCACTTTAGGCGTCGCCTGCGCCTCATCCACCGTCAACTAGTGAACTCTACCTCGAGCCGCTCCCGCCCCAGGCAGACCTGCTCGACCATCGGTAATACGTAACGGGGCATTCCCAGGCGCCCTCTATGCTCCACCCCTAATAGCTACCCCTGCTCTAGGACAGTTGGCCTTTACATGGCCCGTCTGATTACAGTTGAAACAGACCACTAGCAGTACCTTACAATCCCGGCTAAGGTGACCGGGTTGGCCACACTTAAAACACCCCTACTACACTCACGCTCCACTCCTTGGCTTCCTCGTGACTCTCCCCGACTCGAGTATGGATCCTGTGCTTCAGATAGTAGGAGCTCTGCTACTACCCTTCACACCTATCCTTACTCGTTTCGAGTCCTGTCCCGGGACGTCCAAGTAGTTGCTTACCACAAACAAACACATATGTCCACTCCGGCATATGTAAACACTTTTCCTAGCTCCCTAGAAAAGTCGTAACAACCCACTACCCTTGCTAGAACGGGACCCCCACTAACCCTGACGAGTCGCCTCGTAAACGCACAGTCGTATACAGTGAAACCGGATAGACATTCGAATATATGATTCTATCCTACAATGGTTGGACTCAAACAAGAGTTGCGCAATAGAACTAAATCCAACATTCTAAGGCTATTCGGTTCCTACCGCATACAACCTATAGTGCATTCGCTTAATAACCTATCAAAGTTAGCATAAGTCCCTAATAGTAAGCAACAACCATACAATACAGTGTATTAAGCACCAAGCAATCTAGCATACATACTCCTATGTTCTAGAAAGCAATTTTACATACGTACTCATATGTAAACGCTATTCCGAGCTCACTAGGAATTTCATCTCATCCCACTACCCTTGCTACAACGGAATCCCTGTTAGGCATAACGAGTTGCCTCGCGAATACCCAGTCGCCTGCAGCGTGAATCAAATAGACATTCGAATACAAGATTCTATCCTAGAACGGTTGGACTCAAACAAGAGCTGCGCAATAGAACTAAATCAAATATTCTGAGGCTATATGATTCTGACTGCATACAACCTATAGGGCCTTCACTTAACAACCTACTATAACTAGCATTGATTCCTACTAGCAAGCAGTCATCATACAGTATAGTGTAAACAACATAGGCAATCTAGCATGCATACCCTATGCCTAGAAAGCAATAAATACACTAAGCACTGTACCTTCCCACATAGCGTCGGCTGACTGTACACACTGCGCCCCCGATCACGGTTTCCCAAACGGGTTTTCCTTTTTCCTTTATTCTCAAAGATTTTAGTAAAAGAGTTTAAAACTTCATAGCCGCAACTTGAGACCAAACACACCGAGATGTGTTTGATTCACTCAAGCTGTGCTCTGATACCAAGTTGTAACGTCCCAAAAATTACAAGGAAATTTAAATTTTCTAAAACATATATTCCATTATAAAACAACCATAATTTAATAAACCGTAACTCAATTAAAGTTAATGCCGTCAACTCAAACAGTCAAAAGAAGTTATGCAGCGGAAATATTATAAATAAATCTAAAATTTTAAAAGTGTAAATTCCAACAATTCTCGGCGCGCGCGCTTTGTGTGTGTACCGTCAAGCCCGACTGCCGCTCGCACCTGAAATCACAACATATTGGGAAAGGGTAAGCTAAACGCTTAGTGAGTCCTACCACACACGCAGGTAGCAACCCCACGTATATCGCTCCTACTCGCAAGTAGGTAACACCACTATCACCACGAATATAAACCACATAATAACTAACGTATAAATACAAGCTCAGTCCCACCGAGCCCTCGGTCCCACCGAGTACACAAAAATATGTTGATACAAGCTCAGTCCCACCGAGCCCTCGGTCCCACCGAGTACACAAAAAATATGTTGATACAAGCTCAGTCCCACCGAGCCCTCGGTCCCACCGAGTAAGATAATATAGTTGTACTAGCTCAGTCCCACCGAGCCCTCGGTCCCACCGAGCCCCTCAGTCCCACCGAGGTGTACACAAATTACATACCATTCACATTATAATTCAACAATCACAACTATTTATCACATCCCAACTAGTCCACGTAAACACGTAATAACACGTAATAGCACGTAACACAAAATAACGTTACACATGAAATTCCTAACTACGCGGTGAGAGAACTCACCTCGAATGCGCGCCTAGCTCACAAACAATAGTCCAAGCTCCACAATCCAAAATCACTTCCCAACACCTAAACGAACGTTAAAATGTATTAACGCGAGACCCGGACCCTAAAACACGACGCACGCTTAAACTGTCACTAAAATAACTTTTCTGTCTAGCCAAACAGGTCTGTTCGGGACCTGTTCCGACCTCCCCAAACACAGAAAATCCTCAATTACATTACATCACCAGAAAGTGCTCTGAGTTAGGGTTCCAAGGACATATTATACTCCTCCTAACGATTTTTCTACAGTTTAATACGGATTTTACAAAAACGGTTCGCAGAACAGCGAAAACAGAACCTTTCAGTACAAAACGACGATTTGACCTAAGCTACGTTCCGAACTGGTTTTTGCACAAAACATAGAAACATTACTAGACTCAAAATGGGAACTTTTGGCACCGATTTCGCCCCAATCCGAGTTACGAGGAAAAAGTTACGGTTTAAGCAAAACAGTGGCAGATTACTAAATTTTCACATGAAATGACACTATTGATTATTAACCCATTAAGTCGTGGCTTAATCCCAACAGACCCGAAAAGCATATGAACTACTGAATATGGGTTACCCTAGGCTGGAAAACAGCCGTGCACCACCCCCTGCCGCCTCCGGCGGCGGTGGTGGTTGGCGGCGTTTCTTTGACATACGATAACAACAAACGAGAAATAGACGAACTTACCTCGACGAACCCTTCTTCCTCCTCTTTTCCGACCAAACTTGCCGGCGATCGCCTCCTTCCTCCTCTCTCCTCGTCGCCGGCAGCAACCTCTATTACCCTCTCGGTTTCTCTCTCACTCTCTCGGCTTCTTTCTTGGCCGAACACACAACAAAGGGGGATGGGGAAAAGGGTTTTTGGGAGTTGTTTAAGTGAAAATGAAAGGGGAAGGGGGAGGGGATGACTAAAGGTTGTGGTGGTTACTAGAATGAAACCGAAGGGAAGGGGAAGGGGGAAGGGGCGTCTCTTGGCTTATCCCTTGCCATACATTGGTGAAATGCCGCAATTAGCCCCTCAACTTTCCTTTCCTTGCAAAAACCCAAAAAGGTTGACTCATTTAACTTTTTGGTCCGATCCGACTAACCCCGCTAATGGATCCCACGTTAAAATAAAAGCTTTACTAAAATAATAAGAAGAAGATACACACCGGGATACGGGCTTTACAGTGTAAATTCCTAGCACGATTAACTACGAGGACTGATAAACCTAACGCAAGAGAACACTAGGTTTTGACTAAAAGAGTGCGAGAAATCTCAGGGCAGAATGCAGGAAGTAAATAGCAGCAGAAAACAAAGAGATGAAAACTTGACAGAAAACTTGAACCGGGAACAGGAAACCCGGTATCAGAGACCGGGAAAATGTTCCCGGGTTAAACGACCGGAGGTAGCGGCCGGGAAAGGGAAACCCGGTATCGGAGACCGGGAATTGAACTCCCGGTAAGATATCCGGAATGGGGATTTCTGGGACCGGCTAGTGGAACCCGGAGTGAGAGCCCGGGCGACTTATCCGGTACACAGAACCGGTACAGGGAACCGGAAGGTTAACCCGGTACTACAAGCCGGGTACATGAAACCGGGGTCCGAGTCCGGGACCAGGAATGAAACCAAGGTCGGGCAAGAAACACAGGGAATAAAAAACTGACGTACCTGATGTCGATGAATATGAATTTGGGAGTGCTTTTTCTTGAATGAAACCTTTCCTGAACACAGACAACACAACCAAAACACCAAACTAACACGAAAAAGTGACCAATTTCACACCTAAACACACCCTATGACAAGAACAATTGAAAATTTGAAAAACAGAGACAAGAAACCTAGTTAATCGATTTTTACTAATTGAGGGTCAAAGACTTCAAAATCGGTTCTGAAAAATTGTAAAGAACAATCTATGATTATTATCAACCAGTTCTTAAGCAACAATTTGACTTTTAACACCAAAATCAATAACCCAGAATTTTAACTCAAGAACACAGTGTCGATAAAACTAGAAGTAGGGAATGACTCAAATCAAGCAAAATTACCTTTGGATCGATTGTCTCTCTGCTCTGATACCAATTGTGGATCCCAATATCAAGTGCAATCATTTGAAATAACACAAAGAATTAAAGACAAATCAGTCGTATTAAATTGAACAGAAAGTAACCAATGTAGCCGTACAAAAGTGATTAAGCGATTAATAATGTCGTTAACCCTAAAACAGAATAAGCCATCTCTATTTATACCCCAAAAGGGATATTTACACAATAAGCCCCTGAACTTCTATTCAATATAAATTATGACCTAACACCATAGTCTATGGGCTGGGTTTTCATCCACAGAACCTGTGAGCAACAGCTAGCAACAACAACATATTTTGCTTATGACGTAGAGGTAGACACACAGTTTTGTTTCTAGGATGTCCAGCTTACTAGTTTTCCTCTTAGAAATTGGCAACTTCCATAGGTACTTTTCTTGTCTAGTTTGCATCCTCCATAATCTGAGTTTGTGTAAGCCATTAGTTCAAAACCAGAGTTGTTTGGATACCAGAGGCCAAGATTTTTGGTCCCTTTAAGGTATCTAAAGATCCTCTTCACTGCATAAAGATGAGATTATTTGGGATTTGATTGCTATCTTGCACAGAGGCATGTAGCATACATAATATCCGGTCTACTGGTTGTTAATTACAGAAGAGACCCTATCATACCTCTGTAGACCTTGCACTCCACAGATTTTCCCTCTGGATCTGAGTGTAATTTAGATCTATTGGCCATAGGGGTTTTCATAGATTAGGATTCAGAGAGTTTGTATTTTGACAGAATGTCAGAAACATATTTTGATTGGTTTATAAAAATGCCCTCTGATGTTTGTTTGACCTGAAGCCCGAGGAAGAAATTTAGTTCTCCCATCAGGCTCATTTCAAACTCACGCCTCATGAGTTTTTCAAACTTCTTGCAGTACCTATCATTTGTAGAGCCAAATATAATGTCATCTACATATATCTGTACAAGCAAAATCTCACCGTTATTCTTCTTATAAAACAGAGTAGTATCGGTTGTACCTCTTTCAAAATGACTGACAAGCAAGAAATTTGAGAGTCGTTCATACCAAGCTTTGGGGCCTGCTTCAATCCGTAGAGGGCATTGTCCAAAAAATAGACATGGTTTGGGTACTTAGAGCTCTCAAATCCTGATGGTTGTTGAACATATACTTCTTCTTCTTGTATTTGGCCATTGAGAAAGGCAAACTTAACATCTATTTGATATACCTTAAAACCTCTGTGGGCTGCGAAGGCTAAGAAAATTCTTATGGTCTCCAAGCGTGCGGCAGGGGCAAAGGTTTCTTCGTAGTCTATCCCTTCCTCTTGGCAAAATCCTTTGGCCACCAATCTTGCTTTATTTTTGATAACGACTCCATCTTCATCCTTCTTATTCCTAAAGACCCATTTGGTCCCAATTGCAGTTTTACCTTTTGGCAGAGGCACAAGGGACCAGACTCTGTTGCGCTCAAACTGCAGAAGCTCCTCTTGCATAGCTTCTACCTAGTTTGGATCTTCAAGATCCTCAGAAATCTTTTTAGGTTCTATCATGCTAATAAAGTTTGTGAAGAAACAAAAATTAGCAGTGGCAGACCTAGTCTTTACGCCTTCAGAAGGATTGCCAATTATTTGTCTTTGTGGATGACTTTGCGTCCATTTAGTCATTCTTGGAAGATGGTCGTTTGCATCATCAAGGTTAACTTCTGTCGAATTGTCTGTTGGTTCAGGCACCACCTCTGTAGTGGTAGGAATGAGATCATTTGTGCTTAGCACAAGTGTTGTATCTGCAGTATGAGTTGGAGTTGAGACCTCTGTAGGTGTTGGCGTATGATTCTCTATGTGCTCTGGAAGAGAAACCTCTTTGGTCATAGGTGTTTGGTTTTCTGCTTGCTCTGGTGTCAAATTTTCTGCATGATCTTGATCTTCATCTTCTGCGTTTACTCTTGTTGAGTTTTCTGCATGCTCACCCTCAACCATTGGACCTACACAAGTAGTTGAAGAGGGTGAATAATTTGAGGGACCTGTTAAGGATATACCTTGTGGTGCTTGGTCTGCAGAGTTTTAGTTCCATAGGCTCTGTAACCATTTACAGAGGGTTCATCATCATTGAACATCTCATCAAATAGTAGATTGAGTCCTACTTCACGAGATATTGATGCGGTAGAGGCTTGCTTCTTTAGCCCGAGTTCTGAGTTGATTTGCTCAGAAGTCTGATGAAATGAGTCATCAAAACAAGCATTTATAATTTCCACTATCGTTCTTGATTTTAGGACATAGACTCTGTAATTTTTGGATGTTGATGAGTATTCAATGAATTTTCTCTCATCAGCTTTTCTATCAAACTTTCCCAACCGTTGTGTGTCATTTAGAACAAAACATCTGCAACCAAAGACATGAAAAAACTTTATGTTCGATATTCTTTGGTTAATCAAATGACAGGGAGTTTTCGTGTGTCTTTTCACGATTAGCGATCTGTTATGTTTGAAGCGTGCGGTTGAAATTGCTTCTGCCCAAAAGGAAGTTGGTAACCCTAATGCGTTTAGCATAGCGGCCTCCACAAGCATTCTATTTCTTCTTTCTACAACGCCATACTGTTGTGGAGTTCGTGCGGCAAGAAACTCTGAGATATTCCTTCTTCAGTAAGATAGGCTTCTATGGTTGAGTTCTAGAACTCTGTGCCATTGTCGCTCCTCAACTTCTGCAATTTGCACTCAAACAGAACCTGAATTTTTCTCATAAGATTGATTCAGATTTGGGGTACATCAGACTTCTTTCGGACAAATTCAACCCATGTGTATCTGGAAAATTCATCAATTAAAACAAGAATGTATTTTTTTGCCACCTAGGCTCTGCACAAAGATTGGACCGCAGAGGTAAACATGTAGCATTTGCAGAGGTCTAGTGCATGACACATCTGAGTTGGTTTTATGGGAAGCTCTTTTGAGTTTTCCCATCTCACAAGCAGAACAGAGATGATCTTTGTTGAATTTTACATTTGGTAGACCACTTACAAGATTTAGCTTCACAAGTTTATCAAGAGTATGAAAGTTTAAATGAGAAAACATGTGTGCTAGAGCCATGCCTCTTCGTTCCTGTTTGATACAAGACAGAGTTTTTCATTTTTGCCTTTTGCCTTAAAGTTCATGAGGTACAGATCACCTCTTCTTTCGGCTCTCAATAACTCTATGTATGTATCTTCTCCTAGCAGAGAGCAATATGTTCTTTTGAACTTAACATCAAATCCAGTGTCACGGAGTTGGCTTACACTTAGTAAGTTGTGCTTGAGGCCATCCACATACGCAACTCTTGACACTTTTACATCTTTTTTTGGCATTGACTCCATAGCCTCTTATGATTCCTTTCTTGTTGTCCCCAAAGGTTACTGATCCTCCTTCTAATTTTTCTTTGTATGAGGAGAGTAGACCTCTGCCGCCAATCATGTGCTTTGAGCACCTGGACAAATACTGCTTTTGCAACACAATTTAAAAGGATTTAGGTATCCATTTCCAAATGGGTCCACTTTTGTTATGAGTATTTAAGGGTGCCTTAGCATCATTTGGTTTGGATTTAGCTTCTTTAACAGAAGGACCATCTTGTTTCTTCTGACCCTTGAATTTTGCATTCCTTGGTTTGGGTCGAGAGTGGAAACAGTGAGAGCTTGAAAAATGATTTTTCAGTTGAAACATGAGCTCAAAACAATCACAATAATTAATATTTGATGCAATTTGCTAAAACTTGTCATTAAATTCATGAAAAATGGGTACAAAGGCTTTATGAAACTAGTCTATCCTAGCATCAGAGTTTTTACAAAAAGACCTATCTAGGCTAGATTTATTTTGACGAAAACTCTTCTTTAGAAGTGCCTTCTGCTGTACCCATCTTCCTCTGTGGTAACCTTCCTTCAGTTTCACTGCCACAGAAGCAAAGGATTTGTCATTTTTAATCCACTTTTCCTTTTGTTGCCAAGTAAAATTTTCATGATTTGGCCTAAAAGAATTAGAAGCTTTGGGATTTTGAGAGGAAATTTCTTTCTATTTTTGAATTTCTCAAGTTCAAGAGATGTTTTGGCTTGTATACACATGTCAATAAAATAAGGACATATAGGTATTCTTGCAATGGAGTTCCTTGGAGGAATCACTTGATTTAAGATGCCAGAGGGAAGCTTTGTTCCCTCTAATTTGCAAGAAACTATTTCTGGTTTTACAGAGCCAGTATCTGATGTGGCAGAGGTTGAGTCGTTCTCATAATCTGAGTCTGAGTCAAGAAAATCTCGGCCTGCCTTATCAGAGGCTTGATTGTATGGACATGTGTCACGACCATGTTTGTCTTTTTCCTAGGAAAGAGTTAAATCTTTTGAAATACATGGGACAATTTCAAGATTATCAAGAATCTTGCATTCATCAAAAACTTTTAATAGGTCCTTTTCAAAGATGTTTTGCATGATAGAGGTTATCTCAGGATCATCAAGGAAGCATTTTTCATAAGTTTCTCTTAAGTCACGTTCAAAGAGGCTTTTGAAAATTGTCTTCTGTCGAAGAGTGAACAAATTCAGTTGCCTCTGAGTTTAATTCCTTTTCAGGGATTATTATGCAAACAAAGGCAACATGCGCTTGAGTCTCTGAATGACTGAATTTGATAAGTCCTAATTGTGCCTGAGTCTTATGGTATTTCTTTGGTTTTGAAGATGAAGCTCTACAGGCAGAATTAGAGGATGATAGATATGTGTTTTGATACCACACATTTATCATCTTCAGAGGATGTACGATTCTCCAGATGTTATGCGCCTCTTGTGGACTGTGGATCCCAGATTAGTGCATACAAGTAAGAAATCAATAGAATAGTATAACAATTAGTATGATTTCAACTAGTCATCCATATAACTTTGATAAACCTTTTAGAGTGTTTACAAAGCTTTTCAATAATGAGCTATGACTATTATGAACGATTTTCTGGCTCTAATCTGAGTGCTCTTAGACGTAATATGATTTTTGTAACCTAATTTCTTAACCAATACAACTATTTATACCAAGGGCTTAAGCCTAAGGCCCACGGCCCATTAAGCCTAATCTAAGCCCAGATTTAACATTAAAGGCTTTTACAATTAATAATTAAACTAATTAAGCTCTATATAATTCTTTATATAACTTTCTATTATGTAGGACATTTATGGTACTAACATGGACATAAAGTAGGTTTGGAAAATTAGGTTTTTTAGTTTTTCCAATGCAGAACAAAGAGGACACAGATTTGTTTCTTTTATTTCCAGTATAAGGATGCTGATCACTGAATCCGATTCCACTTCTGCCAATTTGGGTGTTTACTTTATCATGTACAATTTGTGCATCCTGATATTTCGTGATCATTAGATCTCTGTCAATCAAATCTTGATGAAGAACCTCCCTTTTTGTTTGGAAAAAATTCTTAAGGGACAAAATGTTCATTCTGTCACTCTCATTATTATTAAGCTCTTTGGTTTGGTTCTTTAGAGTCAAATCAAGATCAGAAATCTTTCCTTTTAAAAGTTTAACTTCTGAAAAGTATTCCTTTTGAAGATTTTCGTTTTCAAGGACAATTTTTGCCTTTTCTTGAGTTAGAAGTCTAGCTTCTCTCTCAAAGAGGGCAAGTTTATTTTCAGTTTCCATGTACTTTTGCTCAAAGGCATGAAATTCTTTGGTTAGTTTAAGAAAATTGACTTCTGAGTCATTAGAGGGAGTATAAGAAGTGGATACCACACTATCAGAGTCTGATCTTCCAATTTCTGCCATACCACAGAACATGGCATTTTTGTCACCTTCATCGGATGATTCATCTGACACCCAGTTTTCTTATTCGGCCATGAGCAATTTCTGTGCATAGTACTCGGCCTTCTTCTTGTAAAAGGCGAAGTCTCTTTGAGGTTGGATTTTATTGGACTGACTCCTGCATTCTGCTGCATAATGTTCTGGCTTCCCGCACTTGAAACATCCGTTGTTCTGTGGGCCTGGTATGGTTGGCTTTTCATGACCTCTCTGATCATCCCTCTGTATACCCCTCTGTGGGTACTCCGCTGGCCTCTGTTGATACTCAGTTGGTTTCTATTCGTAGTACCTTGGCTCAAACATCCTCTGTTGGTCTTGAAACTCCTATCTACTTGGGAATCTTGGCTTATAGACTTGTGGTGGGGCAAACTGCCTTTGATCTTGGACATAAGATCTTTCCATCTGTGGCACAGGACTTTGAAATCTGCAACCTCTGTTGTCTCTCTCATCAGGTCCTCTGTTGAATGAGGGTTTCTTCTTGAAACCTCTATTGAATTCTTTGGCGATTAAGGCGAAAGATTTTGCGATAGAGGCCATGTTTGCCTCTTCCTCTTCCGAGAACTCCTTCTCCTCTTCACTATCTGCGACTAACACCTTCTTTCCTCTTTTCTTTCCCTTAGAACTATCATCAGGACACTTCTCCTTCTGTGGTTTCTTCTGACCCTCTGTGGCTTTACCAACTAGTGCCAGAGGTCCACCCAATTGTGATTTGGTCTGGACAACATAGTTCTCTTGAGCAACTAGTGTGCCAAAAAGGTCAGTTAAGGTCTATGTGTCGAGATCTTGATTGGTTTGTAGAGACATTAACAACTGAAGCCACTCATCATTTAGACACTTGAGAAACATGCCACTGTTTTCCTCAGAGGTTTTATGGATGCCAAATTTTTTACACCTATTTATCAAGGCATTAAACCTATCATATGTGTTTTGAAGTGACTCAGTTGGAAGAGCTTTGAAACTATAGTACTCATTAAGACATTGAGCTCGTCTTTTCTTTTATGTCTTAATGCCTCCTTCGAGTTTGTTTTCAAGCTCAACCCATAATTCATAGGCTGATTCACACACATCTAAAGACTGAAACAGATCATTTGGGATAGCCATGATGAGTAATCTTTTGGCCTTTTGTCCCATCTCATATTTTTTCCCAATCTTGAGGAGACCATTTATCCAAATATTTTGTTTATCGTATTCAGGGACGTCAGGGGTTGTATCAGTTGCATGTACTCTTGGAACTGTAACCATTGGTACATATGGCTTGTTCTTAACACAGTCCACAAGGCCTTTCTCGACACCCTCCAGAAAATTGATCATACGTACCATTGAGGATATTCATCCCTCAATAATGTTGGAGGTTTTGTCTGAGATCCGGCAGTATAGATGGCATTGAGGTTCGCCATTTTTGAAGAAAAAGTTTTGTTGGAAGGAAAGAAGAAGATAAGAGTGGAAAACATGGGAATGAAGTTTAACAGATTTGGAAGGAAATGAAAGAAAAATAAACTGAAGGTTGATTTAAGGAGAGGTTTATAAAGCAAATGATGCACACTGGAATGATTTTAACACGAGAAAAAAATCCTAATAATGAACTAGATTCAAACAGGTTGAAAATAGCTCAAAACAGGGGTTGTTCATAAACATGATGAATAAATTCTAAATCAGACCAGAAATCTACCAATGAGATAAGATCAATTGCATAGATGATCCTTTGATTATTGAAATCAAAGTTTGCTCTGATACCAATTGTTGATCCCAGTTTTATCTCAACACTGATGAACTTAAACAGAAAGTGCAAAACAGAGTATAAGAACAAATAGGTGCGGAAGCTTTAATCAACACAAACATGTTTGAGTTTAATGGTAGATTTAAACACAGAAAGGAAAGAACAACTAATGATTTAATGCCTTCAATATGTCATCTCTCATTTGATAATCAAAAGTTTTATTACACCAAGAACACACACTTGTGTGTGAATTTCTCTCCAAGGAATCTCCCTCTCACGTTTCTGAATTATGTGTGTGCGCTCCCGAAATGGCAGTGTAGTGCTCACTACATATAGGGACGAGGGTGTCATGGTTGTATAAGAAAAGGTTGTCACCAATTAAATGGTGACATCTTGAAAGTATTACATCGTGTTTGTACTATTGGGATCTTCATGTCTTCGTACAACTTTCCACGTGAGAGGCACGGGCATCTTTAATCTTGAAAATGCACAAGTATTGTCTATAAGAAGTTTGGCCACACAGAGGTTCTGTGAGGTTTCACAGAGGCTCTGTGGTCCGAGGATAATCTTCAGGTTAGGCTTGAACTCTTAAAGGTTTGACGACAGAGGCTTGAGGCTTCGTGTAGAGAGGTCTTGATGTAATCGGTAGAGGTCTTCTGCGGTCTTGTACTTAGCCACTTTTTCAATACTTTTACATTATACTAGTGGAGCTAACACCTTCTTCTTCATCTTTAATGAGGTTATGATAAACAACTACATCTCAATCTTCATTTTTGCCTTTCGGTCTCTTCTCCCTTCCCCTGGTTATAAGAAGGTGATCCTCCTAAATCCGTGCCCATCAAAGATGCGGTATGTGAGCAAGTAATCTCTAGGCTCTGTTTCTAAGCTTCTCTTTTCAAATTCATTTGTAAATGTTGTTGTAACCCTAAGTGATCTATTTGGTATCTAAACAGTTGGAGGTCATTCGATATGACTGAACTAAACCCAAATTTGATCGTTGGAGACTGTCGGCGAAGCAACATCACACCCGATCTTGAAACTATGGCGGTTGATATCAGGCCTCCCATTGTCTTCACACCACTCAATTAACTTCAAGGTATGTGATTTCTGCACTCTGGATTACAACAACATTTAGAAACGAATTTCACATTTTGTTTCATTCAAGTTGTGATTTGCGAAGATGTGGTCTGGTTCGAAGAATCTTGGTTTGCTTGATACCGTTGCGAGACCTTTTTCTCTTTCGATAATGTTAAATGTGAGATTACTAGGGTTGTTGAATGAGAATCGTGTGAGTGAGCCTTTTTTATGACCGTCCTTTGCCGTCGGAGCATCAGAGAGAAAGAAGAAATAGGAGAATTCAAGAAATTTACCATGGTAATCTATTTTCGTTCATTTTGTTCAAGGTTAGATCTTTTTTCATACGAATTAAAAACCCCAAATGTAATTTTTCTCTTTTGAATGATTCAAGAGGCTATTTGGCTTTGAGAATTAGCATTTTATGGTTTGTGGAAGTTATTAATTGCTGAAGTTTTCATGGTGTGGTAATCATGGGAATTGTATGCTTCGTGGTTGGTTTATTTTATTGTATGAAGTTGATCTAATTAATGATCTGACCTTAAAGATTTTATGTATATATACTAGCAATTTGCGTACTTGTACCGGGAAAAACAAAAGATCACCCATGGATAATCATGGGGGGGGGGCTCGGGATGATTTGAAGACTTGAAGAACGGAATGCCAAAGTTTCTAAAGAAATCAAGGGGGAGACTAGAAGATGATGCTTTCTTTATAAAACATTAGGGGGAGATTGTTAGATTAAATTAGCTCCTAATTTAATTAAATGTTTTATAAAGAAAAAGTGTATGGCTTCTTAGTTAGTTTTTTAGTTAGATTTACGGGCTTGTGCCTTTTCTTGTAAACGGACCCTTTATAAAGAATTTTAGCGTTCATTTTTCATTAAGTTATTTTGGAGAGAGCACACAAACACACAAAGACTAGGTGTTTTCACATGACAGTCGATCAAATGTAAAAGTGTGGTGTTCTTTGTAATTTCCCATCCATAATGAATCAATCAAAGCATATGAGATGAGTTCTTGAATATTATGTTCTTAATCTTCACACTACTACAGAAATGGCTTTATTACACACCCATTTTTATACGATTTTTGAAAAAACCGTGTAAAAATGTACCCGCGGTTTTTTAAAGCTTTTTTCACACGGTTTTTTGGTAATATAACGGTGTAAAAAGGTCTCAAAACATTTTGACACGGTTTTCTAAAATAACCGTGTAAAAATGTGTAATCATCTTACACGGTTATTAGAGAAAACACGTGTAAAAAGGTCTCGAAACATTTTTACACGGTTTTTTAAAATAACCGTGTAAAAATGTATAGTCATCTTACACGGTTATATGCGAAAACCCGTGTAAAAAGTTCCGAAACATTTTTACACGGTTTTCTAAAATAATCGTGTGAAAACGTGTAATCATCTTACACGGTTATTTACGAAAAACCGTATAAAAAGTCTTAGACCTTTTTACACGGTTGTTTAAACTAACCGTGTAAAAACACATATATTTTTACACGGTTTGGAGAAAGATCCGTATAAAAAGATCCGGCTTTTTACACGGTTATTTTTTCAAAAACCGTGTAAAAATCACTAAATCTTTTTAAACTTTATATTTTTTACTTTTTTATCTATGTCACTTACGATTTATTAAATTAAGATACATTTTTATATTACTATTATTGAATTTGTTAAGATTATCCATTCTAAACTTGGAGATATTATCATTTAGTTTGTCATTAATTAATTTGCATCTAAACATAATATATTCTTTTAATTGTTTATATTTTCTTCCTTATTAACAATATGTATATGTTACAATTTTTTTCTTATTTAAAAATTAAACATGTATCTAGATGTTTAAAATGTAACATTTTAAGTATCAAAATGAAAGTTTTAAAAGTACGTTACCAAAAATAGAAATAGGATTAAAATATGTTACATTTACATGCAATTTTGCCCTATTAATTAAGTCCACATACGTGTAGTTCACCCGTCTGAAATTGATCCAATAGGGATTTAATAATAATATAATTTTGCGAGGAAGGATGCCACCTTAGGTGGAAGCCCGGGGTTGCGTAAAAGTAGTGTTGGCTCATCTGATTGCACTCCACACCTCGTATCCATTAAGGTAACTCTTCATCTGTATATGTTTACTTATTGTTTAAATTATGATGTTTCTATGTTCTATTTGCAGGATGCTACCCGGCCCGTGCGATTTGCTTCACGTTTTCAAGAAAACTAAAACTGTAGTTGCTAAGGGTTTTGTCTATCCTCTAGAGAATGACATTGTACATGGTGTTCCACTTGAGGAAGGGTTCATTAAAGTTTTCGTAGAGCTAGTAATTGACGGATGTGAGAGGTTTCCGCTGCCCGTGCCGCTGTCGAATGATGATATTACTACGCTAGGTGGAGCCCATAACAACTTCATTCAATGGGATCAAGAATTTTTGGTCTTGCAACCGGTATATATATGTTTAACTTTCATGTTAAGTTCGAGTAAGATTTTTTCATACCCATCATGTTTACTGACGTTATTATTTTTTTCCTAATAGGAGCTTACCACCACTCGTAAACATGTAACACTAGATCCAACTCGTGACTTTACTCCTACTCCCCCTTTGATCTCCTCAACTGAAGTGCCATCAAAGAGTGCACCTATTCCCCTTAAGGTATTTTCTCAACTCGTATATATATATATATATATATATATATATATATATATATATATATATATATATATATATGCATGTATATGAATTGTTAATGTAGGTACAAAAAGACGACGAGGCTCAATCGAAGAGAGTGGCCCTTGCATCTGAACCCCATAGAAAACCACAAATGACTAAAACGTTAAAGCCCTTGAATAAAGAACATACAATGATGAGTCTACGTAGACGCATACAGTCTAATGAAGGGTTGGTGAAAATTGGGGTAATGGCTTAGGTTGAGGCAGGGGTTTTTGGCCCTATAGAAATTCATATAGTGATCAAGTATAGTGACTTGAAAGATCTAATGACAAATGGCTGGCTCGACCAAAATATCATCACTTAGTTTTTGGCGTAAGTAAATTTCTATATATCATCATTTATTGTATCATATCAACAATATTTAGTTTTATCACATTGTAATGTTTTAGGCATCTAATAGGAGCTTACCACCACTCGTAACACATGTCACAATATTTAGTAATGTTTTCACGACTTAAACACAAACATATGTTAAAAGATGCACATGTATTTTATCAGTTTTCGCAAGTTTAACAATTTTATGATTCCCATTTGATTATTGTCGTACAATTTGTTACCACACACGGCAACTAATTGAGGCTCAATACATATTATTATTAGCCGATCGAAGCCATGTAGGGCCATACAGTTCATTAGACCCATCGAAGTTGATCAATGTCCAATATAGTTCATTTACCGTGTCAAACATTGGTGCTATGATTTATGAAGATTGACCCGTGAAGGACCAATAGTAAGATACATTAGAGTGTATTAAGAGTCGCTAAAGTCCATCAAGGCCCAATCAAGTTCATTAAGAACCACTAAAGCCCATGAATGTCTAATACTTTTAATTGGGTTTTCACCCAACCATGAAGGCCCAATCAAGTTCATTAAGAACCACTAACCCATCAAAGCTTAATACATTTTACCAAGTGTCACTCGTAAACCCATGAAGGCTCAATACGTTTCATTAAGTGTCACTTAAGCCAATAAAGACCCATTAGAGTTCATTAAGAGTCGTTAAAGCCTATCAAGACCGAATCAAGTTCATTAAGCATCAGTGAGACCCACTATAGCCTATTAAGAGCCACTAAAGCTTATTAAGAACCATTATAACACAACAAATACCTTTGGGCTTTAGTAAGTCATAAAAGATCCAACCAAGTTCATTAAGAACCACTTTAGTAGGTCTTATCAGGTCTAATACACACCACATACATACGTGTAGTACACACATGCATACAAACACGTAATAGTTACTTAGTATAACATGATCCATCAAGGCCTGTATAATTCATTAAGAGACATGATACAATTTCTTAATTAACAACTACTAAAATAAAACTCATAAAGGCCCAATCAAGTTCATTAAGAGTCATCAAATCCCAATACAACTCATTAAAAATCACTGAAACCCATGAATGCCTAGTGATGCCCATTAGAGATCATAAAAAGCCGCTAAAGCACATAAAGGCCCTATCAAGTCTATTAAGAGCCAGTAAACAATCAAAACAATTAATTAAGAGCCATTAAAGCCTATAAATATTTCTATATAATAATTTAACATTGTATTTTTAAGAGTTTTTAAAATTAAACATAAATATTTTATAATATATCATACATAATAATTCTAAAAAATTCTAAAAAATTCTAAAACATATTAATTTTTTATTTTTCCTAAAATTTGTTTCCCTCCAATTATCTCTTTTACTTCCCCCCAAAATATCCCAAAACCCGTACCTTCCCCATAAAATTCAGATCGATGAGCCCCTACCCCAAAATTGATACTGATTTCTCTGCATTTCTCTCCATTTCTCTCCATTTCTCTACCGATTCCAATGTCCAAGTTATTATATGCTTTTCTCAACTCCAAGTACACCGCTCTAATCACTATCCCCCACAACTCTAATTCAATCGTTAAAGGTAAATACATACATATGTGCTTTTCTATCTATTTTGATTCATGCCTTGCCTCTGCTCTTCGTGCTCACGAACCTCTTTCCGAGTTGCCTTGGTTGTTTTTCGATACTTGTATGCAATTTACGATTTTGTCTGCTTTGATTTGAATCGATTGTGTTTTAGGGATTTTGGGTTTAGGTCGATGACTCCGACTCTTCTATTGGATAGGTAGTCTTTTGTTTTACCGTGTATCTGTGTTTCTTAAACTTTTTAGATTGACTTGATGAATGATTTTTACTGATCGAATTATCGGAGATTAAGGATTGGTTTCGATTTTGCATGACACTTTACTTGGTCTATTTGGATTGTTTGTTTGTTTAGTTAAATTTTAGGATTGAGTTGTGGAATAATTTTGCTGATCCTGGGGATTAAGGCTTGGTTTTGAATTTTGAATGATTATTTATTTGGTTTGCTTTTGGATTCGCTTATTCTTAATAATATTAATGGTGAAAAATCAATGGTTTGATTTTATTCTTGGTGTTTGTTTAGTTGAATGTTTTAGGATTTAATTAGGATGTATTTTACTATTTGAATTATTGGGGAATTAGGCTTATTTTCCATTTTGAATGATAATCTACTTGGGTTTTGTTTGTATTGTCATGTTTTTTTAATTAGTTTATCTGTTTGGTATTCGTTGGTTAAGGAGGACACATTACCTACCTCTATATATTTGTTTTGTGTAGGTTTCAGGATTGGTTTGGGGCATGGATTATTGGTTGTTGTGTTTGGTTGGAATATAAATAAAAAATTTCATTTTAATGGTATTTGAGGTGCCAAGGGGGTGATTTTGATTTCATAGAGCTGTTTATGTTTACTCCTGTTACTTACTATGCTTATGCCTTTGATTGATTATCAAGCTTTGGTGTTGATTGAAATGCTTCGTGAATCTTCATCCTAAAGTTCAACTTTTTTGTTTCATTTCTCTTGTTAAGGAACAATTTGGATGTTGTACATTATTAATAAATAGAATGATATGTATATATTTTCTCTCCATTTCTCCATTTCTCTACCAATTCCAGAGCCCAAGTCTGATTCCGATTCCAGTTCCAATGGTGCGCTTGATAATGTTGTTCCTGGGTAAGCTTAAGTCCATTTGTTACCCATTTATGTGTTGTTGGTGTTTTTTTTGTTTCAGTTTATCTAATGCTAATTGTAAATGCCAAGGATATGTGGATGAACTTGTGAAAGAAAAGAAAGATGATTTTAAATGACTTGTATACATACATCATTTTATATATAAATGACTTGAAATGTTTTTTGATTATAGGATGATTCCACACAAGACCAAGCGTGGATCTGCTGCACTAGCCAAGTTGAAAGTTTATGAGGGAGTCCATACTCCTTACAACAGGAAGAAGAGGATGGTAATCCCCGATGCACTAAAGTGAGCTATTCTTTTTAATATAGTTGTGTGTCTTTTTGGTGTTATCTGAGTTGGGCTACATAGGAAGAATTACCTTCAGCATATATCAAAGTTTTAAAATTGGACTTGATGTGGGTATTTTTTTGTTGGAATGACATTTTAATGATATCTTCTTTGTACAAATGCAGGGTTTTGAGGCTTACTGCTGGACACAATTACTGCTTGCTTGGTCGCCTCTCATCTGAAATTGGGTGGAATCACTACGATACCATCAAGGTATATACCTTTATCATGTATTGTAGATACTTTTACCAAGTAGAATTTGTTGTTTTAATGCTAAATAAAGTAGACACCTTCAACCACAAGGGTGGTGGCGTGTTGGCAAGGGCTTGGGGGATGTAGTGGAATATCCCATCCACCCCGGGTTCAAGTCCAGGCGTCAGCATTCTGTGGCCAGGCTTAGTCTCAGACGGACGCTTTGTTTGTTTGTTTCCAAATTGCCAAGGATGTAGTCTAGGCAAAAGCCTAGATGAACCTTATCCAAAAAAAAGTAGACACCTTCATACTCTATGCTTGTTGTACCAATTGTCATTGTGCTGTTTTTGTCTTGTTGTTATATTGATCATATGATAATGCCTAATGCAATATAAGCAATATAATATTTCTACCAAAATCTTGGCTCATTTTACCTTAAGTTTTAACAAAACTCATCATTGTTGCAGAGGAACGATATGGTTGAGTACTTTGGTGAGCAATTGTCCGGTTCTGCCTTCACTGCTAATGGATGGGTCATGGGTGTAATCTTACGGATTTCGATGTGTGAAGCCACCAATCATCTATCGTGATGTTAGCTGGCCATGGCCATGATCGTGATGTTAGCTGGCCACATGGCCATGCTCGTGATGTTAGCTGGCCAAGGCCATGATCGTGACCAAGTGCCCAATGAAGGGTATGCTCACCACAAAACTTCAGAATCGTTTACATTCACCTTTGAGTGAACTTTAAACATGTGTATTTGAGCAAAGTAGCTACATCCCTTTGCTAATTGAGTTACAAGCCTAAGGGCTTTTTTATTATCTATTTACAATAGTTGTACGGGCACACTACTAGTTATTATATCATGCATTTGTGATAATCTGTTAATTGAGCGTTCATCATGACGAAACTCAGTTGGCTGATCATGAAAGCAAATAAAAAATTTAATTATTTAAAAAAAACAAATTTTACCGACGGATTAGTGACGGATTTTCCGTCGGTAGTTAATTATTATTATTTTTTAATTTTTTTATTGGCCGTTGGTGATCGTCGGTAATCGGTTCCGTGGTGATCCGTCGGTAAAACTTGGTCGCCGTCGGTAATCCGCCGCTAATTGTGTCCGTCAGTAATCCGTCGCTAAAATCCGTTGGTAATCCGTCGGAAAACCAAATACCTACCAGATAATTTCCGACCCTGAATACCGACGGATTACCGACGGATTACCGACGGATTACCGATGAATTTGAGCGATTACCGGAATATGCCGTCAGAAATAATGATTTTTTTGTAGTGGTTGTTACGCATAGCCGTGTAAAAAGAATGCACATTTTTTACACGGTTGTTGCCAAAATCGTGTCAAAAGGTCATACCTTTTTACACGGTTACAAGTTAAAATCGTGTAAAAAGATGCGACATTTTAACACGGTTCATTTTAGAAACCGTGTAAAAAGAGTTGATCTTTTTACACGGTTTTGACTAATAACCGTGTAAAATTGAGTTCTTTTTACACGGTTTTGTCACCTTTTTACACGGTTTTTGATTAATAACCGCGTAAAATTGAGTTCTTTTTACACGGTTTTGTCACCTTTTTACACGGTTTTTGAACCGTGTAAAAAAAGGTCATTTTTACACGGTTCTAAAACCGTGTAAAAAGGTCTCGCACTTTTTTACACGGTGGGCTTTTACACGGTTCCAAAACCGTGTAAAAACCCCTTTACAACCGTGTAAAAAACCCTTTTCTGTAGTAGTGTCGTCTTATCTCTATTTTCTATGGATTTCTTTTATTGTTTGCTTGAAAATGGGATCAACATGTTGTGAGACCTTTTTCTCTTTCGATAATGTTAAATGTGAGATTACTAGGGTTGTTGAATGAGAATCATGTGAGTGAGCCTTTTTTATGACTATCCTTTGCCGTCGGAGCATCCGAGAGAAAGAAGAAATAGGAGAATTCAGGAACTTTACCATGGTAATCTATTTCCGTTCATTTTGTTCAAGGATTGATCTTTTTTCATATGAATTAAAAACCCTGAATGTATTTTTGTCTCTTTTGAATGATTCAAGAGGCTATTGGCTTTGAGAATTAGCATTTTATGGTTTGTGGAAGTTATTAATTGCTGAAGTATTCATGGTGTGGTAATCATGGGAATTGTATGCTTCTGGTTGGTTTTTTTTGTTGTATGAAGTTGATCTAATTAATGATCTGACCTTAAAGATTTTATGTATATACTAGCAATTTGCGTACTTGTACCGGGAAAAACAAAAGATCACCCATGGATAATCATGGGAGAAAGAGAAAGTTGAAGGCACTAATTTGGTGAGCAATATATAATATATACACATGATAGCCTTTTGGAGAGGCTAATTGTGCGGAGAAGCTGGTTGAGGTGGATGGAGGGGATGAAGTCAGTTGGACGATTCTACTCAATAATTACTTGATTTGAAGTCATTTAGTAGAAGTTTTTGACTGTCACTACACCAAATCTCACTTAGCAAACAAATAAAAAATGTTGCCTAAGAATGGTTTATATGTTGCCTAAGAGTTAAGCAACATGCCTATGTTGCCTAAGCTTTGTTGCCTTCTCAATGTTGCATAAGAACCTAGGCAACATAAGCAAACATCATATGTTGCCTAAGTTGACTCCTTAAGCAACACACAACTGGTTATGTTGCCTATGAGGAAAACATATGTTGCCTAAGATATCAACTTAGACAACATATACTATTTGCGTATGTTGCCTAAGATATCAACTTAGACAACATATACTATTTCAATATGTTGCCTAAGATGTTTTATATAAAAAAAAATTATTGCACGTTTTGTGCACCATAATGCATTTTTTTACTTGCGTGTTTTCTACAAACTCCCATAAACAAACAAACTCGTGTGAATCGACAAACAACTCCAAAAACCAAATAAAATTAATAAATTCTATAATTGAACGATAATGTTTTCCTAAACAAGTCCAAAAGTCGACAACAAGTACGAAAACATAAAAATAAAAATTAACCTAAAGCCTTGCTTGTCGAGGTTGTTGAGTTGGAGTTTGCATCGCTAGCAACACCGCAAATTTGCATCAAAGATAATATCATCTTTTTTGTTCGGCGTTTTCCTTTTTTGCTTCATCTTGTGCCTCTTTTAGTAAGAGGATCTCCTCGTCACGTTCGGCAAGTTTTCGGCGCAAATCATCAACGGGCATAGAGGTTCCCTTTGTCGGATCTCTCATCCTCGGAGCTCGAACCGCCAAGCAACCCATACCTCAATATTCTGATGTAAAGACACAATAACCTGGAAAATTTAAATGAAAAAATTAGCTCTTAACCAAAGGCAGTTTATTTTCTTATGAATGTATATATAGTACTTCACTAAGTCAAATACATGTACTTAAGATTACAAAATTCATGGTATTGGTCCCTGCAGCCTCGAACCCACTGCCAACCAGCAGCTTAATGCATACAGCAGCTTAATAACATGTGGACAGTGGTGATTAAGCACTGCCAACCAGCAGCTTAATGCATACAACAGCTTAATAACATGTGGACATGTGGACAGTGGTGATTAAGCACTGCCAACCAGCAGCTTAAATTAACGATACACAAAACACAACTTAAATTAACATTTTTTTAATTAATAATCCCTAACAATAACTAATAAACATGTAAATAAAATAACCATAAGCAAATAAAAGAATCATTATGGAGGGATAGTGACGAAGTGCCAAGTGGGAAAAGCCAAGCCTTTATGACCATTTGCAAACTTATAGTAAGGGGTTGTTCGGTTGTGACATTCTTATCCTTCGTCGACAAGCATTAAAATAATACATATATAATACAAAAACAATCACACGAACAGAACATATAAAATAAGGAAATAATACATATATAACCATTAGTTCAAGAGACTTTACATTGAATCGATGAAAATCGGACTTGAAGTGAAACCGTTGATCTTGAAGCGACTCAAACCTGGATTTACAAGTATCACACGTCAATCTCTCACTCAAAGTGACATTCTTATCCTTCGCCGACAAGCATTAAAATCCACACCAAGCAGGTCCTGAATCTACAACAAACAAACAACAAGCAACCATGTTTATGGTCTATAAAACCCCAAAACCATTCTCACAAAATTAACAAGACTAGCACACGCCCAACAAGTCTCAAATACAGATAATTTATAACATATGGTACAATGGGGGACATGAACCAAAAACACTGAAATATCATGGGTAGGAACTTAGTGAATACATATTATATATATATATATATAGGGGTGGTATCGGGTACAAACCAACTAGTTTGTACAAACTCGTACAAACCATACCTAGCTTCATGATTTTGTAAATTTGGCTTCATGAATGTATATATATATATATTTTGGCTTCATGAATATATAATTTGGCTTCATGAATACATCATTTGGCATTTTTAACTAATTTTTTTACAAAAATAAGGGTATTTTAGGGTATTTTTGTAAAAAAATAGTTAAAAATGCCAAATGATATATTCATGAAGCCAAATTATATATTCATGAAGCCAAAATATATATATATATATATATATATACATTCATGAAGCCAAATTTACAAAATCATGAAGCTATGTATGGTTTGTACGAGTTTGTACAAACTAGTTGGTTTGTATTTGATACCCAACCTCTATATATATATATATATATATATATATATATATATATATATATATATATATATATATATAAATCAAGAAACCATCGATACAAATGCTCCTCAAGTTCTTTTTTTTCTCTGAAGACACAAAAACATCATCTGAAGAGAAGAAATATGAATTAATCATCTTTAGTAATTACTTAGACGACAACTTACAAGTTCAGTAATTGCTTAGGCGATATAAAACATCAAGTTTAGATATAGAAAACGATGAATTACCAGCAGAGCGAGATGGGGCTTGAGTTTGATCAATAATCCATTCCCCAGTCTCTCGAAGCTTCTTCTCAACATCCCCTTCCGGTCTCCCAATTAAATTTGACAAAATCGAATCAAACAGAGTCTTTTCCTGCTCAGATTCGATCAGTAAAAATCATTCATCAAGTCAATCTAAAAAGTTTAAGAAACACAGATATACAGTAAAACAAAAGACTACCTATCCAATAGAAGAGTCGGAGTCATCGACCTAAACCCGAAATCCCTAAAACACAATCAATTCAAATCAAAGCAGACAAAATCGTAAATTGCATACAAGTATCGGAAAACAACCAAGGCAACTCGGAAAGAGGTTCGTGAGCACGAAGAGCAGAGGCAAGGCATGAATCAAAATAGATAGAAAAGCACATATGTATGTATTTACCTGTAACGATTGAAGTAGAGCTGTGGGGATAGTGATTGGAGCGGTGTTCTTGGAGTTGAGCAAAGCATATAATAACTTGGACATTGGAATCGGGAGAGAAATGGAGAGAAATTTTGGGATAGTGGCTCATCGATCTGAATTTTAGGGGGAAGGTAAGGGTTTTGGGATACTTTGGGGGGAAGTAAAAGAGGTAATTGGAGGGAAACAAAATTTAGGGAAAATCAAAAATTAACAAGTTTTAAAAAAATTTACAATTACTATGTATGATATATTATAAAATATTTATGTTTTAATTTTAAAAACTCTTAAAAATACAATGTTAAATTATTATATATAAATATTTATAGGCTTTAATGGCTCTTAATTAATTGTTTTGATAGTTTACTGGCTCTTAATAGACTTGATAGGGTCTTTATGTGCTTTAGGTAGCGTTTGGTACGTGGCACGCAGACTGGATGGGACGGGACAGGACTGGACTGGACTGAACGGGACAGGACTAGACAGGACTATCTGTCTGTTCTACGTTTGGTACGACTAGAACTGGACTGGACTAACGGACTATTTTGCGTTTGGTAAACTGGACAGGACGGGACAAAACTGTTACAATGACCAAAATACCCCTAACATGAGTTTTAAAACATCTAACGTATCTTACTATTGGTCCTTCACGGGACAAACTTCATATCATAATGCATCATATGGTGATGGTTTTAAAACAAAACATATAAAAGTTACCTGAAACATCGAAGTTTAGCTTGATTTCACGATCATTTCGCTATAGAGAATGCATGTGGTATGTATTGGGCTCTATAAGATCACTAAGGCCCACCATAGTCTATTAAGAACCACTAAATTCTATTAAGAACCATTATAGGCTAACAATACCTTTTATGACTTATCAAGTCCCAATAGCACTAATGTTGACTTATTGCGTGTTTGTATCCAGGGCGGTACTCATATATGCACGTGGTGTATATTGCATTCGATAAGACCACTAAGACCCACTATAGCCTATTAAGAATCACCAAAAGCTTATTAAGAACCATTGTAGGCCAATAAGACACTCCTTGTCTTATTAAGGCCCAAAAATACCAATGGTAGCTGATTACGTGTGTTTGTATGCATGTGGTATGTATTGGGCTCTATAAGATCACTAAGGCCCACCATAGTCTATTAAGAACCACTAAATCCTATTAAGAACCATTATAGGCCAACAATACCTTTTATGACTTATCAAGGCCCAGTAGCACTAATGTTGACTTATTACGTGTTTGTATCCAGGTCGGTACTCATATATGCATGTGGTGTATATTGCATTCGATAAGACCACTAAGACCCACTATAGCCTATTAAGAATCACTAAAATCTTATTAAGAACCATTGTAGGCCAATAAGACACTCCTTGTCTTATTAAAGCCCAAAAATACCAATGGTAGCTATTACGTGTGTTTGTATGCATGTGGTATGTATTGGGCTCTATAAGATCACTAAGGCCCACCATAGTTTATTAAGAACCACTAAATTCTATTAAGAACCATTATAGGCCAACAATACCTTTTATGACTTATCAAGTCCCAATAGCACTAATGTTGACTTATTGCGTGTTTGTATCCAAGGCGGTACTCATATATGCATGTGGTGTATATTGCATTCGATAAGACCACTAAGACCCACTATAGCCTATTAAGAATCACCAAAAGCTTATTAAGAACCGTTGTAGGCCAATAAGACACTCCTTGTCTTATTAAGGCCTAAAAATACCAATGGAAGCTGATTACATGTGTTTGTATGCATGTGGTATGTATTGGGCTCTATAAGATCACTAAGGCCCACCATAGTCTATTAAGAACCACTAAATCCTATTAAGAACCATTATAGGCCAACAATACCTTTTATGACTTATCAAGGCCCAATAGCACTAATGTTGACTTATTACGTGTTTGTATCCAGGTCGGTACTCATATATGCATGTGGTGTATATTGCATTTGATATGACCACTAAGACCCACTATAGCCTATTAACGATCACCAAAAGCGTATTAAGAACCATTGTAGGCCAATAAGACCCTCCTTGTCTTATTAAGGCCCAAAAATACCAATGGTAGTTGATTACACGTGTTTGTATGCATGTGGTGTGTATTAGGCTCTATAAGATCACTAAGGCCCACCATAGTCTATTAAGAACCACTAAATCCTATTAAGAACCATTATAGGCCAACAATACCTTTTATGACTTATCAAGGCCCAATAGCACTAATGGTTACTTATTACGTGTTTGTATCCAGGTCGCTACTCATATATGCTTGTGGTGTATATTGCATTCGATAAGACCACTAAGACCAACTATAGCCTATTAAGAATCACCAAAAGTTTATTAAGAAACATTATAGCTCAATAAGACACTCATTGTCTTATTAAGGCCCAAAAATACCAATGGTAGCTGATTACATGTGTTTGTATGCATGTGGTATGTATTGGGCTCTATAAGATCACTAAGGCCCACCATAGTCTATTAAGAACCACTAAATCCTATTAAGAACCATTAGGCCATCCGTAGCCCAGCGGGTTGGGGGTGCGGGTAAGGCCAGGTGGCCAGCGGGTTGGGCGGCAAACGGGTACGGGGGCAGCGGGTTCGGCATGCGGGCTCGGCATGCGGGTTCCCCACCCCGCTGCTACCCGAATAGTTTCTCAATTTTTCAAATTTTTTTTTTCAACGGCTATATATATCAAACGGCTCTTTTCCAATTAATTTTTTTTTCCCAATTTAAACACTATAAATCAACCTCAAATCTCATCCATTTGCGGGACTACTTTGGCGGAAACCCGGTGTATAATCCGGATTTGTTTAGACGGCGGTTTAGGATGAGCAGACAACTATTCGAACGGATTGTTCAAGATTTATCGGGAGTGTATCCGTATTTTACACAACGGATTGACGGACTACGCAAACAAGGTTTGTCTCCGATACAAAAGTGTGTATCCGCTGTTCGACAATTGGCGTATGGAGTGGCTTCCGACGCATTTGACGAGTACTTGAGGATGGGAGAGAAAACGTCACGAGATTGTCTGCACACTTTCTGCACAGGTATTGTTGAACTCTATGGTGACAAATATTTACGCAAGCCTACTTACGATGATATTCAGAAGTTGTACCATGCACATGAAGCTAAACACGGATTTCCCGGCATGCTCGGCAGCATAGACTGTACTCATTGGTCGTGGGCAAATTGTCCGAACGCATGGCGAGGTCAATTCATGAGAGGTGATCATGAACATCCGACAATCATGCTAGAAGCGGTGGCCTCCCAAGATCTATGGTTCTGGCACGCATTCTTTGGTGTTGCCGGTTCCAACAACGACATCAATGTTCTCAATCAGTCGCCCATCCTCAACGATGTCTATGACGGAAAAGCACCCGAGTGCCCTTTTGAGGTTAATGGAGTCACCTACAAGAATGGATATTATCTAACGGATGGGATATACCCGGAATGGGCTACTTTTGTAAAAGCGTTTACGTGCCCACATGATACTAAACGAATAAAGTTCAAGGCCGCACAAGAATCGGCACGTAAAGATGTTGAACGAGCTTTTGGCGTGCTTAAACAACGTTGGCATATACTTAAGTACCCGGCACGCGGATGACATAAGAATAAATTGGCGAATATTATGTACGCTTGTCTCATATTACACAATATGATACTCGAAGACGAAGGCCATGCCATTTGTGCTGATGTAAACGTCGTGGTAGCAGATGAAACACAAATCACTGAGGCACAACGCGCGACAAATGTTCGAGAAGTCAAAAACCGAGAGACTCATAATAACCTTCGGTCGGATTTGGTCGAACATATTTTGCGTATCCGACTTCCCAACAACGACGACGAGTAGATTTTTAATATTTTGTAATTTTTAATTTTATTTTTATTTTGTAATTTTATTTTTATTTTTATGAATGTTATGATTTTTTATTAAAAAATTAGATGAGGTGGCATATGGGTTCAAGAGGTTCAAAAGGTTGGGGTACGGGATTTGTGGGTTCAAAAAGGTTCAAGAGGGTTCAAAGTGGAAAGCTGATGTGGCGCAGAGGGTTCAACAGGTTGTTATCCTGGGGTACGGATGGCCTTATAGGCCAACAATACCCTTTATGACTTATCAAGGCCCAATAGCACTAATGGTTACTTATTACGTGTTTGTATCCAGATCGGTACTCATATATGCTTGTGGTGTATATTGCATTCAATAAAACCACTAAGACCCACTATAGACTATTGAGAATCACCAAAAGCTTATTAAGAAACATTATAGCTCAATAAGACACTCCATGTCATATTAAGCCCCAAAAAATAACAAGGGTGGCTTATTATGTGTGTGTGTGTGTTTGTTTGTATGCATGTATGTATTACATTTATGCACGTGGTGTGTATTGAACTCTATAAGACCATTAATACCCACTACAACTTATTAAGAACTACTGAAGTTTATTAAGGTCCCTTATAACCCGACAAGATCTTTTATGACTTGTACAATTTTTAAAAATTACACATAATTTTTAAAAAATACACATACAATTTTTTAAAAATACACATATTCACATCCGACTTCTTCAACTCTCGAGCACACAACATCTGAAAGAATCTAGATAATTCACAAACTGCGTCAACCTTAAATCGTCCGTACACTAGTTATTACATTTTCAACTACCTATATTTATCTATATTTTTTACCTTAGGCAACATAGAAACAAGAATATATGTTGCCTAAGCCAACCCTTACGCAACAAATACAACAGATTATATGTTGCCTAAGTAAAAGTAGGTATCAATCATACGTACACAACTTATTAGATTTCCAACTACCTATATTTTTTTATAATTTTTTACCTTAGGCAACATAGAAACAGGAAAATATGTTGCCTAAGATTACGCAACTAAGGCAACATAATGGAAGATGTTGCTTAAGATACTTTAGGCAACATATAATTATTCATATGTTGCATAAGGTCTCACTTAGGCAACATATAACGATATGTTGCCTAAGAGGAAACTTAGGCAACATATATTAGCTTTTGTTGCCTAAGCTTATCTTAAGCAACATAGGCAATTAGCCTATGTTGTCTAAGACAACATTTGGTGTAGTGGTGCAGGATGAACATAGTCGCTGCTGCAGTCCAAGAATATGTAAATATTTCAATATGTTTAAACGGAAGTGGAAGAAAGGGTTTTGGTTCAAGCAATGGGAGGTTTTAAAAAACAAAGTCGCTCCCTAATTTAATTCAATAGGCCCCTTCTTCTCTGTCTGATCCTAATTCACGTCTAGTCTCCGACAAAGAAATTAATCAAGTATCCTCAAATGCCATCAACAAGCTAGGTATATATTGAATTAATCCTCTACAGAAAATTTCCTAGTTTAAGTAACCTTTTATATTCGAATTTGTACGCAGGTTGATAGCGCCATAAAGTTCTTAGGGTTTTGACTGATGCGATGATATAATTTCCTTCTTAAATGTATTGTAGGTAAGCATTCATCCTTTGACGTTCACGCTATTCCAATTTCATAGAGTTGCAATAGAGTGGAAACTATAATTTCATTCTACTATAAATTATGCTTTTGAGATATATGCATTCAAATTATTTCATTCTCATGCAGTTAAAGACGCAAGGTTGGAGAATAATATTTCAAGTTAGGATAGTTACGTTGTCAAGAGTGGTAAATAGAAAACCATACCTATTCCTGAAAGTCTGATTCCGTCTTTTTTTATAATATCATCAATTCATCAGCAAGTGGATTTATGATACCACTTACCTTAGCTTTTGGTATTAGGACGGAAGATATATAGATGCACTGGCAACATGAACTTAATTTGACAATGTAAGATATTTTGTCATCTTTGGTTGGATATTCATAAATTATCATGTAGTTGTTAGATCTATACTGGTAGTTTTCTGTATACATACCAAGGCACTAATATAGTAATATATGCTAAAAGTTTTAATAATCGTGTATTACATCGTTGCAAATGCCGGACAATGAGCTTAATGAAGTATCTGATGCCTTTATAAGGTACAATTTTCTTATAAATATGCTTTACCACTTCCCTTAATGTAGAAGAGAAAACCGACCTATAGAGCATTAACTTGGATGCCTTTTGGGGGTTGGTTCCAGTGAGAAGTTCCAAATTTGGTGAGAAGTGGTTATCAACCGTTGGATGATAAATGGACGGACATTAGGATGAGATGCACCGAGATAAGATGCACCAGATCAATTCCCTTTTAAACCGCAATTCATGGGAGTGTATTTGATTAAAAGTGATCAACGGTTTAAAAACACTTCTCACAATTCTCACCTAAAATGACACTTCTCACATGATCCTATGCTTGCCTTTTGGAAGGTATCTAATCAATTCTATTTGCACTTATTACTGCTCAGATTAATTTAGTTGAAGGCTGGTATCTCTTCCATTTAGAGCAACTTTTGTGACATGATGCATTTTTCTTTTTTGCAGAAATATATGGAATTGAGAACATATATGTTCAGATGTGAACGACATTTACTCAATGAGACGGGTTTTATTTGCCATGTAGGGCAATCGCATAAACTCATCCCAAATTATCTTGCCACCATAGAGACACCCCAGAGTTGAGACAAGAAGTTTGGAATCTTAAAAATGACAAGTATGAAATTGGTCGTTTTTGGTGAATTACTGTGCGATTTACGTACAAAAGAAGAGAGAAATAATTGTTTTGGTGAGCTGTCCTTTTAGAATAAACCCTAGGGTAATTTTGGGTTTTTACTTCTGAAAATAAGGAGCAAACTCCTCTATTTGATTGGTGGGAAAAGCTTTCTGTTATTCATTCTGTTTTGTGAATGTTTGTAATTGAGCTTTTGCTCGGGAGAGACCATGGCCTCTTGAATGCCATTTGAGTGATTTCATTTGAGTTAGTCAATCAAATACATACGACAGCCACCAGTTTACATCAATTTCCACCAGTTTATACCAATTACATTATTCTTTTTACATGTGTTTACCACTACATTGAGTTTCTATGTGAGTTGTGCAAGTGTTGTATAATTTTTGCAAATAAATATAGTTTTTCTAGCTTCAGTAATGTTTCGTTAAGATCGTGCTTGAATTCTTTTTAGGATCTCACATCTGTTTCACCTGGTCGTTACATCGTCACCCATTTTGTGCAGAAAGAAATATAATTTAACTTATGACACATGTTCAACATTGATTTCTAGCTGTGTATATTCCATAAAAGAAATTCTGTAACTTTATTAAAGCGTAACAAAGTGTTGGTGATAAAATTTGTAGTATCAACTATGTACATGAAAAGCTGTTTGCGTTTGAGCTTTCAAGTTTTCTTTTGGCTTTGTTTGTTCTTCAACATGAATAGTAATATATGTTGTTTTATTTTTCTTCATTGTGAACAGCTTGCGCACAACTTTATGTGTGTGGTTCAAGAGTGAAGTCGTTGATTGTGGAGTTGTATATGCTGCTGCTCGCCGATTCCATGTTCCCTTGCCTGAAAACCCTCCATGTTGGGAAGCATTTGATGCGGATAAAACGGGTTTTACAGTTGATTAAATCATCAAATTTATGGAGTTTTGGGTCATATTATTTGGATTTTACGTCTCGAAGCATTGCAGCGGATACATAACTAGTATATATATATATATATGAGTAAATTACATGAATGGTCCATGTGTTATAGTGCTTTTAACACTCTTAGTCCCTAAATGAAATAATTATGGATTGCATCCTCGTGGTTTACATTTTATAACGCCTTGGGTCCCTGAATTTAACTCTGTTATAAATTCTCTGTTAACCCAAGGGTATTTTTGTCCTTTTACTTTCCACTATCTATGGCTCCACGTGTTCTTCCCCCACTACCCTCTACCTTCTGCTCTGGTGAGTTTCACCTCCCTTCTTCTCCGGTGAGTTTCACCTCCCTTCTTCTCCGGTGAGTTTCACCTCCTTTCTTTTCCAGTAAGTTTCACCGGAAAACCCTTGCAAAATCAAAATTCAAAAACCCAAAATCTAAATAAATCCAAAATCATTTATCCTAAATCCTAAATCCTAAATCCAAAACAAATACGAGTAACTAACAACTACAATTCGATGCCGGGAACAAAAACCAGTACTGTGAAATTAGAGTAAGAGATTAAGAAGACAAATGATATATTGATTATATTCAGCATAAACAACAACATTATTCTCTCTGGAACACCATGAAATAGGTAAAAGGGATCGAAAACAACTATATCTTCAACATACACCGTCCAATACCGATCACAATCCAACTTCTAGATACAAAAACCAGTACAAATGAAATTAGAAGAGCAAATGAAATCGACTTGCAGCAACAACAATTCCGAAGTAAAATCCCCCAAAATTGGTTCCACAACTCTAGATAACTTAGTTATCGGTTCAATCTCGAAATAAATCCTCTAGTCCACCGTGCCACACCAGCAACATCTTCTCTGGTGAAATCGTGCCACACTAGCCCCGCCGCTTGCCCCATTCCTCCATTTTTCCTGTTGGGGAAATTCTAGAAAATCGTGGGAGAAAGAGTGATAGAACTTGGATAAAGAACGTGAGATCGCGTGAGAGCTCGCTTTCCGTAAGTGATATTTCGAACCTATTCTGCCCGGGTATCACGAAATTCACTCGAGGATAATCTCGGTTCTCAGTTGTCGATTTAGGCAGAAATCGACACATATTTAAACACCTTGAGAATCGTAACCGACACCATATTGATACTGATAATAATATCTCATTAAGTGATATTGATTGTGGATTAAATTTTGGCAGTTACAAACGAGAAGAAACCTTCCAAACGCTGGCGCCAGTCTCCGCACCAGTCAACTGGCGCCAGCATCAGCGCCGGTAAACATTCCAGAGGCTGGCGCCAGTCAACTGGCGCCAGCACTGGCCCCGACGCCCAGTTCATAAGAACTCTTTGTAACTTGCCAATCTTAACCGTCCAACAATCCCGAGTTCTAGTTAGCTTATACGAGTGTGCACTCCACACCTCCTAACTCATGTTATAGCTTAGCTAACAACCCCATTATTATCTTTGTGAATCCAATTACACAAAATGAACCGATTATTTCACTAAAATCACCAACATTCCTCCCCCATTTTTGTGCAATCCTTGATTCACAAAAGAAATATTCAATATAGGTAAACAAACTCATGCATAAATGAAAATATCTAGAAGATTGAATTTCCATCTTAGTACATTACACATTTCAAATACTCGAGAATTCGGGTGTCGTATGGATTGAACCCTTCAACCCATTTGAGTAGTAGAATATAACATACACATGAATTTAAATGATTCTCTAAAGTTTAAACTTGACACTAAACAGACCATGTGTCCTTATCCATTCGTGAGTGCATCAAAGCCAAGTCCAAGCTTCTTGAAGCGGCCACACTTCACACTCATATAGGTAGTTCCTTTCATCATGCACCTGCACATGCATTTTTACAAAAGAACAATGACCTTCTTACCGTGGGATGATCATCTTGTGTTCCAATCCCTTAGAGTGAGCTTTCCCATTGAATTCAACTTCTAACGTTGTATTAGAAGGGAATTGGGTATCTCACTGTTAGAGATTTAGATGGACTTTAATCCCATCCCTATCACCGACTTGTGAACCAAGTCCCTATCTAACCCCTTCGTCAAGTGGTCTGCTAGATTTTGTAGCAACCGAACAAATTCAACCGAAATCACCCCATTCGTGATTAGCTCACGAATCATGCTATGTCTAACACCTAAGTGTCTAGACTTGCCATTATATACTTGACTATAAGCTTTAGCCAAAGTAGCCGCACTATCACAATGGATAGAAATGGGTGATATTGGTTTCGACCATAATGGAATTTCATGGACCAAGTTCCTTAGCCATTTCGCCTCTTTACCGGCCAGCGACTAATGCCACAAATTCCGACTCCATAGTCGAATTCGTGATGCAAGTTTGCTTCTTGGAAGCCCATGAGATGGCACCTCCCCTAAGCAAATACACCCAACCACTCGTAGAAGAGTGATCTTCCACATTGGTAATCCAACTTGCATCCGAATATCCCTCCAATATCGAAGGAAACCCGACATATGACAAACCATAATCAAAGGTTTTCTTCAAGTATTTGAATACTCATCTTATCGCTTGCCAATGATGAATACTAGGATTACTAGTAAACCTACTCAACTTTCCTATGGCAAAAGCAATATCCGGCCTAGTGCTTGTCATGGCATACATCAAGCATCCAATAGCCTTTGAGTACTCGAGTTGTGACACCGCTTCACCTGAGTTGTGCATAAGCTTCTCACTCGGATCCCATGGAGTACTCACCGGAGAACAATCAAAGCAATTAAATTTCTTTAATACTTTCTCAATGTAATGAGATTACGTAATTGCAATCCCTTTGTTCTCACGCTTGATCCTTATTCCAAGGATCACCTCCGCCTCTCCCATATCTTTCATGGAGAAACTCGACGACAAAAACTCTTTAGTTTTCTCAACTTGATTTTGGTCGGTGCCAAAGATCAACATGTCGTCAACGTATAAGCAAATGATTACACCATTACCGGATGTGTCAAATTTGCTATATACACACTTGTCCGCTTGGTTTATCATAAAACCGTTGGACAAGATAACCTCATTGAATTTCTGATGCCTTTGTTTGGGTGCTTGTTTCAGTCCATACAATGATTTTACAAGTTTACACACCTTATTCTCCATCCCGGGCATAACAAAACCTTCCGGTTGTTTCATGTAAACTTCCTCCTCCAATTCACCATTCAAGAATGCCGTTTTGACATCCATTTGGTGAATCACTAAATTGTGGATAGCTCATAAGGCTATCAACAATCTAATCGTGGAGATCCTTGCTACCGGGGCATAGGTATCAAAATAATCGATGTCTTCCCGTTGCCTAAAGCCTTGGATTACTAATCGAGCTTTGAACTTGTCGATTGATCCATCCGCTTTCATCTTCCTTTTGAAGATCCACTTGCATCCCAAAGGTTTACAACCCGGTGGCAAGTCCGATAATACCCAAGTATTATTCCCCATGATGGAGTCCATCTCATCATTTATTTCTTCTTTCTAGAAAGCAACATCTTGAGACTTTATAGCCTCATCAAATGATTTTGGATCCTCCTCAATACTATAACAGTAAAGAAAGTGAGATCCAATCTCATCTCTTGATCCCTCTACCAAGTATACTTGGAAATCAGGACCAAAGGATTTTTCAATCCTTCCTCTTTTGCTCCTTCGAAGCATCGGAGATTCGGTTGGAACAATTGCTTGTTCTTCAACCTCACTAGGTCCACTAGTACTTGGAACTATATATGTCCTTCGGCCTAGGTATTGAAGAGAATCCAGTCTCATCAAATAATGCATCTCCCGATTCTATAACGGTGTGAATCGCTATAAAATCATTAGGTTCAATAACATAGAACCTATAGGCTTTGGAATGCTCGGCATATCCAACAAAGATGCAGTCAATACCTTTCTCACCCAAAGTCTTCCTTTTGGGTTCGGGTAGTCGAACAACCGCCCGACAACCCCAAACTCGAATATAACTCAAGTTAGGCCTTTTCTTGAACCAAATTTCATACGGGGTAATCTTGTTCCTTTTATTGGGAACTCGATTCAACAAGTAACAAGCCGTTAGCATGGCTTCACCCCAAAATCCACCACTCCATCCCGAGTAGGATAACATAGAGTTCATCATTTCTTTGAGACTCTATTTTTCCGTTCCGCCACACCATTTTGTTGTGGTGTATAAGGCGCCGTAGTCTCATAAATGATTCTTACGGATTGGAAAAACATGGGGTCGTAATACTCCCCACCATGCTCGGTGCGTAAACACTTTATAAAGCAATTCATTTGCAATTCAACCTCCGTTTTATAAATTATAAAATTAACCAACGCTTCATCTTTTGAATGTAACAAATATACATAGCAAAACCGTGAAGCGTCGTCAATAAAAGTGACAACATACTTTTTATTACCCAAAGACGGAGTTGAATGCAAATCACAAAGATCACTATGAATAAGCTCAAGCACCGACGAGTCCCTTTTCACGTTAGGAAAAGGTTGCCAAGTGATCTTTGTTAACATGCAAGTTTTACATTTTCCGGTTTTAATATCAAAGGCCGGAATAAGACCGTCTTTTGACATTTCAACCATACGTTTAAAATTAACATGATCAAGCCTTGCATGCCATAAAATAGAATCAACACAATTTCCATTTGCAACAAAAACAAAATTTGAAACAAAATTCTTTTTATTCAAATTTAACATAAACATATTATTCAACATATAACCGAATCCTACAAAAGAGCCACCTTTTGACAAGATAAACTGGTCGGACTCATAAACTTGCCTATATCCTAACTTATTCAAGATACTACCGGAAACCAAATTCTTTCGAATTTGTGGTACAAACAAAACGTCTAAAAGTTCAATTATTTTTCAATAACTAAACTCTAGCCTATCTAAGCCACGTCCAAGAATGTGAGCACTCGACTCGTTCCCCATGTGTAGCATTGATCCGTCTTCAACCGGTTCCAAAGAGGTGAACCAACGGCGATCCTTGCACATATGACTCGTAGCACCCGAGTCGATCCACCAAGCTACATCATCATCCTGCACGTAAAATGATTCGGATATTAGTGGTACATAATTCAAATTCGAATTAAAACCAAAGTCAAGAAACTGACCTTGCCGTGGGTTTTGATCCTTGGATCCTTGCCCACCACCACTTGTGCTTGTTCCATTCTTATTCTTGACAACCCGACAATCCCGCTTGAGATGGCTGGTTATCCCCCAGGTCCAACAGGTTAATTTAACCTTTTTATTGGGCCCTTTCTTGGCTTCATTGAACTTACGTTTTCCCTTGAAGTTGTTGGATTTTCCCCCTTCCACCATGTTCACCGAAGGTGCAGAAACCTCTTTAATCTTAGGTTTCGCAGCCTCTTGCGCTCGAAGAGATTTCTCTATGCGCAAGTGACTACCGAGTTGTACAAGGGACAACTCTTCCTTCTTGTGTTTCAACATGTGTTTAAAGTCTTTCCAAGAGGGGGGCAATTTATCAATCATGCTCGATACGGAGATGAATTCGTCCATCTTCATATTATGTTGATCATATTGGCCGAGAATGCGTAGGACCTCATTATATTGCTCCATCACAGGCCTTGAGTCCACCATCTTGTAATTGTTAAAATTACTAACAAGGAACTTCTTACTAGAAGCATCCTCCGCCATGTATTTGGACTCAAGAGAGTCCCATAGCTCTTTGGCAGATTCAACATTTTGATAAATGTCAAAGAGGGAGTCACACATACCGTTTAAGACGTGGCCACAACAGATGTAGTCGACATTTTCCCATTTGCCGCGCCGCCGCGTCATCTCCAACGTCTCGTTTTCCATCACCTTCGGTATCGGAGTGCTTAGCACGTACACGACCTTCAACGTTGTCAACAAGAAGTGCATCTTCTTCTGCCATCTTCGGAAATCCACGCCTTCAAACTTCTCAAGTTTTGTGAACTTGGTCGTCATGTCTCTCACGGACTGATCACTCGCCATCTCTCTCATGATGAACAAGTATCACTTACGATTGTTGGGGAAATTCCAGAAAATCGTGGGAGAAAGAGTGATAGAACTTGGATAAAGAACGTGAGATCGCGTGAGAGCTCACTTTCCATAAGTGATATTTCGACCCTATTATGCCCGGGTATCACGAAATTTACTCGAGGATAATCTCGGTTCTCAGTTGTCGATTTAGGCAGAAATTGACACATATTTAAACACCTTGAGAATCGTAACCGACACCATATTGATACTGATAATAATATCTCATTAAATGAGATTGATTGTGGATTAAATGTCGTTAGTTACAAACGAGAAGAAACCTTCTAGACGCTGGCGCCAGTCTCCGCGCCAGTCAACTGGCGCCAGCAACAGCGCCGGTAAACAAGCCAGAGCCTGGCGCCAGTCTCTGCGCCAGCCAACTGGCGCCAGCATCAGCGCCGGCAAACATTCCAGAGCCTGGCGCCAGTCTTGGTGCCAGTCAACTGGCGCCAGCACTGGCCCCGACGTCCAGTTCATAAGAACTCTTTGTAACTTGCCAATCTTAACCGTCCAACAATCCCGGGTTCTAGTTAGCTTACACGAGTGTGCACTCCACACCTCCTAACTCATGTTATAGCTTAGCTAACAACCCCATTATTATCTTTGTGAATCCAATTACACAAAATGAACCGATGATTTCACTAAAATCGCCAACATTTCTCGACCGCTATTCCTCAACCCCACTATTCCGAGCAGATCCAGATCTCATCCTCACTTCCTCAAAATAGAAATGGCATTGAAGGAGAGAGTTTGGTGGATCTATTTTAGGTGAAGATCGCAGATCTGAAGGCTGAAATGGAGTTTATTCGACAAGGAATAAAGGGAGGCGGTGGTATGTTGGAATGCCTTGATCTTAATCGGTGAATGTGGAGAAGTAGGTCTCTAAGGAAGGAGACGGTGGTCCATGTGGTTTATATGATTGGTATTACATTAATGGTCCCTGTTATTTTAATTGAAAATAAAAGGTAAATTAAATGACTAAAATACCCTAGAAACTAATTGAGTTAACAGAAAATTTTAACGGACTCAACACGTTATAAAATGTAAACCACGAGGATGCAATCCATAATTATTTCATTTTAGGAACTCAGAGTGTTACAACCACTATAACACATGAACCATTCATGTAATTTACTCTATATATATTAAAGTACTAAATTTTTCTTTGGAAATAAATCCAACCTCTCACTACTTGTTTTTTGTTTTTTTTTCAGATTCTTTATGCACATGTATTTTTAGATGTATATAGTGCAACTCTTTTTATATTAAACCATAAGAGTTGTGGCATACTGGTTAAGGCATAGCCTAGGACACCCTTCCAAAAAAACTCATTTTATATTAATAAATATTTAGCTTTAATATTGACATAATTTAACTTATAATTAATTTTAAACAATTTAGTTTGGTTAAAATAATATAATAATATAATTTATTATATTATTAATTTTTTATCAACATAAGAAAATAGGTTAGTATAATTTATAAAGTTAATAAAGATAAAAAATATTCAAGTAAAAAGTAACGTTTTTATACTATTTCTTACTTTAGGGAATTGGGTATCTCACTGTTAGAGATTTAGATGGACTTTAATCCCATCCCTATCACCGACTTGTGAACCAAGTCCCTATCTAACCCCTTCGTCAAGTGGTCCGCTAGATTTTGTAGCAACCGAACAAATTAAACCGAAATCACCCCATTCGTGATTAGCTCACGAATCATGCTATGTCTAACACCTAAGTGTCTAGACTTGCCATTATATACTTGACTATAAGCTTTAGCCAAAGTAGCCGCACTATCACAACGGATAGAAATGGGTGATATTGGTTTCGACCATAATGGAATTTCATGGACCAAGTTCCTTAGCCATTTCGCCTCTTTACCGGCCAGCGGCTAATGTCACAAATTCCGACTCCATAGTCGAATTCGTGATGCAAGTTTGCTTCTTGGAAGCCCATGAGATGGCACCTCCCCCAAGCAAGTACACCCAACCACTCGTAGAAGAGTGATCTTCCACATTGGTAATCCAACTTGCATCCGAATATCCCTCCAATATCGAAGGAAACCCGACATATGACAAACCATAATCAAAGGTTTTCTTCAAGTATTTGAATACTCGTCTTATAGCTTGCCAATGATGAATACTAGGATTACTAGTAAACCTACTCAACTTTCCTATGGCAAAAGCAATATCCGGCCTAGTGCTTGTCATGGCATACATCAAGCATCCAATAGCCTTTGAGTACTCGAGTTGTGACACCGCTTCACCTGAGTTGGGCATAAGCTTCTCACTCGGATCCCATGGAGTACTCACCGGAGAACAATCAAAGCAATTAAATTTCTTTAATACTTTCTCAATGTAATGAGATTACGTAATTGCAATCCCTTTGTTCTCACGCTTGATCCTTATTCCAAGGATCACCTCCGCCTCTCCCATATCTTTCATGGAGAAACTCGACGACAAAAACTCTTTAGTTTTCCCAACTTGATTTTGGTCGGTGCCAAAGATCAACATGTCGTCAACGTATAAGCAAATGATTACACCATTACCGGATGTGTCAAATTTGCTATATACACACTTGTCCGCTTGGTTAATCATAAAACCGTTGGACAAGATAACCTCGTCGAATTTCTGATGCCATTGTTTGGGTGCTTGTTTCAGTCCATACAATGATTTTACAAGTTTACACACCTTATTCTCCATCCCGGGCATAACAAAACCTTCCGGTTGTTTCATGTAAACTTCCTCCTCCAATTCACCATTCAAGAATGCCGTTTTGACATCCATTTGGTGAATCACTAAATTGTGGATAGCTCATAAGGCTATCAACAATCTAATCGTGGAGATCCTTGCTACCGGGGCATAGGTATCAAAATAATCGATGTCTTCCCGTTGCCTAAAGCCTTGGATTACTAATCGAGCTTTGAACTTGTCGATTGATCCATCCGCTTTCATCCTCCTTTTGAAGATCCACTTGCATCCCAAAGGTTTACAACCCGGTGGCAAGTCCGATAATACCCAAGTATTATTCCCCATGATGGAGTCCATCTCATCATTTATTTCTTCTTTCTAGAAAGAAACATCTTGAGACTTTATAGCCTCATCAAATGATTTTGGATCCTCCTCAATACTATAACAGTAAAGAAATTGAGATCCAATCTCATCTCTTGATCCCTCTACCAAGTATACTTAGAAATCGGGACCAAAGAATTTTTCAATCCTTCCTCTTTTGCTCCTTCGAAGCATCGGAGATTCGGTTGGAACAATTGCTTGTTCTTCAACCTCACTAGGTCCACTAGTACTTGGAACTATATATGTCCTTCGGCCTAGGTATTGAAGAGAATCCAGTCTCATCAAATAATGCATCTCCCGATTCTATAACGGTGTGAATCGCTATAGAATCATTAGGTTCAATAACATAGAACCTATAGGCTTTGGAATGCTCGGCATATCCAACAAAGATGCAGTCAATACCTTTCTCACCCAAAGTCTTCCTTTTGGGTTCGGGTAGTCGAACAACCGCCCGACAACCCCAAACTCGAATATAACTCAAGTTAGGCCTTTTCTTGAACCAAATTTCATACGGGGTAATCTTGTTCCTTTTATTGGGAACTTGATTCAACAAGTAACAAGCCGTTAGCATGGCTTTACCCCAAAATCCACCACTCAATCCCGAGTAGGATAACATAGAGTTCATCATTTCTTTGAGAACTCTATTTTTCCGTTCCGCCACACCATTTTGTTGTGGTGTATAAGGCGTCGTAGTCTCATGAATGATTCCTACGGATTGGAAAAACATGGGGTCGTAATACTCCCCACCATGATCGGTGCGTAAACACTTTATAAAGCAATTCATTTGCAATTCAACCTCCGTTTTATAAATTATAAAATTAACCAACGCTTCATCTTTTGAATGTAACAAATATACATAGCAAAACCGTGAAGCGTCGTCAATAAAAGTGACAACATACTTTTTATTACCCAAAGACGGAGTTGAATGCAAATCACAAAGATCACTATGAATAAGCTCAAGAACCGACGAGTCCCTTTTCACGTTAGGAAAAGGTTGCCTAGTAATCTTTGTTAACATGCAAGTTTTACATTTTCCGGTTTTAATATCAGAGGCCGGAATAAGACCGTCTTTTGACATTTCAACCATACGTTTAAAATTAACATGATCAAGCCTTGCATGCCATAAAATAGAATCAACACAATTTCCATTTGCAACAAAAACAAAATTTGAAACAAAATTCTTTTTATTCAAATTTAACATAAACATATTATTCAACATATAAACGAATCCTACAAAAGAGCCACCTTTTGACAAGATAAACTGGTCGGACTCATAAACTTGCCTATATCCTAACTTATTCAAGATACTACCGGAAACCAAATTCTTTCGAATTTGTGGTACAAACAAAACGTCTAAAAGTTCAATTATTTTGCCATAACTAAACTCTAGCCTATCTAAGCCACGTCCAAGAATGGGAGCACTCGACTCGTTCCCCATGTGTAGCATTGATCCGTCTTCAACCGGTTCCAAAGAGGTGAACCAACGGCGATCCTTGCACATATGACTCGTAGCACCCGAGTCGATCCACCAAGCTACATCATCATCCTGCACGTAAAATGATTCGGATATTAGTGGTACATAATTTAAATTCGAATTAAAAACAAAGTCAAGAAACTGACCTTGCCGTGGGTTTTGATCCTTGGATCCTTGCCCACCACCACTTGTGCTTGCTCCATTCTTATTCTTGACAACCCGACAATCCCGCTTGAGATGGCTGGTTATCCCCCAGGTCCAACAGGTTAATTTAACCTTTTTATTGGGCCCTTTCTTGGCTTCATTGAACTTACGTTTTCCCTTGAAGTTGTTGGATTTTCCCTCTTCCACCATGTTCACCGAAGGTGCAGAAACCTCTTTAATCTTAGGTTTCGCAGCCTCTTGTGCTCGAAGAGATTCCTCTATGTGCAAGTGACTACCGAGTTGTACAAGGGACAACTCTTCCTTCTTGTGTTTCAACATGTGTTTAAAGTCTTTCCAAGAGGGGGGCAATTTATCAATCATGCTCGATACGGAGATGGATTCGTCCATCTTCATATTATGTTGAGCATATTGGCCGAGAATACTTAGGACCTCATTATATTGCTCCATCACAGGCCTTGAGTCCACCATCTTGTAATTGTTAAAATTACTAACAAGGAACTTCTTACTAGAAGCATCCTCCGCCATGTATTTGGACTCAAGAGAGTCCCAAAGCTCTTTGGCAGATTCAACATTTTGATAAATGTCAAAGAGGGAGTCACACATACCGTTTAAGACGTGGCCACAACAGATGTAGCCGTCATTCTCCCATTTGCCGCGCCGCCGGGTCATCTCCAACGTCTCGTTTTCCATCACCTTCGGTATCGGAGTGCTTAGCACGTACACGACCTTCAACGTTGTCAACAAGAAGTGCATCTTCTTCTGCCATCTTCGGAAATCAACGCCTTCAAACTTCTCAAGTTTTGTGAACTTGGTCGTCATGTCTCTTACGGACTGATCACTCGCCATCTCTCTCATGATGAACAAGTATCACTTACGATTGTTGGGGAAATTCCAGAAAATCGTGGGAGAAAGGGTGATAGAACTTGGATAAAGAACGTGAGATCGCGTGAGAGCTCGCTTTCCGTAAGTGATATTTCGACCCTATTATGCCCGGGTATCACGAAATTCACTCGAGGATAATCTCGGTTCTCAGTTGTCGATTTAGGCAGAAATTGACACATATTTAAACACCTTGAGAATCGTAACCGACACCATATTGATACTGATAATAATATCTCATTAAATGAGATTGATTGTAGATTAAATGTCGTTATTTACAAACGAGAAGAAACCTTCTAGACGCTTGCGCCAGTCTCCGCGCCAGTCAACTGGCGCCAGCATCAGCGCCGGTAAACAATCCAGAGCCTGGCGCCAGTCTCCGCGCCAGCCAATTGGCGCCAACATCAGCGCCGGCAAACATTCCAGAGCCTGGCGCCAGTCTTGGTGCCAGTCAACTGGCGCCAGCACTGGTCCCGACGTCCAGTTCATAAGAACTCTTTGTAACTTGCCAATCTTAACCGTCCAACAATCCCGGTTTCTAGTTAGCTTACACGAGTGTGCACTCCACACCTCCTAACTCATGTTATAGCTTAGATAACAACCCCATTATTATCTTTGTGAATCCAGTTACACAAAATGAACCGATGATTTCACTAAAATCGCCAACATTTCTCGACCGCTATTCCTCAACCCCACTATTTCGAGCAGATCCAGATCTCATCCTCACTTCCTCAAAATAGAAATGGCATTGAAGGAGAGAGTTTGGTGGATCTATTTCGGCTGAAGATCGCTGATCTGGAGGCTGAAATGGAGTTTATTCGACAAGGAATAAAGGGAGGCGGTGGTATGTTGGAATGCCTTGATCTTAATCGGTGAATGTGGAGAAGAAGGTCTCTAAGGAAGGAGACGGTGGTCCATGTGGTTTATATGATTGGTATTACATTAATGGTCCCTGTGATTTTAATTGAAAATAAAAGGTAAATTAAATGACTAAAATACCCTAGACACTAATTGAGTTAACAGAAAATTTTAACGGACTCAACACGTTATAAAATGTAAACCACGAGGATGCAATTCATAATTATTTCATTTTAGGAACTCAGAGTGTTACAACCACTATAACACATGAACCATTCATGTAATTTACTCTATATATATTAAAGTACTAAAATTTTCTTTGGAAATAAATCCAACCTCTCACTACTTGTTTTTTGTTTTTTTTCAGATTCTTTATGCACATGTATTTTTAGATGTATATAGTGCAACTCTTTTTATATTAAACCATAAGAGTTGTGGCATACTGGTTAAGGCATAGCCTAGGACATCCTTCCAAAAAAACTCGTTTTATATTAATAAATATTTAGCTTTAATATTGACATAATTTAACTTATAATTAATTTTAAACAATTTAGTTTGGTTAAAATAATATAATTTATTATATTATTAAATTTTTATCAACATAAGAAAATAGGTTAGTATAATTTATAAAGTTAATAAAGATAAAAAATATTCAAGTAAAAAGTAACGTTTTTATACTATTTCTTACTTCAAAATAATGTGAAAATAAATAAAAAAATATTTGTAACAGATTCTCTAACAAGAAGAAAATGGAGATTTTAACAAAAAAAATTCTTTCAAAACTTCACTCAAAATAACGAAATTAAGTAGGAGAGCCAAATAAATTTTGATTATAGTCTACCAATTATGAAACCCTGAAATTAATTGTTATGTTATTAACATATGTAACACTGGAGATAAATTGCTTATAAATTATTTGTATGTACATGTACTTACCATACAGATGAATGACTGCGAGAGTGTTCCTCAATGTTTTTTTTAGTTTTCCCATAAACCTCCCCTATGTATGTATTTATATATATATATATATAGGGGCCTATTCATGGGAGATCCTAGTAAAAGGTGATAACTGTGAGATCCAATCTCAACAACAAATTAGAGATAAATTAGGAAACTATTTTATTTTGGTAATATTGACTTAAATTTTAATCAAAGGTCAATTTAGGTATTTTAAAAGTATCCTCTCTCCTCCCTCATCCTTCCTCCGTTCTCTCTTCTCTCTCCTCTCTCCTCTCCGGTCATCTCTTCTCCGGCGAGATTTTTTCCGACAAACACATGATATCACAGTGTATCACAAATCTTCAAACATATTAACTGAAGTGTTTACATAATATCACAGTGTATCATGAATCTTCAAACACATGACACATTGTGATACCATATAAAATGCACTATGATACCCAAAATACATACAAAGATGCACAATGTAACACAATGATATCCATTGTGATTACCATACAAAAAACACTATGATAGCCAAAAATACACACAAGATGCACAATGTAACACAGTGATACCCACTCTAATACCCATGTGATAATTGTGATAACAATGTATCACAGTGATACCCACTGTGATACCTACTCTAATACCCATGTGATATCACCCCCTAGATCTTGAAGAATCCTTCGAAGCACTTCCAAAAACACCATAAATGCGACAAATTTTCTAGAGAATGGCTCCCAAATCCAGATGCTCCATATTACGACACATAACCACCGCCGCCTGCACCATCCACCGCCTCCACCGTAGCCACCGCCTCCACCATAACCACCGTCGCCTCCACTTTCACGTTTGCCACCACCACCGTAGCCACCGCCTCCACCATAACCACCATAACCATTGTAGAGGTGAGAAGAGAGATAGAGATGCAGAGGTACCACCATAACACATAACCACCGCCGCCTACACCATCCACCGCCTCCACCGTAGCCACTGCCTCCACCATAACCACCATAACCATTGTAGAGGTGAGAAGAGAGATAGAGATGCAGTGGCGCAATGAGAAGAGAGAGGTGTAGAGGCACCAATGAGAAGAGATAGAAAAGAGGCGTGGTCACATATACATTCTTAATTAGGGTAAAATAAATTAGGTAGGTTAGATTTTAATTTATTATAAAAAAACTAAATTATCAAATTACCATATTGTCCTTTTACTTTATTTTAAAACAATATTAATTATAATAAATGTGTGGCTCACATTGGATCTCACAGTTATCACATTTTATAAAGTTCTCATTTGATTACGCCCCTATATATATATATATATATATATATATATAGAGAGAGAGAGAGAGAGAGAGAAAGGTTCAAACGAGGAGCGTAACAATTTAAGAAAACGTGAGGAGCATCTCCCATGTACTGAATCACATGTGATTCACAACTGCCGAATCACATGTGATTCACAACTGCCGAATCACATGTGATTCACAACTGATCGGGGGGCTTCCGCCCATGTAGTGGATCACATGTGATTCACAACTAAAATAAAAATCTAGGATTAATAAATTGAAAAACCTCTAAATGTGTGTAAATTTTGTAAACTTTGGATTTCATAGGTTTTCTTGATGAAATTGTTTCATGAAATTGTTTACTTTGATGAAAGTGTTTCATATCATTCATTTCATGATGAAATTGTTTCATATATTTGTGTTTTTTTTATGTAAAAACGACAAAATTTCATCAAACTCAGAAAATATATGAAACAGTTTCATAGGAATGAAAAATATATATATGAAACTACATAAAAAAATACAAATATATGAAACAATTTCATCAAAATAAACAATTTCATGAAACAATTTAATCAAGAAAACCAATGAAATCCAAAGTTTACACGAAAAAAGTTTACAAAATAGTGGGCCTATATATATATATATATGCATATATATAATATTTTTTAAATGTATGAAATATTTTAAGAATATAATTAAGATTATTGTTAATGCTAAAAATCTTCCAAATAAATATTTAAAGTCGGTGTGGAGCTTTAACAACTAAAAAATATATCTCGCGACAAAATCGTACGACAAACAAAATAAAGCAAAAGAAACAACAAAATTTGGTGACGCGGAAAACCCCGTCGAGGGTAAAAACCACGGGCGACGATAGAAGTCGACAGTGCACTATGGTCCTCAAACAAGGTCAACGTCCTTTAGTAACTAGTGTCGTGAGTACAATAGATTACAATAGTAGAAGAAATAAACTTAATCGTAAAATTCGATCGTGCTTCGTGAGTGAAAACACTTCGTCGTGAGTTTCTTCGAAGAAAAATACGAGTGACTGCTTGGGAGCTTTTTAAATGCTTCTCGAGATTCTTGTGTGTCCGCGAGTGAAACTTTGAGCTTGAATTATATAGGTTTTGATGTCATTAATGTCCTTAATAAATGTAAATAACGGTCTTCATCATTCAATGTGTTTGAATGTGGTCTTCGGTTATGTCCGTTGTTCTTTAATGTGCTTGACATGAATTAATTAGACACAAAGAAAACGCTTGTCGAGAGTTAACTAGTCACAGTCGAGAGAAATCTTACGACAGTCGCGAAGTTTTACCAAGGGTCCTGGTCGTAAGTCGTGAGTATCTTACGACCAACATGTTAAGTGTCGACTATGGTTATGGTCGTACGCTATTTGCAGATCTTATCTTAATACAAGACATGTCGTGTAATACATGTCGTTTCGTTTCTTACGTCGATCGCGATGTGCGGTTTTTTACCCAAACAGTTTGCCCCCAAAATTTGAATTTAGTGCGTAGTTTTAAATTTTAAATTTAAAGAAACCGAACGGACACGTGTCGACCGAAGAGGCTACTTCGGCTCCAAGGTAACCGAATCGATTAGAATGCAACTGAAGAGTCGATAAGATCGATGACGTCATGCTAACGCACGGCGCGTTGATGACAGTTGTGGACACGTGTCGTCCATCCGACGGTGGCATGCGAAAGGTTAGGTGACAGGGGTCGATCATCCGATGGCTCGACCTGACACGATGGCGCGTATAAATAGGAGCTGAACGCCATCATTTCCTTTTTTACGTTTCCTATTGTATTTAGAGAGAGATTTATGTGATCTTTGCTAAACATTGCAAAAAATCGAAGCCTTTCCTAGTTTCGGTCGAGGTTTTAGGGCTATATAAGGTACGATCTCATCCCTTGATTTTTTTATGCGCACTTAAACCCTAGCAAAAAACCCCGCGAAGCAATGAGATCTCAAGAAATTATACATCCTTCAAGTAACTTCCCCCGACTTGAAAAAGTCTAGCGAACCTCCTAGTTCGATATATAGTGGTGAGGAGCTAGATGCCTTTAAGGCTCTTGCTCAGATTCCAGCGGTTATTAAGTTAAATCTGCCGGACCAGCTTCATCCCGAATAATGTCCCAAAGGGTATTTTGTCATGTACGAGTACCCTTTTCGAATAGGTTTTAGGTGACCTTAATCGCCTCTGTCCATGGCGTTCTTGAACCAGTTCAACCTGTCGCCAGGTCAGGGAATGCCCCAGTTTTGGCATATTGTCTACGTGATCGAAAAGGCCACGACTGAATGGGAGTCTCCATTCACCATGAACGATCTACGGGCTGCTTATAAGGTAAACGTGGACAACAACCATCGATACAACCTCTGTACGAGGTTTAGGGGCGACCGCATCCTGGTTCAGAACACTACAATTAACGACCGCAAGTGGAAGACCAGCTGCGTCTTCAGTCGAGTGCAATATATCAACCGCATCGATGAGGACACCTCCTGGGTCGTGGCCGCCTGGAACGACAAGGGTATATATTTTTCTTGTCGTATGTTTTCTATGTTTTCGATTCAGCTGTTGTATTAACATTCATCGTTGTTTCTATGTTTTAGCCATAAACTTCAACAAAATGCAGCCCCTTGCTGAGTACTAGCACACAGGGGAAGATCGATAAGTGTCTTCGATACAACATCGAAGAATGATCTTTTTTAGTCAATCGCGCCCGTGTCGACGAAGACTCTGACGACGATATCGTCGAAGTCGAAGCACCTGAAGCTTCGACTGTGAAGGGTGAGGAAGATAGAGAAGCAGGGGTAGAAGAGGAAGAGGAGAAAGAATAGAAAGAGTAGGAGATGGTGGGTAAGTCGTTGTTTGGGCAAAATTTCACAGGTCTCGACCACGACCAGAAAAGGTAAGACACATGTTATGAACTATATCTTGTATTAAGATAAGGCCCCGAAAAAGACCCAAAAAACCTCTGTCGTCCCTCCTAAAAGGTAAGTCGAGAGTTCCTCACGACACTCGACCTCGACGTCGCCCGTTCCACACGACCGTCGCACAAGACCGTATGACCTTGACTAACTCAATATACGACTGTTACGTTTGTTCAAAGATTAATGCAGGAGTCAAAGTCATTAATGGGCAACGGTCATAACCGACGAAGAGCAATTATGAAGAGTTACAACTGGCGACCGTTATGGCTGTTATCAAAGCAATTAATAAGCTAATCAAAGCACCCGAAGGTTATAAAAGATCAAGTTAAACTTCAGTTCCAGGGACCGAACACCGAACACCAAACATCGAACAACAGAAGCAAACACAAACAATCGAAGGATATTCATTCGAAGCAAAGAGATCATTCAAAGAAGATCGCTCTCGACGCACGAATTTCACTCTCGACCAACAGTTTACACATTGTTTTCACACACGACGCACACTGTTTTTACATTTCAAACACTTGCACTTTATATTTCGAAGTCTTTCCCTTCATTTGTATTGTAATCTCTGTACGATCGACACCCGGAACACCAAGGACATCGCCCCTGATTGGGAACCATAGTGCAGCGACGACATCCACTGTCGTCCGCAGGTTTTTTCCTCGTTGAGGTATTTCCTGCGTCATCAAATCCTCTTTCTCGTCTCTATTTTTGTCTTTGTCACACGCTTTTGTCGAACGATTCCTTTCTTTAGTTGTTAAAGTCCACATCGACCTTAAGTTGTCCCTTTGGTGCGATTTTTGGCATTAACAGTTTGGCGCCATCCGTGGGACCCCATCTAGAGAAAATCTTCGACAAACGTGCGTCTTACTAACGGTTTCTTGGAGTTTTCTTTGTTCTCTGTTTCAGGAAAATGGCAGCCCCTGGAAATCAGCAGCATGTCATTGCCCAGATGTACCAGGAGCTCGAAGTCGCTCGAAATCAAATCAACGCCATGGCGGAGCAAAGCCGTAGAGCAGCTGGGGAGATCGCACAACTAAGGAACCCCTCTGGACCTCAGAATGGTCCTAGGCCATTCATACAAAATCCAGGTCAACGGCCGTTCGGCCAAAATGGTCCTAGGCCATTCGCGCATAATCCAGGTCCAGGATCAGCTCCGTTCGCTCAAAACCAACATCCAGGTCCGTTCATGCAGAACCAGCAGCCGGGGCCGTTCAACCCAAATCCCCAGTTCAGGACAGTTCCTCCTCAGCACATAAGGCCACCACCCATGAAAAATGGGTCGCAGCCATTTCAGAATGGATCGCAGCCATTTCAGAATAGATCGCAGCCGTTTCAGAATGGGTCGCAACCCTATTTTGTTTCCTTCAATGGAGACGCCAATGGCTCAACAGATGGCAATGGCACCAGTTCTGGAATCAATCCGCAAGCAGGGGCAAATCTCGACCCCAATGACCCCGTCGCCCAGCGGTTGAAAATGCTGTAAGATCAGAACGAGCACGTCCTATCTTTGCTCGCCAAGCTACGTGGGGAAGCCTGGCCCATTGATGTCGAACCTCGATCAGGATTTCAGGCGTCGCCCTTTCTCGATGAGATCACGACCATCGAGGTCCCGAAGAAGTACAACGTCCCGCCTTCACGCCCAAGTATTCGGGAGTGACTGATCCGACAGAGCACGTCGCATAGTATAAGCAGCTTATGTGGACGATCTCGATCCCACACATGTATCAGGAGGTCTGTATGTGCAAAAGCTTCGGTGCGACTCTCACCGGTCCTGCTCTCCAATGGTTGATCAATCTCAAACCCAAATCCATCGGGTCGTTCGCTGAATTGGTCAACCAATTCTCCCAGCAATTTGCCAGCAGTCGCAAGATGGAGAAGCAGACCAGTGACCTGTATTACGTCGTGCAGAAGACCAATGAGTCTATTCGAAGTTATTTCAATAGATTCAATGCAGAGATGATCAGTATTCGCAATTGTGACGTCAAGACTGCAATTGAAGCCTAAAAGCGTGGTCTGGACGACAGCTCAGGTTTATACACTGACCCGACGTTCGACAACTTTGGTCGGTTTCAATGGAGAAGCGACGAGCACCTATGGAGATATCATCTTGCCAGTCTACGCCGGAGGAATCAACAAGCAGACCAATTTCAGCGTCATCGATTGTGCGTCGGCCTATAACATCATCTTAGACCGACCATGGATCCATGAGATGAAGGCCGTCCCCTCGACCCTGAAGTTCCCCACGCAATGGGGAATCCAAGAAATCAAGAGTGAGCCGAAAGTTGCTCGTGATTGCTATAAATCCACTCTGAAGCCGCAAAAGTAAATCGTCTAGCAAACACAACACGACCAAAAAGGTCTCGACAGGTTCGTCCTCCTATCGTTATAGACAAACTCATGCCTTTTCTACAGGAGTATGCCGACTATCTTGCCTTGTCGCACGAAAACACAGTCGACGCAGACATAGATGGTATTTTCCAAGATCCCTGTGTCGATTTGTCTTTTAAAACCTATTTTCCTCCTGAAAGGAATAGGATAATAAATGACAGGGGGCAAATACCCCGTCAAATAAAAGAAATAAATCTGAGAAGGTACATATCCTAATTTCTTCTCTCTTCCTTCCTACGATTTCTCATCACGAACGATTACTGACTTAAGCATCGGAGGGTCGTTGGCTAGTCAACGACCAACCTCTAATATTATTTTATCGAAGAAATGCACGACAATAATCACTAAGTCTACTACGTGACTTTAAATTCGCAAGGTCGCCCGACATAGACGATCACGTCTACGACTTGATCACTCTTCTGCAGGGACACACGAATCAAGCTCGTCGCACGACTTAGTCGTATGATCGCAAATTCTACACGACTTTTTCATTCTAAGTTTCTTAAACTTAGAAAAATTTCATACTCTGAATGTATGCTTTGGTCGCACATTCCTATGTTTGTTTACACGATTTACAAGCACTATGTCTTACATTCTAAGCTGTTGCGTTGCAATAGATGCCTAAGTCGCATGATATCTATTATATTATACTCAGTAAATTTCATAATTGACATGATATTTATTTACTGAATATACAAAACATGAGTACGACGGAAATTTAAAGTTCATTCCCTGAATAGTTTGTCATTTACATTCAAAATAACTCGACCACTGACAGCCGAGCAGCAAAACAAACAACAAATGACAAAGACATTTCCTAAGGCAAAGGGGGGAGCGTCGGTCACGTCCCTGCTTGACGCCTCACCCTGGAGACCCTCCTCCTCCTCAATCTCCTTCTCGAGATCCCTCTCAGTCCCGACCTCTTTGTAGAAAAGGTACAGCTCATCCGATGCCGACGCCAGAGGACTCTTGCCTAACAAGTAATGACGTATGATTGCCGCACGCGCAGTAAGTCAAGCATAGGAGAAGATGGATTTGTTCTCATCCTTCAGTTCCTCTAGCTCCTTCTCTAAATTCACCGCCTTGGATTTAGAATCCTTGGCCTTTCTCTTCTTCATGATCAAAGATTCTTTCATCCCCTCCAGCTTCTCCCTTTGATCGTGCATCAGAGTTAGGGACTCCTTTAAGCGCGAGTTCACTTCGTCCCTTGTATGGTTGACGGCTTCCAGCTCATTTAGAACATCGTCAAGATGCACTGACATCGCCTATTTGCGCTCCACAACGGATTTTTTCTTCCCCACCGCTGCATCCTCTTCCTCAATGGCAGAAGCCATTAAACCTACAACCTTCGACGTCTCGGCATGTAATGCCAAGGAAGCTTGGAACGCCTAATAGAATCATAAAGCAAACATCGTTAGAAAACATACGACAACGACAATGAAAAACAAACCAAGTCTTGAAAGAGAGACTTACCATGAACACAAGCCCAGCAACGTGGGACTCTATATCTTCAAGAAAAACCCCGCTGAAACGTTATCTGAAAGAAGGGAGCTGATACTTTCCCAAGTGGGGGAATAATTTCGTCTCGTCCAAGACGTTATCATCAAAGAAATCTGACGGCAACGTGAAGTTGACTGTCGTTTCCCCCACAGAGCCCGTCTGCGTGCCTTTGCCCTTGTCAGCCGTCGAAGGGCCGAATACGGTAATGGGGCATTGACAGTAGTGTTCAAAACTAAGGTACGATTACCTTTAATCCTTGAAAGTAAACTATAACGAAGATATTGATCGCTCGTGACTTTATACGCCACTCCCAGTGCGAAGTAAGTCGCTCGATGACTAGAATGACTCTCCAAAACTGGGGCATCAGTTGCCCTGGCGACAGGTCAAACTCACACAAAAATGACTTGGCCAGAGACGAATACGGCTAGTGGAAGCCTATCTTAAACAGGTACTCGTATATCGCGACATACCCCTCGGGACACATCTCCGGTCGAACCCCGCCAGCCTTGCTTACAGTAATCCCGATGGGAATTTTCGCTAGACTTCTGAAGTCGTCTAGATCGTCTTCATTTCTAATAGTACCTCTGGGCTCCGTCGACATTTCTAAAATGACAGCTGGTAAGCATAATCGTGCGTCAGTATGACGTCACAATCCCATTTTTCTCTTCAAATTCTCGTTCAGTTAGAATCGGATCAATCCGGTTCCGAGACAACCAAGGTAACCTTCGACACATGTCACGACCCTGGACACCCGACAAGCAAAATTTAAAATTCGAATTTGCCATCCTACTTTCAACTTTCGGCTCACACTGTTTTTACATTTCAAACACTTGTACTTTACATTTCGAAGTCTTTCCCTTCATTTGTATTGTAATCTCTGTACGATCGACACCCAGAACACCAAGGACATCTCCCCTGATTGGCGACCATAGTGCAGCGACAACATCCACTGTCGTCCGCAGGTTTTTTCCTCGTCGAGGTTTTTCCTGCGTCATCAAATCCTCTGTCTCGTCTCTATTTTTGTCTTTGTCGCACGCCTTTGTCGAACGATTCCTTTCTTTAGTTGTTAAAGTCCACATCGACCTTAAGTTGTCCCTTTGGTGCGATTTTTGGCATTAACAGTCGTCCTCTCTGATTTCTTTGGTCGTGCGATGCTTGCTCGTACGACCTAAGCTTGTGTTTTTCTTTTCTTTTTTCTAACTTTTTGGCTTTGTTTAGGTGGATCTGGGTCGATGCCGACACATGGCCTCTCCAAGAAGGAGTCACAATTTTCCTTGGCCAAGAAGGCCAGAGAGTTAGAAAGGAAGGCACCCCCGTCCCCGGCGGCGGGGATGAAAAAGACAAGGACGGGAACCCGGAGGGAACCGTCATCGAAGGGTGGAGACCCTTCAAAGGTCGCTATGCCTGAGATGGCAAAGACGTCTTCGGACATGGTCGACGCGATACCGATCAACGTGGCTCCAACGGTATTGACGTCGACCCCTACGGCTGAGGCGACGGGGCCACAATCGTCTACCCCCTTGGACAAGGGGAAAGGTCATCTATTCGAGGATGACCCTGAAGTTACGACAGTCAACTTCAAGTTGTCGTCTAACTTCATGGCTGACGGCATCCTCGACTGGGCGAAGATCTTCCCCGACTTGGGGAAGTTCCATTTTCCGTCCTTTCAGGGACGTTACAAGGTGGTCTCCATCGACCAGACGGGATCTCACGTCGTGTGATTGTCCTTCACGGTAAGTGTTTCATAATCTTACCTTTTCTTATTTTATTTTTCTTCCGTCATGTGTTCTATAATGTGGTCATGTACTTTTAGGCATTCCAGGCGTTGCTTTGTCTATACAATCAGATGGAGAAAACCAGGAGAGTCTCCCCTATGACCGTTAAGATTATCCGGGCGGCACAAAAAAGGGAGCGCAAGGCTTGCAAGGGAGAGTAGGCGGCGATCGCCAAGGCGGAGTCCCTCTCGGTTTGGCTTGACGATGTGCAAGACCATCAACAGGCCACGAGCTGAGAGAAAGATGAGCTTTGGAAACGCCTGAAAGAAGCCCTCGACAGGGCCTCTGCATCGGAGGCAGAGGTCAGAGCGACCAAGGCAGCCTTGACCAAAAGCGAAGTCAAGGTCGAGGACCTTAGGTCACTCGTACAGGCTGAAGAGAAGGAGATTGCCTCTCTGGAGGAAAGAGTCCTCTCCTTCGAAGCATTGACGCGCCTGAGGGTCAAGGTGGCGATTATGCACCGTCACCTAAGTGGAAAAAACCCCATGGCCGGAGCAGAAGCGGAGGTCGCCACTTACTTAGAGCAGGTTAGTGACGCAAAAGAGCTTGACCAAGAAGACGAGCTCGAGGACAGCGAAGTCACGGTCTTATAGGTCGAAGGTGGCGGCGAAGAGGTCGCTCAGGACTAGGAGACTCCTCAACCTTAGATTTTTTAGCTTTTAATTAGTTTATTGTAATTTCTTAAGGGCGATCGTTGGTAGTCGTGCCTTTTACTTGTATTTTTTTTAACCCAATGAATACAAGTGTTTTTGTTTCATGAGATCTTTGTCGTATGATTTACTTATCGAAGAAAGTAAAATTACGTTAGGCGTGCGATAACTCGCGATACTACATAGAATAAGTGTCGAATAATACAAATAATGCGATTAAGGCTTTAACACTTATGCGATTGAAATATAGAACATGCGACTAAGGCATTTTACAAAGATCGTGCGACTTTGGCTTAGATTTTTTCTGAGTCTTAGACTTGGAATTGTAAGACCTAACACTTCTTGATCATCGAGTGGTCTCGTTCAAAAGAACCCAACATAGTTACTGACTTGCATTTATGCGAGCGTGTGATCCTGCGACATATCAATCGCTAGCGGTTGGTCGTTGGCTTAGCCAACCAACGACCCTCCGACGCTTAAGTCAGTAATTGTTGCGATGAATAAATCATAAAAAAGGATTGACTTAAAAGAATTGTTTTTTCAAATGTACCGTATTTCATCATCGTGGGGTATCTTGGTTGTCGAGAGTTTGGAGCCTATAGGCACCTTTTCCTATGAGTTTAGATATGCGATATGGTCCTTCCCACTTAGTGGATAACTTACCTGCATTCAATTCCTTGGTGTTTTGAAATGCTCGTCGAAGGACGAAGTCGCCTTCTTGAAAGACCTTGATCTTGACATTCTTATTAAAATGTCGTTCGACCACTTTCCTTTGAGATGCCATCTTGAACAGAGAAGCCTCTCTTAGTTCTTCTTAGGCGTCGAGGTCGTAACTTAGGTCTACCAAGTGATGATCGAACGAAGTGTGTCTCGACGTTGGTAGTTGGGCCTCGACAGGTAAGACCGCTTCACATCCATAGACTAGAGAGAATAGGGCATGACCTGTGGACATGCGCGGTGTCGTGCGATTGGCCCGTAAGACTAATGGATGTTCTTCGACCTATTTCCCTTTTGCGGCTTTAAGTCTTTTTGTATCGAGTTGATTATGACCTTGTTGCTCGACTCTACAAGTCCATTCGACCGAGGGTATCGTGACATCAAGGTTGTAAGCTTGATGTTACAATCCTCACAGAATTGTTGAGTTCGATCACTTATGAATTGCGAGCCATTGTCGCACACGATTTCAGATGGGACTCCAAACCTGAAAATAATGTTAGTCTGGATAAAACAGACGACCTCTTTGTCCTGAACCTAGGAGAAAGTCGCTGCTTCTATTCACTTGGAGAAATAATATGTAAGGACTAATTAAAATACCTTTTATCTAGGGGCAGGTGGCAATTTGCCGACAATGTCCATTCCCCGTGTCATGAAGGGCCATGGGATTAGAGTCGTGTGCAAAGGTTCAGAGGGTTGATGAGACATACCTGAGTGTCGTTGACAGGCATCGCAACCTTGGACGTACCTGATAGCGTCTTGTCGCAAGGTTGGCCAGTAGTAACCTTGTTGCAAGACTCAGTTCGCTAAACTACGATCACCTGAATGATTGTCACATTCCCCGTTGTGCTTTTCATTCAGAATCGTCTGTATCTGGTTGTCGTTGATGACACATCATAAGTTCAGACCTGTCGACGACCGTCGATAGAGTCTGTCTCCAATTATAAGTTATTTGGAGGCTTCAAATCTAATCTTGCGAGCTTCCATTCTGTCTTCTAGGAGTTGGTCGTGTATAAGCTAATTCTTGATATCACGCGACCAATCATTTTCTTCATCGAGGATGTGGATATCCTCAGTGTTCTCGATAGACGGGGTTGCTAGATGGATCATGGGTATAGTGTCGAATGATGGTTTGCCAAGTGCTGAGCCAAGATTGGCTAAGGCATCAGCTTGTGTGTTCTAGTGTCTTGGAATCTGCATGATCGAGAAGGGTTTGAATTCTTCCGATTTTGTTTTGGCCGCTTTAAGATAGGCCGTAATCTTGGAGTCTTTGCCTCGAATTCCCCATTCATTTGGTTTACGACTAGGAGGGATTCGCTTTTAACGCGTAGCCCGGTTGTCCCCAAGTCTCGTGCCATGTTCATGCCCACGATCAGTGCTTCATACCCAGCTTCGTTGTTTGTGGCTTTGAAGTCGTATCGTATAGAGTACACCATCTTGCTCCCTTGTGGCGACTTTAAGACGACGCCATGTCCTGCCCCCTGGATGATCCGTCTAAGTGAAGTGTCTAAGGCATGTCATCGAGAGTCGCCATAATATCTTTTTGTATGTCTTTACCTAGTTCTGGACTGAAGTCAGCGACGAAGTATGCCAGGACTTGTGATTTGATCGCCATTCTTTGTTTGAAGTCTATGTCGTAGCTACTAAGCTAGACACTCCATTTTGCTAGTTGACCTGTCAGCTCTGGTTTTCTCAAGACAAACATAAGAGGATAATTAGTAACGACAGTTATGGGATGTGATTCAAAGTAATGTCAAAGATTTTTAGCAGCAGTTATTAGTGCTAACAACAATTTTTCCATAGACGAGTACCTGGTTTTAGCATCCAATAAAGACTTACTTATGTAATAAATCAGGAGTTGACGTTTGTCGTCCTCTCGAGTCAACATAACACTTACTGAATTGGAACTGACTGCCAAGTACAATTGTTGGACCTCATTGTCCTTGGGTTTTGACAACAGGGGTGGCGACGCCATGTATTCTTTCAATTTTTGCAATGCTTGCTCGTGGTCGTCCGTCCATTCGAATCCCCTATTTTTCCTCAAGACATTGTAAAACAGATTACATTTATTCGAGGATCGAGAGATAAACCTGTTCATCGCGGCTATGCGACGAATAAGTCGTTGGACTTACTTGAAGTTTATGGGCGACTTGATGTCGACGATGGCCTTTATTTGGACTGGATTGGCCTCGATCCCATGTCGTGTTACCATGTATCGCAGGAATTTTTCTGCGCTTACGCCGAAGGAGCATTTTGTTGGATTTAGATTCATTTGGTACTACTGAGGACGTCGAACGACTTCTTCAAATGGTCGATATGATCGGCCGCCTGTTTCGACTTGACAAGCATGTCGTCGATGTATACCTCCATCCTGTCGCCCAGGTAGTCTTTAAACATCTTGTTGACAAAATCTTTGATATGTTGACTCTGCATTTCAAACCAAAGTGCATAACTTTGTAGCAGTAAATACCTTTATCCATCATGAATGCGATTTTCTCTTGGTCAGCATTATACATTAGGATCTGGTTGTATCCAGAATAAGCATACGTGACCGTTAGGAGTTCATGACCAGCAGTGGCGTCGACCATTGCATCGATGTGTGGTAGTTGAAAGGGATATTTCGGACAAGCCTTGTTGAGGTCTGTGAAGTCAATACACACCCTCCACTTCCCGTTTTTATTTTGTACAACCACGACGTTGGCCAGCCAATCAAGGTATTTCACTTCCCTGGTTTTTCCGGTCTTAAGAAGGTTGTCGACCTCCTCATTGATCACTTTGTTCCGCTTCGTGGCGAACTTGCAACGTTTTTGTTTGACAGGTTTGTACGGCAGGTCAAAATTCAATTTATAGGAAATGACGTCTGTATTAATGCCAACCATATCTTCGTGTGTCCAAGAAAAATAGTCGACTGTTCCTGCAAAAAAGAAATTCATTTCTCCTTGATGACAGAATCCAGCGACGATCCTACGAAGACGATCCGGTCAGGCTTGTCCTAGTCGAGGACGACTTCTTCCAGACGATAGTCGTCGACAGACTCAGGAACATCATGGACCTGTAATTGCTAGATGTCCTTCTTTTGGGGTTTTAGCGACGCCTTGTAGCACTCACGGGCGATCTTATGTTTGCTCTTGATTTTTTGGACCCCCATGGCGTTGGGAATTTTATTGTCTGATGATACGTCGAAGGCACAGCCTTCATGTCGTGGATCCATGGTCCGCCCAGAATAATGTTGTAGGTTGAAGAGCAATCGATCATGTTGAACTTGGTTTGCTTGTTGACTTCTTTAGCGTATATGGGAAGAGTGATCTCCCCGACAGTGCTGGTCGAGTCTCCGTTGAACCCTACCAAGACTATTAAACGTCTAGTAATTTCTGACGTGTCGATCCCCATTGCCTTGATCGTGCTGAGAAAAATGATATTTGCTGAACTGCCGTCGTCGATCAAGACCCTTTTGGTTGAGCAATTACCTACTGTCAACTAGATTATCAGTCCATCGTGATGCTTCTGCCAATGTTCGTGCAGATCACTTTGGTCGAACGTCAATGGCATAACTTTCAATTCTAATTCTTGCTTCGACTTTGACAATCGTGAAATAGGATGATCGTATGGACCACCACTGGCGTGCCTTTTAGCTGCATAATAAGTCAACCCATACACGTCAAATCCTTCAGTTATGCAGTTTAAAACCTTAGCATGGACTGGGATGGAGGTCGTGCGTTATGCACTTCTGTCGCATCTTTGTCGATCAATCATTGGAGATGTCCTTTCGGGATGAGCCATGCTAATTCTTTCTGTAGCGCCCGATAATCTTCCTCGTATGACCATGATCATTGTGGAAGTCACACCACTTAGACTTATCCTTCTTGTCATCGTCTTTATCGCTCTTTTTGGGCCATCAAATGGTCAACTCTACGTTCTTTAGAGCCTGAACCAGGTCCTTGGAAGTTCCCTTAAATCCATTGTATGAGATATTGGGATGTTGATTGAATTTGGAGGTCGGGGTGTTCTTCTTCTTCTCAAACCTGACATTCTAAATTTGTCGTGCGGGCTCCGTCTTGGCGACGGCCTTGGTCTTGAAATCAAGCTCTTCACGCTCAATGATTTTTTTGTCGCCCGAATGCCTTGTCGTCCTCGACCCTCATATAGGCTAATGTCCTTGCCCGAACTTCCTCAAAGTTTTCTAGTAGGTACTTCGTCAGGTCGGTGTATAGCCCAGAAGTGTTGTCCAGACCTAACTTGTAGGCTTCGATCACGATCTTGACATCACAGTTACGGACACTGATCATTTTTGTGTTGAAGCGGTTGAAATAACTTCGGATGGACTCTTCGACCTTTTGAGTGATGTAGTACAACTCACTGCTTTGTTTCTCCATCTTGCGACTACTGGCGAATTGTCGCGAGAAATGGTTGACCAATTCAATGAAGTTGCCAATGGATTTTGGCTTGAGATTGATCAACCATTGGAGGGCAGCACAAGTGAGGGTCGCACCGAAACTCTGTACATGCACACTTCTTGGTATTGCTGTGGTGTGGACACTGCCCATATTAATTGCTTGTATTGAGCAATATGTTCAGTCGGGTCTGTTATCCTTGAATACTTGGGCATGAACGTGGGGATGCTGTATTTCTTCGGGACGTCGACCGTAGCTATTCGTCGATAAAGAGGGATGCTTGAAATCCAGAGCGCGGCTCGACATCGACAGGTACGGCGACACCAGGTATTTTGGATAGCAACAACAACATTCTTTCATTAGGTTCCTCCAGGAGCTTTAAGCGTCGAGCGATCGGGTCATCCTGATTGGGTCCTCCATTTGTCGCGGGAATAGAGAATGAATCATGCGTCATCATGTCCATCATCGTCTGGAAGCCATTTCGGTGCGTCGAGTCAGCGGCTTCCCCGTACAGTGGAAAAGTAAACGATGCGGGCATGGTTGGGGGAGGCAGCATCGGGATCGGGACGAAGGGAGTATGGAACAGGACCGTGTGAAATGTTGTCGTCGACATGAGCATCGTCTGATTCTGAAACAGTGGTGGCGGCCTGAGATGCTGCAGAAGAAGAGGAATCTGTATGGGTACCCCGAAGAATGGTCTTGGGCCATTCTGTGGACCAAAGAAATTTCCGGCGTTCTGATTCAGACCGCTCTGAGGACCAAAGAGGTTTGTTGATCCAAACTCTCTCAGTGATTTGATGATGACCCTTAGAATAACTTAGTGAAATTGCATTTAACACCTGTATGTATCAGTGTTTCACCATCAGCGATAATCATAAAGGGTCTGTTCAGTATCGCTTATGGATTCAAATGTAACAGTGTAAATTGTAATCCCTAAAGACAAGTTTCGCAACAAAGGAGTTCATCGCTGACAACGAAGACAAAGTTGATGAACAATTGACAAGTCTACTCATGATCTGATGCGGACACCAGTGAAACCAAGTGATAGGGTTATTTATTTAACCCTATTTAGATGTTTAATTCCAATTTTTGAGCTATTTTTAGTTAACCCATTGAGTCATTTTAGTGTTATTTAAAGAAATAAAGGATTAATACTTCCAGGTATTAATTTAGCTAAAATCACGTGAAAATCGCACCAAAAATCTAATTTTATAATTCATATATTTTAGGTCACAAAAAGACGGTCGTTTGGAGTAATTTTTGAATAAGAAAAATGTGGATGGCACGTCTTTGGGCTGGCCATGGCATCATTGAGCCAAACTACCTACTTTTCTTTTGGACTCATCAAATGTGGGCTTGATCTACTCATTTTTGGGCTTCCATTTAAACTTTTTTGATGGGCTTTTGGAAGATGGATCTTAACCCATGGATCTTAGCCCATGGGTATTTCTTGGTGACCAAGTATTTAGCTAGCTATATATATGTATGTAAGTTTGCTATTTTAGATCATCCATCCATTACTAATAGTTAGGATGATGAACACCAAGTAGACATCATCTTCCATCACAAAGTTCACTACGTATCTACCTTTGATCCATGGTTCGGTTATGATGTCACTAGCCGATAACATCCTCTTGTGAGCTTAATTATCACGGTTTGCAACAAAAGTGTGGTTAACTTCTCTTAATATTAATCCAATCTCTACAATAGCAAATCTCTTGACTAAGTGTGTTATTATTGGTTACTTATCAACAAAACAAATGCAAAATCATCTACGGTTCCTTTTCTTCTCTTATTCTCGACTTTTAACAAACTTGGTTTACGTGTGATCTCGTTTACAATATAAACCGGAAGTCCGAATTAATCACTTCGGATCCCCAATTGTTTTAGGTTTACGGTTTGGTAAATGTTTTCATATAAGTTCCACCTTTTCTCGTCTCAAACTCATGCTACATTTAAGTTTTCATAATTAGTACGTTAATAAACACGCCAAGAAATCATCAAGAACTCTTCGTTTTAAAAATCACATTTGAAACAAGATTTTCCGCATAAGTCATTAATCTCATTTTCTATAACTTTAGTTTTAAAATCAATGATTAAATTTCTTGTCAACTTTGTAGTAATTAAATTTTCATGTTTTAATTGTCATGTTAACATAATTTTAGTAATTTCTCAAAACGGTTTGTTACTTGTGCAACAAGTCACGACGTTCAACTCAAGTATGTTTAATTTAACTAACGCTTTGTCCATCTCCATTATTTGTTTTAAAATTCGTATAGCTCTTATAATTTGAAACTGAACGATGATGGGCTAATCGCCTTAGTTCAGGGTATAAAGAGAAATTGGGACCGAGACCGATAAAAGGATAAAGAGGTGTATCGTATGGATTGATTGTCCAACGTTATTTAAATCAAGATTATATTTTAAGGTGGGTCACAATTAATTAACTGACAACTGGTTCGTTGTATCATAAAATATCGTACTCTTGAGATAACGAAGGAATGTTATCTCATCTTTTTATCTAATTATTCGTTTCATCCCAACAGATCTTTATACCCTGTGCTTCCCTCTTATAAATGATTGTTCATTAGTTGATATTCACAAACTCCCCATAAAATATTACCTTCGAATTCGCCATATGAAACCTGTTTTTACAAATTGGACTTTTAAAGAATAACTTTTCCACGCTTCCCTGTGGGATCGATAATCGGTACTTTGTACCGTTATTACTTGTTATAAGGCGATAATAGACTAAGATGTATACTTGCGTCATGGTTTATTTCTGACATTTTCAGGTACACACCTAAATCAACAACAAGTTTTTGGCGCCGTTGTCGGGGAAGCACGCCAGAAGGTTTTCTTTTTATAAGTAAAGTTTTTAAAAGCAAGTTTTTCTACCATCTTTTCGAAAAAGAAAAAAAAAATAGTGCATGCCAAGATTGCCTAACGGTGAATTTTTCCAATTTTATCCTAGCATTGAAAGAACGTTTAGACAACGAAGAAGAATTCAAAGAAGACATTTTTTTTTAATTCTTCCGAGATGTCTGATCAAGAAGACATTTCAGATAATGAGGAGGAATTCCCCCCGGTCAATCCGAATGGGCAACCTAATAATCCAGAAAAATGGACCACTTTTAAGGTGAACGGACAAAGGATAAAACCTTTTCTCGATCCTTCAGCAATAATACAACAACTTCTTGACGTTGTTCATCTCTCAGAATAAAAGAGTTTGGTGAATTCTTGGGTTTTTAATTAAATCCAAGGATGATGAAAATTGTTTTGATAAAAAGAAAAAAGAGAGAGAAAATAAATTTTTGTTTTAAGTAATTTATAAAAAAAAGAGGGTCGGATTTTTCCGTTTAGAAGAATTTGGCGTTTTAACGTTTTTGGAAGAGTTAAGCTTGGGCCATCATAAAAAACGGAAGTAACAATTCTCGGCCCAAGCCCAAAATTTTGTGAATGATTTCTCTAGTTGATGCTTCTAAACGTTTTTTAGAAAAGAAAACTTGGGCCGTTTTAAAATAAAACATTTTTTTCGGCCCAAGTTCATTTTTGTTAGTTTGATTGAGTTGGGGCCGGTTTCAATCCAATCAATTTGTTCTCTTTGCAACTAGAATTTGGGTAATCTAATTGGATTTAACAATTAATTGTTTTTTATCTGATTTTGATTTTATCTGATTTTTTGTATTAATCTCAGTTAAACTAAACTACGTAGTACGATTCATTAAATGCTCAAGACATCTTTCAAACGGTAGGGTACTTGATCTAAAAAAAAGTTAAAAAAACAAAAAATAAAATAAAAACAAAAATAAAACGAACATAAAAAATAATAATAAAAAGAAAAAAAAATCAAGAGGCAAGGTGATGATGTTGCGGACCAACTGCGTAAGTTGAGAAAGAGCATCAAGGAACTGAAGGAAGAAAAGCTCATATGGCTGAGATATGAGAAATAAATGGATGATTTGATGAGAGCCAATTGGATCAAGGAACACCCGGAATTGATGCAGAATCTACCACCACTCCTTATTCACTTGTTATGGCAATCGACTAAACGCCACCAACTCATTATGAGTAGGCCAGGTTTTTCTGATCACCACCTTTTTACTTTCTTGCATTACATTTCATGTTTAATAGTTACTATAATTAGTGAGTCTGGGATTGTGTTGATTTTAATTGGAAAGTTGCAATTTTTCTGTTTTCATGCAGCTATGCATTTCATACATGAGGATCACATGTGAATTGTTTCTATTTTGGTTTGGTAGTCTGATAGCCTCATTAAGTCAACTTGTTTCTCCCTTGTATTTTGGAAGCATCATTAGAACTAGCCTTGGAACTTTTTGCTTTCACCGTTTTTGTTGGAATTAAATTTATGTGCACAACATACACTTATACCACAAATCTTACTAAATTTTGGTTTGCTTCATTCAATGTTCAATGAGGACATTGAACCCTTCAAAGTTTTGGGGAGAAGATATGGCCATTCATTCATACCATATCTTTTGCACATATCTCAAATGCATACACACATACACACAAAATTTAAAAAATGCACAAAACGTGAAAACACTCGTGCAAAAAGAGCAAAGCTCTAAAATTGTTTCCCGTACATACAATTCAAGTGTCAAAGACACCAAGAGACCAATTTGTCCAAATGCAATTCCTCAAAATGAGAAGATGGTAAAAAATTGCCATATTTAGAAAATGGTAAAAGGCAATGCATCAACAAAATGAAAAAGCCGATTGCATAACCGTTCCTTGGTGTGCAATTTTTTTTTCCAATTAGGTAAATAGTTGCTTCGCTAGCTTATGGTTTGATATGTTTTGAAGTACAAGTTGAGAAATATTGGTTTATGAAAAGGCAATCAACACTCACTAGCTAGTTAGTTTCAATAAAATCATTGTGAGATTAATACATGCACGTCGTGTTCATGAAAATTGCAAAGATTTTTTTCTTTCCTTTTTGAATTAATAGTGTTTAGCTCAAAAAAAAATTCTTTTTAATAAAGTTGCTTGAGGACAAGCAACAGTTCGAATTTGCGGTTGTGATAGGGTTATTTATTTAACCCTATTTAGACGTTTAATTCCAATTTTGAGCTATTTTTAGTTAACTCATTGAGTCATTTTAGTGGTTATTTAAGGAAATAAAGGATTAATACTTTCAGGGTACTAATTTAGTTAAAATCACGTGAAAATCGCACCAAAAATCTAATTTTATAATGCATATATTTTAGGTCACAAAAAGACGGCCGTTTAGAGAAATTTTTGAATAAGAAGAATGCGGATAGCAACTTTGAACGGAAACGAAGACTCCAATTTTTGAATACCGGACTTGCGTTTTTTGGGGATGGCACATCTTTGGGCCGGCCATGGCGTCATTGGGACAAACTGCCTGCTTCTTTTTTGAACTCATCAAATGTAGGCTTGATCTACTCATTTTTGGGCTTCCATTTAGACTTTGTTGATGGGCTTTTGGATGATGGATCTTATCCCATGGATCTTAGCCCATGGGTATTTCTTGGCGACCAAGTATTTAGTTAGCTATATATATATATATATATATAGGGTCCCCTTCTTTTGTTAATTAGTCATTTAGTGTTAACTGTGTTAACTACTCAAACTACTCAGGACCATCCATCATCAAAATCAATGGCTAAGATTAAACCGGTTTTTTAATTCCTAATTAAATAAAAAACACGGTTGAAGCTGTTGGTCCCGGAGGGTTATACAAGTTTGTAGAAGGGGGGTTGAATACAAACACACGATTTTTACTTTTCTAAATTGTTTATTGATAAATCAAGACAATTTACAACTTGTTGCGGAACAAGATTAAGGATAAACCTAATCTAAACAAGTCTCGAGAAACACTAAGTTTCTTGCACTAGAAAGAGTTAAAGAAATTACGAATAATAACTTAACAATAAGAGAGAAATAAGAAGATGGTCCGAGCACACTTCAAAACTGAAGTAAGGTTCTTCTTATATACTGCATGCATTTAATGCAAGGCAGTATGGCTTTACACGTGGCAGCAGCTGAGTGGTTGCATGTCATTGACCTTTGTAGACAACCTTAGTAGCCGCATGGTGCACAATGTAGAATCAGAGTTGTTGTACGATTACAGACAAAAGGGATGTCCGTTCTGACAGTTCGTACGGAGACGTGCAAGGGAGGTAAGACAATAGTAACATGCAGGGAGACTTCATGATCAGCCTTCATTGAGTCAGATGTTTATCAGCGAATGATAAAGTTCAACGATTGCTGAAATCTTCTACTTGATACTTCACGTTGAATGGACAGGTCTTGCTTCGCTGATATTCGCATCAGTTCATGAGTAGACTTGTCGCTGGTTCTTGAGCTTGATCTTCGACTTCAGCGTAGAACTTTGGTTGACGTGAAACTTGTCTTCAGGGATCATAAGTAAACAACTAACTTATCAGCGATCATCTCATAGACTGAACAGGCTCAGAGCTATAAGAGGATGAACAGTGTTCGCTGAATATCTAATCTAAAGAGTGAGAGTTCCTACTGTTGGTTCCCGTAATTGATTTACAAAGATTATCTTATCTATTAGTTCAAATAAGATGTGTTGCGGAAGCGTATTTGAAGAACTAACAGATATGTTTGATAGATTTGAACACACAATATAAAGAAACAGTGATCAGAATATGATATCTCAAAGTTTACTGAGTTTCAATATATAGCAAGAACAGATTTAAGAACAGTGAGCATGCAAAGCTTTAAACAGATATGACTCTAAATGTGCATAAGCTATGTGTTCCTGTGTGTTGATTTTTCTGTTAAACTGTTAGGAAGAACTTAAACATTTGTCTTCCTTTTATACTACTCTAAGGAGACCATAAAGTATAAGCTACTGTTGATCGGACGGCATGAATAGTTGTACGTATTGTATTGCATTAAATGCCATAGACGTCTATGTTGTACTAAGCCCTATTGAGTCCACTCAGAGTTTGACACGTGTTGAAGTTGGACAGGGCATGCTACCATGCAAGTTGATGAACAGGTCTAGGAACAGTAGCAAGATATTTCTTCAACAGTGGCAAGATATTATAAATATCTTCCAAGTCTTCAGTCTGAACCGCAGAGGCTCTGTCAAGGGTCACAGAGGTTCTGCGGCTCGGTCCTTTGTAGAGTAGTCTTCACTTGGTTCCTTGTCTTCTGATGTTGTCCGCAGAGGCTCTGTTATTGGTAACAGAGGTTCTGCGGTCTTGGTCTTCTGAAAGCGTCCTTCTGTAGTTTCTTCGGTCTTTGATTACTCTTGATCAAACTTCCTTTGATTCTTCTGAGATGCCCGGCAGAGCTTCTGTGGAAGTTCTTCTGTACTTAGCCATTTTTCAATACTTCTAATATTTCAGAATATTGGAGCTAACAATCTCCCCCTAAGTATTGAAAAATAAAAGGTTGAATTTATGCATTTTAACCTAAGTAATAAAAAGAGGTTAAACAATACCTCAGAAGATTTATTTCTTTCATTTGGATTTTATGCCAGAGGCATTTACACTTGAGTACATTAAATGAACAGAAATAAACGTTTGACAGAGGTTCTTTGAAGAGACTCAGATTCTTGCATTTGGGAAGTCGTTGAACTTTCTGTTGTCTTTTCCTACTTCCTTGAGTTCTTCATAGAATTTGAAGCAGAGATTTCTTATGCCTAGTGCAGCATCAATCTCTTTGATCATCATTGAAGCAGATTCTTCGTCCATAAGCTCTGTTGCTTTGTTCTCTTCTAGTATTTTTCTGAACATGTTCAGAGTACAGGTTGTGTACTTCTGACAGTCCATTATCACAAAAAGTTTAAGTTGATCTGCAGGATTCTTGTAAACTAACCCGTATCTTGGAGTTTTGATAATCGAATTGGGTATAGCATTGGGTGGGCAGAAATCCTCTGGAGGCCTGATACTTAAGGTAGTCACGCCTAGATCGACGGCTAGTTAGAAGTCGAGCATGCTGTAGATTAGAAGCTTTTCACGCATCGCCCTTCTGAGAACTCGATGAGACCTTTGGTGGCAGTCGTCATTGAAGTTGTCTTTCGTCCATTGCAGAAGGTCAGGTAAGTCATAGGGATTGAGGTTTCGGATATCAGCATCAGAGAATTGATTCTCTGATCTGTCAGACCTTTTGACTTTCCAGATTGTATACATCGTATGAGGATAGGTTCTCATTTTAGAGTATTTACAATACATTACCTTCTTTATTTTGTGAATGGAGTAAACTTGGTTGACCGGTTTTGACTTTGTAGAGGTGAAAATGGCATCGAATTCCTTTCTGAGCTTCTGATCTCGGACATGAGCTGGCAGATCGCTCTGGAAGTGCTGTCTGTAGAGATAACTGTAAACTTGCTCTTTCATTTGTTCAATGGTTGGAGTAGTTCTTGGAATTGGTCTCCTTAGCTCATCCATCTGTCGAGTGATGTCTGCTACTTTAATATCTGTTACTTTAGCTGTGGGATCCAGGGTTGGGTTTTCTGACAGAGGATTCAAGTTGAATGCCCAGTCTTCCTCTTCGGGTTTAGGAGTGACGAAGGCATTAAAGGCACCTTTCATCAACTTCTCTGTAGCAACTGGCATCTTCTTCTTTGGCTCTTCTTCTGTCATTTTTCCCTTGCCTTTATCTTTTGGTTTTGAGGTTTCAGATGTTGGGTTTTGGATTTGTGTGGGTGGAACCTCTGTAGATTTACCAGTGAGAGGTTCTTTGGGTTTTGGGGTTTGATGCTCTGATGTTTTGGTTGTTGCCTCTGAAGGTTTTGATACTTCGGGTTGTGAGGACTCTGTTGGTGAGGACTCTTCGGGTCTTGGAGGTGGGATGTCAAAATGCTTTGCTGATTGAAAAGCAGATACAAATTCCATTCTGCGAAGAATGTACTCAGCAGTGCGTTTTGGTCTTTGGGGTGGGTTTTCGAGTTATGGATTTTACTCTAGTTTTGCGCGGGATTATTGGTTGTGAGGTTGGTGTTGGTTCTTTGGGTGAGAGTGGGGTTTGTTCTGAGGATGAGGATGCATAAGTGATTACCTGAGGTTCTGTGGTTGGTGCATCCTCTCCAACGATATTTTGGCTCTTCTTCTGAGTTCCTTGTTGTGGGGTTTCCTTCGGAGTTTCTGTAGTAGAGGGTTCTGCGGTTTTTTCTGTTGTTTTTGCAGCAGCAGCCTCTGTTGTTTCCTTTGTTCTCTCCCCCTTAGGATGACCAGATTCACCATCATCAGGATCATCCTGCCTTCTTTTAGCAACAACTTCTGTTCTGCAGGTGTCTTGTGTTGCTTGCCTTGCTGCTTGTTTCTTCATCGTGTCAAAGTAGATTGCGATCGAAGTCTTGAAGGCTTTTGTCGCACTTTTCTCGAATTCTGCAGCGGTTGTTTTGGCAATGTTAGTGGCAGAGGTGATGGCAGCAGCAGCAGAAGTTTCTGTAGTTGACTTCATTTCTGCAAGGGCTGCTTTAACCTCTGTGGATAAGGTATCCACTTTGGTATTTAATCCTGTAAGCGCCTGAAGTCGAATATGTAAAACTCTTGAATGATCTTTGCAACTTATTCAATGTTTGAGTTACAGAGGTTACAAAGACTTGGAACTCATCCTTCGTAACATGTTCCTCTTGGGTAACCTCTGGAGGAACAATGTAATACCCCGGGTAAGTTCGTTAGTAAAAAAATATCTTTCCGTTAAAATTAGTTAACTTTATGTAATTAAGATTTAGGGTAAGTTTGGTTAATTTAGGGGTTTAAAGGTGTTTTGGTCATTAATGATAAGTTCAAGGACTAAAGTAGTAAAATAGGTTGATATTACCTCTTGATGAAATCAGATATTTCATAAGTCAAATATTATCCAGAAAATCAGAGTGTGTGTGTGTTTGAGACCAAAAGAGAAAAGAAGGGTTTATAGCTAAAAGGTTCAAATTGATTTACTTGGAAGTAATTTAAGGTATGTTTCTTGTATGTTTTATGTCTGTAATTACCAATAGATAGTTTCTATCGGAGTAAAATAACCGATTACACGTCCAGTAGTAATTTATGTTGATTCTGGGTCGAAATTGATGAAACCGACAGAGGTGTCCGGACACAGTATGAAGGTGTCCGGGTAGTGTTCTAAAGGTGTCCGGGTACTTTTGTTGATAGTGTCCGGATGATATTTTAAAGGTGTTCGGACAAGTCTTTTATCCGGGTAAGTATTTCTTTCAATAGTTTTCCGGATGATTTATGTTACCGGATGGTATCCGGGTTACTTCGGTTTCCGGATGGCGTCCGGATTATTGATGTTGTCTGGAAAGATCTGCTGTCCGGATAAATTGTGTTGTCCGGATTCTTTTTGTGTTGTCCGGATACTTTAGTTGTTTGACCAATTTTGAGGTTTCGGATACTTTTGAATGTCCGGATATGGTTTTCCAAATGTATTTTGAGTTAAGTTGCTCCGAAAACTTCCGGAAAGACCCCGCAAGGGCGTTGCCCCTTGACCCCATCCGCTATCCGGGTAGCGGAACCCCCGTGATAAGTCTCTGAAGGGAGAACTGTTGAGGATAAGATTTTAGTAGGCTTTATGTGTTTGACTAGTAAGGCGATATATGTATCTTAAATTGTTTCAGATTCTGTGAACTTTGAATGAAAGATTGGATTTCTCGAGAAAAGATTAGAAGGAAATTTGATAACCAATTGAGGTGAGTTTTACTTTAAAACGTTTTCAACTGGAATATATATATATATATATATCTGTGTTTATATATATATATATGAGATGGATATGTGTGGAATGGATATACGATCAAGGTGTGAATATTTTGTGTTTATAATATAGTAAGATATTATATTTATTGGTGCATTACACTACACAAGTGCACAGTAGCCGGGTTCCGGTGTGCGGACCGGTGAGTAGTCGGGTTCCGGTGTGCGGACCGACGGGTAGCCGGGTTCCGGTGTGCGGATCGGTTGTTGATTTATTAGTTGGCTTGCTACCAACTAATATGGCCATTTGTGGAGGAATAAGGTGGATGAGATGTACACGATGCACGAGTCTGGATTGGTATTTAAATATGTGTGGTATGTTTATATTTTACGAAAGGATTACCAAAGGTTTATCTAAACTATTTTGATACAAAGGATTTACATAAAAGATTTTATAATGATTTTGGAAAGGACCGGGATTAACTCACTATACCCGTTTGGTCTAACCCTCATTTTGTTTTCAAAAATATGTTTTCCAGGTCGAGGAATTGATAACGGCAAAGGAAAGAATAAGGAGTAGGCTGCCTCCGTTGATCGATGATGTTTAAGAAGCTTTTATATATTTTGTAGTTTCAAGACTAATGAGACTGTACTTGGTTTGTTATGTAACTTTTGTTGTAAATCAATGATATGTATGCATGTTATGTATTATGATGTATGTTATGGGATTTGGGTTGTTACAAACAACCCCTTCTCCAGAGTGAGTCCCTGTTCCTGGGACACCTTCTTTCATTCCTGTTTGAATGTTGAGAATGGAAGGATTTCCATCTGATCTTTGAGAAGAAACAAGAGTTTCAATCTCTACAGAAGTTCTGCGAAGAACACAGTGTCCAAATCCACTCCAGAGGTGGGTATCGGAATGTTCTTCTGTTGACTCAGAGACTTGTCTAGAGTCTCTTCGTCTTTGTGCTCACTACTTCTCTCTGAAAGAAGTTTTGGCCCTATATTGTGCGTGGCAGAGGAAACGAATTCCTCTGTTAGGTGTTCTAGTGTGATCTGGGGCGATGGATCATGAACTATGGGTGAGTCTCTTTGAGGAGACTCCCTAGGAATGGATTCCCTGGTTTCTGTGGGCGCAGAAGTCAAAAGAGTTACCTCTGGCTGTTTGGTTTGGGTAGGGATCGAATTGTGCGACTCTTTTTCAATAACTCCTTCTGCAGCTAGACCTGCGGAGTTAGATGTGTGGGTTGCACTAGGAGGGGGTTTGGGATGTGTGCCTTCTACAACTTCGGCATCTTTTTCTTTTTCTTTTTCTCCAGGAGTTTTTACTCTATCCTCTAACCTTGTTTCTATATTCTCACCTATTTGGACCTCTTCTTCTGCAGTCCCTTGTCTTGACAGAAGTGTTTCATGAACCTCTGTGAAGATTGGGGTTTGCAGAGGTAGAGATTGATCTTTTTCGATTCCCTCTGTAATTTATTGCAGAGGAGAAGATGGTTTCTTTTTCTTTGATTTCCTCTTCTTGGGTTTTGGTGCCTCCTCCTCTTTAGATTTTGATTTCCTCTTCCTTTTGGGAGAGTGAGGGGCAGAGGGATGTGCAGAGGGTGGAGAAGATGGTTCTGCAAGGGTTTGTTGGATAGCAGATGCAGAGGCAAGTGGTTCCTCTGTAGGGGTCTTTGTTTTCTTTCCCTTTTTCTTTTTCTTTTCAGATCCCTCGGAAGACTTCCTCTTTGAAGGATAGAGGTCTTTCCTTATATTCCTGAAGTTCTTCTAGTTGGCCTTGTGTTTAGCCAACTTTATCTTCCATTCTTCCTCGGTAAGCCTCTCTAAAACACTACCTCCTAAGGGCACTCCTATACGCGGGGGTGTTACAGGACTGGGTTCAGGAGTCATGTAAGCGCGTGTGTACTCACTAACTAGTTCTATATCACTAGCATAACCTAACATTACATTTGAGAGTGGCCTGCTGTGAGGGTAGCCGTCCTCATGTTCTGTAGGGGTGTTCTTGGACATAGGAAATTGCTTAGGTTTGGGACCGTCCATTGGCCATTTTTGGATAAGGAGGAGGGGCTCAAAAAGTATACTGAAGATTCGCTGGAACTATAGAGGGGGCAACCAGTTGGGATCAGATATTTTGGCTTTCTGGGAGGCGATTTTGCGATCGATGGTGTTGATGATCTCTTGCATCATTATGGTGGCATAATCTAGGGGTAGATCATAGTACACACCATACATGATTTAGAGAATTTGAGGTGAGCTTTGATCGATGCTCCCGATTTTGCCCGTGAGGCAACGATTTAGGATGGAGAATAAGGTATTCCACAGAGGGGGTAGTCTAGCCCTGCGGAAATCGTTCCTCTTTTTCAACTGTTGGTTGTACCCTAACATGTGTAGAAAGTCGATAAGTTCTTCGTTAGTTGGTTGGGGGGCATACTTTTTTATTCCCATGAGACCTCTTGTTGGATGGCCAAATTCTAATGAGAACATGGTGCGGTTGAACATCAGTTCAAGGCTCTTGCTTTGGTCAGGCTTAGAAATATAGCCTCTTATCAAATCGGTGTCAGCGTCATAACGGCAAGATTGCCAAAACTGATGTAGATAACGTACGGGTATTTGTTCAACGGTTTTGCTAAGAAGAGGGTAAAGAAAGTGGTTCTCAAGGATGTTTAGCAGGATTGTATGTTCTTTGCCAAAAGCCGTAGGAGAAGGAACAAGATAACAGTTGTTTGATTTAATGGGAAGGGTTTGCTCGAAATGGTCATTTGAGAAAAATTGTTGCAGGTGGGTAGTGGGTACAAAGGATACCTCGTCGCCGAAGTCATGTCTGTCGGCATCGGTGGCGATGTGTGGGTTGTGGGAGTGCTCAGAATGCACTGGAGAGGGTGGCGGAGAGTTCGTCGGTGAAACGTGAGTAGCTTTGGAACTGGAAGCCATTTGTAGGTTTGAAAGTTCTAGGTTTTCAGAAAGAAATAAGCAAGTTCGCCGGAGAAGATGAGAGAATAGTAAAGTTTTGAAAGTGATTTTAACTTGGGTTTTATACTGTGGTAACAGATAGAATTTGGAACGGTGAAAATGTGAGAAAGTTGAATAAAATTTGAGGTCCGCACTCGAGTTCATTCGGCGTGGTGCAAGTTTCCAGGACGACGTGATATGTACGTCAATGAAAACTCGACACGTCATCAGTGTCAGTGACGACGAGACGTCGTGGGCGGTCACATTAAATGAAAAGCGCGTGGGTTTAAAATTTTCACCACAGAAAAGTTACCGTTACAGATACAGAAATTCCCAAGTGGAAATCTTTACAGAGGTTCTGTGGGTACAGAAGCTATGTGATTTTGGAAAACTTTTATCTCTGTAGATTGTATCTTTAATGAGAATCGTTTGAAAAACACGGAGAGGATCAATAAATCTTTAGTAGAGAGAAATTATCCTACAGAGGTTTTTGGACCTCTGCCAGAGCCAGCAGAGGCTCTGTGACAGGAAATTTCAAATAACTAATAATTTATAAACATTTTTAATCATCCAAGTTTTTGATCAGATTTAACAATGTATTTAGGACCTATTTGAAAGTTGGTGTCCTAGAAAATTGTAAATCTCAATGATTTTGTGCAGCATAAGTCATTTGAATGATTTGAGTGATCTACAGAGGTTCTTTGGTTGAAAGAACTCTGCGGCTTATGACTTCTGTAGCATTGAGTGAGTACGATATACTAACCTATTTTTCTTCTTGATCGGCGAATGTGATCTCTTCTGTCGTATTCTTAGCTCCCCCTTGACTTATGAATCTTTGTAGATTCAACAAGTTCCCCTTTTTCGCCCCCCTTGATCTAACAACCTCTGTAGATCAAGTATCTTCTTCTGTTCCCTTTTGACCTATGCTTTGTTCAGAATAAGATAAGTTGAGCATAAACCATAGGTCAAGTTCATCAGAGGTTCTGTGAAGGTTGTCAGAGGCTCTGAGTAGACCTTACAGAAGCTCTGTGATTTCAAGAACTATTGAAGATTTAAGAATTTACAAACAAAAATAATAGAAGTAAATAAAAATATTTACAAAGTTTACAGAATATCTAGGTTATACTTACAGAGGTTTTTGGTACCCATATTCGTATGGGTCCTATTGTATGAAACGCCTTTATGCACTTGTCATACATACCAGAAATGAAAGGCTTTTTGTCATTTTGAACAGGTATAGAGCCTTTCACTATCCAAACTTTTTCATCTTTTTAAAAGCTTGATTAACTAATTTGTCCAACCTATGATCATGAAAAAATTTCGATGTTGAGGTCTGAATTTTTGAAAACATATTTGGCTTAAAGGATCATTTTAACAAATTATTCCTTGAATTTGAAGTTGTGTTAAGTGAATGATTTGAGTTTGCAAAATCAAATTCCTTGATCCTTTTAGCAAAAATATTCTTTTTCCTTAAATTTACCTCAAGCATCTTTTGGAGATTACATTTGCATTTCTTCTCCAACATGATCTCAGTTGATAAATTAGAGAGTCTTTTTGTTAATCTGGATATTTCTTTTTTAAAAATCTTTCTCTCTCTTTCAAAGTCATCTTTTTGACTTAAATCTTGAAATCTTTGAACCTTCAACTGTTCAGATTCTTTTCTTTCAAAATCAGATTCTTTCCTTTCTTTTTCAAGGATTTTCTGTAATTCTGAGATTTTACAAGTAAGCTCCATAGACTTTGTTTCAAGAACAGTTTTCTTCTCTTCATAATTTCCTTTTTCATTGACCATAATCTTTTCAAAACTGGAAATCAGTTTAGAGAAATTTAAACATTTTAGTTCAAGTCTTTTCTTTTCTTCATCTGACATAGATAAGTTCCTTTTTAGTTCAAGATTTTCACAGTTTAAGATTTTAACAGATTCTTCAAGTTTAGCAATTTTATCGGAAATAATAAAAATGCTTTTGTTCTTTTCATCTAGTTCTTTATCAAGAGAAGGAATTATTTTGCGAAAATTTGTGCTGAGTTTTGAATAAAAAATTGAATCAGCATCACCACAAAATTTCATTCTAGACATTTTAAATGAGGTTTTTAACGAAAGAAACAGTTTCTATGATGTTACCAGATCGAATAAATCGAAAATGGCAGTAAAACAGAATCTGTTTGAAGGAATGAAGAATAGGTTAAAAACAGACAGATTCTATCACAAATCTTGTAAAAACGAGGATCACTTGATATTAAAAATCAAGCTTTGCTCTGATACCAATTGTTGGTTCTCGTAATTGATTTACAAAGATTATCTTATCTATTAGTTCAAATAAGATGTGTTGCGGAAGCGTATTTGAAGAACTAACAGATATGTTTGATAGATTTGAACACACAATATAAAGAAACAGTGATCAGAATATGATATCTCAAAGTTTACTAAGTTTCAATATATAGCAAGAACAGATTTAAGAACAGTGAGCATGTAAAGCTTTAAACAGATATGACTCTAAATGTGCATAAGCTATGTGTTCCTGTGTGTTGATTTTTCTGTTAAACTGTTAGGAAGAACATAAACATTTGTCTTCCTTTTATACTACTCTAAGGGGACCATAAAGTATAAGCTACTGTTGATCGGACGGCATGAATAGTTGTACGTATTGTATTGCATTAAATGCCGCAGACGTCTATGTTGTACTAAGCCCTATTGAGTCCACTCAGAGTTTGACACGTGTTGAAGTTGGACAGGGCATGCTACCATGCAAGTTGATGAACAGGTCTAGGAACAGTAGCAAGATATTTCTTCAACAGTGGCAAGATATTATAAATATCTTCCAAGTCTTCAGTCTGAACCGTAGAGGCTCTGTCAAGGGTCACAGAGGTTCTGCGGCTCGGTCCTTTGTAGAGTAGTCTTCACTGGGTTCCTTGTCTTCTGATGTTGTCCGCAGAGGCTCTGTTATTGGTAACAGAGGTTCTGCGGTCTTGGTCTTCTGAAAGCGTCCTTCTGTAGTTTCTTCGGTCTTTGATTGCTCTTGATCAAACTTCCTTTGATTCTTCTGAGATGCCCGGCAGAGCTTCTGTTGTACTCAGCAGAGCTTCCGTGGAAGTTCTTCTATACTTAGCCATTTTTCAATACTTCTAATATTTCAGAATATTGGAGCTAACACCTACCAGCGGTACTGTAAAGTCTTAGTACTTATCAGCGATAGTGAAACTCTAATACATATTGTTTACTTACAATTTTCACTAAGTGTTTAAGAGAGGGTCATTATCAAATCACTGAGGGTTTGGATCAACAATCTCCCCCTATTTGATTATGACATAGCAACAGAGAAAATTGCTATTTAATGAAAACATAAGGATAAAAAGAACTCATAAAATATTTGTCCCTTTTAATGTTTTCTGGGATCTTTTCAGTACTGATGGAGTAAAGTACATTCGCTGAAATTTTTCTTTAAACTTCGTAAAGATTACAGAGGGAAGTGGAAAAATTACAAGTACATCAAATAAAATTACAAGTACAGAAGATGTAGACAGATAAGGATAGAAAGAATTACAAGGCGATCCTATCCGTCAAAAGGTTCTTCCTTGATGAGAAGTTCATCGAGGGTCTTTGATGTGTGAATCATCCAGTCAGGGACAGTGACACCTTGATCCTTTTTGTTCTTTGCTTCTTCAAAGATCAGGGGCTTGAGGTGACGTGCCTGAATGTCGCGTCTGACTTCACACCAGTATATGAGGTCTCTGAGCTGTTCGATGGGAGTGATTGGAAGCTCAGAGATGCGTTGAAAGTGTTGATTTCCATGGCAGTCTTGAAAGAATATACCATAGGGATCACTTACGACTTTGCCAGGGATGAAAGTTTCACCAGGTGGTAGGGAGGTGTCAATCGCTGATAGGTCAGCATTAGGACCAAGAACTTCAGCACGAGAGAAACCAATACATGTTTCATTCCGTATAAGAGGACCTGAGTCTGAGGCTTTCTTTTCCTTTGCAGAGACTCTTCTTTGTTGAGGAGGAAGAAGAGTGGAAGGAGGAATATCCACAGCAGAAGAAACCAAGTCGATCTGAGAATTTAAGATTTTCTCGACATGGCTCTTGAACTTTGAGCGCGATCGCTGAATGGCTAATTTCACTTCCAACCATTCAGAGAAACCAAATTTTTCTAAAGTAGCAGCATAGAAGGTTTGCTTGGTTTTGTCTTCTCTGAATACATCAACTTCAACAACAGGAACGTCTACAAACAGTCTTCCTTTGATATTTACCTTGATGATTTTGGATGGTCGAGATCGATAATTCAGCATTTCTTTACACCATTCCAAAGACGAATCAGATACTTTAGTCTTTCTTCAACGATCCTTTGGGCATCATCCCATAGCTGACATTGGAATTCAATGGGAGTTCTTTTCAGCGCGGGATCTTTCACCGATTGTTGGACAAGCTGGATGGCGAGAGCCTTATCTTTTTCTTCAGCTTCCTTCTTTTCGGCGAGTAATTTTTCAGCTCTTAGATGATCCTCGTATTCTTTCCTTGAAATCCTGAACTTTGTGGGAGCAGGGATTTTGTCACGAGGAAGAATGATTCGCTGATCTTCAAGCTGTTTGATCATTGCATCTCTCTTTTCTTGATCCTCTTCACTTAGCTTTTGAGGAGCCAAGGAAGGTCTGTTTTTGTGAGAGAGCAGCTGTTCTTCAGGTTCATCAGTCTCAGTGGTTAAATCCAAGACTGGGATTGTTTCTTCAGCTCTTGTGGCTGGGATTATTTCTGGTGTAGTCATGGGAGCTTCAGCGGGATCCTCAAACAAGGGAGAGGACTAGCTGAAACACAACGATTGTTTAAGTAAGAAAAGTTGGGAAGAAAGAGATAGAGAAAAGAATGTGGTTAAGTGTATAGAGGTTTTAAGGATAGAAGGATTGAGATTGAGAAGGGATAGAGGAGGGATTCAGTGTAAGGGAATAGAAGGTAGTGTACCTGACAAACTGGCTTTTGAAGCAAGATCGTCAGATTGTCTTCTTCAGCGAGGCCTTTGTTTTTGCCTTTGTCAGCTTCAGACGCTGCAGGCTTTGTCTTGGTCCGCTCCCCTGAAGGTTCTTTTATCTTGATCCCTTTTTGAGCTGGGGCTTTTGCAACAGGCTGGACGTAGAAGAAATCGTCATCATCATCGTCATCATCATCATCTTTGGGGGATGATGATGGTTCTTCATCAGAGATGTCGACAGGTTCATCATCTTCAGTTTCTTCTTCAGACTCGACCTCTTCAGCATAAGGTTCGGTCAAGTCAGCAGCAGCTTCCTTAAGTTGCTCATCGAGTTGCTTCCCCTCAGATACAGAGGGAGGTTTCTCGGTTTCCTCAGGGTTTTCAACTCCCTGAGGTTGTAGAGTAGAAGTAGCAGTAGAAGCAGTTTCAATACCCTCCCCCTCAGCATTATGGGGAAGGTCTTCTTTAGTCTTCTCCCCCTCTTCCACATTATGGTTGGGGGAGGTAACAGATTGTTCAGCATCAGCAGTGTGTATTTGGTCTCTGTCTTCCAGGCCAGAGATCCCGACACAGTTCTCAATCTTTGCTAATCTGACTTCCAGGCCAGTTATAGCAGGATTGATCTTTTGAAGAGCTTCGCGATCGACCTGAGTAAAATTAGAAGTTGGGACGTTCAGGCGATCGAGCACTTTCTGAACAATTTCTTTGATGGCAGAGACGTCAGCCTTGATCGTGGAAACTTCACCCTTAAGAGAACCAACCTCTGTCTTCAATGATGTGACTTCATTGGACAGAGTGGTGAAGTTTGTTGAAAGAGAGGTGGTGGCGGTTGAATTGTCAACAAGGGTGGTAGCAAATTGAGCGATGCTACCATCCACCTTCTCCAGATCAGCTTTGGAGGCTTTTGTATCAACGATCTCGGTCAGCTTTTTGAGCTTCTCTCCAGCGTCTGTAACCGCTGAAGAGTTCGTGGAGAGATTGGTGTTGTAATTTTCCACCTTTGTTTCCAGGGCCTTCAGGGAGGTGTTGATATCCCCCAAATTAGGACCTGAAACAGTTATTAACCTATGAACAGAGGAAAGCTCAGAAGTTTGGGGTAGAGAGAGAGGAGTGTTTTGGATTGTGTTTATACCTGCAGGCGGGTTGGCGAAGTTGTCGAACCCTTTGTGTACTGAATGATATTCCATGTCGCCTTCAAGAGTACCTTGGCGCGTGGAGGGGCCTGTAGATCCTAAGTTTGCATCCATCATCGTATTTAGAGTGTCTGCAGCTGAGTCATGTACGATGAAGGGTGTCCCTGAGAAAGTTGGGAAAATTGATGGAGAGACCAAAGATTGAGTAGGAGGAATGAGGGATGAGAATGATGGTTGGGTGCAGGGTTCAGCGTTGGATCCGCTGTCAATCACTTCAGTCTGTAGAGAGGCTGAAGGAGGTGGGTTCATTTCCAAGTTTATAACTTCAGCGTTTAGAGACGCTGAAGCTAGGATGGAAGGTGTGTCTTGATCAGCTGTGGCAGAGCGTACTACAGAACTTTCTATCAGCTCTTCAAGATGAGCTGAGGAGTCTTCAGCATGTAAATGCTGGGGGGGGGTTACTCCTTGGTTTTCTTGATTCTTTTGGAACCAAGTTGGGAAGTTGAGTGTTTCCTTTTTCGAGAAGGAGAAGAGGGTGCAGCGTGGGTATCAGCGGTGGGGATTTCCACTGAATGAGCTACAGAAGTAGAAGAAGGAGGATTGAGAAGAGATAAGAAAGTAGAAAGACGTACCTCATTTTCCAGCGGCTTGAAGTCGAGTACCTTAGGGCCAACCTGAGAGAGACTCAGATCACCCTCTGTTGGGTACCTTTCGCCAAGTCCTTGTTGAAAGACGGCGCGGATGAATCTGGGATAAGGAACCCATGCAGATCTTTCAGCCATATCCACTCTGAACGCAAGGTCGTCGTAGATGATTGAGGCCCAGTCAACATTTAGACCTTTCAGCAAAGCATAGCCCATTGCTTGCTGAGGTTGAGCAGCTTGATCAGAGGAGACACTTTTCTCTGTCATGCAGCTTATCAGATGTGCGAAGATGAAGTTCATCTCGCTGGGCATTTTAGACTTCTTGATCATGGTCAATTTCTTCTTAGTCTTCTTGTCCCTTCCAGTATCCCATGCGTAACCCATTGCATCGAAGAATGCAGTGATGGCTTCCCTATCAGCATGGTTTTTGTGGTTTGGGAGAGGGACAAAGCGGTTTTCTTTGGTAGAGGTAGGAAGACTCAGTGCTTTCCTAATAACGGCAGGGTTGATTTTGGTGTTGCCAAATTTTGTGTCACACAGAATAGAGTCAACGATCTTCGTTGGGTCTTTGGCATGGGGTACCTGAGCTCTTCTGGCAGTATACCAGAACTGAGAAAATAGGAATTGATGAGCAGGGGGTGTAATGGTCAGTGCTGTAGATAAGCAACAAGTTTTGAGGTAGTTCACAGCATCATCCAGATGTGTGACTTGCTTTCGAGGAGGAAACTCGAAAAGCGCATGAAGGTTGTTCGATTTTGAAAAATCGATTTCCTCAATCTTGAACTTGACCTGAGGAGCTTTGACAAGAGTCAGTTTCTTTGCAGCCGTAGATTTCTCAGCGGTAGGAGCAGGTGTAGAAGATGCCATTTCTGTTTAACATATCAACCATGAATCATAAAAAATACAGTCTTAATGTGAAAGATTTTCCAATAAGATGTTTTCCGATTTTTGTCCATTTCATTCAGACAGAAATGTCTTAATGAAGATTAGGGTTTTCTTGTTTTGAAAAAGAAAAACAAACCCAGTAAAAGTCTTGTTTTCCATTTTCCTTTAGATAAGGATTCTGGAAAAACGAATGAAGAACAAGTTTAAGATTTTGAGTTTTAAACTTGAAGAACAACCATGAAAAGGTTGTGTTTATAAAACCTTGAAAGAAATGATTTCATTTTAGAAGAGGTTTCTTTTGTTTGATCTGTTAAAAGCAATAAGAAGATCAGAAACAAGTTATGCAGGTAAATAATAAGAATATTAACCTGGTAGTCGAAGAAGAAGATGAACAGATTTCTGGAAATAAGCAACAGTAAATCTTTTCTTGCTTGGAGAAGAAGTTCGCGTAAAGAAAAAAATATAAACCCGAAATAGTTTATATAGAGAGATTTGATAGATAGAAAAACTCGAGCGGGAAAGTTTTTCATCATGACACGGACACGTGTTTGCGTTTAATTGGAAGGTAAACAAAACGTGCAAACGTGTGTCAGAAAAAGACCGTGCCAGGGTTTATCCGTTGTGATGATGTCACAAACGTCCTTTCATATTTTATGATGTCTCTGAGGTTTCGAAAGCTCAGGTACTATTTTGAAAAACATGAAGCACTGAATAGAAATATCAGTGTTAGTTTAAGAAATTTCAAAGTATCGCTGTTAAGGAAGAGATATTCAGCAATGCAATTTGTTTTGAAATCCTACATTCACATGCGAACGTCAGCGAGCAAGAGAAAAAAACATACCTTGATATCAGCGAATCAATTATGTTCAGAGAGAGAATGATAGAATGGGTTATATAATTGTTTTATCCTATCGCTGATCAAATATGAACCACTGAAGATCTTATTCTTCAAAGTTCAGCATTCCAAGCTCGCTGATGAGAAAGTTGAATCTTGTCTCATCAAGAGGTTTGGTGAATAGATCAGCTAACTGATAGTCAGTTGGGATAAAATGAAGTTCTACATCACCATTCATCACATGATCTCTGATAAAATGATACCTGATTTCGATATGTTTGGCCTTTGAGTGTAGCACTGGATTGTTGGCTATAGCGATGGCACTTGTGCTGTCGCAATAGATTGGAATTTTTGAGAGCTGAAGGTCATAGTCTAGTAGTTGATTTCTCATCCACAAGACCTGAGAACAACAGCTTCCAGCGGCTACATACTCAGCTTCAGCAATTGAGGTGGACACTGAGTTTTGCTTTTTACTTGTCCAACTCACCAGCTTTCCACCCAGGAGCTGACAGCCTCCTGTGGTGCTTTTCCTATCCAATTTGCAACCTGCAAAATCACTATCTGAATAGGCGATTAGATCAAACCCTGAGTCTTTGGGATACCAAAGACCTAGGTTCATAGTACCCTTATGGTAACGAAAGATTCGCTTTACATCGATCATATGAGATTCCTTAGGTTCAGCTTGATATCGTGCACACAAACAGGTTGCGTACATAATATCAGGTCGGCTAGCTGTAAGATACAAGAGAGAGCCGATCATCCCACGGTACAGCGTGACATTAACAGGTATTCCATTTGAATCCTTGTTTAGTGTCAGCGGTGGTGCCATAGGGGTTTTCATAGCTGAACTCTGAGTTAAATCGAATTTCTTCAGCATATCTTTAACATACTTTCCCTGATTAATGAAAGTTCCTTTTTCATTTTGTTTTATCTGAAGACCAAGGAAATATGTTAGCTCACCCATCATACTCATTTTATACTCTTCTTTCATTCTATCAGCGAAACGAGTACAAAGGTCAGGGTTAGTAGAACCAAATATAATGTCATCAACATATATCTGAACAAGAATGATATGACCTTTCACTATTCTGAAAAATAGAGTTTTGTCGATTTTACCTCGCTCAAAATTTTCAATTAGGAGATAAGAGGATAGAGTGTCATACCATGCAAATGGAGCTTGCTTTAAGCCATAAAGTGCCTTATCAAGTTTATAAACATAACCTGGACGCTTAGGATCTGAGAATCCTGGAGGTTGTTCCACATAGACTTCTTCATTCAGCTTTCCATTGAGAAATGCTGACTTAACATCCATTTGATATACTTTGAAGTCTTTGTGTACAGCGTATGCTAAGAATAGACTAATAGATTCTAGTCTCTCTACTGGAGAAAATGTTTCGGCGTAATCTATGCCTTCCTCTTGTCTGTATCCCTGAGCAACAAGACGAGCCTTGTTGCGGGTTACAGTTCCATGTTCGTCCAACGTGTTTTGATAGACCCATTTAGTGCCTATTACTGTCTTGTCAGTTGGTCTTCGAACAAGATTCCAAACTTTGTTTCTTTCGAATTCAGTCAACTCTTCTTGCATGGCGCTGACCCAGTTTGGATCTTTGAGGGCATCGTCTATTTTCTTTGGTTCAATCAGAGAAATAAAGTTAACAAATAAACAAATATTACCTGCACTTCGTCGAGTCTGAATACCAGCATTTGGATCACCAAGGATTTGATCAATTGTGTGATTTACAGTCCATCGCTGAGTCGGAGCATAAGTCGCTGACTCAAATTGGACTGGAGGAGCTGAAGGTGAAGCTTCAGCAACTTCTGGAATATCAGCTAAGAGAGGAGTAGGTGCAGATGTCATCTCATTCACTGATTGCTGAGAAGTAGATGGAATGTCTGAGACATTTGGTTAAGAAGCAGGTATAGTGTTTAAAGGAACAGCTGAGACCCATGATGTTTCAGCTTCACTATTCTGCATGTTTGGGATGATAGTAGGACCATCATCTTCAACGGTATGAGTATGAGGAGTGGGAATATCTTCTGAATCACCAACATTAGAAAACATCCATTGATTCAGTTCTTCAGTATCAGGAGAAGGTCGAGAATTCGCTGAACGGGATTCGTCAAAAGTGACGTGAATAGTTTCTTCAACAGTTTGTCTTCTTCGATTGAAGACTCTGAAGGCTTTGGAGACTGAGGAGTATCCAAGAAAGATTCCATCATCAGCCTTAGGATCAAACTTTCCAAGGGCATCTCTGTTGTTCAGTATGAAACACTAACATCCAAGGATGTGAAGAAAGCTAATTGAAGGCTTTCTCCCATGAAAAAGTTCATAGGCTGTTTTATTAAATCTTTTGACTATCAGCGACCTGTTTTGCGTAAAACAAGCAGTGTTGACAGCTTCTGACCAAATAGGAGTAGGCAGGTGAGAATCGTTGAGCATTGAACGTGCAACTTCAATAATAGTTCTATTTCTTCTTTCAGCGACTCCGTTTTGTTGCGGTGTTCTCACTGAAGAAAAGTTGTGAGAAATACCCTTACTCTCAAAGAAGGAATCAAGAGAACTGTTTTTGAATTCAGTCCCATGATCACTCCTTAGTGAGCGAACGGTCAAGTTGTTCAGGGTTTCCATCTTCCTAACAAAGGTGATGAGTTCTTCAGGGGTGTCACTCTTAGAACGGAGAAACATAACCCATGTATATCGAGAGAATTCATCAACTATGACCAGTGTATATTTCTTTCCAGCGATGGATTGTTTGTTAACAGGGCCAAACAAATCCATATGGAGAAGTTGTAGAGGAGATGACACTGAGGAAACTTGCTTTGACTTAAAGCTTGCTTTGGTCTGCTTGCCTTTCTCACACGCTGATCATAAGGATTCTTTTGCGTATGAGTGCTGAGGTAGACCAATGACTAACTCTTTTGAAGAAAGAGTGTTCAGTGACTTGAAGTTGAGATGAGAGAGCCTCTTATGCCAAATCCAGTTGACATCAGATGAGGCTTTTGAGAAGAAACAGGAGTTCTCAGTGGTTGTTGAGTCCATGTTTATTACATAAATATTTTCCAAACGATAACCGCTGAGAGCTATCTTCTCCTTTTTGTCAGCGACAAATCAGGATTCCTTAGTAAAGATTACTTTGTTATCCTTGTCGCAAAGCTGACTGATGCTTAGAAGATTATGCTTCAACCCTTCAACATATGCGACTCTTCTGAAGGTTGTTGTACCATTAGAGAGTACACCAAACCCTCGGGTATGTCCTTTTCCATTTCCACCGAAAGTTACAGAGGGACCCTTCTCTTCTTTGTACTCAGTGAGCAGGTTCTTCATACCAGTTATGTGTCTAGAGCATCCGCTATCGAGATACCAGATACCCTTCTTAACCTGCATTACAAAGGAAGATTAGTTTTTCTTGGGTACCCACTTAACCATGTGTACACACTTGCCAGTGGGGGTAGAAGAAGAGGTGGAAGGTTCAGTAGTCTTCGCAGCATTTGAAGATTCAGCTTTTTCAGTCTTCACTTTGGTTAATTTCTTAACCTCAGTGGTCTTCTTTGCCTTGGGGGCAATGATCTTCACCTTAGCTATCTTTTTAGCTTGGGTGGCTGTGGGGCACTTACTAGCAATATGATTGGTAAGTCAACAATGATAACATTTCCTATAACTAAAAGTAGTTTTAGGACCATTTGCATGCTGAGCTTTTGATTTTGAATTAGAAGGACTAGCACCAAGTAAGCTATTGGTTTTTGAAATGGGAGGAACATTCAGTTCTTCGGATTTCTTACCAATAATTTACACTTTGATTCTAGGAGTAGATTGCTGAATAGATCCACGCTGAATAAATCCAGGGATCTTATTCTTTGAACCAGAGGGATAAGTCACTGAAGCTTTAGAAGCATTCAGCTTTGGTACAGAGGTACCCTTCTGAGGATTTGGGTTAAAAGCAATTCCTTTACCTTTGTTTTTAAAGACTGAGGTAGGTTTTGGATAAACAACTTTTTCTTTACCTTTAGAAGTTAAGGTAGAGATTTCCTCAGGGATAGGCGGTTTAGAAGAGGAACACTGAGATGAGAAAGTGTCAGGGATGGAGGATACGAACATTCCAAATTTAAGCATGGAACGGTCAGTGGTTGGTTCTAGAGTATCAGCTTTGTAACCAAGACCACGTTTATCACTCAGGGGAATCTGAGACTTAATTATCTCAGTGATATTTGTTGAGGAATTATACCATCCATCAACAGTAGCTTTTTCAGCTTTTAATGCAGCGATAGCTTCTTCGCGCTCGATTTTGACTAGCTGATTTAGGTGAACTTGATCTTTAAAATCTTCTTCAATTTTAGAAAGATTTTCTATTTGAAGGTGACAGTTTTTAAGCTGTTCAGCGAGATCAAGGTTTTGATTTTCAACCACAGTTTTGCCATTCATGGCTTCATATAAACTTCTAGTCAAGAGATCGATCTTTCGAAGACTATCAGCTTCATCAATATTTAAAATATTGGTAAAGAAGGAAGGTGATACCTTAGTAGCAGAGGTTGAAGTAGAGGGAATGTCAGAATTTTCTTCCTCATCTTCAAGTTTGGCCATGAGACATAGATTGGCTTCATCATCATCTTCAGAGTCAGATGATTCTTCTTCGTCAGAGGCAGCCCAATCATAGTCAGCCATAAGGCCTTTGCCTTTCTTCTTAAAGGTTTTCAGCTTTGAATACCTTTCTTTCAGCTTTTTGTATTTTTCATCTCTAGTCCTGTGAGTAAAGTTTTTCTTGGGAAAAGCTGAGGGTCTAGAGACTTTCTTTGACCTGCACTCGCTAGCAAAATGTCCTATCTTTTCACAGTTATAGCAAGTAGCAGTAGCCTTATCAACAGGGGTTGATGATCTTGGCTTGTCAGTAATAGCAAGAGGTTTATTCTTCTTGAAATTACTCTTTCTAGCAAATCTCCTGAACTTTAGTTTGATGATCTTTCAGAGTTAGTTACCAACTCAGTGACAGTGATAGTCGATCGCTGAGTGGAATGTGACTCTGAGATTAAAGCAACAGGGGTGCTTTTGGAATCTTTTACAAGATTCTTCTTAAGATGACTCGATTGCTCATGATTCAGCATCGTGCCATATAAGGTAGAAATGGTCATTGATTTTAGGTCCTTTGACAGCTTGAGACACATAGAATAACTGTCCCAGCTTTCAGGTAAACATTCTAAGAACTTTGTCAGTACTTCAAAGTTAGAATATTCCTTACCAACAGTTTTCAGATCTATTATTAAGCAGTTAAAACGTTGGTGTACTTCAGAGAGAGTTTCATTCTTACCACAAATGAAGCTTTCATACTGTCTTACCAGGTTGATCTTTCGAGAGTCCTGGACTTCAGAAGTACCTTCATACTGAACACAGATTGTGTCCCATATAGCTTTTTAGGTTTTCAGGTTCATGACGGAATGGTAGACTTCGTCAGGAAGAGCCATGGAGAGTATGGATCTAGCTTTGGTGTCGATAGCCACTTTCTTCTTATCTTCATCAGTCCACATATGAATTTCCTTGGGAATCAACCTTTCTGGGATAGCAGGTCTATTCTCAGCGGCTGGAACTGTAGCATCAATTCTTATAGGATTATATGGGCTGTTTTCAAGATAGTAAGGCATAGTAGGGTCTACACCTTCTAAGAAGAGAGTCATCCTATTTTTCCATAGATTAAAATTATCTCTAGAGAATCTAGGGGGTTTTGCAAGAGAACCGTTGTCAATATAGTTTGTGTTTGTGTTGGTAGCCATTTTAAGAAATAGCAAGGAAGAGAAATCTTAGTATAGATCAGATCTTGTTTATGAGATTAAACAAATCCGCTCTGATACCTCTTTTTGGTCCCGAAGGGTTATACAAGTTTGTAGAAGGGGGGGTTGAATACAAACACACGATTTTTACTTTTCTAAATTGTTTATTGATAAATCAAGACAATTTACAACTTGTTGCGGAACAATATTAAGGATAAACCTAATCTAAACAAGTCTTGAGAAACACTAAGTTTCTTGCACTAGAAAGAGTTAAAGAAATTACGAATAATAATTTAACAATAAGAGAGAAATAAGAAGATGGTCCGAGCACACTTCAAAACTGAAGTAAGGTTCTTCTTATATACTGCATGCATTTAATGCAAGGCAGTATGGCTTTACACGTGGCAGCAGCTGAGTGGTTGCATGTCATTGACCTTTGTAGACAACCTTAGTAGCCGCATGGTGCAAAGTGTAGAATCAGAGTTGTTGTACGATTACAGACAAAAGGGATGTCCGTTCTGACAGTTCGTACGGAGACGTGCAAGGGAGGTAAGACAATAGTAACATGCAGGGAGACTTCATGATCAGCTTTCGTTGAGTCAGATCTTTATCGGCGAATGATAAAGTTCAGCGATTGCTGAAGTCTTCTACTTGATACTTCACGTTGAATGGACAGGTCTTGCTTTGCTGATATCTGCATCAGTTCATGAGTAGACTTGTCGCTGGTTCTTGAGCTTGATCTTCGACTTCAGTGTAGAACTTTGGTTGACGTGAAACTTGTCTTCAGGGATCATAAGTAACCAACTAACTTATCACCGATCATCTCATAGACTGAACAGGCTCAAAGCTATAAGATGACGAACAGTGTTTGCTGAATATCTAATCTAAAGAGTGAGAGTTCCTATCAGCGGTACTGTAAAGTCTTAGTACTTATCAGAGATAGTGAAACTCTAATACATATTGTTTACTTACAATTTTCACTAAGTGTTTAAGAGAGGGTCGTTATCAAATCACTGAGGGTTTGGATCAACAGAAACATATATGATCGGGGGTATTCTTGTCAATTAACAATCCTATGTAACTATCAGATAAGGAATGAGTTAACCAATTGCTACTTTTACGGACTTGCTATCTCAACCTCATTTAGAATCAAAATCAAAAACCCTGCTCTCTCTAAAATATCGATTAAAACCAAAATCGATACCAAAATCGTACCTAAATCGATTCCAAATCCATACCAAAATCGTTCAAAAAGAAAATTGATTCGAAATCGATTCCAAAACTGTTCCAAAATCGTCCAAAATCATTCAACAGCAAAACCATTCCCGCCGATTGCAAGAAGGCAAATCGATTCCAAGAAATACAAAACAATTCCAAATCGTTCAAAATGAAATCGATTCCCATCGATACCAAGAAGGTTGATTACAAATCAATTAGTAAACAAGCTGATTCCATACGAACTCTCACAACAAATCAGTGGTTTTCGGAGCAAAAATCAACAGGGGTGAAGCTTAGAATCGATATCCTCGAAGTAAAGGTTGAAGTTAATGGCGGAAAGCATATGTAAAAAGTTTCAAAATCTATGGTTTAGAAAAGGGTTTATATGCACAATTACATATCAAATTTTTTGTTCAGTTCAAAGGAAGAGCGATAGAATTGCATGTCTTGATGTTGCTAGTGAGGTGGGTGAACAAGAATCAGCCATACCGGAGAAAAGTATAGAACAAGTTAAAGGTAATTTTCAACTTTATTAATGATCTGGTTGTTTTGAATTTTAGGTTTTTATTGATATGATGTTGTCTATACATGTAGTTAATGCTATGTGCATATATGCAGTTAATTCTATGTGCGTATATGCTTGTTGGTTGTATATTGAATGTTTGAAGTATGATAGTATGAAGAAAATTTGGAAGTCTTGTGTGGTTTGAATATGTGATTAATATGCAATTTGATTATTATTATGCTAAATCAAAAAGTAAGTGTATTTTCCTTAATCATAACCTCAAAAGCTTGTTGGATTGGATGCAATTTGTGCATATATGCAGCACTAAGATGTGCATATATGCAATTTGATTATGTGCATTACAAATTTTGGTAGTCTTGTGTAGTTTGAATATGTGATTTATATGCAATTTGAATATTATGCTAATAAAAAAAGTAATCGTATTATCCTAAGTCATAAACTCAAATGCTAGTTGGAAGGCTTCAATTTGTGCATATATGCAGCACTAAGATGTGCATATATGCAATTTGATTATGTGCATTACAAATTTTAGTAGTCTTGTGTAGTTTGAATATGTGATTTATATGCAATTTGAATATTATGCTAATAAAAATAGTAATGGTATTATCCTAAGTCATAAACTCAAATGCTAGTTGAAGAGGCTTCAATTTGTGCATATATGCAAGCATAAGATGTGCATGTATGCAATTTGAATATGTGCTTTATATTCAATTGAAAGAACATATGTAATACTTAAGATATGCATTTATAATTTTACAATTTCATATTTATATACACTAATAAGATGTGCATGTATGCAATGTAACTATGTGCATTATAAATTTTGGTAGTGATAACTCTATTTTTAGAGTTATTATTTCCTTGTTTTTCCTACTTTATTTTGTCAATTTTAGCCATTTCACTTCTAAAAACCCCCATTTTTGGTATGATTTAAGAAAAAACGAGCAAAAGGAGTGAACCATGGTCTTTAATAAATTATTTGGTGGAAGTTTGGGTGTTTTTCGCATTTTTATCCTGCAGTGATCACTGTTCTGCCCACTCCGGCTGCCCACTATTCGAGCTGATCAAGAAAGACAAAAGAAACTATTAGTTGGGATCTAATTTTCTGGAAGAAGAAGGTTCATTGGCAGGGAAATGGCTGGAGGAAGTACAAAAAGACATCTACATAGAAGATTGCAACAAGTACTCCTTTATGTACTTGGAAATTGACTTGGAGAATGATCCATTGGGTAATTGATTTGCACAAGGGGCTGATTTCTGCCATTACACAGCAGTTTTTACCCATTGGAAGACTCATCTCTTTTGTGTAATATCCAAGTCTTTCCTCTAGTATATAAAGGAGCACTTGGGTTCATTTATTGCATCAATCTAGCATTCTTACAATCATCTTGGGTTAAGAAGATAGTTTTAATTTCTCTCATCTACCACATTAGTTTAGTCTTTTAATTACTGCATTAACTTAGCTTTAATTTCTGTAATTTCCTTTCCTAGTTAATTGTAGTTCGTAAAGCACAGTGGACAGGGACGAATTCTCGTTCCCCACTGTGAGCACTATTCAATCCACTTTCAGTTTTATTATGTGCAAATCTTCATCTTTTGTTTTCTTTACTTCGGAAATGTTAGGCTAAGCATCCTTTGGGATGTAGGAAGGAGAAGTACCTGGATTTTATAGAAAATGATTGAGTAATCTTTATACTTAGAATATTTATTGTTTTGGTCATTCACTCTCGATATTTACCCAAAGATGCGAACAAGCCGATCACTTGCAAGGATCTAAAAGTCTAGTTCTTAACTTAGAAATGAGTAGAACGCAGTGACACAAGCTTGAATGATGCTGGGGGATTCGAAAGAATTCTTATGACACTTACGAAAGTGAGGTCGGCATAGTGAGCTAATCTCTGCCCACTGGAGTAGTAGGCAAGCTAATTTGTGTATTAAAAACACTTAGAGTATTTGTCTCTACACATTCCATCGAGGCCTGAAAAGGTCCATTTAGAGATTACCATTGACAAAACAACAAGTACTAAGAGTATGGGATTTTTATCTAACGGTGTGAGTATTTTTGTAACCGGGCTTTTCTAGCGAAAATGTCCACCACAAATACGAGGATCACTCTAAGGACCGAGTATTTGAGATAAAATCTAGGGAAAATCCAACCTACATTCCTCCTTTTTAACATTTAGTAAATCGTTTCAAGTAGCTATTTTACCAAACCAAAACCAAGTATTATTTTCCTCTCTAGTTGAAACTTGTAAAAGGAGCTCATGAGAACCGTATTGTCTTGATTGTCCAGTCTCTGTGGATTCGATTCTGGTATTTTACCAACTATTACTTGCTGTGACGATCATAGTGGACAGTGTACACTTGCACTTCCCACTGTGGACAGTTTGCAACCCACTGCGATTGAAACACACATTTCGCACGTAACAGGTAGTCTTGTGTCGTTTGAAGAAGGTAACATATGTATACATTTTACGTATCTACATAACTATTTACTTTGTTGTACGAGTAGTTTGACAAAATTTATATCTAATATCAATGCATAGCAACACTGCAAACGACACCGAGGACCAGGCGTTCTATGATTTTTTTCAAAATATTGTCATCAATAAACATATATAACATTGCATTGCACACACAGGTAAGGAGCGCATGGTTTGTTCAAAGACAGACACAAATCAACCTGGGGGAATGTGAGTCTCAGATCCGTGCAACGAACAATGAAATCAGTAGATATTAACACAATGTTTATGATTTCAACTGGTCATCCATATAATGCTTTCAATAGAGAGTGTTTACAATACAGAGTAGGAAAGCAAATGAATAACTTCGCCTTAAAACAAAGGCAAGGAAACATTGTATATGACGGGCCCGTGGTTAACAAGCCCATGGCCCGTTCACTAACTAGGCTCAAAATAAACTATTACAATTAGCCCCTTGAAATTTAATACAACCAAATATTGACCCTAACAGGGAATAATATACATGAAGGTAATATTTATAAATCAAATATCGCCATTGTGTAAATTGAAACTTTCTCTAATAACAACTTCCATTGTGGAACATTCGCTAACCCAAACAGCGACTTCGTAACTCAACCACGAGCACAACCTATAGAGGTTGTACAAAAAAGAAAGAAGGAACACAAAATGGCACAAAAGAAGGAATCGAAGGTTTCCCAACAACCTTTCGGTTTGAGAACAAGAACATCACCAAAACCATTGTTTGACGCATTGAAGGAATTGACTGACAAACAAAAAGATGTTGTCAAAGACATGGGAATGGAGTCGCTGCTTTATATGAAAGTGGATGGAGTGCCATAAAAAATTGGGTTTTACATGGTCGACAACTTTGACCCGACACGTATGGAGCTAAAGTTAAGGAATGACATAATCCCAATAACAATAGAGTCAATTCATAAAGTACTCGGAATTCCGATTGGGGGAATAGACTTGTTGGAGACTGATCTAGTAAATGAAGAGGATGACATGGCCGATCTTTGGTTAAAGCAATTCAGTAAAAAAGGAATTACCCCAAAAGACGTCGCAGATGCCATAAAAATATCAACTAATGGAGGAGTAACGTTCAGGCTTAATTTTTTGGTTATTGTAATAATCACTTTGGCAGATTGTGGTAGAACAGGATACTAAGTGAAATAAACTGGTACAAATATGTGTACGACATGCTTGCGGTAAGCAAACAAAAATGGAAAAGGGACAGCCACTTGTCGTTCTATGCCAGTCCGCTCACTTATATAACGGTAAACATGTTACACTACACTTATTCTATTTAATTAGTTTGTTTAATGAATGTTTAACTTTTTAATTTCGTTATTGATTTACACCTTCATTTGGTGCATGAAGCTTTTGTACGTTGAGTCGACATCATGTCCCAACGTACAAACACTGAATAGTGACAACGCGTTAAGGAAATGGACGCTAGATCTACTGAGAGATAGGCATGAGGAAGAGTTAGCAAAAGGTGGTTTTGGTTATGCTCCATTGATCAATGATGGATCTGAACAAGCAATAACCAGTGCACCAGAGACAACTATAAATGGGGATGAGGCAAGGGAGAAACATAGAAAGTTATTTGTTTCAAAATGATATAACATGTGCACTTCAGTTTCATGTATGCAAGTTGACACACATTCACGGTTTACACGTTAACAATAAATGGTAGTATATATATGCTATTTTAGGCTTTACACATAGATATGGTTGTGAATGTGATCTTTTAAGAATATAAATGGTCTACACATATTTATGGTGTGCATATTTACACATATTAATAGTTGTGCATATGGGCATTTGTTGGACATGTTAGTTTATGAGTAATCTTTAAAGTTTAGAAATCTTCATGCATGTGCACGTATGGAAATTTATGCATGTTAAATAAGTATACATGTGCATATATGAAACTAAAGTCAGTAAACCATGCATTGTGTGTATATGATATCTGACTAACTTGTTTGTTTAGTCCTACATTGTATTGTGCATATATGCTTTTTTCAATGTTTAATTGTTTTTCTGTTTTCTAACATTGTAGGAGTTAAAAAGAGCCATGGACGACACGATGCGTGAAATCGCGAGGCAAAAAATGGATGCGGACATAAAGTTAGCGCAAGCAATTTCAGAATACCCCGACGACCCAGATTTCCAAGTTTACAAGTTGGAGTTGGCAAGCATTTTCAAAAACATCAGGTGGGAAGTGACTGGTGAGGATATAGAACAACATAGTCAACCAGACCAAACCATGACGACACCGATGGTAACATCAAAACCTATTCATGTTGGAGATGTGTTTACACCTTTGGTAGGAACAAAGAAGTCAGCAACAATACCACTTCAACACTCAGTGTGAACATCAACAGGACCGATTTGTGAAATTATTGGGGATCCTAGTCTGATCGGTAATACTCCCGAAGCAATATTTTCAAAGAAGGATAAAAGAAAAGGTGTGATATCCGAAACAGAAACAAATGCTGCAAGTGTGAAAAGGAAAAACTCTGACCAACAATTGATAGTGATTGGGGACGTGGATGCACCAAACTTAAAACTCGGCATAGACTCCCCAAAGAGGAAAAACAAGAATGTTGAAAGACAGCCCGAGCAGGGAAGAGGTAGCAAGCGAATGAAAAAGTTGGGAGAAAAGGTGCGTTCACCATATATTTGGCGACCGGTTACATTCGATGTTTCGGTGGACGAATCTCAGGTACAAGATTGGGTTCTGAGAGGAATAGAAGGAACACAGTAAGTTTCCAGATCTAATACAATACATTATTATCGTTTAACATACATTTTAAATACTTTTTTAAATAATGTTTATATGGGTTGGAATGCAGTGAACTAATGTTTTTAGGTCGAAATGCAAAGACGTCAGATCGGATACAGATGATAAGTCTTGCATTTGAAACGGAAGTGAACAGGGAAGTAATAGATGTGTGGGCTTGTGTGATGAACGATGAAGAACGGTTTCAGAGTAATGACTCCCCTCGAAGATTGTTCTTCGCAACAGATGTGGCGGTAAGATAATATAAGTATTATCACATAATAATAACTTATAATTTATTTAAAAAATTAGTATTATATACTAATACTGTGAAATGTATCGTACATTAACAAACACTTACAGTTAGATCATAGAATGTTGAATGACGAACTATAAGAAGAAGAAAGGTATGAGAGTTTCAAAATAGTGACAAATCGTTGGGGGCATTGGGACAGACAGGTGAACAATATGATGAAAGTGGACTTGGTAAGCACTCTCATAAAACTATGTTACTAGCATATTCTGAAAATGTTAAAACTTTATTACTAAACAAATTCACTTCATATATCTACGTAGATGTTTTAACCTGTTGTAGTACCACCATTCTACTATTTGGTCGTTGTGAACCTTAAGAATCCAGTGTTTATAGTTATAGACATGGAGGACCGTGAAGGGAGAATAGCACGGTTGGATGACAAATATGCATATTCGTTGGTAATGTTAATATATGAACTTTGATTTTTTAATCATCAATCCAAAAGTGTTACTTATACGAATGTGATGTTTTTTCTTTTATTAACAGCAACTCATGATGACCATGAATCTACACAAAGTGGGATACATGTAATTTCAGCAGTTTGAGGAAATTTTGCCAAGAATGTTTAAAGTACGATGGCAAATGACAAAAAACCAAATCGACCAAGGCGTTGCGTTGATGAGGAACATGGAGACATACATGGGTGAGGAACCAAACAAATGGTTAAACGGCCTGTATAAGGAGAGCACCAAACAGAAAAACCAACTCAGGCAATTGCGGTCAAAGTATGTCACGGAGATATTGATGAGTGAGGCGAACCTCAAGAAAAACGCGATGCCGATAGAGGTGGCCAAGTTTCACGAAAAGCAGGCAAAGTCACATGATGCTAGTAAATAGTTGATAAGGTGGAAAACATTGGTTGATTGAATAGTTGTGATTAAAACTTAGGTTTATTTTTTGTTATCGTTGCATTGTGTGTTAAAACACTTTTGGGTTAGATTTTCGGATATTGATCGTTTAGGTTTAAGCCCTATGATTGGGTTATGATAGTGGGTTTAATTGATTTCTTAGTATAGATTATGTTTTTTTAGTAAAGTATGTGATGTAGTGAAATACTCAACTTGGGATAAATTTGAATGACATATGAAAGGCCTAGTATGTGATGCTTAAAATGGTTATGAGATATTGGTTCCCAAATAAGGAAATGTGTTCTTGGCTTTATACTTGCATGGTTTTACAGTTACATCATAATGTTTTCCATTTTTGCTTTTCCTTAATATGTGCATACATGCCACTTTAATATATGCTTATATCCGGTTGTAATTTGTGCATATATGCAATTTTGATATGTGCATATGTGCAATTGTGAAGGGATGCATATATGTTGTGGGTGTAAAGTTTGCATTTATGCAATTTTGATATGTGCATATATGTTGCATGTGTAAAGTGTACATATACGCAATTGTAATAAGTGCATATATGCAATTCTCTAATGTGCATATATGCAATTCTCTGATATGCATGTTGTAGGTGTAAAATATGCATATATGCAATTTTGATATGTGCATATATGCTGCAGGTGTAAAGTGTAAATATATGCAATTGTAATATGTGCATATATGCAATTCTCTGATGTGCATGTTGTATGTGTAAAATATGCATATATGCAATTTTTATATGTGCATATAGCTTCAGATGTAAAGATTTATATGCAATTGTAATATGTGCATATATGCAACTCTCTTATGTGCATATATGCAATTATCTGATGTGCATATATGCAGTTTCATATCAAGCACATGTGAAAATTTGGGTATATGCATTGTGTGAAAGTGAGTACATATTGGAAAAACATATATGAGAACCGACGAAAAATCTTAATACTTGTATGTCTTTGATTAATGCGGTCTAAAACATAAAACAAGTTATTCAATGACATGAATATGTCGAAACCAAAACAAACAACATAAAGAATGCTAAGTTTGTTAACCAAACAAAAAATAATAAAGATCCGACATCCAAGAATTAAAATAAAACAAAGTAACGAACATATGAATCAAGATCGAGCTACTGACGGACAATTGCGAGAATCATGACTGGTAGACTGCCCACATTTCTTACATTTGCGTTTCGGCCGCTTACTCTTCGACTGAATCCTCTCAGACATACTTATCAACCGTTTACCTGTTAATGCCAAAAATCGCACCAAAGTACAACTTAAGGTCGATGTGGACTTAATCAACTAAAGAAAGGAACCTCTCAACGAAACGTGCGACGAAGGTAAAAATAAAGAAGACAAAGAATTTGATGACGCAGGAAAAACCTCAATCGAGGAAAAAACCTGCGGACGACAAGGGATGTCGTCGCAGCACTATGGTCGCCAACCAGGGGCGATGTCCTTGGGTACTGGTGTCGGTGGTACAGAGATTACAATACAAATGAAGGAAATGCTTAGAAATGTAAAGTACAAGTGTTTGAAATGTAACACGAGTGTATGTCGTGTGTGAAAACAAAGTGTTGACTGTCGGTTGAGAGCGGATGTCGTGCGTCGAGAGCGATTCTTCGAGTGAAAGCTTATTTTCTTCTGTTGTTCTTGAGCTCGCTGTAGAATTCTTGAATTCAGTATCAGATGTTAGCTTTCGGTAGATGATTTCTTGGATTCGATAGCAGATGTCCCCGAACTGAGGCTTGAGTTTGATCTTTTATAGTCTTCGGGAGCTTTAACTACATCATTAAAGGCTTTGATGACTTGTTGTAACGGTCGCTGTCTTCAATGTGGGATTAAATGCTTGTTAATGACTTCGTCGGTTATAGTCGTTGCCCATTAATGACTTTGACTCCTGCATTAACCACTTAACAAACGTAACAGTTATATTATGTGTTAGCTTGGTTGAGGTCGCATGGTCTATATGCGACGGTCGTGCGGAGCGGGCGACGTCGAGGCCGAGTGTCGCGATGAACTCTCGACTTACCTTTCGGGAGGGACGACGGATGTTTTCGGGGTCTTTGTCGGGACCTTATCTTAATACAAGATATGGTTCATAACGAGTGTCTTACCTTTTCTGTCCGTGGTCAAGACCTGCATTAAAAAGGATGTTTGACTGTTAACGGTTAGTATAATCGTACGACCATCTTAAGTCTCGGATGTGGGTCTTATAGAACATATGACTATCGCCAAGATATGAGACCATTTGGTCGTAGGACCAGGATGTCAGGACGATGTTGTCGTATGACCAGAGTGATATAACACCGATGATAGGAGACTGTCGACGTAAGACCGACGATCCGTAACTGGCGACATAAGACTAGTGATGTGCGAAGTGCGATACGTGACGTGCGATCATGAGATGTAATATGACTATTGATCCAATATGTCAATTATCGTGGATATTTAACGTATGTCGGGGATATGATAATAATGGGTATTATCCTTGTCGGTCGGGGGTAATCAATGTCCATAGGTCATGTCGAGGGGATTTCCCAAGTCGGTCGGGGGTGTGATTTTTTACCCAAACAGTTAGCCCCCCGAGATCTGAATTTCAAAGCCAGTGGAATTTCAGATCTCGCACTAAAGTAAAATGCGTTGCTATGGAGACGTGTTATTTTTGCTAAGATCATTAGAGGAAAACTGACTTGGTCAGCCAAAGAAGGCGACGCCAGTTGTGCTTGCCCTTCGAGGCCGGGAAAGGAGAAAGAATGCCCCGACAGCTGGGTCGGGAATCTTGAAGAAGACAAGGACGGTAGTCCTGAAGGAACCGTCTTCGTGGGCTGACATTTTGTCGAGAGTTGTTACGCCTAAAGAGGCGAGGGCGTCATCCAGCCGTTCTGGTGCGATGGACGCGACACCAGCAAGTTCGGCGCTTCCGGCGACAGTGACAAAGCCAGTGTCTAAGGTGTTATCCCCAGCGTCTGCCGACAAGGGGGATGGGTCATCGGCCGATGGTGTCCTAGACGGGACGACGTTGTTGGTGTCCTAGACGGGACGACGTTGTTTCCTCATCTGAGGAAATATTTGCTCCCATCTTTTAGGGAACGCTTTCCTATCGAGGAGACAGGGGTCCATGTCACTGGGTTGGTGTTCTCGGTCGACGTGGTCCTGTGGTCTGGCGTTCACAGCCGATACGGTTGTTTTGAGACATATGTTCTAGCGCTCGAGCCGATTTGGTCGTTAAAGACCTTTGATCTGGCGTTTACCGCCGATATGGTCGCTAGAGACCTATGATACGTTTTGTCTAGCATTTTTAGCTAGTTGTAAATTTCGCTTTAGCGATAGTCGGTAAAAAGTTTACCTTTCTATTGAACCTGATTCGTACATGTAATGGACAGATGTAATGTCGACTGTAAAAATTCATTAAGTACAAAAATGAACAAGAAGTCGTGCGACTTGGGCATCCATTGTAATACAACGACTAGAACGTAAGTCATAAGACTTTTATATTCCTGAATCGTAAGCGCATGCGATTACAGCATTCATTCATGAAGTTTGTCTAAGTTGAAGAACTTAGATTGTGGGGTCGCTAGACCTTATGATCGTGTGATTTGATCATACGATGAACTTTGAATCATGTGTTCCTATGATGGAATGATCAAGTCCTGATTACTTATGTCGTGCGACCTTGCGAGGTTAAGATCGTACGATGGACTTATATATCGTTCGATCCTGCGAGACTAAAGTCATATAATAGACTTTAGCAACTAATGTCGTGCGATCCTTTTCAGGTGCGTTGCATTCCCACTACGTGGGATATCTTGATTGCCGAGGGTTAGAAGCCGATAGGCCTTTTTATCCATGACTTTTGAGATATGACAAGGATCTTCCCATTTGGTGGAAAGCTTACCTGCATTGAGCTTTTGAGTGCTTTGGAACACTCGACGGGGAACGTAGTCGCCTTCTTTAAAGACTTTAACTTTGGTGTTCCTGCTGAAGTGTCGTTTGACCGCTTGCCCCTGGGTGTTGAGGTCGACATCTTGATGTCGCGGTCTTCACAGAACTATTGAGCCCTGTTGATTACGAACTGGGATCCTTTGTCGCAGACAATTTCGGATGTCGCTCGACCAATTATCTTCTTGGTCTTCCATCTGGATGACATCGCCATTTTTGATGGATGACGTCGCCAGATGGGTCATTGGAATGCTGTCGAGTATTGGTTCGACCAAAGCATACGCAAGGTTTGCTAAAGTGTCGGTTTGAGTATTCTGGTCCCTTGGAATCATGACTGGTGATTGCGAGATTCAATGTACAAGTTGTCTTTATTAACGACATATGTAATGACTAGCGATCATGAGATTTCGACATGCGAGTCGCTTTTATTGTCGACCGAGAATTTTAACCTGTTTTGTCATGGCTGGCGATCATAAGATAAAAAATGGGAGACGTCTTTTATTGACGAGTATATATCGTAGGATCTGCGTTTTAAGCCGTAGAGACTTTCGTTTCTTACGATGTAAATCGTAAGACCTGTATTTATATAATCTTGCGAGCCTGCAATGTAAAATCGGGGGTGGTCGTTGGTTTGACCAATGATCCTTTGATACTTAAATCAACATTTATATGTTAGATTAAAATAATTGAACGAGGAAAATATACTTGGAGTATATATATACAGGGTTGTTATACCATATTCCATCCAAGCGGGATGTCACAGTTACCGTAACTTGGAGTCGAGAAGCGCCTTTTTTCCAAGGACTTTTGAAATCGAAATATGGTGTTTCCCATTTTGTAACGGGCGTTCCGAGCCCCCGAGTCCTTCGGATGATGCGATACATGCGATACATCTATCGAGCATTTTTTTCTTATCTGCCATTTTCCTGCAACAGAGAACATAGGAAACTTCCAAAAAAACTGTTAGTAAGGCGCACGTTCGTCGAGGATTTTCTCTAGATGAGGTCCCACGGATGGCACCAAACTGTTATTGCCAAAAATCGCACCAAAGTACAACTTAAGGTCGATGTGGACTTAATCAACTAAAGAAAGGAACCTCTCAACGAAACGTGCGACGAAGGTAAAAATAAAGAAGACAAAGAATTTGATGACGCAGGAAAAACCTCAATCGAGGAAAAAACCTGCGGACGACAAGGGATGCCGTCGTTGCACTATGGTCGCCAATCAGGGGCGATGTCCTTGGGTACTGGTGTCGGTCGTACAGAGATTACAATACAAATGAAGGAAATGCTTCGAAATGTAAAGTACAAGTGTTTGAAATGTAACACGAGTGTATGTCGTGTGTGAAAACAAAGTGTTGACTGCCGGTTGAGAGCGGATGTCGTGCGTCGAGAGCGATTCTTCGAGTGAAAGCTTCTTTTCTACTGTTGTTCTTGAGCTCGCTGTAGAATTCTTGAATTCAGTATCAGATGTTAGCTTTCGGTAGATGATTTCTTGGATTCGATAGCAGATGTCCCCGAACTGAGGCTTGAGATTGATCTTTTATAGTCTTCGGGAGCTTTAACTACATCATTAAATGCTTTGATGACTTGTTGTAACGGTCGCTGTCTTCAATGTGGGATTAAATGCTTGTTAATGACTTCGTCGGTTATAGTCGTTGCCCATTAATGACTTTGACTCCTGCATTAACCACTTAACAAACGTAACGGTTATATTATGTGTTAGCTTGGTTGAGGTCGCATGGTCTATATGTGACGGTCGTGCGGAGCGGGCGACGTCGAGGTCGAGTGTCGCGATGAACTCTCGACTTACCTTTCGGGAGTGACGACGGATGTTTTCTGGGTCTTTGTCGGGACCTTATCTTAATACAAGATATGGTTCATAACGAGTGTCTTACCTTTTCTGTTCGTGGTCAAGACCTGCATTAAAAAGGATGTTTGACTGTTAACGGTTAGTATAATCGTACGACCGTCTTAAGTCTCGGATGTGGGTCTTATAGAACATACGACTATCGCCAAGATATGAGACCATTTGGTCGTAGGACCAGGATGTTAGGACGATGTTGTCGTAGGACCAGAGCGATATAACACCGATGATAGGAGACTGTCGACGTAAGACCGACGATCCGTAACTGGCGACATAAGACTAGTGATGTGCGAAGTGCGATACGTGACATGCGATCATGAGATGTAATATGACTATTGATCCAATATGTCAATTATCGTGGCTATTTAACGTATGTCGGGGATATGATAATAATGGGTATTATCCTTGTCGGTCGGGGGTAATCAATGTCCATAGGTCATGTCCAGGGGATTTCCCAAGTCGGTCGAGGGTGTGATTTTTTACCCAAACATTACCCGTACCGCATCCCTGTTTCTAAGACAACTCGGGGGTACTATATCCACATCATTTGGAACAGAAACACAGTAATACTCAGTAATTGCATCCATCTTCTATTGTGATGGATCTTCATACGGTAACTGGGAACTTGCCTCGTTTTTTATGTTTTCAAGAACTTCAGTTAGCTTAACTAACAAGGGTTTTTCATTGCGGATTCGACTTACAATGTCATCAATTGTGGAATACACACCGGTTAACAATTTCTCTTTCTCCGGATCAGACTCGCCATACTAACACGAGCGCTCTGTAGTTGCACAGGAACCAACTCCTGGGTACATCTTCGGACAACATAACGATCACGTATGGAATCTACCGGCTCAGTAATCAGTACTTTCAGTGCATGTCGACATAAAAACCCATTCAGTATAAAGAATTTACATTCATAATCAGCATTGTTAATTGAAACTCGGTGCGATACCTAAACAACAATACGAAAAAACAAACAATAAATAACACCAACAAATTATATAGAAATAAAAACTTGAAAAGGAAGTTGGGACCAATACCTTGTACATAATCTTCGTTTCAAACAACTTATTCTTGTGACTAATGAAATAAGTCTTCGTATCACCAAAAACTTCGACAGTCTCAATTCCACACCTCAACGTTGCCTTCTTTATCTCTTTTTGGAAATCCCTAAAATAATTCCGCGTTTACAACCTTGAAGCATCAAATTCAATTAGATATGAACTAATTAAATGTGGAAACGTAGTCCTCGTGACGTTCTCATTAAATGATTGCGTCTCTCGTTGCTTCTCAATTGCATTATCGTAATTAATATGAACCTTAACCAGATCATAATGGAATGAAAGATATATGTTGAAAAATGCATTTGCACTCTCAGATCTTGACGTGGTTCTCATAAGACCTGACATCGGATTATCTTTATAAAACGCCGGAATCCATGAATGACGAATATCATACATGTCTCTAAACCAATCCTCGCCAACAAGGTCATACTCTTGAATCATACTGTTCCACTGCATCTCGAAATCTTCAGGACTAATATGAAAATTCCAGACAAGTTTATTTATCACCCGCTTAAAGTCAGGATTCACGTTTAAGGCGACACTTATCTAACAAAAACAACAAATAACATTTGTAAATAACATTTTCAAAACATTTATAAAAAATCAAATATAACACATATAACATAAAAAACAAGATCAAATTACCTTGGCAGGAACCTTTTTCATTATGTGCCACATACATAAACGATGTCTTAATTCGGTGAACACATATGGAACAGCTTGTTTCATAGCTGAACACTGATCAGTTATCACGACCAACGATTGTCTATCGTAGCATTTCAAAAAAGCCCTCAACACCCACTTATAATTCTCGATTGTCTCCCCGGCAATCAACGCAGAACCGACTACAACAGAACTTTTATGATTATCTACGGCCAAAAAAGGGACAAATGACATTGCATGCCTGCAAAAAACGAACAACATACAAATAAAAAACACAGATAATACAAAAATGGTTCACTGTATAAACAGAACTTACTCGTTCGTCCGGTAAGTAGCATCAAACAAAATTACATCTCCAAACTCTCTATAATTAAGTTGAGCAACTTCATCGGCCCAGAAAATGGCATGTAACTCACGTTCGTCACACTTGTACTCAAACAAATACTCACTTTTAATGTCCTTACGGATTGACAACTTATTGATAAGCATCTTCGCATCCTTATTCCTAACAAATAGCCCAACATCTCTCTTAAAATTCTGGTACTCAACAACGGTACACCTATTATGTTCAAACCCACCCAACGCAGTTTGTATTCGATGCGCCCTTGTTGCACCCACCTTATAAATAGAACTATTCAAAACATTCCTATAATCAGTGTACTACATTTTCCTATTGTTGATCCCACAATAAGACTCAACAATGATATTAACATCAATAGTTCAAAAGAGTTATGTGCCGAAGCGTTTGTGACAGAACTAAAGAGATATAGATCTAGTAGATAACACACATAATCAAATAAATGAAACAATAAGAAAGCAAGAGTTGAGCTCAATGATTCATCTTCAATTGATTCTTCATAAATTACACCAAGAACACCGTTAAGTGTGTGATACAGAAATAACCTTTCTAAACAGGGGTGTGTGTGTTGTGCAAGATTCTCTCCACCCGAATTCCTTCCTCCTCTTTGATTCCTTTGTCTAGTGCCACTTGCCATTCTGTAGATTCAAACAAAGTTAATATACACATAAGCACATACCCCATATAACAAGGTATTCCATTTCAAACATGTGCCTGTAAGATCATAATTACACTGGCCTAGTGTAATTTGAAATTACCTTACATGATGTTCCTTCTACCTCTTATACTTAGCATCCCCAGGTTCTAAAATATTAGGGACATCCTACTTCACATGCAGTTTAAGTCTAGGTACAGTTACTAATACCTAAATCCCTTAAACTAGGGCTCTGATACCATCTGTAACAACCCGCTAACAAAATACACATAATACATATAATCCATAACATGTTTACAACAAAGTACTTCATATTTCACATTTGGTCCCAACTAAAGTCTGACTAATTTAAAAAATTCAATACAAACTTAATCCACTTAAAACAAACCCGCGACTCTACTTGGCAATTTCCCTGATGGTAGCGATTACATCTTGGACATGGTCTATCTGTTGGTCGAAACGGCGGACGGTTATCGAACCTCTGAAATCTAGGCTTCCTTGAATCCGGTGGTGGTCCTTCCCATTTCCCCGAGCTCTTATCACCAGCATCCCTCTTGTTATCTCGTTCCACATTTTCAGCAGCATCCACTGCAGCTGTAAAAGTATCTGGCCTTGTTGCAGTCACTAGTCTTCGGACTTCTGAATTCAACCCATAGATAAATCTCTCCATTTTCATCTTTTCTGTAGCAACATAATATCCTACAAAACGAGATTTTTCTAAAAATTGTGCAGTATAGTCTCTGACTGACAAATTCCCTTGTTGTAGATTCATAAATTCTTCTTCCAATTGTCTGACAGCAGCTTTTGGACAGAAGTGTGTTGTGAAAGCTAACACGAATTCCTCCCATGAAATAGTAGAATATACATCCGCTCTTCTCGATTCTATATGAGCCTCCCACCAATACAGAGCATCACCTTTTAGCATTGCAGTTCCATAAAGTACTTTATCTTGTTCAGCACATTTACACGTTTTGAAGATAGCCTCGATTTCTTTAAGCCATCTCATAGCTTTTACCGGATCCCGATCTCCTGAGTATGTAGGGGGCTTACAACTAAGAAACATTTTATAGTCACACCTTTTCATTATCGGTAAAACAGTAGAGGTAAGTGGCATTTCTATTTCATGTTCCGGATCTGGTCTTTCAGTTTCATTATGACGAGTACGTTCAAACATGGCTTGAATGCTATCCTGTAATCTCCCCATTTCAGCGGTCAGATCATCTCGGGTAACAAACTCTGTACCATGTTGTTGTGTTCTACCTCCAGTTCGGCCCCCAGTTCCCCTTCCGGTTCTGCCTCTACCCCGATCTCCTCCTCTTCCCCCTGTTCCTATTGGTGGATTCTCTCCACCCGAATTCCTTCCTCCTCTTTGATTCCTTTGTCTAGTGCCACTTGCCATTCTGTATATTCAAACAAAGTTAATATACACATAAGCACATACCCCATATAACAAGGTATTCCAGTTCAAACATGTACCTGTAAGATCATAATTACACTGGCCTGGTGTAATTTGAAATTACCTTACATGATGTTCCTTCTACCTCTTATACTTAGCATCCCCAGGTTCTAAAATATTAGGGACATCCTACTTCACATGCAGTTTAAGTCTAGGTACAGTTACTAATACCTAAATCCCTTAAACTAGGGCTCTGATACCATCTGTAACAACCCGCTAACAAAATACACATAATACATATAATCCATAACATGTTTACAACAAAGTACTTCATATTTCACATTTGGTCCCAACTAAAGTCTGACTAATTTAAAAAATTCAGTACAAACTTAATCCACTTTAAGTTACATAGTAATAACCATAAAATTATAAATACAAAAGCATCATCAACTTCATAATGATCATCATCCCAGAAAGCTATCTGCCAAGTAATCTAATCATTTACTGTTACTGGTACCACCACCTGGAATACAGATTTTTAAAACAGAAAATGAGGGTTAGACCTAAGGGTCTAGTGAGGAAATCCCTGACATTTGGAAATCATTTAAGAATTCATTTATATAAAATATTCTTTATATAAATACACATGTATCACACGTAAATTAATACCAACTAAGATTTACACATCGTACCTGTCTCATTCCACCTTATCCCTCCACCAATGGCCAATATCAATTGGTTGCGAGCCAATTTATCACACCGGTCCAAAGCCCGGCCACGTATTATATTTTCATATAATACTCACGTAATTATAATATCTCAATATATTATAATCACCCACGTATGACATATTCATACACTTTATCAAACATTAGTTATTCACATAATGCATTCCAATAAAATACTTTTTAAAGTAAAACTCACCTGATTTGTTTATCACCAAAAGCCTTCCCAAGTTAATATCACGTATGATCACCCTTTCCAGAATCTGAAATCACACAAAATACCAAATATTTCTTTTTAAAACTACACTTATGAAATCCTCGACTAAAGTCGCAACCCATTAAAAGTAATTTAAAATCGCAATGAATAGTACCAAGTCGCAACCTCCTACTGCGACTTCACCCCGAAGTCGCAACCCACTATTGCGACTTCACCCCTAAGTCGCAATCAACTACTGCGATTCCAAACCCAAATCGCAATCAACTACTGCGATTCCAAGCCAAGTCGCAAACGACCATTGCGACTTCATAACCAAGTCGCAACCAACCATTGCGACTTCGATGAATGTCGCAGTCGTCCATTGCGACTTCGATGAATGTCTCAGTCCACTGTGCATCCTAAAACCCAGATTTTTGCAGTTTTATACTATGCATGTTACTGATAATTTGCAGATATGTTTAATACTAATAACATAACCTAAACATAAGCTCAAATTCCTCAAAACATCCATTTTTAACCAAAACCCACCTAAAACTTAACTAACCAACTCAAGAACACTTTGAAGAATTAAAACACATATAATGTATGGATTTGTTACCTTGTTTGATTCAGTTTAGTTCTTAATCCACAGCAGTAAAAATCCTTCTTTCTTCTCTTTAATCCTTCTCACGGCTCTATCTCTTTCTCTTCTCTTCTCCACGAAACACACACACTCACACTCTCAATATTGTTTTCTTATGCTACAATGAAGACTTCATCTCAAACTAGAAGTGTTAGTGGCGGTGGTGATGTGTGGTTTGATTAAAATGACCAAACTAACCTTAATCTTCTCTCAATTGGCAAAACACGCCCCCACACTTCCTATAAAAATTTAAAACTTATCTCTAAACTTTTAATTTCATAAAACACTAACATAAGGACTTATAAAATTCCAAATTTAACTTAGATAAAATACCTGGTTATTACAACATCTCCCCCTTAAAAGAATTCCGTCTCGGAATTCGATTAAGTGAACAGATGAGGGTATTTGGCTCTCATTTCTGATTCCGATTCCCACGTCGCGTCCTGACCTCGATGATGTTTCCACTGAACTTTTACCTGTATGATCTCTTTGTTCCTTAATACCTTGATCTTGTGATCAACTATAGCTTCCGGTTCTTCCACATAGTTCAACTTTTCATCAACCTGAATATCCAGGAGAGAGACTGCCTGGTCTGGTGTAACCAAACACTTCCGAAAATTCGATACATGAAACGCGTTGTGAATCCTGCTCAATTCCGACGGAAGGTCCAATCTGTAAGCTACTCCACCAATTCTTTCCGTAATTGCAAACGGCCCGATATACCTTGCACTAAGTTTACCTTGCTTTCCAAAACGTATAACTCCTTTCCAAGGCGAAACTTTCAACATTACAAATTCCCCAACCTGAAATTCTAACGGTTTCCAGCGTCGATCTGCATAACTTTTCTGTCTGTCTTGAGCCGTTTTCAATCTGTCCCGAATCTGCGAAATCTTATCTGCTGTTAACTGTACCAATTCTGGCCCTGCTAATTGTTTCTCCCCCACTTCATTCCAACACAGAGGCGTTCGGCATTTTCTACCATACAATACTTCAAACGGTGCCGCTTGAATGCTGGAATGATAACTGTTGTTGTAGGCAAATTCTATCAAAGGCAGATGTTTATCCCATGATCCCCCAAAATCAACTATACAAGCCCGGAGCATATCTTCTAAAGTCTGGATTGTTCTTTCACTCTGCCCGTCAGTCTGAGGATGATATGCTGTACTCAATTTTATCTGTGTTCCCATCTCCTTTTGAAAGCTTCTCCAAAATCTAGAAGTAAAACGACTATCTCGATCGGAAATAATCGAGATTGGAACTCCATGTCGAATTACTATTTCATTAATGTACAATTTAGCTAAACGTTCCAAGGAATCAGTTTCTTTTGTTGGCAAGAAATGAGCAGACTTCGTCAATCTATCCACAATCACCCAAATAGAATCGAATCCCTTTGAAGTTCTAGGCAACTTAGTAATAAAATCAGTAGTGATCTGATCCCATTTCCACATTGGTATATCTAGTCGTTGTAACTGGCTTCTGATGCTCAATCTTTACTTTCTTGCAGGTAGTACAATCTTCCACATACTTAGCAACACTTCTCTTCATTCCCGGCCACCAATAGAATTGTTTCAAATCTCTATACATCTTATTTGTACCTGGATGAATAGAAAATCGAGATTGATGAGCTTCTTGTAGTACATGATCACGTAATCCACCCAAACGAGGTACCTAAATTATGTTTCCCATACACAATAACCCACGGTCGTCTTTCCCAAGCAATGTTGATATTCCCACTAACCGTTCAGATTTCAAACTTTCTTCTTGATAAGCATCTATTTGGCACTTAAGCAATTCGTCAAAGATATTAGGAAGAAGTTCGGTTCGTAACGATATAGCTTTTATTGTTCCACTTCTTTCTTGGCGACTTAGTGCATCTGCTACCACGTTCGCTTTCCCAGTGTGATATAGAATTTCACAATCGTAGTCATTTACCAATTCCAACCATCTTCTTTGCCTCATATTCAGTTCCTTCTGATCGAAAATGTGTTGGAGACTCTTTTGGTCAGTAAAAATTTGACATTTAGAACCATAAAGATAATGTCTCCAAATCTTTAATGCGAAGACTACTGCTGCAAGTTCCATATCATGAGTAGGATATTGTCTTTCATGATCTTTTAATTGACGAGAAGCGTAGGCAATCACCTTTCCACGTTGCATAAGTACACATTCCAATCCCAACATAGAAGCATCACTGTAGACCACAAAATCATCGGAACCTTCTGGTAATGCTAATATCGGCGTGCTGCAGAGTTTCTCCTTCAATATTCTGAATGCCTCATCTTGTTCTGCTTTCGATTCAAACTTCAGATTCTTCCGAGTCAGCTTAGTCAATGGCGTCGCGATTCGAGAAAAGTCTTTTATAAATTTCCGGTAGTATCCAGCTAGACCCAGAAAACTACGTACTTCGGTTGCCGTCTTCGGCGGTTCCCACCTTTCAATTGCTTCTACTTTTGCTGGATCGACTTGTATACCCTTCTCTGAAACTACATGACCCAAAAACTGAACTTCCCGTAACCAGAATTCACACTTCGAAAATTTAGCATATAACTTTTCCCTCTTTAATAACTCCAGAATCAAACGAAGGTGTTGCGCATGATCCTCTTTGGTTCGGGAATAAATAAGTATATCATCGATAAATACAATAACAAATTTATCGAGATACGGCTTACATACCAGATTCATCAAATCCATAAAAGCGGCTGGAGCGTTCGTCAATCCGAAAGGCATCACCAAAAATTCATAGTGACCGTATCTTGTGCAAAAAGCAGTCTTTAAAACATCCTCTTCCTTAACCTTCAACTGATGGTAGCCAGATCTGAGATCAATCTTGGAGAAGTAACAAGCTCCAACTAATTGATCAAAAAGGTCATCAATTCTTGGAAGTGGATACTTGTTCTTAATCGTACGCTTGTTCAGCTCCCGGTAGTCGATACACATTCTCATTGAACCGTCTTTCTTATTCACAAATAAAACTGGTGCACCCCACGGTGAAGAGCTAGGTCTGATGAAGCCCTTATCAGACAAGTCTTGAAGCTGTGTCATCATTTCTTTCATCTCTGGAGGTGCTAAACGGTACGGCGCACGAGCGATAGGAGCGGCTCCAGGGATTAAGTCAATACCAAATTCTACTTGTCTAACCGGAGGAAGACTGTTCAAGTCTTCAGGAAAAACTTCTGGGTATTCATTAACAATAGAAATGTCTTCCAGTTTAATCTTTTCAGGCCTACTATCTATCACATAGGCTAAATAACTCGAGCAACCCTTACTAACACATTTACGGGCCTTTAACATAGATATAAGGTTGGACTGATGATTCTTACGATCTCCATAGATCACTATTGCCCTCTTATCAGGTAAAACAACGTTGATTATTTTCTTATCACAAACTATGTTAGCCCAATTTTCAGCTAACCAATCCATCCCTACGACCACATCAAACTCGATCAACTCTATAGGAAATAGTTGTATCGGTACTCCACACCCCTCTATGTTTATCATGCAACAATCAAAAACCTCTTTAACTGCCACTTGGTTATCATTTGCAGTATCTACTAATAAAGCATGTTTTAACATTTTCGGCTCTAAATGCATGTGAGCAGCAAATGAGGGAGACACAAAAGATCGGTTTGCACCGGAATCAAATAACACTTTAGCACGCGTGGAGTTTATGAAAAACGTACATGTGACCACATCCGGAATTTCCTCCGCCTCTTTAGCTGTCATTTGAAATGTACGACCCCTCGTTCTCGGCGGTTCTATCCTTAGGACTACTGGTCTAGTAATGGTTGGTTTCCCTGATGCACTCCCTTGTTGTATTCTACCTCGCGGACAATCGGATTGGAGGTGATCCGGAGAGTTGCACAAAAAGCAAAACCGTGTTACTCGACAATCCTTAACAACGTGACCGGTTTTCCCACACTTAAAACAAACCCGCGACTCTACTTGGCAATTTCCCTGATGGTAGCGATTACATCTTGGACATGGTCTTTCTGTTGGTCGAAACGGCGGACGGTTATCGAACCTCTGAAATCTAGGCTTCCTTGAATCCGGTGGTGGTCCTTCCCATTTCCTTTTCCCCGAGCTCTTATCACCAGCATCCCTCTTGTTATCTCGTTCCACATTTTCAGCAGCATCCACTGCAGCTGTAAAAGTATCTGGCCTTGTTGCAGTCACTAGTCTTCGGACTTCTGAATTCAACCCATAGATAAATCTCTCCATTTTCATCTTTTCTGTAGCAACATAATATCCTGCAAAACGAGATTTTTCTAAAAATTGTGCAGTATAGTCTCTGACTGACAAATTCCCTTGTTGTAGATTCATAAATTCTTCTTCCAATTGTCTGACAGCAGCTTGTGGACAGAAGTGTGTTGTGAAAGCTAACACGAATTCCTCCCATGAAATAGTAGAATATACATCCGCTCTTCTCGATTCTATATGAGCCTCCCACCAATACAGAGCATCACCTTTTAGCATTGCAGTTCCATAAAGTACTTTATCTTGTTCAGCACATTTACACGTTTTGAAGATAGCCTCGATTTCTTTCAGCCATCTCATAGCTTTTACCGGATCCCGATCTCCTGAGTATGTAGGGGGCTTACAACTAAGAAACATTTTATAGTCACACCTTTTCATTATCGGTAAAACAGTAGAGGTAAGTGGCATTTCTATTTCATGTTCCGGATCTGGTCTTTCAGTTTCATTATGACGAGTACGTTCGAACATGGCTTGAATGCTATCCTGTAATCTCCCCATTTCAGCGGTCAGATCATCTCGGGTAACAAACTCTGTACCATGTTGTTGTGTTCTACCTCCAGTTCGGCCCCCAGTTCCCCTTCCGGTTCTGCCTCTACCCCGATCTCCTCCTCTTCCCCCTGTTCCTATTGGTGGATTCTCTCCACCCGAATTCCTTCCTCCTCTTTGATTCCTTTGTCTAGTGCCACTTGCCATTCTGTAGATTCAAACAAAGTTAGTATACACATAAGCACATACCCCATATAACAAGGTATTCCAGTTCAAACATGTACCTGTAAGATCATAATTACACTGGCCTGGTGTAATTTGAAATTACCTTACATGATGTTCCTTCTACCTCTTATACTTAGCATCCCCAGGTTCTAAAATATTAGGGACATCCTACTTCACATGCAGTTTAAGTCTAGGTACAGTTACTAATACCTAAATCCCTTAAACTAGGGCTCTGATACCATCTGTAACAACCCGCTAACAAAATACACATAATACATATAATCCATAACATGTTTACAACAAAGTACTTCATATTTCACATTTGGTCCCAACTAAAGTCTGACTAATTTAAAAAATTCAGTACAAACTTAATCCACTTTAAGTTACATAGTAATAACCATAAAATTATAAGTACAAAAGCATCATCAACTTCATAATGATCATCATCCCAGAAAGCTATCCACCAAGTAATCTAATCATTTACTCTTACTGGTACCACCACCTGGAATACAGATTTTTAAAACAGAAAATGAGGGTTAGACCTAAGGGTCTAGTGAGGAAATCCCTGACATTTGGAAATCATTTAAGAATTCATTTATATAAAATATTCTTTATATAAATACACATGTATCACACGTAAATTAATACCAACTAAGATTTACACATCGTACCTGTCTCATTCCACCTTATCCCTCCACCAATGGCCAATATCAATTGGTTGCGAGCCAATTTATCACACCGGTCCAAAGCCCGGCCACGTATTATATTTTCATATAATACTCACGTAATTATAATATCTCAATATATTATAATCACCCACGTATGACATATTCATACACTTTATCAAACATTAGTTATTCACATAATGCATTCCAATAAAATACTTTTTAAAGTAAAACTCACCTGATTTGTTTATCACCAAAAGCCTTCCCAAGTTAATATCACGTATGATCACCCTTTACAGAATCTGAAATCACACAAAATACCAAATATTTCTTTTTAAAACTACACTTATGAAATCCTCGACTAAAGTCGCAACCCATTAAAAGTAATTTAAAATCGCAATGAATAGTACCAAGTCGCAACCTCCTACTGCGACTTCACCCCGAAGTCGCAACCCACTATTGCGACTTCACCCCTAAGTCGCAATCAACTACTGCGATTCCAAACCCAAATCGCAATCAACTACTGCGATTCCAAGCCAAGTCGCAAACGACCATTGCGACTTCATAACCAAGTTGCAACCAACCATTGTGACTTCGATGAATGTCGCAGTCGTCCATTGCGACTTCGATGAATGTCTCAGTCCACTGTGCATCCTAAAACCCAGATTTTTGCAGTTTTATACTATGCATGTTACTGATAATTTGCAGATATGTTTAAGACTAATAACATAACCTAAACATAAGCTCAAATTCCTCAAAACATCCATTTTTAACCAAAACCCACCTAAAACTTAACTAACCAACTCAAGAACACTTTGAAGAATTAAAACACATATAATGTATGGATTTGTTACCTTGTTTGATTCAGTTTAGTTCTTAATCCACAGCAGTAAAAATCCTTCTTTCTTCTCTTTAATCCTTCTCACGGCTCTATCTCTTTCTCTTCTCTTCTCCACGAAACACACACACTCACACTCTCAATATTGTTTTCTTATACCTTGCACTAAGTTTACCTTGCTTTCCAAAACGTATAACTCCTTTCCAAGGCGAAACTTTCAACATTACAAATTCCCCAACCTGAAATTCTAACGGTTTCCGGCGTCGATCTGCATAACTTTTCTGTCTGTCTTGAGCCGTTTTCAATCTGTCCCGAATCTGCGAAATCTTATCTGCTGTTAACTGTACCAATTCTGGCCCTGCTAATTGTTTCTCCCCCACTTCATTCCAACACAGAGGCGTTCGGCATTTTCTACCAAACAATACTTCAAACGGTGCCGCTTGAATGCTGGAATGATAACTGTTGTTGTAGGCAAATTCTATCAAAGGCAGATGTTTATCCCATGATCCCCCAAAATCAACTATACAAGCCCGGAGCATATCTTCGTACAGCAGAGGCATGTGAGTGGCACGCTTGTTTTTGTCTTTGTTCTTCAAACTGTGTCTTCTAAGTCTTCATACCACAGAGGCTCTCTCAAGTGTGACAGAGGCTCTGTGACCTTGTCCTCTGATGGTCTTCTGGTGAACGTTCCAAGTGAAGGTTACTCGTAGTTCTATGCTCTTGGTGTCTGGCAGAGGCTCTGTCAGTGATCTTCCCTTAGCCTATTTTTCAAAACTTCTTACAATAGAAGTTGGAGCTAACACCTATTCTTACGTGAAAATCTACGATCGTTATTATTAAACAAAACATGATTATGAGCTTCAACAAACTCGTATACCTCGTATTGAGTCTTATCCTTCAATAAATGGATTTTAATGCATGCATTGCACCCTGACCGTTTAACATTCGAGTATCGGTAACGTCTGTCACCAGGACCTAATTCAAGTGAATCCAAGTTTTTCTTCTTTGAAATACCTTCTTTACTACAAACAAACCATATAGTCTGAATAACCCCATCCTTATTTGTGTTTTTGGCATTCAACCTTACATCAAATCCTGCATAATCTGCATATTTTCTATAAATTGACTCGGCTTCTTTGTAGGATGAAAACACATCGTTCAACTTTGGTTTAAACTGAACAGGAACATTAGGAATCCATAACTTTGAACCATCAACAGCCTCCATGACCTCATTTTGTGCTTCAACATCTGGTAACACAAACATGACATTGACCATGCATTGCATATATGCAAGATCATCATCATAGTCATACCATTAAAATAAACAATAAAGAAATTATGCATTGCATATATGCAAGATCATTGTATACAAAATAATTGTTAATGTTCATATACCAACAATTAAATATATTTTACGTCACATAATAAAAACTGATGTAACAAATTAAATGTATTAAAAAAATTACAAAAACTAGATTAAAATGGAGATTTATAATTCAATCATGATAATGCTAAAAAGACAAAATAAAATACAGTACAAAAAAACCATTGCATATATGCACATGCAATATACCGCACATCATAAGTAACAAAAACGAACACTAAATCACGAAACCCTTTGAATTAAAACGCCTAACAAAACAAATAATTCGAATTAAAACATAAAAGATGAACCTAAAGAATCTTCATCGTTCATCGTCTCTTCAACGTTATTGCACGATGTCGGGTTACAATCATCCACATACTGAAAAGAACAATCTTCAACCCCACATACGGAGGACGGAAACAATGAGACAACACTTTCGTCTTCAGTGAACTGCATAATCGATTACCAGAAAAATAATCGTGGAACAATTCGTGAAAAAAATAGACAGAAATGATACCAGTTCAATTATCGTGGAAGAATTCCTTGAAAATTTTGCCTAAATGATAAAACACTGAGATAAAATGATGAAGATTAGGATGAATATTAAAAAATAATATATCAATAACTATCAAAGTTGGATAGGCATGAAATTAGGAAATAATAGTTACTGCAATTAACTAAAATGTTAATTTCCTATACTACCCTTGCAGCAACCGTGTAATCAATATTAACACCAAACATGAATCTTGATTCCTATTGGTCCAAAGTAAGTTAACAAGGTTAACACTATTTGAGTGGTTAACAAAAGAAGGGCCCTATATATATATATATATATGTAAGTTGTTATTTTAGATCATCCATCCATTACTAATAGTTAGGATGATGAACACCAAGTAGACATTGTTAATGCCAAAAATCGCCCAAAAGAACAACTTAAGGTTGATGTGGACTTTTAACAACTAAAGAAACGTATCTCAAGACCAAGCAACACAATCGCAAGGAAAAAGTAAGCAAGACAACAGATTTGGTGACGCGAAAAACCCTAAAACGAGGGAAAAAACCGCGGTCGACTTTATGAGAGTCGACGGTGCACTATAGTCGTCAAACAAGGGCGAAAGTCCTTTTGTAACAGGTGCTTTGTGTACAACAGATTACAAATAAGTGTAGAAATAAACTTAGTCGTGTGTAAATGTCATGTGTCGTGTGTAAATCGTGTGAAATAAGCTGTTGTCGTGCGATTTTGAACTGCTGTCGTGCGAAGGTAGTTTTAGCGATATTCGTTCGAATGCTCTGTAGATTACTGTGTTTTCGATGTGTAATTACTTAAAAAATAGATGGAGCAGATGTAGATTCAGTGTTTTTCAGATAGCTTTTTCGGTTGCAGAACAGGTCTTTAAATAGCTTCCACGGGTCATTAAATGTGTTTTTATGGCTTGCTTTGTAACCGCTATCGGGCTTTTAATGCCATTGATTACTTGTCTGTTACTGGCCGTTTGCACTATGAATGCTCTTAGACCTGCATTAATGAACAAACGAAACGGATGTTGACCGTTAACGGTTAGTATAGTCATACGACTGTCTTAAGTCTCACACGTCGGTCGTACGGACGTACGACCAACATAAAAACGTACGACCGAGTACTCATCCGTAAACAACTTGTAAGACCCTATCTTAGTACAAGAGTGGTCTTATGGAAATGTTATCTGAGTTTTCTAACGTCGGTCATGAGGTGTGATTTTTTACCAAAACAGTTTGCCCCCAAAATTTGAATTTTAGGCGTGAAATTCGAATTTTAAATCTGACGAAGTGTTTTGCCACGTGTCGCATGGGGAGAGAGGTTGGTCAGATTCCAACCATCTTGGTTTGTTTGGATTGGAGGAGATGATATGGTCGTGACGTCACGACGGCGTGTCAGAGGCGAAAAGACGTTTAGAGGACAGGTGTCGTCCATCGGCATGATGCATGTGAAAAGGCGATGGATAGGTGTCGACCATTGGCATGATGCATGCGAAAAGGCGATGGACAGGTGTCGACCATCCAGAGGACCTGACACCTGTCTTTGCCATAAATAGCGCGATTCAGGGATTTGTTTTCTTTTTACGCTTGCAACACATTATCGAGAGAGTTTTTCGAGAGAAAAAGTTAGAGGATTTTCACTGCTTGTTCGATCGTTCGAGGTTTTTAGACATATAAGGTACGATCTTTTACTCCTCTTTTCATCATGCGACTAAAGTCGATAGCCAAGAAGGCTTATGCGCATAAGGACCTTAAGGACCTATACGTACCACAGGTTTCTGTGCCTGACTTTTATGTCTCTTCCGAGCTGGCGAGCTCTTTTCAAGAGAAGGAGGAGGTGGAAGCCTTTAGGTTATTGGCGGGTATTCCCGCCGAAATCCGGTTATACACTCCCAACCAACTTAGACTGGAGGAGTATTTAGAAGGATTCTTCATCATGTACGAGTATCCTTTTAGAATAGGATTCAAATGGCCATTCACGTCCGGGGTTAGGGAGTTTTCAGGTATTTTCGACTTATCTCTTCGATAGATTGTACCCGAACTTTGGCAAATCTTTTAGGAGATCGATCGGATCACCGGTGATTGGGATGTTCCTTTCACGGTGCGTGATCTGTTGACGGCGTTTGACGTGAAGTCGGACGACTATCATCGTTATAGCCTGTCCTCTAGGCTAAGAGGAGGATATACGTTGGTCCCTGACACCCTGGTCTGTGATCGTGGGTGGAAGGCCAAATATGTTCTCGGTCGTGTACGGACGCTTGGTCGTATAGACGAGGATACTTCCTGGGTCGCGTTTGGGTGGATCACCAGCGGTATATAAATTTTGCTTTGTCGTACGTCTTTTAGCATTTAACTTTGTCTTTTTCTAATTCTTTGTCACTCGTTTCAGATATCAATTTTGCTAGGTTCGGTCCTGCCGTTGATTCTCAAGAAAAGGTTGCGAGACTTTTTTCTTGTGGGGTCGGAGAGTTATTTGACTCTCCTCGTCGTACGACTGTCAGTACTTCAGAAGATGAAGAAAGAAGTCAACTAGAGACTTCGATAGGTAAGTATTCTGTTAATCGTACTTTTTATGTTTGAGTCGTACGACGGTGTTTGACACTTGTATTATTTTGTAGGTGATTCTGATATGCAGTCTGCTTCGGGTACAGCAAAGAGAGAAGCTCAACTGGCCTTGGCTAAGAGGAAGGATCCTCCGACTTCAGGGTCGGAGGTTTTGAAGAAAACCAAGTCGGTTCCCCTGAGGGAACCGTCCTCGACGGGTGGAGAGCCATTGAAGGTCTCCATTCCCGAGAAGGCAAAGACGTCTGCAGACGTGCCAAGGGTGACACCGACGCCGCCTGGGTCGTCTACTGCGGAGGAGATGGGGAAGGGTCCTCAGACAGAGGGGTCCCCTGGAGTTACGACGGTAAACTTTCCGTTACCGTCGGACTTTTTATTGGACGGCGTCCTGGATAGGACGAAGATTTTCCCTAACTTGGGAAAATTCCTCCTACCAGCCTTTAAGGATCGTTACCGCGGTGCTACCATGGACGAGACAGGGTCTCACGTCGCAGGCATGACCTCCTAGTAAGTATTTTTGTCGTATGTCTCTTCCTCTCTTAACTCTTCAAAAGCGTCGAAGTTGTAGCTTAGGTCTACCAAATTATGATCGACGGACGTATGTCTCGATGTCGGGAGCTGTATTTCAATAGGTAAGACGGCTTCGCAACCTTAGACCAATGAAAAAGGCGTTTGCCCTGTCGATGTTCGGGGCGTCGTACGATTAGCCTATAGGACCGATGGGAGTTCTTCGACCCACTTCCCTTTTGTGGCTTAAGTCTTTTCTTGATTGAATTAACGATAACTTTATTGCTCGATTCTGCAAGACCGTTAGATTGGGGATAACGTGAGGTTGAGGTCGTAAGTTTGATAATACGGTACTCACAAAATCGTTGTGTACGATCGCTTATGAACTGCGACCCATTGTCACACACGATTTCAGAATGGATTCCGAACCTGCATAGGATGTTTGTCTGGATAAATGAAATAACTTCTTTGTCCCGAATCTGGGAGTAAGCAGCTGCTTCTATCCATTTAGAAAAATAATCTTTAAGGACTAACAGAAAGACCTTTTGCCCTGGGGCAGGAGGTAATTTGCCAACGATGTCCATTCCCCACCTCATGAAAGGCCATGGAATTAAGGACGTATGTAAAGGTTCGGAGGGTTGGTGGGTCATACCTGAATGTCGTTGACATGCGTCACAGCCTTGGACGTACCTGGTGGCATCTTGCCTCAATGTCGGCCAGTAATAGCCTTGTCGTGAGATACGATTTGCAAGACTGCGATCACCTGAGTGGTTGCCACATTCGCCATCGTGCATCTCCTTTAAGATATTTTGTACCTGTTCGGAATTATCGATGCATCTTAGATTTAGACCCGTCGACGAGCGTTGATAGAGTCTATCGCAAATGATGATGTATTTCGATGCTTTGAATCGAATCTTGCGAGCTTCCATTCGATCTTCATGTAGTTGGTCGTGCATAAGGTAATTTTTGATGTCAGTCTACCAACGGTTTTCCGTGTTAAGAGCACAGATTTCTTTGGAGTCTTCAATAGACGAGGTCGCTAGATGGAACATATGAATAGCATCGAACGACGGCTTATTGAGTGCCGATCCAGGGTTAGCTAGCGCGTCGGCCTGAGCGTTTTGATCTCTGGGAATTTGTTCGATTGAGAATGGATCAAACATCTTGGATTTATCTTTGGCTATCTTGAGATAGGCTATCATTTTGGAATCTTTGGTTGAAAATCCCCCGCTCATTTGGTTCATGACCAGTAGGGAATCACTTCTGACGTGAAGTCCGACTGCCCCCAAGTCGTGAGCCATATTCATGCCCACGATCAGAGCTTCATATTCCGCCTTGTTGTTAATATCCTTAAAACTACATCATATGGAGTACACCATCTTGCCCCCTTATGGGGACTTTAAGACGACACCAGGACCTGCTCCTCTAGAGTTCCAAGAACCGTCGACATGGAGTACCCAAGTCGTGTCGCTTATAGTCACCACAGTACAAATTTCAGTTTGTGCTTCTTTTTCCAGCTCGGGACTGAAGTCAGCGACGAAATCAGCCAAGACCTGCGATTTTATTGTTGTGCGAGGTTTAAAGTTGATATCGTAGCTACTGAGGTATATACTCCATTTCTCTAGTCGTCCTGATAGCTCAGGTTTTCTCAGGATCGACTTCAAAGGAAAGCTTGTCACGACGGTAATAGGATGGGATTCAAAGTAGTGTCTTAACTTCTCAGGATCGTCTGTTCTTAAGACGTTATAGAATAGACGGCATTTAACCGATGATCGTGAGATGAAGCGATTTAAAGCGGCCACACGACCCTCGTTGGACCTCTTTGAAATTTCTGGGCGACTTGATATTCATCAGGGCCTTAATCTGATCCGGGTTTGCCTCTATGCCTCGCCGTGTGACCATATAGACTAGGAATTTCCCGGTGCTGACTCTGAAAGAACATTTCGTAGGATTTAATTACATCTGATATTTTTGTAGGATGTCGAAGGATTTCTTCAGATGATGGATATGGTCGGTCGCCTGTTTGGACTTGACAAGCATGTCGTCAATGTAGACCTCCATAGTGTCGCCAAGATGCTCTTTGAACATCTTGTTAACCAATCGTTGATAGGTCGACCCCGCATTCTTCAGACCAAAAGGCATGACTTTGTAACAATAGATGCTTTTGGTTGTCATGAAAGCAGTCTTCTCTTGGTCTTCGTTGTGCATCAATATCTGGTTATACCCAGAATACGCATCCATGAACGTCAGGAGTTCATGTCCTGCGGTCGCATCGACCATAGCGTCGATGTGGGGTAGTGGGAACGGATCTTTAGGACAGGCCTTATTAAGGTCTGTGAAGTCGATACAGACGCGCCACTTCCCATTCTTCTTTTGTACGACAACGACATCAGCTAACCAATCGGGGTATTTTACCTCTCTGATCTTCCTAGTCTTAAGCAAGTTGTCGATCTCATTGTTGATCACTTTGTTCCTCTCAGGAGAGAACTTTCGACACTTTTGTTTTATTGGTTTAAAAGAGGGGTCAACGTTCAGTTTGTAGGATATGACATTGGGGTCTATACCCACCATATCCTCGTGTGTCCAAGCGAAACAGTCAGCATATTCGTGCAAAAAGGAGATTAGTTGACTTTTTATGGCAGGATCTAATGATACCCCCATGAAGACAATCTGATCAGGCTTATTCTGGTCCAGGATGACTTCCTCCAGACGATAATCATTGGAAGACTCAGGGGTGTCCTAGATCTGAAACTGTTGTGCCGCAGGATCTGATTGGGCTGCCATTTATCCTGGAAACAACAAAAACTTTTCGAGATCGTCAGAGCGATGTATGCGATGGTCTGAGATTTTCTCTAGATGGGGTCCCACGGATGGCGCCAAACTGTTAATGCCAAAAATCTCCCAAAAGAACAACTTAAGGTTGATGTGGACTTTTAACAACTAAAGAAACGTATTTCAAGACCAAGCAACACAATCGCAAGGAAAAGTAAGCAAGACAAGAGATTTGGTGACGCAGAAAACCCCCAAACGAGGGAAAAACCACGGTCGACTTTGTGAGAGTCGACAATGCACTATAGTCACCAAACAAGGGCGAAAAGTCCTTTTGTAACAGGTGTTTTGTGTACAACAGATTACAAATGTAGAAATAAACTTAGTCGTGTGTAAATGTCGTGTGTCGTGCGTAAATCGTGCGAAATTAGCTGTTGTCGTGCGGTTTCGAACTGTTGTCGTGCGAAGGTAGCTTTAGCGATATTCGTTCAAATGCTCTGTAGATTGCTGTGTTTTCGATGTGTAATTGCTTAGAAAATAGATGGAGCAGATGTAGATTCAGTTTTTTTCACAGGTCTTTAAATAGCTTCTACTGGTCATTAAATGTGTCTTTATGGCTTGCTTTGTAACCGTTGTCGGGCTTTTAATGCCATTGATTACTTGTTCGTTACTGGCCGTTTTCACTATGAATGCTCTTAGACCTGCATTAATGAACAAAAGAAACGGATGTTGACTGTTAACGGTTAGTATAGTCGTACGACCGTCTTAAGTCTCACACGTCGGTCGTATGGAATGTACGACCAGCATAAAAACGTACGACCGAGTACTCGTCCGTAAACAACTTGTAAGACCCTATCTTAATACAAGAGTGGTCTTATGGAAATGTTATCTGAGTTTTCTAACATCGGTCGTGAGGTGTGATGTTTTACCCAAACAGACATCATCTTCCATCACAAAGTTCACTACTTAGCTACCTTTGATCCATAGTTCGGTTTTGATGTCACTAGCCAATAGCATCCTCTTGTGAGCTTAATTCTCACGGTTTGCAACAAAAGTGTGGTTAACATCTCTTAATATTAATCCAGTCTCTACATTAGCATTCTCTTGACTAAGTGTGTTATTATTGGTTACTTATCAACAAAACAAATGCAAAATCATCTACGGTTCCCTTTCTTCTCTTATTCTCGACTTTTAACAAACTTGGTTTACGTGTGATCTCGTTTACAATATAAACCGGAAGTCCGAATTAATCACTTCGGATCCCCAATTGTTTTTGGTTCACGGTTTGGTAAATGTTTTCATATAAGTTCCACCTTTTCTCGTCTCAAACTCATGCTACATTTAAGTTTTCATAATTAGTACGTTAATAAACACGCCAAGAAATCATCAAGAACTCTTCGTTTTAAAAATCACATTTGAAACAAGATTTTCCTCATAAGTCATTAATCTCATTTTCTATAACTTTAGTTTTAAAATCAATGATTAAATTTCTCGTCATCTTTGTAGTAATTATATTTGCATGTTTTAATTGTCATTCTATAATTGTCGTGTTAACATAATTTTGGTAATTTCTCAAAACGATTTGTTACTTGTGCAAAAGTCACGACGTTCAACTCAAGTAAGTTTAATTTAACTAACGCTTTGTACATCTCCATTATTTGTTTTAAAATTCGTATATCTCTTATAATTGGAAACTGAACGATAATGGGCTAATCGCCTTAGTTCAGGGTATAAATAGAAATTGGGACCGAGACCGATAATAGGATAAAGAGGTGTATCGTATGGCATGATTGTCCAACGTTATTTAAATCAAGGTTATATTTTATGGTGGATCACAATTAATTAACTGACAACTGGTTCGTTGTATCATAAAATATCAGACTCTTGAGATAACGAAGGAATGCTATCTCATCTTTTTATCTAATTATTCGTTTCATCCCAAAAGATCTTTATACCCTGTGCTTCCCTCTTATAACTGATTTTTCATTAGTTGATATTCACAAACTCCCCGTAAAAGATTACCTTCGAATTCGCCATCTGAAACCTGTTTTTACAAATTGGACTTTTAAAGAAAAAAATTTCCACGCTTCCCTGTGGGATCGATATTCGGTACTTTGTACCATTATTACTTGTTATAAGGCGATAATAGACTAAGATGTATACTTGTGTCATGGTTTATTTCTGACATTTTTAGGTGCACACCTAAATCAACAACACCAAGACAAGTCCACACGCATGACAAATCGAGAAGAAAGCTTCAGCGATAGCTCACTTACATCAGCTCTTCTCTGATGGAAGACATCCTCAGTGATCGATATCATGAAACTTCTACTTCAAGATTTTCTTGTCTAATCCCCTTGCACACATAATACAGTTTGTCAGAAGATACATTGTTTTGTCCAAGATCGTACAACCACTTTGCCACTACATTGGATATAAATAGGAGGAATACCCCTTTAGTTTGAAGGGCCATCTTCCCTGAACTACTTAGTGCTTAGATTTACTTAATCTTATTCCGCAACAAACTGTAAATTGTTATTTGATTTATCAATAAACAATTTAGAAAACCAAAATTTGTGTTTGTATTCAACCCCCCTTCTACAAACTGTTGTACTTGTATAACCCATTCGGGACCAACAAGTGGTATCAGAGCAGATTGTTTAATCTCATAAAAAAGATCTTGCTTATACTTTTCTCTTCAATGATATTCTTCAAATGGCACTCAACTCAAGCATAAACTATATCGACAATGGTTATCTTGCAAAATCTCCTCGATTCAATAGAGATAACTTTAATCTCTGGAAGAATCGAATGATGCTTTTTCTAGAAGGTGTAGATCCCACCATGCCTTACTATGTAGAAACTAGACCATATGTTCCATCTATTCTTTCTGTTGTTGTTCCTGCCACTGCTACCACTCTAGCCATACCTGAAAGATAGATTATCAAAGAGATCTCTAAATGGACTGATGAAGAAAAGAAGAAGGTAGCCATTGATACCAAAGCCAGATCAATAATATCTATGGCTCTACCTGATGAGGTTTATTATTCTATTATGAACCTCAAAACTTTTAAAGTCGTGCAGGACACAATCCGTGTTCAATATGAAGGTACATCTGAAGTACAAGAATCCAGAAAGATAAATCTGGTAAGGCAATATGAAAACTTCATTTGTGGTAGGAACGAATCTTTATCTGAAGTACACCAACGTTTTAACTGTTTATTAATTGACCTAATAACTGCTGGTAGGACCTACTCTAATTCTGAGACCTTGACAAAATTCTTGGAATGTCTTCTTGAAAGTTGGGACAGTTATACCATGTGTCTTAAACTCTCAAAGGATCTCAAATATATAACCTAAAACACTCTTTATGGCACTTTGCTCAATCATGAGCAATCTTATCAGCTTAAGAAGAATATTGTGAAAGATTCTAAAGATTCTAAAAGCACACCTATTGCTTTACACTCCTCAGATAATATACCCTGTCAGCGATCTTCTGTCACTATCACTGAGTTGGAATCCCTGGTACACTTGATAAACTCCTTCAGGTGATTTGCAAGAAAGAGTAACTTCAGAAGAAATAAACCTCTCACAATCACTGACAATTCTAAATCAACTCCAATTGATAAGGCAACTGCTACTTGCTATAACCGCGAAAAAGAAAGGACATTTTACTAGTGAATGCAGGTAAAAGAAAGACTACAAGCCTTCTTCATCTCTCAAACACTCTTCACCATCTAAATCCAGAGAAAAATATCTGAAGCTGAAAAAACTTTAAAAAGAAAGATAAAGGTCTAACTGCTGAAGAACACGAATGGGGTGAATCTGATGACGAATCAGATTCTGATGAAGAAGATAAGGCCAATCTCTGTCTTATGGCCGAAGTCCAAGAAGTGAGTGAAAACCCCGCTAACGTTCCCTATACATCTTCCACATCTCGGGTATCAACCGCTTCTAACCTAACTCTCATTGATGCTGATAGACTTCATGCTATCAATTCGTTGACGGTTGATTTATATGATGCCATGAATGGCAAAACACAAGTTGAACCATAAAAACTAGATTTAAATGAACAACTTAAGAAATGTCATTTAAAGATCCAAGAACTATCTAATATAGAAGAAAGTTTAAAGGACCAGGTATATGTAAATCAACTAATCAGCATTGAATGCGAACAAGCTATCGATGAATTGAAAGCTGAGAAAGCTACTGTTGAAGGATGGTGTAAATCTTCAGCAAAGATCACTGAGATAATCGATGCTCAGATCCCTGTCAATGACAGAAGTGGTCTTGGTTTTTGTGCTGACAAAGAAGAACCAAGCAAAGATCGTTCCATGCTTAAGTCTGGAATGCTCGTTTCTTCCATCCCTGACGCCTCATCATCTCAGTCCTCTTCTTCTTCTATTTCCATCCCTGAGGAAAAATCTCCTATGAGTCCTAAACTCAAGGATAAAGGAAAAACCATTTTACAAAATCCTTAAAAGGGTACCAAAGTCCCAAAGCTGAAGAAGACTAAACCTTCAGCTAATTAACCTCTCATTTCAAAAGTTAAGATCCCTGAACATGTTCAGCAATAAATGTAACATCCGACAAAAATCAAAACTTTCAGGTTAGCATCATTTAACCATTTCAAGTGTTAACATAGGGAACATACCTTGTTAAGACCCACTCAGAATAATTTAGGGCGAAAATTCGCTAGAATTCCCAGTAGTTGCCTAAAAGACCCGGTTTCGACCCGGGACTAACCGAAACACCTTGTGGAATGCCAAAATGCTTCAAATAACATTTAATATATATAAAATATAGGGTTTTTACCCTCCTACATAAACTTTCTTTTATTTGAAATTTATTTAAACCAAAAAGGTATTTTAAGAGTGTATCTTGCAGTTTATTCATAAAAATGAAAAAAAGGGTTTTACAAAGCAAGGTTGTGGGCTAAAATTTTTATAAAAAAAAAAATTACCACAAGGGTTGGGGGCCCATGAAGGGGCCGGCCTCCCCTCCCCTCCTTTACCCCCCCCCCCCCCCAAATTTGATTTTCTTACTTCATTTTCAAATTAGAAAAACAAAAGACCATCCATCTTCCTCCTTTCTCTCTCACTCTAGAGTTCTTTTCTTCATCATCTTCATCCATTTTCTCTTCAAAACCCAGCAAACTTCAGCCCTAACACAAGCATCCAAACCGAATTTCTAAGAGTATTGAAGTGTTTGCAACATTTCACAAATGTAAGAACTCTAAAACTAGTCATTTTCCTCAATTTCAAGCATCTTCTTTGGTGATTTTGTTCTTTAAAATAGAATCTGAGTTTAGAAATCCTTGCATGCACATTTTATTTTAAACTTCTGAGTATTTTCTTGTAAAAAACATGTCATATGATGTGGGGATTGAATCTTTAGCAAAGGAATCCACATCTATGGATGTTAAAGTGCCAAAAAAATGGGTTTTATTGAGAATCTTTAAGTTTCAGAATCTGGCAGATTGGTTGCATGTACTTGGGACGACCATATCTGGGTCATATCATGTCCAAAATTCCTCATTTTTCTTCTGGAGTAAGGTTTAATGAGTTAGGGTTCAAACCCAACTGGTCTCATAAGAAAACATTGAGAGTTAGACCTTCAACTCGTTAGAACAAATTTGGTGTGCAGCAGATGATCTGTCAGATTGTTGTGTCACTTTGTTTTGCATGTAACTTTCTGTAGGATACATAAAAGTTCTTCATTTTTCTTCTGGAAGATCCTTATATGAGTTAGGTTTCACATGCAATTGGTTTCATAAAAATATATGGTGTTTTGGTCACTCAACGATTTTTACAAGTCAAGTGTGTCAAGCTGTCCAAGATTGACAGATTGGTACATGCAACTTCATTTGGCCATAACTCCCTCAAAACTTATCTAAAATTTATGAATCGTTTTCCATAAGATACTATGTTTTAAGTACTATGTTGCACTGTTTTATAAAAATTATTTGAACCCCTTAAACACCTCCAAATATTACGAAATTTGGTCAAAACTTCCTTAACTCAGTATAGTACCACATATAAAAAAATGGGTAAATTTGTCATCCTGGAAAGTGTTGTAAAATAGTCACTGTTGTAGTATGAAGTTTCTGTCAGCTTGAGTATTTTGGAAACTGTTGAGTCTTTCTTATAACCATTCATATTGATGATTAAAAACACTTGAACAATGCTAATTTGTGCATTTCAACTTAATTACTAAAGATAAGGCATTTCACAAGACGTGGATTAAGTTAGGTAAGTTTAACCTTGGGGTTAGCTATGAAGGACTCATAGAGATTGTTTGACCTTATAGGGAGCCCGTAAAGAGGATTAAGTGAACAAGCTTTCACTACTTGCGCATCTACGCTAAAAGGTGAGTTTTCACAGTCCCGTTTTACTTGCTTAAATGTTTGGGGTGAAAAGCATGTTATGATTTTAAAATGCTAAATGATTCATGATAGTAAAATTGTGGATATTTATGATTTAATAAATGAGTACAAATGAATGTACAAATTTACATAAGTGACAAGATATGTTGAGTGATAATAAAAATGTTAAGTCCCCAATAGGTACACTACTCATTAACTCATAACGAGCCGGTGATATTTGTGGATAGCGCTATTTGGTTTGACAAACCCACCTTAAACTGACGAGTAGGGGTGCACTTTATCTGATAATAATGTTCTACTCATGTGGCCATCATACCACCTCTGAGGTAGTCCGCGGGGCGTAAGTTGTCGGAGGCTTAGTAGTGGCTCAACAATCATATATCTTGCGAAAGTCATTTATTGTAAGGTGTACTCATAAGAATTTAAATTTAAAGCTTGTCGTGACAAAAGACTCACGAAAATAATCTTTGGTTGAAAACTGTTTGGATATGAAAAAACTGTGAACTCACCAACTCTTTGTAGTTGACCTTTTCGTTTTAAACATGCTTTTCAGGGAATAAGAAGTAAGTGAAGGCACGTAGGGTGCATTTTGTTTGATGACATCAACATCAAGACTCTTAAAACTTATATTGTTAATTTTTTTGTATTTGTCGTCTTTCCTTTTGGAACTTTTTGGGTTAAAGACGTTGTAATGTAATATTTTGTACTACTGTATTAAACTTGTGGTTGGTGTTGTCTGTTACCTTTTTAATGAAACCCTACGCTGTCATACCTCGTGTTTCCGCTTTAGCGGGGTGTGACAGATTTGGTATCAGAGCCTAAGGTTATAGAGAATGCTGGTTCTCTTATTGGAACCACAAACTATAACCCAACCATAACGCAAACTATTTTCAAAACGGTTTTCGAAAGGATTGTCTAAAATCTGGAGTATGTTGCTAATATAACCAAGTCGAATGTCACATTATTATACCTCAATTAAACAAATCCTGATCACCTATGTTTAATTCGGGTAAATATAATGAGAGACTCGGGTTGGTCATAATGGAAGTAGGCTTAAAATAAATTTTATACTTGAAATGGGAAAACATGATTTTGTGTGTGTCTGCATAAACATTTCACATTTTAGGCACTTACAATAATACACATAATAACAAAGTCTACCATTATCGCAGCTCACTATGTCATCCGAACACGACCCATCCGAACACGACCCATCCGAACACGACCCATCCGAACACGACCCATCGGAGCACACTCCCTCAGAGCACTCGTACTCGGCCGACCCATCCGGCTACGTCACTAGCCGACCTAGGGACCGTAGACCTGCTGAAGTGGAAAGAGACCCGTACGATGACGACCTTGAAATAAACTATGCATCACTCATTCGACCCCATCTGACTACGTTTCATGGTCCAAGAGTAATAACCACGGCAAGGAAGAGCGTACCATTACCTAGATGTGTGAGATTCACAAACCCATCAAGAGACATAAGAGAGTCGTCCCGGCAGGGGGCGCAATACGAAGCCACCCAAGTGGTAACCGGGGTTCCTGTGGCTCATCCTCCCGGTATGACTGCTCGGGAGAGTCAGTGGGTTCTACTGATGTCACGAGATGTGCAACTTCATAAGGAGAGGTTGGACATACAGCATGAACACCTGAATGCAATAATGGGGGTCTTAAATGCACATGATGAGGTCTCCGATAGAACCATTGAGGTAGTTGATTCCACTAGGAGGGAGATGAGGACCCTGTATATGTGCTGGATGTGGGTGATAGGAGCACTGGTGTTGATGATAGGGGTACTGATTTGGATGATGATGCACTAGAAGACCATTGATTGTGGAACTTTTGGGATTTATTTAAACTTAAACTCATATTTTTGGGGCATTTAGCCGTTTAAATTTCAAACATTGCATGTTTTGTTAACTGTTTCTTTTGGGGAATTGAATATGTACGGCTTATGAATGAAATGCTTGGTTAATGTGTATATATCTCAAGTACTTCTAATGCATGATTATGAAATTGTGGTATGTTGTTATGACAATACGTGTAGATAATAATGATAGTATGCCTGAAGAAGTACCATAACTTAGAATCACATAACAAGTAGGAAGTTTAATCAAATGACAGTATTAGTGACCATGCGACTAAATCCTTAACTAAAACCATAACTGTAGGACTATGCCTCCAAGAAGAGAGGATCCTGAAGTCGCACGGTTAGTGGCTGAGCAAATTATGGCTGCACTTCCGAACATTGTCAGCCAAGTAGCAGCTGGACTGAATGCTAATCCAAACAATGCGGGAACGGCCGGAAATCGGGAATGCACATACAAGACTTTCAGGGGCTGCAACCCTAAGGAATTCCACGGAACTGAGGGAGCCATTGGATTATTGGCTTGGGTAGAAGGTATGGAGTCTGTTCTCAATATCAGTAAATGTACTGAAGGAAACAAGGTGGAATATGCCGCTTGCCTTCTGCAAGGACGGGCATTAACATGGTGGAACACTCAAGTACAAACCTGAGGCCGGGATATGGCCAATAGGCTGACATGGGATGAGTTCAAAAAGATGCTCAAAGAGGAGTACTGCCCAAGGAGTGAGATCCAGAAGCTGGAAGCAGAACTGTGGAACCATGAAATGAAAGGAAACGACATAGATTCTTACACTGCCCGTTTCCATGAGCTGGCAAAGCTGGTGCCACACTTGGTGACGCCCGAGGAAAACCGAGTGGATAGATATGTGTGGGGTTTATCTGAAGAAATCAGAGGAGATGTGACTTCAGCTGACCCGAAGACTCTCCAAGAAGCAGTGAATGTAGCAACGAGACTCACCAACAACGCAAATCGTTCGAGAACAACTGGGAATGACAAAGCCGCAGGGAAAAGAAAGATAGAGGAGCCTGCGAGAAGGCAATTTGGGGGAAGATCAGACAAGGGTCAGAGAGTAACAGGAAATTTTGGAATTCAAGCACAGGCCGAGGAGAAAGAAAAAGGGCCATGCCCAAGATGCAGCAAGTGCAATAATCGTCACCTTGGAAGATGCATCATTTGCCTCAAGTGTAACAAAGGAGGCCATGTCGCCAGAGATTGCAAGAGTGGAGGAAAACGAACCTGCCACGAGTGTGGTAGTCCAGATCACTTTCGGAGCGCATGTCCGAGACTGAACCGAAGGCCTAATGCAAATCATGTGCGACCAGTCAATCAAGGGAATCAAGGAGGTCAGGCACGGGGTCGAGTATTTGAGATTGGGGCCGATGAAGCAAGACGGAACCCGGATGTAGTCGCAGGTACGTTTCTCTTGAACAACCATCGTGCATCTGTGTTATTTGATTCTGGAGCAGATAAAAGTTTTGTATCGTTAGACTTTAGGTTGAAATTAAACTCGAGAACCCGAAAGTTGGAAGAGATATATGTTATTGAATTTGCTAATGGGCAGGAAGTTAGGGCCAGAGATGTAATTAATAATTGTACCCTAAAACTGGCGGGAAAAGATTTTAGCATAGATTTAATCCCAATCAAACTAGGAAGCTTCGATATAGTAGTAGGTATGGATTGGTTATCGAAAAATCGCGCTGAAATCGTTTGCTCCGAAAAGATCGTCCGAATACCACAACCGGAAGGAAGAGTACTTGAAATACAGGGAGAAAACTCCGGGAGAAAATTCAAAATGGTGTCGAGTATGAAGATGCGAAAGTATTTGCGGAAAGATTGTGTTGCGTTTCTAACACACGTGGTGGATAGGGAGATCAAGGAGAAGAATATTCAAGACTTTCCAATAGTAAGAGATTTTCCCGAAGTATTCCCAGATGAATTACCTGGATTACCCCCACCAAGACAAGTGGAATTTCATATTGACTTAATTCCGGGAGCGGCACCCGTGGCGAAATCACCTTACCGGTTAGCACCTTCAGAAATGCAGGAGTTGTCAGGCCAACTTCAGGAGCTACTCGATAAAGGATTCATCAGACCCAGCTGCTCACCCTGGGGAGCTCCAGTTTTATTCGTTAAAAAGAAAGATGGTTCTTTTCGAATGTGTATCGACTACAGAGAACTCAACAAGCTGACCATCAAGAACCGATATCCTCTTCCTCGAATCGATGACCTGTTCGACCAACTTCAAGGCGCTACTTACTTTTCAAAGATCAATCTTCGGTCCGGATACCATCAAATGAGAGTTCGTGAGGAGGATATTCCGAAAACAGCGTTTAGGACATTATGAGTTCCTAGTCATGCCTTTTGGTCTAACAAACGCTCCAGCAGTCTTTATGGATCTAATGAACAGAGTATGTCGACCGTACTTGGACAAATTCGTAATTGTGTTCATAGATGATATATTGATTTATTCACAAAGCAAGAAAGAGCATGAGCAACATTTAAAGCTAATATTAGAACTGCTTAGAGACCAGAAGCTGTATGCTAAACTGTCCAAATGCGAATTTTGGATTCGTGAAGTGCAATTTCTTGGACATGTAGTTAATGAAGATGGAATCCATGTCGATCCGGCCAAGATAGAAGCCATCAAGAAGTGGGAAGCCCCAAAGACTCCGACAGAAATTCATTTGTTTCTTGGTTTAGCGGGTTATTATCGGCGTTTCATTGCAAATTTCTCCAAAATTGCGCAACCATTGACGGCCTTAACCCAGAAGGATAAGAAGATCGATTGGGGAGAAAAACAAGAGGAAGCCTTTCAGACGCTTAAGCATAAGTTATGCAATGCACCGATCTTAGCTTTACCGGAGGGAGTTGACAACTTTGTGGTTTACTGCGATGCCTCACACCAAGGATTGGGGTGTGTGCTAATGCAAAAAGACAAGGTTATTGCCTACGCCTCAAGGCAACTTAAAGTTCACGAAAAGAATTATACCACCCATGATTTGGAACTAGGATCCGTAGTGTTCGCACTCAAGATTTGGAGACACTATCTCTACGGCACTAAATGTACCATCTTTACCGACCACAAGAGCTTACAGCACATTTTTGATCAGAAAATGCTGAATATGAGACAACGGAGATGGGTTGAACTGCTTAGCGACTATGATTGCGTGATAAAGTACCATCCAGGAAAGGCTAATGTTGTAGCTGATGCTTTAAGTCGAAAAGAAAGGGTGAAGCCATCGAGGGCAAGAGCTATGGGAGCAATGGTCCGGACGAGTCTTAAGGATCAAATCCTCGAAGCTCAAGAAGAGGCATTAAAAGAGGAGGATTTGAAAAACGAAACTCTACATCATCTGGAAAAGGAATTTGAAACACAACCAGACGGGGTGCGGTACTTCCGAAATAGAGTTTGGGTACCTAAGGTTGTCAGACTACGATCAATCATCTTGGATGAAGCCCATAAATCAAGATATTCAATTCACCCCGGTGCCGATAAGATGTACAAGGACCTGAAGGAATACTACTGGTGGCCAGGAATGAAGAAAGATGTTGCTTTGTATGTAAGCACGTGCAAAACTTGTGCAATGGTTAAGGCTGAACATCAGAAACCATCCGGCCTTCTTCAGCAACCTGAGATTCCCGAATGGAAATGGGAACAGATAAGCATGGATTTCATAACTAAGTTACCCAGAACCGGAAAAGGGCATGATTCAATCTGGGTTATTGTGGATCGGCTTACGAAATCTGCACATTTTCTGCCTATTCGGGAAGACTTCAAGGTGGAAAAGCTTGCTCAGATTTACATCAACGAGATCGTTATGCGTCATGGAGTACCTACTGCAATAATCTCGGACAGGGATAGTCGTTTTACGTCACGCTTTTGGCGATCAGTTCAGAAAGCATTGGGCACGCGTTTGGATTTGAGCATTGCCTACCACCCGCAGACGGACGGTCAGACAGAAAGAACTATTCAAACACTAGAAGACATGTTGCGGGCCTGTGTGATGGATTTTGGTGGAAGTTGGGATACTCATTTACCGCTAGTCGAATTCTCCTACAACAATAGCTACCATACCAGCTTGAAGTGCGCGTCGTACGAAGCCTTGTATGGACGCAAGTGTAGATCCCCACTCAGTTGGTTGGAGGTCGGAGACAGACAACTGATAAGACCCGACATAATTCAGGAGACTACGGACAAGATCGTAACCATACAAGAAAGACTTAAAGTAGCAAGGACTCGTCAGAAGAGTTATGCAGATAATCGCAGGAAGCCATTGGAATTTCAGGTGGGCGATAGGGTACTACTCAAAGTATCGCCATGGAAAGGTTTGGTACGATTTGGGAAGAGAGGCAAGTTAAGTCCAAGATACATCGGTCCATTTGAGATACTGGAAAGGATTGGACCGGTCGCATATAGACTCAAGCTACCACAAGAGTTAAGCGTCATTCACGACACATTCCACGTGTCGAACTTGAAGAAATGCTTATCGGATGAATCGTTGGTCCTACCGTTGAAAGACATACAAGTAAGCGAGCAGTTACGTTTCGTAGAGGAACCCGTGGAAATACTTGACCGAGATGTTAAGCGGTTAAGACGTAGCAAGATCCCGATCGTAAAAGTTCGTTGGAATGCAAGGCACGGACCTGAATACACTTGGAAACGAGAGAACTTTATGAGGGGTAAGTATCCTCAGCTGTTCGCCAAGAAACCTATCGAGAATGCCAATCATTAAATTTCGGGACGAAATTTCTCTAACGGGGGAAAGCTGTAACATCCGACAAAAATCAAAACTTTCAGGTTAGCATCATTTAACCATTTCAAGTGTTAACATAGGGAACATACCTTGTTAAGACCCACTCAGAATAATTTAGGGCGAAAATTCGCTAGAATTCCCAGTAGTTGCCTAAAAGACCCGGTTTCGACCCGGGACTAACCGAAACACCTTGTGGAATGCCAAAATGCTTCAAATAACATTTAATATATATAAAATATAGGGTTTTTACCCTCCTACATAAACTTTCTTTTATTTGAAATTTATTTAAACCAAAAAGGTATTTTAAGAGTGTATCTTGCAGTTTATTCATAAAAATGAAAAAAAGGGTTTTACAAAGCAAGGTTGTGGGCTAAAATTTTTATAAAAAAAAAAAATTTACCACAAGGGTTGGGGGCCCATGAAGGGGCCGGCCTCCCCTCCCCTCCTTTACCCCCCCCCCCCCCCCCCCAATTTTGATTTTCTTACTTCATTTTCAAATTAGAAAAACAAAAGACCATCCATCTTCCTCCTTTCTCTCTCACTCTAGAGTTCTTTTCTTCAACATCTTCGTCCATTTTCTCTTCAAAACCCAGCAAACTTCAGCCCTAACACAAGCATCCAAACCGAATTTCTAAGAGTATTGAAGTGTTTGCAACATTTCACAAAGGTAAAAACTCTAAAACTAGTCATTTTCCTCAATTTCAAGCATCTTCTTTGGTGATTTTGTTCTTTAAAATAGAATATGAGTTTAGAAATCCTTGCATGCACATTTTATTTTAAACTTCTGAGTATTTTCTTTTAAAAAACATGTCATATGATGTGGGGATTGAATCTTTAGCAAAGGAATCCACATCTATGGATGTTAAAGTGCCAAAAAAATGGGTTTTATTGAGAATCTTTAAGTTTCAGAATCTGGCAGATTGGTTGCATGTACTTGGGACGACCATATCTGGGTCATATCATGTCCAAAATTCCTCATTTTTCTTCTGGAGTAAGGTTTAATGAGTTAGGGTTCAAACCCAACTGGTCTCATAAGAAAACATTGAGATTTAGACCTTCAACTCTTTAGAACAAATTTGGTGTGCAGCAGATGATCTGTCAGATTGTTGTGTCACTTTGTTTTACATGTAACTTTCTGTAGGATGCATAAAAGTTCTTCATTTTTCTTCTGAAAGATCCTTATATGAGTTAGGTTTCACATGCAATTGGTTTCATAAAAATATATGGTGTTTTGGTCATTCAACGATTTTTACAAGTCAAGTGTGTCAAGCTGTCCAAGATTGACAGATTGGTACATGCAACTTCATTTGGCCATAACTCCCTCAAAACTTATCTAAAATTTATGAATATTTTTCCATAAAATACCTTTATGTGTTAGGTTTTCAAAACATGTAAAAACTCTGAAAAATATTATGTTTTGACCCTCCAAAAGCCTGTTTCCACAGAAGGGTGCAAACTGTTTTAAGTACTATGTTGCACTGTTTTATAAATCTTATTTGAACCCCTTAAACACCTCCAAATATTACGAAATTTGGTCAAAACTTCCTTAACTCAGTATAGTACCACATATAAAAAAATGGGTAAATTTGTCATCCTGGAAAGTGTTGTAAAATAGTCACTGTTGTAGTATGAAGTTTCTGTCAGCTTGAGTATTTTGGAAACTGTTGAGTCTTTCTTATAACCATTCATATTGATGATTAAAAACACTTGAACAATGCTAATTTGTGCATTTCAACTTAATTACTAAAGATAAGGCATTTCACAAGACGTGGATTAAGTTAGGTAAGTTTAACCTTGGGGTTAGCTATGAAGGACTCATAGAGATTGTTTGACCTTATAGGGAGCCCGTAAAGAGGATTAAGTGAACAAGCTTTCACTACTTGCGCATCTATGCTAAAATGTGAGTTTTCACAGCCCCGTTTTACTTGCTTAAATGTTTGGGGTGAAAAGCATGTTATGATTTTAAAATGCTAAATGATTCATGATAGTAAAATTGTGGATATTTATGATTTAAGAAATGAGTACAAATGAATGTACAAATTTACATAAGTGACAAGATATGTTGAGTGATAATAAAAATGTTAAGTCCCCAATAGGTACACTACTCATTAACTCATAACGAGCCGGTGATATTTGTGGATAGCGCTATTTGGTTTGACAAACCCACCTTAAACTGACAAGTAGGGGTGCACTTTATCTGATAATAATGTTCTACTCATGTGGCCATCATACCACCTCTGAGGTAGTCCGCGGGGCGTAAGTTGTCGGAGGCTTAGTAGTGGCTCAACAATCATATATCTTGCGAAAGTCATTTATTGTAAGGTGTACTCATAAGAATTTAAATTTAAAGCTTGTCGTGACAAAAGACTCACGAAAATAATCTTTGGTTGAAAACTGTTTGGATATGAAAAACCTGTGAACTCACCAACTCTTTGTAGTTGACCTTTTCGTTTTAAACATGCTTTTCAGGGAATAAGAAGTAAGTGAAGGCACGTAGGGTGCATTTTGTTTGATGACATCAACATCAAGACTCTTAAAACTTATATTGTTAATTTTTTTGTATTTGTCGTCTTTCCTTTTGGAACTTTTTGGGTTAAAGACGTTGTAATGTAATATTTTGTACTACTGTATTAAACTTGTGGTTGGTGTTGTCTGTTACCTTTTTAATGAAACCCTACGCTGTCATACCTCGTGTTTCCGCTTTAGCGGGGTGTGACAATAAACCCCCAGAATAAAGGTTGATGTAAAGGCTAAGAAATCTGAAGAACCTAAGGTTCCTCCGATATCTGATGCCAAAGGCATTCTTGGTACATGCCCTGCTCATTTAAAACTTTCAAATGTTTATGCCTATGGTCCTAAAGCTACTTTCACCTATAGGAAATTCTATCATTGTGGACTTACTAACCATATTGCTAGTAAGTACCCCATAGCCACCAAAGCTGAGAAATCAGCTAAGGTGAAGATGACTGCCTCCAAGGCAAAGAAGATCACCCCAGGTGAAAAACAAGCCAAGGTGAAGAATACCACTAAGGTTAAGAAATTAACCAACGTGAAGGTTACCACTGATGTTGAATCATCAGATGCTGTGAAGACCGCTGATCCTTCCACTTCCTCTTCTACTGACAATTGTAGACCCATAGTAAAGTGGGTACCAATTAAAAATTAATCTTCCTTATGATTGCAGGTCTCGAAGGGTATCTGGTATCTTGATAGCGGCTGCTCTCGACACATAACTGGAGAAAAGAACATGCTCTCTAAATACAAGGAAGAGAAAGGTCCCTCTGTGACTTTTGGTGGAAATGGGAAAGGCTATACCAGAGGGTTTGGTGTACTCACTAATGGTACAACTACCTTCAGAAGAGTCGCTTACATAGAAGGACTGAAGCACAATCTTCTTAGCATCAGTCATCTATGTGATAAGGACTTCAAAGTATGATTTACTAAGAAAGCATGTTCAGTCACTGATAAGAAGGTAAAACTTGCTCTCATCAGTTATCGTTTTGAAAATGTTTATGTCATAAACATGGACTCAACAACCACTGAGAACATTTGTTTTCTATCCAAAGCCTCATCAGATGTCAACTGGCTATGGCATAAGAGGCTCTCTCATCTTAACTCCAAAACGCTGAACACTCTATCCTCAAAAGATCAAGTCACTGGCTTGCCTCAACTCTCATACGCTAAGGAATCTCTCTGCTCAACGTGTGAAAAAGGAAAATGTGGATCCCAGTTTGATCAAGTAACAATGTAAACACGTAACGATTAAGCTTTATATTGAATGAGTAGAGATAGTTACAAGATTGTAATTAAGAACACATCTCTTTCTCACTATTAGCCGTACCCTGATATGCTGATTAATCTCTAAAACTTCTACCCTAGTTACCTCTCTAATCACACTTTAAATACCTAGGCTTCAAGCCTTAGGCCCATGGCCCATAAACACTAATCTAAGCCCATTAAGCATAAAAAGGCTTTTACAAACAAATAAAGAAAACAATTCTTTTCTTTATATCACTTTCTATTTTATAGGACTTTTAGTCCTAACAATCTCCCCCTAAAGTTATATAAAAAAATACGATCTTGAACTCTTCATGTCTTGATGTTCTCTTTCTCTTGAATCTTTGATAGATGTTGGCTTTCATGACTTCAGGTATTTCACGCTCCCCTTTGAAATATGCTCTTAGTCTTCATAGTATTACGAGTTGAACCACGAGTTGAAGTGGCTTTGAAAAACTTCAGAACTTGTTGAACCAATATGCTCGAAAGAGGAATCAACTTGTTGCGAACACCACTTGATAAGGGATGAGAAGAACCATGCACTTGTAATCTTTTCTGTACAGATCATAAAAGTTACTCCCCCTCAACTTTTTCTTACTCCCCCTCAACTTGATAATCTGGGTCTTTGAACTTTTAAAACGTTTCTCCCCTTATGATGATGATTCATGTCTTTCAATCTGTATCAGTTCTCCCCCTCGTGATGATTAGGAGCATCCTGTAACTTCAAAGACAACACTGATGAGTAGCAAATTATCAGATAAAGACATTAAGTAACCAGAATCGGGTAATCAACTAACACATAAACACAAAAGTAACTGTTATCACAACAATTAAAATAATTGTGTGGCCTATGTTTAGAGTTGGCATCGGGGTATCTCTGATAGGACTTCCAGTTATCACTAAAGTAAAATATTAAAAATTACTTCTCAAACTGTTCCGGCAATATCACGAAGATATGCAATTGGAATCACAAAGACTCGTGCATGTGTGAATGAAAGAAATTATATCTGTTTGGCTCAAAAATTGATTTAACTTGGGACTCAAGTAAAAAATCAATTGACACAGTGATTAAGAAATGAAGTTCGGAGACCGGAGCTGATGTCATCCTTATTCAATATCTAAGACCTTCAAGTGAGGAATAGATAGATTATGTGCTAAATCTCCGTGCATTTATGAAACAAACATTTTTTGTGAGATGCTTGAGTGGCTGGGTGGGGTGACACGAGTTATCGACACTAGGTCCATGTCTGTTTCAATATTCATCTCCAAATAACAAGAATGAATAGATTGTGTGGTTACCCGGATAACTGACTCGGTTTGGAAAGGACCAATAATTCTTTTAAGTCCTGTCACAGCCTCACCATTTTTCTTTTCTCTCCAAACTCATCTATCATCTAGACCCCTCACTGATTTCTATAAATGGATGTGTTTCTTGGGTAGGTCCTTCCGGTTCTAGATAGACCATAGAAACAATGTAATTCTTAACACTCCTTTCACACCTTTTTTTTCAATTAAAATAGTTTAGTAAACATTGAAGCACACATTTAAAAATGAGTTCTAAACAGAAATGTTTAGAAGTCAAAGCATTGAAGAACGAGTCCTGATCTGAGATGATCAGAAGTCATAAGAAGTAAGTCCGAGTTTTGATCTGAGGTGATCAGAAGTCATAAAAATGATAAGGAATATCAAAGAACAAAGTCAAGCGCAAACTAGAGTGACTCATTGAGCACAGTGTTTGCAACAAATGATGCAATTGATCAGAAAGTTTAATTGTGAAGAACAAGTCACAATTATTATATCAGAGAAGAAGTGAATCATTATTAAGAAAGGACGTACTATGAGAACAAAATTGGAATTCAAGCGAGTGTATTTCCATCGAAAAATCAACAAAATATGTGAGACATTGAAATAACTAAATCAAGAAAATTTAACACATGGCAATTCTGGAATTTAAAATCGGAGAAAAACAAACACAAGTAAGTTTTTCAGGATGAATTACCATGGTTCTTTGAATTCACAAAAAAACATGTATGTGACAAATACCTTATACTCCCCCTAAAAAATAGCATAACCTTTGTGTTAGCTTCAATCTTCCTAATCATAGAAATACTTAGAAGTAGTGAAAAATAGGCTAAGTATAGAAAAGCCTCTCACAGAGGCTCTGCCACTTCTTCCAGAAGATCAAGTCCAGAAAGCCACAGAAGCTACAGAGGTAATCACAGAACCTCTGTAGTGCGCAAGAAGAAGATCAACTCGGAAACAAGTGGACTGCTCCACAGAAGGTCAGACCATAGAACGTCTGTAATGCCTTACAGAGCCTCTGTGGTCTGCTATGAAGACTTGGAAGATATTACTGGATACGTTCATCAACTTGCATGGAAAAGTACTGTCAAAACACGTGTCAAGCTCTGAGTGGACTCAATAGGGCATGGTACAAAATAGACGTCTGCGCCATTTAATGCATTTACCAATAGTACATCTGCTCCATTAAATGCGCATGGCTCAAACAACTGCTCACACCATCCAGTCCACTGTTCACACCATCCAGTTTACTATTCATGCCGTAAAAGGAACAGTGACCAACTTCATAGTCTTCTAAGAGTAGTATAAAAGGAAGTCTCATGTTGAGATCTTCCCAACAACAAAAACATAAGGAATCACTAATACTCTCAAGCTTTATTGTCAAATATCTGAGTGTTATATTCTCACACACACCAACAGTTCTTAATCTGTTCTTCGTTGTTCTTATTATATATATTGAATAACAGTAACTGTTCAAGAAATCCTTTTTATTCCTTACTGTTTTCTTTATATATGTGTGTTCTAATATCTATCAAACATATCTGTTAGTTTAATACGCTTCCGCATCAAACTCTAAACTCCACTAACAGATTGTTAATCTTGATTAAGTGTATATGGGTTCCAACACTTTGAATGCAGTCATGGGAACGAAATATTCTGAATTATCTCGCACATGACATCCCTGCAAAACGGATCATAAAGATTTTGGTATCCATGCTTTGATGGATCCTTAGTGGTTAGATGGCTTAAATGTAAAACGGGGATTGGGAATGCTATAGGTATCATACCAGTTGTTCACATACCTTGGATGTACGAAGTCACTCTTTCCACAATAAGTGCAACACATCTTTGCTCGGTTTAAACTGATCAGTTTAGCTATAGGGTAAACATGAGCAAGTGAACCAGTTTTGGAAATAAATGACTTTGTATCAACTACAGAAGAATTACGAGACTTGTTTCCATTACAGTCTTCTATAGTTGATTTCTTTCTCCAAACCATTTTTACTCTTCTAAAAACATGATTATCTGAAGAATCATTAAGCTCACTGTCAGAGGAACTAGAGTAGTAAGATTGTCTTTTGTGAGAATTACCGGTTTTTGAGCGTTTCTTTGACCGTCTTTTTGACTTAGATTTTGACGATTTTGGTTGAGAAACGTTTTTAGGGGCAGAAGTGGAACACTCCCCTCTTTGAAAATTAGTCGGTGTGGGCATTTTGTCCAAAAATTGAAGATGACTTGCAAGCTTTGGAGCAAAATCGATCTTAGAAATATCATCATCTTGACAAGCTGAGGAATTCATGAACTCAGAAAATCGATGAGCAGAGTCAAGTGGGGCCTCACCATCTGAGTCGGGCGAGGAGTTATCCGCAAATGGATTATCAAAAACCAGAAAAAGATTCTTTTGAACAGAATCGGGTTGGATGGCCTTACCTTTATCTTTAAAACTCAAATCTTTACCATTTGTGTCATCAGACACTCCTATAAAAGCTTTGCACAAGGAACTATCTGAATAGATCGGAGCATAGTCAAACGAGATTGTTTCAGGAGTGACATGCGTCATTGGAGTATCCACAGAATTCTCCTTAGCCATTCTCAGCGTTAAAGCTTCTGTCACCAAAGCAGACAGTTGAGAATTCAACTTAGCAATATCGGTTCGATAACACTCTCTTTCTGATTCGGGTAATGTCTCGGGTTTGGTCTGTTTGAGCTTTTCAATATTGTCTAAAAGTACAGTCCTTTCGGTTTCATAAATGATCTTATCTCTCGCAATCGATTCTTCAAGTTTAAAAATGATGTTTTCCAAAATCAGAGGTGGAACATGACGTTTGAACTCTGATTTATCGTTAGAATCTACATCTCGTGTTGCCGTAACGGGAACCGGAGTTTCCACCGTTTTGGCAAGCGAACAAATGTCGAAGTAATCGTTGGAGAGATAAGGAGTTTTTCTTTTTAAATATGATGCATTAAGCGTTTCGCACACGAAAGGGATCTGTACATTTATGTTTTTCCTAGGTGGCTCATCATCCGATTTAGTGTTCTTTTCAGACTTAGGATTATCAGATTTAGGTTTAGCCTCTATTTTTGGTAGAGGAATACATGTTTTTCATTTAAAATCCTCTTTCTCCTCATCTTCCGGGGATGGCTTGGTCCACTTGATCTTGTACTCAGGATATTTCTTATCTAGGCCCATGAAGTTGAATTCATAAAGTGTGGGAACCTTAGACAATATTTTCTTTAGGTAACACGGATTATCATACCCGAGTCCCCATTGTGAGTTGTAACATTTGAACTCCTTTGGTTTGTTCAAGTGAATGGTTTGGTCTGTTTGACCTCGCTTGTAAAGTATGGATTCAAGATCCTTAAGCTTGTTAGTCAAATTATCATTTTCCTTTTGAACGGTTAAGCGAAGATTGAAAATCTTATTATTCTCTTCCTGAGACTTACTGAGCTTTTCGGTGATGTCAGATAATTGGGTTTCTAGGGATTCGGCTCTTTTTGAAATGGCTGAGCATTCAGATTGATAATTTTCTATCACACATTTGTCCTCAGCCTTTTCAATAGCTAGCTTGCCTATGGTATGATATTTTATTTTAGCATCGGCTTCTAGCTTAGAGATTTGCGCTTCTAAATTAGAAACTTTCTCTTTGAGCTCAGAGTAAGTCGGGTAAGACATTGTTACTCGAAAAATGTGATCGTGAGACAATTCAAGATATTGATCCAAAAATAATCAAACGGTGTATCAAAGAATACACAAATGTCCCCCTTTGGCGACTTAGCAGCGCCCCGAGAAAAATTTTTAAAACTGAAGGGTCAGAACACTCTCGGATTTGTGATCCGGGTGTGGTTTCCGGAGAGGAGATTCGGAATCAAACAATAGGACCCGGAATCACAAGGATCCGGAATCTTTGGATTAGATCCGGAATTGAGGCAAGAACCGGAATTATGGAGATCCGGAATCAATAATAAAAAAACCGGATCCGGAATTGGAGTTGTGGATCCGGAATTGGAGTTACCGAGAATTTGAGAACCAGATCTGGAATGCTTGCGTTTCTTGTGGATCTTGATTGTGGGTTCCGGAATTAAGAAAGGAAATACGTACCGGATCTGGAGTCAAGTACCGAAACCGTAATAAAGATCCAGAAATGAATATCGGAAGGTGGGAACAGGAATTAGAGTTCCGGAATCAAGTATCCGGAAATAAAGATCCGGTATCAAACACCATTATCCGGAATTATAAGGAACCGGAACCAGCAACTAGGATCTGGAGTCTCAAGGATCCGGAAACAAATACCGGAAGTGTGGAGATACGGTACAATGTGGGATCCAGAAATAGTTTAACAAAACTGTCTATGAACTTTTCCATGGGAGAAAGCCATCTATCAACATTCTTCTTATCTTTGGTTGTCAATGTTTCATCTTAAACAACAGGGATACTCTTGGAAAATTCGATCCCAAAGTTGACGATGGAATATTCCTTGGATACTCCTCAATATCCAAAGCCTTCAGAGTCTTCAACTAGAGAAGACAAACTGTTAAATAAACCATTCATATCACCTTTGATGAATCCCGTTCAGTAAATTCAAAACCAACTGTTGAAAACTCCCACGACACCTCCGCTGACACTTAATGTCACTGCCTATAGAGGAATGATCGGCTCTCTTTTGTATCTTACACCGAGTCGACCTGATATCATGTATTCTACTTATCTTTGTGCACGTTATCAATCTGAACCTAAAGAATCACATCTGATCGCTGGAAAGCGAATTTTCAGATATCTGAAGGGTACTCCAAACCTAGGTCTTTGGTATTCCTATTGTTAGGACCATAAATGTCTTATTAATTAGAAAGTTATATAAAGAATAATAGAGTTTACTTATTTATTGTAAAAGCCTTAATAATGGTTAATGGGCTTAGATTAGCTTAATGGACCTTGGGCTTTAGGGACTAAGCCCTTGGTATTTATAGTTTGTTTTAGAGAGGAGTAGGTCAGCCTTGTTAGATTAATCACTTTTAGTTTGATGCGCCTCATAGGGAGATAGATAGAGTTTGATTTTTATTCCAATATATGTAACTCTCGTTAATCATTCAATAAAGTTAATCATTCATCATATACATTATTACTTCATCATACTGGGATCTATATGTAGTATCAGAGCAGAGAGACAAGGAATTTGATTCAAAAATGTATCTATTGTGTTCATCGATTACAATACGGCGCCTCCAAGTAACTCTTTTTGGTTTTTTGGTTTTTTGGTTTTTGCTCAAATTATCGATATTTGATTGCTTAAATCTATTCATTTGAGTCATTAATTGCATTTGTGAAGTTTCGTATTCAAAATCAAAGGTTGTGAGCATTATTTTTTTTTAAAATTGGGTTCTAGGTTTATCTTTTGTGTTCATAAATTTTCTATTGAAAATTAAAATCTAGGTTATACTTTGGTGAAAAATCAATTTGGGTTTGTTAGTTTTTGTGTTCCTAGATTGTGTTTGATCTCCAGGAAGCAAAATTGATTATCTGGATTGAAATATAGATCTGATTCTTTCGATCATGTAACTTTCCCGGTAAGTTCTTCTTTCCCGATTCCTTCATATACCTGAATTCCCCATATCCGGTTTCTTAATCCCGATCACATTAACCAGATTCCTTTTTCCCGGATTTCTGAGTATCCGGAACCATTCCCGGATTGAGAATTATCCGGTACTTCCACTGTATCTGGGTTTCTCTCAATACACGCTACCCGGATTTCTCTTGTTACCCGGATTTTCCTACCCGGATTCCCATAATCCGAATTCTTTTACCGGATTTCACATCACAATCGCACAACCTGGTTCAATACCCGGATTAATCTGCCGGACACATTTTGTGACAGTGAACCTAATGAAGATTGGATTGGAAGCGTTGAATGTGTCTTTCAAGAAACAGACGGTGGAGGTGAATAAAACTATTGCCAAGTTATCGGAGGATGTACAAAGGGCAATAATGGGCAAATATGTTCTGTAAGAAGCTGAACCTGAATCTCAACCACCACCAAAATCTACTACATCACCATTCCCAAGCCAAACCCCTCAACCAAAACAAACTTTACCTACCCATGAGTTGAAATCCCAGCTACTTGCTAGATTACTTGAGCAAGGTGACAACAATAATCAAGAGGAAGTGGAGTTGGTTGGTCTTCTGAGAAAACAGATAGAAATTCAGTCTCAACTGGCAACCAAATTAGATCTATAAGTTATTTAGTTATCCATTCAACAATTAACGCAAGCTATGACTTCAAGGTTCAAAGCACTATTAGACATGGTATCAGTCTTAGAACAATCTTGCATGTCACAAGCTCAAAGCTCAAAGAGAAAGCATGATGACCATGATGATCCTGATCACCATGAGAGGGAGGAAAAACCGAGAGTTCATGATGCTAGTGGATCGGTCAATGTAATTGAAGTTGTAGAATCTGATCAGGGATTAGGTTTTCAAAGTGAACGGCAGGCTGATGATAATGCTATGGAAGTACTTGATGATATCACACCTACGGTTGAAAAGCCTAACGATGGTGATAAAAGGACTGAAGAGGAAAGAATGGTAGATAATCTTTTTCAGGATATTGTATATGTGAATTTTGATGATGAGCTGGAAAGGTTGGCTAGCAGAATTAAAGAGGAAATTGACGAAGTATTCATGGTTGATTCAAAACCTGTTGCTGATGATGATGATCATCATGATGAGGATGATGATCATGATAATATCTTAAAACAAGATGATCCAGTGATAGTAGTTCCTGAACTTTCTGATCTATCGGAGGGCATTCCAGATCCAGTTTTAGAAAGAGAAATGAGGTTGGTATAAAAGATAGTCAATCCTGAAAGTCAGACTAGCAAAGGCAAACAGTGGCAAAGGGTAATGATTCTAACACCATTCCAAGAAGATGTGTAGAGAAATTTGTTTGTCAAGGATGTGCAATTGATAAATTTGGTAGAATTGTATGGTATTGAGAAGATGGCTCCGTTTCATCAGACTGAGTACATCTACATGATGAAGAATAAGTACCAAGACAAAGATTGGGTGAGAACTAATAAGAGAATTGTGAAGATAGACAAGATTGAGTCAAGGAAACTTCTAAATGTTTGGTTTCACGAATTCACAGTTGTCAGAACAGATGAAAAACCGTGGGTCTTTACTAAAGCAGATTTCAAGAGTCTTGCTATTGATGACCTTTTGGATCTTTATGACATACTTTCCCGGAGACTCATAAGGAATATTAAATGGTCCGAAGCCTATCATGCCGTTAAAAGATACATGAAGAACCTGATCAAATTTTCCTACCTATCAGGCATTCAAATGGCTCTTGAAGCAAAATGAACAAGTGTCAACATCCTTAAACTGAATCAAAGACTTGCTGACATCCAAGGTGTTCCTGTGCATAAGATTTTGGAGAAGCCAGAATTTGGGGTAGTTTATTTCAACCAGAAAAAGAAGAAGAAGTTCCTGAGATTGGTTGAAACAAACAAATATTCAGATGGTACTCTGAAGCTATTGAAGATGCATCTAGATAACAAAGTTAAGAAGGATGAGGATAAAACAATGGTGTTAGAGCCCAAGACAAGAAAGCTTGTTGACGGAGCTTTGGAAGTGATTAATCAGAGGATTGAATACAGACGTGCCCTACGAAGTTTTGAAGTGATCTATGGAATAAGGAAGAAATACGTGCCTCCGGAAGAGCTTATCTGATTACTCAACTTTTGATACAAAGAGGGATAATATTAGTGTCAAATATGAAGTTGTATAAAGTTGAGGGACTAAATATGTAATTTGTATTCCTTGGTATAAATAGCTTTTGTCAAGCTATTCCTTGTAATGTTTTTAGAACTCATATTCCGCCACTTTTAATTCTCTCTATACCTTGTACTTGCATATTGATTCTAATAGAGATTGAATGACATTTGTTAGCTCCAACTTCTGATAGAAGAAGTATTGAAAAATAGGCTAAGTCAAGATCGTCGCCAGAGCCTCTGCCGAGACACCAAGAGCAAACCATTTTACATAAGACTTTCAGAGGACAAGGCCACAGAGCCTCTGTCAGCCTTGATAGAGCCTCTGTGGTATGAAGACTTGAAGAATGAAGCTACTTGAAGATGAAGACAAAGACGATCGTGCCTCTACTGTACGAAGATTATGAAGATCATTCGTACAAGGTGTGCCCTGCACATTCCACGTGTCAACCTCTGATGGGTTACAGCCTTTGCAGATTGCGGTGCACTACATTAACGTTGTACATGGTGTCTGACCCACAATGTTGTCTTTGTACCTTAGTACTTCTTGTCTACCTTTTGTCCCCTGTAAAGTAGTATAAATAGAAGGCTCTTGTAGAGCTTTTCTAGTAACTTTGCACAATACACACACACCTGATTAGAACAGATTATTTCACACACTCAAAGGTGTTCTTAGTGTTCTTGAGAGAATTAAATAGAAGTGAATCATTGAGCTAAACTCTTGTGTTATTACTGTTTCACGTGTTTAGATTCTGTGTGTAGTCTCTATCGAGCATATCTCCTTAGCCGCATACATATTTGTTCGCACTATCGAGATTAATATCATTGTTGAGTCAATATTGGGATCAACAATTGGTATCAGAGCGAACTTTGATTTTCAATATCAAAGGATCCACTCTAACAATGATGTCGACTCTTTTTGGTAGAAATTTGGACTGATTTTGACCTGTTCTTTATTCATTTCAAAACAACCCCTGTTTTTCTGCTATTCTCGACTTGTTCGACTGTAGTAAACTGACAGGCACTGTTTCTTTGGTTAAATCTTTCCATTAAGTGCATTGTTCAAGGTTTTAAAGCTCTAAACTCATTTCGAAGAGTCTGTTCCATCAGTTGAAAACTTTCTATTCATACTATGTTTTCTACTATTTTTCAAAACTGTTCAAAATGGCAAACACTGCCAACTACTTTTCTACTGGTTCTTTAACCAAACCCCCCACTCTACTCAGAGATGAGTATCCCCAATGGAAGATACGAATGATTCATTTCTTTGAGGGTACTGACAAAGAACTCCTCCATTACATCTATAACCCTCCTTTCGTTCCTATGGTCACAGTACCACGTGTACCAGCCACAAGAGACACTCCAGAAGACCCGGAGTATGACAAACCAAAGTCTGTTGACAACTGGTCTCCACAGGACTGGGAGAAGTATGAGTTCGCACAGAAGTCCAAGACACTTCTGATAATGGCCATTCCAAATGACCTCTTCCAGTCTCTGGACGCATGTGAATCTGCCCACGATCTGTGGAAAGAACTAGAGAAACAATTAGAAGGTGGAGCTAAGACTCAGAAGACCAGAAAGGCTTAATGTATCAATGAGTACTATGCTTTCAAAGCTCTGCCGTCAGAGACTCTGCAAACCACATACGATAGATTCATCTCGCTGATCAACAAGTGCAAGAAGTTCGGGATCCACAGAACCTCTGAGGAGAACAACATCATGTTTCTAAAGAGCCTAAACGAAGAATGGCTCCAACTGTCCATGTCCCTGGACACCTAGACTCTGTCAGATATCTACGGAGCATTGGCTGCTCAAGAACCTCATATTGCTCAGTCAAAAGTCCAGACTGGTAGACCTCTTGCGCTGGTTGGCAAGACTACAGAGACAAAAGAAAAGCCTAAAAAGGAGAAAGTTGTGGAAGAGAAGAAGGAGAAAAAGAAGAAGGTACTAGTGGTGGATAGTGAGGAGGAAGAGCTGGTGGATGAAGAAGAGGAAACCATGGCCTCGATTGCTAAATCTTAGCTTTATTGACAAGAGAGTTTGGCAACAGAGGTTACCGCAAGAAGACTGGGTATGAACGTGATGGGAAAGATGTTCGGGGTGAGAAGTATGATTCGAGGAATCAGGGAAGAGAAATTTCGAATGACCAACAGAGGTCAAATGACAGAGGTGACAGAGGTGGTGACCAACAGTGGTCAGGTGACAGAGCTGGAAATGCTCCACAGAACCAGGGATGTTTCAACTGTGGCAAGCCAGGCCACTATGCTGCAGACTGCATAAGCAAACCAAATCGCCCACAGAGGGACTCTGCTTTCTATAAAAAGAAGGCAGAGTACTATGCTTAGAAGTGAATCTTCTGACGAAGGTGAGAAGAAGAATGCATTGTTCTGTGGGATGGCAGAAGTCAGCTCCTCAGATTCTGACAGTGAGGTATCCACTTCTGACTCGTACTCTAATGAAACTAAAGCTAATTTACTTAAATTGACAGAAGAACACACTGAACTTAAAAAGACTTGCGCTGATATTCAGAAAAAGCTTGCATTCTTTGAGAGAGAAGACAGGCTTCTCACTCAAGAAAAGGCAAAAATATCTTTGGAAAAGGAAGAGATTGAAACTAATTGGCATAAAAATCTAAATCCTTTAAAAGAAAAGATTTCAGATCTCAATTATGCCCTTAAAGCTAAAACAAAGGAACTTTTAGACAATGAAAGTGACAGAATGAATATTCTTGCTCTTAAAAACTTCTTTCAAAGAGAAAGAGAAGTCCTTCATCAAGACCTACTCAGCAGAGACCTTTTAATTAAGAAATATCAAGATGCACAGAAGGTATACGAAAAAATAAATACACAAATAGGAAGAAGTGGAATTGGCTTCTGTGATATAGATCCTTATACTGGAACCAAAAGAGACAAGTCCCTGTCTTCTCTGTTTTGTATTGGAAGTACAAGAAAACCAGGATTTCCAAATTTACTCTCTGTAAGCAAAAGGCAGAAAATCTCTGGGGAACCTCATAAGAGGAAACCTCTAAAGATGATAAATGTGTGGTATCAAAACGCAGATTTATCACCCTCAGCCTCTGTCAAAAGAGACTCCAAATCTAAGAGATATCTGAAAACTCAAGATCAAATAGGAATCTTCAAGTTTGGTGACCCTGAGACTCACACCTAGGTTTCCTTTGTCTGCACAATAGACTCTGAAAAGAAACTATCGGCAGAAGCACCTGAGTTTATGCCTCATTCTTCAGAAGAAAAACAGCAACATATTTCTGAAAATGAGTAGATGGAAATTGGCAAAAATGATTTTTATAAAAACCTCTGTGCATCCTCTGCCAAACAAAATCTCTCAGAGGAAATCTTGATGAATACTTCTGTTGAATTGGAAGAGATTCCCGAAAGAAAGGAAAAAAGCGAGTATGGCACATGCTCAGAAAATCCTTCCTCTGTCGACAGAGATCTCAGTGACTCAACCTCTGTATACGAGGACGACTCATCCTCTAACGAATCTGAGACTGACTCAATTAAGTCAGATATAATTCCTTGTGAAACAGAGGGACTTAAACTTCCCTCTGGAATTCTTAACAGAATCATTCCTCCGAAGGAGAAAATCACAAGTGTTCCTATCTGCCCGGATTTCTTGGACATGTGTATACAAGTCAAAACCTCTTTTGAGCTTGAGAAAATCAAACTTGAAAAGGAAAAGTCCTCTCAAAGTTCGAAAACTACAAAACCTTTTAGGCCATTTCAAGAAAAACTAACTTGGCAACAAAAAAGGTAAATGGGTGGAAAATAACAAGTCTTTTGCTTCTGTGACAGTGAAACCAGCTGAAGTTCACCACAGAGGATTGGGCCAACAGAAGGCTACTCTCAAGAGAGAATTTTCAAAACATCAATCTAGCCTAGATAGGTCTTCTTGTAATAGGAAGTCTAATGCTAGGAAAGATTGTAATAATAAAGCCTTTGTACCCATATTCAGTGCTTTTAATGAAAAGTTCAAGCAAATTTCTTCGCATATTCATTATTGTCATTGCTTCAAACTTATGCATCAACTGAACCAACACTTTTCTAGCCCTCACTGTTTCCTCTCTAGACCCAAAAAGAATGCAAAATTCAAGGGTAAGAAGAAACCAGATGGTTCCTCAAAAGAGGATAAAACCAAAACTAAGCATGCTAAGGCAACCTTAAAGACCCCTAACAAACCTGGACCCATTTGGAAATGGGTACCTAAAAATATCTGATGATGTTGCAGAAGCAGTATGTGCCGATATGGTACCTAGACTCTGGGTGCTCAAGGCATATGACTGGAGACAGAGGTCTACTATCCTCATATAAAGACAAACATGGAGGAGGATCGGTGACCTTTGGAGATAATAAGAAAGGGTATATAAAAGGTGATGGAGTCATCAAGAAAGAAAATATAACTGTATGCAAAGTTGCATATGTGGATGGCCTTAACCACAATCTTCTCAGTGTTAGCCAACTTTGTGATACTGGTTTCGATGTCATGTTCAAAAGAACCTTCTGCTCTCTGCAAGGGGAAGATACAGGAGTTGAACTTCTGCGAGCCGAACGAAAGAATGATTTGTACCTCGTGAACTTCAGTGTCAAGAACAAAAAGGACAAGCTCTGTATTGTTGCCTGTAAGAACGAAGAAGCTTGGTTATGGCATAACAGGTTCTGTCATCTAAACTTTCATACTCTTGATAAGCTTGTTAAACTTGATCTAGTTAAAGGTCTGCCAAATGTCAAATTTAGCAAAGATCATTTGTGTTCTGCTTGCGAAATGGGAAAACTCGAGAGAGCTTCCCATAAAGGCAAGACTGGTGTGTCTTGCCCTAAGCCTCTGTACATGCTTCATGTGGACCTCTACGGTCCCATCGCTACATAGAGCCTAGGTGGCAAAAAGTATATGCTAGTGTTGATTGATGAATACTCGAGATATACGTGGGTAGAATTTGTCAGAAAGAAATCAGATGTTCCAAACATTCTGATTAATCTAATGAAAAGAATCCATGTTCTTTATGAGGGCAGGATTCAAAAGTTAAGAAGAGACAATGGCACAGAATTCAAAAACTCTGTCATTGAAGCTTACCTCACAGAAGAAGGTATTTCTCATAACTTCTTTGCTGCATGCACCCCACAACAAAATGACGTGGTCGAACGCAAAAACCACACGCTTGTGGAGGCTGCAAGAACTATGCTGACAGCATCTGGATTGCCCACTTTTTTCTAGGCAGAAGCTGTGTCAACCGCTTGTTTTACCCAAAATCGATCAACGATAGTGAAAAGACACATCAAAACACCTTACCATTTGATCAACCAAAGGCAACCAAATATCAAGTTCTTCCATGTATTTGGATGCAAGTGCTTTGTCCTCAACGACAGAGAAACTAGAGGAAAGTTTGATGTTAAAGCAGATGAAGGCAAGTTCATAGGGTACTCTGCCACTTCCAAGGCCTACAGAGTTTACCTTCTGCGGACCCGATCCATTGTGGAGAGTATCAATGTCACTTTTGACGATTCTTTTCAGAAGACTTCTGAACAAATCAGTTTAGAACTCGGTCTGAAAAAGGAATCCTCTGGCATCTCCAAGACAAGAGAAGCAGAACTAAATTTGCTATTTGAAGAGATGTTCCATGATGATATTGATCCCTCTGCGGGAGCCACCAGAGCCTCTGGAGAGACATCCTCTGCCGACTAGACTAATTCAGGTATATCTCTAACTGGTCCCTCAAATACTTCACCCTCCTCCATTAATAATACAGATGCAAGTGTCGAGGGGGAGCAAACAGAGGATGATGTGAGCAAGAATACCACTACAGAGGCACTGGAAATACCAACTCCAGCAACTACAGAGGAACCAATACCAGAGGAGAATGAGGATTCAGTCTCCATATCCTCAGAGGAATCAATTCCAACTCTTATCGAAATACCTCGACAAGTTGAAGCACCATATTCTAGCACATAAGTACCATCTACAACAGAGGTTGCACTAGAACCAACGAGTGCAACCACAGAAGTTCAACTGGATGATGCAAATGACCACCTTCCAAGGATGACAAAGTGGACAAAAAGCCATCCTCAGAGCCAAATAATTGGCGATCCTTCTGAAAAAGTCAAGACAAGTTCAGCCACTGCTAATTTTTGTTTCTTTACAAACTTTATCAGTGTAATCGAACCCAAACGTGTTTCTAAAGCCTTAGATGATCCAAATTGAGTTGAAGCTATGAAAGAAGAGCTTCTCCAGTTTGAGCGAAACAAAGTATGGACCTTAGTTCCTCTACCAAGAGGGAAACAAGCTATAAGGACAAAAATGGGTCTTTAGAAACAAGAAGGACGAGGATGGGGTGGTCATCAGAAACAAGGCGAGATTGGTGGCCAATGGATACTGCCAAGCAGAAGGAATAGACTATGATGAGACTTTTGCCCCTGTTGCACGGCTCGAAGCGATAAGGATCTTCTTAGCCTTCACAGCCCACAGAGGTTTTAAAGTTTTTCAAATGGATGTCAAATCCGCCTTTCTGAATGGTCAAGTTCAAGAGGAAGTGTACGTCCAATAGCCACCAGGGTTCGAAAGTGCCAAGTACCCAAACCATGTTTACTATCTTGATAAAGCTCTGTATGGACTGAAACAGGCTCCAAGAGCATGGTACAAACGCCTTTCAACCTTTCTCCTTGGTAATGATTTCGAAAGAGGTACCACTGACACTACTTTGTTTTATAAGAAAAAAGGTGAGGAGATTCTGCTTGTGCAGATATATGTGGATAATATTATATTTGGCTCTACCAATGCACAACATTGACCAGAATTCGAGCAACTCATGCAAAGCGAATTTGAAATGAGTATGATGGGAGAATTAAACTTCTTCCTAGGACTCCAAGTCAAACAATCATCAGAAGGAATTTTTATAAATCAAGCAAAATATGTCTCTGACATTCTTTCTAAATTCAAGCTCTCTGATACCTCTGTCATGAAGACCCCCATGGCCACTGGATCTAAGTTACACTCAGATCTAGAGGGAAAATCTATTGAGTGCAAGCTCTACAGAGGCATGATTGGGTCTCTTTTATACTTAACAGCCAGTAGACCAGATATAATGTATTCCACATGCCTCTATGCAAGATATCAAGGTAACCCTAAGGAATCCCACCTTCTTGCTGTAAAGAGGATCTTTAGATACCTAAAGGGAACCAAAAATCTTGGCCTCTGGTATCCAAAGAACTCTGGCTTTGATCTCATGGCTTATACGAATTGAGACTACGGAGGATGTAAGCTTGACCGAAAGAGTACCTCTGGGAGTTGCCAATTCCTGGGTGGTAAGTTAGTCAGCTGGACTTCAAAGAAGCAGAATTGTGTGTCGACGTCTACAACAGAAGCCGAATACGTTGCTGCTGCTAGTTGTTGCTCCCAGGTTATGTGGATGCAAACTCAGCTAAAGGACTATGGTCTTGACATTCAGAAGATCCCCATCCTCTGTGACTCAAAGAGCGCCATTGCAATCTCTGATAATCCAGTACAGCACTCTAAAACGAAGCACATTGATATTCGGTACCACTTCTTGAAGCATCATGTTGAACAAGGCACTATCGAGATGTACTTTGTGTCCACGGAATTTCAGCTTGCAGACTTATTCACCAAGGCACTGATGAGAAAAGATTCCTTTTCTTGGTGGGTAAGTTAGGTATGCTAAACATGAGTTGATCCCTCTGTAAGTGAGACTTGATCTTCCTGTAGATATGTATATATATTTAACTCTTCTTGTATGTAAATTCTTTATCATTAAAAATTATGTACCCAACAGAGCTTCTGTAGAATTAGTCAGAGCCTCTGTCAATTGCCACAGAACCTCTGATGAGTCTACCATATGTTGTACGCTTTACTTATCACATCTGATCCAAGCATAGGTCAAGGGGGAGCAGAAGGAGGCCTTGAATTGATCTACAGAAGTTGATAATTCAAGCGGGAGCCAAAGAAGAGTATTGGTCAACCAAATCAACAGAAGTCAGGGACTATGTCGTGCAAAGGAGAATCGAAGAGTGAGTATCTCGCACAAAACCTTTTTCCAAAACAGTTTTCTAGGACACCAATTTCCAAATATGTCCTAAAAACAGTTTAAAACTGTCAAAACTTTGGATGATCAAAACGTTTTATGAGCTGTCCGTTATTAGAAATTTTCGGTCATAGAGCCTCTGCTGAGCTCAACAGACCTTCTGTAACTGCAAATTTTGTTCGGACACTCTATCGATCATTTCCACTGTTTTTTCAAATATTTTTTATAAATGCGCAAGCTCAGAGGTAAGGAGAAAAGGCTTCAGATCACAGAGCTCATTCCACCACAGAGCTTCTGTCGATTCTGATACTTAGGCTTTTATAAGGGTTCTGAAAGATGTGGGTTATTTATGAAAGTGACAGACATTCGGGTGTAGAAATGCCCACACTCCAAGCATTAATGGGAGCCGCACGACGTCTTGTCGTACTCTGGCACCTCTGATGTGGCACGATCTCATTAGACGTGTGTGCCACACGTTCCTATGAAACGTTGAACCCAGCTGTAAGAACTTGAGTGCGGGCCCCAAAATTTCATTAAATTCATTTTTACTGTGGAATTCTATCTGTTTCTACCTCTCACTATATAACCCCGTTTACTCCCTCTCTTCCTCTTTTACGATTTTCTCTCCTAATTATCTCCGGCGAACAGTGCAAAAACCTTTAACTCTACATTTTCTACTCCATTTCTGCAAGTAATCATCCATGGCTACCTCCAACTCTCCGGCGAACTCCCCTGCTCAGTCTGAGCATTCTCAACATCCTTTTCCAGCAAGGACCCTTGAGCAAGAACACAGTGGAGACTCTATGGACTTTGCTCCGACAACCCACCTACAAAACTTTTTGGACCATGACCAGTTCGAAAATGTCCTTCCCATTAAACCAAATAACCATTATTTGGTTCCTTCAAGAACTGCTTTTAGGGACGAACATGACGTTTTATTGAACATCCTGGAAAACCACCCCCTAAACTCACTACTAACCAAGAATGTCACAAAGATCCCTGCCAGATACCTGAACCAGTTCTGGCAGAGCTGCTGTTACGATGAAGAAAACAGAAAAATCAACGGCTACATATCCAAACCTGACAGATCAGAAAACATTGAACTAAAGTTCAACAGAACCATGCTCACACTGGAGTTTGGCCTATCCACCAGAGGACTTTAGGCATCAAGGATTACGCAGAGATACCTTCTGACAGAGAGCTCTGTGATTTCGCAGAGATGTTGAGCTACAACTGTAACAACCCCGATTTCCAAATATACAAATAACATATATTCATGCCATAATATCATCAAAAGATACATTATATATAACACATTCGGTCCCAAAGTCTAGGTAACATAAAAATAAACGAGTACAAATTTTTCGCGGAATACAATACATGTTGATTAATAACAAAGTCATGGGTTCAAAACATAGTTATGTCATCAACACAAAAGTCTTCACAAGAGATATCCACGGCATAAACCTTTCACTTGCCCTTACCCGATCCACCACCTGGAATACATATTTTTAAAACAGAAAAATGAGGGTTAGACCTAATGGTCCAGTGAGAAAATCCCTGTCAGTTGAAACTTGCCAAGAATCCAATTAAATAAAACCTTTTTATACAAACACACATATATTACACGTAATTAAATACCAACCAAGACTTGCGTTTCGTATCCACTCATTCCCCTTTATTCCTCCACAATTGGACAAACTAGTGGTTGCAAGCCAACTAGTCAATTTACTCTGTTGTACAACATCTACAGTAAACACGCATGTCCGCTTACCGGAACCCGGCAATACACCGGTCCGCACCTCGGATCCCGGCCCCGTATTCTCGCAGAATACTCATATAATTACAGTATACCATCATGTATATAAACATTTCAATAAAAACACATAATCACATTATGTATCACATTCTCAATCCATACATATCCATTTCATATATATATAAATCACATATATATGTATTCCAGTTGAAAAACGTTTTAAAATAAAACTCACCTGAATGCTTTTCCAATAGTTCTCCAAAAATCTCTTCAACAAGTCCCACTTTTATCTTTGAATTTTACTATCTGAAATAGTAAATTAACAAGAATACACCTCATTAATAAATCTGTATTTTAACACTTTTCGCAACCCACTATTGCGAAAACCTCAGAACTCGCAACCCACTGTTGCGAAAACCTCAGAACTCGCAACCCACTGTTGCGAAAACCTCACTTCTCGCAACCTACTGTTGCGAAAACCTCACTTCTCGCAACCTGCTGTTGCGAAAACCTGAAAAAGTACTGTTCACCGTCTTTTTTTTATAAGCTCAGCAAAAACGACTTTCAGTCCAATATTTACCCAGAAATGATTTTTAGACTCATATTGACATTCTAAACATAACCAAAGACCCATATACCTTTCTATAATTACTTAAAACCCAAATATAAACTTCTAAAAACTTAAATATATAAAAGGGAAAGGAATCAGATGATCACCTGAACTGTTTACTGCATAAACACTAAAATCCCAGCTATGGAGATCAGATTCTTTATTCTTCTTCTTGACCCTTCTTCGATTTCACTCTCTTTTTCTCTCTTTTCACCTAGCCAAAGGTAAACACACACACACACACACACTCTTGTTTTGCTTTCAAATGAAAAGGAAAAGAGACACCACCTCCTAATCATCCAAAAAGGACGGTATGGAGGGAACACCTCCATACTCCTCCCCCAACAACCACACTTTCTCTTAAAAATACCAAAATAACCCTCTAACTTTCTTATAATATAAAAGACTAACCCTTAACTTATTTTTCCATAACTAACTAAAATAAAACTTATATAAATAAACTTCTAAATTCTAAAATACTAAAATACTACTGGTCAATTAACAAAATAAAATACCTGGTTATTACAACATCTCCCCCTTAAAAGAATTCCGTCCCGGAATTCAGTCAAGCGAAAAGATGAGGGTATTTGGCTCTCATCTCCGACTCCGATTCCCATGTCGCATCCTGACCTCTATGATGTTTCCACTGAACTTTCACTTGCCTGATCTCTTTGTTCCGCAACACTTTAACTGTGTGATCAACTATGGCTTCCGGTTCCTCCACGTAGTTCAACCTTTCATCAACTTGAATATCTGGTAGAGAGACAGCCTGATCTGGCGTAACCAAACATTTCCGAAAGTTCGATACATGAAACACGTTGTGGATACGGCTTAACTCTATCGGTAGATCCAATCGGTAAGCTACTTCACCAATTCTTTCTGTAATTGCAAACGGTCCAATATACCTCGGGCTAAGTTTACCTTGCCTTCCAAATCTAATGACTCCTTTCCAAGGCGAGACTTTCAACATCACGAAATCCCCAACTTGAAACTCTAACGGTTTCCGGCGTCGATCTGCGTAGCTTTTCTGTCTGTCTTGAGCCACTTTCAAACGTTCTCGGATCTGAGTAACCTTATCCGCGGTTAGCTGAACTATTTCTGGTCCCGCTAATTGTTTCTCTCCCACTTCATTCCAACACAGAGGCGTTCGACATTTTCTACCATACAATACTTCAAACGGTGCCGCTTGAATGCTGGAATGATAACTGTTGTTGTAGGCAAATTCGATCAATGGTAGATGTTTATCCCACGATCCCCCAGAATCAACTATACAAGCCTGGAGCATATCTTCTAAAGTCTGGATTGTTCTTTCACTCTGACCGTCGGTTTGAGGATGGTATGCTGTACTTAACTTTATCTGCGTCCCCATCTCCCTTTGAAATCTTCTCCAAAATCTCGAAGTAAAACGACTATCCCGATCAGAAATAATCGAGATTGGAACCCCATGTCGAGTTACTATTTCATCAATATATAATTTGGCTAAGCGTTCCATCGAATCAGTTTCCTTTATTGGTAAGAAATGAGTAGACTTCGTCAATCTGTCAACAATTACCCAAATAGAATCAAATCCCTTCGAAGTCCTTGGTAGCTTAGTTATGAAGTCCGTAGTAATCTGCTCCCATTTCCACATCGGTATTTCCAATCGCTGCAACTGACCAAACGGCCTTTGATGTTCAATCTTTACCTTCTTGCACGTATTACAATCTTCCACATGCTTTTAGCAACACTTCTCTTAATCCCTGGCCACCAATAAAATTGTTTCAAATCTCTATACATCTTATTCGTACCTGGATGAATAGAGAAACGAGATTTATGAGCTTCTTGTAGTACACGATCGCGTAACCCACCCAAACGAGGCACCCAAATTCTTCTCCCCAAACACAACAACCCGCGATCATCTTTTTCTAGTAATTCTGACAACCCCACTAATCGTTCTGACTTCAGATGTTCTTCTTGAAACGCTTCTATTTGACACTTTTGCAATTCTTCAAAGATACTCGGTAGAAGTTCAGCCCTTAACGAAATAACTCTTATTGTTCCACTCCTTTCCTGACGACTCAAGGCATCGGCCACCACATTCGCCTTTCCCGGATGATAGAGAATTTCACAATCGTAATCATTCACCAATTCCAGCCATCTCCTTTGCCTCATATTCAATTCTTTCTGGTCGAAAAGATGTTGGAGACTCTTGTGATCAGTAAAAATATGACATTTGGTACCATAAAGATAATGTCTCCAAATCTTCAACGCGAACACCACTGCTGCTAATTCCATATCGTGTGTAGGGTACTGCCGTTCATGATCTTTCAACTGACGAGAAGCATACGCAATCACCTTCCCACGATGCATAAGTACACATCCTAATCCTAGTTTAGAAGCATCACTGTAGACAACAAAATCTTCTGAACCTTCTGGCAATGCTAAAATCGGCGCGCTGCAGAGTCTCTCCTTCAGTATCCTGAATGCTCCATCCTGTTCTGCTTTCCATTCAAACTTCAGATTCTTTCGAGTCAACTTAGTAAGAGGTGTAGCAATACGAGAGAAGTCCTTTATAAACTTTCGGTAATACCCAGCTAAACCCAGAAAACTACGTACTTCAGTCGGCGTCTTCGGCGGTTCCCATCTTTCAATCGCTTCCACTTTCGTCGGATCTACTTGAATGCCTTTCTCTGAAACAACATGCCCCAAGAACTGAACTTCCCGCAACCAGAACTCACACTTTGAGAATTTAGCGTATAACTTTTCCTCCTTCAGTAACTCCAAAATCAAACGAAGATGTTGTGCGTGATCCTCTTTGGATCGGGAATAGATAAGTATATCATCGATAAATAAAATTACATATTTATCGAGATAAGGCCTACATACCCGATTCATCAGATCCATAAAAGCGGCCGGGGCGTTCATCAAATCAAATGGCATTACTAAGAACTCGTAGTGACCGTACCTCGTACGAAAAGCAGTCTTTAAAACATCTTCTTCTTTAACCTTCAACTGATGGTAGCCAGACCTGAGATCAATCTTGGAGAAATAGCAAGCTCCAACTAACTGATCGAAGAGATCATCAATTCTAGGAAGCAGATACTTGTTCTTGATCGTGCGCTTATTCAGTTCCCGGTAGTCGATACACATTCTCATTGAGCTGTCTTTCTTTTTCACAACAACACTGGTGCACCCCACGGCGAAGAGCTAGGTCTGATGAAGCCTTTATCGGATAGGTCTTGCAGTTGCGTCATCATCTCTTTCATCTCTGGAGGAGCAAGTCGGTATGGTGCACGAGCAATAGGAGCGGCTCCAGGTATCAGGTCTATGCCAAACTCTACTTGCCTATCAGGAGGGAGACTATTCAAGTCCTCAGGGAAAACCTCTGGAAACTCACTAACAATAGAAATATCTTCCAACCTATTCTTTTCAGGCCTACTATCTATCACATAGGCTAAGTAACTCGGGCAACACTTGCTGACACACTTACGGGCTTCTGTCATAGAAATAAGACAAGACTGATGATTGCTACGATCACCATAAATCACCACTGATCTCTTATCAGGTAAAACAACATTAATTATCTTCTTATCACAAACTATGCTAGCCTGATTCTTAGCTAACCAATCCATTCCTACCACCACATTAAATTCGATCAAGGCTATAGGAAACAATCGTATTGGTACACCATAACCCTCTATATCAATCACACAGCCATCAAATACTTCTTTTACCGACACCTGATTATCATTCGCAGTGTCTACCAGCAAAGCAGGTTTTAACATTTTAGGCTCTAAATGCATGTGAGCAGCAAACGAAGGCGACACAAAGGATCGGTTTGCACCAGAATCAAATAACACCTTAGCACGTGTAGAGTTTATGAAAAATGTACCTGTAACCACATCCGGAGTTTCCTCCGCTTCTTTAGCGGTCATTTGGAATGTACGACCCCTTGCTTTCGGCGGTTCTATCCTTGGAATTACGGGGCTGGCAATTGTTGGTTTCCCTGATAATCCACCCTGTTGTATTTTTCTTTGCGGACAATGTGGCTAAAGATGATCCGGAGAATTACATGTGTAGCAAAACCGCGTAACGCGACAATCTTTAGAAACATGTCTGGTCTTCCCACACCTATAGAAAACTCGCGATTCACTCTGACAGTTTCCTTGATGAACACGGTGGCACTTCGGACAAGGTCTTTCCATTGGTCGGAAAGGTACACGGTTATCGAACTTCTGAAATCTGGGCTTTTTCGGATCGTGAGGTGGTCCTTCCCATTTTCTTTTCCCCATACTCCTATCACTGGCATCTCTTCTGTCATCTCGTTCCACATTTTCAGCAGCGTCCACTGCGGCTGTAAAGGTATCTGGCCTTGTTGCAGTAACTAATCTTCTGACCTCCGAATTGAGCCCATAGATGTATCTGTCCATCTTTAATTTCTCTTTAGCAACTTAATATCCCGCAAAACGAGATTTCTCTAAGAACCTAGAGGTATAGTCTTTAACTGACAAATTCCCTTGTTGCAGACTCATAAATTCCTCTTCCAGTTGTCTGACAGCTGCTTGTGGACAGAAGTGTTGTGTGAAAACTAAAACAAATTCTTCCCAAGGGAAAGTAGAATATATGCCTGCTCCTTCGGATTCCATATGAGCCTCCCACCAATACAAGGCATCACCCTTCAACATTGTTGTTCCATACAGTACTCTATCCTCCTCAGCACTCTTACTTGTCTTGAATATAGCTTCAATTTCCTTCAGCCACCTCATTGCTTTCACTGGATCCCGGTCTCCTGAATACGTAGGGGGTTTGCAACCAAGAAACATCTTATAATCACACTTCTTCGTTATTGGTAAGACAGTAGGGGTGATTGGCATTTCGACTTCTTGTTCCGGACCTGTTGGATCAGCTTCACTGTTTCGACTTCGTTCAATCATTGCTTGTATACTAGCCTGTAACCTTCCCATTTCAGCAGTCAGGTCTTCTCGCGTAACAAACTCTGTACCTTGAGTTCTTCCCCCGGTTCGGCCCCCTGTTCCACCCCCAGTTCTACCTCCAGTTCTACCTCCAGTCCTGCCTCCAGTTCTGCCTCCAGTTCTGCCTCTACCACGATCTCCTCCTCTTCCCCATGTTCCTACTGGTGGGTTTTATTCACCCGGATTCCCTCCTCCCCTCCGAATCCTCTGTCTAGTGCCACTCGCCATTCTGTAGATTCGAACAAGGTTAATATACACATAAGCATATACCCCATATAACAAGGTATTCCAGTTCAAACATGCACCTGTAAAAACATAATTACACTGGCCAAGTGTAATTCGAAATTACCTTACATGATGTTCTTTCTACCTTTTATACTTAGCAATCCCCAGGTTCTATCATAATAGGGACATCCTACTTCACATGCAGTTTAAGTCTAGGTACGAATATTTATACCTAAATCCCTTAAACTAAGGCTCTGATACCAACTGTAACAACCCCGATTTCCAAATATACAAATAACATATATTCATGCCATAATATCATCAAAAGATACATTATATATAACACATTCGGTCCCAAAGTCTAGGTAACATAAAAATAAACGAGTACAAATTTTTCGCGGAATACAATACATGTTGATTAATAACAAAGTCATGGGTTCAAAACATAGTTATGTCATCAACACAAAAGTCTTCAGAAGAGATATCCACGGCATAAACCTTTCACTTACCCTTACCCGATCCACCACCTGGAATACATATTTTTAAAACAGAAAAATGAGGGTTAGACCTAATGGTCCAGTGAGAAAATCCCTGTCAGTTGAAACTTGCCAAGAATCCAATTAAATAAAACCTTTTTATACAAACACACATATATTACACGTAATTAAATACCAACCAAGACTTGCGTTTCGTATCCACTCATTCCCCCTTATTCCTCCACAATTGGACAAACTAGTGGTTGCAAGCCAACTAGTCAATTTACTCTGTTGTACAACATCTACAGTAAACACGCCTGTCCGCTTACCGGAACCCGGCAATACACCGGTCCGCACCTCGGATCCCGGCCCCGTATTCTCGCAGAATACTCATATAATTACAGTATACCATCATGTATATAATCATTTCAATAAAAACACATAATCACATTATGTATCACATTCTCAATCCATACATATCCATTTCATATATATATAAATCACATATATATGTATTCCAGTTGAAAAACGTTTTAAAATAAAACTCACCTGAATGCTTTTCCAATAGTTCTCCAAAAATCTCTTCAACAAGTCCCACTTTTATCTTTGAATTTTACTATCTGAAATAGTTAATTAACAAGAATACACCTCATTAATAAATCTGTATTTTAACACTTTTCGCAACCCACTATTGCAAAAACCTCAGAACTCACAACCCACTGTTGCGAAAACCTCACTTCTCGCAACCTACTGTTGCGAAAACCTCACTTCTCGCAACCTGCTGTTGCGAAAACCTGAAAAATTACTGTTCACCGTCTTTTTTTTATAAGCTCAGCAAAAACGACTTTCAGTCCAATATTTACCCAGAAATGATTTTTAGACTCATATTGACATTCTAAACATAACCAAAGACCCATATACCTTTCTAAAATTACTTAAAACCCAAATATAAACTTCTAAAAACTTAAATATATAAAAGGGAAAGGAATCAGATGATCACCTGAACAGTTTACTGCATAAACACTAAAATCCCAGCTATGGAGATCAGATTCTTTCTTCTTCTTCTTGACCCTTCTTCGATTTCACTCTCTTTTTCTCTCTTTTCACCTAGCCGAAGGTAAACACACACACACACACACTCTTGTTTTGCTTTCAAATGAAAAGGAAAAGAGACACCACCTCCTAATCATCCAAAAAGGACGGTATGGAGGGAACACCTCCATACTCCTCCCCCAACAACCACACTTTCTCTTAAAAAGACCAAAATAACCCTCTAACTTTCTTATAATATAAAAGACTAACCCTTAACTTATTTTTCCATAACTAACTAAAATAAAACTTATATAAATAAACTTCTAAATTCTAAAATACTAAAATACTACTGGTCAATTAACAAAATAAAATACCTGGTTATTACAACAACACCTATCTCACCAAACACAATGAATTCAGAAGGAACCGTTTCCCTCCTCTGTGGAACACATGATTCTCCATCCTTAACAGATACCTGACTGGGAAAGTGGGCAGCCCTGATCAAACCTCTCGTCAGATTCTGGCAATCATGTATGGGGTGTACTATGATTTGCCTCTGGACTATGCCACACTCATGATGCAGGAGCTTGTAAACACCATTGACCACCGAATCTCCACACAGAATGCTAAGGGGCCCAAAAGCAAAGAACTTCCTGCTCTACAATATCAGAGGACACTAGGAGTAATTCTAGAACCTCTGCTTATACTGGAAGATTGGCCAATGGAAGGGCCAGTTGTAAAAACATACCCTCTTAACAAAATGACCCCTACTAGGCACATAGACGGATACCGTTCATGCCGACCTCTGTCATCCAAACTTCTGACATATGTGATAGATGAATACCTTAGGTTAGCATACATACGTGATCACAGAACTCCTGAACCGAGTCCTGTGACACCCCCGCGTCTAGGATCCCCTGTAGGATCTCTAGTAGTAGTTAGAATGGAAGACGAGGAGTGGGCAGCAGCCTTCGCAAAGCATGAGCTAAGACAAGAAAAGTTTCATCTTCTGAGAAGCCATATTGGAACTTCTGCATCAAAGAGCAAATCCTCAGAAACCCCCTCCAAAACACACAAGGCTGCCAGAGCCAAGAAACCAACAGAGGCTACCTCTACAACTGTTGAACCTCCCCAATAATCCCAACAATCACAACCAGAAGAAACAGTGGTTGGATCCTCTGCACCTCCTCCTCCTAAAGAAAAGAAGAAGAAAAGAAAAACCAAATCTTCTGAGGAGGGAGCCCCCAAACCCAAACGAAAGAAGACCAAGAAACATAGAACTCCTCTGCAGAGCATCTGCAGAGGAAGTAGTGGCAGAAGAAGTCGTACCTGAAGAACCTCTGCAATCCCCCACTCCAATCCAATACGTAGAGGCCACGGACTTCTCTGCGTTTCTTGAACGTCAGGATATTGCCAACACCTTGGATACTTCTGGTTGGGTACCAGAAGCCCTCACAGATTGGACACCTAAAAACCCCAACGTCATTATCTCAGAAGTTGATTCTGATCTGGAGGAAGGTGACAGAACCCCTGAGGGTATTCAGGCAAATACCCCAGAAGGACTCTTGAACCCAGAACTACTTACCTTACATGCCATTCAACCGTGCTACGACTCACTACTACAGAGTACAGAGGAAATGGTAGAAGCCGAAGGCACTCAGGTAGGAATAGAGTCTAGGATAGAATCTCCTATGTTAGGGTGCATGACAGAGGAAGAAGCCTTAAAAGATGACGAAGAGAGAAGCGGCACACATCCACAACCCCTCGCAGTGCAACCCACACATCTGACTCTGCCAGTCTAGTGGCAGAAAGAGTCATTGAAAAAGAGCAGCACGGCTCGATCCAAACCCCACCAAACCGGACAGAGGAACTTATTTCCTACTCTGTGCCACTGATATCCGGTGAAACCATTCCGAGGGAGTCCTCTCCAAATAACTCTCCTCTTATTCATGATCAATTGCCCCAGATCACGTCTGATGTCCCTGCAGAGGAATTTGTTTCCTCTGCCACACGCACACACATAGGACCCCAAGGCTCTTTAGAGGAGCCTAGAGAGCACAAAGACGAAGGGACTCTAGACAAGTCCCCAAGTCAACTCAGAGATACTGCTGTCCCCACCTCTAGAGTGGATCAGCATCAGGTCTCTGAAAGAACCTTTGTAGAGTCTGAGGCCCAAAAGTCCTCTGCTCGAGGATCAGAGGGAAGTCCTTCCACTCTCAACGTCCAAACAGGAGTGAAAGAAGGCGTCTCAGGAATAGAGACACACTCTGGGGAAGAATGTGTTCCCCCAGAGGTTACCCCAGGTACATATGTCGCAAGGGATGAGTTCCAAACCCTTGTCACCTCTATGACCAATTCGTTGAAAGAGTTGAAAAGCTCTTTTGACTCTTTTGCATAATCAACCTCAAGGGCACTAACCAATCTGACCACCACAGTTGACAACCTGTCAACATAGGTGAAAACTGCCAGTGCCCAGATGAAAACCACTGAAACAACCTCTGCCGCTACTGCCGCCTCTGCTCCTGACAAAGCTTCAACTTCTGCTCTTGAGGCCTCTGTCAAAGAATTAACCGAACACTTAAAGAAAGCTCAAACCCCTGCTTCTACGGCCCTTACACCAGAAGATCTTAAGAGGGGCCTAGAGCAAATCCAAGAACATACCACCAGAGAAACTCAGGCCATGAAGCCCTCTGATTATATGACCAGAGCTCATATCACAGAACTTGGCCAGGAGATACTCAACGAGATGACTGAGTTCATCAAGGCTTTCACCACCGCCAATTCCAACTACGTGAAAGACTTTTATGCAAGCGTGGGAAAGCTAAGGTTTAACTCAGAAGTAGAGGTTGCCTATCTGCTTGGCATCTGTGACGACCTCTGTGCGAAAATGATCGCAGCAGGGGCAAGCCAACCTAAGAAGCCATCTTCGTCATGCCGAGCAGAGGGTGATACAGATAGAAGGGGACAGGATGACTCTGATGATGATTCAGATGGTCCATCAGGTCATCCTAAGGGGGAGAAGAGGTCACAGAGAGCTGCTAATAGAGGTCTACCAGCTCCACCACCACTTAGTGTCGAACCATTAACCCAGGTACCACCATCCTCTGAAACCCAAGAAACCCAATAGAAGACCATAGAGGAAACACCCACCTCTGTGGAAACAACCAAAATAACTGAAGATGTACCATCACCCACTCCCAAACCAACTGAAGAAATCCAAATCCTAACATCAACCTCTGAAGACAACCCCCCTTCACCAACACCAAAACAGAGAACTGAAGCAACACAACTACCATCCCCAACACCAAAGGCAGAACAGAAGAAGTCACCATCACCCACAACCACAGAAGTTCAACCAAAACCCAAAACAAACCAAGAACCAAACCCACACCCAAAGAAGACACACCAAGAACCAAGACCATAGCTCAAAAACAACGCAAATATCTGAGCAAAACAGATGAGCCCTCACCAACCAAACCCACAGAAAAACCAACAACCATGTCCCCTGTCAAGCCAACTACAGAGGCACCCCCAATAAGAACCTCAAAAGCTCAATCGCCAAAACCAACAGAGGAACCCACAACCAAAATCACGGCAAAAGACAAGGGAAAGGGTATAGCGACAGAGGAACCGAAATCCAAGAAGCAAAAGCATCAACCCTCTGAGAAACTGCTAAAAAGCTCATTTGATGCTTTTGTGACTCCAAAGCCAGAAGAAGAAGATTGGGCCTATGGAATTACTCCTCTGTCAACCAACCCTACTCTGGATCCAAAGGCAAAGCCAACAGAAGACAGAGTGGCCGCACTGATCAGCAACTTGGAGGCTTTGCAAAAACCTATGCCACCACCCTCTGTTCCTCAAAGACAAATGGAAGAGGTGGTGTATAAGTACCTCTATAGCAGAGCCTTCAACGATCCTCTGCTTCCTCCCATTCTGAATCGCGACATGCTGCAGCGGATAAGGGAAGAATTCAACAGAGACAAGGCTAAACCCATCAAAGAAGTCTTCTCATCTTCAAAAATTACAAAAGTTATCTACTGCAAGCTCTCACACACCAAAGGAGCTCAATTCTACTACAACCTCTATCATGTCAAAAGGGCTGACAGATCTGAGAATAAATTCTCAGATGCAGATCTGAGGAACCTAAGCCTCTATGATCTACCTGATCTTCTGAGTTGGGCAAGGTAAAACTATGGTCGCAGGCTTGAAGTCCAGAGGGCATACAAAGAAATCAAAACAGCCATGCGAGAGAAGCTTCTGCTCTATAGTCTGACAGATTTCCAAGTGGGACACGACCTTGGAGTAAGAAGAATAAATCTCCCATCACCAGAAGACGACTGCCCCTCCTCAGCTGACATCAGACCGAACACCATCATCACAAGTCCAAAGGTTAGGTATGTCTTTCGTGATCCCACTAGAAAACTAAAGTTGTTCATGGAGATTGATTGCCAGAAGTATGTTACCAAGACTATGCTCGAGTTTAGAGCCAATCTCTTAGAACATAGAGGATCAGAGTTCATGGATCTAACCTTCACCAACAGACTAATAGAGGTCATTGACTCTGTCATCAACTTCAGAAACCTTTGCATCCGAATGTTCCGTGAACTCAGAGATGGAGGACTCATCAAGTCAATCAACGACTTCCCAAATGCCAGAGTCTGACATCTGCCACTATCCCACTTCTGCTTACCTTTCATTCTTTGTACTTCAATGTAAACAAATTAAAATGCCTCTGGCATCTCAATGAATGAAAAGTAAACTTCTTACAGAGGTCAAATGATCCACCTCTTGTTCTTAGCTTAGAAAACATGCAAACTTCCAATTTTTTATTTTTCAATACTTAGGGGGAGACTGTTAGCTCCAACTTCTGATAGAAGAAGTATTGAAAAATAGGCTAAGTCAAGATCGTCGACAGAGCCTCTGCCGAGACACCAAGAGCAAACCATTTTACAGAAGACTTTCAGAGGACAAGGCCACAGAACCTCTATCAGCCTTGACAGAGCCTCTATGGTATGAAGACTTGAAGAATGAAGTTACTTGAAGATGAAGACAAAGACGATCGTGCCTCTGCTGTACGAAGATTCTGAAGATCATTCATACAAGGCGTGCCCTGCACATTCCACGTGTCAACCTCTGATGGGTTACAGCCTTTGCAGATTGCGGCGCACTACATTAACGTTGTACCTCGTGTCTGACCCACGATGTTGTCTTTGTACCTTAGTACTTCTTGTCTACCTTTTGTCCCCTATAAAGTAGTATAAATAGAAGGCTCTTGTAGAGCTTTTCTAGTAACTTTGCACAATACACACACACCTGATTAGAACAGATTATTTCACACACTCAAAGGTGTTCTTGGTGTTCTTGAGAGAATTAAATAGAAGTGAATCATTGAGCTAAACTCTTGTGTTATTACTGTTTTAGGTGTTTAGATTCTGTATGTATTCTCTACCGAGCATATCTCTTTAGTTCCTTTAAAACGCTTATGCATACATATTTGTTCGAACTATCGAGATTAATATCATTGTTGAGTCAATATTGGGATCAACAACATTGATGGATACATTGTATTGATTACTTGTCACTGGGATCACAGTTTTAACAAAGCATTTAATTAATTCGATTAGTTTTTGATAGGAATGAAAGTTTGGTCTCTTACTTAGGGGTGTTTGGGATTTCTTATTAAAAGTGCTTATTAACTTATACTGGTGTGGTACCGGTAATAAGCAGTTTTTAGTGTTTGGATGGGAAAAAAGAAAAATGCTCATACCGGTTTGGTACCCGTGATAAGGAGTTTTTTATAAGTCCTTCAAGTCTAACTTATTAACTTATTTGAAACAACTTATTTGTGTCTTGGTTATTTTACATACATAAGCAATCCCAAACACCCCCTAAAGAACAACTTATTAACTTACTACATTTTAGTACCACCATAAGCTAATCCAAACACTTTTATAAAACTCTGGGTTGACACCACATAAGTAAATAAGTACTTTTATAGAAAAACAAAAGTTGTTTTAAATAAGCAATCCCAAACACCCCCTTAGATTAAATTGATCAATGACAACGGTCATAACATGAAAATAGGTAGGGACGTTCATTGGAAAAAATATTCGTTTTAAATCATAAATGTTTCTTCTCAGCGTACTTATATTGTGAAAGTAAATATGAGTCTTGGGTTAGAAAATATTTTGCTCCTCGAAAGAGGATTGAAGTAATTTTGCATAACAAATTCTCACCATTACCGAAACTCTAAAGTTGACATTACCTAGTGTCCAATCTTAGTTGTTTTAGGTTTATTTATTTTGTGTCTAATTAGTTTAATAAATAAAAATCAATCTATTGATGATTTCCTGTAACTAGGCCAAAGTCTAGAACGAGTCCATATTTAGTCAATCGCCTCCTTCTGATTGACACGTATGCTACACATCCGAACGCTTGTGGTTATAAATTTAAAACACATCAACAAGCTTGTAATAAGGCATTCTTATTGGGGATTTATAGGAAGCCCTATAAGCCTATACAACGTCATCTAGCTTAAGCGATCAATTATTACTTGAAGGTTTGACCACTTTCTCTAGAATACTCGTGATTTTCTTATTTGAGAGTTTCTGCTAAGCCATTTTCTTGGGGGTGATAGGTAGTGGCAACTATGTGGCTTATGTTATGTTTATCCAAAACTTCATTGATCATGTTGTTCACAAAGTGTGTGCCTTCATCACAAATATGGCTCTAGAGGTGCCAAATCTTGTGGATATGTTCTTTTGAAGGAATTTAACTACTGCATTTTCATCATTACTATGGGAAATTGCTGCCTCTACCCATTTAGAGACATAGTCAACAACTACCAAGATATATTCATAGTTTCCAGAAATGGGAAATGGTCCCATAAAATATATTCCTCGTACATCAAATATTTCAAGTTCTATAATGCCATTAAGAGGCATTTCATGTATTTGGGAAATAAATCAATTCTTTGACATTCATTGCACCCTTTTAACACACACGCACACACACACACATACACACACACACATATATATATATATATATGAATCAAGAAAAAGTGTAAGCCAAAAGAATCCACATTGGAGGACTTTTGTTGCAGTTCTTTGCCCACCAAAGTGTCAACCATATGCAACAGCATGCCAGTGGTGTAACATTGTAGTTGTATTCTCCTGAGATATACATCTCCTAAAGATCTGGTCAACTCCCAGCTTAAAAAGAAACGGTTTATCCCAAAGATAGTTCTTTGAATCATAAGACTGTTTCTTTCTTTGGTTTTTTTATATTCAGTTGGAATGACCTCAGCAGCTAGGTAATTTGCAATGTGAGCAAACCATGGTGTTGTAGCATGTTGCAGCACCAATAGTTGTTCATTAGGAAAATTTTCATATATCTCACCAAAAGATCCTTTTCCTTTTTCTAATTTGGACAAGTGATCTACAACCTGGTTTCAGTACCCTTCCTACAGTTATTTCTAAATCAAATTCTTGTAACAACAACACCCACCAAATTAATCTTGCCTTTGTATCTTTTTTAGAAATCAAGTAATTGATAGCTGCATGGTCAGTATGAATTTTAACCTTGGTCCCCATTAGATAATATCTGAATTTTTCAAAGGCAAATACAATAACCAACAATTCCTTCTTAGTGGTTGTGTAGTTAGCTTGTGCTTGATTTAGATTTCTAATAGAGTAATAGATGAGATGAAAAATCTTTTCTTTCTTTTGTCCCAAGATTGTACCAACTGCCCAATCACTTGCATCACACATGAGTTGAAAAGGTTTTATCCACTCGGTGTGATCACAACAGGTGCTGAAATCAAAGCTTGTTTCAAAATGTTGAAAGCTTTCCTATATTCATTGTTGAAATCAAAAGGCTGGTCATGCTGCAACAACAGACAGAGTGGTTTTGAAATCTTTGAAAATTTTATATAATTTTTTTGTAAAAGCCATCATGACCAAGGAAACTTCTAATTCCTTTAACATTTTTAGTTTCAGTAAGTTTTTTAATAACTTCCAATTTTCCTTTGTCAACTTCTATTCCTCTATTTGAAAGTAAATGTCCCAAAAACTGCCTTCTTTGACCATGAAGTAATACGTTTCCAATTTAAAACCAAGTCAATCTCTTCACATTTTTTAAGGCTTTGTTCAAGATTTTTCAAACATTCTTCATATGAAGATCCTAAGACAAAGAAATCATCCATGAATATTTCCATAGAAGTTTCCAACATATGAGAGAAAATGGACATCATGCACATTTGAAATGTAGCAGGGGCATTGCATAGTCCAAAATTCATTCTCCTAAAAGAAAAGGTACCAAAAGGACAAGTGAAAGTGGTATTCTCTTGGTCCTATAGTGTTATGGCACTCTAGTTGTAACCAAAATATCCATCTAAGAAACAATAATATTGCTTACCAGCTAGTCTATCCAACAATTGGTCAATGAAAGGCAATGAAAAATGGTCTTTATGCTTTGCTTTATTAAGCGTCCGATAAACCATATGTGTTTTCCATCCTAACACTTCCCTAGTTGCGACCAACTCGTTCTTTTCATTTTCCACAATTGTCACAACTTTTTTTATGGACACCTTGGACAGAGCTTACCCAAGAACTTCCAGCTATGAGGTAAATAATTCCAATATCTAACCACTTAAGTATCTCTTTCTTGTAAATAATTCCAACATCTAACCACTTAAGTATCTCTTTCTTGACTACTTCTTTCATCATAATGTTTAGTCTTCTTTGTGGGTCTATATATTTGAAATCTTTGTTCTCTAAAATAATTTTGTGTTTACAGATTGATGGAGTAATGCCTTTTAAGTCAAAAATGTCCAACCTATGGCTTTGGTATGGACTTGAAGTACTGTCACCAACTGTTCTACAAGAAGTTGTTTTAGTTCAAGGTCTGGTGGTGCTTCAATGGATGGTAAGGGATTCTCTCTAGTGTTTTCTTCAAAAAAACTCATATGCTACCCAAGATACAACATACTAGCATAGTGGTCATCATCAGTATCATCCAAATCCTCATCTTCAAATTCCCCATCCTCTAAATCATCATCATACTTATCATCCTCTAACTCGTCATTTTCCTAGTCATCATCTATCTTTTCACCTAGAATGTCTTCTAAGGTTTCCTCTTGACACCAAGATTCTACAGTACTTAGGATATAACATTATTTTGTTTCCTCTAAGTATTTCATAGAAGTAAATACATTGAAGGGGACATTTTGGTCTTGAACTCTCATAGTTAACTCTCCTTTTTGGACATCTATGAGGGCTCTAGCAGTAGCTAAGAATGGATTTCCCAACAGGAATAGAAGTATCCTTGTCAAGCTCAAAGTCTAAAATGATGAAATCAGCTAGAAATTTGAATTTGTCTACTTGCACAAAAACATCTTCTATCTTTCCCTTAGGGTAAGCTATGGATTGTCAGCTAACTGTAAGGTAACAGTAGTAGGTCTATCCTCTTCTATACCTAGTGTGTTGAAGTTAGGCAAAAGCACAAGGTTGATGCTAAAACCTAAATCACATAAAGCTTTTCCAACCTCTTTTCAACATATAGAACAGGGTATTGTGAAACAACCTGGGTCTTTCTATTTAGGGGTAGTTTGTTGATAAAAAAGGCACTATAACCTTCAGTCAAGGCCACAACCTCATATTCACTCAATTTATTTTTTTCTTGCTCAAAATATCCTTAAACAATTTGGAATAACTAGGCATGCTTTCAGTTTCTTCAACTAAAGAAAGGTTGATATGCGATTGCTTGAACACATCTAGAAACTTCTTGGTTGTACTTCCTTATTTTGATTTCTTAACCTCTCGGGGCATGAAATATAAGGTGGTGCAGGTGTGACCACAATATTCTTAGGATCAGAAGTGGTTGGAACAATAAGTATTATTTATTCACTTATTGTTTTGGGTTTTTAATTCTGCCAGTTTTGTAGGTGCTGCGGCACTGGCGTCTGTGTGTGGCAGACATGTTGTAGCATCAATTGTAGTTGACTTATATTTCTTGTTTTTATCAGGAAATAACAAAGGGAGTTCAAACCTATTAGGTATTGACACAGATTCAGAATTTGATTTGGGTCCAAGGACTTTATCAAGAGATGCAACATAACACTCTTTTCCTTGTTTGTGCTACTAATAGCCTTAGGTTCTTTTAGGATGGTCTTAACTAAGCCTTTTCCTCTCCTAAGGGTTACAACCTTCACATGTTATTTGGTTATAGTCTTGGGAGTCTTAGTATCACTAGACAAGATTACAACATCTCTATTTCTCAATTTCAATGCAACATGTCCAATATGTGTTTCCAAAGTTCTCAAGGTTGTATTTTGATGATTGATTATTGAGTTGGTGTTTATAAAACCTTTCAACATTTTCTCTAAAGAGACAGATGAATCATCATTCTAGCTTGGATTACTTTGAACAGATGGTTGATTTTGTTGAAAATGAGTTTGAGAACTGCTTGGTTGGTTTTTGAAAATTTGAAGTTCTCTGCTTCTTGCTCATTGCAATATTCTTCAATTCGGTCCATATCTGGCTCATTGCAATATTCTTCTAATACCTTTTTCTTGAACGTGGCCCAACTCATCTTGGCCAACATCGAGGCTTCTAGAGTTGAGGTGAAGAAATGACTCAAGTTGGTAAAATTTGCATGATGAGAACAATAAGTGCACACAATATCATGATAGATGCAAGGATACAAAACATAGCCATTCATAACTCCCAAGTAGCACAATCTTAGTCTAACAATGAGTATGAACCATAAGCTAGCAACATTGTCTCTTTGTTATGCTCTACACATCTCACATCTAAGATCAAAAGGACTTTGAAATGAAAGGTTCACTCTTTTTGGCGCATTTTGTCTCACTTTGCCTTTTTCCTCTCTTTCTGCTTCAACATATATGATTTTTTTTTCAATTTTTGGCACTTTTGTGCTCTTTTACGTTGAAAGCAATGCACTTAGCCCCTATGGGACTTTTTTTTTGTGCTTCTGGTCCAATCATGGCAACTTTGAAGAGCTATGCTCTTTTTATGACTTCTTTGTGTATGTTTTCTTGCCATGATGGACATCCCACCCTCAAACTAGGACTCAACAATGTCCTCATTGTTATAAACGTGTAAAGTGTATGGGTGGATGCAAGTGGCTCATTTAGAGAAACAAATGATGGCCTTAATCACTTCTTAGATTTGTGATATGTGGATCAAAATGTGTTCCCAAGTAAAATGATGCTAGTTCTAGCAAGAACTGCACCATTAGATTAGGGATTGTGACTTTAGAAATTACTGTGGCTATGTATGCATGCTTATAACTATCACATATGCTCATCTTGCAAGAAAATAAAATCTAAAAATATAAAGACAATCCCAGACTCAAAAAAGTGTAAAAAAATTATTGGAGCTAAAGGGAAATGAAAGGACCTGTCCTACTCCTGAGGAGTAGGCTGTGTGTCATGCGGTGGAATTGCTACATCACTGCTTTGCTCAGCCATTTTCTAATTTAAAGCCCTGTTCTCTGCCTTCAACTCCTTGATTTGAGCTCTCATCTTCTTGGCCCTCTTCTTGAATTTCCCAATCAGACCAGTCTTCACTTTCTTTAGTTCCTCCCTGCTCTTTTTTTGTTGTTTTTCTTGCCATGGTGGACTTCCCATTGGGTATCAGGTTCTCCTAAAGCTTGTGCAACCTCAACTAATGTGTCCTCAGATGCTGTAGCAAACATTTCATCAAAATCAGTCTTTTTGGGAGGGGTCAAACCATAAAACCTGTTTATTTTTTTGCAGAAAGTACAAACTTTGTCCCCCTTATCTTAATCTGATTTGAATCAGTTGTGGCTACCTCAGCATAGAACTCACGCAGCAGGGTCAAATTATAAGATATAGGTACCTCACACAGTTTCTCAATCCCCTGTTTCTCAACCACAGTCCTAATGAAGGCATATTCACTTGTACTCTGTGGATGGAATCCCTTATCTACCAATCCAATCTTAGTTTTGAGCTTTTGAAACGTTTCCCAGGCCTCAGTCGAACTTAATCCTTGGTGCGAAGTATTCGGTCTGGGGATGGGTCCAGAGGTTGGTCTTTTGGGTTTGGGTCTGGATGTGGTTCCAAGCTGCAGGAGTGCTGCAGCTAGGTTGGTGGTGCTCCTAGTAATCCTTCCTGATTTTTGTCTAGAGGTTCCCTCCCCACAGTCATCTCTCTCACTGATTTTTCTCTTCTTCCCAATCTTACCCTTTTTCTCTTTAGACTTCCTAACCACAGGGATAGGGGCATTTTCAAACTCAAAAGGGTTAACTGCTACATTCAAATCAGGTATCTCTGGGTGTGTATTTTCAGTGCAAATACCCTCAACATTTTTAGAAATCCCCAATAGAGCTAGGTATTTATCTACCACATCAAAAAGAGGGTCAGAGTTTTGTTGAGTGGTCTCCTCTGTTCTCTTAGGGCTTTCGTTCTCAGGCGATAAACAGAGGGGAATGCCCTCTGTATTGTTAGGAATTTCGTCTCCTTCATCAGAGATAGAACAAAAATAGGGATCAGGGGTTACCTCTTTTGGCTCTGATCGGTCCACAGGAGGTTCTTCGTTTTGATTCTTTTGAGCTGCAGGAGTGGTGGTAGACTGCTCGGAGGTTTCAGGGTTCGTCGGAGGTGGGGAACAGGCGACACGGTCGACGGCTTCTGGTTCCTTCGGTGGTTGTTGGGGTTGAGCCGTGGCCTGTTGACGAAGGGCTAGTCGAGCAGCAAAATCGCGGGGGTCCCTCCTTGCTGCTTGTTTCGTTCGTGCCATGGAGACGATTTGTGAGCTGATCGGAGAAGAAAATGGTGGCCGGTGATAGCTTCGGTGGTTGTCTTGATGTTCGAGAGTGATGGGAGCGAAGAACAACAAAAAAATGGGGTTTTTGTTTGGAAAGTGAAGGGATACTCTGATCTTATCTTTTATTTAAGAAGGAAAACCATCATTTAGTTTCAAAATTAGTTAGAAACCAACTAAGTGAGTAACCAAATGGGTTTTAATTTTTAAAGAAAAAAGATCATGTTACGAGTTGGTACAAAAGACCATCATTTTTTTAAAAGTAGATAGAACATCACCTTTTTTAATGAACAGTGTTTTGGTACAACCTCGTACCTTAAAAAAACTTCTTCTCCAAGATTTTGATTCTCCCGCCCATTTCTCGAACACTGCATTTTCCAAAAATTAGGGTTTCATGCTACAGGCATGTTGTAGCATGACTTGCCCTTTCTTCCATCTTTAATCCAGGCTGCAAATTTAAACAAACAATTAAACTTAACTATTCTAGAAAGCATTTAAACAATTAGAAACTATTTACAAACATGGTTTTGAAGCTTTTTAGCACATTGTGACCAAATCCACAGAGCTAGGCTCTGGGATGGTCACCGGATCATGGTAGGCTTTGACTCTTTGTCCATTGACCTTGAACACAGTGTTGTCCTCAGGGTTAACTAGATCTATGGCACCATAAGGGTAAACATGATGAATAACAAAAGGCCCAGACCATCTAGATTTCAATTTTCCAGGGAAAAGTTTCAATCTAGAGTTAAACAAGAGGACTTGCTGACCAGCTTTCAGATCTCTGTGAATGATTCTTTTGTCATGCCATTTTTTGGTTTTTTCTTTATAGAGCTTGGCATTTTCATAGGTCATGTTCCTATGTTCCTCCATTTCACAGAGTTGCAGTTTTCTTTTGGTTCCAGCATCATTTAAGCACATGTTTAATTCTTTGATAGCCCAAAATGATTTGTGTTCAAGTTCTAAAGGGAGGTGACAAGCTTTGCCAAAGACTAGCTTATATGGAGACATACCAATTGGTGTTTTAAAGGCAGTCTGGTATGCCCATAAAGCATCATCTAAATGCAAGGCCCAATCTTTTTTGTTTGGCTTGACAACCTTTTCCAAAATTCCCTTTATTTCTCTGTTAGAGAGCTCAGCCAATCCATTGGTTTGTGGATGGTATGCAGTGGCAATCCTGTGGTGAATGTTATATTTTTCAAGAACTTTTTGTAACAAATGGTTTACAAAGTGGGTACCCTCATCACTAATTAGAGCCCTGGGGGTACCAAACCTTGTAAATATTTGCTTCTGAAGGAATTTCACCACAGTTTTAGCATCATTTGAAACACATGCTACTGCCTCTACCCACTTTGATACATAATCAACAGCAACCAGTATGTATTGGTATTGGTTTGATGGAGGAAAGGGTCCCATGAAGTGTATACTCCACACATCAAACAACTCTACTTCCAAGATCCCATTTAGTGGCATCTCATTTCTCCGGGAGATAGAGCCACTTCTTTGACATTCATTGCATCTTTGTGCAAAGTTATGGGAATCTTTGAAGAGAGTTGGCCAATAGAATCCTGATTGAAGTACTTTAGCTGCTGTTCTTTGGCCTCCAAAATGTCCTCCATAAGGTGATTGGTGGCAATGTTGCAGAATTGCTGCCACTTCAGATTCAGGAATGCACCTTCTTAAAACTTGATTTGTACCAATTTTAAACAGAAAAGGGTCATCCCATAAATAAGTCTTAGTATCATGGAGAAATTTCTTAAACATTTGGCCAGTGATTGTAGAGGGTCTTATGCCACAAGCCATGTAATTTGCTATATCAGCAAACCATGGTGTTTCAGCATGTTGTAACATAAGAATCTTCTCATCAGGGAAGGTCTCAATAATGTCTCCTTCCCCCTTATCCTCTTTAGGTTTCTAGACAAATGGTCTGCCACTTGGTTGTCAACTCCCTTTCTATCCACAATCTCTAGGTCAAATTCTTGTAACAACAAAACCCATCTTATCAACCTTGGTTTAGCATCTTTCTTTGAAATCAAATATTTGATGGCAGCATGGTCAGTGTGAACAAAGACTTTTGCACCCATTAAATATGACCTGAATTTTTCAAATGCAAAAACAACAGCTAATAATTCTTTCTCAGTGGTTATGTAGTTAATTTGAGCTTCATTCAAAGTCTTACTTGCATAATAAATTGAATGAAAAATCTTTTCTTTTCTTTGACCTAAGACTGCTCCTATAGCCCAATCACTGGCATCACACATGATTTCAAAAGGTTTTTCCCAATCTGGAGTAATAACCACTGGAGCAGTTATCAAAGCTTTCTTTAAAGTGTGAAATGCATTTCTGCACTCCTCATTGAAATCAAATTTGTGGTCATGTTGTAATAGAAGACACAAAGGAATTGAAATCTTTGAAAAGTCTTTAATGAATCTTCTATAAAAGCCAGCATGACCAAGAAAGCTTCTGATTCCTTTAACAGTGGTTGGTTCAGGTAGTTTTTCAATTATTTCAATTTTTGCTTTGTCTACCTCAACCCCTCTCTTGGAAACTACATGTCCAAGGACAATACCTTCTGTAACCATGAAATGACACTTTTCCCAGTTGAGAACCAAATCAGTTTCTTCACACCTTTCAAGACTCTTTTTCAAGTTTTCCAAACATTGATCAAAAGATGAACCGTAAACAGAAAAATCATCCATAAAGATTTCTATGGATTTTTCAAGCATGTCAGAAAATATGGACATCATGCATCTTTGAAAGGTTGCAGGTGCATTGCAAAGTCCAAATGACATTCTCCTAAAAGCAAAAGTACCATAGGGACAAGTGAAAGTGGTCTTTTCTTGGTCCTCGGGTGATATGGCTATCTGATTGTAACCGGAGTATCCATCCAAAAAGCAGTAATATTCCTTACCGGCTAATATATCCAACATCTGGTCAATGAAAGGTAAGGGAAAATGGTCCTTTTGGGTAGCATTATTTAGCTTACGGTAGTCCATGCAAATTCTCCATCCGGACACTACCCTAGTTGGGATAAGTTCATTCTTGTCATTTGGGACAACAGTAAGCCCTCCCTTCTTTGGGACACATTGGACTGGACTAACCCACGAACTACTGGCTATTGGGAATATGATTCCTGCATCTAACCATTTCAAAACTTCCTTTTTCACTACCTCTTTCATGACAGGGTTTAGCCTTCTTTGTGGTTCAACAGATGTGAAGTTCTTGTCTTCTAGAATGATCTTATGTTGACAAATAGAGGGACTAATCCCTTTAAGGTCAGCAATGGTCCATCCTAAGGCTTTTGTGTGCAACTTCAACATTTCCACAAGTTTCTTTTCTTGATGCAGTTCTAGAGTTGATGAAATGATAACAGGCAATTTGTTTTCATCTTTTAGAAAAGCATATTTCAAATGAGATGGGAGTTGTTTCAACTCCAGGTCAGGTGGTGACATAACAGATGGTGTGAAATTCTTTTGCTCAGTATTTTCCAAAGACTCAAACTTGGCAACTTGTAAGGGTACAGTCTCATCTATCTTCTTATCATCATCATCATCATATTCCTCCTCAACTTCTTCTATCCTACAGGTCTGCTTAACTCCCTCCTCATGACATGATGATTCAATCACACTTAAACTAGAACAGTCTTCCAAATAATCTGGGTATTTTAAAGAATTGAAGACGTTAAATGTGACTTTTTGGTCTTGTAGTCTCATGGTCAACTCTCCCTTTTGGACATCTATCAAAGTTCTACCTGTGGCTAAGAATGGTCTTCCTAAGAGAATAGGAATATCTTGGTCAGCCTCAAAGTCTAGAATGATAAAGTCTGCTGGAAAGATGAACTTATCAACCCGGACTAAAACATCCTCAATTTTTCCTTTGGGATATGCAACTGTTTTGTCAGCTAGGATGAGTGTGACAGTGGTGGGTCTAGCCTCTCCTATGCCTAGGCTATTGAAAATGGACAAGGGCATAAGATTGACACTAGCTCCTAAATCACACAAGGCTCTCCCAACTTCTTTCCCACCTATTGAACAGGGAATGGTAAAACTCCCTGGATCTTTGAGCTTAGGGGGAATTTTGTTGGTGAGGAGGGCACTACAACCTTCAGTCATGGCAACAGTTTCATACTCAGTCAACTTCTTCTTCTTGCTTAAGATGTCTTTAAGGAACTTGGCGTAACTAGGCATTTGCTCAATTGCTTCAACAAGGGGTATGTTGATATGCAATTGTTTAAACACATCCAAAAATTTCTTGAATTGCAATTCTTCCTTATCATTCTTTAACCTTTGAGGGTAAGGAACGTAACGAGGAATTGGTTCAATTATGGCTTTCTTTGGTTGTGTTGAGCTGGATGGGTGGATTTCCTCCACCCTAAAACTAGGATCTTTTATGCCTTTTGTTATACCATCTTTGATTGGACACTTAGGGTTTGACTCTTCACCTTCTATTGTCTTTTCCTTAGGGGTCTCAGGTTCTAATCCCTCTATGGTTTGAAATGGATTTTCAACAATAGTAGGTAATGCTGCAGTATGAGGTTTAGACAATGAGCTTTTTTCAGAGTTGGTTTTGACTATTGGTTCACTCTCTTTGTCTAAGGCTACATCTAAGTCTTTCCCACTTCTTAGGGTCACAGCTTTGACATGTTCTTTTCCTAGAAATTTTGGGACCTCAGTATTACTTGGCAAAGTCCCGGCAGGTCTGTGATTTTGGTTAAGAGCAATTTGGCTAACCTGTGTCTCTAGATTTCTTAAAGCAGCATTGGTTTGGTTGATTGTAGCATTGGTTTGGGTGATGAAACTCTTCAGCATTGCTTCCAAGGAAGGTTCAGCTTGTGAGGAGGTTTTGTTTTGAAAAGGTGGTTAGTTATTTTGAAAACCTTGATTTTGATTATTTTGAAAACTTTGGTTTTGATTATGATGATTTCCTTGATAATGGTTTTGAGAACTGCTTGCTTGATTTTGAAAATTTGAGTTCCCTTGTTGCTTTGGTGGAGGTGGATTCAAACTAGGACTGGTCCATGAAAAATTTGGATGTTGCTTCCAACTGGCATTGTAATTGTTGGAGTTATATCCTGATCTATTTGAACATAGTTCACAGATTCAGAGTTATTAGGGCACTGTTCATAAGAATGGTCCCCACTACAACAAACACATTGCACTGAGAGAACAGCCGGAGTGGGTGTAGTGGCAGTCGGCTGTGTTTCTTGACCGGTAGTCATGTTTTTAAGCATGGTGGTCATGGAGGCAAGCTGAGCTGTCAAAGCAGTATATGCATCTAAATCATGCATTCCAGATGTCTTCTTTTGAGTTGAAGCTCTTGGATCGGCCCAATGTCCATTGTTTGTTGAAATCTTTTCAAGAATCTCATACCCGGTATTGTAGGTGTTGGAAGTAAAGGCCCCTCCTGATGTCGCATCGAGCATTTATTTTGCATTGGAATCAAGCCCATTGTAAAACGTCTCGAGTTGAATACAGTAGGGAATGCCATGGTGAGGGCATTTCCTTAACAATTCCTTAAACCTTTCCCAAGCATCGGGAATTGCTTCATCGTCCATTTGTTTAAACATGCAAATTTCATTTCTGGACTTAGCATTCCGGGTAGGTGGAAAATATTTTCGCAAAAATTTTTCAGCCATGTCGGCCCATGATGGAACAGAACCTGGTGTTAATGAGTTGAACCAAACTCTTGTTTTATCCCTTAGAGAAAATGGAAACAAAGTGAGCCTTAAGGCTTCAGGAGAAACTCCAGGGATTAGAAAAACATCGGTGATCTCCATAAAGTATCTCAAATGAGAATGGGGGTCCTCCGATGGGAATCCAGCAAATTGACCATTGGCTTGCAACATATGAAACATGATGGGTTTTGGTTCAAAATGTAAAGTGTTCATGGTTGGCTTTACAATTCATGAGTTCAATTGCTCAAAATTAGGAACTGCATAGTCCATGATTCTCCCATCTTTAGAGTTTGCAAGATCAATGATATTCAGTCGTTCATTATCACCATGTGATTCTTCATCATCGTGTTCATTATGATTATTTATATGTTGTTCTTGAAAATTATGAACATGATGATTTCCAAAATTATGTGGATTTCCAAAATTTAGCGGTGCCCTAGGATTTTCCAAGATCGGGGGTCTAACCTGATTTTCTACCAATGGTGGTCTCACCTGGTTTTGTGGCCCTCTAAGGTTGTCTATGATTTGTGGTCTTGGTGGACTACTTGGTTGTCTTGGTGGTCTGACTTCTATGACGGGTGGTTGCGGTTCTGCAACGAATGGTCGTAGGTGTCTCCGCTCAAATCCGGGTGGTGCATCCATGTCGGGAGGATCCATAGAACTTGAAGCTCTTTGTAACCTCCGTCTATGATGAAAGGTTCTTTCTATGTCCGGATCTAAGTCGAGAAGTTCCCCACGTGGTATCCTTGGCATACACTATACTCACAATGAACGGTGTTAGAAAAATCAATTCTTTTTACAACTTTTAGCTTACCAATCCCCGGCAGCGGCGCCAAAAACTTGACAGTGCTTAGAATACACCTATAGACGTGTGCTAATTAAACCTCAAAGCAAGTATACAATGAGATCTAATATCGTCTTTCAAGTAATAAAATGGTAAGATACCAGATATCGTCCCACAGAGATTGGAGTAAAAAGTTAAATAAAAAGTAGAAGAAGGAAATGATTTCAGATGGCGAAGTGGAAGAGATTGATTTGTTTTGTTTGGTTTGTCACTTTGATGTTGTTAACAGATAATAAAGCAAGTACGGGTGTAAAACTTCAAGGTGGGATTTAAACACAAATTCCAGCGGGCAGTTTAGTCACAATTAGATCCACCATCTATTTTGAGAGTATTCCTCTCGGACTTCAGTATTCCCACTACTGTTTAGATTCAACTAGACATCTCTCGGTGTAGTCTCCAACTATTTATAGTGAGGGATAAAGTTCTCAAAATATATGGACGACCAAATCTCTTTGTATCAAAAACGCTCTCTCGAGCTGATTCCCATATCATTCAAGTTGGTGTGTTCCAAGTGGCTTATCTCTAAGTCCACTACACTTTAACACTTTAGACTAGTGACCACTTGTCGAGAATAAATCAGTTTAGAAAAACATGGATGATAACTGTCACTTTATCAGTAACTCTCTCAAGTCTACTTCCCATATCATTCAAACTGACGTGCATTCAGTGGCTTATCTCTAAGTCCACGGCACTTTAACACTTTAGCAAGTGATCAATTCGTCAAGAAGTGTCATTGGTTTTTATAAAACTTGAATGAAATGATGGAACATTGTTATTGCGAAACAACGTCCACCTTTCTTTGGTTTAAAATCTCACCTTTCCGTTTAACACCCGAACTAATAAATTTAGCTACTCATAACGGAAAGTAAAGAAAGCAATAAATGACGTAAATTAAATTGCATAAATATAAATGACTTGGAATGTAAATTGCAAGAATAGTAAATGACTAGTAATGTAAATTGCAAGAATAATAAATAACTAGTAATGTAAATTACAAGAATTCGAAAATGGAGAGTAAGAAGAACAAGAATGGAAAACAAAAGCTCTTGGATTATAACACTTGATGTTGCAAGATCTCAAGAGAATTTCGAGATACTTGCACTTCAATAAGAATAATAGCAAGAGAATTAGTAACTAGGTAAAATCTAATACTAACCCCAACCTTTCCTTATATAGGAAGAAAAGGGAAGGGCACAAAAGTCATTTTACAAGACTTGGTCCTAAAGTCTTTAAGAGACAAAGTACAAAATAAAGTCTTGATAAAAATAAAAGAGGTTTTTTTTTGCATTAAATTAATTCCAGCCAGAATTGGAAGCTTCTTCAATAAGCATCACATGGCCTCAAAGTCCAGCTCCACGTCCCACAAAAGTAGTCTGCCCAGGCATGTTGTGCTGCAGCATGGATCTGCACTAGAAAATTCTGCCAAAATGAACAAAATCAGCCATTCTCAATCATAAAACAGGTCATTCACTACTCTAGCTCCAATAAACAATAAAGTGGAAAATAAGTAAATAAAATGACTCAAATTTAGGGATATTAAAGATAAAATGACTCAAAATGGAAAGAAAAAGACTTAATATGCATTAAATAATTAATGCATATCAGCATCTGAGAGTCAAATTTCACTTTCTGGCTTTCATCACAGTCAGAAGCTCTAAACGATTGCTCCATCTCTCGTATACAATTCATGTATGCCATTGGATCATCAGAATCGGCAAACTCCGATGGTTTACAATAGATGAAGGATTTGTAGGAGAAAGTTCTTTTCACTTACCTCATATCCATCGTCACTAGCCCATCAGTTAGGATATGATTTCATTTATGGTACCCCCGGACCCTGCTATGATCACATTCTTGGCAACCATTTCATGCCTACGGTTGCTAGCATCTCTGTCCTCCAATAGTTTCATGAAGAATTCTTGTTGTTGGGCCATGGCCGTATCTATTATTTGCGTTTCGGGAGTAACTTCCTCGATGATCGGGTTTGAGGAGGCTAGATTTCTCCGAGGGATATGTTCAACTCTCCCGACTAAGATAAACGGTATTGGGGGTATCACAGATGTCCTAACCTCATTCAGCTGGTTGACGGTGGACTCATGTAACACCTCGGATTTCCATTATATTATATTTAATGTGAAGGGTCGAAAGAGTAATTAGTCAAAGTTTTGGACTAATTATAAAAATAAAACTTTAGGGTTGAATTGGTATTTTGTAGATAGTTGATTTGGTTTATAAAGGCTGAGTCGTTCGATTTGAGATGATATCTCATTTTGTTCCTGAAGTCGGTTTCAAAGAAGAAGAGAAAGAAAGAATTCTTGAATCCAAATTGATTCGGTAAGTGTTTTGATTTTGGTATCCAAATCAATCTCTCGGGAATGGATAAATAGATTGAACTGATTTGATCTGGTATTGTTTAGTTTATGAAAGATTGAAGGTAAAATCGATTCATATTGCAGGCTGTGTTCGATTCCAAATCCCAGGTGAGTTCATCCTTTAATTTTGTCTTAATAGAATAGATAAGTTGAACTGAATGGGTTTTGTTAAAGTAATTATATATGTATGAAGGGATACAAATCGAATTTTAGAGTATTGAATGAAAAATAGAAGAACTGGGTAAATTGGGTGCAGTCCGGAAGATGAGTAATCCGGATAGTACCGGATTTGGTACCGGATTCCAGATGATACCGGATTTGGTATCGGATTCCGGATGGTACCAGATTTGGTACCGGATTCCGGATGATACCGGATTTGGTACCGGATTCCGGATGGTACCGGATCGATGTCGGACTCCGGGTAAGTTCCGGATTTGATACCGGAATACTTTTTTGGATGAGTTTTCCGGATAGTTCCGAATTTGGGTTCTGGATAAGGGATTTTTCCGGATATAGTTTCCGGATATTGAGAATAAGGGTATGATATATTATTTGGGATTCTTAGCTTTGAGAATATGATATGAATTGTTTTGTGATTGAGTTTATATGCGCGTATGCTAGTAAGTGTAATGAATCCATAGGCACTGGCATTATGTGAAACGTGGAATAGGCATAAAGTAAATTGTAATTCCCGTTGACCTGAAATGAGGAATAGGCATAAAGTAAATTGTAATTCCCATTCCGTAAGGTGATGTGAAACGTGAAATAGGTATAAAGTAAATTGTAATTCTCGTTGACCTGAAATGAGGAATAGGCATAAAGTAAATTATAATTCTCATTTCGTGGTGTGATGTGAAATGAGGAATAGGCATAAAGTAAATTGTAATTCCCATTTCATATTGTGATGAGAAATCTTGGAATAGGCGTGAGTTAATCGCAATTCCTAATTTTTATGGGAAGGTAAGAGATATGCATAAAGTAAATTGTAATCTCTACTTCCACTCCAAGAAATAGGCATAAAGTAAAATTATAATTTCTTGGACATGAGCAATAATCTCGAATCTGTGATGATTCGTAGTAGACTCTCGAACGTGATGATATGACTTATTGAGTGTTAGTCATATTCATGGAATCGGGTATGTTCCCGTCATCGCAAGATAAGTATGTGTACGGTAAGAATGGTGGCAAACCAGGTTTGTTTATACGCTTTGCTTACATTTGGTTTTAAAAGCTTATAAGTTTTAATTTGAAAATGGATGTTCTCACTAGGCGTAAGCCTAATCGTTTCAAATTAAATTTTCTTACCAGGTACGAGCTCGGGGAAGTAACGGGAAGAGGGACGAGTGAATTCTGGTATTCAACTTTTGGTGATGAGTGGAGAAGTTAGCATATACGAGGATGTTTTGGTGAATGGTCTAAACAACTAGTATAATCTAATCTTAATTGTTTAGGATTAGATTAGCAGGTTGTTTTGATAAGTTCAATTTGTATATGTGAACCCTCATAGTTAGTTCTCCACTTATGTATAAAAGTTTGAAAGAAATCATGGTTAACTTTGATAAGTTTTAAGGTTTAAATTTGTCATGGTTTTTGGATGTTTCAACTCAACCTCGACATTACCATCTTGTGGGACTGCCATTCTACCTTGAGTAGTAACCATCTAAATCTTCCATACACATGAGAATGGAGGTAAGAAATAGGCTATATAGATTAAACATATAGAAACGTACTATTACATTCATCAATCATCATAATAAATAGTAGATCAAGCATGCTCATGTAACAATATATTCATAATAGCAGTAGTTAATTGAAATTATGAACATACTACACATAAGAATTCTCGTTACTACCATCACGACTCTCAATCAGTGTAATTTTTGTCAACTCTAGACTCTCCACCCACTTACGTGTCTACCCCTTTCTCACGATTCACAACTTAATGTCTCGGTTTAAGTCTAGATATCTTACTTTCATACCTAGTTCACTTAAAGTAGAGCTCTGATACCAACTTGTAATACCATAATATTTGAACGACCATAATAGGGAAAATTCCGGAAAAATGGGTAAAATGAAACTTCTAAATGCAACAACTACAACCTAAACCGGGATATTTTTTACAACCAATGGTATCAAAGTTATATGACATAATAAGAACAACCTACTTAATCTAGACTATTAGCAACTATATTAATATGGGTGTCACCATGTCCACCAAAAATGGCACTCTTCACAAAATCCCAAAAAAGCCTGGCTCCTTAAGTGCTCCTAGTGGCACCAACTAGCATCTCAACCCGTCCTAGATCCTCTGCCAGAGGGACATGTAAATGATGAACACCACAACAAGTGTTAGGCTTGAAGCCTAGTGAGATCTCATAAAAATAAACAGTTACGCAAGAGACAATATTAGATAAAATTTAAATGTTACCGGATACGAATTAGTAGTTTATTACCATAATCTCAAGCTTTCTCTTAACATCCCAAACCTTGATATAAATACACAAGAGACAACTCTTGAAATGCGAGGAAGACCCATTTTCATCAAGGTGACAAGAACACGTGAATGCAGTCACCTATGATGTTATTGAGTTACAACTCAAGTCCCGGTTTTAGTGCACATGCCATCAAGGCATCACAACCTCAAACCATTCCATGTCTTTATAGAGTTACACCTCAAGCTCTTATGGGACTTCATTACATACCGAATCTAGACGAGTTCTACCTCAAGGCCATTGATATCCTTTATTGTATACTCGCTAGTGGCCCAAAGTGGCATTCCAATTATGAATATACCATCCAAAATTCTAAATCCTCATGCATAAGGAGATAGATACCAAATAGTTCATATATGACCATATATATGTTTGAAAAATAACAACAAAACATTTCATGCCATTTATTTCACATTACACATAATATGTCCTATCAAGGACTCAAGTATTTACCGGCATGCATACAAAAAACTATTAACCCACGAAACCCGTCCAACCCAACCCGCTAACAATCTAATTAAACCTAACCCGTAAACCCGCTAATTAGAAGGGTTAAAATTTGGTTAGCATTACTCAACCCAACCCAAATCACCAACCCGCCGCTAATATATATTATTTCGATAAACTTATACATATATATATATATATATATATATATATATATATATATATATATATATATATATAGCCTTAGGTTCAATAGAGAAGTCCAAATATTTAGAGAAATAGAGAAGTGATCTTGACCATTTATTCGGTCAAGATCGGTTATAATTGGTCAAAAGTTGCGGCTTTGACTGGTCAAAAATTGCGGCTTTGACTGGTCAAAAGTTGCGGGTGTTCCAAAAATAGAAGGGCAATTTCGTAACTTTTACAAAAAACACGGGCTGAGTTCATATATGAATCTGTGTGATTCATATATGAACTATACGTTCATATATGAACCTTTGTAATTCACATATGAACTCTTTATAACTAATTCATATATGAATCTTGTGATTCATATATGAACCTTTGTGTTTCATATATAAAACTAATTAACTGTAGGTTCATATATGAATCAGTTGAACCAATTAATTGATTCATATATGAATCTTTGTGTTCATATATGAATCTTTGTGTTCATATATGAACCTTTGTGATTCATATATGAATTTTTTTAACTAATTCATATATGAATCTTTGTGATTCATATATGAATTTTTTTTAACTACTTCTCATATGAACAAATTAACTGATTCATATATGAATCACAAAGGTTCATATATGAATTAGTTAAAAAGAGTTTATATGTGAATTACAAAGGTTCATATATGAACGTATAGTTCATATGTGAATCACACAGATTCATATATGAACTCAACCCGTGTATTTTTTACGAAACTACCCCTCTATCTTGTGCAGACCACACGAGTAATTATCCGCTGCTTCTCGGTCAAAGCCGCCGATCTTGACCGAATAAATGGCCAAGATCACTTCTATATTTCTCTAAATATTTGGACTTCTCTATTGAACCCTTCCCTATATATATATATATATATCTAAGGGTTTTTAGTTTTAAAGTTTTCTTTTTATGAGTATTTAAGTTTTAGGTTTCACGAACAATTATCATTTATTATTTAACTGATATACTAAAACTCATATTACACCTTACAAAATAATACGTCGTAATGCATCATAACGTGCCACAACGTGCCATAACACGTTACAAAACAAGTCAAGTCTTAGAGTGGAGTCCATAAGGATTAATGTGGCGGCGAATCTAAGCCTTGACACCAAAGCGCCATAACGAGTTATATAGAACCATGATATATATATAGCCATAGGTTCAATTGATAAATGCTAAGTGCATGAGAAATAGAGAAGTAATCTTAGTCATTCATTCAGTCATGATCTGCTTTGACCGGTCAAAAATCGCGGCTTTGACCGGTCAAAAGTTGCGGTTGTTCCAAAAATAGAATGGCGGTTTCGTAACTTTTACAAATACACGGGACGAGTTCATATGTGAACCTGTGTGATTCATATATGAACTATTTGTTCATATGTAAACCCATGTAATTCACATATGAACCTTTGTAATTCATATATGAATCTTTGTAATTCATATATGAACTAATTAACTGTAGGTTTATATATGAATCAATTGAACTAATTAACTGATTCACATATGAACCTTTGTTATTCATATATGAACTAATTAACTGTAGGTTCATATGTGAATCATATGAACTAATTAACTGATTCACATATGAACGTATAGTTCATATGTGAATCACACAGGTTCACATATGAACTCGTCCCGCGTATTTTGCGAAACTACCCGTCTATCTTATGCAGACCATGTGAGGAATTATCCGCTTCTTCTCAGTCAAAGCCGCAATTGTTGACCGAATGAATGGCTAAGATTACTTCTCTATTTCTCACACACTTAGCATTTCTCAATTGAACCTCTCCCTATATATATATAGTATTTACAACCATTATAGTTTACAACCCAAAAAATTTATACATATACACGATCGCATTCGATTAATGATTTGAATAGGATGTTATAATTCAAACATTTGAAGTTGCAACCAGGGACGAAAATTTGGAGAAAGGAGATGCAAACAGGAACGAAATTCTGGAGAAAGAAGATGCAAACAATGACGAAAATCTGGAGAAAGAAGATGCAATCATGGACGAAAATCTAGAGAAAGAAGATGCAGGGACGAAAACACAAATGCAAACCACAGATACAGGGACCAAAACCAGATAAACGGGGATGATGCCTGAGATGAGAACGAAAGAAATCAATTGAAGTTTTTGGGGAAACTAAATATGTGGAAGCCTTTTTAAGATGTTACTTTGGATTTCATCATGATCAGTTACGACTCACGTATGGTCACTTAACGTGATGTTCACATCTCAGTTTGGTGATGTGAAGAAGGAGATCGAAGTTTTTGGGGAAACTAAATCTGTGGAAGCCTTCTTAAGAGATTACTTTGGATTTCAGCATGATCAGTTACCAATCACGAAGGAGATGATCGGTGTGCAGCGGACTGGCGATGGACAAGTCAGGGGTTATTTGCATGGGAGGGAGGAGACGGTTGGGAGGGAGAGAAGACGAGGGTGAAACGTCTAAGCGATTTAGAGTTTTTTATTCATATGCTTCTCAGACTTAAGTGTCTCTGAAGATAAGAAAAAAAACCAATATTATTTTGGAAAAGTCTAACCGATTCAGACTTCAGTGCTCATTAAGAGCTGAAAACATAAAAACAAACAAGCCCAAAGTTTTGTTACTACACCAAAGCAACTATTAAGACAACCATCAACTAAAATTTCATATATCGTCAACATGAAGTCAATTACAAACATAAAAATAATTTATTTGCTTATAATATAAACATTCATACAAGGAAAAACTTTAAACACAACGAGTCTTTTTTTTTTTGAAAAGCCATTTATTACCACCAAAGCAAAAGCTTTATGAAAGAATTACAAGCCACAAGGGCTGAAACAACCAAGCAAGAGCAGCAGCAGTTTGCCAACAGCAAACCAAAGCAGCAAGCAGCAAAGCCCCTACACTGTACAAACTAACACCGAACTAATGTAACAAAAGAACTACAAATGACAGGACAATATGCGATGACGGACCGAATTGGACGCGTGGACCAATCGCCGAACAGCAGCATGGCAACCCAGTATTTTGTTGTTGCTGCTCAAGACGGCCTGTACAGTTGTGTCCCTGCAGCACCCCTGCGGCTGTCCAGGTTCAGCCAATGGCACCAACACCCCTACTGCTGACCTGCTTCAGCAGACGGCGTCCAGCACCCTTGCATCTGTCCAGATTCAGCCGAGAGCCGCCCTGCGCAGATTGCTAAGTGTGTGCAGCAGTCTTCCCCGAACAGGACCGAACCATAGGGCTTAGTTGGGCTGTCCGGCAGCAGACCATATAGGGCTTAAACACAACGAGTCTTGATAAGTATTTATAAATATTAATGCATATAATCTTTCAATGTAGTATATTTCTAAAAAACATATTTATTAGTTGGATCGTCATAGCCAATATAGGCGCATTTGCAACCCAAATGTTTATAGAAATGCAAATCACAAGCCTGAAATGGCTTTGGCATTAAAAGAGTTAATCTAAAAGCATATATGATTTCATTGTTTATGTTGTATTTTATTAATTGTCAAGTAATAAACGCTTAATCCTAACAAACTTACACATTTTAAAACAAAAAATTTCTATCGTTGTGCAATAGCACACACTGGTATGTAAATATTATGAACTTAGCATCCTTTCAATTCCAATCATTTCAAATTCTTTTAATTTTAATATATAAATAATTTCAAAAAAGATTTTAATAAAATAAAAAAACTAATTATCAACTTCTACGTAAAAATCCGCCGGAAAAAGCCATTTTCGGCAGATACGGTCGCCGGACAAACTGGCACCGAGACCGACCATTTTCGGCGGAATTTTCGGTGGATTCTGTTTTCGGCGGATATGGCCACCGAAAATTCGTCGGAAAAAAATAGGCATAATTAACCAACTTTTAATTAACAAAATTATTAAAAAATATATTTTCGACGGATTTTTCCGTAAAAAATATTTTTTTATTTGTTTATTTTTTTATTTATTTATTTATAAATTAATAAAAATATTATTTTTTGGTGAAATATTTTCGGCAGATATCAGGCGGAGAAAGTATTTTTAATTATTTTTTTATTATATTTATTTTTTATATTTAAATTTTTAATTATATAATCCGTCGAAACCCGCCTGAAATTCTGTATATTTTTTTAAAAAAAAATAATTTTTTATATTTATTATATGCATACATTATACAGGAGCACCAGCAACTTTCAAGATAAATCGATGTCTTTGGGATACATTATATGCATACATTATAAAATTGATTTTTTTATATTTATTATATGCATACATTATACATGATCAAGATATCTTTGGGAAGCATTGCAATAATACTATCGCAAGGAGACGTGGATTTTTCATATTAATGTTCAGATCCATAAATTCTTGCATACATACGCACACAAAATCACTTTCCAAAGCTTTGTTACAACCTCTGTTCTAGCAAAACTGTTTGTTGCCGGAAAACGCATCTCCCTCGCTCGTCTCCCATGGAGAAAAACTCAGATCCGAGTAAACCTCTATTATTCTTGTTAGCAACGACGCAGACAGTGGTCATCTTCATTCTCACGACTTATCATGCCGCAACCTAGATCAAATTCCAAGCATCTTCATCAGCTTTCACAAACGGCGTTGGTGAATGTGGATGAGGAGTAGATTCCGATAAACCAAAGAAACCCGCTTTCCTAAAAATGGAGAAAAACATCCATTAAAACCCACCAACATCATAAAAACAATAACATCAAAAAACTTATTCAACGATCATATGATGATTAGAAATAAACCTTGAGAATGTAGAGACGTTGTTGAATGGAAGCAGATTAAGAGAAGAGAGGAGAAGAGGAAGGTGAAGAGAAACAAACCTTGAGAATGTTAGAAGAGCATTGATGAAGTTTTCTTTGTCCATGGAAGTTTTCTTTGTTTAATGGAAAAAGTTAAGAGAAGAGGAAGGTGAGGGGTGATGGAGGCCGGAGAAAGAGAAGAGGAAAGTAGAATAGGGTTTTGGGTATTGAAGAGGCTAAAGGGATTTACAAAAAAATAGGTTCTTGGGCTTTGGGCTTTGTATTTAAAACCGGGAAACTATAAAAAAAGGGAAATTAATTAAAATACCTTAGTTGACTCCAAATTCATCTAAATGCCCCATCTCTCTCCAAATTAACAAAAATGCCTTGGAAATTCGTGGCCCACGGATTTTTATACAGAAATCGACATACACGATACATAAGTTCGTGGGAGTCCGTGGGAGCCCGTGGCGGACAAAGTAATCCGTGGCCCACGGATTGGTGCTGGAAACCCTAATCCGTGGCCATAAGATAAGTCCGTGGCCCACGGGATTGGGGCGGGAAACCCTAATCCGTGTTTCGTCCTACCTACCCCACCCACACCATTAAATCCGTGGCCATTCTATAAATTGAAGAGGGGACCACTAGAAAACACACAACTCTCACTCTCACTCTCACTCTCTCATCATAGTCGTGTGGTGCACGCATTTATACAACGTGAACGTGATGGCTCGTAAGGTAAGTTTTGAAACCTCGTTGTTGTATTTATGTGTTATTTGTGTTTTAATAATAAAATGTGTTTGATATATTTATTCGAATATATAAGTTAAGTTTCATAACGTCATTGTGTTATATATAGCGTGTTTTATTAAAATACGTTTAAACTGTGTTATATATTTGTTAGATTAGAGCGTGTTTTTTTTTAATAAAACGTGTGTTATTAATATCATCTTATTTCTAAAAATGTGTGTTAGATATATATCATGATTTTTATAAAAATGTTTGTTAGATTAGAGCCTGTTTTTTTAGAAAAATGTTTATAAAAATGTTAGATTAGAGCCAGTTTTTTTTATAAAAATGTTTGTTAGATATATGATGATTTTTATACAAATGTTTGTTAGATTAGAGCCTGTTTTTTTTTATAAAATTGTTTTTTTTTATAAAATTGTTTTTTTTATAAAAATGTTAGATTAGAGCCTGTTTTTTTTATAAAAATGTTTGTTAGATATATGATGATTTTTAAAAAATGTTTGTTAGATTAGAGCCTGTTTGTTAGACATATGATGATTTTCAAAAAAATGCTTGTTAGATTAGAGCCTGTTTTTTTTATAAAACTGTTTTTCTGCAAAAATGTATTTTTTTTATAAAAATGTTAGATTAGAGCCTATTTTTTTTATAAAAATGTTTGTTAGATATATGATGATTTTTAAAAAAATGTTTGTTAGATTAGAGCCTGTTTTTTTTATAAAAATGTTTGTTAGACATATGATGATTTTTAAAAAAATGTTTGTTAGATATATGATGTTATTTATAATTTAGGTCCCTTAAGTTTGCCCAAATTACAACTTAGGTCCGTGAAGTTTGCATAATTACGAATTAGGCCTCTTAAGTTTGCATAGATACGATTTTGGTCCCTTAAGTTTGCAAATTACAACTTAGGTCCATGAACTTTGCATAATGATAAATTAGGTCCCTTAAGTTTGCATAAAACACAACTTAGGTCCTTGAACTTTGCATAATGACAAATTAGGTCCCTTAAGTTTGCATAAATACGATTTTGGTCCCTTAAGTTTGCCCAAAAACAACTTAGGTCCGTGAAGTTTGCATAATTACGAATTAGGCCTCTTAAGTTTGCATAAATATGATTTTGGTCCCTTAAGTTTGCAAATTACAACTTAGGTCCTTGAACTTTGCATAATTACGAATTAGGCCTCTTAAGTTTGCCCAAAACACAACTTAGGTCCGTGAAGTTTGCATAATTACGAATTAGGCCTCTTAAGTTTGCATAAATACGATTTTGGTCCCTTAAGTTTGCAAATTACAACTTAGGTCCTTGAACTTTGTATAATGACAAATTAGGTCCCTTAAGGTTGCATAATTTAAACTAAGGTCCTTCAACTTTTCATAATGACAAATGAGGTCCCTTAAGTTTGCATAAATACGATTTGGTCCCTTACCTTTTCATCACCAAGTAGGAGGATTTTTACTATATGGACTTGACGCTCAAGTGTCGCCTGTCATTTGCAAAAGAAATTAAAACCCATATGGGCAATCTAACTGGACGGGAATTGATCTCAAGATTTCAGCTCACACCTTTCGGTCCATGGCTCCACGTTACCATGACTGATGGCCACCCGACGCTGGTTCACATGTTTTTGCAAAGGGGGGTCATTGTGCGAAACGCAGATCATTACGTGATGTATTTTGATGTGTATGGACGTCACATGCACTTTGGGAGTGCTGAGTTCTGTCTTCTGACAGGACTCCGTTTCGGACCAGAACCCTCTCTTCCTCCCCTACCAACTGACGGGTTCATTAGTAGGGTTTGGCCCGGAACCAATCCGGAGGACTTGAAGATTGACATGGTGGTTCAGCGGGTTAAGCGAGGTCTTGCAGATTATTCAGACGACGATATTATCCGTGTGTGTATAGTGCTGATGGTATAGGTCATGTTTATGGGTCGTGAGCTATATTCGATCGTTTCTGAGACAGTCCTTAGAGCCGTCGAGGACTTGGATACATGTAGCAGTTTTCCGTGGGGTAGCTACATCTGGGCCCATACATTTAAACAATTGCACCTTGCCATCGTGCGACGCAAAGACAAGCATTCCAAGATGACTTTGTCCGGCTTTGTATACGCTTTTAAGGTTAGATAAGTAGTATAACACAAATTATAATTCGTTTGAGACGAATCTTGTCATAAACTTTTCAGACTGTCAGCAGCTTTATTACAGGGCAACAACTCTTGCGACTATAAATAAGTGGTATGTTGAAGAAGTAATTCACAACTTCCTACAACTTACACCGTTTACAAACATTTGATAGCTTTCGTTCAACACAATGGCTGGAGGTTCCAGGTCTAACAAGAAGAAGTCAGTGAATGGGGCCGGAACTTCACGTTCCGCCGAGCAGCAAGAGTTGAATGATGGAAGTCAATGAAGAAACTGGAAGGTCCCAGAAACTACGGAAGAATGGTCACGGTTTGGGAGAACCCAGGCTGATTGGCCAATAACAGATGAGGAGGTAGAACAATGGGAGTATGCATGGGAGTCATACGTTTACACACATCACTTCGCTGGACCACCAATGTGGTCTCCCAAGCTGGACGCGAACGACGACTTCGTAAGGTGCAAGTCCTGTCAGGAGGCGAACGCCGACATCGACAGGGTCAAAGAGATATGGCGGAAAAACAGGGAAATCCAACTAGAGAAAGAAGAGCTGATAGCTCAAAGGAAGCGGGAGCTGAAAGAGTTGGAGGCCCAGATTGCATTCCTCCAACAAGATATCTCTGAAGAGGCGATTACGGTGACAGAGATCAAAGAGAACTACACCGGCCTGGAGCAGACGATCAACGAAAAGTCTGAGCGGATCATCCGATGCCATGAAATCTACCCGCACTAGATCATCAGATTTCTCCCAAGTGTTGCTTCTTTTGTTTTCATGCATTAGATCATCATATTTCTCCTTTGTTGCTTCTTTTGTTTTCATGCATTAGATCATCAGATTTCTCTTTTGTTGCTTCTTTAGTTTTCATGCATTTGATCATCAGATTTATCCCAACTTCAGCGCGTGAACATAATAACAAAAGTCGTTACAATCAATGGAAATCAATCTTCAGCGCGTCAACATAATAACAAAAGTCGTTACAATCAATGGAAATCAATCTTCAGCGCGTGAAGATAATAACAAAAGTCGTTACAATCAATGGAAATCAATGTTCAAGTCAAGAGTATCAGATCTAAGCGTTCCATGTGGTTCTAGCTCCGATGGGCCCCGCGACCAATAGCTTTGGCTACTTGAACTTCTATTCAGGGGCACGCTTGAAGGTGCAGGATTTGGACAATCTCCACGAGTATGTCCTACTAATCCACACCTAGAATACTTTCTCTGTATCGGACCTTCCCCCCGATATGGACATCGATCATTCTTTGATGGTCTCCCAGCACGTTTCTTTGTTATTAACGGTGGATAGCATGGAGGAAGGGGGTGGTGTGGCACTACCCATGATTCAGGGGGTCCAGTTGGATGAATTAACTCCCGATATGTAGCTCGGTAATTTTCGGACGTAAAGTAACTTATAGCCAAATCACTGCAATCTCTGCGACCCATATATCTTGCAGCAGCGATGGCATGACCGCACGGCAATCCAGAACCTTGCCATTGCAGGCATGTACATTCATGGTTGTTCATATCGACAGTCGCGTCCAAACGGTGATCCCGAACCTGGTACTTGTCATGTCCAATGCCTAAAACCCTCCAAGTGGCAGACTTTCCGGCCATTCTGAGAAGCACCTTCTCCGCCTCTTGTGTAACTCTGCTACGCATTTGATCTACAATTATATGTGTTAATTATGTTAAGATTTATAAACATCACAAAACTTATATATATATATATATACATATACGTTCCAATTTTTAGACTTTATCAACCTCCCTTTAGTCGTCGAAGATAGTACCACTCTTGTTGAAAGGTGCGAAAGTACTCCATAAGTTGCACAATCGGTAATCTACGAGCAAAACAAGAGAGTGCATTCACCGACTCTACACTGTTGGAGGTCATAATGTTATATCGTGCACCAGGAAAATGGGCCCTTGACCACCTCTCCTTACAAGCATCGTCCATAACTTTAACTCCATTAGGTACACTAATTCGTAATGCATTCATGTAACGGTGAACCGTGTACGCCTTGCATGTCTTCCAGTAGGTCGTGTTGTACGTCGTAATACGTTTGTCCTTGCTCTTCACGTTCATCTCCAAATGCCGGCAACATAGGGCATGAGGGGTATTTGGGTACACGGCGGAAATTGCAGCGCTTATGGCCGGAGCCCTGTCGGACATAAACACTAACCCTGTCGGCTCTCCGATACATTCTCTCAACATGGACAAAAACCAACCCCACTCCTCCCCGGTCTCGGACTTTCCTACTCCGAAACCAATGGGCACAATGTTTTGATTTCCGTCCATGGCAACAGCCAAAAACATCATACCCAAGTAACGTCCCTTTAAATGGGCAGCGTCTATCACAACGACACGACGAAGATTTGTCAAAAAGGTTCTGATATGCAAAAATGTTGGTGGTTTCCGTCAGTAAATGCTATAGTTTATAATATTAGTACATATGACGTATTTATATATGTACCGCAACTCCAAGGGCAGCAAAACACAACTCAAAACGTCCCTTTGAATCTGTCCGTATTCTGGTGCGTGTACCTGGATTATTCAACTCCAGATTATATAAATATGTAGGGAGTCGTTCATACGACTCCTCAAGAGTGCCCCTCGCCAGTAGTAGGGCCCTACATCGCGCACGCCAACCTTGGTGGTAACCGATAGTGATCCCGTACTGGTCGTTTATATCGTTCATGATGTCCTTTGGCCGAAATGCCCTACTAGCATCAAGAAATTTTCCTTTGAGCATATGGCCCAAAGTCTTTTTGTCGGCTTGTCGGTGGTTGGGATTCAGTTGCGTCCTAGAACAAGTGTGTACGTCGTGCAACTTTGTAACGTGAAACATCCCTCCTTTAGCGCCCACGGATCTCGCTGTAAAATGCCAATTACAATTCTTTATTGCACATACAGCCACATATCTTTCTTTGTCAGATTTCTTAACTTTTCTCTCAAAACCCTCTTCAATGCACTTAATGCCGAGCTGTATAACTATTTCATCCTTTGTTTCAAACATCTGACCTTCGCGTATCCTTGAACTACGATTATAAGGTGCAGGTTCGTAGGTTGGTGTAGAGGTCTCTGAGGTTCGAAGGGTAGAAGGCATATCAAAATAATCATTTAATTCACCAAATGATTTATTACTAGGGACATATTCCTCATCATTATCGGTATCTGAGTGGTCAAAATCAGATATACCCACTGTGAAAACATGGGCTTCGTCATCAGCAACTCCAAAAAACCGTCTTCCTTCGTCTTCTACTTCTTCTAATCCTTGCGTCTCCGGAACAAATTCGGTATAACAGTCATTAAGACCATATGTATGATCCGGATTATTTGTTGCGTCATATGACGCCTCAAATTGAGAACACTCACCGACATGGGTTTCGTCATCACCTTCATCCTCACCTTCGTCATCACCTTCATCCTCACCTTCGTCATCACCTTCGTTGCACATCGATGGAACGACATACACAAAAAGAGCTGGAGGTCTGTCTGACTCGACTGCAAATTGCATAAAATCAGAAACATGTTCATCGTCGGTTAACTCGAAGATTGAGCCATCATTCATGTACACTAACTTGGTTTCACCAACAGCCGAGTCAATACCACATTTTTCAATGGCATAAGCAAGCAACTTTTGATGTGTAATGTTTACTTTCAGTTTCACACCATGCTTAGATTTATAAGAAAAATCCCACACATCGTTATGTTGCACCCATTCACCATAGAAACAAAAATATAGCTTAGCTTTTTCAACATGTGAACTCATTTTTCAGTAGAAAGAAAATGATTCAAATGATGAAAACAGAAAGAGATGTGATTTAAATGGTGAAGAGATGAAGTGAGATGTAATTGAAATGGCTTAGGGCTTACTGATTTTATAGATAAAAGGGATGTGATTCCAACCATACAATTGTGGAATGCATGCCAAAAAAACGTACACTTTATCTTGTGGAATGCATGCCAAAAACTGCAAAAAACCAAATATGGATCACGTGATAACAGAATTCCGTGGGCCACGGGCCAAATGTCCGTAGGCCACGGACTTAGGGGCAAAATCGACTTTTTGATATAAATCCGTGGGCCACGGGTTGGGCCACGGATTTTCAGGGCATTTTTGTTAATTTGGAGTCAACTAAGGGTATTTTAATTAATTTCCCATAAAAAAAGAGGGGGGGGGGGGGGGGGCTTTAATTAGGTTTCAAATATTTTGGGGGTTTCAAAAAGTTTAAAATTAAAACCGGTTAAATTTAATATTGTTTAAATTGATATCGATGTAAAATCTAAATCAATATATATATATATATATATATATATATATATATTAAAACAAAAACCAAAGCCAATGATGTGGCATCTCCTAAACATTATATGTCTACTTTTCTTTTTTCTTAGATTTTTGATTTTTTAAAATATTTGATATGTTAAAGACCTTAATGTCCCTCTATGAAAAATGTCCTTTTCACTTAAAGGAGGGTATTTTGGTAATTTTGACACCAATTTATATAACTTTGATTATCTAAACCATTCATCTTCCTATATTAATTATTTGTTTTATTGCAATTTATGTTAATAAATCATTTATTTCCACTTATTTATGTTATTAACCATTCATATTCCCTCACTTATTTTATTAATCACTCATTTTCCCTTATTTAAGCACAAGTTTTTTTGATATGTTATTGGTATTTTTACTTCTTTGTCATACAATAACATACCTCTCATTCTTTCCTTTCTAACACATTATCTCTCATTAAAAGATCGATATAGGATATGGACTTTTGTTTATAGTTAAGTTCTTTAATATTGTGTTGATTTCATATGATCTTTATGTTTCTGTTTGTAGTAAGTGACACAAGCAGAAACAAGCTCTAAAGATCATCAAATGTGTAAAACTTCATCACCATGGTAAGGATATACTACAAGTAAGGCTTTCATTCAACTACTCATTCATTTCAATATATTTTGATGTTGTCTATTTTAAAATTTCATTATGTATTATTACCTTAACTCTCATTTCTAAATATTTTCTCAGGAGCATAACCCACAAGTTAAAAGAATATTTGTGTATTGTTTTTTCAAGTATTATATTGTTTCTAGCAAATGAGTCGTGTACAATTATAAATTGTAGTTTGTTATTTTGACAAATCATGATCCTGTGTTTGTTTTATTTGATAAAAATTGATATGTTTTTCTATTAATTTTTATGTTTTAGTTGGATCATGTGTATTATTATTTTTTATAATACTATGAGTTGATTGTTTTTGTTTGTTTGGAATTAGTAACCAAAATATATGCATAATAAAGGCTTTGATGACCTTCAAAAATACATGCTAGGGACTTTAACAACACTCTTCAAGATCTCTACAACAAATGTAGTCTTTGCGACAACTTTTGTCGTTGCTAAGATCAATATTGATTTTAGCAACGACTTTTGTCGTCGCTAAATATCAATATTGATCTAGCAACGACTTTTGTCGTCGCTAAATATCAATATTGATCTTTAGCAACAACTTTTGTCGTCGCAAATAGACTACATTTATTGTAGTGGATTTTGTTCTTTTGATAAATTAAAAACTGTAGTTTATGTTTTTGATGAATCACGGTGTTAAGTTCATTTTATTTGATGAATGTTGAAATGTTTTTTCTATTGATTTTGTGTTTTAGTTGCATCATGGACCATGTATTATGATTTTATCTTGATGAGGTGGGTGTTTTTTGTTTGTTTCAAGTTAACAACTAAAACTTTCGTGTATTAAAGGTTTTGGCAACCATAATATTGTCATTATTTACAAAGTTAAGTTGGCATTTTTTAGGATGTTTTGTTTAGCCAAATGGAAGTCATGATCATGTTCACTTTACCCATCTCCATGATATGTGTTTGAATTATTATTTTTAAAGTTGTGTTTATTGACATTATGTAGGTAACTTATCACATTAAAACAAACTTTATTCCATTAAAGCCCAATACGTTCCATTAAAGCCCAATACGGTCTATTAAAACCCATAATGGTCCATTGAAGCGCAAAATGATCAATTAAAGTCCAATACGGTGCATTAAAGCACAATACGATCCATAAAGGCCCAATACGGTCCATTAATGCCCAAACTGTTCCATTAAAGCTTATAACGGTCCATTGAAGCGCAAAATGATCAATTAAAGCCCAAACTGTTTTTTCTATTGATTTTGTGTTTTAGTTGCATCATGGACCATGTATTATGATTTTATCTTGATGAGGTGGGTGTTTTTTGTTTGTTTCAAGTTAACAACTAAAACTTTCGTGTATTAAAGGTTTTGGCAACCATAATATTGTCATTATTTACAAAGTTAAGTTGGCATTTTTTAGGATGTTTTGTTTAGCCAAATGGAAGTCATGATCATGTTCACTTTACCCATCTCCATGATATGTGTTTGAATTATTATTTTTAAAGTTGTGTTTATTGACATTATGTAGGTAATTTATCACATTAAAACAAACTTTATTCCATTAAAGCCCAATACGTTCCATTAAAGCCCAATACGGTCTATTAAAACCCATAATGGTCCATTGAAGCGCAAAATGATCAATTAAAGTCCAATACGGTGCATTAAAGCACAATACGATCCATAAAGGCCCAATACGGTCCATTAATGCCCAAACTGTTCCATTAAAGCTCATAACGGTCCATTGAAGCGCAAAATGATCAATTAAAGCCCAATACGGTGCATTAAAGCACAATACGATCCATAAAGGCCCAATACGGTCCATTAAAGCCCAAACCGTTCCATTAAAGCCCATAATGGTCCATTAAAGCCCATAACGGCCAATTGAAGCGCAAAATGATCAATTAAAGCCCAATACGGTGCATTAAATCACAATACGATCCATAAAGGCCCGATACGGTTCATTAAAGCCCAAACTGTTCCATTAAACATATATGTATACATGTTACTCCCTCTACATATAACCATAAACATATATGTGAAGCATGTGAACCGAGTGTATATACATGTGAACTCATACATGTGTGGCGCAAACATAAATTGCCATGATCACTACTGGTGTTCATGGATCTGTTGTTTGGGTTCATCATATGTTTAGAGTGGGCTTAGACGTTATGTGAACCGAATATATATACATGTATCTATTTCACGTTTGTGAACCGAATGTATATACTACGCATTTTAATTTGAAAACTGTGTATTCGCCGATATGTTATACAATAAAGTAAATTAAGTTTGATTTATCATTAAATATATCTAAAAAATTTAATTTTCTTTAATATTTATATAATTAAAAAAAATTATTATATTTTTGGCGGATATTAAAAAAATTATTTTCTTTTTAAATTTATATGATTTATTTTCGGCGGATTTTCGGTGGATTTAAAAAAATTAATTTTTAATTATATTTTCGACGGATTATAAAAAAAATTAATTTCCATTTAAATTTATGTAATTTAAATTTCCGACGGATTTTCGGCGGATTTAAAAAATTAATTTTTTAATTTTTTAAAAACATTTTCCGGCGGATTTTTGGCGGAAAATAAAATAATTTTTAATATCTTAATTAATTTTTAACTAATTAAAAAAATTCCGACGGATTTCCGACGGACCCGAATTTAAAAAATAATTAATTATATTCCGCCGGAAATCCTTCTGAAATCCGCTGAAAATATCCGCCGAAAATCTTGGTTTGCTTAGTAGTACCTCTCTACAAATTAGTTCCCAACTTTTATTTGCATAAACTAATTACCATATTTTTTCACCTATAAAAAATTACTTACATCAATCTATATTAACTCTTTCAATCTTTTACCCCCTTTCAATATGAATCATAACCAAAATTACTGTGTAAAAATGTTGAACTCACCCGATGGTAATAGACAAGATCAACTGAGTTTTCTACTATATCCATTTCCACGTACCACTTTTTGCGTCCACTCAAGATTCTCACAATACGTCGAATGGTAGTCGTTTTTTATTGTAGTTTTGATTATATAAACCATGGACCAATTCAGGATTGATAGTGAAAATTTTATGAAATATATAAAACATAAAAGATTGATAGAAAATAAAATCTGATGTGTCAAATCCATAAACCTCTTAATTGTGGATGCTCTAGGAGTTCCAATCAATCATTCGATTTCCAACGTGATTTCCATATTTGTGCAATTAAACTTTTTTTTTGAACGGCAATGCGGCATCGAACCCACGAACGACTACCACGAACACACGCACACACGCACGCACACCGTCCCGGCGGTATCGGACATCCAAGGGCAGCCCACTAATCCGCCGCGTCCGCAGCCCAGCTTACGCTTGGGCCTATTCCCGTTAAACTTAATTAAACTTAATTATTTATTGTAGCAATAAAACTTTAAATAACACGTTAAAATATAAATCTTCAAATAATTCTTTTTCAATTTATAAAGAATTAAACAAGTTTTTCAAACATATATTTTCTAAATTGATCATTGAATGGAATTGGCTTGCAGTTTATCAATACGAAGGAAGTTGGAAAAGAGCCCTAACCCATCTCATGGGTAAGAAATTTAGAAACAAAGACTTTTTGACTTGGTCAAGTCGTTTCCATGGACTTGTGTGGCTTGAGTATACATAATATATATTGGCTAAACTTATCATGTTGACTGAATATAAGAATGTGGCCTATTATTATTTCTCCCATGCAAACTCCGGTTGTGGTTTTTGTGCTCATATTCATGATTTCACCTACGACTGCTAATGATTATGACAAATCTCTAGAAGCAAAAGCTCTACGTGCAAAGGTTTGGTGGAGACGTCACGCGGTTTCCGGTCATTGTACTTGGCCTGAAATCACTTGCAACAAGGACGAAAGTGTCGTGAAAATACATGCCAACTGTGAAGGCTTTCGCCACAACGATGATCACCGTGAGATGAAATGGCTTGATTTTTCTTATTTTCCAAACCTCAAACACCTTTCCATTACTAATTGCTATCTTGGAGGAATCATCCCAGAGCAGATTGGCTTGTTATCGAATATGACCCATCTTTCGCTCACTCGAAATGTTCTCAAAGGTAAGTTGCCTATTTCACTCACAAATCTCACCCAATTGGTAGCACTTGATCTTTCATATAACTCTCTCACGGGTAGTCTCCCGTCTCAAATGAGGGGTTTCAAGAATTTGGTTCATGTGAATCTTAGTCGTAACTTGTTTGTTGGTTCAATCCCATCATCTTTTGGTTCCATGATCAATCTCACCATCTTGGACTTGAGTAGAAATCATCTAAGTTCATCCATCCCACAAGAGCTAAGTAACTTACAAAAGCTAGAAACATTGGACCTTAGTAGTAATAATTTAGTTGGATAAACACCTGCTTTTTCAAGTATCCCAAGTTTGGTGTTTCTAAACCTGGGTAAGAATCATCTCACTAAACAACTCCATAATAAGAGTTTCAAAAGAAGAGTACTAAAGGAAGAGTACCAACAAAGATTCCAAATTCTCTTTTATTTCGATATTTTTCTTGCCATTATGGTTGGATTTGGCCTCTCAGTGGTTGTTTATGTGTGCTACCATCACCACAAGGCTAACAACAAGAAGATCCAGCCGGAAGTCAAACGACATGGAGATGTAGGGTCGATATTGAATTATGATGGAAGAATTGCATACGAAGACTTCATCAAGGCAACGGAAGATTTTGACCTCAAATACTGCATTGGAACCGGTGGTTATGGCAGTGTTTATGAAGCCAAACTCCCGAATGGTAAAAAATTTGCTTTGAAAAAACTCCACCGGTATGAAGTCGAACAACCCGCATTTGACAAAAGTTTCAAAAATGAGGTCCAAGTGTTAACCAACCTAAGGCACAAAAACATAGTGAAACTCTATGGTTTTTGTTTCCATAACAAATGCAACTTCCTTGTATATGAATACATGGAAAATGGGAGCCTATTTTGTGCATTGAGAGACATTGATGTTGTAGAAGTTGATTGGATCAAGAGGATGAATATCCTAAAGGAGGTAGCGCATGCTTTGGCATATATGCATCATGATTGCAACCCACCTATTATTCATCGAGACATATCAAGCAACAACATTCTCTTGAACTCAGAAATGGAAGCATTTGTTGCCGACTTTGGAGCAGCCAGATTGCTTGACCCTGATTCGTCCAATCAAACTATAATCGCTGGAACTTTGGGATACATTGCTCCAGGTATTTATAGACATTGAGCATGAGAGCATCTCCAACAACTTCTCTAAGATAGAGAAAATTGAACTTTTGTTCTCTAAATTGCCCCAACAGTTTCTCTACATTGTTCTCTAAAATAGAGATAAGTAGGGAAAACTCAAAGTTCAGAGAATTATCTAGAACTTGGTAGATGTAGAGAGATTTTTTTTAATTCTCACCAATAGGGTTGAGTTATTATTATTTTTTATAAATTCTTTTTAAAAAATGTATTGGGATGATAAATTTAAATAATATAATAGATTTTGAAATCTCTAAAATAGAGAATCTGTTGGAGCTGAATGCAATTCTTTTTCAAGATTTTGACTTTTGGGTCTTTATTTTAGAAAAATTCTAGTGAATTTGTTGGAGATGATATGATGCTGCTTTTACCTCCATTAGTAGTTCAAAATTTGATAACAATCATTTTTTATGATCATGCATGTAGAACTTGCCTATACCATGGTTGTGACCCAAAAATGTGACGTATATAGCTTTGGAGTGGTGGCACTTGAAACAATTGGAGGGAAGCATCCTGGAGAGCTCTTGACTTCGTTAAACACATATGGCGATCATGGCACATCATTGGAAGATATATTAGATGCACGACTCCCATATCCAACTGATAGGCGGATACAAAAGGACCTTCTTCGTGTTTATAACGTAGCACTAGCGTGCATTGTCATAGATCCCAAATCTCGACCGACAATGAGAAGCGTGTCTCAAGAATTGTCACGTTAAGCGTAATCCCAAGAACCGAGTTGTTGTCAAAAAATACAATGAGTAATTTAGTATCTTACGACAATTTGTCATCATGACCCAAGCAACAAACGCATTGTGATCATATGACTAGAGAGTTTTATCTACGATCCAAAATAATAACACCACCCAAGAGGAGATATTTTGCAAAGTAACTGGTTGTTTGAATGTGGATGCTACTACGAAACATGCATGGTTGAACATCGACCCAATAATATAGAGAGGCCGGTTTCTGATACTTTATAGGCTCCGGGTGAGATGTAAAAATGGACCATCGATAACTACAAATGTTTTTTCAATATATTCATATCATGTAATTAACATTGAATTCAAGAAATACTAATTTATATAAAATCGTTTTTCCTTGCATTCCTCGGGCAAAATCAATCGATAATTATTTCTAAATTAATATTATCCATCATATAATTTTTACATAACACCGTCAATCCATTCCACCATCAAATGCATCTAATGATGTATCATTGAAATCATTTAAGGTCATTATACTGACCATTTATAGTAACATTTTAAATAAACCGACATACATCAATTTAGTTTCCACATGTTACGTGATGTTAATGGTTTTCATCATCATTTTAAACTTTTAGAGCTAAAACAAAAATTTTAAGAACCACCAATTTTAGAATCAAAAGTCCATGTTGGTTACAATTTAAGATTTCATTCTTATTTTAGAGATAAAATAAGGAAATTAAGATTCATTCACTAAATATTAAATAATAACTAATCAATACACTACAAAAATAACCAGTATCAGCGAGGGACAAATCCCTCGCTAATCCCTCGCTAAAGCTCGAATCCGTCGCTGATGGTTCGCGAGTCAAACGGGCGTAGCTGATGCTATCAGCGACGGATTAGCGACGGACATCAGATTAGCGAGGGACTTGTATCAGCGACGGACTAGCGAGGGATTATAATCAGCGACGGATTAGCGAGGGATTAATATCAGCGCCAGATTAGCGACGAATTACTATTAGTGACGGATTAGTGAGGGTTCTTATTAGCAACGGATTAGTGAGGGAATAGATTAGCAACAGATTAGCGGCGGATTTAAAAAAATTAAATGAAATTCTATATTTCCGTCGCTAAGCCCTCGCTGATTTTTAGTTATTTAAAAAAAATTAAATGAAATTCTATATTTCCTGTATTTTATAATACAAAACCTGCCCATAAATTGAAAATAACAAACCGAAATTCTCCAACAAACTAAAAATAACCAAATTCATAAAATTTAAATACCAAATTCATAAAGGCGTTGATTCCAAATTCATACAATTCAACAAAAGGCCTTAAAATGAAACAACAATCTAACTAGCAGGTCCGGGAGGTCCGGGAGGTCCGGGAGGGGGGAAAGTGTATCCTCCCGCTCCTATGCCTCCTCCTCCATCCTTGCAATTTTCTCTTTTAACTCGGTTACCTGTAATAGTCAATATTTGACAAGAATCATTTAATTTGTTGGCAATCAAAAGTAATGACATGATACATAACAATTAACAACATAACTAATATACCTTTGCTGGCGTTCCCAAAACCAAAGAGACGACCCTTCTTTCGTCCTCCAACACTCTGCTCCCAAAGAGTTGCATCATCAGGAGGAGGGGTGTCAGGCTGTGCATTAGAGTGGGCCGCATCCCTAAGTTCCCGAAAGCGTTCCTGCTTTTAACAATTATAACATTCTAATTACCAATCGTAGTCACATTATCGACACATATCTATTTAGCATAGCGTCTGCCCAACAATGGCAGCCCAAACTAATAGTATCACTATATTTATTAAAACATATTACTTTAAACCTATCAAATGGTTCTATAAAACAAAGTAATGGTTTTAGAAAATTTACTGCCACCCTAGCCGCTTTGGGGTAAATATAACGAGGAGGATCAGTAGGCGGGTCGGACGAACCCCGGTGTGCCTAGACGACACCCCCTCAAATTCAGTCCTCCAATTGGCCTTATTGGCCCTAGACGTGAGTTTCCAACGTTCTTTATCCCACACATGTTAAAAACATAACACATAAGTACACCAACCTGAAAGCGTTGGAACATCAAATCCTTATCAGCTGGAGGGACATCCCTCAAGCGATACCACGGACCACGAAAAGAAGACCTGAATATAGACGCCATCTCCCGAACTGCATCGGTATATAGAAACCTGCACCATTTAAAAATATACACAATACAAAAGGCATTCATATCATTTTATTATGAAATATGAAGTCATATACCACACGTACTTACCCGCCACCTCTACCACCACCATAATTGGGTAAAGAGAAGCATCTTTTGGGAGCTTCTCAATATGCATGACATCTAGGTTGTGTCGAAACAACAAACCTTCACAGCAAAAACACTGTGAAGGTTTACCATCACAGTACCTTCACAGTCTTTTGCTGTGAAGGTTTAGTGTTATTTTTTTGGTCTCACGGAAATAGTCTGGTCTCACATGATCTCAAGTCTCTCTCTCTCTCTCTCTCTCTCTCTCTATATATATATATATATATATATATATATATATATATATATATATATATAGAGAGAGAGAGAGAGAGAGAGAGAGAGGCTCCGTAAAATGCAAACCTTGCATTTGTTGCACACCTTACAAACCACAATGTGCATATGTGCAGAACCATTGTGCATATATAAACAATGTGCATATGCATACGTGCAAGAATATACATATAATGGACATACATTCATATGAGATAATGCATATATGCATCTCAGATTATGCATATATGCAAATTGGTTAGACCTTATTGGGTTATAGTAACTCTTAATGAACTACATAGACAAACAAGCACACATGTACATATGTATCACCATTGTCTATACATTCACATGAATATAAACCTAGATACACATATACACATCATATGCGGTTACTAAACAACACATACACATTATATGTGGTTATCATCATATATGCATGCATATAAACCTATATACACATCATATGTGGTTACCAAACAATACATACACATTTTCTATACACATAGATTAAAGTCCAATAGATGCTTTATGGGTTACAGTGGTTCTTAATTAACTATTGGGCCTTTTAAAGCCCAATAGCCTCATTTAAAGCCAGAAAATCAATTAAGGTCCAATTAAACCCTTTAAAGCCCAGTAAAACCCTTTAAACCCGGTAGATCCATTAAGGCCCAATAAAACCTTTTAAAAGACAATTGAATTGATTAAAGCCCATTAGAACAGATTAAAGCCCAATAGATGCTTTAAAGTCCAACATAACCGATTAAAGCCGAATAGAATTGATTAAAACCCAACAACACCATGTATGACTTGTATGCAAAGTGTGTATTGCCTATATATATGTGGTGTATTGTGGTTCATATATCATTCATATATACACATACATGTATATATATAAAACATATATACATCATATGCGATTTCCAAATATCACACATTAGCTATATATACATATAACCCATATATATATATGGGAAAACAAGAAAAAAATTCAATCCCTCGCTAATCCCTCACTAATTAGCGACGGATTACAGTAGTCCCTCGCTAATCCCATGCTAATTAGTGAGGGATTAGCGAGGGATTGGGTTTGTGATTAATCTCTCATTAATCCCTCGCTAATCCGTCGCTAATTAGTGATGGATTAGCGATGGATTGGGTTTGTGGTTAATCCCTTGCAAATCTCTCACTAATTAGCGAGGGATTGACCACTAACCCAATCCCTCGCTAATCCCTCACTAATTAGCGAGGGATTAGCGAGGGATTAATGAGAGATTAATCACAAACCCAATCCCTCGCTAAGTCTGTTTAGTATCGCTGATAGAAACATGTGCTTTAATTTATACTTTAGCGATACATGTACATCAGTGAGCCCTGAGCATGTTCAGTCTCACTGATGATCGCTGATAGTTCTATTTGTAATTGTTTACTTATGATCCCTGAAGACAAGATTCGCGACAACTGAGTTCAAAGCTGAAATCGAAGACCAAGTTGACGAACGAGTGACTAAGTCTACTAGTGATCTAATGCGGATATCAGTGATAACGCCACTTTTTGGCGTTATTTTCGGTTCTCAAACCAATGAGATTGGCTTGTATTCAAGCAAAGAAGCGGATTTTTAATGGTTTATCTAGTGGAATGTACAGGTAATCTAAAAGACAACGTTCATCTAGAAAAGAAGCTAAAAAGAGCCTAAAACGAGTCCAAAACGAAGCCAACGGAAGCCCAAGACCCGCGCCCGAACCAGGACCCGAACCGCGAACCAGAAACTGACCCGCACAGCTCTGGAAAGCGTGCGACTTTCCACGCGACTTGCAAGTCGCGCGGAAGGCCGCGTATCCCACTATTTCAGCTTTTAAGTTTGGCGAATTTCAGTTTTCTAGGTCATTATTCGACACACCTTTCACACGACGAACGGGAGCAGCTTCGGGCGATTTTCCAAGGTTTTTCGGAGCTTTTGGAGCCACGAGAGAGGATCAATCGAAGAAGAAGTCACGACGCGACGCGGATTAGAGCCGGGAGAAGGGAGTTTATCACTACATCTTTCACGTTCACGTTAATCATGTTTACATACAGTTTTTCATCCCCTTTTCTTGTGTTTTTGTCCCCCAATATCATGAACTAATCTTTAGATGTTGGAGGTTGGAATGAATGTGGTTTATAGAATATGAACAGATGATTTGAACTTTTATCAGTTTTCCTTAATTAATGAAGCATGTGATTTCATTTCTAATGCTTTTGTGAGTTTAGCTAGCTTACAATTGTTTTGTTGATTTCAATTGAGTTCGAGCGAATTAATTGTTAACTAGAACAAGAAATTGCATGCCTAAGGTGAGAAAGGAGATAGAGATATTCCGAGTAAGCCTTAGTCCCATTAAAATATTGCGCTTAATGTGTTTTGAATTACATAGGTTGAGATCGAGAGATAAAATTTGTGTTTTCAAGATAAAAACTGTGGTTGCTTGAGAAAGAACCATGCTTTAAATTAAAACCCGATGTTGCTTGAGAAAGAACAACGGTGGTCTAAGATTGGGTATTCATTAAAGAGAACGACTGATAAATGTTGTGAGTCAGATGTTTATATGTGAGAACCATAGGATTTCCAACCCTCAACTGTTTTCTCTATCTGAAGTTCTTAAGCTGTTTACTGTTTGTATGTTGATTCAGTTTTGCTTGCAACTAAGTAGTTTATAAACCAACCTCTCAAAGTTGCGACGTTCAGTTAATAGCAATTGTAGTAGTTGTGATACTTAGTTCCTAGTTCCTAGTTCCTGTGGATTCGATACTCGTACTTCCGTACGTATTACTTGATTTCGACACCGTACACTTGCGGTTAGATTTAGGGGGGGGGGTGATACCCGCCTATCAAGTTTTTGGCGCCGTTGCCGGGGAACTAGTTGCAACTGATAGCACTACCAGCTATAAGCGCTATTACATTGAACATTTTTTTTATTTTGCTCCATCACTTTCAGTTTTTGGATTACTAATTTTGTTTTCTTCCCGTTTCAGGTACTAATTGGTTTATGCCAAGGAAAACCCGAGGGGAAGGAATCGAACCGATCGATCCAGAGATTGAAAGAACTGCCCGTCGAATACGCAAAGAGACTAAAGCTAAAAGACAACTGAAGATGGGTGACGAAGCACACCCCGAGAGACGTCCTATGCGGTCGTTTGCCGACACGAACGTGGCAACGGCACGCATAGGCATCCAACCGCCTGCCACTGCAGCAAATTACTTCGAGATTAAGCCGAGTACCATTGTCATGGTACAACAGAATCAGTTTGGGGGAGCACCTACTGAAGATCCCCATGCCCACCTTCGTGCATTTGAACAGATTTGCAATACGTCAAGATCAATGGGATGGAGGAAAATGCCATCAAGCTAAGACTGTTGAGCTTCTCACTCAAGGGTAGAGCTGAAATTTGGATAGAAGGTTTGCCAGCGGATCAGATCACTACATGGGCAGACCTGAAAGCCGCATTCCTCCAGAAATTATTCCCACCGGGAAGAACCGCGCAGCTAATGGCCGATATTACCCACTTTGCACAATGGGATCAAGAGACCTTGTATGAAGCGTGGGAGAGATACAAAGACATGATCAAGAAGTGTCCACATCACGGGTTGCACGGATGGGTGATCATCCAAACTTTCTTTGGAGGTCTTCACCCGCAGTTCAAAAACGAAATCACTGTTGCCGCGGGTGTAGCTTTAATGAACAAAACGTATGAAGAAGCTGTAGACTTGATCGAGAATTTAGCCGAGCATAGCTACGCCACGCCACGATCCTCTATCAGACGGGTAGCGAGCGTTCAAGAAAATGATGAGCTGAAGGAACTAAAACCTCAACTCGCTTTTATTTCGAACCAATTGAAGGGAGGTAGACCAGAAGAACCCGAGCAAGTCCAATTCTTACAAAACCGGAACAACCAACCAAGGAATGATCCGTTCTCGAACACTTATAATGAGGGGTGGAAGAAGCACCCGAACTTCTCATGGAGTCAACCCGGTCAACAACAGCAAGGTAATTCTTCTTACTTTTCTAATTCTGCTAATGCTTACAATGTTTACCGTCCTCCAGGTTTCAACCAAAGGAATTTCAATGAGGGACCATCTATGGAGAAGAAACCGGGGTTAGAAGAAATGATGATGAAGTTCATGAACAAGATGGATAGCACCGTTGGAGAATTGGCGAGCACGGTGAGCACGGTAAAAGCGGCGACTGATCAAAACACCACATCCATCAAGATTCTCGAGAGACAAGTGGGGCAGATTTCGGAAGCCCTACAAAACCGAGCACCCGGGAAATTTCCAAGTCAAACCGAAAGGACAAACCGGGAAGAATGTAATGCCATCTATCTGAGAAGTGGCAAGGAGCTGAGTGGAGACACAACACGAGAGCCGCCATCAAAGGAAACCGAGCACAAAGAGAAAGAGGTTGAGGTTGTAGATATGGACGAGTTGGAAGCCGCGGAAGAGTTTGAGATGGAGGAAAACCCGGAGGATGAAGGAAAGAAGAAAAAGCAGTCCACCGCGCCAAAGCAATCATCGGTCAAGCCGGTGGTACCGAGAGTGCCCTATCCGAGCAGACTTAAATCGCATAAGGATGATGTTAATTTTTCTAAGTTTCTTGATATATTTAAAAAGCTGCATATTAACATTCCTTTCGCAGACGCTTTGGCACAAATTCCCTCATATGCGAGATTTATGAAAGACATCTTATCCAAGAAGAGGAAGATTGAGGATCATGCCACAATTGCACTTACTGAGGAGTGCAGTGCTATAATTCAGAACAAGCTTCCCCCGAAGCTTAAGGATCCAGGGAGTTTTTCGATCCCTATCCAAATTGGGAGTTTTAATTTTGATAAGGTATTATGCGATTTAGGAGCTAGTATTAACCTAATGCCTTTATCTGCTTTCAGGAAACTTGGCCTCGGGGAAGTGAAGCCGACAAACATGACCCTTCAGCTCGCGGATAGGTCGATAGTGTATCCATATGGAGTCGTCGAGGACGTATTGATCAAAATCGGCAAGTTCTATTTTCTGGTGGACTTCGTGGTGTTAGATATCGATGAATATGTAGAGGTCCCACTGATTTTGGGTAGATCATTCTTGGCCACGAGCAGAGCGTTGATAGACATGGAAGAAGGTGAGATGACTTTCAGGGTTGGCGGCGAAAAGGTTATTTTCAAGATGTTCGAGAGTAGAAGGTGTAAGGAGGCCGATGGTCATGGAAGGCCAGATGTGGAAGAATCCGTGAAGAACCGCAAGTGTGGGCGATTCGATTCCGCGGATACCGAGCCAAGTTGAGATCCATATAGTCGTGCCACGACTTTAACCAAGGCGCTGGGTGGGAGGCAACCCACCGAGGTTCGTTTTCTTTTAAATTTTCGTTTTTGAGTGTGTTTTAGTTACGAAAAAGCAATAAAAATCAAAAAATCAAAAAAATCAAAAATAGATGAAACAGGGACTTACGCGGCTTATGCCGCGGCTGACAAACCGCGTGCCAAACCGCGGGGTCCTCTGTTTGTTTTCTGAAGCAGGGAGTTGCGCGGTATACCCTGCGACTTCCAAACCGCGTGGCAAACCGCGCGGTTTCCCTGATGCTTCTGGTGTGTTTCATTACCTTGCTTTCTCTTTCGCTGTTGCTTTGTTTCTCTTGTTTGTGCATTCCCCTTCTCCGTCTTCCCCGATGTCTCCGAACTGGTCGCTCCAATTTTTCAAGATTTCCGTCTCTCCGGGCAAACAGGTATGTCCTAACTTTGTAGGTAACGAGTGGTGTATGATGTGTGGTGTCTTTATTAGTTAAACGAGATGCAAGAAACCTAAGTTTCACTTAGGTTTGGGGTGCCTCACTTTTCAAACATCTACACACTCACTTTTTACCCCTATGCAAACCTTGGTTTCACCGAGGTTTGGGTTGGCTTTTGTTTTGACAAACCTAGGCCGCGGCCTAGTTTTGGGGTGCCCACTTTGAAAATGTGAAGGTTAGCTCTTTGATGTTTCTTGTTAATAATTTGTCTTGCCTGTCTGATAACTGCCATAATTGCACAAAGATACTTGTCTCATTTGGTGTCGCCTGAACCGACACCTTCACATTGGGGACAATGTGTGGGTAGGGTTTGGGGTTGCCCAATCGGGCCCACGTTATGCACGTAGATTTCCTGCACTTCCGAGTATCTAGATCACTTTAGCTAAAATTTTTGTTTCGAATGATTGAGACCGACCAGTGTGGGAAGAATCTTGTGATAGTGACGTGACCATTAGGGAAGGACCGGGAAAGGACATGACTAGGGACATTAGTGGATACCACCCAATAGCGAGTTTTGAGCCTAAAAGACGTTTTTCATTTCGAGGGATTCATACACTTAGTTCTTATACACTTTTTCGAGTTCCTTGTCGTGAATATAGAATGATCTCGCTATATTATTGCATTGAGTAGCAAAGACAACCATCGGGATATTGGGAAGGGGTATAGTAGACCTAATCGTGTGGACCTTAAGATGTGATTCCAGGCATTGTGTGTATGTTTAACCCGTGTTTAGCTATCGTACCTTTTCACCCATTTGTGTGTATCCATAACCCTTTTTGAAGCCAAACACTCACCTTGTTCGTTCCTAAACCCACCAGTTAACCAATAGCCATTAAACCTTAGCCAACCCCTATCCGAAAGTGTGTCAAACAGAGGCGATAATGAATAGAAGAGATAGAGCGGAAAAGAAGGAAATCAAGCCAGTCATAAAAAAATAAATAGAAAAGAAGGCCAATGCAGCCCCAATCAAATAAAGAGGACCAATGAAGTCCCAAGTAAAAAAAATACAGTTAGTTAAATAGTATTTATAGCAGCTAAATAAGAGAGTCAAAGCGACTCCAATAGTGACAAAGAGGGCCAAATGATAGGAATTGAAGTTATAAAGTTCAGAATTGCTAAAGTTTGACACACCAAGGATCTTTGTTCATTTCTACCCTTCGTTTCTTAGCCATAACCTAAGCCCCGTTACAACCCGTGTAAAGACCTGGATGATCTTCTGGAAAACGTGATTACGGTATGCTACCACCTTTACTGATATTCCCTGTCATGCTACTTGATTCCTTTCTGAGATCAATTTTTTTGGATATTTGTGCGTCTTTCAATAGAGTTGTCATGTGACTTTTGAGTGTTTTTGTACATAACCTCCCTATACATGACAACATGTGCGACAACCTAGGTTCGAGCGAAATGAGAATATCCTGTGAGGTAGGGTCGAAGCGAAATGTTTTCCCTAGTATGTTTGGACCTAGAACAACCTTAGTGTAATCGGAACAGTCACGAATTCAACTTACAATGGAAGGTCATAAATCAAACAGAATAAGGATGAGGCGAGAGTGACATAAGCATTCACGGGTATGGGAAATCACCAGTGCACCACGTGGTACCAATTGGGAGTTGTGCAGTTATTATATTTCACTGAAGTGTGCTTTTATACTATTTTTATCGCTAGTTTGCTTGGGGACAAGCAACGCTCGGTTTGGGGTTGTTGATAACGCCACTTTTTGGCGTTATTTTCGGTTCTCAAACCAATGAGATTGGCTTGTATTCAAGCAAAGAAGCGGATTTTTAATGGTTTATCTAGTGGAATGTACAGGTAATCCAAAAGACATCGTTCATCGAGAAAAGAAGCTAAAAAGAGCCTAAAACGAGTCCAAAACGAAGCCAACGGAAGCCCAAGACCCGCGCCCGAACCAAGACCTGAACCGCGAACCAGAAACTGACCCGCGCAGCTCTGGAAAGCGCGCCACTTTCCACGCGACTTGCAAGTCGCGTGGAAGGCCGCATATCCCACTGTTTCAGCATTTAAGTTTGGCGAATTTCAGTTTTCTAGGTCATTATTCGACACACCTTTCACACGACGAACGGGAGCAGCTTCGGGGCGATTTTCCAAGGTTTTTCGGAGCTTTTGGAGCCACGAGAGAGGATCAATCGAAGAAGAAGTCACGACGCGACGCAGATTAGAGCTGAGAGAAGGGAGTTTATCACTACATCTTTCACGTTCACGTTCATCATGTTTACATACAGTTTTTCATCCCCTTTTCTTGCGTTTTTGTCCTCCAATATCATGAACTAATCTTTAGATGTTGGGGGTTGGAATGAAAGTGGTTTATAGCATATGAACAGATGATTTGAACTTTTATCAGTTTTCCTTAATTAATGAAGCATGTGATTTCGTTTCTAATGCTTTTGTGAGTTTAGCTAGCTTACAATTGTTTTGTTGATTTCAATTGAGTTCGAGCGAATTAATTGTTAACTAGAACTAGAAATTGCATGCCTAAGGTGAGAAAGGAGAGAGAGATATTCCGAGTAAGCCTTAGTCCCATTAAAATATTGCGCTTAATGTGTTTTGAATTACATAGGTTGAGATCGAGAGATAAAATTTGTGTTTTCAAGATAAAAACTGTGGTTGCTTGAGAAAGAACCATGCTTTAAATTAAAACCCGATGTTGCTTGAGAAAGAACAACGGTGGTCTAAGATTGGGTATTCATTAAAGAGAACGACTGATATATGTTGTGAGTCAGATGTTTATATGTGAGAACCATAGGATTTCCAACCCTCAACTGTTTTCTCTATCTGAAGTTCTTAAGCTGTTTACTGTTTGTGTGTTGATTCAGTTTTGCTTGCAACTAAGTAGTTTATAAACCAACCTCTCAAAGTTGCGACGTTCAGTTAATAGCAATTGTAGTAATTGTGATACTTAGTTCCTAGTTCATGTGGATTCGATACTCGTACTTCCGTACGTATTTCTTGATTTCGACACCGTACACTTGCGGTTAGATTTAGGGGGGGTGATACCCGCCTATCAAGTTTTTGGCGCCGTTGCCGGGGAACTAGTTGCAACTGATAGCACTACCAGCTATAAGCGCTATTACATTGAACATTTTTTTTTATTATTTTGCTCCATCACTTTCAGTTTTTGGATTACTAATTTTGTTTTCTTCCCGTTTCAGGTACTAATTAGTTTATGCCAAGGAAAACCCGAGGGGAAGGAATCGAACCGATCGATCCGGAGATTGAAAGAACTGCCCATCGAATACGCAAAGAGACTAAAGCTAAAAGACAACTGAAGATGGGTGACGAAGCACACCCCGAGAGACGTCCTATGCGGTCGTTTGCCGACACGAACGTGGCAGTGGCATGCATAGGCATCCAACCGCCCGCCACTGCAGCAAATTACTTCGAGATTAAGCCGAGTACCATTGTCATGGTACAACGGAATCAGTTTGGGGGAGCACCTACTGAAGATCCCCATGCCCACCTTCGTGCATTTGAACGGATTTCCAACCCTCAACTGTTTTCTCTATCTGAAGTTTTTAAGCTGTTTACTGTTTGTGTGTTGATTCAGTTTTGCTTGCAACTAAGTAGTTTATAAACCAACCTCTCAAAGTTTCAACGTTCAGTTAATAGCAATTGTAGTAATTGTGATACTTAGTTCCTAGTTCCTGTGGATTCGATACTCGTACTTCCGTACCTATTACTTGATTTCGACACCGTACACTTGCGGTTAGATTTAGGGGGGTGATACCCGCCTATCAATCAGCGAAGCCAAGACTTGTCCATTTCACACGAAGTTTCAAGTAGAAGACTTCAAAGAGATATGAACTTTATCATTCGCTGATAAAGATCTATTCAGCGATCGTTGATCATGAAGCATGTTCTATAAGTAACTGTTAGTGCTTAAAATGTTGAAAGTTTTGTAAAGCTATGTTATGTAATGCTAAGCCTTTGTATGTCTCTATAAATAGAGATGGTGAGCTCATTTGTAGAGAGTGCACAATGTAGAGAGCTTAATTGTAGAGAGAAAGAGAGTGTGTCATCCTCCATGTACTTCAAGTCTTAAATCTAGTATGAGGATGGCTTCCATATCTCAATCTCTCTCTAAATCTTGAATTGTTGATTGATTCTGGGACTCACAATTGGTATCAGAGCAGAATCGTTGAGGATTTCTTCGATACGATCAATCGAATCTCGACAATTCAAGTAAAAAGTGCCGAATTTTGAAGATTTTGAAGAATTTGGAATTCGATCTTCAAGTAAGTATGTTCTAATCATCTGATCTCTTAAAGATCTGTTCGTTATTCGATTCCACATCATCTCCTATGTTCAGAATCAATTAACGTGAACAAATTGGTGATTTTGAATGTTTTTGAGAGTTTTCGGTATTTTTGAAGAAAAATCTTAAGATCTGAAGATTTTGTTGTGCATGAATCATTCTAAGGATCACATATTGTTTTCTCTATTGATTATGAAGAGAATGCAACAATCAGATATTTGATCAAAAATTGAGTGAGATTTGAGTTTTTGAAGTCGACAGCATGAGTTTCGTCGGAAAAACGATTTTGGCCGAAAAAATGATTTTCACCGGAGTTTTTGATGTAAGATGCTCACAGATATGTTCGGATTGATGTAACGATCTGTTTGCAATCATTTAGAGTGAAAATTAGCAAGAAATCGAGACTTTTGAGTTGCTGAAAGAGTTCGACGGAAAAACTCATGTTTTGGTGTTCATCTTGATCGCACATGGTTCATGCGATCAGAGTTCATAATGCTCGCACAAGACATAAGTTCAAAGTAATCGCATGATGATGTTCTTCCTAGTCGCACAAAGCTTCTCACTAGAAAGTTTTATCGCACACGGTTTGCCCGATGAAACCTTGTTATCGCACAAGGTTTGTGCGATCAAACTGGTAAACGCACAAAGGTCGTGCGATCATACCACCTAGTCGCACAAGGGTCGTGCGATCAGACTCTCTCGTCGCACAATGCTTACCCGATCAGACAGGTACTCGCACAAGGTTCGTGCGATCAAAACACCTTGTCGCACAAAAGTTGCCCGATCAATTTTTTAATCGCATAGAACCTGAGTTGATTACTGCCCAATTATTAGCGGAACCCCCGTGGTAAGTCTCAGGAGGGGGACATTGTTCTTGGACTATAGCATAAAGCGTGTGTGCTACATTCCGTTTCCTTCTTCAAGTAAATCCGAACCAAGCTTTTAAGCCGAATGCCTATTCAACTCGCGGTTCATTGACGGATTCTTTGTTATAAACTGAGATTGCACTTGGTTTGTCACGCAATAACTCGCTTGTTATCTTTCTTGTGGGCTTATCGGAACGAGCTTGAGTTTCAACATGTTAAAGATGTGTTCGTGTACTCGGTCGAGGTTATGGCGCACATCGAATCCGGTTTTTCAAGGTTGAAAATAAGAAGAGTAAGAGCTTCTCTCAAGGGATCCTAGACTTCATTCGCATAAGGTTCGTGCGATCAAAACACCTTGTCGCACAAAAGTTGCCCGATCAGTTTTTTAATCGCTTAGAACCTGAGTTGATTACTGCCCAATTATTAGCGGAACCCCCGTGGTAAGTCTCAGAAGGGGGACATTGTTCTTGGACTATAGCATAAAGCGTGTGTGCTACATTCCGTTTCCTCCTTCAAGTAAATCCGAACCAAGCTTTTAAGCCGAATGCCTATTCAACTCGCGGTTCATTGACAGATTATTTGTTATAAACTAAGATTGCACTTGGTTTGTCACGCAATAACTCGCTTGTTATCTTTCTTGTGGGCTTATCGGAACGAGCTTGAGTTTCAACATGTTAAAGATGTGTTCGTGCACTCGGTCGAGGTTATGGCGCACATCGAATCCGGTTTTCAAGGTTGAAAATAAGAAGAGTAAGAGCTTCTTTCAAGGGATCCTAGACTTCATTCGAAGAAAAAGCATCGCTAAAGTTTTTCCAAGAAAATCAAGGGGGAGAGGAGCTAAAGTTTTTTAAGATTGATGATTTTGCTTTACAAAACTTTAGGGGGAGAATGTTAGTGCTTAAAATGTTGAAAGTTTTGTAAATCTATGCTATGTAATGCTAAGCCTTTGTATGTCTCTATAAATAGAGATGGTGAGATCATTTGTAGAGAGTGCACAATGTAGAGAGATTAATTGTAGAGAGAGAGAGTGTATGTGTGTGTCATCCTCCATGTACTTCAAGTCTTAAATCTAATATGAGGATGGCTTCCATATCTCAATCTCTCTCTAAATCTTGAATTGTTGATTGATTCCGGGACTCACAGTAACTTTTGTCTTATCTCCTTGCACGCCTTGTATGATTTGTCAGAAGGACATCCCTTTGTCTAGGATCGTACAAACCACTCTGCCAACTACACTGTTCATCATGAAGCCACCAGGATGTTTGCTAAAGTCAAATTCATGCAACCAACCAAACGCTGCCACGTGTAAAGTTGTACTGACTTGCATTTAATGCATGCAGTATAAATAGGAAACCCTACTTCATTCTTGAAGTGCTCTTCCTTTGCTGAACTACTTAGTGCCAAGAAAGTCTTTCTTTATTTTCTTATTTTCTCTCTATCTCTTCTAGTGCAAGAAATCTGTGTGATTCTCATAGTTTGTTTAGATTAAGTTTTGAACTTGATCTTATTCCGCAACAAACTGTAAATTGTTTAATTATATCAATATACAATTTTAAAGATAAAAATCTTGTGTTTGTATTCAACCCCCCCCCCCCCCCCCCCCCCTTCAACAAACTTGTATAACCCTTCGGGACCAACAGTTGTTTCAATTATTGTACTTGAAAATGAATTTATGGTTGCAATTCATCTTCCACACTGAAATTTCATCCATAAATATTAGTAAATGCAATCCATAATCGTTCATCCATTCCATTGTGGTTGCAATTCATATCCATTCCACTTCATTCTTCTTTCTTGCTTTCTTTCTTCATCATTTCAGTATTTTCTTTCTGAGATACTACTAAAAAAATGAGTTCAGCTGTTGCAAAAGCTAAGCTATATTTCTGTTACGATGGTGAATGAGTGCAAGACAACAATCCGTGGAGTTTTGCTTATAAATCTAAGAATGGTGTAAAATTGCCAGTAAGCTTTACTCATAAGAAGTTTCTTGCATACGCCATGCAAAAATGTGGAATCGAACCTTCTGTTGTTTGCAAGTTAGTGTACAAGAATGATGATGGGTCAATGGTGGAGTTATCCAACGATGGAGATATCTCTGGTTTTCTGCAATTTGCAGCCCAGTCAGAAAGACCTCCAGCACTTTTTGTGTATGTCGAATCATCGGTGTGCGACGAAAGTGATGACGAAGACGATGACGAAGGTGATGGCGAAGGTGATGACGAAGACCTCCAACTGGAGCCTGATTCTCAATTTTAGGCGTTCTACGACCCAACAGTTTATTCGGATCATACATATGGTTTTAACGACTGTTATCCTGATTTTGTTCTGGAGACGCAACAAGAAGAAGAGGAAGAAGAAGACCAAGAAAGACGGTTTGTTGGAGTTGCTGATGACGAAACCCATATTTTCACAACGGGTAGATCTGATATAGACAGATCAGATACTGATAGTGATGACGACGAAGAAGGAGAAAAATATACCCCTTGTAATAAATCATTTGGTGAGTTAAATGATTATTTTGATATGCCTCCTCTCCTTGCAACCCCGGAGACCCATATACAAACCTACGAACTCGTGCCTTATAATCGCAGTTCAAGGATACGTGTAGGTCAAATATTTGATACGAAGGATGAATTGGCCACACAGCTCGGAATTAAGTTCATGGAAGAGGGTTTCGAAAGTAAAACGAAGAAATCCGACAAGGTTAGATACGTGGTTGTATGTGTGTAACATCTCATTTTTATATAAAGTGTTACGTTTGGTTTATTAAATAATTTGAGTATAATTATTTGATAGATTAATTTTAGAGTTTATCCCCGAGTAAGTTACGTTATTTATTTTACGGAGTTATAAGTTAAGGGGTAAGCTTTAATTTTAATTTATAAGATGGAGGGTGAAAGTTGCCAATTGATGGAAGTTAGGGGTAGAAAGGGGTCAAGTGGTGAAACTCCACTTATCTCCACCGCCTCATTTTGATAAAAATGAGAAGTGGAGTACTTTTGGCCATTTTTCTTTGGTTCTTGTGGTTGCTCTCGGCAAGAAGAAAGAAAGGAGAAGAAAGGAAGCAGATTTTTCAACTGAAAATTTAGAGTGCAATTTGTGGAAACAAAGGTATGTCTTTCATATAAATTATGCAACTCGTGTTTATGAAGCTTTCTATTGGGTTAGAATTTGGGTTATGATGTTTTTGAAAGATATGAAAAAATGAGTTCATAAGTCTCTTCTATCAGTAACCTTAAGCATATCTGCAAATTTGTAGAATTTATTATGGCTCAAAAGTATTAGTTTTGGCTTAAATACGTTTTTCTGTTAGTTGAGACAAAGATGAACATCGCAATCAGTTAGTTGCGATAAAGATGAGTATTACGATAAAGATGAATGTCGCAAGCTTTGGGTTGCCACAAGATTGTTATATTGCAACAGTAGGTTGCGATAAGATTGTTGTATCGCAACAGTTGGTTGCGATAAGATGTTATGTCGCAACAGTTGGTTGCGATAAGAGGGGGATATCGCAACAGTGGGTTAGTGTAGTGTCGCAAGTAGTAGGTTGCGACAAGAGTAGGTGCATTCCTTTGGGTTGCGATAAGTGATGAAACTTTGGGTTATTTAGGATTCTCAGTCTTTAAATAACCCTATTTAGTAGATTGATATGAGTACTATATGTACTTGGGTTATTTCAGACTTTGTGAAGTTTGGTGACAGAGATCTTTACAACCGTTAAGGAGAGAAGTAAGAAGGACATTGTGCTATCAGGTGAGTTCATTCTTACTTTAGCTTTTTATAACGTATTTAAATTACAGTAAGGTATATTTTTATAAAGAGATATTTCCCGAATGAATTTTGGATGGACGATTATACGAGGTTTAACTATTTGTTCTAACGGGCAATTGTGTATATAAATTTATATCAAGGACCCATGAGTGATGATATTGATTGTTAGACTTATGTTATGAGAAATTAACATATTAAATATGATTTGCTCATACTAAATGATATGAAAGATCTATAAAGGAGATTTGCTCATACTGAATGATATGAGGAATCTATGTGGTATAAATGTGATTTGCTCAATGAGATGAGGAATCTATATGAAACAATAACCTACACAAGTACGAATAAGTGTAATGGATCCATATGCACTAGCTTTATTTGATAACGTAGGATAGGCAAAGTATAATTGCTATTCCTGTTTATATTGGAATGTAATGAATAGGCAAAGTAGAATTGCTATTCATATTAATGAATAGGCAAAGTAGAATTGCTATTCATAACTGAAAAGGAGGAATAGGCAAGGTATAATTGCTATTCCCGTGTATCCTTGAAATGATTGAATAGGCAAAGTAGAATTGTTATTCGTGTTAAATGATTGAATAGGCAAAGTAGAATTGCTATTCATGTTAAATGATTGAATAGGCAAAGTAGAATTGCTATTCATGTGGAATGAATGAATAGGCAAAGTAGAATTGCTATTCATATTGAATGATTGATTCATGTTGACTGATTGGATATGCAAAGTAGAATTGCTATTCATGTAGAAATGATGGAATAGGCAAAGTATAATTGCTATTCATATTGACTGTAGTGAATAGGCAAAATATAGTTGCTATTCGTACTTGAGATGAGGAAACATGAATTAGACAAAGTATAAGTGTTGTTTTCTTTTGATTTTCGGCGGATTAGAAATAGGCAATATATAAGTGCTATTTCTGCTTCCATTCCAAGGAGAAGGTATGGCGATTGAATGTAAGTCTTTAGGCTTGATCGATAAACTAGAATCCGTGAGGATTCGTAGTAGGCTATTGAATATGGTGATATGACTTTCTGAATGGTAGTCATACTCATGGGATTGGGTATGATTCCGTTATTATGAGACGAGTACGAGTATGGTAAGAATGAGGGTAAGCCAGGTTTGTTAAGCCTTGTTTACATTGATTTAAAAGTATTATTTTGAAACTGAATGTTCTCACTAGGCGTTAGCCTAATCATTTCAAATTATATTTTCTTACCAGGTATGAGCTCAGGGAAGTAATGGGATGAGTGGAGAGTTTATGGTGGCGACAAGTTGATGTAAATATCTTTTGAAGATGCGATAGTCTTTTGGAGATCCACTAGACAACACAGATAATCTAGAATCACGTATGAATGGTTTAGATTAAAAAGTTGTCAGTTAGTGATTCTATGATGTAAATTGACTCTTGTCACTATTTTCACTCGTTAAGAATGTTTATGTTATGGATATTAGATGCGTAACCCTTATTCTTCAGGTTTAAATTTGCCCTGATTTTGTGGGAGAGAAAATTGTAATTGGAGGATGTCCGCGAGGTCCGTGGGTCATAAAGGAGGGATGTTTGGCGTTAGAAAGTTGCACGACATACACACTTATTCAAGGACGCAACTGAATCCCAACCACGGACAAGCCAACAAAAGGACATTGGGATCACAATTGGTTACCACCAAGGCTGGCGTGCGCGATGCAGGGCACTACTATTGGTGAGAGGCACTCCCGAGGAGTCGTATGAACGACTCCCTACGTATTTATATAATTTGGATTTGCAGAATCCAGGTACAGTCACCAGGATAAGGACCGATTCAAAGGGACGTTTTGAGTTGTGCTTCGTTGCCCTTGGACTTGCGGTACGTATATTAACACATCATATGTTTACACATTATAAATTATAACATTTACAAAGGGAAACGACCACGTTTTTGCAGATCCGCACATTTCTGGAAAATCTACGTTGTGTTTTGGTAATAGACGCTGCCCATTTAAAGGGGCGTTACTTGGGTATGATGTTCCTGGCGGTTGCCCTGGATGGGAATAACAACATCATGCCCGTAGCTTTCGGAGTAGGCAAGTTCGAGACCGGGGAGGATTGTAGTTGGTTTATGTCTATGTCGAGACAATGTATCCGAGACCCGGAAGGGTTGGTGTTTATGTTCGATAGGGCTGCTTCCATAAGCGCCGCAATCTCTGCCACGTACCCAAACACCTCTCACGCCCTATGTTGTCGACATTTGGAGATGAACGCGACAAACCAGGACAACCGTATTACAACATACCACACCACCTACTGGGAATGAATGCAAAGCGTATACGGTTCGGGAGTTTGACCGGTTAATGAATGCACTACGAGTTAGTGCCGATCGTGCATCAAATGTTATGGACGATGCTAGACCGGAGAGGTGGTCGAGGGCCCATTTTTATGCACAACGTTATGACATTCTGACCACCAATAGTGCAGAGTCGGTGAATGCACTCTCCCGTTTTGCTCATATATTACCGATTGTACAACTTATGGAGTACTTCCAGACCTTTCAACAAGAGTGGTACCAACTTCAACGCCGAAAAGGAGGTGAAATGCATAATAGACTCACACCAAAGGCGGAAGAGATAATTCTCAAAAGGGCGGGAAGGGCTGCGACATGGAGGGTAAGCGAAATTAGGTATGGGAAGTACTACGTTCGGGATAACCGTTTTGACGTGACTGTCGACATGACCGACCATGTATGTCCATGTCTGCAATGGCATTACTCTGGGATACCGTGCGGTCATGCCATCACTGCTGCAAGGCATTTGGGTCATAGAGATTGCAGCGATTTGGCTGTAAATTTCTACACGTCCGAAACTTACCGGGAAACATATCGGGAGGTAATCAATTCAACATGACCCCCTGAATCATAGGTGTCTCCACACGTCCCCTTTCCGCCATGCTATCCACCGTTAATAACTAAGAACAAAGTCGGGAGACAAAGAAAGAACGATCGACGTCCATCTCGTGGTGAAGATCCGATACAGAGACAATGTAGTGTGTGCCAAGTAGTAGGACATACTCGTGGAGAGTGTCCAACTCCCGCCCCTTCAAGCGTGCCAATGAGTAGACGTTCGGTTAGCCAAAGAAGTAGCACGCAGGGCCCATCGGAGCTAGAACCACATGGAAGTCTAAGATATGATAGCATTGACCTGAACATTGATTTCCCTTGATTTTAACGACTAAATCTTATATGATAAGTGCTCTTGTTTTTATATATAACATGATTTTATCTACTTTATCGTCCCGTGTAATTTAGCAAACATAAGGGACCTAAGTTGTAATTTAGCAAAGATAAGGGACATAAGTTTTAATTTAGCAAACATAAGGGACATAAGTTGTATTATAGCAAAGATAAAGGACAAAAGTTGAAAAAAGTGAAAATGGGGCCCATCGCGGGCAAACTTTGCGGGCCAAAATGGCCTGGTCCACAATCGCAGCCTAAATCGCTGGATTAGGGGGCAGTTTAGCAAAATCGGAGAGAGAGAGGGGTAGTCTTGTAAGTCAAAATCAAACTTGGGGTAGTTTAATTAAATTCTGTTTTTTTTCATCTCTAATGATTAACAATCTATATATCTATATAAAGCAGAAACATCAACTCTCCACGTGGCATCTCCTCCATCCAGTATTGGCGTCTTACTATTCCCCTGATTTTTTCCTTTTCTTTAAAGTTTTTCCATTAAATCCAAAGCGCAAACCCTTCGTCTTCTACGGTTAAACTTCTTTCATATTCTCCATCTCTAGAGATCAAACAACGTCTTCTCCATATCTCGATCAAAAAGCTGTGGATTGATTATATAGATTCTCCATCTCTCAATCAAACATCTTCTCTGTCTCTCGATCAAAATTATGGATTGACATGGTATGCCTCTCTCATATTATGGGTTTCTAATTCACTTTTCTCGATCTTCATCTACTCTCCTGTCTCGGTTAGTCTCTTGACATCAACCATCGATTCACAAATTAGGGTTGTTGGCTACTTGGCTTCTTGGGCAGATTTGAGGAGTGCCATTAGAGAGGTCGTTGTTTCTTCTTCTCGGATAGTTTGTTGTGTCTATGGTGTGTTTCCTTTCTCTCTAAAGTTCCAGCGCCAATATTTCCATGAGATTGGATACTCAAAACCTAGAATGATATGTTTGCAATTAATCAAGGCTATTCATTTATTTCGTGTACCTGTTCATGTTTACTTCTTTTCTTATGCTCATGGAGAATTTCATATAGAATCAATACAAAACCCATAAACATTCAAGGTCACATTTCCCCACAAATTGTGTGAATTAAATCCGTTTCATACCCCTTTCTATGGGATTCATGTCCCCTGCATTTGTTTTCTATTTTATGCTTTTCATACCCCAATTTTGAGTCCTCACTCTCTGAGGTTAGGCTTAGTACCATATCGTGTCTTGCATTTACGCAATAATAATCATAGGAAACGAGTTGGTTCCATTGATGTGTTTGCTTACATGATTTGAAATAACTCATGGCAATGTGCATCTTATTATGATTTAGAGCTCCCAACTCACAAAACAAAGAATATTGTGAGCTACATGAAGCAAATGGAAGAAACCAAGGGTCCCATTGATGAAAAGCTAAAGCTTGCTATTCCAAATCGACATAGAAATCACGTGAGCTTTTGTTTCCTTTACATTATAAATCGACATAGAAACTTGGTGAGTGATTTCTCTCAATTTGTTTTGATTTATATAATTTACAAACGTCATGACCAGTACCTTCAATGCCTTTAAGATTCTTCATCGACTAAAGAAACAATATCACCAGGGAAACATATTTGAGGACTGCAAGAAAGAACGGTAGGTTTCGGTTCGATCGTATTTCAATCCTTAATTTCTTGAAAAAAAAATTGTCACCATTTATGTTTCAGCTTAGAACAAAGTATACTGCATACATCTCCCCCTCCTACACCCTACTTTTGAGTGGGATTTGTTGTATCCATTAGGTTTGGTTTGGTTATGTATTGAGAAAATTTTATTAAATGAACTTGGAGTAGGAGTATGACTACAATTGATGATAGCACCAAGGATTTAACATGAAACCTTAAACCATACTATGCCCATATTTTTGTTTTGTTTTACAAAGTTACATATTCATATATACTTCAAATTAAATTCTGACTGAGTTGTACTTTTACCATATTTTTGTTTTGTTTTATAAAGTTACATATTCATATATACTTCACATATTAAATTGGTTCCTTACTAACTATAAGGAAATATGATTCACACAAGCATGTGGAACAACATTGTCCCAAAATACAAGGGGCTATATTAGATGAGGGCATGTCATATGAAATACAAAATCCCAAAAGTCATTCTACGTGTTTGGAATCTTGTGCTCACTCACCCAATAATTTGTCAATTGGACTTGTGTTATTTGTACATCGTAGTTTTTTTATAATAATATATTGCAACTCTTTTTAATCTTTTATGAAATACAAGTAAAAGCAAAACACATGAGTTTCACATCTAACGGATGGATTCTCAAAGTTTAATTATCCAAATCGACTCCGGTAACAAAATGGTCTTATGTAGCAACAAACAACTTAGTATATAAATAAAATTTGCTTCATTTGGGATCCTTTTACTCCCCATTTGCTTATATATCTTGATGCTCTCCCCCCTTTTTTCTTACTTATGTTGGAACTCGATCATGTTCTTGGTTTTGGGTTTTCATTTTTGCCACTGTAACATTTGATGCCCTAGATTTCTGTTGAAGATAAAAAGTCACTTTGTCTTTCGATTTTGTCAAGTTATTACCACAATCATATGTTTCTCAGTTGTAGGTGGATGTGGAGGTTCATGTGGCGACGGGTGGAGTGCCTAAGAAGAGGACCTCGATGTTTTCTTCGTTTCGTCAATCCTGCAGGTACGCCTTTCTTTATATACTTCTATTTGGAATCATAGGGATTTTTTAATTATTGTCCTCTTCGGTTTTTATAGGTTTTAGGGTTCTTCTTTATAGATATGTTCTTCACCCAACCCCATCTTTCAATCTGTTCTTCTTAGGTTCTATAGGTTCAATGGTTTGCTTAATGCTCGACATTGAATCCATTATGTTACAATACTCTAAATAGCTTTTGCTTTAAATTATTGCCTTGCAAATTTCTACGGTATATATGTTTTTATCCATATGTTAGTACTATCCCAACATGTAGACTTAGCAGAAAAATTAATGAAGTTTTGTTATTTGAGGTTCATAATGATACCACTATCACTAAGTAAAACTGGAAGTGATCCTTAGAAGCAACCATCTTAGTTTGCATATCATTTGGGAATAAAGAAATTAGCATACCAGCTTGGTTTTGTTGATCCATGGATACATTTGGTTTCTATTGCATTTTGTAAAAAATCAAAAAAAAATTGGATGTAGAGGTTTTTATTGATCGAGAGCAAATTGATTACGATTATAAGTAGCATCAAATCTATCAATCATATAAGATCGTCTTTTTCATCTTACAAGAGATCAAATAAATTTTATGCCAAATAAGATTTTTATGTGCATTTTATTGAATGGGTAACAACCTACAACAACAAAACACATTAAAATTTTTGAACCATCATTATTTCAGCTATCAAAACCCACAGAAAATAACAAAGAAATTGAAGTTTAAGTGACGGGCCATACATATAATAGATAAGATTGTGGTAGTTCAAATTTATAAATTGGATTTAGTTTTATTCTTATGATTTGCGTGTAACCGTCTCAGTTTTGCAGAGAAATTGAAGGTTCGGAGTTCTTGAGGATGTGAGTGTTGGTGGCTGAAGGATGTGAGTGTTGGTGGCTGAAGGCGAACTTTCAGTTGCATATGATTAGAATGAAATTGTTAACTAATGGTGCTAAATAGTTTGTTATTCAGTTTGTACTAAATTTTATATCTAATGGGATGTTGGTACCATAAGCACATGATGCAAGTTCTTCCGTGAACATTTCTTTAGTTTTGTTATCTTAGTTCTTAGATTAACAAATTTTCAAGTTAAGGGATAGGCGAGGAAACATAGTTTATAACATTATATAGTCTTTTCTTATAAGATGGATTATGCAATGACATTTATTGTCATATAATTGTACAAATGAGTTGTAGTAGTCGTGTATTTTATTGCTAATAAGTAATCCCACAATATTCTAGAACTATAATTTCCACCACGTGGGTGATTTTGATTTGTTTATCTTATCTTATGTGTGAGTATATTTTATAAAATTTTATTAAATTGTCGTCCTCAATCGACATTGACTGTTCATAATATTTTTTAAGGAACTTTGTTATAAGAAATTCAATTGTATTAAAAAAACTACGGTTATGATAATGATTTTTATGTAATTTAGATATCTGTTTTTATACTATGTTTTTTATATCCTTATTTTCTTGGTTTATTTCTATCTATCTGTCAATGTTTTTGTTAAAATCTTTTCATTATTCAATTGATACTCACAAAATCAAATATTATGCCGTAACCCGCAATAAGACAGTTTTGAACTCTAATACCAATTAAGAAATAAGGAATTGAAGTTCTTTTTTTTGAATTATATTGATTTAAATACACTATGATTTTTTTTTCTACGATTCTATTTATACTCCATCTAAACTAAATTTTTTTATATATATAGTGCTAAATCACTGTAAGTTAAACCAGAAATAATAACTTTTACGTATATCAGGTTTCATGAATATATAAAAATAATAATTTGATTCTTTAACAAATCTTTTTTTTAAATCACTGCACGCAACGCACGGTATAAAACACTAGTGAATCAATAACCAGAGAGGAGGGGGAGGTTTATGAGAATATGCATTGGAAAAACCATGTAATTCTGGAAGTCAATGACTACACTTGGTCAAGACACGTTTTCCAAAATTTCTAACCCTTGTAACGATTTAAGGTTAGCTGTACTGTACCTATAAATACTTCTATCAAACTTACTTAAGCATCTTTATTAAATATCTATTTGGTATTATTTATTTTATTGATAAATACGATAAAGAACGATAATTTTATATTGTAAGAGGCAGATAAAGTAAGGACCAATAATTACATATGGTAAGTTAAAGAGAAGACTTTTATCCGACAAATGTTTACCGAGTAAAAAACACTTGCAATAATCCATCTTAATGGCTAAGAATGTTACCCGATAAGGTAAATGAGGAAACCAAAATGGTGACTTTTGTTGATAAGATCATGTAAGCGTTTATTTGGTAATCGTTTAGTAAACAGTCCCTTATCTCGCAAATATATTACTTTCTTCGTTCCAACATTTTTATTTAAGTTTGTTACAAAATAAGTGTAAACTTATAAAAATAGATAACTAAATTTTCAAATAGACCTTTATAACAACCCAACATTTTTAAACATGCATTTCATAAATATAGAATATCTCAGAAACGGGTCCCAAAATTTCTTACATCAAATCAAAATCTGGTTGGCAGAATCAACCTACACAACTGAGAAATACTAAATATTACTATAGTGTCACTACACTATCCGGCTTCCTCTTGCTAACTCCTTGCTCACTTGCTAGAGCCTTTCAATACCTGCTTTTCTGAAAATGTTTTATTTGAAAATGCGAGGGTTAGACCATAAGGCCTAGTGAGTCCCTCCTAACAGTTATCAAAGCATTCAAAAACAGTTTATCATTTTCAACATAAATCATTCATAAAACTGTTCATCCAAAATCATTCACGGATTAAGGTCCGCCCCTCGTAAATCGGCACCCTGAAGTCACCCGTAGATGACAACGAGTCAGTCTCATGCTGCCTTACAAGGTCACACCTCCCTTGGCATAAACGGGACACACCCCCCGGCACGAGCTGGCGGAACACACCCCCCGACATAGCCAATTTACATCAAAACCAATGTATGCATACATCCCACATATATTTTTCACGGAATAGGTCCGCCCCATAAATCATACACGGGATAGGCCCGCCCCATAAATCATTTACAAATCTCATTTAAAACTGTAAACAACTTTCATGCAGTCAAAGCATAAAAATAAAACATGGCATTTCTCATCATGTACTTTCTTTAGAAAACATGTTAAAATAACACGTATTTTAGTTAGAAAACTCACCTGACACGCTTGCTTGCTTTTCCCTACTCTGCTCTTTACATCCAAATTGTCTACCTGAATGAGGGGACAAATTTATAAGCTGACCAGGACTATCCGGACACTCCTCACCTGACACACAACTTTCCCGGACAGACTACCGGGTAAAACCATATTTTCCGGACGACAACACTTTTCCGGACAACAACACCTTTCCGGACGTCCAAACTTACCGGACGCTACAGATTTCCGGACGATTTACCTATCCGGACGGCACACTTATCCGGACGACTAAACTTATCCGGACAACACCATCTTTCCGGACGACCCCACACCCGGATACCTTCATCCTATCGGGATAGAAGCTTTCCGGACGTTCTACCCGGATACCTTCTTAAACTGAAGGTGTCCGGACGATACGCTGGACGGGTTTAAGATTGAAAAATCCTATTACCTGCCTCTTAATCCTCAAGATAAGCCAATAAATTATCACTAAATGATCTGTAATCGATTTCCCATCAGTTATTATTATCAAAACACATTTAACGATGATTAAATCTCTCTATTGGCCTCAAATGTCTTAGAATAAGCTATAACCCACAAAACTCAGAAATCAGCAGATTAATCTTGAAAGGAGTTATGGTTTAGAGGTTACCTTAGAGGTTACTTGCAGAACACGAATACAATCCTTCCCTTCCTTCTGGAAATGAACTTGATGATTCCTCTCTTTCAAATGCACCCAAAACACCCAAGAACCCCATTCTCCTTTCTCTCCACAAACTCAGCCGTCACACACACAAATCAGGGAAAAATGGAATGTTACCTAGGGTTTTGAGCCCTTTTATACTCTATCCCAAAGATACCAATCAGCCCCTCAACTTCTACTTATTACCAAATCTTGACGAAAATGTAAAACTTTCCAGATTGGTCTGGGTCGTTACAACACTCCCCCCTCAAAAGAATTCCGTCCCCGGAATTCCATTTTCAAAAAGGTGAGGGTACCTAGACTTCATACTGGATTCTACTTCCCACGTTGCTTCTCGTCCCTTGTGATACTTCCACTGAACCTTCACTAAGAGGACTTCCTTGTTCCTCGTTTTCCGCACTTTACTGTCTCCGATCTCAATTGGCTCTTCCTCAAACATCAATTTCTCATCAATGCTGACATCTTCTAACGGAATGGCTACATCGGTATCGGCCAAGCATTTTCTTCAGATTGACATATGAAATGTTGGATGAACTCGTCTTACTTCTTCCGGCAAGTCCTACTTTTATGTCGCTGCTCTAACTTGCTCATTAAAGACGAAAGTCGACTTCTTATCGCCTATAATTCTTGCAAGGTCGATCTCACTACAGCTACCCTCATCTGTTCCTCATAACAGAGACGCACATCACACTACGAATCCCTCCAAAATTTCATCTAGTACCTCAAGATCACGTGCTAACTATTCAACTTTCATAACTCCGACGGACCCACAGACGTAGTCCACTTAACATATTTTTCAATTCTCGAGGTTCCACAGTCTTATGTTTTCAATCCAACCACTCAGTTCTACTCGGCTGCCCCAAATCGTTCAGATGGGGAAACATAACCGCACTCCATGCGTGAAACCGCCTTCGATGAGTCATCACTCGCAAAAACGTGACATCTTGCACTATTTACTTGTACCCTCTTCGATCACTATACTTGCTTAAAACTATCTGATAAAACCAAGGCCAACCGTGCCTCCGTCCACACCTCGGAACTCACGATTTTAAACACGTCTAGTTAAAGTCTCTCATACATTTATACTTCCTTAAGGAAAAGAACTTGGCAGAAATTTCCCGCCACAACAACGAGAATCTTCTACCAGGAAAACTCGCTCACTAACAACTTGGCACCAGCCCAACCTTGTACATCCCGACAAGCTCACACCCTTGAGCATCTCCTTGTCATACCTGAAATTCTAGATTACTTCTTCCAACCGACATTCGTCTATGCAGATCATACTCCTTTCCCGAATCACATTGGCTACAACTCGTCAACTAATTCGTACGTTCTCACCACTTCATCATTTCACACTTAACGTGTCTAATAGAAGGAAACCTCTATAATTCCTTATTGGGGTACTCACCTATCCGAATTGAACTTATCCTGAAGGCTCATCAATTTCTCACTGCTTGCTACAAGCGTCCAGTCATATAACATAACTTCGGTTACTCCCACTCAACTAGGTGGGGGTAACCACGATCACACCCTACTGTTCTCAATAGCTTACACTGAACGATTAGTTCGCTTGAACGTTTCTCACAAAATCACTGACTTAACTCATTCAGTCGTCTTACCCACTTCTTTTATGCACAAAATCATACACAATTTCCTTCCTCAATACTCTTTTCAAAAGTCCGCACACTTACCAAGGACAGTCTACACAACACTGCACTTATCGACATTACTGTCAAGTTTACTATTTTCGATTTACTTACTTAATCCGACATACTGTCTTCACCTCCCACGTTAGCGTGGAGCATTGCTCACCAACATTACTCGCCCCTCTCTTCCGACAATTCTCAGGCTGCAAATACTGTCTCATTACTATGCATAACCAAACGGTTGCACTAACATTCTAACTTAAGGCTTTCGACCAAATCACCTCGAATCGACACCAGAGTTCGACGCCACTATACATTCTTTAAATTCTAACTTTTACTTTCTCAGACAATTCTCTCACACATAAGCAACAACTCACATTCTTTAAGGATTTCACATCTATTCCCCACATTTTGACTAATACATCCATCCTTCTCTTTAAACTTCCAATTATCCCAAAATATGCTTACTTAGCGACTCCTACAGCTAAAGACACTTGGTTTCTCCTTTGGGTATCTACCCACCACCACTCCGTGACGCTATCCCAAACATAATCCTATCACAACGTCAACTCACACCCTACGTGCTCCAACAACCTGATTAACAACACAAACACCCCAACCGAAACTTCCAAAAAGGCTTCTATCTGAAGTTTCCTCTTTCTCTAATCTCACATCACTACGACGCTAGCTGGCACATTCAACTTGGCAATTATTGCCACTACATAATTGTACATCGCTTACTTATAACATCACACTACAGACCAAAACTCTCATGGCCAATCATACACAACTCAAACTTATCTTCAAGACCTCATTCATAATTAACCGAGTCTATCTCGCTACATTGCCTTTCTCCCAGCTCTAGTTGAACCACAACACCCGAGTTCCTGATTAACTCTAACATGCTCGTTTCTCGCTAGCTCTTTGCAATACCAAACCCTTACTTCGGCAGGGCACATTTCTCACAGATCGACATAGTCTATACCCTTACTTCGTTTGTGCTAAATACTTCATTCTTAACGAACTATCCACCTTGTGAGTAAAACACTTATAAAAAACAGCAGTCTTTCACTAACTTAATACCCCTACAAGGTGGTCCTTCAACTTTCAACCTTCTAATTCAAGTCTTCGGCCTCATACACTTTACACAACTGTCGACTTCAACGTCAATAGTTGAACTGTTGATACTTTCTTAACTTACTCTTCGACAAGGGTCCCTTGTCCTAATCAAACTCACACCCCGCCGTCCTCATTTCAAACTCACTCGAGCATTATCAGTATCACAAGGTCTCTTTAAAACTCTTACTCATGTCGATGATATTCCATTCCTACTTCACCACCCTACTCGTACCGAGTTGCTAATACCAACACCCTGATGACTTCTAGTCCTTCCCCTGAACACAACCGTCCCTCGGCAACTGTATTTCCAGTCACCACACAAGGGTACAGACCCTCATACGACCAACACTAAAAAAATCCACTTCCGACTCTTCCACTGCTCACCTTTCCTCTAGAACACAAATACCAAAGCTACAAACATTCTCCCCTGATTTGTCCAACACCTCTCCACTCTAGGAGTTCTTCCTTAGCTTTAAATGTAATACTCTACGACCTATTGAGTTCATAGCCTTCATGCTTGACCACGCGATAAATGAATCATTTCACACTTTTGATCATTTTAAAGAAATCACACTTGAAAACAACTTGGGTACATACGACCCCAACATTCTCATAACTCCCATGCCCTGCACCACGATCTTGAGGTTCGTTTGCATGCAATCTTTCCGTAAAACTTAATCTTACTCAACCAAAAATGTGTTGTTACGACATAAATAAATATCGGATGAAAAATCTTTCCATACGACATAATTTTGAGAGGACTTACCGACACGAAGTAAACCAGTCGGTCCTCACACTCATTTATATAACTTCAACATGTCAATACTCATTTTGGTTATAAAAGTTGTGTATTCAAACGTTTTCTTGACTTATCATGAATAGAGCGGAATATTTTGAAATTCGTAAACCTCAAGACTTCATTGTACGATGTAAATGGATTTGCATTTTTCTTTAAACATACGCTTGCACACGCCGACTCATATTCGATCAAATTTGATACTTACACATTTACTTTAATTATGAAAAAATCTCATGTACACATATACGAACTCAATGCATGAAGCTCTACTTGCAATTGAAGGCTACTCACTCAAACAAGGTCAATCGCTTTACTCACGCAACTTATCATTGACACTCCACTTTCGACCAGTGGTCGCCCTCTAGGCCTTGCAACGACTTGCTATACATACATTCAACGATCCACTTACTCAACCATTCATACTAGTTCATTTTGATCAACTATCTCACTTTCCACTTCTACCGGGTTTCATTTCACCATAGATATCTTATTTAATTCATCCTGCTAATGGAAAGCTCGACCAAGAACCCAGGGCTCCATTGATACCTTCAAGGTTTTGACACTGTCTTTCCTTACCAACCAAACTGATCTATCCCCCGATTTCTAGAACCGAGACACTCTAGAAACAGGAGTCGTACTCAAAAATCAACTATTCTTCTTCTCCGAATCCACGAAGAGCTACCTCTAGACGACTCGTAACACTCTATACAACATTTCTTCTCTACGATGTATACGTACATCACATCACCAGGACTTCTCATGAGACTTCCCCAACAAGGGGTCTCAGTCTACCCCTCAGGGATCTTACTGGCATTCTAAAGTACTGGAACACGACATGAATACTAGCATTTGACTACCACTTCGGCATAATAGGACAGGTTAAGCACATACATGTACTTGTAAGTTCGCAATTACACTGGCCAGGTGAAATTTCAAACTTACCTTACATGACAGTCCTCAGTACCCTATTAGTCCTATCTCTATAATAGTGTCCTCCTAACGCATTTCCTGTATCTACAATAGTGTCCTCCTAACGCATTTCCTGATTCTCAGTTGTGATTTCTACTCCCAAGTTTTAGTTTAGGCCCGTCCGGTCACCTAAATCCCTTAAACTATGGCTCTGATACCAACTATAACAACCCAACATTTTTAAACATGCATTTCATAAATATAGAATATCCCAGAAACGGGTCCCAAAATTTCTTACATCAAATCAAATCTGGTTGGCGGAATCAACCTACACAACTGAGAAATACTAAATATTACTATAGTGTCACTACACTATCCGGCTTCCTCTTGCTAATTCCTTGCTCACTTGCTAGAGCCTTTCAATACCTGCTTTCCTGAAAAGGTTTTATTTGAAAATGCTAGGGTTAGACCATAAGGCCTAGTGAGTCCCTCCTAACAGTTATCAAAGCATTCAAAAACAGTTTATCATTTTCAACATAAATCATTCATAAAACTGTTCATCCAAAATCATTCACGGATTAAGGTCCACCCCTCGTAAATCGGCACCCTGAAGTCACCCGTAGATGACAACGAGTCAGTCTCATGCTGCCTTACAGGGTCACACCTCCCTTGGCATAAACGGGACACCCCCCGGCACGAGCTGGCGGAACACACCCCCCGACTTAGCCAATTTACATCAAAACCAATGTATGCATACATCCCACATATATTTTTCACGGAATAGGTCCGCACCATAAATCATACACGGGATAGCCCCGCCCCATAAATCATACACGGGATAGGCCCGCCTCATAAATCATTTACAAATCTCATTTAAAACTGTAAACAACTTTCATGCAGTCAAAGCATAAAAATAAAACATGGCATTTCTCATCATGTACTCGCTTTAGAAAACATGTTAAAATAACACGTATTTTAGTTAGAAAACTCACCTGACACGCTTGCTTGCTTTTCCCTACTCTGCTCTTTACATCCAAATTGTCTACCTGAATGAGGGGACAAATTTATAAGCTGACCAGGACTATCCGGACACTCCTCACCTGACACACAACTTTCCCGGACAGACTACCGGGTAAAACCATATTTTCCGGACGACAACACTTTTCCGGACAACAACACTTTTCCGGACGTCCAAACTTACCGGACGCTACAGATTTCCGGACGATTTACCTATCCGGACGGCACACTTATCTGGACGACTAAACTTATCCAGACAACACCATCTTTCCGGACGACCCCACACCCGGATACCTTCATCCTATCGGGATAGAAGCTTTCCGGACGTTCTACCCGGATACCTTCTTAAACTGAAGGTGTCCGGACGATACGCTGGACGGGTTTAAGATTGAAAAATCCTATTACCTGCCTCTTAATCCTCAAGATAAGCCAATAAATTATCACTAAATGATCTGTAATCGATTTCCCATCAATTATTATTATCAAAACACATTTAACGATGATTAAATCTCTCTATTGGCCTCAAATGTCTTAGAATAAGCTATAACCCGCAAAACTCAGAAATCAGCAGATTAATCTTGAAAGGAGTTATGGTTTAGAGGTTACCTTAGAGGTTACTTGCAGAACACGAATACAATCCTTCCCTTCCTTCTGGAAATGAACTTGATGATTCCTCTCTTTCAAATGCACCCAAAACACCCAAGAACCCCATTCTCCTTTCTCTCCACAAACTCAGCCGTCACACACAAAATCAGGGAAAAATGGAATGTTACCTAGGGTTTTGAGCCCTTTTATACTCCATCCCAAAGATACCAATCAGCCCCTCAACTTCTACTTATTACCAAATCTTGACGAAAACGTAAAACTTTCTAGATTGGTCTGGGTCGTTACAACCTTAATCAATACACAAATATTTAGGCCATGTTTGGCAAACATAATCTAGCTTATTGAAACATTACTTTAGCATTGTTTGGCAAACGTAAGCTAACTTATTTTTTGAGTTATCGTTTGCACTGACATAAGCTAGCTTATTGAAAGTTGAAACGCTAGTTGGAGTAATGTTTTATGAAATTTTTAACACTTTTTCCAATTATGACCTTGATTAATGTTAATTGTTATTTATTTTATTAATTGTAAATAGATAATAGATTATAATAATTATCATAAAAGAAGTTATTATTTAATTTTATGGGAAATTAATTAAAATTGTCATTTTCAGGCTTTGGATTCATTACCATTTCTCTTCCAATATTTCAAAAATGTCACTAACTCTGCAAATGACATATATCTTTGAATTGTGGAGGGGACAATGTAAAAAAGAGAAGTTTCTGAAAAAAACATGGTCTACAAGTACAGGAACCAATTATGTAAATAAGTCCCAGCACTTCCGCAAGTAGTCGAGGTGACACTTGCGGACCTTTATCTAATTTATAGATTTGGTGTCTAGACCTGTAAACCATGTTCAGAAACTTCTTTTTTCTTTTAAATTTTGACCCATTCGCAAACTGAGGTGGATGTAGTTATATTTTTGAAATTTGGGGAGAGAAATGACTAAGAGATGTATCTAAATGTTGAAAAAGGTTATTCTTATTAGTTTTCTGATATTAATTATACATTATACATTAATATTAATTATTTAGAATTATTATTAATCACATCAATTATTTTTGTCATCAAAAAGCAAATGTAAGAATTTTAAAATGTTTATATAAGGGACTTCTTCTTTTAAGAACCCATGAAATTGTAATAACTTTGAGAACTAGTGCATCATGTGCTAATTCATATGATTTTTTTCATTTGAAACTGGCATTTAGAACATTGATCATCATATATTTATTTTACAATGTGTTCGGTTCACATGTATTTTTTCCACAATATGAACCTTTTTAGCATGTTTATGAAACAAAAATTACACGTAAAAAAGTTTCACATTGTGAACCAAATACATATAAGAAAACAAATTTTGAAAAAAATATATATGTTCATCAATACATTAAGTGCTAGTAGTAGACTGGAAAAAATTATGTATAACAATATCTTAAGGTAAAAGTTCTTATAAATATCACAACTTTGGAGTTTTCAAATTATTAAGGCATTGTTTGGCAAAAAAAAACTAGCTTATAAGCTAGCTTTTTTCCGGGTACATGTTTGGATGACCATAAACTAGCTTTTTGAAACGCTACTTGGAGTAGCTTTTTGAAATGCTACTTGGATTAGTTTTTCAGTAGTTTTTTGTGTATATTCCAATATTGCCCTTATTAATATTAATTATTATTTATTAACTATAATTTTTTTAAATTTAATTATTATTAATTAATAAATATTAACTGAAAACTATTGAATTAAGTTTTAATTATACATTGATATTATTTTTTAGTTATTTAGAGTTATTGTTACTCATATAATTTTTTATTTTTATTTTTAATATTAATCAATATATTTTAATTATCAATGACTATTATATTTTTAATTATTATTTGATTATTTGTTCATATTGTGTAGCGGTTATTTAAAATCATAAGTTAATTTATATTTTTTCTAAAACTTGTTTGAACAAATCCAAAATTTATAGTATATGTATGTAAGAATAAATTTTAATTTTTTTAATTAACATGTTATATTATTTAATTTTTTTTATTACATTGGTTGTATTAACTAACATATTATATTGCTATAAATTTATTTTAATTATATAATTAAATATTGTAATTGATAATTTTTTGAAGATGCCTTTTTTGGTCATTTACATGTTTACAAGCTAGTTTTTGCCAAACGTGACTTCTTCATCAACTAACTTATCAGCTACCAGCTAGCTTATTAGTCAACAGTTAGCTTATCAGCTACCAGCTAGCTTATCAGTCAACAATCAGCTTATCAGCTAGTTTCCCAAACATAGCCTAACCCCAATTATAAAGATTAAAATTGGACTTATTTTATTTCGTAGATAATAAAAACGTGATAAATGATTTGAATAAAATATTTAATTATATTCTTTGAAAAATTATTAGCTAATTAGTACATGTGAGGTTGACCAATTTTATTTTTATTCATATTAGATCACAAATTAATGTCGATTTATTCAAAAATTGTTTTAACAAATCTAAAATTTATAATATATATAATAATCAATTTGTAATTCTTTTAATTATCATATTATATTATATTATTTGTTTGTTTTACTATCTTATTTGTATTAATTAACAAATTATATTATTAAGAATTTATTTTAATTATATTATGAAATGTTGTAATTGATTATTTTTTCAAGATGTCCTTTTTGGTCATTTTACATTTTTCATCTAACTTATTAACTAGTTTTTCAACCATGATTTTTCATTAACTAGCTTATCATCCAACATAACAACTAACTTATCAGGTAACAAATAACTTATCGATCATCAACTTACATGCCAAACTTAGCAAGTAGTTTCAATAAGTTCCAGAAGTTTTTTCTCACTTTCTTCTAGTTATGTTCCTAAGAAATCTTATTTTGATATGTTACTATTAAATTTTAATTTTTAATTATAAATTATTAATATATACTAATTGTTAACTAATATTAGCTTCAAATTATATATTATTTAGTCTTAACTATAAATTATTTACTAAATACTAATTATTAATTATTTAGAATTATTATTAATCTTATCACTTATCTTTATATTAGGGAAATTAATTAAAATACCCTAAGTTTGACCAAGTGTTACCAAAATGCCCTAAATCTCTCCCACTTTGCAAAAATACCCTTTTTTTTCCGCGATGGGAGCCCGCGATCGCGGGCCAGGGACCATTTCTGACACTTTTTTAAACTTGCAGGGACCATTTTTGAAAAATGGAATCCCGCGATCGCGGGCTCATCCCGCGATGGGATTATTTTTGTGACTTTTCAATTGCAAGGGACCATTTTTGAAAAATTCCAGGGACCATTTTTGAAAATTTGACCCGCGTTTGACACTGTTCACCCCCGCTTTCGTCCAATTTTACGAATTTAAAATTAAATGTTACACTTTCAACCCCTATACTTATTTACTAAATTTACTTTATAACTTTTACTTTCATTATTTTAATTTTACATTTAACACATATAATCGTTTATACACTACATAAAAAAATATTTTTTATATTTAAAATTCATACCCTTATAGTTAATTATTTAATTTATGGTACATCTCTTATTTTTTTTTCAATTTTGTTTTACACTCCTATCGCATTAACATAATAATCATATATTAACTAATTCATTAAATCCTTTTAAATTATTATTATTTGAATGTGTTTATAGATATCGTGAATGGCAATAGGAGAAGGTTTCACGAGAAGAATATTAAATGGGGTTTTGACAAGTTGGTATCACTGGACTCATTTAAGAATTGTGAAAATGGGTATTTGGCGAATGATGATTCATGTGTGTTTGGAGCTGAAGTATTTGCAGTTACAGAGTATGCACAAAATGATCGATGTATTTTCAATGTAACTTAGATTAAAGTGTAAATTTCAATTCGAAATCACAAATTCGAATTGAAATTTACAATTTCACCCCCTATACTTATTTACTTATTTTACTTTATACCTTTTACTTTCATAATTTAAATTTACATTTAACACATATAATCGTTTATCAACTAAAATACGTTAAAAAAATACGTTTTAATTTTAACAAGTTACACCATTGTAATCGTCTATTCGATACGTTCGAAATGAGCCCAATCTTGAATTTTTTTGAATTTATATATTTTAGTATATATCATATACACTACATCAAAATATTTTTAATATTTACAATTTATACCTTTATAGTTAATTATTTAATTTACGGTACTCTTAGGTAGCGTTTGGTACGCATACTAGATGGGATGGGACGGAACTGGACGGGACTGAACTGGATGGGACGGGACGGGACTAAACTGAAGGAGATAATTTTAATCTAAGTTACGTTGGAAATACATCGATCATTTTGTGCATACTCTGTAACTGCAAATACTTCAGCTCCAAACACACATGAATCATCATTCGCCAAATACCCATTTTCACAATTCTTAAATGAGTCCAGTGATACCGACTTGTCAAAACCCCATTTAATATTCTTCTCGTGAAACCTTCTCCTATTGCCATTCACGATATTGTAACGTCCCAAAAATTACAAGGAATTTAAAAATTTTAAAGTAACATTTCATTAATAAAAACTCATTTAATAATTCAATCATCTCGTTTGCAAACTCATAATTAATATTCTTACGAATAATAAACAGCGGAATAAATGTCTAAAATTAATATCATAAAAGTAATCAACTCTTCCCATGCGCCAGTGTGTACTCGTCACGCCTTGGAGCCACTCGCACCTGAAACCACAATTTTATTGGGAAGGGTAAGCACGAAGCTTAGTGAATTCAGACACCATAAATAACACAGTTACTTCCACACCACCTCTAAACAGATAATTGCACATAAACAGCATACAAGTCTACGAACAAATCATAAACATGCATACCTACACCATCCCACCCAAAGGCATAAGCTGGTCCACCCGACCACACAATAACCGTGCAAGCATTACCCGGCTCCCCCGGGTTCCTACGCCACCCGCGTATATAAACCTCGGCCCCGCCGAGTCACTACGCCACCCGCGTATATAAACCTCGGCCCCACCGAGTTACTACGCCACCCGCGTATATAAACCTCGGCCCCACCGAACTCCTACGCCACCCGCGTAGTCATAACAATAAAGGTCCGACTAGACGCCCCACTATTTAGTCCCGCATCACAAACAATTAAAACTACCACACACGTACAAATCGTAATGTAAAAAGTAACCGACATTAGTTATAGTGAGAGAACTCACCTCGTAAACGCCTAGCTCACAAACAATAATTCAAGCTTCACAAATCCAAGATCACTTCCCAACACCTAAACAATCGTTAAAATGTATTAACACGAGACCCGGACCCTAAAACACGACGCACCCTTAAATCGTCACTAAAACGACTTTTCGGTCTAACCAAACAGGTCTGTTCGGGACCTGTTCCGACCTCCATAAACCCAGAAAATCCTCAATTAAATTATATAACCAGAAAGTGCTCTGAGTTAGGGTTCCAAGGACATATTATACACGCTCTAACGATTTTTCTACAATTTATTATGGATTTTACAAAACTGATTAACTGCACAGTGAAAAATAGCATCTTTCGTTATAAAACAGCAGTTTGACACTAGCTACGGTCCGAACTGGTTTTTCCGCAAAACATAAGAAACTTACTAGACTTAGAATGGGAACTTTTGGCACTGGTTTCATCCCAATCCGACATTCCTAGCAGAAGTTATGGCTTTCCCAAAACAGTGGCAGAAACTGAGACTATTAAAACGGAACGCGATCTGCCACATCCGGACCTGCTGTATAAACAGCCAATTTACGCCTAGCTAGAAGCCGAACCGGACTTCCGCTAAAACACGAAAAGTGTGCCCGGCACAGAATGTGAACCGTGGGCACCGGATTCGCCTCAATCCGAGCTACGACGGAAAGGTTATGGCCGTCGCAAAACAGTGGCAGACAAACGTTTTCACATAAAATGATAACTAAAGGTTATAATCCCATTAAGTCAATGCTTAATCCAAACAGCCCCGAACAGCCTACAAGGTTACTAGAAAGGGCTATTCTACGCTAGACAACAACCGAGCACCACCCACTGCCGCCTCCGGCGGCGGTGGTGGTCGGCGGCGGCGACGAGGGTTACGGTAACACCCTCCGGCGAGACCTCCCAACGTCACCCACTCTCGACTCCTCCGCAACTTCACACCCGCACAAACCCACACACCCACGCACCCACTGCCGCCACCACAGCGGCGTGCAGAGGCGGCCCCACCGCCGGCAGCCGTGGCTGCGGCGGTGGTGGTGGTTTTGCGATCGAAACGACAAAGGGAGAAAGAGACGGATGAAGTTCTTACCTCGAGACGACGACGACACGACGTAACCACACCGCGACCGATGGTATTTCTCTCACGCCGGTGACCTCTTCCTCCTCCTCTTCACTCTCGCTCCCTCTCTCTCGGCTCCCTTTCTCCGGCCGACGACAACAAAGAAAAAAAACAAAGAAAAAGAAAAGGAAGGCCGTAGGGTTTACTTCTTTTGTTTCTCCTTTCCTAGCTTGCTATCCACGACACCCCAACAAACAACAAAATGAAATGGGTTTCGGTCCTTGGTGCATGGGCCGAAACATAATTTTTGGCCCTTTGCCACTTCTAGTCCCTCCACTTAAACCTTCTCGCAACTAACCCAAAATTCTGACATTTTTAACGATTAGGCCCAACTCGACTAACCCCGTTAACGGAAACCACATTAAATCAAACTTAAAAGAAAAGAATTAATACTAAAAAATTACATACCGGGATACGGGCTTTACAGATATCTATAAACACATTCAAATAATAATAATTTAAAACGATTTAATGAATTAGTTAATATATGATTATTATGTTAATGCGATAGGAGTGTAAAACAAAATTGAAAAAAAAAATAAGAGATGTACCATAAATTAAATAATTAACTATAAGGGTATGAATTTTAAATATAAAAAATATTTTTTTTATGTAGTGTATAACTGTATATGATATATATTAAAATATATAAATCCAAAAAAATTCAAGATTGGGCTCATTTCGAACGTATCGAAGAGACGATTATAATGGTGTAATTTGTTAAAATTAAAACGTATTTTTTAACGTATTTTAGTTAATAAACTATTATATGTGTTAAATGTAAAATTAAAATAATAAAGTAAAAGGTATAAAGTAAATTTAGTAAATAAGTATAGGGGTTGAAAGTGTAACATTTCATTTTAAATTCGTAAAATTGGACGAAAGCGGGGTGAACAGTGAAAGCGGGGGTGAACAGTGTCAAACGCGGGTCAAATTTTCAAAAATGGTCCCTGGAATTTTTCAAAAATGGTCTCTTGCAATTGAAAAGTCACAAAAATAATCCCATCGCGGGATGAGCCCGCGATCGCGGGATTTCATTTTTCAAAAATGGTCCCTGCAAGTTTAAAAAAGTGTCATAAATGGTCCCTGTCCCGCGATCGCGAGCTCCAATCGCGAAAAAATGGTATTTTTGCAAAGTGGGAGAGATTTAGGGCATTTTGGTAACACTTGGTTTGACTTAGGGTATTTTAATTAATTTCCCTTTATATTACTATTATTACATTTATTATTTTTTAATGTATTAGGTTGTAAAAATAAATATAACATTTTTATAAAAGCTTTTGTAAATTAAAACAAAGTTAAATTTTTTATAGAGTAAATTACACTTTTGGTCCCTGTGGTTTACACCTACTATCAAGTGTAGTCCCTATTTCAAATGAATTACATTTTTAGTCATTATGGTTGGTATTCTTTTTCAATTTTGGTCATTGTGGTTGCGATTCTTTTTCAATATTGGTCCCTATACCTAACATCTGTTAAAAAGGTATGTTATTTAAAGGGTATTTTTGTCTTTTTTATCTTTTTTATAATTTTTGCAATTTAAAAATCAAATGAAATACTAATTTTCTTATAATATTGCAAGTTATTATAATATTTTTTTATTATATAATAGTTTTAATATATATATATATATATATATATATATGTATGTATCGTCTTCATCAGCACCATCACCGGCAACTGAACCTTCCTTCTCCTCCGATGACCAACCGGCAACTGAACCTCTCCTCCTCCTCCTCCTCCTCCTCCGGCCTTCTTCTTCGATGACAACCCCTCCCAGCCCCTCCCCCACCGGTAGTCTTCTCCGACAACAACCCATTAGTTCTTATTCTCCAGCGACGAATCCAACTCCAAATCAAGCACAGATCAAAAACACGACCAGAACTCCAAAAAAAACTCCCTCTATGGTTCAGCTTCATCAACGATGGTCTACTTCTTCCAGCGTGATACTTCTTGCAGGTTTGTTCTTTTATTTTGGAATTAGGTTTTTGATTTCGCATTTGGGTTTGATTTTGGAAGTGGGTTTGATTTTGGAAATCGGGATTTCAATTTGGTTTGAGTTTTTGATATTTGGATTTGAGTTTGATTTTGGATTAGAGTATTTGATAGAGGATTTGGGATTGGGTTCCAAAACGAAAAACAAAACCCAAATCAAACTCGGACCAGTAGATCAAAAGAAAATGGGGGAGGAGAGTCTAGGGCGTGAGCCATGGTCAGGAGGAGTCAGGTTCCCCAAATCAAACTCGGACCGTTTCGGATTCTATATTAATGGCAAGTATTGAGTTGATTTTTGGTAAAATAACCGCTTCACATAGATTCTCTCGAGCATCTCCCCAAAGATTTTCATCACGACAACAACCTACAGTGCAATCAATATTCACGGATATATAAATTATTAACTTCTTAGCATATATATATATATATATATCCATGTGGATGTGGTTGTAGTTGAATATGTGGGAAAAAGGAAGTGTTAATGATGACCTCTTTCTGAGTTGCAGCCAAATTAACCATGTCTAGTGTTTCTTGATCAGGCTTCGTCCCATATTTTATCATCACATGGGCATCACATAACTCACTCAAAGGAATCAAAGCTGAAAACAATTAATTAACCCACACGTCGTCAATATACTTATATACAAACACATGTTCATGCTCTTCACCAAATATTAATATTGCTTCTAATTATATGATAAGTAACGTTATATGAGGAATCGAATCAACAGTTTCACTTTATCACATGAACCAAGATCTTGGTGAAAATTAAGAATAATAAAAGAAAGTGTCGTAAAAATCAACATCTAAGCAAGAGACAAACACACAGAAAGTTTGTCCCCACAAACCCTATTTCATCTTCATCGTCGTCTTATTCTCATCGGAGTAGTAGCAGATTTGATTGCAGGCAGATTTCTCAACTTGGTCAATCCAACGGCAAACGTCTGTTCCTTGAGAGATCAAAAAAGTGAAGGGGAGAGAAGGGTATAAATCTGCAAAAAGTTGTGTTCTTGTTTGTACTCGTTGCAACAAGGGGGGGTGGTGCTGGTGGGACCTGGATATTAGGGGCGGGGTGTTTGCCGGAGATGGAGTTGTCATCAGGGGGCTCGCCGAACTAGATGGTCGCCGGAGGTTGAGGGAGGGGGTCAGGTTATTTGGAGATGATAACAAACAAAAGGTGGCAGGGGGAAGAAGAAGGAGGGGAGGGGGAAGGGGGTGGCGTCGGAATCATGTCGGAGAGTGCGATGAGGAACCGGGAAAGGGGGAGGCGACATGTAACATATAGATATATATATATATATATAATATAATATAATAATTATTTAATTAATTTTTATTTAAACATTAAAGAAATGGTGAAAAGACCAAAATATCCTGGCTTAACAGAGTTTTTTAACAGAATTAGACAGAGGGACCAACATTGAAAAAGAATGGCATCCACAATGACTAAAATTGTAATTAGTTTGAAATAGGGACTACTCTTGATAGTAGGTGGTAACCATAGGGACCAAAAGTGTAATTTACTCTTTTTTATAAGAAAACTATGATAGAGTTTTAATAAAATATTTAATTTAACTATTATTTAAATAGCTTTTAATAAACTATGAGTATTCATATATGGTTATACAAATCAAAATTTATAATATTTTATATATAATGAATGAAATTTGAAATTCCATTAATTAACATCTTATTTTATTTTACTTTATCAATTATGAAGACTTAAGAGTAGATAGATAGAAACATTAATTAATGGTAAAATTGTTATTTGATTAACTTAAAAATGTAATAATTATTTATGTCTAAAATTGTGTGTCATTTTTATTTAGAATTATGGTGTATTATTTAAGGTTTTCAAGCATTAATGTTTGTTAGTAATGTAATGCCAGTTTCCCGACTCAAGTTTCTCTGGTGGATTTGCAGAAGCACTACTAGAGACTCTTGGTGTACATCTACTTGTACCTCGGTCGGGAGTAGCACCGCTCCTACCTCCGCCAAACCAAGTGCGGCCCATGAGGATACTTTTACTATACTTGCTCTTCTTGCCTGCTCCTCCGCCTTCCGCTTGTTGTAACAAGTCTACAAAACAACGTTAGAAAACATACAACATTAATACAAGTTAATATGGAGACAAACACAATGTTATATTACACCTAATACGATAAGCCAAGCCAGGTTCATAAAAGTAACAAATAAACAACTAATTAAACATGTTTGCTAATAAAGTGAACTAAGACTAAAATTTAATCATCTAAGGGGTGATTAGACAAGTCATGTTATTCGTCCTCTAAATCACCATTCAAGTCTTTAAACTCTTCTTCTTCGTCACTACTTTTGTCACTACTGTCATCAACTATTTAATCGTTTATACATTCATCCCTTGTCGGTATTAGTTGACATAGCTTTATTGACGATATTGTGATTAGTTAACATGGCTACATGTAACAACCAGGGTCGTTTATGATATTTTGGAGGCCCTGTACGAAAAACTAGATGAGTCTTTAAGTTTTTATTTAAATTATTTATCAAATTATTTTTACTACATGTCAACGTTTATTTGATAATAAAATGACGAATAACTCATCTTTGACTTTGACCAAATTGTCCATCTTTTCTTCTTTTCGACACTAAATTTTAAATTTTAATGTTATTATGTTAGTGTAGATTCAAAATTTATAGTTTTTTTTAAATGAATGTTAGTGTTTTTTAAATTTCATAACCCCTCCTACAAGGTGTCTCTAAAAGAGGTAGATGGTAAGAAATAACGTGTGTGAGTGAAGAGAGTGTATGAATCGCAATCCCCTTTATATAAAATTGATCAATCATTATGGTAATTATGAAAACACATATCAACAAGAACCTTTTATTAATCTATTGTCATTAAAAAAACGTTATATTAAAAATAAAAAATGTTCCAAAAGAACATATATAGAAAAAATCAATAAATAATTTAAGTTCTAAGGAAAATTATAAAATAAATCATTACGAAAACATTAAACAACCAAAGTTATTCAAAACATCTATAACAGTTATTCTATAATTTTTCTAAAATAGAGAATCTCAAAGAAAAAATACATTCAACTCAAACAATTACTCTATTTTAATTTCGGCATTAGTTATATTATTAAAATCATAACATATTTAACCTATATCAGTGGAAACAATTAAAACAAAATATCTCTCTGCTAAAAATTAAGTTTTAAAAGCCTCTACCTTTTCTATTTTCTTCTTCAATTTTAACATACACTAAAATTTAGAGATGGTCTACATCTTTAAAACTAGAAATTTCAATAAAAAAAGAAAATCCAATGAAGATCGATGAAAACAAAATTAAAGAACAAAAACAAGAATGAACAATTCTAAAATTTGAGCTTGAAGAGTAAATTATAAAAAGAACTTACTAAAAAAACTGTAAGTAAAAATCTTCCATTTAATAGTAAAATGGTTAAGTATGTGACCACGCAACTGCTAAAAACAATTTCACCAAATCTTCCAATTACTTCAACCCATTAGTATATCCATACATACATCATGTTAGAGTATAAAATCCTTACATATTTTATACCTTATATATAATGATTTGTATATCTTTGTAAATCGTTTCAAATCTCTTTATTATGGGACATGATCGAATGTAATTTGTTGTACTTTGTCTTTATATACAGAGGAATATACGAAGACTGTCAATGGAGTCATTCTATGAAAAACTTATAATCTGAACTTTATTATAACAACACTTACATATTACATATAAACGATATTAACAACAAAGAAATAACATCTAACCCTAATATAATCTTCTGACGAATATTAGAGAGAGATCTAGAGAAAGAATATGAGAGCTAGCAATATCAGTGTGTGAGAATTTCTAATAGACAGAATGACCTAAAATTGAAGGAACACACACTTAAATACACCAGCTTCATATTTTACATTTCAGCCCCTTCAGTTATGCAACCATGACTCCGCTACCCTTTAAGAATATTCCCATGTGAAGCGCAGCCCATGTACTTTAGCATATCTACAAAATCCACCCAAATACCTCAAAACAGCTTTTCTTTATAACACCCTGAAATATCAAACATTTCAAGTTAATACCCTTTTCAATATTAAATGTCAAGATTAGCTATTTAAAACATATCTTTTAACACCCTGCCTTGATCTTGACATTTGAACAAGTCTACCATTTTTAACTTTTCGCACAAATAATCATGCTGATGAAGAGAAAGAGACTTCGTAAATATATCAGCTGCATTTTCTAAAGACTCAACTTTAACAGTTTTCAGAACACCACTAGTCACTTTATTCCTCACTTGATGAACATCAATTTCTATATGTTTAGTTTTCTCATGAAAAACTGGATTGTTAGCAATCTGAATTGCAGACTTATTATCACATAAAATATTTACAGGAAGTAAATCTGTGATATTAAGACTGGTCAAAATTTCAAGAACCTAAAGTATTTCACAAGTGGCAGACGCCATGACTCGATATTCAGATTCCGCTGAAGACCGAGACACAGCAGTTTGCTTTTTACTTTTCCAAGAAATAAGACAATTTCCTAGAAACAAGCAATACCCAGTTACAGATCTACGTGTAGATAAACATTTACCCCAATCTGCATCCACGTAGGCTGATAATTTAAAACAGTCTGAAACAGAGAATAAAATACCTTTTCCTGGAGACCTTTTCAGATATCTCAGAACTCTAAGAGCTAAATTCAAATGAGATCGTCGAGGCGTATGCATGAACTGACTAAGACAATGCACTGCAAAAGCAATGTCTGGTCTAGTTGCCAACAAGTAAATAAGACGCCCAATTAACCGTTGAAAACCAGAAACATCTACTAATACAGGGTTAGAAGAGGAACTTGTTGACTCGGTTACTATTAAATTCATATCCATTGGGGTATTGATAGACTTACATCCTAAATACCCAAAATCATTTAATAGTTCCAAACAATATTTTCTTTGACTCATACATAAGCCATCTTTAGATTTTAAAATTTCAATTCCTAAAAAGAATTGTAAATTTCCATGATCTTTAATCATAAAATTCGTTTGCAAGTGTTTTTTCACTCTATGAATCTCACTATTATTATTTCCAATTATAACAATATCATCTACATATACAAGCAGAATAATAAAAGTATTTCCAGATTTAAGAGTGAACAAAGAATAATCACTACTGTTTTGATTAAAACCAAAATCAAATAAGCAGTTAGAAAGCTTCTCGTACCACTGACGAGGAGCCTGTTTTAATCCATACAACGACTTCACAAGTTTGCAAACATTATTATCATCATTAGAAAAATATCCTTCTGGAAGAGTCATATAAACTTCCTCAGTTAAGTCACCGTACAAAAAAGCATTATTTACATCAAGCTGATGCAAAGGCCAATTAAACTGAACAGATAAAGCTATAACACACCTAACTGTTACCATTTTAACAACAGGAGAGAAGGTTTCTTCATAATCAAGACCTTCTCTCTGACTATAGCCTTTGGCTACTAACCTAGCCTTATATCGTTCTATTTCGCCAGTAGACTTATATTTAATCTTAAAGATCCATTTACAACCAATAGGTTTTCTTCCTGGTGGAAGGTCAGTTATAACCCATGTACCATTCCTATTAAGAGCCTCAATTTCGTTATTCATTGCAATTACCCAATTAGGATCTTTGCAAGCTTCAGAAAACTACTTGGTTCAACCGACTTATTTAGATTTGATACAAAGCAAAAAATTTCTTTTGTAAGATGTGAGTAATTAACTACCCTTTCAATACCATATTTTACTTTGCCCTCTACTACAAAGTCATCAAATTTCCTAGGAAACTGAGATATTCTACTAGACTGCCTTATAGATTGAGGAGAAGAAGAAGAAGGGTCAATGGTTGAATTTTGAAGATTTTGACCCTCAGGAGGGGAGTCTACAACATGAGTATCATGCTCAATATCAGTTTCAAGATTTCCTTGATTCCTAGCAGACAAAGTATTGTCAACACCAGTTGATTGGTTGTCAACATTACCTATACTACCAGAGGAATCAGGATGATTAACATGAGTTGTAGACCGAGCCCTAAATTCCTCATTGGGCAAATTTCCAGAAAGATCATCAGTAGAACTAGTAACATTATCAAAAAAATTCAAAGTATTCAAATTTTCAGAGTGAGACTCCAGATTTTCACTCATTTTGAATGGAAAAACGTTTTCGTAAAAAGTTACATCTCTAGAGACTAAATATTGTTTAGTATCTAGGTTGTAAAGTCTATAACCTTTCTTGGAATTTGAATATCCAAGCAAAACACATTTTTCAGCCCTAGAGCTGAACTTATCAAAATTATTTTGTTTAACAGCAAAGCATAAACACCCAAAATTCCTTAAATGAGTGAGAACTGGAGGAAAACCATAGACAATCTCATAAGGACTTTTACCATTTAGAATAGAGGATGGAGTTCTGTTTATCAGATAGGTGGTTGTGAGAATACACTCAGACCACATGTATAATGGAACTCCAGCCTGAAACATTAAAGCCCTAACCATGTTTAGTAAATGCCTGTGTTTACGCTCCACTATCCCATTCTGTTGTGGAGTGTAGACACATGATGTTTGATGAACAATGCCATGAGAATTAAAGAAATTTGAAACTTTGTGATTTAAAAACTCAGTTCCATTGTCACTCCTAACAGTTTTAATGGTTTTCTTAAATTGAGTTTGAATGAGTTTGAAAAGAGAGACGATATTGTCATAAACTTCATCCTTTCCCTTTAATAGATAAACCCAAACAGATCTGGAAAAATCATCCACAACAGTTAAAAAATATTTAAAACCATCCTTGCTAGATACTTTATAAGGACCCCAAACATCTAGGTGAATTAGTTCTCCTATTTCTGTTGACGTGTGATCACTAAGATCAAATTTTGTACGAGACTGTTTTGCCTTGTGACAAATTTCACAAGGAGAAGAAGAGCCTAACTTTATGTTTAACTTGTCTTTTAAAACATTTAATACAGGGTCAGCTGGATGTCCTAACCTACTATGCCATAGCTGATAAGATATGTAACAGCGTAGAATTAGAACAAGTAGACTTACCATTATTATGCAAGTTAAAAAGATATAGGCCTCCAGCCTCATTACCAATCCCCATCAACCTCGTTCGTTGACAGTCCTGAATGTAACATTTATGCTCATCAAAGCCAATAAACACTTTGTTATCTCTAGCTAACTTGTGAACAGACAACAGATCCACATTAAAATCAGGAACAACTAAGACATCAAATAGAACTAATTCATCAGTAAGTTTCATGTTCCAAATTTTATTTATTTTTGCTTTGGATCCATTGGGGTGATTAACAATAAGATTCAAATCTGACACATCTACAATGTTGCTAAGGCTACTAAGAGATGAAGTCATATGTTGCGTAGCCCCAGAGTCTATAATCCAACTAGGTATAGAAGAGAGTGACATACCTTCCATATTGGCGGAAGCCACACTAGAGGTGTTGGAATCAAGAAGAGTCAGAAGTTTAGAAACTTGCTCTTGAGTCAAATGTTGAGAGGGAGAGGATCCTTGTAGTCCAGAAGAAGGATGACTAGTATCGAGAGTTCTAGATGTCTCTACATTGTTAGAAGACGGTCTGAAATTGCCATTTACATTTGGTTTTCTTTGAAAATCCTTAGGAGGAAATCCGATGAGTTTGTAACACCTTTCTATGATGTGGCCAATCATGCCACAATGTTTACATGAGAGATTTGGATTTGGTGGTCTTATAGGCTTACGCTTGTTTTCTGAAGTCTTACCAAACCAGTTGATTGGTTGTCAACATTACCTATACTACCAGAGGAATCAGGATGATTAACATGAGTTGTAGACCGAGCCCTAAATTCCTCATTGGGCAAATTTCCAGAAAGATCATCAGTAGAACTAGTAACATTATCAAAAAAATTCAAAGTATTCAAATTTTCAGAGTGAGACTCCAGATTTTCACTCATTTTGAATGGAAAAACGTTTTCGTAAAAAGTTACATCTCTAGAGACTAAATATTGTTTAGTATCTAGGTTGTATAGTCTATAACCTTTCTTGGAATTTGAATATCCAAGCAAAACACATTTTTCAGCCCTAGAGCTGAACTTATCAAAATTATTTTGTTTAACAGCAAAGCATAAACACCCAAAATTCCTTAAATGAGTGAGAACTGGAGGAAAACCATAGACAATCTCATAAGGACTTTTACCATTTAGAATAGAGGATGGAGTTCTGTTTATCAGATAGGTGGTTGTGAGAATACACTCAGACCACATGTATAATGGAACTCCAGCCTGAAACATTAAAGCCCTAACCATGTTTAGTAAATGCCTGTGTTTACTCTCCACTATCCCATTCTGTTGTGGAGTGTAGACACATGATGTTTGATGAACAATGCCATGAGAATTAAAGAAATTTGAAACTTTGTGATTTAAAAACTCAGTTCCATTGTCACTCCTAACAGTTTTAATGGTTTTCTTAAATTCAGTTTGAATGAGTTTGAAAAGAGAGACGATATTGTCATAAACTTCATCCTTTCCCTTTAATAGATAAACCCAAACAGATCTGGAAAAATCATCCACAACAGTTAAAAAATATTTAAAACCATCCTTTCTAGATACTTTATAAGGACCCCAAACATCTAGGTGAATTAGTTCTCCTATTTCTGTTGACGTGTGATCACTAAGATCAAATTTTGTACGAGACTGTTTTGCCTTGTGACAAATTTCACAAGGAGAAGAAGAGCCTAACTTTATGTTTAACTTGTCTTTTAAAACATTTAATACAGGGTCAGCTGGATGTCCTAACCTACTATGCCATAGCTGATAAGATATGTAACAGCTAATGGTAGAATTAGAACAAGTAGACTTACCATTATTATGCAAGTTAAAAAGATATAGGCCTCCAGCCTCATTACCAATCCCCATCAACCTCGTTCGTTGACAGTCCTGAATGTAACATTTATGCTCATCAAAGCCAATAAACACTTTGTTATCTCTAGCTAACTTGTGAACAGACAACAGATCCACATTAAAATCAGGAACAACTAAGACATCAAATAGAACTAATTCATCAGTAAGTTTCATGTTCCAAATTTTATTTATTTTTGCTTTGGATCCATTGGGGTGATTAACAATAAGATTCAAATCTGACACATCTACAATGTTGCTAAGGCTACTAAGAGATGAAGTCATATGTTGCGTAGCCCCAGAGTCTATAATCCAACTAGGTATAGAAGGGAGTGACATACCTGCCATATTGGCGGAAGCCACACTAGAGGTGTTGGAATCAAGAAGAGTCAGAAGTTTAGAAACTTGCTCTTGAGTCAAATGTTGAGAGGGAGAGGATCCTTGTAGTCCAGAAGAAGGATGACTAGTATCGAGAGTTCTAGATGTCTCTACATTGTTAGAAGACGGTCTGAAATTGCCATTTACATTTGGTTTTCTTTGAAAATCCTTAGGAGGAAATCCGATGAGTTTGTAACACCTTTCTATGGTGTGGCCAATCATGCCACAATGTTTACATGAGAGATTTGGATTTGGTGGTCTTATAGGCTTACGCTTGTTTTCTGAAGTCTTACCAAACCAGTTGATTGGTTGTCAACATTACCTATACTACCAGAGGAATCAGGATGATTAACATGAGTTGTAGACCGAGCCCTAAATTCCTCATTGGGCAAATTTCCAGAAAGATCATCAGTAGAACTAGTAACATTATCAAAAAAATTCAAAGTATTCAAATTTTCAGAGTGAGACTCCAGATTTTCACTCATTTTGAATGGAAAAACGTTTTCGTAAAAAGTTACATCTCTAGAGACTAAATATTGTTTAGTATCTAGGTTGTAAAGTCTATAACCTTTCTTGGAATTTGAATATCCAAGCAAAACACATTTTTCAGCCCTAGAGCTGAACTTATCAAAATTATTTTGTTTAACAGCAAAGCATAAACACCCAAAATTCCTTAAATGAGTGAGAACTGGAGGAAAACCATAGACAATCTCATAAGGACTTTTACCATTTAGAATAGAGGATGGAGTTCTGTTTATCAGATAGGTGGTTGTGAGAATACACTCAGACCACATGTATAATGGAACTCCAGCCTGAAACATTAAAGCCCTAACCATGTTTAGTAAATGCCTGTGTTTACGCTCCACTATCCCATTCTGTTGTGGAGTGTAGACACATGATGTTTGATGAACAATGCCATGAGAATTAAAGAAATTTGAAACTTTGTGATTTAAAAACTCAGTTCCATTGTCACTCCTAACAGTTTTAATGGTTTTCTTAAATTGAGTTTGAATGAGTTTGAAAAGAGAGACGATATTGTCATAAACTTCATCCTTTCCCTTTAATAGATAAACCCAAACAGATCTGGAAAAATCATCCACAACAGTTAAAAAATATTTAAAACCATCCTTGCTAGATACTTTATAAGGACCCCAAACATCTAGGTGAATTAGTTCTCCTATTTCTGTTGACGTGTGATCACTAAGATCAAATTTTGTACGAGACTGTTTTGCCTTGTGACAAATTTCACAAGGAGAAGAAGAGCCTAACTTTATGTTTAACTTGTCTTTTAAAACATTTAATACAGGGCCAGCTGGATGTCCTAACCTACTATGCCATAGCTGATAAGATATGTAACAGCTAATGGTAGAATTAGAACAAGTAGACTTACCATTATTATGCAAGTTAAAAAGATATAGGCCTCCAGCCTCATTACCAATCCCCATCAACCTCGTTCGTTGACAGTCCTGAATGTAACATTTATGCTCATCAAAGCCAATAAACACTTTGTTATCTCTAGCTAACTTGTGAACAGACAACAGATCCACATTAAAATCAGGAACAACTAAGACATCAAATAGAACTAATTCATCAGTAAGTTTCATGTTCCAAATTTTATTTATTTTTGCTTTGGATCCATTGGGGTGATTAACAATAAGATTCAAATCTGACACATCTACAATGTTGCTAAGGCTACAAAGAGATGAAGTCATATGTTGCGTAGCCCCAGAGTCTATAATCCAACTAGGTATAGAAGAGAGTGACATACCTGCCATATTGGCGGAAGCCACACTAGAGGTGTTGGAATCAAGAAGAGTCAGAAGTTTAGAAACTTGCTCTTGAGTCAAATGTTGAGAGGGAGAGGATCCTTGTAGTCCAGAAGAAGGATGACTAGTATCGAGAGTTCTAGATGTCTCTACATTGTTAGAAGACGGTCTGAAATTGCCATTTACATTTGGTTTTCTTTGAAAATCCTTAGGAGGAAATCCGATGAGTTTGTAACACCTTTCTATGGTGTGGCCAATCATGCCACAATGTTTACATGAGAGATTTGGATTTGGTGGTCTTATAGGCTTACGCTTGTTTTCTGAAGTCTTACCAAACCAGTTGATTGGTTGTCAACATTACCTATACTACCAGAGGAATCAGGATGATTAACATGAGTTGTAGACCGAGCCCTAAATTCCTCATTGGGAAAATTTCCAGAAAGATCATCAGTAGAACTAGTAACATTATCAAAAAAATTCAAAGTATTCAAATTTTCAGAGTGAGACTCCAGATTTTCACTCATTTTGAATGGAAAAACGTTTTCGTAAAAAGTTACATCTCTAGAGACTAAATATTGTTTAGTATCTAGGTTGTAAAGTCTATAACCTTTCTTGGAATTTGAATATCCAAGCAAAACACATTTTTCAGCCCTAGAGCTGAACTTATCAAAATTATTTTGTTTAACAGCAAAGCATAAACACCCAAAATTCCTTAAATGAGTGAGAACTGGAGGAAAACCATAGACAATCTCATAAGGACTTTTACCATTTAGAATAGAGGATGGAGTTCTGTTTATCAGATAGGTGGCTGTGAGAATACACTCAGACCACATGTATAATGGAACTCCATCCTGAAACATTAAAGCCCTAACCATGTTTAGTAAATGCCTGTGTTTACGCTCCACTATCCCATTCTGTTGTGGAGTGTAGACACATGATGTTTGATGAACAATGCCATGAGAATTAAAGAAATTTGAAACTTTGTGATTTAAAAACTCAGTTCCATTGTCACTCCTAACAGTTTTAATGGTTTTCTTAAATTCAGTTTGAATGAGTTTGAAAAGAGAGACGATATTGTCATAAACTTCATCCTTTCCCTTTAATAGATAAACCCAAACAGATCTGGAAAAATCATCCACAACAGTTAAAAAATATTTAAAACCATCCTTGCTAGATACTTTATAAGGACCCCAAACATCTAGGTGAATTAGTTCTCCTATTTCTGTTGACGTGTGATCACTAAGATCAAATTTTGTACGAGACTGTTTTGCCTTGTGACAAATTTCACAAGGAGAAGAAGAGCCTAACTTTATGTTTAACTTGTCTTTTAAAACATTTAATACAGGGCCAGCTGGATGTCCTAACCTACTATGCCATAGCTGATAAGATATGTAACAGCTAATGGTAGAATTAGAACAAGAAGGATGACTAGTATCGAGAGTTCTAGATGTCTCTACATTGTTAGAAGATGGTCTGAAATTGCCATTTACATTTGGTTTTCTTTGAAAATCCTTAGGAGGAAATCCGATGAGTTTGTAACACCTTTCTATGGTGTGGCCAATCATGCCACAATGTTTACATGAGAGATTTGGATTTGGTGGTCTTATAGGCTTACGCTTGTTTTCTGAAGTCTTACCAAAGTAGGCAGAAGACTGTGGTTTGCTAGAAGAGGAGCTAGAAGTTCCTCTGTGGGACTCTTCCCTTGAAATAATTGAAAAAGCGGTTCTAACAGAGGGAAGAGGGTCAGAGGTGAGAATGGTACTCCTTACAGGTTGGTAAACGTCATCAAGCCCCATTAGATATTGCATAAGTTTTAACAGTTGGTTATGTTCAGAAAAGTCATGGGAGGCATTACAAGTGCATGCTGGAAGTTTGACTAAAGCGTCAAACTGTCTCCATAAGGAATTTAGCCTATGATAGTAATCGGAGACGGAAGACCCGTTTTGAGTTAAAGAGTTTATTTTCTTGTGTAGGTTAAAAGTAACAGAGCCATCCACCTTATCATAGGTTTCCTTAAGTTCAAGCCAGACTTAGGATGCAATTTTAGAAAAGACTTGTCCAAGAAACAGTTCTTCAGTGACGGAGCTTAAGATCCAAGATAGAACCACTGAGTTACATCTATCCCATTGTTTACCCAGGACAGGGTCAGTGGTAGGTCTAAGGCACGATCCATCTATGAATCCTAGTTTATTCTTTGTTTCAAGGGCTAGGATCATAGCACAGGAGCATACCTTGTAATTATCAGTCCCATTAAGTTTTAGGTTAAGAATGGAAGCCCCAGTAGTATCGCTGGGATGCAAGTATAGGGGATCGCCAAAGTCGAGTGTAGCGATCTGAGATGTCCCAGCGTTACCATTGAGGTTTACAACAGCTTCTTCTTCGGCAGGCATGATGTAACAAACACGAATGAATCTGAGGTGAATATGATAGGATTCCTAAAACACTCAGGGTGCTAGGTCAAACCAAACCTCAAACACTTTCAAGTTTGATAAGAATCACACTGACAAAGGAGAAATAGCGGAAGCAAATATCTAAAAAAACAAAAAGAACTATGGGAGCAATATGCAGTAACACAATAAAAAACAACAGAAGGTAGGGCCCGAGGGAGGCCACAGATTTCACCTGAACAGAAGAAACAAAGAAAGATAAGCACAACAGATTCTAAAAAAAATTGAAGTACCAAGAAGACACATCAACAGACTAGTCACTAACAGTTACTAAACATACTAAACATCTGAAAACCTAACAGACAGATGTCTATATGTGTTATAAGGCTAGTAGAACCGTTCCTTGCCAAGCTCCCAGATCTATATGGGATCTGTAACCAAGGCTCACGGTTTAAAAAAAACACTGAAAAAGTTCAGATCTAAAGGAAAAGTTTAAAGATCAGATCTCACAAAATACTTAGGCCATGAGATATAAGCAAATCTCAGATCTAAGATGTGAGAAAAAGTCAGAGGAGATATAGTCGACAACAGCTGAGGTTTAAACCAACAGCTCCTGAAATGAAAACGAATCGTAGGAGAAACTACACTATAACCTCGAAGATATGAACAATAATAGCAGATCTAAACAATAGTAGCAGATCTAAACCATAACAGAAGTTCTACACAGTAATAGACGAACAGATCTAAACAATAATAGAAGATTTATACAAGGAGATCAGATGACGAGTGTTGTGGTTCTCAATACCGTCCTAGTTATAAAAAATAGCTCAGGTAAAGGAAAGTAAACGCACACAAACAGCCGAAGACGATTCAGATCTAAGAAGAATTCCAAAAGAACAGATAACAAGATGAGAGGACAAAGTTGTGGCTCAATACCGTCCTTGTTACACCGTAACTCTGGTAGAGAAAAAACGCATACATATTTACATAACAGAAAGAACCAAGATCTGTTAATTTTGTAACACAAACCTTCTCAACCTGACTTAAAACTTGGTTCATAACAAATTTGAAGATTTACATAACAGATTTAAACTGAGATTTGAAAAGGATTTACATATACAGGACATATCTAGATAGACAGCCACATATTTGTCCAAGATTCAAGAGAATCGTTCAACATTTTTGTTCATGAATCAGAATCATATGATAAGATCCAGGAAACAAAAACGAATGATGAACACAAGATATTAACCAGATCTGGAAGACAAGTACTCGTACTAGATCAGAAACAAACGTAGCATTTAAGAAATTTTGACAGCAATAATGACGAAAAAGAAAAAGAAACCAGATCTAATCGTTTGAGAAGGAGGCTCACAGTACCGTCCTTGTTGCGTTATGTGAACGCAACTTTGGTAAGGAAAAAAGTGCACACCATCGATCAAACGAGTTGATAACCGAAAGGATTCGGATCTAAGAGAAATCAAGAACAAACACTGGATCGAAGAAGCTCTGATACCATATGAAAAACTTATAATCTGAACTTTATTATAACAACACTTACATATTACATATAAACGATATTAACAACAAAGAAATAACATCTAACCGTAATATAATATTCTAAAGAATATTAGAGAGAGATCTAGAGAAAGAATATGAGAGCTAGCAATATCAGTGTGTGAGAATTTCTAAATGACCGAATGACCTAAAATTGAAGGAACACACACTTAAATACACCAACTTCATATTTTACATTTCAGCCCCTTCAGTTATGCAACCATGACTCCGCTACCCTTTAAGAATATTCCCATGTGAAGCGCAGCCCATGTACTTTAGCATATCTACAAAATCTACCCAAATACTTCAAAACAACTTTTCTTTATAACACCCTGAAATATCAAACATTTCAAGTTAATACCCTTTTTCAATATTAAATGTCAAGATTAGCTATTTAAAACATATCTTTTAACATATTCCCTAAAGCTTTTATGGAGAACCCTATTTTTTCATCTTTTCTTCCTTTTCTTTCTTTCTTTCTGCCTTGCCGCATCCAGCAGCCATCACCACCATTCTTCTTTATTCCCTCTCTAAAATCATGACAGGAACTAATGATAATGCTACACCCAAAACCACTTATCATTCAGCCCTCACCGTCACCAACACACGAAACCTCATCCCCCTCGTTCTCGATCTCGAAAAAGTCCAATACACTTATTGGACTTCTCTTTTCCGCAATACCGCAAAACTCATGATGTTCTTGACCACATCGACACCACCGTTCCTCGCCAGGTTGATATTGACAATGCCATGTGGTCTCGACTTGATGCCATTGTCTTACAAAGAACGATTTCGGTTGATTTTCTTCATACAATCCTTGACAATAAAGCTTCTGCCATAACCGCTTGGACCCAACTTAGGGAGATATTTCAAGACAACAAAAATACACGAGCTGTTCACCTCGAGAATCAATTCTCCACTATTCGTCAAGACTCTTTTCCGAATATCCCCGCATATTGTCAGCAGCTGAAAACAATTGTGGACCAACTCAATAGTATTGGCAATCCCATCTCGGATGAACGTATGGTAATCCAGTTGGTAAGTGGTCTCTCACGAGATTATGATACCGTCACCACGGTCATACAACAAATCAGTCCACTTCCTTCTTTTCCAAAAGCCCGATCGATGCTCGTTCTTGAAGAGACTCGTCGCAGCAAACAAAACGAGCAGACCACATCCCCTTCAACGGTCTTACTGGCAACCGCGGAACCCCCTTCTTCCACCCAACGATCCTCCCCCCTCCCCCTCAACATGGCGGTCGTGGTGGTCGAGAAAATCGCAACCGTGGTCGTAGTAGAGGTGGCCAAACCAGCAGCCAACGCTCCAATTTCCAGCCACACCAACAGCACCCATGGGCACCTTGGCAGTGGTACGGGAAATGGGGATACCCTCCATGTCCTTATCTATCAATGCCCAACCACCAACCCCCCTCTCTGGGCATCCTAGGTCCAACCCCACGTCAACCTGCTCAAAGCCCTCATGCAATGCTCACTCCTAGCCCCATGCAACCGACTGATCTTCCAAGTCTATTTAACACACTTACACTCCAACAACCTGATCCGAATTAGTATTTGGACACTGGGGCTTCTTCCCATCTAATGAATCATTCAGGTATATCTTCCTCTTTTTTTAATTGGTGCACCTTAAATTCTCATATTATAGTTGGTTCTGGCAGCCTACCCCTCCCTACCTCCCCACACTCTCTCATGCTTCATAACGTTCTTTTCTCACCAAAAATCATTAATAACCTCATATATGTTCGTCAGCTTACTCGAGATAACAATGTTTTTGTTGAGTTTGACCGTTTTGGTTTCTCTGTGAAGGATTTTTAGACGGGAACGGTCATCATTCGGTGCAATAGTGTTGGGGAGCTATACCCTTTATCTACACCACATCAACTGAACCTTCCTATGGCATGCCTCACGCAATCTGCATCTCTCTGGCACAGCCGTTTGGGGCATCCGGGCTCCAACGTTCTTAATAATCTTAGTATTAATCGTCTTATTTCTTGTAATAAAGACTCTAAGTTTTCTATCTGTTATGCTTGTCAACTTGGAAAACACTGTCATCTTCCATATTTACCATCTATTAATGGAACTTTTTCCCCTCTCGACATTATACATACGGACTTGTGGTCATCACCTGTTATAAGTCCCCACATGCATACGTTATTACCTTCTCTTGTTGGACAATTTTACCATTTTTCTTTGGGTTTTTCCACTCAAACAAAAGACCCAAGTGTTTGATATTTTTAGACAATTTGATGCGTATGTTAGAACCCAATTTGGTGTGCAAATTAAATCTCTACAATGTGACAATGGCATCGAATACGTAAACTCGTCGATGCAATCTTTTTTCGCCACTCATGGCATGATTTTTAGATATTCTTGTCCTTATACATCCTCACAAAACGTTAAAGCCGGACGAAAAATAAGTTCAACCAACAACATCATTCGCACTCTCTTTCTTCACGCTTCTTTACCGCCGATTTTTTGGGTTGAAGCTCTTCACATGGCTACTTACCTTCAAAATATCCTCCCGTCGAAACTATTGACCAACCAATCTCCCACCCAACGACTCTACAATAATGTTCCCGTTTATTCTCACATCCGTGTCTTCGGTTGTCTCTGCTACCCCAACCTCTCTTCCACCGCTAAACACAAACTAAGTCCACGCTCGACCCCTTGCAACTTTCTCGGTTTCCCTTCTAATCATCGCGGCTGCCGCTGTCTTGACTTATCCACCAACAAAATCATCGTCTCTCGTCACGTCACTTTCGACGAAAACAAGTTTCCTTATCCTTGTACTCGTATGCCTACCGACACCGACTATGATTTCCTATCTTTTCCCTCCCAAACTGATCTGACTACCAACCTCACCTTGTCATCTTCATTTCCTAGCCAAGAAAATATACCCACCCCCAACGGAAACACACTCTCATCACATACACCTATCCCTACCTCCCATGCAAATATGCCTAACTCTTCTAACCCCTCTCAAACAACAACAACCCCCCCCCCCCCCCCCCCACGTGACACCATTACACCACCTCCCCATGAAAATTTGCCTAATTCCCCAAACCCTTCTCAAACAACAACCTCCCTCGTGACACCATTCCACCACCTCCCCATGCAGACATACAAAATCCAACACCTACCACTTCCCATTCTATGCAAACCCGCTCTAAAAATGGTATATTTAAACCCAATGTCCCTTTGAATCTTAACATCAACAAAACCCCAAATATTTCTTCCCTGCCTAAATCCCATCTTACTGCCATGCAAGACCTGAACTAGCAGACGACTATGAATGATGAGTTTAGTGCACTAATTAAAAATAAGACATGGGACTTAGTACCACGACCCCCCGATGTTAATGTCATTCGTTGCCATTGCTTATTCAAACAAAAATTTCAATCTGACGGTTCTTTAGAGCGATACAAAGCTCGTTTAGTTGTTAATGGCAGGTCTCAGCAGGTTGACGTTGATTGCGATGAAACATTTAGTCCAGTTGTCAAACCCGCCACCATCCGTACTGTTCTTTCTCTCGCCGTCACCCGCCAATGGAAGATACATAAACTTGACGTCAAGAATGCTTTCCTCCATGGCAATATGCAGGAAACAGTTTATATGCATCAACCCCCAGGGTCCGTGGATGCTTCGGCACCTCGCCACGTATGCCTTCTTCGCAAATCTCTTTACGGACTGAAACAAGCCCCAAGAGCGTGGTACCACCGCTTTGCCTCTTACCTTTCATCCCTCGGGTTCGTAAGCAGTAAATGTGATACTTTTCTCTTTATCTTCAAGCGTGGAACTTCCATGCCTACCTCTTGTTATATGTGGATGACATTGTGCTCACTGCCTCTAGCATTATTCTTCAGGATCACATCATCTCTCTTCTTCGGTCCTAGTTTGCAATGACCCATCTTGGCCCTTTATCTTACTTTCTTGGCATATCAGTCATTCCCAAGCATGACAACCTATTTCTTAGTCAAAGTAATATGCTCAGGAAATTCTGGCTAGGGCCAACATGATAGCTTGCAAACCTTCTAATACACCGGTCGACACTAAGTGCAAATTAAGTGCCAATGCCGGCCCTTCGGTGACCGACCCCACCCTCTATCGGCAACTTGTGGGTGCTCTTCAATATTTAACATCCTGATATCTCCTATGTGTTCCAACAAATATGTCTATTTATGCATGACCCACGAGAACTGCACTTTCAGGCGCTGAAGCGCATCATCCGTTACATTAAGGGTACTCTTCACCTCGACATCTACATTTCTCCGTCCCATGCCAAAAGTCTAACTTGCTATAGTGATGCCTATTGGGGAGGATGCCCGGATACCCGTCGCTCAACCTCTGGATATTTTGTTTTTTTGGGCGATAACCTTATCTCTTGGTCGTCAAAGAGGCAGGTCACATTGTCACGCTCCAGTGCTGAGGCCAAATATCGCGGCGTCGCTAGCACTATCGCCGAAGCTTCCTGGTTCCGTACCCTACTACTTGAGCTCCATTGTCCGTTTCCGAAGGCCACCATCGTCTACTGTGACAATGTTAGTGCGATCTACATGTCCTCCAACCCAATGCAACACCAAAGAACAAAGCACATTGAAATGGACATCCTCTTTGTTCGTGAAAAAGTCGCCCTTGGTCATATTCGGGTGCTTCATGTCCCCTCATCCTTCCAGTATCCCGATACCTTCACCAAAGGCCTTTCACGATCCATCTTCGTAGACTTTCGATCCAGTCTGTCCATCCGCCCATCTCCCGATCCGACTGCGAGGGCGTGTTAGAGTATAAAATCCTTGCAGATTTTATACCTTATATATAATGATTTGTATATCTTTGTAAATCGTTTCAAATCTCTTGATTGTAGGACATGATCGAATGTAATCTGTTGTACTTTGTCATTATATACAGAGGAATATACGAAACTCGTCAATGGAGTCTTAAAGCTTTCACATCCCAAAGGAAAATATGTTTCGTCAAGATATAAAATTTAGATTTTTATTGGAAAGCTTAAAAGGTTTAGCAAAGCTTACACTATAGTTTCTATCTTTTTCAGTCTAGGGTTTTATCATCATCGCCTTCTAATTTTCACGGTTTCACTAAGATCCAATTCTAGGGTGTTGTTGTTCGATTCATTCACATCAAGGTTCTTTTCATTTTTTTATTATTTTTATTGGTGTCAAATTTCTTCTATGCACGAGGTTGTTTATGGGGTTTTGACATCAAACATTAGCTTTTAGAGAAGCCCACCTAAGCTATTAGAGAGTTTTGGTATTGATCTAAACACCAACAAGGTTTGTGTGGCCTTATCAATACAAAACAAATGAGTTTTACCCATAATTTTACCTCGGGATCATCCAGAAAATACCAATGGTTCGGTAGAATATGATGTTTTTAAAAATAATACCCATGGATCACCCATAGAATCCCTGGTTAATCTGTCACTGATTTGCATCACTCACCAAAAATTTACACACCAACTAATTTGGTGACGGTTTTGAGACGAATCACCCTTTAGCGACAGATTTCCCAGGAAAAAGTTCGTAGGTAAAAGTCTTTCGTTTAGTAGTGTATGGTGGAAGAGGCGTATACTTAAGTGGTTATATAATTTTTGAAGCTTGATCAATAAGTTTTGGTGATATTGTTCACGTAAATAGAGCCAATCTTTGTTCAATGGATGGCATGCATGTGCATTTTGGTGAAGGTGGTCCGAACATTGGCCGATGACCTTGGTTGAGGGACACTACTGTATTTCAGACAATATGTAGCTAGCTTCACACAAAACAACATGTTGGTTTTTACTCTAATTTGGGTTCGTTCATTGAGAACCCTTAACAGATATCTCGCCAAGCCTCTAATAAAGTCATGCTTCATATGTATACTTCTTCTACTTGGTTAATATTATGTTCCATACAATTTAATCCCCATTCCACTTTGGCACTTGATTCTCGCCATAACTAGCACCTTCATGCATCATAAGTTTTTGAAGGTAAGGTTTTGCTTCATTGATGATGTGAGAAAGGAGTGTTTTACGAAATAGACAATTTCAACAAGCTAGTTTTAGGCGTTGACCACACAGTAGCGGACTCAGGATTTTTTTCGAGCGGGTGCACCTTTAAATTGAATCAAATGCTTGCAAATTCATTCGACGCTTTTTTAGCCGAATTCAGCCTTAGGAGATATTTTTTAAGGTTTTTGGTTGATGTTCGAGAGAATTTTTCGGGTTTTTGGTTGATTTCAAGAGATCTTTTAAGTTTTTTTGTTGATTTCGATAGATCTTTTTAAGTTTTTAAAGACCTTTTCGAGAGATCTTTTTAAGGTTTTTGGTTTTTTTTGGTGGATTTTTTTTCAATTTCTTGGTGCACCTTCCGTGTTGAGCTTCCTCTTGGCCTCCAACTCGGCCACATAGCGCTCCTCCTCATGATTGGACTCCCTTGCCTTCCCCTCAATTATTGCCATATTTTCTCTCAACTCAGATAATTGTAAATATTTAACATTTGACAAAAAAAGTATTTACTAGCAATAAAAAGTAACGACCAGATATATAACCAATATACCTCTACTGTCGATCATGTCACGAATGTTCTCTCGCTGTTGTTGCTACTATACTCAACGGTCATGGCAAAACGAGGATCTTGGGTCGTCCAAAACCCAAAAATACGGCCCTTCTTCCGTCCTCTGACACTCTGCTCCCAAAGAAACGACTCATCAATTTGAAGGGGTGTCGAGATCATGGCTAGCCAACGCCTCGTAGCTATGCTCACGTAAGTGATTCTATGGTTTACTATAAAAAATCGGGTGAGCTATATTTGTAGACATTTCAGTAGCACAATGGCACTAATCAAACATATCTAACCTATCTACTTAGCCATAGCCTAACGTCCGCCCAATAGTGGCATCCCAAACTACATTATTATCTATACATTCACATATATAGATGTGTATATACATATATACAACACATATACATATATCCATTATAGTTACCAAACAAGACACACATTATCTATACATTCACACACACACACACAGGCATATAAACATATATACAACGGATATACACATACCTAGAACAATATATACATAGATCCAATCGCGGTTAGGGACAAACACACATACACATATAATAGTGACCGACAGATACATAGAGCGCACACACACACACACACACACACATATGTACACATAAAACAAAGTAATGGTTTTAAAAACTTATCGCTGCTCTAGCCACTTTGGGGTAAACATACACCGGAGAATCAGTAGGTAGTTCGGATGCACCCATAGTGTCCTTCTGGTTCGAGTAGTGGATCCTCTCAAATAACTCACAAGAACTCTATTCGCGACCCCATGCTTGTCTCCAAAATAGACAATTAATCTAAGTCGTTAGTACACATACAAATTAATCTCATTACATATTCTAAAAAAATAGACTTACCATATTATGTCGGGGTTGTGCAACACTGATTGACCCCCTAGTGTACATGAACGACAACCCTCAAACTCGGTCAACCGATTCGCCCTACCAGACCTAAGCCGAGCTCTCTCACGGTCGACATCTCACTCTTGTTAAAACCATAACACATAAGTTGATATAAAACAAAGATAATGCACAAACCACAAAATAACAACAAAAACCTGATCTATTATCTGGTGCTAATAATTCAAAAATTTTATGCTTTAGACAACCATCTCCGATGACAGTCAAACCAATAGGATTCCCCTTCATTTTGTAATTGAAAAAAAATCCATTGTGCTCTGTAGTACGGATAGTCTAACTTTTTGTGCGTGCTCCAACCTGATAACATTGCATAGGCAGGGGAGTCCCTGGCATTCCATAGTAGTATCCTTCATCTCGAAATTATTCTTACAATATGTATCGTACGTAATAACACCCTTCATATACAATATCTTTAGATCGTCTATTAGCGGGCTGAGAAACACATCTAAATTTTGGCAAGGATCTTTCTCCTAGGAATGGCCAATGCAATTTTAACATACAAATCTTTCAAACAGATCCAAGGTAAATTGTAGATGGTAAGTAAGATGGGTCATGTTGAATTATTCAGGTTGAAAGCATCGATGCATAACCCAATATGAACATTCTGAATCTCAGAAGCAAAGATAGGATCCCTCATGTCGAATTGCTTCCAAGTCGCACCATCACTTAGATGTACTATCACACCTTGTAAAGCAATGATTTGCTTGGGCTCAAAATAATTAAACAATTATCAAGCTAATAACTTATTTAATTAATAAGTCTATAAGGCCCATAAACTAATCCTAGTTAATTAAGGGCCCGACCTACATAAGGAAAGAGGATATATAAACCAAATATTGTTTAGGTTTAGGTTAAGCCAATAATTATAAAATCAAGAAAAAACTCTCCTCCCCCTTTCCTACTTGGTGCGCCGATTTCACACACACACACAAAATCGATACCGCTAGAGGGAACGTACGTTGGTTTCTCGTGCTTCGATAATCTTTCTGGTACATTCATTGAGGTAGTTTTCTAAACCCCCTATGGATGTGTTTTTGTCCCTATTTACTTTAGTAACACATCCGGGCTAGTGGGTTTCACGTTTTATTTTATATTTATCTTTTTATCTGTTTCCACTGTGATCCTGGTGAAATCCTTTAGTTGTATCAGAGCCCCGTTACAAAGTTATAGGGATTAAAATTGGAGCATATCGGTCAAAATCGAAAACGGCAAAACCGCCACCGTACGCCGCTGTGGGTCGGCATGTGTCGCGGTCGTGCGACTCCGTGAATGTACGCCGTGCAGTGCCGTGCGGTCGTGTCGTGCATGTCGTGCGTGGTGGTCGTGTGCGCCAAGGTGCGGTTTTTCCGACGCTAATTTTCTTTTCGGTATCATTTTGCTAGCCGACCCCTAATTTTAGGGGTTTTTCGTAGGTCGTGGGCCGTTTTGGGCCCATGGTTTTGACCGGGCTTTGGCCCAAATTTTCTTTTGGGCTTGTTATTTATTATGTTTAATTGGACCCAAGCCTGTGGTGGTTGTTTTGTTTGTCGGATTTGGTTTTGGCCCATTTGACCCGTGGTTGTATGTTTTATTTTATTTTGGAAATTAAAATGTATAATTATGTGGGTTATGTATTTTTATACGATTTGCGTATATTTTTCTTTTAAATTGAAATTTAATAGTTAGGTTAAATATTTTAGCCTAGTATATCATTAAATTTATTGTGAAGACCAAAGGAATCGAAGACGGAGTCCTTGAGTCCACCTCAGTTGGCGAAGCTAGTGGGAGCTTTGACAGTGTCCTTAGAGTTTGACCGTCACGGAAACCCCATTAGTGGGTCATACCGAATCCGTTTGGTTGCTTTGTGTGGTTGATTATGTTTGCGTTTTATTTCCGACTTATTTATTTGCTTTATAATTATATGCTATAATTGGTGCAAATATTTTTTTAAAGGAAAATTGAAACACAATCGTAATTTAATCGGTAATTTGTAAATGTTTTACAATAAAATTGATAAGTTATCAAACTCAAACCGATTATCCAAAATCTTAATTTGAAAAGATTTATCATTCATAAAAAAGGTACCGACTCAAAAATTGTTTTAAATCGATTTTAAAACTTTAATGTTAAACGAGTTCGGTAAAACCCTTACAAAATACAAATGTGAGTTCTTCAGCACCCATTTAAAACACTTATCGAACGTATAACTGTCCGATTTCGGTATGAGCATTGGGCAAGCCGGGTTGAAAAATTATAATGTAAGGTAAGGAGCCGAATCACGGGATTACGGTACGTTGTGTATTGCCCGCCTATTGTGATAGTTGTGACTTGGACGATCGACTTTTGATTTGTTACTCGAAATAGAAGTTGTGATGCTTTGGTATGGATGAACTCACTTAAGGTATTTATGCATTGTGTATTGCCCGTGCAATAAATAGCCTTAAGGTGAAGAAGTGAGATTAAACATGTCTTTAATTTTTTAAGGATCTCACGAAGGTCTAAGAGTTATGATGATCACAATTGGAAGTTGCCTACCTAAATAACTATTTTTCGTCATTTGCGAATTGACCAATCATGAGAAATAGTGAAATATGGATCTTAGCTCAATTTTTGAATTTTAAAACGGTTATTCAAACTTTGAGAATTAATACTGAAATGAACTTTATTTTATGTAGATGTCGACTCATCAAGATAACAATAACTCAAACCTCACGCAGTTCACACTCCGATCCACCTTGGAAAAGGAGAAACTCAATGGTCAAAACTTCCTAGAATGGTTCTGATTCCTGAGGGTCGTCCTTAGGCACGAGGAAAAGTTATATGATGTTGAGAACCCCCCCCCCCCCAAGCACCCCTACCAGGAACGCTTCTGAGAGTGTTCAAGCTGCTTATTGTTAGGGCAGGTTTTATTGTTGATTTAAAGTTCAAGGGTCAAATTGTATTTGTTTAATCTTAGTCCATAGTGAACGGGCCGTGGGCTTGTTAGCCACGGGCCCGTACTATATAATGTTGTATTAGCCTAAGAAAAAGGTTAATCATCTCATTAGCTTTCCTACTCTTATTGTAAACTCTCTGATTGAAAGCTTAATACAGGGATGACCAGTTGAAATCATTGTTCTTATTTGCTTATTATTTCGATTTCATAAACTGTTGCACGGATCTGGATTCAACAATTGGTATCAAAGCAGACAGACGGATTCGATTCAAAGTATCATTCTTTGATTTCTGGTTAGTTTGACTTTTACTCGTCTGACTATTCTTGAATTCTTGACTTTTTGATTCAGTCGAAATTGGTTGTTTTTGCTTATTGGGTTGTGTTAGCATTATCATTATAAGTGTTTCTGCAAATTTTCATACCCTAATTCGTTCGTTTGGTTGGTCAATTTAGCAAAACAAGTTCAAAAGTTTTTGATAGTGTTCTTAATCAAAAATCGAATTTTTTTTTCATCAAAACGTGTTCTTGTTGCTCCAAAATCGATTGGATTAGTGTTGTTTTGTGCTTGGTATTGTTTCTAACCTTTTCAGGAACACATTAGAGTAACCCTAGTTAAGTTTTCGATCGATTTTAGCAAAACAGCCGCGGTGTCCGGATAAAACAGCCGCGGTTTCCGGACAGATCAAGGTGTCCGGACATTTGTGGTTCGATCCGGACTAGTTCGATTCTTCCGGACAAGTCGATCATCCGGGTAAGTCAATCATCCGGGTAAGTTCTCTTTAATCTCAACTTTCCGGGTAATTTTGGTCCGGATAACTCAAAGTATCCGAAATTCATTTTATCCGGAAATCCTCGTTTTACCCGGAATCTTCGTAGTATCGGGACACATCATAGTTTCCGGAAACTTCAAAGTACCCGGAAATCTCATCTTTCCGGACTCTATTACATCCGGTAACCTTGGTTATCCGGACAACTCAAGTTATCCGGACTCTCTTACTTATCCGGACAACTCTGCAATTTTGAACTGTTTCTCATAATTCTGGTCCGGACACTTCCAGATCAGATCACTTAGTTGGATTTCTTTCCAGTAAGCTAAGTTAGCGTCTAACCACTCATAGAACCTGCGTTAGGACTCCACTCTTAGTGCCTTGCGTTAGGTTTTCCACTTTGAATCAATCTACACGTCTGACGATCACTCCGTTGCAACCGAAGATGTCTACTTCTCGTGATGCTCTCGCAATCGGCACCGACACCAAGCCACCATGTCTCTACCCGAATGAGTACAGTCAATGGCGAGATAGGTTTATGATCTTCATAGAGTCCAAGGACAACTATGAGTACATCAAGGCAGCCCTGGACAATGGACCGATTGAACCACCGATGAAGGTAATACCTGCAACTGCACCTGCAGACTCTCGACGTGAGAAGAAGACTCTTGCTGAGATGACAGAATATGAAAGAGGCATGACCGAAGGAGAAAAACATGCAAAGAGATATCTGATACAAGCCCTCCATAATTCTATCTACACTGCAATAGACAGTTACAAAGAGACGGCTAAGGGCATGTGGGACCAAGTAGCCAAAATGATGCGAGGGAGCGTAGTAGGAAATCAGCTAAAAATAAATAGCGCGATAACTAAGTTCGATGGGTTCAAGCAGCGTAACGGTGAATCTCTTACCCAGACCTATGAACGTTTTTGTCTACTCCTCAATGAACTGAACAAGAATAAAATTGTTCGTTCCAATACTGAGAATGCGCTAAAGTTCCTCAACAACCTGCTACCCGAATGGAAAGTGTATGCTTCTCATGTCAAGCATAACAACTTGATAGAGAACATCAGCATCAATGAACTATACGAGACACTTCTCCAAGACGAAGATGAGGTGAATGAGCTACTGGGAGAGAAGAAGAATGAGCCGAAACCATCTGCTGATCCGATTGCCCTAATAACTTCCAAACTAGGGAAATCTTCAAGCAGTCAACCCAGACGCGGTCCACAGCATAGTTCTTCCGAGTCAGCATCTGAGGACGAGAAAGACGGTGACGATGATGATGATGAAGCATCGGAATTAATGAAAGCCATTGCCCTTCTGACTAAATCCTTTCAACAACAAAAGTTCTACAAGAAGCCGTCCTTCAATAGTCAACGCTCCTCCACCGCCTCCAATAAGCGTCACGACTACAAGGATCGATATGAAGGAAATAAGAAGGTAGAAGAGCAAGATAGATCTGAGAAGAAGGATAAGACAGAGAAAAGTGACCGCAAGAAGAGAGATGAACCTGTGAAATGCTACAACTGCGGGAAACTCGGTCACTTCGCTAAAGATTGCCGTCAGCCCACTGTGAAGAACTCTCATTATTATGAGGCCAAACTTGCAATGGCCAGACAGAAGGAGGCTGGAGAGGTGATGTTTGGTGAAAATGAGTACTGGCTGGGCAGATCTGATGATGAGGAAGAGTATGAAGGTGCTGATGCTTTCATGGGATACCAATCGTCTACTGATGAAGACAAGGCAAAAGCAGATCAGGTATGTGACTCTTGCCTACAAAACTTCACACTTCAATTGCAAACCATCACTGAAAAGGCAAACTCCCTCAAGGCCACGATTGCAGAACAAAAGCTTGAAATTCGTTCAATAACTGAAAAGCTTAGTGTTCAAACAAAGTTAACTGGGAAATATAAGTCTGAAAATGCTAATCTACAAGACAAATGAAAAAATCTTTCTTTAGCACCTAAAGACTTAAGGGCCAGATTATCTGATCTTCAACGTCAGTTTGATCAGTGCTTGAATGAGAAAGAAGACATTATTTATCAATGTTCTTCTCTTCAAGTTCAACACAAGGAGTATGTAGCTAAAATTCTAAACCTTGAAACCAAACTCCACAAAAGGGGCCAAACTGATCAAACCATTTTCTTGAACAAACCTAAAGAGTTCACGTACTTTAACAAAGAGTGGGGAATCGGTTATGATAACCCACATTATTTGAAAAAAGGAAGATGGCATGTACCCACTCTGTATGACTTTGCATGTTATGGTTTAGATAAAAAGTATCCGGAATATGCAATTAAATGGACTTGTCCTCTTGAACCAGAAAAGGAGGAGGAAACCGAGGAATACAAGCGCACACACAAACGAGGCATTCAACTTCCATTTTGCTATGAACCTTTAAACTATTCATACCAAAAGAACAAAAAGTACCTTTCAAATGACTACTTCGACCCCTACAAGGTAGCAACACCCAAGGATTCATCCAAGAAGGATGAGGATGTAGCACCAGTAACCAAGACCGAGACGGAAGAGTTTAAACACTATGTTCCACCTCTCATCTTGGAAGCAAAGATAGTCGAGTTGGAGGAGTCACTTGAAAAGGAAAGGTTGGTTTTTCAAAATGAGAAGAATGAGTTAATTAAGGATCTTGAGAAACTGAAATCTGAGAAAACCGATGGTATGTCAAGTGAGGAAAAGGAAAAATTTCAGTGGGAAATCAATACGCTCTCATCCAAATTGTCTGAAATGACAAGAGAAACAATGAAAGAGCACCAGAGAAGTGTTCAACTCCAAGACCAGATTAACCTTCTCCAAGCTCAAAAGCAGAATTCCCCTGATCTCTCTTCCAACTTATCTGACACATCATCGTGTAAAGCTTTCATAGGAAATATCTCGTCTCAAGAAAGTCAAGTTTCTCAAGATGAATGTGTTACAAGGAATTTAAACTCTGATTTTTCAAACGCTTTCGCACCAAATTCCTCAAAGCACACTACAGAAAGCACAAAGTGTTCCTCGCCTTCCTCGACCGATCCATGTCCTGAAATTCCGGAGATAGATTTTTCAGAATACATGAACTCCGAAGGTAATTCTGATAGAGAGTTTGAGTCGTTCCCTTTCGACAAACCTCTTCCAAGTCATTCTGACTTTTTGTCTCCAGTGGTTAATCATCCGGTCAATTTTCAAAAGGGCGACTGTTCTCAATCCAAGACTCCGGCTGTGATCAAGATTCTTAAAAAATGCTTCAAATTCTCAAAAACAATCACGACCGAAGCAAAAGACCGAACGACCGACCACTAAGACACCTGTTTCCTCTACAATCACTGATCATTCTGTCCCTGCTGTTTCAGATAAACATGGTCGAGCTAATAAAGAAAAACCAAAGTGGCTAAAGAGGGATTCAGTCAAGAAGGATGCGTCAAAGTCTTCCCCACCTGTTTTCATTTCTAGAATTGACAAAGACAATAATGCTTGGAATAATTGGAACTATTTTGATGTCTCTTTTCCTGTTAAAGTTAACTCTCTTCATCAATTAATTCAGTTATCGCATGATTGTTTATGTTGCTCTAATTGTGGTTGGAATGATTTTGATGACATTCATAACAATGCTTGGTATGCGCCTTACTTTGTCGAAAACCTATTCCATAAGCGCAAAACCCAAAATAAAAGGCAAACACATCATTTCCAATGGGGTTTCAATCACACGGTTAAACCACAGCGGGAGACCCGACCCATTCCTACACGGGCTGCTCCTACTAAAGTTAAACCGGCACCCAGGTGGAAATCTGCCCCAAACTCTGGTCCTCCAAAAGGTGTACATTCTGCACCCAAGAGGAAACAAGTGCCAAAACCAGTTCCCTCCAATGGTGTAAAATCTGCACCGAATGGGAAGGCTGTGTCAAAGCAAATATCCCCAGGCAGTGCAAATCCTAACCCCCAAGGACCCAAACAAATTTGGGTACCTAAACGTCACTAATCTTGTTTTGCAGAACGGTCATGTGTGGTACTTAGACTCTGGATGCTCCAAGCACATGACCGGACGAAGGGAGCTTCTCACGAATTACAAGGAAGAATACTGCGGAGACGTGAGATTTGGAAATAACGAGAAGTCGCCGATCGTGGGCTACGACGACATCGTACAAGATAAGATAACTATCAAGAAGGTATCCCATGTCGCAGGATTAGGACACAATCTCTTCAGCATCGGTCAATTCTGCGATAAGGATCTCGAGGTCAGTTTTAAAGCCACACGATGTCGAATCCTCAACAACAACGGCGAAGAGCTACTGGTTGGGACTCGAAAGACCAATCTCTACACCATAGACCTCGCAGCAATCAAGACCAACAAACCTGTCTGCCTTTTGTCCACAGCCGATTCTGACCAAGTTTGGCTCTGGCATAGACGTCTTTCGCACCTCAACTTCAGAAGTATCAATCAACTGGTGCTAGGCAAACATATCAGAGGCGTGCCACACCTTCCATTCGTAAAAGACCGTCTCTGTGGAGCATGCGAAAAGGGAAAGATGACGCGTGCATCACATCCGCCGAAGGCAACTCCGAGCACGACCCGGACCCTCGAACTCATTCATATGGATTTGTGTGGTCCAATGCGTGTTCCGAGCATCAACAAACGCAAATACGTGCTCGTGATGGTGGACGACTACTCACGCTACACTTGGGTGATGTTCCTACGCTCGAAGGACGAAACTCCAGAGCTCATCATTGATCACCTGAAGACTGTCCAGCAGAACAAGCTTCAACACGTTCAATCCATCAGAACTGATAACGGGACGGAGTTCAAGAATCAGAAGGTGGATGACTATCTGCGATCAGTGGGCATCACACACACTTTCTCTGCAGCACGCACTCCTCAACAAAATGGAGTGGTGGAAAGACGAAACCGTACCCTAGTTGAAGCTGCACGAACAATGCTATCCCAGGCAAATCTACCGCTATATCTATGGGCTGAGGCGGTTTCTACGGCTTGAATAACCATGTTCCAAGCGGTTCAACAAGGCACCGTACGGGATCATGAATAACCATGTTCCAACCGTTGGCTACTTCCATGTATTTGGCTGCACTTGCTATGTACTAAACGACAAGGATGATCTCGGGAAATTCAGCCCCAAAGCGGACGAAGGAGTTTTCATTGGATACTCCATGCAGGCTAAGGCGTATCGCGTTTACAACAAACGAACCAAAACCGTTGTTGAAAGCATAAACGTGACATTCGACGAAGCCGCAGATTTGGCTTCTGAACAACTAAGTTCAGAACCCGGTTTAACTGGCGTGTTAGCTTCCGGACCTCCAAGTTCGGGATCTACACAAGCATTAGTAAATCCGAATCATGCATCTTCATCGAATGAAAATCTTTCTGATTTAGATTTATTATTTGAATTCTTTTATGATGACACTGCTCACTCTTCCACACCTGTCTCAGCGCACCCGCAACTTGAAGCTGCTCGCAATTCGGATTCGGACGACTTAACTGGTCCGCCACCGTCTATGAGTATGCCGTCAACATCTGTGGAGATAGCTCAACCATCCTCATCTGATACGAGTACACCTGGTAATGTAACCCCCCGGAGGAACCTATACTCTCAGAGATCGCTCCTAATGATTCGTCTTCTGCTACAACCGATGTTCAACCTCTGAACTCCTCGGAACCAGAGGTTGTCCAACCATCGACGAATCCTCCCCCACTTCCTCCAAGAAATACGCTTGCTACACTTGAACAAGTTCAAGACCTTCCATCTGGTGCATATGTGGATCCAGACGCATCTCACTCTACACAACAGCCGCTTCGACACACCACCAAATGGACAAAGGCACATCCCCTGCATCAAATCATCGGCGATCCTTCAACTCCTGTACGTACACGAGGCGCTTCTGCCAACTTTTGCCTATTTTCTGGATTCCTAAGCAAGATCGAGCCGACGAACGTTCGCGAAGCGCTCGAAGATCCAAATTGGATCATAGCCATGCAAGAAGGGCTGAATCAATTCCAAGCTCTAAAGGTATGGCGACTGGTTCCACGTCCTACGCACAAGACGATAATCGGCACCAAATGGATTTTTAAGAATAAGAAGGACGAAGACGGCGTCGTTGTTCACAACAAGGCGCGTCTCGTGGCCAAAGGATACCGGCAACAAGAGGGGATCGACTTTGATGAGACCTATGCTCCGGTCGCTCGCATCGAAGCAATCCGTATGTTTCTCGCTTATGCAGCGCACAAGAACTTCACAGTCTTCCAGATGGATGTGAAGACAGCCTTTCTCTACGGTGATCTCTAAGAAGAAGTTTACGTGTCGCAACCCGACGGATTTGTGGATGACTCAAAACCTGATCATGTCTACATCTTGGACAAGGCACTATACGGTCTAAAGCAGGCCCCGCGAGCATGGTACAACACACTATCAAAGTTCCTGTTAGAATCCAAATTTACACGAGGTACTATTGATTCTACTCTATTTATAAAGAACGAAGAGGGCCACATCATTCTAGTCCAGGTATATGTCGATGACATCATTTTTGGTTCTACTAATCCATTATATGCAAAGAACTTTGCCAAACTCATGGAAATTTTTTTTAAAATGAGTATGCTGTGTGAGATGAATTTTTTCCTTGGTCTTCAAGTTAAACAACTGTCGAACGGAATCTTCATTAACCAGTCCAAATACATAAGGGATATTCTTCGGAAATTCCAATTGGACCAGTCCTCACCAATGAAAACTCCCATGGCAACCAATACAAAGCTTGACACCGATCCTAACGGAAAGGCTGTCAACGCCAAATTGTATCGGGGAATGATCGGTTCTTTAATGTACCTAACTGCCAGTAGACCAGACATCATGTTCTCGACATTTCTTTGCGCCCGTTATCAGTCCAACCCTAAAGAGTCTCATTACAATGCTGTTAAACGTATTTTTCGTTATTTACGTGGTACTGCTGATCTTGGCCTTTGGTACCCGAAAGAGACAGGTTTTGGACTTTCCGCTTACTCGGATGCGGATCACGCGGGATGCATGTTGGACCGTAAGAGCACCTCGGGGCACATTCAGTTCTTGGGAGATAGCCTGGTAAGCTGGGCGTCGAAGAAACCACAGTGCGTATTAACGTCAACTGCCGAGGCAGAGTACGTGGCCGCCGTAAGCTGTTGTTCCCAGGTCATCTGGATGAGGACACAACTCAAAGACTATGGGTTCACGTATGTCAAGGTCCCGATTTACTGTGACTCAAAGAGCGCCATTGCTATATCAAGTAACCCGGTCCAACACACAAAGACGAAGCACATCGACGTTCGGTATCATTTCATTAAGGATCACGTCGAAAGAGCAGACCTTTTTACCAAAGCCTTGGACGAAAACGCTTTAAACTCTTGTGTTCAAGCTAGGTATGCTAAATCTGAACACGTAATCCGACTGTGTGCCCATTACAAGTTCCATACATATTCGAGTAACTGTCTCCTCATCATCCGGTGGTTAACATCCTGATGCATGAGCACACACTTCCTCGTTTTTGTATTCTACTTGTTCTAGTTACACAGCTAGATTTAGTCTAGGTATTTATTAAGTAGATTTCGTTTGTTTTTCACTCTTTCTTCGTGTGTTTCCATTTATTTCTTACCGTCGTCTATATTTTCCTTCACTATCTCTGTGCTTTCACCAACTATTCTCGTGTTCAGGGGGAGCACAGTGCAATATCAGGTAAGTTTCCTCATCCTTTAAGGGGGAGTGGCACAGTTTGTTCTTACAAAATCTAAATGTTTTTGTGTGCCGGAACTCTCCACTGCACTCTTCTGCACTATCCGAGGGGAAGTGATAGATCCCCATGCTCAGTTTGAGGGGGAGCAAGAGAAAGTCCTCTTCCGGTTCAGATTCCTGCAAAATTCCAAGGGAAATGACTGGTTTGATTTATCCGGACAGTATCCGGATACCCTAAGGTTTCCGGACAGTATCCGAATCCGGTATGAATCTGGGTGGGCCAAGAATCCGGACACCATCCGGCTATTTAAGACACCCGGGCTCCCCTTGTTGCCTTTCTCCGGAAATTTTCCCTAAAATCCTAAAAACCCTCGACGACTCTCTCTCTCTCGCCCGGACTCGCCCCACTCTCTCGATTTGCACTTCGCTTTAGTCCCTATACTCAGGTATGTTACTCGGTTGTCTCTGCTAATCACATATCTTCGCGTTTCACACACTGTGCACCGCTAACCGACCTCTGATTGGGTCGATCCAACAGTGACTGAAACCCTCAAGAGTTTTTTCGTCGGTTTAGCTTAAATGGTTGCGATCCCAGGGTTGTCAACACTCCATTATGCTAATATTTGCTTCTGGACAACTCTTAAGAACCTCACACTTGATTGGGATCTCCTGTTTGCCAATATGAACATTGAGTCTTCGTCCGGACACCTTCGTCGTGTCCGGACACCTTCAAACAGCATGATGATCCATCCGGACACTACCATCACCCGGAGACCTAGTTGTCCGGAAACCTTAGGGTTTCCGGTAAGTTCGACTATCGGGTAGTTTGGTGTCCGGACTCTAATGTTATCCGGAAATTCAGTGTATCAGGGAACCTCTGTCCGGATACTACATACTTATCCGGACACTTGCTTACCTTATCCGGAAATCCCATTTACCCGGACACCATGTGTTGTCCGGACACCTTGGCATCTTCATCCGGAAAACTCTGCTGTTGTGTCCTTTCCGTACCTGCTTTGTCACTGCCAGTCCTCGATCTGTCTCAGATTGAGCCAATCCCGACGAAGGTACGCACCGACACTTGTTTATCCGACTCGATTACTAACTGTGCTGTTTTCTACAGATTATCTATGGCGGATCACCAACAACAACCTCACGGACAACCAGGCGACCAACAACCGCCTCCTCAAGAGCAAATACCTCAAGAGGCGGATATCATTAACGAGGAAGTCGATGCTGCCCTGGTTAACCCTGACCATGGCACTGAACTGGAGGCCAACAATCACCACCTGGACACGACCTTGTTCAGGCCCCAACCACTTCATCGAGTGCTCCTGGACATTCTCCTGAATCACCCTCTCCGTGAGGCCCTCACCAGCACAGCCGATGTCCCAGTCCTGTACGTTCTGCAAGTATGGCTCACCACCCGAGTCATCACAGCCGGCACCTCGCAGTCGATCACCGCTCAGATCGATAACCAACCTTTCAAACTCACACCGGACACATTCCGCCACCTTCTATCTCTTCCGGAAGCCACCGCCAACAATCAAGAACGGTACGATCCTGCCGTGAATGATGACACGCTTTGCGCTCAAATCCGCGCACTTGGATACAATCACGACCTCAACCGGCCATCTGCTTTCAATCGCGAGTACCTCGCTCCGATATGGTACACGCTTTTTACGATCCTAAACCGCTGCCTTTCATCGAGATGGAGAGGCATTGATCAGTGCACCGGCGACTTCCTGCGCCTAGTCCATGATGTGTGCTACAACCGACACATAGACTTTGCGATGATCATCTGGAGGGAGCTCGTCGCAGCTATTCGCCAAATCGGAGGTTCCAAACAGAAGAAATTTCTTCCGTATCCACGCTTCCTATCGCTTACGGTGCGTCAACACATGGACGTGAATCCTGCCATTCCTCGCCGCCTGAACCATCCGGTATGTCCCCATCACCATTTACAGTTCATGGTTATCCGAAATCCTTCTGATGCGGTCGCAATGCCCATCCCTGAACCATTACTAGCCATCGCCGATCCCACTGCACCAGGGGTAGTAGCATACAGGGAAGCGTTAGGTAATCCCATGGTCCAGCCAGCGCCGGAGGGACCTGCCCAGGGACTTAGACCCGAGAGACGTGAGGGTCCGAGAGTGAGACGTGGAAGGGCCCGACAAGCAGGTGCTGTCGGGCGGGGAACGTTAGTTGTGAGAGAAAGGGGAACGAGAGTAGGTGGTGCAGTGGAATCGCAACCCGGTTCCAGCTCAGCCCAAGCCGGTCCATCCTCTCGACCGAGACTACATCATTCAACCGAGCCATACATCACCGAACCCCCATCTCCCAGTACACATGTTGAAGACGTGGAATCTGACTCCACGGCCTCCGATACCGACCGAAACATACGCCTGAAACAAATACCTCGCGGTATCGGACCCAACCCTGATTTTACCGTTGGCATCCCTCTTGAATCTCCACCACATTCTGGAACCGGACCTATTACTAGGACATCTGAGGGAGACCAAATAGAGGAGTTAGGACATGTGAGCCGGAGAGAACTGCATTCAAAGATGAACCAGGAAAGATTGAGCCGTAAAGATAACGAGGCTCCTGAGCGACCCCAAACGAGCGATATCCGGGTAGCCACATCTGCTATCCCGTCTCATACGTTGGGACGGGGTATTGAAGAAGACTCCGTGGACCCAGCGGAGCATTTGCACGACCCCCTCATCCACTCATCCGTCTCACGACAGACGGATGTTTCAATATTACACGGGGAAAAAGCACAACTTCCACCGGCCTCTCATTCGGAGAGTGCTGGTGTTGAAATAAGAGACCAACAGCCCCCGGTTTCGCCTTCATTTCGTGCACCATCGAGTCTAGCGCCTTTTGATATTGAACATTCTTCGGCTAGGACACTCGAAGCTGAGCAACACCAAGTCGAGACTCTTCGTGACTCGACCGGAACCACCGTAGTGTCTTCACCTCTTGGTGAAACACAAGGATCGGCGGGAAATCCTACCACAGCTAACATCGTGCCAACTGTGAACGTAGGTGGCTCTACCTCTGTGGTAGACGCCTCAACGGGTAACCTAAGTGGTCCCAGAGTTATTCACCACGACTTTGTGTCGCAAGGGTCCCTGGACAGCACCCTCAAGGCTGTCCGCGAGGCACTGGAACAGCATGTCTCCGACGAGATCGCCAAAGCCATCAAAGGCAAAGCAAAGTTCGTTGAAGCCGAAACCGCACCACCACATCCACCGACATTTGCTCAACCTATCTATTTGGTGGATACCTTAAAGACAATGCTTCTGGCCCAACTGCTCCAGGAATCCGATACAACCGCCTCAACCGAAGCAGACCTGATCTCAGTTCTTCGATCCCAGGTCACTGCTCCATCTTCGTCCATCACCTCACGCCTTGACACCATTGACTCGACCCTCAACGACTACAACAAAGCGCCTGCCACGCTGTCTGAGAGGGTCCGCTCACTCGAAGACACTTGTAAGAGTCAAGCCGACGGTCTTAAACGCAAACACGATGACCAGGAGGATCCTGATCACCGTGAGGGGGAGAAGCGTCAACGTCTAACCGAGACCGCCTCCCTGATCCAGCCTGCGACGACATCTGTGGTTCAACAGGAACCCCCAACTGCGGCAATTTCAACAGAAACACCCGAAGCCGAGTTGCCATTAGCTCAGATGGTCATCGACATGGATATCTCAGATGACGAAGCCCCAACGGTTGAAAAGCCCGAGGGGACAACACAGGAATTGGTCGCACAAGAACCATCAGACATGTGACGCTCACCATGATTGATCCTGCATGTGAAACAAACCCGGAAACCGAAGACGCATGGTACGAAAAAGCTGCCAGAGCCGTAAACTTCGAGGTAAACTTGGTGTTTCACACTGATGAAGACGACAACGTTGATTACGACCAGTTTCTGCTTCAGAATTTCTATGGTACGCCTACCGTTCACTCGACTCAACCCAATATGACTACAGATCAACCCGAAAGCTCAAATGCAGAAAACCTGACATCTCCTCTACAAACGACAGCTCCTGGTCTTCCTCCCCCTCCTCAGCAACAAAACCGTTGGGAGAAGATCAAGGTCCTCATTCCTCATCTGGAGGAATCTCTGAAGAAGCTGTTTGTTCACCGAATTCGCCCGATCGAGCCGACCTTCTGTCTTGGCATCTACAGTCCTGATCCAGCACGCCAACTCCGATACGTAGAAGCCATGAAGCGGTGTCTCCCGAGAGACCAGGTACGAACTAAGAATAATATTTCAGAGGTGCTAAAGATTCAGTCAAACAAAATTATGAAGATCGTCTTTCCCGTATTCACTGTTCGACGTGAAGACGGAAAATAATGGATTTTTTCTGAAGCTGACTTTAAGCATCTCCATCCGTTCGACCTCCTGGTTATTCTGAGAGACCTTCGCACCAGAACCATCCGACCGCTTGCTGTAACAAAGGCGCTCGAAGCGGTTCGTCGATTCCTCGTCCGTTCTATTATGATCTCTTATCTTACGGACTTTCAAATGGCAATCGAGAACCGAGCGAAGAAGGTAAATCTGCTCAAACCGAATCTGAAAGCTCCTGAACTGTCGATGTATCCCGAGAATGCAATGTTGCTTCAACCGGAATTTGGGATCGTCTTCCTCAATGCTCAGAAAGAAAAGAAGTTTATGAGGTTCAGTCAGGTAGATCAATTTTGCGACGGCACACTGCTCAAGGTTCAAGACGCTCTTCGGAAGATCATCAAGCACGAATCCGAAAATCCAAAGGTATCCTATGTGCCCAATCTGAATGAAAGAACTGCTCAGACTGCTTTGGATATGGTTGAAGAACGTCTCGACTACCGCCGCGCCATCAGATTCTTCGAGGTTCATTTCGCTCTTCGCAAACGTTATGTCTACAACTGGCAAGAGATAGAGCGCGAATTTGAACTTCAAATCAAAGGGGGAGATTGTTAGGGCAGGTTTTATTGTTGATTTAAAGTTCAAGGGTCAAATTGTATTTGTTTAATCTTAGTCCATAGTGAACGGGCCGTGGGCTTGTTAGCCACGGGCCCGTACTATATAATGTTGTATTAGCCTAAGAAAAAGGTTAATCATCTCATTAGCTTTCCTACTCTTATTGTAAACTCTCTGATTGAAAGCTTAATACAGGGATGACCAGTTGAAATCATTGTTCTTATTTTCTTATTATTTCGATTTCATAAACTGTTGCACGGATCTGGATTCAACACTTATGATAAGCACCATCGAGACTCATTAAGCCTTTCATGTCTAATGTTGGCCTCTATGACTCCTAAACTGCTAAAGGAGCACAAGGAGCTATCAGCCTGGGAAATGATTACCTCCCTGAGAACCATGTTTGGTCAGTAGGCAAGGCAGGAAATGTTTGATAATGTGTGATCATTGCATGCTTGCATGATGCAGGAAGGACACGGGTCAATGCCCATGTCCTTAAGATGAAAGGGTACATTGGTCGTCTAGCTCAATTGGGTTACCCTTTTGGACAAGAGATAGAGGTCAACTTGATCCTTATCTTCCTGTCTAAGTCATATGATAACTTTATGTCAATTATCATATGAACGACTTGGACAAATCCCTCACTGAATTGCATGGAATGCTTAAGACTGCTGAAATAAGGTAACACCAAGATGGAGAAATCCAAGCCAGCCCTGGTGATCAAGGCCAATGGAGGGGTGAACAAGAAGAAGAGTGGGAAAAGTGTGACTGGAAAAGGAAAGGCAAAAGTTGGAAGTTCCAACAGGAGCAAGAAGAACGAGGGAAATATTCCCCTGGATACTGTTTGCTTTGAGTGCTTTGAGAAGGGGCATTGGAAGAGAAATTGTCCAGTTCTGATTGCGAAAGCAAATAATGAGAAGGCTCAGGGAGTCGGACCTTCAGGTATGTATACCATCGATTTACTTACTTCTGGTAATTATTAGTGGGACTCTTATTTGTTCCTCTTTGCCGGGACTAAGAAGTAAGAGGCAGCAAAAGTCGGGCTAGTTGGAGCTCAAGATGGGCAATGAGACAAAGTGGATGCTGTGTCTCAGGGTGATTATGATACGATCCTTCCCAATGGCCTGGTTTTGAAACTTAATGATAGTCTTTACGTTCCCAGTATTGTTAGAAACATTATTTCAGTTGCACACTTGAGACATGATGGGTTTATGTCAAAATTCCTTGACGATAATTCTATTTCCGCATGTTTGCATTGTATTTTATATTTTATTGCCAAACCTAATAATGGCATTTATGATATAGATGTTCATGGAAGTCTCAATTATAAATCAATGTACAATGTGAATGCTAAAAGACTTAAACCTGACTTAAGTCAAACATACTTGTGGCATTGTCGTCTTGGCCATATAAATTAGAAACGCATTGTCAAGCTCCAAGTGGATGGGATCTTGGAATCAACCGATGATTTGTTTGATAAATGTGAATCTTGTTTATTAGGAAAGATGCCCAAAGCACTTTTTAAAAGAAAGCCCAAAAGGGCAAATGAGTTGTTGGGAGTGATACATACTGATGTATGTGGGCCCTTCAACCCAACTTCAAGAAATGGTTGTTACTACTTCATTACATTTACTGATGACTTCACTAGATGCGAATATGTTTATCTAATGACACACAATCTGAAAAACTTTGAAATTTCAAAGAGTTTCAGAATGAGGTAGAGAACCAACTTGGCAAGAAGATAAAAGCCATTCGGCTGACCGAGGTGGTGAATATTTGAGCCAAGAATTCACTGATCATCTTAGAGAGTGTGGGATAATTTCACAACTCACTCCTCCAAGAACACCACAACATAATGGTGTTTTTGAAAGAAGAAACCGTACCTTGTTAGATATGGTTAGATCTATGATGAGTCATACCAAGTTGCCTAAGAGTTTCTGGGGGTATGCTTTGGAAACCGCCACCAGAATTTTAAACAATGTACCAACGAAGAAGGTCAACAAGACTATATGAGATGTGGTTTGGAAAGGTCCCAAATCTATCATATATGAAAGTATGGGGCCGTGATGCTTATGTTAAGTGAGAAGTTTCTAGAAAGCTAGAGCCTAGATCTGAAAAGTGTATCTTTGTAGGATATCCCAAAAAAACTATTGGGTATTACTTGTACAACCCTAGCGAAAACAAGATGTTTGTCGCTCGCAAGACTGAGTTTTTAGAAAACGATTTCTAACTAAGTCTGAGACAGGGGAAAGAGTGGAACTTGAAGAAATTCAAGAAACACCACAAGATACAAGGGTTGACTATGGCCCTCAACAAAATGTTGAACCTCAACAAGGCGTTGAGGATACCAATGAGAGACAAATGGTCCGCAGGTCAGGGAGGATTCGTCAAGAGCCAGATAGGTACATGGGGTTCCTGATTTGCTGTGACAACATGGTTGATGATGAACCATTAACCTACCGACAAGCTATGTCAGGTGCAGTATCTGACAAATGGCATGATGCCATAATAGCCGAGATACAATCCATCTCGGATAACCAGGTCTGGGATCTGGTAGAGGCAGCTGCAAAGTCGTTGGGAGCAAGTGGATATTCAAGAAGAAAACCGATATGGATGGGATCGTGCACACTTTCAAGGCTAGATTGGTAGCAAAAGGATTTACTCAAACATATGGTGTTGACTATGATGAAACCTTCTCTCCAGTAGCCATGATTAAATCAATTAGGATACTTCTTGCCTTTGCTACATATCACGAGTATGAGATATGGCAGATGGATGTCAAAACCGCATTTCTTAGCGGAACACTGAGCGAGGACATGTACATGGTACAACCATGAGGTTTTGAGCATCCCAAACATCCTAATAAAGTGTTCAAATTGTTAAGGTCCATTTATGGACTTAAGCAAGCGTCTCGAGGTTGGAATCTTCGATTTGATGAGAAAATCAAAGAATTTGGATTCATACAAAATGAAGATGAACCTTGTGTATACAAGAAAGCCAATGGGAGCATTGTCGTCTTCCTAGTTCTATATGTCGATGACATTCTTATCATCGAGAACGACATCCCAATGCTACAAGGGGTAAAATCCTGGCTAGGGAAATATTTCGCGATGAAAGACTTGGGAGAGGCCGCTTATATCCTTGGAGTAAAGATATATAGGGATAGATCCAAACACTTAATTGGATTGAGCCAAAGTACATACATTGAAAAGGTCTTGAAACTCTTCAAGATGGAGAGTTCCAAGAGAGGAAACTTGCATTTGTTACATGGTATACAATTGAGTAAGTCTCAATGTCCGTCCACGAGGGAAGATATGGATCGCATGAAGGGTGTTCCCTATGCTTCGGCAATTGGATCAATAATGTATGCCATGATATGTACTAGACCTGACGTATCTTATGCTTTAAGCATGACAAGTAAATACCAGTCAAACCCGAGTGAAGCTTACTGGGTAGCAGTAAAGAATATCGTCAAGTACCTGAGAAGGACTAAGGATATGTTTCTGCTATACAACGATACAGAAGGAGATATGTGCATTCAAGGATACTCAGATACTAGCTTTCAAACGTGATGACTTCAGGTTACAATTAGGTTTTATGTTTACACTGAATGGCGTTGCCGTAAGTTGGAAGAGGTTTAAGAAAAGCACAATTGCATATTCGACTACAGAATCAGAATACCTAGCTGCTTCAGACATCGGGAAGGAGGTCGTATGGATGAAGAAACTCATCACAGACCTTGGTGTGGTTCCTAGTATAAATGGACCCGTTCAGATTTACTGCGACAACGAGGGTGCCACAGCTCAAGCAAAGGAACCAAGGTCTCATCAGCGATCCAAGCACATTCTGAGAAAATATCACATCATTGGAGAGATGATCAATCGAGAGGATGTGAAGGTTTGCAAAGTTCAATCGAAAGATAATTCGACATATCCATTCATTAAACCTATGAGTCAGAGCAAGCATGATATTCACACTAGCTCTATAGGTTTAAGGTTTCTGAGTGTTTGAATTGATCAAAAATTTCAATATACTTTTGGTACATTAAGCAATGGAATTCTATATGTTTTATGCATACTGGGTATGAGTCATTACACTATTTCGTTGTGTTCTATATTAACATGTTTAAATCCATAAATAATATGATATTATTTACAATGATCCATGGTTGATTGTTAATGGAGGAATAGTAACAAATTAAGATCATTGTGAAGTCTGGTTATGGTCAAGTTTGGCTAGCACGGGGTGCGACCAGAGTCACTTGCACTTGTAGGTTCAAGTGTTGGATAGACCCGCCTTCAAGATTACTTCATAGATCGGCGCCATAAAGTGCATCTTGAAATGATAAGTTATTCATTTATCCTTTGACCAGAGATGTATGTTGGATCTCAAGTATAAGGAGTGTTATGCCTTGATATATGCCTAACGTTACCGTACATCGGGTGATTATAAGGGATATGTTGGGTACGATGTGAAATGTGTGAGAGTCGTATACATGCAATATAGAATTTGCTCCTCTCATGATGAGAGAGAAATATCTGGGCCCTCGATGATATAAGTTGAGAATTGTGTGGCCACATACAAGTGTATTGGTTGAACCAATAGTACTTGTTTACTCAACTAATATTGGGATCGAGAAATACAATTATTGAACAACTAAGGATGAGCCTGATCTATGCCTTGGGTTCAATATGAGATATCGTGTAGAAAAAGGTCTGATCATATTATTGATTACATCAATAAAAGCTAAGAAAGCACATATTCATTTAACTTTGGGGGCGGTGGTGCGTTGCTAGACACATAACCACTGTCTGTGTTTTATGTTATGTGTGCAAGTGGGAGACCGTAGGTTCTTCTATGCCCACGTCACATAAAAACATTGCTGACACCAAGTGAACCTATGAGGGTCGCACGCATAGAGTATGTATGTTTCGAATAGACCATAATGGTCGTCGACCAAAATTAATTATATGTTGTAATTGAGGATAATTATTATTCTAGTAAAGTAATAATTAAAAGTTGTGTGTGTGTGTGTCTATATAATTATGTTAATTATATAACGGACTTAACGTGGTTAATTAATTATTATGTTAATAATTAATTAGGCCCAAAAATCCAAGATTCGGAAGCAATGATTTGCTTGGGCTCAAAATAGTTAATCAATTATTAAGCTAATAATTGATTTAATTAATAAGTCCATAAGGCCCATACACTAATCCTATTTAATTAAGGGTCTGGTCCACATAAGGAAAGAGGATATATAAACCTAATATTGTTTAGGTTTAGGTTAAGCCAATAATTATAAAATCAAGAAAAAGTTATCCTCCCCCTCTCCTACTTGGTGTGCCGATTTCACACACACACACACACACACACACACACACACACACACACAAAATCGATTTATGTGTGTGTCATTTTGGTTTTCAAGGGCTAACAACCGTTTGGGATTGAAGCTACTCACGTGTGGATATCGCTAGAGGGAACCTACGATGTTTCTCATGCTTCAATCATCTTTCCGGTTCATTCATTGAGGTAGTTTTCTAAACCCCCTATGGATGTGTTTTTGTCCCTATTTACTTTAGTAACGGATCCGGGCTAGTGGGTTTCACGGTTTGTTCTATATTTATCTTTTTATTTGTTTCCGCTGCGATCCCATTGAAACCTTGCAGTCATAAAATCCTTGAGTAGAAGGATTAAGCGTTTGTTCTTCCCATGTCATGCCATCGTGTACTATATGATCGTTCACCATTTAGACATACACTTCATTATGATCTACTATCAGATTAGAAGATTGACCTGAGATGCAGAGTAATAGGTTTCACCATGTGCCCACACATGGTATAATCAGGCATGGAACCATATTTCATCTAGTGCAGTCTCACGTCATCCTTTACTCCATGGTGCACATTTCGACACTTGGAGCAAGGGCATATGATACAGACCACTATCTCAACACACATAGTTGTTTTTCAACAGAACCTTCGTTGGCATAGGCAAAGTCCAAAAAACGTCCAATGAATAAACATAGTCTCTACTAAGAGACCCCCGAATGTCATTATATCTATACATCCACCCTCTATCTGTGGGCATATTCAACAACTCCAACAAAGAAATAGGTAGTTAGTCGACATAATCAATTGTTTGACTATTTGAATGTCAAATTATAGGTTTAGAGGAGTTTTGGATGACTTTAAAACCCTATGTGTGATGGTTTGACTATATGAAACTCAAACCATAGGTATGAATAAAGTTAGAGGTCTTTTTAATTATTTGAAAACACTACATGTAATGGTTTGACTATTTGAAAGTCAAGCCGTAGATTTAGAGGTCTTTTAAATGATTTGAAAATACTATGTGTAATTGTTTGATATTTGAATGTCAAGCCGTAGGTTTAGAGGAGTTTTGAATGACTTTGAAACTCTAAATGTGAGGGTTTGACTAGTTTAAGGTCAAACCATATGTGTGAAGGTAGTTATACGTGTTTCGAATGACTTGAAAACACTACACGTGATGGTTTGACTGTTTGAAAGTCAAACCATAGGTTTAGAGGAGTTTTGGATGACTTTATAACCCTACGTGTAATGGTTTGACTATTTGAAATTCAAACTCTATGTGTAAATGAAGTTAGAGGTCTTTTGAATGATTTGAAAACACAACGTGTAATGGTTTGGCTATTTGAAACTACAACCATAGGTCTAGAGGAGTTATGAATGACATAAAGTATATCATTGCATCCTTTAAAGAGATGTCTTTTGAATGACATTAAAACACTACTTGTAATGGTTTGTGTATTTTAATGTCAAACCGGAGGTTTAGAGGAGTTTAGATAACTTTAGAACCCTACGTGTAACAGTTTGACTATTCGAAGGTCCAACCGTACATGTAAATCTTTTGAATGAGTTTAAAACCCTACTTGTAATGGTTTGTCTATTTGAATGTTTTTTGAAATAAATAACCGACAACATAACGACTATAAAATGAATATTTCCAAAAGCAATCAAGTCTAATGTTTGCCCAATAATTGGCAACCCAACTACAAGTAAATAAAACCAAAGCCTAAATGTTTGTCCAACAATTGACATCCCAAACTACAAGTAAATAAAGTCAAGCCTAATGTTTGCCTAACAATTAGCAACCCAAACTACAAGTAAATAAAACAAGTCTAACGTTTGGCAAACAATCGGCAACCCAACTACAAATAAATTGACATAATTAAACATATCTACCGATTGACATAATTGAACATATCAACTAAAGAATTACTCAAATGAATTGATATAAACATATCTACCATTTACTAGCTATAACACATAACATTTACTATAAGTTAGGTGTGTATAAATATATCATGTTGTAATCGAATGTGTTTGTCCATGCATATATGTATATAATTTTTATTTTTGTTTATTTTTGGATTTAATTTATGTTCACGGGAATATGGGGAAGAGATAGGAGTTTAAAGCAGAAGTTTCTCAAGTTTTATAAATTGGCAAAACACCAGTAACAATCAAGTAACAATCATGGGAGTAACGGAGAAGAGTTTGTTGTCTCTAGGAAAGAAATCAAGTCATCGACCATTAAAATAGAATCAATTACTTTTTCTTAGTTTGAATATTGTTGTTGGTCCCGAAGGGGTTCTACAAGGGTGAAAGTTTGTAGAAGGGGGGTTCAATACAAACACAAATTTTACTTTTCTAAGTTGTTTATTGATAAATCAAAACACAATTTACAGTTTGTTGCGGAATAAGTATAAGTAAACCTAATCTAAACAAACTTGAGAATCACTAAGCTACTTGCACTAGAAATAGAAGAGAAACGATGTGTGGAAAAAAGGATTTTTCTACGAACACTAAGAAGTTCAAGACCATTCAAAATGAAGGATATTGCTCCTATTTATACCCTATGCATTTAATGCATTGCAGGAGCACTTTATACGTGTCAGGTCTTCATTGGGAGCATGCTTCTGACTTTTGTCATAGACATGCTCTTGGCCGCATGGTGAACAATGTAGTTAGCATAGTGGTTGTACGATTATGGACAAAAGCAAGTTTCCTTTTGTACCTTCGTACTTTTCTGCAAGAGGATAACACAAACAAATCTTGAACTGCGAACTTCATCATCAGCGATCGTTGATGTTGTTTTTCATCAGTGAGGCCTGATGAAAGTCTCAACGATCACTGAAGCCTTGTTCTTAAGTTGTCGCGCGCTGTACGCTTTTCTTGGTTTCACTGAATGCCGCTTCAGATCATGAGTAGGCTTGTCCTTGTTCATCAGCCTAGTCTTCGATGTTAGCGATGAACTCTTTTGTCGTGAGGCTTGTCTTCAGGTATTACAATAACACTTTACATATGGAAACCTTCAGCGATCACTGAACAAACTCAGCTTTGTGATCACTGATGGTGAAACACTAATACATACAAAATTTAAATGCAATTTTCACTAAGTATTCTAAGGGTCGTCGGAAAATCACTGAGAGAGTTTGGGTTAACAATCCCCCCTATTTGATGATGACAAAGCAACATGAGAAAATTGCTAAGTGTTAAAACATAAGGGTAAAAGGACTCGTAAAGTAGATGTCCCATTTATTGTTTTAGGGATCTTTTCTAGTACTGATGGAGTAAAGTACTTCATTAACAACTTCCATTAATTCGTAATAAACTTACAAAAGGGAACTTGAAAGTTACAAGTATAAGTGAAAACAATACAAGTACTAAAAGTTGAAAGCTGATAAATTACAAGAAGAATACAAGAGAATCTATCAGCTAGAGGGGTTCATCCTTGATCAGGTCTTCGTCATAAGAGTCTTCTTATGTGACCATGTAGTCAGGTATCTATTCTCCTCTCTTTCTTCTGGTTTTGCATTCTTTGTAGATGTGAAATTTGATGAAGACGCCGAAACTTGTCATGTTGCACCCGTATAGAAGATCTTTCAGATGGGCAAGGGGGCAGAGATGTATTTCGAAGTCTCACTGAAATCTGACTTTTCCATCGAAGTCATAGAATATGATTCCATAAGTAACTCCTATCACTTGACCGGGAGCAAATGGACCTCCAGGTGGTGGTCCAACAACTTATTCTCTTGAGAATTCAGTTCTAGTTTCATTTCTATAAGCCGGTTCTTCTTTAGAGGTGGATGCTCGCTTCCTTTTTCGTGTTGGTTTCTGATTCTGATGCAGAGGAGGTATTTCAACATTCGCTGAGATTTAATCACTGAGCTTGTTCAGGAAGTTTTCCACGTAGACTTTGTATTTGGACTTAGACTTCTGATGTGCATCTCTGATCTCTAGCCATTCATAGAACCCGAAGTTTTCCAGCTTTGACATGAACATAGTTTTAGCAGAGGTATCTATTCTGAAGACAGGTATGGACACCATCACTTCCTCTTTCTTCGTCTTCCCAGTTATGGTCACATTTGTGATCTTCTCGGGGAGATGTCTTCTTTCAACCGTCCCTTTGCTATATTCGATCTTTGAGTCTTTGACGACCTTTTCTTTTCTTTCTTCCTCCTCGGCTTCTTCAGTAATTGAGCTAGAACTATGACATGATTCTTCTTTACCTTTCTATCAGAGACTGGGTTTTGGGCTACCTTTAAGGCAAGTTTAACATCCTTTTGGTAATCTGCAAAGAGTTTCTCAGCTCAGATAGATTCTTCTCTTTCAGCTTGGCTCAAGAATCCAAGCTCGTATTTATCAGCGCTTTATCGAGGAGGGATCTTGATTCTTTGACTCTCTAGCTGAGAGTCAAGTGTTGTCATTCTTTTCTTTTCTTCATCCTCAGACCTTTGAATTGGTCTTGAGGGTCTGGATTGTTGGCTCAGTACGTATTCTCCTTCTTCTTCTTTATCAGTCTCAGGGATGGAGACTGGGATTATTTGGTCGTCATCAGTTGCTGGGATTGTTGAGAAGATATCAGCTTCAGCTGGTATCTCAAGCATGGGAGAGAACTGGCTGGTAGAAAAGTAGAAGGAGTTAGGTAAGGTAGAAAAGAAAGAATTAGGTAAGGATGAGAGGTTTTATGAAGGCAGGGGTGAAAGATAAAGGGACAATTGAGAGACATACCTCTGAAGGATGCTCCCCCTCAGAAGTTTGGATGATTTTCAGGTTTCCCTCTGTAGATATTCTTTTCTGTTTTCCCTAAGGGATCTTCTGAGATGGGGTTTTGTCAGATTTTCTCCCCCTGCTTCGTTGATGACAATTCCCTTGGTGGGAATGCTGATGGACTTTAGGATGAACCAGCAACCATCATCTTCTTTATCATCATCGCCATCATTGACGGGACCTATATTCTTGTCGTTATCACCGATGACAAGGTCTTCATCATCATCTTCTTCTTCTTCCTCTTCCTTCTCATCATCATCGGAGGGAATAATGGTTGTTTCTTTTTCTAATTTTTTTCCTCCCCCTCAGTATGAGAAGTTTCTTCAGCTATTTTCTCCCCCTCAACATTTGATTCCTGAGGATCAACAATTTTCTCTCGAATATTCTCCCCCTTTTTTGTCATCATTTGAGGAAGGAGGGACATAAGCAACAACAGAAGAAGGAGCGACTTCCAGGTGCTCAACCCTGGTGAATAACTCTGAGATGGCATCAACGGTTTCTAGGGTGTAATCTGCAACCATGTCAAGATATTTGTTGTCAGAGTCTGTGAAAGAAGGAGGTGCTGAAGAGCCGGTTTCTTCAGCTCTGTGAGAATATTAGCGAGCAGTTGATTGTTTGAATTGACCTTGGTGGAAAGGCCAATGATGGAGGCGGAGAGAGTGCTGATGGAAAAAGTGTTGGCGCCGACATCTGTATTTATTTGCTCCACCACCTCTTGGAGCGCTGAGAGCTAAGAGTTATAAACCTTATTTGAGAGAGAGGTGGTGAGCTGCTTCAAAGCAGTGTTAGCATTGTTGATGGCGGTGTTGATTTCCTGAAGTGAAGTATTCAGGGCCTCCAACTTAGGACCTGTAAACATAAAAGAAGATTGAGCATAAGAGTGCTCATGTTTAGTAACTGAAAGAATGAGGGTACGTAAGATGGAGTACCTGAAAGTTCATCACCGAAGGAATCCAATTGATTTCCATCAAAGTGTATGTGCATGTCCTGCTGGAAAGGAGTCTGGAACATGGATTGTTGAAGCCCTTCATGAGGAAGTCCTTTAGGTCCTGTGTTTCCTGCCTGATGGCGTGTTAGCAAATCAACATCAATGTCAGCGAGGACAAAGCTAACACTGATGGCACTGTGGTGACCAAAGAAATGGAGGGAGAAGCAACAAGAGTGATAAAGATAGCAGTGATGTGCGGCAGAAAGGCACTGGTGGTGCCTGAAACTTGGCCTTCAGTGCTTTGAGGCACCGAGGTGGTGGTGGTTGCTGCCATCATAGAGTCAGCAATTGTGGAGGTTGCTAAAGCAGTTGTTATTGTAGGGTCAGATGTGGTGGAGCGTATCACGGAGTTGTCAAGGGATGATTGTAAAGAATCAACCCCTGGTGATGTTATTGTTGTAGTCAACGTTTAGGTTGGTGATGACTGAGTAGCCAAGGTCAAGAGCGACCCAGCTAGCCTGATCCATGTTTCCCATTTTTCCTCCCATGCTCTGCACAAAGTGTGCGAACATGTAACATAGTTCGGTTGGAATCCTGGCCTTGAGGATTTTGGTGAGGCATTTCTCAGGCTTTCCATGCTTGGTCTCCCAATCATAGCGCATTAGAGCAAGAAAATCAATCAGCTCTTTATCAGTAGGAGTGGGGTCGTACTTCTTGGAAGTTGGCAAGTTAAGCGCTTGCCTAACCGCTGAGGGTGAGATGCTCCCTTCTCCGTTCTCAATCTGAAAGGTGATGACAGTGACCTTTCGTCCAGATGGTAGAGTCTTCTCAGCGCATTCAGCAGTATACCAAAATTGCAGAAGTAGTGCCTTGCATCCAGTGGGGTAGACCGTCAGCGCATAACTGATTGGAGAGTTCAACAAGAAGGTTGTAGCGTCCTATAGGTGAGTGGAGGGTTTGCTTGATGGGAAGGAAAGAAGTCCCTGATGGTTTTTGGACTTGAAAACAACAGATGAGAGCTCTAAGTGAGCGTTATTGGAGCGAGTAAGGCTTGGTGCTTGAGAGGCCATTTCTGTGAAGAAGTCAGAAGAAAATAGAATTGTAAAGAAAATACTTAGAACAGAAATTTTATGGAATTTCTAAGTATATGGAAGATAAAACAGTTTTACCAGTTTCCTTATTTGGAAAGAAAGGTTAAAATGTAGTTTTACCAAATTTCAACAAGGGCGAAAATGGTGGGAAAAATGTAGTTTACTAATCTCCAGAAGTGAAAAGAATAGTAAATAACAATGTAGGTAAGAAAAATTAAACTAAGAAACCTTTTTAAGGTTTTTGAGAAATCATGAAGGAGATGATTTTTATAAAAAAAAGGTTGTTTTGATCTTATTTATCAAAGAGAAAAGATCAAATGTGTTTTTGTATTAACTTTTGCATGAAAAGGATAAAAGAACCTGAAAATCACAAAGGGTTTGTGAGTACGTGTTCTTGGGGATCTTGGTGTTTTTCAATGCTAAGAGTGTATTATATACGAGTGAGGAGAAAGAAAGGAATGATGAGTGGGAAAAGAATTCATCATTACGTGGACACGTCACAAGAGTGTTATTGGTTAAGAAGTTGTAAGGGAACATGTGTCAGGAAAATGCATGCCATGAGTTATCTCCAAAAATGACGTCACAAAAAAACGCCTTTTCATTTTCAAACAAATATCACTGATTTTGGAAATTCAGTGATGATTGCTTTTATTTAGAATAATCACCGATAGAAAATGTCAGTGATGAATTTCATTTTTGAAAAATCTTTTAATCATTTAAAGAAGGTGAATGATTAAGTTTGAGATTTTTGAAAGATGTCTCGCTGAAAGGAAACTTCAGTAAGATGAATGTCTGATGTTAAACCTTAATCACTGATGTAATACTGAACCACTGAAGAGTTATTCTTCAAGGTTTAGCATTCCAAGCTCACTGATGAGAAGGTTGAATCTTGTCTCATCAAGAGGTTTGGTGAAGATATAAGCGAGCTGATAGTCAGTGGGAATGAAATGAAGTTCAATATCTCCATTCATCACATGATTTCTGATAATATGATATATGATTTCAATGTGTTTGCTCTTTGAGTGTAGCACAGGATTATTGTCTTTGGCGATGGCACTAGTGCTGTTGCAATAGATAGGAATCTTTGATAGATGAAGGTCATAGTCTATAAGTTGATTTCTCATCCATAATACCAGAGCGCAACAACTACCATCGGCTACATACTCAGCTTCAACGGTTGAAGTGGAAACTGATTTTTGTTTCTTACTTGTCCAACTCACCAGCTTTCCACCTAAAAGCTGACATCCTCCAGTGGTGCTCTTTTTATCCAGTTTGCAACCTGCAAAGTCACTATCTGAATAGGAGTTAGATCAAACCCTGAGTCCTTGGGATACCAAATACCAAGGTTAGGAGTACCCTTCAGATATCTGAAAATTCGTTTTACAACGATCAGATGTGATTCTTTGGGTTCTGATTGTTATAGTGCACATAAACAAGTAGAATATGTTGACTAGCTGTTAGATATAAAAGAGAGCCGACCATTCCTCCATAGGCAGTGGCATTAACAGGTTTCCATTTGTCTCATTGTTCAGTGTCAGCGGAGTGCCATAGAAGTTTTCATAGTTGAGCTTTGAGTAAGATCTGTTGGTCTCGAAGGGCTATACAAGTTTGTAGAATGAGGGGGGGGGGGGGGGGGTTGAATACAAACACACAGATTTTACTTTTCTAAATTGTTTATTGATAAATCATTAATAATTTACAGCTTGTTGCGGAACAAGATTAAGGATAAACCTAAATCTAAACAAGTTGGAACACTAAGTTTCTTGCACTAAGAAAGAGAAGGAAATTACTAATAATAACCTATCTCAAGATAAGAAGATGACTTGACCAGAGTTAGCAAGTGCTTCAAAAATGAAGTTGGAGTCCTTCTTATATACTGCATGCATTTAATGCATGGCAGTTTATACTTTACACGTGGCAGCAGCTGATTGGTTGTAGGATCTAACTTGAGTAGACAACCTTAGTAGCCGCATGGTAAACAGTGTAGCATCAGAGTAGTTGTACGATTTCAGACAATAAGGAGGTTCTTTTCTGACATATCGTACGGAGTCGTGCAAGGGTGGTTAAGAAAAAAGTACTTTGTACGGAGGACTTCATGATCAGCTTTCGTTGATTCAGCGCTTTATCAATCTATGTCAGTGAATGACAAAGTTCAACGATAGCTGAAGTCTTGTACTTGATACTTCACGTTGAGTGGACAAATCTGAGTCTTCGCTGATCCGCATCAGTTCATTAGGAGACTTGTCGCTGGTTCTTGAGCTTGATCTTCGACTTCAGCGTAGAACCTATGTTAACGTGAAACTTGTCTTCAGGGATCATAAGTAAACAACTATGAATGTCAGCGATCACCAAATAGGTCTGAACAGGCTCAGAGCTATATTCCTAAGAATATATGGTGAACAGTTATGCTGAACAATGTATGAGATCATCAACGATCATCAACAAGACTGAACAGGCTCAGAGCTTGCTGAATGAACAGGGTTCGCTGAATCTCTAATCTAAAGAGCGAGAGTTCCTATCAGCGGTACTGAAAACAGTCTTAGTACTTATCAGCGACAGTGAAACTCTTATTCATTGTTTACTACAATTTTCACTAAGTAGAATGGAGAGGGTCATTATCAAATCACTGAGGGTTTGGATCAACAATCTCCCCCTATTTGATTATGACATAGCAACAGAGAAAATTGCTATTCAATGAAAACATAAGGATAAAAAGAACTCATAAAATATTTGTCCCTTTTTACTGTTTTCTGGGATCTTTACTGTACTGATGGAGTAAAGTACGTTCGCTAAAATTTTTCTTTAAACTTCGTAAAGATTACAGATGGAAGTGGAAAAATTACAAGTACAACGAATACAATTACAAGTACAAAAGAATAACTGATACAATAGATAAAAAGGTGATCCTATCAGTTTATAAAAGTTCTTCCTTAATGAGTTGTTCATCAAGGGTCATTGATGTGGGAATCATCCAGTCAGGGACATTTACTCCTTGATTTCTTTTGTTCAGCGCTTCTTTAAAGATCAAGGGTTTAAGATGCCGTGCCTGAATGTCGTTCTTGAAGTCACACCAGTAGATGAGATCTTTCAGCTGTTCGATGGGAGTGATGGGTAGTTCAGAGATACGTTGAAAACGTTTTCGTCCATCCCAGTCATTGAAGAATATCCCGTAGGGTTTGCTTATGACTTTCCCAGGGATGAAAGTCTCATCAGGAGGAAGAGATGTGTCAAGTACAGAAAGGTCAGGTTCAGGACCAAGGACTTCAGCTAGAGAAAAACCAATACCTGTTTCGTTTCGTATCTGAGGACGTTCTGAAGATTTAGACTTTTTCTTTGCAGAGGCCTTTCTTTTCTGACTTTCGAGAGGAGGAGGATGAGGAGGAATATCCACACAAGAATAGACTAAGTCGATTTGTTTGTTTATCATCTTTTCGAAATGATCCTTGTACTTAGACTGAGACTTCTGGATGACTAATCTGATCTCCAACCATTCAGAGAGACCGTACTGCGTGATAGCTTCATCATAAAATTTTTCGTACTTTCCGTCTTCTCTGAATATCTCAATTTCAGCGATAGAGATTTTGATGGTTGATCTTCCAGATACGAGTACCTTGATTATTCTGGAAGGTCGATGTCTGAAGTGTACCTTTTCTTTGCACCAGGCTAGGGTAGATTGAGACACAGTTCTCTTTTCTTCAACGATCTTCTTGGCTTCTTCCCATAGCTGCCGTTGAACTTCGATTGGAGCTCTTTTCAGCTTGGGGTCTTTTACTGATCGTTGAGTAAGCTGGATGGCGTATTCTCTGTCTTTTTCTTCAGCTTCCCTTCTTTCAGCGATTAGGCGTTCAGCTCTGAGGTGATCTTTGTATTCCCTTTTTGAAAGTTTGAATTTTGTAGGAATGGAAGGAAGTTGATCACGCTTCAGAATGATTCGCTGATCCTCGAACTTCTTTATCATCTCATCTCTTCTTTTCTGATCCTCTTCACTTAACTTTTAAGGAGCCAAGGAAGGTCTGTTTTTGTGAGAGAGCATTTGTTCTTCGAGTTCATCAGTCTCAGAGATCAAATCTAAGACCAGGATTATTTCTTCAGCTTTGCGAGCTGGGATTATTGTTGGTGAAGTCGCAACTGTAGGAACTTCAACGATATCCTCAAATAGGGGAGAGGACTAGCTGAAACACAGCGATCATTCGAGTAAGAACTTGGGTAGAATAGAGAGAGAGAAAATTGGTTTAAGTGTATAGGCTGAGGAGAGTAGAACTGATAATGTATATTGATAGATAGAGGAGGGATGCAGTGAGAGAAGAAGTTAGTGTACCTGACAAGCCAGCTTTTTAAGCAAGATCGTCAGATTTTCATCGTCTTCAGCGACACTTTTTCCTTTGCCCTTGTCAGCTTCAGACGCTGATGGCTTTGTCTTTGTCCGCTCCCCTGTAGGTTCATTTATCAGAATCCCTCTAAGAGCTGTGGTCCTCTGAGCAGGCTTGACGATAAAAGAGTCATCATCATCATCATCTTCATCATCATCATTCTTTGGAGAAGAGGATGGTTCGTCAGGTTCGTCATCAGATAAGTCGATGGCTTCTTCATCTTCAGCTTCAGACTCAGATTCTTCAGCTTCTTCTTTGAGTTGCTCCCTCTCAGATACAGAGGTAAGCTTCTTGGTTCCCTCAGGGTTTTCATCTCCCTGAGGTCCAGCGGCTGCTTCAATTGTCTTCTCACCCTCTTCAGTAAAGGTGAGGTCTTCAGTCTTCTCTCCCCTGATAGAGTCATCATGGGAAAGGTCTTCAGCGCTCTTCTCCCCCCCCTTTCATGATGAGTGGGGGAGGAATGCGATGACTCAGCAGCTGGTGTCGGTTCCCTGTCTTCTTGGCCAGGGATCCCCACACAAATTTCAATCGCTGATAATCTGATTTCTAGACCAGAAATACCAGGATTGATCTTCACGAGTTCAGCACGATCCGCCGGAGTAAAAGATGAAGGTGCAGGGGCAGGGGCGGTCGTGTTGGTCAGGATCTGCTGCAACATTGTCTTCATAGAAGTGACGTCATTCTTCATCGTATTGACGTCGGTCTTCACAGAACTCATGTCAGTCTTTACTGAACTGACATCAGTCTTTACAGCGGACATCTCTCCTTCGAGTTTTCCAACCGATGTCTTCAGCGTTGTGACCTCGCTGGACATGGTGTGAACTGAAGTTTTGATGGCGAGGTAGTCTGTGTAGATGTCAGCGAGAACTTTGGCAAAGTTGCTGAGAGATTTATCAACCATCTCCAAGTCAGCTTTGGAGGCATTCTTTTCGACCACGGTTGTCAGCTTTGTAAGATTCTCTCCAGCGTTTGTTACGGCTGAAGAGTTGTCGGAAAGAGTAGTGGTGAGACCTGTCAGCTTCGTCTCTATTGTCTTCAGAGAGGCGTTGATGTTTCCCAAATTAGGACCTGTAACATATAAGAACTTGTGAACAGAGGAAAGCTCAGAAGTTTGGGGTTCAGTTACAGTGTATAGGGGTTGGTGTATACCTGCAGGAGGATTGGCGAATGCATCAAAATCTCGATGTCCTGAGAAAAGTTCCATGTCGTCAGCTAAAGTGCGTGGACGCATGGTCATCTCTGCAGGTCCTACGCCCATCATTCCTTGAGTGTCAGCTTTAGCTTCTAGAGGAATGACAGGTGCTTCAGAGACAACTGGAGTAGAGTCCAATTGAGTAGAGGGAGAAGCGAAGGTTAAGAATGGAGGTTGGGTGCGGAGTTCAGCGTTGGATTCGCTGAGAATCGCTTCGTCAGTCTTTTGAGAGACTGGAGGAGGTTGGGTAGATTCCAAGTTTGTAACCTCAGCGTGTAGAGACGCTGAAGCTGGGATAGAATGGGTGGCTTGTTCAGCTGTGGCAGAGCGTACCACTGAACGTTCCTTCAGCTCTTTGCGATTAGCTGAGGAGTCTTCAGCAAGAGATTGCTGGGGTTGCTCCTTGGTTTTCTTAGTTCTTTTGGAACTAAGTTGGGTAGAGGAGTGTTTCCTTTTAAGAGAAGGAATGGAGGTTGCAGCCTGGGTATCAGCGGTGGGTTTGTCCGCTGAAGGAGCTGTAGAAGTCGAAGAAGTAGGGTTAAGAAGAGTTAAAAGTGTAGAAAGACGTACCTCATTTACCAATGGCTTGAAGTCGAGAACCTTAGGGCCAACCTGAGAGAGTTTCAGGTCACCCTCTTTTGGGTAGCTGTCCTTCAGTCCTGTTTGGAATACGGCGCTGATGAATCGAGGATAAGGAACCCATGGAGATTTGTCAGCGGAGGAGTCTACTCTGAGTACTACATCATCGTAGATTATCATGCCCAGTTTATATGTAGACCTTTCAGCAAAGCATACCCCATTGCTTGCTGAGGTTGAGCGGCTTAATCAGAGGAGCCGGTCTTTGCAATCATGCAGCTGATTAAGTGAGCGAAGATAAAATTCATTTCACTGGGCATTTTAGACTTTTTGATGAGGGTCAGCTTCTTCTCGGGCTTCTTGTCCCTCCCAGTTTCCCATACATAGGCCATTGCATCGAAGAATTCAGTGATGGCTTCCCTATCTGAGTGTTTCTTGTGGTCAGGGAGGGGAACAAAGGGTTTTTCTTTGGTGGCCAAGGGAAGGTTCAGGGCTTTACGGATGATAGCAGGGGTGATCTTCATAGTACCAAAGTCAGTATCACAGAGGATACAGTCGATTGTTTTTTAGGAGTCTTTGGTTGATGGTAGCTGAGAGTGTCTGGCAGAGTACAAGAATTGGGATAGCAGTAGCTGATGTGCAGGAGGTGTTATGGTCATGGCTGTGGATAGACAACAATTCTTCAGGAAGTTCACAACATCATCCAGATGTGTGACTTGCTTTCGAGGAGGAAACTCGAGAAGCGCATAGAGGTTATTTGATTTTGTCCAATCCAGTTCTTCCAGTTTGAACTTAACCTGAGGAGCCTTGATGATATCCAATTCCTCAGTAGTATTATCAGCAACAGTGTTCTCGGCGATGGTGTTCTTGGAAGTGGAAATGTCAGTAGATGCCATTTTCTGTATATCAGTTCAACCAAAGATTAACAAATAAGAATAATCTTAATGTGGAAAGATTTTCCAATAAGATGGTTCGAATTTTGTCCATTTCATTCAGACAAGAACGTCTTAATGAAGATTAGGGTTTTTCTTGTTTTAAAAACGAAATGCAAACCCAAAGAAAATCTTGTTTTCCAGTTTCTTTTGAGAAAAAGGATTCTGGAAAAACGAATGAAGAACAAGTTTAAGATTTTGCGTTTAAACTTGAAGAACAACCATGAAAGGTTGTGTTCATAAAACCATGAAAGAAATGATTTCATTTTAAAAAGTTCTTTTGTTTGATCTTGTGAAAACAAAGAGAAGATCATTAACAAGTTTGAAGAAACAGGTAAAATAAAATTATTAACCTGGTTCGTTGAAGAAGATGAAGTTCTTGAGTTCTTGAAAAACTTGAGAGCACAAATGCAACAGTAATTTTTCTTAGCTTGGAGGAGAAGTTTTTCGCGTAAAAGAGAAATATAACCCGGAAAGTGTTTATATAGAGAGGTTAGAGAGAGAGAAAAACTCGAGCGGGAAAGTTTTTCATCATGACACGGACACGTGTTTGCATTTGATTGGAAGGTAAACGAAACGTGCAAACGTGTGTCAGGAAAAAAAGAACGTGTTGGGGCTTATCCGTTGCAATGACGTCACAACTGTCCTTTCATATTCTTGGATGTTTGAGGTTTTGAAAACTCAGGGACACCTTTGAAAACATGAAGCACTGAATAGAAATATCAGTGTTGGATTTAGAAATTTCAGGGATGCAGTTTGTTTTGAAATCTTGCATTTACATGCGATTGTCAGAGAGAGAAAAAAAACATACCTTGATATCAGCGAATCAAGTTTATTCAGAGAGAAGATGATAGAATGGGTTATACAAGTTGACTTTATCCTATCGCTGATCAAATGTGAATCACTGAAGATTTTACTCTTCAAAGTTCAGCATTCCAAGCTCGCTGATGAGAAAGTTGAATCTTGTCTCATCAAGAGGTTTGGTGAACATATCAGCTAACTGATAATCAGTTGGGATAAAGTGAAATTCTATATCACCATTCATCACATGATCTCTGATAAAATGATATCTGATTTTGTTGTGTTTTGTCTTTGAGTGTGGCACTGGATTGTTGGCTATAGCTATGGCACTTGTGCTGTCGCAATAGATTGGAATATTTGATAGCTGTAGGTCATAGTCCAGTAGCTGATTTCTCATCCACAAGACCTGAGAACAACAGCTTCCAGCGGCTACATACTCAGCTTCAGCTGTGGAGGTGGACACTGAGTTTTGCTTTTTTCTTGTCCAACTTACCAGCTTTCCACCCAGGAGCTGACATCCTCCTGTGGTGCTTTTCCTATCCAATTTGCAACCTGCAAAATCACTATCTGAATAGGCGATTAGATCGAATCCTGAGTCTTTGGGATACCAAAGACCTAGATTCGCAGTACCCTTAAGGTATCGAAAAATTCGCTTTACAGCGGTCATATCAGATATCTTGGGTTCAGCTTGATATCGTGCACACAAACAGGTTGCGTACATAATATCGGGTCGGCTAGCTGTAAGATACAAGAGAGAGCCGATCATCCCACGGTACAGTGTGACATTAACAGGAATACCCTTAGTATCCTTATTTAGTGTCAGCGGTGGTGCCATAGGGGTTTTCATAGCTGAACTTTGAGTTAAGTCGAATTTCTTCAGCATATCTTTAACATACTTTCCCTGATTAATGAAAGTTCCTTTTTCATTTTGCTTTATCTGAAGACCAGGGAAATATGTTAGTTCACCCATCATGCTCATTTTATACTCATCTTTCATTCTATAAGCGAAACGAGTACAAAGATCAGGGTTAGTAGAGACAAATATAATGTCATCAACATATATCTGAACAAGAATGATATGACCTTTTACTTTCCTGAAAAATAGAGTTTTGTCAATTTTACCTCGCTCAAATTGTTCAATATGGAGATAAGTAGATAGAGTGTCATACCATGCACGGGGATCTTGCTTCAAGCCATAAAGTGCCTTATCCAGCTTATAAACATAACCTGGACGCTTAGGATCTGAGAATCCTGGAGGTTGTTCCACATAGACTTATTCATTCAGCTTTACATTTAGAAACGCTGACTTAACATCCAGCTGATATACTTTGAAGTCTTTGTGTACAGCGTATGCTAAGAATAGGCGAATAGATTCTAATCTTGCTACTGGAGCAAATGTTTCGTCATAATCTATGCCTTCCTCTTGTCTGTATCCCTGAGCAACAAGACGAGCCTTGTTGCGGGTTACAGTTCCATGTTCGTCCAACTTGTTTCGATAGACCCATTTAGTGCCTATCACTATTTTATCAGTTGGTCTTCGAACAAGTTTCCGAACTTTGTTTCTTTCGAATTCAGTTAGCTCTTCTTGCATGGCGCTGACCCAGTTTGGATCTTTGAGGGCATCATCTACTTTCTTTGGTTCAGTCAGAGAAATAAAGTTAACAAATAAACAAATATTACCTGCACTTCGTCGAGTCTGAATACCAACATTTGGATCACCTAGAATTTGATCGATTGGATGACTTACAATCCATCGTTGAGCCGGAGCGTGAGACGTTGACTCAACCTGAACTGGAGTAGCTGAAGATTAGGCTTCAGCAACTTCTGGAGTATCAGCTAAGTGAGGAATGGGTGCAGTTGTCATTATATTCACTGATTGCTGAGAAGTAGATGGAATGTCTGAGACATTGGGTTCAGAAGAAGGTATAGTGTTTAAAGGAACAGCTGAGACTCATGATGTTTCAGCTTCACTATTCTGCATATTTGGAATGATAGTAGGACTATCATCTTCAACTGTATGAGTATGAGTGGGAATATCTTCTGAATCACCAAGATGAGAGAACATCTATTGATTCAGTTCTTCAGTATCAGCGGACGGTTTAGAGTTCGCTGAACGGGATTCGTCAAACGTGACGTGAATTGTTTCTTATACAGTTTGTCTTCTTCGATTGAAGACTCTGAAGGCTTTGGATGCTGAGGAGTATCCAAGAAAGATTCCATCATCAGCCTTAGGATCAAACTTTCCAAGGGCATCTCTGTTGTTCAGTATGAAACACTGACATCTAAAGATGTGAAGAAAGCTGATTGAAGGCTTTCTCCCATGAAAAAGTTCATAGGCTGTTTTATTGAATCTTTTGACTATCAGCGACCTGTTTTGCGTAAAACAAGCAGTGTTGACAGCTTCTGCCGAAAACTGAGTAGGCAGGTGAGAATCGCTGAGCATTGAACGTGCAGCTTCAATAATTGTTCTGTTTCTTCTTTCAGCGACTCCATTTTGTTGCGGTGTTCTCACTGATGAAAATTTGTGAGAAATACCCTTGCTCCCAAAGAAGGAATCAAGAGAACTGTTTTTGAATTCAGTCCCATGATCACTCCTTATTGAGCGAACGGTCAAGTTGTTCAGGGTTTCCATCTTCCGAACAAAGGTGATGAGTTCTTTAGGGGTGTCACTCTTAGAACGGAGAAACGTAACCCATGTATAGCGAGAGAATTCATCAACTATGACAAGTGTATATTTCTTTCCAGCGATGGATTGTTTGTTAACAGGGCCAAACAAATCCATATGGAGAAGTTGTAGAGGAGATAACACTGAGGAGACTTGCTTTGACTTAAAGCTTGCTTTGGTCTGCTTCCCTTTCTCACACGCTGAACATAAGGATTCTTTGGCGTATGAGTGCTGAGGTAGACCAGTGACTAACTCTTTTGAAGAAAGAGTGTTCAGTGTCTTGAAGTTTAGATGAGAGAGCCTCTTATGCCATAGCCAGTTGACATCAGATGAGGCTTTTGAGAAGAAACAGGAGTTCTCAATGGTTGTTGAGTCCATGTGTATTACATAAACATTTTCCAAACGATAACCGTTGAGAGCTATCTTCTCCTTTTTGTCAGCGACAAAGCAGGATTCCTTAGTAAAGATTACTTTGTTATCCTTGTCGCAAAGCTGACTGATGCTTAGAAGATTATGCTTCAACCCTTCAACATATGCGACTCTTCTGAAGGTTGTTGTACCATTAGATAGTACACCAAACTCTCGGGTATGTCCTTTTCCATTTCCACCGAAAGTCACAGAGGGACCCTTCTCTTCCTTGTATTCAGCGATCAGGCTTTTCTTTCCAGTCATGTGTCTAGAGCATCCGCTATCGAGATACCAGATACCCTTCTTAACCTGCATTACAAAGGAAGATTATTTTTCCTTGGTTACCCTCTTAACCATGTGTACACGTTTGTCAGTGGAAGTAGTTGGAATGGAAGGTTCGGAAGTCTTCGCAGCATTTGAAGATTCAGCTTTGTCAGTCTTCACTTTGGTTAATTTCTTAACCTCAGTGGTCTTCTTTGCCTTGGGGGCAATGATCTACACCTTAGCTATCTTTTCGTCTTTGGTGGCTGTGGGGAACTTACTAGCAATATGATCAGTAAGTCCACAGTGATAACATTTCCTATAACTAAAAATAGTTCTAGGACCATTTGAATGTTGAGCTTTAGATTTTGAATTAGAAGGACCAGCATCAAGTACACCTTTGGTATTGGAACTAGGAGGAAGTATCAGTTCTCCAGATTTCTTACCAGTAACATCCACTTTGATTCTGGGAGTAGATCGCTGAATATATCCACGCTGATCATATCCAGTGTTCTTGTTCCCTGAACCAGATGGATGAATCGCTGAAGCTGTAGAAGCATTCAGCTTAGGTATAAAGATACCCTTCTGAGGATTCTGATTAAAAGCAATTCCTTTACCTTTGTTTTTAAAGACTGAGGTAGGTTTTGGATAAATAACTTTTTCTTTACCCTTAGAAGTTAAGGTAGAGATTTCCTTAGGGATAGGCGGTTTAGAAGAGGAACACTGAGAGGATGAAGTATCAGCGACCGAGGATACGAAAGTTCCAAATAAGAGCATGGAACGATCAGTGGTTGGTTCTAGAGTATCATCTTTGTAACCAAGACCACGTTTATCACTCAGGGGAATCTGAGACTTAATTATCTCAGTGATCTTTGTTGAGGAATTATACCATCCATCAACAGTAGCTTTCTCAACTTTTAATGCAGCGATAGCTTCTTCGCGCTCGATTTTGACTAGCTGATTTAAGTGCACTTGATCTTTAAAGTCTTCTTCAATTTTAGAAAGATTTTCTATTTGAAGGTGACAGTTTTTAAGCTGTTCAGCGAGATCAAGGTTTTGATTTTCAACTACAGTTTTGCCATTCATGGCTTCATATAAACTTCTAGTCAAGAGATCGATTTTACGAAGACTACCAGCTTCATCAATATTTGCAATATTGGTAAAGAAGGAAGGTGATACCTGAGTAGCAGAGGTTGAAGTGGAGGGAATGTCTGAATTTTCTTCCTCATCTTTAAGTTTGGCCATAAGACAGAGATTGGCTTCATCATCTTCATAGTCAGATGTTTCTTCCTCATTAGAGGCAGCCCAATCATAGTCAGCCAACAGACCTTTGCCTTTCTTCTTAAAGCTTTTCAGCTTCGCATACCTTTCTTTTAGCTTGGCGTATTTGTCATCTCTAGACCTGAGGTTAGAGGATTTCTTGGGAAACGCTGAGTTTCTCGAAACTTTCTTTGACTTGCACTCGTTAACGAAATGTCCTATCTTTTCACAGTTAAAACAAGTAGCAGTAGCCTTATCAACAGGAGCTGATGATCTTGGCTGGTCAATAATGGAAAGAGGTTTATTCTTTCTGAACATTTTCTTTTTGGCGAATCTCCTGAACTTTTCAGTGAGGAGAGCCAAATATTCATCAAGATCTGAAGAGTCGGAATTTGATGACCTTTCAGAGTTACTCTCCAACTCAGTGATAGTGACCGAGGGTCGCTGAGTGGAAGGTTCCTCTGAGATTAAAGCAACAGGGGTACTTTAGGAATCTTTTACAAGATTCTTCTTAAGATGACTCGATTGCTCATGATTCAGCATCGTGCCATATAAGGTAGAATGGGTCATTGATTTTAGATCCTTTGACAGCTTGAGACACATAGAATAACTGTCCCATCGTTCAGGTAAACATTCTAAGAACTTTGTCAGCACTTCAAAGTTAGAATATTCCTTACCAACAGTTTTCAGATCTATTATTAACCAGTTAAAACGTTGGAGTACTTCAGAGAGAGTTTTATTCTTACCTCAAATGAAGCTTACATACTGTCTTACCAGGTTGATCTTTCAAGAGTCCTGGACTTCAGAAGTACCTTTATACTGAACACAGATTGTGTCCCACATAGCTTTTGAGGTTTTCAGGTTCATGACGGAATGGTAGACTTCGTCAGGAAGAGCCATGGAGAGTATGGATCTGGCTTTGGTATCGATAGCCACTTTCTTCTTATCTTCATCAGTCCACATATGAATTTCCTTAGGAATCAGCCTTTCTGGAATAGCAGGTCTATTCTCAGCGGCTGGAACTGCAGCATCAATTCTTACAGGAATGTATGGGTCGTTTTCAAGATAATAAGGCATAGTAGGGTCTACACCTTCTAAGAAGAGAATCATCCTATTTTTCCATAGATTAAAATTATCTCTGGAGAATCTAGGGGGTTTTGCAAGAGAACCATTCTTAATATAGTTTGTGTTTGTGTTGGTATCCATTTTAAGAAATAGCTAGGAAGAGAAATCTTAGTATAGATCAGATCTTGTTTATGAGATTAAACAAATCCGCTCTGATACCACTTGTTGGTCCCGAAGGGCTATACAAGTTTGTAGAATGGGGGGGGGGGGGTTGAATACAAACACACAGATTTTTCTTTTCTAAATTGTTTATTGATAAATCATTAACAATATACAGCTTGTTGCGGAACAAGATTAAGGATAAACCTAAATCTAAACAAGTTGGAACACTAAGTTTCTTGCACTAAGAAAGAGAAGGAAATTACTAATAATAACCTATCTCAAGATAAGAAGATGACTCTACCAGAGTTAGCAAGTGCTTCAAAAATGAAGCTGGAGTCCTTCTTATATACTGCATGCATTTAATGCATGACAGTTTATACTTTACACATGGCAGCAACTGATTGCTTGTAGGATCTGACTTGAGTAGACAACCTTAGTAGCCGCATGGTAAACAGTGTAGCATCAGAGTAGTTGTACGATTTCAGACAATAAGGAGGTTCCTTTCTGACATATCGTACGGAGTCGTACAAGGGTGGTTAAGACAAAAGTACTTTGTACGGAGGACTTCATGATCAGCTTTCGTTGATTCAGCGCTTTATCAATCTATGTCAGTGAATGACAAAGTTCAGCGATAGCTGAAGTCTTGTACTTGATACTTCACGTTGAGTGGACAAATCTGAGTCTTCGCTGATCCGCATCAGTTCATTAGGAGACTTGTCGCTGGTTCTTGAGCTTGCTCTTCGACTTCAGCGTAGAACCTATGTTAACGTAAAACTTATCTTCAGGGATCATAAGTAAACAACTATGAATGTCAGTGATCACCAAATAGGTATGAACAGGCTCAGAGCTATATTCCTAAGAATACATGGTGAACAGTTATGCTGAACAACGTATGAGATCATCAGCGATCATCAACAAGACTGAACAGGCTCAGAGCTTGTTGAATGAACAGGGTTCGCTGAATGTCTAATCTAAAGAGCGAGAGTTCCTATCAGCGGTACTGAAAACAGTCTTAGTACTTATCAGCGATAGTGAAACTCTTATACATTGTTTACTTACAATTTTCACTAAGTAGAATGGAGAGGGTCATTATCAAATCACTGAGGGTTTGGATCAACAAGATCAAACTTTCTTAGCATATCTTTAGCACACTTATCTTGGTGTATGAATGTACCTTTATTGCTTTGCTTTATCTGAAGTCCAGGGAAGTAAGTCAGTTCACCCATCGTACTCATCTTATATTCTTTCTTCATTCGTTCATCGAATCGAGCACACAAAAGATGGGTTAGTAGATCCAAATATAATGTCATCGACATATATCTGAACAGGTATAATGTGACCTTTAACCTTTCTGAAAAACAAAGTATTATCAATCTTTCCACGTTCAAATTTTTCAGCGATAAGAAAAGAAGATAAAGTATCATACCATACACGAGGGGCTTGTTTTAAACCATAGAGGGCCATATCCAGTTTATAAATATAATCTGGATGCTTAGGGTAAGAGAACCCTGGAGGTTGTGCGACAAAGACTTCCTCATTCAGCTTTCCATTTAGGAATGCTGAATTGCTTCGAGCCTAGCCACACGGGCAAAGGTTTCATGATAGTCTATGCCTTCCTCTTGTACGTATCCCTGAGCAACAAGTCTAGCCTTGTTACGGTTTACATTCCCATGTTCATCTAACTTGTTACGATACACCCAATTGGTGCCAATAACAGATTTGTCAGATGGTCTGGGAACAAGATTCCAAACTTTGGTTCTTTCAAACTCAGTCAGCTCTTCTTGCATAGCACCGACCCAGTTTGTATCTCTAAGGGCATCATCAGTCTTTTTGGGTTCAAGCAACGATATGAAACTTTCAAAAAACAAATATTACCTGAACCACGTCGAGTTTAAATACCTGTGTTTGGATCACCAAGTATTTGTTCAACTGGATTATTCTTTGTTTATCTCTGAGCGGGAACTTGAAATTCTGGCTCTGAGATGATTTTTGGAGGTGCTGAAGAACAAGCTTAAGCTATTGCAAGTTCAGGCATCAACTGCTGAGGTTCAGATGAGATTTCATTTAGTGACTGCTGAAGGGAAGTGGATGGGTTTTCAGAACTTGAGGGTTTAGAGGAAGGTAAAGTGTTTAAGGGAACAACTGATATCCATGAAGAGAATTCAGCTCCACTTGTCTGCATGCTAGGAATGATGATAGGATCATCATCAGCGTTTGAGGTGTTAGCTTGAGGATCAAGATTGAAATAATCTTCAAGTTCCCACAATGAGAAAATATCCACTGATTCAATTCTTTACTTTCAACAGTGGGTTTAGAGTTTGCTGAACATGATTCATCAAAGGTGACATGAATAGTTTCTTCAACTGTTTGTCTTCGTTTGTTAAAGACTCTGAAGGCTTTGGATACTGAGGAGTATCCTAGAAGTATTCCATCGCCAGATTTGCGATCGAACTTTCCTATATTATCTCTGTAGTTTAATATGTAGCACTAACAACCAAAGATATGAAGAAAGCTTTCTCCCATGAAAAAGTTCGTAGGCAGTTTTCTTGAATCTTTTAACAATCAGTGACCTATTTTGAGTGAAACAGGCAGTGTTGACAGCTTCTGTCCAGAATTGAGTTGGAAGATGAGAATCGATGAGCATTCAGCTTCGATGATCGTTCTGATTCTTATTTCAGCGACCCCATTTTGTTGTGGTGTTTTCACAGCTGAGAAGTTGTGAGATATTCACTTACTCTCAAGTATGTTATCAAGAGAACTATTTTTGAATTCAGTTCCATGATCACTCCTAATTGAGCGAACCGTCAAACTGTTTAAAACTTCCATTTTTCTTACAAATGAAATTATTTCTTCTAGAGTTTCACTCTTAGATCTGATAAACATCACCTAGGTATAGCGAGAGTACTCATCTACTATAACTAGAGTGTACTTCTTCTCAACGATGGATTGAATATTGGCAGGGCCAAATAAATCCATATAAAGTAGATGAAGGTGTGTTGTCACTGATGACACTTGTTTGGATTTGAAACTAGCTTTGGTTTGCTTTTCTTTTTCACACGATGAGCAAAGAGATTCTTTGGCATATGAGTGTTAGGGTAATCCAGTGACTAGTTCCTTTGATGAGAGAGTGTTCAACGTCTTGAAGTTGAGATGAGAGAGCCTCTTATGCCATAGCCAATTGACATCTGAGGAGGCTTTGGATAGAAAATAGATGTTCTCAGTGGTTGTGGAGTCCATGTTAATGACATAGACATTTTCTAACCGATAACCACTAATAGCAAGTTTTCCTTCCTTATTAGTGACAGAAAATGCTTTCTTTGTAAAGCATACTTTGTAGTCTTTATCACATAGCTGACTGATGCTAAGAAAATTGTGCTTCATTCCTTGCACATAAGCAACTCTATGGAAGGTAGTTGTACCATTAGTGAGTACACCAAACCTTCTAGTATAGCCTTTCCCATTTCCACCAAAGGTCACTGAGGGACCTTTCTCTTCCTTATATTCAGTGAGCATGTTCTTTTGTCCAGTCATATGTCTAGAGCATCCACTATCAAGATACTAGATACCCTTTGAGACATGCGAACATAAGGAAGATTAAGTTTGAATTTTTACCCACTTTACAATGGGTCCACAAGTGTCAGTGGAGATGGAAGGTTCAACAATCTTCACAGCATCTGATGTTTCAGCATCAGTGGTAACCTTCCCTTTGGTTAATTTCTTAACCTTAGCGGTATTTTTCACCTTGGCAGATTTTTCATCCTTGGTGACCTTCTTTGCCTTGGTGGCATTCATCTTCACTTTAGCCGATTTCTCAGCTTTGGTGGTTGTGGGCACTTACTAGCAATATGGTCAGTAAGTCCACAATGATAACATTTCCTATAGCTGAAAGTAGCTTTAGGACCATAGGCATAAGTAGTAGAAAACATAAAATGAGCAGGTCCTTTTCCAAGAATGCCCTTAGCATCAGATATCGGATGAACCTTTAGTTCTTCCGATTTCCTAGCCTTAACATCAACCTTTATTCTAGAAGTAGATCTCTGAACATGTTCAGAGACCTTAGCTTTGGAAGAAGAAGGTTGTCTAGCTGAAGGTTTTGACCTAGTCTTCTTTAGTTTAGGCATTTTGGTACCCTTCTAAGGAGTTTGGGAAACAAATTTCCCTTTCTCCAAGAGTTTGGGACTCTTAGGTGCCGTTTGGTTCACAGAAACTGATGGAATCTGGTGGAACTGGAATGTCAGATTCCTTTGACTAGATTCCATTCCAGTGTGTGGTTCAATCTTTTGTGTAAATGGAATCATTAAAATTCCAATGAATTCCATGAATGAGGCATTAAACATTCCATTACATAAACAAGGGATTCTAAAGGAATGGAATTGAACACTTTCATAATTCCAAAATTACCCCTTGCCCTAACTTAACATTATCAGCCGACAACAAATAGAATCTGCTATCCCCCTCTCTCTCATTTTCTTCTCCATCGCAAATCTCCTTTGTCATCGCCATTACAGTTCGACTGATCTGGTAAGATATCTTATTTTTCTCTTTCTGGTTTTGATTTCTCTCTTTTCTTCTCTACCGATTTCTGCTTTCGATTTATCTCTTATGGTTTCTACCGATTTCTGCTTTCGATTTTACCATCGTACATGGTTTCGATTGGTTCTTACAATTTCTTCTGGTCCACGATTTGTACAATCTGTTGACTTGACTTGATGATTTATGCTTTCAATTTGTTCCATGATTTGTTACAATCTGTTCCACGATTTGGTTCTTAGATTTATGCTTTCAATCTGTTCCACGATTTGTTTCAATCTGTTCCACGATTTGTTACAATATGTTCCACGATTTGATGACTTGATGATTTATGCTTTCAATCTGTTACAACCTGTTGATTTGACTTGATGATTTATGCTTTCAATCTATTCCACGATTTGGTTCTTAGAATCTGCACATGTGCTTATAATTGGTTATATCTGTTTCATGATGGTGGTTTTATGCTTATAATTTGTTCCATAGTGGTTAAATCTGCTATAGGTTGTTGACTTGATGGTTGATTTTTTTTCATGAATTTACAACTTGTTTCATGTGGCATTTACAATCTGTTTCATGTATGATATATAAACCGGAAATGGCCCGAATTAGTCTCACAACATGCAAACGTAGGATTATGCGACTATGTTTGTAAGAAGCTATGAGTGCTATTGTTTGCTTTTTAATTACAGTTTGTTGTTTATTAGCCAAACATATAAGAGATAGATCTCGTATTCAATATTCGTTGTCTAGTATGCATCTGATAATGTCGTTTTACGACATTAGTTTGATCCCGAAATTGGTCAGTTAGTTGTGAGTTTCCAAGTAAAATAGTAGAATTTAATGGTCTTTGTGAGTAAGTACATGTTTTAATGAAAGAATGATGAAGGAAGAGTTTTTGGATCAATTAGAGCAATTTGGCAACTTTCCTGAGCGAAAAAGAGAAATTCAGATTTTAGGACCAAACAGTGCTCTGCGCGCCAGTCTGCGCTACTCCATATGCGCCACCAGACGCGCAACCCTATTTTCAATTCACACTCCAGTCCTCTGCGCGCCTCACGGCGCGGTCCAATACGCGCCAAACCCCTGAGCGTTTTTATTCTTTATGTCGGCTAGGGTTGAGGCATTATTGATCAGTTACGTCTTGGGACTTTCTCTGGGCGATTTTGGGAGCTAAGAGGCGATTTTTGAAGGCAAGTAGAAGGCTATAAACACCAAGTAACGAGAATCACAAGGGGAATCGAGTACGTTCATCGGCGGCTTAAGCTTTTCAGGGAGTCTTTAGTTTTCATTTCTTGTAGAACAAACATGGTTACTTTCGTTTTAATCTTGTCATTTCTGAGTTTTGAAACCCCCAATATGAACTAATCCGTTCATGTTGGGGGGTTGGTTCGAATCATGGTTGGATAATCGTTTAGCTTTACAGTAGGTTTGATTGATTTGATATAGATGGATGACACATGTGAGATCGTTCTTAATGCTTGTAATAGTCCGATCAACTATTATTTGATTTTATGAATCTTTAACCTTTGAGAAAAGTTTTGAGGCTTGATTAATCTTTCACGTCTTGGTTGAATTTGAGATAGCAATATGATAATTCATTCCTTGTGGCTTTTAATCACTAATTATTCAATTACTTTTGTTGATATCGAATGATGATACAATGTGTTGAATGATATTTGCTATAGCTTGATAGAGTATAGTAATGGAATGGGATTATGCCTGTTATCCTGAAGTTATTTCAATCATATCAAATCTGTTAGTTAAGTAATTGTTTACCTGAGGAATCCAACCCTCCAACTCTTTCTCTTATCTAAATTAATTAAAGTTTTAATTCGTGTTCCGATTATCAACAAACCAAATCAATTTGCATTAGTCTAATTAATAGTCTATACAGTCATTGTGGTACTTGACACCTGGTTCCTTTGGTTCGATACTCGTAATTTCTAAGTACTATTACTTGATTTGACCCGTACACTTGCGGTATATTTAGGGGGTGTAAACCCGCCTATCAAGTTTTTGGTGCCGTTGCCGGGGAACCTGTTTTGTGTGAATATCACTACCAGCTGTAGAAATTATTACATTAGACACCCTGTTTTTATTTTAATTTAATTTGCTTTGAAAGTTCATATATTTTTGGGTTTTGAGATTCTATCTTCTCCGTTTCAGGTTACCTCTTAGTTTATGCCAAGAAGGAGACTATTTCGGGAATTAGTACCGATTGAACCAGAGATCGAACGGACTGCTAGAGACCTGAAAAGACAAGCACGAAACAGAATGGCTGACGTCAACATCCACGTTGAAAATTATTGGGAAGAAGAGATGCCCATCAACAATGGTCCTCCATTGAACAATGGTCAACCACCTCCAAATGCAAATGCGAACAATCAGAACCACAACAATGCCAACAATGGTCTCAACAACAATGTTAACAACAACGTTAATCATGCTGTCAACAACAATGTCAATCATAACGCCAACAATGGGATCCATCATAACGTCAACAACAATGTCAATCATCCACCACCGCCACCACAAAGGGTACCAATGAGAAATTGCGCCAACCCGAACATGGGAGCTGCACAACGAGGACCATATGCACCTCCGATAGCTGCTAACAATTTTGAAATTAAACTTGGTACCATCCAATTGGTGCAATCGAACATGTTTGGAGGTGCAGCAACCGAAGATCCCCATGCACATTTGCGCTCATTCGAAAAGATATACAATACTTTCAAGGTGAATGGGGCTGATCAAGATTCGCTCAAGATACGGTTGTTCCCGTTTTCATTGAGGGAACGAGCCACTACTTGGGAAGAGAATATACCACCGGGGTCAATTCGAACTTGGAATGATATGGTTACAACTTTTCTCAACAAGTTCTTTCCACCGGGGCGAATGGCTCAACTGTTATCCGACATCACACATTTCTCGCAATGGGATCAAGAGTCTTTGTACGAGGCATGGGAAAGATACAAAGGGATGCTCAAGAAGTGTCCACATCATGGGTTACAAGAGTGGATGATTATCCAAACATTCTATGTGGGGTTGCACCCTCAATTTAAGAATGACCTCACAGTTGTTGCATGTGGAGCCTTAATGAACAAATCCTATGAGGAAGAAGTTGAGTTGATAGAGAATTTAGCAGAACATAGCTATTCCACTCCAAGATCCGCTATTAGAAAAGTCGCAAGTGTGCAAGAAACAGAAGAGTTGAAGGCTATAAAGGCACAATTGAATGCGTTGACTAACCAAATGAGAGGAGAAACTATTCAACCGAATGTTCAGATTGATATGGGTGGTCAAGACCAATTCACGAATCCTCAAGACTATCAATCGCCGGAACAAGTTCAATTCGTTCAGAACCGGAATAATCGGCCGAGGAATGACCCATTCTCTAACACCTACAACGAGGGATGGAAGCGACATCCTAACTTTTCTTGGAGTCAACCTCAACAAGGCCCAGGAAAGGAAACAATGTGGCAGCAGCAACAGCAACAACAACAGCAACAGTATGGTAATCATTCTAACCCTTCAAATTCTTTTCAGTCTAATAATGTTTATCGTCCCCCAGGTTACAATCAGAGGAAATATGATGAGAGGCAAACTTCAGAAAAGAAGCCGGGATTGGAAGACATGATGATGAAATTCATGTCAAAGATGGAAGGTGCAGTGGAAGGATTGGCAGGTACTGTGAACACTGTGAAGTCAACTACGGACCAAAATACCGCCTCAATCAGAATGCTAGAAAGACAAGTCGGACAAATAGCTGAAGCACTACAATCCCGGACTCAAGGTCAATTCCCTAGTCAGGCTGAACGAATACCAAGATAGGAGTGCAAGGCTATTCATCTGAGAAGTGGAAAGGAGTTGATTATAGACCCTACCCGAGATCCTTTAACTGATGACACTAAAGCTAAAGGTACTGAAATGGGTCCCTTCAAGGTGGAAGAGGTTGAGGTAGACGAGGAGATAGAGATTGAAATGTCGAAGAATAGAGATAAGGGGAAGGAACAAGAGTGCACTCCATCAATGCCGGCAAGTAACCCATATGTGCCACCACTACCGTTTCCGTATCGGTTGAAGGCACATAAGGAAGAGGAATAACTCAAGAAATTTCTTGACATTTTCAAGAAGTTACACATCAATATTCCATTTGCGGAAGCATTGGCACAAATGCCAACTTATCTCAAGCTCATGAAAGACATCGTGTCCAGGAAGAGGAGGATTGAAGATCATGACACAATTGCACTTACTGAGGAGTGCAGTGCTAGAATCCAACACAACTTGCCCCCAAAGCTTAAAGATCCAGGGAGTTTTACTATCCCTGTTCATATAGGAAACTCTAACTTTAGTAAGTCATTATGTGATCTTGGTGCAAGTATTAATTTAATGCCTTTATCCATTTTCAGGAAACTTGGCTTGGGGGAGGTGAAGCCAACAAACATGATACTTCAACTTGCAGATAGATCGGTGAAGTATCCTAATGGAATCGTGGAAGACGTTTTGGTAAAGGTTGGAGAATTTTATTTTCCAGTGGATTTCGTTGTTTTAGATGTGGAGGAAGATGTTGAGATGCCATTGATTTTGGGAAGACCATTATTAGCCACAAGCAAGGCTTTGATAGACATGGAAGAAGGTGTGATGACTTTTAGAGTTGGGAATGAGAAGTTAACTTTCCATGTTCTCAAAAGAGTAGAAGATAGAGGTGAACCAGGAGTGGGGAAGATTGGATCAGAAACTGGTAAGAATGGGGAAACGCATGTGGGGAAAATTAGGAACAATCGTATGTATGGGTGGTTCAACTCCGCAAGCGATACCGAGCTAAGTTGAGCGCCTTAGTTCAAGTCGTGGCACGACTGTATGGCTCTCAACTTGGCTCGGTATCGCTTACGAAGTTGAACTGCCCACACATACGATTGTTCCTGATGAGCACGTCTTCTATGACTCCATAGGGATATTTGATGGATTTATCCGCTAGTTGCAGTGTCACGCATGTTGGTTTAACTTCTCCTAGCCCTAATTTCCTGAAAATAGATAAAGGCATCAAGTTAATACTAGCTCCAAGATCACACAATGCTTTAGTAAATTAGGAATGACCAATGTGAACAGGGATAGTAAAACTCCCTGGATCCTTAAGCTTCGGGGGAAGCTTGTGCTGAATGATAGCATTGCACTCTTCAGTAAGTGCAACCGTGGCATGCTCCTCGATTTTTCTCTTGTTGGATAGAATATCCTTCAGAAATTTCACATAGGATGGCATATGTGCTAAGGCATATGCAAAAGGAATGTTAATATGCAGTTTTTTAAACACCTCTAAAAATTTAGCAAAGTTTGCATCATCCTTATAGGCTTTTAGCCTGCTAGGATATGGTACCGATGGTGTGACTGGCTTAGTAGGCACTTTCTTGGGAACAGTCGAATTCTCCTTTCTTCTTTCGCTTTCCGTCTTCTCCATCTCCATTTCTTCATCCATCTTCTCTTCCGCCATGTCCGCCGGCTCAACATCACTCAGCTTAGTGTTGTTCCTTTCCGAAGAAGGATCTCTAGTAGTCAGTTCTATCTCCGGGTCAATCTATACTAATTCCCGAAATAGTCTCCTTCTTGGCATAAACTAAGAGGTAACCTGAAACGGAGAGGATAGAATCTCAAAACCCAAAAATATATGAACTTTCAAAGCAAATTAAATTAAAATAAAAACAGGGTGTCTAACGTAATAATTTCTACAGCTGGTAGTGATATTCACACAAAACAGGTTCCCCGGCAACGGCGCCAAAAACTTGATAGGCGGGTTTACACCACCCTAAATCTACCGCAAGTGTATGGGTCGAATCAAGTAATAGTACTTAGAAAGTACGAGTATCGAACCAAAGGAACCAGCTGTCAAGTACCACAATGACTATATAGACTATTAATTAGACTAATTCAAATTGATTTGGTTTGTTGATAATCGGAACACGAATTAAAACTTTAATTAATTTAGATAAGAGAAAGAGTTGGAGGGTTGGATTCCTCAGGTAAACAATTACTTAACTAACATATTTGATATGATTGAAATAACTTCAGGATAACAGGCATAATCTCATTCCATTACTATACTCTATCAAGCTATAGCAAATATCATTCAACACATTGTATCATCATTCGATCTCAACAAAAGTAATTGAATAATTAGTGATTAAAAGCCACAAGGAATGAATTATCATATTGCTATCTCAAATTCAACCAAGACATGAAAGATTAATCAAACCTCAAAACTTTTCTCAAAGGTTAAAGATTCATAAAATCAAATAATAGTTGATCGGACTATTACAAGCATTAAGAACGATCTCACATGTGTCATCCATCTATATCAAATCAATCAAACCTACTGTAAAGCTAAATGATTATCCAACCAAGATTCGAACGAACCCCCCAACATGAACGGATTAGTTCATATTGGGGGTTTCAAAACTCAGAAATGACAAGATTAAAACGAAAGTAACCATGTTTGTTCTACAAGAAATGAAAACTAAAGACTCCCTGAAAAGCTTAAGCCGCCGATGAACGTACTCGATTCACCTTGTGATTCTCGTTACTTGGTGTTTCTAGCCTTCTAATTGCCTTCAAAATCGCCTCTTAGCTCCCAAAATCGCCTAGAGAAAGTCCCAAGACGTAACTGATCAATAATGCCTCAACCCTTGCCGACATAAAGAAAAAAGACGCTCAGGGGTTTGGCGCGTATGGCGGCGCGTGTTGGGCCGCGCCGTGAGGCGCGCAGAGGAATGGAGTGTGAATTGAACAGAGGGTTGCGCGTCTGGTGGCGCGTATGGAGTAGCGCAGACAGGCGTGCATAGCACTGTTTGGTCCTAAAATCTGAATTTCTCTTTTTCGCTCACGAAAGTTGCCAAATTGCTCTAATTGATCCAAAAACTCTTCCTTCATCATTCTTTCATAAAAACCTGTACTTACTCACAAAGACCATTAAATTCTACTATTTTACTTGGAAACTCACAACTAACTGACCGATTTCGGGATCAAAATAATGTCGTAAAATGGCATTATCAACAACCCCAAACCGAGCGTTGCTTGTTCCCAAGCAAAATAGCGACCTAAATAAGCATTCAACAACGAACCAAACAATCGCAATTTCGTGTTGTCGAGAAAATCATTAGTGATCTCAAGTCAACTCAACAATCACCACGAATTACCTATCAAATGGACGAACAATCAGCAGACCTAGTTATGAAATTCTAAACAGCAAAACTTTGGGAAAGGGAGCTATCAGGGACCACACCACACTTAAGTGTACCTTGACTAAACACACATAGAGAGGATTTCGCCTTGACCCTACCTCACGGTTTTCTCTCTTCACTCGAGCCCTAGGTTTCACACATGTTGTCATGCTTTCAGAAGTTGGGTGCAAAGAATTTACCATAGCATGCATGAACAACAATTAAGCAAGAACGCACAATTGTACACCAATTGATCTCGGAAAGAATCCATTATCAAGACTAGGACATATGAATGTTGCTCTGCTTCTCCTTACAAACTCACCATGCTGGACTCAAATCTTTAAATTGGCCATGGTTGCTGCTTTTGGGTGGAGGTCAATGGATTTATGATGATAATTGGTGATCCTCCCCTTTTTCTTTCGTTCGGGCTTCCTAACACTTTACTCAAACTCCTTAAGCTGACCCCTCAGTTTTATTATTTTTTTTTGGCAAACCCTTTTATGACTGATTTACTGGGTTTGCGGTTTTTTTTTAACTGAGGGGGTACAACGGGTTTCATTTGGGTACTTGGAGTTATGAAAAGCAGTGGGATTAGCAGCAACCAAAAACTTGATGATTTCACACATGGTTTGTTCACAAAGGTAGGCAAAAGCTTCACTCCTATTCCTATGGATGTCTTTGATAACGGATGCAAATTATAGTGAGATCAGCTACAACAACGACCAAAAGACTAAATGAGAGGTGTATCGAGTAATGTGTAGTCTCTCGGAATCGAAGTTAGCACGTGTATGGCTCAACAAACTCACGGGTGGTCTCCACTAATGTCTATAATGTGTGCAGTCGCCTAGGTCCACCCTTGTGCTACATTATCCTTTCTAAATCCTCCTCCCAAAATTAGTGTCTTCGAAAACTCACACTATAAACAAAGTGATTGTTCAATCCACTGAGATCACAAATGATAAACTCGACATTTCACAAAAACTTGATAGGCGGGTTTACACCCCCCCTAAATCTACCGCAAGTGTACGGGTCGAATCAAGTAATAGTACTTAGAAAGTACGAGTATCGAACCAAAGGAACCAGGTGTCAAGTACCACAATGACTGTATAGACTATTAATTAGACTAATTCAAATTGATTTGGTTTGTTGATAATCGGAACACGAATTAAAACTTTAATTAATCTAGATAAGAGAAAGAGTTGGAGGGTTGGATTCGTCAGGTAAACAATAACTTAACTAACAGATTTGATATGATTGAAATAACTTCAGGATAACAGGCATAATCACATTCCATTACTATACTCTATCAAGCTATAGCAAATATCATTCAACACATTGTATCATCATTCGATCTCAACAAAAGTAATTGAATAATTAGTGATTAAAAGCCACAAGAAATGAATTATCATATTGCTATCTCAAATTCAACCAAGAATGAAAGATTAATCAAACCTCAAAACTTTTCTCAAAGGTTAAAGATTCATAAAATCAAATAATAGTTGATAGGACTATTACAAGCATTAAGAACGATCTCACATGTGTCATCCATCTATATCAAATCAATCAAATCTATTGTAAAGATAAACGATTATCCAACCATGATTCGAACCAACCCCTCAACATGAACGGATTAGTTCATATTGGGGGTTTCGAAACTCAGAAATGACAAGATTAAAAAGAAAGTAACCATGTTTGTTCTACAAGAAATGAAAACTAAAGACTCCCTAAAAGGTTTAAGCCGCCGATGAACGTACTCGATTCGCCTTGTGATTCTCATTACTTGGTGTTTCTAGCCTTCTACTTGCCTTAAAAAATCGCCTCTTAGCTCCCAAAATCGCCCAGAGAAAGTCCCAAGACGTAACAAATCAATAATGCCTCAACCCTAGCCGATATAAAGAATAAAAACGCTCAGGGGTTTAGAGCGTATGGCGATGCGTGTTGGGCCGCGCCGTTAGGCGCGCAGAGGACTGGAGTGTGAATTGAACAGAGGACTGCGCGTCTGGTGGCGCGTATGGAGTAGCGCAGACAGGCGCGCAGAGCACTGTTTGGTCCTAAAATCTGAATTTCTCTTTTTCACTCAGGAAAGTTGCCAAATTGCTCCAATTGATCCAAAAACTCTTCCTTCATCATTCTTTCATAAAAACCTGTACTTACTCACAAAGACCATTAAATTCTACTATTTTACTTGGAAACGCACAACTAACTGACCGACTTCGGGATCAAAATAATGTCGTAAAACGGCATTATCAACAACCCCAAACCGAGCGTTGCTTGTCCCCAAGCAAAATTGCGACACAAATAAGCATTCAACCACGAACCAAACAATCGCAATTTCATGTTGTCGAGAAAATCATTAGTGATCTCAAGTCAACTCAACAATCACCATGAATTACCTATGACATGGACGAACAATCAGCAGACCTAGTTATGAAATTCTAAACGACAAAACTTTGGGAAAGGGAGCTATCAAGGACCACACCACACTTAGGTGTACCTCGACTAAACACACATAGAGAGGATTTTGCCTTGACCCTACCTCATGGTTTTCTCTCTTCACTCGAGCCCTAGGTTTCACACATGTTGTCATGCTTTCAGAAGTTGGGTGCAAAGAATTTACAATAGCATGCATTAACAACAATTAAGCAAGAACGCACAATTGTACACAAATTGATCTCGGAAAGAATCCATTATCAAGACTAGGACATATGAATGTTGCTCTGCTTCTCCTTACAAACTCACCATGCTGGACTCAAATCTTTAAATTGGCCATTGTTGCTACTTTTGGGTGGAGGTCAATGGATTTATGATGATAATTGGTGATCCTCCCCTTTTTCTTTCGTTCGGGCTTCCTAACACTTTACTCAAACTCCTTAAGCTGACCCCTCAGTTTTTTTTTGGCAAACCCTTTTATGACTGATTTACTGGGTTTGCGGTTTTTTTTAACTGAGGGGGTACAACGGGTTTCATTTGGGTACTTGGAGTTATGAAAAGCAGTGGGATTAGCAGCAACCAAAAACTTGATGATTTCACACATGGTTTATTCATAAAGATAGGCAAAAGCTTCACTCCTATTCCTATGGAAGTCTTTGATAATGGATGCAAGTTATAGTGAGATCAGCTACAACAACAACCAAAAGACTAAATGAGAGGTGTATCGAGTAATGTGTAGTCTCTCGGAATCGAAGTTAGCACGTGTATGGCTCAACAAACTCACGGGTGGTCTCCACTAATGTCTCTAATATGTGCAGTCGCCTAGGTCCACCCTTGTGCTACATTATCCTTTCTAAATCCTCCCCCCAAAATTAGTGTCTTCGAAAACTCACACTAGTCATGCTAAAAAGGTCGCCCACTCTTCACTATAAACAAAGTGATTGTTCAATCCACTGAGATCACAAATGATAAACTCGACTTTTCACCCCAAACCAAAGCAATACATTGTCCCCAATGTAATTCATCATAGAAGGTAAAAACAACCACGAACTATGCAATTAGAGTACAGATAACAGTAATTATGCCACCCCAAACCTAATCTCTAGATTAGGTTCTTTTTCACGACACAGAATTATGCAAAGTGAGTGTCAACATGAAAAAGGGAACCCCAAACCTTGGTGAAACCGAGGTTTTCAAAGGGGTGTTGTGTAAATACCTGTCAGAATGCGTGCGTGGATGGTGGTGTGGGCTGGGTCATGCCGAAGGTCGTGTAGGTCAAATATTTGCGCATTCCAGTGCCTTGCACGATTGGTCGTGCGACATGGCTAGCACCATGGGTCGCACGAAATAATGCTCTTCCCTTTTGTCTTTTTTTCTACTGCCTTGCGCTTTTTCACGTCGGAATTGCTATCAGGGTTATCAAAACTAAACACACAAAAATAATTAAACACCAAGCACACACAAAGCAATAACGAAAGTAAACACACAAAATAATAAAATTCTCAAAAGACATTAAAATTTAACCTATGGTGGGTTGCCTCCCACCCAGCATTAAGAACGATCTCACATGTGTCATCCATCTATATCAAATCAATCAAATCTACTGTAAAGTTAAACGATTATCCAACCATGATTCGAACCAACCCCCCAACATGAACGGATTAGTTCATATTGGGGGTTTCAAAACTCAGAAATGACAAGATTAAAATGAAAGTAACCATGTTTGTTCTACAAGAAATGAAAACTAAAGACTCCCTGAAAAGCTTAAGCCGCCGATGAACGTACTCGATTCGCCTTGTGATTCTCGTTACTTGGTGTTTCTAGCCTTCTACTTGCCTTAAAAAATCGCCTCTTAGCTCCCAAAATCGCCCAGAGAAAGTCCCAAGACGTAACTGATCAATAATGCCTCAACCCTAGCCGACATAGAGAATAAAAACGCTCAGGAGTTTGGTGCATTTGGCGGCGCGTGTTGGGCCGTGCCGTGAGGCGCGCAGAGGACTGGAGTGTGAATTGAACAGAAGGTTGCGCGTCTGGTGGCACGTATGGAGTAGCGCAGATAGGCGCGCCGAGCACTGTTTGGTTCTAAAATCTGAATTTCTCTTTTTCGCTCAGGAAAGTTGCCAAATTGCTCCAATTGATCCAAAAACTCTTCCTTCATCATTCTTTCATAAAAACTTGTACTTACTCACAAAGACCATTAAATTCTACTATTTTACTTGGAAACTCACAACTAACTGACCGATTTCGGGATCAAAATAATGTCGTAAAATGGCATTATCAGCATCAGTCTGCAATATTGCATACGTATGCATATGATAGTGACACTATGTGCATATCACAACCTAGGATGGATAGAAGGTGTTTCAAAAAGTTGTATGATATGCTTGAACGATTAGGGGGATTGCAAGCAACTATGAATATGAACATTGACGAACAAGTTGCCATTTTCCTTCACACGGTTGCTCATAATGTTAAGAATAGGGTTGTCACATGTCGTTTTCATCGTTCGGGGGAAACAATTAGTAGACTTTTTACTCGAGTTTGCAACGTGGTTAATAAATTGCATCCATATTTACTTAAGAAACCCGAACCTATTCTTGAGGACTCTACCAATCGAAGATGGAAATGGTTCAAGGTACATATAATTAATATTTTGGTTTTGGTATTCACGTAATAAAGTGTAATGATTGTTTTTGTTCTTTTTTTGTTTTAGAATTGTATAGGTGCTTTAGATGGAACATACATAATCTGCCTAGTATCACTTGAAGACAAGCCTAGGTACAGAACACGAAAGAACGATATTGCCATAAATGTGTTAGGGGTGTGTTCACAAGATATGCAGTTTATCTACGGGTTAGCAGGATGGGAGGGGTCAGCGGCTGATAGTAGAGTCCTTCAAGATGCACTTCTTAGGCCCCGTGGGTTAAAGGTGCCAAGGTCGTATTATTATTTGGTAGATGGTGAGGTCAAAGGTATCACTTAAATGAGTGGCGTGATGGACACCAACCAACTACACCAAGAGAATTTTTCGACATGAAACATTTTTCTGCAAGAAATGTTATCGAACGATGCTTTGGTATTTTGAAAGCGAGATGGGGAATTTTAAAAGATAATTCTTACTACCCTGTTGAACTGAAAGTTAAGGTCATAATGGCATGTTGTCTTCTTCATAATTTTATAAGACAAGAAATGCCAATTGACCTGTTTGAAAACATATCTTGCTCGAATGAAACCAAATACGTTGAACATCAAGATGAGAATAATATCACTTCCATAGTTACTTCTACCGAGTGGACCGAATTTAGAAACAATTTGGCCCAAAGCATGTTTGATGATTGGCAAGCTTCTATTTGATCTTTATGTATTTGATCTTTATGTATTGTAGTACAATTTAATCTTTTATGTATTGTAGTACAATTTAATCTTTTGTGTATTGTAGTACAATTTAATCTATTAATGGTGCAAATTTATCGCTATTAATTTTAGTAGTACAATTTGATCTTTAATATTAGGTATGGTGGATAAAAACAAAGGGCGTAAGTACCGAAACTGGTCAGAAGATGAAGACGCCAAACTTTTGGAGGCATTAGTGAATTTGGTAAATGTTGGAGGATATAAAGTTGATAATGGCTGCAAATGCGGGTACTTGTCGGTTCTGGAAGACGCTTTGAAAGTCTCCCTTCCTGAAAAAAAAACCACACATCGAGTCCAGAATCAAAACCATGAAAAAAGCTTGGCAAACTGTACATGATATGCTACATGGTACAAATACAAGTGGTTTTGGGTATGATAGTGTGAAGATGTGTGTGACTGCGGACGATTCAGTTTGGGATGCTTACTTACAGGTAAATATTAGGGATGTTTAACTTATTACCATGTTAAGAATTTATTTTAATGGTTTCTATTTTTTTTTGCAAATTTAGGTACACAAAAAGGCTGCGAAATGGAGAAACAAGCCATTTCCACATTATGAAGACATGTGTTACGTTTTCAGAAAGGATCATGCTCATGGAAATCAAGCGAGAGACTATGACGGGTTAGATGAAAATGTTGTCTTGGAAGATAGCCAGATACCAAGTCAAGAACAACAATCTGATTAAAATGTTGTCATGGAAGATAGCCGAATGTCAAGTCAAGAGTGTACATCTCAAGGTAGTAGAAAGCGCAAGAGTCGAGGTGATCCTCTTGTTGATGCAATAAAGAATGTTGTTGTCATACATGGAGATAGACTTGAAAAAGCATCGAATAATTTGGTGAAAGTTGAGATGGAGATACATCAAAAGAAGTCCATTGTTGGTTCTGAACTTGCCAAGATGGATCTTACTTCAATGGAAAGGTTTACGGCATTGAGGAAAATAACACGTGATCCTGAAGTCGTGTTATGTTTTTGGAACTATGAAGGAGAAGCTCGGGAAGAGTTTGTGAGGTATATGTTGCAATAATGACCACTTGATTTTTAATGGTTTTTACATATGTTGGTACATGATGACATGTAATTATTTTGGTGGCATGTAATTATTTTGGAACATGTATTTGAATTATGATCGATTAGTGACGATGTCATGTAAGTATTTTTGGAACAATTTCAAAATCGATCAAGTAATGTCATTTGGTTTATTATTATGTTTGGGTTGTGTATATTATAAGGTTTACACATTCAAGTATTTAATAATAATTTTATTAAAGTATTTAATGACTATTTTATTAAAGTATTTTTTGTTTAAAAAAATCAAAATTAACAAAAGGGTATTTTGGTTATTTACCCAAATTTCATTCCAATTTCAAAGCTACATTCTGTGAAGCAAACAGACAGATTCCAATTCCTTTAACAGATTCCATTCCATATTTGTCAACCAAACAGCTGGTCAAACCTGACAACATTCCATTCCAATACCTCCAAAGTCAAATTCCTTTGACAGATTCCATTTCATCCAAAAACATTCTGCGAACCGAACGCCCCCTTAGGAGATTCCTTGAGTATAAGAGCATGGGAAAAGAGCACTGAGATGAGGAAGTGTCAGGGATGGATGATACAAACATTCCAAACTTAAGCATGTAACGATCTCTACTTGGTTTTTCTTTATGAGAATTATAATCAAGTCCACCTCTGTCATGGACAGGGATCTGAGCAACAATTATCTCAGTGTTCTTTGCTGAGGATTTGCACCATCCTTTAACAGTGGCTTTCTAAGCCTTCAGCTCAGCGATAGCTTGTTCGCGTTCGATGTTGATTAGTTCATTTATATATACCTGATCTTTTAAACTTTCTTCTATATTAAATAGTTCTTGGATCTTTAAGTGAAATTTTTTAAGTTGTTCAGTTAAATCTAGATTTTGTTGTTTCAACTGGAGTTTTGCCATTCGGGGCATTATATAAATCAACTGTCAGAGAATCGATAGCACGACGTCTATCAGCTTTAGTGAGAACTGGATCAGAAGAGATAGCTACCTGAGAGGTAGAAGATGTAGAAGAGATATAAGCGGTCTCTTCTTTTACTTCTTGGTCTGGGCCATCTGACAGAGGTTGGCCACATCTTCTTCATCAGAATCTGATTCTTCCTCAGATTCAGCCCAATCATGTTCTTCAACGATTAGACCTTTACCTTTTTGCTTGAAGTTTTTCAACTTCAGATATTTTTTTTCAGCTTTTGGTATTTTTCATCTCTGGGCTTAGAGGATGAAAAAGGTTTGAAAACTTTCTTTGACCTGCATTCACTGGCAAAATGTTCTTTCTTTTCGCAGTTATAACAGGTAGCAGTTGCCTTATCAACAAGATTTGATTTTGGCTTGTCAGTGATATCAAGAGGTTTATTTCTTCTGAAATTGCTCTTTCTTGCAAATCTCCGGAAGGAGTTTGTCAAGAGTGTTAGTTACTCATCAAATTCTGATAAATCAGTTTCTGATAAGTCATCAGAGTTTGATTCCAACTCAGTGATGGTGACAGAGGATTGCTGAGTGGGGATCATCTCTAAAGACACTAAAGCAACATGTGTGCTTTTGAAATCTTTAGAATCCTTGACAAGATTCTTCTTAAGATGACATGATTGCTTATTGTTGAGTAGAATGCCATAAAGAGTGCTTAAGGAAATATCTTTGAGATCCTTTGAGAGTTTAAGACACATGGTATAACTGTCCCAACTTTCAGGAAGACATTCCAAGAATTTTGTCAGGGTCTCATTATTAGAGTAGGTCCTACCAACAGTTCTTAAGTCAATTAATAAGCAATTAAAGCGTTGGTGTACTTCAGACAAAGATTCATTCTTACCACAAATGAAACTTTCATATTGTCTTACCAGATTTATGTTTCTGGATTCTTGTACATATTGAACATAGATTGTATCCCACATGGCTTTAGAAGTTTTTAGGTTCATTGCTGAGTGATAAACTTCATCAGGTAGAGCCATAGAAATGACTGGTCTATCCTTAGTGTCAATGGCCACCTTTTTCTTGTCTTCATCAGACCATTGAATGAGATCCTTTACAACTTGCGTTTCAGGTATGGTAGCAGTTGTAGCACTGGTTGGAACAACAGTAACTATGACAAATGGAACATATGGTCCATTTTCAACATAATGAGGCATAGTATGGTCTATACCTTCAAGAAAGAGTATAATTCAATTTTTCCAAATACTAAAGTTATCTTTGCTAAATCGAGGAGGTGTTGCAAGAGAACCATTATCTATATAGTTTGTGTTTGTGATGTATTCCATTTGAAGAATAGCAAAGAAGAGATTTAAGCAAGATCTTGTTTATGAGATTAAACAACCTTCTTGATACAACTTGTTGGTCCCAAAGGGGTTCTACAAGGGTGAAAGTTTGTAGAAGGGGGGTTGAAAACAAACACATATTTTACTTTTCTAAATTGTTTACTGATAAATCAAAACATAATTTACAGTTTGTTGCTGAATAAGATTAAGTAAACCTAATCTAAACAAACTTGAGAATCCCTAAGTTACTTGCACTAGAAATAGAAGAGAAACGATATGTAGAAGAGAAAGGATTTTTCTACGAACACTAAGAAGTTCAGGACCTTTCAAAATGAAGGATATTGCTCCTATTTATACCCTATGCATTTAATGCATTGCAGGAGCACTTTACACGTGTCAAATCTTCATTGGGCGCATGCTTCTGACTTTGGTCAAAGACATGCTCTTGGCCGCAAGGTAAACAGTGTAGTTGGCAGAGTGGTTGTACGATTATGGACAAAAGCAAGTTTCCTTTTGTACCTTTGTACTTTTGTGCAAGAGGATAAGACAAACAAATCTTGAACTACAAACTTCATGATCAGCGATCGCTGATGTTGTCTTTCATCAGTGAGGCCTGATTAAAGTCTCAGCTATCACTGAAGCCTTTTTCTTGAGTTGTCGCACGTTGTAGACTTGTCTTGGTTTCACTGAATGCCGCTTCAGATCATGAGTAGACTTGTCCTTGTTCATCAGCTTAGTCTTCGATTTAAGCGATGAACTCTTTTGTCGCGAGGATTGTCTTCAGGTATTACAATAACACTTTACATATGGAATCCTTCAACGATCACTGAATAACTCAGCTTTATGATCACTGATGGTGAAGCACTAATACATACAGATGTTAAATGCAATTTTCACTAAGTATTCTAAGCGTCATCGTCAAATCACTAAGAGAGTTTGGATAAACACTTGTTACAGTCTGTTTAATTGGGTTTGCCCATGCATATATGTATAGCATTTTTTTCTGTTTAGTTTTGGATTTGATTTTTGTTCACGTGAATATTGGGAAGAGGTAAGAGTTCAAAGATAAAGTTTCTTGAGTTTTATAAATTGGCAAAACACCCGATAATAGTCATGGGAGTAATGGTGAAGAATATGCCGTCTCTAAGAAGGAAATCAGTCATCGGCGGCTAAAACGAAATCACTAATTTTTTCTTAGTTTGAATCTTTTTACGATTTGGTTAATTCGGTGTGTATAAATATTTCTTGTTTAACTGAATGTTTTTTCCCATGCATATATGTATAGCGTTTTTTGTTTTTGTTTGATTTTGGATTTGATTTGCGTTCAAGGGAATATGGGGAAGAGGTGGGAGTTTAAAGAGGACGTTTCTTGAGTTTCACAAATTGGCAAAACAACCGATAACAATGATGGGAGTAACCGCGAATAATACGTCGTATCTAGGAAAGAATCAAGTCATCGGTGCAATACCCGCAGTTTGTAAGCGAAATTCCCAGATTTTCTTATCATTCCCCATTTGTTTAGTTGTTTTTGTTTATCTAGAAATTAGAATATATTTGGTTATCTTTTAGGTAAGGAAAGTCTGATCATGTGAGTATGTGACACTCAGTTCTAGCCGGTGGTAGTGCCCGGCGATAGTGCCACCGGGCGTAATTTCAAGTCAGGATCGCCATCGGGAGAGAGGCATTGGTACATATTCAGCGACAGTGCCCGACAATAGTGCCACTGGGCACAATCCCTTGTCATGATAGCCCTGGAGGGACCAATCTCGGTACATTCCATGTGAGTGCCATGGGAACAATCTCTTGGTAGGGTCACCATCGGCTAGAAACCCTTGTCTCTATTTCTTTTCCACTTAGACCACCCAAATTTATCTTAAGTGCGATTTTTGAACCCATTTGTGCGATTTCTTATCTCCCTCATTCCTTCCGCATTAAATTCGTCCAAGTGGTATTCAAAAGCATTTATTAAGTGTCCCCAAACATTTATTGATGTCCAAGAGTGAAGATTTATGTTAAGATCAAAGCACAAGTTCATCTCCTACATTTCTAGGGTTTTACCAAGTATCTAGGTTTTCTCCAAAAACCTAGCAAGTGAGGTTTTAAGTGTTTTGTAAAAACTAGATACATGCTAATATGACTATCTGAACATATTTCCAAGTCTATTTCAAATACTTCTGGAGACTTGCCTTTATACTTCGATTTGCTGACTTAAATGCTTATTTGAGTATGATTCCTCATATGGAATATGAGAGCCTCACCTTGAGAATTATATTCATATTAAAATGTGTCTATATGGATTTGACCTAAGATTTTGGGTTTTGGTAGGATATTCATGATTTGTTGGGTTTGGCGACTTATTTTGTATAATTAAGCTATGGGAACAAATTTTATGGTTAAATGATTTTATGATGTGTTATATGATTTCACATATGATGGATGGATTTTTACATCACTTATGGATATATGGACTGTAACACCCGTAATTTTCGGATAAGTACAGTTTCGAATCAGTGTGGAAATCGATCTTTTAAGAAAAATATGAAAAACAGGATTTTGTATTAAATCCTAGATTTTATGGTCTTGTTGGATGAGGAATTCAAATACGAGTCCAATGGTCCTTTCCGGAGCGAAAACGGTGCTAAAACGAAGAAGTTATGGCCAAAACAGTGTTTAGGAAGAAATCGGGCGACCAGTGCTTGGCGCAGGTGTTGGTGCTAGTGGATCCGCGTGGAGCGTCTGATGAGCATAAATACGGGATTTTTAGCCCCAAACATCATTTCTTCATATCTCTCTCATTTCAACTTCGATTTTAGTGATTCAAGTTGCTATGGTTCCGTTTTTTAGAGCTTTTCAAGGATCTAGAAAGAGTTTGGAATTTTATTGGAAGATTCAAGAACGTTTGGTGGTGGTAAGCTTCTCATTTCTCACTCCCAAACTCCATCTCTTCTCTCCCAAATCATTTCCTCTTTTTCCCCCTCAAACCCAAACTGATTTTGGGGCTTTTCATGGAGATTAAAGTGTTCCTTCTCCATCATATGTTAGTGGTTTCATCTATGGATGCAAGAGCAAGTTTCATCTCCAACACTAGAGATTTTTTGGGTTTTCTAGGTTTTCAATAAAACCTAAGTGGTAAGTTCATTTCTTCCATTTACAAGCTTCATTATGAGTTATAAATGTTTCATTAATGATCTCCTAGTGTTTTGTTTCTCCAATTTCGGTTTGGATGATTTTGTGAAAAGTTAGGTAAAATTGAGGTTTTGGGTGTAGATGGAGATTTTGTTGGTTGATGTTTGGGAAACAATTATAAATGGTTAAATGTGGTTATTGATGGTTGGAAACTCATGGATCTAGGTCTTTGGAAGATTTGGCCTGAGGATTCGTGTCTCTTCAAATGAGCTTACGTTTGGGGAAAAATCTAGATTTAACCTAATCTAGCAAGGTGAGTTCAAGTTGCTTTGTGAAAACTTTGTATATGCCAAAATGTTATTTTTCCAGGTACTTATGTGTTTTTACATGAAAATTATCAATGGTTGAATTATTTGGTGGGTTTTGCCCCTTTGAAGTATTTATGGTTGTAAATATTGTAAAACACTTATATTTGGAGTTTTTGGGGAAATGTGATAGATAGATCATACATGGAAATCGGTTATTGATTTATGTTATAAATAGAGTCTACTTGTTATGAAAATGCATTTTGTGTATAATTTGGAAACATGCATTTAGTACATTATGGGACGATTTGGAAATGTACGGTGTGAGTCTTTTGGAAAAGAGGGTGGTCCCAACCCAAGGTTCTATTCCGGGGTTTTATGGATTTGAAATATTATTGGCAAAAGTGTGTGTTTCTACGTTTAATCTCATGTTATAACTTTTCATGAATTATCTTTTGAGTCAGTTGAGTTTATGGCTCGGTATTGGATTTTGTTAAGTCTTGAGGACAATTGTCCAGATTTGATAGCTCAAAGTCGAGTTTTGATCATGATTTACGTTATTGGGGAATTGCATGTTTTGAATGCACTGGTTTATTCTTTTGGGGTCGTGTAATGTTTTAGAACCTTGTTAGCTATGGATCCATAGGTATTTGAGCTTCCCAAGTCTCGCGGGCAAGAGATCGGGATGATTGAGCTCAGTTTACGAGACGTTAGTTTCTCTTTTGTAGCACGGAATAGGCATCGGGTTCCATGATAAGTAAGGTGTGGACCTACATGGTCGGGCGTCGTCTGATGGGCAGTAAGGTGTAATTACATATGTGCTTAGCACGGGATAGGAATCGGGTTCCATGATAAGTAAGGCATACCTATATGGTCGGGCGTCGTCTCATGGGCAAGGTGTAATCCCAAATGTGTTGTTGTGGATTTGGAGTGACCCAATGTATAGACCTGGAGTGGTTGAAGTTGGGGGCTCCCTAGTCTCGCGGGCAATAGATCTGGAGTGATTGAGCTCAGTTTACGAGAGTAATACACGTGTGTGTTTTATTGCATAGTAGGTGACCCGCTTTTGTGTTCCGTCACGTGCAATGTATACGGGCCTCCCCCGTCACCGAAAGGTGTTGTTTTGGGTATTTGTGTTTATCCATGTTTTCGGTGACGTATCATATTTATGTGATTTGTTTTCCACGTTATGTTAGTTATGGGTTATGATCTATCCATGTTTGGGATGTCTGGAATTATGACGATTTATTTATGAATTCAATCGTTTTGAGAATCAAATGCCATTTCACCTTTCACGTTGGTTTTGAGGATGAGTCCATTTTGAGAAATCATTTTATATTAAAGATTTCAGCACGGGGTTTGTGTGAGTGGAAAATGGGTGATTTACATCTAAAGAAAACTCTTTTGAAATCATGACTTAAGTTACATCTCTCTCGATTTATGAATTTATATGGTCATGATAAAACTCTTGAACTCACTAGGCGTTAGCCTAACCCTTTTTATTTGTCGGCATGTGCAACAGGCTCAAGTTGGGAGTAGCTTTAGCTACAATGTGAAGTAACGAGTGCTAGTAGAGTGCACGAGAGGTGATTTTGGTTTAGTGAAGTCTTCCGCACTTATTTGGGATTAGCAACTTGTATTGTGTTAAGTAACACCCGGTGTGAATTTAGTCTCTGTAATAAGACTCGAGTTATAATTGTTTGAGGGTAAATCATAGATTTTAATTGAAATGATTTTTATCCTCTTTCGGTTATTTTATTGAAATTAAAGTTAGTTGCTCGTTCCAATTTTGAGGGTGTTACATGGACATCCTCATTTGAAACTACGATTGGAATGACTCTTCAAGTAGGTATTAGGAGGGTAGAGTCTTGAGATGCTATCTGAAAGGGTTGGTGCTAAGAACCACAATGTTTGAGGTGCTACCTTAGAGGTAGGCACTAAGTGTGTGAGCCTTTAGGTGTTATTCTTAGGAATAGACACTAAGGTGAACCCGTTCTTGATGTGAAACTTGTTATAAGTCGTTGGGCATATGGACATTGAGTCTAGAAGCCCCACATGGCAACAATGGAGGTGTGACATACTTTTGTGTTCCCACAACTCTCAATGGATACGAGTCTCCCTTGTGATTTCCAAAGGATGGGTATTTGTGGTCTTATGATCAACATTAAATGTTCCTTTTGATTTGGTAATAATCATAACTTCTCTACTCAAGATTATTTATGTTTGTTCAAAATCACAAGGCTTTCTAGCCTAACACTTGTTGGGTGTCGGCATATATCTCAGGTCCTAGCAGCGAGAGTGCTTAGGTGGTCTTCTAGCCGCCTTAGTGAGCTTTGAGGGAGCATTTAGAGACACCAACTTTTGGAATGAATTTTGGTAGTTTAGGTGACAACCAATTGTAATCTTATTCTCTTATGGAATTAGATTAGGAGGTTGTTATCCTCAAACCTATTTGTTACAAATTGTAATTAATTGGTGTAGTTTAAATTCCCTTTTTTGAGAAAGCTCGTATTTTGATATTTATATACCATATTTCCATTTTTATTTGGAAAATTTTGTTGTCCCATTTTTTGGGTATTACATTCGGCAACTAAAACAAAATCAATTAATTTTCTTACTTTGAGTCTTGTTACGATTTGTTTAATTGTGTGTGTATAAATATATCTTGTTGAAATCGAATGTGTTTTTCCACACATATATGTATAGCTTTTTTTGTTTGATTTTAGATTTGAATTTTCTTCATAGAAATATGGGGAAGAGGTAGGAGTCTAAAGAGGAAGTTTCTTGAGAATTATAAATTGGCAAAACACCCGATAACAATCATGGGAGTAACGGTGAAAAATCTGTCTTCTCTAGGAAAGAAATCAAGTCATCGGCGACTAAAACGGAATTAATTATTTTTTCTTGGTTTGAATCTTGTTAAGGTTTGTTTAAGTGGGCGTGTATAAATTATCTTGTGTAATCGAATGTGTTTGTCCATGCATATATGTATAGCTTTTTGTTTGGTTTTGGATTTGATTTTTGCTCACGGGAATATGGGGAAGAGGAAGAAGTTTCTTGAGTTTTATAAATCGGCTAAACACCCGGTAACAGTTATGGGAGTAAGGGTGAAGAATTTGTCGTCTCTAGGAAAGAAATGGAGTCATCGGCAACTAAAACGGAATCAAATATTTTTTCTTAGTTTGAATCTTGTTACGGTTTCTTTAATTGGGTGTGTATAAATATATCTTGTGGTAAGCAAATGTGTTTTCCTATGTATACATGTATACTTTTTTTTTTGGTTTTGGGTTTGATTTTTGTTCACGGGAATATGGGAAAGAAGTAGGAGTTTAAAGCAGAAGTTTCTTGATTTTTAAAAATTGGTAAAACATGTCTTTGAAATAATTACAAAGTTCATAACGTAGTGAAAAATAAAAATGTCTCTAAGCTAACGAAGATTTTAAACCGTGACCATCTGTATAGTTTTTTCGCTTAAGAAACCTAATTCAAAGTTTCACAAAACCACAAGGACGAAATTTGTAATTTACTTATTTATTTATTAATTTTTTTTTTAAAAATGTTGATTAAATAAAAGTCAATAATGTATATGAGAAGCCATCCATAAAAGTTCACTTCGTGACGCCACATTATTGATATAGATTATGAAATCTCAATAGCGACATTTTAAAACTTTTTATTCAAGAATAGATTATTTGTTTTATAGAACCCGGACATTCGAAAGAAAAGGGGCATCTTCAAATATATATAAATCTTAAACATACATTTTTCATTACGAAATAAAAAAAATATCAATAATTCATACATAATAACTTCTTTGAAGATTTCTATATAAATAATTATTAATAACAAAATTTTAACAAAATATCAATAATTACTAATAATGTATGACTAGGTTACTTCCACAAACCACTAGTTGCCACCCCACTAGACCCTGACATATTATAGGTCCGTGATGAGATATAAAAATGAGCCTTTGATAAGTAAGATTTTTTTTTCAATATGTTGTTTTTTATCATCAGAAATAACATTGAATTCAATAAATACTAATAATTCATATAAAACTCTTTTTCCGAGAATTTCTAGACGCAAAATCAATCAATAATTATTTCTAAATTAATATTATCTATTATATCATTTTTACCTAACATCATAAATTCGTTCCACCGTCAAACACATCATATGATATACCTTTAGTATATAGACCGACATCATTTTATATCACAATGTTGACTATTCAAAATAACACTATATGCAAATTAATATAAATCGGTTGGATTTTCATATCACCTCATACTAATATTTTCACCATTTTAAACTTTTAGGGTTAATACATACTTTTACGAACCATCAATCTTAAAATCAAAAGTTCATGTTGGTTATAACTTGAGATCTTATTCTTGTTGTAGATATAAGATAATACTTAAATTATGTATTCAATATTAGGTAATCAGAAGTCCATAATATATGAAAAAACAATGTTAGTTTTGAAATCCTAAATATAGATATATGGTGGATAGTCTCATAGGGTTGATAATTTTTTCAAAAGGAATGAGCATTTTTAATATATAATAAGAATTCTACTATATTCTAATATAAATGTTTGAACCTTCATATAATGTTAAATTCTTTTTGGGTCCTATTAGATATTAAAAAAAATTGTGTCTTTTTTATTCACTAATTTTTTTGAACTATTACTATATACTTAAAAAGTTTGGGGCTCTAATTTTTGTGGGTTCTTAATATAATGTTAGATTTTTTTGGGTCCTATTAGATACTAAAAAAATTGTCTCTTTTATTAACTATTTTTTTAACTAGTACTATATACTATATAGTATATACTAAAAAAAATTGGGCCCCTCCTTTTTGTGGGCCGTTAATATTATGTTAAATCTGGGTGTGCGTCCGACCCGCCCTCCCCCTGGCACGGCCCTGCCACTAGATCATAGTTAATATATCATTATTAGATATTAAATAAACAAAATTATTCTAAGGGGTCGTTTACAAAACGCTTACCCGAGTAAGTGTTTACCAAGTACATTAGCTTACCGAATGAATATGGCAAGGACCAAGAATCTTACCCTGTAAGAGCGAAAACAAGGATCGAGAGTCGAAAACAAGGACTGATAGTCTTACCCAGTAAGTGAGTGCGACGACTTTTACCACGGTTAGCGATTAACAGCTAAATTGTTGTATACGATGTCATTTTGGTGGACTAAAATCTAACCCGGATAGTAAATGATAGTGTTGAATTTTATCGGTAACCACTTACCCGGGTAAGTGATTAGGTAAACGGCCCCTAAATCACCGATTATAAACGAAATCCTTTAATTATTTTATTCCGTGAACATATAGAAAATATTAAATAAACATAAACATATTCTTTTGTCTTAAATTTTTTACCCTTATTCTTTCTCAATTCGAATATATTCTAAAAGTATCGGAAAATGATATATTAGTCACTCTAGAATAAATATTTTATGATAATATAGTTCATTTTTCTTTCTTAATACACCTTTTGAATATTGTAAAAAAGTTTCACAAATTCACTAACACACGAATTGGATTTTGAATTATACTAAATTATCTAAATAAAAAATTATAATTATAATATATGTTATCAAATAAAAGGTAAATAAATTGAAGTTGATAAAACCGGCAAGGAATTGTCATTTTCTTAAAACCGCAAGTTTATGGCCGCTTGGTGTCATCATATTCTATTCAAACTATCGAAATATGCCAGCAGGTCCTTCAACTTAAACTACTTTAAATATTTAGAACCCAAACATCAAATTAGTCATTATTGGTCCTTCCAGCTCTTCATTCATGTCAACTTTTACCCCATTGTAAATTTAAAGTTCACTATTTGCAGTTGGTTTTACTATTATTTTTACACAAGTATTTGATAATAATGCAATGTTTTTTATTTGTTTCAAAGTAGGTACATTTTCTATTAGTGTAGCATACATAATTGCAAGAATATAAATGGATAAAGTAAAAAAAAAGTTATAAGACTGATCGGATCATCTTATAAAACATAAAGAAAAACTCTAGATATTTGAGAATGTGAAAATTTTGGGTTCACCGGAAAGTTAAACCTATAAGTGAATTTCATCTTTTTTTTGAAACTTTGTATAGATTTAATAACGTAGAACTTAGCAAAAACAATATTAGCAGTTAAAAGGTGCATAGATGTGTTGCTCGTACTGAAAAACTTTAATGATCACTTGAAAATCATAACTATAACAATATAGTAAGTAACCAAGTGTAAGAAGGAGATTATTAGTAATGTTTTACAAGAGCATAATTAATATTAGATAAGATTCAACTAACTAAGGTGCTGTTCGGTTCGTTTGCTGTTAAGACCTGAATGGATATAGCTGTCTGAGTAGATATGGTTGTCTGAGTGTTAACAGATATATTGGTGTTCGGTTGTTGTAGCAAATAAATGGTCTGAATGTCAGAAATGACCATTTTACCCCCAATCTTTATTTTTGTTGGATAAAACACATCATATGTATTTACATGTCAGAAAATCCAAAAACAATGATGAAAATACATATAAAAATTCATATCAATGGAGAAAATTCATATACATCATATGGGTTTTCATATCTGAAAATCGAAAACAAAAGAGAACTTGCAGGTGAACTCCATTCTACACAAATCTTGCAGGTGAACTCCGTTCTACACAAATACAAAACAATGGAGAAAGTCCATATACACAAATCCAATACAGTGGAGAAAATGGCATCAAAATCAAATCTTGCAGGTGAACTCCATTCTACATTCCTTGGAGATAAAGTGCAGATGGAGAAAAGGGAAACCCCAAACTTATGCAGAAGTAGAACAATAGAACCCAGGGGCTTCAATAATTCTTCCACGGGAAAGGAGAAACCACGAACAAATCGACGGAGATAGAGAGGAGATCCAGGAACATATCTACTAGAGAACAAATCGATGGTGATAGAGAGGAGAATCCAGGGTCAATTTGGCTGACGAGTTCTTCGATTAGAAAGGAGAATCCATGAACAAATCGATGGAGATAGAGAGGAGGATATAGGAACAGATCTGCTAGAGAACAATCGATTGCGATATATAGAGAGGAGAATCAAAGAACGATTTGGCCGACAGTGCTTCAAACGGTGGGTGACGACGGGATTAGGTCGAGATGGTGGAGACGACGTGTTTTGAGAGAAGAAGAGAGCGTATAGTCTTTCTTCCAGATGTGGGTTATGATGGGGGGGGGGGGGTTTGATGGAAAATGGGTGGCTGAATGGGGACCAGTGCTATTTTCTAGCTGACCGAATAAGCCATCATTTTAGCCATTCAGTCATAACCGAACACCTTTGTATGGCTGACCGAATAAGCCATACTGGTTATTCAGTCCATTAAGCCACAACCGAACAGCCCCTAAGGGTTCCTATGATCAATTATAGATTACCGATTGTCGATGATCATAGTGGATAAATGTTATCTAGTAATCTTATAAAGACCCAAGATGTATTAGTGTCAAGGTATTTTAGTATTTACTAAATCTGGTTGAGGTACACTTGCCTACGAGTTTGTTGTTGACCTCAATCATGTCAACACCATTATTTACTAGGTGATACAGACTAAGAATGTGACTTTCTTTGAGAGAATTTCTCCAATATTTAGAATCAATTCAAGTGTTCTTGACACCATGACTCACTCCCTTGGCATATTTCTTGCAATATATATTTACAACGTTTTATATAATTAGACTATAGATGGTCGATAAAGATACATGTATGTTTCTTTGTATATGTAGATGTCCATACCCTTTTATGTTATCATTTTCACATATCTAAAGACCATTGTTTCTCAAATCGTAAGAACGTTACGTCATATTAACAGAACATCTCTGTTGATCCAAACCCTTCAGTGATTTGATAATGACTCTCTGAATTACTTAGTGAAAATTGTAAGTAAACAATTTGTATTAATGTTTTGTCATCTAAGAAAATATACTAAGTCTGTTTAGTATGGCTGATGGGAAACATGCACTTTAATTTATACTTCAGCGATGCATGTACATCAGTGAGCCCTGAGCCTGTTCAGTCTCATCGATGACCGATGATAGTTCCATTTGTAATTGTTTACTTATGATCCCTAAAGACAAGATTCGCGACAACTTAGTTCAAAGCTGAAATCGAAGACCAAGCTGACGAACGAGTGACTAAGCGTACTAGTGATCTGATGCGGATATCAGCGAAGCCAAGACTTGTCCATTCCATGCGAAGTTTCAAGTAGAAGACTTCAGCAAACACTGAACTTATCAATCGCTGATAAAGATCTATTCAGCGATCGCTGATCATGAAGCCTGCTCTACAAGTAACTTTTGTCTTATCTCCTTGCACGCCTTTTTGTACGATTTGTCAGAAGGACATCCCTTTGTCCAGGATCGTACAAACCACTCTGCCAACTACATGTTCATCATGCGGCCAAGAAGGGATGTTTGCTAAAGTCAAATCCATGCAACCAACCAGACGCTGCCACGTGTAAAGTTGTAATGACTTGCATTTAGTGCGTGCACTATAAATAAGAAACCCTACTTCATTCGTGAAGAAGCTCTTCCTCGCTGAACTACTTAGTGCAAGAAAATCTTTCCTTAGGTTTTCTTATTTTCTCTCTATTCTTTCTAGTGCAAGAAATCTGTGTGATTCTCTAGTTTGTTTATATTAGGTTTTATACTTGATCTTATTCCGCAACAAACTGTAAGTTGTTTGATTATATCAATAAACAATTTTAAAGATAAAAATCTGTATTTGTATTCAACCCTCCCTTCTACAAACTTGTATAACCCTTCGGGACCAACAAGTGGTATCAGAGCAGATTGAACAAACAATCGTCAGAGAAGTCTCTTAGTGGACTGAAGAAGACAAGAAGAAAGTGGCAATCAACACCAAGGCCAGATCTATCATCTCCATGACTCTTCCTGATGAAGTCTACCATTCCATCATGAATCTAAATAGCTCAAAGGCCATGTGGGACACTATATGTGTTCAATATGAAGTTACAACTGCAGTATGAAAGTTTCATTTTGGATTTTTAATGGAGGTCAGCTTCTTCTCAGGGAGTTTGTCTCTCCCTGTTTCCCATACATACTGCATTGCATCAAAGAATGCAATGAGTGCTTCTCTATCAGCTGGGTTCTTGGGATTAGGCAGAGGAACGAAACATTTTTCCTTTGTATTACCAGGGAGGTTGAGGGCAGACCTGATAGAGCCGGGACTAATCTTGGAGCCACCATGTTCGGTGTCGAAGAGGATGACATTGATTTTCTTTTTGGGGTCTTTGGTAGAGGTTATCTGAGCTCTTCTCGTAGTATACCAGAACTGAGCTAGAAGGTGCCTGTGAGCAGGAGGTCTGGTGGTTGACAGCCGTCGATAGAGGGCAGGTCTGAAGGAAATTGACAGCTTCGCTCAGATGTGTGATCTGCTTCCTTGGAGGAAAGTTGAAGAGGGCATAGGGATTGTTTCCCTGAAAAGTCACTTGCTCTATTTTGAAGTTGACATGAGGCGCTTTGATGAGTTCAATACTTTCAGAGGTAGTAGGAGACTGAGCAGTGGTAGCTTTAGTAGATGCCATTTCTGTTTACAACATATAAACATGAAGAAGATAAAGAGAAGTTCTTGAAGTGAATAAAAGTCCAAAAATAAGGGTTTTTAGGGTTTTGCACATTCCATTTAGAGAAAGAATAGGAGATTAGGGTTTTTCTAGTTTTGAACAAAAATGAAAAACATAGTGAATGTTCTTGTTTTCCAGTGTCCTTTGAAGGAAGGGATTCTGGAAAAACATATGAAATGTCAAGTTTAAGATTTTTATTTTAAACTCGAAGAACAATTTGAAAAACAGATTGTGTTTATAAAACCATGAAGAAAAATGATTTCATTTTTAGAAAGTTAGTTTGTTTGATCTTTTAGAACCAAGAATAAGATCGAAAATAAGTTTGTTTAAAGGAAAATAACAGAAATATTAACCTTTAGCGTTGAAGAAGATGAAGATGAACAGTTTCTAGAGAAAATAAGTTCAAATGCAACAGTGTTCTTGCTCGAGAGAGATGATGTTCGCGTAAAAGGTAAAAATATAAACTCAAATGGGTTTATATAGTGAGAGTAGAGAGAGAAAAACTATGAGCGGGAAAGTTTTTCATGATGACACGGACACGTCCCTTGAATTTGATTGGACAAGGAAAACGAAACGGGCGAACGTGTCAGAGAAAAGAGTGCCACGGTCTATCTGTTGTGATGACGTCACTAACGTCCTTTCACATCTTAAGGTGTCTCTGAGGATTTGGAAAACTCAGGGACAATTTGAAAACGTGAAGCACTGATTAGAAGTATCAGTGTTATTTAGAAATTTCAAATGAACCACTGAAAGGAAGAGATATTCAGCGATGCAATTTGTTTAAAAATCTTGCATTCATAGGCGAACGTCAGCGAGTAAGAGAGAACATACCTTGATATCAGCGAATCAATTTTATTGAGAGAGAGGGTGATTAATAGAGTTATACAAATTCAATGTATCACTGATCAAATGTGAACCGCTAAAGATTTTACTCTTCTAGGTTCAGCATTCCAAGCTCGCTGATGAGAAAGTTCAATCTTGTCTCATCAAGAGGTTTGGTGAACAGATCAGCTAACTGAAAGTCAGTTGGGATAAAATGAAGTTCTATATCACCATTCATCACATGATCTCTGATAAAATGATACCTGATTTCGATGTGTTTGGTCTTTGAGTGTAACGTTGGATTGTTGGTTATAGCGATGGCACTAGTGCTGTCGCAATAGATTGGAATTTTGGAGAGCTGAAGGTCATAGTCCAGTAGTTGATTTCTCATCAACAAGACCTGAGAACAATAGCTTCCAGCGGCTACATATTCAGTTTCAGCGGTTGAGGTGGACACTGAGTTTTTCTTTTTACTTGTCCAACTCACCAGCTTTCCACCAGGAGCTGACAGCCTCCTGTGGTGCTTTTCCTATCCAATTTACATCCTGCAAAATCACTATCTGAATAGGTGATTAGATCAAACCCTGAGTCTTTGGGATACCAAAGACCTAGGTTAGGAGTACCCTTAAGGTATCAAAAGATTCGCTTTACAGTGATTATGTGAGATTCCTTAGGTTCGGCTTGATATCGTGCACACAAACAGGTTGCGTACATAATATCAGGTCGGCTAGCTGTAAGATACAAAAGAGAGCCGATCATCCCACGGTACGCTGTGACAGTAACAGGTTTTCCTGAAGGATCCTTGTTTAGTGTCAGCGGCAGTGCCATAGGGGTTTTCATAGCTGAGCTCTGAGTTAAATTAAATTTTTTCATCATATCTTTAACATATTTTCCTTGGTGAATAAAAGTTCTTTTTTCATTCTGCTTGATTTGAAGATCAAGAAAATAGGTTAGCTCACCCATCATACTCATTTTATATTCAACTTTCATTCTTTCAGCGAAACGAGTACATAGATCAGGGTTAGTGGAACCAAATATAATATCATCGACATATATTTAAACAAGAATAATATAACCTTTTACTTTCCTGAAAAATAGAGTTTTATCGATTTTACCTCGCTCAAAATTTTCAATATGGAGATAAGAAGAAAGAGTGTCATACCATGCACGAGGAGCTTGCTTTAAGCCGTAAAGTGCCTTATCCAGTTTATAAACATAACCTGGATGCTTAGGATCTGAGAATCCTGGAGGTTGTTCCACGTAGACTTCTTCGTTCATCTTTCCATTGAGGAACGCTGATTTAACATCCATTTGATAAACATTGAAGTCTTTGTGTACAGCGTAAGCTAAGAATAGATGAATGGCTTCTAGTCTTGCCACTGGGGCGAATGTTTCATCGTAATCTATACCTTCCTCTTGTCTGTACCCCTGAGCAACAAGACGAGCCTTGTTGCGGGTTACAGTTCCATGTTCATCCAAGTTGTTTCGATAGACCCATTTAGTGCCTATCACTGACTTATCGGATGGTCGTGGAACGAGCTTCCAAACTTTGTTTTCTTTGGAATTCTGTCAGCTCTTCTTGCATAGCGCTGACCCAGTTTGGATCTCTGAGGGCGTCATCTGTTTTATTTGGTTATATCAGAGAAATAAAGTTAACAAATAAACAAATATTACCTGCACTTCGTCGAGTCTGAATACCAGCGTTTGGATCACCAAGAATTTGATCAATAGGGTGATTAATAGTCCATCGATGAGCTAGAGCATAAGTCACTGAATCAATCTGAACTTCTGGAGGAGCTAAAGATGAGGCTTCAGCAACTTCTGGTATATCAGCCAAGTGAGGAAGAGATTCAGTTGTTACTTCATTCACCGATTGCTGAGAAGTAGATGGTATGTCTGAGGTAGAAGGTTCATAAGCAGGCATAGTATTGAGAGGAATAGCCGAGACCCATGAGGATTCAGCTTCACTTGTCTGCATGCTTGGGATGATAATATGATCATCATCTTCAGCGGTATGAGTATGAGTTGGAGGGATAGGAGCATCTTCTGAATCACCAAGATGAGAAAACATCCATTGATTCAGTTCTTCAGTATCAGCAGAAGGTCTAGAGTTCGCTGAACGGGATTCGTCAAAAGTGACGTGGATTGTTTCTTCTACAGTTTGTCTTCTTTCATTGAAGACTCTGAAGGCTTTAGAGACTGAAGAATATCCAAGAAAAATTCCATCATCAGTCTTAGGATCAAACTTTCCAAGAGCATCTCTGTTGTTCAGTATGAAACACTGACATCCAAAGATGTGAAGAAAGCTAATTGAAGTCTTTCTCCCATGGAAAAGTTCATAGGCTGTCTTCTCGAATCTTCTGATCAGCGACCTGTTTTGAGTAAAACAAGCAGTGTTGACAGCTTCTGCCCAAAACTGAGTAGGTAGATAAGAATCGCTGATCATTGAACGTGCGGCTTCGATGATAGTTCGATTTCTTCTTTCAGCGACCCCATTTTGTTGTGGTGTTCTCACCGAGGAAAAGTTGTGAGAAATACCCTTGCTTTCAAAGAAGGAATCAAGCGAACTATTTTTGATTGCAGTACCATGATCACTCCTTATAGAGTGAACGGTCATGTTGTTCAGGACTTCCATTTTCCTGACGAAAGTGATGAGTTCTTCAGGGGTGTCACTCTTGGAACGGAGAAACATTACCCAGGTATAGCGAGAGAATTCATCAACTATGACCAATGTATATTTCTTTCCAGCGATGGATTGTTTGTTAACAAGGCCAAACAAATCCATATGGAGACGTTGTAGAGAAGATGACACTGAGGAAACTTGCTTAGATTTGAAGCTTGCCTTGGTTTGTTTCCCTTTCTCACACGCTGAACATAGAGACTCCTTAGCGTATGAGTGTTGCGGTAGACCAGTAGCCAATTCTTTTGAAGAAAGAGTATTTAGTGTCTTGAAGTTTAGATGGGAGAGCCTCTTATGCCATAGCCAGTTGACATCAGATGAGGCTTTTGAGAAGAAACAGGAAATCTCAGTGGTTGTAGAGTCCATGTTTATAACGTAAACATTTTCCATATGGTATCCGCTGAGAGATATCTTCTCCTTTTTGTCAGTGACAAAGCAGGATTCCTTAGTGAAAATCACTTTGTTATCCTTGTCACACAGCTGACTGATGCTTAGAAGATTATGCTTCAGTCCTTCAACATATGCGACTCTTCTGAAGGTTGTTGTACCATTAGAGAGTACACCAAACCCTCGGGTATAGCCTTTTCCGTTTCCACCGAAGGTCACTGAGGGACCCTTCTCTTCCTTATACTCAATGAGCAGGTTTTTCCTTCCAGTCATGTATCTAGAGCATCCGCTATCGAGATACCAGATACCCATCTTAATCTGCAAACAAAGGAAGATTAGTTTGACTTGGGCACCCATTTCACCATGGGCCCACACTTGTCAGTGGTGGTAGAGGAAGTGGAAGGTTCAGCAATCTTCGCAGCATTTGAAGATTCAGCTTCCGAACTAGTCTGATTCACCTTAACTTGATTTACACCAGGATTGGTCTTCTTTGCCTTGGGGGATTGATCTTCACCTTAGCTAATTTTTCAGCTTTCGTGGCTGTGGGGCACTTACTAGCAATGTGATCGGTAAGTCCACAGTGATAACATTTCCTATAGCTAAAATTAGCTTTAGGACCATTTGCATGCTTAGCCGAGATTTTTAAATGAGCAGGGCCAGCACCAAGTATACCTTTGGCATTGGAAATGGGAGGAACAATCAGTTCTTCAGATTTCTTACCAATTATATCCACTCTGATTATAGGAGTAGATCGCTGAACGAATCCATGGATCTTGTTATTAGAAGTAGAGGGATAATTCACTGAAGCTTTAGAAGCATTCAGCTTAGGTACAAAGGTACCCTTCTGAGGTTTTTGGTTGAAAACCTTTTCTTTTCCTTTACCTTTAGAGATTAAGGTAGGTTTTTCCTCAGGGATGGGGTTTTTAGAAGAGGAACACTGAGATGAGGAGGTGTCAGGGACTGAGGATACGAACGTTCCAAATTTGAGCATGGAACGATCAGTGGTTGGTTCTAAAATATCAGCTTTATAACCAAGTCCACTCTTATCACTCAGGGGAATCCGAGACTTTATAATCTCAGTGATCGTTGTTGAGGATTTACACCATCCTTCAACAGTAGCCTTTTTAGCTTTTAATGCAGCGATAGCTTCTTCACGCTTAATTTTGACTATCTGATTTTTATGGACCTGATCTTTTAAATCTTATTCAATTTTAGAAAGCTTTTCTATTTGAAGGTGACAGTTTCTAAGCTGTTCATCGAGGTCAAGGTTTTGATTTTCAACTATGGTCTTGCCATTCATGGCATCATATAAATTTACAGTCAGAAGTTCGATTTTCCGAAGACTATCAGCTTCATTAATATCTGAAATATTAGTAAAGAAGGAAGTTGATACCTTAGAGGTAAAAGATGAAGTAGAGGGAATTTCAGAATTTTCTTCCTCTTCCTCTATTTTGGCCATGAGGCAGAGATTGGCCTCATCATCATCTTCAGAGTCAGATGATTCTTCAGTGTCAGAGGCAACCCAGTCGAAGTCAGCGACTAAGCCTTTGCCTTTCTTCTTAAAGCTTTTCAGCTTTGAATATTTTTCTTTCAGCTTCTTGTACTTGTCATCTCTAGCCCTGGGGTTAGAGGATTTCTTGTAGGAAGAAGATGAGGGTTTGTAGACTTTCTTAGACCTGCATTCACTAGCAAAGTGTCCTACTTTTTCACAGTTAAAGCAGGTAGCAGTTGCCTTATCAACAGGGGTTGATGATTTTGGCTTGTTAGTAAGCGCAAGAGGTTTATTTCTTCTGAAGTTACTCTTTCTGGAGAGTCTCCTGAATGTATTAGTCAGGAGTGCCAGAGATTCATCAAGATCTAAAGGATCAACATCTGATGAGCATTCAGAGTTAGTTTCCAACTCAGTGATCGTGATAGTTGATCGCTGAGTGGAAGGTGACTCTGAGAGTAAAGCAACATGTGTGCTTTTGGAATCTTTTACAAGATTCTTCTTCAGATGACACGACTGCTCATGATTGAGCATAGTGCCAAATAAGGTAGAGAGAGTCATAGATTTTAGATCCTTTGATAGCTTGACACACATTGAATAATTGTCCCAGCTTTCAGCTATACATTCTAGAAACTTTGTCAGGATCTCAAAGTTAGAATATTCCTTACCAACAGTGTTGATCCAAACCCTCAGTGATTTGATAATGACCCTCTCTTATATACTTAGTGAAAATTGTAAGTAAACAATATGTATCAGAGTTTCACTATCGCTGATACGTACTAAGATCTTCCAGTACCGCTGATAGGAACTCTCGCTCTTTAGATTAAACATTCAGCGAAACTGTTCACCATAATACTCTGAGTCTGTTCAGTACTTATGGTGATCGCTGATAAGTTAGTTGTTTACTTATGATCCCTGAAGACAAGTTTCACGTCAACATAGGTTCTACGCTGAAGTCGAAGATCAAGCTCAAGAACCAGCGACAAGTCTCCTAATGAACTGATGCGGATCAGCGAAGACTCAGATTTGTCCACTCAACGTGAAGTATCAAGTACAAGACTTCAGCTATCGCTGAACTCTATCATTCGCTGATGAAGAATGATAGATCGCTGAATCATCGAAAAGCTGATCATGAGGTCTTCCGTACAAAGTACTTTTTGTCTCATCCACCCTTGCACTACTTCGTACGATATGTCAGAATTGAACCTCCTTATTGTCTGAAATCGTACAACCACTCTGATACTACACTGCTCAAACATGCGGCTACTAAGGTTGTCAACAAATGTCAATGACATGCAACCAATCAGCTGCTGCCACGTGTAAAGTGTAAACTGCAATGCATTAAATGCATGCAGTATATAAGAAGAAGAACTCACTTCATTTTGAAGTAACTTGCTAACTCTGGACAAGTTCATCCTTCTTATCTTGAGATAGGTTATTATTAGTAATTTCCTTCTCCTTCTTAGTGCAAGAAACTTAGTGTTCCAACTTGTTTAGATATAAGATTTATCCTTAATCTTGTTTCCGCAAGAAGCTGTAAATTGTTAATGATTTATCAATAAACAATTTAGAAAAGTAAAATCTGTGTGTTTGTATTCAACCCCCCCCCCCCCCCCCCCCCTTCTACAAACTTGTATAACCCTTCGGGACCAACAAGTGGTATCAGAGCAGATTTGTTTAAACTCATAAACAAGATCTAATCTATACTAAGATTTCTCTTCCTTGCTATTTCTGAAAATGGCCACCAACACAAACACAAACTATATAGACAATGGTTCTCTTGCAAAACCCCCTAGATTCTCCAGAGATAATTTTAATCTATGGAAAAATAGGATGACTCTCTTCCTAGAAGGTGTAGACCCTACTATGCCTTATTATCTTGAAAACGGCCCATTTATTCCTGTAAGAATTGATGCCGCAGTACCTGCCGCTGAGAATAGACCTGCTATTCCAGAAAGGCTGGTACCCAAAGATGTTCATACGTGGACTGACGAAGATAAGAAGAAAGTGGCTATCGACACAAAAGCCAGATCCATACTATCCATGGCTCTTCCTGACGAAGTCTACCATTCCGTCGTGAACCTGAAATCCTCAAAAGCCATGTGGGACACAATATGTGTTCAGTATGAAGGTACTGCTGAAGTCCAGGACACTCGAAAGATCAACTTGGTAAGACAGTATGAAAGTTTCATTTGTGGTAAGAATGAGACTCTCTCTGAAGTTCACCAACGTTTTAATTTGCTTAATAATAGATCTGAAAACTGTTGGTAAGGAATATTCTAACTTTGAAGTGCTGCCAAAGTTTCTAGAATGTTTACCTGAAAGCTGGGACAGTTATTCTATGTGTCTCAAGCTGTCAAAAGATCTAAGATCAATGAATCTTGCTACCTTATATGGCACAATGCTGAATCATGAGCAATCAAGCCATCTTAAGAAGAATCTTGTAAAAGATTCCAAAAGCACCCATGTTGCTTTAATCTCAGAGGAACCTTCCACTCAGCGACCCTCGGTCACTATCACTGAGTTAGAGAGTAAGTCTGAAAGGTCATCAGATTCTGACTCTTCAGATGATGATGAATCTTTGGCTCTCCTAACTAAAAAGTTCAGGAGATTCGCCAAAAAGAAAATGTTCAGAAAGAACAAACCTCTTTCTATAACTGATAAGCCAAGATCACCAGCTACTGTTGATAAGGCTACTGCTACTTGTTTTAACTGCGAAAAGATTGGACATTTCACTAACGAGTGCAGGTCTAAGAAAGTATCGAGAAACTCAGTGTTTCCCAAGAAATCTTTTATTCCAAGGAATAAAGATGACAAATATTCTAAGCTGAAAGAAAAATATGCAAAGCTGAAAAGCTTCAAGAAGAAAGGCAAAGGCCTGATGGTTTATGATTGGGCTGCTTCAGAAGAAGAAGAATCATCATCTGACTCTGAAGATGATGAAGCCAATCTCTATCTTATGGCAAAGATTGAGGATGAGGAAGAAAGTTCAGACATTCCCTCTACTTCAACCTCTGCTATTCAGGTATCACCTTCCTTCTTTACAAATATTTCAAATATTGATGAAGCTGATAGTCTCCGCAAAATCGATCTCTTGACTAGAAGCTTATATGAAGCCATGAATGGCAAAACTATAGATGAAAACCAAAACCTTGATCTCGCTGAACAACTTAAAAACTGTCACCTTCAAATAGAAAAGCTTTCTAAAATTGAAGAAGTTTTTAAAGATCAAGTGCATTTAAATCAGCTAGTCAAAATCGAACGAGCTGAAGCTATCGCTGCTTTGAAAGCTGAAAAGGCTACTGTTGAAGGATGGTGTAAATCTTCAACAAAGAACACTGAGATAATTAAGTCTCAGATACCCCTGAGTGATAAACGTGGTCTTGGTTACAAATATGAAACTCAAGAACCAACCACTGATCGTTCGATACTCTTATTTGGAACTTTCGTATCCTCACTGGCTGACACTTCATCCTCTCAGTGTTCGTCCTCCAGACCGCCTATCCCTGAGGAAATCTCTGCCTCTTCAAAAGGTAAAGAGAAAATGGTTTATCCAAAACCTACCTCTGTCTTTAAAGATAAAGGTAAAGGAATTGCGTTGAACCAAAATCCTCAGAAGGGTACCTTAGCACCAAAGCTGAATGCTTCTAAAGCTTTAGTGATTTATTCCTCTGGATCAAGAAATCAGATCTCTGGATCTACTCAGCGTGGGTCTATTCAGCGATCTACTCCTAGACTCAGAGTGGATGTCCTTGGTAAGAAATCTGAAGAACCAAGTGTTCCTCCCATTTCTAAAGCCAAACGCTTATTTGGTGCTGGTCCTTCTAATTCAAAATCTAAAACTCAGCATTCAAATAGTCCTAGAACTATTTTTAGTTATAGGAAATGTTATCACTGTGGACTCACTGATCATATTGCTAGTAAGTGCCCCACAGCCACCAAAGCTTATAAGATAGCTAAGGTGAAGATTGCCCCCAAGGCAAAGAAGACCACTGATGTTAAGAAATTAACCAAAGTGAAGACTAACAAAGCTGAATCTTCAAATGCTGCGAAGATTGCTGAACCTTCCATTCCAACTGCTTCCACTGACAAACGTGTACACATGGTTAAGTGGGTACCCAAGAAAAACTAATCTTCCTTTGTGATGCAGGTTCAGAAGGGTATCTGGTATCTCGATAGCGGATGCTCTAGACACATGACTGGAAAGAAAAGCATGCTCGCTGAATACAAGGAAGAGAAGGGTCCCTCTGTGACTTTCGGTGGAAATGGAAAAGGACATACCCGAGGGTTTGGTGTACTCTCTAATGGTACAACCACCTTCAGAAGAGTCGCATATGTTGAAGGGCTGAAGCATAATCTGTTAAGCATCAGTCAGCTTTGCGACAAGGATAACAAAGTAATCTTTACCAAGGAATCCTGCTTTGTCACTGACAAAAAGGAGAAGATAGCTCTCAGCGGTTATCGTTTGGAAAATGTTTATGTAATAAACATGGACTCAACAACCACTGAGAACTCCTGTTTCTTCTCAAAAGCCTCATCTGATGTCAACTGGCTATGGCATAAGAGGCTCTCTCATCTAAATTTCAAGACACTGAACTCTCTTTCTTCAAAAGAGTTAGTTGCTGGTCTACCTCAACACTCATATGCCAAAGAGTCTTTATGTTCAGCATGTGAGAAAGGGAAGCAGACCAAAGCAAGCTTTAAATCAAAGCAAGTCTCCTCAGTGTCATCTCGTCTACAACTACTCCATATGGATTTGTTTGTTCCTGTTAACAAACAATCCATCGCTGGAAAGAAATATACACTGGTCATAGTTGATGAATTCTCTCGTTATACATGGGTTATGTTTCTCCATTCCAAGAGTGACACCCCTGAAGAACTCATCACCTTTGTTCGAAAGATGGAAACCCTGAACAATTTGACCGTTCGCTCAATAAGGAGTGATCATGGGACTGAATTCAAAAACAGTTCTCTTTATTCCTTCTTTGAGAGCAAGGGTATTTCTCACAACTTTTCTTCAGTGAGAACACCACAACAAAATGGAGTCGCTGAAAGAAGAAATAGAACAATAATTGAAGCTGCACGTTCAATGCTCAGCGATTCTCACCTGCCTACTCAGTTTTGGGCATAAGCTGTCAACATTGCTTGTTTTACGCAAAACAGGTCACTGATAGTCAAAAGATTCAATAAAACAGCCTATGAACTATTTCATGGGAGAAAGCCTTCAAGCAGCTTTCTTCACATCTTTGGATGTCAGTGTTTCATACTGAACAACAGAGATGCCCTTGGAAAGTTTGATCCTAAGGCTGATGATGGAATCTTTCTTGGATACTCCTCAGTTTCCAAAGCCTTCAACGTCTTTAATCGAAGAAGACAAACTGTTGAAGAAACAATTCACGTCACGTTTGACGAGTCCCGTTCAGCGAACTCTAAACCGTTCGCTGATACTGAAGAACTGAATCAATGGATGTTTTCTCATCATGGTGATTCAGAAGATATTCCCACTCCTCGTGCTCACACAGTTGAAGATGATGGTCCAACTATCATTCCAAATATGCAGAATAGTGAAGCTGAAACATCATGGGTCTCAGTTGTTCCTATAAACACTATACCTGCTTCTGAAACCAATATCTCAGATATTCCATCCACTTCTCAGCAATCAGTGAATATAATGACAACTGCATCCATTCCTCTCTTGGCTGATACTCCAGACGTCGCTGAAGCTTCATCTTCAGCTCCTCCAGTTCAGGTTGGGTCAGCGTCTCACGCTCCGGCTCAGCGATGGACTATAAATCACCCAATTGATCAAATTCTTGGTGATCCAAACACTGGTATTCAGACTCGACGAAGTGCAGGTAATATTTGTTTATTTGTAAATTTTATTTCACTAACTGAACCAAAGAAAGTAGATGATGCCCTCAAAGATCCAAACTGGGTCAGCGCCATGCAAGAAGAGCGGACAGAATTCGAAAGAAACAAAGTTTGGAAACTTGTTCGAAGACCAACTGACAAAACAGTGATAGGCACTAAATGGGTCTATCGAAACAAGTTGGACGAACACGGAACTGTAACCCGCAACAAGGCTCGTCTTGTTGCTCAGGGATACAGACAAGAGGAAGGCATAGATTATGACGAAACATTTGCTCCAGTAGCAAGATTAGAATCTATTCGTCCATTCTTAGCATACGCTGTACACAAAGACTTCAAAGTATATCAGATGGATGTTAAGTCAGCGTTTCTAAATGGAAAGCTGAATGAAGAAGTCTATGTGGAACAACCTCCAGGATTCTCAGATCCTAAGCATCCAGGTTATGTTTATAAACTGGATAAGGCACTTTATGGCTTAAAGCAAGCTCCACGTGCATGGTATGACACTCTTTCTACTTATCTCCATATTGAAAAATTTGAGCGAGGCAAAATAGACAAAACTCTATTTTTCAGGAAAGTAAAAGGTCATATCATTCTTGTTCAAATATATGTTGATGATATTATATTTGGCTCGACTAACCTTGATCTCTGTACTCGTTTCGCTGATAGAATGAAAGATGAGTATAAAATGAGCATGATGGGTGAACTAACATATTTACTTGGTCTACAGATAAAACAAAATGAAAAAGGAACTTTCATTAATCAGGGAAAGTATGTTAAAGATATGCTGAAGAAATTCGACTTAACTGAAAGTTCAGCTATGAAAACCCCTATGGCACCACCACTGACACTTGATAAGGACACTAAGGGTGTTCCTGTCAATGTCACGCTGTACCGTGGGATGATCGGCTCACTATTGTATCTTACAGCTAGCCGACCCGATATTATGTTTGCAACATGCTTGTGTGCACGATATCAAGCTGAACCTAAGATATCTCATATGAAAGCTTAAAAGCGAATTTTTCGATATCTTAAGGGTACAACGAATCTAGGTCTTTGGTATGCCAAAGACTCAGGATTCGATTTAATCGCCTATTCAGATAGTGATTTTGCAGGTTGCAGAATGGATAGGAAATGCACCACAGGAGGATGTCAGCTCCTGGGTGGGAAGCTGGTAAGTTGGACAAGTAAAAAGCAAAACTCAGTGTCCACTTCCACAGCTGAAGCTGAGTATGTAGCCGCTGGAAGCTGTTGTTCTCAGGTCTTGTGGATGAGAAATCAACTACTGGACTATGACCTTCAACTCTCTAATATTCCAATCTATTGCGACAGCACAAGTGCCATCGCTATAGCTAATAATCCAGTGCTACACTCAAAGACAAAACACATCGAAATCAGGTATCACTTTATCAGAGATCATGTGATGAATGGTGATATAGAACTTCACTTTATCCCAACTGATTATCAGTTAGCTGATCTGTTCACCAAACCTCTTGATGAGACAAGATTCAACTTTCTCATCAGCGAGCTTGGAATGCTGAACTTTGAAGGATAAAATCTTCACCAGTTCACATTTGATCAGCGATAGGATAAAATCAACTTGTATAACCCATTCTATCCTCCTCTCTATCCTGATTCGCTGATATCAAGGTTTGTTTTTCTCTCTGACAAATCGCATGTAAATGCAAGATTTCAAAACAAATCTCATCGCTGAGTATCTCTTCCTTATCAGCGATACTTTGAAATTTCTTAAAACCAACTGATATTTCTATTCAGTGCTTCATGTTTTCAAAAGTGTCCCTGAGTTTTTCAAAACCTCAGAGACAACCAAGAATATGAAAGGACAGTTGTGACGTCATTACAACGGATAAACCCATACACGTTCTTCTTTCTGACACGTTTGCACGTTTCGTTTACTTGTCAATCAAATGCAAACACGTGTCCGTGTCATGATGAAAATCTTTTCCCGCTCAAGATTTTCTCTTTCTAAAATCTCTCTATATAAACAAATTCTTCGTTTATATTTTTCTCTTACGCGAACTTCTCCTCCAAGCAAAGAAAGAATTCACTGTTGCATTTGGCTTTCGATTTTCCTAGAACAACTGTTCATCTTCTTCAAACATCAAAGGTTAATATGTTCTTATTATTTACCAAATGCAAATAACTTGTTTCTGATCTTCTCATTGTTTTAACAAGATCAAACAAAAGAACTTCTTAAAAATAAAATCATTTTCTTTCATGGTTTTATGAACACAACCATTTCATGGTTGTTCTTCTAGTTTAAATGCAAAAATCTTAAACTTGTTCTTCACACATTCGTTTTTCCAGAATCCCTATCTTCAAAGGAAACTGGAAAACAAGATTTTTATTGGGTTTGAAATTTCGTTTAAAAAAAAAACCCTAATCTTCATTAAGACATTTTGTCTGAATGAAATGGACAAAATTCGAACCATCTTATTGGAAAATCTTTCCACATTAAGATTATTCTTATTTGTTAATCCTTTGGTTGAACTGATAATACAGAGAATGGCATCTTCTGACATTCCCAAGAACACCAACGCTGAAAACACTTCTGCTGATGACACTGCTGAGGAAATGGACATATTCAAGGCTCCTCAAGTCAAATTTTCCCTTGACAAACTGGATTGGACTAAGGTGAACAACCTCTATGCGCTTCTCGAGTTTCCTCCTCGAAAGCAAGTCACACATCTAGCTGATGCTGTGAACTTCCTAAAGAATTGATGCATCTCCACAGCCCTGACCATAACACCTCCTGCACATCAGCTTTTGCTCTCACAATTTTGGTATTCAGCTAGACACTCTCAGCTACCCTCAGCCAAATACCCCTCCAAAACAATCGATTGCATCCTCTGCGATATCGAATATGGCACCATGAAGATTACCCCTGCCATAATTCGCAAAGCTCTCAGCCTTCCCATCGCCACCAAGGAAAAACCCTTTGTTCCCCTCTCTGACCCCAAGAAAAACTCAGACAGGGAAGCCATCATTGCATTTTTCGATGCAATGGGCTATGTATGGGAAATCGGCAGAGACATGAAGCCCGAGAAGAAGCTGACGATTATCAAGAAATCGAAAATGCCCAGCGAGATGAATTTCATCTCTGCCCATTTGATCAGCTGCATGACTGCCAAGTGCGGCTCCTCTGACCAAGCCACTAAGCCTCAGCAAGCAATGGGATATGCTTTGCTGAAAGGTCTCAACATAGACTGGGCATCGATTATCTATGATGACCTGGTTCTCAGAGTGGACACCGTCGCTGACAGACCTCCATGGGTTCCATATCCTCGGTTCATCAGCGCTATTTTACAAAGAGGCCTGAAAGACAGCTACCCAGAAGAGGGTGACCTGAAACTCTCTCAAGTCGGCCCTAAAATAATCGACTTCAAACCAGTGGCGAATGAGGTACGTCTTTCTACACTCTTGACTCTTCTTAACCCTACTACTTCTTCTACTTCTGCAGCTCCTTCAGCGGACAAACCCACCGCTGATACCCCAGCTGCTACCTCCATTCCTCTTAAAAGGAAACATTCTGACACCCACCTTGGTTCCAAAAGAACTAAAAAGACCAAGGAGCAACCCAAGCAATCTCCTGCTAAAAACTCCTCAGCTCCTCCTGTTGAGCTGAAGGAAAGTTCAGTGGTACGCTCTGCCACACCTGAACAAGCCATCCCTTTAATCCCGACCTCAGCATCTCCAAACGTTGAGGTTACAAACTTGGAAACTACCCAACCTCCCTCAGTCTCTCAAAAGACTGATGAAGTGATTCTCAGCGATTCCAACGCTGAACTCGGTAACCAACCTCCTTTCTTACCCCTCGCTTCTCCCTCCACTCATTTGGACCCCACTCCAGTTATCACAGCTGCACCTGTCATTCCTCCAGGAGCTAAAGGAACGACGGAAGTAGGACCTGCAGAGCTGTCCATACGTCCACGTACTCTCGTTGACGATATGGAACTTTACTCAGGAACCCGTGATTTTGATGAATTCACCAATCCTCCTGCAGGTACTCACCAATCCCTATACACTGTTACTAAACCCCAAACTTCTGAGCTTTCCTCTATTCACAAGTTTTTATATGTTACAGGTCCTAATTTAAGAGACATCAACACGTCTCTGAAGACAATAGAGACAACGCTGACTGGTCTCACGTCTACTCTTTCCGGCAACTCTTCTGCTGTAACAACCGCTGGAGAAAATCTCTTAAAACTTACAACCGAAGTCGGAAAGAATGCCTCCAAAGCTGACTTGGAGAAGGTTGATCAATCATTGAGCAACTTTGCCAAAGTTCTCGCTGACATCTACACAGGCTACCTCGACATCAAGAAATATGTAGACACCATGTCCAGCGAAGTCACAACGCTGAAGACATCGGTTGGCACACTCGAAGGTGATATGTCTGCTGTAAAGACTGATGTCAGTTCAGTAAAAACTGATATGAGTTCTGTGAAGACTGATGTCAACACAATGAAGAATGACATCTCTTCAATTCAGAACTTGTTGAAGCAGATTCTGACCAACACGACCGCCCCTGCACCTGCCCCTGCACCTCCATCTTTTACTACGGCGGATCGTGCTGAACTTGTGAAGATCAATCCTGGTATTTCTGACATGGAAAACATATTATCAACGATTGAAATGTATATAGGGATCCCTGGCCAAGAAGACAGGGAAACCACACAAGCTGCTGAATCTTCTCATTCCTCCCCCAGTCATCATGATAAAGAGGGGGAGAAGAGCGCTGAAGACCTCTCCAAGAGCGCTGAAGACCTCTCCAAAAGCGCTGAAGACCTTTCCCATGATGAATCTATCAGGGGAGAGAAGACTGAAGATCTTAGCTTCACTGAAGAGGGTGAGAAGACAATTGAAGCTGAAGCAGCCGCTGGACCTCAGGGAGATGAAAACCCTGAGGGAACCGAGAAGCTCGCCTCTGTATCTGAGGGGGAGTAACTCGAAGAAGAAGCTGAAGAAACTGAGTCTGAAGCTGAAGATGAAGAAGCCATCGATTTTTCTGATGTTGAACCATCCTCTTCTCCAAAGAATGATGATGACGAAGATGACGATGATGATGATTCTTTTATCGTCAAGCCTGCTCAGAGAACTAAAGCTCTTAAAGGGATTCTGATAAATGAACCTTCAGGGGAGCGGACAACGACAAAGCCATCAGCATCTGAAGCTGACAAAGGCAAAGGAAAAGGTGTCGCTGAAGATGAAAATCTGATGATCTTGCTTAACAAGCCGGTTTGTCAGGTACATTAATCTTACACAACATCCCTCCTCTATACACTTTATCAGTTCTCTACCTCCGCAAACCTATATACACAATCCCATTCTTTTCATCTCTGTTCTACCCATGTTCTTACTTGTAAGATCGTTGCGTTTCAGCTAGTCCTCTCCCCTGTTTGAGGATATCGCTGAAGTTCCTACAGCTGCGACTTCAACAACAATCCCAGCTCTCAACGCTGAAGAAATAATCCCAGTCTTGGACTTGATCTCTGAGACTGATGAACCTGAAGAACAGACTCTCTCTCACAAAAACAGACCTTCCTTGGCTCCTCAAAAGCTAAGTGAAGAGGATCAAAAAAAGAGAGATGCAATGATCAAGAGACTCGAAGATCAGCGAATCATTCTGAAGCGTGATCAACTTCCTTCCGTTCCTCCAAAGTTCAGAGTTTCCCAAAAGGAATACAAGGAACACCTCAGAGTTGAACGCTTAATCGCTGAAAGAAATGAAGCTGAAGAAAAACATAGAGAATATGCCATCAAGCTTACTCAACGATCAATAAAAGACCCCAAGCTGAAAAGAGTTCCCATTGATGTTCAACGTCAGCTATGGGATGATGCTCAAAAGATCGTTAGAGAAAAGACTAAGGTCTCTGACACGACCTTGGAATGGGCTAAACAAATGCTGACCTATCGATCTAGACCATCCAAAATCCTCAAAGCAAACATCAGAGGAAAACTGTACGCCGACGTTCCTGTTGTTGAAGTGGATGTCTACAGAGATGACAAAACCAAGCAAACTTTCTATGCTGCTACCTTAGAAAAGTCTGGTCTCTCTGAATGGTTAGAAACAAAATTAGCCATTCAAGGATCGCCCTCAAAGTACAAAAGCCACGTCGAGAAGATCTTAAACAAACAGATCGACCTGCTTTCTTCTGCTGTGGATATTCCTCCTCTTCCTCAACAAAGAAAAGTCTCTGCTAAGAAAAGGAAAGTCTCTGATTCAGGTCCTCCTATACGGAATGAAACGGGTATTGGTTTCTCTCGTGCTGAAGTTCTTGGCCCTGATGCTGATCTCTCAGCGTTTGACACCTCCCTACCACCTGGAGAAACTTTCATTCCTGGCACAGTTGTAAGTGATCCATATGGTATATTCTTTCTAGACTACGATGGAAACCATCACTTTCAACGTATCTCTGAGCTCCACCTCGCTCCCATCGAACAACTCAGAGATCTCTTATACTGGTGTGAAGTCAGACGCGACATCAAAGCTAGACACCTGAAGCCCTTGATTTTTGAAGAAGCTCTGAAGAAAAAGAATCAAGGAGTAGATGTCCCTAATTGGATGATTGCCACATCAATGACCCTTGATGAACAACTCGTTAAGGAAGAACCTTTTGACGGATAGGATCGCCTTGAAATTCTTTCTATCCTTATCTGTCTACATCTTTTGTACTTGTAATTTTATTCGTTGTACTTTAATTTTTCCACTTCCCTCTGTAATCTTAACAAAGTTTAAAGAAAAATTTCAGCGAACGTACTTTACTCCATCAGTACAGAAAAGATCCCAGAAAACAGTAAAAGGGACAAATATTTTATGAGTTCTTTTTATCTTTATGTTTTCATTATATATCAATTTTCTCTGTTGCTATCTCATAATCAAATAGGGGGAGATTGTTGATCCAAACCCTCAGTGATTTGATAATGACCCTCTCTTATATACTTAGTGAAAATTGTAAATAAATAATATGTATCAGAGTTTCACTGTCGCTGATAAGTACTAAGATCTTCCAGTACCGCTGATAGGAACTCTCGCACTTTAGATTAAACATTCAGCGAAACTGTTCACCATAATACTCTGAGTCTGTTCAGTACTTATGGTGATCGCTGATAAGTTAGTTGTTTACTTATGATCCCTGAAGACAAGTTTCACGTCAACATAGGTTCTACGCTGAAGTCGAAGATTAAGCTCAAGAACCAGCGACAAGTCTCCTAATGAACTGATGCGGATCAGCGAAGACTCAGATTTGTCCACTCAACGTGAAGTATCAAGTACAAGACTTCAGCTATCGCTAAACTCTATCATTCGCTGATGAAGAATGATAGATCGTTGAATCATCGAAAAGCTGATCATGAAGTCTTCCGTACAAAGTGCTTTTTGTCTCATCCACCCTTGCACGACTCCGTACGATATGTCATAATAGAACCTCCTTATTGTTTGAAATCGTACAACCACTCTGATACTACACTGTTCAAACATGCGGCTACTAAGGTTGTCAACAAAGGTCAATGACATGCAACCAATCAGCTGCTGCCACGTGTAAAGTGTAAACTGCAATGCATTAAATGCATGCAGTATATAAGAAGAAGAACTCACTTCATTTTGAAGTAACTTGCTAACTTTGGACAAGTTCATCCTTCTTTTCTTGAGATAGGTTATTATTAGTAATTTCCTTCTCCTTCTTAGTGCAAGAAACTTAGTGTTCCAACTTGTTTAGATTTAGGATTTATCCTTAATCTTGTTTCCGCAACAAGCTGTAAATTGTTAATGATTTATCAATAAACAATTTAGAAAAGTAAAATCTGGGTGTTTGTATTCAACCCCCCCCCCCCTTCTACAAACTTGTATAACCCTTCGGGACCAACAAACGGTTTTTAGGTCAATAATTAAACAGTTAAACTGCTGATGTAGTTCAGTGACAGATTCATTCTTACCACAAACGAAGCTTTCGTACTGTCTTACCAGTTAGATTTTTCTTGAGTCCTGGACTTCAGAAGTACCTTCATATTGAACACAGATTGTGTCCCACATGGCTTTGGAGGTTTTCAGGTTCATGACGGAATGGTAGACTTCGTCAGGAAGAGCCATAGAGATGATTGATCTGGCCGAAGTGTCGATAGCCACCTTCTTCTTGTCTTCATCAGTCCAAGTGTGAACTTTCCTAGGAATGATTCTTTCAGGAATGGCAGATCTAGTGGCAGTGCCTGGAACTTCAGGATCAATCCTAACAGGGATATATAGACCATTTTCGATGTAATAAGGCATAGTAGGGTCTACACCTTCCAAGAAGAGCATCATCCTATTTTTTCACAGATTAAAGTTATCTCTGGAAAATCTAGGGGGTTTTGGAAGAGAACCATTGTCAATATAGTTTGTGTTTGTGTTGGTAGCCATTATGAGAAATAGCAAGGAAGAGAAAAGATTAGTATAAGTAAGATCTTGTTTATGAGATTAAACAATCTGCTCTGATACCACTTGTTGGTCCCGGAGTGTTATACAAGTTTGTAGAAGGGGGGGTTGAATACAAACACACACAAATTTTACTTTTCTAAATTGTTTATTGATATGTATCAAACAATTTACAACTTGTTGCGGAACAAGATTAAGGAATAAACCTAATCTAAACAAGTTAAGAGAATCACCAAGATTTCTTACACTAGAAATAAGAAAGAAAGAAGATAAGAATAATAAGGATAATATTCTAACATACAGAATAGTGAGAAGAAGGAAATGACCGAGCTCTTCATTTCTGAAGTAGGGTTTCCTTTATATACTGCATGCATTTAATGCACAACAGTATCACTTTACACGTGGCCGCAGCTGATTGGTTGCATGGTTTGACCTTGGTAGACAACCTAGTAGTCGCATAATGAATAGTGTAGAATCAGAGTTGGGTGTACGATTCTGGACAAAAGGGATGTCCGTTCTGACAGATCGTACGAAGACGTGCAAGGGGATAAGACAAAAGTAACTTGTAGAAGAAGACTTCATGATCAGCATTCGCTGAATAAATCTTTATCAGCGAGTGATAAAGTTCAGCGTTCGCTGAAATCTTCTACTTGAAACTTCACGTTGAGTGGACAGGTCTTGGCTTCGCTGATATCCGCATCCGTTCATTAGTAGACTTGTCGCTGGTTCTTTGGCTTGATCTTCGACTTCAGCGTAGAACATAGTTGACGTGAAACTTATATTCAGGGATCATATGTAAACAACATATTTTATCAGCGATCATCAGTGAGACTGAACAGACTCAGGGCTCACTGATGAATAGTATCGCTGAATGTATGAATCAAATAACGAGAGTTCCTATCAGCGGTACTGTAACAGTCTTAGTACTTATCAGCGATAGTGAAACTCTAATACATATTGTCTACTTACAATTTTCACTAAGTGTTTCTTAGAGAGTCATTATCAAATCACTGAGGGTTTGGATCAACAGAGTGATGTTTCTCCATGCTAAGAGTGACACCTCAGAAGAACTCATATTTTTTTTCAGGAAAATGGAAGTCCTGAACAACCTCATTGTTCGCTCAATAAGGAGTGATCATGGGACTGAATTCAAAAACAGTTCCCTTGATAACTTTTTTAAGAGTAAGGGTATTTATCATAACTTTTCCTCAGTGAGAACACCACAACAAAATGGCGTCGCTGAAAGAAGAAACCGAACGATCATCGAAGCTGCTCGTTCAATGCTCAACGATTCTCATCTTCCAACTCAATTCTGGGCAGAAGTTGTCAACACTGCATGTTTCACGTAGAATAGATCACTGATTGTCAAGAGATTCAACAAGACTGCGTATGAACTTTTTCATGAAACAAAACCATCTATCAGCTTTCTTCACATCTTTGGTTATCAGTGCTTCATCTTAAACAACAGAGATGCTCTTGGAAAGTTTGATCCCAAAGCTGACGACGAAATATTTCTTGGATATTCTTCTATATCCAAAGCCTTCAGAGTCTTCAACAAACGAAGACAAACTGTAGAAGAAAACTATTCATGTCACATTTGACGAATTCCGTTCAGCGAACTCTAGACCTTCTGCTGACAACGAAGAACTTAATCAGTGGATGTTTTCTCACTTTGGGGATTCAGAAGCTAATCTTAACCCTGACCCTCAGGTCAACAATCCAACCGCTGATGATGATCCTGTCATCATTCCAAGTATGCAGACAAGTGAAGCTGATTCCTCATCTTAGGTTTTAGCTGTTCCCATTAACACTATGTCTGCTTCTATTTATCTTGCCTGAATTACCTGAAATCGCTGAAGCCTCTTCTTCACATCCAGTAGTTCACTCTGAGTCAGCGGATCATGCTCCTGCTCAGCGATGGACTATAAATCACCCCATTGATCAAATTCTTGGTGATCCAAACGCAGGTGTTCAGACTCGATGTAGTGCATGTAACATTTGTTTATATATTAATTTTATTTCACTGATTGAACCAAAGAAGGTTGATGATGCCCTCAGAGATCCGAACTGGATCAGCACTATGCAAGAAGAGCTGACTGAATTCGAAAGAAACAAAGTTTGGAATCTTGTTCCATCTAACAAGTCAGTAATAGGCACTAAGTGGGTCTATCGAAATAAGTTAGATGAACATGGCACTGTAACCCGCAACAAAGCTCGTCTAGTTGCTCAGGGATACATACAAGATGAAGGAATAGACTACGATGAAACGTTTGCCCTTGTGGCAAGACTCAAAACTATTCGTCTGTTTCTTGCCTATGCTGTTCACAGAGACTTCAAAGTTTTTCAAATGGATGTTAAGTCAGCGTTTCTCAATGGAAGGCTGAATGAAGAAGTATATGTCGAACAACCACCAAGATTCTCATATTCTAAGCATCTAGGTTATGTCTATAAGCTGGATAAGGCACTCTATTGTCTAAAACAAGTACCACGTGCATGGTATGACACTCTATCCTCTTGTCTCCTTATTGAAAAATTTGAGCGTGGTAAAATCGACAACACTCTATTTTTCAGGAAAGTAAAAGGTCATATTATTCTTGTTCAAATATATGTTGGTGACATTATATTTGGTTCTACTAACCCTTCTCTATGTACTCGTTTCGCTGAAAGAATGAAATCTGAATATAAAATGAGTATGATGGGTGAACTGACTTACTTCTTTAGACTCCAAATCAAGCAGAATGATAAGGGTACATTTATCCACCAAGGTAAGTATGTTAAAGATATGCTAAAAAAATCGATTTAACTCAAAGCTCATCTATGAAAACCCTTATGGCACCTCCACTGACACTTAACAAAGATCCTTCAGGGAAGCCAGTTAATGTCACTGCCTACAGAGGGATGATCGTCTCTCTTCTTTATTTTACAGCTAGTCGTCCTGATAATATGTATGCTACTTGTTTATGTGCACGATATCAATCTGAACCCAAAGAATCACATCTGATTGCAATAAAGAGAATTTTCAGATATCTGAAGGGTACACCCAACCTAGGTCTTTGGTATCCTAAAGACTCAGGGTTCGATCTAACTGCCTATTCAGATAGTGACTTTGTAGGTTGCAAACCGGATAGAAAAAGCACCATAGAAGGCTGTCAACTTCTGGGTGGAAAGCTGGTAAGTTGGACAAGTAATAAGCATAGTTCGGTGTCCACTTCTACCGCTAAAGCTGAGTATATAGCTGCTGGAAGCTGTTGTGCTCAGGTCTTATGGATGAGAAATCAACTATTAGACTACGACCTTCAGCTCTCCAAAACTCCAATCTATTGCGACAGCACCAGTGCCATCGCAAATAGCAAATAATCCAGTACTACACTCAAAGACCAAACACATCGAAATCAGATATCATTTTATCAGAGATCATGTAATGAATGGTGATATAGAACTTCACTTTATCCCAACTAACTTTCAGTTAGATGATCTTTTCACCAAACCTCTTGATGAGACAAGATTCAACTTTCTCATCAGCGAGCTTGGCATGCTGAACCTTGAAGATTAATTCTTCAGTGGTTACGCATTAGGTCAGTGATAAAGGAAATTATATCTCCTTATTTGTAAACCAATCTCTGAACAAACTGGTTCGCTGATTCCAAGGTGTGTTTTTCTTTTCCCTTTCACTGAAGTTTACTTCAGTATGCTGTGTTTCAAAACAAAATTGATCGATGAATATTTTTCCTTCAGTGATTCTTTTGAAATAACAATGCTCACTGATATTTCTTATCAGTGACTCTTCTTTTTAAAATCCTCTCTGATGTTTTTCAAAACCTTCAGGGAAACGTTTTTGAAAGTGAAAAGACACTTTTCTATGTGACGTCATCAAACGGATAAACCCTGGCATGACTTTTTTCTGACACATTCGCCCGTTTCGAACTCTTGACCAATAAGCTTCGTGAGACGTGTATGTGTCATGATGAGTACTTTTTCCCTCTCATCACTTTCTCTCTCTACTCTCACTATATAAACACTACATGTTTATATTTTTTTCTTTTACGCTCTCAAACTTTCTAAAAGCAGAAAGAAATTCCTAAGCATTTGTGTTCTTGGATTTGTGATTTTGAAACATGTTACTCGAATCTTCAACCTTCACTCAAATAGGTTCATATCTTCTTCTCATTAAATCTTCTATTACTTGTTTTCTAATCTCATTTCTTGTTTTGATCTTATTTCTTGATACTTTGTATCGAAACAAACGTTTTTCAAACATATGATCCTCTTCTTCATGATCTAAACTTGAAATATAGTTTTTTTTTGAGTTTAAAATAAAAATCTTAAACTTAAATATTCATACGTTTTTCCAGAATCCCTTTCCTTAAAAGGAAACTGGAAAACATTGTTTTTCACTAGTTTAAATTCTTCTAAAACTAGAAAACCCTCATTTTATTGTTTCTCCCCTAAAAAGGAAATTGTAAAACCCTAAAATCTTCAAAACCTTATTTTGGATAAAACATTTCCATTTTAAGAAGTTCATATTTTTCTTCTCTACCTTTTTTTCTAAACAGAAATGGCCTCAAACGTTGCTGCTACCAACACTGCTACCGTCTTAACAAGGGCTGATAATCTGAAGTGTGAGCTGACCCAAATAGTCCTAGCAACAAAGAACTCTTATGCCCTGCTGGAATTCCAAAAGAAAATGCCATCCCCACATCTCATTGACGCTGTCAACTTCATCAATACATGCCCCTTAGCCACTGTTATGACCATCACATCCCCTGCACACCGCAACCTCCTATAACAATTCCGGTACACTGCTCATCGTACCACTGCCATCTCCAAGCAAACTGGAAAGGAATACTTAGTGATTGGGTTTCAAACCGAACTGGGTAAAGGAGTTATTTATCCTTCAGCCATCCTCCAGGCACTGAACCCAGTGCCTTCCTGGCAGTACCAAGACAAAACCTTTCGTCCCTCTCACTGACCCAAACCCCACTGAAGGTGAAACAGAACTGATCGCCTTCCTCGACCTCATAAACTACTCATTGGACAAAACCCGCAGCATGGAGGATGACAAGAAACTCACAAAGGTCTTTAAGAACAAGATGCCTGTTGAGTTAAACTTTATCTTCGCCCACATAATAAGATGCATGACGGCCAAAATGGGCTACACAGACTAAGAGGCCAAGACTCAGGTCGCCATGCCATACGCATTGCTGAAAGGGATGAATGTGGACCTTGCCCGCATCATCTTTGAAGACCTAATGGACCGGGTCGAGAAGCTTGAGAGATCCTTCACTATTCCCTACCTGTGTTTTCTCAGCGCCATTCTTCAAATGCTTCTAGGGAGCAACTACCCAACAAACGGAGATTACAAACTCTCTCAGGTTGGTCCTAAGGTGCCTGATTTCAAACTCATCCAGGGCAAGGTAAGGTTTTCTACTCTTCTCTCTCTTCTATGCCCATACTTCTTCTCCTTCTGCAGCTACCTCGTCAGCGGCACAACCCCCCGATGCAACCCAGGCTGCAACCACTAGCTCCTCTAAAAAGTGGAAACAATCTACTATCCCCCTTGGCATCCATAAGTCCAAGAAGACCATCATGGAGAAACCTCAGCCCTCACAGGCTCAAGACTCAATGTTGGCCTCTTCATATGCCACGCTTGATGGTTTCATGGTTACCTCCTCTACAACTGCAACAACCACCCCATCAACCACTCCAGAGAATCAAGTCTCTGAAGCTTCTATGGAATCTGCCCCAACATCTTCAGCGCCTCAATGCACTGAAGAGGTCTTCATCGGCATCTCCGACGTTGAATATGTTGCCCCACTCTTCTCAACCACTGCTTCTTCATCTTCTTTTGTCTTCTCCATCTTCAGCATTGCACCAACAATTCCATCACCCCCACTGATGGATATAAGCGCTGCCACTCTACAAAGCATGATCCGGCGAAATTTCACAGGACCTGGAGGATCCTCTACAGCAATCCCTGCTCGTTCTTTTGAAAACGACATGGAACATTGGGGAGGAAATCGCGACTTCAGTGCCTTCTCCAACCCAAATCCTACAGGTATCCAAACACAATTTGTACCTGTTAGGGTCATTTATTGTTGAATTAAAGTTCAAGGGTATGTATTGTATTTCTTTAATTTGGGCTTAGTTAGTGAACGGGCCGTGGGCTTGTTAACCATGGGCCCGTCATATAAATAGTTTCCTTGCCTTTGTTTTTGAGGCTAAGTCATTCATTATTGCTTTCCTATTCATATTGTAAATACTCTCAATTATTGAAAGCTAATAGGGATGACCAGTTGAAATCATAATCACTGTTTTATATCTATTGATTTCATTGTTCGTTGCACGGATCTGAGACTATCAATTGGTATCAGAGCAGACGGACAAAATCGATTCAAAGTGTTCATAGTGAATTCTGGTAAGTTTTTTATTTTTTCACGTCTGTGTTCTTATTTGAAAATCAATTCTTTGATTTTGGTAAAATTGATCGATTTCGTTTATTGGGTATTGTTAGTATCATTGCTAGTAGTGATTCTGCAAGTTTTCATAATCTATTTCGATCGTTTGAGTGGTTATTAAGCAAATTAAAAGTCAAAAGTTTTGAGTGTGTTCTTGAGAAAAATCATATTTTAGCCATCAAAACTTGTTGTTTTTGCTTTAAAATCGATTTGGGTAGTGTTATTTTTGTGTTTGGTAGTGTTTCAAATCTTCCAGGAACGTTTTTTAGCAACCCTAGTCGATTCCCAATCGATTTGAAAAGGCCAGCCGCTGTTTCCGGATAACAGCCGCCCTTTTCGGATACTTGCAGCGGTTTCCGGACATTCGCATTCCATCTTTCCGGGTACGTCCAATCTTTCCGGGTAAGTCTTTTAAACTCTAACATTTCCGGGTATATTAGTTTCGAAAACCCAAAGTTTCCGGTAACCAATCTTCTCGGACATTCCTGCATCTGGAAAGCGTTTCATTCGGAACCAATTTCTTCCGGTAAGCATTCTATCCGGACACCTCGTTTACCCGGTAAGTTTCGTATCTTTAAGTTCATCCGGAAACTTTTCGCATCCGGTTAGTTTTATTTTCATTGATTTTACCCGATAACTATTGTTTTCCGGTAACCCTTGTGTTATCCGGAAACCTTAAGCTATCCGGACTCTTTGTGTTATCCGGATTCTTCTGAATTTTTTGAACTGTTTACACCTAATCTGATCCGGACACTTCCAGATCAGACATCTCATCCGGATTCCTATCCGGTAAATTCATTCCAGTCGAACTCTTACCTGTTTCTAGTTTAAATCAGTCGTAGAACCTGCGTTAGGATATCACTCATAGTGCCTTGCGTTAGGTTTTTCACGTAGAATCGATCACTTCGTCTGACGATCATTCCAGTGCAAACGAAAGATGTCTTCATGCGACGCTCTTGCAATTGGTACCGACTCCAAACCACCTTGCCTCTACCAATGTGATTACAACCAATGGAGGGACAGGTTCAAAATCTTCATAGAGTCGAAAGACAACTTCGAGTACATTTGGCGAGCATTAGAAAATGGGCCTATTCCAGAACCAATGAAGGACGTTCCACTAGCTCAAGAAGGTGGGAAGACACTCTATGTGAAAAAGACTCTGTAAGTCCCGTAATCATCACTGATAATCAAGATTCAATATAGAATGAACATTCAAGATCGTATTCACAGCAACTGGTCATATGAATTATTAACAATCTGTGAATTACAAGATATTACAATGAGTTTCTCTCTAAATGGTTTTGTCTATCAAAATCTCTTCTTACAAATGAAGCCCAAGACACTTATTTATAGTGTCTAATTACATGACATGGGCCCAAGGCCATTTAACTCCCATTAAACTCCCAAAGCCCAAAAGACCTACAAAGCTAATTACAACACATTTGACTTTTCTTGACTTTACACGGACTTTATAAAACTTTCTATATAATTGGGGCTTTCTAGACCCAACAGACTCTCTCCGACATGACCGACGACGAAAAGGGCATGATCGAGGGAGAAAAGCATGCCAAGCGGTATCTTGTTCAAGCTATCCCCAACACGATCTATAATGCCATCGACAACTACAAAGATACATCAAAGGGTATGTGGGATCAAGTGGAGAAGATGATGCGTGGAAGGAAAGTTGGGAATCAATTGAAGATCAACAGCGCCATCACCAAGTTCGACGGATTCAAACAACGCACCGGCGAATCCCTATCCGAGACCTATGAACGTTTTTGTCTCCTTCTCAACGAACTTAACAAGAACCACATAACTCGCTCCAACACGGAAAACGCGCTCAAGTTTCTCAACAACCTGTTGGCAGAATGGAAGGCATTTGCATCTCATGTCAAGCACAACAACTTGATAGAGAAAGTTAGCATTCACGAACTCTATGAGACGCTTCTTCAAGATGAAGATGAGGTAATGGAACTCCTGAATGAGAAGAAGATTGCTTCCAAACCAGTCGCTGATCCTATAGCACTTATGTCCTCTAAACAGGGGAAATCTTCAAGCCGTCACTCCAAACGTTCTCAAAAGCAAAGCTCTTCTGAATCAGAACCTGAAGAAAAGGAAGATAGTGAGTCTGATGATGAAGTTTCTGATTTCAAGAAAGCGATAGCCCTTCTTTCCAAATCATTTCAACAACAAAAGTTCTATAAGAAGCCATCGTCCAATAATCAGCGCTACTCCACCTCTTCCAACAAGCGCCACGATTATAAGGACAGGTATGAAGGAAAGAAGAAGAAGAAGACCGATGAGCAAGATCTGTCTGAGAAGAAGGAGAAGACGGAGAAAGATGACAGTAAGAAGAAAGATGAGCCCGTGACCTGTTACAACTGCGGAAAGCTTGGTCACTTTGCAAAAGATTGTCATAAGCCTGTTGTCAAGAATACTCACTACTATAAGGTGAAGCTCGCATTGGCTTAGCAAAAGGAAGCTGGAATAGCTCTATTTGTGGAAGACGACTACTGGTTGGGTCGTTCTAATGCTGAAAGCGATTCTGAAGGTGCTAATGCTTTCATGGGATATCACTCTCCGGCCGATGAAGAAAAGTCAAGTCAGGTATGTGAATCTAACCAACAAGAGTTCTTAAATTGGTTATATCTGTTTCATGATGGTGGTTTTATGCTTATAATTTGTTCCATAGTGGTTAAATCTGCTATAGGTTGTTGACTTGATGGTTGATTTTTTTTCATGAATTTACAACTTGTTTCATGTGGCATTTACAATCTGTTTCATGTATGATATATAAACCGGAAATGGCCCGAATTAGTCTCACAACATGCAAACGTAGGATTATGCGACTATGTTTGTAAGAAGCTATGAGTGCTATTGTTTGCTTTTTAATTACAGTTTGTTGTTTATTAGCCAAACATATAAGAGATAGATCTCGTATTCAATATTCGTTGTCTAGTATGCATCTGATAATGTCGTTTTACGACATTAGTTTGATCCCGAAATTGGTCAGTTAGTTGTGAGTTTCCAAGTAAAATAGTAGAATTTAATGGTCTTTGTGAGTAAGTACATGTTTTAATGAAAGAATGATGAAGGAAGAGTTTTTGGATCAATTAGAGCAATTTGGCAACTTTCCTGAGCGAAAAAGAGAAATTCAGATTTTAGGACCAAACAGTGCTCTGCGCGCCAGTCTGCGCTACTCCATATGCGCCACCAGACGCGCAACCCTATGTTCAATTCACACTCCAGTCCTCTGCGCGCCTCACGGCGCGGTCCAATACGCGCCAAACCCCTGAGCGTTTTTATTCTTTATGTCGGCTAGGGTTGAGGCATTATTGATCAGTTACGTCTTGGGACTTTCTCTGGGCGATTTTGGGAGCTAAGAGGCGATTTTTGAAGGCAAGTAGAAGGCTATAAACACCAAGTAACGAGAATCACAAGGGGAATCGAGTACGTTCATCGGCGGCTTAAGCTTTTCAGGGAGTCTTTAGTTTTCATTTCTTGTAGAACAAACATGGTTACTTTCGTTTTAATCTTGTCATTTCTGAGTTTTGAAACCCCCAATATGAACTAATCCGTTCATGTTGGGGGGTTGGTTCGAATCATGGTTGGATAATCGTTTAGCTTTACAGTAGGTTTGATTGATTTGATATAGATGGATGACACATGTGAGATCGTTCTTAATGCTTGTAATAGTCCGATCAACTATTATTTGATTTTATGAATCTTTAACCTTTGAGAAAAGTTTTGAGGCTTGATTAATCTTTCACGTCTTGGTTGAATTTGAGATAGCAATATGATAATTCATTCCTTGTGGCTTTTAATCACTAATTATTCAATTACTTTTGTTGATATCGAATGATGATACAATGTGTTGAATGATATTTGCTATAGCTTGATAGAGTATAGTAATGGAATGGGATTATGCCTGTTATCCTGAAGTTATTTCAATCATATCAAATCTGTTAGTTAAGTAATTGTTTACCTGAGGAATCCAACCCTCCAACTCTTTCTCTTATCTAAATTAATTAAAGTTTTAATTCGTGTTCCGATTATCAACAAACCAAATCAATTTGCATTAGTCTAATTAATAGTCTATACAGTCATTGTGGTACTTGACACCTGGTTCCTTTGGTTCGATACTCGTAATTTCTAAGTACTATTACTTGATTTGACCCGTACACTTGCGGTATATTTAGGGGGTGTAAACCCGCCTATCAAGTTTTTGGTGCCGTTGCCGGGGAACCTGTTTTGTGTGAATATCACTACCAGCTGTAGAAATTATTACATTAGACACCCTGTTTTTATTTTAATTTAATTTGCTTTGAAAGTTCATATATTTTTGGGTTTTGAGATTCTATCTTCTCCGTTTCAGGTTACCTCTTAGTTTATGCCAAGAAGGAGACTATTTCGGGAATTAGTACCGATTGAACCAGAGATCGAACGGACTGCTAGAGACCTGAAAAGACAAGCACGAAACAGAATGGCTGACGTCAACATCCACGTTGAAAATTATTGGGAAGAAGAGATGCCCATCAACAATGGTCCTCCATTGAACAATGGTCAACCACCTCCAAATGCAAATGCGAACAATCAGAACCACAACAATGCCAACAATGGTCTCAACAACAATGTTAACAACAACGTTAATCATGCTGTCAACAACAATGTCAATCATAACGCCAACAATGGGATCCATCATAACGTCAACAACAATGTCAATCATCCACCACCGCCACCACAAAGGGTACCAATGAGAAATTGCGCCAACCCGAACATGGGAGCTGCACAACGAGGACCATATGCACCTCCGATAGCTGCTAACAATTTTGAAATTAAACTTGGTACCATCCAATTTGTGCAATCGAACATGTTTGGAGGTGCAGCAACCGAAGATCCCCATGCACATTTGCGCTCATTCGAAAAGATATACAATACTTTCAAGGTGAATGGGGCTGATCAAGATTCGCTCAAGATACGGTTGTTCCCGTTTTCATTGAGGGAACGAGCCACTACTTGGGAAGAGAATATACCACCGGGGTCAATTCGAACTTGGAATGATATGGTTACAACTTTTCTCAACAAGTTCTTTCCACCGGGGCGAATGGCTCAACTGTTATCCGACATCACACATTTCTCGCAATGGGATCAAGAGTCTTTGTACGAGGCATGGGAAAGATACAAAGGGATGCTCAAGAAGTGTCCACATCATGGGTTACAAGAGTGGATGATTATCCAAACATTCTATGTGGGGTTGCACCCTCAATTTAAGAATGACCTCACAGTTGTTGCATGTGGAGCCTTAATGAACAAATCCTATGAGGAAGAAGTTGAGTTGATAGAGAATTTAGCAGAACATAGCTATTCCACTCCAAGATCCGCTATTAGAAAAGTCGCAAGTGTGCAAGAAACAGAAGAGTTGAAGGCTATAAAGGCACAATTGAATGCGTTGACTAACCAAATGAGAGGAGAAACTATTCAACCGAATGTTCAGATTGATATGGGTGGTCAAGACCAATTCACGAATCCTCAAGACTATCAATCGCCGGAACAAGTTCAATTCGTTCAGAACCGGAATAATCGGCCGAGGAATGACCCATTCTCTAACACCTACAACGAGGGATGGAAGCGACATCCTAACTTTTCTTGGAGTCAACCTCAACAAGGCCCAGGAAAGGAAACAATGTGGCAGCAGCAACAGCAACAACAACAGCAACAGTATGGTAATCATTCTAACCCTTCAAATTCTTTTCAGTCTAATAATGTTTATCGTCCCCCAGGTTACAATCAGAGGAAATATGATGAGAGGCAAACTTCAGAAAAGAAGCCGGGATTGGAAGACATGATGATGAAATTCATGTCAAAGATGGAAGGTGCAGTGGAAGGATTGGCAGGTACTGTGAACACTGTGAAGTCAACTACGGACCAAAATACCGCCTCAATCAGAATGCTAGAAAGACAAGTCGGACAAATAGCTGAAGCACTACAATCCCGGACTCAAGGTCAATTCCCTAGTCAGGCTGAACGAATACCAAGATAGGAGTGCAAGGCTATTCATCTGAGAAGTGGAAAGGAGTTGATTATAGACCCTACCCGAGATCCTTTAACTGATGACACTAAAGCTAAAGGTACTGAAATGGGTCCCTTCAAGGTGGAAGAGGTTGAGGTAGACGAGGAGATAGAGATTGAAATGTCGAAGAATAGAGATAAGGGGAAGGAACAAGAGTGCACTCCATCAATGCCGGCAAGTAACCCATATGTGCCACCACTACCGTTTCCGTATCGGTTGAAGGCACATAAGGAAGAGGAATAACTCAAGAAATTTCTTGACATTTTCAAGAAGTTACACATCAATATTCCATTTGCGGAAGCATTGGCACAAATGCCAACTTATCTCAAGCTCATGAAAGACATCGTGTCCAGGAAGAGGAGGATTGAAGATCATGACACAATTGCACTTACTGAGGAGTGCAGTGCTAGAATCCAACACAACTTGCCCCCAAAGCTTAAAGATCCAGGGAGTTTTACTATCCCTGTTCATATAGGAAACTCTAACTTTAGTAAGTCATTATGTGATCTTGGTGCAAGTATTAATTTAATGCCTTTATCCATTTTCAGGAAACTTGGCTTGGGGGAGGTGAAGCCAACAAACATGATACTTCAACTTGCAGATAGATCGGTGAAGTATCCTAATGGAATCGTGGAAGACGTTTTGGTAAAGGTTGGAGAATTTTATTTTCCAGTGGATTTCGTTGTTTTAGATGTGGAGGAAGATGTTGAGATGCCATTGATTTTGGGAAGACCATTATTAGCCACAAGCAAGGCTTTGATAGACATGGAAGAAGGTGTGATGACTTTTAGAGTTGGGAATGAGAAGTTAACTTTCCATGTTCTCAAAAGAGTAGAAGATAGAGGTGAACCAGGAGTGGGGAAGATTGGATCAGAAACTGGTAAGAATGGGGAAACGCATGTGGGGAAAATTAGGAACAATCGTATGTATGGGTGGTTCAACTCCGCAAGCGATACCGAGCTAAGTTGAGCGCCTTAGTTCAAGTCGTGGCACGACTGTATGGCTCTCAACTTGGCTCGGTATCGCTTACGAAGTTGAACTGCCCACACATACGATTGTTCCTGATGAGCACGTCTTCTATGACTCCATAGGGATATTTGATGGATTTATCCGCTAGTTGCAGTGTCACGCATGTTGGTTTAACTTCTCCTAGCCCTAATTTCCTGAAAATAGATAAAGGCATCAAGTTAATACTAGCTCCAAGATCACACAATGCTTTAGTAAATTAGGAATGACCAATGTGAACAGGGATAGTAAAACTCCCTGGATCCTTAAGCTTCGGGGGAAGCTTGTGCTGAATGATAGCATTGCACTCTTCAGTAAGTGCAACCGTGGCATGCTCCTCGATTTTTCTCTTGTTGGATAGAATATCCTTCAGAAATTTCACATAGGATGGCATATGTGCTAAGGCATATGCAAAAGGAATGTTAATATGCAGTTTTTTAAACACCTCTAAAAATTTAGCAAAGTTTGCATCATCCTTATAGGCTTTTAGCCTGCTAGGATATGGTACCGATGGTGTGACTGGCTTAGTAGGCACTTTCTTGGGAACAGTCGAATTCTCCTTTCTTCTTTCGCTTTCCGTCTTCTCCATCTCCATTTCTTCATCCATCTTCTCTTCCGCCATGTCCGCCGGCTCAACATCACTCAGCTTAGTGTTGTTCCTTTCCGAAGAAGGATCTCTAGTAGTCAGTTCTATCTCCGGGTCAATCTATACTAATTCCCGAAATAGTCTCCTTCTTGGCATAAACTAAGAGGTAACCTGAAACGGAGAGGATAGAATCTCAAAACCCAAAAATATATGAACTTTCAAAGCAAATTAAATTAAAATAAAAACAGGGTGTCTAACGTAATAATTTCTACAGCTGGTAGTGATATTCACACAAAACAGGTTCCCCGGCAACGGCGCCAAAAACTTGATAGGCGGGTTTACACCACCCTAAATCTACCGCAAGTGTATGGATCGAATCAAGTAATAGTACTTAGAAAGTACGAGTATCGAACCAAAGGAACCAGCTGTCAAGTACCACAATGACTATATAGACTATTAATTAGACTAATTCAAATTGATTTGGTTTGTTGATAATCGGAACACGAATTAAAACTTTAATTAATTTAGATAAGAGAAAGAGTTGGAGGGTTGGATTCCTCAGGTAAACAATTACTTAACTAACATATTTGATATGATTGAAATAACTTCAGGATAACAGGCATAATCTCATTCCATTACTATACTCTATCAAGCTATAGCAAATATCATTCAACACATTGTATCATCATTCGATCTCAACAAAAGTAATTGAATAATTAGTGATTAAAAGCCACAAGGAATGAATTATCATATTGCTATCTCAAATTCAACCAAGACATGAAAGATTAATCAAACCTCAAAACTTTTCTCAAAGGTTAAAGATTCATAAAATCAAATAATAGTTGATCGGACTATTACAAGCATTAAGAACGATCTCACATGTGTCATCCATCTATATCAAATCAATCAAACCTACTGTAAAGCTAAATGATTATCCAACCAAGATTCGAACGAACCCCCCAACATGAACGGATTAGTTCATATTGGGGGTTTCAAAACTCAGAAATGACAAGATTAAAACGAAAGTAGCCATGTTTGTTCTACAAGAAATGAAAACTAAAGACTCCCTGAAAAGCTTAAGCCGCCGATGAACGTACTCGATTCACCTTGTGATTCTCGTTACTTGGTGTTTCTAGCCTTCTAATTGCCTTCAAAATCGCCTCTTAGCTCCCAAAATCGCCTAGAGAAAGTCCCAAGACGTAACTGATCAATAATGCCTCAACCCTTGCCGACATAAAGAAAAAAGACGCTCAGGGGTTTGGCGCGTATGGCGGCGCGTGTTGGGCCGCGCCGTGAGGCGCGCAGAGGAATGGAGTGTGAATTGAACAGAGGGTTGCGCGTCTGGTGGCGCGTATGGAGTAGCGCAGACAGGCGTGCATAGCACTGTTTGGTCCTAAAATCTGAATTTCTCTTTTTCGCTCACGAAAGTTGCCAAATTGCTCTAATTGATCCAAAAACTCTTCCTTCATCATTCTTTCATAAAAACCTGTACTTACTCACAAAGACCATTAAATTCTACTATTTTACTTGGAAACTCACAACTAACTGACCGATTTCGGGATCAAAATAATGTCGTAAAATGGCATTATCAACAACCCCAAACCGAGCGTTGCTTGTTCCCAAGCAAAATAGCGACCTAAATAAGCATTCAACAACGAACCAAACAATCGCAATTTCGTGTTGTCGAGAAAATCATTAGTGATCTCAAGTCAACTCAACAATCACCACGAATTACCTATCAAATGGACGAACAATCAGCAGACCTAGTTATGAAATTCTAAACAGCAAAACTTTGGGAAAGGGAGCTATCAGGGACCACACCACACTTAAGTGTACCTTGACTAAACACACATAGAGAGGATTTCGCCTTGACCCTACCTCACGGTTTTCTCTCTTCACTCGAGCCCTAGGTTTCACACATGTTGTCATGCTTTCAGAAGTTGGGTGCAAAGAATTTACCATAGCATGCATGAACAACAATTAAGCAAGAACGCACAATTGTACACCAATTGATCTCGGAAAGAATCCATTATCAAGACTAGGACATATGAATGTTGCTCTGCTTCTCCTTACAAACTCACCATGCTGGACTCAAATCTTTAAATTGGCCATGGTTGCTGCTTTTGGGTGGAGGTCAATGGATTTATGATGATAATTGGTGATCCTCCCCTTTTTCTTTCGTTCGGGCTTCCTAACACTTTACTCAAACTCCTTAAGCTGACCCCTCAGTTTTATTATTTTTTTTTGGCAAACCCTTTTATGACTGATTTACTGGGTTTGCGGTTTTTTTTTAACTGAGGGGGTACAACGGGTTTCATTTGGGTACTTGGAGTTATGAAAAGCAGTGGGATTAGCAGCAACCAAAAACTTGATGATTTCACACATGGTTTGTTCACAAAGGTAGGCAAAAGCTTCACTCCTATTCCTATGGATGTCTTTGATAACGGATGCAAATTATAGTGAGATCAGCTACAACAACGACCAAAAGACTAAATGAGAGGTGTATCGAGTAATGTGTAGTCTCTCGGAATCGAAGTTAGCACGTGTATGGCTCAACAAACTCACGGGTGGTCTCCACTAATGTCTATAATGTGTGCAGTCGCCTAGGTCCACCCTTGTGCTACATTATCCTTTCTAAATCCTCCTCCCAAAATTAGTGTCTTCGAAAACTCACACTATAAACAAAGTGATTGTTCAATCCACTGAGATCACAAATGATAAACTCGACATTTCACAAAAACTTGATAGGCGGGTTTACACCCCCCCTAAATCTACCGCAAGTGTACGGGTCGAATCAAGTAATAGTACTTAGAAAGTACGAGTATCGAACCAAAGGAACCAGGTGTCAAGTACCACAATGACTGTATAGACTATTAATTAGACTAATTCAAATTGATTTGGTTTGTTGATAATCGGAACACGAATTAAAACTTTAATTAATCTAGATAAGAGAAAGAGTTGGAGGGTTGGATTCGTCAGGTAAACAATAACTTAACTAACAGATTTGATATGATTGAAATAACTTCAGGATAACAGGCATAATCACATTCCATTACTATACTCTATCAAGCTATAGCAAATATCATTCAACACATTGTATCATCATTCGATCTCAACAAAAGTAATTGAATAATTAGTGATTAAAAGCCACAAGAAATGAATTATCATATTGCTATCTCAAATTCAACCAAGAATGAAAGATTAATCAAACCTCAAAACTTTTCTCAAAGGTTAAAGATTCATAAAATCAAATAATAGTTGATAGGACTATTACAAGCATTAAGAACGATCTCACATGTGTCATCCATCTATATCAAATCAATCAAATCTATTGTAAAGATAAACGATTATCCAACCATGATTCGAACCAACCCCTCAACATGAACGGATTAGTTCATATTGGGGGTTTCGAAACTCAGAAATGACAAGATTAAAAAGAAAGTAACCATGTTTGTTCTACAAGAAATGAAAACTAAAGACTCCCTAAAAGGTTTAAGCCGCCGATGAACGTACTCGATTCGCCTTGTGATTCTCATTACTTGGTGTTTCTAGCCTTCTACTTGCCTTAAAAAATCGCCTCTTAGCTCCCAAAATCGCCCAGAGAAAGTCCCAAGACGTAACAAATCAATAATGCCTCAACCCTAGCCGATATAAAGAATAAAAACGCTCAGGGGTTTAGAGCGTATGGCGATGCGTGTTGGGCCGCGCCGTTAGGCGCGCAGAGGACTGGAGTGTGAATTGAACAGAGGACTGCGCGTCTGGTGGCGCGTATGGAGTAGCGCAGACAGGCGCGCAGAGCACTGTTTGGTCCTAAAATCTGAATTTCTCTTTTTCACTCAGGAAAGTTGCCAAATTGCTCCAATTGATCCAAAAACTCTTCCTTCATCATTCTTTCATAAAAACCTGTACTTACTCACAAAGACCATTAAATTCTACTATTTTACTTGGAAACGCACAACTAACTGACCGACTTCGGGATCAAAATAATGTCGTAAAACGGCATTATCAACAACCCCAAACCGAGCGTTGCTTGTCCCCAAGCAAAATTGCGACACAAATAAGCATTCAACCACGAACCAAACAATCGCAATTTCATGTTGTCGAGAAAATCATTAGTGATCTCAAGTCAACTCAACAATCACCATGAATTACCTATGACATGGACGAACAATCAGCAGACCTAGTTATGAAATTCTAAACGACAAAACTTTGGGAAAGGGAGCTATCAAGGACCACACCACACTTAGGTGTACCTCGACTAAACACACATAGAGAGGATTTTGCCTTGACCCTACCTCATGGTTTTCTCTCTTCACTCGAGCCCTAGGTTTCACACATGTTGTCATGCTTTCAGAAGTTGGGTGCAAAGAATTTACAATAGCATGCATTAACAACAATTAAGCAAGAACGCACAATTGTACACAAATTGATCTCGGAAAGAATCCATTATCAAGACTAGGACATATGAATGTTGCTCTGCTTCTCCTTACAAACTCACCATGCTGGACTCAAATCTTTAAATTGGCCATTGTTGCTACTTTTGGGTGGAGGTCAATGGATTTATGATGATAATTGGTGATCCTCCCCTTTTTCTTTCGTTCGGGCTTCCTAACACTTTACTCAAACTCCTTAAGCTGACCCCTCAGTTTTTTTTTGGCAAACCCTTTTATGACTGATTTACTGGGTTTGCGGTTTTTTTTAACTGAGGGGGTACAACGGGTTTCATTTGGGTACTTGGAGTTATGAAAAGCAGTGGGATTAGCAGCAACCAAAAACTTGATGATTTCACACATGGTTTATTCATAAAGATAGGCAAAAGCTTCACTCCTATTCCTATGGAAGTCTTTGATAATGGATGCAAGTTATAGTGAGATCAGCTACAACAACAACCAAAAGACTAAATGAGAGGTGTATCGAGTAATGTGTAGTCTCTCGGAATCGAAGTTAGCACGTGTATGGCTCAACAAACTCACGGGTGGTCTCCACTAATGTCTCTAATATGTGCAGTCGCCTAGGTCCACCCTTGTGCTACATTATCCTTTCTAAATCCTCCCCCCAAAATTAGTGTCTTCGAAAACTCACACTAGTCATGCTAAAAAGGTCGCCCACTCTTCACTATAAACAAAGTGATTGTTCAATCCACTGAGATCACAAATGATAAACTCGACTTTTCACCCCAAACCAAAGCAATACATTGTCCCCAATGTAATTCATCATAGAAGGTAAAAACAACCACGAACTATGCAATTAGAGTACAGATAACAGTAATTATGCCACCCCAAACCTAATCTCTAGATTAGGTTCTTTTTCACGACACAGAATTATGCAAAGTGAGTGTCAACATGAAAAAGGGAACCCCAAACCTTGGTGAAACCGAGGTTTTCAAAGGGGTGTTGTGTAAATACCTGTCAGAATGCGTGCGTGGATGGTGGTGTGGGCTGGGTCATGCCGAAGGTCGTGTAGGTCAAATATTTGCGCATTCCAGTGCCTTGCACGATTGGTCGTGCGACATGGCTAGCACCATGGGTCGCACGAAATAATGCTCTTCCCTTTTGTCTTTTTTTCTACTGCCTTGCGCTTTTTCACGTCGGAATTGCTATCAGGGTTATCAAAACTAAACACACAAAAATAATTAAACACCAAGCACACACAAAGCAATAACGAAAGTAAACACACAAAATAATAAAATTCTCAAAAGACATTAAAATTTAACCTATGGTGGGTTGCCTCCCACCCAGCATTAAGAACGATCTCACATGTGTCATCCATCTATATCAAATCAATCAAATCTACTGTAAAGTTAAACGATTATCCAACCATGATTCGAACCAACCCCCCAACATGAACGGATTAGTTCATATTGGGGGTTTCAAAACTCAGAAATGACAAGATTAAAATGAAAGTAACCATGTTTGTTCTACAAGAAATGAAAACTAAAGACTCCCTGAAAAGCTTAAGCCGCCGATGAACGTACTCGATTCGCCTTGTGATTCTCGTTACTTGGTGTTTCTAGCCTTCTACTTGCCTTAAAAAATCGCCTCTTAGCTCCCAAAATCGCCCAGAGAAAGTCCCAAGACGTAACTGATCAATAATGCCTCAACCCTAGCCGACATAGAGAATAAAAACGCTCAGGAGTTTGGTGCATTTGGCGGCGCGTGTTGGGCCGTGCCGTGAGGCGCGCAGAGGACTGGAGTGTGAATTGAACAGAAGGTTGCGCGTCTGGTGGCACGTATGGAGTAGCGCAGATAGGCGCGCCGAGCACTGTTTGGTTCTAAAATCTGAATTTCTCTTTTTCGCTCAGGAAAGTTGCCAAATTGCTCCAATTGATCCAAAAACTCTTCCTTCATCATTCTATCATAAAAACTTGTACTTACTCACAAAGACCATTAAATTCTACTATTTTACTTGGAAACTCACAACTAACTGACCGATTTCGGGATCAAAATAATGTCGTAAAATGGCATTATCAGCATCAGTCTGCAATATTGCATACGTATGCATATGATAGTGACACTATGTGCATATCACAACCTAGGATGGATAGAAGGTGTTTCAAAAAGTTGTATGATATGCTTGAACGATTAGGGGGATTGCAAGCAACTATGAATATGAACATTGACGAACAAGTTGCCATTTTCCTTCACACGGTTGCTCATAATGTTAAGAATAGGGTTGTCACATGTCGTTTTCATCGTTCGGGGGAAACAATTAGTAGACTTTTTACTCGAGTTTGCAACGTGGTTAATAAATTGCATCCATATTTACTTAAGAAACCCGAACCTACTCTTGAGGACTCTACCAATCGAAGATGGAAATGGTTCAAGGTACATATAATTAATATTTTGGTTTTGGTATTCACGTAATAAAGTGTAATGATTGTTTTTGTTCTTTTTTTGTTTTAGAATTGTATAGGTGCTTTAGATGGAACATACATAATCTGCCTAGTATCACTTGAAGACAAGCCTAGGTACAGAACACGAAAGAACGATATTGCCATAAATGTGTTAGGGGTGTGTTCACAAGATATGCAGTTTATCTACGGGTTAGCAGGATGGGAGGGGTCAGCGGCTGATAGTAGAGTCCTTCAAGATGCACTTCTTAGGCCCCGTGGGTTAAAGGTGCCAAGGTCGTATTATTATTTGGTAGATGGTGAGGTCAAAGGTATCACTTAAATGAGTGGCGTGATGGACACCAACCAACTACACCAAGAGAATTTTTCGACATGAAACATTTTTCTGCAAGAAATGTTATCGAACGATGCTTTGGTATTTTGAAAGCGAGATGGGGAATTTTAAAAGATAATTCTTACTACCCTGTTGAACTGAAAGTTAAGGTCATAATGGCATGTTGTCTTCTTCATAATTTTATAAGACAAGAAATGCCAATTGACCTGTTTGAAAACATATCTTGCTCGAATGAAACCAAATACGTTGAACATCAAGATGAGAATAATATCACTTCCATAGTTACTTCTACCGAGTGGACCGAATTTAGAAACAATTTGGCCCAAAGCATGTTTGATGATTGGCAAGCTTCTATTTGATCTTTATGTATTTGATCTTTATGTATTGTAGTACAATTTAATCTTTTATGTATTGTAGTACAATTTAATCTTTTGTGTATTGTAGTACAATTTAATCTATTAATGGTGCAAATTTATCGCTATTAATTTTAGTAGTACAATTTGATCTTTAATATTAGGTATGGTGGATAAAAACAAAGGGCGTAAGTACCGAAACTGGTCAGAAGATGAAGACGCCAAACTTTTGGAGGCATTAGTGAATTTGGTAAATGTTGGAGGATATAAAGTTGATAATGGCTGCAAATGCGGGTACTTGTCGGTTCTGGAAGACGCTTTGAAAGTCTCCCTTCCTGAAAAAAAAACCACACATCGAGTCCAGAATCAAAACCATGAAAAAAGCTTGGCAAACTGTACATGATATGCTACATGGTACAAATACAAGTGGTTTTGGGTATGATAGTGTGAAGATGTGTGTGACTGCGGACGATTCAGTTTGGGATGCTTACTTACAGGTAAATATTAGGGATGTTTAACTTATTACCATGTTAAGAATTTATTTTAATGGTTTCTATTTTTTTTTGCAAATTTAGGTACACAAAAAGGCTGCGAAATGGAGAAACAAGCCATTTCCACATTATGAAGACATGTGTTACGTTTTCAGAAAGGATCATGCTCATGGAAATCAAGCGAGAGACTATGACGGGTTAGATGAAAATGTTGTCTTGGAAGATAGCCAGATACCAAGTCAAGAACAACAATCTGATTAAAATGTTGTCATGGAAGATAGCCGAATGTCAAGTCAAGAGTGTACATCTCAAGGTAGTAGAAAGCGCAAGAGTCGAGGTGATCCTCTTGTTGATGCAATAAAGAATGTTGTTGTCATACATGGAGATAGACTTGAAAAAGCATCGAATAATTTGGTGAAAGTTGAGATGGAGATACATCAAAAGAAGTCCATTGTTGGTTCTGAACTTGCCAAGATGGATCTTACTTCAATGGAAAGGTTTACGGCATTGAGGAAAATAACACGTGATCCTGAAGTCGTGTTATGTTTTTGGAACTATGAAGGAGAAGCTCGGGAAGAGTTTGTGAGGTATATGTTGCAATAATGACCACTTGATTTTTAATGGTTTTTACATATGTTGGTACATGATGACATGTAATTATTTTGGTGGCATGTAATTATTTTGGAACATGTATTTGAATTATGATCGATTAGTGACGATGTCATGTAAGTATTTTTGGAACAATTTCAAAATCGATCAAGTAATGTCATTTGGTTTATTATTATGTTTGGGTTGTGTATATTATAAGGTTTACACATTCAAGTATTTAATAATAATTTTATTAAAGTATTTAATGACTATTTTATTAAAGTATTTTTTGTTTAAAAAAATCAAAATTAACAAAAGGGTATTTTGGTTATTTACCCAAATTTCATTCCAATTTCAAAGCTACATTCTGTGAAGCAAACAGACAGATTCCAATTCCTTTAACAGATTCCATTCCATATTTGTCAACCAAACAGCTGGTCAAACCTGACAACATTCCATTCCAATACCTCCAAAGTCAAATTCCTTTGACAGATTCCATTTCATCCAAAAACATTCTGCGAACCGAACGCCCCCTTAGGAGATTCCTTGAGTATAAGAGCATGGGAAAAGAGCACTGAGATGAGGAAGTGTCAGGGATGGATGATACAAACATTCCAAACTTAAGCATGTAACGATCTCTACTTGGTTTTTCTTTATGAGAATTATAATCAAGTCCACCTCTGTCATGGACAGGGATCTGAGCAACAATTATCTCAGTGTTCTTTGCTGAGGATTTGCACCATCCTTTAACAGTGGCTTTCTAAGCCTTCAGCTCAGCGATAGCTTGTTCGCGTTCGATGTTGATTAGTTCATTTATATATACCTGATCTTTTAAACTTTCTTCTATATTAAATAGTTCTTGGATCTTTAAGTGAAATTTTTTAAGTTGTTCAGTTAAATCTAGATTTTGTTGTTTCAACTGGAGTTTTGCCATTCGGGGCATTATATAAATCAACTGTCAGAGAATCGATAGCACGACGTCTATCAGCTTTAGTGAGAACTGGATCAGAAGAGATAGCTACCTGAGAGGTAGAAGATGTAGAAGAGATATAAGCGGTCTCTTCTTTTACTTCTTGGTCTGGGCCATCTGACAGAGGTTGGCCACATCTTCTTCATCAGAATCTGATTCTTCCTCAGATTCAGCCCAATCATGTTCTTCAACGATTAGACCTTTACCTTTTTGCTTGAAGTTTTTCAACTTCAGATATTTTTTTTCAGCTTTTGGTATTTTTCATCTCTGGGCTTAGAGGATGAAAAAGGTTTGAAAACTTTCTTTGACCTGCATTCACTGGCAAAATGTTCTTTCTTTTCGCAGTTATAACAGGTAGCAGTTGCCTTATCAACAAGATTTGATTTTGGCTTGTCAGTGATATCAAGAGGTTTATTTCTTCTGAAATTGCTCTTTCTTGCAAATCTCCGGAAGGAGTTTGTCAAGAGTGTTAGTTACTCATCAAATTCTGATAAATCAGTTTCTGATAAGTCATCAGAGTTTGATTCCAACTCAGTGATGGTGACAGAGGATTGCTGAGTGGGGATCATCTCTAAAGACACTAAAGCAACATGTGTGCTTTTGAAATCTTTAGAATCCTTGACAAGATTCTTCTTAAGATGACATGATTGCTTATTGTTGAGTAGAATGCCATAAAGAGTGCTTAAGGAAATATCTTTGAGATCCTTTGAGAGTTTAAGACACATGGTATAACTGTCCCAACTTTCAGGAAGACATTCCAAGAATTTTGTCAGGGTCTCATTATTAGAGTAGGTCCTACCAACAGTTCTTAAGTCAATTAATAAGCAATTAAAGCGTTGGTGTACTTCAGACAAAGATTCATTCTTACCACAAATGAAACTTTCATATTGTCTTACCAGATTTATGTTTCTGGATTCTTGTACATATTGAACATAGATTGTATCCCACATGGCTTTAGAAGTTTTTAGGTTCATTGCTGAGTGATAAACTTCATCAGGTAGAGCCATAGAAATGACTGGTCTATCCTTAGTGTCAATGGCCACCTTTTTCTTGTCTTCATCAGACCATTGAATGAGATCCTTTACAACTTGCGTTTCAGGTATGGTAGCAGTTGTAGCACTGGTTGGAACAACAGTAACTATGACAAATGGAACATATGGTCCATTTTCAACATAATGAGGCATAGTATGGTCTATACCTTCAAGAAAGAGTATAATTCAATTTTTCCAAATACTAAAGTTATCTTTGCTAAATCGAGGAGGTGTTGCAAGAGAACCATTATCTATATAGTTTGTGTTTGTGATGTATTCCATTTGAAGAATAGCAAAGAAGAGATTTAAGCAAGATCTTGTTTATGAGATTAAACAACCTTCTTGATACAACTTGTTGGTCCCAAAGGGGTTCTACAAGGGTGAAAGTTTGTAGAAGGGGGGTTGAAAACAAACACATATTTTACTTTTCTAAATTGTTTACTGATAAATCAAAACATAATTTACAGTTTGTTGCTGAATAAGATTAAGTAAACCTAATCTAAACAAACTTGAGAATCCCTAAGTTACTTGCACTAGAAATAGAAGAGAAACGATATGTAGAAGAGAAAGGATTTTTCTACGAACACTAAGAAGTTCAGGACCTTTCAAAATGAAGGATATTGCTCCTATTTATACCCTATGCATTTAATGCATTGCAGGAGCACTTTACACGTGTCAAATCTTCATTGGGCGCATGCTTCTGACTTTGGTCAAAGACATGCTCTTGGCCGCAAGGTAAACAGTGTAGTTGGCAGAGTGGTTGTACGATTATGGACAAAAGCAAGTTTCCTTTTGTACCTTTGTACTTTTGTGCAAGAGGATAAGACAAACAAATCTTGAACTACAAACTTCATGATCAGCGATCGCTGATGTTGTCTTTCATCAGTGAGGCCTGATTAAAGTCTCAGCTATCACTGAAGCCTTTTTCTTGAGTTGTCGCACGTTGTAGACTTGTCTTGGTTTCACTGAATGCCGCTTCAGATCATGAGTAGACTTGTCCTTGTTCATCAGCTTAGTCTTCGATTTAAGCGATGAACTCTTTTGTCGCGAGGATTGTCTTCAGGTATTACAATAACACTTTACATATGGAATCCTTCAACGATCACTGAATAACTCAGCTTTATGATCACTGATGGTGAAGCACTAATACATACAGATGTTAAATGCAATTTTCACTAAGTATTCTAAGCGTCGTCGTCAAATCACTAAGAGAGTTTGGATAAACACTTGTTACAGTCTGTTTAATTGGGTTTGCCCATGCATATATGTATAGCATTTTTTTCTGTTTAGTTTTGGATTTGATTTTTGTTCACGTGAATATTGGGAAGAGGTAAGAGTTCAAAGATAAAGTTTCTTGAGTTTTATAAATTGGCAAAACACCCGATAATAGTCATGGGAGTAATGGTGAAGAATATGCCGTCTCTAAGAAGGAAATCAGTCATCGGCGGCTAAAACGAAATCACTAATTTTTTCTTAGTTTGAATCTTTTTACGATTTGGTTAATTCGGTGTGTATAAATATTTCTTGTTTAACTGAATGTTTTTTCCCATGCATATATGTATAGCGTTTTTTGTTTTTGTTTGATTTTGGATTTGATTTGCGTTCAAGGGAATATGGGGAAGAGGTGGGAGTTTAAAGAGGACGTTTCTTGAGTTTCACAAATTGGCAAAACAACCGATAACAATGATGGGAGTAACCGCGAATAATACGTCGTATCTAGGAAAGAATCAAGTCATCGGTGCAATACCCGCAGTTTGTAAGCGAAATTCCCAGATTTTCTTATCATTCCCCATTTGTTTAGTTGTTTTTGTTTATCTAGAAATTAGAATATATTTGGTTATCTTTTAGGTAAGGAAAGTCTGATCATGTGAGTATGTGACACTCAGTTCTAGCCGGTGGTAGTGCCCGGCGATAGTGCCACCGGGCGTAATTTCAAGTCAGGATCGCCATCGGGAGAGAGGCATTGGTACATATTCAGCGACAGTGCCCGACAATAGTGCCACTGGGCACAATCCCTTGTCATGATAGCCCTGGAGGGACCAATCTCGGTACATTCCATGTGAGTGCCATGGGAACAATCTCTTGGTAGGGTCACCATCGGCTAGAAACCCTTGTCTCTATTTCTTTTCCACTTAGACCACCCAAATTTATCTTAAGTGCGATTTTTGAACCCATTTGTGCGATTTCTTATCTCCCTCATTCCTTCCGCATTAAATTCGTCCAAGTGGTATTCAAAAGCATTTATTAAGTGTCCCCAAACATTTATTGATGTCCAAGAGTGAAGATTTATGTTAAGATCAAAGCACAAGTTCATCTCCTACATTTCTAGGGTTTTACCAAGTATCTAGGTTTTCTCCAAAAACCTAGCAAGTGAGGTTTTAAATGTTTTGTAAAAACTAGATACATGCTAATATGACTATCTGAACATATTTCCAAGTCTATTTCAAATACTTCTGGAGACTTGCCTTTATACTTCGATTTGCTGACTTAAATGCTTATTTGAGTATGATTCCTCATATGGAATATGAGAGCCTCACCTTGAGAATTATATTCATATTAAAATGTGTCTATATGGATTTGACCTAAGATTTTGGGTTTTGGTAGGATATTCATGATTTGTTGGGTTTGGCGACTTATTTTGTATAATTAAGCTATGGGAACAAATTTTATGGTTAAATGATTTTATGATGTGTTATATGATTTCACATATGATGGATGGATTTTTACATCACTTATGGATATATGGACTGTAACACCCGTAATTTTCGGATAAGTACAGTTTCGAATCAGTGTGGAAATCGATCTTTTAAGAAAAATATGAAAAACAGGATTTTGTATTAAATCCTAGATTTTATGGTCTTGTTGGATGAGGAATTCAAATACGAGTCCAATGGTCCTTTCCGGAGCGAAAACGGTGCTAAAACGAAGAAGTTATGGCCAAAACAGTGTTTAGGAAGAAATCGGGCGACCAGTGCTTGGCGCAGGTGTTGGTGCTAGTGGATCCGCGTGGAGCGTCTGATGAGCATAAATACGGGATTTTTAGCCCCAAACATCATTTCTTCATATCTCTCTCATTTCAACTTCGATTTTAGTGATTCAAGTTGCTATGGTTCCGTTTTTTAGAGCTTTTCAAGGATCTAGAAAGAGTTTGGAATTTTATTGGAAGATTCAAGAACGTTTGGTGGTGGTAAGCTTCTCATTTCTCACTCCCAAACTCCATCTCTTCTCTCCCAAATCATTTCCTCTTTTTCCCCCTCAAACCCAAACTGATTTTGGGGCTTTTCATGGAGATTAAAGTGTTCCTTCTCCATCATATGTTAGTGGTTTCATCTATGGATGCAAGAGCAAGTTTCATCTCCAACACTAGAGATTTTTTGGGTTTTCTAGGTTTTCAATAAAACCTAAGTGGTAAGTTCATTTCTTCCATTTACAAGCTTCATTATGAGTTATAAATGTTTCATTAATGATCTCCTAGTGTTTTGTTTCTCCAATTTCGGTTTGGATGATTTTGTGAAAAGTTAGGTAAAATTGAGGTTTTGGGTGTAGATGGAGATTTTGTTGGTTGATGTTTGGGAAACAATTATAAATGGTTAAATGTGGTTATTGATGGTTGGAAACTCATGGATCTAGGTCTTTGGAAGATTTGGCCTGAGGATTCGTGTCTCTTCAAATGAGCTTACGTTTGGGGAAAAATCTAGATTTAACCTAATCTAGCAAGGTGAGTTCAAGTTGCTTTGTGAAAACTTTGTATATGCCAAAATGTTATTTTTCCAGGTACTTATGTGTTTTTACATGAAAATTATCAATGGTTGAATTATTTGGTGGGTTTTGCCCCTTTGAAGTATTTATGGTTGTAAATATTGTAAAACACTTATATTTGGAGTTTTTGGGGAAATGTGATAGATAGATCATACATGGAAATCGGTTATTGATTTATGTTATAAATAGAGTCTACTTGTTATGAAAATGCATTTTGTGTATAATTTGGAAACATGCATTTAGTACATTATGGGACGATTTGGAAATGTACGGTGTGAGTCTTTTGGAAAAGAGGGTGGTCCCAACCCAAGGTTCTATTCCGGGGTTTTATGGATTTGAAATATTATTGGCAAAAGTGTGTGTTTCTACGTTTAATCTCATGTTATAACTTTTCATGAATTATCTTTTGAGTCAGTTGAGTTTATGGCTCGGTATTGGATTTTGTTAAGTCTTGAGGACAATTGTCCAGATTTGATAGCTCAAAGTCGAGTTTTGATCATGATTTACGTTATTGGGGAATTGCATGTTTTGAATGCACTGGTTTATTCTTTTGGGGTCGTGTAATGTTTTAGAACCTTGTTAGCTATGGATCCATAGGTATTTGAGCTTCCCAAGTCTCGCGGGCAAGAGATCGGGATGATTGAGCTCAGTTTACGAGACGTTAGTTTCTCTTTTGTAGCACGGAATAGGCATCGGGTTCCATGATAAGTAAGGTGTGGACCTACATGGTCGGGCGTCGTCTGATGGGCAGTAAGGTGTAATTACATATGTGCTTAGCACGGGATAGGAATCGGGTTCCATGATAAGTAAGGCATACCTATATGGTCGGGCGTCGTCTCATGGGCAAGGTGTAATCCCAAATGTGTTGTTGTGGATTTGGAGTGACCCAATGTATAGACCTGGAGTGGTTGAAGTTGGGGGCTCCCTAGTCTCGCGGGCAATAGATCTGGAGTGATTGAGCTCAGTTTACGAGAGTAATACACGTGTGTGTTTTATTGCATAGTAGGTGACCCGCTTTTGTGTTCCGTCACGTGCAATGTATACGGGCCTCCCCCGTCACCGAAAGGTGTTGTTTTGGGTATTTGTGTTTATCCATGTTTTCGGTGACGTATCATATTTATGTGATTTGTTTTCCACGTTATGTTAGTTATGGGTTATGATCTATCCATGTTTGGGATGTCTGGAATTATGACGATTTATTTATGAATTCAATCGTTTTGAGAATCAAATGCCATTTCACCTTTCACGTTGGTTTTGAGGATGAGTCCATTTTGAGAAATCATTTTATATTAAAGATTTCAGCACGGGGTTTGTGTGAGTGGAAAATGGGTGATTTACATCTAAAGAAAACTCTTTTGAAATCATGACTTAAGTTACATCTCTCTCGATTTATGAATTTATATGATGATAAAACTCTTGAACTCACTAGGCGTTAGCCTAACCCTTTTTATTTGTCGGCATGTGCAACAGGCTCAAGTTGGGAGTAGCTTTAGCTACAATGTGAAGTAACGAGTGCTAGTAGAGTGCACGAGAGGTGATTTTGGTTTAGTGAAGTCTTCCGCACTTATTTGGGATTAGCAACTTGTATTGTGTTAAGTAACACCCGGTGTGAATTTAGTCTCTGTAATAAGACTCGAGTTATAATTGTTTGAGGGTAAATCATAGATTTTAATTGAAATGATTTTTATCCTCTTTCGGTTATTTTATTGAAATTAAAGTTAGTTGCTCGTTCCAATTTTGAGGGTGTTACATGGACATCCTCATTTGAAACTACGATTGGAATGACTCTTCAAGTAGGTATTAGGAGGGTAGAGTCTTGAGATGCTATCTGAAAGGGTTGGTGCTAAGAACCACAATGTTTGAGGTGCTACCTTAGAGGTAGGCACTAAGTGTGTGAGCCTTTAGGTGTTATTCTTAGGAATAGACACTAAGGTGAACCCGTTCTTGATGTGAAACTTGTTATAAGTCGTTGGGCATATGGACATTGAGTCTAGAAGCCCCACATGGCAACAATGGAGGTGTGACATACTTTTGTGTTCCCACAACTCTCAATGGATACGAGTCTCCCTTGTGATTTCCAAAGGATGGGTATTTGTGGTCTTATGATCAACATTAAATGTTCCTTTTGATTTGGTAATAATCATAACTTCTCTACTCAAGATTATTTATGTTTGTTCAAAATCACAAGGCTTTCTAGCCTAACACTTGTTGGGTGTCGGCATATATCTCAGGTCCTAGCAGCGAGAGTGCTTAGGTGGTCTTCTAGCCGCCTTAGTGAGCTTTGAGGGAGCATTTAGAGACACCAACTTTTGGAATGAATTTTGGTAGTTTAGGTGACAACCAATTGTAATCTTATTCTCTTATGGAATTAGATTAGGAGGTTGTTATCCTCAAACCTATTTGTTACAAATTGTAATTAATTGGTGTAGTTTAAATTCCCTTTTTTGAGAAAGCTCGTATTTTGATATTTATATACCATATTTCCATTTTTATTTGGAAAATTTTGTTGTCCCATTTTTTGGGTATTACATTCGGCAACTAAAACAAAATCAATTAATTTTCTTACTTTGAGTCTTGTTACGATTTGTTTAATTGTGTGTGTATAAATATATCTTGTTGAAATCGAATGTGTTTTTCCACACATATATGTATAGCTTTTTTTGTTTGATTTTAGATTTGAATTTTCTTCATAGAAATATGGGGAAGAGGTAGGAGTCTAAAGAGGAAGTTTCTTGAGAATTATAAATTGGCAAAACACCCGATAACAATCATGGGAGTAACGGTGAAAAATCTGTCTTCTCTAGGAAAGAAATCAAGTCATCGGCGACTAAAACGGAATTAATTATTTTTTCTTGGTTTGAATCTTGTTAAGGTTTGTTTAAGTGGGCGTGTATAAATTATCTTGTGTAATCGAATGTGTTTGTCCATGCATATATGTATAGCTTTTTGTTTGGTTTTGGATTTGATTTTTGCTCACGGGAATATGGGGAAGAGGAAGAAGTTTCTTGAGTTTTATAAATCGGCTAAACACCCGGTAACAGTTATGGGAGTAAGGGTGAAGAATTTGTCGTCTCTAGGAAAGAAATGGAGTCATCGGCAACTAAAACGGAATCAAATATTTTTTCTTAGTTTGAATCTTGTTACGGTTTCTTTAATTGGGTGTGTATAAATATATCTTGTGGTAAGCAAATGTGTTTTCCTATGTATACATGTATACTTTTTTTTTTGGTTTTGGGTTTGATTTTTGTTCACGGGAATATGGGAAAGAAGTAGGAGTTTAAAGCAGAAGTTTCTTGATTTTTAAAAATTGGTAAAACATGTCTTTGAAATAATTACAAAGTTCATAACGTAGTGAAAAATAAAAATGTCTCTAAGCTAACGAAGATTTTAAACCGTGACCATCTGTATAGTTTTTTCGCTTAAGAAACCTAATTCAAAGTTTCACAAAACCACAAGGACGAAATTTGTAATTTACTTATTTATTTATTAATTTTTTTTTTAAAAATGTTGATTAAATAAAAGTCAATAATGTATATGAGAAGCCATCCATAAAAGTTCACTTCGTGACGCCACATTATTGATATAGATTATGAAATCTCAATAGCGACATTTTAAAACTTTTTATTCAAGAATAGATTATTTGTTTTATAGAACCCGGACATTCGAAAGAAAAGGGGCATCTTCAAATATATATAAATCTTAAACATACATTTTTCATTACGAAATAAAAAAAATATCAATAATTCATACATAATAACTTCTTTGAAGATTTCTATATAAATAATTATTAATAACAAAATTTTAACAAAATATCAATAATTACTAATAATGTATGACTAGGTTACTTCCACAAACCACTAGTTGCCACCCCACTAGACCCTGACATATTATAGGTCCGTGATGAGATATAAAAATGAGCCTTTGATAAGTAAGATTTTTTTTTCAATATGTTGTTTTTTATCATCAGAAATAACATTGAATTCAATAAATACTAATAATTCATATAAAACTCTTTTTCCGAGAATTTCTAGACGCAAAATCAATCAATAATTATTTCTAAATTAATATTATCTATTATATCATTTTTACCTAACATCATAAATTCGTTCCACCGTCAAACACATCATATGATATACCTTTAGTATATAGACCGACATCATTTTATATCACAATGTTGACTATTCAAAATAACACTATATGCAAATTAATATAAATCGGTTGGATTTTCATATCACCTCATACTAATATTTTCACCATTTTAAACTTTTAGGGTTAATACATACTTTTACGAACCATCAATCTTAAAATCAAAAGTTCATGTTGGTTATAACTTGAGATCTTATTCTTGTTGTAGATATAAGATAATACTTAAATTATGTATTCAATATTAGGTAATCAGAAGTCCATAATATATGAAAAAACAATGTTAGTTTTGAAATCCTAAATATAGATATATGGTGGATAGTCTCATAGGGTTGATAATTTTTTCAAAAGGAATGAGCATTTTTAATATATAATAAGAATTCTACTATATTCTAATATAAATGTTTGAACCTTCATATAATGTTAAATTCTTTTTGGGTCCTATTAGATATTAAAAAAAATTGTGTCTTTTTTATTCACTAATTTTTTTGAACTATTACTATATACTTAAAAAGTTTGGGGCTCTAATTTTTGTGGGTTCTTAATATAATGTTAGATTTTTTTGGGTCCTATTAGATACTAAAAAAATTGTCTCTTTTATTAACTATTTTTTTAACTAGTACTATATACTATATAGTATATACTAAAAAAAATTGGGCCCCTCCTTTTTGTGGGCCGTTAATATTATGTTAAATCTGGGTGTGCGTCCGACCCGCCCTCCCCCTGGCACGGCCCTGCCACTAGATCATAGTTAATATATCATTATTAGATATTAAATAAACAAAATTATTCTAAGGGGTCGTTTACAAAACGCTTACCCGAGTAAGTGTTTACCAAGTACATTAGCTTACCGAATGAATATGGCAAGGACCAAGAATCTTACCCTGTAAGAGCGAAAACAAGGATCGAGAGTCGAAAACAAGGACTGATAGTCTTACCCAGTAAGTGAGTGCGACGACTTTTACCACGGTTAGCGATTAACAGCTAAATTGTTGTATACGATGTCATTTTGGTGGACTAAAATCTAACCCGGATAGTAAATGATAGTGTTGAATTTTATCGGTAACCACTTACCCGGGTAAGTGATTAGGTAAACGGCCCCTAAATCACCGATTATAAACGAAATCCTTTAATTATTTTATTCCGTGAACATATAGAAAATATTAAATAAACATAAACATATTCTTTTGTCTTAAATTTTTTACCCTTATTCTTTCTCAATTCGAATATATTCTAAAAGTATCGGAAAATGATATATTAGTCACTCTAGAATAAATATTTTATGATAATATAGTTCATTTTTCTTTCTTAATACACCTTTTGAATATTGTAAAAAAGTTTCACAAATTCACTAACACACGAATTGGATTTTGAATTATACTAAATTATCTAAATAAAAAATTATAATTATAATATATGTTATCAAATAAAAGGTAAATAAATTGAAGTTGATAAAACCGGCAAGGAATTGTCATTTTCTTAAAACCGCAAGTTTATGGCCGCTTGGTGTCATCATATTCTATTCAAACTATCGAAATATGCCAGCAGGTCCTTCAACTTAAACTACTTTAAATATTTAGAACCCAAACATCAAATTAGTCATTATTGGTCCTTCCAGCTCTTCATTCATGTCAACTTTTACCCCATTGTAAATTTAAAGTTCACTATTTGCAGTTGGTTTTACTATTATTTTTACACAAGTATTTGATAATAATGCAATGTTTTTTATTTGTTTCAAAGTAGGTACATTTTCTATTAGTGTAGCATACATAATTGCAAGAATATAAATGGATAAAGTAAAAAAAAAGTTATAAGACTGATCGGATCATCTTATAAAACATAAAGAAAAACTCTAGATATTTGAGAATGTGAAAATTTTGGGTTCACCGGAAAGTTAAACCTATAAGTGAATTTCATCTTTTTTTTGAAACTTTGTATAGATTTAATAACGTAGAACTTAGCAAAAACAATATTAGCAGTTAAAAGGTGCATAGATGTGTTGCTCGTACTGAAAAACTTTAATGATCACTTGAAAATCATAACTATAACAATATAGTAAGTAACCAAGTGTAAGAAGGAGATTATTAGTAATGTTTTACAAGAGCATAATTAATATTAGATAAGATTCAACTAACTAAGGTGCTGTTCGGTTCGTTTGCTGTTAAGACCTGAATGGATATAGCTGTCTGAGTAGATATGGTTGTCTGAGTGTTAACAGATATATTGGTGTTCGGTTGTTGTAGCAAATAAATGGTCTGAATGTCAGAAATGACCATTTTACCCCCAATCTTTATTTTTGTTGGATAAAACACATCATATGTATTTACATGTCAGAAAATCCAAAAACAATGATGAAAATACATATAAAAATTCATATCAATGGAGAAAATTCATATACATCATATGGGTTTTCATATCTGAAAATCGAAAACAAAAGAGAACTTGCAGGTGAACTCCATTCTACACAAATCTTGCAGGTGAACTCCGTTCTACACAAATACAAAACAATGGAGAAAGTCCATATACACAAATCCAATACAGTGGAGAAAATGGCATCAAAATCAAATCTTGCAGGTGAACTCCATTCTACATTCCTTGGAGATAAAGTGCAGATGGAGAAAAGGGAAACCCCAAACTTATGCAGAAGTAGAACAATAGAACCCAGGGGCTTCAATAATTCTTCCACGGGAAAGGAGAAACCACGAACAAATCGACGGAGATAGAGAGGAGATCCAGGAACATATCTACTAGAGAACAAATCGATGGTGATAGAGAGGAGAATCCAGGGTCAATTTGGCTGACGAGTTCTTCGATTAGAAAGGAGAATCCATGAACAAATCGATGGAGATAGAGAGGAGGATATAGGAACAGATCTGCTAGAGAACAATCGATTGCGATATATAGAGAGGAGAATCAAAGAACGATTTGGCCGACAGTGCTTCAAACGGTGGGTGACGACGGGATTAGGTCGAGATGGTGGAGACGACGTGTTTTGAGAGAAGAAGAGAGCGTATAGTCTTTCTTCCAGATGTGGGTTATGATGGGGGGGGGGGGGTTTGATGGAAAATGGGTGGCTGAATGGGGACCAGTGCTATTTTCTAGCTGACCGAATAAGCCATCATTTTAGCCATTCAGTCATAACCGAACACCTTTGTATGGCTGACCGAATAAGCCATACTGGTTATTCAGTCCATTAAGCCACAACCGAACAGCCCCTAAGGGTTCCTATGATCAATTATAGATTACCGATTGTCGATGATCATAGTGGATAAATGTTATCTAGTAATCTTATAAAGACCCAAGATGTATTAGTGTCAAGGTATTTTAGTATTTACTAAATCTGGTTGAGGTACACTTGCCTACGAGTTTGTTGTTGACCTCAATCATGTCAACACCATTATTTACTAGGTGATACAGACTAAGAATGTGACTTTCTTTGAGAGAATTTCTCCAATATTTAGAATCAATTCAAGTGTTCTTGACACCATGACTCACTCCCTTGGCATATTTCTTGCAATATATATTTACAACGTTTTATATAATTAGACTATAGATGGTCGATAAAGATACATGTATGTTTCTTTGTATATGTAGATGTCCATACCCTTTTATGTTATCATTTTCACATATCTAAAGACCATTGTTTCTCAAATCGTAAGAACGTTACGTCATATTAACAGAACATCTCTGTTGATCCAAACCCTTCAGTGATTTGATAATGACTCTCTGAATTACTTAGTGAAAATTGTAAGTAAACAATTTGTATTAATGTTTTGTCATCTAAGAAAATATACTAAGTCTGTTTAGTATGGCTGATGGGAAACATGCACTTTAATTTATACTTCAGCGATGCATGTACATCAGTGAGCCCTGAGCCTGTTCAGTCTCATCGATGACCGATGATAGTTCCATTTGTAATTGTTTACTTATGATCCCTAAAGACAAGATTCGCGACAACTTAGTTCAAAGCTGAAATCGAAGACCAAGCTGACGAACGAGTGACTAAGCGTACTAGTGATCTGATGCGGATATCAGCGAAGCCAAGACTTGTCCATTCCATGCGAAGTTTCAAGTAGAAGACTTCAGCAAACACTGAACTTATCAATCGCTGATAAAGATCTATTCAGCGATCGCTGATCATGAAGCCTGCTCTACAAGTAACTTTTGTCTTATCTCCTTGCACGCCTTTTTGTACGATTTGTCAGAAGGACATCCCTTTGTCCAGGATCGTACAAACCACTCTGCCAACTACATGTTCATCATGCGGCCAAGAAGGGATGTTTGCTAAAGTCAAATCCATGCAACCAACCAGACGCTGCCACGTGTAAAGTTGTAATGACTTGCATTTAGTGCGTGCACTATAAATAAGAAACCCTACTTCATTCGTGAAGAAGCTCTTCCTCGCTGAACTACTTAGTGCAAGAAAATCTTTCCTTAGGTTTTCTTATTTTCTCTCTATTCTTTCTAGTGCAAGAAATCTGTGTGATTCTCTAGTTTGTTTATATTAGGTTTTATACTTGATCTTATTCCGCAACAAACTGTAAGTTGTTTGATTATATCAATAAACAATTTTAAAGATAAAAATCTGTATTTGTATTCAACCCTCCCTTCTACAAACTTGTATAACCCTTCGGGACCAACAAGTGGTATCAGAGCAGATTGAACAAACAATCGTCAGAGAAGTCTCTTAGTGGACTGAAGAAGACAAGAAGAAAGTGGCAATCAACACCAAGGCCAGATCTATCATCTCCATGACTCTTCCTGATGAAGTCTACCATTCCATCATGAATCTAAATAGCTCAAAGGCCATGTGGGACACTATATGTGTTCAATATGAAGTTACAACTGCAGTATGAAAGTTTCATTTTGGATTTTTAATGGAGGTCAGCTTCTTCTCAGGGAGTTTGTCTCTCCCTGTTTCCCATACATACTGCATTGCATCAAAGAATGCAATGAGTGCTTCTCTATCAGCTGGGTTCTTGGGATTAGGCAGAGGAACGAAACATTTTTCCTTTGTATTACCAGGGAGGTTGAGGGCAGACCTGATAGAGCCGGGACTAATCTTGGAGCCACCATGTTCGGTGTCGAAGAGGATGACATTGATTTTCTTTTTGGGGTCTTTGGTAGAGGTTATCTGAGCTCTTCTCGTAGTATACCAGAACTGAGCTAGAAGGTGCCTGTGAGCAGGAGGTCTGGTGGTTGACAGCCGTCGATAGAGGGCAGGTCTGAAGGAAATTGACAGCTTCGCTCAGATGTGTGATCTGCTTCCTTGGAGGAAAGTTGAAGAGGGCATAGGGATTGTTTCCCTGAAAAGTCACTTGCTCTATTTTGAAGTTGACATGAGGCGCTTTGATGAGTTCAATACTTTCAGAGGTAGTAGGAGACTGAGCAGTGGTAGCTTTAGTAGATGCCATTTCTGTTTACAACATATAAACATGAAGAAGATAAAGAGAAGTTCTTGAAGTGAATAAAAGTCCAAAAATAAGGGTTTTTAGGGTTTTGCACATTCCATTTAGAGAAAGAATAGGAGATTAGGGTTTTTCTAGTTTTGAACAAAAATGAAAAACATAGTGAATGTTCTTGTTTTCCAGTGTCCTTTGAAGGAAGGGATTCTGGAAAAACATATGAAATGTCAAGTTTAAGATTTTTATTTTAAACTCGAAGAACAATTTGAAAAACAGATTGTGTTTATAAAACCATGAAGAAAAATGATTTCATTTTTAGAAAGTTAGTTTGTTTGATCTTTTAGAACCAAGAATAAGATCGAAAATAAGTTTGTTTAAAGGAAAATAACAGAAATATTAACCTTTAGCGTTGAAGAAGATGAAGATGAACAGTTTCTAGAGAAAATAAGTTCAAATGCAACAGTGTTCTTGCTCGAGAGAGATGATGTTCGCGTAAAAGGTAAAAATATAAACTCAAATGGGTTTATATAGTGAGAGTAGAGAGAGAAAAACTATGAGCGGGAAAGTTTTTCATGATGACACGGACACGTCCCTTGAATTTGATTGGACAAGGAAAACGAAACGGGCGAACGTGTCAGAGAAAAGAGTGCCACGGTCTATCTGTTGTGATGACGTCACTAACGTCCTTTCACATCTTAAGGTGTCTCTGAGGATTTGGAAAACTCAGGGACAATTTGAAAACGTGAAGCACTGATTAGAAGTATCAGTGTTATTTAGAAATTTCAAATGAACCACTGAAAGGAAGAGATATTCAGCGATGCAATTTGTTTAAAAATCTTGCATTCATAGGCGAACGTCAGCGAGTAAGAGAGAACATACCTTGATATCAGCGAATCAATTTTATTGAGAGAGAGGGTGATTAATAGAGTTATACAAATTCAATGTATCACTGATCAAATGTGAACCGCTAAAGATTTTACTCTTCTAGGTTCAGCATTCCAAGCTCGCTGATGAGAAAGTTCAATCTTGTCTCATCAAGAGGTTTGGTGAACAGATCAGCTAACTGAAAGTCAGTTGGGATAAAATGAAGTTCTATATCACCATTCATCACATGATCTCTGATAAAATGATACCTGATTTCGATGTGTTTGGTCTTTGAGTGTAACGTTGGATTGTTGGTTATAGCGATGGCACTAGTGCTGTCGCAATAGATTGGAATTTTGGAGAGCTGAAGGTCATAGTCCAGTAGTTGATTTCTCATCAACAAGACCTGAGAACAATAGCTTCCAGCGGCTACATATTCAGTTTCAGCGGTTGAGGTGGACACTGAGTTTTTCTTTTTACTTGTCCAACTCACCAGCTTTCCACCAGGAGCTGACAGCCTCCTGTGGTGCTTTTCCTATCCAATTTACATCCTGCAAAATCACTATCTGAATAGGTGATTAGATCAAACCCTGAGTCTTTGGGATACCAAAGACCTAGGTTAGGAGTACCCTTAAGGTATCAAAAGATTCGCTTTACAGTGATTATGTGAGATTCCTTAGGTTCGGCTTGATATCGTGCACACAAACAGGTTGCGTACATAATATCAGGTCGGCTAGCTGTAAGATACAAAAGAGAGCCGATCATCCCACGGTACGCTGTGACAGTAACAGGTTTTCCTGAAGGATCCTTGTTTAGTGTCAGCGGCAGTGCCATAGGGGTTTTCATAGCTGAGCTCTGAGTTAAATTAAATTTTTTCATCATATCTTTAACATATTTTCCTTGGTGAATAAAAGTTCTTTTTTCATTCTGCTTGATTTGAAGATCAAGAAAATAGGTTAGCTCACCCATCATACTCATTTTATATTCAACTTTCATTCTTTCAGCGAAACGAGTACATAGATCAGGGTTAGTGGAACCAAATATAATATCATCGACATATATTTAAACAAGAATAATATAACCTTTTACTTTCCTGAAAAATAGAGTTTTATCGATTTTACCTCGCTCAAAATTTTCAATATGGAGATAAGAAGAAAGAGTGTCATACCATGCACGAGGAGCTTGCTTTAAGCCGTAAAGTGCCTTATCCAGTTTATAAACATAACCTGGATGCTTAGGATCTGAGAATCCTGGAGGTTGTTCCACGTAGACTTCTTCGTTCATCTTTCCATTGAGGAACGCTGATTTAACATCCATTTGATAAACATTGAAGTCTTTGTGTACAGCGTAAGCTAAGAATAGATGAATGGCTTCTAGTCTTGCCACTGGGGCGAATGTTTCATCGTAATCTATACCTTCCTCTTGTCTGTACCCCTGAGCAACAAGACGAGCCTTGTTGCGGGTTACAGTTCCATGTTCATCCAAGTTGTTTCGATAGACCCATTTAGTGCCTATCACTGACTTATCGGATGGTCGTGGAACGAGCTTCCAAACTTTGTTTTCTTTGGAATTCTGTCAGCTCTTCTTGCATAGCGCTGACCCAGTTTGGATCTCTGAGGGCGTCATCTGTTTTATTTGGTTATATCAGAGAAATAAAGTTAACAAATAAACAAATATTACCTGCACTTCGTCGAGTCTGAATACCAGCGTTTGGATCACCAAGAATTTGATCAATAGGGTGATTAATAGTCCATCGATGAGCTAGAGCATAAGTCACTGAATCAATCTGAACTTCTGGAGGAGCTAAAGATGAGGCTTCAGCAACTTCTGGTATATCAGCCAAGTGAGGAAGAGATTCAGTTGTTACTTCATTCACCGATTGCTGAGAAGTAGATGGTATGTCTGAGGTAGAAGGTTCATAAGCAGGCATAGTATTGAGAGGAATAGCCGAGACCCATGAGGATTCAGCTTCACTTGTCTGCATGCTTGGGATGATAATATGATCATCATCTTCAGCGGTATGAGTATGAGTTGGAGGGATAGGAGCATCTTCTGAATCACCAAGATGAGAAAACATCCATTGATTCAGTTCTTCAGTATCAGCAGAAGGTCTAGAGTTCGCTGAACGGGATTCGTCAAAAGTGACGTGGATTGTTTCTTCTACAGTTTGTCTTCTTTCATTGAAGACTCTGAAGGCTTTAGAGACTGAAGAATATCCAAGAAAAATTCCATCATCAGTCTTAGGATCAAACTTTCCAAGAGCATCTCTGTTGTTCAGTATGAAACACTGACATCCAAAGATGTGAAGAAAGCTAATTGAAGTCTTTCTCCCATGGAAAAGTTCATAGGCTGTCTTCTCGAATCTTCTGATCAGCGACCTGTTTTGAGTAAAACAAGCAGTGTTGACAGCTTCTGCCCAAAACTGAGTAGGTAGATAAGAATCGCTGATCATTGAACGTGCGGCTTCGATGATAGTTCGATTTCTTCTTTCAGCGACCCCATTTTGTTGTGGTGTTCTCACCGAGGAAAAGTTGTGAGAAATACCCTTGCTTTCAAAGAAGGAATCAAGCGAACTATTTTTGATTGCAGTACCATGATCACTCCTTATAGAGTGAACGGTCATGTTGTTCAGGACTTCCATTTTCCTGACGAAAGTGATGAGTTCTTCAGGGGTGTCACTCTTGGAACGGAGAAACATTACCCAGGTATAGCGAGAGAATTCATCAACTATGACCAATGTATATTTCTTTCCAGCGATGGATTGTTTGTTAACAAGGCCAAACAAATCCATATGGAGACGTTGTAGAGAAGATGACACTGAGGAAACTTGCTTAGATTTGAAGCTTGCCTTGGTTTGTTTCCCTTTCTCACACGCTGAACATAGAGACTCCTTAGCGTATGAGTGTTGCGGTAGACCAGTAGCCAATTCTTTTGAAGAAAGAGTATTTAGTGTCTTGAAGTTTAGATGGGAGAGCCTCTTATGCCATAGCCAGTTGACATCAGATGAGGCTTTTGAGAAGAAACAGGAAATCTCAGTGGTTGTAGAGTCCATGTTTATAACGTAAACATTTTCCATATGGTATCCGCTGAGAGATATCTTCTCCTTTTTGTCAGTGACAAAGCAGGATTCCTTAGTGAAAATCACTTTGTTATCCTTGTCACACAGCTGACTGATGCTTAGAAGATTATGCTTCAGTCCTTCAACATATGCGACTCTTCTGAAGGTTGTTGTACCATTAGAGAGTACACCAAACCCTCGGGTATAGCCTTTTCCGTTTCCACCGAAGGTCACTGAGGGACCCTTCTCTTCCTTATACTCAATGAGCAGGTTTTTCCTTCCAGTCATGTATCTAGAGCATCCGCTATCGAGATACCAGATACCCATCTTAATCTGCAAACAAAGGAAGATTAGTTTGACTTGGGCACCCATTTCACCATGGGCCCACACTTGTCAGTGGTGGTAGAGGAAGTGGAAGGTTCAGCAATCTTCGCAGCATTTGAAGATTCAGCTTCCGAACTAGTCTGATTCACCTTAACTTGATTTACACCAGGATTGGTCTTCTTTGCCTTGGGGGATTGATCTTCACCTTAGCTAATTTTTCAGCTTTCGTGGCTGTGGGGCACTTACTAGCAATGTGATCGGTAAGTCCACAGTGATAACATTTCCTATAGCTAAAATTAGCTTTAGGACCATTTGCATGCTTAGCCGAGATTTTTAAATGAGCAGGGCCAGCACCAAGTATACCTTTGGCATTGGAAATGGGAGGAACAATCAGTTCTTCAGATTTCTTACCAATTATATCCACTCTGATTATAGGAGTAGATCGCTGAACGAATCCATGGATCTTGTTATTAGAAGTAGAGGGATAATTCACTGAAGCTTTAGAAGCATTCAGCTTAGGTACAAAGGTACCCTTCTGAGGTTTTTGGTTGAAAACCTTTTCTTTTCCTTTACCTTTAGAGATTAAGGTAGGTTTTTCCTCAGGGATGGGGTTTTTAGAAGAGGAACACTGAGATGAGGAGGTGTCAGGGACTGAGGATACGAACGTTCCAAATTTGAGCATGGAACGATCAGTGGTTGGTTCTAAAATATCAGCTTTATAACCAAGTCCACTCTTATCACTCAGGGGAATCCGAGACTTTATAATCTCAGTGATCGTTGTTGAGGATTTACACCATCCTTCAACAGTAGCCTTTTTAGCTTTTAATGCAGCGATAGCTTCTTCACGCTTAATTTTGACTATCTGATTTTTATGGACCTGATCTTTTAAATCTTATTCAATTTTAGAAAGCTTTTCTATTTGAAGGTGACAGTTTCTAAGCTGTTCATCGAGGTCAAGGTTTTGATTTTCAACTATGGTCTTGCCATTCATGGCATCATATAAATTTACAGTCAGAAGTTCGATTTTCCGAAGACTATCAGCTTCATTAATATCTGAAATATTAGTAAAGAAGGAAGTTGATACCTTAGAGGTAAAAGATGAAGTAGAGGGAATTTCAGAATTTTCTTCCTCTTCCTCTATTTTGGCCATGAGGCAGAGATTGGCCTCATCATCATCTTCAGAGTCAGATGATTCTTCAGTGTCAGAGGCAACCCAGTCGAAGTCAGCGACTAAGCCTTTGCCTTTCTTCTTAAAGCTTTTCAGCTTTGAATATTTTTCTTTCAGCTTCTTGTACTTGTCATCTCTAGCCCTGGGGTTAGAGGATTTCTTGTAGGAAGAAGATGAGGGTTTGTAGACTTTCTTAGACCTGCATTCACTAGCAAAGTGTCCTACTTTTTCACAGTTAAAGCAGGTAGCAGTTGCCTTATCAACAGGGGTTGATGATTTTGGCTTGTTAGTAAGCGCAAGAGGTTTATTTCTTCTGAAGTTACTCTTTCTGGAGAGTCTCCTGAATGTATTAGTCAGGAGTGCCAGAGATTCATCAAGATCTAAAGGATCAACATCTGATGAGCATTCAGAGTTAGTTTCCAACTCAGTGATCGTGATAGTTGATCGCTGAGTGGAAGGTGACTCTGAGAGTAAAGCAACATGTGTGCTTTTGGAATCTTTTACAAGATTCTTCTTCAGATGACACGACTGCTCATGATTGAGCATAGTGCCAAATAAGGTAGAGAGAGTCATAGATTTTAGATCCTTTGATAGCTTGACACACATTGAATAATTGTCCCAGCTTTCAGCTATACATTCTAGAAACTTTGTCAGGATCTCAAAGTTAGAATATTCCTTACCAACAGTGTTGATCCAAACCCTCAGTGATTTGATAATGACCCTCTCTTATATACTTAGTGAAAATTGTAAGTAAACAATATGTATCAGAGTTTCACTATCGCTGATACGTACTAAGATCTTCCAGTACCGCTGATAGGAACTCTCGCTCTTTAGATTAAACATTCAGCGAAACTGTTCACCATAATACTCTGAGTCTGTTCAGTACTTATGGTGATCGCTGATAAGTTAGTTGTTTACTTATGATCCCTGAAGACAAGTTTCACGTCAACATAGGTTCTACGCTGAAGTCGAAGATCAAGCTCAAGAACCAGCGACAAGTCTCCTAATGAACTGATGCGGATCAGCGAAGACTCAGATTTGTCCACTCAACGTGAAGTATCAAGTACAAGACTTCAGCTATCGCTGAACTCTATCATTCGCTGATGAAGAATGATAGATCGCTGAATCATCGAAAAGCTGATCATGAGGTCTTCCGTACAAAGTACTTTTTGTCTCATCCACCCTTGCACTACTTCGTACGATATGTCAGAATTGAACCTCCTTATTGTCTGAAATCGTACAACCACTCTGATACTACACTGCTCAAACATGCGGCTACTAAGGTTGTCAACAAATGTCAATGACATGCAACCAATCAGCTGCTGCCACGTGTAAAGTGTAAACTGCAATGCATTAAATGCATGCAGTATATAAGAAGAAGAACTCACTTCATTTTGAAGTAACTTGCTAACTCTGGACAAGTTCATCCTTCTTATCTTGAGATAGGTTATTATTAGTAATTTCCTTCTCCTTCTTAGTGCAAGAAACTTAGTGTTCCAACTTGTTTAGATATAAGATTTATCCTTAATCTTGTTTCCGCAAGAAGCTGTAAATTGTTAATGATTTATCAATAAACAATTTAGAAAAGTAAAATCTGTGTGTTTGTATTCAACCCCCCCCCCCCCCCCTTCTACAAACTTGTATAACCCTTCGGGACCAACAAGTGGTATCAGAGCAGATTTGTTTAAACTCATAAACAAGATCTAATCTATACTAAGATTTCTCTTCCTTGCTATTTCTGAAAATGGCCACCAACACAAACACAAACTATATAGACAATGGTTCTCTTGCAAAACCCCCTAGATTCTCCAGAGATAATTTTAATCTATGGAAAAATAGGATGACTCTCTTCCTAGAAGGTGTAGACCCTACTATGCCTTATTATCTTGAAAACGGCCCATTTATTCCTGTAAGAATTGATGCCGCAGTACCTGCCGCTGAGAATAGACCTGCTATTCCAGAAAGGCTGGTACCCAAAGATGTTCATACGTGGACTGACGAAGATAAGAAGAAAGTGGCTATCGACACAAAAGCCAGATCCATACTATCCATGGCTCTTCCTGACGAAGTCTACCATTCCGTCGTGAACCTGAAATCCTCAAAAGCCATGTGGGACACAATATGTGTTCAGTATGAAGGTACTGCTGAAGTCCAGGACACTCGAAAGATCAACTTGGTAAGACAGTATGAAAGTTTCATTTGTGGTAAGAATGAGACTCTCTCTGAAGTTCACCAACGTTTTAATTTGCTTAATAATAGATCTGAAAACTGTTGGTAAGGAATATTCTAACTTTGAAGTGCTGCCAAAGTTTCTAGAATGTTTACCTGAAAGCTGGGACAGTTATTCTATGTGTCTCAAGCTGTCAAAAGATCTAAGATCAATGAATCTTGCTACCTTATATGGCACAATGCTGAATCATGAGCAATCAAGCCATCTTAAGAAGAATCTTGTAAAAGATTCCAAAAGCACCCCTGTTGCTTTAATCTCAGAGGAACCTTCCACTCAGCGACCCTCGGTCACTATCACTGAGTTAGAGAGTAAGTCTGAAAGGTCATCAGATTCTGACTCTTCAGATGATGATGAATCTTTGGCTCTCCTAACTAAAAAGTTCAGGAGATTCGCCAAAAAGAAAATGTTCAGAAAGAACAAACCTCTTTCTATAACTGATAAGCCAAGATCACCAGCTACTGTTGATAAGGCTACTGCTACTTGTTTTAACTGCGAAAAGATTGGACATTTCACTAACGAGTGCAGGTCTAAGAAAGTATCGAGAAACTCAGTGTTTCCCAAGAAATCTTTTATTCCAAGGAATAAAGATGACAAATATTCTAAGCTGAAAGAAAAATATGCAAAGCTGAAAAGCTTCAAGAAGAAAGGCAAAGGCCTGATGGTTTATGATTGGGCTGCTTCAGAAGAAGAAGAATCATCATCTGACTCTGAAGATGATGAAGCCAATCTCTATCTTATGGCAAAGATTGAGGATGAGGAAGAAAGTTCAGACATTCCCTCTACTTCAACCTCTGCTATTCAGGTATCACCTTCCTTCTTTACAAATATTTCAAATATTGATGAAGCTGATAGTCTCCGCAAAATCGATCTCTTGACTAGAAGCTTATATGAAGCCATGAATGGCAAAACTATAGATGAAAACCAAAACCTTGATCTCGCTGAACAACTTAAAAACTGTCACCTTCAAATAGAAAAGCTTTCTAAAATTGAAGAAGTTTTTAAAGATCAAGTGCATTTAAATCAGCTAGTCAAAATCGAACGAGCTGAAGCTATCGCTGCTTTGAAAGCTGAAAAGGCTACTGTTGAAGGATGGTGTAAATCTTCAACAAAGAACACTGAGATAATTAAGTCTCAGATACCCCTGAGTGATAAACGTGGTCTTGGTTACAAATATGAAACTCAAGAACCAACCACTGATCGTTCGATACTCTTATTTGGAACTTTCGTATCCTCACTGGCTGACACTTCATCCTCTCAGTGTTCGTCCTCCAGACCGCCTATCCCTGAGGAAATCTCTGCCTCTTCAAAAGGTAAAGAGAAAATGGTTTATCCAAAACCTACCTCTGTCTTTAAAGATAAAGGTAAAGGAATTGCGTTGAACCAAAATCCTCAGAAGGGTACCTTAGCACCAAAGCTGAATGCTTCTAAAGCTTTAGTGATTTATTCCTCTGGATCAAGAAATCAGATCTCTGGATCTACTCAGCGTGGGTCTATTCAGCGATCTACTCCTAGACTCAGAGTGGATGTCCTTGGTAAGAAATCTGAAGAACCAAGTGTTCCTCCCATTTCTAAAGCCAAACGCTTATTTGGTGCTGGTCCTTCTAATTCAAAATCTAAAACTCAGCATTCAAATAGTCCTAGAACTATTTTTAGTTATAGGAAATGTTATCACTGTGGACTCACTGATCATATTGCTAGTAAGTGCCCCACAGCCACCAAAGCTTATAAGATAGCTAAGGTGAAGATTGCCCCCAAGGCAAAGAAGACCACTGATGTTAAGAAATTAACCAAAGTGAAGACTAACAAAGCTGAATCTTCAAATGCTGCGAAGATTGCTGAACCTTCCATTCCAACTGCTTCCACTGACAAACGTGTACACATGGTTAAGTGGGTACCCAAGAAAAACTAATCTTCCTTTGTGATGCAGGTTCAGAAGGGTATCTGGTATCTCGATAGCGGATGCTCTAGACACATGACTGGAAAGAAAAGCATGCTCGCTGAATACAAGGAAGAGAAGGGTCCCTCTGTGACTTTCGGTGGAAATGGAAAAGGACATACCCGAGGGTTTGGTGTACTCTCTAATGGTACAACCACCTTCAGAAGAGTCGCATATGTTGAAGGGCTGAAGCATAATCTGTTAAGCATCAGTCAGCTTTGCGACAAGGATAACAAAGTAATCTTTACCAAGGAATCCTGCTTTGTCACTGACAAAAAGGAGAAGATAGCTCTCAGCGGTTATCGTTTGGAAAATGTTTATGTAATAAACATGGACTCAACAACCACTGAGAACTCCTGTTTCTTCTCAAAAGCCTCATCTGATGTCAACTGGCTATGGCATAAGAGGCTCTCTCATCTAAATTTCAAGACACTGAACTCTCTTTCTTCAAAAGAGTTAGTTGCTGGTCTACCTCAACACTCATATGCCAAAGAGTCTTTATGTTCAGCATGTGAGAAAGGGAAGCAGACCAAAGCAAGCTTTAAATCAAAGCAAGTCTCCTCAGTGTCATCTCGTCTACAACTACTCCATATGGATTTGTTTGTTCCTGTTAACAAACAATCCATCGCTGGAAAGAAATATACACTGGTCATAGTTGATGAATTCTCTCGTTATACATGGGTTATGTTTCTCCATTCCAAGAGTGACACCCCTGAAGAACTCATCACCTTTGTTCGAAAGATGGAAACCCTGAACAATTTGACCGTTCGCTCAATAAGGAGTGATCATGGGACTGAATTCAAAAACAGTTCTCTTTATTCCTTCTTTGAGAGCAAGGGTATTTCTCACAACTTTTCTTCAGTGAGAACACCACAACAAAATGGAGTCGCTGAAAGAAGAAATAGAACAATAATTGAAGCTGCACGTTCAATGCTCAGCGATTCTCACCTGCCTACTCAGTTTTGGGCATAAGCTGTCAACATTGCTTGTTTTACGCAAAACAGGTCACTGATAGTCAAAAGATTCAATAAAACAGCCTATGAACTATTTCATGGGAGAAAGCCTTCAAGCAGCTTTCTTCACATCTTTGGATGTCAGTGTTTCATACTGAACAACAGAGATGCCCTTGGAAAGTTTGATCCTAAGGCTGATGATGGAATCTTTCTTGGATACTCCTCAGTTTCCAAAGCCTTCAACGTCTTTAATCGAAGAAGACAAACTGTTGAAGAAACAATTCACGTCACGTTTGACGAGTCCCGTTCAGCGAACTCTAAACCGTTCGCTGATACTGAAGAACTGAATCAATGGATGTTTTCTCATCATGGTGATTCAGAAGATATTCCCACTCCTCGTGCTCACACAGTTGAAGATGATGGTCCAACTATCATTCCAAATATGCAGAATAGTGAAGCTGAAACATCATGGGTCTCAGTTGTTCCTATAAACACTATACCTGCTTCTGAAACCAATATCTCAGATATTCCATCCACTTCTCAGCAATCAGTGAATATAATGACAACTGCATCCATTCCTCTCTTGGCTGATACTCCAGACGTCGCTGAAGCTTCATCTTCAGCTCCTCCAGTTCAGGTTGGGTCAGCGTCTCACGCTCCGGCTCAGCGATGGACTATAAATCACCCAATTGATCAAATTCTTGGTGATCCAAACACTGGTATTCAGACTCGACGAAGTGCAGGTAATATTTGTTTATTTGTAAATTTTATTTCACTAACTGAACCAAAGAAAGTAGATGATGCCCTCAAAGATCCAAACTGGGTCAGCGCCATGCAAGAAGAGCGGACAGAATTCGAAAGAAACAAAGTTTGGAAACTTGTTCGAAGACCAACTGACAAAACAGTGATAGGCACTAAATGGGTCTATCGAAACAAGTTGGACGAACACGGAACTGTAACCCGCAACAAGGCTCGTCTTGTTGCTCAGGGATACAGACAAGAGGAAGGCATAGATTATGACGAAACATTTGCTCCAGTAGCAAGATTAGAATCTATTCGTCCATTCTTAGCATACGCTGTACACAAAGACTTCAAAGTATATCAGATGGATGTTAAGTCAGCGTTTCTAAATGGAAAGCTGAATGAAGAAGTCTATGTGGAACAACCTCCAGGATTCTCAGATCCTAAGCATCCAGGTTATGTTTATAAACTGGATAAGGCACTTTATGGCTTAAAGCAAGCTCCACGTGCATGGTATGACACTCTTTCTACTTATCTCCATATTGAAAAATTTGAGCGAGGCAAAATAGACAAAACTCTATTTTTCAGGAAAGTAAAAGGTCATATCATTCTTGTTCAAATATATGTTGATGATATTATATTTGGCTCGACTAACCTTGATCTCTGTACTCGTTTCGCTGATAGAATGAAAGATGAGTATAAAATGAGCATGATGGGTGAACTAACATATTTACTTGGTCTACAGATAAAACAAAATGAAAAAGGAACTTTCATTAATCAGGGAAAGTATGTTAAAGATATGCTGAAGAAATTCGACTTAACTGAAAGTTCAGCTATGAAAACCCCTATGGCACCACCACTGACACTTGATAAGGACACTAAGGGTGTTCCTGTCAATGTCACGCTGTACCGTGGGATGATCGGCTCACTATTGTATCTTACAGCTAGCCGACCCGATATTATGTTTGCAACATGCTTGTGTGCACGATATCAAGCTGAACCTAAGATATCTCATATGAAAGCTTAAAAGCGAATTTTTCGATATCTTAAGGGTACAACGAATCTAGGTCTTTGGTATGCCAAAGACTCAGGATTCGATTTAATCGCCTATTCAGATAGTGATTTTGCAGGTTGCAGAATGGATAGGAAATGCACCACAGGAGGATGTCAGCTCCTGGGTGGGAAGCTGGTAAGTTGGACAAGTAAAAAACAAAACTCAGTGTCCACTTCCACAGCTGAAGCTGAGTATGTAGCCGCTGGAAGCTGTTGTTCTCAGGTCTTGTGGATGAGAAATCAACTACTGGACTATGACCTTCAACTCTCTAATATTCCAATCTATTGCGACAGCACAAGTGCCATCGCTATAGCTAATAATCCAGTGCTACACTCAAAGACAAAACACATCGAAATCAGGTATCACTTTATCAGAGATCATGTGATGAATGGTGATATAGAACTTCACTTTATCCCAACTGATTATCAGTTAGCTGATCTGTTCACCAAACCTCTTGATGAGACAAGATTCAACTTTCTCATCAGCGAGCTTGGAATGCTGAACTTTGAAGGATAAAATCTTCACCAGTTCACATTTGATCAGCGATAGGATAAAATCAACTTGTATAACCCATTCTATCCTCCTCTCTATCCTGATTCGCTGATATCAAGGTTTGTTTTTCTCTCTGACAAATCGCATGTAAATGCAAGATTTCAAAACAAATCTCATCGCTGAGTATCTCTTCCTTATCAGCGATACTTTGAAATTTCTTAAAACCAACTGATATTTCTATTCAGTGCTTCATGTTTTCAAAAGTGTCCCTGAGTTTTTCAAAACCTCAGAGACAACCAAGAATATGAAAGGACAGTTGTGACGTCATTACAACGGATAAACCCATACACGTTCTTCTTTCTGACACGTTTGCACGTTTCGTTTACTTGTCAATCAAATGCAAACACGTGTCCGTGTCATGATGAAAATCTTTTCCCGCTCAAGATTTTCTCTTTCTAAAATCTCTCTATATAAACAAATTCTTCGTTTATATTTTTCTCTTACGCGAACTTCTCCTCCAAGCAAAGAAAGAATTCACTGTTGCATTTGGCTTTCGATTTTCCTAGAACAACTGTTCATCTTCTTCAAACATCAAAGGTTAATATGTTCTTATTATTTACCAAATGCAAATAACTTGTTTCTGATCTTCTCATTGTTTTAACAAGATCAAACAAAAGAACTTCTTAAAAATAAAATCATTTTCTTTCATGGTTTTATGAACACAACCATTTCATGGTTGTTCTTCTAGTTTAAATGCAAAAATCTTAAACTTGTTCTTCACACATTCGTTTTTCCAGAATCCCTATCTTCAAAGGAAACTGGAAAACAAGATTTTTATTGGGTTTGAAATTTCGTTTAAAAAAAAAACCCTAATCTTCATTAAGACATTTTGTCTGAATGAAATGGACAAAATTCGAACCATCTTATTGGAAAATCTTTCCACATTAAGATTATTCTTATTTGTTAATCCTTTGGTTGAACTGATAATACAGAGAATGGCATCTTCTGACATTCCCAAGAACACCAACGCTGAAAACACTTCTGCTGATGACACTGCTGAGGAAATGGACATATTCAAGGCTCCTCAAGTCAAATTTTCCCTTGACAAACTGGATTGGACTAAGGTGAACAACCTCTATGCGCTTCTCGAGTTTCCTCCTCGAAAGCAAGTCACACATCTAGCTGATGCTGTGAACTTCCTAAAGAATTGATGCATCTCCACAGCCCTGACCATAACACCTCCTGCACATCAGCTTTTGCTCTCACAATTTTGGTATTCAGCTAGACACTCTCAGCTACCCTCAGCCAAATACCCCTCCAAAACAATCGATTGCATCCTCTGCGATATCGAATATGGCACCATGAAGATTACCCCTGCCATAATTCGCAAAGCTCTCAGCCTTCCCATCGCCACCAAGGAAAAACCCTTTGTTCCCCTCTCTGACCCCAAGAAAAACTCAGACAGGGAAGCCATCATTGCATTTTTCGATGCAATGGGCTATGTATGGGAAATCGGCAGAGACATGAAGCCCGAGAAGAAGCTGACGATTATCAAGAAATCGAAAATGCCCAGCGAGATGAATTTCATCTCTGCCCATTTGATCAGCTGCATGACTGCCAAGTGCGGCTCCTCTGACCAAGCCACGAAGCCTCAGCAAGCAATGGGATATGCTTTGCTGAAAGGTCTCAACATAGACTGGGCATCGATTATCTATGATGACCTGGTTCTCAGAGTGGACACCGTCGCTGACAGACCTCCATGGGTTCCATATCCTCGGTTCATCAGCGCTATTTTACAAAGAGGCCTGAAAGACAGCTACCCAGAAGAGGGTGACCTGAAACTCTCTCAAGTCGGCCCTAAAATAATCGACTTCAAACCAGTGGCGAATGAGGTACGTCTTTCTACACTCTTGACTCTTCTTAACCCTACTACTTCTTCTACTTCTGCAGCTCCTTCAGCGGACAAACCCACCGCTGATACCCCAGCTGCTACCTCCATTCCTCTTAAAAGGAAACATTCTGACACCCACCTTGGTTCCAAAAGAACTAAAAAGACCAAGGAGCAACCCAAGCAATCTCCTGCTAAAAACTCCTCAGCTCCTCCTGTTGAGCTGAAGGAAAGTTCAGTGGTACGCTCTGCCACACCTGAACAAGCCATCCCTTTAATCCCGACCTCAGCATCTCCAAACGTTGAGGTTACAAACTTGGAAACTACCCAACCTCCCTCAGTCTCTCAAAAGACTGATGAAGTGATTCTCAGCGATTCCAACGCTGAACTCGGTAACCAACCTCCTTTCTTACCCCTCGCTTCTCCCTCCACTCATTTGGACCCCACTCCAGTTATCACAGCTGCACCTGTCATTCCTCCAGGAGCTAAAGGAACGACGGAAGTAGGACCTGCAGAGCTGTCCATACGTCCACGTACTCTCGTTGACGATATGGAACTTTACTCAGGAACCCGTGATTTTGATGAATTCACCAATCCTCCTGCAGGTACTCACCAATCCCTATACACTGTTACTAAACCCCAAACTTCTGAGCTTTCCTCTATTCACAAGTTTTTATATGTTACAGGTCCTAATTTAAGAGACATCAACACGTCTCTGAAGACAATAGAGACAACGCTGACTGGTCTCACGTCTACTCTTTCCGGCAACTCTTCTGCTGTAACAACCGCTGGAGAAAATCTCTTAAAACTTACAACCGAAGTCGGAAAGAATGCCTCCAAAGCTGACTTGGAGAAGGTTGATCAATCATTGAGCAACTTTGCCAAAGTTCTCGCTGACATCTACACAGGCTACCTCGACATCAAGAAATATGTAGACACCATGTCCAGCGAAGTCACAACGCTGAAGACATCGGTTGGCACACTCGAAGGTGATATGTCTGCTGTAAAGACTGATGTCAGTTCAGTAAAAACTGATATGAGTTCTGTGAAGACTGATGTCAACACAATGAAGAATGACATCTCTTCAATTCAGAACTTGTTGAAGCAGATTCTGACCAACACGACCGCCCCTGCACCTGCCCCTGCACCTCCATCTTTTACTACGGCGGATCGTGCTGAACTTGTGAAGATCAATCCTGGTATTTCTGACATGGAAAACATATTATCAACGATTGAAATGTATATAGGGATCCCTGGCCAAGAAGACAGGGAAACCACACAAGCTGCTGAATCTTCTCATTCCTCCCCCAGTCATCATGATAAAGAGGGGGAGAAGAGCGCTGAAGACCTCTCCAAGAGCGCTGAAGACCTCTCCAAAAGCGCTGAAGACCTTTCCCATGATGAATCTATCAGGGGAGAGAAGACTGAAGATCTTAGCTTCACTGAAGAGGGTGAGAAGACAATTGAAGCTGAAGCAGCCGCTGGACCTCAGGGAGATGAAAACCCTGAGGGAACCGAGAAGCTCGCCTCTGTATCTGAGGGGGAGTAACTCGAAGAAGAAGCTGAAGAAACTGAGTCTGAAGCTGAAGATGAAGAAGCCATCGATTTTTCTGATGTTGAACCATCCTCTTCTCCAAAGAATGATGATGACGAAGATGACGATGATGATGATTCTTTTATCGTCAAGCCTGCTCAGAGAACTAAAGCTCTTAAAGGGATTCTGATAAATGAACCTTCAGGGGAGCGGACAACGACAAAGCCATCAGCATCTGAAGCTGACAAAGGCAAAGGAAAAGGTGTCGCTGAAGATGAAAATCTGATGATCTTGCTTAACAAGCCGGTTTGTCAGGTACATTAATCTTACACAACATCCCTCCTCTATACACTTTATCAGTTCTCTACCTCCGCAAACCTATATACACAATCCCATTCTTTTCATCTCTGTTCTACCCATGTTCTTACTTGTAAGATCGTTGCGTTTCAGCTAGTCCTCTCCCCTGTTTGAGGATATCGCTGAAGTTCCTACAGCTGCGACTTCAACAACAATCCCAGCTCTCAACGCTGAAGAAATAATCCCAGTCTTGGACTTGATCTCTGAGACTGATGAACCTGAAGAACAGACTCTCTCTCACAAAAACAGACCTTCCTTGGCTCCTCAAAAGCTAAGTGAAGAGGATCAAAAAAAGAGAGATGCAATGATCAAGAGACTCGAAGATCAGCGAATCATTCTGAAGCGTGATCAACTTCCTTCCGTTCCTCCAAAGTTCAGAGTTTCCCAAAAGGAATACAAGGAACACCTCAGAGTTGAACGCTTAATCGCTGAAAGAAATGAAGCTGAAGAAAAACATAGAGAATATGCCATCAAGCTTACTCAACGATCAATAAAAGACCCCAAGCTGAAAAGAGTTCCCATTGATGTTCAACGTCAGCTATGGGATGATGCTCAAAAGATCGTTAGAGAAAAGACTAAGGTCTCTGACACGACCTTGGAATGGGCTAAACAAATGCTGACCTATCGATCTAGACCATCCAAAATCCTCAAAGCAAACATCAGAGGAAAACTGTACGCCGACGTTCCTGTTGTTGAAGTGGATGTCTACAGAGATGACAAAACCAAGCAAACTTTCTATGCTGCTACCTTAGAAAAGTCTGGTCTCTCTGAATGGTTAGAAACAAAATTAGCCATTCAAGGATCGCCCTCAAAGTACAAAAGCCACGTCGAGAAGATCTTAAACAAACAGATCGACCTGCTTTCTTCTGCTGTGGATATTCCTCCTCTTCCTCAACAAAGAAAAGTCTCTGCTAAGAAAAGGAAAGTCTCTGATTCAGGTCCTCCTATACGGAATGAAACGGGTATTGGTTTCTCTCGTGCTGAAGTTCTTGGCCCTGATGCTGATCTCTCAGCGTTTGACACCTCCCTACCACCTGGAGAAACTTTCATTCCTGGCACAGTTGTAAGTGATCCATATGGTATATTCTTTCTAGACTACGATGGAAACCATCACTTTCAACGTATCTCTGAGCTCCACCTCGCTCCCATCGAACAACTCAGAGATCTCTTATACTGGTGTGAAGTCAGACGCGACATCAAAGCTAGACACCTGAAGCCCTTGATTTTTGAAGAAGCTCTGAAGAAAAAGAATCAAGGAGTAGATGTCCCTAATTGGATGATTGCCACATCAATGACCCTTGATGAACAACTCGTTAAGGAAGAACCTTTTGACGGATAGGATCGCCTTGAAATTCTTTCTATCCTTATCTGTCTACATCTTTTGTACTTGTAATTTTATTCGTTGTACTTTAATTTTTCCACTTCCCTCTGTAATCTTAACAAAGTTTAAAGAAAAATTTCAGCGAACGTACTTTACTCCATCAGTACAGAAAAGATCCCAGAAAACAGTAAAAGGGACAAATATTTTATGAGTTCTTTTTATCTTTATGTTTTCATTATATATCAATTTTCTCTGTTGCTATCTCATAATCAAATAGGGGGAGATTGTTGATCCAAACCCTCAGTGATTTGATAATGACCCTCTCTTATATACTTAGTGAAAATTGTAAATAAATAATATGTATCAGAGTTTCACTGTCGCTGATAAGTACTAAGATCTTCCAGTACCGCTGATAGGAACTCTCGCACTTTAGATTAAACATTCAGCGAAACTGTTCACCATAATACTCTGAGTCTGTTCAGTACTTATGGTGATCGCTGATAAGTTAGTTGTTTACTTATGATCCCTGAAGACAAGTTTCACGTCAACATAGGTTCTACGCTGAAGTCGAAGATTAAGCTCAAGAACCAGCGACAAGTCTCCTAATGAACTGATGCGGATCAGCGAAGACTCAGATTTGTCCACTCAACGTGAAGTATCAAGTACAAGACTTCAGCTATCGCTAAACTCTATCATTCGCTGATGAAGAATGATAGATCGTTGAATCATCGAAAAGCTGATCATGAAGTCTTCCGTACAAAGTGCTTTTTGTCTCATCCACCCTTGCACGACTCCGTACGATATGTCATAATAGAACCTCCTTATTGTTTGAAATCGTACAACCACTCTGATACTACACTGTTCAAACATGCGGCTACTAAGGTTGTCAACAAAGGTCAATGACATGCAACCAATCAGCTGCTGCCACGTGTAAAGTGTAAACTGCAATGCATTAAATGCATGCAGTATATAAGAAGAAGAACTCACTTCATTTTGAAGTAACTTGCTAACTTTGGACAAGTTCATCCTTCTTTTCTTGAGATAGGTTATTATTAGTAATTTCCTTCTCCTTCTTAGTGCAAGAAACTTAGTGTTCCAACTTGTTTAGATTTAGGATTTATCCTTAATCTTGTTTCCGCAACAAGCTGTAAATTGTTAATGATTTATCAATAAACAATTTAGAAAAGTAAAATCTGTGTGTTTGTATTCAACCCCCCCCCCCCCCCTTCTACAAACTTGTATAACCCTTCGGGACCAACAAACGGTTTTTAGGTCAATAATTAAACAGTTAAACTGCTGATGTAGTTCAGTGACAGATTCATTCTTACCACAAACGAAGCTTTCGTACTGTCTTACCAGTTAGATTTTTCTTGAGTCCTGGACTTCAGAAGTACCTTCATATTGAACACAGATTGTGTCCCACATGGCTTTGGAGGTTTTCAGGTTCATGACGGAATGGTAGACTTCGTCAGGAAGAGCCATAGAGATGATTGATCTGGCCGAAGTGTCGATAGCCACCTTCTTCTTGTCTTCATCAGTCCAAGTGTGAACTTTCCTAGGAATGATTCTTTCAGGAATGGCAGATCTAGTGGCAGTGCCTGGAACTTCAGGATCAATCCTAACAGGGATATATAGACCATTTTCGATGTAATAAGGCATAGTAGGGTCTACACCTTCCAAGAAGAGCATCATCCTATTTTTTCACAGATTAAAGTTATCTCTGGAAAATCTAGGGGGTTTTGGAAGAGAACCATTGTCAATATAGTTTGTGTTTGTGTTGGTAGCCATTATGAGAAATAGCAAGGAAGAGAAAAGATTAGTATAAGTAAGATCTTGTTTATGAGATTAAACAATCTGCTCTGATACCACTTGTTGGTCCCGGAGTGTTATACAAGTTTGTAGAAGGGGGGGTTGAATACAAACACACACAAATTTTACTTTTCTAAATTGTTTATTGATATGTATCAAACAATTTACAACTTGTTGCGGAACAAGATTAAGGAATAAACCTAATCTAAACAAGTTAAGAGAATCACCAAGATTTCTTACACTAGAAATAAGAAAGAAAGAAGATAAGAATAATAAGGATAATATTCTAACATACAGAATAGTGAGAAGAAGGAAATGACCGAGCTCTTCATTTCTGAAGTAGGGTTTCCTTTATATACTGCATGCATTTAATGCACAACAGTATCACTTTACACGTGGCCGCAGCTGATTGGTTGCATGGTTTGACCTTGGTAGACAACCTAGTAGTCGCATAATGAATAGTGTAGAATCAGAGTTGGGTGTACGATTCTGGACAAAAGGGATGTCCGTTCTGACAGATCGTACGAAGACGTGCAAGGGGATAAGACAAAAGTAACTTGTAGAAGAAGACTTCATGATCAGCATTCGCTGAATAAATCTTTATCAGCGAGTGATAAAGTTCAGCGTTCGCTGAAATCTTCTACTTGAAACTTCACGTTGAGTGGACAGGTCTTGGCTTCGCTGATATCCGCATCCGTTCATTAGTAGACTTGTCGCTGGTTCTTTGGCTTGATCTTCGACTTCAGCGTAGAACATAGTTGACGTGAAACTTATATTCAGGGATCATATGTAAACAACATATTTTATCAGCGATCATCAGTGAGACTGAACAGACTCAGGGCTCACTGATGAATAGTATCGCTGAATGTATGAATCAAATAACGAGAGTTCCTATCAGCGGTACTGTAACAGTCTTAGTACTTATCAGCGATAGTGAAACTCTAATACATATTGTCTACTTACAATTTTCACTAAGTGTTTCTTAGAGAGTCATTATCAAATCACTGAGGGTTTGGATCAACAGAGTGATGTTTCTCCATGCTAAGAGTGACACCTCAGAAGAACTCATATTTTTTTTCAGGAAAATGGAAGTCCTGAACAACCTCATTGTTCGCTCAATAAGGAGTGATCATGGGACTGAATTCAAAAACAGTTCCCTTGATAACTTCTTTAAGAGTAAGGGTATTTATCATAACTTTTCCTCAGTGAGAACACCACAACAAAATGGCGTCGCTGAAAGAAGAAACCGAACGATCATCGAAGCTGCTCGTTCAATGCTCAACGATTCTCATCTTCCAACTCAATTCTGGGCAGAAGTTGTCAACACTGCATGTTTCACGTAGAATAGATCACTGATTGTCAAGAGATTCAACAAGACTGCGTATGAACTTTTTCATGAAACAAAACCATCTATCAGCTTTCTTCACATCTTTGGTTATCAGTGCTTCATCTTAAACAACAGAGATGCTCTTGGAAAGTTTGATCCCAAAGCTGACGACGAAATATTTCTTGGATATTCTTCTATATCCAAAGCCTTCAGAGTCTTCAACAAACGAAGACAAACTGTAGAAGAAAACTATTCATGTCACATTTGACGAATTCCGTTCAGCGAACTCTAGACCTTCTGCTGACAACGAAGAACTTAATCAGTGGATGTTTTCTCACTTTGGGGATTCAGAAGCTAATCTTAACCCTGACCCTCAGGTCAACAATCCAACCGCTGATGATGATCCTGTCATCATTCCAAGTATGCAGACAAGTGAAGCTGATTCCTCATCTTAGGTTTTAGCTGTTCCCATTAACACTATGTCTGCTTCTATTTATCTTGCCTGAATTACCTGAAATCGCTGAAGCCTCTTCTTCACATCCAGTAGTTCACTCTGAGTCAGCGGATCATGCTCCTGCTCAGCGATGGACTATAAATCACCCCATTGATCAAATTCTTGGTGATCCAAACGCAGGTGTTCAGACTCGATGTAGTGCATGTAACATTTGTTTATATATTAATTTTATTTCACTGATTGAACCAAAGAAGGTTGATGATGCCCTCAGAGATCCGAACTGGATCAGCACTATGCAAGAAGAGCTGACTGAATTCGAAAGAAACAAAGTTTGGAATCTTGTTCCATCTAACAAGTCAGTAATAGGCACTAAGTGGGTCTATCGAAATAAGTTAGATGAACATGGCACTGTAACCCGCAACAAAGCTCGTCTAGTTGCTCAGGGATACATACAAGATGATGGAATAGACTACGATGAAACGTTTGCCCTTGTGGCAAGACTCAAAACTATTCGTCTGTTTCTTGCCTATGCTGTTCACAGAGACTTCAAAGTTTTTCAAATGGATGTTAAGTCAGCGTTTCTCAATGGAAGGCTGAATGAAGAAGTATATGTCGAACAACCACCAAGATTCTCATATTCTAAGCATCTAGGTTATGTCTATAAGCTGGATAAGGCACTCTATTGTCTAAAACAAGTACCACGTGCATGGTATGACACTCTATCCTCTTGTCTCCTTATTGAAAAATTTGAGCGTGGTAAAATCGACAACACTCTATTTTTCAGGAAAGTAAAAGGTCATATTATTCTTGTTCAAATATATGTTGGTGACATTATATTTGGTTCTACTAACCCTTCTCTATGTACTCGTTTCGCTGAAAGAATGAAATCTGAATATAAAATGAGTATGATGGGTGAACTGACTTACTTCTTTAGACTCCAAATCAAGCAGAATGATAAGGGTACATTTATCCACCAAGGTAAGTATGTTAAAGATATGCTAAAAAAATCGATTTAACTCAAAGCTCATCTATGAAAACCCTTATGGCACCTCCACTGACACTTAACAAAGATCCTTCAGGGAAGCCAGTTAATGTCACTGCCTACAGAGGGATGATCGTCTCTCTTCTTTATTTTACAGCTAGTCGTCCTGATAATATGTATGCTACTTGTTTATGTGCACGATATCAATCTGAACCCAAAGAATCACATCTGATTGCAATAAAGAGAATTTTCAGATATCTGAAGGGTACACCCAACCTAGGTCTTTGGTATCCTAAAGACTCAGGGTTCGATCTAACTGCCTATTCAGATAGTGACTTTGTAGGTTGCAAACCGGATAGAAAAAGCACCATAGAAGGCTGTCAACTTCTGGGTGGAAAGCTGGTAAGTTGGACAAGTAATAAGCATAGTTCGGTGTCCACTTCTACCGCTAAAGCTGAGTATATAGCTGCTGGAAGCTGTTGTGCTCAGGTCTTATGGATGAGAAATCAACTATTAGACTACGACCTTCAGCTCTCCAAAACTCCAATCTATTGCGACAGCACCAGTGCCATCGCAAATAGCAAATAATCCAGTACTACACTCAAAGACCAAACACATCGAAATCAGATATCATTTTATCAGAGATCATGTAATGAATGGTGATATAGAACTTCACTTTATCCCAACTAACTTTCAGTTAGATGATCTTTTCACCAAACCTCTTGATGAGACAAGATTCAACTTTCTCATCAGCGAGCTTGGCATGCTGAACCTTGAAGATTAATTCTTCAGTGGTTACGCATTAGGTCAGTGATAAAGGAAATTATATCTCCTTATTTGTAAACCAATCTCTGAACAAACTGGTTCGCTGATTCCAAGGTGTGTTTTTCTTTTCCCTTTCACTGAAGTTTACTTCAGTATGCTGTGTTTCAAAACAAAATTGATCGATGAATATTTTTCCTTCAGTGATTCTTTTGAAATAACAATGCTCACTGATATTTCTTATCAGTGACTCTTCTTTTTAAAATCCTCTCTGATGTTTTTCAAAACCTTCAGGGAAACGTTTTTGAAAGTGAAAAGACACTTTTCTATGTGACGTCATCAAACGGATAAACCCTGGCATGACTTTTTTCTGACACATTCGCCCGTTTCGAACTCTTGACCAATAAGCTTCGTGAGACGTGTATGTGTCATGATGAGTACTTTTTCCCTCTCATCACTTTCTCTCTCTACTCTCACTATATAAACACTACATGTTTATATTTTTTTCTTTTACGCTCTCAAACTTTCTAAAAGCAGAAAGAAATTCCTAAGCATTTGTGTTCTTGGATTTGTGATTTTGAAACATGTTACTCGAATCTTCAACCTTCACTCAAATAGGTTCATATCTTCTTCTCATTAAATCTTCTATTACTTGTTTTCTAATCTCATTTCTTGTTTTGATCTTATTTCTTGATACTTTGTATCGAAACAAACGTTTTTCAAACATATGATCCTCTTCTTCATGATCTAAACTTGAAATATAGTTTTTTTTTGAGTTTAAAATAAAAATCTTAAACTTAAATATTCATACGTTTTTCCAGAATCCCTTTCCTTAAAAGGAAACTGGAAAACATTGTTTTTCACTAGTTTAAATTCTTCTAAAACTAGAAAACCCTCATTTTATTGTTTCTCCCCTAAAAAGGAAATTGTAAAACCCTAAAATCTTCAAAACCTTATTTTGGATAAAACATTTCCATTTTAAGAAGTTCATATTTTTCTTCTCTACCTTTTTTTCTAAACAGAAATGGCCTCAAACGTTGCTGCTACCAACACTGCTACCGTCTTAACAAGGGCTGATAATCTGAAGTGTGAGCTGACCCAAATAGTCCTAGCAACAAAGAACTCTTATGCCCTGCTGGAATTCCAAAAGAAAATGCCATCCCCACATCTCATTGACGCTGTCAACTTCATCAATACATGCCCCTTAGCCACTGTTATGACCATCACATCCCCTGCACACCGCAACCTCCTATAACAATTCCGGTACACTGCTCATCGTACCACTGCCATCTCCAAGCAAACTGGAAAGGAATACTTAGTGATTGGGTTTCAAACCGAACTGGGTAAAGGAGTTATTTATCCTTCAGCCATCCTCCAGGCACTGAACCCAGTGCCTTCCTGGCAGTACCAAGACAAAACCTTTCGTCCCTCTCACTGACCCAAACCCCACTGAAGGTGAAACAGAACTGATCGCCTTCCTCGACCTCATAAACTACTCATTGGACAAAACCCGCAGCATGGAGGATGACAAGAAACTCACAAAGGTCTTTAAGAACAAGATGCCTGTTGAGTTAAACTTTATCTTCGCCCACATAATAAGATGCATGACGGCCAAAATGGGCTACACAGACTAAGAGGCCAAGACTCAGGTCGCCATGCCATACGCATTGCTGAAAGGGATGAATGTGGACCTTGCCCGCATCATCTTTGAAGACCTAATGGACCGGGTCGAGAAGCTTGAGAGATCCTTCACTATTCCCTACCTGTGTTTTCTCAGCGCCATTCTTCAAATGCTTCTAGGGAGCAACTACCCAACAAACGGAGATTACAAACTCTCTCAGGTTGGTCCTAAGGTGCCTGATTTCAAACTCATCCAGGGCAAGGTAAGGTTTTCTACTCTTCTCTCTCTTCTATGCCCATACTTCTTCTCCTTCTGCAGCTACCTCGTCAGCGGCACAACCCCCCGATGCAACCCAGGCTGCAACCACTAGCTCCTCTAAAAAGTGGAAACAATCTACTATCCCCCTTGGCATCCATAAGTCCAAGAAGACCATCATGGAGAAACCTCAGCCCTCACAGGCTCAAGACTCAATGTTGGCCTCTTCATATGCCACGCTTGATGGTTTCATGGTTACCTCCTCTACAACTGCAACAACCACCCCATCAACCACTCCAGAGAATCAAGTCTCTGAAGCTTCTATGGAATCTGCCCCAACATCTTCAGCGCCTCAATGCACTGAAGAGGTCTTCATCGGCATCTCCGACGTTGAATATGTTGCCCCACTCTTCTCAACCACTGCTTCTTCATCTTCTTTTGTCTTCTCCATCTTCAGCATTGCACCAACAATTCCATCACCCCCACTGATGGATATAAGCGCTGCCACTCTACAAAGCATGATCCGGCGAAATTTCACAGGACCTGGAGGATCCTCTACAGCAATCCCTGCTCGTTCTTTTGAAAACGACATGGAACATTGGGGAGGAAATCGCGACTTCAGTGCCTTCTCCAACCCAAATCCTACAGGTATCCAAACACAATTTGTACCTGTTAGGGTCATTTATTGTTGAATTAAAGTTCAAGGGTATGTATTGTATTTCTTTAATTTGGGCTTAGTTAGTGAACGGGCCGTGGGCTTGTTAACCATGGGCCCGTCATATAAATAGTTTCCTTGCCTTTGTTTTTGAGGCTAAGTCATTCATTATTGCTTTCCTATTCATATTGTAAATACTCTCAATTATTGAAAGCTAATAGGGATGACCAGTTGAAATCATAATCACTGTTTTATATCTATTGATTTCATTGTTCGTTGCACGGATCTGAGACTATCAATTGGTATCAGAGCAGACGGACAAAATCGATTCAAAGTGTTCATAGTGAATTCTGGTAAGTTTTTTATTTTTTCACGTCTGTGTTCTTATTTGAAAATCAATTCTTTGATTTTGGTAAAATTGATCGATTTCGTTTATTGGGTATTGTTAGTATCATTGCTAGTAGTGATTCTGCAAGTTTTCATAATCTATTTCGATCGTTTGAGTGGTTATTAAGCAAATTAAAAGTCAAAAGTTTTGAGTGTGTTCTTGAGAAAAATCATATTTTAGCCATCAAAACTTGTTGTTTTTGCTTTAAAATCGATTTGGGTAGTGTTATTTTTGTGTTTGGTAGTGTTTCAAATCTTCCAGGAACGTTTTTTAGCAACCCTAGTCGATTCCCAATCGATTTGAAAAGGCCAGCCGCTGTTTCCGGATAACAGCCGCCCTTTTCGGATACTTGCAGCGGTTTCCGGACATTCGCATTCCATCTTTCCGGGTACGTCCAATCTTTCCGGGTAAGTCTTTTAAACTCTAACATTTCCGGGTATATTAGTTTCGAAAACCCAAAGTTTCCGGTAACCAATCTTCTCGGACATTCCTGCATCTGGAAAGCGTTTCATTCGGAACCAATTTCTTCCGGTAAGCATTCTATCCGGACACCTCGTTTACCCGGTAAGTTTCGTATCTTTAAGTTCATCCGGAAACTTTTCGCATCCGGTTAGTTTTATTTTCATTGATTTTACCCGATAACTATTGTTTTCCGGTAACCCTTGTGTTATCCGGAAACCTTAAGCTATCCGGACTCTTTGTGTTATCCGGATTCTTCTGAATTTTTTGAACTGTTTACACCTAATCTGATCCGGACACTTCCAGATCAGACATCTCATCCGGATTCCTATCCGGTAAATTCATTCCAGTCGAACTCTTACCTGTTTCTAGTTTAAATCAGTCGTAGAACCTGCGTTAGGATATCACTCATAGTGCCTTGCGTTAGGTTTTTCACGTAGAATCGATCACTTCGTCTGACGATCATTCCAGTGCAAACGAAAGATGTCTTCATGCGACGCTCTTGCAATTGGTACCGACTCCAAACCACCTTGCCTCTACCAATGTGATTACAACCAATGGAGGGACAGGTTCAAAATCTTCATAGAGTCGAAAGACAACTTCGAGTACATTTGGCGAGCATTAGAAAATGGGCCTATTCCAGAACCAATGAAGGACGTTCCACTAGCTCAAGAAGGTGGGAAGACACTCTATGTGAAAAAGACTCTGTAAGTCCCGTAATCATCACTGATAATCAAGATTCAATATAGAATGAACATTCAAGATCGTATTCACAGCAACTGGTCATATGAATTATTAACAATCTGTGAATTACAAGATATTACAATGAGTTTCTCTCTAAATGGTTTTGTCTATCAAAATCTCTTCTTACAAATGAAGCCCAAGACACTTATTTATAGTGTCTAATTACATGACATGGGCCCAAGGCCATTTAACTCCCATTAAACTCCCAAAGCCCAAAAGACCTACAAAGCTAATTACAACACATTTGACTTTTCTTGACTTTACACGGACTTTATAAAACTTTCTATATAATTGGGGCTTTCTAGACCCAACAGACTCTCTCCGACATGACCGACGACGAAAAGGGCATGATCGAGGGAGAAAAGCATGCCAAGCGGTATCTTGTTCAAGCTATCCCCAACACGATCTATAATGCCATCGACAACTACAAAGATACATCAAAGGGTATGTGGGATCAAGTGGAGAAGATGATGCGTGGAAGGAAAGTTGGGAATCAATTGAAGATCAACAGCGCCATCACCAAGTTCGACGGATTCAAACAACGCACCGGCGAATCCCTATCCGAGACCTATGAACGTTTTTGTCTCCTTCTCAACGAACTTAACAAGAACCACATAACTCGCTCCAACACGGAAAACGCGCTCAAGTTTCTCAACAACCTGTTGGCAGAATGGAAGGCATTTGCATCTCATGTCAAGCACAACAACTTGATAGAGAAAGTTAGCATTCACGAACTCTATGAGACGCTTCTTCAAGATGAAGATGAGGTAATGGAACTCCTGAATGAGAAGAAGATTGCTTCCAAACCAGTCGCTGATCCTATAGCACTTATGTCCTCTAAACAGGGGAAATCTTCAAGCCGTCACTCCAAACGTTCTCAAAAGCAAAGCTCTTCTGAATCAGAACCTGAAGAAAAGGAAGATAGTGAGTCTGATGATGAAGTTTCTGATTTCAAGAAAGCGATAGCCCTTCTTTCCAAATCATTTCAACAACAAAAGTTCTATAAGAAGCCATCGTCCAATAATCAGCGCTACTCCACCTCTTCCAACAAGCGCCACGATTATAAGGACAGGTATGAAGGAAAGAAGAAGAAGAAGACCGATGAGCAAGATCTGTCTGAGAAGAAGGAGAAGACGGAGAAAGATGACAGTAAGAAGAAAGATGAGCCCGTGACCTGTTACAACTGCGGAAAGCTTGGTCACTTTGCAAAAGATTGTCATAAGCCTGTTGTCAAGAATACTCACTACTATAAGGTGAAGCTCGCATTGGCTTAGCAAAAGGAAGCTGGAATAGCTCTATTTGTGGAAGACGACTACTGGTTGGGTCGTTCTAATGCTGAAAGCGATTCTGAAGGTGCTAATGCTTTCATGGGATATCACTCTCCGGCCGATGAAGAAAAGTCAAGTCAGGTATGTGAATCTAACCAACAAGAGTTCTTAAATTAAATGCAATCACTTGTTGAACAGGCAAATTCCATTAAGGCCACCTCTAAAGAACAACAGCTTGAGATCAGATCTCTATCTGAAAAGTTAGATGTTCAAAAGAGAATAACTGAGAAATATAAGTCCGAAAATGCTACCTTAAAAGAAAAATGAAAAAATCTTACGATAGCACCTAAGGACTTACGTGCCAAATTATCTGAACTTCCGTCACAGTTTGATCAGTGCATGAATGAGAAAGCAGAAATTGTTTATCAATGTTCTGCCCTTCAAATTCAGCACAAGGAATTTGTTGCTAAAATTCTTGATCTTGAAACAAAAGTCCACAAGAGAGGTCAAACTGATCAGACCATTCATATGAATAAACCAAAGGAATTCACTTATTTTAATAAAGACTGGGGAATCGGATATGATAACCCACACTATTTGAAAAAGGGAATAGCCAAAAGACCGATATTGTATGACTTTAGTTGTCTTGGTATAGCCAAAGATTATCCAGAATATGCAATTAAATGGACTGGTCCTTCTGAACCTGAAAAGGAAGAGGAAACTGAGGAATACAAGCGCACACGCACATCCAAAATGCAACTTCCATTCAGTTATGGATCGTTGAATTATTCCTATAAAAAAGGATGTGGACCAAGTAACCGAAACCAAGACTGAGACAGATGAGTTCAAGCTCTATGTTCCCCTCTCATCTTGGAAGCAAAAATAGTCGAGTTGGAGGAGTCACTCGAGAAAGAAAGGTCGGTTTTTCACAATGAAAAGCAAGCGCTAATTAAAGAACTTGAGAATCTTAAATCGGTCAAAACCGAATCTGTGTCTGATGAAGGACAGGAAATCCTTCGGTATGAAATCACGAAACTCACATCAAAGCTGGCTGCCTTGGCAACAGATGCGATGCAAGAGTATACGAAAAACGGTCAGCTCCAAGAGCAGATTGACCAACTCAAATCGGAGAAGAAGATTTCACCCAAACTTTCCTCAAATTCATCTGATACGTCTTCGTGCAAAGCTTTTATAGGCAAGATTTCTACTTAATAAGACGGTAAAGATTCTCACGACGAGAGTGTGTTAAGGAATTTGAACTCTGATTTTTTCCTAGCTTCCGCACCAAATTCCCCAAAGCACACAAGCACAAAGTGTTCCTCGCTTTCCTCGACCGATCCAAGTCCCGTAATTCCGGATGTCAATTTTTCTGAATATATGAACTCTGAATGCAATTCTGATGGAGAGTTTGAGTCGTTCCCCTTCGACCAACCTCTTCCGAGTCATACTGATTTTTTGTCTTCAGTAGTCAATCGACCGGTCAATTTTCTAAAGGGTGCATGTTCAAATACAAAGACCCCAACTGTGATTAAGATTTCAAAATCAAAATCGGTTTCTCAAAAAGAATCACAGCCGAGGCAAAAGACCGAGCAATTGACTGCCAAAAATACTGTTCCTTCAAAAGTCACTGACCGTACTGTCCCTGTTGTTTCAGATAAACACGGTCGCGCTAATCAAGAAAAACCAAAGTGGCTAGCTAAGGAACCTGTCGAGGATGCAGCATCAAAGTCTTTTAATACCGTTTTTTACCCTAGGATGAACAAAAACGATTGTGCTTTGAATCATAGGAAGGATTTTATTAAACGTGATGTTTCTTTTCCAATTAAACTTTATTCCATTCAGCAATTGATTAAGTTATCGCATGATTGTTTGTGTTGTTCTAAATGTGGTTGGAATGACTTTGATGATATAAATAATAAGGATTGGTTTGGGTCATATCACATATATAATCATACTATTGATCCAAACCTTTGATAATGACCCTCTCTTATATACTTAGTGAAAATTGTAAGTAAACAATATGTATCAGAGTTTCACTATCGCTGATAAGTACTATGATCTTACAGTACCGCTGATAGGAACTCTCGCTCTTTAGATTAAACATTCAGCGAACACTGTTCACCATAATGCTCTGAGTCTGTTCAGTACTTATGGTGATCGCTGATAAGTTAGTTGTTTACTTATGATCCCTGAAAACAAGTTTCACGTCAACATAGGTTCTACGCTGAAGTCAAAGATCAAGCTCAAGAACCAGCGACAAGTCTCCTAATGAACTGATGCGGATCAGCGAAGACTCAGATTTGTCCACTCAACGTGAAGTATCAAGTACAAGACTTTAGCTATCGCTGAACTCTATCAATCGCTGATATAGAATGATAGATCGCTGAATCAACGAAAAGCTGATCATAAAGTCCTCCATACAAAGTACTTATGTCTTAACCACCCTTGCACGTCTCCGTACGATATGTCAGAAAAAGAACCTCCTTATTGTCTGAAATCGTACAACCACTCTGATACTACACTGTTCAAACATGCGGCTACTAAGGTTGTCAAAAAAGGTCAATGACGTACAACCAATGAGCTGATGCCACGTGTAAAGTGTAACCTGCCATGCATTAAATGCATGCAGTATATAAGAAGAAGAACTCACTTCATTTTGAAGTAACTTGCTAACTCTGGACAAGTTCATCCTTCTTATCTTTAGATAGGTTATTATTAGTAATTTCCTTCTCTTTCTTAGTGCAAGAAACTTAGTGTTCCAACTTGTTTAGATTTAGGTTTATCCTTAATCTTGTTTCCACAACAAGCTGTAAATTGTTAATGATTTATCAATAAACAATTTAGAAAAGTAAAATCTTAGTGTTTGTATTCATCCCCCCCCCCCCTTCTACAAACTTGTATAGCCCTTCGGGACCAACAAGTGGTATCAGAGCAGATTTGTTTAATCTCATAACCAAGATCTAATCTATACTAAGATTTCTCTTCCTTGCTATTTCCTAAAATGGCTACCAACACAAACAAAAATTATATTGACAATGGTTCTCTTGCTAAACCCCTAGATTCTCCAGAGATAATTTTAATCTATGGAAAAATAGGATGACTCTCTTATTAGAAGGTGTAGACCCTACTATGCCTTATTATCTTGAAAACGGCCCATATATTCCTGTAAGAATTGATGTTGCAGTTCCAGCCGCTGAGAATAGACCTGCTATTCCAGAAAGGCTGGTCCCTAAGGAAGTTCATATGTGGACTGACGAAAATAAGAAGAAAGTGGCTATCGAGACTAAAGCCAGATCCATACTATCCATGCCTCTTCCTGATGAAGTCTACCATTCCGTTATGAACCTGAAATCCTCAAAAGCCATGTGGGACACAATATGTGTTCAGTATGAAGGTACATCTGAAGTCCAGGACTCTCGAAAGATCAACCTGGTAAGACAATACGAAAGTTTCTTTTGTGTTAAGAATGAAACTCTCTCTGATGTTCACCAACGTTTTAATTGCTTAATAATAGATCTGAAAACTGTTGGTAAAGATTATTCTAACTTTGAAGTGCTGACAAAGTTTCTAGAATGTTTACCTGAAAGCTGGGACGGTTATTCTATGTGTCTCAAGCTGTCAAAGGATCTAAGATCAATGACCCTTGCTACCTTATATGGCACGATGCTGAATCATGAGCAATCGAGTCATCTTAAGAAGAATCTTGTAAAAGATTCCAAAAGCACCCCTGTTGCTTTAATCTCAGAGGAACCTTCCACTCAGCGACCCTCGGTCACTATTACTGAGTTGGAAAGTAACTCTGAAAGGTCATCAGATTCTAACTCTTCAGATGATGAGGAATCTTTGGCTCTCCTAACTAAAAAGTTCAGGAGATTCGCCAAAAAGAAAATGTTCAGAAAGAACAAACCCCTTTCTATTACTGATAAGCCAAGATCATCAGCTCCTGTTGATAAGGCTACTGCTACTTGTTTTAACTGCGAAAAGATTGGACATTTCGCTAACGAGTGCAGGTCTAAGAAAGTTTCGAGAAACTCGGCGTTTCCCAAGAAATCCTTTATTCCTAGGAATAAAGATGACAAATACGCTAAGCTGAAAGAAAAGTATGCGAAGCTGAAAATATTTAAGAAGAAAGGCAAAGGCCTGATGGCTTATGATTGGACTGCCTCTGATGAAGAAGAATCATCATCAGACTCTGAAGATGATGAAGCTAATCTCTGTCTTATGGCAAAGATTGAAGATGAGGAAGAAAGTTCAGACATTCCCTCTACTTCAGCCTCTGCTATTCAGGTATCACCTTCCTTCTTAACAAATATTGCAAATATTGATGAAGTTGATAGCCTTCGTAAAATCGATCTCTTGACTAGAAGTTTATATGAAGCCATGAATGGCAAAACTGTAGTTGAAAACCAAAACCTTGATCTCGTTGAACAGCTCAAAAACTGTCACCTTCAAATAGAAAATCTTTCTAAAATTGAAGAAGACTTTAAAGATCAAGTGCACTTAAATCAGCTAGTCAAAATCGAGCGCAAAGAGGCTATTGCTGCATTAAGAGCTGAGAAAGCTACTGTTGATGGATGGTATAATTCATCAACAAAGTTCACTGAGATAATTAAGTCTCAGATTCTCCTGAGTGATAAACGTGGTCTTGGTTACAAAGATGATAATCTAGTACCAACCACTGATCGTTCCATGCTCTTATTTGGAACATTCGTATCCTCAGTCGCTGATACATCATCCTCTCAGCGTTCCTCGTCCAGACCGCCTATCCCTGAGGAAACTTCTACCTCTTCAAAAGGTAAAGAGAAAATGGTTTATCCAAAACCTACCTCTGTCTTTAAAGATAAAGGTAAAGGAATTGCAATTTACCAAAATCCTCAGAAGGGTACCTTAGTACCTAAGCTGAATGCTTCTAAAGCTTTAGTGATTCATCCCTCTGGATCAAGGAATCAGATCTCTGGATCTACTCAGCGTGGATCTATTCAGCGATCTACTCCTAGAATCAGAGTGGATGTCTCTGGTAAGAAATCCGAAGAACTGAATGTTCCTCCCATTTCAAAAGCCATCAGCTTACTTGGTGCTGGTACTTCTAATTCAAAATCTGTAGCTCAGCATTCAAATGGTCCTAGAACTTTTAGTTATAGGAAATGTTATCACTGTGGACTTACTGATCATATTGCTAGTAAGTGCCCCACAGCCACCAAAGCTGAAAAGATAGCTAAGGTGAAGATTGCCCCCAAGGCAAAGAAGGCCACTAAGGTTAAGAAATTAACCAAAGTGAAGACTGACAAAGCTGAATCTTCAAATGCTGCAAAGATTGCCGAACCTTCCATTCCAACTACTTCCACTGACAAACGTGTACACATGGTTAAGTGGGTACCCAAGAAAAACTAATCTTCCTTTGTGATGCAGGTTAAGAAGGGTATCTGGTATCTCGATAGCGGATGCTCTAGACACATGACTGGAAAGAAAAGCCTGCTCGCTGAATACAAGGAAGAGAAGGGTCCCTCTGTGACTTTTGGAGGAAATGGAAAAGGACATACCCGAGGGTTTGGTGTACTCTCTAATGGTACAACAACCTTCAGAAGAGTCGCAAATGTTGAAGGGCTGAAGCATAATCTGTTAAGCATCAGTCAGCTTTGCGACAAGGATAACAAGGTAATCTTTACCAAGGAATCATGCTTTGTCACTGACAAAAAGGAGAAGATAACTCTCAGCGGTTATCGTTTGGAAAATGTTTTTGTAATAAACATGGACTCAACAACCACTGAGAACTCCTGTTTCTTCTCAAAAGCCTCATCTGATGTCAACTGACTATGGCATAAGAGGCTCTCTCATTTGAATTTCAAGACACTGAACACTCTTTCTTCAAAAGAGTTAGTTACTGGTCTACCTCAGCACTCATACGCCAAAGAGTCTTTATGTTCAGCGTGTGAGAAAGGGAAGCAGACCAAAGCAAGCTTTAAGTCAAAGCAAGTCTCCTCAGGGTCGTCTCCTCTACAACTTCTCCATATGGATTTGTTTGGCCCTGTTAACAAACAATCCATCGCTGGAATGAAATATACACTGGTCATAGTTAATGAATTCTCTCGTTATACGTGGGTTATGTTTCTCCATTCCAAGAGTGACACCCCTGAAGAACTCATCACCTTTGTTCGGAAGATGGAAACCCTGAACAATTTGACCGTTCGCTCAATAAGGAGTGATCATGGGACTGAATTCAAAAACAGTTCTCTTGATTCCTTCTTTGAGAGTAAGGGTATTTCTCACAACTTTTTATCAGTGAGAACACCGCAACAAAATGGAGTCGCTGAAAGAAGAAATAGAACTATTATTGAAGCTGCACGTTCAATGCTCATCGATTCTCACCTGCCTACTCAGTTTTGGGCAGAAGTTGTCAACCCTGCTTATTTTACGCAAAACAGGTCGCTGATAGTCAAAAGATTCAATAAAACAGCCTATGAACTTTTTCATGGGAGAAAGCCTTCAATCAGCTTTCTTCACATCTTTGGATGTCAGTGTTTCATACTGAACAACAGAGATGCCCTTGGAAAGTTTGATCCTAAGGCTGATGATGGAATCTTTCTTGGATATTCTTCAATCTCCAAAGCCTTTAGTGTCTTCAATCAAAGAAGACAAACAGTAGAAGAAACAATTCACGTCACGTTTGACGAATACCGTTCAGCGAACTCTAAACCGTCCGCTGATACTGAAGAACTGAATATATGGATGTTTTCTCATATTGGTGAATCGGAAGAAATTCCCACTCCTCGTGCTCATACAGTTGAAGATGATAGTACTACTATCATTCCAAATATGCAGAATAGTGAAGCTGAAACATCATGGGTCTCAGTTGTTCCTTTAAACACTATACCTGCTTCTGAACCCAATGTCTCAGACATTCCATCTACTTCTCAACAATCAGTTAATATAATGACAACTGCACCCATTCCTCTCTTGGCTGATACTCCAGACGTCGCTGAAGCTTCATCTTCAGCTACTCCAGTTCAGGTTGAGTCAACGTCTCACGCTCCGGCTCAGCGATGGACTGTAAATCACCCAATTGATCAAATTCTTGGTGATCCAAACGCTGGTATTCAGACTCGACGAAGTGCAGGTAATATTTGTTTATTTGTTAACTTTATTTCTCTGACTGAACCAAAGAAAGTAGATGATGCCCTCAAAGATCCAAACTGGGTCAGCACCATGCAAGAAGAGCTGACTGGATTCGAAAGAAACAAAGTTTGGAAACTTGTTCGAGGACCAACTGACAAAACAGTGATAGGCACTAAATGGGTCTATCGAAACAAGTTGGACGAACATGGAACTGTAACCCGCAACAAGGCTCGTCTTGTTGCTCAGGGATACAGACAAGAGGAAGGCATAGATTACGATGAAACATTTGCTCCAGTAGCAAGACTAGAATCTATTCGTCTATTCTTGGCATACGCTGTACACAAAGACTTCAAAGTATATCAGATGGATGTTAAGTTAGCGTTTGTAAATGGAAAGCTGAATGAAGAAGTCTATGTGGAACAACCTCCAGGATTCTCAGATCCTAAGCGTCCATGTTATGTTTATAAACTGGATAAGGCACTTTATGGCTTGAAGCAAGCTCCACGTGCATGGTATGACACTCTATCTACTTATCTCCATATTGAACAATTTGAGCGAGGTAAAATCGACAAAACTCTATTTTCCAGGAAAGTAAAAGGTCATATCATTCTTATTCAGATATATGTTGATGACATTATATTTGGCTCTACTAACCCTGATCTTTGTACTCGTTTCGCTGATAGAATGAAAAATGAGTATAAAATGAGCATGATGGGTGAACTAACATATTTCCTTGGTCTACAGATAAAGCAAAATGAAATAGGAACTTTCATTAATCAGGGAAAGTATGATAAAGATATGCTGAAGAAATTTGACTTAACTCAAAGTTCAGCTATGAAAACCCCTATGGCACCACCGCTGACTCTAGATAAGGATACTAAGGGTATTCCTGTTAATGTCACGCTGTACCGTAGGATGATCGACTCTCTCTTGTATCTTACAGCTAGTCAACCCGATATTATGTACGCAACCTGTTTGTGTGCACGATATCAAGCTGAACCCAAGTTATCTTATATGACCGCTGTAAAGCGAATTTTTCAATACCTTAAGGGTACTGCGAATCTAGGTCTTTGGTATCCCAAAGACTTAGGATTCGATCTAATCGCCTACTCAGATAGTGATTTTGCAGGATGCAAATTGGATAGGAAAAGCACCACAGGAGGATGTCAGCTCCTGGGTGGAAAGCTGGTGAGTTGCACAAGCAAAAAGCAAAACTCAGTGTCCACCTCCACAACTGAAGCTGAGTATGTAGCCGCTGGAAGCTGTTGTTCTCATGTCTTGTGGATGAGAAATCAACTACTGGACTATGACCTTCAGCTCTCAAATATTCCAATCTATTGCGACAGCCCAAGTGCCATCGCTATAGCAAATAATCCAGTACTACACTCAAAGACAAAACACATCGAAATCAGGTATCACTTTATCAGAGATCATGTGATGAATGGTGATATAGAACTTCACTTTATCCCAACTGATTATCAGTTAGCTGATCTGTTCACCAAACCTCTTGATGAGACAAGATTCAACTTCCTCATCAACGAGCTTGGAATGCTGAACTTTGAAGAGTAAAATCTTCAGTAATTCACATTTGATCAGCAATAGGATAAAATCAACTTGTATAACCCATTGTATCGTCTTCTCTGAATACACTTGATTAGCTGATATCAAGGTATGTTTTTCTCTCTCTGACAATTGCATGTAAATGCAAGATTTCAAAATAAATTGCATCGCTGAATATCAATTCCTTAGTCAGCGATACATTGAAATTACTAAAACCAACACTGATATTTCTATTCAGTGCTTCATGTTTTCAAAAGTGTCCCTGAGTTTTCAAAACCTCAGAGACATCCAAGAATATGAAAGGACAGTTGTGACGTCATTGCAACGGATAAACCCCAGCACGTTCTTTTTTCCGACACACGTTTGCACGTTTCATTTACCTTCCAATCAAATGCAAACACGTGTCCGTGTCATGATGAAAATCTTTTCCCGCTCAAGATTTTCTGTCTCTAATCTCTCTATATAAACTCTTTCTGGGTTTATATTTTTCTTTTACGCGAACTTCTCCTCCAAGCAAGAAAAAGAATTTACTGTTGCATTTGTGCTCTAAAGTTTTTCAAGAACTTAAGAACTTCATCTTCTTCAACGAACCAGGTTAATAATTCTTTTATTTTACCTGTTTCTTCAAACTTGTTAATGATCTTCTCTTTATTTTCACAAGATCAAACAAAAGAACCTTTTTAAAATGAAATCATTTCTTTCATGGTTTTATGAACACAACCTTTCATGGTTGTTCTTCAAGTTTAAAACGCAAAATCATAAACTTGTTCTTCATTCGTTTTTCCAGAATCCTTATTCTCAAAAGAAACTGAAAAACAAGATTTTCTTTGGGTTTGCATTTCGTTTTTAAAACAAGAAAAACCCTAATCTTCATTAAGACATTTTGTCTGAATGAAGTGGACAAAATTCGAACCATCTTATTGGAAAATCTTTCCACATTAAGATTATTCTTATTTGTTAATCTTTGGTTGAACTTGTATACAGAAAATGGCATCTTCTGACATTTCCAAGAACACCATCGCTGAGAACACTGCTGCTGATAATACTGCTGAGGAATTGGAAATCCTCAAGGCTCCTCAGGTCAAGTTCTCTCTAGACAAACTGGATTGGACCAAGGCAAATAACCTCTATGCGCTTCTCGAGTTTCCTCCTCGAAAGCAAGTCACACATCTGGATGATGCTGTGAACTTCCTGAAAATTTGTTCCATCTCCACAGCCCTGACCATAACACCTCCTACACATCAGCTACTGCTATCCCAATTCTGGTACTCTGTCACACACTCTCAGCAACCATCAGCCAAAGAACCCTAAAAAACAATTGACTGCATCCTCTGCGATATTGAATATGGCACTATGAAGATTACACCTGCCATTATTCGCAAAGCCCTGAACCTTCCCTTGGCCACCAAAGAAAAACCTTTTATTCCTCTCCCTGACCACAAGAAAAACTCAGACATGGAAGCCATCACTGCATTCTTTGATGCAATGGGCTATGTATGGGAAACTGGGAGGGACATGAAGCCCGAGAAGAAGCTGACCCTTGCTGAAATACCCAGCGAGATGAATTTCATCTTCGCTCATTTAATCAGCTGCATGACTGTAAAGACCGGCTCCTCTAATCAAGCCGCTCAGCCTCAGCAAGCAATGGGATATGCCTTGCTGAAAGGTCTACATATAGACTGGGCATCGATAATCTACGATGATCTGGTACTCAGAGTAGACTCCGCCGCTAACAGATCTCCATGGGTTCCTTATCCTCGATTCATCAGCGCTGTATTCCAAACAGGCCTGAAGGACAGCAACCCAAAAGAGGGTGACCTGAAACTCTCTCAGGTTGGCCCTAAGGTTCTCTACTTCAAGCCAGTGGCAAATGAGGTACGTCTTTCTACACTTTTAACTCTTTTCAACCCTACTTCTTCTACTTCTGCAGCTCCTTCAGCGGACAAACCCACCGCTGATACCCAGGCTGCAACCTCCATTCCTTCTCTTAAAAGGAAACACTCCTCCACCCAACTTAGTTCCAAAAGAACTAAGAAAACCAAGGAGCAACCCTAGCAATCTCTTGTTGAAGACTCCTCAGCTCATCTCAAAGAGCTGAAGGAACGTTCAGTGGTACGCTCTGCCACAGCTGAACAAGCCACCCATTTTATCCCAACCTCAGCGTCTCTAAACATTGAGGTTACAAACTTGGAATCTACCCAACCTCCTACAGTCTCTCAAAAGACTGACGAAGCGATTCTCAGCGAATCCAATGCTGAACTCCGCACCCAACCTCCATTCTTAACCTTCGCTTTTTCCTCTATTCAATTGGACTCTACTCCAGTTATCACTGAAGCACCTGTCATTCCTCCAGAAGCTAAAGCTGACACTCAAGGAATGATGGGCGTAGGACCTGCAGAGATGACCATGCGTCCACGCACTTTAGCTGACGACATGGAACTTGTCTCAGGACACCGAGATTTTGATGAATTCACCAATCCTCCTGCAGGTATACACCAACCCCTATACACTGTAACTGAACCCCAAACTTCTGAGCTTTCATCTGTTCACAAGTTCTTATATGTTACAGGTCCTAATTTGGGAGACATCAACGCTTCTCTGAAGACTATAAAGACGAAGCTGACAGGTCTCACAACTACTCTTTCCGATAACTCTTCAGCTGTAACAAACGCTGGAGAGAATCTTACAAAGCTGACAACCGTGGTCGAAAACAATGCCTCCAAAGCTGACTTGGAGAAGGTTGATAAGACGCTCATCGACTTTACCAAAGTTCTCGCTGACATCTACACAGACTACGTCGCCATCAAAACTTCAGTTCACACCATATCCAGCGCAGTCACAACGCTGAAGACATCAGTTGGAACACTCGAAGGAGAAATGTCTGTTGTAAAGACTGAAGTCAGCACAGTAAAGACTGACATGAGTTTTGTGAAGACCGATGTCAGTACGATGAAGAATGACATCACTTCGATGAAGACATTGTTGCAGCAGATCCTGGCCAACATTGTTGCAGCAGATCCTGATCAATACCTGGTATTTTTGGTCTAGAAAACAGATTATCAGCGATTGAAATTTGTGTGGGGATCTGTTGATCCAAACCCTCAGTGATTTGATAATGACCCTCTCTTATATACTTAGTGAAAATTGTAAGTAAACAATATGTATCATAGTTTCACTATCGCTGATAAGTACTAATATCTTACAGTACCGCTGATAGGAACTCTCGCTCTTTAAATTAAACATTCAGCGAACACTGTTCACCATTAATGCTCTGAGTCTGTTCAGTCATTATGATGATCGCTGATAAGTTAGTTGTTTACTTATGATCCCTGAAGACAAGTTTCACGTCAACATAGGTTCTACGCTGAAGTCGAAGATCAAGCTCAAGAACCAGAGACAAGTCTCCTAATGAACTGATGCGGATCAGCGAAGACTCAGATTTGTCCACTCAACGTGAAGTATCAAGTACAAGACTTCAGCTATCGCTGAACTTTATCATTCGCTGAATAGATAATGATAATGCTCTGAATCAACGAAAGCTGATCATGAAGTCCTCCGTACAAAGTACTTTTGTCTTAACCTCCCTTGCACGACTCCGTACGAAATGTCAGAAAAGAACCTCCGACTGTCTGAAATCGTACAACCACTCTGATACTACACTGTTCATCCATGCGGCTACTAAGGTTGTCAACAAAGGTCAATGACATGCAACCAACCAGCTGATGACACGTCTAAAGTGTATATTGACTTGCATTAAATGCATGCAGTATATAAAGAGATGAAGCCACTTCATTTGAAGTAACTTGCTAACTCTGGACAAGTTCGATCTCTTATCTCAAGATAGGTTATTATTAGTAATTTCCTTATCTCTCTTAGTGCAAGAAACCTTAGTGTTCCAACTTGTTTAGATTTAGGTTTATCCTTAATCTTGTTTCCGCAACAAGCTGTAAATTGATAATGATTTATCAATAAACAATTTAGAAAAGTAAAATCTGTGTGTTTGTATTCACCCCCCCTTCTACAAACCTGTATAGGCCTTCGGGACCAACAGGATCCCTGGCCAAGAAGACAGGGAACCAAGACAAGCTGCTGAATCGTCACATTCCTCCCCCACTCATCATGAAAAAGAGGGGTGGAAGAGCGCTGAAGACCTATCCCATGATGAATCTATTAGAGGAGAGAAGACTGAAGACCTCACCTTCACTGAAGAGGGTGAGAAGACAATTGAAGCAACAGCCGCTGGACCTCAGGGAGATGAAAACCCTGAGGGAACCGAGAAGCTTACCTCTGCATCTGAGGGGGAGCAACTCGAAGAAGAAGCTAAAGAATCTGAGTCTGAAGCTGAAGATGAAGAAGCCATCGACTTGTCTGATGATGAACAATCCTCTTCTCCAAAGAATGATGATGATGAAGATGATGATGATGATGATGATGACTCTTTTATCGTCAAGACTGCTCAGAGGACCACAACTCTTAGAGGAATTCTGATAAATGAACCTACAGGGGAGCGGACAAAGACAAAGCCATCAGCGTCTGAAGCTGACAAGGGCAAAGGAAAAAGTGTCGCTGAAGACGATGAAAATCTGACGATCTTGCTTAAAAAGCCGGTTTGTCAGGTACACTAATCTTCCTTACACTGCATCCCTCCTCTCTATACCCTATCAGTTCTACTCTCCATAAACCTCCATACACTTTATCCCATTCTTTATCTATCTCTGTTCTACCCAATGTTCTTACTTGTAAGATCGCTGTGTTTCAGCTAGTCCTCTCCCCTGTTTGAGGATATCACTGAAGTTCCTACAGTTGCGACTTCACCAACAATAATCCCAGCTCCCAACGCTGAAGAAATAATCCCGGTCTTAGATTTGATCTCTGAGACTGATGAACCTGAAGAACATATGGTATCTCACAAAAACAGACCTTCCTTGGCTCCTCAAAAGCTAAGTGAAGAGGATCAGAGAAGAAAATATGAGATGATAAAGAAGTTAGAAGATCAGCGAATCATTCTGAGGCGTGATCAACTTCCTTCCATTCCTACAAAGTTCAAACTTTCAAAAAGGGAATACAAGGATCACCTCAGAGCTGAACGCCTAATCGCTGAAAGAAGGGAAACTGAAGAAAAAGACAGAGAACTCGCCATCCAGCTTGTCCAAAAATCAGTGAAAGACCCCAAGCTGAAAAGAGCTCCCATTGACGTCCAACGTCAGCTATGGGATGATGCTCAAAGGATCGTTGAAGAAAAAACTAAGGTCTCTGATACGACTTTGGAATGGTGTAAAGAAATGCTGAACTATCGATCTCGACCATCCAAAATCATCAAAGTAAACATTAGAGGAAGACTGTACGTAGAAGTTCCTGTTGTTGAAGTTGATGTCTACAGAGAAGACAAAACCAAGCAAACCTTCTATGCTGCTTCCTTAGACAAGTTTGGTCTCTCTGAATGGTTGGAAGTGAAATTAGCCATTCAGGGATCGCGCTCAAAGTTCAAGAGCCATGTCGAGAAGATCTTAAACACTCAGATCGACCTGGTTTCTTCTGATGTGGATATTCCTCCTTCTACTCTTCTTCCTCCTCAACAAAGAAGAGTCTCTGCAAAGGAAAAGAAAGTCTCAGACTCAGGTCCTCCTATACGGAATGAAACAGGTATTGGTTTCTCTCGTGCTGAAGTTCTTGGCCTTGATGCTGATCTCTCAGCGCTTGACACCTCCCTACCACCTGGAGAAACTTTCATTCCTGGCACAGTTGTAAGTGATCCTTATGGTATATTCTTTCTAGACTACGAAGGAAACCATCACTTTCAACGCATCTCTGAGCTTCCAATCACTCCCAACGAACAACTCAAAGATCTCATATACTGGTGTGAAGTCAGACGCGACATTAAAGCTAGACACCTAAAGCCCTTGATTTTTGAAGAAGCTCTGAACAAAAAGAATCAAGGAGTAGATGTCCCGGACTGGATGATTCCCACATCAAAGACCCTTGATGAACTTCTCATTAAGGAAGAACCTTTTGACGGATAGGATCGCCTTGTAATTCTTTCTATCCTTATGTCTACATCTTTTGTACTTGTAATTTTATTTGCTGTACTTGTAATTTTTCCAATTCCATCTGTAATCTTTACAAAGTTTAAAGAAAAATTTCAGCGAACGTACTTTACTCCATCAGTACAGAAAAGATCCCAGGAAACAGTAAAAGGGACAAATATTTTATGAGTTCTTTTTATCCTTATGTTTTCATTAAATTACAATTTTCTTTGTTGCTATGTCATAATCAAATAGGGGGAGATTTTTGATCCAAACCCTCAGTGATTTGATAATGACCCTCTCTTATATACTTAGTGAAAATTGTAAGTAAACAATACGTATCAGAGTTTCACTGTCGTTGATAAGTACTAAGATCTTACAGTACCGCTGATAGGAACTCTCGCTCTTTAGATTAAACATTCAGCGAACACTGTTCACCATAATGCTCTGAGTCTGTTCAGTACTTATGGTGATCGCTGATAAGTTAGTTGTTTATTTATGATCCCTGAAGACAAGTTTCACGTCAACATAGGTTCTACGCTGAAGTTGAAGATCAAGCTCAAGAACCAGCGACAAGTCTCCTAATGAACTGATGCGGATCAGCGGAGACTCAAATTTGTCCACTCAACGTGAAGTATCAAGTACAAGACTTTAGCTATCGCTGATATAGAATGATAGATCGCTGAATCAACGAAAAGTTGATCATAAAGTCCTCCGTACAAAGTACCTTTGTCTTAACCACCCTTGCACGTCTCCGTACGATATGTCAGAAAAAGAACCTCCTTATTGTCTGAAATCGTACAACCACTCTGATACTACACTGTTCAAACATGCGGCTACTAAGGTTGTCAACAAAGGTCAATGACGTACAACCAATGAGCTGCTGCCACGTGTAAAGTGTAAACTGCCATGCATTAAATGCATGCAGTATATAAGAAGAAGAACTCACTTCATTTTGAAGTAACTTGCTAACTCTGGACAAGTTCATCCTTCTTATCTTGAGATAGGTTATTATTAGTAATTTCCTTCTCTTTCTTAGTGCAAGAAACTTAGTGTTCCAACAACAAGCTGTAAATTGTTAATGATTTATCAATAAACAATTTAGAAAAGTAAAATCTTAGTGGTTGTATTCATTCCCCCCCTTTCTACAAACTTGTATAGCCCATCGGGACCAACACATACACTCAAAAGTAAACCTCGTAAGAATAAAATAAAAAAACCATGCTCCACGAGGGTCCCAATCAGAGGTTAAACCACAACATGAGAGAAAACCCATTCCCAAACAGGTGTCTCCTACTGAGGTTAAACCGGCACCAAAGAGGAAACATGCTGCAAAACCTGTTCCTCCAAAAGGTGTAAAACCTACACCTAAGAGGCAACCTGTGCCAAAACCAGTTCCTTCGAAAGGTGTACAACCTACACCTAAGGGGAACTCTGTGTCGAAGCAAGTTCCTCCGAGAGGTGCCAAATCTAACCCTCTAGGACCCATGCAAATATGGGTACCTAAAATCCGTTAAACCTGTTTTTGCAGCACGGTCATGTGTGGTACTTAGACTCTGGATGATCCAAGCACATGACCAGAAGGAGGGAGCTTCTCACGAACTACAAAGAAGAATATGGTGGAGACTTGAGATTTAGGAACGACCACAAGACAAGATCACAATAAGGAAGGTATCACACGTCGCGGGATTGGGACACAATCTTTTCAGTATCGGCCAATTCTGCGACAAAGATCTCGAGGTCCGATTTAAAGCCAAACGGTGTAGAATCCTCAATGACGACGGAGAGGAGCTACTGGTTGGAAAGCGCAAGACCAACCTATACACCATCGACCTCGCAACCCTGAAGTCCGATAAACCTGTCTGCCAGATGTCAAAGGCCAATACCGAACAAGCATGGATTTGGCATCGTCGTCTTTCGCACATCAACTTCAAAAGTATCAACAAACTGGTGCTGGGCGGACAAGTGAAAGGCATGCCCGATCTTCAATTCATGAAGGATAGTCTCTGCGGGGCATGTGAGATGGGAAAGATGAACCGGGCGTCACATCAGCCGAAGGCAGCTCCGAGCACGTCCCGGTCCCTCGAGCTTATCCATATGGATTTGTGTGGATCGATGCGTGTTCAAAGCATCAACAAGCGCAAATACGTCCTGGTGATGGTGGATGACTTCTCGCGCTATACTTGGGTCAAGTTCCTTCGCTCGAAAGACGAAACTCCGGAGCTGATCATCAACCATTTGAAGACCATCCAGCTGAATCTTCAACGCGCAGTTCAGACCATCAAGACCGACAACGGGACGGAATTCAAGAATAAAATGGTGAACGATTATCTGGCGTCTGTCGGTATTTCGCAAACCTTCTCGGCCGCACGCACTCCTCAGCAAAACGGAATGGGAGAAAAGCGCAACCGTACTCTCGTTGAAGTGGCTCGTAACATGCTTTCCCAATCCAAACTGCCGCTATTTCTATGGGCCGAAGCGGTGTCAACGGCTTGTTACACGCAAAACCGCTCCATCATCAACAAGTGGTTCAACAAGACGCCGTACGAGATCATCAACAAACGCATTCCGAACATCAAGTATTTCCATGAATTCGGATGCACGTGCTACGTCTTAAACGACAAGGAAGATCTCGGCAAATTCAGCCCAAAGGCAGACGAAGGAGTTTTCATCGAATACTCCATGCAGGCTAAGGCGTATCGCATTTTCAACAAACGGACTAAAACCGTTATTGAAAGTGTAAATGTGACATTCGACGAAGCCGCAGATTTGGCTTCTGAACACAACAGTTCAGAACCCGATTTAACTGGCGTGCTAGCTTCCGATCCTCCAAAGTCGGGATCTGCACAAGCGACAGTAAATCAGAATCATGCATCTTCATCGAATGCTGACTCTTCTGATTTAGATTTACTGTGTAAGTATTTTTATGATGACATATTTAATACTCCTACTCCTCCTGTCTCAGCACAACCTAGACTTGAAGCTGCTTGTATTGAGGTTTCGGCGAATCTATCCGGTCCGCCGCCTTCTACAAGCACGTCGTCTATGACTGTGGAGACAGCTCAACCGTCATCATCGACTTCAACTGATACTACTGTCCCCCCGGAGGAACCTGTTATAAACCCAGAAATCGCTCCTAATGATTCGTCTTCCGCTACAATTGACGATCAACCTCTGAACTCCTCGGAACCAGAAGTTGTTCAACCATCGGCGAATCCTCCCCCATCTCCTCCGAGAAACCAACCTGCTACACATGAAGCAGTTCAAGACCTACCCTCTGGTGATTATGTGGATCCGGACACGTCTCACTCTACTCAACAGCCGCTTCCACACACCACCAAGTGGACGAGAGCTCATCCCCTACACCAAATCATCGGTGCTCCCTCCACTCCTGTTCAAACGCGAGGCGCTTCTGCCAACTTTTGTCTCTTCTCCGGCTTCTTAAGCAACATCGAGCCGATGAACGTACGTGAAGCACTCGAAGATCCGGACTGGATCATAGCCATGCAATAGGAGCTCAACCAATTCGAGGCTCTAAAGGTATGGCGACTGGTCCCATGTCCAACCCACAAGACGGTGATCGGCACCAAGTGGATCTTCAAGATTAAGAAGGACAAAGACGGCATCGTCGTACGCAACAAGGCACGTCTTGTGGCCAAGGGGTACCGTTAAGAAGAAGGGGTTGATTATTATGAGACCTACGCTCCAGTTGCACGAATCGAAGCCATACGTATGTTCCTTGCATACGTCGCGCACAAGAACTTCACGGTCTTCCAAATGGATGTGAAGACTGCATTCCTCTACGGCAAAATCAAGGAAGAGGTGTACGTGTCGCAACCTGAAGGATTCATGGACGATTCAAAGCCTGATCATGTCTACGTTCTAGACAAGGCGCTTTACGGTCTAAAGCAAGCTCCGCGAGCCTGGTACAACACCTTGTCCGAGTTTTTGATAAAATCTAAATTCACACGAGGTAAAATCGATTCTACTTTGTTTATCAAAAACGAAAAAGGTCACATAGTTCTCGTTTAAGTATATGTAGATGACATAATCTTCGGCTCTACTAATCCCCAATATGCTAAGAACTTTGCCAACTTAATGGGTGAATTTTTCAAAATGAGTATGCTTTGTGAGATGAATTTTTTCCTTGGTCTTCAAGTTAAACAACTGTCGACCGGGATATTCATAAACCAGGCTAAGTTCATCCGGGATATTCTTAGGAAATTCCAGATGGAACAGTCCTCACCCATGAAAACTCCCATGGCACCTGGTACAAAGCTTCACGCCGATCTTAACGGAACGGATGTGAACACTAAACTGTATCGGGGAATGATCGGTTCTTTGATGTATCTTACTGCGAGTAGGCCGGATATCATGTTTTCCACTTTTCTATGTGCCCGATTTCAATCAAAACCAAAAGAGTCTCACTTAACTGCTGTAAAACGAATTTTTTGCTATTTACGTGGTACTGCTGATCTTGGCTTGTGGTACTCGAAAGAGACAGGTTTTGAGCTATCCGCTTATTCTGATGCGGACCACGCGGGCAGTATGATGGACCAGAAGAGCACATCGGGACATATGCAGTTTTTGGGAGATACTCTGGTGAGCTGGGCATCCAAGAAGCAGCAATGCGTTTCTATGTCGACTGCCGAGGCGGAGTACGTGGCCGCCGCGAGCTGTTGTTCTCAAGTAATCTGGATGTGGACGCAACTCAAAGACTACGGCTTTACGTATGTCAATGTACCCATTTACTGCGACTCGAAGAGCGCCATTGCAATTTAAAGCAACCCGGTCCAGCACACTAAGACAAAGCACGCCGACGTTCAGTATCACTTCATTAAGGATCACGTTGGAAGAGGTATAGTCGAACTCTACTTTGTAAGTACTGAGCATCAGTTAGCAGACCTTTTTACAAAACCCTTGGACGAAAAACGTTTTAATACTCTTGTGTCCAAGTTAGGTATGCTAAACCTGAAAACTTAATCCGATTGTGTGCCCGTCACAAGTTCCATACATCTACGAGTACTGTCTACTCATCATCCGGTGTTTACACTCCTGATGATTGAGCATACACTTTCTCGCACTTGTATTCTACTTGTTTCAGTTACACCGTTAAATTAAGTCTCTTTCTTTATTAGGTAGATTTCGTTTGTTTCTTTTCTTTCTACGTGTGTTTCTTTTTCTTTCATATTGTCGTCTAATTCTATATATCTATATTTGTGCTTTCACGAGTGTTCATGTGTTCATAGGGAGCATGAACCGGTATCAGGTAAGTCTACTCTACTGTTGAGGGGGAGCGTCACACACAATTTTTCTTAATCTGGTGAAAAGATTTTTTTGTGTGTGGCTACTCCCATGTGGATTTCACTTTATGGTCATTATTTGAGGGGTAGCGACACAGTGTTTTTTCTTTAAATGTCCAAAGGTTTTTGTGTGTCGGCCTCTCCATTGCACTATTCAAGGGGGAGCAAAGTAATCCCCATGCTCAGTTTGAGGGGGAGCGAGAGAACATTCAGACATCATCCTAAGGGTTTCATTGTTTTTGAAAAACGAATTTTTTTTGGAATACCAAAGTATCCGGACACCCATCTAACCGGATGGATATCCGGGACCACCATCCGGGTCCTTTGGTATGCTTAAAAGGCATCCGGGTTCTTTCCCTTCACTTATCCGGAAAACCCCTCCAAAGCCTTAAACCCTCTCGCACTCCCTCTCTCTCGTTCGGGTTCACTCGACATCCTCGAATCTTGCTCGTTTTATCGCTCCAAATAAGGTATGCTCTTCTAATCCATAGTTCGATCATCATTAGAAGAATTTCTCGCACTCCTTCACTCAAATCGACCACGGATTTGGTCGATTTGTCACATCCGCAACCCATTTCCATGTTCATTCCACTTAGGGTTCTGTCATTGTCGTATAGTTAGATTTAGACTACTCTGTGTGGTTATCTGCTTATGTCGATACTCCGTATATGCTTTCACACATGTTTGGGTCTCTATTTTACTTGATTGATGATTTTAAATATCGTCCAGAAACATTCATCTTGTCCAGAAACTGCCATATGTAAGATGTTTTATCCGGAAACGTTCAAACAATAGTTATTTTGACCGAACACTTTCAACCTCCGGAAACCTAGTTGTCCGGAAACCTTAGGGTTTTCGGTAAGTTCCGCTACTGGATTTTTGATGTGTCTGGACTCCCATTTGTCCGGAATCCTCTTGTCATCCGGAAACCCTTTTGTCCGGGTTGTTCATCTTGTCCGAGAACATTCCTCCCATCCGGTAAATTGTGCTATCCGGATACCTTTGTCCGGACACCTCTGTTTTGTCCGGACACCCCTGTTTTGTGTGTCTTATACCTATATTCTCACTGCCAGACCTCATTCTGTCACAGAATGAGCCCTTACTGCAAAGGTACGTGCCAGAAATTTGTTTATCCGTCCTGTTCTCTAACTTTGGGTCTTTTACAGATATTCCATGGCGGATCAACAGCAGCAACAATACCCCGAAGAGAAAATTCCCCAAGAGGAATTTATCGATGCAGAAGCTGATAATGCTTTATGTCGCCCCTGACCATGGCACTGAGATAGAAGCCAACAACCACCATTTGGACGCTGCTGAGTTCCGACCACAACCACAACACCGTGTGGTCGTGGACATCCTACTTGGTCACCTTCTCCGTGAGGCCCTCAATGCCACAGCCGACGTTCCATTACTCTATGTTTTTCAAGTATGGCTTAACGCTCAAGTCATCACTGCTGCGAATTCTCAAACAATCACGGCGCAGATCGACAACCAACCTTTGACGCTCACACCTGATTTGTTTCGTCGCCTCCTATACCTACCAGAAGCAAATGCCGGCGGACACCAAGGCTACAACCCCGCGGTCAACGATAGAACTCTCTGTGATCAAGTACGTGCTCTAGGATACAACCGCGGTATCGATCGACCTTCAGCCTTCAACCGTAAATATCTGGCGCCCATCTGGTACACGCTGTTCACCATACTGAACAGGTGTCTATCATCCAGATGGAAGGGCATCGATCAGTGCACCGCCAATTTCTTGCGCCTGTTCCATGCCGTATGCTACAACTGGCATGTCGACTTCGCCATGATCATCTGGCGTAAACTGGTGCAGGCCATTCGACAAATAGGTGGAACAAAGCAGAAGAAGTTCCTATCTTATCCTCGCTTCCTCTCACTGGCGATAAGACAACACATGGACGTGAATCCAACAATACCGCGACGTCTTAACCATCCGGTATGTCCTCCTCACAACTTGCAATACATGGTGATTCGTAACCCGTCCAACGCCATAGCCATGCCCATACCTGAAGCCCTACTGGCTCACGTGGATCCAACTGCACCGAGTGTGGTAGCTTATAGGCAAGAGTTAGGAAATCCCATGGTCCAGCCAGCGCCGGAGGGACCTGCCCAGGGACTTACACCCGAGGGACGTGAGGGTCCTAGGACAAGAGGAGGAAGGGCCCGGGCAGCTGGGGCTCCCGAGCGGGGTGTGTTGAGAATTCGTGGGAGGGGAACCGGAGTGAGAGGTGCAGTGGAAACGCGTCCCAGTACTAGGCAACCCTTAATCCCTATCACCCGACCGACAGGCAAAGCCGGAAAATCGTCCTCACGACCGATGCTTCACCATGATTCCGAACCATACATATCTGACCCGCCTTCACCCTCTCGACATGTGGGAAACGTGGAATCTGACTCCACGGAATCCGATACGGACCGGAACATTCGCCTGAAGTTAATACCTCACGGTATCGGACCGAACCCGGACTTTACCGAAGGAATCCCACTTGACTCACCTACCACTACTTCTCAACCTGCTATGGGAGATACAAGGAGACCCGAGGGAGTCTTAGGTGATGAGTTAGAACATGTGAGAAGGAGGGAACTGCGTTCGAAAGCGAACCAGTAAAGATTGAGCCGTAAAGATAAAGAGGCTCCTGAGCAACCCCAACCGAGTGATATCCGGGTAGCCACATCTGCTATCCCCGTCTCATACGTTGGGACGGGGTATTGAAGAAGCCTCCGTGGACCCAGCGGAGCAATTGCACAACCTCCTTATCCACTCATCCGTCTCTCAAAAGACGGATGTTTCAGTTTCTCACGGGGATCAAGCACAACTTCCACCGGTCTCTCACTCGGAGAGTTCTGGTGTTGAAATAAGAGACCAGATGCCCCCGGTCTCGACTTCTTTCAGTGCACAATTGAGTCTAGCGCCACTTGATTTTATACATTCTCCGGCTAGGACACAGGATGCAGAACAATAAATCGAGGCGCTTCGTGACCCGATCGGAACTTCCGTATGATCTCTACCTTTAAGTGGAATCCAAGGATCAGAAGGAAATCCTACCACGGCTATCCCTGCGCCAACCGTGAACGTAGGTGGCTCTGCCTCTGCGGTAGATGCTTCAACGGGTAACCTAAGTGATCCCGGAGTTAAATTTCCCGACTTTGTGTCTTAAGGGTCCCTGGACAGCACCCTCAAGGCTGTCCGCGAGGCAATGGAGCAGCATATCGCCGCCGAGCTCGTCAAAATTAAGAGCTTAATCAAAGGTTAAGAGAAGGTCATCGAAGCTGAAACCGCACCTACACCTCCACCGGCTCCAGTTCAGCCTACATATTCGGTGGACACCCTAAAGACGATGCTTCTCGCCCAACTGATCCAACAATCCGAAACTGATGCCTCAACCGAAGCAGACCTGCTTTCCGTTCTGAAATCACAGGTCACTGCTCCTTCGTCATCTATTACATCTCGATTGGATAACCTTGACTCGACTTTTAAGGACTTCAAACAAGCGCTCACAACGCTGTCCGAGAGAGTCCGTTCACTCGAAGATACCTGCAAGAGTCAAGCAGGCGGTCTGAAGCGTAAGCACGATGATCAGGATGATCCTTATCATCGTGAGGGGGAGAAAAGACAAAGACCAACCGAGACCGTCCTAATCCTCACTGAAACTACAACAGTGGTTCATCAAGAACCCCCAACTGCAGCTACTACAACCGAAGATGCACCCGAAGCCGAGTTACCTTTAGCCGAGATGGTCATAGATATGGACATCTCCGATGATGAAGACCCGATGGTTGAAAAGCCTTAGGGAACAACACAGGAATTGGTCACAAACGACACATCAGTTAGCCCGATACTGGATTTGATTGATCCAGACTGCGAGACCAACCCGGAAACCAAAGATGCATGTTATGAAAAAGCCGTCAGTGCCGCAAACCTCCAGGTTAATTTGGTCTTCCCTACTGATGAAGATGATAACGTAGACTACGACCAGTTTCTGCTCCATAATTTGTACAATACCCCCGTTCACTCTGCTCAACCCGCTGGAACTTAACAAGACCCGAGACTACAACTGCCGATATTCCGACATCTCCTCAGCAACCGAAAGCTTCTGATCTTCCTCCTCCTCAACCGCAACAAATCCGTTGGGAGAAGATCACGATATTTATTCCTCACCTGGAGGAATCTCTAGCTTGGCCTAGCGATGATAGGCTAATTTCCCTAGCTTGAGTGTAAGTAATGGTTGGGAGATAAAAAGCCATCTAAGTTTCATCTAAGTAGTTTTCTTGACAAGGTGACGTATGTTGTTCTACTTAGTTGAGTTGGACTTGAATGCAAACCAACGTAAATCTTTAGAGCATTGAGGTGTTATAATATCAATTTTTACAAATTGTGACTTATATGGAAAATCAGTGAGATCTACCCTACATTGGTTGGGTTACCCGAATGCGTGGTACTGCCAGTAGCTAGGCTTATCTAAACCTTGAAGAAGGTTTGATCATTCAAGTAGTAAGGATGAGAACCAATGCTGGCAACCTACCTAAGCACAATGTTGCTGTAATCCAGTCAGAACTTACACCCTTGCATTTCTTTTACTGTTTTACAACCATTTTCAAATATGTTACTTCACTCAAAGGTTATTCCTTCGAATTCTGTTCTTGAAATCTTATTTTAAGATTGGCTTAAGATTAACCGCTTGCTTTATTTGTCTCTGTGGGATCGATACTTGGTACTTAGTACAACTTTATTACTTGTTTTAAAAACGATACTGGTTTGGCATGTATGCGTGTGTGCTATTCCATTGTTGATTTTAGGGATATATATTCCAGAGACCATGTATCTAGGAAATAAATTCTTTGTGATTGCAGGTTCTGAGCCAAATAGATGGATATCTTCATGCATTGGTGATGGCTCTCTTACAACCTCTTCAAACCAAACTTCTTCAGTTCCCTTATGCCTCTCAACCATTATACCTTCTCCAAATCAAGAAGATGATTCTCACCATCCATCTCATCCACCAAACTATATCTCTCATCTCACCGAAGTAGTCCTATCCAATGCTCTACCCACCGAAACCCACGTCGGTGAGTCTATATCGGTGAGCCCCCACTCACTCCAAAACCTTCAAAAAAAATCACATCTCAAAAATCCTCTCATCTCAAACATCTTCCACCGATCTCCCTCTCTATTCCAAACCATTGGCACCACCGATCTCTCTTTGCCTATCTTCTTAATCGGCCCCGCCGATAAATCAGTGGCTTACATGTCGGTGAAAAAAAAAACGGTTCCTACCGATTTTTAGCTAACACCTTCGAAATTTTGGTGGGTTCCCTCAAAATTGGTGGCTCTTTAAAAAATAAATGGTTTTCTTCTTGTGTTGATGATTTCTGTTGGTGAAGGATCACAACTTACTTCATTAGACCCAACTCACTATTTGTCATTTTCTCAAGTTTTTCTCTCTGAACCAAATTCCACTCTTGGTCAGCAACCCAACTTTCATTTTCCACAAAACTATCCTACTACAAACTCTTCTAAAGATGTCATCCCAAATCATTCTCCTCAAAATATTTCTCCTACTTCTCTTCAAAATATTCCTCCTCAAAACCTCCAAACTTTATCTTTCTTGGGTCATCAAAATTTGGATGATGCAACTCCAATCTTCTCTTCACCTTGAAATTCTTCTTTTTTCGGTGGTTTTCAAAAAAATAATAATAATATATATCGGTGAGTTGCAACAAAAACAAAAAAAAAGATTTGTATATGCATGCAGTGGTAAGATTTAAAAAAAGGGTGTATATGCATCTGTGAGATTCAAAACATAAAAAATTATGTTTGTATATGCATCGGTGAGTTCCAAAAAAAATTATGCACATTTCGATGAGTTTCAATATATATATATTTTTTTTTTAATTTTTTTTTTGCCGAAGTTTCCTATCTTCATGGTGTTTCTTCTCCGTCGGACGCTGAGGGGGAGAAACCATATGAGGGGGAACACCATCTGAGGGGGAGCAATATCTGCGTCCAACTCGATCAACACCAACCCTCATTACTCATTCAACATCCAACTCAAATCTTGGTCAAACATATAGGAACCGACGAACCAACTCAGGAGGAGCAGATCAGTCCGGCCGATGTAACTAAGGGGAGACAAACAAGACAAAGAAAAAAGGGTGATGACTACCGAATAGGAAGCTGAAGATGCTATGAGAAAGAAAGAGATGCAAGATATTGGCAGATGCATCCTGTGGCTAATTCACTCAAACTCAAACCTCCCTTAAAGATTGTCACCAATTTGGATCGGGTAGATCAGTCTCTTCTATGATGGAAGTACATTTTATTTCATTCATATTGTTTATTATTTATTCTTTCATTCATTTCCTTCATTTGTAAATATCAGATATATACACAAAAAAATTACTATGTGAAAAAGAACCCAAAAGAGTAAAACAGGGTCAACATGTATTATTCATCGTCTTACTCATGTTTTTCTAAGTATGGATGTCATCATCAAATAGAGGGAGATTGTTGGGTCATCAAAGATTTGAAGATGACCTCCTGATCTCCTTACATTCTTTGAAAAACATCTTTTATACTTAGAGAAATTTTAGATTCTTTGTAATAGCTTAGTCATACTGTCAATGTTCGGTGAAGTCAAAGGCCTGAACCCCAATCAAAGGCCAATCTTTGAAACTGTTGAAATGGAAGTCCCTGTATATGGACCCAATCAAAGGTCTGAACCCCAAAGCATCATCAATATTGCAAACTCTAAAGAGGGGAGGATTATGGACTATGTTATGCCCATGCTTGATCAGTTGCATGCTGGCATAGTTAAGTAAGAGTTGGAATGTGCCCACTTTGAACTGAAACCCGTAATGTTTAATATGTTACAATCTAGTGGACAGTATGCAGGCCTACCAGCTGAGGACCCTCATTTGCATCTTAAAACTTTTATGGAAATCACTGATTGTTTTGACTTCAGTGGAGTAACTGATGAGGCCTTACGGCTGAAGTTATTTCCTTTTTCACTTAGAGATAGAGCAAGAGTGTGGTTTAATTCTTTGGAACCTAACTCTGTTGAAACTTGGAGTGATATGGCTGAAAAGTTTTTGAAAAAGTATTTTCCACCAACACGAAATGCCAAGTCCAAAAATGAAATAAGTATGTTTAGACAAATGGACGATGAAGCTATTCCGGATGCGTGGGAAAGGTTTAAGGATCTGTTAAGGAAATGCCCTCACCATGGCATACCCTTTTGTATACAGCTAGAGACATTCTACAATGGTTTAAATGCCACTTCTAAAGGAATGCTTGATGCTACAGCAGGAGGTGCCTTCACCCTTAGCACCTATAATGATGGCTTAGCTATTTTGGAAAAGATTGCAAGTAACAACGGTCAATGGTCTGATTCACGTGCATTAGTACCTAGAAAGGCTGCAGGTGTTCATGAAGTAGGTACTTATACTGCTTTTACTGCACAGCTTGCTGCACTTACCAACATGGTTAAAAACATGTCTAGTCAGTCCAGCACTGTTGCTGCAGCATGTACTTCTGAAGATTTGCCGGACCAATGTGTACTATGTAGTGGACCTCATACCTATGACCATTGTAATCAAAACACCGAATTTGTAAACTATGTGCAAAACAGAAATGGACAGTTCTCTAACAACTATAACTCAAATTGGAAAAACCATCCCAACTTCTCTTGGAAAAGTCCATGTTTGCAACCATCTGATGCACAAGAACATAAAAGTTCTAATTTTCAAAAACAGCCCATTTTCCAAAAAATCAACAGTCTAACCAAGGAAGACAAGACCAACAAAATGAATCACCTGCTTCTTTGGAATCAGTGTTGAAAGGATTCATAAATCACACAAACTCAGCAATCAACAATCAAAACATAGCCTTAAGGGCTTTGGAAACTCAGATTGGCCAGATTGCTACTGAGTTGAGAAACAGACCTGCTGGAACTCTACCTAGTGATACTGAGACTCCCAAGAACATAGTCAAGGAACAAGTAAAGGCTGTGTCCCTTAGGAGTGGAAAAGACTTAGTGAACACCATACCAAAGGAACCACAGACTGTCAGTGCCACATACAAAGGACAAGATGTTACAAAGGTACCCTCTATCATTGTTCCATCTTCTGATTCAGTCCTTGGACCTAAACCAACTCCTAAAACTGTGAGTAAAAAGTCTAACTTGCCTGTGTTATCCCCTGTTGATAATAACAAAGTCAAGACCACTGCAGTTGATGCTACAGCACATGCTACAACACCAACTGACAAAATTGCAAAACCTCAAACAACAACTGAACATGTCATACCTACTGTTGCTACCACTTCTGATCCTAAGAAGTCTGTTGTCACTCCTGTTCCACCTTACATTCCTTATCCCCAAAGGATGAGAAATGAGAAGGAGAAGTAACAATTCAAGAAGTTTCTAGATGTGTTCAAACAATTGCATATCAACATCCCCTTGGTTGAAGCAATTGAGAGCATGCCTACCTATGCTAAATTCCTTAAGGATATTTTAAGCAAGAAAAAGAAACTGATTGAGTATGAAACCGTAGCCTTAACTGAAGGTTGTAGTGCCCTTGTGACCAACAAACTCCCTCCTAAGCAAAAGGACCCAGGTAGTTTCACAATACCCTGTTCTATAGAAGGAAAAGAGGTTGGAAAAGCTTTATGTGATTTGGGTGCTAGCATCAATCTTATGCCCTTGTCCATTTTTAACACTCTTGGAATAGGAGAAGCTAGACCTACCACGGTTACCTTACAACTAGCTGACAGGTCCATAGCATATCCTAAAGGAAAGATAGAAGATGTATTGGTCCAAGTAGACAAATTCATATTCCCTGTGGATTTTATTATTTTAGACTTTGAAGCTGACAAGGACACACCTCTTTTGCTAGGAAGACCTTTCTTAGCTACTGGTAGGACCATCATAGATGTCCAAAAAGGAGAGTTGACCATGAGAGTTCCCGACCAAAAGGTCACCTTCAATGTTTTTAATTCCATGAAATACCCAGATGAGAAAGACGAGTGTTATGGCCTAAGTTCTATAGAGTCCTTGTGTCTTGGAGGAACCTTAGAGGATTAGGCAAAATATGATGAGTTTGATGAGGATGACTTAAATGTAGATGACCTAGAAGATGATGAATATGACGATGATGATTTAGAGGATAGTGATGACCTCCAATCTGCCAGTATGCTGCAGCCTGTTGTCGCAGCATATGAAGCATTGGAACATACCACTAAAGAAAATCCCCTACCATCTATTGAAGTACCACCAACTCTTGAATTAAAAACACTTCCTGCTCATCTCAAATATGTTTTTCTAAGAGATGGAGATAAATTACCTGTATTTATCTCTGCCTCTTTAAACCAAGAACAGGAAGAACAGTTGGTGAAAGTACTTCAAGCCCATACCAAGGCCATAGGTTGGACAATTTCTGACTTAAAAGGCATTAGTCCATCAATCTGTCAACACAAAATCATTTTAGAGGACAAAGACTTCAGATCTGTAGAGCCACAAAGAAGACTTAAACCCTGTGATGAAGAGGTAGTCAAGAAAGAAATCCTTAAGTGGTTAGATGCTGGAATTATTTACCCTATAACTGGTAGTTCTTGGGTAAGTCCTGTTCAATGTGTTCCTAAAAAGGGAGGTGTGACAATTGTTGAGAATGAAAAGAATGAGTTGATTCCAACTAGGGTAGTGTCAGGATGGAGAAACTATATGGACTATAGGAAGCTTAACAAAGACACTCATAAGGACCATTTTCCATTGCCTTTCATTGACCAAATGTTGGATAGACTTGCAAGAAAAGAATATTACTATTTTCTGGATGGATATTCTGGTTACAACCAAATTGCTATTGCACCAGAGGACCAAGAGAAAACCACTTTCACTTGTCCTTTTGGTACTTTTGCTTTTAGGAGAATGCCTTTTGGACTATGCAATGCCCCTTCCACATTTCAAAGGTGCATGATGTCCATTTTCTCTGATATGTTGGAAACTTCTATGGAATTATTCATGGATGACTTTTTTGTCTATGGATCTTCATATGAAGTATGTTTGAAAAATCTTGAACAAGGTCTTAAAAGATGTGAAGAAAATGATTTATTTTAAATTGGAAAAAATGTCACTTTATGGTCAAAGAAGGCATTGTTTTGGGACACTTAATTTCAAACAAAGGAATAGAAGTTGATAAAGCAAAACTGGAAGTCATTGAAAAACTTCCAGAGCCTACAAATGTTAAGATAATTATAAGTTTTCTTGGCCATGCTGGTTTTTACAGAAGATTTATAAAGGACTTTTCAAAGATTTCAAAACCACTTTGTCTGTTACTCCAGCATGACCAGCCTTTTGATTTCAATAATGATTGTAGGAAGGCTTTCAAAACTTTAAAAGAAGCTTTAATTTCAGCACCAATTGTAATCACACCTGATTGGAAAAAACCTTTTGAACTTATGTGTGATGCAAGTGATTGGGCAGTTGGTGCAGTCTTGGGACAGAAAAGAGAAAAAGTTTTTCATCCTATCTATTACTCTAGCAAAACTCTAAATGAAGCACAAGTTAACTACACCACTACTGAAAAAGAGTTGTTGGTTGTTGTTTTTGCTTTTGAAAAATTTAGATCTTATCTAATGGGGACCAAGGTTACAGTTCACACTGACCATGCAGCCATTAAATATTTGATTTCTAAAAAAGATGCAAAGCCAAGACTGATTAGGTGGGTGTTGTTACTGCAAGAGTTTGATCTGGAAATAATAGATAGGAAAGGTACTGAAAACCAAGTTGCAGATCACTTGTCTAGATTGGAAAAAGGAAAGGACCCTCTTGTTGAAATTAATGAAAGATTTCCTGATGAACAGCTTTTAAGGCTGCAGCACCATGGTTTGCTGATATTGCAAATTATTTGGCTGCTGGAATCATTGCACCTGAACTCACCAAGAACCAAAAGAAAAAGTTGCTTTCTGATGCTAAAAATTATCTTTGGGATGACCCCTTTTTGTTCAAACTAGGGGTTGATCAAATTTTGAGAAGGTGTATACCTCAGGAAGATGTACCTGCAGTGCTCAAGCATTGTCATGCTTCTGCATATGGTGGTCACTTTGGTGGCCAAAGAACTGCAGCAAAAGTACTCCAATCTGGATTCTTTTGGCCTACACTCTTCCATGATGCTGCTAGTTTTGTTAAAAGGTGTAATGAATGTCAAAGAACTGGATCTATTTCCCAAAGACATGAGATGCCCTTAAATGGCATTTTAGAAGTTGAACTATTTGATGTTTGGGGAATAGATTTCATGGGACCTGTTAGTCCCAGATGGCTATAACAAGTATTGTAGAAGGGGGGTTGAATACAATACTCAAAAAATTTCACAATTTTAATTATTTTTATTGAAAAACTTTCAACAAGAATTACACATAGAACACATAGAAACTTAAGACTGTTGCGGAAAAGAACAGATAAACTATTATAACAATCTTACACAAAGTATACTAACAATAACAACTAAGAACACATAGAACAAAGCTATCAAGTTATGAAGCAGTATGGAAATTCCTTGCACTGAGAGAGAAATCCAAAAAGCTTAGTTTGCATGGAGAGGTCTTCTTCCTTTTATAGTGAGGGTAAAGTACTGAGCATTAAATGCTTGGTACTATTATCCTCAAGTTACTTGCTTAGAACCAATGGACTTCTGAAAAGGTGATAAGACACAATCACCTTTTCCTTGAAACAAAGAGTAAGACCCATGCTGAAAGGACATCTTCATTGGAAATAGGAATAATGCCATGCAGATCTCTTGGTGTGTCTTCCAAGACAATATCACTAAGACTTGATATTTTCTTCAAAGAAAATCTTTTGACAAAGGATCCCACCGATTTAAGCATCATCATCGGTGGGATGATTCTTGGCAACTTTAATTTTGTCTCATAATAATTTTGCTTCTCATTTTGTCTTCAAGGATTCCACCACCGATGAAAGTCTATGAGATATGTGACACATCTTTGAAGAAAAACATCTTTGAGATATGTGACACATCTTTGAAGAAAACCATCTTTGAAATATGTGACACATCTTTGAAGAAAAGCATCTTTGAGAACACATCTTTGAAGAGAACCATCTTTGAGATCCCACCGAAATTGGACTTCCATTGGTGGGATTCTTTGGCCGAAACAGAGAGAGATTTCGGTGGAGATATGTCCACCGATGTGTGGGAACAACATCGGTGGACAATGACTTGTATGTGTTGAGAAAATATCTTTCACTTCCACAATGAGAGAATCTTCAATCTTGACTTTGGTTGATCTTTGACTTCACCAAACATTTGCTATCTTGTACAAGTCATTATAAAGAACCATGCTAAAATATTCTAAGTAAGATTTAGAGGAAACATCGGTGAGTCAATTTCAAATCATCGGTGACCCAACAATCTCCCCATATTTGAATTTGAGCTCCATACTTAGAATATTGAAGAGTATCTGAATAAAATTGCATTTTGACCCTTTTTACTCTTTTTGGGTTATTTTCACATAGACCGTTTTTTTTGTGTGTATGTATATATGATATTTACAAGTATAATAAAATAAGAAGGTATAGCTGTACAAGAAAATGAAAAAAAAATGTAAAGAAGTATAAACAATATGAACAGAACAAATGTTACTTGTATCTTTGGAGGGGTGAGTTGAAGCTTGTGTCTGGCTTGAGGATTCTTCGTTTTGATCAGCAGCCTGTTGATTCGTTGGAGAACTTTATCTTTCAGGCACTTTTGCTTTTTTTCAGATGTTCCAAATCTTCAAGTCATCCACTTACTTCACAAGATTTCAGCCAAGTGAGTATGTGGGTTTTGATAGGAGACACATCCATTATAGTGACAATCTTTGAGGAGGGTTGAGTTTGAGTGAATCAGCCTCAGGATGCTTTTGCCAATCTCTTGCATTTTCTCTTTCTCTTGGCATCTTCAGCACTTCCTGTTCAGCATCATCATCCTTTGTCTTTGTTTTGCTCCCCCTCAGTATATCAGTCGGTTTTGTGTTTCTCCCCCTCAGTTAGATCCGCCCGGACTGATGTGCTCCCCTTTGACCGGTCCGCCCGATTTCCTCATTTTTCCGAGTTGGACGATGAAAACGAGTACAGAGGGTTTGTGTTGATCGAGTTGGACGCTGATATTGCTCCCCCTCAGATGGTTTCTCCCCCTCAGCGTACGACGGAGAAGAAACACCACAACCAATTCGAAACACCGATTTTTTTTATTTTTTTTTGTGTGTGCTCATAACCACCGAATTTGGGGGCCAACCACCGAAATTTCGGTGGTATGGTCGGTGGTATGGTAATTTTTTTTTGATTTTTTTTTTAATTTTTTTTAAATTTTTTTTTGTTTTATCATTCCCACCGAAATTTTGCAAGAGTTTGACAAAAAGTCGGTGGAATTTCTTGAAGAGGTTGGAGGAAATCTTCTGGCATCTTTCGGGATAGTGTGGAGAAAATCTTCAAAGTGAAGAAAAGATTGGAATTTCATCTTCCAATTTTTGATGACCCAAAAAGATTGAGTTTGAGGATTTGGAGAGACATCTGCAGAATAGTTTGTAGTGGGTGGGTTTTGAGAAAAGGAGAGATGGGTTGCAAACCAAGAGTGAAGAATGGTGGATGAAGGGATGGGATGAGGAGATGGCACAAAGAAAGTTTGTTCTGGTGATGGTAGATTGGTGAGATGTATGGTGGGAAAAAGAGTGTAGGTAATGAAGTAGGTGATGGCTTCGGTGTAGAGTACTGAGATGGATTTCGGTGTAGAGAGATCACATAGATTTAGACATTGAAAAGGATGAAGAAATGAGATTTGGCAGCTTTCAAGTTTAGCAGGAAAGAGGTTGAGGGTGGTTTATATGACGTCAACGGCAAGATGGAGGGTGTTGTCGGTGTGAAGAACATAGCATTTCGGTGTGGATCATGCATGTCGGCGCCGTCGGTGGTTAGAGCGTCGGTGTTGAGGAGATAGTTGGGGGTTAGCATTTCGATGGTTAGGGTGTTGGGAGGAATGTGATTTCGGTGGCCACTTTCATTTTTGTTTCAGTGGCAAGAGTTAAAGAACGAAGGGAAAGAAAGAGATGACAGTTAAATACGTGAGCTGTGTGTTTGCATGGGAGTTGGAAGAATGCATGTGTAGCCGATTAAAGAAGGTGATGGATATGAATGCATGGATAGGATATGGATGGGGCTTGGCAAAGGAAAAGTGTTTCGGTGGTAGGTGGTTTAGAAAAAAAAATCATGGAGAAAGAATTGAGAACCATTTGAGAACCATCGGTGGTAGTTGTTTTCATCCATTGGTTAATATTATTATTATTGTATTATTGTTATTATTATTATTATAGAATAATGATAATAATAATATATAATAATAATAATAATATTAATACAACTCTAAAAAAAATGAGATCTTTCGGTGGGTGAGAAGTATGATGGGAAATGAAATGTAGGTGATAAAGGTGAGTGATGGAAGATGTAAGATGTCGGTGGAGATGAGGTTGGCACTAGTGAGTGTGACCATGAGAGGTTTTTCAAAACAAGGAGATCTTTGAAGATTTTGTCAACTTTCTCACTTGTCCACATAGATCCATCTGTATAGCTCAAAATCTGCAATCACAAAGAATTTATTTCCTAGGTACCCATTTGGTGGTGGGTCCTTTTGGGTTAGAAAAAAAAGAATTGGTGTCACTTAGATCAATTCTTTTCTTTCGGACAGTCTTTGGCAAAAAGAGAAACATCACCACAGATATATCATTTTCTATAAAGAAAGATCTTTTTAGAATTGTGATATTTTTCCTTTTAAAAAAATGTCCTCAAAGAATTTGATGAGGAATCAAAGATTTGGGGTGCAGCACCTAAAATTCCTTTTAAAAATTTTGGGAGGACCAAAATCTTTTCCCTTGAATTGGACATTTTGAGACACACAGATCTGGGAAGAAAATCGGTAGAGGAAGTCACACAGGTAGTTTTTAGAAAGATTTGAAGAATTTATTTTCAAGAAAGAATCAGCACCCAGAGACTAGCCTTTAAAAAATATTCCAGATTTTAAGTCTTCAGATGTGTCGGCAGAATTCATGGACACATATCCAAAAGAATTTGAAATAGGAGGATTCATAAAAGATAGATGAAACACATGGTATGTACCTGTGAAGAGTAGGAAAAGCACTTAGCTGATACAAGAGCAGTTGAGGAGTCATTCGCTTTCAGATGTGGGTTTGTTGGAACCCAGATATAACAAGTAACAATAATAATAGCAATAATCTTTGTATTTTGACTAATAAAGAGGAGTTTACAATATATGAAATAAGCACAACTCACTCTTGAAGCTCTCTTTCTCTATACGTCTGACTCTTTCAAAATGGAGGCTAGGAGGCTTAACCTAATAAACTCTAAGACAAGACTTTATAACCAAAAACAACAATTGGTTATTTACATAATTAGCCCTTGACACTCAACAAATACAAATAAGTCCTTGACACTATTTCTTTATAAAACATTCATATAAATTAGGGACTAATTAAAGCTAACAATCTCCCCCTAATGTTTTATAAAGAAAGCATCATCTAGTAGTCTCCCCCTTGCTTTCTTTAGAGGCGTTGGTGTGTCAATCTTCATGTCTTGTGAGAGTCTTCTTTTCCTGAACTTCCACAATGTCAGTTGCTTCAATTTCTTCTTTAACTCCCCCTTGATCGTTGCATACTCCCCCTTGAATGTTTCTTTGCTTTTCAGATCCCAGTTATCTCCCATAGATTAAACTCAAACAATCAGAGAACGATTTAAAGTGCGGAAGCGTGTATAACCAGTTTGAGTAATAGTCGTTGGTAGATAAACTGATAAGATGGTTGAGTAGCAAGCATATTCGGCTCATGAGAATCTGTATTAAAGAATAAGTAACCAGGGGTAATCATCTAACATAGAAGCACAATAGCAACTATTATCACAACAATTAAAAAAATTGTGTGGCCTATGCTCAGAGTTGGAAATGATGAAGCTCTGACAGGACTTCCAGTTATCATTGAAGTAAATTAAAAAATAAACTTCTCAAACTGTTCTTGGCAATATCACATAGATAAGCATATGGAATCACAAAGATTCGTGATATTGTGTGGAAGAAAATAGAATATTATACTGTTTGGACATAACAGGTTTCCACAGACTCAATGTGCATGAGTGAAGTGTGAAGGTGGGGCAACTTTCCTTCTTTTCAATATGTAACCTTCCAAAGAAAGATCAGATAACATATGTGCCGCTTCCCCGTGGAAAAGTGAAACAGTTCCTTGTGGAGAAGGAAGTGAGTAGGTAGTGGGGTTAATTCAAGAGTTGGCATGGGCTAATTGCCTGTTTCAATGATAATCACCAAAGAGTCGTGATAAATCAGTAATGTGGCTTGCCCGACTCAGAAAAAGATAGTGCAGAGTTGTATATTTCTTTTGACTCTGTTCTCACACCCTCTTTCTTTTTATCATGTAGCTCACATCTAACCAAACTCTCTTTTTACATTTTACCTCTTAAGCACGATGAGAAAAACTCAGATGAGTTATCTCCCCCACTCTTTGATGTAGACCCTTCACCTCTCAACCACTCAAGGTTTACTTCTTGGGTAGGAAACACAGGTTTAAGTGATCCATAGAAGTTCTATAAAGCTCACGCATTGATCCCATGAAATTGTTGTCCTAGAGGTTGGATTGTTCCACACACTAACTACTTGTAGTCTCAGAAAAGCATTTAAAATCCAAATTTCTATAGCAGATAAAGCATTTTAGCATGTAGAAGTGGTTTGACCATTTGAAAGAGGTTTTATCATTCTAAAGATGGCCTTTCTCTAAAAATGATGAGTTTAAAGGTTTAGAAATTTTACCTTTACACGAACATGGTCAGATCTGATTTGTTTTCTCCCCCTCAAATTGAGCAGTAAATTTCATTTAAGCTCAATTTGAAATCAGATATCCTATAAGAATCAGAAAGTGTTGGTAATCATCTTTGATGATTCCACATTTGTTAGGAATATCCAACAACACAAATAATTCCACTTAAAAAAAATACAAGGTGCGGGGGATCAGAGTTTAGAAATTACCGGCCAAAAACTCTGATTTGAACATATCTGAAGTACCGGTCCTGCACTGAATTACGTAGAAGCAATGAGAACACCGTTCTTGAAAGCGGAAGGAGCATGAATTAAATGCAATGCTTTCGGTCCAGCACCTTACAGTAGACTTTGAAGCTGTTTTCGGCATATCAGCACACATAATTTGAGAAAACGCAAAATATCAAAGTCGCGCGTCTGTGAATTATCTTTCCAATGCAACTGGAGTCAAGTAATTTGGAGAACCGAGTCAAAAGTTATGCGCATGTTTCTGAAGCAGCGCAAAGCTGACAGCAAGTAAACAAAAATCGGGCTCTGAGGTTGAGTCGCAGAGGTTCAGTCCACAGAGGCTCTGTCGGATTTCACAGAGGCTCTGTGGTGAACAGTACCACAGAGGTTGGTCGGCAGAGGTTGCTCGTAGTGCCGACAGAGCTCTGATGGTGATTTTTGTGAAACACAACTCTGTCCAGCAGATGTATACTGACTTTAGCAGAGGTTTTGACCAAGAAGAACACCGATTCAGACCAATCTCAAAACACGAGAATTGTTCATCTGTGTCTTAGGAATTCAACGCATCTGGAGTCATCAAATTTGGAGCTTCGAGGAGGGAGTTCTGTTGAAAATATGACAGGTGCACAAAGCTGACAGCAAGAACTAAGACGTTGCGCTATGGGCTCTGAGGTTCGGTCGCAGAGGTTCAGTCCACAGAGGCTCTGTCGGATTTCACAGAGGCTCTGTGGTGAACAGTACCACAGAGGGTGGTCGCAAAAATCTGAGCCAAAGTATGAGTTGTCACCAGAAGTTGGTCTGAGTGGTCGACAAAGAATGATCGCGGCTTGACAAACGCTTGACAAAGGCTCGGCAGAGGTTTCGTCACGGCTCGGCAGAGGTTGGTCGCTGCTCGGCAGAGGTTGGTCGCTGCTCGGCAGAGGTTGTCTCTACTCGGCAGAGGCTTGGTCGTGGCCGACAGAGGTTTGGTCGCGTGCGGCAGAGGTTTGGTCGCGTGCGGAAGAGGCTTGGTTGCGTGCGGCAGAGGCTTGGTCGCGTGCGGCAGAAGCTTGGTCGCTTGCTCTTTTCGAGCTCGTACGACAAAGATATGGTTGATTTACCACAGTCGCGCAAATCTGTCCATCAGCTTTCCATCAGCACACTGTTGTCTACTTCAACGATGCATATGACCCTTATAAATTTCGAATCCCTGAATTCTCAAAACAGGAAAATTGTTCATCTATGTCTTAGGAATCTAGGGCCTTTTGAATCGCATCAATCGGAGTCTTAATCAGTAAGATATGATCAATTTACTACAGCATCGAAAATCTGCCAGCATGCTGTCATTTTACTTGATTGTTGTGCACCGAAATCAATTGCCTTTGGCGGATGAGCCTTAAACTGAGTGTTTAAGAGTCCATATTGAACTTTGAAGCCTGAGTCCTTAACAGATGTATTAAGGAGTCCATGTACCTGCAAGACAGATCAAACAATTTTTGGTACCCATTTCCAAATGGGTCCTATTTTGTTAGGATTTTCATGAATTGCTTTGCTGATCTTGTTATGTTCAACAGAAACATATGGCTTTCGAACATTTTGAACTAGTGAAGAGCCTTTGACTATCCAAACCATTTTTACTCTTCTAAAAACTTGATTAACTGATTGATCAGCACAAGAGTTTGCTAAGTCAAAATCCTTAATCCTTTTAGCTAAAACTTTCTTTTCTTTTAAATTCATATCAAACATCTTTTGAAGATCATATTTATACCTCTTCTCCAACATGATCTTAGTTGACAAAAGAGAAAGTCTTTTTGTCAATTTGGACATTTCAACTTTAAAAACCTTTCTTTCTTTCTCAAAATCATCTTTCAAACACTTTGTTTGAAATCCTTCAACCTTCAACTTTTCAGACTCTTTTCTTTCAAAATCATGCTCTTTCCTCTCCTTTTCAAGAGTTTTCTGTAATTTTGAAATTTTACAAGAAAAATCCATAGATTTTGTTTCAAAAGTAGTTTTCTCCTTTTCAATCTTCTCTCTTTCACAAATCACAAGTTTTTCAAAATCAGAAACCAGTTTAGAAAAACTTAAACATTTAAGTTCAAGTCGTTTCTTCTCTTTTTCAAAAACAGTCTTATCTTCTTCAAACTTCTCTTTCTTCTTTTCACAAAACTTTTCAGACTCAAATAGTTTCCTTTTCAGTTCAATATTCTCATTGGTTAAGAGTTTACCTGCCTCTTCTAGCTTGGTAATTTTATCAGAATCAATAAGAATGCTCTTGTTCCTTTCTTCCAACTCTTTCTCAAGATTAGGAATAATTTTGAGAAAATTAGTACTGAGTTTAGAATAATGATGAAAATCAGCATCAGCACTAAATTTTAGTCTTGACATATTGTTACTTGAAAAAAATGTTCGTTAACAGATACTTTGTGAGAAGTAGAATTTGTGCACTTGAGTCAAATTTTTAAATCTTATCGGATTGAGCTGAAATTTGGTAGGTAGGTGCATGAGAATATTCTGGGCAACTTTAATTCTTCGAGTTTTGTCCAAAAACCGACAGAAAATGGTTTTTCGAAGCAAAAACGTGTGCAGCAAATAAAAGTTAAAGATGAAGATTCAAATGTTCTTGAGTCAAATTTTTCAAAAATGATCGGATTGAGCTGAAATTTGGTACACAGGTTCGTGACACTATTCTAAGAAACTTTAATGCTTGGTGTTTTGTCTAAAAACCAACAGAAAGTGGTTTTCTGAAGCAAAACAGAGTGCAGCAAAATAAAACTCCGAAAATTGATAAAAAACAATGGATTGAAGCACAAATTCTTATCTGTTTGGCTCTGATACCAATTGTTGGAACCCAGATATAACAAGTAACAATAATAATAGCAATAATCTTTGTATTTTGACTAATAAAGAGGAGTTTACAATATATGAAATAAGCACAACTCACTCTTGAAGCTCTCTTTCTCTATACGTCTAACTCTTTCAAAATGGAGGCTAGGAGGCTTAACCTAATAAACTCTAAGACAAGACTTTATAACCAAAAACAACAATTGGTTATTTACAATATTAGCCCTTGACACTCAACAAATACAAATAAGTCCTTGACACTATTTCTTTATAAAACATTCATATAAATTAGGGACTAATTAAAGCTAACAGGTTTCATCTGCCAAATCTTGAGTTTTAGCAGGCAGACCCTTTGCTTTTCTGACAAGTTTTTCATTTCTTTCCTTTTCTCTCTTGTATTTCTCCTTGTATCTTTCAGCCCTGTCAGAATTTGCAGAAGAGAAGGATTGGCCGAAATTTTTGAAAGATCCTCTAGATTTTGAAGAAAGTCGGTAGGAAGCAATTCTGGGTCTTTCAAGGTTTCTATTTTTACACTCAAAAGCAAAATGACCCTTTTTACCACAGTTAAAGCATTCCTCATTAGATTTGTCCAAAGAAGAGTGTTTGGAGAGAGAAGAGGAGGATTTTCTACCAGACTTAGATTTTCCAGAAAGGTGGTGAGATTTAGATTTAGAATACCCATCCAACATGGCCATTTCATCAGATAATTTATCAACTGAAGTTTCCTCACATTCATCCTTAGCATCACTAAGATATGCCTCCGAATGATCATTGGGATCTTCTTGACTATCATGTCAGAGTCAGATGGGTAGGTGATTTTTGGAAAACACTTAGTCTTTTTGGAAGAGTCACTTAGGAGAGCTAGAGGAGAGCTCTTAATGCCTGTGATGACAGATATCCTTTGCAGCTTAGTCTGCTCATAGTTGAAGAGAGTTCCATAAAGAGAAGTGAGAGGCATATGATCAAGATCATTGGTTGTCTTTATACAAGTACAGATATTTTCCCAAAAATCAGGAAGACAATCCATAAATTTGCACAAGACTTCCTCATTGTCATACACTCTACCTAACAGCTTTAAGTCATTAAGAAGACTATTAAAGCGATTATAGTAGTTGGAGAGAGATTCTCCTCTCTCATAAGAAAAGAGTTCAAATTTTCTAACAAGAGCAATCTTTCTGCTCTTTTTAACTTCATTTGTACCTTCGTACAAAACACACAGAGTGGACCACATTTCTTTGGCAATAGAGAGATTTACCAGAGAGTGGTACACTTTATCAGGAAGAGAGAGAGCAATGATAGTTCTAACTTTATAATCAAGAGACACAAGACGTTTTTCATCATCAGTATATTTCTTAGGATTTTTAAGAATGTAACGACCATTAACAGCAGATTTTTCTTCATCAGAGGAATCATCAGAATCATCTTTGCCAACAACTTCCTTACCGGATTTCTTGGTTTCATAGCGAGACCAAACTTTAGGGACTAAGGGTCCCTCATTGAGAATAGTTGGATATCTACTATCCATTCCTTCCATGAAAAGCATCATCCGGCTTTTCCACAAAGAAAAGTTGTTGGAATTAAACTTGGGAGGTTTGGCTATAGAGCCGTTTTCAGAAAAGGTGTTTTGAGAAAAAGCTTCATTTTTGGAAGAAGAAGCAGCCATTGCAGATCAAGTTTATGAATTAAACTTCCTGCGCTGATACCACTTGTTAGTCACAGATGGCTATAACAAGTATTGTAGAAGGGGGGTTGAATACAATACTCAAAAAATTTCCCAATTTTAATTCTTTTTATTGAAAAACTTTCAACAAGAATAACACATAGAACACATAGAAACTTAAGACTGTTGCGGAAAAGAACAGATAAACTATTCTAACAATCTTACACAAAGTATACTAACAATAACAACTAAGAACACATAGAACAAAGCTATCAAGTTATGAAGCATATGGAAATTCCTTGCACTGAGAGAGAAATCCAAAAAGCTTAGTTTGCATGGAGAGGTCTTCTTCCTTTTATAGTGAGGGTAAAGTGCTGAGCATTAAATGCTTGGTACTATTATCCTCAAGTTACTTGCTTAGAACCAATGGACTTCTGAAAAGGTGATAAGACACAATCACCTTTTCCTTGAAACAAGGAGTAAGACCCATGCTGAAAGGAGATCTTCATTGGAAATAGGAATAATGTCATGCAGATCTCTTGGTGCGAATCTTGAACTGCAAGAGGATAACACAAACAAATCTTGAACTGCGAACTTCATCATCAGCGATCGCTGATGTTGTTTTTCATCAGTGAGGCCTGATGAAAGTCTCAACTATCACTGAAGCCTTGTTCTTAAGTTGTCGCGCGCTGTAGGCTTTTCTTGGTTTCACTGAATGCCGCTTCAGATCATGAGTAGACTTGTCCTTGTTCATCAGCCTAGTCTTCGATGTTAGCGATGAACTCTTTTGTCGCGAGGCTTGTCTTCAGGTATTACAATAACACTTTACATATGGAAACCTTCAGCGATCACTGAACAAACTCAGCTTTGTGATCACTGATGGTGAAACACTAATACATACAAAATTTAATGCAATTTTCACTAAGTATTCTAAGGGTCGTCGGAAAATCACTAAGAGAGTTTGGGTCAACAATCCCCCCCTATTTGATGATGACAAAGCAACATGAGAAAATTGCTAAGCGTTAAAACATAAGGGTAAAAGGACTCGTAAAGTAGATGTCCCATTTACTGTTTTAGGGATCTTTTCTAGTACTGATGGATTAAAGTACTTCATTAAAAACTTCCATTAATTCGTAATAAACTTACACAAGGGAACTTGAAAGTTACAAGTATAAGTGAAAACAATACAAGTACTAAAAGTTGAAAGCTGATAAATTACAAGAAGAATACAAGAGAATCTATCAGCTAGAGGGGTTCATCCTTGATCAGGTCTTCGTCATAAGAGTCTTCTTATGTGACCATGTAGTCAGGTATCTATTCTCCTCTCTTTCTTCTGGTTTTGCATTCTTTGTAGATGTGAAATTTGATGAAGACGCCGAAACTTGTCATGTTGCACCCGTACAGAAGATCTTTCAGATGGGCAAGGGGGCAGAGATGTATTTTGAAGTCTCACTGAAAGCTGACTTTTCCATCGAAGTCATAGTATATGATTCCATAAGTAACTCCTATCACTTGACCGGGAGCAAATGGACCTCCAGGTGGTGGTCCAACAACTTATTCTCTTGAGAATTCAGTTCTTGTTTCATTTCTATAAGCTGGTTCTTCTTTAGAGGTGGATGCTCACTTCTTTTTTCGTGTTGGTTTCTGATTCTGATGCAAAGGAGGTATTTCAACACTCGCTGAGATTTAATCACTGAGCTTGTTCAGGAAGTTTTCCACGTAGACTTTGTATTTGGACTTTGACTTCTGATGTGCATCTCTGATCTCTAGCCATTCATAGAACCCGAAGTTTTCCAGCTTTGACATGAACATAGTTTTAGCAGAGGTATCTATTCTGAAGACAGGTATGGACACCATCACTGAGTCTTTCTTCGTCTTCCCAGTTATGGTCACATTTGTGATCTTCTCGGGGAGATGTCTTCTTTCAACCGTCCCTTTGCTATATTCGATCTTTGAGTCTTTGACAACCTTTTCTTTTCTTTCTTCCTCCTCGGCTTCTTCAGTAACTGAGCTAGAACTATGACAGGATTCTTCTTTACCTTTCTATCAGAGACTGGGTTTTGGGCTACCTTTAAGGCAAGTTTAACATCCTTTTGGTAATCTGCAAAGAGTTTCTCAGCTCAGATAGATTCTTCTCTTTCAGCTTGGCTCAAGAATCCAAGCTCGTTTTTATCAGCGCTTTATCGAGGAGGGATCTTGGTTCTTTGACTCTCTAGCTGAGAGTCAAGTGTTGTCATTCTTTTCTTTTCTTCATCCTCAGACCTTTGAATTGGTCTTGAGGGTCTGGATTGTTGGCTCAGTACGTATTCTTCTTCTTCTTCTTTATCAGTCTCAGGGATGGAGACTGGGATTATTTGGTCGTCAGCAGTTGCTGGGATTGTTGAGAAGATATCAGCTTCAGCTGGTATCTCAAGCATGGGAGAGAACTGGCTGGTAGAAAAGTAGAAGGAGTTAGGTAAGGTAGAAAAGAAAGAATTAGGTAAGGATGAGAGGTTTTATGAAGGCAGGGGTGAAAGATAAAGGGACAATGGAGAGACATACCTCTGAAGGATGCTCCCCCTCAGAAGTTTGGATGATTTTCAGGTTTCCCTCTGTAGATATTCTTTTCTGTTTTCCCTAAGGGATCTTTTGAGATGAGGTTTTGTCAGATTTTCTCCCCCTGCTTCGTTGATGACAATTCCCTTGGTGGGAATGCTGATGGACTTTAGGATGAACCAGCAACCATCATCTTCTTTATCATCATCGCCATCATTGACGGGACCTATATTCTTGTCGTTATCACCGATGACAAGGTCTTCATCATCATCTTCTTCTTCTTCCTCTTCCTTCTCATCATCATCGGAGGGAATAATGGTTGTTTCTTTTTCTAACTTTTTACTCCCCCTCAGTATGAGAAGGTTCTTCAGCTATTTTCTCCCCCTCAACATTTGATTGCTGAGGATCAACAATTTTCTCTCGAATATTCTCCCCCTTTTTTGTCATCATTTGAGGAAGGAGGGACATAAGCAACAACAGAAGAAGGAGCGACTTCCAGGTGCTCAACCCTGGTGAATAACTCTGAGATGGCATCAACGGTTTCTAGGGTGTAATCTGCAACCATGTCAAGATATTTGTTGTCAGAGTCTGTGAAAGAAGGAGGTGCTAAAGAGCCGGTTTCTTCAGCTCTGTGAGAATATTAGCGAGGAGTTGATTGTTTGAATTGACCTTGGTGGAAAGGCCAGTGATGGAGGCGGAGAGAGTGCTGATGGAAAAACTGTTGGCGCCGACATCTGTATTTATTTGCTCCACCACCTCTTGGAGCGCTGAGAGCTGAGAGTTATAAACCTTATTGAGAGAGAGAGGTGGTGAGCTGCTTCAAAGCAGTGTTAGCATTGTTGATGGCGGTGGTATTTTTGTTGAGGTCAGTGGAGAGGTTGGAGACGCTGGTGTTGATTTCCTGAAGTGAAGTATTCAGGGCCTCCAACTTAGGACCTATAAACATAAAAGAAGATTGAGCATAAGAGTGCTCACGTTTAGTAACTGAAAGAATGAGGGTATGTAAGATGGAGTACCTGAAAGTTCATCACTGAAGGAATCCAATTGATTTCCATCAAAGTGCATGTGCATGTCCTGCTCGAAAGGAGTCTGGAACATGGATTGTTGAAGCCCTTCATGAGGAAGTCCTTTAGGTCCTGTGTTTCCTGCCTGATGGCGCGTTAGCAAATCAACATCAATGTCAGCGAGGACAAAGCTAACACTGATGGACCTGTGGTGGCCAAAGAAATGGAGGGAGAAGCAACAAGAGTGATAAAGATGGCAGTGATGTGCGGCAGAAAGGCACTGGTGGTGCCTGAAACTTGGCCTTCAGTGCTTTGAGGCACCGAGGTGGTGGTGGTTGCTGCCAGCATAGAGTTAACAATTGTGGAGGTTGCTAAAGCAGTTGTTGTTGTAGTGTCAGATGTGGTGGAGCGTATCACGAAGTTGTCAAGGGATGATTGTAAAGAATCAACCCCTGGTGATGTTGTTGTTGTAGTCAATGTTGAGGTTGGTGATGACTGAGTAGCCAAGGTCAAGAGCGACCCAGCTAGCCTGATCCATGTTTCCCATTTTTCCTCCCATGCTCTGCACAAAGTGTGCGAACATGTAACATAGTTCGGTTGGAATCCTGGCCTTGAGGATTTTGGTGAGGCATTTCTCAGGCTTTCCATGCTTGGTCTCCCAATCATAGCGCATTAGAGCAAGAAAATCAATCAGCTCTTTATCAGTAGGAGTGGGGTCGTACTTCTTTGAAGTTGGCAAGTTAAGCGCTTGCCTAACCGCTGAGGGTGAGATGCTCCCTTCTCTGTTCTCAATCTGAAAGGTGATGACAGTGACCTTTCGTCCAGATGGTAGAGCCTTCTCAGCGCATTCAGCAGTATACCAAAATTGCAGAAGTAGTGCCTTGCATCCAGTGGGGTAGACCGTCAGCGCATAACTGATTGGAGAGTTTAACAAGAAGGTTGTAGCGTCCTATAGGTGAGTGGAGGGTTTGCTTGATGGGAAGGAGAGAAGTCCCTGATGGTTTTTGGACTTGAAAACAACAGGTGAGAGCTCCAAGTGAGCGTTATTGGAGCGAGTAAGGCTTGATGCTTGAGAGGCCATTTCTGTGAAGAAGTCAGAAGAAAATAGAATTGTAAAGAAAATACTTAGAACAGAAATTTTATGGAATTTCTAAGTATATGGAAGATAAAACAGTTTTACCAGTTTCCTTATTTGGAAAGAAAGGGTAAAATGTAGTTTTACCAAATTTCAACAAGGGCGAAAATGGTGGGAAAAATGTAGTTTACTAATCTCCAGAAGTGAAAAGAATAGTAAATAACAATGTAGGTAAGAAAAATTAAACTAAGAAACCTTTTTAGGGTTTTTGAGAAATCATGAAGGAGATGATTTTTATAAAAAAAACGTTGTTTTGATCTTATTTATCAAAGAGAAAAGATCAAATGTGTTTTTGTATTAACTTTTGCATGAAAAGGATAAAAGAACCTGAAAATCACAAAGGGTTTGTGAGTACGTGTTCTTGGGGATCTTGGTGTTTTTCAATGCTAAGAGTGTATTATATACGAGTGAGGAGAAAGAAAGGAATGATGAGTGGGAAAAGAATTCATCATTACGTGGACACGTCACAAGAGTGTTATTGGTCAAGAAGTTGTAAGGGACGAACATGTGTTAGGAAAATGCATGCCATGAGTTATCTCCAAAAATGACGTCACAAAAAAACGCCTTTTCATTTTCAAACAAATATCACTGATTTTGGAAATTCAGTGATGATTGCTTTTATTTAGAATAATCACCGATAGAAAATGTCAGTGATGAATTTCATTTTTGAAAAATCTTTTAATCGTTTAAAGAAGGTGAATGATTAATTTTGAGATTTTTGAAAGATGTCTCGCTGAAAGGAAACTTCAGTGAGAATACATAGAGAGTCATACCTGATCACCAGAGAAAGTTTAAGCTGAGATTATAAGATGAATGTCTGATGTTAAACCTTAATCACTGATGTAATACTGAACCACTGAAGAGTTATTCTTCAAGGTTTAGCATTCCAAGATCACTGATGAGAAGGTTGAATCTTGTCTCATCAAGAGGTTTGGTGAAGATATAAGCGAGCTGATAGTCAGTGGGAATGAAATGAAGTTCAATATCTCCATTCATCACATGATTTCTGATAATATGATATATGATTTCAATGTGTTTGCTCTTTAGGTGTAGCACATGATTATTGTCTTTAGCGATGGCACTAGTGCTGTTGCAATAGATAGGAATCTTTGATAGATGAAGGTCATAGTCTATATGTTGATTTCTCATCCATAATACCAGAGCGCAACAACTACCATCGGCTACATACTCAGCTTCAACCTGAAGTGGAAACTGTGTTTTGTTTCTTACTTGTCCAACTCACCAGCTTTCCACCTAAAAGCTGACATCCTCCAGTGGTGCTCTTTTTATCCAGTTTGCAACCTGCAAAGTCACTATCTGAATAGGCAGTTAGATCAAACCCTGAGTCCTTGGGATACCAAATACCAAGGTTAGGAGTACCCTTCAGATATCTGAAAATTCGTTTTACAACGATCAGATGTGATTCTTTGGGTTCTGATTGATATAGTGCACATAAACAAGTAGAATATGTTGACTAGCTGTTAGATATAAAAGAGAGCCGACCATTCCTCCAAAAGCAGTGGCATTAACAGGTTTCCATTTGTCTCATTATTGAGTGTCAGCGGAGTGCCATAGAAGTTTTCATAGTTGAGCTTTGAGTAAGATCTATTGGTCCCGAAGGGCTATACAAGTTTGTAGAAGGGGGGGGGGGGGGGTTGAATACAAACACACAGATTTTACTTTTCTAAATTGTTTATTGATAAATCATTAATAATTTACAGCTTGCTGCGGAACAAAATTAAGGATAAACCTAAATCTAAACAAGTTGGAACACTAACTTTTTTGCACTAAGAAAGAGAAGGAAATTACTAATAATAACCTATCTCAAGATAAGAAGATGACTTGACCAGAGTTAGCAAGTGCTTCAAAAATGAAGTTGGAGTCCTTCTTATATACTGCATGCATTTAATGCATGGCCGTTTATACTTTACACGTGGCAGCAGCTGATTGGTTGTAGGATCTAACTTGAGTAGACAACCTTAGTAGCCGCATGGTAAACAGTGTAGCATCAGAGTAGTTGTACGATTTCAGACAATAAGGAGGTTCTTTTCTGACATATCGTACGGAGTCGTGCAAGGATGGTTAAGACAAAAGTACTTTGTACGGAGGACTTCATGATCAGCTTTCATTGATTCAGCGCTTTATCAATCTATGTCAGTGAATGACAAAGTTCAACGATAGCTGAAGTCTTGTACTTGATACTTCACGTTGAGTGGACAAATCTGAGTCTTTGCTGATCCGCATCAGTTCATTAGGAGACTTGTCGCTGGTTCTTGAGCTTGATCTTCGACTTCAGCGTAGAACCTATGTTAACGTGAAACTTGTCTTCAGGGATCATAAGTAAACAACTATGAAATGTCAGCGATCACCAAATAGGTCTGAACAGGCTCAGAGCTATATTCCTAAGAATATATGGTGAACAGTTATGCTGAACAATGTATGAGATCATCAGCGATCGTCAACAAGACTGAACAGGCTCAGAGCTTGTTGAATGAACAGGGTTCGCTGAATGTCTAATCTAAAGAGCGAGAGTTCCTATTAGCGGTACTGAAAACAGTCTTAGTACTTATCAGCGACAGGGAAACTCTTATTCATTGTTTACTTACAATTTTCACTAAGTAGAATGGAGAGGGTCATTATCAAATCACTGAGGGTTTGGATCAACAATCTCCCCCTATTTGATTATGACATAGCAACAGAGAAAATTGCTATTCAATGAAAACATAAGGATAAAAAGAACTCATAAAATATTTGTCCCTTTTACTGTTTTCTGGGATCTTTTCTGTACTGATGGAGTAAAGTACTTTCGCTGAAATCTTTCTTTAAACTTCGTATCAGATTACAAAGGGGAGTGGAAAGATTACAAGTACAAGCGAAATACATTACAAGTACAAAAGAATAACTGATAAAATACAAGAATAAGGCGATCTTATTAGCTTATAGAGGTTCTTCCTTAATGAGAAGTTCATCAAGGGTCTTTGATGTGGGAATCATCCAGTCAGGGACAGTTACTCCTTGATTCTTTTTGTTCAGAGCTTCTTAAAAAATCAAGGGTTTAAGATGCCGTGCCTGAATGTCGCGTTTGAAATCACACCAGTAGATAAGATCTTTCAGCTATTCGATGGGAGTGATGGGAAGCTCAGAGATACGTTGAAAATGTTGTCGTCCACCATAGTCAATAAAGAATATCCCATGGGGTTTGCTTATGACTTTTCCAGGGATGAAAGTCTCACCAGGAGGAAGAGATGTGTCAAGTGCCGAAAGGTCAGGTTCTGGACTAAAAACTTCAGTACGAGAAAAACCAATACCTGTTTCGTTCCGTATAAGAGGACATGCGTCTGAAGGTTTAGACTTTTTCTTTGCAGAGGCCCTTCTTTTCTGATTTACGAGAGTAGGGGGAGGAGGAATATCCACACAAGAAGATACTAAGTCGATCTGTTGATTTATCAGCTTTTCGACATGATCCTTGTACTTAGATTGAGACTTCTGGATGGCTAATCTGATCTCCAACCATTCAGAGAGACCGTACTTTGTGATGGCTTCAGCATAGAATTTTTCGTACTGTCCGTTTTCTCTGAATATCTCGATCTCAGCGATTGAAACTTTGAGGGTTGATTTTCCAGTGATATGTACCTTGTTGATTCTGGCAGGTCGATATCTGAAGTGTACCTTTTCTTTGCACCAGATTAAAGTAGATTGAGACACAGTTCTCTTTTCTTCAACGATCTTCTTGGCGTCTTCCCATAGCTGACGTTGAACTTCGATTGGAGTTCTTTTCAGCAAGGGGTCTTTCACTGATTGTTGAGTAAGGTGGATGGCGAGTTCTCTGTCTTTTTCTTCAGCTTCCCTTCTTTCATCGATTAACCTTTTAGCTCCGAGGTGATCCTGGTATTCCTTTTGTGAAAGTCTGAACGTTGGAGGAATAGAAGGAAGTTGATCACGCTTCAGGATGATTCGCTGATCTTCGAATTTCTTGATCATTGCATCTCTTTTTTCTTGATCCTCTTCACTCAGCTTTTGAGGAGCCAAGGAAGGTCTGTTTTTGTGAGAGAGTAGCTATTCTTCAGGTTCATCAGTCTCGGTGATTAAATCCAAGACTGGGATTATTTCTTCAGCTTTAGCAGCAGCTGGTTGTACTTCAGAATCCTCAAGCAGGGGAGAGGACTAGCTAAAACAAAACGATCTTACGAATAAGAACTTGGGTAGAACAGAGAGAAAAGAAATGGGTTTAAGTGTATAGGCTTTTTGTGGAGAGTAGAGCTGATAATGTGTATAGATAGAAAAGGGATGCAGTGTAAGGAAGTAAGATGTATTGTACCTGACGAACTAGCTTTTGAAGCAAGATCATCAGATTTTCATCGTCTTCAACGACACCTTTTCCTTTGCCCTTGTCAGGTTCAGACGCTGAAGGCTTTGTCCGCTCCCCGGAAGGTTCGTTTATCGAAATCCCTTTAAGAGCTGTAGTCTTCTGAGCAGGCTTGACGATAAAGGAGTCATCATCATCATCGTCATCATCATCATTCTTTGGAGAAGAAGATGGTTCATCATCAGAGATGTCGACGGCTTCTTCATCTTCAACTTCAGATTCAGATTCTTCAGCAGCTTCTTCGAGTTGCTCCCCCTCAGATACAGAGGTAAGCTTCTCGGTTCCCTCAGGGTTTTCATCTCCCTAAGGTCCAGCAGTTGTTTCTTCATTTGTCTTCTCCCCCTCTTCAGTAAGGGGAAGGTCTTCAGTCTTCTCCCCCTCGATAGATTCATCTTGGGGAAGGTCTTCGAATTTCTTCTCCCCCCCTTCCTCATGATGAGTGGGGGAGGAATGCGATGACTCAGCAGATGGTGTTGGTTTCCTATCTTCTTGGCCAGGGATCCCAATATAGTTTTCAATCGCTGCTTCTCTGTCTTCTAGGCCAGTAATAGCAGGACTGATCTTTAAAAGTTCAGCACGATCCGCCGTAGTAAAATGTGAAGGTGCAGGGGCAGGGGCGGTCATGTGATTCAAGATCTGCTGTACCATCGTCTTCACTGAACTTACGTCAGTCTTTACTCAACTCACGTCAGTCTTTACAGCGGACACCTCTCTCTGAAGAGTACCAACCGATGTCTTCAGCGTTATGACCTCGCTGGACATGGTGTTAACTCTTGAGGAGAGAGAGTTGTAGTCGATGTAGATATCAGCAAGAACTGTTGGTCCCGAAGGGCTATACAAGTTTGTAGAAGGGGGGGGGGGGGGTGGGGGATGAATACAAACGCTAAGATTTTACTTTTCTAAATTGTTTATTGATAAACCATTAACAATTTACAGCTTGTTGCGGAAACAAGATTAAGGATAAACCTAAATCTAAACAAGTTGGAACACTAAGTTTCTTGCACTAAGAAAGACAAGGAAATTACTAATAATAACCTATCTCAAGATAAGAAGGATGAACTTGTCCAGAGTTAGCAAGTTACTTCAAAATGAAGTGAGTTCTTCTTCTTATATACTGCATGCATTTAATGCATGGCAGTTTACACTTTACACGTGGCAGCAGCTCATTGGTTGTACGTCATTGACCTTTGTTGACAACCTTAGTAGCCACATGTTTGAACAGTGTAGTATCAGAGTGGTTGTACGATTTCAGACAATAAGGAGGTTCTTTTTCTGACATATTGTACGGAGTCGTGCAAGGGTGGTTAAGACAAAAGTACTTTGTACGGAGGACTTCATGATCAGCTTTTCGTTGATTCATCGATATATCATTCTATATCAGCGAATGATAGAGTTCAGCGATAGCTAAAGTCTTGTACTTGATACTTCACGTTGTGGACAAATCTGAGTCTTCGCTGATCCGCATCAGTTCATTAGGAGACTTGTCGCTGGTTCTTGAGCTTGATCTTCGACTTCAGCGTAGAACCTATGTTGACGTGAAACTTGTCTTCAGGGATCATAAGTAAACAACTAACTTATCAGCGATTCCCATAAGTACTGAACAGACTCAGAGTATTATGGTGAACAGTGTTCGCTGAATGTTTAATCTAAAGAGCGAGAGATCCTATCAGCGGTACTGTAAGATCTTAGTACTTATCAGCGATAGTGAAACTCTGATACATATTGTTTACTTACAATTTTCACTAAGTATCTAAGAGAGGGACATTATCAAATCACCGAGGGTTTGGATCAACAATCTCCCCCTATTTGATTATGACATAGCAACAGAGAAAATTGCTATTTAATGAAAACATAAGGATAAAATAACTCATAAAGTATTTGTCCATTTTACTGTTTTCTGGGATCTTTTCTGTACTGATGGAGTAAAGTACGTTCGCTAAATTTTTTCTTTAAACTTCGTAAAGATTACAGATTGAAGTGGAAAAATTACAAGTACAACGAATACAATTACAAGTACAAAAGAATAACTGATACAATAGAGAAAAAGTTGATCCTATCAGTTTATAAAAGTTCTTCCTTAATGAGTTGTTCATCAAGGGTCATTGATGTGGGAATCATCCAGTCAGGGACATTTACTCCTTGATTTCTTTTGTTCAGCGCTTCTTTAAAGATCAAGGGTTTAAGATGTCGTGCCTGAATGTCGTTTTTGAAGTCACACTAGTAGATGAGATCTTTCAGCTGTTCGATGGGAGTGATGGGTAGTTCAGAGATACGTTGAAAACGTTTTTGTCCATCCCAGTCATTGAAGAATATCCCGTAGGGTTTGCTTATGACTTTCCCAGGGATGAAAGTCTCATCAGGAGGAAGAGATGTGTCAAGTGCAGAAAGGTCAGGTTCAGGACCAAGGACTTCAGCTAGAGAAAAACCAATACCTGTTTCGTTTCGTATCTGAGGACGTTCTGAAGATTTAGACTTTTTCTTTGCAGAGGCCTTTGTTTTCTGACTTTCGAGAGGAGGAGGAGGAGGAATATCCACACAAGAATAGACTAAGTCGATTTGTTTGTTTATCATCTTTTCGAAATGATCCTTGTACTTAGACTGAGACTTCTGGATGTCTAATCTGATCTCCAACCATTCAGAGAGACCGTACTGCGTGATAGCTTCATCATAAAAATTTTCGTACTTTCCGTCTTCTCTGAATATCTCAATTTCAGCGATAGAGATTTTGATGGTTGATCTTCCAGATACGAGTACCTTGATTATTCTGGAAGGTCGATGTCTGAAGTGTACCTTTTCTTTGCACCAGGCTAGGGTAGATTGAGACACAATTCTCTTTTCTTGAACGATCTTCTTGGCTTCTTCCCATAGCTGTCGTTGAACTTCGAATGGAGCTCTTTTCAGCTTGGGGTCTTTTACTGATCGTTGAGTAAGCTGGATGGCGTATTCTCTGTCTTTTTCTTCAGCTTCCCTTCTTTCAGCGATTAAGCGTTCAGCTCTGAGGTGATCTTTGTATTCCCTTTTTGAAAGTTTGAATTTTGTAGGAATGGAAGGAAGTTGATCACGCTTCAGAATGATTCGCTGATCCTCGAACTTCTTTATCATCTCATCTCTTCTTTTCTGATCCTCTTCACTTAACTTTTAAGGAGCCAAGGAAGGTCTGTTTTTGTGAGAGAGCATTTGTTCTTCGAGTTCATCAGTCTCAGAGATCAAATCTAAGACCGGGATTATTTCTTCAGCTTTGCGAGCTGGGATTATTGTTGGTGAAGTCGCAACTGTAGGAACTTCAACGATATCCTCAAACAGGGGAGAGGACTAGCTGAAACACAGCGATCATTCGAGTAAGAACTTGGGTAGAATAGAGAGAGAGAAAATTGGTTTAAGTGTATAGGCTGAGGAGAGTAGAACTGATAATGTATATTGATAGATAGAGTAGGGATACAGTGAGAGAAGAAGTTAGTGTACCTGACAAGCCAGCTTTTTAAGCAAGATCGTCAGATTTTCATCGTCTTCAGCGACACTTTTTCCTTTGCCCTTGTCAGCTTCAGACGCTGATGGCTTTATCTTTGTCCGCTCCCCTGTAGGTTCATTTATCAGAATCCCTCTAAGAGCTGTGGTCCTCTGAGCTGGCTTGACGATAAAAGAGTCATCATCATCATCATCATCTTTATCATCATCATTCTTTGGAGAAGAGGATGGTTCGTCAGGTTCGTCATCAGATAAGTCGATGGCTTCTTCATCTTCAGCTTCAGACTCAGATTCTTCAGCTTCTTCTTTGAGTTGCTCCCCCTCAGATACAGAGGTAAGCTTCTCGGTTCCCTCAGGGTTTTCATCTCCCTGAGGTCCAGCGGCTGCTTCAATTGTCTTCTCACCCTCTTCAGTAAAGGTGAGGTCTTCAGTCTTCTCTCCCCTGATAGAGTCATCATGGGAAAGGTCTTCAGCGCTCTTCTCCCCCCCCCCCCTTTTTCATGATGAGTGGGGGAGGAATACGATGACTCAGCAGCTAGTGTCGGTTCCATGTCTTCTTGGCCAGGGATCCCCACACAAATTTCAATCGCTGATAATCTGTTTTCTAGACCAGAAATACCAGGATTGATCTTCACGAGTTCAGCACGATCCGCCGGAGTAAAAGATGAAGGTGCAGGGGCAGGGGCGGTCGTCTTGGTCAGGATCTGCTGCAACATTGTCTTCATAGAAGTGACGTCATTCTTCATCGTATTGACGTCGGTCTTCACAGAACTCATGTCAGTCTTTACTGAAATGACATCAGTCTTTACAGCGGACATCTCTCCTTCGAGTTTTCCAACCGATGTCTTCAGCGTTGTGACCTCGCTGGACATGGTGTGAACTGAAGTTTTGATGGCGAGGTAGTCTGTGTAGATGTCAGCGAGAACTTTGGCAAGGTTGCTGAGAGATTTATCAACCATCTCCAAGTCAGCTTTGGAGGCATTCTTTTCGACCACGGTTGTCAGCTTTGTAAGATTCTCTCTAGCGTTTGTTACAGCTGAAGAGTTGTCGAAAAGAGTAGTGGTGAGACCTATCAACTTCGTCTCTATTGTCTTCAGAGAGGCGTTGATGTCTCCCAAATTAGGACCTGTAACATATAAGAACTTGTGAACAGAGGAAAGCTCAGAAGTTTGGGGTTCAGTTACAGTGTATAGGGGTTGGTGTATACCTGCAGGAGGATTGGTGAATGCATCAAAATCTCGATGTCCTGAGAAAAGTTCCATGTCGTCAGCTAAAGTGCGTGGACGCATGGTCATCTCTGCAGGTCCTACGCCCATCATTCCTTGAGTGTCAGCTTTAGCTTCTGGAGGAATGACAGGTGCTTCAGAGACAACTGGAGTAGAGTCCAATTGAGTAGAGGGAGAAGCGAAGGTTAAGAATGGAGGTTGGGTGCGAAGTTCAGCGTTGGATTCACTGAGAATCGCTTCGTCAGTCTTTTGAGAGACTGAAGGAGGTTGGGTAGATTCCAAGTTTGTAACCTCAGCGTGTAGAGACGCTGAAGCTGGGATAGAATGGGTGGCTTGTTCCGCTGTGGCAGAGCGTACCACTGAACGTTCCTTCAGCTCTTTGCGATTAGCTGAGGAGTCTTCAGCAAGAGATTGCTGGGGTTGCTCCTTGGTTTTCTTAGTTCTTTTGGAACTAAGTTGGGTAGAGGAGTGTTTCCTTTTAAGAGAAGGAATGGAGGTTGCAGCCTGGGTATCAGCGGTGGGTTTGTCCGCTGAAGGAGCTGTAGAAGTCGAAGAAGTAGGGTTAAGAAGAGTTAAAAGTGTAGAAAGACGTACATCATTTACCAATGGCTTGAAGTCGAGAACCTTAGGGCCAACCTGAGAGAGTTTCAGGTCACCCTCTTTTGGGTAGCTGTCCTTCAGGCCTGTTTGGAATACGGCGCTGATGAATCGAGGATAAGGAACCCATGGAGACCTGTCAGCGGCGGAGTCTACTCTGAGTACTAGATCATCGTAGATTATCGATGCCCAGTTTATATGTAGACATTTCAGCAAAGCATACCCCATTTCTTGCTGAGGTTGAGCGGCTTGATCAGAGGAGCCGGTCTTTGCAGTCATGCAGCTGATTAAGTGAGCGAAGATGAAATTCATTTCGCTGGGCATTTTAGACTTTTTGATGAGGGTCAGCTTCTTCTCGGGCTTCTTTTCCCTCCCAGTTTCCCATACATAGCCCATTGCATCGAAGAATTCAGTGATGGCTTCCCTATCTGAGTGTTTCTTGTGGTCAGGGAGGGAACAAAGGGTTTTTCTTTGGTGGCCAAGGGAAGGTTCAGGGCTTTACGGATGATAGCAGGGGTGATCTTCATAGTACCAAAGTCAGTATCACAGTGGATACAGTCGATTGTTTTTTAGGAGTCTTTGGTTGATGGTAGCTGAGAGTGTCTGGCATAGTACAAGAATTGGGATAGCAGTAGCTGATATGCAGGAGGTGTTAAGGTCACGGCTGTGGATAGACAACAATTCTTCAGGAAGTTCACAACATCATCCAGATGTGTGACTTGCTTTCGAGGAGGAAACTCGAGAAGCGCATAGAGGTTATTTGATTTTGTCCAATCCAGTTCTTCCAGTTTGAACTTAACCTGAGGAGCCTTGATGATATCCAATTCCTCAGTAGTATTATCAGCAGCAGTGTTCTCAGCGATGGTGTTCTTGGAAGTGGAAATGTCAGTAGATGCCATCTTCTGTATATCAGTTCAACCAAAGATTAACAAATAAGAATAATCTTAATGTGGAAAGATTTTCCAATAAGATGGTTCGAATTTTGTCCATTTCATTCAGACAAGAACGTCTTAATGAAGATTAGGGTTTTTCTTGTTTTAAAAACGAAATGCAAACCCAAAGAAAATCTTGTTTTCTAGTTTCTTTTGAGAAAAAGGATTCTGGAAAAACGAATGAAGAACAAGTTTAAGATTTTGTGTTTAAACTTGAAGAACAACCATGAAAGGTTGTGTTCATAAACCCATGAAAGAAATGATTTCATTTTAAAAAGTTCTTTTGTTTGATCTTGTGAAAACAAAGAGAAGATCATTAACAAGTTTGAAGAAACAGGTAAAATAAAATTATTAACCTGGTTCGTTGAAGAAGATGAAGTTCTTGAGTTCTTGAAAAACTTGAGAGCACAAATGCAATAGTAATTTTTCTTAGCTTGGAGGAGAAGTTTTTCGCGTAAAAGAGAAATATAAACCCGGAAAGTGTTTATATAGAGAGGTTAGAGAGAGAGAAAAACTCGAGCGGGAAAGTTTTTCATCATGACACGGACACGTGTTTGCATTTGATTGGAAGGTAAACGAAACGTGCAAACGTGTGTCAGAAAAAAGAACGTGCCAGGGCTTATCCGTTGCAATGACGTCACAACTGTCCTTTCATATTCTTGGATGTTTGAGGTTTTGAAAACTCAGGGACACCTTTGAAAACATGAAGCACTGAATAGAAATATCAGTGTTGGATTTACAAATTTCAAAGTATCGCTGATTAAGGAAGAGATTCAGCGATGCAGTTTGTTTTGAAATCTTGCATTTACATGCGATTGTCAGAGAGAGAAAAAAAACATACCTTGATATCAGCGAATCAAGTTTATTCAGAGAGAAGATGATAGAATGGGTTATACAAGTTGACTTTATCCTATCGCTGATCAAATGTGAATCACTGAAGATTTTACTATTCAAAGTTCAGCATTCCAAGCTCGCTGATGAGAAAGTTGAATGTTGTCTCATCAAGAGGTTTGGTGAACAGATCAGCTAACTGATAATTAGCTAGGATAAAGTGAAATTCTATATCACCATTCATCACATGATCTCTGATAAAATGATATCTGATTTCGTTGTGTTTTGTCTTTGAGTGTGGCACTGGATTGTTGGCTATAGCTATGGCACTTGTGCTGTCGCAATAGATTGGAATATTTGATAGTTGTAGGTCATAGTCCAGTAGTTGATTTCTCATCCACAAGACCTGAGAACAACAGCTTCCAGCGGCTACATACTCAGCTTCAGCTATGGAGGTGGACACTGAGTTTTGCGTTTTGCTTGTCCAACTTACCAGCTTTCCACCCAGGAGCTGACATCCTCCTGTGGTGCTTTTCCTATCCAATTTGCAACCTGCAAAATCACTATCTGAATAGGCGATTAGATCGAATCCTGAGTCTTTGGGATACCAAAGACCTAGAGTCGCAGTACCCTTAAGGTATAGAAAAATTCGCTTTACAGTGGTCATATGAGATATCTTGGGTTCAGCTTGATATCGTGCACACAAACAGGTTGCGTACATAATATCGGGTCGACTAGCTATAAGATACAAGAGAGAGTCGATCATCCCACGGTACAGTGTGACATTAACAGGAATACCCTTAGTATCCTTATCTAGTGTCAGCGGTGGTGCCATAGGGGTTTTCATAGCTGAACTTTGAGTTAAGTCGAATTTCTTCAGCATATCTTTAACATACTTTCCCTGATTAATGAAAGTTCCTTTTTCATTTTGCTTTATCTGAAGACCAAGGTAATATGTTAGTTCACCCATCATGCTCATTTTATACTCATCTTTCATTCTATCAGCGAAACGAGTACAAAGATCAGGGTTAGTAGAGCCAAATATAATGTCATCAACATATATCTGAACAAGAATGATATGACCTTTTACTTTCCTGAAAAATAGAGTTTTGTCAATTTTACCTCGCTCAAATTGTTCAATATGGAGATAAGTAGATAGAGTGTCATACCATGCACGTGGAGCTTTCTTCAAGCCATAAAGTGCCTTATCCAGTTTATAAACATAACCTGGACGCTTAGGATATGAGAATCCTGGAGGTTGTTCCACATAGACTTCTTCATTCAGCTTTACATTTAGAAACGCTGACTTAACATCCATCTGATATACTTTAAAGTCTTTGTGTACAGTGTATGCTAAGAATACGCAAATAGATTTTAATCTTGCTACTGGAGCAAATGTTTCGTCATAATCTATGCCTTCCTCTTGTCTGTATCCCTGGGCAACAAGACGAGCCTTGTTGCGGGTTACAGTTCCATGTTCGTCCAACTTGTTTCGATAGACCCATTTAGTGCCTATCACTATTTTGTCAGTTGGTCTTCGAACAAGTTTCCGAACTTTGTTTCTTTCGAATTCAGTTAGCTCTTCTTGCATGGCGCTGACCCAGTTTTGATTTTTGAGGGCATCATCTACTTTCTTTGGTTCAGTCAGAGAAATATAGTTAACAAATAAACAAATATTACCTGCACTTCGTCGAGTCTGAATACCAGCGTTTGGATCACCTAGAATTTGATCGATTGGATGATTTACAGTCCATCGCTGAGCCGGAGCGTGAGACGTTGACTCAACCTGAACTGGAGTAGCTGAAGATGAGGCTTCAGCAACTTCTGGAGTATCAGCTAAGAGAGGAATGGGTGCAGTTGTCATTATATTCACTGATTGCTGAGAAGTAGATGGAATGTCTGAGACATTGGGTTCAGAAGCAGGTATAGTGTTTAAAGGAACAGCTGAGACCCATGATGTTTCAGCTTCACTATTCTACATATTTGGAATGATAGTAGGACTATCATCTTCAACTGTATGAGTATGAGTGGGAATATCTTCTGAATCACCAAGATGAGAGAACATCTATTGATTCAGTTCTTCAGTATCAGCGGACGGTTTAGAGTTCGCTGAACGGGATTCGTCAAACGTGACGTGAATTGTTTCTTATACAGTTTGTCTTCTTCGATTGAAGACTCTGAAGGCTTTGGAGGCTGAGGAGTATCCAAGAAAGATTCCATCATCATCCTTAGGATCAAACTTTCCAAGGGCATCTCTGTTGTTCAGTATGAAACACTGACATCCAAAGATGTGAAGAAAGCTGATTGAAGGCTTTCTCCCATGAAAACGTTCATAGGCTGTTTTATTGAATCTTTTGACTATCAGCGACCTGTTTTGCGTAAAACAAGCAGTGTTGACAGCTTCTGCCGAAAACTGAGTAGGCAGGTGAGAATCGCTGAGCACTGAACGTGCAGCTTCAATAATTGTTCTATTTCTTCTTTCAGCGACTCCATTTTGTTGCGGTGTTCTCACTGATGAAAAGTTGTGAGAAATACCCTTACTGTCAAAGAAGGAATCAAGAGAACTGTTTTTGAATTCAGTACCATGATCACTTCTTATTGAGCGAACGGTCAAATTGTTCAGGGTTTCCATCTTCCGAACAAAGGTGATGAGTTCTTCAGGGGTGTCACTCTTGGAACGGAGAAACATAACCCATGTATAATGAGAGAATTCATCAACTATGACCAGTGTATATTTCTTTCCAGCGATGGATTGTTTGTTAATAGGTCCAAACAAATCCATATGGAGAAGTTGCAGAGGAGATGACACTGAGGAGACTTGCTTTGACTTAAAGCTTGCTTTGGTCTTCTTCCCTTTCTCACACGCTGAACATAAAGACTCTTTGGCGTATGAGTGCTGCGGTAGACCAGTGACTAACTCTTTTGAAGAAAGAGTGTTCAGTGTCTTGAAATTCAGATGAGAGAGCCTCTTATGCCATAGCCAGTTGACATCAGATGAGGCTTTTGAGAAGAAACAGGAGTTCTCAGTGGTTGTTGAGTCCATGTTTATTAGATAAACATTTTCCAAACGATAACCGCTGAGAGCTATCTTCTCCTTTTTGTCAGTGACAAAGCAGGATTCCTTGGTAAAGATTACCTTGTTATCCTTGTCGCAAATCTGACTGATGCATAAAAGATTATGTTTCAGTCCTTCAACATATGCGACTCTTCTGAAGGTTGTTGTACCATTAGAGAGTACACCAAACCCTCGGGTACGTCCTTTTCCATTTCTCCAAAAGTCACAGAGGGACCCTTCTCTTCCTTGTATTCAGCGAGCAGGCTTTTCTTTCCAGTCATGTGTCTAGAGCATCCGCTATCGAGATACCAGATACCCTTCTTAACCTGCATCACAAAGGGAGATTAGTTTTTCTTGGGTACCCACTTAACCATGTGTACACGTTTGTCAGTGGAAGTAGTTGGAATGGAAGGTTCAGCAATCTTCGCAGCATTTGAAGATTCAGCTTTGTCAGTCTTCACTTTGGTTAATTTCTTAACCTCAGTGGTCTTCTTTGCCTTGGGGACAATCTTCACCTTAGCTATCTTTTCAGCTTTGGAGGCTGTGGGGCACTTACTAGCAATATGATCAGTGAGTCCACAGTGATAACCTTTCCTATAACTAAAAGTAGTTCTAGGACCATTTGAATGCTGAGCTTTAGATTTTGAATTAGAAGTACCAGCACCAAGTAAGCTGATGGCTTTTGAAATGGGAGGAACATTCAGTTCTTCGGATTTCTTACCAGAGACATCCACTCTGATTCTAGGAGTAGATCGCTGAATAGATCCACGTTGAGTAGATCCAGAGATCTGATTCCTTGATCCAGAGGAATGAATCACTAAATCTTTAGAAGCATTCATCTTAGGTACTAAGGTACCCTTCTGAGGATTTTGGTTAAAAGCAATTCCTTTACCTTTATCTTTAAAGACAGAGGTAGGTTTTGGATAAACCATTTTCTCTTTACCTTTTGAAGAGGTAGAAATTTCCTCAGGGATAGGCGGTCTGGACGAGGAACACTGAGAGGATGAAGTATCAGCGACTGAGGATACGAAAGTTCCAAATAAGAGCATGGAACGATGAGTGGTTGGTTCTAGATTATCAGCTTTGTAACCAAGACCACGTTTATCACTCAGGGGAATCTGAGACTTAATTATCTCAGTGATCTTTGTTGAAGAATTACACTATCCTTCAACAGTAGCTTTTTCAGCTCTTAAAGCAGAGATAGCTTCTTCTCGCTCAATTTTGACTAGCTAATTTAAATGCACTTGATCTTTAACATCTTCCTCAATTTTAGAAAGCTTTTATATTTGAAGGTGACAGTTTTTGAGCTGTTCAGCGAGATCAAGGTTTTGATTTTCAACTACAGTTTTGCCATTCATGGCTTCATATAAACTTCTAGTCAAGAGATCGATTTTACGAAGACTATCAGCTTCATCAATATTTGAAATATTTGTAAAGAAGGAAGGTGATACCTGAATAGCCGAGGTTGAAGTAGAGGGAATGTCTGAGCTTTCTTCCTCATCTTCAATCTTGGCCATAAGACATAGATTGGCTTCATCATCTTCAGAGTCAGATGATGATTCTTCTTCATCAGAGGCAGCCCAATCATAAGCCATCATGCCTTTGCCTTTCTTCTTAAAGCTTTTCAGCTTCGCATACTTTTCTTTTAGCTTAGCGTATTTGTCATCTTTATTCCTGGGAATAAAGGATTTCTTGGGAAACGCTGAGTTTCTCGAAACTTTCTTAGATCTGCACTCGTTAGCGAAATGTCCAATCTTTTCGCAGTTAAAACAAGTAGCAGTAGCCTTATCAACAATAGCTGATGATCTTGGCTTGTCAGTAATAAAAAGGGGTTTGTTCTTTCTGAACATTTTCTTCTTGGCGAATCTCCTGAACTTTTTAGTGAGGAGAGACAAAGATTCATCATCATCTGATGACCTTTCAGAGTTACTTTCTAACTCAGTGATAGTGACCACGGGTCGCTGAGTAGAAGGTTCCTCTAAGATTAAAGAAACATGGGTGCTTTTGGACTCTTTTACAAGATTCTTCTTAAGATGGATCGATTGCTCATGATTCAGCATCGTGCCATATAAGGTAGCAAGGGTCATTGATCTTAGATCCATTGACAGCTTGAGACACATAGAATAACTGTCCCAGCTTTCAGGTAAACATTCTAGAAACTTTGTCAGCACTTGAAAGTTAGAATATTCCTTACCAACAGTTTTCAGATCTATTATTAAGCAATTAAAATGTTGGTGAGCTTCAGAGAGAGTTTCATTTTTACCACAAATGAAACTTTCATATTGTCTTACCAGGTTGATCTTTCGAGAGTCCTGGACTTCAGACGTACCTTCATACTGAACACATATTGTGTCCCACATGGCTTTTGAGGTTTTCAGGTTCAGGACGGAATGGTAGACTTCGTCAGGAAGAGCCATGGATAGTATAGATCTGGCTTTTGTGTCGATAGCCACTTTCTTCTTATCTTCGTCAGTCCACATATGAACTTCCTTGGGTATCAGCCTTTCTGGAATAGCAGGTCTATTCTCAGCGGCTGGTACTGCAGCATCAATTCTTACAGGAATATATGGGCCGTTTTCAAGATAGTAAGGCATAGTAGGGTCTACACCTTCTAAGAAGAGAATCATCCTATTTTTCCATAGATTAAAATTATCTCTGGAGAATCTAGGGGGTTTTGCAAGAGAACCATTGTCAATATAATTTGTGTTTGTGTTGGCAGCCATTTTTAGAAATAGCAAGGAAGAGAAATCTTAGTATAGATCAGATCTTGTTTATGAGATTAAACAAATCCGCTCTGATACCACTTGTTGGTCCCGAAAGGCTATACAAGTTTGTAGAAGGGGGGATGAATACAAAACTAAGATTTTACTTTTCTAAATTGTTTATTGATAAATCATTAACAATTTACAGCTTGTTACAGAAACAAGATTAAGGATAAACCTAAATCTAAACAAGTTGGAACACTAAGTTTCTTGCACTAAGAAAGAGAAGGAAATTACTAATAATAACCTATCTCAAGATAAGAAGGATGAACTTGTCCAGAGTTAGCAAGTTACTTCAAAATGAAGTGAGTTCTACTTCTTATATACTGCATGCATTTAATGCATGGCAGTTTACACTTTACATGTGGCAACAGCTCATTGGTTGTACGTCATTGACCTTTGTTGACAACCTTAGTAGCCGCACGTTTGAACAGTGTAGTATCAGAGTGGTTGTACGATTTCAGACAATAAGGAGGTTCTTTTTCTGACATATCGTACGGAGTCGTGCAAGGGTGGTTAAGACAAAAGTACTTTGTACGGAGGACTTCATGATCAGCTTTTCGTTGATTCAGCGATCTATCATTCTATATCAGCGAATGATAGAGTTCAGCGATAGCTAAAGTCTTGTACTTGATACTTCACGTTGTGGACAAATCTGAGTCTTCGCTGATCCGCATCAGTTCATTAGGAGACTTGTCGCTGGTTCTTGAGCTTGATCTTCGACTTCAGCGTAGAACCTATGTTGACGTGAAACTTGTCTTCAGGGATCATAAGTAAACAACTAACTTATCAGTGATCACCATTAGTACTGAACAGACTCAGAGTATTATGGTGAACAGTGTTCGCTGAATGTTTAATCTAAATAGCGAGAGTTCCTATCAGCGGTACTGTAAGATCTTAGTACTTATCAGCGATAGTGAAACTCTGATACATATAGTTTACTTACAATTTTCACTAAGTATCTAAGAGAGGGTCATTATCAAATCACTGAGGGTTTGGATCAACAAGAACTTTGGCAAAGTCACCGAGAGTATTATCAACCTTCTCTAAATCAGCTTTGGAGGCTTTCTGTTCAACCACTTTTGTCAGCTTGTTGAGATTCTCTCCAGAGTTTGTTACAGCTGAAGAGCTGTATGAGAGAGTAGTGGTGAGACCTGTCACCTTTGTATCTAGGTTCTTCAGAGAGGCGTTGATGTCTCCCAAATTTGGACCTGTAACAGATAAGTAATTATGAACAAAGGAAAGCTCAGAAGTTTGGGGTTTAGTTACAGTGTATATGGGTTGGTGTATACCTGCAGGAGGGTTGGTGAAGTCGTCAAAACTTCTGTGTCCTGAAAAAAAGTTCCATGTCATCATCTAGAGTGCGTGTACGCCTGGAAATTCCTGCAGGTCCTGCATCCATCATTCCTTGAAAAGTATCAGCTTCAGCTTCTGGAAGAATGACGGGTGCTCCAGTGATCGTGGTGAAAACTGGATTAGAGTCCAATGGAGTAGAGAGAGAAGCGAAGGTTGAGAAGGTTTGATGTGGAGTTGATTCAGTGTTGGATCCACTGAGAATCACTTCTTCAGTCCTATGAGAGACTGAAGGAGGTTGGGTCGATTCCAAGTTTATAACTTCACCGTTTAGAGACGCTGAAGTTGGGATGGAAAGGGTGGCTTGTTCAGCTGTGGCAGAGCGTACCACTGAACTTTCCATCAGTTCTTCAAGATGAGCTGAGGAGTCTTCAGCATGAGATTGCTGGGATTGCTCCTTGGTTTTCTTAGTCCTTTTCGAACCAAGTGGGGTAGTGGAGTGTTTCCTTTTACGAGTAGATTTTGTGGCCTGGGTATCAGCGAGGGGTATTGTCGCTGAAGTAGCCACATAAATAGAAGAAGGAGGATTGAGACGAGTTAAGAGAGAAGAGACACGTACCTCGTTTGCCATTGGCTTGAAGTAGAGTACCTTAGGGCCAACCTGAGAGAGTTTCAGGTCTCCTACTTTTGGGTAGTTATTCTTCAGGCCGGTTTGGAAGATGGCGCTGAGGAATCTTGGATATGGAACCCATGATGGTCGGTCAGCTGCAGAGTCTACTCTGAGCACAAGATCATCGTAGATTATCGAGGCCCAGTCAACATGAAGACCTTTCAGCAATGCATAGCCCATTGCTTGCTGAGGTTGAGCGGCTTGATCAGAGGAGCCGGTCTTTGTAGTCATGCAGCTTATCAAGTGTGCGAAGATGAAGTTCATCTCGCTGGGCATTTTTGACTTCTTGATGAGGGTCAGCTTCTTCTCAGGCTTCTTGTCCCTTCCTGTTTCCCATACATAACCCATTGCATCAAAGAATGCAGTGATGGCTTCCCTATCAGCATGTTTCTTGTGGTCAGGGAGAGAAACAAAGGGTTTTTCTTTTGTGGCGATGGGAAGGCTCAGTGCTTTTCGGATAATGGCAGGGGTGATTTTTATGGTGCCAAAATCAGTGTCACAAAGGATGCAATCGATTTTCTTCGTGGGGTCTTTGGTCGATGTGAGCTGAGTGTGTCTGGCAGAATACCAGAACTGAGATTACAGTAACTAATGAGCAGGGGGTGTTATGGTCAGGGCTGTAGAGAGGCAACAGGTTTTGAGGAAATTCACAGCATCATTCAAATGTGTGACTTGCTTTCGAGGAGGAAACTCAAAAAGCGCATAGAGATTGTTTGTTTTTGTCCAATCGAGTTCCTCAAGCATGAACTTGACCTGAGGAGCGTTGGTGATTTCCAGTTCCTCAGCAGCAGCAGTGTTCTCAGTAGTAGGAATATCAGTAGATGCCATTGTTGTATTATCAGTTCAACCAAAGATATAACAAATAAGAATAATCTTAATGTGGAAAGATTTTCCAATAAGATTGTTCGAATTTTGTCCATTTCATTCAGACAAAAATGTCTTAATGAAGATTAGGGTTTTCTTGTTTTTGAAAAAAAAATACAAACCCAATAAAAAGTCTTGTTTTCCAGTTTCCTTTGAGGATTAGGATTCTGGAAAAACGTATGAAGAACAAGTTTAAGATATTTGCGATTAAACTTGAAGAACAACCATGAAAGGTTGTGTTCATAAAACCATGAAAGAAATGATTTCATTTTTGAAAAAGTTCTTTTGTTTGATCTTGTAAAAACAATGAGAAGATCATTAACAAGTTTTAAGAAACAGGTAAATAAAAGAACTATTAACCTGGTTCGTTGAAGAAGATGAAGATGAACAGTTCTTGAAAACTTGATAGCAAAAATGCAACAGTAGTTTTCTTGAGGAAGAAGTTGTTCGCGTAAAGGAAAATATAAACCTAAAATGTGTTTATATAGTGAGATTAGAGAGAGAGAAAATCTTGAGCGAGAAAAGATTTTCATCATGACACGGACACGTGTTTGCATTTGATTGGAAGGTAAATGAAACGTGCAATCGTGTGTCAGAAAAAGAACGTGCCAGGGCTTATCCGTTGCGATGACGTCACGAATGTCCTTTCATATTTTAGGATGTCTCTGAGGTTTTGAAAGCTCAGGGACACTTTTGAAAACATGAAGCACTGAATAGAAATATCAGTGTTGGTTTTAGAAATTTCAAAGTATCGCTGATTAAGGAAGATATATTCAGCGATGCAATTTGTCTTGAAATCTTGCATTTACATGCGATTGCCAACGAGAGAAAAACATACCTTGACATCAGCGAATCAAGTTTATTCAGAGAGAATGATAGAATGGGTTATACAAGTTGATTTTATCCTATCGATGATCAAATGTGAACCGCTGAAGATTTTACTCTTCAAAGTTCAGCATTCCAAGCTCGCTGATGAGAAAGTTGAATCTTGTCTCATCAAGAGGTTTGGTGAACAGATCAGCTAACTGATAATTAGCTAGGATAAAGTGAAATTCTATATCACCATTCATCACATGATCTCTGATAAAATGATATCTGATTTCGTTGTGTTTTGTCTTTGAGTGTGGCACTGGATTGTTGGCTATAGCTATGGCACTTGTGCTGTCGCAATAGATTGGAATATTTGATAGTTGTAGGTCATAGTCCAGTAGTTGATTTCTCATCCACAAGACCTGAGAACAACAGCTTCCAGCGGCTACATACTCAGCTTCAGCTGTGGAGGTGGACACTGAGTTTTGCTTTTTACTTGTCCAACTCACCAGCTTTCCACCCAGGAGCTGACAGCCTCCTGTGGTGTTTTTCCTATCCAATTTGCAACCTGCAAAATCACTATCTGAATAGGCGATTAGATCAAACCCTGAGTCTTTGGGATACCAAAGACCTAGGTTCACAGTACCCTTAACGTATCAAAAAATTCGCTTTACAGCGATCATATGAGATTCCTTAGTTTCAGCTTGATATCGTGCACACAAACATGTTGCGTACATAATATCGGGTCGGCTAGTTGTAAGATACAAGAGAGAGCCGATCATCCCATGGTACAGCGTGACATTAACAGGTATTCCATTTGAATCCTTGTCTAGTGTCAGCGGTGGTGCCATAGGGGGTTTCATAGCTGAACTCTGAGTTAAATCGAATTTCTTCAGCATATCTTTAACATACTTTCCCTGATTAATGAAAGTTACTTTTTCATTTTGCTTTATCTGAAGACCAAGGAAATATGTTAGCTCACCCATCATGCTCATTTTATACTCTTCTTTCATTCTATCAGCGAAACGAGTACAAAGGTCAGGGTTAGTAGAACCAAATATAATGTCATCAACATATATCTGAACAAGAACAATATGACCTTTTACTTTCCTGAAGAATAGAGTCTTGTCGATTTTACCACGCTCAAATTGTTCAATATGGAGATAAGTATTGAGAGTGTCATACCATGCACGAGAAGCTTGCTTTAAGCCATAAAGTGCCTTATCCAGTTTATAAACATAAGCTGGACGCTTAGGATCTGAGAATCCTGGAGGTTGTTCCACATAGACTTCTTCATTCAGCTTTCCATTTAGAAACGCTGACTTAACATCCATCTGATATACTTTGAAGTCTTTGTGTACAGCGTATGCTAAGAATAGACGAATAGATTCTAGTCTTGCTACTGGAGCAAATGTTTCGTCGTAATCTATGCCTTCCTCTTGTCTGTATCCCTGAGCAACAAGTCGAGCCTTGTTGCGGGTTACAGTTCCATGTTCGTCCAACTTGTTTCGATAGACCCATTTAGTGCCTATCACTGTCTTGTCAGTTGGTCTTCAAACAAGTTTCCAAACTTTGTTTCTTTCGAATTCAGTCAGCTCTTCTTGCATGGCGCTGACCCAGTTTGGATCTTTGAGGGCATCATCTATTTTCTTTGGTTCAATCAGAGAAATAAAGTTAACAAATAAACAAATATTACCTGCACTTCGTCGAGTCTGAACACCAGCGTTTGGATCACCAGGAATTTGATCAATTGGGTGATTTACAGTCCATCGCTGAGCAGAAGCATAAGTCGCTGACTCAAATTGAACTGGAGGAGCTGAAGATGAAGTTTCAGCAACTTCTAGAATATCAGCCAAGAGAGGAGTAGGTGCAGATGTCATTTCATTTACTGATTGCTGAGAAGTAGATGGAATGTCTGAGACATTTGGTTCAGAAGCAGGTATAGTGTTTAAAGGAACTGCTGAGACCCATGATGTTTCAGCTTCACTATTCTGCATGTTTGGGATGATAGTAGGACTATCATCTTCAACTGTATGAGTATGAGGAGTGGGAATATCTTCTGAATCACCAAGATGAGAAAACATCCATTGATTCAGTTCTTCAGTATCAGCAGACGGTTTAGAGTTCGCTGAACGGGATTCGTCAAACGTGACGTGAATAGTTTCTTCTACAGTTTGTCTTCTTCGATTGAAGACTCTGAAGGCTTTAGAGATTGAAGAATATCCAAGAAAGATTCCATCATCAGCCTTAGGATCAAACTTTCCAAGGGCATCTCTGTTGTTCAGTATGAAACACTGACATCCAAAGATGTGAAGAAAGCTAATTGAAGGCTTTCTCCCATGAAAAAGTTCATAGGCTGTCTTATTGAATCTTTTGACTATCAGCGACCTGTTTTGCGTAAAACAAGCAGTGTTGACAGCTTCTGCCCAAAACTGAGTAGGCAGGTGAGAATCGCTGAGCATTGAACGTGCAGCTTCAATAATTGTTCTATTTCTTCTTTCAGCGACTCCGTTTTGTTGCGGTGTTCTCACTGAAGAAAAGTTGTGAGAAATACCCTTGCTCCCAAAGAAGGAATCAAGAGAACTGTTTTTGAATTCAGTCCCATGATCACTCCTTATTGAGCGAACGGTCAAGTTGTTCAGGGTTTCCATCTTCCGAACAAAGGTGATGAGTTCTTTACGGGTGTCACTCTTAGAACGGAGAAACGTAACCCATGTATAGCGAGAGAATTCATCAACTATGAACAGTGTATATTTCTTTCCAGTGATGGATTGTTTGTTAACAGGGCCAAACAAATCCATATGGAGAAGTTGTAGAGGAGATAACACTGAGGAGACTTGCTTTGACTTAAAGCTTTCTTTGGTCTGCTTCCCTTTCTCACACGCTGAACATAAGGATTCTTTGGCGTATGAGTGCTGAGGTAGACCAGTGACTAACTCTTTTGAAGAAAAAGTGTTCAGTGTCTTGAAGTTTAGATGAGAGAGCCTCTTATGCCATAGCCAGTTGACATCAGATGAGGCTTTTGAGAAGAAACAGGAGTTCTCAATGGTTGTTGAGTCCATGTGTATTACATAAACATTTTCCAAACGATAACCGTTGAGAGCTATCTTCTCCTTTTTGTCAGCGACAAAGCAGGATTCCTTAGTAAAAATTACTTTGTTATCCTTGTCGCAAAGCTGACTGATGCTTAGAAGATTATGCTTCAGCCCTTCAACATATTCGACTCTTCTGAAGGTTGTTGTACCATTAGATAGTATACCAAACCCTCGGGTATGTCTTTTTCCATTTCCACCGAAAGTCACAGAGGGACCCTTCTCTTCCTTGTATTCAGCGAGCAGGCTTTTCTTTCCAGTCATGTGTCTAGAGCATCCGCTATCGAGATACCAGATACCCTTCTTAACCTGCATTACAAAGGAAGATTATTTTCCTTGGTTACCCTCTTAACCATGTGTACACGTTTGTCAGTGGAAGTAGTTGGAATGGAAGGTTCGGCAGTCTTCGCAGCATTTGAAGATTCAGCTTTGTCAGTCTTCACTTTGGTTAATTTCTTAACCTCAGTGGTCTTCTTTGCCTTGGGGCAATGATCTTCACCTTAGCTATCTTTTCGTCTTTGGTGGTTGTGGGGAACTTACTAGCAATATGATCAGTATATCCACAGTGATAACATTTCCTATAACTAAAAATAGTTCTAGGACCATTTGAATGCTGAGCTTTAGATTTTAAATTAGAAGGACCAGCATCAAGTACACCTTTGGTATTGGAAATAGGAGGAACTATCAGTTCTTCAGATTTCTTACCAGTAACATCCACTTTGATTCTGGGAGTAGATCGCTGAATATATCCACGCTGAACATATCCAGTGGTCTTGTTCCCTGAACCAGATGGATGAATCGCTGAAGCTGTAGAAGCATTCAGCTTAGGTATAAAGATACCCTTCTGAGGATTCTGATTAAAAGCAATTCCTTTACCATTGTTTTTAAAGACTGAGGTAGGTTTTGGATAAATAACTTTTTCTTTACCCTTAGAAGTTAAGGTAGAGATTTCCTTTGGGATAGGCGGTTTAGAAGATGAACATTGAGAGGATGAAGTATCAGCGACCGAGGATACGAAAGTTCCAAATAAGAGCATGGAACGATCAGTGGTTGGTTCTAGAGTATCAGCTTTGTAACCAAGACCACGTTTATCACTCAGGGGAATCTCAGACTTAATTATCTCAGTGATCTTTGTTGAGGAATTATACCATCCATCAACAATAGCTTTCTCAGCTTTTAATGCAGCGATAGCTTCTTCGCGCTCGATTTTGACTAGCTGATTTAAGTGCACTTGATCTTTAAAGTCTTCTTAAATTTTAGAAAGATTTTCTATTTGAAGGTGACAGTTTTTAAGTTGTTCAGCGAGATCAAGGTTTTGATTTTCAACTACAGTTTTGCCATTCATGGCTTCATATAAACTTCTAGTCAAGAGATCAATTTTACGAAGACTACCAGCTTCATCAATATTTGCAATATTGGTAAAGAAGGAAGGTGATACATGAGTAGCAGAGGTTGAAGTGGAGGGAATATCTGAATTTTCTTCCTCATCTTCAAGTTTGGCCATAAGACAGAGATTGGCTTCATCATCTTCAGAGTCAGATGTTTCTTCCTCATCAGAGGCAGCCCAATCATAGTCAGCCAACAGACCTTTGCCTTTCTTCTTAAAGCTTTTCAGCTTCGCATACCTTTCTTTTAGCTTGGCGTATTTGTCATCTCTAGACCTGAGGTTAGAGGATTTCTTGGGAAACGCTGATTTTCTCGAAACTTTCTTTGACCTGCACTCGTTAGCGAAATGTCCTAACTTTTCACAGTTAAAACAAGTAGCAGTAGCCTTATCAACAGGAGCTGATGATCTTGGCTGGTCAATAATGGAAAGAGGTTTATTCTTTCTGAACGTTTTCTTTTTGGCGAATCTCCTGAACTTTTTAGTGAGGAGAGCCAAAGATTCATCAAGATCTGAAGAGTCGGAATTTGATGACCTTTCAGAGTTACTCTCCAACTCAATGATAGTGACCGAGGGTCGCTGAGTGGAAGGTTTCTCTGAGATTAAAGCAACAGGGGTACTTTTGGAATCTTTTACAAGATTCTTCTTAAGATGACTCGATTGCTCATGATTCAGCATCGTGCCATATAAGGTAGAAAGGGTCATTGATTTTAGATCCTTTGACAGCTTGAGACACATAGAATAACTGTCCCATCTTTCAGGTAAACATTCTAAGAACTTTGTCAGCACTTCAAAGTTAGAATATTCCTTACCATGGAGAGTATGGATCTGGCTTTGGTGTCGATAGCCACTTTCTTCTTATCTTCATCAGTCCACATATGAATTTCCTTAGGAATCAGCCTTTCTGGAATAGCAGGTCTATTCTCAGCGGCTGGAACTGCAGCATCAATTCTTACAGGAATGTATGGGTCGTTTTCAAGATAATAAGGCATAGTAGGGTCTACACCTTCTAAGAAGAGAATCATCCTATTTTTCCATAGATTAAAATTATCTCTGGAGAATCTAGGGGGTTTTGCAAGAGAACCGTTCTCAATATAGTTTGTGTTTGTGTTGGTATCCCTTTTATGAAATAGCTAGGAAGAGAAATCTTAGTATATATCAGATCTTGTTTATGAGATTAAACAAATCCGCTCTGATACCACTTGTTGGTCCCGAAGGGCTATACAAGTTTGTAGAAGGGGGGGGGGGGTTGAATACAAACACACAGATTTTACTTTTCTAAATTGTTTATTGATAAATCATTAAAAATTTACAGCTTGTTGCGGAACAAGATTAAGGATAAACCTAAATCTAAACAAGTTGGAACACTAAGTTTCTTGCACTAAGAAAGAGAAGGAAATTACTAATAATAACCTATCTCAAGATAAGAAGATGACTTGACCAGAGTTAATAAGTGCTTCAAAAATGAAGCTGGAGTCCTTCTTATATACTGCATGCATTTAATTCATGACAGTTTACACTTTACACGTGGCAGCAGCTGATTGCTTGTAGGATCTGACTTGAGTAGACAACCTTAGTAGCCGCATGGTAAACAGTGTAGCATCAGAGTAGTTGTACGATTTCAGACAATAAGGAGGTTCTTTTCTGACATATCGTACGGAGTCGTGCAAGGGTGGTTAAGACAAAAGTACTTTGTACGGAGGACTTCATGATCAGCTTTCGTTGATTCAGCGCTTTATCAATCTATGTCAGTGAATGACAAAGTTCAGCGATAGCTGAAGTCTTATACTTGATACTTCACGTTGAGTGGACAAATCTGAGTCTTCGCTGATCCGCATCAGTTCATTAGGAGACTTGTCGCTGGTTCTTGAGCTTGATCTTCGACTTCAGCGTAGAACCTATGTTAACGTAAAACTTGTCTTCAGGGATCATAAGTAAACAACTATGAATGTCAGTGATCACCAAATAGGTATGAACAGGCTCAGAGCTATATTCCTAAGAATATATGGTGAACAGTTATGCTGAACAATGTATGAGATCATCAGCGATCATCAACAAGACTGAACAGGCTCAGAGCTTGCTGAATGAACAGGGTTCGCTGAATGTCTAATCTAAAGAGCGAGAGTTCCTATCAGCGGTACTGAAATCAGTCTTAGTACTTATCAGCGATAGTGAAACTCTTATACATTGTTTACTTACAATTTTCACTAACTAGAATGGAGAGGGTCATTATCAAATCACTGAGGGTTTGGATCAACAAGATCAAACTTTTTTAGCATATCTTTAGCACACTTATCTTGGTGTATGAATGTACATTTATTGCTTTGCTTTATCTGAAGTCCAGGGAAGTAAGTCAGTTCACCCATCGTACTCATCTTATATTCTTTCTTCATGTGTTCATCGAATCGAGCACACAAAAGATGGGTTAGTAGATCCAAATATAATGTCATCGACATATATCTGAACATGTATAATATGACCTTTAACCTTCCTGAAAAACAAAGTATTATCAATCTTTCCACGTTCAAATTTTTCAGCGATAAGAAAAGAAGATGAAGTATCATACCATACACGAGGGGCTTGTTTTAAACCATAGAGGGCCATATCCAGTTTATAAATATAATCTGGATGCTTAGGGTAAGAGAACCCTGGAGGTTGTGCGACAAAGACTTCCTCATTCAGCTTTCCATTTAGGAATGCTGAATTGCTTCGAGCCTAGCCACACGGGCAAAGGTTTCATGATAGTCTATGCCTTCCTCTTGTACGTATCCCTGAGCAACAAGTCTAGCCTTGTTACGGTTTACAGTCCCATGTTCATCTAACTTGTTACGATACACCCAATTGGTGCCAATAACAGTTTTGTCAGATGGTCTGGGAACAAGATTCCAAACTTTGGTTCTTTAAAACTCAGTCAGCTCTTCTTGCATAGCGCCGACCCAGTTTGTATCTCTAAGGGCATCATCAGTCTTTTTGGGTTCAAGCAACGATATGAAACTTTCAAAAAATAAATATTACCTGAACCACGTCGAGTTTAAATACCTGTGTTTGGATCACCAAGTATTTGTTCAACCGGATTATTCTTTGTTTATCTCTGAGCGGGAACTTGAAATTCTGGCTCTGAGATGATTTTTGGAGGTGCTGAAGAACAAGCTTCAGCTATTGCAAGTTCAGGCATCAACTGCTGAGGTTCAGATGAGATTTCATTTAGTGACTGTTGAAGGGAAGTGGATGGGTTTTCAGAACTTGAGGGTTTAGAGGAAGGTAAAGTGTTTAAGGGAACAACTGATATCCATGAAGAGAATTCAGCTCCACTTGTCTGCATGCTAGGAATGATGATAGGATCATCATCGGCGTTTGAGGTGTTAGCTTGAGGATCAAGATTGAAATAAGCTTCAAGTTTCCACAATGAGAAAATATCCACTGATTCAATTCTTTATTTTCAACAGTGGGTTTAGAGTTTGCTGAACATGATTCATCAAAGGTGACATGAATAGTTTCTTCAACTGTTTGTCTTCGTTTGTTAAAGACTCTGAAGGCTTTGGATACTGAGGAGTATCCTAGAAGTATTCCATCGCCAGCTTTGCGATCGAACTTTCCTATATTATCTCTGTTGTTTAATATGTAGCACTAACAACCAAAGATATGAAGAAAGCTTTCTCCCATGAAAAAGTTCGTATGCAGTTTTCTTGAATCTTTTAACAATCAGTTACCTATTTTGAGTGAAACAGGCAGTGTTGACAGCTTCTGTCCAGAATTGAGTCGGAAGATGAGAATCGATGAGCATTCAGCTTCGATGATCGTTCTGATTCTTATTTCAGCGACCCCATTTTGTTGTGGTGTTTTCACAGCTGAGAAGTTGTGAGATATTCCCTTACTCTCAAGTATGTTATCAAGAGAACTATTTTTGAATTCAGTTCCATGATCACTCCTAATTGATCGAACCGTCAAACTGTTTAAAACTTCCATTTTTCTTACAAATGAAATTATTTCTTCTAGAGTTTCACTCTTAGATCTGATAAACATCACCTAGGTATAGCGAGAGTACTCATCTACTATAACTAGAGTGTACTTCTTCTCAACGATGGATTGAATATTGGCAGGGCCAAATAATTCCATATAAAGTAGATGAAGGTGTGTTGTCACTGATGACACTTGTTTGGATTTGAAACTAGCTTTGGTTTGCTTTTCTTTTTCACACGATGAGCAAAGAGATTCTTTGGCATATGGGTGTTAGGGTAATCCAGTGACTAGTTCCTTTGATGAGAGAGTGTTCAACGTCTTGAAGTTGAGATGAGAGAGCCTCTTATGCCATAGCCAGTTGACATCTGAGGAGGCTTTGGATAGAAAATAGATGTTCTCAGTGGTTGTGGAGTCCATGTTAATGACATAGACATTTTCTAACCGATAACCACTAATAGCAAGTTTTCCTTCCTTATTAGTGACAGAACATGCTTTCTTTGTAAAGCATACTTTGTAGTCTTTATCACATAGCTGACTGATGCTAAGAAAATTGTGCTTTATTCCTAGCACATAAGCAACTCTATGGAAGGTAGTTGTACCATTAGTGAGTACACCAAACCTTCTAGTATAGCCTTTCCCATTTCCACCAAAGGTCACTGAGGGACCTTTCTCTTCCTTATATTCAGTGAGCATGTTCTTTTGTCCAGTCATATGTCTAGAGCATCCACTATCAAGATACTAGATACCCTTTGAGACATGCGAACATAAGGAAGATTAATTTTGAATTTTTACCCACTTTACAATGGGTCCACAAGTGTCAGTGGAGATGGAAGGTTCAACAATCTTCACAGCATCTGATGTTTCAGCATCAGTGGTAACCTTCACTTTGGTTAATTTCTTAACCTTAGCGGTATTTTTCACCTTGGCAGATTTTTCATCCTTGGTGACCTTCTTTGCCTTGGTGGCATTCATCTTCACTTTAGCCGATTTCTCAGCTTTGGTGGTTGTGGGCACTTACTAGCAATATGGTCAGTAAGTCCACAATGATAACATTTCCTATAGCTGAAAGTAGCTTTAGGACCATAGGCATAAGTAGTAGAAAACATAAAATGAGCAGGGCCTTTTCCAAGAATGCCCTTAGCATCAGATATCGGATGAACCTTTAGTTCTTCAGATTTCCTAGCCTTAACATCAACCTTTATTCTAGAAGTAGATCTCTGAACATGTTCAGAGACCTTAGCATTGGAAGAAGAAGGTTGTCTAGCTGAAGGTTTTGACCTAGTCTTCTTTAGTTTAGGCATTTTGGTACCCTTCTAAGGAGTTTGGGAAACAAATTTCCCTTTCTCCAAGAGTTTGGGACTCTTAGGTGCCGTTTGGTTCACAGAAACTGATGGAATCTGGTGGAACTGGAATGTCAGATTCCTTTGACTAGATTCCATTCCAGTGCGTGGTTCAATCTTTTGTGTAAATGGAATCATTAAAATTCCAATGAATTCCATGAATGAGGCATTAAACATTCCATTACATAAACAAGGGATTCTAAAGGAATGGAATTGAACACTTTCATAATTCCAAAATTACCCTTTGCCCTAACTTAACATTATCAGCCGACAACAAATAGAATTTGCTATCCCCCCTCTCTCTCGTTTTCTTCTCCATCGCAAATCTCCTTTGTCATCGCCATTACAGTTCGACTGATCTGGTAAGATATCTTATTTTTCTCTTTCTGGTTTTGATTTCTCTCTTTTCTTCTCTACCGATTTCTGCTTTCGATTTTACCATCGTACATGGTTTCGATTTGTTCTTACAATTTCTTCTGTTCCACGATTTGTACAATCTGTTGACTTGACTTGATGATTTATGCTTTCAATTTGTTCCATGATTTGTTACAATCTGTTCCACGATTTGGTCCTTAGATTTATGCTTTCAATCTGTTCCATGATTTGTTTCAATCTGTTCCACGATTTGTTACAATATGTTCCACGATTTGATGACTTGATGATTTATGCTTTCAATCTGTTACAACCTGTTGACTTGACTTGATGATTTATGCTTTCAATCTATTCCACGATTTGGTTCTTAGAATCTGCACATGTGCTTATAATTGGTTATATCTGTTTCATGATGGTGGTTTTATTCTTATAATTTGTTCCATAGTGGTTAAATCTGCTATAGGTTGTTGACTTGATGGTTGATTTTTTTTTCATGAATTTACAACCTGTTTCATGTGGCATTTACAATCTGTTTCATGTATGATATATAAACAGGAAATGGCCCGAATTAGTCTCACAACATGCAAACGTAGGATTATGCGACTATGTTTGGAAGAAGCTATGAGTGCTATTGTTTGCTTTTTAATTACAGTTTGTTGTTTATTAGCCAAACATATAAGAGATAGACCTCGTATTCAATATTCGTTGTCTAGTATGCATATGATAATGTCGTTTTACGACATTATTTTGATCCCGAAATTGGTCAGTTAGTTGTGAGTTTCCAAGTAAAATAGTAGAATTTAATGGTCTTTGTGAGTAAGTACATGTTTTTATGAAAGAATGATGAAGGAAGAGTTTTTGGATCAATTAGAGCAATTTGGCAACTTTCCTGAGCGAAAAAGAGAAATTCAGATTTTAGGACCAAACAGTGCTCTGCGCGCCAGTCTGCGCTACTCCATATGCGCCACCAGACGCGCAACCCTGTGTTCAATTCACACTCCAGTCCTCTGCGCGCCTCACGGCGCGGCCCAATACGCGCCAAACCCCTGAGCGTTTTTATTCTTTATGTCGGCTAGGGTTGAGGCATTATTGATCAGTTACGTCTTGGGACTTTCTCAGGGCGATTTTGGGAGCTAAGAGGCGATTTTTGAAGGCAAGTAGAAGGCTAGAAACACCAAGTAACGAGAATCACAAGGCGAATCGAGTACGTTCATCGGCGGCTTAAGCTTTTCAGGGAGTCTTTAGTTTTCATTTCTTGTAGAACAAACATGGTTACTTTCGTTTTAATCTTGTCATTTCTGAGTTTTGAAACCCCCAATATGAACTAATCCGTTCATGTTGGGGGGTTGGTTCGAATCATGGTTGGATAATCGTTTAGCTTTACAGTAGGTTTGATTGATTTGATATAGATGGATGACACATGTGAGATCGTTCTTAATGCTTGTAATAGTCCGATCAACTATTATTTGATTTTATGAATCTTTAACCTTTGAGAAAAGTTTTGAGGCTTGATTAATCTTTCACGTCTTGGTTGAATTTGAGATAGCAATATGATAATTCATTCCTTGTGGCTTTTAATCACTAATTATTCAATTACTTTTGTTGATATCGAATGATGATACAATGTGTTGAATGACATTTGCTATAGCTTGATAGAGTATAGTAATGGAATGTGATTATGCCTGTTATCCTGAAGTTATTTCAATCATATCAAATCTGTTAGTTAAGTAATTGTTTACCTGAGGAATCCAACCCTCCAACTCTTTCTCTTATCTAAATTAATTAAAGTTTTAATTCGTGTTCCGATTATCAACAAACCAAATCAATTTGCATTAGTCTAATTAATAGTCTATACAGTCATTGTGGTACTTGACACCTGGTTCCTTTGGTTCGATACTCGTACTTTCTAAGTACTATTACTTGATTTGACCCGTACACTTGCGGTAGATTTAGGGGGTGTAAACCCGCCTATCAAGTTTTTGGTGCCGTTGCCGGGGAACCTGTTTTGTGTGAATATCACTACCAGCTGTAGAAATTATTACATTAGACACCCTGTTTTTATTTTAATTTAATTTGCTTTGAAAGTTCATATATTTTTGGGTTTTGAGATTCTATCTTCTCCGTTTCAGGTTACCTCTTAGTTTATGCCAAGAAGGAGACTATTTCGGGAATAAGTACCGATTGAACCAGAGATCGAACGGACTGCTAGAGACCTGAAAAGACAAGCACGAAACAGAATGGCTGACGTCAATATCCACGTTGAAAATTATTGGGAAGAAGAGATGCCCATCAACAATGGTCCTCCATTGAACAATGGTCAACCACCTCCAAATGCAAATGCGAACATTCAGAACCACAACAATGCCAACAATGGTCTCAACAACAATGTTAACAACAACGTTAATCATGCTGTCAACAACACTGTCAATCATAACGCCAACAATGGGATCCATCATAACGTCAACAACAATGTCAATCATCCACCACCGCCACCACAAAGGGTACCAATGAGAAATTGCGCCAACCCGAACATGGGAGCTGCACAACGAGGACCATATGCACCTCCGATAGCTGCTAACAATTTTGAAATTAAACTTGGTACCATCCAATTGGTGCAATCGAACATGTTTGGAGGTGCAGCAACCGAAGATCCCCATGCACATTTGCGCTCATTCGAAAAGATATACAATACTTTCAAGGTGAATGGGGTTGATCAAGATTCACTCAAGATACGGTTGTTCCCGTTTTCATTGAGGGAACGAGCCACTACTTGGGAAGAGAATATACCACCGGGGTCAATTCGAACTTGGAACGATATGGTTACAGCTTTTCTCAACAAGTTCTTTCCACCGGGGCGAATGGCTCAACTGTTATCCGACATCACACATTTCTCGCAATGGGATCAAGAGTCTTTGTACGAGGCATGGGAAAGATACAAAGGGATGCTCAAGAAGTGTCCACATCATGTGTTACAAGAGTGGATGATTATCCAAACATTCTATGTGGGGTTGCACCCTCAATTTAAGAATGACCTCACAGTTGCTGCAGGTGGAGCCTTAATGAACAAATCCTATGAGGAAGAAGTTGAGTTGATAGAGAATTTAGCAGAACATAGCTATTCGACTCCAAGATCCGCTGTTAGAAAAGTCGCAAGGGTGCAAGAAACAGAAGAGTTGAAGGCTATAAAGGCACAATTGAATGCATTGACTAACCAAATGAGAGGAGAAACTATTCAACCGAATGTTCAGAATGATATGGGTGGTCAAGACCAATTCACGAATCCTCAAGACTATCAATCGCCGGAACAAGTTCAATTCGTTCAGAACCGGAATAATCGGTCGAGGAATGACCCATTCTCTAACACCTACAACGAGGGATGGAAGCGACATCCTAACTTTTCTTGGAGTCAACCTCAACAAGTCCCAGGAAAGGAAACAATGTGGCAGCAGCAACAGCAACAACAACAGCCACAGTATGGTAATCATTCTAACCCTTCAAATTCTTTTCAGTCTAATAATGTTTATCGTCCCCCAGGTTACAATCAGAGGAAATATGACGAGAGGCAAACTTCAGAAAAGAAGCCAGGATTGGAAGACATGATGATGAAATTCATGTCAAAGATGGAAGGTGCAGTGGAAGGATTGGCAGGTACTGTGAACACTGTGAAGTCAACCACGGACCAAAATACCGCCTCAATCAGAATGCTAGAAAGACAAGTCGGACAAATAGCTGAAGCACTACAATCTCGGACTCAAGGTCAATTCCCTAGTCAGACTGAACGAAGACCAAGAGAGGAGTGCAAGGCTATTCATCTGAGAAGTGGAAAGGAGTTGATTATAGACCCTACCCGAGATCCTTTAACTGATGACACTAAAGCTAAAGGTATTGAAATGGGTCCCTTCAAGGTAGAAGAGGTTGAGGTAGACGAGGAGATAGAGATTGAAATGTCGAAGAATAGAGATAAGGGGAAGGAACAAGAGTGCACTCCATCAATGCCGACAAGTAACCCATATGTGCCACCACTACCGTTTCCGTATCGGTTGAAGGCACATAAGGAAGAGGAATAACTCAAGAAATTTCTTGACATTTTCAAGAAGTTACACATCAATATTCCATTTGCGGAAGCATTGGCACAAATGCCAACTTATCTCAAGCTCATGAAAGACATCGTGTCCAGGAAGAGGAGGATTGAAGATCATGACACAATTGCACTTACTGAGGAGTGCAGTGCTAGAATCCAACACAACTTGCCCCCAAAGCTTAAAGATCCAGGGAGTTTTACTATCCCTGTTCATATAGGAAACTCTAACTTTAGTAAGTCATTATGTGATCTTGGTGCAAGTATTAATTTAATGCCTTTATCCATTTTCAGGAAACTTGGCTTGGGGGAAGTGAAGCCAACAAACATGATACTTCAACTTGCAAATAGATCGGTGAAGTATCCTTATGGAATCGTGGAAGACGTTTTGGTAAAGGTTGGAGAATTTTATTTTCCAGTGGATTTCGTTGTCTTAGATGTGGAGGAAGATGTTGAGATGCCATTGATTTTGGGAAGACCATTATTAGCCACAAGCAAGGCTTTGATAGACATGGAAGAAGGTGTGATGACTTTTAGAGTTGGGAATGAGAAGGTAACTTTCCATGTTCTCAAAAGAGTAGAAGATAGAGGTGAACCAGGAGTGGGGAAGATTGGATCAGAAACTGGTAAGAATGGGGAAACGCATGTGGGGAAAATCAGGAACAATCGTATGTGTGGGCAGTTCAACTCCGCAAGCGATACCGAGCCAAGTTGAGAGCCATACAGTCGTGCCACGACTTGAACTAAGGCGCTCAACTTAGCTCGGTATCGCTTGCGGAGTTGAACCACCCATACATACGATTGTTCCTAATTTTCCCCACATGCGTTTCCCCATTCTTACCAGTTTCCGATCCAATCTTCCCCACTCCTGGTTCACCTCTATCTTCTACTCTTTTGAGAACATGGAAAGTTACCTTCTCATTCCCAACTCTAAAAGTCATCACACTTCTTCCATGTCTATCAAAGCCTTGCTTGTGGCGAAGAATGGTCTTCCCAAAATCAATGGCATCTCAACATCTTCCTCCACATCTAAAACAACGAAATCCACTGGAAAATAAAATTTATCAACTTTGATGAGCACGTCTTCTATGACTCCATAGGGATATTTGATGGATTTATCCGCTAGTTGCAGTGTCACGCATGTTGGTTTAACTTCCCCTAGCCCTAATTTCCTGAAAATAGATAAAGGCATCAAGTTAATACTAGCTCCAAGATCACACAATGCTTTACAAAATTAGGAATGACCAATGTGAACAGGGATAGTAAAACTCCCTGGATCCTTAAGCTTCGGGGGAAGCTTGTGCTGAATTATAGCACTGCACTCTTCAGTAAGTGCAACCGTGGCATGCTCCTTGATTTTTCTCTTGTTGGATAGAATATCCTTCAGAAATTTCACATAGGATGGCATATGTGCTAAGGCATATGCAAAAGGAATGTTAATATGCAGTTTTTTAAACACCTCTAAAAATTTAGCAAAGTTTGCATCATCCTTATAGGCTTTTAGCCTGCTAGGATATGGTACCGATGGTGTGACTGGCTTAGTAGGCACTTTCTTGGGAATAGTCGAATTCTCCTTTCTTCTTTTGCTTTCCGTCTTCTCCATCACCATTTCTTCATCCCTCTTCTCTTCCGCCATGTCCGCCGGCTCAACATCACTCACCTTAGTGTTGTTCCTTTCCGAAGAAGGATCTCTAGTAGTCAGTTCTATCTCCGGGTCAATCTATACTAATTCCTGAAATAGTCTCCTTCTTGGCATAAACTAAGAGGTAACCTGAAACGGAGAGGATAGAATCTCAAAACCCAAAAATATATGAACTTTCAAAGCAAATTAAATTAAAATAAAAACATGGTGTCTAACGTAATAATTTCTACAGCTGGTAGTGATATTCACACAAAACAGGTTCCCCGGCAACGGCGCCAAAAACTTGATAGGCGGGTTTACACCACCCTAAATCTACCGCAAGTGTATGGGTCGAATCAAGTAATAGTACTTAGAAAGTACGAGTATCGAACCAAAGGAACCAGCTGTCAAGTACCACAATGACTATATAGACTATTAATTAGACTAATTCAAATTGATTTGGTTTATTGATAATCGGAACACGAATTAAAACTTTAATTAATTTAGATAAGAGAAAGAGTTGGAGGGTTGGATTCCTCGGGTAAACAATTACTTAACTAACATATTTGATATGATTGAAATAACTTCAGGATAACAGGCATAATCACATTCCATTACTATACTCTATCAAGCTATAGCAAATATCATTCAACACATTGTATCATCATTCGATCTCAACAAAAGTAATTGAATAATTAGTGATTAAAAGCCACAAGGAATGAATTATCATATTGCTATCTCAAATTCAACCAAGACATGAAAGATTAATCAAACCTCAAAACTTTTCTCAAAGGTTAAAGATTCATAAAATCAAATAATAGTTGATCGGACTATTACAAGCATTAAGAACGATCTCACATGTGTCATCCATCTATATCAAATCAATCAAACCTACTGTAAAGCTAAACGATTATCCAACCATGATTCGAACCAACCCCCCAACATGAACGGATTAGTTCATATTGGGGGTTTCAAAACTCAGAAATGACAAGATTAAAACGAAAGTAACCATGTTTGTTCTACAAGAAATGAAAACTAAAGACTCCCTGAAAAGCTTAAGCCGCCGATGAACGTACTCGATTCACCTTGTGATTCTCGTTACTTGGTGTTTCTAGCCTTCTAATTGCCTTCAAAAATCGCCTCTTAGCTCCCAAAATCGCCTTGAGAAAGTCCCAAGACGTAACTGATCAATAATGCCTCAACCCTAGCCGACATAAAGAATAAAGACGCTCAGGGGTTTGGCGCGTATGGCGGCGCGTGTTGGGCCGCGCCGTAAGGCGCGCAGAGGACTGGAGTGTGAATTGAACAGAGGGTTGCGCGTCTGGTGGCGCGTATGGAGTAGCGCAGACAGGCGCGCATAGCACTGTTTGGTCCTAAAATCTGAATTTCTCTTTTTCGCTCACGAAAGTTGCCAAATTGCTATAATTGATCCAAAAACTCTTCCTTCATCATTCTTTCATAAAAACCTATACTTACTCACAAAGACCATTAAATTCTACTATTTTACTTGGAAACTCACAACTAACTGACCGATTTCGGGATCAAAATAATGTCGTAAAATGGCATTATCAACAACCCCAAACCGAGCGTTGCTTGTCCCCAAGCAAAATAGCGACATAAATAAGCATTCAACAACGAACCAAACAATCGCAATTTCGTGTTGTCGAGAAAATCATTAGTGATCTCAAGTCAACTCAACAATCACCACGAATTATCTATCAAAAGGACGAACAATCAGCAGACCTAGTTATGAAATTCTAAACAGCAAAACTTTGGGAAAGGGAGCTATCAGGGACCACACCACACTTAAGTGTACCTCGACTAAACACACATAGAGAGGATTTCGCCTTGACCCTACCTCACGGTTTTCTCTCTTCACTCGAGCCCTAGGTTTCACACATGTTGTCATGCTTTCAGAAGTTGGGTGCAAAGAATTTACAATAGCATGCATGAACAACAATTAAGCAAGAACACACAATTGTACACCAATTGATCTCGGAAAGAATCCATTATCAAGACTAGGACATATGAATGTTGCTCTGCTTCTCCTTACAAACTCACCATGTTGGACTCAAATCTTTAAATTGGCCATGGTTGCTGCTTTTGGGTGGAGGTTAATGGATTTATGATGATAATTGGTGATCCTCCCCTTTTTCTTTCGTTCGGGCTTCCTAACACTTTACTCAAACTCCTTAAGCTGACCCCTCAGTTTTATTATTTTTTTTGGCAAACCCTTTTATGACTGATTTACTGGGTTTGCGGTTTTTTTTAACTGAGGGGGTACAACGAGTTTCATTTGGGTACTTGGAGTTATGAAAAGCAGTGGGATTAGCAGCAACCAAAAACTTGATGATTTCACACATGGTTTATTCATAAAGATAGGCAAAAGCTTCACTCCTATTCCTATGGATGTCTTTGATAATGGATGCAAGTTATAGTGAGATCAGCTACAACAACAACCAAAAGACTAAATGAGAGGTGTATCGAGTAATGTGTAATCTCTCGGAATCGAAGTTAGCACGTGTATGGCTCAACAAACTCACGGGTGGTCTCCACTAATGTCTCTAATATGTGCAGTCGCCTAGGTCCACCCTTGTGCTACATTATCCTTTCTAAATCCTCCCCCCAAAATTAGTGTCTTCGAAAACTCACACTAGTCATGCTAAAAAGGTCGCCCACTCTTCACTATAAACAAAGTGATTGTTCAATCCACTGAGATCACAAATGATAAACTCGACATTTCACCCCAAACCAAAGCAATACATTGTCCCCAATGTAATTCATCATAGAAGGTAAAAACAACCACGACCTATGCAATTAGAGTACAGATAACAGTAATTACGCCACCCCAAACCTAATCTCTAGATTAGGTTTTTTTTCACGACCCAGAATTATGCAAAGTGAGTGTCAACATGAAAAAGGGAACCCCAAGCCTTGGTGGAACCGAGGTTTTCAAAGGGGTGTTGTGTAAATACCTGTCAGAATGCGTGCGTGGATGGTGGTGCGGGTTGGGTCATGCCGAAGGTCGTGTAGGTCAAATATTTGCACATTCCAGTGCCTTGCACGATTGGTCGCGCGACATGGCTAGCACCATGGGTCGCACGAAATACTGCTCTTCCCTTTTGTCTTTTTTTCTACTGCCTTGCGCTTTTTCACGTCGGAATTGCTATCAGGGTTATCAAAACTAAACACACAAAAATAATTAAACACCAAGCACACACAAAGCAATAACGAAAGTAAACACACAAAATAATAAAAGTCTCAAAAGACAATAAAATTTAACCTATGGTGGGTTGCCTCCCACCCAGCGTTAAGAACGATCTCACATGTGTCATCCATCTATATCAAATCAATCAAATCTACTGTAAAGCTAAACGATTATCCAACCATGATTCGAACCAACCCCCCAACATGAACGGATTAGTTCATATTGGGGGTTTCAAAACTCAGAAATGACAAGATTAAAATGAAAGTAACCATGTTTGTTCTACAAGAAATGAAAACTAAAGACTCCCTGAAAAGCTTAAGCCACCGATGAACGTACTCGATTCGCCTTGTGATTCTCTTTACTTGGTGTTTCTAGCCTTCTACTTGCCTTAAAAAATCGCCTCTTAGCTCCCAAAATCGCCCAGAGAAAGTCCCAAGACGTAACTGATCAATAATGCCTCAACCCTAGCCGACATAGAGAAAAAAAACGCTCAGGGGTTTGGTGCATTTGGCGGCGCGTGTTGGGCCGTGCCGTGAGGCGCGCAGAGGACTGGAGTGTGAATTGAACAGAAGGCTGCGCGTCTGGTGGCACGTATGGAGTAGCGCAGATAGGCGCGCAGAGCACTGTTTGGTCCTAAAATCTGAATTTCTTTTTTCGCTCAGGAAAGTTGCCAAATTGCTCCAATTGATCCAAAAACTCTTCCTTCATCATTCTTTCATAAAAACCTGTACTTACTCACAAAGACCATTAAATTCTACTATTTTACTTGGAAACTCACAACTAACTGACCGATTTCGGGATCAAAATAATGTCGTAAAACGGCATTATCAGCATCAGTCTGCAATATTGCATAGGTATGCATATGATAGTGACACTATGTGCATATCACAACCTAGGATGGATAGAAGGTGTTTCAAAAAGTTGTATGATATGCTTGAACGATTAGGGGGATTGCAAGCAACTATGAATATGAACATTGATGAACAAGTTGCCATTTTCCTTCACACGGTTGCTCATAATGTTAAGAATAGGGTTGTCACATGTCGTTTTCATCGTTCGGGGGAAACAATTAGTAGACTTTTTACTCGAGTTTGCAACGTGGTTAATAAATTGCATCCATATTTACTTAAGAAACCCGAACCTATTCTTGAGGACTCTACCAATCGAAGATGGAAATGGTTCAAGGTACATATAATTAATATTTTGGTTTTGGTATTCACGTAATAAAGTGTAATGATTGTTTTTGTTCTTTTTTTGTTTTAGAATTGTATAGGTGCTTTAGATGGAACATACATAATCTGCCTAGTATCACTTGAAGACAAGCCTAGGTACAGAACACGAAAGAACGATATTGCCATAAATGTGTTAGGGGTGTGTTCACAAGATATGCAGTTTATCTACGGGTTAGCAGGATGGGAGGGGTCAGCGGCTGATAGTAGAGTCCTTCAAGATGCACTTCTTAGGCCCCGTGGGTTAAAGGTGCCAAGGTCGTATTATTATTTGGTAGATGGTGAGGTCAAAGGTATCACTTAAATGAGTGGCGTGATGGACACCAACCAACTACACCAAGAGAATTTTTCAACATGAAACATTTTTCTGCAAGAAATGTTATCGAACAATGCTTTGGTATTTTGAAAGCGAGATGGGGAATTTTAAAAGATAATTCTTACTACCCTGTTGAACTGAAAGTTAAGGTCATAATGGCATGTTGTCTTCTTCATAATTTTATAAGACAAGAAATGCCAATTGACCTGTTTGAAAACATATCTTGCTCGAATGAAACAAAAGACGTTGAACATCAAGATGAGAATAATATCACTTCCATAGTTACTTCTACCGAGTGGACCGAATTTAGAAACAATTTGGCCCAAAGCATGTTTGATGATTGGCAAGCTTCTATTTGATCTTTATGTATTTGATCTTTATGTATTGTAGTACAATTTAATCTTTTATGTATTGTAGTACAATTTAATCTTTTGTGTATTGTAGTACAATTTAATCTATTAATGGTGCAAATTTATCGCTATTAACTTTAGTAGTACAATTTGTTCTTTAATATTAGGTATGGTGGATAAAAACAAAGGTCGTAAGTACCGAAACTGGTCAGAAGATGAAGACGCCAAACTTTTGGAGGCATTAGTGAATTTGGTAAATGTTGGAGGATATAAAGTTGATAATGGCTTCAAATGCGGGTACTTGTCGGTTCTGGAAGACGCTTTGAAAGTCTCCCTTCCTGAAAAAAAAATTAGGTAAACCACACATCGAGTCCAGAATCAAAACCATGAAAAAAGCTTGGTAAACTGTACATGATATGCTACATGGTACAAATACAAGTGGTTTTGGGTATGATAGTGTGAAGATATGTGTGACTGTGGACGATTCAGTTTGGGATGCTTACTTACAGGTACATATTAGGGATGTTTAACTTATTACCATGTTAAGAATTTATTTTAATGGTTTCTATTTTTTTTTGCAAATTTAGGTACACAAAAAGGCTGCGAAATGGAAAAACAAGCCATTTCCACATTATGAAGACATGTGTTACGTTTTCAGAAAGGATCATGCTCATGGAAATCAAGCGAGAGACTATGACGGGTTAGATGAAAATGTTGTCTTGGAAGATAGCCAGATGCCAAGTCAAGAACAACAATCTGATGAAAATGTTGTCATGGAAGACAGCCGAATGTCAAGTCAAGAGTGTACATCTCAAGGTAGTAGAAAGCACAAGAGTCGAGGTGATCCTCTTGTTGATGAAATAAAGAATGCTGTTGTCATACATGGAGATAGACTTGAAAAGCATCGAATAATTTGGTGAAAGTTGAGATGGAGATACATCAAAAGAAGTCCATTGTTGGTTCTGAACTTGCCAAGATGGATCTTACTTCAATGGAGAGGTTTACGGCATTGAGGAAAATAACACGTGATCCTGAAGTCGTGTTAAGTTTTTGGAACTATGAAGGAGAAGCTCGGGAAGAGTTTGTGAGGTATATGTTGCAATAATGACCACTTGATTTTTAATGGTTTTTACATATGTTGGTACATGATGACATGTAATTATTTTGGTGGCATGTAATTATTTTGGAACATGTATTTGAATTATGATCGATTAGTGACGATGTCATGTAAGTATTTTTGGAACAATTTCAAAATCGATCAAGTAATGTCATTTGGTTTATTATTATGTTTGGGTTGTGTATATTATAAGGTTTACACATTCAAGTATTTAATAATAATTTTATTAAAGTATTTAATGACTATTTTATTAAAGCATTTTTTGTTTAAAAAGATCAAAATTAACAAAAGGGTATTTTGGTTATTTACCCAAATTTCATTCGAATTCCAAAGCTACATTCTGTGAAGCAAACAGACAGATTCCAATTCCTTTAACAGATTCCATTCCATATTTGTCAACCAAACAGCTGGTCAAACCTGACAACATTCCATTCCAATACCTCCAAAGTCAAATTCCTTTGACAGATTCCATTTCATCCAAAAACATTCTGCGAACCGAACGCCCCCTTAGGAGATTCCTTGAGTATAAGAGCATGGGAAAAGAGCACTGAGATGAGGAAGTGTCAGGGATGGATGATACAAACATTCCAAACTTAAGCATGTAACGATCTCTACTTGGTTCTTCTTTATGAGAATTATAATCAAGTCCACCTCTGTTATGGACAGGGATCTGAGCACCAATTATCTCAGTGATCTTTGCTGAGGATTTGCACCATCCTTTAACAGTGGCTTTCTATGCCTTCAGCTCAGCGATAGCTTGTTCGCGTTCGATGCTGATTAGTTCATTTACATATACCTGATCTTTTAAACTTTCTTCTATATTAAATAGTTCTTGGATCTCTAAGTGAAATTTTTTAAGTTGTTCAGTTAAATCTAGATTTTGTTGTTTCAACTGGAGTTTTTCCATTCAGGGCATTATATAAATCAACTGTCAGAGAATCGATAGCACGACGTCTATCAGCTTTAGTGAGAACTGGATCAGAAGAGATAGATACCTGAGAGGTAGAAGATGTAGAAGAGATATAAGCGGTCTCTTCTTTTACTTCTTGGTCTGGGCCATCTGACAGAGGTTGGCCACATCTTCTTCATCAGAATCTGATTCTTCCTCAGATTCAGCCCAATCATGTTCTTCAACGATTAGACCTTTACCTTTTTGCTTGAAGTTTTTCAACTTCAGATATTTTTTTTCAGCTTTTCGTATTTTTCATCTCTGGGCTTAGAGGATGAAGAAGGTTTGAAAACTTTCTTTGACCTGCATTCACTGGCAAAATGTTCTTTCTTTTCGCAGTTATAACAGGTAGCAGTTGCCTTATCAACAAGATTTGATTTTGGCTTGTCAGTGATATCAAGAGGTTTATTTCTTCTGAAATTGCTCTTTCTTGCAAATCTCCGGAAGGAGTTTGCCAAGAGTGTTAGTTACTCATCAAATTCTGATAGATCAGTTTCTGATAAGTCATCAGAGTTTGATTCCAACTCAGTGATGGTGACAAAGGATTGCTGAGTGGGGATCATCTCTAAAGACACTAAAGCAACATGTGTGCTTTTGAAATCTTTAGAATCTTTGACAAGATTCTTCTTAAGCTGACGTGATTGCTTATTGTTGAGTAGAATGCCATAAAGAGTGCTTAAGGAAATATCTTTGAGATCCTTTGAGAGTTTAAGACACATGGTATAACTGTCCCAACTTTCAGGAAGACATTCCAAGAATTTTGTCAGGGTCTCATTATTAGAGTAGGTCCTACCTACAGTTCTTAAGTCAATTAATAAGCAATTAAAGCGTTGGTATACTTCGGACAAATATTCATTCTTACCACAAATGAAACTTTCATATTGTCTTACCAGATTTATCTTTCTGGATTCTTGTACATATTGAACATAGATTGTATCCCACATGGCTTTAGAAGTTTTTAGGTTCATTACTGAGTGATAAACTTCATCAGGTAGAGCCATAGAAATGACTGGTCTAGCCTTAGTGTCAATGGCCACCTTTTTCTTGTCTTCATCAGACCATTGAATGAGATCCTTTACAACTTGCGTTTCAGGTATGGTAGCAGTTGTAGCAGTGGTTGGAACAACAGCAACTATGACAAATGGAACATATGGTCCATTTTCAACATAATGAGGCATAGTATGGTCTATACCTTCAAGAAAGAGTATAATTCAATTTTTCCAAATACTAAAGTTATCTTTGCTAAATCGAGGAGGTGTTGCAAGAGAACCATTATCTATATAGTTTGTGTTTGTGATGTATTCCATTTGAAGAATAGCAAAGAAGAGATTTAAGCAAGATCTTGTTTATGAGATTAAACAACCTTCTTGATACAACTTGTTGGTCCCAAAGGGGTTCTACAAGGGTGAAAGTTTGTAGAAGGGGGGTTGAAAACAAACACATATTTTACTTTTCTAAATTGTTTATCGATAAATCAAAACACAATTTACAGTTTGTTGCTGAATAAGATTAAGTAAACCTAATCTAAACAAACTTGAGAATCACTAAGTTACTTGCACTAGAAATAGAAGAGAAACGATATGTAGAAGAGAAAGGATTTTTCTACGAACACTAAGAAGTTCAGGACCTTTCAAAATGAAGGATATTGCTCCTATTTATACCCTATGCATTTAATGCATTGCAGGAGCACTTTACACGTGTCAAATCTTCATTGGGCGCATGCTTATGACTTTGGTCAAAGACATGCTCTTGGCCTCAAGGTAAACAGTGTAGTTGGCAGAGTGGTTGTACGATTATGGACAAAAGCAAGTTTCCTTTTGTACGTTTGTACTTTTGTGCAAGAGGATAAGACAAACAAATCTTGAACTACAAACTTCATGATCAGCGATCGTTGATGTTGTCTTTCTTCAGTGAGGCCTGATTAAAGTCTCAGCTATCACTGAAGCCTTGTTCTTGAGTTGTCGCACGTTGTAGACTTGTCTTGGTTTCACTGAATGCCGCTTCAGATCATGAGTAGACTTGTCCTTGTTCATCAGCTTAGTCTTCGATTTAAGCGATGAACTCATTTGTCGCGAGGATTGTCTTCAGGTATTACAATAACACTTTACATATGCAATCCTTCAACGATCACTGAATAAACTCAGCTTTATGATCACTGATGGTGAAGCACTAATACATACAGATGTTAAATGCAATCTTCACTAAGTATTCTAAGCGTCGTCGTCAAATCACTAAGAGAGTTTGGATAAACACTTGTTACAGTTTGTTTAATTGGGTTTGCCCATGCATATATGTATAGCATTTTTTTCTGTTTAGTTTTGGATTTGATTTTTGTTCACGTGAATATTGGGAAGAGGTAAGAGTTCAAAGATAAAGTTTCTTGAGTTTTATAAATTGGCAAAACACCCGATAATAGTCATGGGAGTAACGGTGAAGAATATGTCGTCTCTAAGAAGGAAATCAGTCATCGGCGGCTAAAACGAAATCACTAATTTTTTCTTAGTTTGAATCTTTTTACGATTTGGTTAATTCGGTGTGTATAAATATTTCTTGTTTAACTGAATGTTTTTTCCAATGCATATATGTATAGCGTTTTTTGTTTTTGTTTGATTTTGGATTTGATTTGCGTTCAAGGGAATATGGGGAAGAGGTGGGAGTTTAAAGAGGACGTTTCTTGAGTTTCACAAATTGGCAAAACAACCGATAACAATGATGGGAGTAACCGCGAATAATACGTCGTATCTAGGAAAGAATCAAGCCATCGGTGCAATACCCGGAGTTTGTAAGTGAAATTCCCAGATTTTCTTATCATTCCCCATTTGTTTAGTTGTTTTTGTTTATCTAGAAATTAGAATATATTTGGTTATCTTTTAGGTAAGGAAAGTCTGATCATGTGAGTATGTGACACTCAGTTCTAGCCGGTGGTAGTGCCCGGCGATAGTGCCACCGGGCGTAATTTCAAGTCAGGATCGCCATCGGGAGAGAGGCATTGGTACATATTCAGCGACAGTGCCCGACAATAGTGCCACTGGGCACAATCCCTTGTCATGATAGCCCTAGAGGGACCAATCTCGGTACATTCCATGTGAGTGCCACGGGAACAATCTCTTGGTAGGGTCACCATCGGCTAGAAACCCTTGTCTCTATTTCTTTTCCACTTAGACCACCCAAATTTATCTTAAGTGCGATTTTTGAACCCATTTGTGCGATTTCTTATCTCCCTCATTCCTTCCGCATTAAATTCGTCCAAGTGGTATTCAAAAGCATTTATTAAGTGTCTCCAAACATTTATTGATGTCCAAGAGTGAAGATTTATGTTAAGATCAAAGCACAAGTTCATCTCCTACATTTCTAGGGTTTTACCAAGTATCTAGCTTTTCTCCAAAAACCTAGCAAGTGAGGTTTTAAATGTTTTGTAAAAACTAGATACATGCTAATATGACTATCTGAACATATTTCCAAGTCTATTTCAAATACTTCTGGAGACTTGCCTTTATACTTCGATTTGCTGACTTAAATGCTTATTTGAGTATGATTCCTCATATGGAATATGAGAGCCTCACCTTGAGCATTATATTCATATTAAAATGTGTCTATATGGAGTTGACCTAAGATTTTGGGTTTTGGTAGGATATTCATGATTTGTTGGGTTTGGCGACTTATTTTGTATAATTAAGCTATGGGAACAAATTTTATGGTTAAATGATTTTATGATGTGTTATATGATTTCACATATGATGGATGGATTTTTACATCACTTATGGATATATGGACTATAACACCCGTAATTTTCGGATAAGTACAGTTTCGAATCAGTGTGGAAATCGATCTTTTAAGAAAAATATGAAAAACAGGATTTTGGATTAAATCCTAGATTTTATGGTCTTGTTGGAGAGGAATTCAAATACGAGTCCAACGGTCCTTTCCGGAGCGAAAACGGAGCTAAAACGAAGAAGTTATGGCCAAAACAGTGTTTAGGAAGAAACCGGGCGACAGTGCTTGGCGCAGGTGTTGGTGCTAGTGGATCCGCGTGGAGCGTCTGATGAGCATAAATACGGGATTTTTAGCCCCAAACATCATTTCTTCATATCTCTCTCATTTCAACTTCGATTTTAGTGATTCAAGTTGCTATGGTTCCGTTTTTTGAGAGCTTTTCAAGGATCTAGAAAGAGTTTGGAATTTTATTGGAAGATTCAAGAACGTTTGGTGGTGGTAAGCTTCTCATTTCTCACTCCCAAACACCATCTCTTCTCTCCCAAATCATTTCCTCTTCTTCCCCCTCAAACCCAAACTGGTTTTGGGGCTTTTCATGGAGATTAAAGTGTTCCTTCTCCATCATATGATAGTGGTTTCATCTATGGATGCAAGAGCAAGTTTCATCTCCAACACTAGAGATTTTTTGGGTTTTCTAGGTTTTCAATAAAACCTAAGTGGTAAGTTCATTTCTTCCATTTACAAGCTTCATTATGAGTTATAAATGTTTCATTAATGATCTCCTAGTGTTTTGTTTCTCCAATTTCGGTTTGGATGATTTTGAGAAAAGTTAGGTAAAATTGAGGTTTTGGGTGTAGATGGAGATTTTGTTGGTTGATGTTTGGGAAACAATTATAAATGGTTAAATGTGGTTATTGATGGTTGGAAACTCATGGATCTAGGTCTTTGGAAGATTTGGCCTGAGGATTCGTGTCTCTTCAAATGAGCTTACGTTTGGGGAAAAATCTAGATTTAACCTAATCTAGCAAGGTGAGTTCAAGTTGCTTTGTGAAAACTTTGTATATGCCAAAATGTTATTTTTCCAGGTACTTATGTGTTTTTACATGAAAATTATCAATGGTTGAATTATTTGGTGGGTTTTGCCCCTTTGAAGTATTTATGGTTGTAAATATTGTAAAACACTTATATTTGGAGTTTTTGGGGAAATGTGATAGATAGATCATACATGGAAATCGGTTATTGATTTATGTTATAAATAGAGTCTACTTGTTATGAAAATGCATTTTGTGTATAATTTGGAAACATGCATTTAGTACATTATGGGACGATTTGGAAATGTACGGTGTGAGTCTTTTGGAAAAGAGGGTGGTCCCAACCCAAGGTTCTATTCCGGGGTTTTATGGATTTGAAATATTATTGGCAAAAGTGTGTGTTTCTACGTTTAATCTCATGTTATAACTTTTCATGAATTATCTTTTGAGTATGTTGAGTTTATGGCTCGGTATTGGATTTTGTTAAGTCTTGAGGACAATTGTCCAGATTTGATAGCTCAAAGTCGAGTTTTGATCATGATTTACGTTATTGGGGAATTGCATGTTTTGAATGCACTAGTTTATTCTTTTGGGGTCGTGTAATGTTTTAGAACCTTGTTAGCTATGGATCCATAGGTATTTGAGTTTCCCAAGTCTCGCGGGCAAGAGATCGGGATGATTGAGCTCAGTTTACGAGACGTTAGTTTCTCTTTTGTAGCACGGAATAGGCATCGGGTTCCATGATAAGTAAGGTGTGGGCCTACATGGTCGGGCGTCGTCTGATGGGCAGTAAGGTGTAATTACATATGTGCTTAGCACGGGATAGGAATCGGGTTCCATGATAAGTAAGGCATACCTATATGGTCGGGCGTCGTCTCATGGGCAAGGTGTAATCCCAAATGTGCTGTTGTGGATTTGGAGTGACCCAATGTATAGACCTGGAGTGGTTGAAGTTGGGGGCTCCCTAGTCTCGCGGGCAATAGATCTGGAGTGATTGAGCTCAGTTTACGAGAGTAATCCACGTGTGTGTTTTTTTGCATAGTAGGTGACCCGCTTTTGTGTTCCGTCACGTGCAATGTATACGGGCCTCCCCCGTCACCGAAAGGTGTTGTTTTGGGTATTTGTGTTTATCCATGTTTTCGGTGACGTATCATATTTATGTGATTTGTTTTTCACGTTATGTTAGTTATGGGTTATGATCTATCCATGTTTGGGATGTCTGGAATTATGACGATTTATTTATGAATTCAATCGTTTTGAGAATCAAATGCCATTTCACCTTTCACGTTGGTTTTGAGGATGAGTCCATTTTGAGAAATCATTTTATATTAAAGATTTCAGCACGGGGTTTGTGTGAGTTGAAAATGGGTGATTTGCATCTAAAGAAAACTCTTTTGAAATCATGACTTAAGTTACATCTCTCTCGATTTATGAATTTATATGGTCATGATAAAACTCTTGAACTCACTAGGCGTTAACCTAACCCTTTTTATTTGTCGGCATGTGCAACAGGCTCAGGTTGGGAGTAGCTTTAGCTACAATGTGAAGTAACGAGTGCTAGTAGAGTGCACGAGAGGTGATTTTGGTTTAGTGAAGTCTTCCGCACTTATTTGGGATTAGCAACTTGTATTGTGTTAAGTAACACCCGGTGTGAATTTAGTCTCTGTAATAAGACTCGAGTTATAATTGTTTGAGGGTAAATCATAGATTTTAATTGAAATGATTTTTATCCTCTTTCGGTTATTTTATTGAAATTAAAGTTAGTTGCTCGTTCCAATTTTGAGGGTGTTACATGGACATCCTCATTTGAAACTACGATTGGAATGATTCTTCAAGTAGGTATTAGGAGGGTAGAGTCTTGAGATGCTATCTGAAAGGGTTGGTGCTAAGAACCACAATGTTTGAGGTGCTACCTTAGAGGTAGGCACTAAGTGTGTGAGCCTTTAGGTGTTATTCTTAGGAATAGACACTAAGGTGAACCCGTTCTTGATGTGAAACTTGTTATAAGTCGTTGGGCATATGGACATTGTCAGGATCGAATCTTAACAAGACTAATAATACTTAGAACTCAGAATTAAAGAATCTGCGGAATAGAACTTTAATTCACACAATCAAAGAACAATATATCAGAGAACACACAGCTGTTTGTATTCACTAATTCAACTCACAAGCTTACAACCAAACCTCAATCTTGATGAACAGGCTCAATCAAGACGACTTCTACTTCTCTAGAAATAGGGTTCTAAACCTTGAGGTTAATTCTCTCTAAAACGAAACGTATTCTAAGACTCTCGTCTCGAATAGCTATCTATCACAATCTATTTATACAAAATAAGTACAAGATAACTATCAAAACAAAATTGATCTTATGAATCTTCTTTAAGCATATCTTCAATCATTCCATCTTTATCTCCAACATTCTCGCATTCCAAACTTATCACATCAGCAGTATTAACTTCATTCAGCATGAGCAGTACTAATATTCTCCAGCAGCATTAATTCATTCCAGCAGCATTAACTTGATTCAGCAGTACTAACCTTGCTTCAGCAGTATTAATCTTGACAAGCAGTACTAACTTCACTCTAGCAGTATTAATTATGCCCTGGCAGTATTAAAGTTGTTCTGGCAGTACTATCCATACTTAGCAAATCTTCAATTCCCAACAATCTCCCCCTAACTTGACTTTTCAGGTTGAGAAGTCAAGTTCTTCAGATGATGCTTCCAAAACCTAATCATGAACGCATAAATCAGGATTCAAACCCAGACTTTGATTGATAATCCTTCTCACCAAGTATCTTCCCATTTCAGAATCCTTGTTGCAAGCCAACTTAGCATGTAGCATTCCATTCAACCTTTTCTTGTTGTGTTTGTATACCACATCCACCAAATAATACTCATGGTATGTATTGTCAAGTGTGATGACATACACTCCAGAATTTTCAATAAGCATCCAGTTGGTAACAGCTTGAAATTGCCTTTCTGTCAAATACTTAACTGCTTCTGTATTGAACATTAGACACAAGAATTCAAGTACCATTTTGGTGATGGACATTCCATTCTCAGTCAGCATATTTCCATAAAGCTTCATTCCCACCTTGAACATCTCTTCCAAGTCTGATCTAGAGCACATCCTTATAAGTCTTCCCCAAGTAGAACAGACTTCAAACTTCCCATCTGCTCTTTTGATTCTAATGTACTCCTTTCTCTGCTCTATCAATGTATCCCAGAAGATGATCTCAGGAGGCATGGAACGTAATGGGTCAACTTTGATTGGATCAGTATCAACCATAGTGATATACATATCACATTGAGCATTACTAGGTTGACCTGATGGAGTTGCTACTTCTTCTTCAGCAACCTTTGTATCATCTTTCTTTTCTGAAGCATCCTTTTCTTTTTCTTCTTCTACCACTGGTTTTACCCTAGGTTTCTTGACAGATTTACCCTTGGTAGCTATAGACTTGGTTCTTGGTCTTTTGTTTGACACCATCTTGGTTCTTTTGAGTGATTTAACAGCTTCAGGAATGGTTTCAGCTGTTTCCTTTGTTTCTGCTGCTTCAGGGATGGTTTCTGCTGCCTTATGTTTTTCAGCAACATTAACCATTTCTGCTGCTTGAATGGTTTCTGCTGCTTTTTGACTAGCAGCATTAACCATTTCTGCTGCTCTATCTGTTACTGCTTCTTTTACTATCTTTGATACTGCTACTTCAACACTATTCTTCACAATCTCAAATACCTCTGCTTCAATCTCAGATTTAGTTACTGTAGATACAGATACTGCTTCCTTCTCACTTTCAGATACTGCTGCATCAACAAGACTCTTCATAATTTCAGCTACTGCTGCTTCAATCTCAAATACTGCTTCCTTCTCATTTTCTGCAGTTTCAGTTACTGCTGCTTTCTCACTTTCTGCTTCCTTTGCAACTTCAGCAACCTGCTCAGCCTCCCCCTCAACCTTATGCTCATTCTCCCCCTCAACCTTTGCATCCTCCATGTTTAGTTCAGTTTCTAACTCCCCCTTTTTGGAAGCATCAGTGGTTGATCTTCTCCTTTTCAGAACATACTGAGCTTTCTTCCTTCTTTGCAGCAGCTTGGTGATCATCTTCTTATTCTTCTCTATCTTGGTGTGTTGATAAAGAACCACCTTCTTAAGCTCATCAATTTCCTTCTGCTGATTCATGACATCAATGTTGATGTTGGCAATGGTTTCCATCAATTCCTCATAAGTATATCTATCCTCACCTGGTTTAGAAGTGTTTACCTCCCTTACAGGATCATTGGAAGTTTTAGTAGGTGTCTCTTGCCTAGCAAAAGCACAACCTACTCCCATGGTTTCTTGGCGCCTGGGTCCTCTGAATGTTTTCACATTCTGAGTTGCCGTGGGGAAGGTCTTAGTGATGTTACCACTGTCCTTCTCTTTGCTAGCAGAAGTAGTGGCAGCCTTGCAGCCCACATGCTCATCCTTCTCCTTAAAGAGCACCTTCTTGGGGTTGGGAGACACCCCTGTGGTTACCCTTTTGATATTCTCTATTGGAGAATGCTCCAATAGAGGGCTTGTAGGCTTTGGGCTATTAGGAGATACACCAAGGGAAGGAACCTTGTGTACCTTTCTTCTTTCAAACTTCTTGGTGATTTTGGGAGTGGGTCTTAAAAGAATGGACTGTGGGAGTTCTTTGGTGATGGAAGGTTGGGATTGGCCATCAGTGGGTGTGTCTAATGGGGGCCTTGACCCTGATGCCATACCTTCAGTGGTGTGGGACACAACCATCATTGTAGAGAACAATGGTGTGTCAACTCCTTCCGAGTCCCTAGGAATTCTTCTCATATTTGAGAAAACCTTCCCTTTAGGGGGTTTTGGCACATATACCTCAGCAGACTGAGGTAAATCCGTCAATTCATGGTTAACTACTTCTTGGACAAACCTGGGATACATGTAAAAGCTCTTTTTGGATTCTAGGTTTGCCACAAGATCATTAAAAATCATTGCTGAAAAATTTAACGTTCTGGCAGTGGCTAAGCAGACCAAGGCATAAGCAATGGTATTGCTAAACTCACTCCATCCAGTTGTTTTCTTTGAAATACAGTGCATAAGAGTATGAACAAGAAATCGCCATTGGGTGAAAAACTTTGACTTGTAGAATTTAAAAATTCCAATAGGACCTTCATACCCCATTTTTGGTAAGGTCGAGAAAAGTTCATCATTAGAGAGATAGGTTATACCTGAGGCATCATCTAAGTGAAGAGTGATGCGAATAATCTCCTCTGTGACCTTCAAGGGTTTGTCACAAACCCTTGTTCGAATGATTTTCTGCCCATCTTCGAATATAACAGTGGCATTCTCCCAAAATTGCTTTTGATGCTCGATATATATGGTTGGGCACACTGTTAGGGCATGAGAGATGTGTGTGGACTTGAGAAAATCCACAATATCATGAAATCCTGCGGCCTGCTTTGGCTTCTGAAGCATCGCAATCTCATTGTGCTCATCGACAAACTCCATTGTCGTCATTCTTCCTGAGGATTTGGATAGAAAACACAGAGATTCTAGGGAGAAAAGGTTAGAACGAGAAAGAGATAAATTGAATGCAAAGAGACGTTATGAACTTTGGCGGGCTGAAAGAGTATTTATAGCAGTACTAGCCCTGATTTTCTTTAAAAGAAGTATTAACGACTTAGCAGTATTAACGACTGAGCAGTATTAACTACAAGGCAGTATTAACTACACAGCAGTATTAACTACACAAGCAGTATTAACTACTAAGCAGTATTAACAACAAAGCAGTATTAACTACACATGCAGTATTAACTACTAAGCAGTATTAACTACAAAGCAGTATTAACTACACATGCAGTATTAACTACTAAGCAGTATTAACTACAAAGCAGTATTAACTACACATGCAGTATTAACTACTAAGCAGTATTAACTACAAAGCAGTATTAACTCCTAAGCAGTATTAACTACAAAGCAGTATTAACTACACATTGGCAGTAGAAAATATGTACTAGCAGTAGTAACTATGCACTGGCAGTAGTAACTATACTTACACTTTGCAGCACTTGTCAATCTGAGTCATACTGAGGTTCTGAGAAAGCTAGTTAGTAACACCAAATATACAAAGAAATACAGGTATAAAAAATTAAAAATCATGAATTTATTCAAGGTTGATCATGCCCACACTTGTTACCAAGAAAGTGAATCTACCCACATCAAAAGCTTTTGTGAATAGATCAGCAAACTGGTCATTGGTATGAACTTTAGCAACCTGTATTAATTTCTTTTCATTACAATCTCGAATAAAGTGATACCTGATCTCTATGTGCTTTGTTTTTGAGTGTTTGACTGGATTATTAACAATGCTAATAGCACTGTTGTTGTCAATGAAGATTGGAGTGTGAAGAAATGTTACCCCATAGTCCAACATCTGATTCTGAATCCACAACACCTGAGAACAGCAACTTGCAGCAGCTATATACTTAGCTTCTGTTGTAGATAAGGACATTGTGGTTTGTTTCTTACACTGCCATGATACAAGTCTTGCACCCAAAAACTGACATCCACCTGAAGTAGACTTCCTATCCATGTTAGCTCCACCTAAGTCACTGTCTGAGTATGCAAGCAAGTCAAATGAAGATTCATAAGGATACCAAAGACCTAATCTAGGTTGCCCTCTTAGGTATCTAAAAATTCTTTTGACTGCATGAAGGTGTGATTGCTTAGGTGTAACCTGAAATCTGGCACAAACACATACTGGAAACATAATGTCTGGTCTAGAGGTTGTGAGATACATGAGTGATCCAATCATAGATCTGTAATGATAGACATCCACATCCTCCCCCTCAAGATCTGCAGTGATCTGTTTGTGTGTCTCAATTGGTGTGCTTGCTGGCTTTGAGTCTGATAAACCAAACTTATCCAGGATGTCTTTCACATATTTGGATTGACATATGAAAAGCCCATTCTTCTTCTGTTTCACCTGAAGTCCAAGGAAGAAAGTAAGTTCACCCATGGAACTCATCTTGAAGCTTTTGTGCATTAACTTCTCAAAGTCTCTACACATGTGATCATTTGTGGATCCAAAGATAATGTCATCCACATAGATCTGAACAAGTAGTGTGTCTTTCTTTCTCCTCTTAATGAACAAGGTCTTGTCAATGACTCCTCTTTCAAAGTCATTTTCCAAGAGATAGGTAGACAGGGTGTCATACCATGCTCTTGGGGCTTGATGTAAACCATAAAGTGCCTTCTTCAACTTGTACACTCTGTCAGGGTGCAATGGATTCTCAAATCCAGGGGGTTGACAGACATATACTTCTTCATCAATACTTCCATACAGAAAAGCACTTTTTACATCCATTTGGTAGACCTTGAACTTCATGTATGAGGCATAGGCTAGAAATAGCCTAATTGCTTCAATCCTTGCCACTGGAGCAAAGACTTCCTCATAGTCTATGCCCTCTTCCTGAGTATACCCTTGTGCAACCAGCCTTGCTTTGTTTCTGATCACAATTCCTCTGTCATCCTTCTTGTTTCTGAAAATCCACTTGGTGCCAATTGCTCTATGACCTTTTGGAAGGTCCACCAAGTCCCAAACATCCTGTAATTTAAACTGTAGCAGCTCCTCTTGCATTGCTTCTATCCAACTTGGATCTTTCATAGCATCATAAGCCTTTTTGGGCTCAATTTGGGATAGAAAGCAAGTAAGTACAGTATTAACTGTATTCTGCTGATCTTGTAGCTCTTGAAGTCTGCTTTGATTCCTAGTCATCATGGGAGAAGCAATGTCTCCTATAACCAACTCAGGAGGATGATTTTTCTGAGTTCTTGATGGATGACCAGGTTCCTCAACTAAGTTCCCATCCAGATTTGACTCATTTAAGTCTGGATTTTCTTCAGCTTCTTCAGTCACTTCAGACTCTCTGGAATTTGGACTTGAATGCTGAGTTTCCTCTATTCTTCTCTCTTCTTCATTCTGAATGGGTTCAGCTTCCTTTTCTGGTTCACAGAAGTCAACAGGATCAATGGTAGGGAGTGGAAATATCACAGACTGAATACTGTTATCTGATGGTGGTGCATCCCTTTGTCCTGCATTTACATCACTACTGAAACCCAAAGAATTAGTGAGTGAATCAATGTCAAATAGCCAATCAGGACCTGAACCAATAGGATTTGGTGTGTTCTCATTGCATTTGACATTGTCACTTTCTTCAATTATTCTAGAAAAGGTATTAAATACTCTGTAAGCCTTACTCTGAGATGAGTAACCAACAAGAAAGCCATCATCTGCTTTGCTATCAAACTTACCTAAGTGAGATTTGGTATTGAGAATTGTACAAGGACACCCAAATGGTTTGAAAAATCCAATAAATGGTTTCTTTTTCAGAAAAAGTTCATAAGGTGTCTTGTTTTTAGGCTTTATTACCAAAACTCTGTTTTGAACATAACAAGCAGTATTAACTGCTTCTGCCCAAAAAGTAGTGGGTAGTTTTGAATCAGCTAACAGGGATCTAGCAGCCTCAATCAGTGTCCTATTCCTTCTCTCAGCAACACCATTCTGTTGTGGAATCCTAGGAGCACTGTATTGTCTCTCAATTCCTTTTTCCTCACAAAAGGTGTTTAGATCAAAGTTTTTAAATTCAGTCCCATTATCTGATCTAATGACTTTCACTTTTTGATTTGATTGGTTTTCAATTCTAAGAATAAAAGATTTGATCAGTCCACTTGTCTCATCTTTAGTTCTCAGAAAATATACCCAAGTAAATCTAGAGTAATCATCAACAATAACTAAACAGTATGACTTCTTGCCAATGCTCATGACATTTGTAGGGCCAAACAGATCCATATGCAACAACTGAAGAGGATTTGAGATAGTGTTTATCTCTTTGGACTTATGAGAAGTTTTGTGTTGTTTACCTTTGAGACATGCAACACAATGATCATCACATGAATAGACTTTTGATGGTAAACCCCTAACAAGATTATTTTTAACAAGTTTATTCATTGTTTTAAAATTCATGTGACACATCCTTCTGTGCCAAAGTGATGATTCATCTATTGAAGCTTTTGATACCAAACAATTTAGAGATGAATCAGATGAAACACTTTCTAAATCTAAACAATACACATTATCCTTTCTAGGAGTTCTCAATAGTATCATGTTTTCATCAACTACTTTGAATCCAGGAGCAAGAATAATGCATTCAGAACCAGTAAATAATATACTATGTTTCTTGTCACAGACCTGTGATACACTTAACAGGTTGTATCTCAATTGCTCAACATAGTAAACATCCTCAAATGTCATCTTACCTTTTGACACATCACCTTTACCACTTATCTTACCTCTTGCAGGATTATTTCCAAAAGCAACATGTCCTCCATCAATTCTTTTGAAATTCTTGAGGCAGGCCATGTTACCTGTCATGTGCCTGGAGCAACCACTATCAACATGCCAGATGATCTTCCCCTTGAGCTGTTGGTTGCCCTGCACATCAGATAAATCAGTTAGTTTTTATTGGGAACCCAAGCCAAAGTGGTCTTGGGTCTCCCTTGCTCATCAAAGTACTTGCACTGGGTTTTGATGAGATTTTCAAACTTAGGTACTGCAGTACTGGAGTACTTTGTCAATATGATTGGTCTAGCAGTACAAAAACTAGAAGCAGTATTAACCTTAGAAGAAGTACTAACAGTGTTAGCAGCACTAACACTGCTAGCAGCAGTATTGTTCTTAGAAGAGGTACTAACAGAGTTAGCAGCACTAACACTGCTAGCAGCAGAATTCTCTTTAAAAGAAGTACTAACAGTGTTAGCAGCACTAACACTGCTAGCAGCAGTATTGGCAGTAGTATTGCTTCTAGCAGCACTATCCTTGTCAGCAGTACTATCTGAGGTAGCAGTACTAACATTAGTGCTTTTGGGGACCCACATATTGACACATTCCTTTTCAGTATGTTTTCTCATGTGGCTTTTGGATTCAGCTTGTTTCTTAGCCACATTATTCCTTGCAGGCTTCCTATAACTAGAAGATTTTTGAAAACTTCTTTGAAAACTTTTCTTTTGGTTAATAGGATTGAAATAACAGTGTTTGGCAAGATGATTCAATTTGCCACAAATAAAACAAGGTTTTGGTCTGTTAATCCTTTGCAGATCAACTCCTTGCCTTTGTGCCCACTGGTTATTCCAATTTCTTTGATTTCCCCTCTTTTTATCATGTCTTTGGGGCTTATTCTCTTGAGATTTCTTGCAAGAACAATGTTCACAAGTATTAGAGTTCACAACAGTGGTCTGTGTATAATGAACTCCCTTTCCCTTTCCAGTCCTTTTCATCTCATTGTTCTTAACACATGGACTTACACATTCCTCATCAGATCCTTCTTTTTCAGTCTTATCCTCAACAACTACTTCATCTAATGGATCTACTTCAGTGGCTCCTTCAGGTAAGTCCTTCCTATCCTTGGTTTCTAATAGGTCTGACTTAGGAGGGATGTAGGTGTTGTTGTAGGGTGGGGGTGTGGCATTGTACCCTATGCCTGGTTTCATCTTATTGTGGATTTGAGCATTTATTATGGTGTCCATGACTTTAGAAGCACATGAAAACTTTTCTACATCAAGTTTTACTTTCTCAAGTTCCCCTTTTAATTTCTCACATTCCTCCCTAGACTCTTTCAGTTGGAACTCCAGACCATCCTTTTCCCACTTCCAGTAGTTTGTATCATATGAGTGTTGAAGTTCATTGGCTTGAAAAGCCTTAATTTGTTCTTCAAACCTCTCAACAATCAATACATAATCTCTTCTATCCTTTTCTAATCTCTTAAGGTCATCACACATTCCCTGGTTGTGATCTCTATACCTTTTCACAGTGTCTATACAAGCTTGAGAACAGAGATTAGATTTTACCTCAGTAGGAAGATCTGAGACTTCTGCCATGAGTGCATGATTCTGAATTGCCTCTTCTGCTTGATCACTCCAATCAAATCCCATTCCTTGTTGTGAAACAAGGGCTTGAATAGAGTTTATGTTTTGATTGGAGCTTCCAGCCTGAGTTTGTTGATGGCTGTTGTAAGATGTTCCACCTCTGCATTCCCTGGCAAAGTGTCCCATCTTGTGACACTTGTAGCATTCAACTTTGGACTTGTCAAATCCAGCACCATCTTCTCTTCTTTGGGAAAAGTTGTTTCTCCTTGTCCTCTTTATGAATCTCTTCACCCTCATAGACAGCATAGCCATCTGCCACTTGATATCCATCTCTTCAAGATCATCAGCATTAATCTGTTCTAAGTCATCATTAATCAATGAGGAATTAACATGACTAGAAAAGAAGGCTTCTAGTACTGAATCATTGGTCTTTTCCTGATTGACTCCTCCAGCAGCACTAACTGATTCAGGGTTAGCAGTAGAATCAGGTGATGCTGAAAGGAGTGCAGCATTATGTACATATCCAGAGGGCTTCTTTTTGGCTTCAACCTCTGCTTCAAAGACTCTAAGATCATTGTAAAGATCATCAAGCTCTTTATCTTCCAATTGGTCATTCTGTCTGAAGGACACAGTATACATTGTCCACTCTTCACCTAATGATCTTAAGAACTTTCTGTTAACATCATCAGCCTCCATCTTGACTCCTACTGTGGCCAATTCTCCAATCAGCTTATTAAATCTATCAAAAGTTTGAGTCATAGACTCATTCTTAGTAGAAGTAAAGTTTTCATACTACTGCTTGAGAATTGCCTTCTGATTCCTCTTGGTGCTTTTGGTGCCAGTGAATCTCTTTTCCAATGCATTCCACAGAATCTGAGCATCAGTGCAGTGATGAAATTGATGCTGATATTCATTGGGGATAGCCAAAAGCAGAGTGCTTAAGGCCTTCATCTCTATTTGTCTGACTTTTCTCTCTGCATCAGTCTTTGGAGGGGGTCTTTTTCCATCTGTTCCAACCTCTCCTTCAGCACATGGACCATTCTCTATAATATCCCAGATGGAATAATCAGTAAGAAGAATATACTGCTTGATTCTAATTTTCCACATGTTAAACTCATTGGGTCTGAGCATGGGAACCTTAGAAACAAGAGTACTGTTTGATTCAATAGAATTGTCCATAATAATTGTAGAATTCTAAGAAACACAAGCTCTGATACCACTTGTCAGGATCGAATCTTAACAAGACTAATAATACTTAGAACTCAGAATTAAAGAATCTGCGGAATAGAACTTTAATTCACACAATCAAAGAACAATATATCAGAGAACACACAGCTGTTTGTATTCACTAATTCAACTCACAAGCTTACAACCAAACCTCAATCTTGATGAACAGGCTCAATCAAGACGACTTCTACTTCTCTATAAATAGGGTTCTAAACCTTGAGGTTAATTCTCTCTAAAACGAAACGTATTCTAAGACTCTCGTCTCGAATAGCTATCTATCACAATCTATTTATACAAAATAAGTACAAGATAACTATCAAAACAAAATTGATCTTCTGAATCTTCTTTAAGCATATCTTCAATCATTCCATCTTTATCTCCAACATTCTCGCATTCCAAACTTATCACATCAGCAGTATTAACTTCATTCAGCATGAGCAGTACTAATATTCTCCAGCAGCATTAATTCATTCCAGCAGCATTAACTTGACTCAGCAGTACTAACCTTGCTTCAACAGTATTAATCTTGACAAGCAGTACTAACTTCACTCTAGCAGTATTAATTATGCCCTGGCAGTATTAAAGTTGTTCTGGCAGTACTATCCATACTTAGCAAATCTTCAGTTCCCAACAGACATTGAGTCTAGAAGCCCCATATGGAAACAATGGAGGTGTGACATACTTTTGTGTTCCCACAACTCTCAATGGATACGAGTCTCCCCTGTGATTTCCAAAGGATGGGTATTTGTGGTCTTATGATCAACATTAAATGTTCCTTTTGATTTGGTAATTATCATAACTTCTCTACTCAAGATTATTTATGTTTGTTCAAAATCACAAGGCTTTCTAGCCTAACACTTGTTGGGTGTCAGCATATATCTCAGGTCCTAGCAGCGAGAGTGCTTAGGTGGTCTTCTAGCCGCCTTAGTGAGCTTTGAGGGAGCATTTAGAGACACCAACTTTTGGAATGAATTTTGGTAGTTTAGGTGACAACCAATTGTAATCTTATTCTCTTATGGAATTAGATTAGGAGGTTGTTATCCTCAAACCTATTTGTTACAAATTGTAATTAATTGGTGTAGTTTAAATTCCCTTTTTTGAGAAAGCTCGTATTTTGATATTTATATACCATATTTCCATTTTTATTTGGAAAATTTTGTTGTCCCATTTTTTGGGTATTACATTCGGCAACTAAAACAAAATCAATTAATTTTCTTACTTTGAGTCTTGTTACGATTTGTTTAATTGTGTGTGTATAAATATATCTTGTTGAAATCGAATGTGTTTTTCCACACATATATGTATAGCTTTTTTTGTTTGATTTTAGATTTGAATTTTCTTCATAGAAATATGGGGAAGAGGTAGGAGTCTAAAGAGGAAGTTTCTTGAGAATTATAAATTGGCAAAACACCCGATAACAATCATGGGAGTAACGGTGAAAAATCTGTCTTCTCTAGGAAAGAAATCAAGTCATCGGCGACTAAAACGGAATTAATTATTTTTTCTTGGTTTGAATCTTGTTAAGGTTTGTTTAAGTGGGCGTGTATAAATTATCTTGTGTAATCGAATGTGTTTGTCCATGCATATATGTATAGCTTTTTGTTTGGTTTTGGATTTGATTTTTGCTCACGGGAATATGGGGAAGAGGAAGAAGTTTCTTGAGTTTTATAAATCGGCTAAACACCCGGTAACAGTTATGGGAGTAAGGGTGAAGAATTTGTCGTCTCTAGGAAAGAAATGGAGTCATCGGCAACTAAAACGGAATCAAATATTTTTTCTTAGTTTGAATCTTGTTACGGTTTCTTTAATTGGGTGTGTATAAATATATCTTGTGGTAAGCAAATGTGTTTTCCTATGTATACATGTATACTTTTTTTTTTGGTTTTGGGTTTGATTTTTGTTCACGGGAATATGGGAAAGAAGTAGGAGTTTAAAGCAGAAGTTTCTTGATTTTTAAAAATTGGTAAAACATGTCTGAAATAATTACAAAGTTCATAACGTAGTGAAAAATAAAAATGTCTCTAAGCTAACGAAGATTTTAAACCGTGACCATCTGTATAGTTTTTTCGCTTAAGAAACCTAATTCAAAGTTTCACAAAACCGACGAAATTTGTAATTTACTTATTTATTTATTAATTTTTTTTTAAAAAATGTTGATTAAATAAAAGTCAATAATGTATATGAGAAGCCATCCATAAAAGTTCACTTCGTGACGCCACATTATTGATATAGATTATGAAATCTCAATAGCGACATTTTAAAACTTTTTATTCAAGAATAGCTTATTTGTTTTATAGAACCCGGACATTCGAAAGAAAAGGGGCATCTTCAAATATATATAAATCTTAAACATACATTTTTCATTACGAAATAAAAAAAATATCAATAATTCATACATAATAACTTCTTTGAAGATTTCTATATAAATAATTATTAATAACAAAATATCAATAATTACTAATAATGTATGACTAGGTTACTTCCACAAACCACTAGTTGCCACCCCACTAGACCCTGACATATTATAGGTCCGTGATGAGATATAAAAATGAGCCTTTGATAAGTAAGATTTTTTTTTCAATATGTTGTTTTTTATCATCAGAAATAACATTGAATTCAATAAATACTAATAATTCATATAAAACTCTTTTTCCGAGAATTTCTAGACGCAAAATCAATCAATAATTATTTCTAAATTAATATTATCTATTATATCATTTTTACCTAACATCATAAATTCGTTCCACCGTCAAACACATCATATGATATACCTTTAGTATATAGACCGACATCATTTTATATCACAATGTTGACTATTCAAAATAACACTATATGCAAATTAATATAAATCGGTTGGATTTTCATATCACCTCATACTAATATTTTCACCATTTTAAACTTTTAGGGTTAATACATACTTTTACGAACCATCAATCTTAAAATCAAAAGTTCATGTTGGTTATAACTTGAGATCTTATTCTTGTTGTAGATATAAGATAATACTTAAATTATGTATTCAATATTAGGTAATCAGAAGTCCATAATATATGAAAAAACAATGTTAGTTTTGAAATCCTAAATATAGATATATGGTGGATAGTCTCATAGGGTTGATAATTTTTTCAAAAGGAATGAGCATTTTTAATATATAACAAGAAATCTACTATATTCTAATATAAATGTTTGAACCTTCATATAATGTTAAATTCTTTTTGGGTCCTATTAGATATTAAAAAAAATTGTGTCTTTTTTATTCACTAATTTTTTTGAACTATTACTATATACTTAAAAAGTTTGGGCCTCTAATTTTTGTGGGTTCTTAATATAATGTTAGATTTTTTTGGGTCCTATTAGATACTAAAAAAATTGTCTCTTTTATTAACTATTTTTTTAACTAGTACTATATACTATATAGTATATACTAAAAAAAATTGGGCCCCTCCTTTTTGTGGGCCGTTAATATTATGTTAAATCTGGGTGTGCGTCCGACCCGCCCTCCCCCTGGCACGGCCCTGCCACTAGATCATAGTTAATATATCATTATTAGATATTAAATAAACAAAATTATTCTAAGGGGTCGTTTACAAAACGCTTACCCGAGTAAGTGTTTACCAAGTACATTAGCTTACCGAATGAATATGGCAAGGACCAAGAATCTTACCCTGTAAGAGCGAAAACAAGGATCGAGAGTCGAAAACAAGGACTGATAGTCTTACCCAGTAAGTGAGTGCGACGACTTTTACCACGGTTAGCGATTAACAGCTAAATTGTTGTATACGATGTCATTTTGGTGGACTAAAATCTAACCCGGATAGTAAATGATAGTGTTGAATTTTATCGGTAACCACTTACCCGGGTAAGTGATTAGGTAAACGGCCCCTAAATCACCGATTATAAACGAAATCCTTTAATTATTTTATTCCGTGAACATATAGAAAATATTAAATAAACATAAACATATTCTTTTGTCTTAAATTTTTTACCCTTATTCTTTCTCAATTCGAATATATTCTAAAAGTATCGGAAAATGATATATTAGTCACTCTAGAATAAATATTTTATGATAATATAGTTCATTTTTCTTTCTTAATACACCTTTTGAATATTGTAAAAAAGTTTCACAAATTCACTAACACACGAATTGGATTTTGAATTATACTAAATTATCTAAATAAAAAATTATAATTATAATATATGTTATCAAATAAAAGGTAAATAAATTGAAGTTGATAAAACCGGCAAGGAATTGTCATTTTCTTAAAACCGCAAGTTTATGGCCGCTTGGTGTCATCATATTCTATTCAAACTATCGAAATATGCCAGCAGGTCCTTCAACTTAAACTACTTTAAATATTTAGAACCCAAACATCAAATTAGTCATTATTGGTCCTTCCAGCTCTTCATTCATGTCAACTTTTACCCCATTGTAAATTTAAAGTTCACTATTTGCAGTTGGTTTTACTATTATTTTTACACAAGTATTTGATAATAATGCAATGTTTTTTATTTGTTTCAAAGTAGGTACATTTTCTATTAGTGTAGCATACATAATTGCAAGAATATAAATGGATAAAGTAAAAAAAAGTTATAAGACTGATCGGATCATCCTATAAAACATAAAGAAAAACTCTAGATATTTGAGAATGTGAAAACTTTGGGTTCACCGGAAAGTTAAACCTATAAGTGAATTTCATCTTTTTTTTGAAACTTTGTATAGATTTAATAACGTAGAACTTAGCAAAAACAATATTAGCAGTTAAAAGGTGCATAGATGTGTTGCTCGTACTGAAAAACTTTAATGATCACTTGAAAATCATAACTATAACAATATAGTAAGTAACCAAGTGTAAGAAGGAGATTATTAGTAATGTTTTACAAGAGCATAATTAATATTAGATAAGATTCAACTAACTAAGGTGCTGTTCGGTTCGTTTGCTGTTAAGACCTGAATGGATATAGCTGTCTGAGTAGATATGGTTGTCTGTGTGTTAACAGATATATTGGTGTTCGGTTGTTGTAGCAAATAATGGTCTGAATGTCAGAAATGACCATTTTACCCCCAATCTTTATTTTTGTTGGATAAAACACATCATATGTATTTACATGTCAGAAAATCCAAAAACAATGATGAAAATACATATAAAAATTCATATCAATGGAGAAAATTCATATACATCATATGGGTTTTCATATCTGAAAATCGAAAACAAAAGAGAACTTGCAGGTGAACTCCATTCTACACAAATCTTGCAGGTGAACTCCGTTCTACACAAATACAAAACAATGGAGAAAGTCCATATACACAAATCCAATACAGTGGAGAAAATGGCATCAAAATCAAATCTTGCAGGTGAACTCCATTCTACATTCCTTGGAGATAAAGTGCAGATGGAGAAAAGGGAAACCCCAAACTTATGCAGAAGTAGAACAATAGAACCCAGGGGCTTCAATAATTCTTCGACGGGAAAGGAGAAACCACGAACAAATCGACGGAGATAGAGAGGAGATCCAGGAACATATCTACTAGAGAACAAATCGATGGTGATAGAGAGGAGAATCCAGGGTCAATTTGGCTGACGAGTTCTTCGATTAGAAAGGAGAATCCATGAACAAATCGATGGAGATAGAGAGGAGGATATAGGAATAGATCTGCTAGAGAACAATCGATTGCGATATATAGAGAGGAGAATCAAAGAACGATTTGGCCGACGGTGCTTCAAACGGTGGGTGACGACGGGATTAGGTCGAGATGGTGGAGACGACGTGTTTTGAGAGAAGAAGAGTGCGTATAGTCTTTCTTCCAGAGGTGGGTTATGATGGGGGGGGGGGGTATTGATGGAAAATGGGTGGCTGAATGGGGACCAGTGCTATTTTCTAGCTGACCGAATAAGCCATCATTTTAGCCATTCAGTCATAACCGAACACCTTTGTATGGCGGACCGAATAAGCCATGCTGGTTATTCAATCCATTAAGCCACAACCGAACAGCCCCTAAGGGTTCCTATGATCAATTATAGATTACCGATTGTCGATGATCATAGTGGATAAATGTTATCTAGTAATCTTATAAAGACCCAAGATGTATTAGTGTCAAGGTATTTTAGTATTTACTAAATCTGGTTGAGGTACACTTGCCTACGAGTTTGTTGTTGACCTCAATCATGTCAACACCATTATTTACTAGGTGATACAGACTAAGAATGTGACTTTCTTTGAGAGAATTTCTGCAATATTTAGAATCAATTCAAGTGTTCTTGACACCATGACTCACTCCCTTGGCATATTTCTTGCAATATATATTTACAACGTTTTATATAATTAGACTATAGATGGTCGATAAAGATACATGTATGTTTCTTTGTATATGTAGATGTCCATACCCTTTTATGTTATCATTTTCACATATCTAAAGACCATTGTTTCTCAAATCGTAAGAACGTTACGTCATATTAACAGAACATCTCTGTTGATCCAAACCCTTCAGTGATTTGATAATGACTTTCTGAATTACTTAGTGAAAATTGTAAGTAAACAATTTGTATTAATGTTTTGTCATCTAAGAAAATATACTAAGTCTGTTTAGTATGGCTGATGGGAAACATGCACTTTAATTTATACTTCAGCGATGCATGTACATCAGTGAGCCCTGAGCCTGTTCAGTCTCATCGATGATCGATGATAGTTCCATTTGTAATTGTTTACTTATGATCCCTAAAGACAAGATTCGCGACAACTTAGTTCAAAGCTGAAATCGAAGACCAAGCTGACGAACGAGTGACTAAGCCTACTAGTGATCTGATGCGGATATCAGCGAAGCCAAGACTTGTCCATTCCATGCGAAGTTTCAAGTAGAAGACTTCAGCAAACACTGAACTTATCAATCGCTGATAAAGATCTATTCAGCGATCGCTGATCATGAAGCCTGCTCTACAAGTAACTTTTGTCTTATCTCCTTGCACGCCTTTTTGTACGATTTGTCAGAAGGACATCCCTTTGTCTAGGATCGTACAAACCACTCTGCCAACTACATGTTCATCATGCGGCCAAGAAGGGATGTTTGCTAAAGTCAAATCCATGCAACCAACCAGACGCTGCCACGTGTAAAGTTGTAATGACTAGCATTTAGTGCGTGCACTATAAATAAGAAACCCTACTTCATTCGTGAAGAAGCTCTTCCTCGCTGAACTACTTAGTGCAAGAAAATCTTTCCTTAGGTTTTCTTAATTTCTCTCTATTCTTTCTAGTGCAAGAAATCTGTGTGATTCTCTAGTTTGTTTAGATTAGGTTTTATACTTGATCTTATTCCGCAACAAACTATAAGTTGTTTGATTATATCAATAAACAATTTTAAAGATAAAAATCTGTATTTGTATTCAACCCTCCCTTCTACAAACTTGTATAACCCTTCGGGACCAACAAGTGGTATCAGAGCAGATTGAACAAACAATCGTCAGAGAAGTCTCTTAGTGGACTGAAGAAGACAAGAAGAAAGTGGCCATCAACACCAAGGCCAGATCTATCATCTCCATGACTCTTCCTGATGAAGTCTACCATTCCATCATGAATCTAAATAGCTCAAAGGCCATGTGGGACACTATATGTGTTCAATATGAAGTTACAACTGAAGTCCAGGACTCTAGAAGAATAAACCTGGTAAGGCAGTATGAAAGTTTCATTTTGGATTTTTAATGGAGGTCAGCTTCTTCTCAGGGAGTTTGTCTCTCCCTGTTTCCCATACATACTGCATTGCATCAAAGAATGCAATGAGTGCTTCTCTATCAGTTGGGTTCTTGGGATTAGGCAGAGGAACGAAACATTTTTCCTTTGTATTACCAGGGAGGTTGAGGGCAGACCTGATAGAGCCGAGACTAATCTTGGAGCCACCATGTTCGGTGTCGAAGAGGATGACATTGATTTTCTTTTTGGGGTCTTTGGTGGAGGTTATCTGAGCTCTTCTCGTAGTATACCAGAACTGAGCTAGAAGGTGCCTGTGAGCAGGAGGTCTGGTGGTCGACAGCCGTCGATAGAGGGCAGGTCTGAAGGAAATTGACAGCTTCGCTCAGATGTGTGATCTGCTTCCTTGGAGGAAAGTTGAAGAGGGCATAGGGATTGTTTCCCTGAAAAGTCACTTGCTCTATTTTGAAGTTGACATGAGGCGCTTTGATGAGTTCAATACTTTCGGAGGTAGTAGGAGACTGAGCAGTGGTAGCTTTAGTAGATGCCATTTCTGTTTACAACATATAAACATGAAGAAGATAAAGAGAAGTTCTTGAAGTGAATAAAAGTCCAAAAATAAGGGTTTTTAGGGTTTTGCACATTCCATTTAGAGAAAGAATAGGAGATTAGGGTTTTTCTAGTTTTGAACAAAAATGAAAAACATAGTGAATGTTCTTGTTTTCCAGTTTCCTTTGAAGGAAGGGATTCTGGAAAAACATATGAAATGTCAAGTTTAAGATTTTTATTTTAAACTCGAAGACCAATTTGAAAAACAGATTGTGTTTATAAAACCATGAAGAAAAATGATTTCATTTTTAGAAAGTTAGTTTGTTTGATCTTTTAGAACCAAGAATAAGATCGAAAATAAGTTTGTTTAAAGGAAAATAACAGAAATATTAACCTTTAGCGTTGAAGAAGATGAAGATGAACAGTTTCTAGAGAAAATAAGTTCAAATGCAACAGTGTTCTTGCTCGAGAGAGATGATGTTCGCGTAAAAGGTAAAAATATAAACTCAAATGGGTTTATATAGTGAGAGTAGAGAGAGAAAAACTATGAGCGGGAAAGTTTTTCATGATGACACGGACACGTCCCTTGAATTTGATTGGACAAGGAAAACGAAACGGGCGAACGTGTCAGAGAAAAGAGTGCCATGGTCTATCTGTTGTGATGACGTCACTAACGTCCTTTCACATCTTAAGGTGTCTCTGAGGATTTGGAAAACTCAGGGACAATTTGAAAACGTGAAGCACTGATTAGAAGTGTCAGTGTTATTTAGAAATTTCAAATGAACCACTGAAAGGAAGAGATATTCAGCGATGCAATTTGTTTAAAAATCTTGCATTCATAGGCGAACGTCAGCGAGTAAGAGAGAACATACCTTGATATCAGCGAATCAATTTTATTGAGAGAGAGGGTGATTAATAGAGTTATACAAATTCAATGTATCACTGATCAAATGTGAACCGCTAAAGATTTTACTCTTCTAGGTTCAGCATTCCAAGCTCGCTGATGAGAAAGTTCAATCTTGTCTCATCAAGAGGTTTGGTGAACAGATCAGCTAACTGAAAGTCAGTTGGGATAAAATGAAGTTCTATATCACCATTCATCACATGATCTCTGATAAAATCATACCTGATTTTGATGTGTTTGGTCTTTGAGTGTAACGTTGGATTGTTGGTTATAGCGATGGCACTAGTGCTGTCGCAATAGATTGGAATTTTGGAGAGCTGAAGGTCATAGTCCAGTAGTTGATTTTTCATCAACAAGACATGAGAACAATAGCTTCCAGCGGCTACATATTCAGTTTCAGCGGTTAAGGTGGACACTGAGTTTTTCTTTTTACTTGTCCAACTCACCAGCTTTCCACCAGGAGCTGACAGCCTCCTGTGGTGCTTTTCCTATCCAATTTACATCCTGCAAAATCACTATCTGAATAGGTGATTAGATCAAACCCTGAGTCTTTGGGATACCAAACACCTAGGTTAGGAGTACCCTTAAGGTATCAAAAGATTCGCTTTACAGTGATTAAGTGAGATTCCTTAGGTTCGGCTTGATATCGTGCACACAAACAGGTTGCGTACATAATATCAGGTCGACTAGCTGTAAGATACAAAAGAGAGCCGATCATCCCACGGTACGCTGTGACAGTAACAGGTTTTACTGAAGGATCCTTGTTTAGTGTCAGCGGCAGTGCCATAGGGGTTTTCATAGCTGAGCTCTGAGTTAAATTAAATTTTTTCATCATATCTTTAACATATTTTCCTTGGTGAATAAAAGTTCCTTTTTCATTCTGCTTGATTTGAAGATCAAGAAAATAGGTTAGCTCACCCATCATACTCATTTTATATTCAACTTTCATTCTTTCAGCGAAACGAGTACATAGATCAGGGTTAGTGGAACCAAATATAATATCATCGACATATATTTAAACAAGAATAATATAACCTTTTACTTTCCTGAAAAATAGAGTTTTATCGATTTTACCTCGCTCAAAATTTTCAATATGGAGATAAGAAGAAAGAGTGTCATACCATGCACGAGGAGCTTGCTTTAAGCCGTAAAGTGCCTTATCCAGTTTATAAACATAACCTGGATGCTTAGGATCTGAGAATCCTGGAGGTTGTTCCACGTAGATTTCTTCGTTCATCTTTCCATTGAGGAACGCTGATTTAACATCCATTTGATAAACCTTGAAGTCTTTGTGTACATCGTAAGCTAAGAATAGATGAATGGCTTCTAGTCTTGCCACTGGGGCGAATGTTTCATCGTAATCTATACCTTCCTCTTGTCTGTACCCCTGAGCAACAAGACGAGCCTTGTTGCGGGTTACAGTTCCATGTTCATCCAAGTTGTTTCGATAGACCCATTTAGTGCCTATCACTGACTTATCGGATGGTCGTGGAACGAGGTTCCAAACTTTGTTTTCTTTGGAATTCTGTCAGCTCTTCTTGCATAGCGCTGACCCAGTTTGGATCTCTGAGGGCGTCATCTGTTTTATTTGGTTATATCAGAGAAATAAAGTTAACAAATAAACAAATATTACCTGCACTTCGTCGAGTCTGAATACCAGCGTTTGGATCACCAAGAATTTGATCAATAGGGTGATTAATAGTCCATCGATGAGCTAGAGCATAAGTCACTGAATCAATCTGAACTTCTGGAGGAGCTAAAGATGAGGCTTCAGCAACTTCTGGTATATCAGCTAAGAGAGGAAGAGATTCAGTTGTCACTTCATTCACCGATTGCTGAGAAGTAGATGGTATGTCTGAGGTAGAAGGTTCAGAAGCAGGCATAGTATTGAGAGGAATAGCTGAGACCCATGAGGATTCAGCTTCACTTGTCTGCCTGCTTGGGATGATAATAGGATCATCATCTTCAGCGGTATGAGTATGAGTTGGAGGGATAGGAGCATCTTCTGAATCACCAAGATGAGAAAACATCCATTGATTCAGTTCTTCAGTATCAGCAGAAGGTCTAGAGTTCGCTGAACGGGATTCGTCAAAAGTGACGTGGATTGTTTCTTCTACAGTTTGTCTTCTTTCATTGAAGACTCTGAAGGCTTTAGAGACTGAAGAATATCCAAGAAAAATTCCATCATCAGTCTTAGGATCAAACTTTCCAAGAGCATCTCTGTTGTTCAGTATGAAACACTGACATCCAAAGATGTGAAGAAAGCTAATTGAAGTCTTTCTCCCATGGAAAAGTTCATAGGCTGTCTTCTCGAATCTTCTGATCAGCGACCTGTTTTGAGTAAAACAAGCAGTGTTGACAGCTTCTGCCCAAAACTGAGTAGGTAGATAAGAATCGCTGAGCATTGAACGTGTGGCTTCGATGATAGTTCGATTTCTTCTTTCAGCGACCCCATTTTGTTGTGGTGTTCTCACCGAGGAAAAGTTGTGAGAAATACCCTTGCTTTCAAAGAAGGAATCAAGCGAACTATTTTTGATTGCAGTACCATGATCACTCCTTATAGAGTGAACGGTCATGTTGTTCAGGACTTCCATTTTCCTGACGAAAGTGATGAGTTCTTCAGGGGTGTCACTCTTGGAACGGAGAAACATTACCCAGGTATAGCGAGAGAATTCATCAACTATGACCAATGTATATTTCTTTCCAGCGATGGATTGTTTGTTAACAAGGCCAAACAAATCCATATGGAGAAGTTGTAGAGGAGATGACACTGAGGAAACTTGCTTAGATTTGAAGCTTGCCTTGGTTTGTTTCCCTTTCTCACACGCTGAACATAGAGACTCCTTAGCGTATGAGTGTTGCGGTAGACCAGTAGCCAATTCTTTTGAAGAAAGAGTATTTAGTGTCTTGAAGTTTAGATGGGAGAGCCTCTTATGCCATAGCCAGTAGACATCAGATGAGGCTTTTGAGAAGAAACAGGACATCTCAGTGGTTGTAGAGTCCATGTTTATAACGTAAACATTTTCCATATGGTATCCGCTGAGAGATATCTTCTCCTTTTTGTCAGTGACAAAGCAGGATTCCTTAGTGAAAATCACTTTGTTATCCTTGTCACACAGCTGACTGATGCTTAGAAGATTATGCTTCAGTCCTTCAACATATGCGACTCTTCTGAAGGTTGTTGTACCATTAGAGAGTACACCAAACCCTCGGGTATAGCCTTTTCCGTTTCCACCGAAGGTCACTGAGGGACCCTTCTCTTCCTTATACTCAATGAGCAGGTTTTTCCTTCCAGTCATGTATCTAGAGCATCCGCTATCGAGATACCAGATACCCATCTTAATCTGCAAACAAAGGAAGATTAGTTTGACTTGGGCACCCATTTCACCATGGGCCCACACTTGTCAGTGGTGGTAGAGGAAGTGGAAGGTTCAGCAATCTTCGCAGCATTTGAAGATTCAGCTTCCGAACTAGTCTGATTCACCTTAACTTGATTTACACCATGATTGGTCTTCTTTGCCTTTGGGGATTGATCTTCACCTTAGCTAATTTTTCAGCTTTCGTGGCTGTGGGGCACTTACTAGCAATGTGATCGGTAAGTCCACAGTGATAACATTTCCTATAGCTAAAATTAGCTTTAGGACCATTTGCATGCTTAGCCGAGATTTTTAAATGAGCAGGGCCAGCACCAAGTATACCTTTGGCATTGGAAATGGGAGGAACAATCAGTTCTTCAGATTTCTTACCAATTATATCCACTCTGATTATAGGAGTAGATCGCTGAACGAATCCATGGATCTTGTTATTAGAAGTAGAGGGATAATTCACTGAAGCTTTAGAAGCATTCAGCTTAGGTACAAAGGTACCCTTCTGAGGTTTTTGGTTGAAAACCTTTTCTTTTCCTTTACCTTTAGAGATTAAGGTAGGTTTTTCCTCAGGGATGGGGTTTTTAGAAGAGGAACACTGAGATGAGGAGGTGTCAGGGACTGAGGATACGAACGTTCCAAATTTGAGCATGGAACGATCAGTGGTTGGTTCTAAAATATCAGCTTTATAACCAAGTCCACTCTTATCACTCAGGGGAATCCGAGACTTTATAATCTCAGTGATCGTTGTTGAGGATTTACACCATCCTTCAACAGTAGCCTTTTTAGCTTTTAATGCAACGATAGCTTCTTCACGCTTAATTTTGACTATCTGATTTTTATGGACCTGATCTTTTAAATCTTATTCAATTTTAGAAAGCTTTTCTATTTGAAGGTGACAGTTTCTAAGCTGTTCATCGAGGTCAAGGTTTTGATTTTCAACTATGGTCTTGCCATTCATGGCATCATATAAATTTACAGTCAGAAGTTCGATTTTCCGAAGACTATCAGCTTCATTAATATCTGAAATATTAGTAAAGAAGGAAGTTGATACCTTAGAGGTAAAAGATGAAGTAGAGGGAATTTCAGAATTTTCTTCCTCTTCCTCTATTTTGGCCATGAGGCAGAGATTGGCCTCATCATCATCTTCAGAGTCAGATGATTCTTCAGTGTCAGAGGCAACCCAGTCGAAGTCAGCGACTAAGCCTTTGCCTTTCTTCTTAAAGCTTTTCAGCTTTGAATATTTTTCTTTCAGCTTCTTGTACTTGTCATCTCTAGCCCTGGGGTTAGAGGATTTCTTGTAGGAAGAAGATGAGGGTTTGTAGACTTTCTTAGACCTGCATTCACTAGCAAAGTGTCCTACTTTTTCACAGTTAAAGCAGGTAGCAGTTGCCTTATCAACAGGGGTTGATGATTTTGGCTTGTTAGTAAGCGCAAGAGGTTTATTTCTTCTGAAGTTACTCTTTCTGGAGAGTCTCCTGAATGTATTAGTCAGGAGTGCCAGAGATTCATCAAGATCTAAAGGATCAACATCTGATGAGCATTCAGAGTTAGTTTCCAACTCAGTGATCGTGATAGTTAATCGCTGAGTGGAAGGTGACTCTGAGAGTAAAGCAACATGTGTGCTTTTGGAATCTTTTACAAGATTCTTCTTCAGATGACACGACTGCTCATGATTGAGCATAGTGCCAAATACGGTAGAGAGAGTCATAGATTTTAGATCCTTTGATAGCTTGACACACATTGAATAATTGTCCTAGCTTTCAGGTATACATTCTAGAAACTTTGTCAGGATCTCAAAGTTAGAATATTCCTTACCAACAGTGTTGATCCAAACCCTCAGTGATTTGATAATGACCCTCTCTTATATACTTAGTGAAAATTGTAAGTAAACAATATGTATCAGAGTTTCACTATCGCTGATACGTACTAAGATCTTCCAGTACCGCTGATAGGAACTCTCGCTCTTTAGATTAAACATTCAGCGAAACTGTTCACCATAATACTCTGAGTCTGTTCAGTACTTATGGTGATCGCTGATAAGTTAGTTGTTTACTTATGATCCCTGAAGACAAGTTTCACGTCAACATAGGTTCTACGCTGAAGTCGAAGATCAAGCTCAAGAACCAGCGACAAGTCGCCTAATGAACTGATGCGGATCAGCGAAGACTCAGATTTGTCCACTCAACGTGAAGTATCAAGTACAAGACTTCAGCTATCGCTGAACTCTATCATTCGCTGATGAAGAATGATAGATCGCTGAATCATCGAAAAGCTAATCATGAGGTCTTCCGTACAAAGTACTTTTTGTCTCATCCACCCTTGCACTACTCCGTACGATATGTCAGAATTGAACCTCCTTATTGTCTGAAATCGTACAACCACTCTGATACTACACTGCTCAAACATGCGGCTACTAAGGTTGTCAACAAATGTCAATGACATGCAACCAATCAGCTGCTGCCACGTGTAAAGTGTAAACTGCAATGCATTAAATGCATGCAGTATATAAGAAGAAGAACTCACTTCATTTTGAAGTAACTTGCTAACTCTGGACAAGTTCATCCTTCTTATCTTGAGATAGGTTATTATTAGTAATTTCCTTCTCCTTCTTAGTGCAAGAAACTTAGTGTTCCAACTTGTTTAGATATAAGATTTATCCTTAATCTTGTTTCCGCAACAAGCTGTAAATTGTTAATGATTTATCAATAAACAATTTAGAAAAGTAAAATCTGTGTGTTTGTATAACCCTTCGGGACCAACAAGTGGTATTAGAGCAGATTTGTTTAAACTCATAAACAAGATCTAATCTATACTAAGATTTCTCTTCCTTGCTATTTCTGAAAATGGCCACCAACACAAACACAAACTATATAGACAATGGTTCTCTTGCAAAACCCCCTAGATTCTCCAGAGATAATTTTAATCTATGGAAAAATAGGATGACTCTCTTCCTAGAAGGTGTAGACCCTACTATGCCTTATTATCTTGAAACGGACCATTTATTCCTGTAAGAATTGATGCCGTAGTACCTGCCGCTGAGAATAGACCTGCTATTCCAGAAAGGCTGGTACCCAAAGATGTTCATACGTGGACTGACGAAGATAAGAAGAAAGTGGCTATCGACACAAAAGCCAGATCCATACTATCCATGGCTCTTCCTGACGAAGTCTACCATTCCGTCGTGAACGTGAAATCCTCAAAAGCCATGTGGGACACAATATGTGTTCAGTATGAAGGTACTGCTGAAGTCCAGGACACTCGAAAGATCAACTTGGTATGACAGTATGAAAGTTTCATTTGTGGTAAGAATGAGACTCTCTCTGAAGTTCACCAACGTTTTAATTTGCTTAATAATAGATCTGAAAACTGTTGGTAAGGAATATTCTAACTTTGAAGTGCTGCCAAAGTTTCTAGAATGTTTACCTGAAAGCTGGGACAGTTATTCTATGTGTCTCAAGCTGTCAAAAGATCTAAGATCAATGAATCTTGCTACCTTATATGGCACAATGCTGAATCATGAGCAATCAAGCCATCTTAAGAAGAATCTTGTAAAAGATTCCAAAAGCACCCCTGTTGCTTTAATCTCAGAGGAACCTTCCACTCAGCGACCCTCGGTCACTATCACTGAGTTAGAGAGTAAGTCTGAAAGGTCATCAGATTCTGACTCTTCAGATGATGATGAATCTTTGGCTCTCCTAACTAAAAAGTTCAGGAGATTCGCCAAAAAGAAAATGTTCAGAAAGAACAAACCTCTTTCTATAACTGTTAAGCCAAGATCACCAGCTACTGTTGATAAGGCTACTGCTACTTGTTTTAACTGCGAAAAGATTGGACATTTCGCTAACGAGTGCAGGTCTAAGAAAGTATCGAGAAACTCAGTGTTTCCCAAGAAATCTTTTATTCCAAGGAATAAAGATGACAAATATTCTAAGCTGAAAGAAAAATATGCAAAGCTGAAAAGCTTCAAGAAGAAAGGCAAAGGCCTGATGGTTTATGATTCGGCTGCTTCAGAAGAAGAAGAATCATCATCTGACTCTGAAGATGATGAAGCCAATCTCTATCTTATGGCAAAGATTGAGGATGAGGAAGAAAGTTCAGACATTCCCTCTACTTCAACCTCTGCTATTCAGGTATCACCTTCCTTCTTTACAAATATTTCAAATATTGATGAAGCTGATAGTCTCCGCAAAATCGATCTCTTGACTAGAAGCTTATATGAAGCCATGAATGGCAAAACTATAGATGAAAACCAAAACCTTGATCTCGCTGAACAACTTAAAAACTGTCACCTTCAAATAGAAAAGCTTTCTAAAATTGAAGAAGTTTTTAAAGATCAAGTGCATTTAAATCAGCTAGTCAAAATCGAACGAGCTGAAGCTATCGCTGCTTTGAAAGCTGAAAAGGCTACTGTTGAAGGATGGTGTAAATCTTCAACAAAGAACACTGAGATAATTAAGTCTCAGATACCCCTGAGTGATAAACGTGGTCTTGGTTACAAATATGAAACTCAAGAACCAACCACTGATCGTTCCATACTCTTATTTGGAACTTTCGTATCCTCACTGACTGACACTTCATCCTCTCAGTGTTCGTCCTCCAGACCGCCTATCCCTGAGGAAATCTCTGCCTCTTCAAAAGGTAAAGAGAAAATGGTTTATCCAAAACCTACCTCTGTCTTTAAAGATAAAGGTAAAGGAATTGCGTTGAACCAAAATCCTCAGAAGGGTACCTTAGCACCAAAGCTGAATGCTTCTAAAGCTTTAGTGATTTATTCCTCTGGATCAAGAAATCAGATCTCTGGATCTACTCAGCGTGGGTCTATTCAGCGATCTACTCCTAGACTCAGAGTGGATGTCCTTGGTAAGAAATCTGAAGAACCAAGTGTTCCTCCCATTTCTAAAGCCAAACGCTTATTTGGTGCTGGTCCTTCTAATTCAAAATCTAAAACTCAGCATTCAAATAGTCCTAGAACTATTTTTAGTTATAGGAAATGTTATCACTGTGGACTCACTGATCATATTGCTAGTAAGTGCTCCACAGCCACCAAAGCTTATAAGATAGCTAAGGTGAAGATTGCCCCCAAGGCAAAGAAGACCACTGATGTTAAGAAATTAACCAAAGTGAAGACTAACAAAGCTGAATCTTCAAATGCTGCGAAGATTGCTGAACCTTCCATTCCAACTGCTTCCACTGACAAACGTGTACACATGGTTAAGTGGGTACCCAAGAAAAACTAATCTTCCTTTGTGATGCAGGTTCAGAAGGGTATCTGGTATCTCGATAGCGGATGCTCTAGACACATGACTGGAAAGAAAAGCCTGCTCGCTGAATACAAGGAAGAGAAGGGTCCCTCTGTGAATTTCGGTGGAAATGGAAAAGGACATACCCGAGGGTTTGGTGTACTCTCTAATGGTACAACCACCTTCAGAAGAGTCGCATATGTTGAAGGGCTGAAGCATAATCTGTTAAGCATCAGTCAGCTTTGCGACAAGGATAACAAAGTAATCTTTACCAAGGAATCCTGCTTTGTCACTGACAAAAAGGAGAAGATAGCTCTCAGCGGTTATCGTTTGGAAAATGTTTATGTAATAAACATGGACTCAACAACCACTGAGAACTCCTGTTTCTTCTCAAAAGCCTCATCTGATGTCAACTGGCTATGGCATAAGAGGCTCTCTCATCTAAATTTCAAGACACTGAACTCTCTTTCTTCAAAAGAGTTAGTTGCTGGTCTACCTCAACACTCATATGCCAAAGAGTCTTTATGTTCAGCATGTGAGAAAGGGAAGCAGACCAAAGCAAGCTTTAAATCAAAGCAAGTCTCCTCAGTGTCATCTCCTCTACAACTACTCCATGTGGATTTGTTTGTTCCTGTTAACAAACAATCCATCGCTGGAAAGAAATATACACTGGTCATAGTTGATGAATTCTCTCGTTATACATGGGTTATGTTTCTCCGTTCCAAGAGTGACACCCCTGAAGAACTCATCACCTTTGTTCGAAAGATGGAAACCCTGAACAATTTGACCGTTCGCTCAATAAGGAGTGATCATGGGACTGAATTCAAAAACAGTTCTCTTGATTCCTTCTTTGAGAGCAAGGGTATTTCTCACAACGTTTCTTCAGTGAGAACACCACAACAAAATGGAGTCGCTGAAAGAAGAAATAGAACAATAATTGAAGCTGCACGTTCAATGCCCAGCGATTCTCACCTGCCTACTCAGTTTTGGGCATAAGCTGTCAACATTGCTTGTTTTACGCAAAACAGGTCACTGATAGTCAAAAGATTCAATAAAACAGCCTATGAACTATTTCATGGGAGAAAGCCTTCAAGCAGCTTTCTTCACATCTTTGGATGTCAGTGTTTCATACTGAACAACAGAGATGCCCTTGGAAAGTTTGATCCTAAGGCTGATGATGGAATCTTTCTTGGATACTCCTCAGTTTCCAAAGCCTTCAACGTCTTTAATCGAAGAAGACAAACTGTTGAAGAAACAATTCACGTCACGTTTGACGAGTCCCGTTCAGCGAACTCTAAACCGTTCGCTGATACTGAAGAACTGAATCAATGGATGTTTTCTCATCATGGTGATTCAGAAGATATTCCCACTCCTCGTGCTCACACAGTTGAAGATGATGGTCCAACTATCATTCCAAATATGCAGAATAATGAAGCTGAAACATCATGGGTCTCAGTTGTTCCTATAAACACTATACCTGCTTCTGAAACCAATATCTCAGATATTCCATCCACTTCTCAGCAATCAGTGAATATAATGACAACTGCATCCATTCCTCTCTTGGCTGATACTCCAGACGTCGCTGAAGCTTCATCTTCAGCTCCTCCAGTTCAGGTTGGGTCAGCGTCTCACGCTCCGGCTCAGCGATGGACTATAAATCACCCAATTGATCAAATTCTTGGTGATCCAAACACTGGTATTCAGACTCGACGAAGTGCAGGTAATATTTGTTTATTTGTAAATTTTATTTCACTAACTGAACCAAAGAAAGTAGATGACGCCCTCAAAGATCCAAACTGGGTCAGCGCCATGCAAGAAGAGCGGACAGAATTCGAAAGAAACAAAGTTTGGAAACTTGTTCGAAGACCAACTGACAAAACAGTGATAGGCGCTAAATGGGTCTATCGAAACAAGTTGGACGAACACGGAACTGTAACCCGCAACAAGGCTCGTCTTGTTGCTCAGGGATACAGACAAGAGGAAGGCATAGATTATGACGAAACATTTGCTCCAGTAGCAAGATTAGAATCTATTCGTCCATTCTTAGCATACGCTGTACACAAAGACTTCAAAGTATATCAGATGGATGTTAAGTCAGCGTTTCTAAATGGAAAGCTGAATGAAGAAGTCTATGTGGAACAACCTCCAGGATTCTCAGATCCTAAGCATCCAGGTTATGTTTATAAACTGGATAAGGCACTTTATGGCTTAAAGCAAGCTCCACGTGCATGGTATGACACTCTTTCTACTTATCTCCATATTGAAAAATTTGAGCAAGGCAAAATAGACAAAACTCTATTTTTCAGGAAAGTAAAAGGTCATATCATTCTTGTTCAAATATATGTTGATGATATTATATTTGGCTCGACTAACCCTGATCTCTGTACTCGTTTCGCTGATAGAATGAAAGATGAGTATAAAATGAGCATGATGGGTGAACTAACATATTTCCTTGGTCTACAGATAAAACAAAATGAAAAAGGAACTTTCATTAATCAGGGAAAGTATGTTAAAGATATGCTGAAAAAATTCGACTTAACTGAAAGTTCAGCTATGAAAACCCCTATGGCACCACCACTGACACTTGATAAGGACACTAAGGGTGTTCCTGTCAATGTCACGCTGTACCGTGGGATGATCGGCTCACTATTGTATCTTACAGCTAGCCGACCCGATATTATGTTTGCAACATGCTTGTGTGCACGATATCAAGCTGAACCTAAGATATCTCATATGAAAGCTTAAAAGCGAATTTTTCGATATCTTAAGGGTACAACGAATCTAGGTCTTTGGTATGCCAAAGACTCAGGATTCGATTTAATCGCCTATTCAGATAGTGATTTTGCAGGTTGCAGAATGGATAGGAAAAGCACCACAGGAGGATGTCAGCTCCTGGGTGGGAAGCTGGTAAGTTGGACAAGTAAAAAGCAAAACTCAGTGTCCACTTCCACAGCTGAAGCTGAGTATGTAGCCGCTGGAAGCTGTTGTTCTCAGGTCTTGTGGATGAGAAATCAACTACTGGACTATGACCTTCAACTCTCTAATATTCCAATCTATTGCGACAGCACAAGTGCCATCGCTATAGCTAATAATCCAGTGCTACACTCAAAGACAAAACACATCAAAATCAGGTATCACTTTATCAGAGATCATGTGATAAATGGTGATATAGAACTTCACTTTATCCCAATTGATTATCAGTTAGCTGATCTGTTCACCAAACCTCTTGATGAGACAAGATTCAACTTTCTCATCAGCGAGCTTGGAATGCTGAACTTTGAAGGACAAAATCTTCACCAGTTCACATTTGATCAGCGATAGGATAAAATCAACTTGTATAACCCATTCTATCCTCCTCTCTATCCTGATTCGCTGATATCAAGGTATGTTTTTCTCTCTAACAAATCGCATGTAAATGCAAGATTTCAAAACAAATCTCATCGCTGAATATCTTTTCCTTATCAGCGATACTTTGAAATTTCTTAAAACCAACTGATATTTCTATTCAGTGCTTCATGTTTTCAAAAGTGTCCCTGAGTTTTTCAAAACCTCAGAGACAACCAAGAATATGAAAGGACAGTTGTGACGTCATTACAACGGATAAACCCATACACGTTCTTCTTTCTGACACGTTTGCACGTTTCGTTTACTTGCCAATCAAATGCAAACACGTGTCCGTGTCATGATGAAAATCTTTTCCCGCTCAAGATTTTCTCTTTCTAAAATCTCTCTATATAAACAAATTCTTCGTTTATATTTTTCTCTTACGCGAACTTCTCCTCCAAGCAAAGAAATAATTCACTGTTGCATTTGGCTTTCGATTTTCCTAGAACAACTGTTCATCTTCTTCAAACATCAAAGGTTAATATGTTCTTATTATTTACCAAATGCAAATAAAATCATTTTCTTTCATGGTTTTATGAACACAACCATTTCATGGTTGTTCTTCAAGTTTAAATGCAAAAATCTTAAACTTGTTCTTCACACATTCGTTTTTCCAGAATCCCTATCTTCAAAGGAAACTGGAAAACAAGATTTTTATTGGGTTTGAAATTTCGTTTAAAAAAAAAAACCCTAATCTTCATTAAGACATTTTGTCTGAATGAAATGGACAAAATTCGAACCATCTTATTGGAAAATCTTTCCACATTAAGATTATTCTTATTTGTTAATCCTTTGGTTGAACTGATAATACAGAGAATGGCATCTTCTGACATTCCCAATAAAACCAACGCTGAAAACACTTCTGCTGATGACACTGCTGAGGAAATGGACATATTCAAGGCTCCTCAAGTCAAATTTGCCCTTGACAAACTGGATTGGACTAAGGTGAACAACCTCTATGCGTTTCTCGAGTTTCCTCCTCGAAAGCAAGTCACACATCTAGCTGATGCTGCGAACTTCCTAAAGAATTGCTGCATCTCCACAGCCCTGACCATAACACCTCCTGCACATCAGCTTTTGCTCTCACAATTTTGGTACTCAGCTAGACACTCTCAGCTACCCTCAGCCAAATACCCCTCCAAAACAATCGATTGCATCCTCTGCGATATCGAATATGGCACCATGAAGATTACCCCTGCCATAATTCGCAAAGCTCTCAGCCTTCCCATCGCCACCAAGGAAAAACCCTCTGTTCCCCTCTCTGACCCCAAGAAAAACTCAGACAGGGAAGCCATCATTGCATTTTTCGATGCAATGGGCTATGTATGGGAAATCGGCAGAGACATGAAGCCCGAGAAGAAGCTGACGATTATCAAGAAATCGAAAATGCCCAGCGAGATGAATTTCATCTCCGCCCATTTGATCAGCTGCATGACTGCCAAGTGCGGCTCCTCTGACCAAGCCACGAAGCCTCAGCAAGCAATGGGATATGCTTTGCTGAAAGGTCTCAACATAGACTGGGCATCGATTATCTATGATGACCTGGTTCTCAGAGTGGACACCGTCGCTGACAGACCTCCATGGGTTCCATATCCTCGGTTCATCAGCGCTATTTTACAAAGAGGCCTGAAAGATAGCTACCCAAAAGAGGGTGACCTGAAACTCTCTCAAGTCGGCCCTAAAATAATCGACTTCAAACCAGTGGCGAATGAGGTACGTCTTTCTACACTCTTGACTCTTCTTAACCCTACTACTTCTTCTACTTCTGCAGCTCCTTCAGCGGACAAACCCACCGCTGATACCCCAGCTGCTACCTCCATTCCTTTTAAAAGGAAACATTCTGACACCCACCTTGGTTCCAAAAGAACTAAGAAGACCAAGGAGCAACCCAAGCAATCTCCTGCTAAAAACTCCTCAGCTCCTCCTATTGAGCTGAAGGAAAGTTCAGTGGTACGCTCTGCCACACCTGAACAAGCCATCCCTTTAATCCCGACCTCAGCATCTCCAAACGTTGAGGTTACAAACTTGGAAACTATCCAACCTCCCTCAGTCTCTCAAAAGACTGATGAAGTGATTCTCAGCGATTCCAACGCTGAACTCGGTAACCAACCTCCTTTCTTACCCCTCGCTTCTCCCTCCACTCATTTGAACCCCACTCCAGTTATCACAGCTGCACCTGTCATTCCTCCAGGAGCTAAAGGAACGACGGAAGTAGGACCTGCAGAGTTGTCCATACGTCCACGTACTCTCGTTGACGATATGGAACTTTACTCAGGAACCCGTGATTTTGATGAATTCACCAATCCTCCTGCAGGTACTCACCAATCCCTATACACTGTTACTAAACCCCAAACTTCTGAGCTTTCCTCTGTTCACAAGTTTTTATATGTTACAGGTCCTAATTTAAGAGACATCAACACGTCTCTGAAGACAATAGAGACAACGCTGACTGGTCTCACGTCTACTCTTTCCGGCAACTCTTCAGCTGTAACAACTGCTGGAGAAAATCTCTTAAAACTTACAACCGAAGTCGGAAAGAATGCCTCCAAAGCTGACATGGAGAAGGTTGATCAATCATTGAGCAACTTTGCCAAATTTCTCGCTGACATCTACACAGGCTACCTCGACATCAAGAAATATGTAGACACCATGTCCAGCGAAGTCACAACGCTGAAGACATCGGTTGGCACACTCGAAGGTGATATGTCTGCTGTAAAGACTGATGTCAGTTCAGTAAAAACTGATATGAGTTCTGTGAAGACTGATGTCAACACAATGAAGAATGACATCTCTTCAATTCAGAACTTGTTGAAGCAGATTCTGACCAACACGACCGCCCCTGCACCTGCCCCTGCACCTCCATCTTTTACTACGGCGGATCGTGCTGAACTTGTGAAGATCAATCCTGGTATTTCTGACATGGAAAACAGATTAACAATGATTGAAATGTATATAGGGATCCCTGGCCAAGAAGACAGGGAAACCACACAAGCTGCTGAATCTTCTCATTCCTCCCCCAGTCATCATGATAAAGAGGGGGAGAAGAGCGCTGAAGACCTCTCCAAGAGCGCTGAAGACCTCTCCAAAAGCGCTGAAGACCTCTCCAAAAGCGCTGAAGACCTTTCCCATGATGAATCTATCAGGGGAGAGAAGACTGAAGATCTTACCTTCACTGAAGAGGGTGAGAAGACAATTGAAGCTGAAGCAGCCGCTGGACCTCAGGGAGATGAAAACCCTGAGGGAACCGAGAAGCTCGCCTCTGTATCTGAGGGGGAGTAAATAGAAGAAGAAGCTGAAGAAACTGAGTCTGAAGCTGAAGATGAAGAAGCCATCGATTTGTCTGATGTTGAACCATCCTCTTCTCCAAAGAATGATGATGACGAAGATGACGATGATGATGATTCTTTTATCGTCAAGCCTGCTCAGAGAACTAAAGCTCTTAAAGGGATTCTGATAAATGAACCTTCAGGGGAGCGGACAAAGACAAAGCCATCAGCATCTGAAGCTGACAAAGGCAAAGGAAAAGGTGTCGCTGAAGATGAAAATCTGATGATCTTGCTTAACAAGCCGGTTTGTCAGGTACATTAATCTTACACAACATCCCTCCTCTATACACTTTATCAGTTCTCTACCTCCGCAAACCTATATACACAATCCCATTCTTTTCATCTCTGTTCTACCCATGTTCTTACTTGTAAGATCGTTGCGTTTCAGCTAGTCCTCTCCCCTGTTTGAGGATATCGCTGAAGTTCCTACAGCTGCGACTTCAACAACAATCCCAGCTCTCAACGCTGAAGAAATAATCCCAGTCTTGGACTTGATCTCTGAGACTGATGAACCTGAAGAACAGACTCTCTCTCACAAAAACAGACCTTCCTTGGCTCCTCAAAAGCTAAGTGAAGAGGATCAAGAAAAGAGAGATGCAATGATCAAGAGACTCGAAGATCAGCGAATCATTCTGAAGCGTGATCAACTTCCTTCCGTTCCTCCAAAGTTCAGAGTTTCCTAAAAGGAATACAAGGAACACCTCAGAGTTGAACGCTTAATCGCTGAAAGAAATGAAGCTGAAGAAAAAGATAGAGAATACGCCATCAAGCTTACTCAACGATCAATAAAAGACCCCAAGCTGAAAAGAGTTCCCATTGATGTTCAACGTCAGCTATGGGATGTTGCTCAAAAGATCGTTAGAGAAAAGACTAAGGTCTCTGACACGACCTTGGAATGGGCTAAACAAATGCTGACCTATCGATCTAGACCATCCAAAATCCTCAAAGCAAACATCAGAGGAAAACTGTACGCCGACGTTCCTGTTGTTGAAGTGGATGTCTACAGAGATGACAAAACCAAGCAAACTTTCTATGCTGCTACCTTAGAAAAGTCTGGTCTCTCTGAATGGTTAGAAACAAAATTAGCCATTCAGGGATCGCGCTCAAAGTACAAAAGCCACGTCGAGAAGATCTTAAACAAACAGATCGACCTGCTTTCTTCTGCTGTGGATATTCCTCCTCTTCCTCAACAAAGAAAAGTCTCTGCTAAGAAAAGGAAAGTCTCTGATTCAGGTCCTCCTATACGGAATGAAACGGGTATTGGTTTCTCTCGTGTTGAAGTTCTTGGCCCTGATGCTGATCTCTCAGCGTTTGACACCTCCCTACCACCTGGAGAAACTTTCATTCCTGGCACAGTTGTAAGTGATCCATATGGTATATTCTTTCTAGACTACGATGGAAACCATCACTTTCAACGTATCTCTGAGCTCCACCTCGCTCCCATCGAACAACTCAGAGATCTCTTATACTGGTGTGAAGTCAGACGCGACATCAAAGCTAGACACCTGAAGCCCTTGATTTTTGAAGAAGCTCTGAAGAAAAAGAATCAAGGAGTAGATGTCCCTAATTGGATGATTGCCACATCAATGACCCTTGATGAACAACTCGTTAAGGAAGAACCTTTTGACGGATAGGATCGCCTTGAAATTCTTTCTATCCTTATCTGTCTACATCTTTTGTACTTGTAATTTTATTCGCTGTACTTTAATTTTTCCACTTCCCTCTGTAATCTTAACAAAGTTTAAAGAAAAATTCCAGCGAACGTACTTTACTCCATCAGTACAGAAAAGATCCCAGAAAACAGTAAAAGGGACAAATATTTTATGAGTTCTTTTTATCTTTATGTTTTCATTATATATCAATTTTCTCTATTGCAATCTCATAATCAAATAGGGGGAGATTGTTGATCCAAACCCTCAGTGATTTGATAATGACCCTCTCTTATATACTTAGTGAAAATTGTAAATAAACAATATGTATCAGAGTTTCACTGTCGCTGATAAGTACTAAGATCTTCCAGTACCGCTAATAGGAACTCTCGCTCTTTAGATTAAACATTCAGCGAAACTGTTCACCATAATACTCTGAGTCTGTTCAGTACTTATGGTGATCGCTGATAAGTTAGTTGTTTACTTATGATCCCTGAAGACAAGTTTCACGTCAACATAGGTTCTACGCTGAATTCGAAGATCAAGCTCAAGAACCAGCGACAAGTCTCCTAATGAACTGACGCGGATCAGCGAAGACTCAGATTTGTCCACTCAACGTGAAGTATCAAGTACAAGACTTCAGCTATCGCTAAACTCTATCATTCGCTGATGAAGAATGATAGATCGTTGAATCATCGAAAAGCTGATCATGAAGTCTTCCGTACAAAGTGCTTTTTGTCTCATCCACCCTTGCACGACTCCGTACGATATGTCATAATAGAACCTCCTTATTGTTTGAAATCGTACAACCACTCTGATACTACACTGTTCAAACATGCGGCTACTAAGGTTGTCAACAAAGGTCAATGACATGCAACCAATCAGCTGCTGCCACGTGTAAAGTGTAAACTGCAATGCATTAAATGCATGCAGTATATAAGAAGAAGAACTCACTTCATTTTGAAGTAACTTGCTAACTTTGGACAAGTTCATCCTTCTTTTCTTGAGATAGGTTATTATTAGTAATTTCCTTCTCCTTCTTAGTGCAAGAAACTTAGTGTTCCAACTTGTTTAGATTTAGGATTTATCCTTAATCTTGATTCCGCAACAAGCTGTAAATTGTTAATGATTTATCAATAAACAATTTAGAAAAGTAAAATCTGGGTGTTTGTATTCAACCCCCCCCCCCCTTCTACAAACTTGTATAACCCTTCGGGACCAACAAACGGTTTTTAGGTCAATAATTAAACAGTTAAACTGCTGATGTAGTTCAGTGACAGATTCATTCTTACCACAAACGAAGCTTTCGTACTGTCTTACCAGTTAGATTTTTCTTGAGTCCTGGACTTCAGAAGTACCTTCATATTGAACACAGATTGTGTCCCACATGGCTTTGGAGGTTTTCAGGTTCATGACGGAATGGTAGACATCGTCAGGAAGAGCCATAGAGATGATTGATCTGGCCGAAGTGTCGATAGCCACCTTCTTCTTGTCTTCATCAGTCCAAGTGTGAACTTTCCTAGGAATGATTCTTTCAGGAATGGCAGCTCTAGTGGCAGTGCCTGGAACTTCAGGATCAATCCTAACAGGGATATATAGACCATTTTCGATGTAATAAGGCATAGTAGGGTCTACACCTTCCAAGAAGAGCATCATCCTATTTTTTCACAGATTAAAGTTATCTCTGGAAAATCTAGGGGGTTTTGGAAGAGAACCATTGTCAATATAGTTTGTGTTTGTGTTGGTAGCCATTATGAGAAATAGCAAGGAAGAGAAAAGATTAGTATAAGTAAGATCTTGTTTATGAGATTAAACAATCTGCTCTGATACCACTTGTTGGTCCCGGAGTGTTATACAAGTTTGTAGAAGGGGGGGTTGAATACAAACACACACAAATTTTACTTTTCTAAATTGTTTATTGATATGTATCAAACAATTTACAACTTGTTGCGGAACAAGATTAAGGAATAAACCTAATCTAAACAAGTTAAGAGAATCACTAAGATTTCTTACACTAGAAATAAGAAAGAAAGAAGATAAGAATAATAAGGATAATATTCTAACATACAGAATAGTGAGAAGAAGGAAATGACCGAGCTCTTCATTTCTGAAGTAGGATTTCCTTTATATACTGCATGCATTTAATGCACAACAGTATCACTTTACACGTGGCCGCAGCTGATTGGTTGCATGGTTTGACCTTGATAGACAACCTAGTAGTCGCATGATGAATAGTGTAGAATCAGAGTTGGGTGTACGATTCTGGACAAAAGGGATGTCCGTTCTGACAGATCGTACGGAGACGTGCAAGGGGATAAGACAAAAGTAACTTGTAGAAGAAGACTTCATGATCAGCATTCGCTGAATAAATCTTTATCAGCGAGTGATAAAGTTCAGCGTTCGCTGAAATCTTCTACTTGAAACTTCACGTTGAGTGGACAGGTCTTGGCTTCACTGATATCCGCATCAGTTCATTAGTAGACTTGTCGCTGGTTCTTTGGCTTGATCTTCGACTTCAGCGTAGAACATAGTTGACGTGAAACTTATATTCAGGGATCATATGTAAACAACATATTTTATCAGCGATCATCAGTGAGACTGAACAGACTCAGGGCTCATTGATGAATAGTATCGCTGAATGTATGAATCAAATAACGAGAGTTCCTATCAGCGGTACTGTAACAGTCTTAGTACTTATCAGCGATAGTGAAACTCTAATACATATTGTCTACTTACAATTTTCACTAAGTGTTTCTCAGAGAGTCATTATCAAATCACTGAGGGTTTGGATCAACAGAGTGATGTTTCTCCATGCTAAGAGTGACACCTCAGAAGAACTCATATTTTTTTTCAGGAAAATGGAAGTCCTGAACAACCTCATTGTTCGCTCAATAAGGAGTGATCATGGGACTGAATTCAAAAACAGTTCCCTTGATAACTTCTTTAAGAGTAAGGGTATTTATCATAACTTTTCCTCAGTGAGAACACCACAACAAAATGGCGTCGCTGAAAGAAGAAACCGAACGATCATCGAAGCTGCTCGTTCAATGCTCAACGATTCTCATCTTCCAACTCAATTCTGGGCAGAAGTTGTCAACACTGCATGTTTCACGCAGAATAGATCACTGATTGTCAAGAGATTCAACAAGACTGCGTATGAACTTTTTCATGAAACAAAACCATCTATCATCTTTCTTCACATCTTTGGTTATCAGTGCTTCATCTTAAACAACAGAGATGCTCTTGGAAAGTTTGATCCCAAAGCTGACGACGAAATATTTCTTGGATATTCTTCTATATCCAAAGCCTTCAGAGTCTTCAACAAACGAAGACAAACTGTAGAAGAAAACTATTCATGTCACCTATGACGAATTCCGTTCAGCGAACTCTAGACCTTCTGCTGACAACGAAGAACTTAATCAGTGGATGTTTTCTCACTTTGGGGATTCAGAAGCTAATCTTAACCCTGACCCTCAGGTCAACAATCCAACCGCTGATGATGATCCTGTCATCATTCCATGTATGCAGACAAGTGAAGCTGATTCCTCATCTTAGGTTTTAGCTGTTCCCATTAACACTATGTCTGCTTCTATTTATCTTGCCTGAATTACCTGAAATCGCTGAAGCCTCTTCTTCACATCCAGTAGTTCACTCTGAGTCAGCGGATCATGCTCCTGCTCAGCGATGGACTATAAATCACCCCATTGATCAAATTCTTGGTGATCCAAACGCAGGTGTTCAGACTCGATGTAGTGCATGTAACATTTGTTTATATATTAATTTTATTTCACTGATTGAACCAAAGAAGGTTGATGATGCCCTCAGAGATCCGAACTGGATCAGCACTATGCAAGAAGAGCTGACTGAATTCGAAAGAAACAAAGTTTGGAATCTTGTTCCATCTAACAAGTCAGTAATAGGCACTAAGTGGGTCTATCGAAATAAGTTAGATGAACATGGCACTGTAACCCGCAACAAAGCTCATCTAGTTGCTCAGGGATACAGACAAGATGAAGGAATAGACTATGATGAAACGTTTGCCCTTGTGGCAAGACTCAAAACTATTCGTCTGTTTCTTGCCTCTGCTGTTCACAGAGACTTCAAAGTTTTTCAAATGGATGTTAAGTCAGCGTTTCTCAATGGAAGGCTGAATGAAGAAGTATATGTCGAACAACCACCAAGATTCTCATATTCTAAGCATCTAGGTTATGTCTATAAGCTGGATAAGGCACTCTATTGTCTAAAACAAGTACCACGTGCATGGTATGACACTCTATCCTCTTGTCTCCTTATTGAAAAATTTGAGCGTGGTAAAATCGACAACACTCTATTTTTCAGGAAAGTAAAAGGTCATATTATTCTTGTTCAAATATATGTTGGTGACATTATATTTGGTTCTACTAACCCTTCTCTATGTACTCGTTTCGCTGAAAGAATGAAATCTGAATATAAAATGAGTATGATGGGTGAACTGACTTACTTCTTTAGACTCCAAATCAAGCAGAATGATAAGGGTACATTTATCCACCAAGGTAAGTATGTTAAAGATATGCTAAAAAATCGATTTAACTCAAAGCTCATCTATGAAAACCCTTATGGCACCTCCACTGACACTTAACAAAGATCCTTCAGGGAAGCCAGTTAATGTCACTGCCTACAGAGGGATGATCGTCTCTCTTCTTTATTTTACAGCTAGTCGTCCTGATAATATGTATGCTACTTGTTTATGTGCACGATATCAATCTGAACAAGAATCACATCTGATTGCAATAAAGAGAATTTTCAGATATCTGAAGGGTACACCCAACCTAGGTCTTTGGTATCCTAAAGACTCAGGGTTCGATCTAACTGCCTATTCAGATAGTGACTTTGTAGGTTGCAAACCGGATAGAAAAAGCACCATAGGAGGCTGTCAACTTCTGGGTGGAAAGCTGGTAAGTTGGACAAGTAATAAGCATAGTTCGGTGTCCACTTCTACCGCTAAAGCTGAGTATATAGCTGCTGGAAGCTGTTGTGCTCAGGTCTTATGGATGAGAAATCAACTATTAGACTACGACCTTCAGCTCTCCAAAACTCCAATCTATTGCGACAGCACCAGTGCCATCGCAAATAGAAAATAATCCAGTACTACACTCAAAGACCAAACACATCGAAATCAGATATCATTTTATCATAGATCATGTAATGAATGGTGATATAGAACTTCACTTTATCCCAACTAACTTTCAGTTAGATGATCTTTTCACCAAACCTCTTGATGAGACAAGATTCAACTTTCGCATCAGCGAGCTTGGCATGCTGAACCTTGAAGATTAATTCTTCAGTGGTTACGCATTAGGTCAGTGATAAAGGAAATTATATCTCCTTATTTGTAAACCAATCTCTGAACAAACTGGTTCGCTGATTCCAAGGTGTGTTTTTCTATTCCCTTTCACCGAAGTTTACTTCAGTATGCTGTGTTTCAAAACAAAATTGATCGATGAATATTTTTCCTTCAGTGATTCTTTTGAAATAACAATGCTCACTGATATTTCTTATCAGTGACTCTTCTTTTTAAAATCCTCTCTGATGTTTTTCAAAACCTTCAGGGAAACGTTTTTGAAAGTGAAAAGACACTTTTCTATGTGACGTCATCAAACGGATAAACCCTGGCATGACTTTTTTTCTGACACATTCGCCCGTTTCGAACTCTTGACCAATAAGCTTCGTGAGACGTGTCTGTGTCATGATGAGTACTTTTTCCCTCTCATCACTTTCTCTCTCTACTCTCACTCTATAAACACTACATGTTTATATTTTTTTCTTTTACGCTCTCAAACTTTCTAAAAGCAGAAAGAAATTCCTAAGCATTTGTGTTCTTGGATTTGTGATTTTGAAACATGTTACTCGAATCTTCAACCTTCACTCAAATAGGTTCATATCTTCTTCTCATTAAATCTTCTATTACTTGTTTTCTAATCTCATTTCTTGTTTTGATCTTATTTCTTGATACTTTGTATCAAAACAAACGTTTTTCAAACATATGATCCTCTTCTTCATGATCTAAACTTGAAATATAGTTTTTTTTGAGTTTAAAATAAAAATCTTAAACTTAAATATTCATACGTTTTTCCAGAATCCCTTTCCTTAAAAGGAAACTGGAAAACATTGTTTTTCACTAGTTTAAATTCTTCTAAAACTAGAAAACCATCATTTTATTGTTTCTCCCCTAAAAAGGAAATTGTAAAACCCTAAAATCTTCAAAACCTTATTTTGGATAAAACATTTCCATTTTAAGAAGTTCATCTTTTTCTTCTCTACCTTTTTTTCTAAACAGAAATGGCCTCAAACGTTGCTGCTACCAACACTGCTACCGTCTTAACAAGGGCTGATAATCTGAAGTGTGAGCTGACCCAAATAGTCCTAGCAACAAAGAACTCTTATGCCCTGCTGGAATTCCAAAAGAAAATGCCAGCCCCACATCTCATTGACGCTGTCAACTTCATCAATACATGCCCCTTAGCCACTGTTATGACCATCACATCCCCTGCACACCGCAACCTCCTATAACAATTCCGGTACACTGCTCATCGTACCACTGCCATCTCCAAGCAAACTGGAAAGGAATACTTAGTGATTGGGTTTCAAACCGAACTGGGTAAAGGAGTTATTTCTCCTTCAGCCATCCTCCAGGCACTGAACCCAGTGCCTTCCTGGCAGTACCAAGACAAAACCTTTCGTCCCTCTCACTGACCCAAACCCCACTGAAGGTGAAACAGAACTGATCGCCTTCCTCGACCTCATAAACTACTCATTGGACAAAACCCGCAGCATGGAGGATGACAAGAAACTCACAAAGGTCTTTAAGAACAAGATGCCTGTTGAGTTAAACTTTATCTTCGACCACATAATAAGATGCATGACGGCCAAAATGGGCTACACAGACTAAGAGGCCAAGACTCAGGTCGCCATGCCATACGCATTGCTGAAAGGGATGAATGTGGACCTTGCCCGCATCATCTTTGAAGACCTGATGGACCGGGTCGAGAAGCTTGAGAGATCCTTCACTATTCCCTACCTGTGTTTTCTCAGCGCCATTCTTCAAATGCTTCTAGGGAGCAACTACCCAACAAACGGAGATTACAAACTCTCTCAGGTTGGTCCTAAGGTGCCTGATTTCAAACTCATCCAGGGCAAGGTAAGTCTTTCTACTCTTCTCTCTCTTCTATGCCCATACTTCTTCTCCTTCTGCAGCTACCTCGTCAGCGGCACAACCCCCCGATGCAACCCAGGCTGCAACCACTACCTCCTCTAAAAAGTGGAAACAATCTACTATCCCCCTTGGCATCCATAAGTCCAAGAAGACCATCATGGAGAAACCTCAGCCCTCACAGGCTCAAGACTCAATGTTGGCCTCTTCATATGCCACGCTTGATGGTTTCGTGGTTACCTCCTCTACAACTGCAACAACCACCTCATCAACCACTCCAGAGAATCAAGTCTCTGAAGCTTCTATGGAATCTGCCCCAACATCTTCAGCGCCTCAATGCACTGAAGAGGTCTTCATCGGCATCTCCGACGCTGAATATGTTGCCCCACTCTTCTCAACCACTGCTTCTTCATCTTCTTTTGTCTTCTCCACCTTCAGCATTGCACCAACAATTCCATCACTCCCACTGATGGATATAAGCGTTGCCACTCTACAAAGCATGATCCGGCGAAATTTCACAGGACCTGTAGGATCCTCTACAGCAATCCCTGCTCGTTCTTTTGAAAACGACATGGAACATTGGGGAGGAAATCGCGACTTCAGTGCCTTCTCCAACCCAAATCCTACAGGTATCCAAACACAATTTGTACCTGTTAGGGTCATTTATTGTTGAATTAAAGTTCAAGGGTATGTATTGTATTTCTTTAATTTGGGCTTAGTTAGTGAACGGGCCGTGGGCTTGTTAACCATGGGCCCGTCATATAAATAGTTTCCTTGCCTTTGTTTTTGAGGCTAAGTCATTCATTATTGCTTTCCTATTCATATTGTAAATACTCTCAATTATTGAAAGCTAATAGGGATGACCAGTTGAAATCATAATCACTGTTTTATATCTATTGATTTCATTGTTCGTTGCACGGATCTGAGACTATCAATTGGTATCAGAGCAGACGGACAAAATCGATTCAAAGTGTTCATAGTGAATTCTGGTAAGTTTTCTATTTTTTCACGTCTGTGTTCTTATTTGAAAATCAATTCTTTGATTTTGGTAAAATTGATCGATTTCGTTTATTGGGTATTGTTAGTATCATTGCGAGTAGTGATTCTGCAAGTTTTCATAATCTATTTCGATCGTTTGAGTGGTTATTAAGCAAATTAAAAGTCAAAAGTTTTGAGTGTGTTCTTGAGAAAAATCATATTTTAGCCATCAAAACTTGTTGTTTTTGCTTTAAAATCGATTTGGGTAGTGTTATTTTTGTGTTTGGTAGTGTTTCAAATCTTCCAGGAACGTTTTTTAGCAACCCTAGTCGATTCCCAATCGATTTGAAAAGGCCAGCCGCTGTTTCCGGATAACAGCCGCCCTTTTCGGATACTTGCAGCGGTTTCCGGACATTCGCATTCCATCTTTCCGGGTACGTCCAATCTTTCCGGGTAAGTCTTTTAAACTCTAACATTTCCGGGTATATTAGTTTCGAAAACCCAAAGTTTCCGGTAACCAATCTTCTCGGACATTCCTGCATCCGGAAAGCGTTTCATTCGGAACCAATTTCTTCCGGTAAGCATTCTATCCGGACACCTCGTTTACCCGGTAAGTTTCGTATCTTTAAGTTCATCCGGAAACTTTTCGCATCCGGTAAGTTTTATTTTTATTGATTTTACCCGATAACTATTGTTTTCCGGTAACCCTTGTGTTATCCGGAAACCTTAAGCTATCCGGACTCTTTGTGTTATCCGGATTCTTCTGAATTTTTTGAACTGTTTACACCTAATCTGATCCGGACACTTCCAGATCAGACATCTCATCCGGATTCCTATCCGGTAAATTCATTCCAGTCGAATTCTTACCTGTTTCTAGTTTAAATCAGTCGTAGAACCTGCGTTAGGATATCACTCATAGTGCCTTGCGTTAGGTTTTTCACGTAGAATCGATCACTTCGTCTGACGATCATTCCAATGCAAACGAAAGATGTCTTCATGCGACGCTCTTGCAATTGGTACCGACTCCAAACCACCTTGCCTCTACCAATGTGATTACAACCAATGGAGGGACAGGTTCAAAATCTTCATAGAGTCGAAAGACAACTTCGAGTACATTTGGCGAGCATTAGAAAATGGGCCTATTCCAGAACCAATGAAGGACGTTCCACTAGCTCAAGAAGGTGGGAAGACACTCTATGTGAAAAAGACTCTGTAAGTCCCGTAATCATCACTGATAATCAAGATTCAATATAGAATGAACATTCAAGATCGTATTCACAGCAACTGGTCATATGAATTATTAACAATCTGTGAATTACAAGATATTACAATGAGTTTCTCTCTAAATGGTTTTGTCTATCAAAATCTCTTCTTACAAATGAAGCCCAAGACACTTATTTATAGTGTCTAATTACATGACATGGGCCCAAGGCCATTTAACTCCCATTAAACTCCCAAAGCCCAAAAGACCTACAAAGCTAATTACAACACATTTGACTTTTCTTGACTTTACACGGACTTTATAAAACTTTCTATATAATTGGGGCTTTCTAGACCCAACAGACTCTCTCCGACATGACCGACGACGAGAAGGGCATGATCGAGGGAGAAAAGCATGCCAAGCGGTATCTTGTTCAAGCTATCCCCAACACGATCTATAATGCCATCGACAACTACAAAGATACATCAAAGGGTATGTGGGATCAAGTGGAGAAGATGATGCGTGGAAGCAAAGTTGGGAATCAATTGAAGATCAACAGCGCCATCACCAAGTTCGACGGATTCAAACAACGCACCGGCGAATCCCTATCCGAGACCTATGAACGTTTTTGTCTCCTTCTCAACGAACTTAACAAGAACCACATAACTCGCTCCAACACGGAAAACGCGCTCAAGTTTCTCAACAACCTGTTGCCAGAATGGAAGACATTTGCATCTCATGTCAATTACAACAACTTGATAGAGAAAGTTAGCATTCACGAACTCTAGGAGACGCTTCTTCAAGATGAAGATGAGGTAATGGAACTCCTGAATGAGAAGAAGATTGCTTCCAAACCAGTCGTTGATCCTATAGCACTTATGTCCTCTAAACAAGGGAAATCTTCAAGCCGTCACTCCAAATGTTCTCAAAAGCAAAGCTCTTCTGAATCAGAACCTGAAGAAAAGGAAGATAGTGAGTCTGATGATGAAGTTTCTGATTTCAAGAAAGCGATAGCCCTTCTTTCCAAATCATTTCAACAACAAAAGTTCTATAAGAAGCCATCGTCCAATAATCAGCGCTACTCCACCTCTTCCAACAAGCGCCACGATTATAAGGACAGGTATGAAGGAAAGAAGAAGAAGAAGACCGATGAGCAAGATCTGTCTGAGAAGAAGGAGAAGACGGAGAAAGATGACAGTAAGAAGAAAGATGAGCCCGTGACCTGTTACAACTGCGGAAAGCTTGGTCACTTTGCAAAAGATTGTCATAAGCCTGTTGTCAAGAATACTCACTACTATAAGGCAAAGCTCGCATTGGCTGAGCAAAAGGAAGCTGGAATAGCTCTATTTGTGGAAGACGACTACTGGTTGGGTCGTTCTAATGCTGAAAGCGATTCTGAAGGTGCTAATGCTTTCATGGGATATCACTCTCCGGCCGATGAAGAAAAGTCAAGTCAGGTATGTGAATCTAACCAACAAGAGTTCTTAAATTAAATGCAATCACTTGTTGAACAGGCAAATTCCATTAAGGCCACCTCTAAAGAACAACAACTTGAGATCAGATCTCTATCTGAAAAGTTAGATGTTCAAAAGAGAATAACTGAGAAATATAAGTCCGAAAATGCTACCTTAAAAGAAAAATGAAAAAATCTTACGATAGCACCTAAGGACTTACGTGCCAAATTATCTGAACTTCCGTCACAGTTTGATCAGTGCATGAATGAGAAAGCAGAAATTGTTTATCAATGTTCTGCCCTTCAAATTCAGCACAAGGAATTTGTTGCTAAAATTCTTGATCTTGAAACAAAAGTCCACAAGAGAGGTCAAACTGATCAGACCATTCATATGAATAAACCAAAGGAATTCACTTATTTTAATAAAGACTGGGGAATCGGATATGATAACCCACACTATTTGAAAAAGGGAATAGCCAAAAGACCGATATTGTATGACTTTAGTTGTCTTGGTATAGCCAAAGATTATCCAGAATATGCAATTAAATGGACTGGTCCTTCTGAACCTGAAAAGGAAGAGGAAACTGAGGAATACAAGCGCACACGCACATCCAAAATGCAACTTCCATTCAGTTATGGATCGTTGAATTATTCCTATAAAAAGGATAAAAAGTACCTCTCGAATGACTACTTCGATTTCTGCAAGGTTGCAAAGCCCAAGGATTCCATCAAAAAGGATGTGGACCAAGTAACCGAAACCAAGACTGAGACGGATGAGTTCAAGCTCTATGTTCCCCTCTCATCTTGGAAGCAAAAATAGTCGAGTTGGAGGAGTCACTCGAGAAAGAAAGGTCGGTTTTTTACAATGAAAAGCAAGCGCTAATTAAAGAACTTGAGAATCTTAAATCGGTCAAAACCGAAACTGTGTCTGATGAAGGACAGGAAATCCTTCGGTATGAAATCACGAAACTCACATCAAAGCTGGCTGCCTTGGCAACAGATGCGATGCAAGAGTATACGAAAAACGGTCAGCTCCAAGAGCAGATTGACCAACTCAAATCGGAGAAGAAGATTTCACCCAAACTTTCCTCAAATTCATCTGATACGTCTTCGTGCAAAGCTTTTATAGGCAAGATTTCTACTTAATAAGACGGTAAAGATTCTCACGACGAGAGTGTGTTAAGGAATTTGAACTTTGATTTTTTCCTAGCTTCCGCACCAAATTCCCCAAAGCACACAAGCACAAAGTGTTCCTCGCCTTCCTCGACCGATCCAAGTCCCGTAATTCCGGATGTCAATTTTTCTGAATATATGAACTCTGAATGCAATTCTGATGGAGAGTTTGAGTCGTTCCCCTTCGACCAACCTCTTCCGAGTCATACTGATTTTTTGTCTTCAGTAGTCAATCGACCGGTCAATTTTCTAAAGGGTGCATGTTCAAATACAAAGACCCCAACTGTGATTAAGATTTCAAAATCAAAACCGGTTTCTCAAAAAGAATCACAGCCGAGGCAAAAGACCGAGCAATTGACTGCCAAAAATACTGTTCCTTCAAAAGTCACTGACCGTACTATCCCTGTTGTTTCAGATAAACACGGTCGCGCTAATCAAGAAAAACCAAAGTGGCTAGCTAAGGAACCTGTCGAGGATGCAGCATCAAAGTCTTTTTATACCGTTTTTTACCCTAGGATGAACAAAAACGATTGTGCTTTGAATCATAGGAAGGATTTTATTAAACGTGATGTTTCTTTTCCAATTAAACTTTATTCCGTTCAGCAATTGATTAAGTTATCGCATGATTGTTTGTGTTGTTCTAAATGTGGTTGGAATGACTTTGATGATATAAATAATAATGATTGGTTTGGGTCATATCACATATATAATCATACTATTGATCCAAACCTATGATAATGACCTTCTCTTATATACTTAGTGAAAATTGTAAGTAAACAATATGTATCAGAGTTTCACTATCGCTGATAAGTACTATGATCTTACAGTACCGCTGATAGGAACTCTCGCTCTTTAGATTAAACATTCAGCGAACACTGTTCACCATAATGCTCTGAGTCTGTTCAGTACTTATGGTGATCGCTGATAAGTTAGTTGTTTACTTATGATCCCTGAAAACAAGTTTCACGTCAACATAGGTTCTACGCTGAAGTCGAAGATCAAGCTCAAGAACCAGCGACAAGTCTCCTAACGAACTGATGCGGATCAGCGAAGACTCAGATTTGTCCACTCAACGTGAAGTATCAAGTACAAGACTTTAGCTATCGCTGAACTCTATCAATCGCTGATATAGAATGATAGATCGCTGAATCAACGAAAAGCTGATCATAAAGTCCTCCATACAAAGTACTTATGTCTTAACCACCCTTGCACGTCTCCGTACGATATGTCAGAAAAAGAACCTCCTTATTGTCTGAAATCGTACAACCACTCTGATACTACACTGTTCAAACATGCGGCTACTAAGGTTGTCAAAAAAGGTCAATGACGTACAACCAATGAGCTGATGCCACGTGTAAAGTGTAACCTGCCATGCATTAAATGCATGCAGTATATAAGAAGAAGAACTCACTTCATTTTGAAGTAACTTGCTAACTCCGGACAAGTTCATCCTTCTTATCTTTAGATAGGTTATTATTAGTAGTTTCCTTCTCTTTCTTAGTGCAAGAAACTTAGTGTTCCAACTTGTTTAGATTTAGGTTTATCCTTAATCTTGTTTCCACAACAAGCTGTAAATTGTTAATGATTTATCAATAAACAATTTAGAAAAGTAAAATCTTATTGTTTGTATTCATCCCCCCCCCCCCTTCTACAAACTTGTATAGCCCTTCGGGACCAACAAGTGGTATCAGAGCAGATTTGTTTAATCTCATAACCAAGATCTAATCTATACTAAGATTTCTCTTCCTTGCTATTTCCTAAAATGGCTACCAACATAAACACAAATTATATTGACAATGGTTCTCTTGCTAAACCCCTAGATTCTCCAGAGATAATTTTAATCTATGGAAAAATAGGATGACTCTCTTATTAGAAGGTGTAGACCCTACTATGCCTTATTATCTTGAAAACGGCCCATATATTCCTGTAAGAATTGATGTTGCAGTTCCAGTCGCTGAGAATAGACCTGCTATTCCAGAAAGGCTGGTCCCTAAGGAAGTTCATATGTGGACTGACGAAAATAAGAAGAAAGTGGCTATCGAGACTAAAGCCATATCCATACTATCCATGCCTCTTCCTGATGAAGTCTACCATTCCGTTATGAACCTGAAATCCTCAAAAGCCATGTGGGACACAATATGTGTTCAGTATGAAGGTACATCTGAAGTCCAGGACTCTCGAAAGATCAACCTGGTAAGACAATACGAAAGTTTATTTTGTGTTAAGAATGAAACTCTCTCTGAAGTTCACCAACGTTTTAATTGCTTAATAATAGATCTGAAAACTGTTGGTAAGGAATATTCTAACTTTGAAGTGCTGACAAAGTTTCTAGAATGTTTACCTGAAAGCTGGGACAGTTATTCTATGTGTCTCAAGTTGTCAAAGGATCTAAGATCAATGACCCTTGCTACCTTATATGGCACGATGCTGAATCATGAGAAATCGAGTCATCTTAAGAAGAATCTTGTAAAAGATTCCAAAAGCACCCCTGTTGCTTTAATCTCAGAGGAACCTTCCACTCAGCGACCCTCGGTCACTATTACTGAGTTGGAAAGTAACTCTGAAAGGTAATCAGATTCTAACTCTTCAGATGATGAGGAATCTTTGGCTCTCCTAACTAAAAAGTTCAGGAGATTCGCCAAAAAGAAAATGTTCAGAAAGAACAAACCCCTTTCTATTACTGATAAGCCAAGATCATCAGCTCCTGTTGATAAGGCTACTGCTACTTGTTTTAACTGCGAAAAGATTGGACATTTCGCTAACGAGTGCATGTCTAAGAAAGTTTCGAGAAACTCGGCGTTTCCCAAGAAATCCTTTATTCCTAGGAATAAAGATGACAAATACGCTAAGCTGAAAGAAAAGTATGCGAAGCTGAAAATATTTAAGAAGAAAGGCAAAGGCCTGATGGCTTATGATTGGACTGCCTCTGATGAAGAAGAATCATCATCAGACTCTGAAGATGATGAAGCTAATCTCTGTCTTATGGCAAAGATTGAAGACGAGGAAGAAAGTTCAGACATTCCCTCTACTTCAGCCTCTGCTATTCAGGTATCACCTTTCTTCTTAACAAATATTGCAAATATTGATGAAGCTGATAGCCTTCGTAAAATCGATCTCTTGACTAGAAGTTTATATGAAGCCATGAATGGCAAAACTGTAGTTGAAAACCAAAACCTTGATCTCGTTGAACAGCTCAAAAACTGTCACCTTCAAATAGAAAATCTTTCTAAAATTGAAGAAGACTTTAAAGATCAAGTGCACTTAAATCAGCTAGTCAAAATCGAGCGCAAAGTGGCTATTGCTGCATTAAGAGCTGAGAAAGCTACTGTTGATGGATGGTATAATTCATCAACAAAGTTCACTGAGATAATTAAGTCTCAGATTCTCCTGAGTGATAAACGTGGTCTTGGTTACAAAGATGATAATCTAGAACCAACCACTGATCGTTCCATGCTCTTATTTGGAACATTCGTATCCTCAGTCGCTGATACATCATTCTCTCAGCGTTCCTCGTCCAGACCGCCTATCCCTGAGGAAACTTCTACCTCTTCAAAAGGTAAAGAGAAAATGGTTTATCCAAAACCTACCTCTGTCTTTAAAGATAAAGGTAAAGGAATTGCAATTTACCAAAATCCTCAGAAGGGTACCTTAGTACCTAAGCTGAATGCTTCTAAAGCTTTAGTGATTCATCCCTCTGGATCAAGGAATCAGATCTCTGGATCTACTCAGCGTGGATCTATTCAGCGATCTACTCCTAGAATCAGAGTTGATGTCTCTGGTAAGAAATCCGAAGAACTGAATGTTCCTCCCATTTCAAAAGCCATCAGCTTACTTGGTGCTGGTACTTCTAATTCAAAATCTGTAGCTCAGCATTCAAATGGTCCTAGAACTTTTAGTTATAGGAAATGTTATCACTGTGGACTTACTGATCATATTGCTAGTAAGTGCCCCACAGCCACCAAAGCTGAAAAGATAGCTAAGGTGAAGATTGCCCCCAAGGCAAAGAAGACCACTAAGGTTAAGAAATTAACCAAAGTGAAGACTGACAAAGATGAATCTTCAAATGCTGCAAAGATTGCTGAACCTTCCATTCCAACTACTTCCACTGACAAACGTGTACACATGGTTAAGTGGGTACCCAAGAAAAACTAATCTTCCTTTGTGATGCAGGTTAAGAAGGGTATATGGTATCTCGATAGCGGATGCTCTAGACACATGACTGGAAAGAAAAGCCTGCTCGCTGAATACAAGGAAGAGAAGGGTCCCTCTGTGACTTTTGGAGGAAATGGAAAAGGACATACCCGAGGGTTTGGTGTACTCTCTAATGGTACAACAACCTTCAGAAGAGTCGCATATGTTGAAGGGCTGAAGCATAATCTGTTAAGCATCAGTCAGCTTTGCGACAAGGATAACAAGGTAATCTTTACCAAGGAATCATGCTTTGTCACTGACAAAAAGGAGAAGATAACTCTCAGCGTTTATCGTTTGGAAAATGTGTATGTAATAAACATGGACTCAACAACCACTGAGAACTCCTGTTTCTTCTCAAAAGCCTCATCTGATGTCAACTGACTATGGCATAAGAGGCTCTCTCATTTGAATTTCAAGACACTGAACACTCTTTCTTCAAAAGAGTTAGTTACTGGTCTACCTCAGCACTCATACGCCAAAGAGTCTTTATGTTCAGCGTGTGAGAAAGGGAAGCAGACCAAAGCAAGCTTTAAGTCAAAGCAAGTCTCCTCAGTGTCGTCTCCTCTACAACTTCTCCATATGGATTTGTTTGGCCCTGTTAACAAACAATCCATCGCTGGAAAGAAATATACACTGGTCATAGTTGATGAATTCTCTCGTTATACATGGGTTATGTTTCTCCATTCCAAGAGTGACACCCCTGAAGAACTCATCACCTTTGTTCGGAAGATGGAAACCCTGAACAATTTGACCGTTCGCTCAATAAGGAGTGATCATGGGACTGAATTCAAAAACAGTTCTCTTGATTCCTTCTTTGAGAGTAAGGGTATTTCTCACAACTTTTCATCAGTGAGAACACCGCAACAAAATGGAGTCGCTGAAAGAAGAAATAGAACTATTATTGAAGTTGCACGTTCAATGCTCATCGATTCTCACCTGCCTACTCAGTTTTGGGCAGAAGTTGTCAACACTGCTTGTTTTACGCAAAACAGGTCGCTGATAGTCAAAAGATTCAATAAAACAACCTATGAACTTTTTCATGGGAGAAAGCCTTCAATCAGCTTTCTTCACATCTTTGGATGTCAGTGTTTCATACTGAACAACAGAGATGCCCTTGGAAAGTTTGATCCTAAGGCTGATGATGGAATCTTTCTTGGATATTCTTCAATCTCCAAAGCCTTTAGAGTCTTCAATCAAAGAAGACAAACAGTAGAAGAAACAATTCACGTCACGTTTGACGAATCCCGTTCAGCGAACTCTAAACCGTCCGCTGATACTGAAGAACTGAATAAATGGATGTTTTCTCATATTGGTGAATCAGAAGAAATTCCCACTCCTCGTGCTCATACAGTTGAAGATGATAGTACTACTATCAATCCAAATATGCAGAATAGTGAAGCTGAAACATCATGGGTCTCAGTTGTTCCTTTAAACACTATACCTGCTTCTGAACCCAATGTCTCAGACATTCCATCTACTTCTCAGCAATCAGTTAATATAATGACAACTGCACCCATTCCTCTCTTGGCTGATACTCCAGACGTCGCTGAAGCTTCATCTTCAGCTACTCCAGTTCAGGTTGAGTCAACGTCTCACGCTCCGGCTCAGCGATGGACTGTAAATCACCCAATATATAATAATATTAATACAACTCTAAAAAAAATGAGATCTTTCGGTGGGTGAGAAGTATGATGGGAAATGAAATGTAGGTGATAAAGGTGAGTGATGGAAGATGTAAGATGTCGGTGGAGATGAGGTTGGCACTAGTGAGTGTGACCATGAGAGGTTTTTCAAAACAAGGAGATCTTTGAAGATTTTGTCAACTTTCTCACTTGTCCACATAGATCCATCTGTATAGCTCAAAATCTGCAATCACAAAGAATTTATTTCCTAGGTACCCATTTGGTGGTGGGTCCTTTTGGGTTAGAAAAAAAAGAATTGGTGTCACTTAGATCAATTCTTTTCTTTCGGACAGTCTTTGGCAAAAAGAGAAACATCACCACAGATATATCATTTTCTATAAAGAAAGATCTTTTTAGAATTGTGATATTTTTCCTTATTTTTCCTTTTAAAAAAATGTCCTCAAAGAATTTGATGAGGAATCAAAGATTTGGGGTGCAGCACCTAAAATTCCTTTTAAAAATTTTGGGAGGACCAAAATCTTTTCCCTTGAATTGGACATTTTGAGACACACAGATCTGGGAAGAAAATCGGTAGAGGAAGTCACACAGGTAGTTTTTAGAAAGATTTGAAGAATTTATTTTCAAGAAAGAATCAGCACCCAGAGACTAGCCTTTAAAAAATATTCCAGATTTTAAGTCTTCAGATGTGTCGGCAGAATTCATGGACACATATCCAAAAGAATTTGAAATAGGAGGATTCATAAAAGATAGATGAAACACATAGTATGTACCTGTGAAGAGTAGGAAAAGCACTTAGCTGATACAAGAGCAGTTGAGGAGTCATTCGCTTTCAGATGTGGGTTTGTTGGAACCCAGATATAACAAGTAACAATAATAATAGCAATAATCTTTGTATTTTGACTAATAAAGAGGAGTTTACAATATATGAAATAAGCACAACTCACTCTTGAAGCTCTCTTTCTCTATACGTCTGACTCTTTCAAAATGGAGGCTAGGAGGCTTAACCTAATAAACTCTAAGACAAGACTTTATAACCAAAAACAACAATTGGTTATTTACATAATTAGCCCTTGACACTCAACAAATACAAATAAGTCCTTGACACTATTTCTTTATAAAACATTCATATAAATTAGGGACTAATTAAAGCTAACAATCTCCCCCTAATGTTTTATAAAGAAAGCATCATCTAGTAGTCTCCCCCTTGCTTTCTTTAGAGGCGTTGGTGTGTCAATCTTCATGTCTTGTGAGAGTCTTCTTTTCCTGAACTTCCACAATGTCAGTTGCTTCAATTTCTTCTTTAACTCCCCCTTGATCGTTGCATACTCCCCCTTGAATGTTTCTTTGCTTTTCAGATCCCAGTTATCTCCCATAGATTAAACTCAAACAATCAGAGAACGATTTAAAGTGCGGAAGCGTGTATAACCAGTTTGAGTAATAGTCGTTGGTAGATAAACTGATAAGATGGTTGAGTAGCAAGCATATTCGGCTCATGAGAATCTGTATTAAAGAATAAGTAACCAGGGGTAATCATCTAACATAGAAGCACAATAGCAACTATTATCACAACAATTAAAAAAATTGTGTGGCCTATGCTCAGAGTTGCCAATGATGAAGCTCTGACAGGACTTCCAGTTATCATTGAAGTAAATTAAAAAATAAACTTCTCAAACTGTTCTTGGCAATATCACATAGATAAGCATATGGAATCACAAAGATTCGTGATATTGTGTGGAAGAAAATAGAATATTATACTGTTTGGACATAACAGGTTTCCACAGACTCAATGTACATGAGTGAAGTGTGAAGGTGGGGCAACTTTCCTTCTTTTCAATATGTAACCTTCCAAAGAAAGATCAGATAACATATGTGCTGCTTCCCCGTGGAAAAGTGAAACAGTTCCTTGTGGAGAAGGAAGTGAGTAGGTAGTGGGGTTAATTCAAGAGTTGGCATGGGCTAATTTCCTGTTTCAATGATAATCACCAAAGAGTCGTGATAAATCAGTAATGTGGCTTGCCCGACTCAGAAAAAGTTAGTGCAGAGTTGTATATTTCTTTTGACTCTGTTCTCACACCCTCTTTCTTTTTATCATGTAGCTCACATCTAACCAAACTCTCTTTTTACATTTTACCTCTTAAGCACGATGAGAAAAACTCAGATGAGTTATCTCCCCCACTCTTTGATGTAGACCCTTCACCTCTCAACCACTCAAGGTTTACTTCTTGGGTAGGAAACACAGGTTTAAGTGATCCATAGAAGTTCTATAAAGCTCACGCATTGATCCCATGAAATTGTTGTCCTAGAGGTTGGATTGTTCCACACACTAACTACTTGTAGTCTCAGAAAAGCATTTAAAATCCAAATTTCTATAGCAGATAAAGCATTTTAGCATGTAGAAGTGGTTTGACCATTTGAAAGAGGTTTTATCATTCTAAAGATGGCCTTTCTCTAAAAATGATGAGTTTAAAGGTTTAGAAATTTTACCTTTACACGAACATGGTCAGATCTGATTTGTTTTCTCCCCCTCAAATTGAGCAGTAAATTTCATTTAAGCTCAATTTGAAATCAGATATCCTATAAGAATCAGAAAGTGTTGGTAATCATCTTTGATGATTCCACATTTGTTAGGAATATCCAACAACACAAATAATTCCACTTAAAAAAAATACAAGGTGCGGGGGATCAGAGTTTAGAAATTACCGGCCAAAAACTCTGATTTGAACATATCTGAAGTACTGGTCCTGCACTGAATTACGTAGAAGCAATGAGAACACCGTTCTTGAAAGCGGAAGGAGCATGAATTAAATGCAATGCTTTCGGTCCAGCACCTTACAGCAGACTTTGAAGCTGTTTTCGGCATATCAGCACACATAATTTGAGAAAACGCAAAATATCAAAGTCGCGCGTCTGTGAATTATCTTTCCAATGCAACTGGAGTCAAGTAATTTGGAGAACCGAGTCAAACGTTATGCGCATGTTTCTGAAGCAGCGCAAAGCTGACAGCAAGTAAACAAAAATCGGGCTCTGAGGTTGAGTCGCAGAGGTTCAGTCCACAGAGGCTCTGTCGGAATTCACAGAGGCTTTGTGGTGAACAGTACCACAGAGGTTGGTCGGCAGAGGTTGCTCGTAGTGCCGACAGAGCTCTGATGGTGATTTTTGTGAAACACAACTCTGTCCAGCAGATGTATACTGACTTTAGCAGAGGTTTTGACCAAGAAAAACACCGATTCAGACCAATCTCAAAACACGAGAATTGTTCATCTGTGTCTTAGGAATTCAACGCATCTGGAGTCATCAAATTTGGAGCTTCGAGGAGGGAGTTCTGTTGAAAATATGACAGGTGCACAAAGCTGACAGCAAGAACTAAGACGTTGCGCTATGGGCTCTGAGGTTCGGTCGCAGAGGTTCAGTCCACAGAGGCTCTGTCGGATTTCACAGAGGCTCTGTGGTGAACAGTACCACAGAGGGTGGTCGCAAAAATCTGAGCCAAAGTATGAGTTGTCACCAGAAGTTGGTCTGAGTGGTCGATAAAGAATGATCGCGGCTTGACAAACGCTTGACAAAGGCTCGGCAGAGGTTTCGTCACGGCTCGGCAGAGGTTGGTCGCTGCTCGGCAGAGGTTGGTCGCTGCTCGGCAGAGGTTGTCTCTACTCGGCAGAGGCTTGGTCGTGGCCGACAGAGGTTTGGTCGCGTGCGGCAGAGGTTTGGTCGCGTGCGGAAGAGGCTTGGTCGCGTGCGGCAGAGGCTTGGTCGCGTGCGGCAGAAGCTTGGTCGCTTGCTCTTTTCGAGCTCGTACGACAAAGATATGGTTGATTTACCACAGCACACTGTTGTCTACTTCAACGATGCATATGACCCTTATAAATTTCGAATCCCTGAATTCTCAAAACAGGAAAATTGTTCATCTATGTCTTAGGAATCTAGGGCCTTTTGAATCGCATCAATCGGAGTCTTAATCAGTAAGATATGATCAATTTACTACATCATCGCAAATATGCCAGCATGCTGTCATTTTACTTGATTGTTGTGCACCGAAATCAATTGCCTTTGGCGGATGAGCCTTAAACTGAGTGTTTAAGAGTCCATATTGAACTTTGAAGCCTGAGTCCTTAACAGATGTATTAAGGAGTCCATGTACCTGCAAGACAGATCAAACAATTTTTGGTACCCATTTCCAAATGGGTCCTATTTTGTTAGGATTTTCATGAATTGCTTTGCTGATCTTGTTATGTTCAACAGAAACATATGGCTTTCGAACATTTTGAACTAGTGAAGAGCCTTTGACTATCCAAACCATTTTTACTCTTCTAAAAACTTGATTAACTGATTGATCAGCACAAGAGTTTGCTAAGTCAAAATCCTTAATCCTTTTAGCTAAAACTTTCTTTTCTTTTAAATTCATATCAAACATCTTTTGAAGATCAGATTTATACCTCTTCTCCAACATGATCTTAGTTGACAAAAGAGAAAGTCTTTTTGTCAATTTGGACATTTGGACATTTCAGCTTTAAAAACCTTTCTTTCTTTCTCAAAATCATCTTTCAAACACTTTGTTTGAAATCCTTCAACCTTCAACTTTTCAGACTCTTTTCTTTCAAAATCATGCTCTTTCCTCTCCTTTTCAAGAGTTTTCTGTAATTTTGAAATTTTACAAGAAAAATCCATAGATTTTGTTTCAAAAGTAGTTTTCTCCTTTTCAATCTTCTCTCTTTCACAAATCACAAGTTTTTCAAAATCAGAAATCAGTTTAGAAAAACTTAAACATTTAAGTTCAAGTCGTTTCTTCTCTTTTTCAAAAACAGTCTTATCTTCTTCAAACTTCTCTTTCTTCTTTTCACAAAACTTTTCAGACTCAAATAGTTTCCTTTTCAGTTCAATATTCTCATTGGTTAAGAGTTTACCTGCCTCTTCTAGCTTGGTAATTTTATCAGAATCAATAAGAATGCTCTTGTTCCTTTCTTCCAACTCTTTCTCAAGATTAGGAATAATTTTGAGAAAATTAGTACTGAGTTTAGAATAATAATGAAAATCAGCATCAGCACTAAATTTTAGTCTTGACATATTGTTACTTGAAAAAAATGTTCGTTAACAGATACTTTGTGAGAAGTAGAATTTGTGCACTTGAGTCAAATTTTCAAATCTTATCGGATTGAGCTGAAATTTGGTAGGTAGGTGCACGAGAATATTCTGGGCAACTTTAATTCTTCGAGTTTTGTCCAAAAACCGACAGAAAATGGTTTTTCGAAGCAAAAACGTGTGCAGCAAATAAAAGTTAAGGATAAAGATTCAAATGTTCTTGAGTCAAATTTTTCAAAAATGATCGGATTGAGCTGAAATTTGGTACACAGGTTCGTGACACTATTCTAAGAAACTTTAATGCTTGGTGTTTTGTCCAAAAACCAACAGAAAGTGGTTTTCCGAAGCAAAACAGAGTGCAGCAAAATAAAACTCCGAAAATTGATAAAAAACAATGGATTGAAGCACAAATTCTTATCTGTTTGGCTCTGATACCAATTGTTGGAACCCAGATATAACAAGTAACATTAATAATAGCAATAATCTTTGTATTTTGACTAATAAAGAGGAGTTTACAATATATGAAATAAGCACAACTCACTCTTGAAGCTCTCTTTCTCTATACGTCTGACTCTTTCAAAATGGAGGCTAGGAGGCTTAACCTAATAAACTCTAAGACAAGACTTTATAACCAAAAACAACAATTGGTTATTTACAATATTAGCCCTTGACACTCAACAAATACAAATAAGTCTTTGACACTATTTCTTTATAAAACATTCATATAAATTAGGGACTAATTAAAGCTAACAGGGTTCATCTGCCAAATCTTAAGTTTTAGCAGGCAGACCCTTTGCTTTTCTGACAAGTTTTTCATTTCTTTCCTTTTCTCTCTTGTATTTCTCCTTGTATCTTTCAGCCCTGTCAGAATTTGCAGAAGAGAAGGATTGGCCGAAATTTTTGAAAGATCCTCTAGATTTTGAAGAAAGTCGGTAGGAAGCAATTCTGGGTCTTTCAAGGTTTCTATTTTTACACTCAAAAGCAAAATGACCCTTTTTACCACAGTTAAAGCATTCCTCATTAGATTTGTCCAAAGAAGAGTGTTTGGAGAGAGAAGAGGAGGATTTTCTACCAGACTTAGATTTTCCAGAAAGGTGGTGAGATTTAGATTTAGAATACCCATCCAACATGGCCATTTCATCAGATAATTTATCAACTGAAGTTTCCTCACATTCATCCTTAGCATCACTAAGATATGCCTCCGAATGATCATTGGGATCTTCTTGACTATCATGTCAGAGTCAGATGGGTAGGTGATTTTTGGAAAACACTTAGTCTTTTTGGAAGAGTCACTTAGGAGAGCTAGAGGAGAGCTCTTTATGCCTGTGATGACAGATATCCTTTGCAGCTTAGTCTGCTCATAGTTGAAGAGAGTTCCATAAAGAGAAGTGAGAGGCATATGATCAAGATCCTTGGTTGTCTTTATACAAGTACAGATATTTTCCCAAAAATCAGGAAGACAGTCCATAAATTTGCACAAGACTTCCTCATTGTCATACACTCTACCTAACAGCTTTAAGTCATTAAGAAGACTATTAAAGCGATTATAGTAGTTGGAGAGAGATTCTCCTCTCTCATAAGAAAAGAGTTCAAATTTTCTAACAAGAGCAATCTTTCTGCTCTTTTTAACTTCATTTGTACCTTCGTACAAAACACACAGAGTGGACCACATTTCTTTGGCAGTAGAGAGATTTACCAGAGAGTGGTACACTTTATCAGGAAGAGAGAGAGCAATGATAGTTCTAACTTTAGAATCAAGAGACACAAGACGTTTTTCCTCATCAGTATATTTCTTAGGATTTTTAAGAATGTAACGACCATTAACAGCAGATTTTTCTTCATCAGAGGAATCATCAGAATCATCTTTGCCAACAACTTCCTTACCGGATTTCTTGGTTTCATAGCGAGACCAAACTTTAGGGACTAAGGGTCCCTCATTGAGAATAGTTGGATATCTACTATCCATTCCTTCCATGAAAAGCATCATCCGGCTTTTCCACAAAGAAAAGTTGTTGGAATTAAACTTGGGAGGTTTGGCTATAGAGCCGTTTTCAGAAAAGGTGTTTTGAGAAAAAGCTTCATTTTTGGAAGAAGAAGCAGCCATTGCAGATCAAGTTTATGAATTAAACTTCCTGCGCTGATACCACTTGTTAGTCCCAGATGGCTATAACAAGTATTGTAGAAGGGGGGTTGAATACAATACTCAAAAAATTTCCCAATTTTAATTCTTTTTATTGAAAAACTTTCAACAAGAATAACACATAGAACACATAGAAACTTAAGACTGTTGCGGAAAAGAACAGATAAACTATTCTAACAATCTTACACAAAGTATACTAACAATAACAACTAAGAACACATAGAACAAAGCTATCAAGTTATGAAGCATATGGAAATTCCTTGCACTGAGAGAGAAATCCAAAAAGCTTAGTTTGCATGGAGAGGTCTTCTTCCTTTTATAGTGAGGGTAAAATGCTGAGCATTAAATGCTTGGTACTATTATCCTCAAGTTACTTGCTTAGAAACAATGGACTTCTGAAAAGGTGATAAGACACAATCACCTTTTCCTTGAAACAAGGAGTAAGACCCATGCTGAAAGGAGATCTTCATTGGAAATAGGAATAATGTCATGCAGATCTCTTGGTGCGAATCTTGAACTGCAAGAGGATAACACAAACAAATCTTGAACTGCGAACTTCATCATCAGCGATCGCTGATGTTGTTTTTCATCAGTGAGGCCTGATGAAAGTCTCAACTATCACTGAAGCCTTGTTCTTAAGTTGTCGCGCGCTGTAGGCTTTTCTTGGTTTCACTGAATGCCGCTTCAGATCATGAGTAGACTTGTCCTTGTTCATCAGCCTAGTCTTCGATGTTAGCGATGAACTCTTTTGTCGCGAGGCTTGTCTTCAGGTATTACAATAACACTTTACATATGGAAACCTTCAGCGATCACTGAACAAACTCAGCTTTGTGATCACTGATGGTGAAACACTAATACATACAAAATTTAATGCAATTTTCACTAAGTATTCTAAGGGTCGTCGGAAAATCACTAAGAGAGTTTGGGTCAACAATCCCCCCCTATTTGATGATGACAAAGCAACATGAGAAAATTGCTAAGCGTTAAAACATAAGGGTAAAAGGACTCGTAAAGTAGATGTCCCATTTACTGTTTTAGGGATCTTTTCTAGTACTGATGGAGTAAAGTACTTCATTAAAAACTTCCATTAATTCGTAATAAACTTACACAAGGGAACTTGAAAGTTACAAGTATAAGTGAAAACAATACAAGTACTAAAAGTTGAAAGCTGATAAATTACAAGAAGAATACAAGAGAATCTATCAGCTAGAGGGGTTCATCCTTGATCAGGTCTTCGTCATAAGAGTCTTCTTATGTTACCATGTAGTCAGGTATCTATTCTCCTCTCTTTCTTCTGGTTTTGCATTCTTTGTAGATGTGAAATTTGATGAAGACGCCGAAACTTGTCATGTTGCACCCGTACAGAAGATCTTTCAGATGGGCAAGGGGGCAGAGATGTATTTCGAAGTCTCACTGAAAGCTGACTTTTCCATCGAAGTCATAGAATATGATTCCATAAGTAACTCCTATCACTTGACCGGGAGCAAATGGACCTCCAGGTGGTGGTCCAACAACTTATTCTCTTGAGAATTCAGTTCTTGTTTCATTTCTATAAGCTGGTTCTTCTTTAGAGGTGGATGCTCGCTTCTTTTTTCGTGTTGGTTTCTGATTCTGATGCAAATGAGGTATTTCAACACTCGCTGAGATTTAATCACTGAGCTTGTTCAGGAAGTTTTCCACGTAGACTTTGTATTTGGACTTAGACTTCTGATGTGCATCTCTGATCTCTAGCCATTCATAGAACCCGAAGTTTTCCAGCTTTGACATGAACATAGTTTTAGCAGAGGTATCTATTCTGAAGACAGGTATGGACACCATCACTGAGTCTTTCTTCGTCTTCCCAGTTATGGTCACATTTGTGATCTTCTCGGGGAGATGTCTTCTTTCAACCGTCCCTTTGCTATATTCGATCTTTGAGTCTTTGACGACCTTTTCTTTTCTTTCTTCCTCCTCGGCTTCTTCAGTAACTGAGCTAGAACTATGACAGGATTCTTCTTTACCTTTCTATCAGAGACTGGGTTTTGGGCTACCTTTAAGGCAAGTTTAACATCCTTTTGGTAATCTGCAAAGAGTTTCTCAGCTCAGATAGATTCTTCTCTTTCAGGTTGGCTCAAGAATCCAAGCTCGTTTTTATCAGCGCTTTATCGAGGAGGGATCTTGATTCTTTGACTCTCTAGCTGAGAGTCAAGTGTTGTCATTCTTTTCTTTTCTTCATCCTCAGACCTTTGAATTGGTCTTGAGGGTCTAGATTGTTGGCTCAGTACGTATTCTTCTTCTTCTTCTTTATCAGTCTCAGGGATGGAGACTGGGATTATTTGGTCGTCAGCAGTTGCTGGGATTGTTGAGAAGATATCAGCTTCAGCTGGTATCTCAAGCATGGGAGAGAACTGGCTGGTAGAAAAGTAGAAGGAGTTAGGTAAGGTAGAAAAGAAAGAATTAGGTAAGGATGAGAGGTTTTATGAAGGCAGGGGTGAAAGATAAAGGGACAATGGAGAGACATACCTCTGGAGGATGCTCCCCCTCAGAAGTTTGGATGATTTTCAGGTTTCCCTCTGTAGATATTCTTTTCTGTTTTCCCTAAGGGATCTTCTGAGATGAGGTTTTGTCAGATTTTCTCCCCCTGCTTCGTTGATGACAATTCCCTTGGTGGGAATGCTGATGGACTTTAGGATGAGCCAGCAACCATCATCTTCTTTATCATCATCGCCATCATTGACGGGACCTATATTCTTGTCGTTATCACCGATGACAAGGTCTTCATCATCATCTTCTTCTTCTTCCTCTTCCTTCTCATCATCATCGGAGGGAATAATGGTTGTTTCTTTTTCTAACTTTTTACTCCCCCTCAGTATGAGAAGGTTCTTCAGCTATTTTCTCCCCCTCAACATTTGATTGCTGAGGATCAACAATTTTCTATCGAATATTCTCCCCCTTTTTTGTCATCATTTGAGGAAGGAGGGACATAAGCAACAACAGAAGAAGGAGCGACTTCCAGGTGCTCAACCCTGGTGAATAACTCTGAGATGGCATCAACGGTTTCTAGGGTGTAATCTGCAACCATGTCAAGATATTTGTTGTCAGAGTCTGTGAAAGAAGGAGGTGCTGAAGAGCAGGTTTCTTCAGCTCTGTGAGAATATTAGCGAGGAGTTGATTGTTTGAATTGACCTTGGTGGAAAGGCCAGTGATGGAGGCGGAGAGAGTGCTGATGGAAAAACTGTTGGCGCCGACATCTGTATTTATTTGCACCACCACCTCTTGGAGCGCTGAGAGCTGAGAGTTATAAACCTTATTGAGAGAGAGGCGGTGAGCTGCTTCAAAGCAGTGTTAGCATTGTTGATGGCGGTGGTGTTTTTGTTGAGGTCAGTGGAGAGGTTGGAGACGCTGGTGTTGATTTCCTGAAGTGAAGTATTCAGGGCCTCCAACTTAGGACCTGTAAACATAAAAGAAGATTGAGCATAAGAGTGCTCACGTTTAGTAACTGAAAGAATGAGGGTATGTAAGATGGAGTACCTGAAAGTTCATCACTGAAGGAATCCAATTGATTTCCATCAAAGTGCATGTGCATGTCCTGCTCGAAAGGAGTCTGGAACATGGATTGTTGAAGCCCTTCATGAGGAAGTCCTTTAGGTCCTGTGTTTCCTGCCTGATGGCGCATTAGCAAATCAACATCAATGTCAGCGAGGACAAAGCTAACACTGATGGCCCTGTGGTGACCAAAGAAATGGAGGGAGAAGCAACAAGAGTGATAAAGATGGCAGTGATGTGCGGCAGAAAGGCACTGGTGGTGCCTGAAACTTGGCCTTCAGTGCTTTGAGGCACCGAGGTGGTGGTGGTTGCTGCCAGCATAGAGTTAACAATTGTGGAGGTTGCTAAAGCAGTTGTTGTTGTAGGGTCAGATGTGGTGTAGCGTATCACGAAGTTGTCAAGGGATGATTGTAAAGAATCAACCCCTGGTGATGTTGTTGTTGTAGTCAATGTTGAGGTTGGTGATGACTGAGTAGCCAAGGTCAAGAGCGACCCAGCTAGCCTGATCCATGTTTCCCATTTTTCCTCCCATGCTCTGCACAAAGTGTGCGAACATGTAACATAGTTCGGTTGGAATCCTGGCCTTGAGGATTTTGGTGAGGCATTTCTCAGGCTTTCCATGCTTGGTCTCCCAATCATAGCGCATTAGAGCAAGAAAATCAATCAGCTCTTTATCAGTAGGAGTGGGGTCGTACTTCTTGGAAGTTGGCAAGTTAAGCGCTTGCCTAACCGCTGAGGGTGAGATGCTCCCTTCTCTGTTCTCAATCTGAAAGGTGATGACAGTGACCTTTCGTCCAGATGGTAGAGCCTTCTCAGCGCATTCAGCAGTATACCAAAATTGCAGAAGTAGTGCCTTGCATCCAGTGGGGTAGACCGTCAGCGCATAACTGATTGGAGAGTTTAACAAGAAGGTTGTAGCGTCCTATAGGTGAGTGGAGGGTTTGCTTGATGGGAAGGAGAGAAGTCCCTGATGGTTTTTGGACTTGAAAACAACAGATGAGAGCTCCAAGTGAGCGTTATTGGAGCGAGTAAGGCTTGATGCTTGAGAGGCCATTTCTGTGAAGAAGTCAGAAGAAAATAGAATTGTAAAGAAAATACTTAGAACATAAATTTTATGGAATTTCTAAGTATATGGAAGATAAAACAGTTTTACCAGTTTCCTTATTTGGAAAGAAAGGGTAAAATGTAGTTTTACCAATATTCAACAAGGGCGAAAATGGTGGGAAAAATGTAGTTTACTAATCTCCAGAAGTGAAAAGAATAGTAAATAACAATGTAGGTAAGAAAAATTAAACTAAGAAACCTTTTTAGGGTTTTTGAGAAATCATGAAGGAGATGATTTTTATAAAAAAAACGTTGTTTTGATCTTATTTATCAAAGAGAAAAGATCAAATGTGTTTTTGTATTAACTTTTGCATGAAAAGGATAAAAGAACCTGAAAATCACAAAGGGTTTGTGAGTACGTGTTCTTGGGGATCTTGGTGTTTTTCAATGCTAAGAGTGTATTATATACGAGTGAGGAGAAAGAAAGGAATGATGAGTGGGAAAAGAATTCATCATTACGTGGACACGTCACAAGAGTGTTATTGGTCAAGAAGTTGTAAGGGACGAACATGTGTTAGGAAAATGCATGCCATGAGTTATCTCCAAAAATGACGTCACAAAAAAACGCCTTTTCATTTTCAAACAAATATCACTGATTTTGGAAATTCAGTGATGATTTCTTTTATTTAGAATAATCACCGATAGAAAATGTCAGTGATGAATTTCATTTTTGAAAAATCTTTTAATCGTTTAAAGAAGGTGAATGATTAAGTTTGAGATTTTTGAAAGATGTCTCGCTGAAAGGAAACTTCAGTGAGAATACATAGAGAGTCATACCTGATCATCAGAGAAAGTTTAAGCTGAGATTATAAGATGAATGTCTGATGTTAAACCTTAATCACTGATGTAATACTGAACCACTGAAGAGTTATTCTTCAAGGTTTAGCATTCCAAGATCACTGATGAGAAGGTTGAATCTTGTCTCATCAAGAGGTTTGGTGAAGATATAAGCGAGCTGATAGTCAGTGGGAATGAAATGAAGTTCAATATCTCCATTCATCACATGATTTCTGATAATATGATATATGATTTCAATGTGTTTGCTCTTTAAGTGTAGCACAGGATTATTGTCTTTAGCGATGGCACTAGTGCTGTTGCAATAGATAGGAATCTTTGATAGATGAAGGTCATAGTCTATAAGTTGATTTCTCATCCATAATACCAGAGCGCAACAACTACCATCGGCTACATACTCAGCTTCAACCTGAAGTGGAAACTGAGTTTTGTTTCTTACTTGTCCAACTCACCAGCTTTCCACCTAAAAGCTGACATCCTCTAGTGGTGCTCTTTTTATCCAGTTTGCAACCTGCAAAGTCACTATCTGAATAGGCAGTTAGATCAAACCCTGAGTCCTTGGGATACCAAATACCAAGGTTAGGAGTACCCTTCAGATATCTGAAAATTCGTTTTACAACGATCAGATGTGATTCTTTGGGTTCTGATTGATATAGTGCACATAAACAAGTAGAATATGTTGACTAGCTGTTAGATATAAAAGAGAGCCGACCATTCCTCCATAGGCAGTGGCATTAACAGGTTTCCATTTGTCTCATTATTCAGTGTCAGCGGAGTGCCATAGAAGTTTTCATAGTTGAGCTTTGAGTAAGATCTATTGGTCCCGAAGGGCTATACAAGTTTGTAGAAGGGGGGGGGGGGTTGAATACAAACACACAGATTTTACTTTTCTAAATTGTTTATTGATAAATCATTAATAATTTACAGCTTGCTGCGGAACAAGATTAAGGATAAACCTAAATCTAAACAAGTTGGAACACTAAGTTTTTTGCACTAAGAAAGAGAAGGAAATTACTAATAATAACCTATCTCAAGATAAGAAGATGACTTGACCAGAGTTAGCAAGTGCTTCAAAAATGAAGTTGGAGTCCTTCTTATATACTGCATGCATTTAATGCATGGCAGTTTATACTTTACACGTGGCAGCAACTGATTGGTTGTAGGATCTAACTTGAGTAGACAACCTTAGTAGCCGCATGGTAAACAGTGTAGCATCAGAGTAGTTGTACGATTTCAGACAATAAGGAGGTTCTTTTCTGACATATCGTACGGAGTCGTGCAAGGATGGTTAAGACAAAAGTACTTTGTACGGAGGACTTCATGATCAGCTTTCGTTGATTCAGCGCTTTATCAATCTATGTCAGTGAATGACAAAGTTCAACGATAGCTGAAGTCTTGTACTTGATACTTCACGTTGAGTGGACAAATCTGAGTCTTTGCTGATCCGCATCAGTTCATTAGGAGACTTGTCGCTGGTTCTTGAGCTTGATCTTCGACTTCAGCGTAGAACCTATGTTAACGTGAAACTTGTCTTCATGGATCATAAGTAAACAACTATGAAATGTCAGCGATCACCAAATAGGTCTGAACAGGCTCAGAGCTATATTCCTAAGAATATATGGTGAACAGTTATGCTGAACAATGTATGAGATCATCAGCGATCGTCAACAAGACTGAACAGGCTCAGAGCTTGTTGAATGAACAAGGTTCGCTGAATGTCTAATCTAAAGAGCGAGAGTTCCTATCAGCGGTACTGAAAACAGTCTTAGTACTTATCAGCGACAGGGAAACTCTTATTCATTGTTTACTTACAATTTTCACTAAGTAGAATGGAGAGGGTCATTATCAAATCACTGAGGGTTTGGATCAACAATCTCCCCCTATTTGATTATGACATAGCAACAGAGAAAATTGCTATTCAATGAAAACATAAGGATAAAAAGAACTCATAAAATATTTGTCCCTTTTACTGTTTTCTGGGATCTTTTCTGTACTGATGGAGTAAAGTACTTTCGCTGAAATCTTTCTTTAAACTTCGTATCAGATTACAAAGGGGAGTGGAAAGATTACAAGTACAAGCGAAATACATTACAAGTACAAAAGAATAACTGATAAAATACAAGAATAAGGCGATCTTATCAGCTTATAGAGGTTCTTCCTTAATGAGAAGTTCATCAAGGGTCTTTGATGTGGGAATCATCCAGTCAGGGACAGGAAACTCTTATTCATTGTTTACTTACAATTAAATAATTAATATTTACTTATAAATATATAATAATTATTGATGTTGACAAATAATCGGAACCCACAAAAATGAGGTTCTTATAAGAATAAATTTTTTAATTTGATGAATTGAAAATGAGATGTCACCAAAAAGTGTAAAAAATAGGTTCTTATAATAACCTCCATTGGAGATGCTCTAAGTTTAAAATTGAATTTGTAGACTAGTAAATTTGTGAAATCTTACTATATTTAGAAGTTCATCCAATTAGAAAAATCAAACTACAATATTATAACAATATTTCTACATCGACCATGGTTTCATTTATTCAATGTTTCAAAAAGAGGTAAAGAATTTGAATTGAAAAAAAAACAATAGGAACCACAAGTAGAGTGCAATGTGATTTGGTTGATATTTATTTAGGTGATAGAAATACTGTATTGAGAGGATTTTGTTTATAATCAAGTATTTATATTTGTTTTGTTTATTTTTAATAGTTAGTAACATGTTTTAACTTTGGTTTTGTGGGGCAGACAAAATTGGTGGTTTGTTGACATGAACTTAATTATATAATTGCTAGATAATATTGATCTGAATATTATCCCTAATAATTTTACATCTAGAAATTCTTGAAAATTTATTTTATATGAATTATTTGAGTATTTCTTTAACATTTTTTCCTTTTCTTACAAATGCCCTGGGCCCAAAAATTGTCGGAAACGAGTCTGTCTTATGTAGTTATGTCACAAGTTTTTGTTGGTTTGGTTACCGAAATAAACATGGGTGGACCTATATTAATCCCCAAGTTAGGCCCTGTGCACCTGTTCAACTTGTTTATTTAATTAGATTTTTTTTGTGTTATGAGAGGTGCATCTACTAAATTTTCAAGGGTGTTACTTGATATTAAAAAAATACAAGATACATCAACCAACCAATCGAAAAAAATCCCTATAAATCAACTAAAAAACTTAAAAAGTCTATTGGAATCATCCAAAAAACTTGAGAAAATCAATCGAAACAGTGAATTTCGGCTAAAACACATTAAACAAATTTATCAACTTTTGATCCCACTAAAAAGTGTATCAATCCTAAGTCCACTATTGGAATAGAAGAAAGTGAGGTTCTTAAATCCTTAGTTATACACCATTAACGATGACTCGGACAATCAAGTTAAATAAAGAATTCAAAAAATCTTAACAGTTGACAATGGCGTGTATACGAGAAGTAAGATGCCGTGCCTGAATGTCGCGTTTGAAATCACACCAGTAGATAAGATCTTTCAGCTATTCGATGGGAGTGATGGGAAGCTCAGAGATACGTTGAAAATGTTGTCGTCCACCATAGTCAATAAAGAATATCCCATGGGGTTTGCTTATGACTTTTCCAGGGATGAAAGTCTCACCAGGAGGAAGAGATGTGTCAAGTGCCGAAAGGTCAGGTTCTGGACCAAAAACTTCAGTACGAGAAAAACCAATACCTGTTTCGTTCCGTATAAAAGGACATGCGTCTGAAGGTTTAGACTTTTTCTTTGCAGAGGCCCTTCTTTTCTGATTTACGAGAGTAGGGGGAGGAGGAATATCCACACAAGAAGATACTAAGTCGATCTGTTGATTTATCAGCTTTTCGACATGATCCTTGTACTTAGATTGAGACTTCTGGATGGCTAATCTGATCTCCAACCATTCAGAGAGACCGTACTTTGTGATGGCTTCAGCATAGCATTTTTCGTACTGTCCGTTTTCTCTGAATATCTCGATCTCAGCGATTGAAACTTTGAGGGTTGATTTTCCAGTGATATGTACCTTGTTGATTCTGGCAGGTCGATATCTGAAGTGTACCTTTTCTTTGCACCAGATTAAAGTAGATTGAGACACAGTTCTCTTTTCTTCAACGATCTTCTTGGCGTCTTCCCATAGCTGACGTTGAACTTCGATTGGAGTTCTTTTCAGCAAGGGGTCTTTCACTGATTGTTGAGTAAGGTGGATGGCGAGTTCTCTGTCTTTTTCTTCAGCTTCCCTTCTTTCATCGATTAACCTTTTAGCTCTGAGGTGATCCTGGTATTCCTTTTGTGAAAGTCTGAACGTTGGAGGAATAGAAGGAAGTTGATCACGCTTCAGGATGATTCGCTGATCTTCGAATTTCTTGATCATTGCATCTCTTTTTTCTTGATCCTCTTCACTCAGCTTTTGAGGAGCCAAGGAAGGTCTGTTTTTGTGAGAGAGCAGCTATTCTTCAGGTTCATCAGTCTCGGTGATTAAATCCAAGACTGGGATTATTTCTTCAGCTTTAGCAGCAGCTGGTTGTACTTCAGAATCCTCAAGCAGGGGAGAGGACTAGCTGAAACACAACGATCTTACGAATAAGAACTTGGGTAGAACAGAGAGAAAAGAAATGGGTTTAAGTGTATAGGCTTTTTGTGGAGAGTAGAGCTGATAATGTGTATAGATAGAAAAGGGATGCAGTGTAAGGAAGTAAGATGTATTGTACCTGACGAACTAGCTTTTGAAGCAAGATCATCAGATTTTCATCGTCTTCAACGACACCTTTTCCTTTGCCCTTGTCAGGTTCAGACGCTGAAGGCTTTGTCCGCTCCCCGGAAGGTTCGTTAATCGAAATCCCTTTAAGAGCTGTAGTCTTCTGAGCAGGCTTGACGATAAAGGAGTCATCATCATCATCGTCATCGTCATCATCATCATTCTTTGGAGAAGAAGATGGTTCATCATCAGAGATGTCGACGGCTTCTTCATCTTCAACTTCAGATTCAGATTCTTCAGCAGCTTCTTCGAGTTGCTCCCCCTCAGATACAGAGGTAAGCTTCTCGGTTCCCTCAGGGTTTTCATCTCCCTGAGGTCCAGCAGTTGTTTCTTCATTTGTCTTCTCCCCCTCTTCAGTAAGGGGAAGGTTTTCAGTCTTCTCCCCCTCGATAGATTCATCTTGAGGAAGGTCTTCGAAGTTCTTCTCCCCCCCTTCCTCATGATGAGTGGGCGAGGAATGCGATGACTCAGCAGATGGTGTTGGTTTCCTATCTTCTTGGCCAGGGATCCCAATATAGTTTTCAATCGCTGTTTCTCTGTCTTCTAGGCCAGTAATAGCAGGACTGATCTTTAAAAGTTCAGCACGATCCGCCGTAGTAAAATGTGAAGGTGCAGGGGCAGGGGCGGTCATGTGATTCAAGATCTGCTGTACCATCGTCTTCACTGAACTTACGTCAGTATTTACTCAACTCACGTCAGTCTTTACAGCGGACACCTCTCTCTGAAGAGTACCAACCGATGTCTTCAGCGTTATGACCTCGCTGGACATGGTGTTAACTCTTGAGGAGAGAGAGTTGTAGTCAATGTAGATATCAGCAAGAACTGTTGGTCCCGAAGGGCTATACAAGTTTGTAGAGGGGGGGGGGGGATGAATACAAACACTAAGATTTTACTTTTCTAAATTGTTTATTGATAAACCATTAACAATTTACAGCTTGTTGCGGAAACAAGATTAAGGATAAACCTAAATCTAAACAAGTTGGAACACTAAGTTTCTTGCACTAAGAAAGAGAAGGAAATTACTAATAATAACCTATCTCAAGATAAGAAGGATGAACTTGTCCAGAGTTAGCAAGTTACTTCAAAATGAAGTGAGTTCTTCTTCTTATATACTGCATGCATTTAATGCATGGCAGTTTACACTTTACACGTGGCAGCAGCTCATTGGTTGTACGTCATTTACCTTTGTTGACAACCTTAGTAGCCACATGTTTGAACAGTGTAGTATCAGAGTGGTTGTACGATTTCAGACAATAAGGAGTTTCTTTTTCTGACATATTGTACGGAGTCGTGCAAGGGTGGTTAAGACAAAAGTACTTTGTACGGAGGACTTCATGATCAGCTTTTCGTTGATTCATCGATATATCATTCTATATCAGCGAATGATAGAGTTCAGCGATAGCTAAAGTCTTGTACTTGATACTTCACGTTGTTGACAAATCTGAGTCTTCGCTGATCCGCATCAGTTCATTAGGAGACTTGTCGCTGGTTCTTGAGCTAGATCTTCGACTTCAGCGTAGAACCTATGTTGACGTGAAACTTGTCTTCAGGGATCATAAGTAAACAACTAACTTATCAGCGATTCCCATAAGTACTGAACAGACTCAGAGTATTATGGTGAACAATGTTCGCTGAATGTTTAATCTAAAGAGCGAGAGATCCTATCAACGGTACTGTAAGATCTTAGTACTTATCAGCGATAGTTAAACTCTGATGCATATTGTTTACTTACAATTTTCACTAAGTATCTAAGAGAGGGTCATTATCAAATCACTGAGGGTTTGGATCAACAATCTCCCCCTATTTGATTATGACATAGCAACAGAGAAAATTGCTATTTAATGAAAACATAAGGATAAAAAGAACTCATAAAATATTTGTCCCTTTTACTGTTTTCTGGGATCTTTTCTGTACTGATGGAGTAAAGTACGTTCGCTAAATTTTTTCTTTAAACTTCGTAAAGATTACAGATGGAAGTGGAAAAATTACAAGTACAACGAATACAATTACAAGTTCAAAAGAATAACTGATACAATAGAGAAAAAGGTGATCCTATCAGTTTATAAAAGTTCTTCCTTAATGAGTTGTTCATCAAGGGTCATTGATGTGGGAATCATCCAGTCAGGGACATTTACTCCTTGATTTCTTTTGTTCAGCGCTTCTTTAAAGATCAAGGGTTTAAGATGTCGTGCCTGAATGTCGTTCTTGAAGTCACACCAGTAGATGAGATCTTTCAGCTATTCGATGGGAGTGATGGGTAGTTCAGAGATACGTTGAAAACGTTTTTGTCCATCCCAGTCATTGAAGAATATCCCGTAGGGTTTGCTTATGACTTTCCCAGGGATGAAAGTCTCATCAGGAGGAAGAGATGTGTCAAGTGCAGAAAGGTCAGGTTCAGGACCAAGGACTTCAGCTAGAGAAAAACCAATACCTGTTTCGTTTCGTATCTGAGGACGTTCTGAAGATTTAGACTTTTTCTTTGCAGAGGCCTTTCTTTTCTGACTTTCGAGAGGAGGAGGAGGAGGAATATCCACACAAGAATAGACTAAGTCGATTTGTTTGTTTATCATCTTTTCGAAATGATCCTTGTACTTAGACTGAGACTTCTGGATGACTAATCTGATCTCCAACCATTCAGAGAGACCGTACTGCGTGATAGCTTCATCATAAAAATTTTCGAACTTTCCGTCTTCTCTGAATATCTCAATTTCAGCGATAGAGATTTTGATGGTTGATCTTCCAGATACGAGTACCTTGATTATTCTGGAAGGTCGATGTCTGAAGTGTACCTTTTCTTTGCACCAGGCTAGGGTAGATTGAGATACAATTCTCTTTTCTTCAACGATCTTCTTGGCTTCTTCCCATAGCTGTCGTTGAACTTCGATTGGAGCTCTTTTCAGCTTGGGGTCTTTTACTGATCGTTGAGTAAGCTGGATGGCGTATTCTCTGTCTTTTTCTTCAGCTTCCCTTCTTTCAGCGATTAAGCGTTCAGCTCTGAGGTGATCTTTGTATTCCCTTTTTGAAAGTTTGAATTTTGTAGGAATGGAAGGAAGTTGATCACGCTTCAGAATGATTCGCTGATCCTCGAACTTCTTTATCATCTCATCTCTTCTTTTCTGATCCTCTTCACTTAACTTTTAAGGAGCCAAGGAAGGTCTGTTTTTGTGAGAGAGCATTTGTTCTTCGAGTTCATCAGTCTCAGAGATCAAATCTAAGACCGGGATTATTTCTTCAGCTTTGCGAGCTGGGATTATTGTTGGTGAAGTCGCAACTATAGGAACTTCAACGATATCCTCAAACAGGGGAGAGGACTAGCTGAAACACAGCGATCATTCGAGTAAGAACTTGGGTAGAATAGAGAGAGAGAAAATTGGTTTAAGTGTATAGGCTGAGGAGAGTAGAACTGATAATGTATATTGATAGATAGAGGAGGGATACAGTGAGAGAAGAAGTTAGTGTACCTGACAAGCCAGCTTTTTAAGCAAGATCGTCAGATTTTCATCGTCTTCAGCGACACTTTTTCCTTTGCCCTTGTCAGCTTCAGACGCTGATGGCTTTGTCTTTGTCCGCTCCCCTGTAGGTTCATTTATCAGAATCCCTCTAAGAGCTGTGGTCCTCTGAGCTGGCTTGACGATAAAAGAGTCATCATCATCATCATCATCTTTATCATCATTATTCTTTGGAGAAGAGGATGGTTCGTCAGGTTCGTCATCAGATAAGTCGATGGCTTCTTCATCTTCAGCTTCAGACTCAGATTCTTCAGCTTCTTCTTTGAGTTGCTCCCCCTCAGATACAGAGGTAAGCTTCTCGGTTCCCTCAGGGTTTTCATCTCCCTGAGGTCCAGCGGCTGCTTTAATTGTCTTCTCACCCTCTTCAGTAAAGGTGAGGTCTTCATTCTTCTCTCCCCTGATAGAGTCATCATGGGAAAGGTCTTCAGCGCTCTTCTCCCCTCCCCTTTTCATGATGAGTGGGGGAGGAATGCGATGACTCAACAGCTAGTGTCGGTTCCGTGTCTTCTTGGCCAGGGATCCCCACACAAATTTCAATCGCTGATAATCTATTTTCTAGACCAGAAATACCAGGATTGATCTTCACGAGTTCAGCACAATCCGCCGGAGTAAAAGATGAAGGTGCAGGGGCAGGGGCGGTCGTCTTGGTCAGGATCTGCTGCAACATTGTCTTCATAGAAGTGACGTCATTCTTCATCGTATTGACGTCGGTCTTCACAGAACTCATGTCAGTCTTTACTGAACTGACATCAGTCTTTACATCGGACATCTCTCCTTCTAGTTTTCCAACCGATGTCTTCAGCGTTGTGACCTCGCTGGACATGGTGTGAACTGAAATTTTTATGGCGAGGTAGTCTGTGTAGATGTCAGCGAGAACTTTGGCAAGGTTGCTGAGAGATTTATCAACCATCTCCAAGTCAGCTTTGGAGGCATTCTTTTCGACCACGGTTGTCAGCTTTGTAAGATTCTCTCTAGCGTTTGTTACAGCTGAAGAGTTGTCGGAAAGAGTAGTGGTGAGACCTATCAGCTTCGTCTCTATTGTCTTCAGAGAGGCGTTGATGTCTCCCAAATTAGGACCTGTAACATATAAGAACTTGTGAACAGAGGAAAGCTCAGAAGTTTGGGGTTCAGTTACAGTGTATAGGGGTTGGTGTATACCTGCAGGAGGATTGGTGAATGCATCAAAATCTCGATGTCCTGAGAAAAGTTCCATGTCGTCAGCTAAAGTGCGTGGACGCATGGTCATCTCTGCAGGTCCTACGCCCATCATTCCTTGAGTGTCAGCTTTAGCTTCTGGAGGAATGACAGGTGCTTCAGAGACAACTGGAGTAGAGTCCAATTGAGTAGAGGGAGAAGCGAAGGTTAAGAATGGAGGTTGGGTGCGAAGTTCAGCGTTGGATTCGCTGAGAATCGCTTCGTCAGTCTTTTGAGAGACTGAAGGAGGTTGGATAGATTCCAAGTTTGTAACCTCAGCGTGTAGAGACGCTGAAGCTGGGATAGAATGGGTGGCTTGTTCAGCTGTGGCAGAGCGTACCACTGAACGTTCCTTCAGCTCTTTGCGATTAGCTGAGGAGTCTTCAGCAAGAGATTGCTGGGGTTGCTCCTTGGTTTTCTTAGTTCTTTTGGAACTAAGTTGGGTAGAGGAGTGTTTCCTTTTAAGAGAAGGAATGGAGGTTGCAGCCTGGGTATCAGCGGTGGGTTTGTCCGCTGCAGGAGCTGTAGAAGTCGAAGAAGTAGGGTTAAGAAGAGTTAAAAGTGTAGAAAGACGTACCTCATTTACCAATGGCTTGAAGTCGAGAACCTTAGGGCCAACCTGAGAGAGTTTCAGGTCACCCTCTTTTGGGTAGCTGTCCTTCAGGCCTGTTTGGAATACGGCGCTGATGAATCGAGGATAAGGAACCCATGGAGATCTGTCAGCGGCGGAGTCTACTCTGAGTACTAGATCATCGTAGATTATCGATGCCCAGTTTATATGTAGACATTTCAGCAAAGCATACCCCATTTCTTGCTGAGGTTGAGCGGCTTGATCAGAGGAGCCGGTCTTTGCAGTCATGCAGCTGATTAAGTGAGCGAAGATGAAATTCATTTCGCTGGGCATTTTAGACTTTTTGATGAGGGTCAGCTTCTTCTCGGGCTTCTTGTCCCTCCCAGTTTCCCATACATAGCCCATTGCATCGAAGAATTCAGTGATGGCTTCCCTATCTGAGTGTTTCTTGTGGTCAGGGAGGGGAACAAAGGGTTTTTCTTTGGTGGCCAAGGGAAGGTTCAGGGCTTTACGGATGATAGCAGGGGTGATCTTCATAGTACCAAAGTCAGTATCACAGTGGATACAGTCGATTGTTTTTTAGGAGTCTTTGGTTGATGGTAGCTGAGAGTGTCTGGCATAGTACAAGAATTGGGATAGCAGTAGCTGATGTGCAGGAGGTGTTATGGTCACGGCTGTGGATAGACAACAATTCTTCAGGAAGTTCACAACATCATCCAGATGTGTGACTTGCTTTCGAGGAGGAAACTCGAGAAGCGCATAGAGGTTATTTGATTTTGTCCAATCCAGTTCTTCCAGTTTGAACTTAACCTGAGGAGCCTTGATGATATCCAATTCCTCAGTAGTATTATCAGCAGCAGTGTTCTCAGCGATGGTGTTCTTGGAAGTGGAAATGTCAGTAGATGCCATCTTCTGTATATCAGTTCAACCAAAGATTAACAAATAAGAATAATCTTAATGTGGAAAGATTTTCCAATAAGATGGTTCGAATTTTGTCCATTTCATTCAGACAAGAACGTCTTAATGAAGATTAGGGTTTTTCTTGTTTTAAAAACGAAATGCAAACCCAAAGAAAATCTTGTTTTCCAGTTTCTTTTGAGAAAAAGGATTCTGGAAAAACGAATGAAGAACAAGTTTAAGATTTTGTGTTTAAACTTGAAGAACAGCCATGAAAGGTTGTGTTCATAAACCCATGAAAGAAATGATTTCATTTTAAAAAGTTCTTTTGTTTGATCTTGTGAAAACAAAGAGAAGATCATTAACAAGTTTGAAGAAACAGGTAAAATAAAATTATTAACCTGGTTCGTTGAAGAAGATGAAGTTCTTGAGTTCTTGAAAAACTTGAGAGCACAAATGCAATAGTAATTTTTCTTAGCTTGGAGGAGAAGTTTTTCGCGTAAAAGAGAAATATAACCCCGGAAAGTGTTTATATAGAGAGGTTAGAGAGAGAGAAAAACTCGAGCGGGAAAGTTTTTCATCATGACACGGACACGTGTTTGCATTTGATTGGAAGGTAAACGAAACGTGCAAACGTGTGTCAGAAAAAAGAACGTGCCGGGGCTTATCCGTTGCAATGACGTCACAACTGTCCTTTCATATTCTTGGATGTTTGAGGTTTTGAAAACTCAGGGACACCTTTGAAAACATGAAGCACTGAATAGAAATATCAGTGTTGGATTTACAAATTTCAAAGTATCGCTGATTAAGGAAGAGATTCAGCGATGCAGTTTGTTTTGAAATCTTGCATTTACATGCGATTGTCAGAGAGAGAAAAAAAACATACCTTGATATCAGCGAATCAAGTTTATTCAGAGAGAAGATGATAGAATGGGTTATACAAGTTGACTTTATCCTATCGCTGATCAAATGTGAATCACTGAAGATTTTACTCTTCAAAGTTCAGCATTCCAAGCTCGCTGATGAGAAAGTTGAATCTTGTCTCATCAAGAGGTTTGGTGAACAGATCAGCTAACTGATAATTAGCTAGGATAAAGTGAAATTATATATCACCATTCATCACATGATCTCTGATAAAATGATATCTGATTTCGTTGTGTTTTGTCTTTGAGTGTGGCACTGGATTGTTGGCTATAGCTATGGCACTTGTGCTGTCGCAATAGATTGGAATATTTGATAGTTGTAGGTCATAGTCCAGTAGTTCATTTCTCATCCACAAGACCTGAGAACAACAGCTTCCAGCGGCTACATACTCAGCTTCAGCTATGGAGGTGGACACTGAGTTTTGCTTTTTGCTTGTCCAACTTACCAGCTTTCCACCCAGGAGCTGACATCCTCCTGTGGTGCTTTTCCTATCCAATTTGCAACCTGCAAAATCACTATCTGAATAGGCGATTAGATCGAATCCTGAGTCTTTGGGATACCAAAGACCTAGAGTCGCAGTACCCTTAAGGTATCGAAAAATTCGCTTTACAGCGGTCATATGAGATATCTTGGGTTCAGCTTGATATCGTGCACACAAACAGGTTGCGTACATAATATCGGGTCGGCTAGCTGTAAGATACAAGAGAGAGTCGATCATCCCACGGTACAGTGTGACATTAACAGGAATACCCTTAGTATCCTTATCTAGTGTCAGCGGTGGTGCCATAGGGGTTTTCATAGCTGAACTTTGAGTTAAGTCGAATTTCTTCAGCATATCTTTAACATACTTTCCCTGATTAATGAAAGTTCCTTTTTCATTTTGCTTTATCTGAAGACCAAGGTAATATGTTAGTTCACCCATCATGCTCATTTTATACTCATCTTTCATTCTATCAGCGAAACGAGTACAAAGATCAGGGTTAGTAGAGCCAAATATAATGTCATCAACATATATCTGAACAAGAATGATATGACCTTTTACTTTCCTGAAAAATAGAGTTTTGTCAATTTTACCTCGCTCAAATTGTTCAATATGGAGATAAGTAGATAGAGTGTCATACCATGCACGTGGAGCTTTCTTCAAGCCATAAAGTGCCTTATCCAGTTTATAAACATAACCTGGACGCTTAGGATATGAGAATCCTGGAGGTTGTTCCACATAGACTTCTTCATTCAGCTTTACATTTAGAAACGCTGACATAACATCCATCTGATATACTTTAAAGTCTTTGTGTACAGCGTATGCTAAGAATAGGCAAATAGATTCTAATCTTGCTACTGGAGCAAATGTTTCGTCATAATCTATGCATTCCTCTTGTCTGTATCCCTGGGCAACAAGACGAGCCTTGTTGCGGGTTACAGTTCCATGTTCGTCCAACTTGTTTCGATAGACCCATTTAGTGCCTATCACTATTTTGTCAGTTGGTCTTCGAAAAAGTTTCCAAACTTTGTTTCTTTCGAATTCAGTTAGCTCTTCTTGCATGGCGCTGACCCAGTTTGGATATTTGAGGGCATCATCTACTTTCTTTGGTTCAGTCAGAGAAATAAAGTTAACAAATAAACAAATATTACCTGCACTTCGTCGAGTCTGAATACCAGCGTTTGGATCACCTAGAATTTGATCGATTGGATGATTTACAGTCCATCGCTGAGCCGGAGCGTGAGACGTTGACTCAACCTGAACTGGAGTAGCTGAAGATGAGGCTTCAGCAACTTCTGGAGTATCAGCTAAGAGAGGAATGGGTGCAGTTGTCATTATATTCACTGATTGCTGAGAAGTAGATGGAATGTCTGAGACATTGGGTTCAGAAGCAGGTATAGTGTTTAAAGGAACAGCTGAGACCCATGATGTTTCAGCTTCACTATTCTACATATTTGGAATGATAGTAGGACTATCGTCTTCAACTGTATGAGTATGAGTGGGAATATCTTCTGAATCACCAAGATGAGAGAACATCTATTGATTCAGTTCTTCAGTATCAGCGGACGGTTTAGAGTTCGCTGAACGGGATTCGTCAAACGTGACGTGAATTGTTTCTTATACAGTTTGTCTTCTTCGATTGAAGACTCTGAAGGCTTTGGAGGCTGAGGAGTATCCAAGAAAGATTCCATCATCAGCCTTAGGATCAAACATTCCAAGGGCATCTCTGTTGTTCATAGGCTGTTTTATTGAATCTTTTGACTATCAGCGACCTGTTTTGCGTAAAACAAGCAGTGTTGACAGCTTCTGCCGAAAACTGAGTAGGCAGGTGAGAATCGCTGAGCACTGAACGTGCAGCTTCAATAATTGTTCTATTTCTTCTTTCAGCGACTCCATTTTGTTGCGGTGTTCTCACTGATGAAAAGTTGTGAGAAATACCCTTACTGTCAAAGAAGGAATCAAGAGAACTGTTTTTGAATTCAGTCCCATTATCACTTCTTATTGAGCGAACGGTCAAATTGTTCAGGGTTTCCATCTTCCGAACAAAGGTGATGAGTTCTTCAGGGGTGTCACTCTTGGAACGGAGAAACATAACCCATGTATAACGAGAGAATTCATCAACTATGACCAGTGTATATTTCTTTCCAGCGATGGATTGTTTGTTAATAGGTCCAAACAAATCCATATGAAGAAGTTGCAGAGGAGATGACACTGAGGAGACATGCTTTGACTTAAAGCTTGCTTTGGTCTGCTTCCCTTTCTCACACGCTGAACATAAAGACTCTTTGGCGTATGAGTGCTGAGGTAGACCAGTGACTAACTCTTTTGAAAAAAGAGTGTTCAGTGTCTTGAAATTCAGATGAGAGAGCCTCTTATGCCATAGCCAGTTGACATCAGATGAGGCTTTTGAGAAGAAACAGGAGTTCTCAGTGGTTGTTGAGTCCATGTTTATTACATAAACATTTTCCAAACGATAACCGCTGAGAGCTATCTTCTCCTTTTTGTCAGTGACAAAGCAGGATTCCTTGGTAAAGATTACCTTGTTATCCTTGTCGCAAAGCTGACTGATGCATAAAAGATTATGTTTCAGTCCTTCAACATATGCGACTCTTCTGAAGGTTGTTGTACCATTAGAGAGTACACCAAACCCTCGGGTACGTCCTTTTCCATTTCTCCAAAAGTCACAGAGGGACCCTTCTCTTCCTTGTATTCAGCGAGCAGGCTTTTCTTTCCAGTCATGTGTCTAGAGCATCCGCTATCGAGATACCAGATACCCTTCTTAACCTGCATCACAAAGGGAGATTAGTTTTTCTTGGGTACCCACTTAACCATGTGTACACGTTTGTCAGTGGAAGTAGTTGGAATGGAAGGTTCAGCAATCTTCGCAGCATTTGAAGATTCAGCTTTGTCAGTCTTCACTTTGGTTAATTTCTTAACCTCAGTGGTCTTCTTTGCCTTGGGGACAATCTTCACCTTAGCTATCTTTTCAGCTTTGGTGGCTGTGGGGCACTTACTAGCAATATGATCAGTGAGTCCACAGTGATAACCTTTCCTATAACTAAAAGTAGTTCTAGGACCATTTGAATGCTGAGCTTTAGATTTTGAATTAGAAGTACCAGCACCAAGTAAGCTGATGGCTTTTAAAATGGGAGGAACATTCAGTTCTTCGGATTTCTTACCAGAGACATCCACTCTGATTCTAGGAGTAGATCGCTGAATAGATCCACGTTGAGTAGATCCAGAGATCTGATTCCTTGATCCAGAGGAATGAATCACTAAATCTTTAGAAGCATTCAGCTTAGGTACTAAGGTACCCTTCTGAGGATTTTGGTTAAAAGCAATTCCTTTACCTTTATCTTTAAAGACAGAGGTAGGTTTTGGATAAACCATTTTCTCTTTACCTTTTGAAGAGGTAGAAATTTCCTCAGGGATAGGCGGTCTGGACGAGGAACACTGAGAGGATGAAGTATCAGCGACTGAGGATACGAAAGTTCCAAATAAGAGCATGGAACGATCAGTGGTTGGTTCTAGATTATCAGCTTTGTAACCAAGACCACGTTTATCACTCAGGGGAATCTGAGACTTAATTATCTCAGTGATCTTTGTTGAAGAATTACACTATCCTTCTACAGTAGCTTTTCCAGCTCTTAAAGCAGAGATAGCTTCTTCTCGCTCAATTTTGACTAGCTAATTTAAATGCACTTGATCTTTAACATCTTCCTCAATTTTAGAAAGCTTTTATATTTGAAGGTGACAGTTTTTGAGCTGTTCAGCGAGATCAAGGTTTTGATTTTCAACTACAGTTTTGCCATTCATGGCTTCATATAAACTTCTAGTCAAGAGATCAATTTTACGAAGACTATCAGCTTCATCAATATTTACAATATTTGTAAAGAAGGAAGGTGATACCTGAATAGCCGAGGTTGAAGTAGAGGGAATGTCTGAGCTTTCTTCCTCATCTTCAATCTTGGCCATAAGACATAGATTGGCTTCATCATCTTCAGAGTCAGATGATGATTCTTCTTCATCAGAGGCAGCCCAATCATAAGCCATCATGCCTTTGCCTTTCTTCTTAAAGCTTTTCAGCTTCGCATACTTTTCTTTTAGCTTAGCGTATTTGTCATCTTTATTCCTGGGAATAAAGGATTTATTGGGAAACACTGAGTTTCTCGAAACTTTTTAGATCTGCACTCGTTAGCGAAATGTCCAATCTTTTCGCAGTTAAAACAAGTAGCAGTAGCCTTATCAACAATAGCTGATGATCTTGGCTTGTCAGTAATAAAAAGGGGTTTGTTCTTTCTGAACATTTTCTTCTTGGCGAATCTCCTGAACTTTTTAGTGAGGAGAGCCAAAGATTCATCATCATCTGATGACCTTTCAGAGTTACTTTCTAACTCAGTGATAGTGACCACGGGTCGCTGAGTAGAAGGTTCCTCTAAGATTAAAGCAACATGGGTGCTTTTGGACTCTTTTACAAGATTCTTCTTAAGATGGATCGATTGCTCATGATTCAGCATCGTGCCATATAAGGTAGCAAGGGTCATTGATCTTAGATCCATTGACAGCTTGAGACACATAGAATAACTGTCCCAGCTTTCAGGTAAACATTCTAGAAACTTTGTCAGCACTTGAAAGTTAGAATATTCCTTACCAACAGTTTTCAGATCTATTATTAAGCAATTAAAATGTTGGTGAACTTCAGAGAGAGTTTCATTCTTACCACAAATGAAAATTTCATATTGTCTTACCAGGTTGATCTTTCGAGAGTCCTGGACTTCAGACGTACCTTCATACTGAACACATATTGTGTCCCACATGGCTTTTGAGGTTTTAAGGTTCAGGACGGAATGGTAGACTTCGTCAGGAAGAGCCATGGATAGTATGGATCTGGCTTTTGTATCGATAGCCACTTTCTTCTTATCTTCGTCAGTCCACATATGAACTTCCTTGGGTATCAGCCATTCTGGAATAGCAGGTCTATTCTCAGCGGCTGGTACTGCAGCATCAATTCTTACAGGAATATATGGGCCGTTTTCAAGATAGTAAGGCATAGTAGGGTCTACACCTTCTAAGAAGAGAATCATCCTATTTTTCCATAGATTAAAATTATCTCTGGAGAATCTAGGGGGTTTTGCAAGAGAACCATTGTCAATATAATTTGTGTTTGTGTTGGCAGCCATTTTTAGAAATAGCAAGGAAGAGAAATCTTAGTATAGATCAGATCTTGTTTATGAGATTAAACAAATCCGCTCTGATACCACTTGTTGGTCCCGAAGGGCTATACAAGTTTGTAGAAGGGGTAATGAATACAAACACTAAGATTTTACTTTTCTAAATTGTTTATTGATAAATCATTAACAATTTACAGCTTGTTACAGAAACAAGATTAAGGATAAACCTAAATCTAAACAAGTTGGAACACTAAGTTTCTTGCACTAAGAAAGAGAAGGAAATTACTAATAATAACCTATCTCAAGATAAGAAGGATGAACTTGTCCAGAGTTAGCAAGTTACTTCAAAATGAAGTGAGTTCTTCTTCTTATATACTGCATGCATTTAATGCATGGCAGTTTACACTTTACATGTGGCAACAGCTCATTGGTTGTACGTCATTGACCTTTGTTGACAACCTTAGTAGCCGCATGTTTGAACAGTGTAGTATCAGAGTGGTTGTACGATTTCAGACAATAAGGAGGTTCTTTTTCTGACATATCGTACGGAGTCGTGCAAGGGTGGTTAAGACAAAAGTACTTTGTACGGAGGACTTCATGATCAGCTTTTCGTTGATTCAGCGATCTATCATTCTATATCAGCGAATGATAGAGTTCAGCGATAGCTAAAGTCTTGTACTTGATACTTCACGTTGTGGACAAATCTGAGTCTTCGCTGATCCGCATCAGTTCATTAGGAGACTTGTCGCTGGTTCTTGAGCTTGATCTTCGACTTCAGCGTAGAACCTATGTTGACGTGAAACTTGTCTTCAGGGATCATAAGTAAACAACTAACTTATCAGTGATCACCATTAGTACTGAACAGACTCAGAGTATTATGGTGAACAGTGTTCGCTGAATGTTTAATCTAAATAGCGAGAGTTCCTATCAGCGGTACTGTAAGATCTTAGTACTTATCAGCGATAGTGAAACTCTGATACATATAGTTTACTTACAATTTTCACTAAGTATCTAAGAGAGGGTCATTATCAAATCACTGAGGGTTTGGATCAACAAGAACTTTGGCAAAGTCACCGAGAGTATTATCAACCTTCTCTAAATCAGCTTTGGAGGCTTTCTGTTCAACCACTTTTGTCAGCTTGTTGAGATTCTCTCCAGAGTTTGTTACAGCTGAAGAGCTGTATGAGAGAGTAGTGGTGAGACCTGTCAGCTTTGTATCTAGGTTCTTCAGAGAGGCGTTGATGTCTCCCAAATTTGGACCTGTAACAGATAAGTAATTATGAACAAAGGAAAGCTCAGAAGTTTGGGGTTTAGTTACAGTGTATATGGGTTGGTGTATACCTGCAGGAGGGTTGGTGAAGTCGTCAAAACTTCTGTGTCCTGAAAAAAAGTTCCATGTCATCATCTAGAGTGCGTGTACGCCTGGAAATTCCTGCAGGTCCTGCATCCATCATTCCTTGAAAAGTATCACCTTCAGCTTCTGGAAGAATGACGGGTGCTCCAGTGATCGTGGTGAAAACTGGATTAGAGTCCAATGGAGTAGATAGAGAAGCGAAGGTTGAGAAGGTTTGATGTGGAGTTGATTCAGTTTTGGATCCACTGAGAATCACTTCTTCAGCCCTATGAGAGACTGAAGGAGGTTGGGTCGATTCCAAGTTTATAACTTCACCGTTTAGAGACGCTGAAGTTGGGATGGAAAGGGTGGCTTGTTCAGCTGTGGCAGAGCGTACCACTGAACTTTCCATCAGCTCTTCAAGATGAGCTGAGGAGTCTTCAGCATGAGATTGCTGGGATTGCTCCTTGGTTTTCTTAGTCCTTTTCGAACCAAGTGGGGTAGTGGAGTGTTTCCTTTTACGAGTAGATTTTGTGGCCTGGGTATCAGCGAGGGGTATTGTCGCTGAAGTAGCCACATAAATAGAAGAAGGAGGATTGAGAAGAGTTAAGAGAGAAGAGACACATACCTCGTTTGCCATTGGCTTGAAGTAGAGTACCTTAGGGCCAACCTGAGAGAGTTTCAGGTCTCCTACTTTTGGGTAGTTATTCTTCAGGCCGGTTTGGAAGATGGCGCTGAGGAATCTTGGATATGGAACCCATGATGGTCGGTCAGCTGCAGAGTCTACTCTGAGCACAAGATCATCGTAGATTATCGAGGCCCAGTCAACATGAAGACCTTTCAGCAATGCATAGCCCATTGCTTGCTGAGGTTGAGCGGCTTGATCAGAGGAGCCGGTCTTTGTAGTCATGCAGCTTATCAAGTGTGCGAAGATGAAGTTCATCTCGTTGGGCATTTTTGACTTCTTGATGAGGGTCAGCTTCTTCTCAGGCTTCTTGTCCCTTCCTGTTTCCCATACATAACCCATTGCATCAAAGAATGCAGTGATGGCTTCCCTATCACCATGTTTCTTGTGGTCAGGGAGAGAAACAAAGGGTTTTTCTTTTGTGGCGATGGGAAGGCTCAGTGCTTTTCGGATAATGGCAGGGGTTATTTTTATGGTGCCAAAATCAGTGTCACAAAGGATGCAATCGATTTTCTTCGTGGGGTCTTTGGTCGATGTGAGCTGAGTGTGTCTGGCAGAATACCAGAACTGAGATTACAGTAACTAATGAGCAGGGGGTGTTATGGTCAGGGCTGTAGAGAGGCAACAGGTTTTAAGGAAATTCACAGCATCATTCAGATGTGTGACTTGCTTTCGAGGAGGAAACTCAAAAAGCGCATAGAGATTGTTTGTTTTTGTCCAATCGAGTTCCTCAAGCGTGAACTTGACCTGAGGAGCCTTGGTGATTTCCAGTTCCTCAGCAGCAGCAGTGTTCTCAGCAGTAGGAATATCAGTAGATGCCATTGTTGTATTATCAGTTCAACCAAAGATATAACAAATTAGAATAATCTTAATGTGGAAAGATTTTCCAATAAGATTGTTCGAATTTTGTCCATTTCATTCAGACAAAAATGTCTTAATGAAGATTAGGGTTTTCTTGTTTTTGAAAAAAAAATACAAACCCAATAAAAAGTCTTGTTTTCCAGTTTCCTTTGAGGATTAGGATTCTGGAAAAACGTATGAAGAACAAGTTTAAGATATTTGCGATTAAACTTGAAGAACAACCATGAAAGGTTGTGTTCATAAAACCATGAAAGAAATGATTTCATTTTTGAAAAAGTTCTTTTGTTTGATCTTGTAAAAACAATGAGAAGATCATTAACAAGTTTTAAGAAACAGGTAAATAAAAGAACTATTAACCTGGTTCGTTGAAGAAGAAGAAGATGAACAGTTCTTGAAAACTTGATAGCAAAAATGCAACAGTAGTTTTCTTGAGGAAGAAGTTGTTCGCGTAAAGGAAAAATATAAACCTAAAATGTGTTTATATAGTGAGATTAGAGAGAGAGAAAATCTTGAGCGAGAAAAGATTTTCATCATGACACGGACACGTGTTTGCATTTGATTGGAAGGTAAATGAAACGTGCAATCGTGTGTCAGAAAAAGAACGTGCCAGGGCTTATCCGTTGCGATGACGTCACGAATGTCCTTTCATATTTTAGGATGTCTCTGAGGTTTTGAAAGCTCAGGGACACTTTTGAAAACATGAAGCACTGAATAGAAATATCAGTGTTGGTTTTAGAAATTTCAAAGTATCGCTGATTAAGGAAGATATATTCAGCGATGCAATTTGTCTTGAAATCTTGCATTTACATGCGATTGTCAACGAGAGAAAAACATACCTTGACATCAGCGAATCAAGTTTATTCAGAGAGAATGATAGAATGGGTTATACAAGTTGATTTTATCCTATCGATGATCAAATGTGAACCGCTGAAGATTTTACTCTTCAAAGTTCAGCATTCCAAGCTCGCTGATGAGAAAGTTGAATCTTGTCTCATCAAGAGGTTTGGTGAACAGATCAGCTAACTGATAGTCAGTGGGGATAAAATGAAGTTCTATATCACCATTCATCACATGATCTCTGATAAAATGATACCTGATTTCGATGTGTTTTGTCTTTGAGTGTAGCACTGGATTGTTGGCTATAGCGATGGCACTTGTGCTGTCGCAATAGATTGGAATATTTGAGAGCTGAAGGTCATAGTCTAGTAGTTGATTTCTCATCCACAAGACCTGAGAACAACAGCCTCCAGCGGCTACATACTCAGCTTCAGCTGTGGAGGTGGACACTGAGTTTTGCTTTTTACTTGTCCAACTCACCAGCTTTCCACCCAGGAGCTGACAGCCTCCTGTGGTGCTTTTCCTATCCAATTTGCAACCTGCAAAATCACTATCTGAATAGGCGATTAGATCAAACCCTGAGTCTTTGGGATACCAAAGACCTAGGTTCACAGTACCCTTAACGTATCAAAAAATTCGCTTTACAGCGATCATATGAGATTCCTTAGTTTCAGCTTGATATCGTGCACACAAACAGGTTGCGTACATAATATCGGGTAGGCTAGTTGTAAGATACAAGAGAGAGCCGATCATCCCATGGTACAGCGTGACATTAACAGGTATTCCATTTGAATCCTTGTCTAGTGTCAGCGGTGGTGCCATAGGGGGTTTCATAGCTGAACTCTGAGTTAAATCGAATTTCTTCAGCATATCTTTAACATACTTTCCCTGATTAATGAAAGTTACTTTTTCATTTTGCTTTATCTGAAGACCAAGGAAATATGTTAGATCACCCATCATGCTCATTTTATACTCTTCTTTCATTCTATCAGCGAAACGAGTACAAAGGTCAGGGTTAGTAGAACCAAATATAATGTCATCAACATATATCTGAACAAGAACAATATGACCTTTTACTTTCCTGAAGAATAGAGTCTTGTCGATTTTACCACGCTCAAATTGTTCAATATGGAGATAAGTATTGAGAGTGTCATACCATGCACGAGAAGCTTGCTTTAAGCCATAAAGTGCCTTATCCAGTTTATAAACATAAGCTGGACGCTTAGGATCTGAGAATCCTGGAGGTTGTTCCACATAGACTTCTTCATTCAGCTTTCCATTTAGAAACGCTGACTTAACATCCATCTGATATACTTTGAAGTCTTTGTGTACAGCGTATGCTAAGAATAGACGAATAGATTCTAGTCTTGCTACTGGAGCAAATGTTTCATCGTAATCTATGCCTTCCTCTTGTCTGTATCCCTGAGCAACAAGTCGAGCCTTGTTGCGGGTTACAGTTCCATGTTCGTCCAACTTGTTTCGATAGACCCATTTAGTGCCTATCACTGTCTTGTCAGTTGGTCTTCGAACAAGTTTCCAAACTTTGTTTCTTTCGAATTCAGTCAGCTCTTCTTGCATGGCGCTGACCCAGTTTGGATCTTTGAGGGCATCATCTATTTTCTTTGGTTCAATCAGAGAAATAAAGTGAACAAATAAACAAATATTACCTGCACTTCGTCGAGTCTGAACACCAGCGTTTGGATCACCAGGAATTTGATCAATTGGGTGATTTACAGTCCATCGCTGAGCAGAAGCATAAGTCGCTGACTCAAATTGAACTGGAGGAGCTGAAGATGAAGTTTCAGCAACTTCTAGAATATCAGCCAAGAGAGGAGTAGGTGCAGATGTCATTTCATTTACTGATTGCTGAGAAGTAGATGGAATGTCTGAGACATTTGGTTCAGAAGCAGGTATAGTGTTTAAAGGAACTGCTGAGACCCATGATGTTTCAGCTTCACTATTCTGCATGTTTGGGATGATAGTAGGACTATCATCTTCAACTGTATGAGTATGAGGAGTGGGAATATCTTCTGAATCACCAAGATGAGAAAACATCCATTGATTCAGTTCTTCAGTATCAGCAGACGGTTTAGAGTTCGCTGAACGGGATTCGTCAAACGTGACGTGAATAGTTTCTTCTACAGTTTGTGACAGTTTAGAGTTCGCTGAACGGGATTCGTCAAACGTGACGTGAATAGTTTCTTCTACAGTTTGTCTTCTTCGATTGAAGACTCTGAAGGCTTTAGAGATTGAAGAATATCCAAGAAAGATTCCATCATCAGCCTTAGGATCAAACTTTCCAAGGGCATCTCTGTTGTTCAGTATGAAACACTGACATCCAAAGATGTGAAGAAAGCTAATTGAAGGCTTTCTCCCATGAAAAAGTTCATAGGCTGTCTTATTGAATCTTTTGACTATCAGCGACCTGTTTTGCGTAAAACAAGCAGTGTTGACAGCTTCTGCCCAAAACTGAGTTGGCAGGTGAGAATCGCTGAGCATTGAACGTGCAGCTTCAATAATTGTTCTATTTCTTCTTTCAGCGACTCCGTTTTGTTGCGGTGTTCTCACTGATGAAAAGTTGTGAGAAATACCCTGGCTCCCAAAGAAGGAATCAAGAGAACTGTTTTTGAATTCAGTCCCATGATCACTCCTTATTGAGCGAACGGTCAAGTTGTTCAGGGTTTCCATCTTCCGAACAAAGGTGATGAGTTCTTTAGGGGTGTCACTCTTAGAAAGGAGAAACGTAACCCATGTATAGCGAGAGAATTCATCAACTATGACCAGTGTATATTTCTTTCCAGTGATGGATTGTTTGTTAACAGGGCCAAACAAATCCATATGGAGAAGTTGTAGAGGAGATAACACTGGGGAGACTTGCTTTGACTTAAAGCTTGCTTTGGTCTGCTTCCCTTTCTCACACGCTGAACATAAGGATTCTTTGGCGTATGAGTGCTGAGGTAGACCAGTGACTAACTCTTTTGAAGAAAGAGTGTTCAGTGTCTTGAAGTTTAGATGAGAGAGCCTCTTATGCCATAGCCAGTTGACATCAGATGAGGCTTTTGAGATGAAACAGGAGTTCTCAATGGTTGTTGAGTCCATGTGTATTACATAAACATTTTCCAAACGATAACCGTTGAGAGCTATCTTTTCCTTTTTGTCAGCGACAAAGCAGGATTCCTTAGTAAAGATTACTTTGTTATCCTTGTCGCAAAGCTGACTGATGCTTAGAAGATTATGCTTCATCCCTTCAACATATTCGACTCTTCTGAAGGTTGTTGTACCATTAGATAGTATACCAAACCCTCGGGTATGTCCTTTTCCATTTCCACCGAAAGTCACAGAGGGACCCTTCTCTTCCTTGTATTCAGCGAGCAGGCTTTTCTTTCCAGTCATGTGTCTAGAGCATCCGCTATCGAGATACCAGATACCCTTCTTAACCTGCATTACAAAGGAAGATTAGTTTTCCTTGGTTACCCTCTTAACCATGTGTACACGTTTGTCAGTGGAAGTAGTTGGAATGGAAGGTTCGGCAGTCTTCGCAGCATTTGAAGATTCAGCTTTGTCAGTCTTCACTTTGGTTAATTTCTTAACCTCAGTGGTCTTCTTTGCCTTGGGGCAATGATCTTCACCTTAGCTATCTTTTCGTCTTTGGTGGTTGTGGGGAACTTACTAGCAATATGATCAGTATGTCCACAGTGATAACATTTCCTATAACTAAAAATAGTTCTAGGACCATTTGAATGCTGAGCTTTAGATTTTAAATTAGAAGGACCAGCATCAAGTACACCTTTGGTATTGGAAATAGGAGGAACTATCAGTTCTTCAGATTTCTTACCAGTAACATCCACTTTGATTCTGGGAGTAGATCGCTGAATATATCCACGCTGAACATATCCAGTGGTCTTGTTCCCTGAACCAGATGGATGAATCGCTGAAGCTGTAGAAGCATTCAGCTTAGGTATAAAGATACCCTTCTGAGGATTCTGATTAAAAGCAATTCCTTTGCCTTTGTTTTTAAAGACTGAGGTAGGTTTTGGATAAATAACTTTTTCTTTACCCTTAGAAGTTAAGGTAGAGATTTCCTTAGGGATAGGCGGTTTAGAAGATGAACATTGAGAGGATGAAGTATCAGCGACCGAGGATACGAAAGTTCCAAATAAGAGCATGGAACGATCAGTGGTTGGTTCTAGAGTATCAGCTTTGTAACCAAGACCACGTTTATCACTCAGGAGAATCTGAGACTTAATTATCTCAGTGATCTTTGTTGAGGAATTATACCATCCATCAACAATAGCTTTCTCACCTTTTAATGCAGCGATAGCTTCTTCGCGCTCGATTTTGACTAGCTGGTTTAAGTGCACTTGATCTTTAAAGTCTTCTTAAATTTTAGAAAGATTTTCTATTTGAAGGTGACAGTTTTTAAGCTGTTCAGCGAGATCAAGGTTTTGATTTTCAACTACAGTTTTGCCATTCATGGCTTCATATAAACTTCTAGTCAAGAGATCGATTTTACGAAGACTACCAGCTTCATCAATATTTGCAATATTGGTAAAGAATGAAGGTGATACCTGAGTAGCAGAGGTTGAAGTGGAGGGAATGTCTGAATTTTCTTCCTCATCTTCAAGTTTGGCCATAAGACAGAGATTGGCTTCATCATCTTCAGAGTCAGATGTTTCTTCCTCATCAGAGGCAGCCCAATCATAGTCAGCCAACAGACCTTTGCCTTTCTTCTTAAAGCTTTTCAGCTTCGCATACCTTTCTTTTAGCTTGGCGTATTTGTCATCTCTAGACCCGAGGTTAGAGGATTTCTTGGGAAACGCTGAGTTTCGCGAAACTTTCTTTGACCTGCACTCGTTAGCGAAATGTCCTATCTTTTCACAGTTAAAACAAGTAGCAGTAGCCTTATCAACAGGAGCTGATGATCTTGGCTGGTCAATAATGGAAAGAGGTTTATTCTTTCTGAACATTTTCTTTTTGGCGAATCTCCTGAACTTTTTAGTGAGGAGAGCCAAAGATTCATCAAGATCTGAAGAGTCGGAATTTGATGACCTTTCAGAGTTACTCTCCAACTCAATGATAGTGACTGAGGGTCGCTGAGTGGAAGGTTTCTCTGAGATTAAAGCAACAGGGGTACTTTTGGAATCTTTTACAAGATTCTTCTTAAGATGACTCGATTGCTCATGATTCAGCATCGTGCCATATAAGGTAGAAAGGGTCATTGATTTTAGATCCTTTGACAGCTTGAGACACATAGAATAACTGTCCCATCTTTCAGGTAAACATTCTAAGAACTTTGTCAGCACTTCAAAGTTAGAATATTCCATACCATGGAGAGTATGGATCTGGCTTTGGTGTCGATAGCCACTTTCTTCTTATCTTCATCAGTCCACATATGAATTTCCTTAGGAATCAGCCTTTCTGGAATAGCAGGTCTATTCTCAGCGGCTGGAACTGCATCATCAATTCTTACAGGAATGTATGGGTCGTTTTCAAGATAATAAGGCATAGTAGGGTCTACACCTTCTAAGAAGAGAATCATCCTATTTTTCCATAGTTTGTGTTTGTGTTGGTATCCATTTTATGAAATAGCTAGGAAGAGAAATCTTAGTATAGATCAGATCTTGTTTATGAGATTAAACAAATCCGCTCTGATACCACTTGTTGGTCCCGAAGGGCTATACAAGTTTGTAGAAGGGGGGGTGGGGGTTGAATACAAACACACAGATTTTACTTTTCTAAATTGTTTATTGATAAATCATTAAAAATTTACAGCTTGTTGCGGAACAAGATTAAGGATAAACCTAAATCTAAACAAGTTGGAACACTAAGTTTCCTGCACTAAGAAAGAGAAGGAAATTACTAATAATAACCTATCTCAAGATAAGAAGATGACTTGACCAGAGTTAGCAAGTGCTTCAAAAATGAAGCTGGAGTCCTTCTTATATACTGCATGCATTTAATTCGTGACAGTTTATACTTTACACGTGGCAGCAGCTGATTGCTTGTAGGATCTGACTTGAGTAGACAACCTTAGTAGCCGCATGGTAAACAGTGTAGCATCAGAGTAGTTGTACGATTTCAGACAATAAGGAGGTTCTTTTCTGACATATCGTACGGAGTAGTGCAAGGGTGGTTAAGACAAAAGTACTTTGTACGGAGGACTTCATGATCAGCTTTCGTTGATTCAGCGCTTTATCAATCTATGTCAGTGAATGACAAAGTTCAGCGATAGCTGAAGTCTTGTACTTGATACTTCACGTTGAGTGGACAAATCTGAGTCTTCGCTGATCCGCATCAGTTCATTAGGAGACTTGTCGCTGGTTCTTGAGCTTGATCTTCGACTTCAGCGTAGAACCTATGTTAACGTAAAACTTGTCTTCAGGGATCATAAGTAAACAACTATGAATGTCAGTGATCACCAAATAGGTATGAACAGGCTCAGAGCTATATTCCTAAGAATATATGGTGAACAGTTATGCTGAACAATGTATGAGATCATCAGCGATCATCAACAACACTGAACAGGCTCAGAGCTTGCTGAATGAACAGGGTTCGCTGAATGTCTAATCTAAAGAGCGAGAGTTCCTATCAGCGGTACTGAAATCAGTCTTAGTACTTATCAGCGATAGTGAAACTCTTATACATTGTTTACTTACAATTTTCACTAAGTAGAATGGAGAGGGTCATTATCAAATCACTGAGGGTTTGGATCAACAAGATCAAACTTTTTTAGCATATCTTTAGCACACTTATCTTGGTGTATGAATGTACATTTATTGCTTTGCTTTATCTGAAGTCCAGGGAAGTAAGTCATTTCACCCATCGTACTCATCTTATATTCTTTCTTCATGTGTTCATCGAATCGAGCACACAAAAGATGGGTTAGTAGATCCAAATATAATGTCATCGACATATATCTGAACATGTATAATATGACCTTTAACCTTTCTGAAAAACAAAGTATTATCAATCTTTCCACGTTCAAATTTTTCAGCGATAAGAAAAGAAGATGAAGTATCATACCATACACGAGGGGCTTATTTTAAACCATAGAGGGCCATATCCAGTTTATAAATATAATCTGGATGCTTAGGGTAAGAGAACCCTGGAGGTTGTGCGACAAAGACTTCCTCATTCAGCTTTCCATTTAGGAATGCTGAATTGGTTCGAGCCTAGCCACACGGGCAAAGGTTTCATGATAGTCTATGCCTTCCTCTTGTACGTATCCCTGAGCAACAAGTCTAGCCTTGTTACGGTTTACAGTCCCATGTTCATCTAACTTGTTACGATACACCCAATTGGTGCCAATAACAGTTTTGTCAGATGGTCTGGGAACAAGATTCCAAACTTTGGTTCTTTCAAACTCAGTCAGCTCTTCTTGCATAGCGCCGACCCAGTTTGTATCTCTAAGGGCATCATCAGTCTTTTTGGGTTCAAGCAACGATATGAAACTTTCAAAAAATAAATATTACCTGAACCACGTCGAGTTTAAATACCTGTGTTTGGATCACCAAGTATTTGTTCAACTGGATTATTCTTTGTTTATCTCTGAGCGGGAACTTGAAATTCTGGCTCTGAGATGATTTTTGGAGGTGCTGAAGAACAAGCTTCAGCTATTGCAAGTTCAGGCATCAACTGCTGAGGTTCAGATGAGATTTCATTTAGTGACTGCTGAAGGGAAGTGGATGGGTTTTCAGAACTTGAGGGTTTAGAGGAAGGTAAAGTGTTTAAGGGAACAACTGATATCCATGAAGAGAATTCAGCTCCACTTGTCTGCATGCTAGGAATGATGATAGGATCATCATCGGCGTTTGAGGTGTTAGCTTGAGGATCAAGATTGAAATAAGCTTCAAGTTTCCACAATGAGAAAATATCCACTGATTCAATTCTTTATTTTCAACAGTGGGTTTAGAGTTTGCTGAACATGATTCATCAAAGGTGACATGAATAGTTTCTTCAACTGTTTGTCTTCGTTTGTTAAAGACTCTGAAGGCTTTGGATACTGAGGAGTGTCCTAGAAGTATTCCATCGCCAGCTTTGCGATCGAACTTTCCTATATTATCTCTGTTGTTTAATATGTAGCACTAACAACCAAAGATATGAAGAAAGCTTTCTCCCATGAAAAAGTTCGTAGGCAGTTTTCTTGAATCTTTTAACAATCAGTGACCTATTTTGAGTGAAACAGGCAGTGTTGACAGCTTCTGTCCAGAATTGAGTTGGAAGATGAGAATCGATGAGCATTCAGCTTCGATGATCGTTCTGATTCTTATTTCAGCGACCCCATTTTGTTGTGGTGTTTTCACAGCTGAGAAGTTGTGAGATATTCCCTTACTCTCAAGTATGTTATCAAGAGAACTATTTTTGAATTCAGTTCCATGATCACTCCTAATTGAGCGAACCGTCAAACTGTTTAAAACTTCCATTTTTCTTACAAATGAAATTATTTCTTCTAGAGTTTCACTCTTAGATCTGATAAACATCACCTAGGTATAGCGAGAGTACTAATCTACTATAACTAGAGAGTACTTCTTCTCAACGATGGATTGAATATTGGCAGGGCCAAATAATTCCATATAAAGTAGATGAAGGTGTGTTGTCACTGATGACACTTGTTTGGATTTGAAACTAGCTTTGGTTTGCTTTTCTTTTTCACACGATGAGCAAAGAGATTCTTTGGCATATGAGTGTTAGGGTAATCCAGTGACTAGTTCCTTTGATGAGAGAGTGTTCAACGTCTTGAAGTTGAGATGAGAGAGCCTCTTATGCCATAGCCAGTTGACATCTGAGGAGGCTTTGGATAGAAAATAGATGTTCTCAGTGGTTGTGGAGTCCATGTTAATGACATAGACATTTTCTAACCGATAACAACTAATAGCAAGTTTTCCTTCCTTATTAGTGACAGAACATGCTTTCTTTGTAAAGCATACTTTGTAGTCTTTATCACATAGCTGACTGATGCTAAGAAAATTGTGCTTTATTCCTTTCACATAAGCAACTCTATGGAAGGTAGTTGTACCATTAGTGAGTACACCAAACCTTCTAGTATAGCCTTTCCCATTTCCACCAAAGGTCACTGAGGGACCTTTCTCTTCCTTATATTCAGTGAGCATGTTCTTTTGTCCAGTCATATGTCTAGAGCATCCACTATCAAGATACTAGATACCCTTTGAGACATGCGAACATAAGGAAGATTAATTTTGAATTTTTACCCACTTTACAATGGGTCCACAAGTGTCAGTGGAGATGGAAGGTTCAACAATCTTCACAGCATCTGATGTTTCAGCATCAGTGGTAACCTTCACTTTGGTTAATTTCTTAACCTTAGCGGTATTTTTCACCTTGGCAGATTTTTCATCCTTGGTGACCTTCTTTGCCTTGGTGGCATTCATCTTCACTTTAGCCGATTTCTCAGCTTTGGTGGTTGTGGGCACTTACTAGCAATATGGTCAGTAAGTCCACAATGATAACATTTCCTATAGCTGAAAGTAGCTTTAGGACCATAGGCATAAGTAGTAGAAAATATAAAATGAGCAGGGCCTTTTCCAAGAATGCCCTTAGCATCAGATATCGGATGAACCTTTAGTTCTTCAGATTTCCTAGCCTTAACATCAACCTTTATTCTAGAAGTAGATCTCTGAACATGTTCAGAGACCTTAGCTTTGGAAGAAGAAGGTTGTCTAGCTGAAGGTTTTGACCTAGTCTTCTTTAGTTTAGGCATTTTGGTACCCTTCTAAGGAGTTTGGGAAACAAATTTCCCTTTCTCCAAGAGTTTGGGACTCTTAGGTGCCGTTTGGTTCACAGAAACTGATGGAATCTGGTGGAACTGGAATGTCAGATTCCTTTGACTAGATTCCATTCCAGTGCGTGGTTCAATCTTTTGTGTAAATGGAATCATTAAAATTCCAATGAATTCCATGAATGAGGCATTAAACATTCCATTACATAAACAAGGGATTCTAAAGGAATGGAATTGAACACTTTCATAATTCCAAAATTACCCCTTGCCCTAACTTAACATTATCAGCCGACAACAAATAGAATCTGCTATCCCCCCTCTCTCTCGTTTTCTTCTCCATCGCAAATCTCCTTTTGTCATCGCCATTACAGTTCGACTGATCTGGTAAGATATCTTATTTTTCTCTTTCTGGTTTTGATTTCTCTCTTTTCTTCTCTACCGATTTCTGCTTTCGATTTATCTCTTATGGTTTCTACTGATTTCTGCTTTCGATTTTACCATCGTACATGGTTTCGATTTGTTCTTACAATTTCTTCTGTTCCACGATTTGTACAATCTGTTGACTTTACTTGATGATTTATGCTTTCAATTTGTTCCATGATTTGTTACAATCTGTTCCACGATTTGGTTCTTAGATTTATGCTTTCAATCTGTTCCATGATTTGTTTCAATCTGTTCCACGATTTGTTACAATATGTTCCACGATTTGATGACTTGATGATTTATGCTTTCAATCTGTTACAACTTGTTGACTTGACTTGATGATTTATGCTTTCAATCTATTCCACGATTTGGTTCTTAGAATCTGCACATGTGCTTATAATTGGTTATATCTGTTTCATGATGGTGGTTTTATTCTTATAATTTGTTCCATAGTGGTTAAATCTGCTATAGGTTGTTGACTTGATGGTTGATTTTTTTTTCATGAATTTACAACCTGTTTCATGTGGCATTTACAATCTGTTTCATGTATGATATATAAACAGGAAATGGCCCGAATTAGTCTCACAACATGCAAACGTAGGATTATGCGACTATGTTTGGAAGAAGCTATGAGTGCTATTGTTTGCTTTTTAATTACAGTTTGTTGTTTATTAGCCAAACATATAAGAGATAGACCTCGTATTCAATATTCGTTGTCTAGTATGCATATGATAATGTCGTTTTACGACATTATTTTGATCCCGAAATTGGTCAGTTAGTTGTGAGCTTCCAAGTAAAATAGTAGAATTTAATGGTCTTTGTGAGTAAGTACATGTTTTTATGAAAGAATGATGAAGGAAGAGTTTTTGGATCAATTAGAGCAATTTGGCAACTTTCCTGAGCGAAAAAGAGAAATTCAGATTTTAGGACCAAACAGTGCTCTGCGCGCCAGTCTGCGCTACTCCATATGCGCCACCAGACGCGCAACCCTATGTTCAATTCACACTCCAGTCCTCTGCGCGCCTCACGGCGCGGCCCAATACGCGCCAAACCCCTGAGCGTTTTTATTCTATATGTCGGCTAGGGTTGAGGCATTATTGATCAGTTACGTCTTGGGACTTTCTCTGGGCGATTTTGGGAGCTAAGAGGCGATTTTTGAAGGCAAGTAGAAGGCTAGAAACACCAAGTAACGAGAATCACAAGGCGAATCGAGTACGTTCATCGGCGGCTTAAGCTTTTCAGGGAGTCTTTAGTTTTCATTTCTTGTAGAACAAACATGGTTACTTTCGTTTTAATCTTGTCATTTCTGAGTTTTGAAACCCCCAATATGAACTAATCCGTTCATGTTGGGGGGTTGGTTCGAATCATGGTTGGATAATCGTTTAGCTTTACAGTAGGTTTGATTGATTTGATATAGATGGATGACACATGTGAGATCGTTCTTAATGCTTGTAATAGTCCGATCAACTATTATTTGATTTTATGAATCTTTAACCTTTGAGAAAAGTTTTGAGGCTTGATTAATCTTTCACGTCTTGGTTGAATTTGAGATAGCAATATGATAATTCATTCCTTGTGGCTTTTAATCACTAATTATTCAATTACTTTTGTTGATATCGAATGATGATACAATGTGTTGAATGACATTTGCTATAGCTTGATAGAGTATAGTAATGGAATGTGATTATGCCTGTTATCCTGAAGTTATTTCAATCATATCAAATCTGTTAGTTAAGTAATTGTTTACCTGAGGAATCCAACCCTCCAACTCTTTCTCTTATCTAAATTAATTAAAGTTTTAATTCGTGTTCCGATTATCAACAAACCAAATCAATTTGCATTAGTCTAATTAATAGTCTATACAGTCATTGTGGTACTTGACACCTGGTTCCTTTGGTTCGATACTCGTACTTTCTAAGTACTATTACTTGATTTGACCCGTACACTTGCGGTAGATTTAGGGGGTGTAAACCCGCCTATCAAGTTTTTGGTGCCGTTGCCGGGGAACCTGTTTTGTGTGAATATCACTACCAGCTGTAGAAATTATTACATTAGACACCCTGTTTTTATTTTAATTTAATTTGCTTTGAAAGTTCATATATTTTTGGGTTTTGAGATTCTATCTTCTCCGTTTCAGGTTACCTCTTAGTTTATGCCAAGAAGGAGACTATTTCGGGAATTAGTACCGATTGAACCAGAGATCGAACGGACTGCTAGAGACCTGAAAAGACAAGCACGAAACAGAATGGCTGACGTCAATATCCACGTTGAAAATTATTGGGAAGAAGAGATGCCCATCAACAATGGTCCTCCATTGAACAATGGTCAACCACCTCCAAATGCAAATGCGAACATTCAGAACCACAACAATGCCAACAATGGTCTCAACAACAATGTTAACAACAACGTTAATCATGCTGTCAACAACAATGTCAAACATAACGCCAACAATGGGATCCATCATAACGTCAACAACAATGTCAATCATCCACCACCGCCACCACAAAGGGTACCAATGAGAAATTGCACCAACCCGAACATGGGAGCTGCACAACGAGGACCATATGCACCTCCGATAGCTGCTACCAATTTTGAAATTAAACTTGGTACCATCCAATTGGTGCAATCGAACATGTTTGGAGGTGCAGCAACCGAAGATCCCCATGCACATTTGCGCTCATTCGAAAAGATATACAATACTTTCAAGGTGAATGGGGTTGATCAAGATTCGCTCAAGATACGGTTGTTCCCATTTTCATTGAGGGAACGAGCCACTACTTGGGAAGAGAATATACCACCGGGGTCAATTCGAACTTGGAACGATATGGTTACATCTTTTCTCAACAAGTTCTTTCCACCGGGGCGAATGGCTCAACTGTTATCCGACATCACACATTTCTCGCAATGGGATCAAGAGTCTTTGTACGAGGCATGGGAAAGATACAAAGGGATGCTCAAGAAGTGTCCACATCATGTGTTACAAGAGTGGATGATTATCCAAACATTCTATGTGGGGTTGCACCCTCAATTTAAGAATGACCTCACAGTTGCTGCAGGTGGAGCCTTAATGAACAAATCCTATGAGGAAGAAGTTGAGTTGATAGAGAATTTAGCAGAACATAGCTATTCCACTCCAAGATCCGCTGTTAGAAAAGTCGCAAGGGTGCAAGAAACAGAAGAGTTGAAGGCTATAAAGGCACAATTGAATGCATTGACTAACCAAATGAGAGGAGAAACTATTCAACCGAATGTTCAGAATGATATGGGTGGTCAAGACCAATTCACGAATCCTCAAGACTATCAATCGCCGGAACAAGTTCAATTCGTTCAGAACCGGAATAATCGGTCGAGGAATGACCCATTCTCTAACACCTACAACGAGGGATGGAAGCGACATCCTAACTTTTCTTGGAGTCAACCTCAACAAGGCCCAGGAAAGGAAACAATGTGGCAGCAGCAACAACAACAACAACAGCCACAGTATGGTAATCATTCTAACCCTTCAAATTCTTTTCAGTCTAATAATGTTTATCGTCCCCCAGGTTACAATCAGAGGAAATATGATGAGAGGCAAACTTCAGAAAAGAAGCCGGGATTGGAAGACATGATGATGAAATTCATGTCAAAGATGGAAGGTGCAGTGGAAGGATTGGCAGGTACTGTGAACACTGTGAAGTCAACCACGGACCAAAATACCGCCTCAATCAGAATGCTAGAAAGACAAGTCGGACAAATAGCTGAAGCACTACAATCCCGGACTCAAGGTCAATTCCCTAGTCAGACTGAACGAAGACCAAGAGAGGAGTGCAAGGCTATTCATCTGAGAAGTGGAAAGGAGTTGATTATAGACCTTACCCGAGATCCTTTAACTGATGACACTAAAGCTAAAGGTATTGAAATGGGTCCCTTCAAGGTAGAAGAGGTTGAGGTAGACGAGGAGATAGAGATTGAAATGTCGAAGAATAGAGATAAGGGGAAGGAACAAGAGTGCACTCCATCAATGCCGACAAGTAACCCATATGTGCCACCACTACCGTTTCCGTATCGGTTGAAGGCACATAAGGAAGAGGAATAACTCAAGAAATTTCTTGACATTTTCAAGAAGTTACACATCAATATTCCATTTGCGGAAGCATTGGCACAAATGCCAACTTATCTCAAGCTCATGAAAGACATCGTGTCCAGGAAGAGGAGGATTGAAGATCATGACACAATTGCACTTACTGAGGAGTGCAGTGCTAGAATCCAACACAACTTGCCCCCAAAGCTTAAAGATCCAGGGAGTTTTACTATCCCTGTTCATATAGGAAACTCTAACTTTAGTAAGTCATTATGTGATCTTGGTGCAAGTATTAATTTAATGCCTTTATCCATTTTCAGGAAACTTGGCTTGGGGGAAGTGAAGCCAACAAACATGATACTTCAACTTGCAAATAGATCGGTGAAGTATCCTTATGGAATCGTGGAAGACGTTTTGGTAAAGGTTGGAGAATTTTATTTTCCAGTGGATTTCGTTGTTTTAGATGTGGAGGAAGATGTTGAGATGCCATTGATTTTGGGAAGACCATTATTAGCCACAAGCAAGGCTTTGATAGACATGGAAGAAGGTGTGATGACTTTTAGAGTTGGGAATGAGAAGGTAACTTTCCATGTTCTCAAAAGAGTAGAAGATAGAGGTGAACCAGGAGTGGGGAAGATTGGATCAGAAACTGGTAAGAATGGGGAAACGCATGTGGGGAAAATCAGGAACAATCGTATGTGTGGGCAGTTCAACTCCGCAAGCGATACCGAGCCAAGTTGAGAGCCATACAGTCGTGCCACGACTTGAACTAAGGCGCTCAACTTAGCTCGGTATCGCTTGCAGAGTTGAACCACCCATACATACGATTGTTCCTAATTTTCCCCACATGCGTTTCCCCATTCTTACCAGTTTCTGATCCAATCTTCCCCACTCCTGGTTCACCTCTATCTTCTACTCTTTTGAGAACATGGAAAGTTACCTTCTCATTCCCAACTCTAAAAGTCATCACACTTCTTCCATGTCTATCAAAGCCTTGCTTGTGGCGAAGAATGGTCTTCCCAAAATCAATGGCATCTCAACATCTTCCTCCACATCTAAAACAACGAAATCCACTGGAAAATAAAATTTATCAACTTTGATGAGCACGTCTTCTATGACTCCATAGGGATATTTGATGGATTTATCCGCTAGTTGCAGTGTCACGCATGTTGGTTTAACTTCCCCTAGCCCTAATTTCCTGAAAATAGATAAAGGCATCAAGTTAATACTAGCTCCAAGATCACACAATGCTTTACTAAATTAGGAATGACCAATGTGAACAGGGATAGTAAAACTCCATGGATCCTTAAGCTTCGGGGGAAGCTTGTGCTGAATTATAGCACTGCACTCTTCAGTAAGTGCAACCGTGGCATGCTCCTCGATTTTTCTCTTGTTGGATAGAATATCCTTCAGAAATTTCACATAGGATGGCATATGTGCTAAGGCATATGCAAAAGGAATGTTAATATGCAGTTTTTTAAACACCTCTAAAAATTTAGCAAAGTTTGCATCATCCTTATAGGCTTTTAGCCTGCTAGGATATGGTACCGATGGTGTGACTGGCTTAGTAGGCACTTTCTTGGGAATAGTCGAATTCTCCTTTCTTCTTTCGCTTTCCGTCTTCTCCATAAACCATTTCTTCATCCCTCTTCTCTTCCGCCATGTCCGCCGGCTCAACATCACTCACCTTAGTGTTGTTCCTTTCCGAAGAAGGATCTCTAGTAGTCAGTTCTATCTCCGGGTCAATCTATACTAATTCCCGAAATAGTCTCCTTCTTGGCATAAACTAAGAGGTAACCTGAAACGGAGAGGATAGAATCTCAAAACCCAAAAATATATGAACTTTCAAAGCAAATTAAATTAAAATAAAAATATGGTGTCTAACGTAATAATTTCTACAGCTGGTAGTGATATTCACACAAAACCGGTTCCCCGGCAACGGCGCCAAAAACTTGATAGGCGGGTTTACACCACCCTAAATCTACCGCAAGTGTATGGGTCGAATCAAGTAATAGTACTTAGAAAGTACGAGTATCGAACCAAAGGAACCAGCTGTCAAGTACCACAATGACTATATAGACTATTAATTAGACTAATTCAAATTGATTTGGTTTGTTGATAATCGGAACACGAATTAAAACTTTAATTAATTTAGATAAGAGAAAGAGTTGGAGGGTTGGATTCCTCAGGTAAACAATTACTTAACTAACATATTTGATATGATTGAAATAACTTCAGGATAACAGGCATAATCACATTCCATTACTATACTCTATCAAGCTATAGCAAATATCATTCAACACATTGTATCATCATTCGATCTCAACAAAAGTAATTGAATAATTAGTGATTAAAAGCCACAAGGAATGAATTATCATATTGCTATATCAAATTCAACCAAGACATGAAAGATTAATCAAACCTCAAAACTTTTCTCAAAGGTTAAAGATTCATAAAATCAAATAATAGTTGATCGGACTATTACAAGCATTAAGAACGATCTCACATGTGTCATCCATCTATATCAAATCAATCAAACCTACTGTAAAGCTAAATGATTATCCAACCAAGATTCGAACGAACCCCCCAACATGAACGGATTAGTTCATATTGGGGGTTTCAAAACTCAGAAATGACAAGATTAAAACGAAAGTAACCATGTTTGTTCTACAAGAAATGAAAACTAAAGACTCCCTGAAAAGCTTAAGCCGCCGATGAACGTACTCGATTCACCTTGTGATTCTCGTTACTTGGTGTTTCTAGCCTTCTAATTGCCTTAAAAAATCGCCTCTTAGCTCCCAAAATCGCCTTGAGAAAGTCCCAAGACGTAACTGATCAATAATGCCTCAACCCTAGCCGACATAAAGAATAAAGACGCTCAGGGGTTTGGCGCGTATGGCGGCGCGTGTTGGGCCGCGCCGTAAGGCGCGCAGAGGACTGGAGTGTGAATTGAACAGAGGGTTGCGCGTCTGGTGGCGCGTATGGAGTAGCGTAGACAGGCGCGCATAGCACTGTTTGGTCCTAAAATCTGAATTTCTCTTTTTCGCTCACGAAAGTTGCCAAATTGCTATAATTGATCCAAAAACTCTTCCTTCATCATTCTTTCATAAAAACCTGTACTTACTCACAAAGACCATTAAATTCTACTATTTTACTTGGAAACTCACAACTAACTGACCGATTTCGGGATCAAAATAATGTCGTAAAATGGCATTATCAACAACCCCAAACCGAGCGTTGCTTGTCCCCAAGCAAAATAGCGACATAAATAAGCATTCAACAACGAACCAAACAATCGCAATTTCGTGTTGTCGAGAAAATCATTAGTGATCTCAAGTCAACTCAACAATCACCACGAATTACCTATCAAAAGGACGAACAATCAGCAGACCTAGTTATGAAATTCTAAACAGCAAAACTTTGGGAAAGGGAGCTATCAGGGACCACACCACACTTAAGTGTACCTCGACTAAACACACATAGAGAGGATTTCGCCTTGACCCTACCTCACGGTTTCCTCTCTTCACTCGAGCCCTAGGTTTCACACATGTTGTCATGCTTTCAGAAGTTGGGTGCAAAGAATTTACAATAGCATGCATGAACAACAATTAAGCAAGAACACACAATTGTACACCAATTGATCTCGGAAAGAATCCATTATCAAGACTAGGACATATGAATGTTGCTCTGCTTCTCCTTACAAACTCACCATGTTGGACTCAAATCTTTAAATTGGCCATGGTTGCTGCTTTTGGGTGGAGGTCAATGGATTTATGATGATAATTGGTGATCCTCCCCTTTTTCTTTCGTTCGGGCTTCCTAACACTTTACTCAAACTCCTTAAGCTGACCCCTCAGTTTTATTATTTTTTTTGGCAAACCCTTTTATGACTGATTTACTGGGTTTGCGGTTTTTTTTAACTGAGGGGGTACAACGGGTTTCATTTGGGTACTTGGAGTTATGAAAAGCAGTGGGATTAGCAGCAACCAAAAACTTGATGATTTCACACATGGTTTATTCATAAAGATAGGCAAAAGCTTCACTCCTATTCCTATGGATGTCTTTGATAATGGATGCAAGTTATAGTGAGATCAGCTACAACAACAACCAAAAGACTAAATGAGAGGTGTATCGAGTAATGTGTAATCTCTCGAAATCGAAGTTAGCACGTGTATGGCTCAACAAACTCACGGGTGGTCTCCACTAATGTCTCTAATATGTGCAGTCGCCTAGGTCCACCCTTGTGCTACATTATCCTTTCTAAATCCTCCCCCCAAAATTAGTGTCTTCGAAAACTCACACTAGTCATGCTAAAAAGGTCGCCCACTCTTCACTATAAACAAAGTGATTGTTCAATCCACTGAGATCACAAATGATAAACTCGACATTTCACCCCAAACCAAAGCAATACATTGTCCCCAATGTAATTCATCATAGAAGGTAAAAACAACCACGAACTATGCAATTAGAGTACAGATAACAGTAATTATGCCACCCCAAACCTAATCTCTAGATTAGGTTTTTTTTCACGACACAGAATTATGCAAAGTGAGTGTCAACATGAAAAAGGGAACCCCAAGCCTTGGTGGAACCGAGGTTTTCAAAGGGGTGTTGTGTAAATACCTGTCAGAATGCGTGTGTGGATGGTGGTGCGGGTTGGGTCATGCCGAAGGTCGTGTAGGTCAAATATTTGCACATTCCAGTGCCTTGCACGATTGGTCGCGCGACATGGCTAGCACCATGGGTCGCACGAAATACTGCTCTTCCCTTTTGTCTTTTTTTCTACTGCCTTGCGCTTTTTCACGTCGGAATTGCTATCAGGGTTATCAAAACTAAACACACAAAAATAATTAAACACCAAGCACACACAAAGCAATAACGAAAGTAAACACACAAAATAATAAAATTCTCAAAAGACAATAAAATTTAACCTATGATGGGTTGCCTCCCACCCAGCGTTAAGAACGATCTCACATGTGTCATCCATCTATATCAAATCAATCAAATCTACTGTAAAGCTAAACGATTATCCAACCATGATTCGAACCAACCCCCCAACATGAACGGATTAGTTCATATTGGGGGTTTCAAAACTCAGAAATGACAAGATTAAAATGAAAGTAACCATGTTTGTTCTACACGAAATGAAAACTAAAGACTCCCTGAAAAGCTTAAGCCACCGATGAACGTACTCGATTCGCCTTGTGATTCTCGTTACTTGGTGTTTCTAGCCTTCTACTTGCCTTAAAAAATCGCCTCTTAGCTCCCAAAATCGCCCAGAGAAAGTCCCAAGACGTAACTGATCAATAATGCCTCAACCCTAGCCGACATAGAGAAAAAAAACGCTCAGGGGTTTGGTGCATTTGGCGGCGCGTGTTGGGCCGTGCCGTGAGGCGCGCAGAGGACTGGAGTGTGAATTGAACAGAAGGCTGCGCGTCTGGTGGAACGTATGGAGTAGCGCAGATAGGCGCGCAGAGCACTGTTTGGTCCTAAAATCTGAATTTCTCTTTTTCGCTCAGGAAAGTTGCCAAATTGCTCCAATTGATCCAAAAACTCTTCCTTCATCATTCTTTCATAAAAACCTGTACTTACTCACAAAGACCATTAAATTCTACTATTTTACTTGGAAACTCACAACTAACTGACCGATTTCGGGATCAAAATAATGTCGTAAAACGGCATTATCAGCATCAGTCTGCAATATTGCATAGGTATGCATATGATAGTGACACTATGTGCATATCACAACCTAGGATGGATAGAAGGTGTTTCAAAAAGTTGTATGATATGCTTGAACGATTAGGGGGATTGCAAGCAACTATGAATATGAACATTGATGAACAAGTTGCCATTTTCCTTCACACGGTTGCTCATAATGTTAAGAATAGGGTTGTCACATGTCGTTTTCATCGTTCGGGGGAAACAATTAGTAGACTTTTTACTCGAGTTTGCAACGTGGTTAATAAATTGCATCCATATTTACTTAAGAAACCCGAACCTATTCTTGAGGACTCTACCAATCGAAGATGGAAATGGTTCAAGGTACATATAATTAATATTTTGGTTTTGGTATTCACGTAATAAAGTGTAATGATTGTTTTTGTTCTTTTTTTGTTTTAGAATTGTATAGGTGCTTTAGATGGAACATACATAATCTGCCTAGTATCACTTGAAGACAAGCCTAGGTACAGAACACGAAAGAATGATATTGCCATAAATGTGTTAGGGGTGTGTTCACAAGATATGCAGTTTATCTACGGGTTAGCAGGATGGGAGGGGTCAGCGGCTGATAGTAGAGTCCTTCAAGATGCACTTCTTAGGCCCCGTGGGTTAAAGGTGCCAAGGTCGTATTATTATTTGGTAGATGGTGAGGTCAAAGGTATCACTTAAATGAGTGGCGTGATGGACACCAACCAACTACACCAAGAGAATTTTTCAACATGAAACATTTTTCTGCAAGAAATGTTATCGAACGATGCTTTGGTATTTTGAAAGCGAGATGGGGAATTTTAAAAGATAATTCTTACTACCCTGTTGACCTGAAAGTTAAGGTCATAATGGCATGTTGTCTTCTTCATAATTTTACAAGACAAGAAATGCCAATTGACCTGTTTGAAAACATATCTTGCTCGAATGAAACAAAAGACGTTGAACATCAAGATGAGAATAATATCACTTCCATAGTTACTTCTACCGAGTGGACCGAATTTAGAAACAATTTGGCCCAAAGCATGTTTGATGATTGGCAAGCTTCTATTTGATCTTTATGTATTTGATCTTTATGTATTGTAGTACAATTTAATCTTTTATGTATTGTAGTACAATTTAATCTTTTGTGTATTGTAGTACAATTTAATCTATTAATGGTGCAAATTTATCGCTATTAACTTTAGTAGTACAATTTGTTCTTTAATATTAGGTATGGTGGATAAAAACAAAGGTCGTAAGTACCGAAACTGGTCAGAAGATGAAGACGCCAAACGTTTGGAGGCATTAGTGAATTTGGTAAATGTTGGAGGATATAAAGTTGATAATGGCTTCAAATGCGGGTACTTGTCGGTTCTGGAAGACGCTTTGAAAGTCTCCCTTCCTGAAAAAAAAATTAGGTAAACCACACATCGAGTCCAGAATCAAAACCATGAAAAAAGCTTGGTAAACTGTACATGATATGCTACATGGTACAAATACAAGTGGTTTTGGGTATGATAGTGTGAAGATGTGTGTGACTGCGGACGATTCAGTTTGGGATGCTTACTTACAGGTACATATTAGGGATGTTTAACTTATTACCATGTTAAGAATTTATTTTAATGGTTTCTATTTTTTTTTTTTGCAAATTTAGGTACACAAAAAGGCTGCGAAATGGAAAAACAAGCCATTTCCACATTATGAAGACATGTGTTACGTTTTCAGAAAGGATCATGCTCATGGAAATCAAGCGAGAGACTATGACGGGTTAGATGAAAATGTTGTCTTGGAAGATAGCCAGATGCCAAGTCAAGAACAACAATCTGATGAAAATGTTGTCATGGAAGACAGCCGAATGTCAAGTCAAGAGTGTACATCTCAAGGTAGTAGAAAGCGCAAGAGTCGAGGTGATCCTCTTGTTGATGAAATAAAGAATGTTGTTGTCATACATGGAGATAGACTTGAAAAAGCATCGAATAATTTGGTGAAAGTTGAGATGGAGATACATCAAAAGAAGTCCATTGTTGGTTCTGAACTTGCCAAGATGGATCTTACTTCAATGGAAAGGTTTACGGCATTGAGGAAAATAACACGTGATCCTGAAGTCGTGTTAAGTTTTTGGAACTATGAAGGAGAAGCTCGGGAAGAGTTTGTGAGGTATATGTTGCAATAATGACCACTTGATTTTTAATGGTTTTTACATATGTTGGTACATGATGACATGTAATTATTTTGGTGGCATGTAATTATTTTGGAACATGTATTTGAATTATGATCGATTAGTGACGATGTCATGTAAGTATTTTTGGAACAATTTCAAAATCGATCAAGTAATGTCATTTGGTTTATTATTATGTTTGGGTTGTGTATATTATAAGGTTTACACATTCAAGTATTTATTATAATTTTATTAAAGTATTTAATGACTATTTTATTAAAGCATTTTTTTTAAAAAAAATCAAAATTAACAAAAGGGTATTTTGGTTATTTACCCAAATTTCATTCCAATTCCAAAGCTACATTCTGTGAAGCAAACAGACAGATTCCAATTCCTTTAACAGATTCCATTCCATATTTGTCAACCAAACAGCTGGTCAAACCTGACAACATTCCATTCCAATACCTCCAAAGTCAAATTCCTTTGACAGATTCCATTTCATCCAAAAACATTCTGCGAACCGAACGCCCCCTTAGGAGATTCCTCGAGTATAAGAGCATGGGAAAAAAGCACTGAGATGAGGAAGTGTCAGGGATGGATGATACAAACATTCCAAACTTAAGCATGTAACGATCTCTACTTGGTTCTTCTTTATGAGAATTATAATGAAGTCCACCTCTGTTATGGACAGGGATCTGAGCACCAATTATCTCAGTGATCTTTGCTGAGGATTTGCACCATCCTTTAACAGTGGCTTTCTAAGCCTTCAGCTCAGCGATAGCTTGTTCGCGTTCGATGCTGATTAGTTCATTTACATATACCTGATCTTTTAAACTTTCTTCTATATTAAATAGTTCTTGGATCTTTAAGTGAAATTTTTTAAGTTGTTCAGTTAAATCTAGATTTTGTTGTTTCAACTGGAGTTTTGCCATTCAGGGCATTATATAAATCAACTGTCAGAGAATCGATAGCACGACGTCTATCAGCTTTAGTGAGAACTGGATCAGAAGAGATAGATACCTGAGAGGTAGAAGATGTAGAAGAGATATAAGCGGTCTCTTCTTTTACTTCTTGGTCTGGGCCATCTGACAGAGGTTGGCCACATCTTCTTCATCAGAATCTGATTCTTCCTCAGATTCAGCCCAATCATGTTCTTCAACGATTAGACCTTTACCTTTTTGCTTGAAGTTTTTCAACTTCAGATATTTTTTTCAGCTTTTCGTATTTTTCATCTCTGGGCTTAGAGGATGAAGAAGGTTTGAAAACTTTCTTTGACCTGCATTCACTGGCAAAATGTTCTTTCTTTTCGCAGTTATAACAGGTAGCAGTTGCCTTATCAACAAGATTTGATTTTGGCTTGTCAGTGATATCAAGAGGTTTATTTCTTCTGAAATTGCTCTTTCTTGCAAATCTCCGGAAGGAGTTTGTCAAGAGTGTTAGTTACTCATCAAATTCTGATAGATCAGTTTCTGATAAGTCATCAGAGTTTGATTCCAACTCAGTGATGGTGACAGAGGATTGCTGAGTGGGGATCATCTCTAAAGACACTAAAGCAACATGTGTGCTTTTGAAATCTTTAGAATCTTTGACAAGATTCTTCTTAAGCTGACGTGATTGCTTATTGTTGAGTAGAATGCCATAAAGAGTGCTTAAGGAAATATCTTTGAGATCCTTTGAGAGTTTAAGACACATGGTATAACTGTCCCAACTTTCAGGAAGACATTCCAAGAATTTTGTCAGGGTCTCATTATTAGAGTAGGTCCTACCTACAGTTCTTAAGTCAATTAATAAGCAATTAAAGCGTTGGTGTACTTCGGACAAAGATTCATTCTTACCACAAATGAAACTTTCATATTGTCTTACCAGATTTATCTTTCTGGATTCTTGTACATATTGAACATAGATTGTATCCCACATGGCTTTATAAGTTTTTAGGTTCATTACTGAGTGATAAACTTCATCAGGTAGAGCCATAGAAATGACTGGTCTAGCCTTAGTGTCAATGGCCACCTTTTTCTTGTCTTCATCAGACCATTGAATGAGATCCTTTACAACTTGCGTTTCAGGTATGGTAGCAGTTGTAGCAGTGGTTGGAACAACAGCAACTATGACAAATGGAACATATGGTCCATTTTCAACATAATGAGGCATAGTATGGTCTATACCTTCAAGAAAGAGTATAATTCAATTTTTCCAAATACTAAAGTTATCTTTGCTAAATCGAGGAGGTGTTGCAAGAGAACCATTATCTATATAGTTTGTGTTTGTGATGTATTCCATTTGAAGAATAGCAAAGAAGAGATTTAAGCAAGATCTTGTTTATGAGATTAAACAACCTTCTTGATACAACTTGTTGGTCCCAAAGGGGTTCTACAAGGGTGAAAGTTTGTAGAAGGGGGGTTGAAAACAAACACATATTTTACTTTTCTAAATTGTTTATCGATAAATCAAAACACAATTTACAGTTTGTTGCTGAATAAGATTAAGTAAACCTAATCTAAACAAACTTGAGAATCACTAAGTTACTTGCACTAGAAATAGAAGAGAAACGATATGTAGAAGAGAAAGGATTTTTCTACGAACACTAAGAAGTTCAGGACCTTTCAAGATGAAGGATATTGCTCTTATTTATACCCTATGCATTTAATGCATTTAGTCTTCGATTTAAGCGATGAACTCATTTGTCGCGAGGATTGTCTTCAGGTATTACAATAACACTTTACATATGCAATCCTTCAACGATCACTGAATAAACTCAGCTTTATGATCACTGATGGTGAAGCACTAATACATACAGATGTTAAATGCAATTTTCACTAAGTATTCTAAGCGTCGTCGTCAAATCACTAAGAGAGTTTGGATAAACACTTGTTACAGTTTGTTTAATTGGGTTTGCCCATGCATATATGTATAGCATTTTTTTTCTGTTTAGTTTTGGATTTGATTTTTGTTCACGTGAATATTGGGAAGAGGTAAGAGTTCAAAGATAAAGTTTCTTGAGTTTTATAAATTGGCAAAACACCCGATAATAGTCATGGGAGTAACGGTGAAGAATATGTCGTCTCTAAGAAGGAAATCAGTCATCGGCGGCTAAAACGAAATCACTAATTTTTTCTTAGTTTGAATCTTTTTACGATTTGGTTAATTCGGTGTGTATAAATATTTCTTGTTTAACTGAATGTTTTTTCCAATGCATATATGTATAGCGTTTTTTGTTTTTGTTTGATTTTGGATTTGATTTGCGTTCAAGGGAATATGGGGAAGAGGTGGGAGTTTAAAGAGGACGTTTCTTGAGTTTCACAAATTGGCAAAACAACCGATAACAATGATGGGAGTAACCGCGAATAATACGTCGTATCTAGGAAAGAATCAAGTCATCGGTGCAATACCCGGAGTTTGTAAGCGAAATTCCCAGATTTTCTTATCATTCCCCATTTGTTTAGTTGTTTTTGTTTATCTAGAAATTAGAATATATTTGGTTATCTTTTAGGTAAGGAAAGTCTGATCATGTGAGTATGTGACACTCAGTTCTAGCCGGTGGTAGTGCCCGGCGATAGTGCCACCGGGCGTAATTTCAAGTCAGGATCGCCATCGGGAGAGAGGCATTGGTACATATTCAGCGACAGTGCCCGACAATAGTGCCACTGGGCACAATCCCTTGTCATGATAGCCCTGGAGGGACCAATCTGGGTACATTCCATGTGAGTGTCACGGGAACAATCTCTTGGTAGGGTCACCATCGGCTAGAAACCCTTGTCTCTATTTCTTTTCCACTTAGACCACCCAAATTTATCTTAAGTGCGATTTTTGAACCCATTTGTGCGATTTCTTATCTCCCTCATTCCTTCCGCATTAAATTCGTCCAAGTGGTATTCAAAAGCATTTATTAAGTGTCTCCAAACATTTATTGATGTCCAAGAGTGAAGATTTATGTTAAGATCAAAGCACAAGTTCATCTCCTACATTTCTAGGGTTTTACCAAGTATCTAGGTTTTCTCCAAAAACCTAGCAAGTGAGGTTTTAAATGTTTTGTAAAAACTAGATACATGCTAATATGACTATCCGAACATATTTCCAAGTCTATTTCAAATACTTCTGGAGACTTGCCTTTATACTTCGATTTGCTGACTTAAATGCTTATTTGAGTATGATTCCTCATATGGAATATGAGAGCCTCACCTTGAGCATTATATTCATATTAAAATGTGTCTATATGGATTTGACCTAAGATTTTGGGTTTTGGTAGGATATTCATGATTTGTTGGGTTTGGCGACTTATTTTGTATAATTAAGCTATGGGAACAAATTTTATGGTTAAATGATTTTATGATGTGTTATATGATTTCACATATGATGGATGGATTTTTACATCACTTATGGATATATGGACTATAACACCCGTAATTTTCGGATAAGTACAGTTTCGAATCAGTGTGGAAATCGATCTTTTAAGAAAAATATGAAAAACAGGATTTTGGATTAAATCCTAGATTTTATGGTCTTGTTGGAGAGGAATTCAAATACGAGTCCAACGGTCCTTTCCGGAGCGAAAACGGAGCTAAAACGAAGAAGTTTTGGCCAAAACAGTGTTTAGGAAGAAACCGGGCGAGAGTGCTTGGCGCAGGTGTTGGTGCTAGTGGATCCGCGTGGAGCGTCTGATGAGCATAAATACGGGATTTTTAGCCCCAAACATCATTTCTTCATATCTCTCTCATTTCAACTTCGATTTTAGTGATTCAAGTTGCTATGGTTCCGTTTTTTGAGAGCTTTTCAAGGATCTAGAAAGAGTTTGGAATTTTATTGGAAGATTCAAGAACGTTTGGTGGTGGTAAGCTTCTCATTTCTCACTCCCAAACACCATCTCTTCTCTCCCAAATCATTTCCTCTTCTTCCCCCTCAAACCCAAACTGGTTTTGGGGCTTTTCATGGAGATTAAAGTGTTCCTTCTCCATCATATGATAGTGGTTTCATCTATGGATGCAAGAGCAAGTTTCATCTCCAACACTAGAGATTTTTTGGGTTTTCTAGGTTTTCAATAAAACCTAAGTGGTAAGTTCATTTCTTCCATTTACAAGCTTCATTATGAGTTATAAATGTTTCATTAATGATCTCCTAGTGTTTTGTTTCTCCAATTTCGGTTTGGATGATTTTGAGAAAAGTTAGGTAAAATTGAGGTTTTGGGTGTAGATGGAGATTTTGTTGGTTGATGTTTGGGAAACAATTATAAATGGTTAAATGTGGTTATTGATGGTTGGAAACTCATGGATCTAGGTCTTTGGAAGATTTGGCCTGAGGATTCGTGTCTCTTCAAATGAGCTTACGTTTGGGGAAAAATCTAGATTTAACCTAATCTAGCAAGGTGAGTTCAAGTTGCTTTGTGAAAACTTTGTATATGCCAAAATGTTATTTTTCCAGGTACTTATGTGTTTTTACATGAAAATTATCAATGGTTGAATTATTTGGTGGGTTTTGCCCCTTTGAAGTATTTATGGTTGTAAATATTGTAAAACACTTATATTTGGAGTTTTTAGGGAAATGTGATAGATAGATCATACATGGAAATCGGTTATTGATTTATTTATAAATAGAGTCTACTTGTTATGAAAATGCATTTTGTGTATAATTTGGAAACATGCATTTAGTACATTATGGGACGATTTGGAAATGTACGGTGTGAGTCTTTTGGAAAAGAGGGTGGTCCCAACCCAAGGTTCTATTCCGGGGTTTTATGGATTTGAAATATTATTGGCAAAAGTGTGTGTTTCTACGTTTAATCTCATGTTATAACTTTTCATGAATTATCTTTTGAGTATGTTGAGTTTATGGCTCGGTATTGGATTTTGTTAAGTCTTGAGGACAATTGTCCAGATTTGATAGCTCAAAGTCGAGTTTTGATCATGATTTACGTTATTGGGGAATTGCATGTTTTGAATGCACTGGTTTATTCTTTTGGGGTCGTGTAATGTTTTAGAACCTTGTTAGCTATGGATCCATAGGTATTTGAGTTTCCCAAGTCTCGCGGGCAAGAGATCGGGATGATTGAGCTCAGTTTACGAGACGTTAGTTTCTCTTTTGTAGCACGGAATAGGCATCGGGTTCCATGATAAGTAAGGTGTGGGCCTACATGGTCGGGCGTCGTCTGATGGGCGGTAAGGTGTAATTACATATGTGCTTAGCACGGGATAGGAATCGAGTTCCATGATAAGTAAGGCATACCTATATGGTCGGGCGTCGTCTCATGGGCAAGGTGTAATCCCAAATGTGCTGTTGTGGATTTGGAGTGACCCAATGTATAGACCTGGAGTGGTTGAAGTTGGGGGCTCCCTAGTCTCGCGGGCAATAGATCTGGAGTGATTGAGCTCAGTTTACGAGAGTAATCCACGTGTGTGTTTTATTGCATAGTAGGTGACCCGCTTTTGTGTTCCGTCACGTGCAATGTATACGGGCCTCCCCCGTCACCGAAAGGTGTTGTTTTGGGTATTTGTGTTTATCCATGTTTTCGGTGACGTATCATATTTATGTGATTTGTTTTTCACGTTATGTTAGTTATGGGTTATGATCTATCCATGTTTGGGATGTCTGGAATTATGACGATTTATTTATGAATTCAATCGTTTTGAGAATCAAATGCCATTTCACCTTTCACGTTGGTTTTGAGGATGAGTCCATTTTGAGAAATCATTTTATATTAAAGATTTCAGCAAGGGGTTTGTGTGAGTTGAAAATGGGTGATTTGCATCTAAAGAAAACTCTTTTGAAATCATGACTTAAGTTACATCTCTCTCGATTTATGAATTTATATGGTCATGATAAAACTCTTGAACTCACTAGGCGTTAACCTAACCCTTTTTATTTGTCGGCATGTGCAACAGGCTCAGGTTGGGAGTAGCTTTAGCTACAATGTGAAGTAACGAGTGCTAGTAGAGTGCACGAGAGGTGATTTTGGTTTAGTGAAGTCTTCCGCACTTATTTGGGATTAGCAACTTGTATTGTGTTAAGTAACACCCGGTGTGAATTTAGTCTCTGTAATAAGACTCGAGTTATAATTGTTTGAGGGTAAATCATAGATTTTAATTGAAATGATTTTTATCCTCTTTCGGTTATTTTATTGAAATTAAAGTTAGTTGCTCGTTCCAATTTTGAGGGTGTTACATGGACATCCTCATTTGAAACTACGATTGGAATGATTCTTCAAGTAGGTATTAGGAGGGTAGAGTCTTGAGATGCTATCTGAAAGGGTTGGTGCTAAGAACCACAATGTTTGAGGTGCTACCTTAGAGGTAGGCACTAAGTGTGTGAGCCTTTAGGTGTTATTCTTAGGAATAGACACTAAGGTGAACCCGTTCTTGATGTGAAACTTGTTATAAGTCGTTGGGCATATGGACATTGTCAGGATCGAATCTTAACAAGACTAATAATACTTAGAACTCAGAATTAAAGAATCTGCGGAATAGAACTTTAATTCACACAATCAAAGAACAATATATCAGAGAACACACAGCTGTTTGTATTCACTAATTCAACTCACAAGCTTACAACCAAACCTCAATCTTGATGAACAGGCTCAATCAAGACGACTTCTACTTCTCTAGAAATAGGGTTCTAAACCTTGAGGTTAATTCTCTCTAAAACGAAACGTATTCTAAGACTCTCGTCTCGAATAGCTATCTATCACAATCTATTTATACAAAATAAGTACAAGATAACTATCAAAACAAAATTGATCTTATGAATCTTCTTTAAGCATATCTTCAATCATTCCATCTTTATCTCCAACATTCTCGCATTCCAAACTTATCACATCAGCAGTATTAACTTCATTCAGCATGAGCAGTACTAATATTCTCCAGCAGCATTAATTCATTCCAGCAGCATTAACTTGATTCAGCAGTACTAACCTTGCTTCAGCAGTATTAATCTTGACAAGCAGTACTAACTTCACTCTAGCAGTATTAATTATGCCCTGGCAGTATTAAAGTTGTTCTGGCAGTACTATCCATACTTAGCAAATCTTCAATTCCCAACAATCTCCCCTAACTTGACTTTTCAGGTTGAGAAGTCAAGTTCTTCAGATGATGCTTCCAAAACCTAATCATGAACGCATAAATCAGGATTCAAACCCAGACTTTGATTGATAATCCTTCTCACCAAGTATCTTCCCATTTCAGAATCCTTGTTGCAAGCCAACTTAGCATGTAGCATTCCATTCAACCTTTTCTTGCTGTGTTTGTATACCACATCCACCAAATAATACTCATGGTATGTATTGTCAAGTGTGATGACATACACTCCACAATTTTCAATAAGCATCCAGTTGGTAACAGCTTGAAATTGCCTTTCTGTCAAATACTTAACTGCTTCTGTATTGAACATTAGACACAAGAATTCAAGTACCATTTTGGTGATGGACATTCCATTCTCAGTCAGCATATTTCCATAAAGCTTCATTCCCACCTTGAACATCTCTTCCAAGTCTGATCTAGAGCACATCCTTATAAGTCTTCCCCAAGTAGAACAGACTTCAAACTTCCCATCTGCTCTTTTGATTCTAATGTACTCCTTTCTCTGCTCTATCAATGTATCCCAGAAGATGATCTCAGGAGGCATGGAACGTAATGGGTCAACTTTGATTGGATCAGTATCAACCATAGTGATATACATATCACATTGAGCATTACTAGGTTGACCTGATGGAGTTGCTACTTCTTCTTCAGCAACCTTTGTATCATCTTTCTTTTCTGAAGCATCCTTTTCTTTTTCTTCTTCTACCACTGGTTTTACCCTAGGTTTCTTGACAGATTTACCCTTGGTAGCTATAGACTTGGTTCTTGGTCTTTTGTTTGACACCATCTTGGTTCTTTTGAGTGATTTAACAGCTTCAGGAATGGTTTCAGCTGTTTCCTTTGTTTCTGCTGCTTCAGGGATGGTTTCTGCTGCCTTATGTTTTTCAGCAACATTAACCATTTCTGCTGCTTGAATGGTTTCTGCTGCTTTTTTACTAGCAGCATTAACCATTTCTGCTGCTCTATCTGTTACTGCTTCTTTTACTATCTTTGATACTGCTACTTCAACACTATTCTTCACAATCTCAAATACCTCTGCTTCAATCTCAGATTTAGTTACTGTAGATACAGATACTGCTTCCTTCTCACTTTCAGATACTGCTGCATCAACAAGACTCTTCATAAATTCAGCTACTGCTGCTTCAATCTCAGATACTGCTTCCTTCTCATTTTCTGCAGTTTCAGTTACTGCTGCTTTCTCACTTTCTGCTTCCTTTGCAACTTCAGCAACCTGCTCAGCCTCCCCCTCAACCTTATGCTCATTCTCCCCCTCAACCTTTGCATCCTCCATGTTTAGTTCAGTTTCTAACTCCCCCTTTTTGGAAGCATCAGTGGTTGATCTTCTCCTTTTCAGAACATACTGAGCTTTCTTCCTTCTTTGCAGCAGCTTGGTGATCATCTTCTTATTCTTCTCTATCTTGGTGTGTTGATAAAGAACCACCTTCTTAAGCTCATCAATTTCCTTCTGCTGATTCATGACATCAATGTTGATGTTGGCAATGGTTTCCATCAATTCCTCATAAGTATATCTATCCTCACCTGGTTTAGAAGTGTTTACCTCCCTTACAGGATCATTGGAAGTTTTAGTAGGTGTCTCTTGCCTAGCAAAAGCACAACCTACTCCCATGGTTTCTTGGCGCCTGGGTCCTCTGAATGTTTTCACATTCTGAGTTGCCGTGGGGAAGGTCTTAGTGATGTTACCACTGTCCTTCTCTTTGCTAGCAGAAGTAGTGGCAGCCTTGCAGCCCACATGCTCATCCTTCTCCTTAGAGAGCACCTTCTTGGGGTTGGGAGACACCCCTGTGGTTACCCTTTTGATATTCTCTATTGAAGAATGCTCCAATAGAGGGCTTGTAGGCTTTGGGCTATTAGGAGATACACCAAGGGAAGGAACCTTGTGTACCTTTCTTCTTTCAAACTTCTTGGTGATTTTGGGAGTGGGTCTTAAAAGAATGGACTGTGGGAGTTCTTTGGTGATGGAAGGTTGGGATTGGCCATCAGTGGGTGTGTCTAATGGGGGCCTTGACCCTGATGCCATACCTTCAGTGGTGTGGGACACAACCATCATTGTAGAGAACAATGGTGTGTCAACTCCTTCCGAGTCCCTAGGAATTCTTCTCATATTTGAGAAAACCTTCCCTTTAGGGGGTTTTGGCACATATACCTCAGCAGACTGAGGTAAATCCGTCAATTCATGGTTAATTACTTCTTGGACAAACCTGGGATACATGTAAAAGCTCTTTTTGGATTCTAGGTTTGCCACAAGATCATTAAAAATCATTGCTGAAAATTGAACTTTCTGGCAGTGGCTAAGCAGACCAAGGCATAAGCAATGGTATTGCTAAACTCACTCCATCCAGTTGTTTTCTTTGAAATACAGTGCATAAGAGTATGAACAAGAAATCGCCATTGGGTGAAAAACTTTGACTTGTAGAATTTAAAAATTCCAATAGGACCTTCATACCCCATTTTTGGTAAGGTCGAGAAAAGTTCATCATTAGAGAGATAGGTTATACCTGGGGCATCATCTAAGTGAAGAGTGATGCGAATAATCTCCTCTGTGACCTTCAAGGGTTTGTCACAAACCCTTGTTCGAATGATTTTCTGCCCATCTTCGAATATAACAGTGGCATTCTCCCAAAATTGCTTTTGATGCTCGATATATATGGTTGGGCACACTGTTAGGGCATGAGAGATGTGTGTGGACTTGAGAAAATCCACAATATCATGAAATCCTGCGGCCTGCTTTGGCTTCTGAAGCATCGCAATCTCATTGTGCTCATCGACAAACTCCATTGTCGTCATTCTTCCTGAGGATTTGGATAGAAAACACAGAGATTCTAGGGAGAAAAGGTTAGAACGAGAAAGAGATAAATTGAATGCAAAGAGACGTTATGAACTTTGGCGGGCTGAAAGAGTATTTATAGCAGTACTAGCCCTGATTTTCTTTAAAAGAAGTATTAACGACTTAGCAGTATTAACGACTGAGCAGTATTAACTACAAGGCAGTATTAACTACACAGCAGTATTAACTACTAAGCAGTATTAACTACTAAGCAGTATTAACAACAAAGCAGTATTAACTACACATGCAGTATTAACTACTAAGCAGTATTAACTACAAAGCAGTATTAACTACACATGCAGTATTAACTACTAAGCAGTATTAACTACAAAGCAGTATTAACTACACATGCAGTATTAACTACTAAGCAGTATTAACTACAAAGCAGTATTAACTCCTAAGCAGTATTAACTACAAAGCAGTATTAACTACACATTGGCAGTAGAAAATATGTACTAGCAGTAGTAACTATGCACTGGCAGTAGTAACTATACTTACACTTTGCAGCACTTGTCAATCTGAGTCATACTGAGGTTCTGAGAAAGCTAGTTAGTAACACCAAATATACAAAGAAATACAGGTATAAAAAATTAAAAATCATGAATTTATTCAAGGTTGATCATGCCCACACTTGTTACCAAGAAAGTGAATCTACCCACATCAAAAGCTTTTGTAAATAGATCAGCAAACTGGTCATTGGTATGAACTTTAGCAACCTGAATTAATTTCTTTTCATTACAATCTCGAATAAAGTGATACCTGATCTCTATGTGCTTTGTTTTTGAGTGTTTGACTGGATTATTAACAATGTTAATAGCACTGTTGTTGTCAATGAAGATTGGAGTGTGAAGAAATGTTACCCCATAGTCCAACATCTGATTCTGAATCCACAACACCTGAGAACAGCAACTTGCAGCAGCTATATACTCAGCTTCTGTTGTAGATAAGGACATTGTGGTTTGTTTCTTACACTGCCATGATACAAGTCTTGCACCCAAAAACTGACATCCACCTGAAGTAGACTTCCTATCCATGTTAGCTCCACCTAAGTCACTGTCTGAGTATGCAAGCAAGTCAAATGAAGATTCATAAGGATACCAAAGACCTAATCTAGGTTGCCCTCTTAGGTATCTAAAAATTCTTTTGACTGCATGAAGGTGTGATTGCTTAGGTGTAACCTGAAATCTGGCACAAACACATACTGGAAACATAATGTCTGGTCTAGAGGTTGTGAGATACATGAGTGATCCAATCATAGATCTGTAATGATAGACATCCACATCCTCCCCCTCAAGATCTGCAGTGATCTGTTTGTGTGTCTCAATTGGTGTGCTTGCTGGCTTTGAGTCTGATAAACCAAACTTATCCAGGATGTCTTTCACATATTTGGATTGACATATGAAAAGCCCATTCTTCTTCTGTTTCACCTGAAGTCCAAGGAAGAAAGTAAGTTCACCCATGGAACTCATCTTGAAGCTTTTGTGCATTAACTTCTCAAAGTCTCTACACATGTGATCATTTGTGGATCCAAAGAGAATGTCATCCACATAGATCTGAACAAGTAGTGTGTCTTTCTTTCTCCTCTTAATGAACAAGGTCTTGTCAATGACTCCTCTTTCAAAGTCATTTTCCAAGAGATAGGTAGACAGGGTGTCATACCATGCTCTTGGGGCTTGATGTAAACCATAAAGTGCCTTCTTCAACTTGTACACTCTGTCAGGGTGCAATGGATTCTCAAATCCAGGGGGTTGACAGACATATACTTCTTCATCAATACTTCCATACAGAAAAGCACTTTTTACATCCATTTGGTAGACCTTGAACTTCATGTATGAGGCATAGGCTAGAAATAGCCTAATTGCTTCAATCCTTGCCACTGGAGCAAAGACTTCCTCATAGTCTATGCCCTCTTCCTGAGTATACCCTTGTGCAACCAGCCTTGCTTTGTTTCTGATCACAATTCCTCTGTCATCCTTCTTGTTTCTGAAAATCCACTTGGTGCCAATTGCTCTATGACCTTTTGGAAGGTCCACCAAGTCCCAAACATCCTGTAATTTAAACTGTAGCAGCTCCTCTTGCATTGCTTCTATCCAACTTGGATCTTTCATAGCATCATAAGCCTTTTTGGGCTCAATTTGGGATAGAAAGCAAGTAAGTACAGTATTAACTGTATTCTGCTGATCTTGTAGCTCTTGAAGTCTGCTTTGATTCCTAGTCATCATGGGAGAAGCAATGTCTCCTATAACCAACTCAGGAGGATGATTTTTCTGAGTTCTTGATGGATGACCAGGTTCCTCAACTAAGTTCCCATCCAGATTTGACTCATTTAAGTCTGGATTTTCTTCAGCTTCTTCAGTCACTTCAGACTCTCTGGAATTTGGACTTGAATGCTGAGTTTCCTCTATTCTTCTCTCTTCTTCATTCTGAATGGGTTCAGCTTCCTTTTCTGGTTCACAGAAGTCAACAGGATCAATGGTAGGGAGTGGAAATATCACAGACTGAATACTGTTATCTGATGGTGGTGCATCCCTTTGTCCTGCATTTACATCACTACTGAAACCCAAAGAATTAGTGAGTGAATCAATGTCAAATAGCCAATCAGGACCTGAACCAATAGGATTTGGTGTGTTCGCATTGCATTTGACATTGTCACTTTCTTCAATTATTCTAGAAAAGGTATTAAATACTCTGTAAGCCTTACTCTGAGATGAGTAACCAACAAGAAAGCCATCATCTGCTTTGCTATCAAACTTACCTAAGTGAGATTTGGTATTGAGAATTGTACAAGGACACCCAAATGGTTTGAAAAATCCAATAAATGGTTTCTTTTTCAGAAAAAGTTCATAAGGTGTCTTGTTTTTAGGCTTTATTACCAAAACTCTGTTTTGAACATAACAAGCAGTATTAACTGCTTCTGCCCAAAAAGTAGTGGGTAGTTTTGAATCAGCTAACAGGGATCTAGCAGCCTCAATCAGTGTCCTATTCCTTCTCTCAGCAACACCATTCTGTTGTGGAGTCCTAGGAGCACTGTATTGTCTCTCAATTCCTTTTTCCTCACAAAAGGTGTTTAGATCAAAGTTTTTAAATTCAGTCCCATTATCTGATCTAATGACTTTCACTTTTTGATTTGATTGGTTTTCAATTCTAAGAATAAAAGATTTGACCAGTCCACTTGTCTCATCTTTAGTTCTCAGAAAATATACCCAAGTAAATCTAGAGTAATCATCAACAATAACTAAACAGTATGACTTCTTGCCAATGCTCGTGACATTTGTAGGGCCAAACAGATCCATATGCAACAACTGAAGAGGATTTGAGATAGTGTTTATCTCTTTGGACTTATGAGAAGTTTTGTGTTGTTTACCTTTGAGACATGCAACACAATGATCATCACATGAATAGACTTTTGATGGTAAACCCCTAACAAGATTATTTTTAACAAGTTTATTCATTGTTTTAAAATTCATGTGACACATCCTTCTGTGCCAAAGTGATGATTCATCTATTGAAGCTTTTGATACCAAACAATTTAGAGATGAATCAGATGAAACACTTTCTAAATCTAAACAATACACATTATCCTTTCTAGGAGTTCTCAATAGTATCATGTTTTCATCAACTACTTTGAATCCAGGAGCAAGAATAATGCATTCAGAATCAGTAAATAATATACTATGTTTCTTGTCACAGACCTGTGATACACTTAACAGGTTGTATCTTAATTGCTCAACATAGTAAACATCCTCAAATGTCATCTTACCTTTTGACACATCACCTTTACCACTTATCTTACCTCTTGCAGGATTATTTCCAAAAGCAACATGTCCTCCATCAATTCTTTTGAAATTCTTGAGGCAGGCCATGTTACCTGTCATGTGCCTGGAGCAACCACTCTCAACATGCCAGATGATCTTCCCCTTGAGCTGTTGGTTGCCCTGCACATCAGATAAATCAGTTAGTTTTTATTGGGAACCCAAGCCAAAGTGGTCTTGGGTCTCCCTTGCTCATCAAAGTACTTGCACTGGGTTTTGATGAGATTTTCAAACTTAGGTACTGCAGTACTGGAGTACTTTGTCAATATGATTGGTCTAGCAGTACAAAAACTAGAAGCAGTATTAACCTTAGAAGAAGTACTAACAGTGTTAGCAGCACTAACACTGCTAGCAGCAGTATTGTTCTTAGAAGAGGTACTAACAGAGTTAGCAGCACTAACACTGCTAGCAGCAGCATTCTCTTTAAAAGAAGTACTAACAGTGTTAGCAGCACTAACACTGCTAGCAGCAGTATTGGCAGTAGTATTGCTTCTAGCAGCACTATCCTTGTCAGCAGTACTATCTGAGGTAGCAGTACTAACATTAGTGCTTTTGGGGACCCACATATTGACACATTCCTTTTCAGTCTGTTTTCTCATGTGGCTTTTGGATTCAGCTTGTTTCTTAGCCACATTATTCCTTGCAGGCTTCCTATAACCAGAAGATTTTTGAAAACTTCTTTGAAAACTTTTCTTTTGGTTAATAGGATTGAAATAACAGTGTTTGGCAAGATGATTCAATTTGCCACAAATAAAACAAGGTTTTGGTCTGTTAATCCTTTGCAGATCAACTCCTTGCTTTTGTGCCCACTGGTTATTCCAATTTCTTTGATTTCCCCTCTTTTTATCATGTCTTTGGGGCTTATTCTCTTGAGATTTCTTGCAAGAACAATGTTCACAAGTATTAGAGTTCACAACAGTGGTCTGTGTATAATGAACTCCCTTTCCCTTTCCAGTCCTTTTCATCTCATTGTTCTTAACACATGGACTTACACATTCCTCATCAGATCCTTCTTTTTCAGTCTTATCCTCAACAACTACTTCATCTAATGGATCTACTTCAGTGGCTCCTTCAGGTAAGTCCTTCCTATCCTTGGTTTCTAATAGGTCTGACTTAGGAGGGATGTAGGTGTTGTTGTAGGGTGGGGGTGTGGCATTGTACCCTATGCCTGGTTTCATCTTATTGTGGATTTGAGCATTTATTATGGTGTCCATGACTTTAGAAGCACATGAAAACTTTTCTACATCAAGTTTTACTTTCTCAAGTTCTCCTTTTAATTTCTCACATTCCTCCCTAGACTCTTTCAGTTGGAACTCCAGACCATCCTTTTCCCACTTCCAGTAGTTTGTATCATATGAGTGTTGAAGTTCATTGGCTTGAAAAGCCTTAATTTGTTCTTCAAACCTCTCAACAATCAATACATAATCTCTTCTATCCTTTTCTAATCTCTTAAGGTCATCACACATTCCCTGGTTGTGATCTCTATACCTTTTCACAGTGTCTATACAAGCTTGAGAACAGAGATTAGATTTTACCTCAGTAGGAAGATCTGAGACTTCTGCCATGAGTGCATGATTCTGAATTGCCTCTTCTGCTTGATCACTCCAATCAAATCCCATTCCTTGTTGTGAAACAAGGGCTTGAATAGAGTTTATGTTTTGATTGGAGCTTCCAGCCTGAGTTTGTTGATGGCTGTTGTAAGATGTTCCACCTCTGCATTCCCTGGCAAAGTGTCCCATCTTGTGACACTTGTAGCATTCAACTTTGGACTTGTCAAATCCAGCACCATCTTCTCTTCTTTGGGAAAAGTTGTTTCTCCTTGTCCTCTTTATGAATCTCTTCACCCTCATAGACAGCATAGCCATCTGCCACTTGATATCCATCTCTTCAAGATCATCAGCATTAATCTGTTCTAAGTCATCATTAATCAATGAGGAATTAACATGACTAGAAAAGAAGGCTTCTAGTACTGAATCATTGGTCTTTTCCTGATTGACTCCTCCAGCAGCACTAACTGATTCAGGGTTAGCAGTAGAATCAGGTGATGCTGAAAGGAGTGCAGCATTATGTACATATCCAGAAGGCTTCTTTTTGGCTTCAACCTCTGCTTCAAAGACTCTAAGATCATTGTAAAGATCATCAAGCTCTTTATCTTCCAATTGGTCATTCTGTCTGAAGGACACAGTATACATTGTCCACTCTTCACCTAATGATCTTAAGAACTTTCTGTTAACATCATCAGCCTCCATCTTGACTCCTACTGTGGCCAATTCTCCAATCAGCTTATTAAATCTATCAAAAGTTTGAGTCATAGACTCATTCTTAGTAGAAGTAAAGTTTTCATACTACTGCTTGAGAATTGCCTTCTGATTCCTCTTGGTGCTTTTGGTGCCAGTGAATCTCTTTTCCAATGCATTCCACAGAATCTGAGCATCAGTGCAGTGATGAAATTGATGCTGATATTCATTGGGGATAGCCAAAAGCAGAGTGCTTAAGGCCTTCATCTCTATTTGTCTGACTTTTCTCTCTGCATCAGTCTTTGGAGGGGGTCTTTTTCCATCTGGTCCAACCTCTCCTTCAGCACATGGACCATTCTCTATAATATCCCAGATGGAATAATCAGTAAGAAGAATATACTGCTTGATTCTAATTTTCCACATGTCAAACTCATTGGGTCTGAGCATGGGAACCTTAGAAACAAGAGTACTGTTTGATTCAATAGAATTGTCCATAATAATTGTAGAATTCTAAGAAACACAAGCTCTGATACCACTTGTCAGGATCGAATCTTAACAAGACTAATAATACTTAGAACTCAGAATTAAAGAATCTGCGGAATAGAACTTTAATTCACACAATCAAAGAACAATATATCAGAGAACACACAGCTGTTTGTATTCACTAATTCAACTCACAAGCTTACAACCAAACCTCAATCTTGATGAACAGGCTCAATCAAGACGACTTCTACTTCTCTATAAATAGGGTTCTAAACCTTGAGGTTAATTCTCTCTAAAACGAAACGTATTCTAAGACTCTCGTCTCGAATAGCTATCTATCACAATCTATTTATACAAAATAAGTACAAGATAACTATCAAAACAAAATTGATCTTCTGAATCTTCTTTAAGCATATCTTCAATCATTCCATCTTTATCTCCAACATTCTCGCATTCCAAACTTATCACATCAGCAGTATTAACTTCATTCAGCATGAGCAGTACTAATATTCTCCAGCAGCATTAATTCATTCCAGCAGCATTAACTTGACTCAGCAGTACTAACCTTGCTTCAACAGTATTAATCTTGACAAGCAGTACTAACTTCACTCTAGCAGTATTAATTATGCCCTGGCAGTATTAAAGTTGTTCTGGCAGTACTATCCATACTTAGAAAATCTTCAGTTCCCAACGGACATTGAGTCTAGAAGCCCCACATGGAAACAATGGAGGTGTGACATACTTTTGTGTTCCCACAACTCTCAATGGATACGAGTCTCCCCTGTGATTTCCTAAGGATGGGTATTTGTGGTCTTATGATCAACATTAAATGTTCCTTTTGATTTGGTAATTATCATAACTTCTCTACTCAAGATTATTTATGTTTGTTCAAAATCACAAGGCTTTCTAGCCTAACACTTGTTGGGTGTCAGCATATATCTCAGGTCCTAGCAGCGAGAGTGCTTAGGTGGTCTTCTAGCCGCCTTAGTGAGCTTTGAGGGAGCATTTAGAGACACCAACTTTTGGAATGAATTTTGGTAGTTTAGGTGACAACCAATTGTAATCTTATTCTCTTATGGAATTAGATTAGGAGGTTGTTATCCTCAAACCTATTTGTTACAAATTGTAATTAATTGGTGTAGTTTAAATTCCCTTTTTTGAGAAAGCTCGTATTTTGATATTTATATACCATATTTCCATTTTTATTTGGAAAATTTTGTTGTCCCATTTTTTGGGTATTACATTCGGCAACTAAAACAAAATCAATTAATTTTCTTACTTTGAGTCTTGTTACGATTTGTTTAATTGTGTGTGTATAAATATATCTTGTTGAAATCGAATGTGTTTTTCCACACATATATGTATAGCTTTTTTTGTTTGATTTTAGATTTGAATTTTCTTCATAGAAATATGGGGAAGAGGTAGGAGTCTAAAGAGGAAGTTTCTTGAGAATTATAAATTGGCAAAACACCCGATAACAATCATGGGAGTAACGGTGAAAAATCTGTCTTCTCTAGGAAAGAAATCAAGTCATCGGCGACTAAAACGGAATTAATTATTTTTTCTTGGTTTGAATCTTGTTAAGGTTTGTTTAAGTGGGCGTGTATAAATTATCTTGTGTAATCGAATGTGTTTGTCCATGCATATATGTATAGCTTTTTGTTTGGTTTTGGATTTGATTTTTGCTCACGGGAATATGGGGAAGAGGAAGAAGTTTCTTGAGTTTTATAAATCGGCTAAACACCCGGTAACAGTTATGGGAGTAAGGGTGAAGAATTTGTCGTCTCTAGAAAAGAAATGGAGTCATCGGCAACTAAAACGGAATCAAATATTTTTTCTTAGTTTGAATCTTGTTACGGTTTCTTTAATTGGGTGTGTATAAATATATCTTGTGGTAAGCAAATGTGTTTTCCTATGTATACATGTATACTTTTTTTTTTTGGTTTTGGGTTTGATTTTTGTTCACGGGAATATGGGAAAGAAGTAGGAGTTTAAAGCAGAAGTTTCTTGATTTTTAAAAATTGGTAAAACATGTCTTTGAAATAATTACAAAGTTCATAACGTAGTGAAAAATAAAAATGTCTCTAAGCTAACGAAGATTTTAAACCGTGACCATCTGTATAGTTTTTTCACTTAAGAAACCTAATTCAAAGTTTCACAAAACCACAAGGACGAAATTTGTAATTTACTTATTTATTTATTAATTTTTTTTTTTAAAAATGTTGATTAAATAAAAGTCAATAATGTATATGAGAAGCCATCCATAAAAGTTCACTTCGTGACGCCACATTATTGATATAGATTATGAAATCTCAATAGCGACATTTTAAAACTTTTTATTCAAGAATAGATTATTTGTTTTATAGAACCCGGACATTCGAAAGAAAAGGGGCATCTTCAAATATATATAAATCTTAAACATACATTTTTCATTACGAAATAAAAAAAATATCAATAATTCATACATAATAACTTCTTTGAAGATTTCTATATAAATAATTATTAATAACAAAATTTTAACAAAATATCAATAATTACTAATAATGTATGACTAGGTTACTTCCACAAACCACTAGTTGCCACCCCACTAGACCCTGACATATTATAGGTCCGGGATGAGATATAAAAATGAGCCTTTGATAAGTAACATTTTTTTTTCAATATGTTGTTTTTTATCATCAGAAATAACATTGAATTCAATAAATACTAATAATTCATATAAAACTCTTTTTCCGAGAATTTCTAGACGCAAAATCAATCAATAATTATTTCTAAATTAATATTATCTATTATATCATTTTTACCTAACATCATAAATTCGTTCCACCGTCAAACACATCATATGATATACCTTTAGTATATAGACCGACATCATTTTATATCACAATATTGACTATTCAAAATAACACTATATGCAAATTAATATAAATCGGTTGGATTTTCATATCACCTCATACTAATGTTTTCACCATTTTAAACTTTTATGGTTAATACATACTTTTACGAACCATCAATCTTAGAATCAAAATTCCATGTTGGTTATAACTTGAGATCTTATTCTTGTTGTAGATATAAGATAATACTTAAATTATGTATTCAATATTAGGTAATCAGAAGTCCATAATATATGAAAAAACAATGTTAGTTTTGAAATCCTAAATATAGATATATGGTGGATAGTCCCATAGGGTTGATAATTTTTTCAAAAGGAATGGGCATTTTTAATATATAACAATAAATCTACTATATTCTAATATAAATGCTTGAACTTTCATATAATGTTAAATTCTTTTTGGGTCCTATTAGATATTAAAAAAAATTGTGTCTTTTTTATTCACTAATTTTTTTGAACTATTATTATATACTTAAAAAGTTTGGGCCCCTAATTTTTGTGGGTTCTATTAATGTTAGATTTCTTTGGGTTCTATTAGATACTAAAAAAATTGTCTCTTTTATTAACTATTTTTTAACTAATACTATATACTATATAGTATATACAAAAAAAATTTGGGCCCTCCTTTTTGTGGGCCGTTAATATTATGTTAAATTATTTTTGGGTGCTATTAGATACTAAAAATATTTTGTGCTCTTTTATTGACTAATTTTTTGGAACTACTATTATATACTATATAGTATATACTAAAAAAAATTGGGCCCCTACTTTTTGTAGGCCCTGGGCGTGCGTCCACCCGCCCTCCCCCTGGCACGGCCCTGCCACTAGATCATAGTTAATATATCATTATTAGATATTAAATAAACAAAATTATTCTAAGGGGTCGTTTACAAAACGCTTATCCGAGTAAGTGTTTACCAAGGTACATTAGTTTACCGAATGAATATGGCAAGGACCAAGAATCTTACTCTGTAAGAGCGAAAGCAAGGATCGAGAGTCGAAAGCAAGGACTGATAGTCTTACCCAGTAAGTGAATGCGACGACTTTTACCACGGTTAGCGATTAACAGCTAAATTGTTGCATACGATGTCATTTTGGTGGACTAAAATCTAACCCGGATAGTAAATGATAGTGTTGAATTTTACCGGTAAGCACTTACCCGGATAAGTGATTAGGTAAACGGCCCCTAAATCACCGATTATAAACGAAATCCTTTAATTATTTTATTCCGTGAACATATAGAAAATATTAAATAAACATAAACATATTCTTTTGTCTTAAATTTTTTACCCTTATTCTTTCTCAATTCGAATATATTCTAAAAGTATCGGAAAATGATATATTAGTCACTCTAGAATAAATATTTTATGATAATATAGTTCATTTTTCTTTCTTAATACACCTTTTGAATATTGTAAAAAAGTTTCACAAATTCACTAACACACGAATTGGATTTTGAATTATACTAAATTATCTAAATAAAAAATTATAATTATAATATATGTTATCAAATAAAAGGTAAATAAATTGAAGTTGATAAAACCGGCAAGGAATTGTCATTTTCTTAAAACCGCAAGTTTATGGCCGCTTGGTGTCATCATATTCTATTCAAACTATCGAAATATGCCAGCCGGTCCTTCAACTTAAACTACTTTAAATATTTAGAACCCAAACATCAAATTAGTCATTATTGGTCCTTCCAGCTCTTCATTCATGTCAACTTTTACACCATTGTAAATTTAAACAAAAGAGAACTTGCAGGTGAACTCCATTCTACACAAATCTTGCAGGTGAACTCGGTTCTACACAAATACAAAACAATGGAGAAAGTCCATATACACAAATCCAATACAGTGGAGAAAATGGCATCAAAATCAAATCTTGCAGGTGAACTCCATTCTACATTCCTTGGAGATAAAGTGCAGATGGAGAAAAGGGAAACCCCAAACTTATGCAGAAGTAGAACAATAGAACCCAAGGGCTTCAATAATTCTTCGACGGGAAAGGAGAAACCACGAACAAATCGACGGAGATAGAGAGGAGATCCAGGAACATATCTACTAGAGAACAAATCGATGGTGATAGAGAGGAAAATCCAGGGTCAATTTGGCTGACGAGTTCTTCGATTAGAAAGGAGAATCCATGAACAAATCGATGGAGATAGAGAGGAGGATATAGGAACAGATCTGCTAGAGAACAATCGATTGCGATATATAGAGAGGAGAATCAAAGAGCGATTTGGTCGACGGTGCTTCAAACAGTGGGTGACTACGGGATTAGGTCGAGATGGTGGAGACGACCTGTTTTGAGAGAAGAAGAGAGCGTATAGTCTTTCTTCCAGAGGTGGGTTATGATGGAGGGGTATTGATGGAAAATGGGTGGCTGAATGGGGACCAGTGCTATTTTCTAGCTGACCGAATAAGCCATCATTTTAGCCATTCAGTCATAACCGAACACCTTTGTATGGCTGACCGAATAAGCCATACTGGTTATTCAGTTCATTAAGCCACAACCGAACAACCCCTAAGGGTTCCTATGATCAATTATAGATTACCGATTGTCGATGATCATAGTGGATAAATGTTATCTAGTAATCTTATAATGACCCAAGATGTATTAGTGTCAAGGTATTTTAGTATTTACTAAATTTGGTTGAGGTACACTTTCCTACGAGTTTGTTGTTGACCTCAATCATGTCAACACCATTATTTACTAGGTGATACAGACTAAGAATGTGACTTTCTTTGAGAGAATTTCTCCAATATTTAGAATCAATTCAAGTGTTCTTGACACCATGACTCACTCCCTTGGCATATTTCTTGCAATATATATTTACAACGTTTTATATAATTAGACTATAGATGGTCGATAAAGATACATGTATGTTTCTTTGTATATGTAGATGTCCATACCCTTTTATGTTATCATTTTCACATATCTAAAGACCATTGTTTCTCAAATCGTAAGAACGTTACGTCATATTAACAGAACATCTCTGTTGATCCAAACCCTTTAGTGATTTGATAATGACTCTCTGAATTACTTAGTGAAAATTGTAAGTAAACAATTTGTATTAATGTTTTGTCATCTAAGAAAATATACTAAGTCTGTTTAGTATGGCTGATAGGAAACATGCACTTTAATTTATACTTCAGCGATGCATGTACATCAGTGAGCCTTGAGCCTGTTCAGTCTCATCGATGATCGTTGATAGTTCCATTTGTAATTGTTTACTTATGATCCCTAAAGACAAGATTCGCGACAACTTAGTTCAAAGCTGAAATCGAAGACCAAGCTGACGAACGAGTGACTAAGCCTACTAGTGACCTGATGCGGATATCAGCGAAACCAAGACTTGTCCATTCCATGCGAAGTTTCAAGTAGAAGACTTCAGCGAACACTGAACTTATCAATCACTGATAAAGATCTATTCAGCGATCGCTGTTCATAAAGCCTGCTCTACAAGTAACTTTTGTCTTATCTCCTTGCACGCCTTTTTGTACGATTTGTCAGAAGGACATCCCTTTGTCCAGGATCGTACAAACCACTCTGCCAACTACATGTTCATCATGCGGCCAAGAAGGGATGTTTGCTAAAGTCAAATCCATGCAACCAACCAGACGTTGCCACGTGTAAAGTTGTACTGACTTGCATTTAATGCATGCACTATAAATAAGAAACCCTACTTCATTCGTGAAGAAGCTCTTCCTCGTTGAACTACTTAGTGCAAGAAAATCTTTCCTTAGGTTTTCTTATTTTCTCTCTATTCTTGCTAGTGCAAGAAATCTGTGTGATTCTCTAGTTTGTTTAGATTAGGTTTTATACTTGATCTTATTCCGCAACAAACTGAAAGTTGTTTGATTATATCAATAAACAATTTTAAAGATAAAAATCTGTATTTGTATTCAACCCTCCCTTCTACAAACTTGTATAACCCTTCGGGACCAACAAGTGGTATTAGAGCAGATTGTATAATCCTATAAACAGGATCTTGCTTATACTCTCTTTCTTGCTATTTCTTCAATATGGCAAATAACACAAACACTAACTACATAGATAATGGCTCTCTTGCCAAACCACCTCGATTTAGCAAAGATAACTTCAATCTTTGAAAAAATCGAATGATGCTTTTCTTGGAAGGTGTAGATCCCATTATACCTTACTACGTTGAAAATGGACCATATGTTCCTCATGTGATTCATGGTGTCGTTCCAGCCACTGCGACTACTCCTGCTGTTCCTGAACGAATAATCGTCAGAGAAGTCTCTTAGTGGACTAAAGAAGACAAGAAGAAAGTGGCCATCGACACCAAGGCCAGATCTATCATCTCCATGACTCTTCCTGATGAAGTCTACCATTCCATCATGAATCTAAATAGCTCAAAGGCCATGTGGGACACTATATGTGTTCAATATGAAGTTACAGCTGAAGTCCAGGACTCTAGAAGAATAAACCTGGTAAGGCAGTATGAAAGTTTCATTTGTGGTAAGAATAAAACTTTTTCTGAAGTTCATCAACGCTTTAATTGTTTAATTATTGATTTAAAGACTGTTGGTAAGACAGATGGTAACTCTGAGATCCTGACAAAATTCTTGGAATGTCTTCCTGAAAGTTGGGACAATTACACCATGTGTCTTAAACTATCTAAGGATCTTAAATTCATGACCCTCTCTACCTTATTTGGCACTATGCTCAATCATGAGCAGTCGTGTCAACTTAAGAAGAATCTTGTCAAAAATTCCAAAAGCACACATGTTGCTTTACTCTCCTCAGAGTCAGTGCCTACTCAGCGATCAACTCTTACGATCACTGAAATAGAATCCAACTCTGATGATTCATCAGAAGCTGATCCTTCAGAACTTGATGAATCTCTAGCACTCCTGGCAAATTCTTTCAAGAGATTTTCTAGAAAGAGTAACTTCAGAAGAACTAAACCACTTTCCCTCACTAATAAGCCTAAATCTACTCCTGTTGATAAGGCTAGTACTACCTGCTTTAACTGTGAAAAAGTAGGACACTTTGCAAGTGAATATAGGTCAAAGAAAGCATTCAAACCTTCTTCATCCCACAAGAAACCCTTTACTCCTAGGAGTAAAGATGACAAGTATCAAAGGCTAAAAGAAAAGTATGAAAAGATGAGGATCTACAAAAAGAAAGGCAAAGGTCTGATCGCTGAAGATCATGACTGGGCTGAGTCTGATGAAGAATCAGATTCAGATGAAGAAGATGAGGCCAACATCTGTCTAATGGCCGAAATCAAAGAAGAAGATGAAGAACAATCTGAAATTCCCTCTACTTCTGCCTCTACCTCTTAGGTATCTCTCTCTCCTACTCCTTCTCTAGATCTCACTGAAGCTGATAGACTTCGAGCTATCGATATTTTCACTATTGATTTATATGATGCCATGAATGGCAAGACCAAAGCTGAACAACTTAACATGGACTTAACTGAAGAGCTTCAAAAACTGTCATTTGAAAATACAAGAGCTTTCAAACATAGAAGAAAATTTGAAAGATCAGGTATATGTGAATCAAGTCACAAGTATCGAGCGTGAAAAAGCTATCGCTGAACTGAAAGCTAAAAAGGATACTGTTGAAGGATGGTATAAATCCTCAGCAAAGAACACTGAGATTATAGGTGCTCAGATCCCTGCCAAAGATAAAAGTGGTCTTGGGTACAAAGCTGACGCTGAAGAACCAAACACTAATTGTTCCATGCTTAAGTTTGGAATGTTCGTGTGTTCCATCCCTGACACCTCGTCATCTCAGTGCTCTTCTTCTTCTAAGACTCCCATCCCTGAGGATAAACCTACCTTAATTTCTTAAGGTAAAGAAAAAAATGTTGTTCAAAAACCTCAGAAGGGTACCAAAGTACCACAACTGAAAACCTCTAAACCTTCAGCTCATCATTCTTCATCTTCAAAAACAAAGATCCCTGAACATGTTCAGCGATCTACTCCTAAAATCAGAGTGAATGTGATTGGCAAGAAATCTGAAGAACCAAAGGTTCCTACGATATCTGATGCCAAAGGTATTCTTGGTACAGGCCTGCCCATTTGAAATTCTCAATTAAATTTGCCTATGGCCCTAAAGCTACTTTTAGCTATAGGAAATGTTATCACTGTGGACTTACCGATCACATTGCTAGTAAGTGCTTTACAACCACCAAAGCTGAGAAATTAGCTAAGGTGAAGATCACTGCCCCCAAGGCAAAGAAGACCATCCCTGGTGCAAATCAGGCTAAGATGAAAAATACCACTGAGGTTAAGAAATTAACCAAGGTGAAGACTAACCATGACGCTAAATTTTCAGATGCTGCGAAGCTCGCTGCACCATCTACATCCTCTACCACTGACAAGTGTGGACCCATCATAAACTGGGTGCCCATTCCAAACTAATCTTCCTTTGTTTGCAGGTCTCGAAGGGTATCTAGTATCTCGATAGTGAATGCTCTAGACACATGACTGGAAAGAACCCGCTCACTGAATATAAGGAAGAGAAAGGTCCCTCAGTGACCTTTGGTGGAAATGGTAAAGGATATACCCGAGGGTTTGGTATACTTTCTAATGGTACTACCACCTTCTGAAGAGTCACATACGTTGAAGGACTGAAGCATAATCTTCTTAGCATCAGTCAGCTATGTGACAAGGACTTTAAGGTCTGCTTCACTAAGGAAGCATGTTTCGTCACTGACAAGAAAGAGAAAGTTTCTCTCAGTGGATATCGCTTAGAAAATGTTTATGTAATAAACATGGACTCAACAACCACTGAACACTCTCGTTTTCTCTCCAACGCTTCTACTGATGTCAACTGGCTATGCCATAAGAGACTCTCTCATCTCAACTTCAAGACGCTGAATACTCTTTCTTCAAAAGAGTTGGTCACTGGTCTCCCACAACACTCATACGCTAAGGAATCTCTTTGTTTAGCGTGTGAGAAATGAAAACAAACTAAAGAAAGCTTCAAGTCAAAGCAAGTTTCTTCAGTGACATCTCCTCTTCGACTTCTCCACATGGATTTGTTTGGCCCTGTCAACATTCAATCCATCGATGGAAAGAAATATACACTGGTTATTGTGGACGAATTCTCTCGCTACACCTGGGTGTGTTGGTTCCGAAAGGGTTATACAAGTTTGTAGAAGGGGGTTGAATACAAACACACGATTTTTACTTTTCTAAATTGTTTATTGATATGTATCAAACAATTTACAACTTGTTGCGGAACAAGATTAAGGAATAAACCTAATCTAAATAAGTTAAGAGAATCACTAAGATTTCATGCACTAGAAATAAGAAAGAAAGAAGATAACAATACTAAGGATAATATTCTAACACACTAAATAGTGAGAAGAAGGAAATGGCCGAGCTCTTCATTTCTGAAGTAGGGTTTCTTTTATATACTGCATGCATTTAATACACAACAGTATCAGTTGACACGTGGTAGCAGCTGATTGGTTGCATGGTTTGACCTTGGTAGACAACCTAGTAGCCGCATGATGAATAGTGTAGAATCAGAGTTGGTTGTACGATTCTGGACAAAAGGGATGTCCGTTCTGACAGATCGTACGGAGACGTGCAAGGGGATAAGACAAAAGTAACTTGTAGAGGAAGACTTCATGATCAACATTCGCTGAATAAATCTTTACCAGCGAGTAATAAAGTTCAGCGTTCGCTGAAATCTTCTACTTGAAACTTCATGTTGAGTGGACAGGTCTTGGCTTCGCTGATATCCGCATCAGTTCATTAGTAGACTTGTCGCTGGTTCTTTGGCTTGATGTTCGACTTCAGCGTAGAATATAGTTGACGTGAAACTTGTCTTCGGGGATCATAAGTAAACAACATATTTTATCAGCGATCATCAGTGAGACTGAACAGACTCAGGGCTCACTGATGAATAGTATCGCTGAATGTATAAATCAAATAACGAGAGTTCCTATCAGCGGTACTGTAACAGTCTTAGTACTTATCGGCGATAGTGAAACTCTAATACATATTGTCTACTTACAATTTTCACTAAGTGTTTCTCAGAGAGTCATTATCAAATCACTGAGGGTTTGGATCAACAATCTCCCCCTATTTGATTATGACATAGCAACAAAAGAAAATTGCTAAGTATGAAAACATAAGGATAAACAGGACTCATAAAATATATGTCCCATTTACTGTTTTCGAGGATCTTTTAAGTACTGATGGAATAAAGTACATTCACTGAAGTTTTTTTTAAACTTCGTATAAGTTACAGAGGGAAGTGGAAAAATTACAAGTACAACAAATAAAAATTTACAAGTACAAAAGATATAAGCTGATAAAGATAGAAGAATTACTGGAATCCTATCAGCTATACATGTTCATCCTTAATGAGAAGTTCATCAAGGGATTTTATGGTAGGGATCATCCAGTCAGGGACTTCTTGTCCAAGATCCCGTCTTCGCTTTGCTTCTTTAAAGATCAGGGGCTTGAAGAAGTGTCCGAGAAGATCATCTCTGAAACCGCACCAATAGACGAGATCTCTGAGCTGTTCGATAGGGGAAATGCATAGCTCAGAGACGCGTTGGAAGCATTCTCATCCATCGTAGTCTCTAAAGAAGATACCATAAGGATCGCTTAAGACTTTTCCAGGGACAAAGCGTTGACCAGGGGGCAGGGAGATGTCGAGAGCTGAGAGATCAGGTTCAGGACCAAGAACTTCTTCGCGTGAAAAGCCAATTCCGGTTTCGTTTATGATAGGAGGGCCTGAGTCTGAAGGTATTATCTCTTTCTTTGCAGCAGGCCTTCTTCGTTGAGTATGAGCAGGAGGAGGAGGACGAATATCCACAGCAGATGTAACCAAGTCGATCTGTTTATTTAAAACTTTCTCGACATGGTCTTTAAAGGTTGAGCGAGATCGCTGAATGGCTATTCGCATCTCCAACCACTCAGAGAAACCGTACTTGACGATCGAAGAAGCGTAGATGGTTTCCTTACTACCATTTTCTCTGAATATGTCGGCTTCAACAACTGGAACTTTTAAGGACATCCTTCCCCTGATGTTCACCTTGTTAATTCTTGAGACATGGAATCGATAGCTTAGTCTTTCTTTGCACCATTCCAGAGTTGAGTCAGATTCCTTGGTCTTCTTCTTGACGATCTTTGTGGCGTCCTTCCATAGTTGACGTTGAATATCGATGGGAGTCTTCTTCAGTGCATGATCTTTCACCGATCATTGAGCGAGCTCAATAGCGTAAGATTTATCTCTTTCTTCAGCTTTCTTTCGATCGGCGAGTTGTTTTTCAGCTTTGAAGTGTTCAGCGACTTCCTTTCTTGTTATTTTGAATCGAGGGCCACGGATGATTCGCTGATCTTCAAGCTGTTTGATCATTGCTTCTCTTCTTTTCATTTCTTCTTCACTTAGCGTTTGAGGAGCCAAGGAAGGTCTTTTATTATGAGAGAGCAATTCTTCTTCTGGTTCATCAGTCTCAACGAAGTCTAAGACTGGGATTGTTTCTTCAGCACTCGGGGCTGGATGTATTGTTGATGAAGCTGGAGGAACTTCAGCTGGATCCTTAAGCAGGGGAGAGGACTAGCTGAAACATAACGATCGTTTAAGTAAGATCATTTGGGAGAAGATATAGAGAAAGAATGAGGTTTAAGTGTATATAGGTTTTATAAAGAGGAGAACTGAGGTTGAGAAAGGATAGAGGAGGGATGCAGTGTAAGGGAAGAAAATATATTGTACCTGACAAACTGGCTTTCTTTGAAGGATAGTCAGATTGCCTTCTACAGCGAGGCCTTTATTTTTGCCTTTGTCTGCTTCAGTCGCTGAAGGCTTTTTCGTGGTCCCCTCTCCTGATGATTCGGTAATGATTATCCCTTTGAGAGCAGAGGTCCTTTTGATTGGCTCGAAGAAGTAATCGATATCTTCATCATTGTCATCATCATCATCATCTTTAGGGGATGATGATGGTTCATCATCAGCGATATCGACGTCTTCATCGTCTTCTTCTTCTTCTTCTTCAGCCTCGTCGTCATCAGCAGACGGTTCTAGGACTCCAACATCAGCGTCCTCATCGAGTTGCTCCCCCTCAGATTCTGAGGTAGGTTTCTCGGTTCCCTCAGGGTTTTCAACTCCTCGAGGTTTATCAGCAGCAGTAGAAATAATACCTTCCCCTTAGAGTTATGGGGAAGGTCTTCTTGAGTCTGCTTCTCCCCCTCAACATTATGGGGAAGATCTTCTTAATTCTTCTCCCCCTCTTCCACATGATGGATGGGGTAGGAAATAGCAGCAGCAACGTCATCAGCATGCTTTGGGTCACTGTCTTCTTGGCCAGTGATCCCAACGCAAGTTTCTACCCTTGCTATTCTGTCTTCCAGACCAGAAATAGCAGGGTTGATTCTTTCAAGAGTTTCTCGATCCACCTGAGTAAAGTGTGAGAGAGGACATGTTGGGGCATCCAGGCGATCGAGGATTCGCTGCAGGAGATTCTTCACAGTGCTTACCTCGGACTTCATAGTAGATACCTCTCCCTGAAGATTTCTAACCACTGTCGACAACGATGTGACTTCGTTCGACAGGGTGGTGAAGTTGGTGGAGAGGATGCTGTTTGTAGAGTTCAGAGTGTTGATGGAGGTGGAGTTGTCAGCAAGAGCCTGAGCAACATTGGAGAGACTACCTTCCACCTTCAGCAAGTCAGCACTGGAGGCTTTGCCTTTCACCTCATCGGTGAGTGTCTTGAGAGCCTCTCCAACATTTGTAACCACTAAAGAGTTGGTGGAGAGTGTTGTGGTGAGAGATTCCACCTTTGTAGTCAGATCCTTGAGCGAATTGTTGATGTCGCCTAAATTAGGACCTGTAGAAGATAAAAACTTATGAACAAAGGAAAGCTCAGAAGTTGGGGATTTTGAGAGAGGAGTGTTTGGAGTTTTATGTATACCTGCAGGATGGTTGACGAAGTCATCGAAATTCCGGTGACCTGAGAACTGTTCGTAGTCGTCTTCCAAATTTGGTTGACGCTGAGAAGTGCCCGCAGGTCCTATGTTTTGATCCATCATCCGCTGTAGAGCTTCAGCAAATGTATCACTCAGGATGATGTTTGTTGTAGACAGGGGGAATAGAGGTGGAGTAACCAAAGAAATAGTGGGAGGAATGAACGATGAGAAGAGGGATTGGGAAGCAGGTTCAGCGTTGGAGTCGTTGAGGAATACTTCCGCAGTTCTTGGAGGTACTGAGGGAGGGAGGTTCTATTCCAAGACAACCTCAGCGTGTAGAGACGCTGAAGCGGGTATTGAAGGGGTAGTTTCAGCAGCTGTGGCAGAGCGTACCACGGAACTTTCCAGCGGCTCTTATGGAGAGAGAGTCGTGGAGTCTTCAGTCTGGGTAGACTTAGAGGGTTGCTCCTTGGAGGACTTCTTGGGCTTAGGAGTGCCAAGTGGGGTGTCAGAAGGTTTCCTTTTTCTAGAAGGAGTGGATTTTGCAGCCTGGGTACCAGCGGTTGGGATTACCGCTGCCGATGTGGTAGCTGAAGAAGTAGAAGAAGTAGGTTTGAGAAGAGATAAGAGAGTAGAGAGACGTACCTCATTTGGCATGGGCGAGTAGTCGAGAACCTTAGTGCCAACCTGTGAGAGTTTCAGGTCGCCCACCTTCGGGTATTTGTCCCCGAGCCCTTGTTAGAAGAGAGCGCTCATAAAGCGAGGATATGGAACAGTCAGCGGCCTCTTTGTTTCATCAACTCTGAGCATCATGTCGTCGAAAATTATTTTGTCCCAATCGATGTGAAAGCCCTTCAGCAGTGCGTACCCCATAGCTGTCATGCAGCTGATCAGATGAGCGAAAATAAAGTTCATCTCGCTGGGCATTTTGGATTTTTTAATGGAGGTCATCTTCTTCTCAGGGAGTTTGTCTCTCCCTATTTCCGATACATACTGCATTGCATCAAAGAATGCAATGAGTGCTTCTCTATCAGCTGGGTTCTTGGGATTAGGCAGAGAAACGAAAAGTTTTTTCTTTGTATTACTAGGGAGGTTGAGGGCAGACCTGATAGAGCCGGGACTAATCTTGGAGCCACCATGTTCGGTGTCGAAGAGGATGACATTGATTTTCTTTTTGGGGTCTTTGGTGGAGGTTATCTGAGCTCTTCTCGTAGTATACCAGAACTGAGCTAGAAGGTGCCTGTGAGCAGGAGGTCTGGTGGTCAGAGCCGTCGATAGAGGGCAGGTCTGAAGGAAATTGACAGCGTCGCTCAGATGTGTGATCTGCTTCCTTGGAGGAAAGTTGAAGAGGGCATAGGGATTGTTTCCCTGAAAAGTCACTTGCTCTATTTTGAAGTTGACATGAGGAGCTTTGATGAGTTCAATACTTTCAGAGGTAGTAGGAGACTGAGCAGTGGTAGCTTTAGTAGATGCCATTTCTTTTTACAACATATAAACATGAAGAAGATAAAGAGAAGTTCTTGAAGTGAATAAAAGTCCAAAAATAAGGGTTTTTAGGGTTTTGCACATTCCATTTAGAGAAAGAATAGGAGATTAGGGTTTTTCTAGTTTTGAACGAAAATGAAAAACATAGTGAATGTTCTTGTTTTCCAGTTTCCTTTGAAGGAAGGGATTCTAGAAAAACATATGAAATGTCAAGTTTAAGATTTTTATTTTAAACTCGAAGAACAATTTGAAAAACAGATTGTGTTTATAAAACCATGAAGAAAAATGATTTCATTTTTAGAAAGTTATTTTGTTTGATCTTTTAGAACCAAGAATAAGATCGAAAATAAGTTTGTTTAAATTAAAATAACAGAAATATTAACCTTTAGCTTTGAAGAAGATGAAGATGAACAGTTTCTGGAGAAAATAAGTTCAAATGCAACAGTGTTCTTGCTCGAGAGAGATGATGTTTGCGTAAAAGGTAAAAATATAAACTCAAATGGGTTTATATAGTGAGAGTAGAGAGAGAAAAACTATGAGCGGGAAAGTTTTTCATGATGACACGGACACGTCCCTTGAATTTGATTGGACAAGGAAAACGAAATGGGCGAACGTGTCAGAGAAAAGCGTGCCATGGTCTATCTGTTGTGATGACGTCACAAGCGTCCTTTCACATCTTAAGGTGTCTCTGAGGATTTTGAAAACTCAGGGACAATTTGAAAACGTGAAGCACTGAATAGAAGTATCAGTGTTATTTAAAAATTTCAAATGAACCACTGAAAGGAAGAGATATTCAGCGATGCAATTTGTTTAAAAATATTGCATTCATAGGCGAACGTCAGCGAGTAAGAGAGAACATACCTTGATATCAGCGAATCAATTTTATTCAGAGAGAGGGTGATTAATAGAGTTATACAAATTCATTGTATCACTGATCAAATGTGAACCGCTAAAGATTTTACTCTTCTAGGTTCAGCATTCCAAGATCGCTGATGAGAAAGTTGAATCTTGTCTCATCAAGAGGTTTGGTGAATAGATCAACTAACTGAAAGTCAGTTGGGATAAAATGAAGTTCTATATCACCATTCATCACATGATCTCTGATAAAATGATACCTGATTTCGATGTGTTTGGTCTTTGAGTGTAGCGTTGGATTGTTGGTTATAGCGATGGCACTAGTGCTGTCGCAATAGATTGGAATTTTTAAGAGCTGAAGGTCATAGTCCAGTAGTTGATTTCTCATCAACAATACCTGAGAACAACAGCTTCCAGCGGCTACATATTCAGTTTCAGCGGTTGAGGTGGACACTGAGTTTTGCTTTTTACTTGTCCAACTCACCAGCTTTCCACCAAGGAGCTGACAGCCTCCTGTGGTGCTTTTCCTATCCAATTTACATCCTGCAAAATCACTATCTGAATAGGCGATTAGATCAAACCCTGAGTCTTTGGGATACCAAAGACCTAGGTTAGGAGTACCCTTAAGGTATCGAAAGATTCGCTTTACAGTGATTAAGTGAGATTCCTTAGGTTCATCTTGATATCGTGCACACAAACAGGTTGCGTACATAATATCAGGTCGGCTAGCTGTAAGATACAAAAGAGAGCCGATCATCCCACGGTACGCTGTGACAGTAACAGGTTTTCCTGAAGGATCCTTGTTTAGTGTCAGTGGCGGTGCCATAGGGGTTTTCATAGCTGAGCTCTGAGTTAAATCAAATTTTTTCATCATATCTTTAACATATTTTCCTTGGTGAATAAAAGTTCCTTTTTCATTCTGCTTGATTTGAAGACCAAGGAAATAGGTTAGCTCACCCATCATACTCATTTTATATTCAACTTTCATTCTTTCAGCGAAACGAGTACATAGATCAGGGTTAGTAGAACCAAATATAATATCATCGATATATATTTGAACAAGAATAATATGACCTTTTACTTTCCTGAAAAATAGAGTTTTATCGATTTTACCTCGCTCAAATTTTTCAATATGGAGATAAGAAGAAAGAGTGTCATACCATGCACGAGGAGCTTGCTTTAAGCCGTAAAGTGCCTTATCCAGTTTATAAACATAACCTGGATGCTTAGGATCTGAGAATCCTGGAGGTTGTTCCACGTAGACTTCTTCGTTCAGCTTCCATTGAGGAATGCTGATTTAACATCCATTTGATAAACCTTGAAGTCTTTGTGTACAGCGTAAGCTAAGAATAGACGAATGACTTCTAGTCTTGCCACTGGGGTGAATGTTTCGTCGTAATCTATACCTTCCTCTTGTCTGTACCCTTGAGCAACAAGACGAGCCTTGTTGCGGGTTACAGTTCCATGTTCATCCAACTTGTTTCGATAGACCCATTTAGTGCCTATCACTGACTTATCGGATGGTCGTGGAACGAGCTTCCAAACTTTGTTTCTTTGGAATTCTATCAGCTCTTCTTGCATAGCGCTGACCCAGTTTGGATCTCTGAGGGCGTCATCTGTTTTATTTGGTTATATCAGAGAAATAAAGTTAACAAATAAACAAATATTACCTGCACTTCGTCGAGTCTGAATACCAGCGTTTGGATCACCAAGAATTTGATCAATAGGGTGATTAATAGTCCATCGATGAGCCGGAGCATAAGTCACTGAATCAATCTGAACTTCTGGAGGAGCTGAAGATGAGGCTTCAGCAACTTCTGGTATATCAGCCAAGAGAGGAAGAGATTCAGTTGTCACTTCATTCACCGATTGCTGAGAAGTAGATGGTATGTCTGAGGTAGAAGGTTCAGAAGCTGGCATAGTATTGAGAGGAATAGCTGAGACCCATGAGGATTCAGCTTCACTTGTCTGCATGCTTAGGATGATAATAGGATCATCATCTTCAGCGGTATGAGTACGAGTTGGAGGGATAGGAGCATCTTCTGAATCACCAAGATGAGAAAACATCCATTGATTCAGTTCTTCAGTATCAGTAGAAGGTCTAGAGTTCGCTGAATGGGATTCGTCAAAAGTGACGTGGATTGTTTCTTCTACAGTTTGTCTTCTTTGATTGAAGACTCTAAAGGCTTTAGAGACCGAAGAATATCCATGAAAAATTCCATCATCAGCCTTAGGATCAAACTTTCCAAGGGCATCTATGTTGTTCAGTATGAAACACTGACATCCAAAGATGTGAAGAAAGCTAATTGAAGGCTTTCTCCCATGGAAAAGTTCATAGGCTGTCTTCTCGAATCTTCTGATCAGCGACCTGTTTTGAGTAAAACAAGCAGTGTTGACAGCTTCTGCCCAAAACTGAGTAGGTAGATGAGAATCGCTGAGCATTCAACGTGCGGCTTCGATGATAGTTTGATTTCTTCTTTCAGCGACTCCATTTTGTTGTGGTGTTCTCACCGAGAAAAGGTTGTGAGAAATACCCTTGCTTTCAAAGAAGGAATCAAGCGAACTGTTTATGATTTCGGTACCATGATCACTCCTTATAGAGTGAACGGTCATGTTGTTCAGGACTTCCATTTTCCTGACGAAAGTGATGAGTTCTTCAGGGGTGTCACTCTTGGAACGGAGAAACATTACCCAAGTATAGCGAGAGAATTCATCAACTATGACCAATGTATATTTCTTTCTAGCGATGGATTGTTTGTTAACAAGGCCAAACAAATCCATATGAAGAAGTTGTAGAGGAGATGACACTGAGGAAACTTGCTTATATATGAAGCTTGCCTTGGTTTGTTTCCCTTTCTCATATGCTGAACATAGAGACTCCTTAGCGTATGAGTGTTGAGGTAGACCAGTAGCCAATTCTTTTGAAGAAAGAGTATTTAGTGTCTTGAAGTTTAGATGGGAGAGCCTCTTATGCCATAGCTAGTTAACATCATATGAGGCTATTGAGAAGAAACAGGAAATCTCAGTGGTTGTAGATTCCATGTTTATAACGTAAACATTTTCCATATGGTATCCGCTGAGAGATATCTTCTCCTTTTTGTCAGTGACAAAGCAGGATTCCTTAGTGAAAATCACTTTGTTATCCTTGTCACACAGCTGACTGATGCTTAGAAGATTATGCTTCAGTCCTTCAACATATGCGACTCTTCTGAAGGTTGTTGTACCATTAAAGAGTACACCAAACCCTCGGGTATAGCCTTTTCCGTTTCCACCAAAGGTCACCGAGGGACCCTTCTCTTCCTTATACTCAATGAGCAGGTTTTTCCTTCCAGTCATGTATCTAGAGCATCCGCTATCGAGATACCAGATACCCATCTTAATCTGCAAACAAAGGAAGATTAGTTTGACTTGGGCACCCATTTCACCATGGGCCCACACTTGTCAGTGGTGGTAGAGGAAGTGGAAGGTTCATCAATCTTCGCAGCATTTGAAGATTCAGCTTCGGAACTAGTCTGATTCACCTTAACTTGATTTACACCAGGATTGGTGTTCTTTGCCTTGGGGGATTGATCTTTACCTTAGCTAATTTTTCAGCTTTGGTGGTTGTGGGGCACTTACTAGCAATGTGATCGGTAAGTCCACAGTGATAACATTTCCTATAGCTAAAATTAGCTTTAGGACCATTTGCATGCTTAGCCGAGATTTTTAAATGAGCAGGGACAGCACCAATTATACCTTTGGCATTGGAAATGGAAGGAACAATCAGTTCTTCAGATTTCTTACCAATTATATCCACTCTGATTCTAGGAGTAGATCGCTGAACGAATCCATGGATCTTGTAATTAGAAGTAGAGGGATAATTCACTGAAGCTTTAGAAGCATTCAGCTTAGGTACAAAGGTACCCTTCTGAGGTTTTTGGTTGAAAACTTTTTCTTTTCCTTTACCTTTAGAGATTAAGGTAGGTTTTTCCTCCGGGTTGGGGTTTTTAGAAGAGGAACACTGAGACGAGGAGGTGTCAGCGACTGAGGATACGAACGTTCCAAATTTGAGCATGAAACGATCAGTGGTTGGTTCTAAAATGAGACCTTATAATCTCAGTGATCGTTGTTGAGGATTTACACCATCCTTCAACAGTAGCCTTTTTAGCTTTTAATGCAGCGATAGCTTCTTCACTCTTAATTTTGACTATCTGATTTATATGGACCTGATCTTTTAAATCTTCTTCAATTTTAGAAAGCTTTTCTATTTGAAGGTGACAGTTTCTAAGCTGTTCAGCGAGGTCAAGGTTTTGATTTTCAACTATGGTCTTGCCATTCATGGCATCATATAAATTTACAGTCAGAAGTTCGATTTTCCGAAGACTATCAGCTTCATTAATATCTGAAATATTAGTAAAGAAGGAAGTTGATACCTTAGAGGTAGAAGATGAAGTAGAGGGAATTTCAGAATTTTTTTCCTCTTCCTCTATTTTGGCCATGAGGCAGAGATTGGCCTCATCATCATCTTCAGAGTCAGATGATTCTTCAGTGTCAGAGGCAGCCCAGTCGAAGTCAGCGACTAATCCTTTGCCTTTCTTCTTAAAGCTTTTCAGCTTTGAATATTTTTCTTTCAGCTTCTTGTACTTGTCATCTCTAGCCCTGGGGTTAGAGGATTTCTTGTAGGAAGAAGGTGAGGGTTTGTAGACTTTCTTAGACCTGCATTCACTAGCAAAATGTCCTACTTTTTCACAGTTAAAGCAGGTAGCAGTTGCCTTATCAACAGGGGTTGATGATTTTGGCTTGTCAGTAAGTGCAAGAGGTTTATTTCTTCTGAAGTTACTCTTTCTGGAGAGTCTCCTGAATGTATTAGTCAGGAGTGCCAGAGATTCATCAAGATCTGAAGGATCAGCATCTGATGAGCATTCAGAGTTAGTTTCCAACTCAGTGATAGTGATAGTTGATCGCTGAGTGGAAGGTGACTCTTAGTGTAAAACAACATGTGTGCTTTTGGAATCTTTTACAAGATTCTTCTTCAGATGACACGACTGCTCATGATTGAGCATAGTGCCAAATAAGGTAGAGAGAGTCATAGATTTTAGATCCTTTGATAGCTTGAGACACATTGAATAATTGTCCCAGCTTTCAGGTATACATTCTAGAAATTTGTCAGGATCTCAAAGTTAGAATATTCCTTACCAACGATTTTTAGGTCAATAATTAAACAGTTAAACCGCTGATGTAGTTCAGAGACAGATTCATTCTTACCACAAACGAAGCTTTCGTACTGTCTTACCAGTTTGATTTTTCTTGAGTCCTGGACTTCAGAAGTACCTTCATATTGAACACAGATTGTGTCCCACATGGCTTTGGAGGTTTTCAGGTTCATGATGGAATGGTAGACTTCGTCAGGAAGAGCCATAGATATAATCGCAACTCATTATACAAACACATATCTTCTTGGAACAACCATCAAGAAGATATAACACCATTAATAATAAGCCTTATACTTCTTGGAACGACCATCAAGAAGATATAATCGCAACTCATTATACCAACACATATACTTCTTGGAACAACCATCACGAAGTACATCAATCACAGTTCAATATATATACACAACTATATATACCCCATAACACAATACTATCAACAAACAATCATAACTATCACACTCGAGCTATAGTAACACAAATATAATTCCCATCCTATATAGTGAGAGAACTCACCTCAGAAGCAAAGCTTATGTCCTCAACAGCAACACGAACCGGCCAACACCAGCTCACCTTTTTCCACCTAAATAAGTGATATCAAACATCACCACGAAGTCCTAACCCAAATTCAAAACTGCTAGATTACAAGTTACAAATTCCAGCTTTTACTCTAAAAACACAGGTCTGTTCGGGACCTATTTAACCCCTTATAAACTGATAAACCCATAAATATTATTCCATAATCACAAATTCCCATGTCTTAGGGTTCCAGGTACATATCGCACGCGCTCTAACGATTTTTCTACAATTTAATATGGATTTTACAAAACCGACTTGCAGCACAGTGAACAACAGGACCTTTCAGTATAAATCAACAATTTGACACTAGCTATGGTCCGAACTGGTTTTTCCGTAAAACATAAGAAACTTACTAGACTCAGAATGGGAGAATTTGGCACTGATTTCACCCCAAAATTATGTTCCTATAAAAAGTTATGTCTTTCACAAAACAGTGGCAGAAACTGTGAATTTCACATGAAATGACAAATGTGGATTATGAATCCATTAAGTTATAGCTTAACCCAAACAGACCCGAACAACCTATAATCTTACTGGAGAAAGGTCATACTAAGCTGGACAACAACCGAGCACCACCCACCTCCGCCTCCGGCGGCGGTTTTTGTTGGCGGCGGCGACGATGGTTACGGTAATCCCTCCGGCGAGACCTCCCAACGTCACCCACTCCCGACTCACCCGCAACCACACCCCCGCACACACCCGCACACACCCGCACACCTGCACACACCTGCACCCACCCCTCTGCCGCCACCACGGCGGCATGCAGCGGCGGCCCCACCGCCGGCAGCCGTGGCTGCGGCGGTGGTGGTGGCGGTTTACAGTGGTTTTGGCAAACGACGATACAACGAAAAGGAAAACGAACCTACCTCGATGCGACTCCTCCTTCTCCCCGTTTCCGGCAGCAAACGACGGCGCCTCTCTCCTCTTTCCGGCGTCTCTCTCTCTCCGGCGAACTCTCCCTCTCTTCGCACCTCTCTCACTCTCGGCCATCGCTCTCTTTCTCTTTACTCTCGGCCGATCACAACAAAGGGGGAAGGGAGAGGTTTGGGGTGTTCGACGGCCGTAACTAGGGAGAAAGGAAATAGGGTTTTTGTTAGTTTTGCTTGCGAGAGTGAAACCGAGAATCACAAAAAGGGGGGGTCGGTTCATTGAACAAATCGTTCCCATGCAAACCCAATTGACAAAAGCCACCTTTAGTCCCTAGGTTTTTACGGTATTTCCATTTTCTAACATAACTTAGGATTTTAACAATTAGGTCCAAAACGTCTAACCCCGTTATGGAAACCACGTTAAATAAAACTTAAAAAAAAGAATTAATAAAAAGAAATTACATACCGGGATACGGGCTTTACACTGGTTCTTTGGCTTGATCTTCGACTTCAGCGTAGAACATAGTTGACGTGAAACTTGTCTTCAGGGATCATATGTAAACAACATATTTTATCAGCGATCATCAGTGAGACTGAACAGACTCAGGGCTCACTGATGAATAGTATCGCTGAATGTATGAATCAAATAACGAGAGTTCCTATCAGCGGTACTGTAACAGTCTTAGTACTTATCAGCGATAGTGAAACTCTAATACATATTGTCTACTTACAATTTTCACTAAGTGTTTCTCAGAGAGTCATTATCAAATCACTGAGGGTTTGGATCAACAGAGTGATGTTTCTCCATGCTAAGAGTGACACCTCAGAAGAACTCATATCTTTTTTCAGGAAAATGGAAGTCCTGAACAACCTCATTGTTCGCTCAATAATGAGTGATCATGGGACTGAATTCAAAAACAGTTCCCTTAATAACTTCTTTAAGAGTAAGGGTATTTCTCATAACTTTTTCTCAGTGAGAACACCACAACAAAATGGCGTCGCTGAAAGAAGAAACCGAATGATCATCGAAGCTGCTCGTTCAATGCTCAACGATTCTCATCTTCCAACTTAATTCTGGGCAGAAGCTGTCAACACTGCATGTTTCACGCAGAATAGATCACTGATTGTCAAGAGATTCAACAAGACTGTGTATGAACTTTTTCATGAAAGAAAACCATCTATCAGCTTTCTTCACATCTTTGATTATCAGTGCTTCATCTTAAACAACAGAGATGCTCTTGGAAAGTTTGATCCCAAAGCTGACGACGAAATATTTCTTGGATATTCTTCTATATCCAAAGCCTTCAGAGTCTTCAACAAACGAAGACAAACTGTAGAAGAAACTATTCATGTCACCTTTGACGAATTCCGTTCAGCGAACTCTAGACCTTCTGCTGACAACGAAGAACTTAATCAGTGGATGTTTTCTCACTTTGGGGATTCAGAAGCTAATCTTAACCCTGACCCTCAGGTCAACAATCCAACCGCTGATGATGATCCTGTCATCATTCCTAGTATGCAGACAAGTGAAGCTGATTCCTCATCTTAGGTTTTAGCTGTTCCCATTAACACTATGCCTGCTTCTATTTATCTTGCCTGAATTACCTGAAATCGCTGAAGCCTCTTCTTCACATCCAGTAGTTCACTCTGAGTCAGCGGATCATGCTCCTGCTCAGCGATGGACTATAAATCACCCCATTGATCAAATTCTTGGTGATCCAAACGCAGGTGTTCAGACTCGATGTAGTGCATGTAACATTTGTTTATATGTTAATTTTATTTCACTAATTGAACCAAAGAAGGTTGATGATGCCCTCAGAGATCCGAACTGGATCAGCGCTATGCAAGAAGAGCTGACTGAATTCGAAAGAAACAAAGTTTGGAATCTTGTTCCATCTAACAAGTCAGTGATAGGCACTAAGTGGGTCTATCGAAATAAGTTAGATGAACATGGCACTGTAACCCGCAACAAAGCTCGTCTAGTTGCTCAGGGATACAGACAAGATGAAGGAATAGACTACGATGAAACGTTTGCCCCTGTGGCAAGACTCCAAGCTATTCGTCTGTTTCTTGCCTATGCTGTTCACAGAGACTTCAAAGTTTTTCAAATGGATGTTAAGTCAGCGTTTCTCAATGGAAGGCTGAATGAAGAAGTATATGTCGAACAACCACCAGGATTCTCATATTCTAAGCATCCAGGTTATGTCTATAAGCTGGATAAGGCACTCTATGGTCTAAAACAAGCACCACGTGCATGGTATGACACTCTATCCTCTTGTGTCCTTATTGAAAAATTTGAGCGTGGTAAAATCGACAATACTCTATTTTTCAGGAAAGTAAAAGGTCATATTATTCTTGTTCAAATATATGTTGATGACATTATATTTGGTTCTACTAATCCTTCTCTATGTACTCGTTTCGCTGAAAGAATGAAATCTGAATATAAAATGAGTATGATGGGTGAACTGACTTACTTTTTTGGACTCCAAATCAAGCAGAATGATAAGGGTACATTTATCCACCAATATAAGTATGTTAAAGATGTGCAAAAAAAATCGATTTAACTCAAAGCTCGGCTATGAAAACCCCTATGGCACCTCCACTAACACTTAACAAAGATCCTTCAGGGAAGCCTGTTAATGTCACTGCCTATAGAGGGATGATCGACTCTCTTCTTTATTTTACAGCTAGTCGTCCTGGTATTATGTATGCTACTTGTTTATGTGCACGATATCAATCTGAACCCAAAGAATCACATCTGATTGCTGTAAACAGAATTTTCAGATATCTGAAGGGTACACCCAACCTAGGTCTTTGGTATCCTAAAGACTCAGGGTTCGATCTAACTGCCTATTCAGATAGTGACTTTGTAGGTTGCAAACTGGATAGAAAAAAGCACCACAGGAGGTTGTCATCTCCTGGGTGGAAAGCTGGTAAGTTGGACAAGTAAGAAGCAAAGTTCGGTGTCCACTTCTACCGCTAAAGCTGAGTATATAGCTGCTGGAAGCTGTTGTGCTCAGGTCTTATGGATGAGAAATCAACTATTAGACTACGACCTTCAGCTCTCCAAAACTCCAATATATTGCGACAGCACCAGTGCCATCGCAAATAGCAAATAATCCAGTACTACACTCAAAGACCAAACACATCGAAATCATATATCATTTTATCAGAGATAATGTAATGAATGGTGATATAGAACTTCACTTTATCCCAACTGACTTTCAGATAGATGATCTTTTCACCAAACCTCTTGATGAGACAAGATTCAACTTTCTCATCAGCGAGCTTGGCATGCTGAACCTTGAAGATTAATTCTTCAGTGGTTACGCATTAGGTCAGTGATAAAGGAAATTATAGCTCCTTATTTGTAAACCAATCTCTGAACAAATTGGTTCACTGATTCCAAGGTATGTTTTTCTATTCCCTTTCACTGAAGTTTACTTCAGTATGCTGTGTTTCAAAACAAAATTGATCGATGAATATTTTTCCTTCAGTGATTCTTTTGAAATAACAATGCTCACTGATATTTCTTATCAGTGACTCTTCTTTTTAAAATCCTCTCTGATGTTTTTCAAAACCTTCAGGGAAACGTTTTTGAAAGTGAAAAGACACTTTTCTATGTGACGTCATCAAACGGATAAACCCTGACACGACTTTTTTCTGACACATTCGCCCGTTTCGAACTCTTGACCAATAAGCTTCGTGAGACGTGTCTGTGTCATGATGAGTACTTGTTCCCTCTCATCACTTTCTTTCTCTACCCTCACTATATAAACACTACATGTTTATATTTTTTCCTTTTACGCTCTCAAACTTTCTAAAAGCAGAAAGAAATTCCTAAGCATTTGTGTTCTTGGATTATGATTTTGAAACATGTTACTCGAATCTTCAACCTTCACTCAAATAGGTTCATATCTTCTTCTCATTAAATCTTCTATTACTTGTTTTCTGATCTCATTTCTTTTTTTGATCTTATTTCTTGATACTTTGTATCAAAACAAACGTTTTTCAAACATATGATCCTCTTCTTCATGATCTAAACTTGAAATATAGTTTTTCTTTTGAGTTTAAAATAAAAATCTTAAACTTAAACATTCATACGTTTTTTCAGAATCCCTTTCCTTAAAAGGAACCTGGAAAACATTGTTTTTCACTAGTTTAAATTCTTCTAAAACTAGAAAACCATCATTTTATTGTTTCTCCCCTAAAAAGGAAATTGTAAAACCCTAAAATCTTCAAAACCTTATTTTGGATAAAACATTTCCATTTTAAGAAGTTCATCTTTTTCTTCTCTACCTTTTTTTCTAAACAGAAATGGCCTCAAACGTTGCTGCTACCAACACTGCTACCGTCTTAACAAGGGCTGATAATCTGAAGTGTGAGCTGACCCAAATAGTCCTAGCAACAAAGAACTCTTATGCCCTGCTGGAATTCCAAAAGAAAATGTCAGCCCCACATCTCATTGACGCTGTCAACTTCATCAAGACATGCCCCTTAGCCACTGTTATGAACATCACACCCCCTGCACACCGCAAACTCCTATAACAATTCTGGTACACTGCTCATCGTACCACTGCCATCTCCAAGCGAACTGGAAAGGAATACTTAGTGATTGGGTTTCAAATCGAACTGGGTAAAGGAGTTATTTCTCCTTCAGCCATCCGCCAGACACTGAACCCAGTGCCTTCCTGGCAGTACCAAGACAAAACCTTTCGTCCCTCTCACTGACCCAAACCCCACTGAAGGTGAAACAGAATTGATCGCCTTCCTCGACCTCATAAACTACTCATGGGACAAAACCCGCAGCATGGAGGACGACAAGAAACTCACAAAGGTCTTTAAGAACAAGATGCCTGTTGAGTAAAACTTTATCTTCGCCCACGTAATAAGATGCATGATGGCCAAAATGGGCTCCATAGACTAAGAGGCCAAGACTCAGGTCGCCATGGCATACGCATTGCTGAAAGGGATGAATGTGGACTCTGCCCGCATCATCTTTGAAGACCTGATGGACTGGGTCGAGAAGCTTGAGAGATCCTCCACTATTCCCTACCTGCGTTTTCTCAGCGCCATTCTTCAAATGCTTCTTGGAAGCAACTACCCAACAAAGGGAGATTACAAACTCTCTCAGGTTGGTCCTAAGGTGCTTGATTTCAAACTCATCCAGGGCGAGGTAAGTCCTTCTACTCTTCTGTCTCTTCTACGCCCCACTTCTTCTCCTTCTGCAGCTACCTCGTCAGCGGCACAACCCCCCGCTGCAACCCAGGCTGCAACCACTACCTCCTCTAAAAAGTGGAAACAATCTACTATCCCCCTTGGAATCCATAACTCCAAGAAGACTATCATGGAGAAACCTCAGCCCTCCCAGGCTCAAGACTCAACGTTGGCCTCTTCACATGCCACGCTTGATGGTTTCGTGGTTACCTCCTCTACAACTGCAACAGCCACCCCATCAACCACTCTAGAGAATCAAGTCTCTGAAGCTTCTATGGAATCTGCCCCAACATCTTCAGCGCCTCAATGCACTGAAGAGGTCTCCATCGGGATCTCCGATGCTGAATATGTTGCCCCACTCTTCTCAACCACTGCTTCTTCTTCTTCTTTTGTCTTCTCCACCTTCAGCATTGCACCAACGATTCCATCACTCCCACTGATGGATATAAGCGCCGCCACTCTACAAAGCATGATCCGGTAAAAATTCACAGGACCTGTAGGATCCTCTACAGCAATCCCTGCTCGTTCGTTCGAAGATGACATGGAACATTGGGGAGGAAATCGCGAATTCAGTGCCTTCTCCAACCCAAATCCTACAGGTATCCAAACACAATTTGTACCTGTTAGGGTCATTTATTGTTGAATTAAAGTTCAAGGGTATGTATTATATTTCTTTAATTTGAGCTTAGTTAGTGAACGGGTCGTGGGCTTGTTAACCATGGGCCCGTCATATAAATAGCTTCCTTGCCTTTGTTTTTGAGGCTATGTCATTCATTATTGCTTTCCTATTCATATTGTAAATACTCTCAATTATTGAAAGCTAATGGGGATGACCAGTTGAAATCATAATCACTGTTTTATATCTATTGATTTCATTATTCGTTGCACGGATCTGAGACTATCAATTGGTATCAGAGCAGACGGACAAAATCGATTCAAAGTGTTCATAGTGAATTCTGGTAAGTTTTCTATTTTTTCACGTCTGTGTTCTTATTTGAAAATCAATTCTTTGATTCTGGTAAAATTGATCGATTTCGTTTATTGGGTATTGTTAGTATCATTGCTAGTAGTGATTCTGCAAGTTTTCATAATCTATTTCGATCGTTTGAGTGGTTATTAAGCAAATTAAAAGTCAAAAGTTTTGAGTGTGTTCTTGAGAAAAATCATATTTTTAGCCATCAAAACTTGTTGTTTTTTCTTTAAAATTGATTTAGGTAGTGTTATTTTTGTGTTTGGTAGTGTTTCAAATCTTCCAGGAACGTTTTTGAGCAACCCTAGTCGATTCCCAATCGATTTGAAAAGGCCAGCCGCTGTTTCCGGATAACAGCCGCCCTTTTCGGATACTTGCAGCGGTTTCCGGACATTCGCATTCCATCTTTCCGGGTACGTCCAATCTTTCCGGGTACGTCCAATCTTTCCGGGTAAGTCTTTTAAACTCTAACATTTCCGGGTATATTAGTTCCGGAAACCCAAAGTTTCCGGTAACCAATCTTCCCGGACATTCCTGCATCCGGAAAGCGTTTCATCCGGAACCAATTTCTTCCGGTAAGCATTCTATCCGGACACCTCGTTTACCCGGTAAGTTTCGTATCTTTAAGTTCATCCGGAAACTTTTCTCATCCGGTAAGTTTTATTTTTATTGATTTTACCCGGTAACTATTGTTTTCCGGTAACCCTTGTGTTATCCGGAAACCTTAAGCTATCTGGACTCTTTGTGTTATCCGGATTCTTCTGAATTTTTTGAACTGTTTACACCTAATCTAATCCGGACACTTCCAGATCAGACATCTCATCCGGATTCCTATCCGGTAAGTTCATTCCAATCGAATTCTTACCTGTTTCTAGTTTAAATCAGTCGTAGAACCTGCGTTAGGATATCACTCATAGTGCCTTGCGTTAGGTTTTTCACTTGGAATCGATCACTTCGTCTGACGATCATTCCAGTGCAAACGAAAGATGTCTTCACGCGACGCTCTTGCAATTGGTACCGACTCCAAACCACCTTGCCTCTACCAAGGTGAGTACAGCCAATGGAGGGACAGGTTCAAAATCTTCATAGAGTCGAAAGACAACTTCGAGTACATTTGGCGAGCATTAGAAAATGGGCCTATTCCAGAACCAATGAAGGACGTTCCACTAGCTCAAGAAGGTGGGAAGACACTCCATGTGAAAAAGACTCTCTCCGACATGACCGACGACGAAAAGGGCATGATTGAGGGAGAAAAGCATGCCAAGCGGTATCTTGTTCAAGCTATCCCCAACACGATCTATAATGCCATCGACAGCTACAAAGATACTGCGAAGGGTATGTGGGATCAAGTGGAGAAGATGATGCGTGGAAGCAAAGTTGGAAATCAATTGAAGATCAACAGCGCCATCACCAAGTTCGACGGATTCAAACAACGCACCGGCGAATCCCTATCCGAGACCTATGAACGTTTTTGTCTCCTTCTCAACGAACTTAACAAGAACCACATCACTCGCTCCAACACGGAAATCGCGCTCAAGTTTCTCAACAACCTGTTGCCAGACTGGAAGACATTTGCATCTCATGTCAAGCACAACAACTTGATAGAGAAAGTTAGCATTCACGAACTCTATGAGACGCTTCTTCAAGATGAAGATGAGGTAATGGAACTCCTGAATGAGAAGAAGACTGCTTCCAAACCAGCCGCTGATCCTATTGCACTTATGTCCTCTAAACAAGGGAAATCTTCAAGCCGTCACTCCAAACGTGATCAAAAGCAAAGCTCTTCTGAATCAGAACCTGAAGAAAAGGAAGACAGTGAGTCTGATGATGAAGTTTCTGATTTCAAGAAAGCGATAGCCCTTCTTTCCAAATCTTTTCAACAACAAAAGTTCTATAAGAAGCCATCGTCCAATAATCAGCGCTACTCCACCTCCTCCAACAAGTGCCACGATTATAAGGACATGTATGAAGGAAAGAAGAAGAAGATCGATGAGCAAGATCAGTCTGAGAAGAAGGAGAAGACGGAGAAAGATGACAGTAAGAAGAAAGATGAGCCCGTGACCTGTTACAACTGCAAAAAGCTTGGTCACTTTGCAAAAGATTGTCATAAGCATGTTGTCAAGAATACTCACTACTATAAGGTGAAGCTCGCATTGGCTGAGCAAAAGGAAGCTGGAATAGCTCTATTTGTGGAAGACGACTACTGGTTGGGTCGTTCTAATGCTGAAAGCGATTCTGAAGGTGCTAATGCTTTCATGGGATATCACTCTCCGGCCGATGAAGAAAAGTCAAGTCAGGTATGTGAATCTAACCAACAAGACTTCTTAAATTAAATGCAATCACTTGTTGAACAGGCAAATTCCTTTAAGGCCACCCCTAAAGAACAACAGCTTGAGATCAGATCTCTATCTGAAAAGTTAGATGTTCAAAAGAGAATAACTGAGAAATATAAGTCCGAAAATGCTACCTGAAAAGAAAAATGCAAAAATCTTACGATACCACCTAAGGACTTACGGGCCAAATTATCTGAACTTCCGTCACAGTTTGATCAGTGCATGAATGAGAAAGCAGAAATTGTTTATCAATGTTCTGCCCTTCAAATTCAGCACAAGGAATTTGTTGCTAAAATTCTTGATCTTGAAACAAAACTCCACAAGAGAGGTCAAACTGATCAGACCATTCATATGAATAAACCAAAGGAGTTCACTTATTTTAATAAAGACTAGGGAATCGGATACGATAACCCACACTATTTGAAAAAGGGAATAGCCAAAAGACCGATATTGTATGACTTTAGTTGTCTTGGTATAGCCAAAGATTATCCAGAATATGCAATTAAATGGACTGGTCCTCTTGAACCTGAAAAGGAAGAGGAAACTGCGGAATACAAGCGCATACGCACATCCAAAATGCAATTTCCATTCAGTTATGGATCGTTGAATTATTCCTATAAAAAAGATAAAAAGTACCTCTCGAATGACTACTTCGATTGCTACAAGGTTGCAAAGCCCAAGGATTCCTTCAAAAAGGATGAGGACCAAGTAACTGAAACCAAGACTGAGACGGATGAGTTCAAGCTCTATGTTCCCCCTCTCATCTTTGAAGCAAAGATAGTCTAGTTGGAGGAGTCACTCGAGAAAAAAAGGTCGGTTTTTCACAATGAAAAGCAAGAGCTAATTAAAGAACTTGAGAATCTTAAATCGGTCAAAACCGAAACTGTGTCTGATGAAGGACAGGAAATCCTTCGGTATGAAATCACGAAACTCACATCAAAGTTGGCTGCCTTGGCAACAGATGCAATGCAAGAGTATACGAAAAACGGTCAGCTCCAAGAGCAGATTGACCAACTCAAATCGGAGAAGCAGATTTCACCCAAACTTTCCTCAAATTCATCTGATACGTCTTCGTGCAAAGCTTTTATAGGCAAGATTTCTACTTCACAAGACGGTAAAGATTCTCACGACGAGAGTGTGTTAAGGAATTTGAACTCTGATTTTTTCCTAGCTTCCGCACCAAATTCCCCAAATCACACAAGCACAAAGTGTTCCTCGCCTTCCTCGACCGATCCATGTCCCGTAATTCCGGATGTCGATTTTTCTGAATATATGAACTCTGAATGCAATTCTGATGGAGAGTTTGAGTCGTTCCCCTTCGACCAACCTCTTCCGAGTCATACTGATTTTTTGTCTCCAGTAGTCAATCGACCGGTCAATTTTCTAAAGGGTGTCTGTTCAAATACAAAGACCCCAGCTGTGATTAAGATTTCAAAATCAAAACCGGTTTCTCAAAAAGAATCACAGCCGAGGCAAAAGACCGAGCAATTGACTGCCAAAAATATTGTTCCTTCAAAAGTCACTGACCGTACTGTCCCTGTTGTTTCAGATAAACACGGTCGCGCTAATCAAGAAAAACCAAAGTGGCTAGCTAAGGAACCTGTCGAGGATGCAGCATCAAAGTCTTTCAATACTGTTTTTTACCCTAGGATGAACAAAAACGATTGTGCTTTGAATCATAGGAATGATTTTGGTAAACGTGATGTTTCTTTTCCAATTAAACTTTATTCCGTTAAGCAATTGATTCAGTTATCGCATGATTGTTTGTGTTGTTCTAAATGTGGTTGGAATGACTTTGATGATATAAATAATAATGATTGGTTTGGGTCATATCACATATATAATCATACACCCAAAAGAAAACCCCGTAAAAATAAAATAAAATCACCATGCTCCACGGGGGTCCCAATCAGAGGTTAAACCACAGCATGAGAGAAAACCCATTCCCAAACAGGTGTCTCCTACTGAGGTTAAACCGACACCAAAGAGGAAACCTGCTGCAAAACCTGTTCCTCCAAAAGGTGTAAAACCTACACCTAAGAGGCAACCTGTGCCAAAACTAGTTCCTTCGAAAGGTGTACAACCTACACCTAAGGGGAACTCTGTGTCGAAGCAAGTTCCTCCGAGAGGTGCCAAATATAACCCTCCAGGACCCATGCAAATATGGGTACCTAAAATCCGTTAAACCTGTTTTTGCAGCACGGTCATGTGTGGTACTTAGACTCTGGATGCTCCAAGCACGTGACCGGAAGGAGGGAGCTTCTCACGAACTACAAAGAAGAATATGGTGGAGACGTGAGATTTGGGAACGACCACAAGGCGCCGATTATGGGCAACGGAGACATCGTTCAATACAAGATCACAATAAGGAAAGTATCACATGTCGCGGGATTGGGACACAATTTTTTCAGTATCGGCCAATTCTGCGACAAAGATCTCGAGGTCCGATTTAAAGCCAAACGGTGTAGAATCCTCAATGACGATGGAGAGGAGCTACTGGTTGGAAAGCGCAAGACCAACCTCTACTCCATCGACCTCGCAACCCTGAAGTCCGATAAACCTGTCTGCCTGATGTCAAAGGCCAATACCGAACAAGCATGGATTTGGCATCGTCGTCTTTTGCACCTCAACTTCAAAAGTATCAACAAACTGGTGTTGGGCGGACACGTGAAAGGCATGCCCGATCTTCAATTCATGAAGGATCGTCTCTGCGGGGCATGTGAGATAGGAAAGATGAAGCGGGCGTCACATCAGCCGAAGGCAGCTCCGAGCACGTCCCTGTCCCTCGAGCTTATCCATATGGATTTGTGTGGACCGATGCGTGTTCAAAGCATCAACAAGCGCAAATACGTCCTGGTGATGGTGGATGACTTCTCGCGCTATACTTGGGTCAAGTTCCTTAGCTCGAAAGACGAAACTCCCAAGCTGATCATCAACCATTTGAAGACCATCCAGCTGAATCTTCAAAGCGCAGTTCAGACCATCAGGACCGACAACGGGACGGAATTCAAGAATCAAATGGTGAACGATTATCTGGCATCTGTCGGTATTTCGCAAACCTTCTCGGCCGCACGCACTCCTCAGCAAAACGGAATGGTAGAAAGGCGCAACCGTACTCTCGTTGAAGCGGCTCGTACCATGCTTTCCCAATCCAAACTGCCGCTATTTCTGTGGGCCGAAGCGGTGTCAACGGCTTGTTACACGCAAAAATGCTCCATCATCAACAAGCGGTTCAACAAGACGCCGTACGAGATCATCAACAAACGCATTCCGAACATCAAGTATTTCCATGCATTCGGATGCATGTGCTACGTCTTAAACGACAAGGAAGATCTCGGCAAATTCAGCCCAAAGGCGGACGAAGGAGTTTTCATCGGATACTCCATGCAGGCTAAGGCGTATCGCATTTTCAACAAACGAACTAAAACCGTTATTGAAAGTGTAAATGTGACATTCGACGAAGCCGCAGATTTGTGTTAGTCCATGATCTTCATACAATCCAAGAACTAGTAACAAGAAGATGTAGAAGCTTTATTAGAAAAGTAAATCTAATCTAGAGAGAACACAATGTGATTAGAGAGCTACATCTTGAATTATGAAAATTGTTTTTACAAAACTACATTACATGTCCTATTTATAGTCTACATCTCTTGTTACACTGCTTAAGCATAAGCCCATATACAAAGCTATTGCTTTACAAAACCCTCTAATATTAAGGACAACTACAGTGTCCTAACAATTTGGCTTCTAAACACAACAGTTCAGAACCCGATTTAACTGGCGTGCTAGCTTTCGACCCTCCAAAGTCGGGATCTGCACAAGCGACAGTAAATCAAAATCATGCATCTTCATCGAATGCTGACTCTTCTGATTTAGATTTACTGTTTAAGTATTTTTATGATGACATATTTAATACTCCTACTCCTCCTGTCTCAGCACAACCTAGACTTGAAGCTGCTCGTATTGAGGTTTCGGCGAATCTATCCGGTCCGCCACCTTCTACAAGCACACCGTCCATCACTGTGGAGACAGCTCAGCCGTCATCATCGGCTTCAACTGATACTACTGTCCCCCCGGAGGAACCTGTTATAAACCCGAAAATCGCTCCTAATGATTCGTCTTCCGCTACAATTGACGATCAACCTCTGAACTCCTCGGAACCAGAATTTGTTCAACCATTGGCGAATCCTCCCCCCATCTCCTCCGAGAAACCAACCTGCTACACATGAAGCAGTTCAAGACCTACCCTCTGGTGATTATGTGGATCCGGACACGTCTCACTCTACTCAACAGCCGCTTCCACACACCACCAAGAGGACGAGAGCTCATCCCCAACACCAGATCATCGGTGATCCCTCCACTCCTGTTCAAACGCGAGGCGCTTCTGCCAACTTTTGTCTCTTCTCCGGCTTCTTAAGCAACATCGAGCCGACGAACGTACATGAAGCACTCGAAGATCCAGAATGGATCATAGCCATGCAAGAGGAGCTCAACCAATTCGAGGCTCTAAAGGTATGGCGACTGGTCCCACGTCCAACCCACAAGACGGTGATCGGCACCAACTGGATCTTCAAGAATAAGAAGGACGAAGACGACATCGTCGTACGCAACAAGGCACGTCTTGTGGCCAAGGGGTACCGTCAACAAGAAGAGATTGATTATTATGAGACCTACGCTCTAGTAGCACGAATCGAAGCCATACGTATGTTCCTTGCATACGCCGCGCACAAGAACTTCACGGTCTTCCAAATGGATGTGAAGACCGCAATCCTCTACGGCGATATCAAGGAAGAGGTGTACGTGTCGCAACCAGAAGGATTCGTGGACGATTCGAAGCCTGATCATGTCTACGTTCTAGACAAGGCGCTTTACGGTCTAAAGCAAGCTCCGTGAGCCTGGTACAACACCTTGTCCGAGTTTTTGATAAAGTCCAAATTCACACGAGGTAAAATCGATTCTACTTTGTTTATCAAAAGCGAAAAAGGTCACATAGTTCTCGTTCAAGTATATGTAGATGACATAATCTTCGGCTCTACTAATCCCTAATATGCTAAGAACTTTGCCAACTTAATGGGTGAATTTTTCAAAATGAGTATGCTTTGTGAGATGAATTTTTTCCTTGGTCTTCAAGTTAAACAACTGTCGACCGGGATATTCATAAACCAGGCTAAGTACATCCGGGATATTCTTAAGAAATTCCAGATGGAACAGTCCTCACCCATGAAAACTCCCATGGCATCTGGTACAAAGCTTCACGCCAATCTTAACGGAACGGATGTGAACACTAAACTGTATCGGGGAATGATCGATTATTTGATGTATCTTACTGCGAGTAGGCCGGATATCATGTTTTCCACTTTTCTATGCGCCCGATTTCAATCAAAACCAAAAGAGTCTCACTTAACTGCTGTAAAACGAATTTTTTGCTATTTACGTGGTACTGCTGATCTTGGCTTGTGGTACCCGAAAGAGACAGGTTTTGAGCTATCCGCTTATTCTGATGCGGACCACGCGGGCAGTATGATGGACCGGAAGAGCACATCGGGACATGTACAGTTTTTGGGAGATACTCTGGTGAGTTGGTCATCCAAGAAGCAGCAGTGCGTTTCTATGTCGACTGCCGAGGCGGAGTATGTGGCCGCCGCGAGCTGTTGTTCTCAAGTAATCTGGATGTGGACGCAACTCAAAGACTACGGCTTTACGTATGTCAAGGTGCCCATTTATTGCGACTCGAAGAGCGCCATTGCCATTTCAAGCAACCCGGTCCGGCACACTAAGACAAAGCACATCGACGTTCGGTATCACTTCATTAAGGATCACGTTGGAAGAGGTACAGTCGAACTCTACTTTGTAAGTACTGAGCATCAGTTAGCAGACCTTTTTACAAAACCCTTGGACAAAAAAAGTTTTAATACTCTTGTGTCCAAGTTAGGTATGCTAAACCTGAAAACTTAATCCGATTGTGTGCCCGTCACAAGTTCCATACATCTACGAGTAACTGTCTACTCATCATCCGGTGTTTACACTCCTGATGATTGAGCATACACTTTCTCGCACTTGTATTCTACTTGTTTCAGTTACACCGTTAAATTAAGTCTCTGTCTTTATTAGGTAGATTTCGTTTGTTTTTTTTCTTTCTACGTGTGTTTCTTTTTCTTTCATATTGTCGTCTAATTCTATATATCTATATTTGTGCTTTCACGAGTGTTCATGTGTTCAAGGGGAGCATGAGCCGGTATCAGGTAAGTCTACTCTACTGTTGAGGGGGAGCGTCACACATAATTTTTCTTAATCTGGTGAAAAGTTTTTTTTGTGTGAGTGGCTACTCCCGTGTGGATTTCACTTTATGGTCATTATTTGAGGGGGAGCGACACAGTGTTTTTTCTTTAAATGTCCAAAAGTTTTTGTGTGTCGGCCTCTCCATTGCACTATTCGAGGGGGAGCAAAGTCATCCCCATGCTCAGTTTGAGGGGGAGCGAGAGAACATACTGACATCATCCTAAGGGTTTCATTGTTTTTGAAAAACGATTTTTTTTTGGAATACCAAAGTATCCGGACACCCATCTATCCGGATGGATATCCGGGACCACCATCCGGGTCCTTTGGTATGCTTAAAAGGCATCCGGATTCTTTCCCTTTACTTATCCGGAAAACCCCTCCAAAGCCTTAAACCCTCTCGCACTCTCTCTCTCGTTCGGGTTCACTCGACATCCTCGAATCTTGCTCGTTTTATCGCTCCAAATAAGGTATGCTCTTCTAATCCATAGTTCGATCATCATTAGAAGAATTTCTCGCACTCCTTCACTCAAATCGACCACGGATTTGGTCGATTTGTCACATCCGCAACCCATTTTCAAGTTCATTCGACTTAGGGTTCTGTCATTGTCGTATAGTTAGATTTAGACTACTCTGTGTGGTTATCTGCTTATGTCGATACCCCGTAAATGCTTTCACACATGTTTGGGTCTCTATTTTACTTGATTGATGATTTTAAATATCGTCCGGAAACATTCATCTTGTCCGGAAACTGCCATATGTAAGATGTTTTATCCGGAAACGTTCAAACAATAGTTATTTTGACCGAACACTTTCAACCTCCGGAAACCTAGTTGTCCGGAAACCTTAGGGTTTCCGGTAAGTTCCGCTACCGGATTGTTGATGTGTCTGGACTGCCATTTGTCCGAAATCCTCTTGTCATCCGGAAACCCTTTTGTCCGGGTTGTTCATCTTGTCCGGGAACATTCTTCCCATCCGGTAAATTATGCTATCCGGATACCTTTGTCCGGACACCCCTGTTTTGTCTGTCTTATACCTATATTCTCACTGCCAGACCTCATTCTTTCACAGAATGAGCCCTTACTGCAATGGTACGCGCCGGAAATTTGTTTATCCGTCTTGTTCTCTAACTTTGGGTCTTTTACAGATATTCCATGGCGGATCAACAGCAGCAACAAAACCCCGAAGAGCAAATTCCCCAAGAGGAATTTATCGATGCAGAAGCTGATAATGCTTTGGTCGCCCCTGACCATGGCACTGAGATAGAAGCCAACAACCACCATTTGGACGCTGCTGAGTTCCGACCACAACCACAACACCGTGTGGTCGTAGACATCCTACTTGGTCACCCTCTCTGTGAGGCCCTCACTGCCACAGCCGACGTTCCATTACTCTATGTTTTTCAAGTATGGCTTAACGCTCAAGTCATCACTGCTGCGAATTCTCAAACAATCACGGCGCAGATCGACAACCAACCTTTCACGCTCACACCTGATTAGTTTCGTCGCCTGCTATCCCTACCAGAAGCAAATGCCGGCGGACACCAAGGCTACAACCCCGCGGTCAACGACAGAACTCTCTGTGATCAAGTACGTGCTCTAGGATACAACCGCGGTATCGATCGACCTTCACCCTTCAACCGTAAATATCTGGCGCCCATCTGGTACACGCTGTTTACCATACTGAACAGGTGTCTATCATCCAGATGGAAGGGCATCAATCAGTGCACCGCCGATTTCTTGCGCCTGTTCCATGCCGTATGCTACAACTGGCATGTCGACTTCGCCATGATCAACTGGCGCGAACTGGTGCAGGCCATTCGACAAATAGGCGGAACAAAGCAGAAGAAGTTCCTACCTTATCCTCGCTTCCTCTCACTGCGATAAGACAACACATGGACGCGAATCCAGCAATACCGCGACGTCTTAACCATCCGGTATGTCCTCCCCACCACTTGCAATACAGGGTGATTCGTAACCCGTCCAACGCCTTAGCCATGCCCATACCTGAAGCCCTACTGGCTCACGCGGATCCAACTGCACCGAGTGTGGTAACTTATAGGCAAGAGTTAGGAAATCCCATGGTCCAGCCAGCGCCGAAGGGACCTGCCCAGGGACTTAGACCCGAGGGACGTGAGGGTCCTAGGACAAGAGGAGGAAGGGCCCGGGCAGCTGGGGCTCCCGGGCGGGGTGTGTTGAGAATTCGTGGGAGGGGAACTGGAGTGAGCGGTGCAGTGGAAACGCGTCCCAGTACTAGCCAACCCCTAATCCCTATCACCCGACCGACAGGCGAAGCCGAAACATCGTCCTCACGACCGATGCTTCACCATGATTCTGAACCATACATATCCGACCCGCCTTCACCCTCTCGACATGTGGAAAACATGGAATCTGACTCCACGGAATCCGATACGGACCGGAACATTCGCCTGAAGTTAATACCTCACGGTATCGGACTGAACCCGGACTTTACCGAAGGAATCCCACTTGACTCACCTACCACTACTTCTCAACCTGCTATGGGAGATACAAGGAGACCCGAGGGAGTCTTAGGTGATGAGTTAGAACATGTGAGAAGGAATGAACTGAGTTCGAAAGCGAACCAGGAAAGATTGAGCCGTAAAGATAAAGAGGCTCCTGAGCAACCCCAACCTAGTGATATCGGGGTAGCCACATCTGCTATCCCGTCTCTACGTTGGGACGGGGTATTGAAGAAGCCTCCGTGGACCCAGCGGAGCAATTGCACAGCCTCTTTATCCACTCATCCGTCTCTCAAAAGACGGATGTTTCAGTTTCTCACGGGGATCAAGCACAATTTCCACCGGTCTCTCACTCGGAGAGTTCTGGTGTTGAAATAAGAGACCAACAGCCCCCGGTCTCGACTTCTTTCAGTGCACAATTGAGTCTAGCGCCACTTGATTTTATACATTCTTCGGCTAGGACACAGGATGCAGAACAATAAATCGAGGCTCTTCGTGACCCGATCGGAACTTCCATAAGATCTCCACCTTTAAGTGGAATCCAAGGATCGGAAGGAAATCCTACCACGGTTATCCCTGCGCCAACCGTGAACGTAGGTGGCTCTGCCTCTGCGGTAGATGCTTCAATGGGTAACCTAAGTGATCCCGGAGTTAAATTTCCCAACTTTGTGTCACAAGGGACCCTGGACAGCACTCTCAAGGCTGTTCGCGAGGCAATGGAGCAGCACATTGCCGCCGAGCTCGTCAAAATTAAGAGCTTAATCAAAGGTAAAGAGAAGGTCATCGAAGCTGAAACCGCACCTTCATCTCCACCGGCTCCAGTTCAGCCTACATACTCGGTGGACACCCTAAAGACGATGCTTCTCGCCCAACTGCTCCAACAATCCGAAACTGACGCCTCAACCGAAGCAAACCTGCTCTCCGTTCTGAAATCACAGGTCACTGCTCCTTCATCATCTGTTACATCTCGATTGGATAACCTTGACTCAACTTTTAAGGACTTCAAACAAGCGCTCACAACGTTGTCCGAGAGAGTCCGTTCACTCGAAGATACCTGCAAGAGTCAAGCAGGCGGTCTGAAGCGTAAGCACGATGATCAGGATGATCCTGATCATCGTGAGGGGGAGAAAAGACAAAGACCAACCGAGACCGTCCTAATCCTCACTGAAACTACAACAGTGGTTCATCAAGAACCCCCAACTGCGGCTACTACAACCGAAGATACACCCGAAGCCGAGTTACCTTTAGCTGAGATGGTCATAGATATGGACATCTCCGATGATGAAGACCCGACGGTTGAAAATCCTGAGGGAACAACACAGGAATTGGTCATAAACGACACATCAGTTAGCCCGATACTGGATTTGATTGATCCAGACTGCAGGACCAACCCGAAAACCGAAGATGCATGGTATGAAAAAGCCGCCACTGCCGCAAACTTCCAGGTTAATTTGGTCTTCCCTACTGATGAAGATGGTAACGTAGACTACGACTAGTTACTGCTCCATAATTTGTACAATACCCCCGTTCACTCTGCTCAACCCGCTGGAACTTCAACAAGGCCCGAGGCTACAACTGTCGATATTCCGACATCTCCTCAGCAACCGACAGCTTCTGATCTTCCTCCTCCTCAACCGCAACAAATCCATTGGGAGAAGATCACGATATTTATTCATCATCTGGAGGAATCTCTGAAGAAGTTGTTCGTCCACAAGCTACGCCCAATCGAGCCGACCTTCTGCCTTGGTATTTATAGTTCCAATCCCGAATACCAAAGCCGGTACATAAGCGCAATGAAGCGGTGTCTGCCAGTTAGCCAAGTCCGAACCATGCATCAGATCACAGAAGTGCTCAACATCCAGTCAGGCCATATTATGAAAGTTGTTTATCCAGTTTTCACTGTCCGACGCGAAGACGGTAATGAATGGATATTCTCTGAAGCCGACTTCCAGCACCTCCGACCGTTCGACTTCTATGCTATTCTGAAAGACCTCCGTACAAAAACCATCCGACCGCTTCCGGTTACGAAGGCGCTCGAAGCTGTTCGTCGATTCCTAGTCTGTACCATCATGATGTCTTATCTCACGGACTTCCAAATGGCAATCGAGAACAGGTCAAAGAAGGTAAACCTGGTAAAGACGAATCTGAAAGCACCTGAATTGAAGATGTATCCCGAGAACGCTCTGCTTCTAGAACCTGAATTTGGGATAGTCTACATCAACGAACAGAAAGAGAAAAAAAATTTCCGCTTCAGTTAGGTAGATAGATTCTGCGACAGCACGCTCTTCAAAGTTCAAGATGCTCTTCGAAAGATCATTGCTTACGAGACCGAAAATCAAAGGCTTTCGTATGTCCCTAATCCGAATGAACCAACTGCTCGGAAGGCCTTAGATATGGTTGAAGAACGCATCGACTATCGCCGTGCTATCAGAATATTCGAGGTACACTTTGCGCTCCGTAAAAGATATGTTGCAAACTGGCGCCAACTCGAACTTCAATTCAAAGGGGGAGATTGTTAGGGTTATTTATTGTTGAATTAAAGTTCAAGGGTATGTATTGTATTTCTTTAATTTGAGCTTAGTTAGTGAACGGGCCGTGGGCTTGTTAACCACGGGCCCGTCATATAAATAGTTTCCTTGCCTTTGTTTTTTAGGCTAAGTCATTCATTATTTCTTTCCAATTCGTATTGTAAACACTCTCAATTATTGAAAGCTAATAGGGATGACCAGTTGAAATCATAATCACTGTTTTATATCTATTGATTTCGTTGTTCGTTGCACGGATCTGAGACTATCAGTACCCCTATCTGAAACCCCAACTTATGAGCTTTCATTTGCTCACAAGTTATTTTCTTTTTCGGGTCTAACTTAGGGACAATCAGCACGTCCCTCAAAGGCATCGCTGACAAGGTGGACACTCTCTCTACAAACATCTCCAACAACACAACCGCTATAACTGATGCTGGAGAATCACTGAAGACTGTCTCCTCCTCCCTTGCTGACAAGGCCACCTCTGTAGATAATTCATCGCTGCAATGGGGAGTGACAACTCTTGAAACCAGTGTCACCAACAACATCGCCGCCATCCAAAGTCTTCAAACCACCATCACCAAACTATCCACCAACTACTCCAACCTCAACAACGAGGTTGGAACACTGAAGAGTGAGGTGAGCAGTTTGTCCTATAAAGTTGATGATTTTAATACACTGCTCACCAAAATCCTTGAACGATTGGAGGCCCCCACTGTCCCTCTATCTCACTTTTCTTAGGATGACCAGGAAAAGTTAGAGATGGCAGTGGAATTTATTATGGAAGCCACCCCTGCTATTTATGGCCTTGAAGACAGAATGGCAGAGGTTGAGAAGAATCCAGCATCAACTTCAAGGCACCCTGGCTAAGAAGACAAGGGTCCTGAGGTCACTGCTATTGCGGATGTTGAAGCTGTTGTTACCTCACCTCATTCGGTGGAAGAAGGGGAGAAGACCGCTGAAGACTTCCCCCAAATTGTTGAGGGGGAGGAGGAAAATGAAAAAGAAGACCCTCAGGAATTTGATCATCCTGAGGGAACCGCTGAAGAACCTCTCCTTCTGAGGGGGAGCTAGGCGAAGACCCTCCACATTTTCCCGTTGACAAAATCCTTGATATCTGAGGATGAGGAAGAGGATGAATAAGAGGAAGAGCTAGAGATAGTTGATGAAGAACCTGCATCCCATCCTTCTCTTAAGGATGATGATGAAGATGATGATGATTTTTGGTTCCAGCCAACAAATAAATCCCCTGCTCTGAAGGGTGTCTGTTGGGTCATCAAAAATTTGAAGATGACCTCCTGATCTCCTTACATTCTTTGAAAAACATCTTTTATACTTAGAAAATTTTTAGATTCTTTGTAATAGCTTAATCATACTGTCAATGTTCGGTGAAGTCAAAGATCAGCCGAAATCAAGAAGAAGTAAATCTACCAATGCGGATTGAAGATGGACTTCTCAACCCAAACTAAGTTGTCTCGCAGATTGTCTCCATGAAAATCGGTGAGATCCTCAAACAGGAGAATCCTCCCTTATCTCCTTGCCAAGAAGACTTTCATCATAAGAGGTAACTTTGGCTATCCCACCGATTGTCTCCATGAAAATCGGTGGGATCCTTAAAATTGGAGGATCCTCCCATGACTCATTCCTAAGAAGACTCTCACCTACTTTGTCCATGAAAAATCGGTGGGATCCTCAAATAGGAGGATCCTCCCTTGTGTCTTTGCTAAAAGGATTTCTCATCAAAGAAGGAATGGCTGGGTATGGAGGAAAAAGATTCATTTGTCCTTTTTCCCATTCTTAGATATTGTCACCATCAAACCTTTCTAGCATCATAGGAAAAGATACATCAACTTTGAGAGTCAAACCTAACCTTCAAATAACAAAGTGACAAGTGTCCCATGCATCAAATGCTCATGACACTATATAAAGATGAAGACTTCTCCATGTAAAAGCTTACGAACTTCTTGGAGATTACTCTGTGCTCAAGACACTCTGCTCCTTTCTCTCATTTGAACTTTATAGCTTTCAATCTTTGTGTTTTAGAAGTTGTTTAGTTTTCAGTATTACTTTGAGAAGATTGTTAGAATAGATTTTATCTGTTATTTCCGCAACAATTTAATTGTTCTATGTGTTCTATGTGTAATTCTTGATTTGAATATTTTCAATAAAAAATTAATTAAAGTGAAAAAATTGTGTATTGTATTCACCCCCCCCCCCCCCTTCTACAATACCTGTTCTTGTTCTTTTTAGCCATCTGGGAATAACAAGTGGTATCAGAGCAGAAAGTTTAATTTCAATAAACTTGATCTGCAATGGTTGCTTCTTCTTCCAAACAATGAAGCTTTCTCTCAAAACAGTTTTTTTTTTTAAAATGGATCTATAGCCAAAACCTCCCAAGTTTAACCCAACAACTTTTCTCTGTGGAAAAGTCGGATGATGCTTTTCATGGAAGGAGTGGATAGTAGATATCCAACCTTTCTTAGTGAGGGACCCATAGTCCCTAGAGTCTGGTCTCGCTATGAAACCAACAAATCTGGTAAGGAAGTTGTTGGCAAAGATGATTCTGATGATTCCTCTGATGAAGAAAAATCTGCTGCTATTGGTCGTTACATTCTTAAGAATCCCAAGAAATATACTGATGAATAAAAACGCCTTGTGGCTCTTGATTCTAAAGTCAGAACTATCATTGCTCTCTCTCTTCCTGATGAAGTGTACCACTCTCTGGTAAATCTCTCAACTGCCAAAGAGATGTGGTCCACTCTTTGTGTTATGTACGAAGGTACAAATGAAGTTAAAAAGAGCAAAAAGATTTATCTTGTAAGAAAATTTGAACTCTTTTCTTATGAGAAAGGAGAATCTCTCTCCAACTACTATAACCGCTTTAATAGTCTTCTTAATGATTAAAAGGTGTTAGGTAGAGTGTATGACAATGAGGAAATCCTGTGCAAGTTTATGGATTGTCTTCCTGATTTTTGGGAAAATATATGTACTTGTATAAAGACAACCAAGGATCTTGATCATATGCCTCTCACTGTTCTTTATGGAACTCTCTTCAACTATGAGCAGACTAAACTGCAAAGGAAGTCTGTCATCACAGATATAAAGAGCTTTTCTCTAGCTCTCTTAAGTGACTCTTCCAAAAGAACTAAGTGTATTCCAAAAATCATCTACCCATCTGACTCTGACCATGATAGTCAAGAAGATCCCAATGAGCATTCAGAAGCATATCTTAGTGATGCTGAGGATGAATGTGAGGAAACTTCAATTGACAATTTATTTGATGGAATAGCCATGTTGGATGGGTATTCTAAATCCAAATCTCGCTTCTCTTCTGGAAAATCTAAGTTTAGTCGAAAATCCTCTTCTTCTCTCTCCAAACACTCTTCTTCGGAAAATCTAACGATGAATGTTTTAACTGTGGTAAAATGGGTCATTTTGCCTCTGAGTGCAGAAGTAAACACTTTGAAAGACCCATAACTTCATTTTCAAACCGATCTTCCTCAATATCTGGAAGATCTTCCCAAAAATTCGACCAACCTCTATCTTCTGCAAATTCTGACCGAGCTGAAAGATACAAAGAAAAATACAAGAGAGAAAAGGAAAGAAATGAAAGACTTGTCAGAAAAGCTAAGGGTCTGCCTTCTAAAACTCATGATTTGGCAGATGAACCCACATCTGAAAGCGAGAATGACACTTCAAATGTGTGCTTCATGGCCAAGATAGATGACATGGATGATTCAGATGATCACACCCCCTCAACTGCTATTGTATCAGCTAAGTGCTTATCCTCCTCATCACAGGTACATCCTTTTCACTCTCTTTCTGATGCTGAAAAGATTGAAGCATTTGATTCTTTAACCATTGATCTCTATGATGCTAAAAATGCTAAGAAAAAGGCAAATGCTCAAGTTAAATCTCTCTCTTCTCAACTTCAAATATGTCTTTCCCAACTTGATCAGTTTGACAAAGTTAAGGCTGAGCTTGAAGATCTAAAATCCATCAACTTTATTCTTGCCAAGGAGAAAAACAAAATATTTAAACGTTTTCAAAAGGAGCAAGAAATTGTGAGAAAATGGACCAGTTCCTCCAAAAATCTAGAAAAGATTTTTCAAGATCAGATTTCTTCTGATGACAAAACTGGTTTAGGCTTTGGAAAAATGGAAACTGGTCAATCTTCAAAACTCTTGCTTCCACCTCCTGTGTTTCACCACCTTTTTATGAAACCTCCGACTCAAGTTCAATTGGCTATGTGTCCATGAATTCTGGTGATTTGTCTGAAGCTTTAAAATTTGGCATGTTTATAAAAGTAAAAGATCCCCTCCGTTCCAAATGAAGAAGCTCAAGGTTCCAATGACTCTTCCAAACCTATACATGATTTTATGAAAATCTTGACTTTAGATGAAGCATCCTCCTCTGAACCCATGCCTTCTAAAACTCTCAAAGGAAATTTTTCCAACTCTAACAAAATATTTTCTACTTCTGAAAAAGGCAAGTCTTTGGCTGGCGATTCTTTCTTAAAAAGAAAATCCTTAAATCTTTTCAAAAATAATTTTGTGGCTTCTTGCACCGACTTTGTTCCCCGATATGTTAACCTCAAAATGTCCAATTCAAAAGAGAGGATTTCTTTCCTCCCAAATTTTGAAAAAGGAATTTTAGGTGCTGCACCCCAAATCTTTGATACTCCATCAAAATCTTTGAGGACAAACATAAAAGACAAAGGTAAGGAAAAATGTCAAGGTTCTAAAAAGGCATTTCTTTATAGAAAATTTTATATCTGTGGTGATTTTTTATATTTTGCCAAAGACTGTCCAAAAGGAAGAATTGACCAGAGTGATACCAATTCTTTTTCTTCAACATCTAACCCGAAAGGACCCTCTACCAAATGGGTATTGATAAGTGCAATAATTTATCACATTCTAAGCACTTATTTTATAGTTATTTATTCCTATTTTAGTTTCCCAATCACCTTAATTGAGTCTTTTAGTCTGATTTTATCTTTTATTGTAGTTTGGAGCTAAGTAGGAGGAATGAATCTGTTTGTGCTTATTTAGTGAAAAATCTAACAGTTCGGTATGCTACAGCATGGTTCGCAGTTCCTGAAAAGTCAACAACATCACTTCATAAACTTTTTGGTTGGGGAATCTTTTGGCAATCTCTTCAGCCCTTTCTTGCAAGCTGGAAGGCAGGGCATCTTCATGGAATACTATCGTGAAGGAGACTACCTTAAGAAAAGCATCTTATAATCCTTTTAGCTTTTGGTTAATAACCTTTGGTTTAAGGAATCTTTGTACTAGTAATAGTGACATTAGATGCTCTCCCCTTGTATAAATAGAAGCTGAACTCCTGGTTGTTTTGGACACCACTCCTTGCCTTAAGCAAGTTGTTCTCTCTAGTTCTAGTTTCTAGTTACTTTACTTTATTTCTAGTTTCTTCTAACAAGGAAACTAGCTAAGTAGTTCTTTTAGCTACTTAGAAGCAATTGTTATCCTTTTTATGCTTTAATCTATAAACCATTGGCACATTTCTTGTTCTTAATATTTACATTTCTGTTCGATCATCATGTTTTGTAATTGTTTAAGAGCGATGATGGACTAATTTCCCTAGCTTGGGTGTAAGTAATGGTTGGGAGATAAAAGCCATTGTGTAGTGGAAGGTTGCTTTCGCTATTGGATATCATCCTTACTATTCACCCCTTGTTTCTAAGTTTCATCTAAGTAGTTTTCTTGACAAGGTGACGTATGTTGTTCTACTTAGTTGAGTTGGACTTGAATGCAAGACAACGTAAATCTTTAGAGCATTGAGGTGTTATAATATCAATTTTTACAAATTGTGACTTATATGGAAAATCAGTGAGATCTACCCTACATTGGTTGGGTTACCCGAATGCGTGGTACTGCCAGTAGCTAGGCTTATCTAAACCTTGAAAAAGGTCTGATCATTCCTGTAGTAAGGATGAGAACCAATGCTGCAGCATATGCTGTAGCAACCTACCTAAGCACAATGTTGTTGTAATCCAGCCAGAACTTACACCCTTGCATTTCTTTTACTGTTTTACAACCATTTTCAAAGCTGTTACTTCACTCAAAGATTATTCCTTCGAATTCTGTTCTTGAAATCTTATTTTAAGATTGGCTTAAGATTAACCGTTTGCTTTATTTGTCTTTGTGGGATCGATACTTGGTACTTAGTACCACTTTATTACTTGTTTTCAAAACGATACTGGTTTGGCATGTATACTTGTGTGCTATTCCATTGTTGATTTTAGGGATATATATTCCAGAGACCAGGTATCTAGGAAATAAATTCTTTGTGATTGTAGGTTCTGAGCCAAATAGATGGATATCTTCATGCATTGGTGATGGCTCTCTTACAACCTCTTCAAACCCAACTTCTTCAGTTCCCTTCTGCCTCTCAACCATTATACCTTCTCCAAATCAAGAAGATGATTCTCACCATCCATCTCATCCACCAAACTATATCTCTCATCTCACCGAAGTAGTCCTACCCAATGCTCTACCCACCGAAACCCACATCGGTGAGCCCCCACTCACTCAAAAACCTTAAAAAAAATCACATCTAAAAAATCCTCTCATCTCAAACATCTTCCACCGATCTCCCTCTCTATTCCAAACCATCGGCACCACCGATCTCTCTTTGCCTATCTTCTTAACCGGCCCCGTCGATAAATCAGTGGCTTACATGTCGGTGAAAAAAAAATTGTTCCTACCGATTTTTAGCTAACACCTCCGAAATTTCGGCGGGTTCCCTCAAAATTGGTGGCTCTTTAAAAAATAAATGGTTTTCTTCTTATGTTGATGATTTGTGTTGGTGAAGGATTACAACTTACTTCGTTAGACCCAACTCACTATGTGTCATTTTCTCAAGTTTTTCTCTCTCATAATGGTGATCCTCCTATTTCACCAGATTCCACTCTTGGTCAGCAACCCAACTTTCATTTTCCATAAAACTATCCTACTACAAACTCTTCTAAAGATGTCATCCCAAATCATTCTCCTCAAAATATTTCTCCTACTTCTCCTCAAAACATTCCTCCTCAAAATCTCCTCTCTTAAAATCCTCCAAACTTAATCTTTCTTGGGTCATCAAAAATTGGATGATGCAACTCCAATCTTCTCTTCACCTTGAAATTCTTTTTTTTTTCCGGTGGTTTTCAAAATATATATATATATCGGTGAGTTGCAACAAAAACAAAAAAAAAAGATTTGTATATGCATGCATCGGTAAGATTAAAAAAAATGGTGTATATGCATCTGTGAGATTCAAAACAAAAAAACATTATGTTTGTATATGCATCGGTGAGTTCCAAAAAAATTTATGCACATTTCGATGAGTTTCAATACATATATATATATATATATATATATATATATATATCAAACCTTTCAGGCATCATAGGAAAAGACACATCAACTTTTGAGAGTCAAACATAAACTTCAAATAACAAAGTGACAAGTGTCCCATGCATCAAATGCTCATGGCACTATATAAAGATGGAGAGTTCTCCAGGCAAAAGCTTACGAACTTCTAGAAGATTACTCTGTGCTTAAGACACTCTGCTCCTTTCTCTCCTTTGAACTTTATAGCTTTCAATCTTTGTGTTTTAGAAGTTGTTTAGTTTTCAGTATTACTTTGTGAAGATTGTTAGAATAGATTTTATATGTTCTTTTCGCAACAATCTAATTGTTCTATGTGTTCTATGTTTAATTCTTGATTTGAATATTTTCAATAAAAGAATTAATTAAAGTGAAAAAATTGTGTATTGTATTCAACCCCCCCTTCTACAATACCTGTTCTTGTTCTTATTAGCCATCTGGGACTAACAGTGTCTCTATCAATGAACCAATGGAGGGGACCGCTGCTAAGTCTCTTGCAAAGAAGACTCAGTAAGGCAAAAACAAGGGTCTTGCCGATGATAATTTGGCTATCCTTCTGAAGAAGCCAACCTGTCAGGTATGCTACTATTCTTTCTCTATCTCTCTTCTACCCTTAAAAGATCTAAATCTAATGATCATTTTGTTTCAGCTAGTCCTCTCCCCTGCTTGAGGATGCAGCTGAAGCTCCCTCTGCTCAACAAATAATTCCAGCTACCATAGTTGAATATTTTGCAATAATCCCAGTCTCGATCCTGAATGAGACTGATGAACAAGGTGCTAAAGAACAAGAACTGCTTTCCCATCCTAGAAGACCTTCTCTGCCTCGTCAACGGTCAGATGAAGATGAACATCAAAGGAAAGCAACTATGATCCAGAAGCTGGAAAGTCAGCGACTCATCCCTGCCCATCTTAGATGCCTGACTCCAAGAGAAATAGCTGAAAGTCTTAAAGCATACAAGATACTCGGTGAACAACAGAAGGCTGAGCTCACTGATAAATTATTTTCTCTTGAACTCGCTCAACGTTCAGTAAAGGATCCTCAGGTGAAGAAATTTCCTCTCAGAGTCCAGCAACAACTTCTTAAAGATGCTGGTAAGAAGAAAGAAGAGAAAAGGAAGGTCAGCGACAACACCCTTGCCTGGTGTAAAAAGAAACTTCACTTCAGGAGTTTACCATCAAGAATCAAACAAGTAAACCTGAAGGGAAGAACTGTCAGAGGCGTCTCACTGATCGATGTCACAATTATTACAGAGAACGGAATGGAGAGAACCGGCTATCTCTCAGCATTGGAAAGTCTTGGTTTTAACGAATGGTTGGAAATTCGGGTTGCAATTCAGCGATCTCGATCAAGCTTTAAAGCTTTTGTTGAAAATACTATCAACAAGTTAATCGACCAAGTCACTTCAGCTGTTGATTTGCCTCCTCCTCCAGCCAGCCAACAAAGACGAAGAGCTCCAGAGAAGAAGGCTTCGCCATCTTCAGGACCTGTTATACGGAACGAGACTGGTGTTGACTTTTCTTGTGAAGTTGTACTCGTTCCAAACGCTGATCTATCAGACCTTGACATCTCACTGCCACCCGCTGAGAAATTCGTAGCTGGAAAGGTGGTCAGTGAACCTTATGGCATATTCTTTCTTGATTACACTGGTCGCAAGTGCTTCCAACGCTGGTCTGAGTTACCCATCGCTCCTATCGAACAACTCAGAGACCTATTACACTGGTGTGAATTCTCCTTCCTTGGAACATTCCTGAAACCCCAAATCTACCGCGAAGCAAAACTAAGACGGGACCAGGGAATAAAAGTTCCTGATTGGATGATTCCAGAAACTGACACTCTTGATGTACTTCTCATCAAGAAAGAACCTGAATAGCTGATAGGATCACATTGTATTCTTCTATTTTATCATCTTGTAAACTTTGTGCACTTGTAATTATTTTCATTGTACTTGTAATTTTTCAACTTCCCTTATAATCTTGTATTTACGAAGTAATGAAAAATTTCAGTGAAGTACTTTACTCCATCAGTACTAGAAAAGATTCCTGAAAACAGTAAATGGGACATGTATTTTATGAGTCCTTTTTATCCTAATGCTTTTTAACTTAGCAATTTTTTTATTGCTTTGTCATCATCAAATAGGGGGAGATTGTTGATCCAACCCTTCAGTGATTTGATAATGACTCTCTGAATTACTTAGTGAAAATTGTAAGTAAACAATATGTATTAATGTTTTGTCATCTAAAAAAATATACTAAGTCTGTTTAGTATCGTTGATCGGAAACATACATTTTAATTTGTATTTCAGCGATGCATGTACATCAGTGAGCCCTGAGCCTGTTCAGTCTCACTGATGATCGATGATAGTTCCATTTGTAATTGTCTACTTATGATCCCTGAAGACAAGATTCGCGACAACTGAGTTCAAAGTTGAAATCGAAGACCAAACTGACGAACGAGTGACTAAGTCTACTAGTGACCTGATGCGGATATTAGCGAAGCCAAGACTTGTCCATTCCTTAGGTTTTCTTATTTTCTCTTTATCTTTTCTAGTGCAAGAAATCTGTGTGATTCTCTAGTTTGTTTAGATTAGGTTTTATACTTGATCTTATTCCGCAACAAACTGTAAATTGTTTAATTATATCAATAAACAATTTTAAACATAAAAATCTGTGTTTGTATTCAAAGGAAAGCAACTATGATCCAGAAGCTGGAAAGTCAGCGACTCATCCCTGCCCATCTTAGCTGCCTGACTCCAAGAGAAATAGCTGAAAGTCTTAAAACATAGAAGATACTCGTTGAACAACAGAAGGCCGAGCTCACTGATAAATTATTTTCTCTTGAACTCGCTCAACGTTCAGTAAAGGATCCTCATGTGAAGAAATTTCCTCTCAGAGTCCAGCAACAACTGCTTAAAGATGCTGGTAAGAAGAAAGAAGAGAAAAGGAAGGTCAGCGACAACACCCTTGCCTGGTGTAAAAAGAAACTTCACTTCAGGAGTTTACCATCAAGAATCAAACAAGTAAACCTGAAGGGAAGAACTGCAGAGGCGTCTCACTGATCGATGTCACAATTAACACGGAGAACGGAATGGCGAGAACCGGCTATCTCTCAGCATTGGAAAGTCTTGGTTTTAACGAATGGTTGGAAATTCGGGTTGCAATTCAGCGATCTCGATCAAGCTTTAAAGCTTGTGTTGAAAATACTATCAACAAGTTAATCGACCAAGTCACTTCAGCTGTTGATTTGCCTCCTCTTCCAGCCAGCCAACAAAGACGAAGAGCTCCAGAGAAGAAGGCTTCGCCATCTTTAGGACCTGTTATACGGAACGAGACTGGTGTTGACTTTTCTTGTGAAGTTGTACTCGGTCCAAACGCTGATCTAACAGAACTTGACATCTCACTGCCACCCGCTGAGAAATTCGTAGCTGGAAAGGTGTTCAGTGAACCTTATGGCATATTCTTTCTTGATTACACTGGTCGCAAGTGCTTCCAACGCTGGTCTGAGTTACCCATCGCTCCTATCGAACAACTCAGAGACCTATTACACTGGTGTGAATTCTCCTTCCTTGGAACATTCATGAAACCCCAAATCTACCGCGGAGCAAAACTAAGACGGGACCAGGGAATAAAAGTCCCTGATTGGATGATTCCAAAAACTTACACTCTTGATGAACTTCTCATCAAGAAAGAACCTGAATAGCTGATAGGATCACCTTGTATTCTTCTATTTTATCATCTTGTAAACTTTGTGTACTTGTAATTATTTTCACTGTACTTGTAATTTTTCAACTTCCCTTGTAATCTTGTATTTACGAAGTAATGAAAAATTTCAGTGAAGTACTTTACTCCATCTGTACTAGAAAAGATTCCTGAAAACAGTAAATGGGACATGTATTTTATGAATCCTTTTTATCCTTATGCTTTTTAACTTAGCAATTTTTTTATTGCTTTATCATCATCAAATAGGGGGAGATTGTTGATCCAACCCTTCAGTGATTTGATAATGACTCTCTGAATTACTTAGTGAAAATTGTAAGTAAACAATATGTATTAATGTTTTGTCATCTAAGAAAATATACTAAGTCTGTTTAGTATCGTTGATCGGAAACATACATTTTAATTTGTATTTCAGCGATGCATGTACATCAGTGAGCCCTGAGCCTGTTCAGTCTCACTGATGATCGATGACAGTTCCATTTGTAATTGTCTACTTATGATCCTTGAAGACAAGATTCGCGACAACTGAGTTCAAAGATGAAATCGAAGACCAAGCTGACGAACGAGTGACTAAGTCTACTAGTGACCTGATGCGGATATTAGCGAAGCCAAGACTTGTCCATTCCTTAGGTTTTCTTGTTTTCTCTCTATATTTTCTAGTGCAAGAAATCTGTGTGATTCTCTAGTTTGTTTAGATTAGGTTTTATACTTGATCTTATTCCGCAACAAACTGTAAATTGTTTGATTATATCAATAAACAATTTTAAACATTAAAATCTGTGTTTGTATTCACCCCCCCTCCCCCCCCCCCCCCCCTTCTACAAACTTGTCTAACCCTTCGGGACCAACAATCTCATTATTAGCATTATGAAGTTGAAAGTTACAATGTTAGTGGACTGAATTTGGTATTTCTTACAATTAACCTCATCTAACTCGCTAAAGATATATAAGTCCGTATTGGTCGATGGTGGCAAATGAATATTTCCGACTCTCGGCTTCTATTCAGATTGGGTCGCTTGGATTGATTCAATTCGGTTGAAGAAAGAGGTCTTTTGATGTTTCAAGATCGTTATGCTTCTCACTTTGTGGTCTATATGGGTTTTTTGGAATGGTATTCTCTTTGGCAACCCGAAATCAAAGAAGGCGGTGATCTTGGAGAAAACTATAACCCGTGCTTACTTTTGAGTTAATCATAAAAGTAGCAATTTGTCTATTAATTGTATTGGTTGGCTTGCAAGGACTTCTTTGCAATTCTTCTATGTAATTGTATTTTTTTTCTACCTTCTTGCTAGTTTTTTAAAATTCTGCCGTTTTATAAAACATTATTTTAAATATCTATTCCTATTTCTCTTTGGTGTCAAATCTGGCTTTCCCTTGCCCTAATAATATTTTCTTGTTCACACAAATGACATTTCCTAAGAGGTGCATCAAATGCTCTACACTAGAAATGATCAAACCAATTATTTTAGAAAAGTAAGGCTAAACAAAAAAATAATAGTAAACATTCACTTATCCCACTGATAGATTTAAGCTTACAACTACTAGATCTAGAGGTTCAATTAGATCCAGATGGAAAATGACCCACAAGTTACATTTTGTCATTCATCTCGTATACAAATTATAAAGGATATGCGAAAAACAATGTATATTGTTAAAACCAGTTAACCAAACAAAAAGCGGATTAAACTGAATAGTTAGTTTGATTCTTAATTTTAGAATTTCTGAAATGGTTCCTTTTTTTGGATTCATTTTTGAGTCAATTAAAGGAGACCACATCTAGGATCAAAGTGTCTTTACACTATTTAGCATAATATTACGCAACACTCTAAGATAGTGACAGATCGAAGATTTTTGTCGAGCGACTGCACCTTTAAGGTGGATTAAAGCCCCGCAAAGTCGGTCAATGTAACCACAAGAAAAAAAGGTGAAGGTCTAAATAGCAACAAATCCATAACATAAGGACCAAATCTATAAAAGTTGAATATGAGGCTAAACTTATGCCCAAACTTAGAGGACCTTTATTGCAAATTCACCCAATAGTACAAATACAAAGAAATCTAACTTACAAATGGTGTCGACACAATCTCTCTCCAACTCTTGAACAAATTCTGGATTATTTCCTCCCAAAATCCACCGAAACCCTACCAATTGCGAAACTATGTCGACATTTTCTTCTCCTTATCTCACACAGCAGAGAAACAACCGTAAATCGTATAAATTTAATGCCGGATTAGCAACCGAATAAGAGTGTGTGTTCGTCGTATTGCAGAAACTCAATTAATATCGATTAGTTCTTCACGATCTTAACGGAGATCGTATTATTATTCATTGATTTTATAGAACCCTAATATTCTGATCTCGTAATTCGTCACAAACACACCATGTCGGTGTTTGAGGTTTCCGTTTCTTTCTTTCTCTAATTTCTAGACTATATCTATTTGATTTGATTGCTTTTCTTCGAATTTGAGTTTTGATTTATTTGCATTGTTGGATTATGTTTCAGGAGCTCTTCCCTTTCTTCAATTTAGAGAAAATTAAAGCGGATGTTCCGATTTCACCAGGTAATTCGATAACCCTTTTCTGATTAATTTGCGATGATTAGATTTTGATTTAATTATGATCGAATATGGTTGGGATTTCTGAAGGATTGCTTAGAATTTGAGTTTGGTATAAGTTATTCCAAAGATGAGCAACAATATATGACTTTTAAAAGTCAATGGACATGAATTTCAAACTTTTATATAATATGACAAATTGCTACAATTATTACGAAAATATAGATGCATCAAAAAAAAAGTTGGTGACAAGTAATTATTTTTTCCCACAATCATCTTGGTTTTCTCTAACTAATTTGTTTTTCTGGGTTTTCTTTTAAACGTTTTGATGTTATTATTCATTTTCCTCAAATATAACTACATTTGTATCAATTTTAAACGAAAGGCACTTTATTTGAAATTTAAAGTAAAAGTTAACACAAATAATAAAGAATAAAAAAATAGAATGAGGTTAAGCGAGCTGATAACTGGTAAGCCAGTTGGTTAAAATTAGTTGATAAGCTAGCTGATGAATAAATTACGTTTGACAAAAACTAGCTGATAAACATGTAAATAGACCAAAAAGAACATCTTAAAAAATAATCAATTACAATATTTAATAATATAATTAAAACAAATTTATAGTAATATAATACGTTAATTGATACAAATAAAATATTAAAGAAAAATTAAATAATATAATATATTAATGAAAAGAATTTAAAATTTATTTTAAAATTTATATATATATACACAATATAAGTTTTGATTTTTTAGAACAAATTCTAGGAAAAATCTACATTAACTTGTACATTTAAATAACCATTACATATAATATAAATAAAAATAAATAATTAAAAAAATAATAGTAATGGAATATTGATTAATATTAAAAAAATAATAATATAAAAATAATTGATATGTTTGAAAATAATCCTAAATAATTAAAAATTAACATTAATGTATACTTAAAATTTAATTAATATTTATTAATATAGTAATAATAAATTTTTAATAATTAATATTTATTATAATTAATAGTTAATATATAATAATTAATATCAAGGAGGGTATAATTGGAAAAAGTTTCAAAAAATCCTCATAAGTTAATAGCTTATCCATAAGCTAACATATAAGCTAAACTAGTTTATGTCCATCCAAACATGTATATAAAAAATAGGAAAATTAATTAAAATGCCACAAGTTTGACTTTGACTTACCAAAATGCCACAAATCTCTTTCACTTTGCCAAAATGCCACAAATCTCTTTCACTTTGCCAAAATGCCATTTTTTTCCGCGATGGGAGCCCACGATCGCAGGCAGTGGCATTTTTGTAATAAATTTACCCCGCGATCACGGGGAGGAGCCCGTGGTGGTTCTAATTTGGTGAGTTTTGTGACTTTTGAATTCATATTTACACTTTCAACCCTTATACTTATTTACTTACTTTACTTTATATCTTTTACTTTCATAATTTTAATTTTACATTTAACACATATAATCGTTTATTAACTATAATACGTTAAAAAAAATACGTTTTAATTTTAACAAGTTACACCATTATAATCGTCTCTTCGATACGTTCGAAATGAGCCTAACATTGAATTTTTTTGGATTTATATATTTTAATATATATCATATAAACTACATAAAATATTTTTTATATTTAAAATTCATACCCTTATAGTTAATTATTTAATTTATGGTACTCTTATAGTTAAAATACGTTTTATTTATTTTATTATCGATGGTCCAAGTGTAAGTATTAAAAATTGGCGGAGGTTTTGTGATGGACAGACATCGATCTTTTTGTACATACTCTGTAACTGCAAATACTTCAGCTCCAAACACACATGAATCATCATTCGTCAAATACCCATTTTCACAATTCTTAAATGAGTCAAGTGATACCAACTTGTTAAAACCCCATTTCATATTCTTCTCGTGAAAGCTTGTCCTATTGCCATTCACGATATCTATAAACACATACAAATAATAATAATTTAAAACGATTTAATGAATTAGTTAATATATGATTATTATGTTAATGCGATAGGAGTGTAAAAAAATTGAAAAAAAAATAAGAGATGTACCATAAATTAAATAATTAACTATAAAGGTATGAATTTTAAATATAAAAAATATTTTTTATGTAGTGTATATGATATATATTAAAATATATAAATCCAAAAAAATTCAAGATTTGGCTCATTTCGAACGTATCGAAGAGACGATTATAATGATGTAACTTGTTAAAATTAAAACGTATTTTTTAACGTATTTTAGTTAATAAACGATTATATGTGTTAATTAAATGTAAAATTAAAATTATGAAAGTAAAAGTTATAAAGTAAAGTAAGTAAAAATAAGTATAGGGGTTGAAAGTGTAACATTTCTATTCAAAATCATTAAATTAATCGAATTTGGTCCACCGCGGGTGTACGTGGGGTGTTCGCGGGCTCAAAGTGTCAAAAATGGTCCCTGTAAGTTTCAAAAAGTGTCAAAAATGGTCCATGTCCCGTGATCGCAGGCTTCCATCGCGGAAAAAAATGGCATTTTGGCAAAGTGAAAGAGATTTGTGGCATTTTGGTAAGTCAAAGTCAAATTTGTGGCACTTTAATTAATTTCCCTAAAAAATAAGTTAAGTTTATTTTTATGAAAAGATGCCTAATTTTCATATGGAAAACTTTTGGTTTTCCTCGATGGAATGATTATGAGAACGGACAAATCAAATGTGATTTTACACTAAACTCATGTGTAAAATCATATATGATTACGCACGCACACCCATGCATTAACCTTGTTCCATAATCGTATGTTATTCAGTGCAAATGTGATTTCTTGATTCTCATTTTCTTTTATTTTGACCATGTTCGTGTTTAAGAACAATCAAAATGGGTTGTGTGAGTTCAATTTGGCTTATATAAATATTATATACTTGAGGAAACGATTTATTTGTTTGATGGTCACGGTATTAAAGTTCAAAATTTTGCAAAATACTGAACATTATACACATTCGATCCTAATAATTATTGTACTTTTCAGTTTGGGTATATACAAAATTTTGAAAATGAGAATTATGGTATTCTTCCTTTAATGGTCAAAGATAATTACATGTGCATACTGAATAAGAACAATTAATAGAGAACAGAAGGAGCAATATATGTTTTCTAAGTTCACATTTCATCTTTGTCAAATATTTGGTAGGAGTGATTGTGTACAAAAAATTAGGTGTACCTTGTGAAAAACTGAATTTATAACATATGCTTGATATTTATTATATTCATATATGATTAGATCACCATTCCTTTCCAAAAAAAGTTGTTGGAGTCCCGCATCGGCAAGACTTGGATCATTTTTCCTCTATATATGTTGGAACCTCCCTTATCTTCGTAAGGGTTTTTTTAGAGATTAATCTTAATAGCTTTCGTCTTTATGGTCAAATGATGTCAATTTTTCCCGGGCCAGTCTTTGGTTATTGAAAGATTGTTGTTTAAGAATAAATAATGTAACAAAATTCACATGCAACAATCATTTATTAAATTATGTGAAATGAAAATAAGCTTATAATGTGGACATTATTGATTGTTCTTACTTCTTAGCCATGGCTTAAAATGTTATAAGGTCGTCACATGAGGTTTTTTGCAACAACTTTAAATTATGTATGACATATTTGTACGATATGAAAATAGGATTTATAGCAAGAATTTCAAAGCCTGTATGCAACTTTCACTTTTAATTGAACTTCAAATTTCAATTTAGTTGTAACGGGCATCTCTACCTTTCGGGGAAGAGGCAAGATCCATCTACATCCTACCCATTGACCTTACCTTGCTGAGATATACTCACTACAACAAAATTAGGTTTATAGAACGTCAAAAATGTCTTAACCATCCAAATAGACTGCTGTATATGACATAAGTTTATTGGGTCAAACTCCTATGTAAAATGTTGCAATAAATTTATGTGATGCTTTTGGACGTCTTAACATGTTTTTTTAGGACACTTTTAATATAAAATGTCATTATATTTTTTACAATTAATGACACTTTGGAGAATCCTATAAACACATCTTTCTATACGACACTTGTTTTTATAAAACATTCTTTCAAATAATGACGTTAAAAATATTAATATCCTAAAACACTTGGTTAAGATTATAAAAATCTGATATAAACTTACTGTAACAATTTTACATATGCCTCACAATTGCTTTGTCCTTTAAAGTTAAGTCCTATAAAACAAACTATTATCGTCCTATAATACCCAATTTTGTTGTTGTGATTTGGGTTCGTTTCTTCAGGTTTGATTTTCATCTTTAGTTGTTACCGACTCTTTCAATATCCCCAAAGGATCTCTTTTCAGGAACGTTTTCGAATCCATGTCAACAAGTAGTTGCAGTGTCACACCCGACTCAGAATCATGCCGTGATGATAAAACCGCTCTCATCCTTAAATTTGTGGCCATTGCCGCCATTCTTCTTTCCGGAATCATGGGAGTCACCATCCCGTTGGTTGGCAAGAACTGGCGGTTCCTCAGAACCGACTCCAATCTATTCTTTGCCACCAAGGCCTTTGCAGCCGGTGTCATCCTTGCCACCGGATTCGTGCACATGCTACCAGATGCAACCGAGGCATTAACAAACCCGTGTCTGCCCGAAACCCCTTGGTCCCAGTTCCCGTTTTCAGGCTTTATTGCGATGATGGCGGCTTTGGTCACATCGCTTGTTGATTTTGTTAGCACTCAGTATTATGAGAGTAAACAAGTGAAGCAAATCCAAGATGTTGTTCGAGTTGACTCAGTTGATTCTGGTTCGGAATCTTTGATAGGTCCTGTGGCGGTGGATGAGAAGGTGGTTGGGGAAGAAGATGGTGGTGGGATTCACATGCATTCGCATACGCATACGCATTCACACTCTCATGGTTCCAGTGACGATAATGAGGGCAGTGTTCGGCATATCGTTGTCTCACAGGTACTATATTTAATCAATTCTCTTTTTTTTCTCCGTTTATAACTATGATTAATCCCATCGGGCACTGAAGTTAACAACTAGTAGTCCACGAGGAGAACTTGAAATGTTTTGAAATAAAATGTCCTATATATTTTTCTATACAACATTATTTGAAAGTGTCTTATAAAAGATAAGTGTCTTGCATGTGTTAAGTGTCCGGTAAAAAAACTAATATGACCCTTATTTTAAAAGTGATCTAAACATTTGTTAAAATGCCCAAAAACGTCATCTGAACTTATTCTAAGGGTTTTACATAAGGACGTAACCGTTTAATCCTATATCACGGACAAATGGAAATTTCTGATCATATATCACGGACGGATGTCAGCCGTTGGAGGATTGGTTTTTTGCAACAAAAACATCTTTCCGTTGGTAATCCGTCGGCAAAAATAAAAGTTTCTGACGGATTACCGACGGACCTATTATTATTATTTTAATTTTGATATTTTTTAAATACCTATACGTCGGAAAAATATCAAATATATTTTTTAACTCGTACCAACCGTCAGTGATCTGTCACAAATCACCGATGGATATGTATTTAAAAATATATTTTTGTAGCGACATTTTTTTGCCCTATAAACCTGCTTTGTTGTACTTGGCATTACTTTTGTATTTCATAAGAATGATTGTTAGTTTGCAACGAATACCAACTATATATGGTTGTCAAAATGTCAATAACTCCGTTGAAAACTGCTCATTTCGGTAAAACGCAATTTCTTTTTAGCAAAGTTCACAAATGGGATTACTTTCTTTTAATCTATTTAACATCCGATAGGTGTTGGAACTTGGAATCGTATCACATTCTATCATGATTGGACTTTCACTAGGCGTTTCACAAAGCCCATGTACAATTAGACCGTTGCTTGGAGCATTATCGTTTCATCAGTTCTTTGAAGGATTTGCGTTAGGCGGGTGCATCTCCGAGGCAAAACTTGGGGCCCTTCATTCGACCTTAATGGCATGTTTCTTTGCAATAACGACTCCTTTAGGTGTGGCTATAGGAACCGGTATCTGCTCGTTTTACAATGCGAATAGCCCCCGAGCTTTGGTTATTGAAGGGATATTGGATTCTATATCTGCAGGGATTTTAGTTTATATGGCTTTGGTTGACCTAATTGCTGCTGATTTCATGAGCCAGAAGATGAGATGCAATGGCAGGCTTCAAATGGTGTCGTATTTTGCATTGTTTCTTGGGGCTGGATTAATGGCACTTCTTGCAGTTTGGTCATGATATATCATTTATTCTACAAAAATTGTATGATGTCACCTGATTGGTGTTCTCAACTTACAGGTCCCACAACCATATGGGAGATAAATCATGAGTTCTGTAACATTGTGTATTATATATTTTTTTAAAAAGTTATGTTATTCTGCAAAAAGGGTATCATCAGGGGGAGGTAAATTGTGTGTTTGGGTAAAAAGGTGATCACTGGCAACCTCAGTCGGACCCACATGGAACCTGCCTTCAAGGACGGCAAAGTGTGGGGGATTTTTTTGCCTCACTCAGCGGCTGAGGCTAATGGGGATCTGGGATCAAACCTATGACCTGTCTTGTATTTGGCAAAGTCACCCCATCTCTTTGCCAACAGAGCTATACGCTAGAGACGAAGATGTTCTATATAACATTTTGTTATAATATATTATATACTTTGAAAAACGTTGTGTTATTTTGCAAAAAGAGTATGATGTCACACTACAATACAAAAGGGAATCACCGATGGATTTTGCTGTCGGTAAAAGGTGAATCCGTCGGTCAAAAGTGGTTGGAGAAAAAGTCGTGGGCAAATGCATCACAGACGAATCACTGACGGTCACTACCGATGGGTCACCGTGGTCATTTACACCGACGTTCCTCGTTGCAAGTGCTTCCAAGCCAAATACAATGATTTGATTTTTTTTTTTTTTGAACAAGGGCAATTTTATTAACTAGCCAGACGCTTGGATTACAAAATACAGAAAGAACAAACAAGAACCCAGCCATTTAACTTTGAACTTACTACTCCTATTGGTGATCCAAAAAACGGAATAAGTAACTATCATTTGTCCACCGGAAGGGTCAGAAATCAATGGTAGTTGCAGGTGATAACATGAAACTGAAAATCACAACCATATTTTGCATGGGTGAAGTAATAATGGAGGAAGAAGGTGACATTGTTATGTTTGATGAACATTAAGTAATTAATTATGAATACATCCAAGCCCCACATAATTATACGACTCCACGAAAAGAGAGGAGACTTTAAGTCGATAAGTTTTTTCCATGTTTTCTTACCCGTCAACATGGATTTCCAACCATGTGCTTACTTCCACGTTGATTTTCAATCGTCCTACGACTACAACAATATTGGTTTTATAAGACATCTAAAATTTCCAGAGTATTTTTAGAAAAATATTTTGTAAAGCTTAAGTTAATGACCGAATCCAAAGTGTCATATCTAAAAGTGTTACAATAGGTTTATAGAATGCTTTTTTAGGCGTTTAACCAGTTTTGTAAGATGTTTTTTGAAATAAAAGGTCATATTAACTATTTTATACGACACTATTTGAAAAAATGTTTTATAAACAAAAGTGTCTTATAAATAGCTAATATGGCATTTTATTTTAAAATCACCCTTCGTGTAATAAAAAATCAGCTAATAAGAAATTTTATTTTAAAAGAATCCTAAAAACTTGTTTAAACGCTCAAAAGCATCCTATAAACACATTGTAACGCTTAAGTATTCTATTAGGAGAATTAGATATTCTAGGCGTCCTATAAAGCCAATTTTGTTGTTGTGTTACAATAATAATAAAGATGGAAGTATATGGCTTTGGAGGGGCATTTTCAAAAGAAATGAAAGCAAGAGAGAATAATTGGAACAACAACAAAGTTAAAGGGCTTGTTTTAAAAATTTAATGATATAAACCTATTGTAATTTAACGCCTTAGATTGGACATTTTATAGTTGATATTATAAAACTAAATTCTATTAAGTGTTCTATTAGGACGATTAGACATTCTTGGCATCTAATAAAGACAATTTTGTTGTAGTGCTACAATAACAATAAATAAGGAAGTATATGGCTTTGGAGGGGCATTTTTGAAAAAAATAAATAAAAGCAAGAGAGACACTACTAAATAAAAGATTTTTGACTATGAACTTTTCCTTGGAAAATCTGTCGCTAAATGGTGAGTCGTCACAAATGTTGGTGGGTGATTTAAATCTGTGACAGATTACCCAAGGTTCCTGGGAATTCATTGATATTTTCTTAAAAAACATCGGATTTTACCATACGATTGGTATTTTCTGGGTGATTCATCGATAAAAATTTCTCGGGGTGATTTTTGTAGGTAAAAGTCATTGTAGTGAGAACATTTGAAAAGACATTAAAGTTAAAGGATCTGTTTTGAAATTTTCATGAATTTTGTTCCGGACTTACTAGTCTACGTCCATATCCAATTTCTATTCTTTCATTTTCTTTCCTTCCCGAGACACTAGGCTACGCGGTTGACAATTTCCCACATTAATGCACCTCTTTATGTGGAGTTTAATAAATCACGCTTGATAGTGTCAACTGACGACCCTTGAGACGTATACTTTGATAAGATCGAGATTGTAAAGTGCTCTTATTGTATTATTTCTCTCTCTCTAAGAAATCGTATGAGATATTGAGTGTTCTTGATCTTCTACTCTTAAACTCATATTCAGAACTTGAGTCTTCGACTAATAATTGGTATCAGAGCAAATTCAGTGCATCAACATAAACAATCGTGAAGATTCGTGAAGATTTTTGAAGATTCTGAAGTTCTTTTGAAAATCTCTCAGAAAAGACATTGTGTTCTTGGGTCGACAAAAGGATCACCCTAAGATGATCATCTCATGGCTATTGAGAACGAATCAAATCAGATGGTTCTACTTTCTGACTTGCTCCTACGGAACCAAGATCGAAAAGATTGAAAACATCAGTCATTCACAACCATTGATGAATGATTTCTCGAAAAGTTAAAGATTAGTAATCTTTTTTAGAAATCGATTTTTTTTTTTGCAATTTGATATTTTTGTTTGAACTTGATACTCAAGTGATTCAATAATTATCATAGAATCAAACTAATTCAATTTATTTGAACAATAAGATTTATCAAAGAATTGGATCAATTTTAAATATTTTTGGTGTTCTTGAGAAAACGATATGTTCTTGAATTTTTTTTGGTGAAAATCTTGATTTGATGATATTTTGTTTGAATTTGTTCATCAAACGATTCCATTTCCATCATAAATCAAATCTGAATTGATTTCATTCCGTAATTTCAAGTTTGATTGAAGGATTTTGGATCAAATTGAAGTTTTTTGAAGTTTAAAATTTTTCAACAAGTTCTTGGAGTTTTTTGAAATTTTGATGATTTGATCCAGATCAGAAGTTAAAATCTTGATTAATTATGTTTATAATCGATACTTGATCTTTAGCGTATTGGTTATAAGCTAGACATGGCCTGATAAGTTATCTAAATACGTTAGTTTTATGATATGGCAGTTAGGGTGATTATGACAGTTAATAAGTTAGTTAACCGCCAACTTTGAAAAGGTGTCTCTTTGAGGAGTTGTATTGGTTCAGTCTTTATAAATAGTTGTGTAATTGTACTGTAATTATCATGATGTTTTAATTGATATCAGTATCTTATTGTGTATATGTGTTAGTTTTACAACAAAGTGGTATCAGAGCCACAAACGCATGGCTTCAAGTTCAGTGAATGGTCTGCAATCACAGACTCCACTGCCAAAACTAACTGGAAGAAATTACTTCCATTGGAGCATCCAAATGAAAGTCATGTTCGAGTCACAAGATCTTTGGAGTGTAATTGAGGAAGGGGTTATAGAACCAGAAACGCCTACAACCCTTTCTGCACAACAATCTAACCTACTTAAAGAAACAAAGAGAGAGGACAAGAAGGCCTTGTTCTTGATATATCAAGCAGTGGATGAGAGTATATTTGAAAGGATCTCAAATTCAGAATCCTCAAAAGAGGCATGGGAGATGTTGTACAAATCATACAGAGGGGAAGAAAAAGTGAAGGTTGTAAGATTAAAACCTTAAGGTGTGAGTTTGACAACTTAAAGATGAAGGAAACTGAGACTATTGAAGAATACTACACTAGAGTTATTGTTCTACTCAATCAGATGCGTCTTAATGGAGAAAACATCACTGACAGAAGGGTGGTTGAAAAGATACTCCGTAGTCTTACCAGAAAATTTGAATATGTAGTAGTGGCAATTGAGGAGTCCAAGGATTTATCTGATTTCTCTCTTGAAACTCTCCTTGGTACCCTTCAATCTCATGAACTACGAATGAGGCAGTTTGACCGTCCCAGCATGGAGCAGGATTTTCAAACACAGTCCACTTGGGGTGCAGGCACAAGTGATAAGACAAAGAACACAGAAGACCAAAATTCAGGGAATTACAAGGGCAAAGGAAGAGGTAAACCTTTCTCCCAAATAAAATGCTTTTATTATGATAAGCTTGGTTATACAATTAAATTTTGTAGAAAAAGGTTAGCAGAAGAAAACAAAACATCAAGTTTCATACATAAAGAAGAAAGTAACAATGATGATTCCATGTTTATGATGCTAAGTATCTAAGACAAACCTTTAAGTGATTTGTGTTATCTTGATAGTGGCTGCAGTAATCATATGACATGAAACAAGAATTTATTTCTAAGTCTAGAAGAAACTGAAAAGAAAGATGTTAGAACTGGGGATGATAAGAAACTCATTGTCTTAGGAAATGGAGAGATTGGAATTAAAATCAGAGATAAAACTAAGAATATTTCTAATGTTTTTTATGTCCATGGATTGAAACACAACTTACTAAGTGCTGGACAACTTGTCCTAAAAGTGTATGGTTTGCACTTTAAAAACAAAATTTGTGAAATAACAGATTCTAATAGTATGTTCATTGGAAAGATTAATATGACAAATAATAAAATGTTTCCCATTAAATTTGACACTAATGATCTTCTCTCCCTTTCCATGAGTACTAAGGATGTCTCTGTCCTCTGGCATAACATATTTGGTCATGTGAACTTAAACTCCCTCACTCTAATGCATAAGAATGATATGGTGGCTAGGTGTTCCACCAAACTCAGCTTGTCAAAAAATTTCCTAGAGTACTTGGCAATAGACCGATTTCCTTTCTTTAGATTTTGGAACTCTTCCTCAATTCGGTCTAAGGCTCGCTCATTGCAATACTTATCTAACACCTTCTTCAAGAAGGTTTTCCATGAGAGTTGAGCCAAAACTCCAGACCAAGAGTTGCACAGGTGAGGTTCCACCAGTTTAGTGCTTCACCCCTAAACATATGGGAGACGAATTTGACCCGTTGGGAGTTGTCGTATTCGCTCAACCTGAATGCCATTTCTATCTCCCGAATCCAGTTCATGCAGGAGTCTTGGTTGGTGGTTCCCAAGAGCTCGGGTAGTTTGTTGCATAGGAAGTTCTTGTAGAAACACCCCTTTTACTTCCTCCTTTCACCGACGACTACTATTCCTCAATGCTGTTATCATTCCCGACACCTGATCCATACAGAGCATTTTCAGCAACCGATTGATTTTTTATTGATAGAAGAACTTAAATCGATATGTTTCAAATACTTGAACGGTCGACTCCTTTTTTATTTTATTTTTTAATAACCCCAAGGACTCCTTTGGCATCCAGGGGTCAGAGAATGACCATAAAACCTTGTACGGGGGCGAGTGGTTTCTTGGTCCTCTGCCGGTACTTCCTATTGTGATAGCGGTTAGTGGAACATGCAAGATAAACTCTCTTTTTGTCCTATGAACTTTAAGGTGTATGAAGTTTCCTATTTAACACTCTAAACGATTCGTGAGACGACTGTTCATTGTTGCAGAAAATGCTCTAGTTTTCCATTCTCATATGAGGCCTTTTTCAGCAACCGATTGACTTTTTATTGATAGAAGAACTTAATTAAATCATTTTAAACCAACAGAAGTTGCTCTGTGGTTAGTTGGTTTTAATATGGTGTTTTGTTAATTTTTTTTTTGTTAGGAATAGGGGTGTAAGTGATGCGAGTCGAGCTGGAGTATCATTATACTCGACTCGAACTCGAAAGCAAATACTCGAGCTCGAACTCGACTCGAAAACTCGCGAGTAGTGAAAATCTAAACTCGAACTCGACTTGAAGGTCAATTCTCGAGCTCGAGCTCGAACTCGAACTCGTTTCAAGCTCGAACTAAGATCGAATGAAGCTCGAACTCGAACTCAAATCAAGCTCGAACTCGAACTTAAAATGATAACGAACATAAACAAAAATCTTAAAAGAACTAAAGATGAACCACTAACTAGGGTACACCATATAGAAAGAGCCATTTGGTTCAAGCCCTTAGACACAAGCCTTTAGGTTCAAGCCAATAAGCAAGTTAAATGGTATAAAATGGGAGGATAAAGACCTATATATACTTAGACCTTAATGGGTTTCGAGGTGAATCCCATACCACCAATTTGAGATGATGAAACTTACGATATTTTAAGATTTGAGGATTACTTAAACCTCATGGTCCCAAGTCATCATCATTGGTTTCTCTTTAATTTTTTACTATTATTTTTACTATTTGGTTGGTTTTGATTACAACCATGGTTATAGATTTCAAATCATTCACCCCTCTTTTAATACCTATCATCTTTTTCAAACTATTATATCACCACCAATGTGGAATGATGAAACTGAATCTTATTTTAAAATTTGAGGAATACTCAAACCTAATGGTCCAATGTCATCATCCTTGGTTTCTCTTTTAATTTTGCTTAATAAATTTTACCATTTGGTTAGTTTTGATCCAACCATAGTTATATATATTGATGTCGATATTGAATGGTATTGATATATTGATTTATTGGATATTGTAAAATGAGTCAACTTTATTTGCTATAAATAAATATTTTTATTTTTCTGCAAAAATAAGGTGGCTAAATTGAGTCAACTGTAGGAGTTAACACAAAAACATTCACTCCCCATTTCTTATACTCACTTTATACTTCAAAACTTACATCTTCTCACCAATGTGGGATGCTGCAAAAATAAGGTAAGCTAAATTGAGCTGACCACATGAATTAACACGGAAACATACTTCCTCTTTTTCTTATAGTCATTCTTACTTCAAAACTTTTATCTTTTCACCAATGTGGGATGATAAAACTCAACCATATTTCAATGTGTGTGGAATACTCAACTCTCATGATGCCAAGTCATTCTTGGTGGTTTCTCCTTAGGTTCTCTTTTTAAAATTTGCCTAATTATTTTTCACTGTTAGGTTAGTTTTGATCCAACAATGGTTATGTACATTGATGTCGATATTGATTGACATTGATATATTGATTGATTGTGTATTGTATAATGGGTCAACTTTATTTGTTTTATAAATATAGATTTTTTTTTGCAAAATTAAGGTAGGCTAAATTGAGTCAATCGTAGGAGTTGACACAAAAACATTCATCCATTCTTTTCTTATACTCACTTCATACTTCAAAACTTGTATCTTCTCACCAATGTAGGATGATGCAAAAATAAGGTAAGCTAAATTGATTTGACCACATGAATTAACACAAAAGCATTCATCATCTTTTCTTATAGCCATTCCTACTTCAAAACTTTTATATTTTCACCAATGTGGGATGATGAAACTCAACCACACAAAAACATTCATCCCTTCTTTTTTTATACTCATCTCATAATTCAAAGTTGCCTATTCTCACCAATGTGGGGTGATGCAAAAATAGGGTAAGCTAAATTAAGTCAACCACGTGAATCAAGACAAAAGCATCCATCCCTCATTTCTTATAGCCACTTCCTACTTCAAAACTTTCATGTTTTCATCAATGTGGGATGTTAAAACTCAACCACATTTCAATGTTTGTGGAATACTCTCATGATGCCAAGTCATTCTTGATGGTTTCTCCTTGGTTTCTCTTTTTATTTTGACCCAACCATGGTTATATATATTGATGTCGATATTGATTGATATTGATTTAGTATTGTAAAATGAGTCAACTTTATTTGTTATATATATATAGAGAGAGAGATAGATTTTTTGACAAAATAAGTTAGGCTGAATTGAGTCAACAATAGGAGTTGACACAAAAACATTCATCCCTCCTTTCTTATACAAACTTCATACTTCAAAACTTGTATCTTCCCACCAATGTGGGACGATGCAAAAATAAGGTAACCTAAATTGAGTTGACCACATGAATTAACACGAAAGAATACATCCTCTTTTTCTTATAGCCATTCATATTTCAAAACTTTTATATTTTCAACAATGTGGGATGATAAAACTCAATCACATTTCAATGTTTGCGGAATACTCAACTCTCATGATACCACCTCATTCACCTTGGTTGTTCCTTAATATATATATAAATAAAAGGGATGGTGAAAAGCAACCAACCCAAACTTGAGATGGTTAGCCAAAATTAGCCAACCACATGAGTACATATAGAGGGTCAACTAAAATAAGCTAACCCATGAGTTTTCACAAAGACTTTCCCTCCTTCTAATAACGACCCACATCATTCTTTCATTTTATCATCTCCTCACCAATGTGGGATAACCAAATTGCACCAAATTTCAAGATTTGATGAATACTCAAATGTCATTGTGCCACCTCATTCTTGGTGGTTTCTCCTTTAATATATATATATATATATATATAGAGAGAGAGAGAGAGAGAGAGGAATAATAAATTGTAACCTCTAAATGTGTGTAAACTTTGTAAACTTTGGATTTCAGATGTTTTCTTGATGAAATGGTTTTCATGAAATTGTTTATTTTGATAAAAGTGTTTCATATCATTCATTTATTGATGAAATTGTTTCATATATTTGTGTTTTTATGTAAAAACGAAAAAAATTCATCAAACATGAAACAATTTCATAGGAATGAAAAAAAATATATGAAACTACCAAAAAAAACACAAATATATGAAATATTTGATCAAGAAATGAATGATATGAAACAATTTCATCAAAATAAATAATTCATGAAAAAATTTCATTAAGAAAACCTATGAAATCCAAAGTTTACACGGAAAAAAGTTTACAAAATAGTGAGTCTCTATATCTCTCTCTCTCTCTATATATATATATATATATATATATATATATATATATATATATATATATATATATATATATATATAAGGGATGGTGAAAAGCAACCGACCCAAACTTGAGATGGTTAGCCAAAAAAGCCAACCACATGAGTACATATAGAGGGTCAACTAAAATAAGCTAACCCATGAGTTTTTCCAAAAAATTTCCTTCATCCTAATAAATACTCACATCATTCTTTCATTCTATCATCTCCTCACTAATGTGGGATAACCAAAACACACCATATTTCAAGATTTGATGAATACTCAAACCACATTATGTCACCTCATTCTTGGTGATTTTCTCTTTATATATATATATATATTGATTTAAAATATATTAATGACATGTTTAGTATTGTAATCTCTAAAATTCATCTTGGTTGTTCCTTTAATATATATAAATAAAAGGGATGGTGAAAAGCAACCACCCAAACTTGAGATGGTTAGCCAAAATTAGCCAACCACATGAGTACATATAGAGGGTCAACTAAAATAAGATAACCCATGAGTTTTCACAAAGACTTTCCCTCTTCCTAATAAATACCCATATCATTCTTTCATTCTATCATCTCCTTACCAATGTGGGATAACCAAAACGCATCATATTTCAAGATTTGATGAATACTCAAACCACATTATGTCACATCATTCATTGGTGGTTATATATATATATATATATATATATATATATATATATATATATATATATATATATATATATATATATATATAATAGGAATGGTGAAAAACAACCAACCCAAACTTGAGATGGTTAGCCAAAATTAGCCAATCACATAAGTATATATAGAGGGTCAACTAAAATAATATATATATAATAGGAATGGTGAAAAACAACCAACCCAAACTTGAGATGGTTAACCAAAATTAGCCAATCACATAAGTACATATAGAGGGTCAACTAAAATAAGCTAACCCATGAGTTTTCACAAAGACTTTCCCCCCTCCTAATAAATACTCACATTATTCTTTCATTCTATTATCTCCTCACCAATGTGGGATAACCAAAACACACCATATTTCAAGATATGATGAATACTCAAACCACATTATGCCACCTCATTTATTGGTGGTTTTCTCTTTTAATATATATATTGATTGTTTTTTTATTTTATTTAGATAATTATAATATACTAAAATAATAATTTATTTTCATTATATGTTATAAATTATAATATAAAGTTAATTATATATAAAATATATTTGAGTATCTCACGAGCTTATCAAGTCGAGTATCAGATGGCTCGATTCGACTCGTTAGTATATCGAGTCGAGCTCGAGTTCGAGTCGAGCCTATTCGAGTCGAGTGTTGACCGAGTTTTGACCGAGTCGATCTCGAGTAGCTCACGAGTTGTCTCGTCTCATTTACACTCCTAGTTAGGAATATGAACGAAAGTTTGATTCATGACTTAGATCTAATTGGTTGATGACTATGGTCCTAACTTGAAAAGAGTTAGGGACATAGGGCGAAAAAATATTTTTTTATCAATATGCTTCTTTTACAATATTTCTATCCTACGAAAGTAGGTGCAACTTTTCCACTTCAATAAAGGGTTAAAGTATTTTACACAACAAATACTCAGCATAATTAAATCCAAGACCGACATTACCCGATTTTTGTTAGCTTTCATTTTTCTGGTCTCATCATTCTTTTTAATCTATTTTATAAAAAAAATTGATAATTTCCCATAGCTAGGCCATAGTCCATAACAAGTTTGTATTTAGTCCATCATATCCATGTGATCGACCCGTATGCTACACTTCGTGTATACTTGCAGTTATAAGTTTAAAACTTATCACATCAATTGTTGGGTTTATTGTGCACTTGGATTTTTACTCGTTTCGGGACCTTAGAAATCATTGGTGAGCTTCTCGTATTGCGGATAACAATAATCTATATGTTACACAATAATTCTCTAACGTAGACAAATTAACCCACACGATATATATATATAAATATAGATAAAAATGATGGAAACGTTAGTATCTATAAATATATATAGCAAGATATATATAAGCGTATATATCGACGATATATATATATATATATATATATATATATATATATAGTGCAAGATCACAACCAAATAACACAAGGATATAACGTGGTTCCACTATCGTTGTGATAGTGTACGTCCACCAAAGAGAGAGAGTAAGAGTTTATTACCAACCGGGAGAGATTACAACGTGTTATCGAGATTTTCCCGATCAACTAATCAGCTACAAATATCTTCCTCTATATATATAAAACCGTGTGTATATATATATGAACCAACCGAGAGGAAGAACAAATGAGGAAGAACATGGAGAAGTCAAAGATGACTTCTTCAAACAAGTAGTATGTTGGTGTGTTGGTGTCACAAATTTCCTCTTGCATGCATGGGATATATATAGTGAGTCAAGACTTAGCAATGAAGCAAAGAAGATGGCAAGACTTAGGGAGGTGGGTTGATGATGATAGTTGGCATCCATACATCTTCTACTTGGTGGCTAGGTTAAGGGTAGTTTGGTAATTTGATACCAAACTTAAGAACTAAGCAAAAGGGCACTTTGGTCATTTCCTTGATAATAAAAAACGTGCAACATCAAATAATATGTTATCATATTATAACACTCCACCATGATGCACGTGATCCTCGATAGCAAACGAATCCCAATATGAGCAAATAGCTGATAGAGATTGACACGAGGTAACAAGTGCATTTTGTCCGTGACGAGCTTCGGCTCGGCCATCACCCGTCAAAGCCAAAAGCAAATCCTCAAGTGTGCAATCTCAACGAAACAAACGAGTTCAACAACTCCAAGAACACGTTCCAAGTAATAACTCCCCAAAGATGTCATTTTGTCACCTGTGGTAATACCTTCTCTCTCTCGCAAAGTGCCCAACGACACTAACACAAACGGAGCTGGATCAAGTTTTAGCAATGCCCAAACTTAGCTGGCGGTAGCGACTTAGTGAACATATTAGCAGCATTGTCGTCTGTCAGGACTTTCTTCAAATAGACGACATTCGCTTCATGTAATCTAACAAGATATGCATCACGCACATTTATGTGCTTTATCCGGGAGCTGAAAGCCAAATTAGTTGCCAAATGGATGGCACTCTGATTATCACAGAGAATGCGTATGGAAGTTTGCTCGAAGCCCAGGTCATTTATCAGTTCTTTCAAATAGACCACTGCCTTTGCAGATTCAACCGCCGCAACAAGTTCAGCTTGGTCGACAATGCAACAATAGACTTGTTAGTCCCAGATGGCTTAACAAGTATTGTAGAAGGGGGGGTTGAATACAATACACAAAAATTTCACAATTTTAATTCTTATATTTGAAAAACTTTCAAAAGAATTACACACAGAAAACTTAAGATTGTTGCGGAAAAGAACAGATAAACTATTCTAACAATCTTACACAAAGTATACAACAAAACAACTAAGAACACTAAGAGCAAAGCTATTGAGTTTTAAGGCTTAAAAGAAGGTTTCTTGCACTGAGAGAATTTCTTGAAAGCGTAAGTATTTGCAAGAAGAGCACTTCTCCTTTTATAGTGCCCAGGAGTGCCCAAGCATTAAATGCTTGGGACACTTGTCATCTTCACATATGCTGATAATGTTGACTTCAGGAGAACTGTGAAGTCCTTGTCACTTTTCACTAGGTGCAGACAGAGTAGCTTGAGCAGATAATAGGGACCTTAGCTGAAGGTAGATAAAAAGACAAACTGTCACTTTTCTCTGCTGGAGGATATTGTCCCATAATAAATGATCTTCTGTCTTGAGCCTTTAGCACCGAAGTGGTTTCCACCGAGATTGAGAAATCTTCGGTGGAAAGAAGACTAGTCCACCGAAATTGCAAGCATGTTTCGGTGGTAACTAGTCCACCGAAATTGCGAGCATGTTTCGGTGGTGAGAGGACCACCGAAGTTACATATATATTTCGGTGGTGAGAGGGCCACCGAAGTTACATGTATATTTCGGTGGTGAGAGGAGCACCGAAAGGGTCATCGGTGGGAGAAGGGGACCACCGAATTTGTCCATGTACTTCGGTGGAAGAGGCCACCGAAATTGTCTTATAAATTCGGTGGAGAGAAGGCCACCGAAATGTCAAGGAATTTCGGTGGTGATGACTTGTTTGAATGTTGCCGAGATTCTTCTATTTTCCACAAGTAGAGAGTCTTCAAGCTTGGTTTCGGTTGATCTTCGACTTCACCGAATATTTGATATCTTGTACAAGTCATTCAAAGAACTGAACTAAAATATTCTAAGTAGGAGTTTTAGGGAAAACATCGGTGAGTCAATTTCAAATCCTTGGTGACCCAACAATCTCCCCCTATTTGAATTTGAGCTCCTTATCTTAGAATATTCAAGAGTAAACAAAAGTAAGTGCGTTTTTGACCCTTTTTACTCTTTTGGGTTCTTTTCACATAGACCATTCTTTTTGATCTTTTTGACCTTTTTCTTTTGTATGTGTATGTATACTATGTACAGTATTTACAGGGAACAAAAAATGAAGTATGTACGGAAATAAAATTCAAATAGAGATACTTGTATTAAGATAAGTTCTCGTACAATTTTTACAAAAAGAGAAATTAACTTTTACAAGTACTAACTGGAGAGAACTTACTTCTTTGAGGTTTTGCGGCGCTTGATTTCATCCAGTAAGTTTCTATAGAACGGTTGAGCTTCGGGGATGTTTGGAAAGAGGTTGTGAATGCCTTCCAGAAATATGGTATCGGCTATGGACATCTGGGCAAATCTGAAGAATGCCCGACGACCGAGACCGTCGTTGAAGAATAATCCTGGTATTGGTGAGAGGCTCAAGGTTGTGGTAGGATAGGGAACAGAGGTGGGAATGGTAAGGTTAAGATTGCTTACATTTGGGATTTTACCTTCTCTTGCCATTTCCTTGAAGACTGAGTCAGGAGGATTTTTGACTTTGGGGAGGATGATCTTCTCTTTCAGAGACAGCAGTTTGGCTCTTTCTTCGGTGGAGAGAATGATGTTATGTTTTCTTTTGATCTCCTTCATCTTATTCATTAGACCATCAATGTATTTTACAAAGATGTCTTTCCTTGGATTTGGACTCTTGACGAGGTGTTGAGTGATTTCATACCATTCCGAGAGACCGAAGAGTTGGAGATGGCTTTCTTTCACACTCTTCATAGAACCATCATCCCAGCTAATAATTAATCTGATGTCTTGAGGATTTGCTTTGGAGGTGGCAATCTTTACTGAAGAAATTTGTGACCTATAGCTCCGGTGGTGCATGGTCTTTTTGTACCAATTAATTTCTTCATTCTTTTGTTGTTCCAAGGCACTGAGCACCGATCTCTGTGTTTGGATGGCATCGGTGGACTTGACTTTTGAAGCTTCTTCTGTGGCAGCTTTGAGAGAAAGATCTCTGGATTTGTCTAAGTCGATTTGAGCTATTCTTGCTTCCTCAATTTCTTGAGCAGAGAGGCCAAGTTCGGTGGTGATTGGTTGAGAAGCAGGCTTGAGTTTGAGAGTTTCAGCGTCCTTCGGTCGAGCCCCATATTTTGTCAGATCCTTTTTCTTCTTTGCTTCTCTGGCCAATTCTTCGGCCGAAAGAATTCTCTTCCCTTTGTCTTCGGGAGCATTGCTGGACTGCTCCCCCTCAACTGATGCATTAAGGTCAAGAGCTTCGGTGGAGCCAGTATTGGTCGGTGAGAGTGAGACATGTTTCGGTGGAGAAGAGGGTTTCGGTGGAGAGAAAGGTTTCGGTGATGAGGATGGTTTCGGTGGTGAGGATGGTTTCGGTGGTGAGGATGGTTTCGGTGGTGAGGGTGGTTTCGGTGGTGAGGATGGTTTCGGTGGTGAGGGTTTCGGTGGAGGCTGGTTACTGGAAATTTTCTTTATGGATGGAAGTTTCGGTGGAGCCGTGGTTTTCTCCCCCTCAGGAACAGCCGGCAACTTGAAACCTAACTCATAGAAGGCCTTATCAAACTTGGAGTGTAGGAAGGCTAGACTCGTTTCGGTGGTATGGGGAACCAAAGCAAAATCACCGAGATCCATTTCCCACTGGGAACGTTCAGGACTGGGTGAGTCAGTGGAAGGTTTGGAGAGGGACTCCACTGTGGTAGAAAGGGCAGATAATTTTTCTTGAACGGGCCGTAGGGCTTCGGTGATGGCATCAAGAAGAAGATGCGGTAGCTGAGTCTCGAGGGTAGAGATGCGGGAATTGGCTTGGGAGATTAAGGTGATGGTAGATTTAAGAAAGGTAGAGGTGCGGTCAATGGGCGGGGAAGTGTGGCCACCGATTTCGGGAAACTGGAAGAGTAGTCGGTGGGGGTCAGGCTCGGGAATGGGAATATGGAGGTAAGGCACCAAGTTGTCGGGTTGTAGCAATCGGGGGGGAGCAGATGATCGGGGGGGAGCAGGGGATCGGGGGGGTGATTGTTGCGAGGACGAGGGAGACTCGGTGTGATGTTCTTCGGTGGACGGGATGGTTTGGGGAGAACCAGTGTCCGCTAAAAGAAAATCAAAGAAATCAAAGGGTGCAATTGGGGGGGAACCCTTAGAGGGTTGTGCAATGTCTTCGATCGAAAACTGATCGGGTGTAAAGCTGTGTAGTGTGAAGTCAGAACCCTCGAGCGGAGAGATCTCGAGGTCATCCCCACCACCCAAGGAGTCGAGTGGGGAGGTATGCGGGGGGTTCTCCTGAAATGTAACTGAGGCCTTTCGAGAGGCAACAGAGGGGACGGTGGGGTGTGTAGCGGGTACCCTTGGCCCGGAGGGATGAAGTTCAACAACCGGCGATTTTGGAGAATCGACGGTTGGATGAGTCGGTTGGGCCGATGGTTTCCGAGACCTCTTTGGAAGAGATCCCGAAGGGGAGGGTGAGTGCCTCCGCTTGTGAGAAGGGGTGTGAACCGGGGAAGTCTCCGAGGGATCTCTCGGTGACGTGGTTCGAGAAGCGGGAGCGGAGGTGCCGGTGGCCTTCTGTCGTTTCTTTTGAGTGCCACCCGACGTCACTCGGGACCGGGGAGAAGGGACCACAACAGCTGGAGTGACCTCGGGAATTTCCAAGTGGCGAAACCCGGGAATTTCCGCGTCACCCCAACGAAGTTCGGGAGATAGAGCGAAGGAAATCATACCTGGGCGTAATGGGCGATCGGTGGCGAGCGGCTTGACGTTGAGGGTTTTGGTGCCCACAACGGGAGATGACCATTCATACGAGAACCGGGGCGAGGAAGAGCGGCGATCGGTCTCCAAAGCTTTGGAAAGCTTGTGTTGTAGAATCATGGAGATGAAGCGGGGAAAAGCAACATAACACTTCTTGGGAGTTTTGATGACCTCGACAAGTTCTGAGAAGAAATATTGGGCGAAGTCAACTTTCCTTTGGAAGATGAGGGCATGAGCGAGTTTGTTTACGTGTGAGGGCGATTGGTCATGTCCACTTGTTTTGCGTGAGAGGCAATGGATAACGTGAGCGAAGAAGAAATTCCAAATGCCTCCCATTTTGCTGCGAAGAAGAGTACCGGGGCCTTTGGAGCTTTTGGAGGAGTCGTCGAGCACATAACCGGTGGTAAGAACAATGTCTTCATGGATGGTATCCAAATACATGTCTTCATAGTCGGGAAAGGCATCGATCTTGAGAGCTAGACGAACATCATCGACCCCAAAAGTGAGGTCGTGATCACCTTCGGCATTGGTGAAGATGGAGGCGTGAATGGCCTCATTGGAGGGATCGTACACGGAGGATAGCCAGAATTGACTAATGAGCATTTTGCTCATCCTGGGGTTGCATGAGAAGGCATGAAGAAGAGGAGAGCGAGACAGAAATTTAGCGATAGTAGAGAACTCGGGATGAGCGGGATCGGATTCAAGGCGGGCAACGTGATTGCATTGGTTGAAGCGGAGGTCTTCAAAACGTGTAGGAATTTGATATCGAGAGGATGCCATGAGAGAGATATGTTTGGAGTGGAGAGTGTTGCAGGTTTGAATTGTGAGGAGTGGGGAAGAAATGAAGGGGGTATGTGTATATATAGGGAAATGAAAAGGCACGGTGATGATGATTTTTGTATGGGAAGAGGGGACATGCGGCTCTTGAGGTGAAAGAGTTATTGGAAATCGGGACAAGGAGCGGCGGATAGGCGAAGGGTCTGACGCAAAAGCAATTGAGTGGTCACAAGTGGGCTTTGGGAACCGTGTGAATCGGTGTAGGCTCGGTGATGCTTCGGTGGAGGAATCGGTGTTCGCTCGGTGGACGATCGGTGGGACTTCGGTGGGACTTCGGTGGAACTTCGGTGGAAGAAAGGTTTCACCGATTTGGATAGTACCACCGAAATGGGGCTTCGGTGATAGAAAGGTTCACCGAATTTGGATAGTACCACCGAAATGAGATGATCACCGATTTGAGATTTCGGTGGTGGACAGTTTTCACCGATTTGAGATGACCACCGATTTGAGATTTCGGTGGTGGACAGTTTTCACCGATTTGGGATGACCACCGATTTGAGACTTCGGTGGTGGACAAGTTTCACCGATTTGAGATGACCACCGAAATGAGATTTCGGTGGTGGACAGATTTCCACCGATTCTGGAAATATTCACCGAAACGTGCTTCGGTGGTAGGCACGCTTCACCGATACTCGAGATTATTACCGAAATGAAAAGAGATAGAAAAGATTTGACACATAGGTTGTCCACCGATGAGAGATCGGTGGAAAGAGAGAAGTAGATACGAAGGTGTCCACCGATGTGAGATCGGTGAAGCATGAACACATATTTATTCTTGGAAATTGCACATCCCAAGTTCACTGATGAGAAAGTTGAACCTGGTTTCATCAAGAGGTTTGGTGAAAATATCGGCAAGCTGCAAATCGGTGGGAATGAAGTGTAGTTCAATGTCACCTTTGGAAATGTGATCTCTTATGAAGTGATATCTGATATCGATGTGTTTAGATCTAGAATGAAGAACAGGATTATTTGCTATAGCTATAGCACTGGAATTATCACACAGAATTGGGACTTTAGAAAAGAATTGATTATAGTCCCTTAGTTGGTTTCTCATCCATAGAATCTGAGCACAGCAGCTCCCGGCAGCTACATATTCAGCCTCAGCAGTAGAGGTGGATACAGAGTTTTGTTTCTTGCTGGACCAACTTACTAATTTTCCCCCAAGGAGCTGACAGCTTCCTGTAGTACTCTTTCTATCAATCTGGGAACCTGCAAAGTCTGAATCTGAATAGCCAATTAGTTCAAAACTTGAGTCTTTGGGATACCAAAGACCCAAGTGCAGTGTGCCCTTAAGATACCGAAAAATTCGTTTTACAGCCTTTAAATGTGATACTTTAGGATTGGCCTGATAACGAGCACATAGACAGGTAGCAAACATAATATCCGGTCTGCTAGCAGTTAGGTAAAGAAGAGAGCCTATCATACCTCGGTAAAGAGTAACATCCACAGATTCACCTTTTAGATCGGCACACAATTTCAAGGGAGGTGCCATGGGAGTTTTCATAGGAGAGCTGTCTAGAAAGTTAAATTTCTTCAGAAGGTCCCGAATATATTTGCTTTGATTTATAAAAATTCCTTCTGAAGATTGTTTGACTTGAAGGCCCAAGAAAAATGTAAGCTCTCCCATCATGCTCATCTCATATTCACTCATCATGAGAGAGGCAAACTCATCACATAGGCATTCATCAGTGGCACCAAAGATGATGTCATCAACATAGATTTGAACAAGAATTATATTACCTGAGGTTTCTTTGATGAAGAGAGTATTGTCAATTTTACCTCTGGAATATCCATGCTTGAGAAGAAAGTTGGCAAGAGTGTCATACCAAGCACGTGGAGCTTGCTTGAGACCATACAAAGCTTTGTCAAGTCTGTACACAAAGTTTGGATGAGCTGGGTCTTCAAAGCCAGGAGGTTGTTTCACGTAGACTTCTTCTGTAAGTTCCCCATTGAGAAAGGCACTTTTAACATCCATTTGAAAAACCCTAAAATTTCGGTAGGCAGCATGAGCCAGAAAGATCCTTATAGCTTCAAGTCTTGCAACAGGGGCAAATGTTTCATCATAGTCAATGCCTTCTTCCTGTCTGTATCCTTGAGCTACCAATCGGGCCTTGTTCCTGATCACAGTACCATCTTCATCCATTTTGTTCCTGAATACCCACTTGGTTCCAATGATTGTCTTGTTTCTGGGTTTGGGAACCAATCTCCAAACTTTATTTCTCTGGAACTGAGAAAGTTCTTCTTGCATGGCAGTGATCCAACAAGGATCTGATAGAGCTTCATCCACTTTCTTGGGTTCAGAGAGAGAGAGGAAATTCACGTAGAGACAGATATTTCCAACTCCTCTGCGGGTTTGGACACCTGCTTGTTGATCACCAATAATTTGATCTATGGGGTGATCTTTGGTCCATTTTAGAGCAGGGGGTAAAGGTGATGGGGTATAAGGAGTAGAGTGAAATGGAGTAGTAGGATCAGAGGTTTGGTGTAAAGTGGGATTTTCGGTAGTGGGACCCATGAGATTTTCGGTGGGATTAGGGATGGAAGAAGGGCTTTGGAGTAGATTTTCGGTGGAAATGGGGAGCTTGGTGTGAGAGATGGGTTGATCAATTTCGGTGGGAGAGAGTGATCCAGCTGGGTTTTTTGAGATGGAAGGATTTGAGGGAAAAGAGGAGATATCGGTGGAAGTGACTAAGGGAGTATCACCAATACATGATGAAATCCATCTGTGTAAATCATCCTCATCACTTGAGAGTGAGGAACATCTGAGATCATCAAACTTGACATGGATGGACTCATCAATGCTTTTTCTTCTGAGATTGTACACCCTATAAGCTTTGGAGGATAAGGAGTATCCAACAAATATTCCCTCATCTGCCTTGGGATCGAACTTCCCAAGATTTTCACGATCATTAAGAATAAAGCAGATACACCCAAAGACATGAAGAAAGCCAATATTTGGTTTTCTACCATGAAAAACTTCATACGGGGTTTTATCATGTCTTTTGGATATTACTGACCTGTTTTGAGTGAAGCAGGCAGTATTCACAGCTTCGGCCCAAAAATAGGTGGGAAGATTTGATTCGCTCAGCATGGATCTAGCGGCCTCACACAGTGTTCTGTTTTTCCTTTCCACCACTCCATTTTGCTGAGGAGTACGAACAGCGGAGAAGTTCTGAGAGATCCCTTTTTCGGTGAAGAAGTCTTCGAGAGCACTATTTCTGAATTCAGTGCCATTGTCACTTCTTACCGAGCGGACAAGCTGGCCATTGAGAACTTCATTTTTCTTGACAAAGTTGATGATTTCTTCAGTAGCATCACTTTTGTACCTGAGAAAGAACACCCAAGTATATCTGGTAAATTCATCAACAATAACAAGAATATACCTTTTGCCTCCAAGACTTGGAGTGCTGACTGGTCCACATAGATCCATGTGCAGCAATTGAAGAGGAAGAGTGATGGAAGAGCATTGCTTCGTCTTGAAGGATGTTTTGGTGAGCTTTCCCTTTTCACATGCATCACACAGCTTCTCTTTGACAAAGTTCAACTTTGGCATGCCTGTCACCAGCTCTTTGTTGGAAATTTTATGCAAGGTCTTGAAGTTTAGATGAGAAAGACGTTTGTGCCACAACCAGTTTCTTTTGGATGCATCATTTGACACAAAGCAGACATTTGGAGAAGAGTTGGATTGCCCCATATCTATGACGTAGACATTTTCCATCCGTCTTCCCGATAATACCACATTGAAATGTTTGTCTACCACGGAGCAGACACAAAGTTCAAAGATAACTTTGTATCCAAGATCACACAGTTGGCTAATGCTGAGAAGGTTATGCATGAGGCCGTCCACAAAAGCCACTTTGTTGAAAGTTACAGATCCGTTAGAGAGGGTCCCGTATCCTTTGGTGTAAGCCTTAGAATTATCACCAAAGGTTACAGATGGACCCTTTCCCGGCACATAGTTGATGAGAAGAGACTTGTTTCCCGTCATATGGCGTGAGCACCCGCTGTCTAAATACCAAATTTGATGGTGCTCAAAAGCCTGCATGCAAACACATATTAGTTCTTTGGTACCCATTTTGTAATGGGTCCTTTGGGGTTAGAAGAGCTTGATTCCTTAAGCTTGGATCTATCAATCCTATCCTTGGGACAGTCCTTAGCCATATGAAAAGTGTCACCACAGTTATAGCATTTTCTATAGATAAAAACCTTTTTAGCATTTTTCATGTTTTGGCTTTTATCATTTGTTCTTATAACCTTGTTAGAGGAGAACAGAGCAGGGGGCTTGGACCCAAGGATTCCTTTGGATAAATCTTTGGGAGTTGATTTTCTCAAAAGCACAGATCTAGGTACATAGGTGTTGTAAAGGGGAATGTTTGGGGTAGAACTTTTGGGATGAGAGTTTGCCATGCAGTTGACTATCGATTTTCCTTTGTCAGCACAGGAAATCCTTTTTGAATGAACAGGAGTTTCCCTTTTGGGGATCTTTGAGGGCTTAGGTTCGGTGTAGGTGTCTATGTGAATAGATTTCAACACTTCATGAAGAGGGATTGGAGGGTCATAGATTGTGGGATCGGTGGGCACAAAGGAGATGAGATCGGTGGGTTTAGATCTTTTGGAAGGATTAGCTTTTGCAGAGTTTGAGGAGGAGGCTTCATCCATGACTGAAAGTTTGAGCTGATCATGGATGGGTTTGGAAACGTCATTTGAATCTTGCTTCTCAGTAATTTGCAATGAGGAGTCTTTGGCCTTTAAGGATATCCCATATTTTAAGGCTTCACACAGATCTAACGAGTTCAAAGAGATGGAATCACAAGAGCTGGAATCAGAGAGATTATCACAAGCATTGGTGGGGGGAACACGAGCAAAAGTGGACTTACAAACATCAGTTTTTCCAAATCCTAGACCGAACTTGTTTGTACTACAGATTTGACTTTGAAAGATTTGTTCAAGATTTTTGGAAGAGCTTGACCATTTTTTAATGACTTCTTGTTCCCTTTTTAGTTTCTTAAAGAGAGAGTTCTTTTCTTTTGAGATCAGATGATTTATTGTTTTCAAGTCCTCAAGCTCAATTTTTATTTCCTCAAACCTTTTAAGCTTAGACATGCAAATTTCAAGTTCAGCTTTGAGCTCTTTTACTTGAACAGATTTTCTATTCTTACTGTCTTTAACAGAATAAAAGTCTTGAGTTAAAGATTCATAAGCATTGATCTTTTCAATATCAGACATATTATTGAAGGGATGTACCTGAGCGTAGGCTGTGGAGCACCCAGTTGCCACTAGAGCCATAGGTGAAGTGGCACTTTCGGAAACTTCCATTTCTTCTGAGATGGCCACAAAGCATCTATTCTGAGAATCACTGTCGGAGGTGTCTTCGTCGTCCCAATCGTGGGTTTCTGCCATGAGACCCTTCCCTTTTCTCTCTAGACCCTCACTCCTTTCCTTCTCTTTCTTGTACTTGGCCTTATATTTCTCGGCACGCTCCTGATGATTTAAGAAGGATGGTGGGGACTCCTTTTTGGGAAAGGTTGATTTGAAAGGCATGTGTTTGGATTTTTCCCTTTTTGAAGAGGGATTGTCAGAAGAAGTAAATTTGGACTTGGAGATACGCTTGCTTCTACACTCAGATGCAAAATGTCCTTTCTTGCCACAGTTGTAGCATTCCTCATTGGACTTGTCAGAAGAGGTTTTGAAAGATGAAGTTTTTCTAAGACTTCGAGATTTGTTGAAGGGACGAAACTTGTGTTTAGAACCGGCCATCATTGCCATCTCATCCGACAACTGTTCAACCATGATATCCTCACCTTCATCATCAGCATCACTAAGATATGCTTCCGTTTGGTGGGTTACATTTGTTTGGCTGTCATTGTCAGAGTCAGATGAAGGATAGGTGATTCTAGGAAGATTTTGAGAATTCTTGGAACTTTCACTAACAAGAGCTATGGAGGAGCTCTTTATTTCCTTGATGAAAGATTTCCGTTGAAGCTTGGTTTGCTCAAAGTTGAAAAGAGTACCATATAGTACGGTTAAGGGCATGAACTCAAGGTCCTTGGTAGTTTTGATGCAAGTACATATATTTTCCCAAAAATCTGGGAGACAATCCATGAACTTGCACAAGACTTCCTCATTATCATAGACTCTGCCCAACAACTTAAGATCATTTAAAAGAGAGTTGAAGCGGTTATAGAAACTAGGAAGAGAATCTCCTTTTTCAAAAGAAAAAAGTTCATACTTTCTGATAAGACCAATCTTTTTGCATTTCTTGACTTCCTCTGTACCTTCGTACAGAACACATAGAGTGGTCCACATTTCTTTGGCAGTTTCAAAGTTCACCAAAGAGTGGTAGACCTCATCAGGAAGAGAGAGAGCAATAATAGCTCTTACCTTGGAGTCAAGAGTAACTAAACGTTTCTCCTCATCAGTATACTTTTTAGGATTTTTGAGAATATACCGACCAGTAGCACTGGATTTTTCCTCATCAGAATCACTTGAGATTTCCTTTTCAAAGGCCTCTTTGCCTGGCCTCTGCGTGTCATAGCGAGCCCAAACTCTGGGGATAATGGGTCCCTCGTTGAGAATGGTTGGATATCTAGTATCCACTCCTTCCATGAATAGCATCATGCGGCTTTTCCACAAAGAGAAGTTGTTGGGATTGAACTTAGGAGGTTTTGAAATAGAGCCGTTTTCAGAGAAGTTGTTTTGAAAAGAGTTTTCAACAGTAGAAGAAGAAGAGGCAGCCATCGCAGATCAAGTTTATGGAATTAAACTTTCTGCTCTGATACCACTTGTTAGTCCCAGATGGCTTAACAAGTATTGTAGAAGGGGGGGTTGAATACAATACACAAAAATTTCACAATTTTAATTCTTATATTTGAAAAACTTTCAAAAGAATTACACACAGAAAACTTAAGATTGTTGCGGAAAAGAACAGATAAACTATTCTAACAATCTTACACAAAGTATACAACAAAACAACTAAGAACACTAAGAGCAAAGCTATTGAGTTTTAAGGCTTAAAAGAAGGTTTCTTGCACTGAGAGAATTTCTTGAAAGCGTAAGTATTTGCAAGAAGAGCACTTCTCCTTTTATAGTGCCCAGGAGTGCCCAAGCATTAAATGCTTGGGACACTTGTCATCTTCACATATGCTGATAATGTTGACTTCAGGAGAACTGTGAAGTCCTTGTCACTTTTCACTAGGTGCAGACAGAGTAGCTTGAGCAGATAATAGGGACCTTAGCTGAAGGTAGATAAAAAGACAAACTGTCACTTTTCTCTGCTGGAGGATATTGTCCCATAATAAATGATCTTCTGTCTTGAGCCTTTAGCACCGAAGTGGTTTCCACCGAGATTGAGAAATCTTCGGTGGAAAGAAGACTAGTCCACCGAAATTGCAAGCATGTTTCGGTGGTAACTAGTCCACCGAAATTGCGAGCATGTTTCGGTGGTGAGAGGACCACCGAAGTTACATATATATTTCGGTGGTGAGAGGGCCACCGAAGTTACATGTATATTTCGGTGGTGAGAGGAGCACCGAAAGGGTCATCGGTGGGAGAAGGGGACCACCGAATTTGTCCATGTACTTCGGTGGAAGAGGCCACCGAAATTGTCTTATAAATTCGGTGGAGAGAAGGCCACCGAAATGTCAAGGAATTTCGGTGGTGATGACTTGTTTGAATGTTGCCGAGATTCTTCTATTTTCCACAAGTAGAGAGTCTTCAAGCTTGGTTTCGGTTGATCTTCGACTTCACCGAATATTTGATATCTTGTACAAGTCATTCAAAGAACTGAACTAAAATATTCTAAGTAGGAGTTTTAGGGAAAACATCGGTGAGTCAATTTCAAATCCTTGGTGACCCAACAAGACTAACAGCTGTTCCACCCAAGGTAAATACATAACCGGATGTAGATCTCCAATCAACTCGATCACTTGCATAGTCAGAATCACAATATCCAACAATTTCACAGTTATTGTGCAAGCCAAATATAAGACCATGCATCTCGGTTCCCTTCAAATATCGGAATGCCGTTTTAACGGCTGCCCAATGTGAACGACCCGGATTCGCGAGAAACTGACTCACCACTCCGACACAATGTGCGAGATCGGGGCGGGTACACACCATGGCATACATGAGACTCCCGACTGCACTAGCATATGGAACCTTTGACATTTCGGCCTTTTCTTTGTCGTCCTTCGGACAATCTTCACTCGTAATCTTGATGTGCTTCGGTAGCGGAGTGCTAGACGTCTTGGCACCATCAAGATTGAACCGCTTCAGAATTTTCTGAATATACGCTCGTTGTGTCAACCTGAGTGTCCAGGACTTTCTGTCCCGCACGATTTCCATGCCCATAATCTTCTGCGCCGCGCCAAGATCTTTCATTTCGAATTATGACTTCAACTTATCTTTTAGATGTTCGATCTCTGACCGGTCCTAGCAGGAAATAAGCATGTCATCTACATAAAGAAGTAAGTAAGTGAAAATACCACCGTTTTGTCTATGATAGACACAAGCATCATTTTCACTGCGCTCAAATCCCAAAGTGAGCATAAACGAATCAAACTTCTTATACCACTGATGAGGCGATTGTTTAAGTCCATAGAGGGACTTCTGGAGCTTACATACGTATTCTGGTTTGCTGTCGGAAACGAAACCATCGGGTTGCTTCATATAGATAGTTTCCTCCAAGTCTCCGTGTAGGAAGGAGGTCTTCACATCTAGCTGTTCTAGCTCCAAATCGTGAATAGCCACGATCTCTAAAAGAACACGAATAGATGTATGTCTAACAACGGGAGAAAAAATATCGTCATACTCGATACCTTTTCGTTGTGCAAAGCCTTTAGCAACGAGACGAGCCTTGTACCGATTATCATCTTTGACTTTGAAAACCCACTTGCAACCAATAGCACGGCTGCCCTTCGGCAATGGACATAAGTCCCAAGTGCTGTTCTTCGAGAGAGCTTCCATCTCTTCTTGCATTGAACCAAGCCATTTCGAACTGTGGGTTGAGGCCAACGCCTCCTTTACATCAAGCGACTCTTCTTGCCCTACATGCAAAGCAAACTCCAGCTGATATGTAAAACTCATGCTAGCAAAATCCCAATCTCCATACCTATTCGGCGGACGAATAGTCCTTTGACTACGCCTGGTAGGTGCAATAACTGGGATTGTATCGCCGTGGTCTCTACCATCATTCAGAATCTCTTCCTCAGAATAACTAGTAGAAGTCATTGGCGGAATGACTTCTTCAACAGTATCGGGTGATTCTGGCACAATATCAGGAACGGATGAACTGGGAATATTAGGACTGACTACTGGCTCCACATCATCGGCAGTAGGAGTAACAGTAGTGACGACTTCCGGATTTTGAGAGGAACGAGGATCCTGCGACTTTAACAGGACCGATTCATCAAACGTGACGTATCGAGAATGAATCACCTTACAAGTCAAGGGGTTCCAGATTCGGTAACCCTTGATACCATCTGTATAGCCGAGCAAGAATCCTTTTGTGGCTTTAGGATCCAACTTGTCCTGGCCTGAAACATGAACGTAAACAGGACAACCAAATACACGTATGTATTTCAAACAGATGTTTCTTTTACCTCTCCAAACCTCTTCCGGAATCTTTCCCCCGATGGCCGAACAAGGTAACCTGTTAACAATGTGCACCGCGCTGTAAATTGCTTCGGCCCAGAAAGATTTGGGGAAATCCGATGTCGACAACATACATCAGACCTTTTCAAGCAAAGTCCTATTCATCCGTTCGGCTACCCCATTAGATTGAGGATCTCCCGGAGTGGTGTAGTGACGGTAGATGCCTTTACGCGAACAAAAGTCCTTGAGGTTACCACTAGTAAACTCTCCACCGTTGTCAGATCTAAGCACTTTGAATTTCTTGCCAGTCTCGACCTCTACTCGTGCCAACCAAGTCTTGAACGTATCGAAGACATCTGACTTGAACTTTAACACATACACCCAAAGCTTATGTGAGAAATCATCAATAAACGAAACAAAATATTTACCTCCACGGAGGGACGGAGTACTGGATGGTCCCCAGACGTCTGTATGAACATAATCGAGGATTCCTTTATTGTTGTGTTTTCCAACACCAAAAGAAACACGCGCCTGCTTTCCTTTGACACGTCCCGAACAAAACTCCAGGCTAGCCGGTACAAAGACTTTAATGAGTTTTCGCTTGCGCAAAATCTCCAAGTTCTTCTCGGATGTGTGACCCAAACAAAGATGCCATAAGCGAGCATCACCAAGATTCTGAGAAATATCGGCCACACACGATTCAGAAGAAATAGTCTCGCCAATCAAATGGAAAAGATTATTTTCCGCCCGTTCGCCTTTCATAACGATAATACTCCCTCTGGAGATGCGCAAACTCCCATCATCGATTCGAATGTTGCAACCCAATTTGGACAGTTGTCCAACAGAGATCAAGGAACGAGTCATGGATGGAACAAATTTGACATTATTCAATGTCCGAATACACCCATCGAACATCTTGATCCGCACAGTACCGATACCCTCAGTGACACACGAAGTACTATTTCCCATATAAATACTGTTACCTTCAACTTTTTCGAAGGTAGAGAAACAGTCCCGGAATGGTGTCATGTGGCAAGATGCCCATGTATCTAGCACCCATCGCATGTCTCCTTGCGGTGGTGTGACAGTGGCAGATAAGCCATCTTGCTCCTTTTCGGCTGCAACGGCGGAGGTGTCCGTATTGTCTTTGTTTTTAAGACTCGGATAGTCCTTCACCCAATGACCTGGCTTGTGGCAATAATCACAGTTGCCGCGCGTCTTTGATTTCCCCCGAGAACCAGGTCGGCGAGACGGAGAGCGCCCACGGTTTCTTCCTCTTGAAGAATGTTGATCGTCTCGGCCTTTGTCAGCCAATAGGCCTTGACTGTAATTATTCTCTCTGTGATTGTTACCGATTCGCATCCGAATTCGCTGATCTTCAGAAATCATTCATGTTTTCACATCAGGCAAAGAAAGAGTTTCTCTTCCATAAATAAAACTGTTAGTGAATTGAGAATATTTCTTTTGGAAGCGAATACAACAGGGTCATAGAAAGTGCTTCTTCGTCTTTTGCAAGAAGCGCATCCGTTGCCTTCAACTTCATGATGATATCTTCGAATTCGGTCATGTGCGCCTTAATTGTTGTGCCTTCCTTCATTTTAAAGAAGAGACACGACCACATCAGTAACAATCTGTTGGTCAAAGTTTTCTTGAGATATAAATTCTCAAGCTTGCTCCAAATACCTGCAACTGTTTTTTCAGACACAATCTCAGATATAACATTATCTCCCATAGCCATCTGCAAAGTAGTAAATGCCCATGCTTCCATTTCTTTAGCCTTAAGGTCAGACATATTAGGGTCTAACTCGTCTTTAGCAAATACTACGGGATGGACTCCATTTTTCCTAAGTGCCGCGGATGTTGTGAACTGCCATTTACCAAAGTCACCGTCCCCATTCCAAGTCTGTATACGAATCCCAGCCCCGGACAAATTAAAGGTACCTTCTTGGTACGGTTTTTGGGACTGGTTAGAGGGGTCAGCTCCAAATGGGTTTTCTACTTCAGCCATAGAGAAAACAAAATGTGTAAACTCGTTTATGTATATTTTCTACACAAACCCAAATCTAGATCCGAAGCTTTGATACCAATTGTTGGGAAAAAAAATTATCGTGCCGAAAATACGATAAGCTCACCAATGATTCCTAAGGTACCGAAACGAGTAGAAATCCAAGTGCACAATAAACCCAACAACAAATGCGGATAACAATAATCTAGATGTTACACAATAATTCTCTAACGTAGACAAATTAACCCACACAATATATATAAATATAGATAAAAACGATGGAAACGTTAGTATCTATAAATATATATAGCAAGATATATATAAGCGTATATATTGACGAGATATATATATACATATATATATATATATATATATATATATATCGTGCAAGATTACAACCAAATAACACAAGGATATAACGTGGTTCCACTATCGTTGTGATAGTGTACGTCAACAAAGAGAGATAGCAAGGGTTTATTACCAACCGGGAGAGATTACAACGTGTTATCGAGATTTTCCCGATCAACTAATCAGCTACAAATATCTTCCTCTATATATATAAAACCGTGTGTATATATATATATATATATATATATATATATATATATATATATGAACCAACCGAGAGGAAGAACAAATGAGGAAGAACATGGAGAAGTCTAAGATGACTTCCTCAAACAAGTAGTATGTTGGTGTGTTGGTGTCACAAATTTCCTCTTGCATGCATGGGATATATATATAGTGAGTCAAGACTTAGCAATGAAGCAAAGAAGATGGCAAGACTTGGGGAGGTGGGTTGATGATGATAGTTGGCATTCATACATCTTCTACTTGGTGGCTAAGTTAAGTGTAGTTTGGTAATTTGATATCAAACTTAAGAACTAAGCTAAAGGGCATTTTGGTCATTTCCTTGATAATAAAAAACGTGTTGCGTCAAATAATATGTTATCATATTATAACATCAATGATGTCATGTTTAAAATGGACTCGGTCATGGCTTAGAAAAATGTAACACTAAAGCGGGTGGAGCATAACATCGAGCAAAGTAGTGTTAATTGAAAAATAGAAAGAAAAAACACACATAAATGTATGGGTCATGCATGTTATGGCGATGTTATCAAAATACACCATATCATGAACATACCACTTGTTATCAGATTTATGTTATCAAAATTAGGAAGAAAGAGATTCTAAGGCCGGTTTGTTTTTGGTTTTTCAGATCTTAATGGGCTCTAAACTCTAAATCGGTGAGGCAAACCGTTTGTTTTTTTCTTAATTCAGATCCACTTAAGTCTGAGAAACGTCTAATCCGATAAGTGGTAAATCTACCTCTAAATCTCTTACAGGTTTGTTTAATTGACCCTCTTCTTCCTCGTTCGACTCCTCCATCGTCTCGTTTTCCCTCTTTTTCCATGTCGTTGCTTTTCACGAAATCAAAAAAGAAGAGGGAAAACGAGTTTTTATGGTGAATTTTGACTGTGGATAGTTCATAATTAAAGGATCTCATCACCATTGCTCGATCAGAGGTTCCTGTTAAAGTTTTCCTCGTGATGCTTACATAAAATTTCTCTGAATTTTCGTGAAGAGTGACCCTTTCGTAGCTCAAGTACAGTATATGATTGTACCTAAAATTACATACTGATTTGAAGTCCAATTGCTTTGTGTTTAGTATATAATTAACTTTCTTCTTCTATTAATTTGGTTTTATACTTGCAACAAAGAATAAAATAAGGTCTCAACTCTCAAGCATCCCTAATACATAATCCCATTACTGAAGCTCGCTGATGGTTGGATTTGAACATATACTTATCCCAGTTTGAACCCTAGTTACTTAGGTTCTTTTTGTTGCATTTTGACAATAATATAGACTATTAAACAGAAGACTACAAACAATTATTCCATGGTCATTTAGGGGTCGTTTGCCAAACGCTTACCCGGGTAAGTGCTTATCGACAAAATTCAACAATCACCTACTTACCGGGTAAGATTTTAGTTCACCAAAGTTGTATTGCATGCAAAAAATTTACCCAGTAAGCGCTAACCATGGTAAGAGTCGTTGCCCTCACTTACCGGGTAAGACTCTCGGTCATTACCTTCGCTCTTACCGGGTAAGATTTTTGGTCATTGCCATATGCATCCGATAAGGTAATATGCTTTGGTAAGCGCTTACCTAGGTAAGCGTTTGGTAAAAGGCCCCTTAGATTACATAAATGGACCTGGATGATGTTGGTATTACAAGTGATCGGTTTAGCTTTCAAGAAACAATTTTTGTAGACAGCGGAATACAAATATGTCAAAAGAATTTAGTTGATGACGTCTACAACATAAATCATCCCCACATAGCAAGGGAAAATCACAAAGTCAAACGTTTATTCAAGTCCTTGTACATTCTTTCACATTTTCTGTAAACAAGATGAAAGGCCTTCCCAACAAGCATTCACTTCCATAAGAAATGCCATTTTTAATTATATTCCCAACCAACATATAATATCGTGATCCAGGTAAAATGCATATCTAAATCCGAATGTAGTACGTTATTAATTACCCTACAAGTTATAAAAATGTTTTCCAACTTTTTTACCACATATCTCCTTCCTTTAACTTCATTCCTTCCTTAAACCTCAGTGATACCATACATGGCAAATAGGTAAAATAGTTCTTAGTTAACTTCCACTCTTGTCAATAACATCTTGATAAATTGGTTACACTTTTTTTATTCGGATTTGTATAAACACATTGTTCAATTATTTTTATTCGGATTTGGACATCATTATTCTTATATACTCTTTATTGAATACATCAAATATCTTGAGTTATTTATGCATATTAATATGAGATTGTTGTATGTCAATATATGATTCTTGAATTCTTGAAACTATGAACTTGTTGTATGTGCATTTCTCTTTGATTCTTAAAACTTTCTTGTGTGCTTACTGATGGACGAGAATGTACGTATAAGGTGGACCAATGAAATACTCAAGTGCTTTCTAGAGTTATGTGTAGAAGAGGTCAATAAAGTGGGTCGAAACGAGGGTAGCTTTAGGAAAGAAACTTGGATAAAATTGGTAACAAAGCTAGAGGAAGCGTGTCACGTCAAGCTCACACAAACGCAGTTGCAAAAGCAATACGATTATCTAAAAGGAAAGTACACGGGATGGGTACTTAAGGAATAAAACATGAAATATTTATAACCATGTTTAAGTTATCAAATCAAGAATGGAAAGAATTTTTCAAGGTTAGTTTTCATTCTTTGTTAAATTTTTAGATAGTAATGAACATAGTACGGGACATCCAAAAGAATTTTTTTAAAAGCATCACCTTTGCCATTTCCTGAATTGTGTATCGTTTTATTTGAGGGGACATCGGCTACTGGATCTCGTGTTTATGCCCCTAGTTCAACTCGTGAGAGGACTGTTGGTCCCGAAGGGTTATACAAGTTTGTAGAAGGGTCTAACTCAGTGATAGTGACCGAAGGTCGCTGAGTAGAAGGTTCATCTGAGATTAAAGCAACAAGGGTGCTTTTGGAATCTTTTACAAGATTCTTCTTAAGATGGCTTGATTGCTCATGATTCAGCATTGTGCCATATAAGGTAGCAAGAGTCATTGATCTTAGATCTTTTGACAGCTTGAGACACATAGAATAACTGTCCCAGCTTTCAGGTAAACATTCTAGAAACTTTGCCAGCACTTCAAAGTTAGAATATTCCTTACCAACAGTTTTCAGATCTATTATTAAGCAATTAAAACGTTGGTGAACTTCAGAGAGAGTCTCATTCTTACCATAAATGAAACTTTCATACTGTCTTACCAGGTTGATCTTTCGAGAGTCCTGGACTTCAGCAGTACCTTCATTCTGAACACATATTGTGTCCCACATGGCTTTTGAGGATTTCAGGTTCATGACGGAATGGTAGACTTCGTCAGGAAGAGCCATGGATAGTATGGATCTGGCTTTTGTGTCGATAGCCACTTTCTTCTTATCTTCGTCACTCCACGTATGAACATCTTTGGGTACCAGCCTTTCTGGAATAGCAGGTCTATTCTCAGCGACAGGTACTGCGGCATCAATTCTTACAGGAATAAATGGGCCGTTTTCAAGATAATAAGGCATAGTAGGGTCTACACCTTCTAGGAAGAGAGTCATCCTATTTTTCCATAGATTAAAATTATCTCTGGAGAATCTAGGGGGTTTTGCAAGAGAACCATTGTCTATATGGTTTGTGTTTGTGTTGGTGGCCATTTTCAGAAATAGCAAGGAAGAGAAATCTTAGTATAGATTAGATCTTGTTTATGAGTTTAAACAAATCTGCTCTGATACCACTTGTTGGTCCCGAAGGGTTATACAAGTTTGTAGAAGGGGGGGGGGGGGGGGGGTTGAATACAAACACACAGATTTTACTTTTCTAAATTGTTTATTGATAAATCATTAACAATTTACAGCTTGTTGCGGAAACAAGATTAAGGATAAATCCTAAATCTAAACAAGTTGGAACACTAAGTTTCTTGCACTAAGAAGGAGAAGGAAATTACTAATAATAACCTATCTCAAGATAAGAAGGATGAACTTGTCCAGAGTTAGCAAGTTACTTCAAAATGAAGTGAGTTCTTCTTCTTATATACTGCATGCATTTAATGCATTGCAGTTTACACTTTAGACGTGGCAGCAGCTGATTGGTTGCATGTCATTGACCTTTATTGACAACCTTAGTAGCCGCATGTTTGAACAGTGTAGTATCAGAGTGGTTGTACGATTTCAGACAATAAGGAGGTTCTATTCTGACATATCGTACGGAGTCGTGCAAGGGTGGATGAGACAAAAAGTACTTTGTACGGAAGACTTCATGATCAGCTTTTCGATGATTCAGCGATCTATCATTCTTCATCAGCGAATGATAGAGTTCAGCGATAGCTGAAGTCTTGTACTTGATACTTCACGTTGAGTGGACAAATCTGAGTCTTCGCTGATCCGCATCAGTTCATTAGGAGACTTGTCGCTGGTTCTTGAGCTTGATCTTCGACTTCAGCGTAGAACCTATGTTGACGTGAAACTTGTCTTCAGGGATCATAAGTAAACAACTAACTTATCAGCGATCACCAAAAGTACTGAACAGACTCAGAGTATTATGGTGAACAGTTTCACTGAATCTTTAATCTAAAGAGCGAGAGTTCCTATCAGCGGTACTGTAAGATCTTAGTACTTATCAGCGATAGTGAAACTCTGATACATATTGTTTACTTACAATTTTCACTAAGTATATAAGAGAGGGTCATTATCAAATCACTGAGGGTTTGGATCAACAAGGACTACTCATATCCACACTAATAAAATTGAGGAAGAGGAAGATGACGAGAAGGAAGGATAAAATGTTACACCAAGTCCAAAGTACGTCTCGAGTGTAGATTCTTCAAATGTTACACCAAGTCAACATTCGTCTAGACCGAATAAATAGAGTAAAATCAAGGTTGACATGGATGAATTAGCTTTGGAAATGAGGGGTGCACTTCACACACTTGTTACACTGTAACCCACAGTGGCAGCACAACCCACCACAGACATTGATGCTTGTCTTGAACGGTTGAACACTCTTGGCCTTGAAAAAAGGGATCCTCTTTACAGAGCAGCCATTGACATTTTTGGTCACTCAACTTTGTTAAGAGAGACATGGTTGATCAACTCTCAAGACCCTGACATATTAAAAGACTGGATTTGGAGGACAACAAGAAGATTGGGATTTACGAAGTAGTTTTTGGACAAGTTATTTGGTATTTGGACATGATTATGTTTTGCTATTTAGACATGTTATTTGGACATGATAATGATTTGTTATTTGGACATGTTATTTGCTTTATGTTATGGTATTTGGACATGTTTATGTATTTGGACATGATTATGTTTTGTTATTTGGACGATGGTTTATTAGTTGAACAAATTTAGTTTATTTGTAACAGGTACATCATGGATGATGATCAAGAAGCTATACTTCTCATTGTTATGTTCTTGTATATGTATTACTTGCAATCCATGCGTTTGAAAAGGAAAAGAGATAATATGTCTGCAATGACTGGACGTCAATTTACGGATGAGCTTCTTGAAGGTAACAATCGTCAATGTATTGATTTGTTACAAATGTCATGTGATGCTTTCGTTCAACTATGTGATCACTTTAAAACAAAAGGTTGGCTAACGGATAACAAACACATATTGGTCTAAAAAAGATGGTTATCTTCCTCATGATTATAAGTCACAATCAACGTTATAGAGTGCTGAAAAACAGGTTCCAACAGTCAACACAACACATCCATAAACGCTTTCATTAAGTGTTGGCTAAAATGATCGTGTTTGCTAAAGAGATCATAGTTCCTACATCATTCAATCCTAATCCGGACATCCCACGGAATAATAGAAGATTACGACGAATATTTAAGGTAATTAATAATAATACTTGTATACATTTTCTTACTAAAGTTATTTTGACTACTAACTTTAATGTAGGGAGCAATTGGCACTCTTGATGGAACTTTAATACATGCTATTGTCCCTATTCAAGAACAACATTTATATAGAAGACGAGGAAAGGGTGAAGGTTATCAAAATGTTTTGGCAATTTGTGACTTCAATATGGTTTTTACATTTGTTGTTACCGGCTGGGAAGGTGTTGCACATGATTCTAGAGCTTTGTCCGAAGCTTTAACAAATGGTGCTATTGGATTTCTATTTCATCCTCCAGGTATACTAACACTGTAAAAGTAATATATCTACAATATTCATATTAGTACTTATTTAATTTATATTTTTAGATAAGTATTATTTATGTGATGCTGCATATACAAATACTCGAGAGTTTATGACACCGTATCTAGGGGTGTGCGAAACCCGAACCCGAACCCGAACCGAAAATAATGTATTTTTGCAATACCCGAATACCCCGAAATCCGAAAAACCGAAACCCGACTTTTGGGGGAATATTTGGGTTCGGGTCGGATTTGATCTTTGGCCACCCGACCCGTCCGAAAACCCGAAATAATATACATATATATTTTAAATATTATATAAATATATTTATTTATCTAATTATCTTTAGAAAATCGTAAATTATAGTCGGTAGAAATGTTTTTTAAATTTTAAACTTATTATCGATTTCATCAATCTCTCGTTTGATTGAATAAATCCTTAAAATCGATTGAATTTATATATACTTTTTGTATTATAATAATACCCAAACCCGACCGACATTAACCCAAAACCCGACCAACCCGAACCCGAAGAAATCCGAAATCCGAAACCTAAAGTTCGGGTCTTGATTTTCATATCCGAAATCCGATCGGGTTTTCGGTTTGTCCACCCGAAACGCCACGACCCGCCCGATGCACACCCCCCGTATCGTAATGTTAGATATTGGCTTGGAGATTTTTGTCGTTGACGTGCAATGAACAAGTATGAAAAGTTTAACCATTCTCATGCAAAACTTAGAAATTTTATTGAACGTTCTTATGGCGTCTAGAAAGCACGTTTTCCAATATTAAAAAATGACACCGTTTTCACTTGAGGTTCAAAGAGACGTCGTTATTGCATGTTTCGCGGTTCACAACTTCATACGAAAGGAAGGTTTAAGCGATGAGTTATTTTCTGAATACGATCAAACAAATGAGCAAGTAGACAGTGGCAATGATGAGGCTGAAGAGGTTCAATCGCATGGGAGTACCGCTAGCCAAATGTAATAACCAAGTTTTCTATTTTAAAGAAACATAAGATGGATGGGAGAAAGGTGAAATTCTATTCTTGAGGGACCAAAGTGTAATTGTGGGAGGAGGGTATAAAACCCTCATTTTGGACACAAAACCCTAGGCATTTTGCAATTGGGAGCGGCTGTGTATGTGTGGGAGCAGGAAGAAGAAATCAATCTAACATTGGTGATTTTGGGAAGAAGGCAAGGAGAGTAATGCATCAGGGATAGCTCTAGCATCAATTTGGGAAGGTAAACTCCTAATCTCATGCTCTTATCACGTCTGTGAGTGGGTTTTTAAGTTTATTGAGTTTCTAAGATGAAGGAGGTTTACTCGAAATTTATGTTAAGTGGGAACTTGATTTTTGGTACCTATTACTGTCATAAGGTTTCCTACAATCTTTTTCATTGTTTTCGATGAGTGTATATCGGTTGGATTGAATTTTTGGTCACCCAAAGTGTTTTGGGCGGAAGCTCAGCTTAGTCCAGAACTGGCAGAGTCCGGATCCGGAAGTGGAATCCAGAATAGGACCGGAATCTGGAAGTGGAATCCGGAATGGGTCCGGAATCCGGAAGGGGAATCCGTAATGGATCCGGAAAGAGGGGTGGAGTCCGGAACTCTTGTTTCGGATTCAGTAGTTTGTTTTGAGCCAAGTTTATTTAGGGATCTGTTCAGAATGTGGCGAGTGTCAATTTAAAACTTATTATTCTTATTCTCTTTAATACCATAGCTGTCCCGTCTAAGAAATCTAAAGCTTTCGTGAGAAGTATTGTGCTAGGACGACAGGTGAGTTTTTCTAACCAAATACGTATTTTGAAACGTGTTTTCTGAAGTAAGTAAATGAATATGAAATGATATGTTTTATGAAATTGAAAATACATGTATGGAAGTTTACTTGAGATGTATGCATACATTGTTGATAGATGTAAAGTGGCTAAGTCAGGGGGTGTGGCCCGCCAGTACTCATACCGGGGGGGGGGGGGGGGGGGGTTGTTCCGTTTATGCCATGGGAGGCGTGACCCAGTAAGGCAGTGTGAGACTGACACGTTGTCACTTCCGAGTGACCTCAATGTGCCATTTACATGAGTGGTGGTTACACACTTACATGAAAGCTTTGTTTAAAGTTGTTATATAAGAATGTTATGAAATGCTTTAATTATTTATTATTGAACTGTTGCTTGTTGAGGGAGCTCACTAGACCTCATGGTCTAACCCTCGCTTTTCCAAAACTAAACATTTTCAGGAAAGTCACTATTAGGGAGCTCTGGAAAGGGTAAAGAGAATAGTTAAGGTGTGAGGATGTTGTTGGCCGATTAGCTGTTGCAGTTACCTTTTAGATTTTTAGTTATTCTCAGTTGCGTATAGGTTTTTTCCGCCAACCTAGTTTTTGTGACTGTTGTACTTGAGAAATTTTGGGACCCCTTTTTGGGTTGTTTATTATTCAATGCTATGTCATGCTTTTATATTTGTTTGGGTTGTTACAATTGGTATCAGAGCCATAGTTTAAGGGATTTAGGTGACCGGACGGGCCTAGACCTAAACTAAAGGCGTAGAAATCACAACTGAGAATTAGGAAAGCACTAAGAGAGCACTATGCCTGGAATAGGACTAATACGGTAGCGAGGACAGTCATGTAAGGTAGGCTCGGGATTACCCCTGGCAAGTGTAATTACGAACTTACAGGTACATGTATGTGCTTAATTTTCCTTATTATCCTGGGTATGTCGCCTTAAATCGTTTATCTTGGCATGTTTTAGTAACCAAGAATGTCTGAAAGAATCCTGAGAAGTAGGTCGGTACCGGTGGTTGAGGAAATCCTCATGGAAGATGGGCCGGTGGTGCGCCCAAGGCCGACGGCCACCCGTGCGAGAGGTGGAGGCCGTAGGAGAGGGCAGGGAAGACCGCCACGGCCAGCTGCCACCCAGGCGGAGGGAGCTGGTGCAGCGACGCGAGGGAGGAAGAGAGCGCTGGCTACCCGTCGGGCTATAAGTGTAGGGGCACCGGAAGTACGTGAACCACTCCACCAGGAGAGTACCGCCTTGGTGGGAGGAAGGAGTCGACCAAATAGTCCAAGGAGGAACCGGAACCAAGCGTTTGTAACTGAAGAAACGTTTACGGCTGAAATGGGCAAACTACAAGAGACTTTGCAAATATTGATGGAGAATAAGATTAAGACTACGTCGGAGGGGCGAACTAAGAGTGGGAACGAGACGAAGACCGAAGCGTCTAGTTTACCTCCGACTGTGGTGGGAGATCACTCGATGTCGACTCTGTTTGTGGCTAATGAACCGAAGACAACAAAAGGATGCACTTTTAAGACTTTTGCATCGTTCAAGCCTCCGTCCTTCAGCAGGGAGCGCAATCCAGTTTTGGATCTGAGATGGATACGTGAGATGGAGCTAGATTTTGACACGAGTAAGTGTGCTGAGGAAGACAAGGTGCTGTTTGCCATGTCTATGCTGAAGGCAGATGCCATATTTTGGTGGGACGTCGAGACTGGTGGTAAGGGTTCAGAGATAGCGAAGACAACTACCTGGGAGTTATTCACTAAGAGGTTCAAAGCTCAGTTTTGCCCGGTGGCGGCAGTTAAGAAGCTTGAGGAGGAATTTCTGGGGTTGGAACAAGGGACGACGTCAGTACAAGAGTATAAGTCAAAGTTTATAGGGAAAGCTCGGTTTGCTGAATTGTATGTGCCTACTGAGGAGAGGCGCATAGAGAGGTACATCTAGGGACTGAAGAGTTGTGTGAGGGAGTTGGTTCAGGTAAAGGATCCCGTTACTTTTCAAGATGCGGTAGATACTGCGGAACGTACGGAAAAGGAGAAGATCAGGCAGATGTCGGGGAGAGTCGGGGAAAACGGAAGTGGGAAGGGCAGAATCGTGATGCTAAAAGGCCGAGTGCTCCTAGACCCGAGCTGCGGTTGGGACCCAGGGCAGGAGAGAAACCTTGTGGTAAGTGTAACCGGATGCATAAAGGGTAATGTTTGGCTGATAAGGAAGGGTGTTTCAAGTGTGGAAAGATGAGGCACATGGCACGATATTGCCGTAGTTCGAGGTCATGTTACTAGTGTGGTTCACCGGATCATGTCACGATGGATTGTCCGCAGCTGAAGAGGAGATATGTTGGTGGCAATAACGGTAATAGTGGTGGAAGGGACAGATATAGAAAGGTGGAGCCTGCTTGGGTGAAGGTAAGCGCTTTCTACATGTCGGTAGAGGAAGCGGTGAATACGCCAGATGTGGTGGCAGGTATTTTCCCTATTGACTTGACCTTTGCTAAAGTACTATTTAATTCGGGCGCCAATCGTTCCTTTGTGTCGCCCAATTTTATTCAGAAATTACAAGTGAAACCCAAGAGGTTGAACTTTGGGTTTAAGGTAGAAGTAGCGGACGATAGTCGAGTCTGGGTGAAAAAGGTTTATGAGGGGTGTAGCATTGATGTAGATGGCCATTTGTTTCCTTTGCGTTTATACCCTATGGGAATGGGGGAGTTTGATGTGATAATAGGAATGGATTGGTTAGCGGATAACGACGCTAACATTCTGTGTAATAAGAAGTTGATTCATATCGCCTTACCTGATAAGAAGGAAGTAGTAATCTATGGGGATCGGCGGGATAGGAAGTGGTGTATGATATATATGATGAAAGTTAGGCGATGTTTAGGGAAGGGATGTCTGGGGTATTTAGCTTACGTGCTAGATGCTAAGAAAGAGAAGAAGGGAGTGGGGGATGTGCCTATAGTAAGTGAGTACCCGAAAGTGTTTCCGGATGACTTGATGAGTCTGCCCCTAGATCGTCAAGTAGAGTTTAGAATAGATTTGATGTCTGGAGCGGCACCGATCGCGCGTGCGCCTTATCGTCTGGCACCAATGGAAATGAAGGAGATGATGACGCAGTTGCAAGAGCTACTCGACAAGGGTTTCATTCGTCCAAGCTCATCACCTTGGGGAGCACCGAAACTATTCGTTAAGAAGAAGGATGGGTCTATGCGGATGTGCATAGACTATGGGGAGCTCAATAAGGTAACAGTTAAAAACAAGTATCCGCTTCCGAGGATTGATGACCTCTTCGACCAGTTGCAAGGTGTGAGTTATTTCTTAAAGATAGACTTGAGATCGGGCTACCATCAGCTGAAGGTGAGAAAGGAAGACGTGCCTAAGACGGCCTTTCACACAAGATATGGACACTACGAATTTTTAGTTATGCCCTTTGGCTTGACTAATGTTCCAACAGTGTTCATGGACTTGATGAACATGGTGTATAGTTCGTTGTTGGACAAGTGTGTAATCATCTTCATTGATGACATCCTGATCTACTCCCGATCCCATATTATTCACGAAGAGCATCTCTGAGCGGTTTTGAAATTGTTGAAACACGAGAAGTTGTACGCTAAGTTCTCAAAGTGCGAGTTCTGGTTGAGAGAAGTTCAGTTTCTAGGTCACGTGGTGTCGGCAGATGGTATCAAAGTAGACCCGACTAAGATTGAAGAAATTAAAGATTGGGAGCCGCCCAAGTCGCCATCAGAAGTAAGAAGTTTTCTTGGGTTGGTGGGCTACTACCGGAAGTTCATTCAAGACTTCTCTCGAATAGCCACACCGTTGACTGTTTGGGCAAAATTTCATCAGTCTCGACCACAACCCAGGTAAGGAAAACACTTATTTTACTTCCCCATAGTAAGGTAAAATTATAGTACTTTGTCCCTTGGTTAAAAGTCAAATCGTATGTTATCTACCTCACGACACTCGACCACGATGTCGTCTAGTTCTCACAACCGTCGCATAAGACCATGCGACCTCGACCAACTAACGTTCGTTATGACTGTTACGTTTGTTCAGTGTTTAATGTAGGAGTCAACGTCATTAATGACCAACGGCTGCAACCAGTAAAGGGCCATTAACAGCATTAAAGACAACATCCGTTACGACGGTTACGTAAAGCATTCAAGAAATCAATCAAAGCACCTGAATGCTACAAATATAGAGTTCCATCATCATTGAAGGGGACCGCATCCAAGAATCACACTACGTACTCAAGAACATACGAAGAAAAGAACTTCCTCACAACAGATCGCTCTCGATGCACGACATCGACGCACGACATCGACGCACGACATCGACGCACGACTCCCACGATGAACGTATAGTTTTTACACACGACACACAAACTATACACACGACACGCATTGTTTTTACGTTTGAAGCACTTGTTACTTTACATTTCGAAGTCTTTCCTTCATTTGTATTGTAATCTCTGTACGATCGACACCTGAAACATAAGGACATCGCCCCTGTTTGGCGACCATAGTGCAGCGACGACTTCCACAGTCGTCCGCGGGTTTTTTCCTCGTTGAGGTTTTTCCCGCATCGCCAAATTCTCTGTCTCTTTTACATTTTTTTTATCTTAATCGCACGCTTTGTCGAGAGATTCTTTTCTTTAGTTGTTAAGCTCCACATCAACCTCAAGTTGTACTTGTGTGCGATTTTTGGCATTAACAGTTTGGCGCCATCCGTGGGACCCCATCTAGAGAAAATCTTCGACAAACGTGCATCGTACTAACAGTTTCTTGGAGTTTCCCTTGTTTTCTGTTTCAGGAAGATGGCAGCCCCAGGAAATCAAGAGCATGTTATTGCTCATATGTATCAGGAGCTTGAAGTTGCTCGAAATCAAATCAATGTCGTGGCCGAGCAGAGTCGAAGAGCAGCTGAGGAGATCGCACGGCTGAGGAATCCCTTTGGATCCGAGAATGGTCCTAGGCCATTCGTTCAGAATCCAGGCCAAGGATCATTCGGTCAGAATGGTCCTAGACCATTCGCGCATAATCCAGGTCCAGGGTCAGGTCCGTTCGCTCATAATCAGCATCCAGGTCAGTTTATGCAGAACCAGTAGCCGGGGCCGTTCAACCCAAACCCCCAGTTCGGGACGGTTCCTCCTCAGCATATAAGGCCACCACCCATGCGGAATGGATCGCAACCATTTCAGAATGGGTCGCAGCCGTTTCAGAATGGGTCACAGCCGTATTTTGTCCCTTTCAACGGGGACGCCAATGGCTCGTCGCACGGCAATGGCACCAGTTCAGGAGTCAATCCGCAGACAGGTGCGAATCCTGATCCTATTGACCCCGTCGCCCAGCGGTTGAAGATGCTAGAAGATGAGAACGAGCGTGTCCTGTCTTTGCTCGCAAAGCTACCCAGGACAGCCGTGCCCGTCGACGTCGAGCCTCGATCAGGATTTTAGGTGTCTCCCTTCATCGATGAAATTGCGACCGTCGAGGTCCCGAAGAAATACAACGTCCCCGCTTTCATGCCCAAATACTCAGGAGTGACAGATCCGACAAAGCACGTCGCGCAATATAAACAGCTCATGTGGACGATCTCGATCCCGCACATGTACCAAAAAGTATGCATGTACAAAAGTTTTGGAACAACCCTCACTAGTCCTGCCCTTTAATGGTTGGTCAATCTCAAACCCAAATCCATCGGGTCGTTCACTGAGTTGGTCAATCAATTCTCTCAGCAGTTCGCCAGCAGTCGCAAGATGGAGAAACAGACCAGTGACCTATATTATGTCGTACAGAAGACCAATGAGTCTATTCGAAGCTACTTCAATAGGTTCAATGCAGAGATGATTAGTGTCCGCAACTGTGACGTCAAGACCGCCATCGAAGCTTATAAGCGTGGTCTGGACGACAGTTCGGGTTTGTACACTGATCTAACCAAGTATCCTCCGGAGAATTTTGAGGATGTCTGAGCTCGAACCCTAGCATTATGAGGGTAGAGGACGACGCTGCTTTTCGTCGCAAGCATACCGACGACAAGAGGTCGTTAGGTGTGAAGAAGCCAGAATTCAAGACAAAGGCAATTCCCAAAGTAGAACCCGTGCGCCAGATTTCAAACGTCCGGTTCAAGACAAAAGCAGAGGCCAAGACTGCGACCAAATTTCCTCAGTACCCCAAGATATCCTCTTATGGATTCAAAGGGTCCACTAAGGACTTGGTCGAAGCTCTGAAGACCGCCCAAGCAACCATCCGGTGGCCAAAAAAGTCCGATCAGGACGACACCAAGAAAGATAAGTCAAAGTGGTGCGACTTCCATGTCGACCATGGTCACGCGACAGATGATTGCATAGCTCTCAAAAAGGAGTTAGCATAGCATGTCCCGAAAGGAAATCTCAAAGATATCATCGATTACGTCGTTGCTCCAACTAGCGACGATCGACCGCCAATCCCCGAGCATACGAAGGTCGTCAATTGCATCACTGGTGGTTCCGACGTGTGTGGTCTGACATACTCCGCAGCCAAGCATCACGCCAGTCAATCACCTGACGATCGACCCATCCCACGTTCATCGAGGCCCAAAGGAGATCTGGAACTAGAAGCTATGAAGATTGTGTTCGATCAAGACGACCTCGATGACTCCTATCAGAAGCATCATGACGGGTTGATCATTCAACTCACGATTGGAAATTGTTTAACCCGACGAGTCTTGATCGATGGGGGCAGTTCAGCGAACATCATTTTCCTTGACACCGTCAAGGCCATGGGAATCGATCGCTCGGAAATAACCCGACATTCGACAACCTTGGTCGGTTTCAACGGAGAAGCAACGAGCACCTATGGAGAGATCATCCTGCCGGTCTATGCCGGAGGAATCAACAAGCAGACTAAGTTCAGTGTCATCGATTGTTCGTCGACCTATAACATCATCTTAGGTCGACCGTGGATCCATGAAATTAAAGCCGTAACCTCGACGTATCATCAGACCCTGAAGTTCCCTACGCCGAGGGGATTCCAAGAAATCAAAAGTGAGCCGAAAGTCGCCTGTGACTACTATAAGACCACCTTGAAGCCGCGAAAATAAGTTGTTCGGCAGTCACAAGTCAAAGAAATCGTCCTAGATAAAGGAAAACTTGACCATAAGGTCTCGACAGATACGTCTCTCTATCTCTGATCTTATAGACAAACTAATGCCTTTTTTACAGGAATATGCCGACTATTCAGCCCTGTCGCATGAAAACACGGTCGACATAGACATTGATGTTAATCCTCGAAAACTCAGTGTCGATCCGTCATTTAAAACCTATTTTTTCCTGGAAAAAATAGGATAGTAAATGACGGGGGCAAATCCCCCATCAAGTAAAAAAGAATCTGAGAAGCCAACGACCAACCATTGATAGTATTCTATCGCAGGATCGCACGACATGAGTCTATCACATGACTCTCGCAAGATTGTATAGCGTAAGTATTCAAGCCAAGTACATGATTTGACGTATGATCTAGATTCATCGTACAGTTTAATTATACAAACGACATGCAATCTAAGTGTTCTTAGAAGCATCTCATATATGCTTTGGACACACGATTGTTTACACGACTTGTACTTTAAATTGTTATTTAAGAAGCCTTTGTCGCACGTATCTACGGTTATATACAATTTACAAGTGTTTTCTTACGATCGACATTGTACTCGATGATTTCTTGTAACGAACAGTTGAAAATCTCACGATCAAAAGAAATTTCATTGAAATACGATTACAGGAACTCGACCACCAACGGTCGATCGGTAAAAACAAACACAAAGAATTTTTTAAATTTGAGGAGGGACATCAGTCGCATCCTTGCCCAAGGCCTCGCCTTGAGGACCCTGGCCTACCACCTCCTCCTCGACGTCCTTCTCATCATCCGAATCGAGGTCTCTCTCAGACCCGACGCCCTTCAAGTAGACGTCAAGCTCCTCTGACGCCGAGGCAAGGGGATCCTTCCCCAGCAGATGTCGCCTCATTATTGCCGCCCTGGCAGTCATACTAGCCAGGGAAAAAACGGACTTACCCGTGTCTTTAAGATCCTGCACCTCTTTCTCCAGTTCCGTCACTCGGGACTTAGAATCCTCAGCTTCCTTTACGGTCTTAGCGAAAGATTCTCTAACCTTGTCCATCTCCTCCCTCTGATCAGCGATCATGGACATGGACTACGTCAGACGATGGTTAACATCATCCTTGGCACGACCGACAACCTCTAACTGTTTCAGGGAATCGTCAAGACGTGTTGACATAGTCTTTTCATGCTCTACGGCGGCATTCGCCCTAGCCATCGCCGCATTCCCCCTCTCATGGGTAGCGGATACTAGATCCTTGATCTTCGTCGTCTCGGCACGTAAAGCCAAAGAAGATTGGAACGCCTGTAGAAACATAAAATGTTCATAAAGCATACGACAACGTAAAACCGACAACATAAAATAAGGTGTTGAAAGAAAGACTTACCATGAACGCCAATCTGGCAACATGGGCTCCCGTCTCCTCGATAGGAAACCCCTCAAAACGCTCCCTGAAAGACGGGAGCAGATATTTCCCCAGATGAGGAAAGAGATTCGTCCTGTCTAGGACATTCTCGACCATAAAGTCCGACGACAATGTAAAATTAACCGTCGTGACCTAGCCCCTCCCGCCGGGTGATCCTTGCCCTTGCCGGCCGACAACGGGTCTGACGTGGCAGACGGGGACTTCGCTGTTTCCGCCGGAGGTGCAGAACTAAGAGGTGTCGCAATGATCACGCTAGGAGACGTCCTCCTAGGCGATGCGACCTTCGCCTTTTCAGGTGTAACGACTCTCGACAAGTCATCAACCCCTAGAGACGGTTCCCTCGGGATCGTCGTCCTCGTCTTCTTGGGAACTTCAGGACCTGCAGACAAGGTTCTTTGTCTCCTGTATTTGCCCTTCTGGGCAAGCTCGAGCTGAGCTGCTCTTTTAGTAGAGACAGTCGGCACCTTCGGTTGAGGCTCTCCTGGAAACCAGAAAAAGGAAGAAATGTTATAAGAGAAGAAGATTCAACAGAAAGAAAAAGGAAAGTACACTTACCAGTCATCTCCCTTTCTTCTTTCGACTCTGCTTCTTGCTCCTCACGTTTCTCCCCCCCGGTTCTCTCCTAAGTATACCAAATCTTCGTCGTCATCCACCAAGTGTCGTATGACAAACGACCGTTCTGCGGCGCTGAACTCTAAAAACACGTCGATCTTTGCCTGAGAGTTGGCATAAGGCTTCACGTCCTCAAATTTTATGGTTGTCGACATGTAAAAAGCAAGTTAAAGATCAATCAAAAAACGCGGACGACATACGACAATGAAATTACAAAGCTCACCCGACATATTCCAGCCGGTCCTAATCCAATCACTCTCGGAGTCGAGGGTCGACTTACGCACAAATACGTACCGAGTCTTCCATTTACGATCGTTCACAGCAGTCTTTAGGACCAAAGCGCGATCGCCTTTAAGCCTAGAGTACAAACTACAGCGATGACATCCGTCCTTCTTGGCTTGATAAGCCAAAAGGAGGTCACGTATATTCATGGGCGATTCCTATTTTTTAGTGAGGCGCTCGATCACTTGTACGACTAGGTGCTAAGTCGAATTCTAGCATAAAAGCCTTAGCTAAAGGCGAGTAGGGCCATTCAAAACCTATCTTAAAAGGGTATTCGTATATCACGATATATCCCTCGGGACATTCATTTGATCGGATCTAACCTGCGCAGATCAATTTGACCCACACAGGGATTTTGGCTAAACTTCTAAGGTCATCAAGGTCTGATTGTTCTTGAATTGTGCTTTCGGGGTCCATCGACATTTCTAAACAAGATTTAAGAAATCAAAGAAATAGTACCTTATATATATAAGCGCTCTAGACCTCGAAAAATCCTAACTGAGTCGAAGATTCTTGCAGGATTAGAAAAGATCGGACAAAGAATAGCAAAGAAATCAAGAGGAAATATCTGCGTAAAACCTTTTGGAATCGTAAACGAAAATAGACCCATCGTGGTCTCTATTTATGTAAACGATCGTGTCAGATCGAGTTCCTCGATGGTCGACACGCGCCCCTGTCTTTTCTAATGACCACACAGATCGCCGACACCTGTCTGTGACAGCTGCTAAGCATCATCGTGCGTCAGCGTGACATCACGACTTTACCCTCTTTTCGACTTCCCTCTCTAGTTTGAATTGAACCGATTCAGTTCCAAGACAACCAAGGTAACTTTCGACACGTGTCATAACCTCGAACCCCCGACAAAAAAAATTTAAAAAACTTTTTTTTGCCACTCCACTATTTCAAATTTTTGGGGCAAACTGTTTGCGCAAAATTTCATCAGTCTCGACCACGACCAAGGTAAGGAAAACACTTATTTTACTTCCCCATAGTAAGGTAAAATTATAGTACTTTGTCCCTTGGTTAAAAGTCAAATCGTATGTTATCTACCTCGCGACACTCGACCACGATGTCGTCTAGTTCTCACGACCGTCGCATAAGACCATGCGACCTCGACCAACTAACGTTCGTTATGACTGTTACGTTTGTTCAGTGTTTAATGCAGGAGTCAACATCATTAATGACCAACGGCTACAACCAGTAAAGGGCCATTAACAGCATTAAAGACAACGTCCGTTAAGACAGTTACGTAAAGCATTCAAGAAATCAATCAAAGCACCCGAAGGCTACAAATATAGAGTTCCATCATCATTGAAGGGGACCGCATCCAAGAATCTCACTACGTACTCAAGAACATACGAAGAAAAGAACTTCCTCACAACAGATCGCTCTCGACGGACGACATCTACGCACGACTCCCACGCTCAACGCATAGTTTTTACGCACGACACACAGACTATACACACGACGCACATTGTTTTTACATTCGAAGCACTTGTTACTTTACATTTCGAAGTCTTTCCTTCATTTGTATTGTAATCTCTGTACGATCAACACCTGAAACATAAGGACATCGCCCCTGTTTGGCGGCCATAGTGCAGCGACGACTTCCACAGTCGTCCGCGGGTTTTTTCCTCGTTGAGGTTTTTCCCGCGTCACCAAATTCTCTGTCTCTTTTACATTTTTTTATCTTAATCGCACGCTTTGTCGAGAGATTATTTTCTTTAGTTGTTAAGCTCCACAATCAACCTCAAGTTGTACTTGTGTGCGATTTTTGGCATTAACATTGACCGCGTTGATCAGGAATAACGTCAAGTTCGTTTGGATCGAAGCTCAAGAGGCCGCGTTTGAGAAGTTGAAGGAAAGTCTGAGCAACGCTCCAATTTTGTCGTTACTAGATGGATCTGAAGGATTTGTGATTTACAGTGATGCCTCCAAGCTTGGGTTAGGGTGTATACCGATGCAAAATGGAAAGGTGATTGCCTATGCGTCTCGACAGTTGAAAGATCACGAGAAGAACTACCCAACGCACGACATAGAGCTAGCGGCAGTAATGTTCGCTTTAAAGATATGGCGACACTACTTGTATGGAGTGAAGTGCCAGATCTACACCGATCACAAGAGTCTTAAGCATCTTTTCGATCAGAAGGAGTTGAACATGAGACAGAGAAAATGGATGGAGCTGTTGAACGATTATGACTGTGAAATCCTTTACCACCCGGGTAAAGAAAATATGGTTGCCGACGCGTTGAGTCGGAAGGAGCGAGGGGAATCGACCAAAGTGGTGGCCTTTAGGGTCGAGGCGACTTCAGGTCTCCTAGACGAGGTCAAAAAGTCTCAAGAGGAGGCGTTGTTAGAAGAAAATGTAAAGAGTGAAAGAATCGCTGGAATTACGTCCTTGTTTAGTGTCAACAGTGGTGGAATGAGGTGTTTGAAGAACCGAGTATGGGTTCCTAAGCTGCATAGATCGCGATATTCTGTACACCCAGGGACGAATAAGATGTACCGGGACTTAAGACAGTTTTATCGGTGGCCAGGAATGAAGAAGGACATCGCTCACTTTATGGAACGATGTGTGACGTGTCTACAAGTTAAGGAAGAACATCAACGACCGTACGGGGAACTTCAGTATTTGGAGATACCAGTGTGGAAATGGGATAACATAACCATGGATTTTGTTACGAAATTACCAAGAACTCCGAAGGGTTACGATGTAATCTGGGTGATTGTGTGTAGTCTCACCAAGTCCGCACATTTTCTTCCAATCAGGGAATCCGATCCATTGGAGAAGTTAAGCTCGGTTGTATATTAATGAGATCGCGTCAAGGCATGGGGTGCCGCGATCTATTGTGTCCGACCGTGATAGTCGATTTACATCGTCGTTTTGGAGAAGTCTTCAACGAGAGTTGGGTTCGCAACTTAAGTTAATCACAACATATCATCCCCAAACGGATGGTCAGAGCGAAAGAACTATTCAAACGTTAGAGGATATGCTCCAAGCTTACGTGGTTGATTTCAAGGGTTCTTGGGAAGCACATCTACCTTTGATAGAATTCTCGTATAACAACAGTTACCACGTGAGTATCCAAGCGACACCATTTGAAGGTTTGTACGGGTGGAAGTGTCGGACGCCGCTGTATTGGAACGAAGTGGGAGAAAGACAGTTAGCAGGTCCATAAATTGTGCAAATGACCGCGGATAAGATACAGCTAATCCGTGAGAAGATGAGGGTTGCGGAGGACCGACAAAGAAAGTATGCAAACAAAAGAAGGAAACCTATCGAGTTTCAAGTAGGTGACAAGGTAATGCTGAAAGTCTCGCCTTGGAAGGGGGTAGTGCGCTTTAGGAAGAAAGGAAAGTTGAGACTGAGATGTGTGGGGCCTTTCGTCATTACTGAACGGGTCGGGGCAGTAGCCTACAAATTTGTAACGTCCCAAAAATTACAAGGAATTTTAAAATTTTAAAAATAATGCATTTCGTTACGATCAAACCATAAGTTAACAAATCCCATTACAATAAAAATAAACGTCGTTAATTAAAACCGTCAAATGAAATTTAAGCAGCGGAAAAGTTATATAATTAAATCCCCATTTAAAAAGTTAAACTTAAACAGCCTTCGCCTTGCGCCCGTGTGTACCGTCATGCCCGACTGCTACTCGCACCTGAAATCATAAGATATTGGGAAGGGGTAAGCACGAAGCTTAGTGAATTCCATCACATGCGCAGATAGGAATTATATACACATCACCCCTATCCGCACATAAGCAACAACATCACAGTTACATAAAACGAGTAAACATCTACAAGTAATTATGTATCCAACACCTCGGTCCCACCGAGCCCTCGGTCCCACCGAGTTGTAATGTAACACACTCGTCACACCGAGTTCCCACAACGTTTCTTTCCACTTCCTCGGTCCCACCGATCCCTCGGTCCCACCGAGTTGTAATGTAACACACTCGTCACACCGAGTTCCCACAACGTTTCTTTCCACTTCCTCGGTCCCACCGAGCCCTCGGTCCCACCGAGCCCTCGGTCCCACCGAGTTGTAATGTAACACATTTATACTAAGCATTTAAACCAATCAAATATTACACACCACACACAACAAAGACAGTAGTACATACAAACTACTATGACATGCATACAACCCCTAACTACACAGTGAGAGAACTCACCTCAAACGCACAGCTTATGACCTCAACCGCAACACGAACCGGCCAACACCAGTTCACCTTGTTCCACCTAAATAAGCGTTAACAATTGTCAAAGTGACGCCCCAAACCAAAACCACGACTACTAACTTTAAAACACATCTTTCCAGTTTTTTACTCTCAACACGCAGGTCTGTTCGGGACCTGTTTAACCCCTTATAAACTAATTAAACCAGAAATATTTTTCCATAAACACAAAGTCCCACCTCTTAGGGTTCCAGGGACATATCGCACGCGCTCTAACGATTTTTCTACAATTTACTATGGATTTTACAAAACCGGCTTGCTGCAGTGTGAAAAACAGGACCTTTCAGTACAAAAGAGCAGTTTGACACTAGCTATGGTCCGAACTGGTTTTTCCGCAAAACATAAGAAACTTACTAGACTCAGAATGGGATATTTTGGCACTGGTTTCACCCCAATATGACGTTCCTATAAAAAGTTATGGCTTTCCCAAAACAGTGGCAGAAACTGTGACTTTTTTTTATAAAACGGAACGCGAAACTGTCAATTCCGGACCTGCTGTATCAACAGCCAAATTACGCCTAGCTAGAGGCCGAACCGGACTTCCGCTAAAACATAAAAAGTGTACCCGGCACAGAATGTGAACCGTGGGCACCGGATTCGCCTCAATCCGAGCTACGACGGAAAAGTTATGGCCGTCGCAAAACAGTGGCAGAAAAACGTTTTCACATGAAATGACAAAAGTTGTTTATAAACCTATTAAGCCAAAGCTTAACCCAAACAGACCCGAACAGCCTACAAGCTTACTGGAAAGGGCTATACTACGCTGGACAACAACCGTGCACTACCCACTGCCACCTCCGGCAGAGGCGGCCGTTGGCGGCGGCGGCGGCTCAAAGCTTCCGACGAAACCACACCAAAACGCACACCCCGACTTACCCACACTCTCACCCGCATACACCCACACACCCGCACACATACGCACCCCTCCTGCCGTCACCCGGCGGTACGCAGCGGCGGCCCCACCGCCGGCAGCCGTGGCTGCGGCGGTGGTGGTGGTGGTTTACCAATTCCGACGAAGAGAACGGAAACACGGGATTACCTCGACGTGACTTCTCCTCCACTCTTTCCGGCAGAAACGACGACGATTCTCCCCTCTTTCCGGTGAACTTTCTCCCTCTCTCTCCGGCGACTCTCTCTTCTCTTACTTCGGCGACACTCTCTCTCTTACTCACGGCGACGACAACGAAAGGGGAGGGGGGAAATTCAGCCGAGAGGAACGAGACGTGAGGGAGAGAGACTTTAGGGTTTCTTTCTTTCTCCTACTTGCTAAGTCACGATTCAAACACACAGTATGGGTTTTGGTTTTGGACTTGCATGGGCCAATCACCACCTTTGGCCCTTTAACAATTTTGGTCCCTCAACTACTTCCTTCTCGCAATCTAACTAAAGCTTTGACATAATTAACGATTATGTCCAATTCGTCTAACCCCGTTAACGGAACCACATTAAATAAAACTTTTTAATAAAGAATTAATACTAATAAATTACATACCGGGATACGGGCTTTACAAAATTAGATTTGCCAGATAGATTAAGGGGACTTCATCCGACGTTTCACGTTTCAAACCTGAAGAAGTGTTTGGCCGAGACAAATGTGTCTATTCCATTTGAGGATATCAGTGTCGATGAAAGACTGATGTACGTAGAGGAACCGGTAGAGATTGTGGACAGTAAGATTCGGAAGTTAAGGAATAAGGATATCAGACTGGTAAAGGTACAGTGGCGGTTTCATAAGGGCCAAGAGGCAACCTGGGAAGTAGAAGCGGACATGACGTCCAAGTACCCTCAGCTTTTCGACAATGGAATTCGGGGACGGAATTCTTTTGAGGGGGAGGTATTGTAATAACCAAGTTTTCTACTTTAAAGAAACATAACATGGATGGGAGAAAGGTGAAATTCTATTCTTGAGGGACCAAAGTGTAATTGTGGGAGGAGGGTACAAAACCCTCATTTTGGACATAAAGCCCTAGGCATTTTGCAATTGGGAGCGGCTGCGTATGTGTGGGAGTAGGAAGAAGAAATCAATCTAACATTGGTGATTTTGGGAAGAAGGCAAGGAGAGTATTGCATCAGGGATAGCTCTAGCATCAATTCGGGAAGGTAAACTCCTAATCTCATGCTCTTATCACGTTTGGGAGTGGGTTTTTAAGTTTATTGAGTTTCTCAGATGAAGGAGGTTTACTCGAAATTTATGTCAAGTGGGAACTTGGTTTTTGGTACCTGTTACTGTCATAAGGTTTCCTACAATCTTTTACAATGTTTTCGATAAGTGTATATCGGTTGGATTGAGTTTTTGGTCACCTAGAGTGTTTTGGGCGGAAGCTCAGCTTAGTCCGGAACTGGCAGAGTCCGGATCCGAAAATGGAATCCGGAATAAGACCGGAATCCGGAAGTGGAATCCGGAATGGGTCCGAAATCCAGAAGGGGAATCCGGAATGGGCCAAAATCCGGAATGGATCCAGAAAGATGGGTGGAGTTCGAAACTCTAGTTTCGGATTCCGTAGTTTGTTTTGAGCCAAGTTTATTTGGGGATCTGTTCAGAATGTGGCGAGTGTCAACTTAAGACTTATTATTCTTATTCTCTTTAATACCATAGGTGTTCCGTCTAAGAAATCTGAAGCTTTCGTGAGAAGTATTGTGATAGGACGACATGTGAGTTTTTCTAACCAAATACGTATTTTTAAACGTGTTTTCTGAAGTAAGTAAATGAATATGAAATGATATGTTTTATGAAATGAAAATACATGTATGGAACTTTACTTGAGATGTATGCATACATTGTTGATAGATGTAAAGTGGCTAAGTCGGGGGGTGTGGCCCGCCAGTACTCATACCGGGGGGTGTGTTCCGTTTATGCCATGGAAGGTGTGACCCCGTAAGGAAGTGTGAGACTGAAACGTTGTCACTTCCGAGTGACCTCGGTGTGCCATTTACATGTGTGGTGGTTACACGAAAGCTTTGTTTAAAGTTGTTATATAAGAATGTTATGAAATGCTTTATTTATTTATTATTGAACTGTTGCTTCTTGAGGGAGCTCACTAGACCTCATGGTCTAACCCTCGCTTTTCCAAAACTAAACATTTCCAGGAAAGTCACTATTAGGGAGCTCTGGAAAGGGTAAGGAGAAGAGTTAAGGTGTGAGGATGCTGTTGGCCGATTAGCTGTTGCGGTTACCTTTTAGATTTTTAGTTATTCTCAGTTGTGTATAGGTTGTTTCCGCCAACCTAGTTTTTGTGACAATTGTACTTGAGAAATTTTGGGACCCCTTTTTGGGTTGTTTATTATTCAATGCTATGTCATGCGTTTATTTTTGTTTGGGTTGTTACACCAAATATATATGGTTGGTTTAAGAGAAGAATTTTCTACACAGTTAATGCAAAATGGAGATTGATTTTAGTTGTTATGAGACTTTGTTCATGTTTTGTATTGTATTTGAATCAATTGTCGTATTTAAGTTGAATTTTTAAATGTGTTAAAAATGGATGGTTGTATGCTTTGAATAATGAATAGATTTTTTTATAAATTCAACAGTATAACATTCTGAGCGATAAAATATATAATTATACATATTCAGACGTTTATCAGCAGACAAAAACAACAGTCTAATTGATTCAGATTTCATACTTCAGCACCACCTCTTAAAAATTGAAAGTGAAATCAGACTTCAGACTTCAGCACCTCTTAAAAAACAAACGCCACCTAAGTGTCCTAGGTTAATTTTAAATTTGGTTACCTAAAATATAAATGTGGCCGAAGTCAATTTAACACTTTTAATAAATGATAGTCATAAGGTGAAATGTATATACTATTGAGATTAATCCACATTCTCCTAGTGGTTTTCGATTATTTCCGTTGAAAAAATATTTTTTATTTTGTTGGTCATGTTTCCTATTCATGTATGTAAGTCGACTTCTCACCTTATCAAATCAAATGTAAATTTATGGAGAAGAGCAAAAGGAGAAAGCTAAAGTGGAGAAGATATTGAGGTCATTAAATGCCGAGTTAGAGCATATTCTGGTAGAAATTAAAGAAGCACATGATCTGTCCTCAATGAGATTCGATTAGCTCTTGGGCATTCTGCAAGCTGATCAGTAGAGGATGAATGAAAAGAATGCAAAGAAATCAATGGAGCAAGCCTTCCAACCTATATACTGCATGCATTTAATGCAAGTCAGTATACACTTTACACGTGTCATCAGCTGGTTGGTTGCATGTCATTGACCTTGGTTGACAACCTTAGTAGCCGTAAGGATAAACAGTGTAGTATCAGAGTGGTTGTATGATTTCAGATATTCGGAGGTTCTTTTCTGACATTTCGTACGGTGGCGTGCAAGGGTGGTTAAGACAAAAGTACTTTGTACGGAGGACTTCATGATCAGCTTTCGTTGATTCAGCGATTATCATTTACTATTCAGCAGATGATAAAGTTCAGCGATAGCTGAAGTCTTGTACTTGATACTTCACGTTGAGTGGACAAATCTGAGTCTTCGCTGATCCGCATCAGTTCATTAGGAGACTTGTCGCTGGTTCTTGAGCTTGATCTTCGACTTCAGCGTAGAACCTTTGTTGACGTGAAACTTGTCTTCAGGGATCATAGTAAACAACTAACTTATCAGCGATCATCATAATGACTGAACAGACTCAGAGCATTTATGGTGAACAGTGTTCGCTGAATGTTTAATCTAAAAGAGCAAGAGTTCCTATCAGCGGTACTGGAAGATCTTAGTACTTATCAACGATAGTGAAACTCTGATACATATTGTTTACTTACAATTTTCACTAAGTATAAGAGAGGGTCATTATCAAATCACTGAGGGTTTGGATCAACAATCTCCCCCTATTTGATTATGACATAGCAACAAAGAAAATTGCTATTTAATGAAAACATAAGGATAAAAAGAACTCATAAAATATTTGTCCCTTTTACTGTTTTCTGGGATCTTTTCAGTACTGATGGAGTAAAGTACATTCACTGAAATCTTTCTTTAAATCTTTGAATCAGGTTACAATGAAGAACAGAAAGATTACAAGTACAAGCGAAATAAATTACAAGTACAGAAGGATAACTGATACAATAGAGAAAAAGGAGATTATATCAGTTTTCAAAAGGTTCTTCCTTAATGAGAAGTTCATCAAGGGTCGTCTTTTTAGTGGGGATCATCCAGTCAGGAACCGTTACACCTCGTTTTCTTTTGTTCAGCGCTTCTTGAAAGATCAAGGGTTTTAGGTGTCGTGCCTGAATGTCCTTTCTGAAGTCACACCAGTAGATGAGATCTCTGAGCTGTTCGATTGGAGTGATTGGAAGCTCAGCGATCCGTTGAAAGCATTTACGTCCGTCGTAGTCAAGAAAGAATATTCCATAAGGATTACTGATGACTTTACCAGGGACGAAAAGTTCACATGGTGGCAAAGAGATGTCAAGGGAAGATAGATCAGGATCAGGACCAAGCACTTCAGCGCGAGAGAAACCAATTCAAGTTTCATTTCGTATGACAGGTCCTGAGTTTGAATCTTGACGTTTCTTCCTTGGAGAGCCCCTTTTTCTTTTCAGCTTTAGATCAGGAACAGGAGGAATATCCACACAAGAAGATATCAAGTCGATCTGTCTGTTTATCAGCTTTTCGAAATGATCCTTGTACTTAGATTGTGACGATTGGATAGCTAACCTCATCTCCAGCCATTCAGAGAGACCATACCTTTTTACAGTGTCAGCGCGAAAGGTTTCAGATTTGCCATCTTCTCTGAACAGTTTGATGTCAACAATAGGTACTCCGATAGAGGTTCTTCCAGAGATGAATACCTTGTTGATCTTCGCTGGACGATATCTGAAGTGAATTTTCTCTTTACACCAGATCAGGGTGGTCTGAGAAACTTCAGTTTTCTTTTCCACGATCTTCTGGGCTTCTTCCCACAACTTTCGTTGGATTTGAATGGGAACACGCTTCAGCTTGGGGTCTTTGACAGATTCTTGAGTGAGCTTGATGGCGTATTCTCTGTCTTTCTCTTCATCTTCCTTCCTTTCAGCAATGAGGCGTTCAACGCTGAGGTGTTCCTGGTATTCAGCTTTTGAAATTCTGAACTTAGGAGGAACTGAAGGCAGTTGATCACGCCTTAGAATGATTCGCTGATCCTCGAATCGCTTTATCATTTCTTCTCTTCTCTTTTGATCCTCTTCACTCAGCTTTTGAGGAGCTGAGGAAGGTCTGTTTCTGTGCGAGAGAGGTTGTTCTTCTGGTTCATCAGTCTCAGAGATTAAATCCAAGACTGGGATTATTTCTTCAGCGGCAGCTGGAATTATTGGTGAAGTCGCAATTGTGGAGCCTTCAGCGATATCCTCGAACAGGGGAGAGGACTAGCTGAAACGCAGCGATCTTACAAATAAGAACTGGGTAGAAGAACATGGGTAGAAAAGATAGAAAAAGATTGTGGATGCGTAGAGAGGTTATTGAGTAGAGAACTGATTGTGTATGAGATGTTCAGGGAAGGAATATAAGTAAAGTTTAGTGTACCTGACAAACCGGCTTTTCAAGCAAGATCGCCAGATTTTCAAATTCAGCGAGGCCTTTGCCTTTGCTTTTCTCAGCACCAGAGGCTGAGGGCTTTGTCTTTGTCTTCTCCCCTGAAGGTTCTTTTATTGAGATTCCCTTAAGAGCTTTGATCCTTGGGGCAGGTTTGACGATAAAGAAATCATCGTCATCTTCATCATCATCATCATCCTTTCTTGGAGAGAAGGATGGTTCATCTTCAGGGATGTCGATGTCTTCATCTTCTTCTGCTTCGGATTCCTCAGCATCTTCTTCGAGTTGCTCCCCCTCAGATACAGAGGCGAGCTTCTCGGTTCCCTCAGGGTTTTCATCTCCCTGAGGTCCAGCGGTTAGATCTTCATTCCTCTCTCCCCTGATAGATTCATCATGGGAAAGGTCTTCAGCGCTTTTGTTTAGATCTTCAGCGCTCTTCTCCTTGAAATGTTCAGCGCTCTTCTCCTTGAAATGTTCAACGCTCTTCTCCCCCTCTTTCTCATGATGACTGGGGGAGGAATGGGTAGATTCAGCGTTGGTGTTATCTCTGTCTTCTGGGCCAGAGATTTTCACACAACCTTCAAGCTTTGCTATTCTGTCTTCTAGGCCAGAAATAGCAGGCGTGATTTTCTTCAGCTCTGTGCGATCTGCCGCTGTGAAAGATTCCAAAATAGGGGCAGGGGCAGGAGCAGGAGCTGGATTATTTGCCTTGATGACCAGCGTCTCGATCATCGTCTTCATAGAACTAACGTCGGTCTTTACAGAGCCTAAGTCAGTCTTGACCGCTGACATATCACCCTCGAGTTTTCCAACCGATGTCTTCAGCGTTGTTACTTCGCTGGACATGGTCGAAACTGAGCTTTTGAGGCTGGTGTAGTCAGTGTAGATGTCAGAGAGCACCTTGGCAAAATCGGCGAGAGTCTTATCAAGTCCCTTGATGTCTTCAGTGGAAGCTTTCTTCTCCACCACCGTTGTCAGCTTTGTCAAATTCTCTCCAGCGTTTGTTACAGCTGTTGAGTTGTTGGAGAGTGTGGTGGTGAGACTGGTCAGCTTTGTTTCCACGGACTTCAGAGAAGCGTTGATGTCTCCCAAATTAGGACCTGTAACATATAAGTACTTGTGAACAAAGGAAAGATCAGATGTTTCAGGTTTAGTTACAGTGTTTAAGGTGGGATTTGTACCTGCAGGAGCATTGATGAACTCGTCAAAGTTGCAAGTTCCTGAATAATGTTCCATATCCTCTTCGAAAGTACGGTGAGGTATGGTGATCTCTGCAGGTCCTTTCTTCATCATTTGTTGAGAAGCATCAGCGGTGGCCTATGGAATGATGGCATCTCCAGTGTTAGCTGGAGGAGTGTCCAAAGAAGTGGAGGGAGGAGCGAAGGATAAGATTGGGGTTCGGGTTCTGAGTTCAGCGTTGGAATCGCTGACAATCACTCCATCTGTCTTTTGAGAGACTGAGGGAGGTTGGATAGTTTCCAAGTTTCTAACCTCAGCGTTTAGAGACGCTGAAGTCTGGATTGGAGGGATGGCTTGCACGGGTGTGGCAGAGCGTACCACGGAACTTTCCTTCAGCTCTTCAGAATGAGCTGAGGAGTCTTCAGCATGGAATTGCTGGGGTTGCTCCTTGGTTTTCTTGATCCTTTTGGAATCAAGTTGGGTGTGAGAGGGTTTCCTTTTCTTAGAAGGAGAGGATTTTGTGGCCGGGGTATCAGCGATGGGTATTGTCGCTGAAGGAGCCACAGAAAGCGGAGAATTTAGAAGAGTGAGAAGAGTAGAGAGACGTACCTCATTGGCGACATGCTTGAAGTCGAGAACTTTAGAGCCAATCTGAGAAAGTTTCAGATCACCCTCTTCAGGATAGATGTCCTTTAGGCCATATTGAAAGATGGCGCTGATGAATCGTGGGTAAGGAACCCATGCTGGTCTGTCAGCGGCAGAATCGACACGTTGAATCAGGTCATCATAAATAATGGAGGCCCAGTCAATGTTTAGACCTTTCAGCAGTGCGTATCCCATGGACTGCTGAGGTTGGGCGGCTTGATCAGAAGAGCCGGACTTCGCTGTCATGCAGCTGATCAGGTGTGCGAAGATGAAGTTCATCTCGCTGGGCATTTTGGATTTCTTTATCAGCGTCAGCTTCTTCTCAGGCTTCTTGTCCCTTCCGGTTTCCCAGATGTAACCCATTTCATCGAGAAAAGCAATTATTTCTTCTCTGTCAGCATGCTTCTTATGGTCAGGGAATGGAACGAAGGGTTTTTCTTTGGTGGCATTTGGGAAGTTCAGGGCTTTTCGGATTATGGCGGGTGTGATCTTGATGGTGCCATACTCAGTATCGCTGAGTATGCAGTCGATGGTTTTGGATGCATCTTTGGCAGAGGGTAGCTCAGTGTGTCTGGCAGAGTACCAAAACTGGGATAAGAGCCGTTGACTGGCAGGAGGTGTTATGGTCAGGGCTGTGTAGATGGGGCTGTTCTTCAGAAAACTCACAGCATCGTCCAGATGTGATACTTGCTTCCGAGGAGGAAACTCGAGAAGAGCTGAGAGATTGTTGGCCTAGGTCCAATCTAGTTGATCCAGCTCGAACTTAACCTGAGGGGCTTTGACGATGTCCACTTCCTCAGAGTCAGTGGAGATGGACTCAGCGGTGACATTGATTTTTGAAGATGCCATTTCTCTGTATTATCAGTTCAACCAAAGATGTTAACAAATAAGAATTATCTTAATGTGGAAATAATTTTCCATTAAGATTTTTCGAATTTTGTCCATTTCATTCAGACAAAAATGTCTTAATGAAGATTAGGGTTTTTCTTGATTTTTGAAATGAAATGTAAAACCCATAAAGTCTTGTATTCCAGTTTCTAAAAGAAAACTGGATACGAATGAAGAACAAGTTTAAGATTTAGATTTAAAACTTGAAGAACAACCATGAAATGGTTGTGTTCATAAAACCATGAAAGAAATGATTTTATTTTACAAAGTTCCTTTGTTTGATCTTGTTAAAACAATGAGAAGATCGAAAACAAGTTATACGCATTTGATAAAAGATAAGAACATATTAACCTTGAAGTTTTGATGAAGAAGATGATGAACAGTTCTTGAGGTTTTTGAGAGCACAAATGCAACAAAGGATTCTTTTCTTGCGGAGAAAGATTGTTCGCGTAAAAGACAGATATAAACCAAGAGTTGTTTATATAGGGATTTTTAGAGAGAGAAAACCTTGAGCGGGAAAAGGTTTTCATCATGACACGGACACGTGTTTGCATTTGATTGGAAGTTTGAACGAAACGTGCAAACGTGTGTCAGAAAGAAATCGTGCCTGGTGTTATCCGTTGCAATGACGTCACAACTGTCCTTTCACATTCTTTTAGGATGTCTCTGAGGTTTTGAAAGCTCAGGGACTCTTTTGAAAAACATGAAGCACTGAATAGAAAATATCAGTGAAGGTTTAAAGAACTTTCAAAATATCGCTGTTAAGGAAGAGATATTCAGCGATGCAATTTATTTTGAAATCTTGCATTTACATGCGATTGTCAGAGAGAGAAAACATACCTGGATATCAGTTTAACCAAGTTTATTCAGAGAGAAGATGATGAAATGGATTATACAAGTTGATTTTATCCCGAAGGTTATACCAGATTGTATAAACGTATCGCTGATCAAATGTGAACCGCTGAAGATTTTACCCTTCAAAGTTCAGCATTCCAAGCTCGCTGATGAGAAAGTTGAATCTTGTCTCATCAAGAGGTTTGGTAAACAAATCAGCTAACTGATAATCAGTTGGGATAAAATGAAGTTATATATCACCATTCATCACATGATCTCTGATAAAATGATATCTGATTTCTATGTGTTTTGTCTTTGAGTGTAGCACTGGATTGTTTGCTATAGCGATGGCACTTGTGCTGTCGCAATAGATTGGAATTTTGGAGAGCTGAAGATCATAGTCTAGTAGCTGATTTCTCATCCACAAGACCTGAGAACAACAGCTTCCAACGGCTACATATTCAGCTTCAGCTGTGGAAGTGGACACTGAGTTTTGCTTCTTACTTGTCCAACTTACCAGCTTTCCACCCAGGAGCTGACATCCTCCTGTGGTGCTTTTCCTATCCATTTTGCAACCTGCAAAATCACTGTCTGAATAGGCGGTTAGATCGAATCCTGAGTCTTTGGGATACCAAAGACCTAGATTTGCTGTACCCTCAAGATATCGAAAGATTCGCTTTACAGCTTTCATATGGGATATCTTAGGTTCAGCTTGATATCATGCGCACAGACATGTTGCAAACATAATATCGGGTCGGCTAGCTGTAAGATATAATAGTGAGCCGATCATCCCACGGTACAGCGTGACATTGACAGGAACACCCTTTGTGTCCTTGTCAACTGTCAGCGGTGGTGCCATAGGGGTTTTCATAGCTGAACTTTCAGTTAAGTCGAATTTCTTCAACATATCTTTAACATATTTTCCCTGATTAATGAAAGTTCCTTTTTCAGTTTGCTTAAACTGAAGACCAAGGAAATATGTTAGTTCACCCATCATGCTCATTTTATACTCATCTTTCATTCTATCAGCGAAACGAGTACAAAGCTCAGGGTTAGTAGAACCAAATATAATGTCATCAACATATATTTGAACTAAAATGATATGACCTTTCACTTTTCTAAAAAATAAAGTTTTGTCAATCTTTCCTCTCTCAAATATTTCAATATGGAGATAAGTAGAGAGAGTATCATACCATGCACGAGGAGCTTGCTTTAAGCCATAAAGTGCCTTGTCCAGTTTATAAACGTAACCTGGACGCTTAGGATCTGAGAATCCTGGAGGTTGTTCCACATACACTTCTTCATTCAGCTTTCCATTTAGAAACGCTGACTTAACATCCATCTGATGTACAGTGAAGTTTTTGTGTACAGCATATGCTAAGAAAAGACGAATAGATTCAAGTCTTGCTACTGGAGCAAAAGTTTCGTCATAATCTATGCCTTCCTCTTGTCTGTATCCCTGAGCAACAAGACGAGCTTTGTTGCGAGTTACAGTACCATGTTCGTCCAACTTGTTTCGATAGACCCATTTAGTGCCTATCACTGTTTTGTCAGTTGGTCTCCGAACAAGTTTCCAAACTTTGTTTCTTTCGAATTCAGTCAGCTCTTCTTGCATAGCGCTGACCCAGTTTGGATCTCTGAGGGCATCATCTATTTTCTTTGGTTCAGTTAGAGAAATAAAGTTAACAAATAAACAAATATTACCTGTACTTCTACGAGTCTGAATACCAGCGTTGGGATCACCAAGAATTTGATCGATTGGGTGATTTACAGTCCATCGCTTAGCCGGAGCATTCGTCGCTGACTCAGTCTGAACTGGAGAAACTGAAGATGAGGCTTCAGCTACTTCTGGATTATCAGCTAAGAGAGGAATGTTTGCATTTGTCACTTCATTCACTGATTGCTGAGAAATAGACGGAATTTCTGAGGCATTTGGATCAACTGCAGGTATAGTGTTTATAGGAACAGCTGAGACCCATGATGTTTCAGCTTCACTGTTCTGCATGTTTGGAATGATAGTGGGACTATCATCTTCTACTGGATGAGCATGAGGAGTGGGAACTTCTTCTGAATCACCAAGATGAGAAAACATCCATTGATTCAGTTCTTCAGTGTCAGCGTTCGGTTTAGAGTTCGCTGAACGGGATTCGTCAAACGTGACGTGATTGGTTTCTTCTACAGTTTGTCTTCTACGGTTGAAGACTCTGAAGGCTTTGGAGACTGAGGAGTATCCAAGAAAGATTCCATCATCAGCCTTAGGATCAAACTTTCCAAGGGAATCTCTGTTGTTCAGTATGAAACACTGACATCCAAAGATGTGAAGAAAGCTGATTGAAGGCTTTCTCCCATGAAAAAGTTCATAGGCTGTCTTTTTGAATCTTTTAACTATCAGCGACCTGTTTTGCGTAAAACAAGCAGTGTTGACAGCTTCTGCCCAAAACTGAGTAGGCAGGTGAGAATCGCTGAGCATTGAACGTGCAGCTTCGATAATTGTTCTATTTCTTCTTTCAGCGACTCCATTTTGTTGCGGTGTTCTCACTGACGAAAAGTTGTGAGAAATACCCTTACTCTCAAGGAAGGAATCAAGAGAACTGTTTTTAAATTCAGTTCCATGATCACTCCTTATTGAGCGAACAGTCATATTGTTCAGAGTTTCCATCTTCCGAACAAAGGTGATGAGTTCTTCAGGGGTGTCACTCTTAGAACGGAGAAACATTACCCATGTGTAACGAGAGAATTCATCAACTATGACCAGCGTATATTTCTTTCCAGCGATGGATTGTTTGTTAACGGGGCCAAACAAATCCATATGGAGTAGTTGTAGAGGAGATGACACTGAGGAGACTTGCTTTGACTTGAAGCTTGCCTTGGTCTGCTTCCCTTTTTCACACGCTGAACATAAAGACTCTTTGGCGTATGAATGTTGAGGTAGACCAGTGACTAACTCTTTGGAGGAAAGAGTATTCAGCGTCTTGAAGTTGAGATGTGAGAGCCTTTTGTGCCATAGCCAGTTGACATCAGAAGATGCCTTTGAGAAGAAACAGGAGTTCTCAGTGGTTGTTGAGTCCATGTTTATTACATAAACATTTTCCAAACGATAACCGCTGAGAGCTATCTTCTCCTTTTTGTCAGAGACAAAGCTGGATTCCTTAGTGAAAATCACTTTGTTATCCATGTCGCAAAGCTGACTGATGCTCAGAAGATTATGCTTCAGCCCTTCAACATATGCGACTCTTCTGAAGGAGGTTGTACCATTTGAAAGTACACCATACCCTCGGGTGTGTCCTTTTCCATTTCCACCGAAAGTCACAGAGGGACCCTTCTCTTCCTTGTATTCAGCGAGCAGGCTTTTCTTTCCAGTCATGTGTCTAGAGCATCCGCTATCGAGATACCAGATACCCTTCTTAACCTGCAATACAAAGGAAGATTAGTTTTGCTTGGGTACCCACTTAACCATGTATACACGTTTGTCAGTGGAAGTAGTTGGAATGGAAGGTTCAGCGGTCTTCGCAGCATTTGAAGATTCAACTTTGTCTTTCTTCACTTTGGTTAATTTCTTAACCTCAGCGGTAGGAGTCACCTTGACCTGAATTGCAACTGGTTTGGTCTTCTTGGACTTGGGTGCTATCTTCACCTTAGCTATCTTATCAGCTTTGGTGGCTGTGGGGCACTTACTTGCAATATGATAGGTAAGTCCACAGTGATAACATTTCCTATAACTAAAAGTAGTTCTAGGACCACTTGTATGCTGAGCTTTTAATTTTGAATTAGAAGTGCCAGCACCAAGTAAACTATTGGCTTTAGAAATGGGACGAACATTCAGTTCTTCAGATTTCTTACCAAGGATATCCACTCTGAGTCTAGGAGTAGATCGCTGAATAGATCCAGAGATCAGCTTTCTAGATCCAGAGGGGTAGGTCACTGAGGCTTTAGAAGCATTCAGCTTTGGTACTAAGGTACCCTTCTGAGGATTTTGATAAATAACAATTCCTTTACCTTTGTCTCTAGAGACAGAGGTAGGTTTTGAATAAACCATTTTCTCCTTACCTTTTGAGGAGGTAGGAGTTTCCTCAGGGATTGGTGTAATGGACGAGGAGCACTGAGATGATGAAGTGTCAGCGACTGAGGATACGAACGTTCCAAATTTAAGCATTGAACGTTCAGTGGTTGGTTTTGGAGTATCATATTTATAACCCAGACCACGTTTATCACTCAGAGGAATCTGAGCCTTAATTATCTCAGTGATCTTTGTTGAAGAATTACACCATCCTTCAACAGTAGCTTGTTCACCTTTTAATGCAGCGATAGCTTCTACTCGTTCGATTTTGACTAGCTGATTTAAATAGACTTGATCTTTAAAATCATCTTCAATTTTAGAAAGCTTTTCTATTTGAAGGTGGCAGTTTTTAAGCTTTTCAGCGAGATCAAGATTTTGGTTTTCAACCACAGCTTTGCCGTTCATGGCTTCGTATAAACTTCTAGTCAATAGATCGATTTTACGGAGACTATCAGCTTCATCAATATTTGCAATATTGGTAAAGAAAGAAGGTGATACCTGAATGGCAGATGTTGAAGTGGAGGGAATGTCTGAACTTTCTTCCTCTTCTTCAATCTTGGCCATGAGACATTGATTTGCTTCATCATCTTCAGAATCAGATGATGAGGCTTCTTCATCAGAAGCAGCCCAATCATAGTCAGCCATCAGGCCTTTTCCTTTCTTCTTAAAGCTTTTCAGCTTTGCATACTTCTCCTTCAGCTTTGAGTATTTGTCATCTTTATTCCTTGGAACAAAGGATTTCTTTGTGAAAGCTGAAGGTCTCATGATTTTCTTTGACCTGCACTCGTTAGCGAAATGACCTGTCTTTTCGCAGTTGAAACAAGTAGCAGTAGCCTTATCAACAAAAGCTGATGACTTAGGCTTGTCAGCTATGGAAAGAGTTTTGTTCTTTCTAAACATTTTCTTCTTGGCGAATCTCCTGAACTTTTTAGTTAGGAGAGCCAAGGATTCATCATCATCTGAAGAATCAGAGTCTGATGACCTTTTAGAGTTACTCTCTAACTCAGTGATAGTGACCGAGGGTCGCTGAGTAGAAGGTTCCTCTGAGATTAAAGCAACAGGGGTGCTTTTGGAATCTTTTATAAGATTCTTCTTAAGATGGCTAGATTGCTCATGATTCAGCAATGTGCCATATAAGGTTGCAAGGGTCATTGATCTTAGATCCTTTGACAGCTTGAGACACATGGAATAATTGTCCCAGCTTTCAGGTAAACATTCTAGAAACTTTGTCAGTACTTCAAAGTTAGAATATTCCTTACCAACAGTTTTCAGATCTATAATTAAGCAATTAAAACGTTGGTGAACTTCAGAGAGAGTTTCATTCTTACCAGAAATGAAGCTTTCGTATTGTCTTACCAGGTTGATCTTTCTTGAGTCCTGGACTTCAGACGTTCCTTCATACTGAACACATATTGTGTCCCACATGGCTTTTGATGATTTCAGGTTCATGACGGAATGGTAGACTTCGTCAGGAAGGGCCATGGATAGTATGGATCTGGCTTTTGTATCTATAGCCACTTTCTTCTTATCTTCGTCGGTCCACTGATGGATTTCTTTAGGAATCAGCCTTTCTGGAATAGCAGCTCTAGTTGCAGTGGCTGGAACTAAAGGATCAATTGTTACAGGGATATGTGGGCCGTTCTCAAGATAGTAAGGTATAGTAGGGTCTACACCTTCTAAGAAGAGTGTCATCCTATTTTTCCACAAGTTGAAGTTGTCTCTGGAAAATCTAGGGGGTTTTGCAAGAGAACCATTGTCTATATAATTTGGGTTTGTGTGGGAGGCCATTCTCAGATAATAGCAAGGAAGAGAAATATCTTAGATTAGATCTTGTTTATGAGATTAAACAAATCTGCTCTGATACCACTTGTTGGTCCCGAAGGCCTATACAAGTTTGTAGAAGGGGGGGGGGGGGGGGGGTTGAATACAAACACACATAATTTACTTTTCTAAATTGTTTATTGATAAATCATTAACAATTTACAGCTTGTTGCGGAAACAAGATTAAGGATAAACCTAAATCTAAACAAGTTGGAACACTAAGATTTCTTGCACTAAGAAAGATAAGGAGATTACTAATAAAATCCTATCTTGAGAGAGATTTGAACTTGTCCAGAGTTAGCAAGTTGCTTCAAAAGAAGTGAGTTCATCTCTTTATATACTGCATGCATTTAATGCAAGTCAGTATACACTTTACACGTGTCATCAGCTGGTTGGTTGCATGTCATTGACCTTGGTTGACAACCTTAGTAGCCGTAAGGATGAACAGTGTAGTATCAGAGTGGTTGTACGATTTCAGATATTCGGAGGTTCTTTTCTGACATTTCGTACGGTGGCGTGCAAGGGTGGTTAAGACAAAAGTACTTTGTACGGAGGACTTCATGATCAGCTTTCGTTGATTCAGCGATTATCATTTACTATTCAGCAGATGATAAAGTTCAGCGATAGCTGAAGTCTTGTACTTGATACTTCACGTTGAGTGGACAAATCTGAGTCTTCGCTGATCCGCATCAGTTCATTAGGAGACTTTTCGCTGGTTCTTGAGCTTGATCTTCGACTTCAGCGTAGAACCTTTGTTGACGTGAAACTTGTCTTCAGGGATCATAAGTAAACAACTAACTTATCAGCGATCATCATAATGACTGAACAGACTCAGAGCATTTATGGTGAACAGTGTTCGCTGAATGTTTAATCTAAAAGAGCGAGAGTTCCTATCAGCGGTACTGGAAGATCTTAGTACTTATCAGCGATAGTGAAACTCTGATACATATTGTTTACTTACAATTTTCACTAAGTATAAGAGAGGGTCATTATCAAATCACTGAGGGTTTGGATCAACATTTAGAGTTTCAACAACTGAGCAACAACAGCAGCAAACTTACAAAAATTTCAGATTTCAGATTTTCAGCAATTGAGCAAGAGCAACAACAATGATTTAAGATTTTCAGAATTTTTTCGGCAACAAATATTCAAAACAAAACAATCATTCAACAACATTTCAGCAACATAATCAAAAACAAAACAATCATAAATCATTAGCTAATGAAAATTTTAAATTAAGTACCTGCTGGAAGGCTGGAACACAACATCAACTTACATCAATTTAAGGTCTGAGGGAGGGGCGAGCAGGTCAGCCGGCGGTGGCGGCCGACAAGGGCGACGGTGGAGGGCGGCGTCGTGGGCGTGTCGGCTGTGAGCTGTCGTCGATGGTGTGAGAGACTGAGAGTTGAGTGAGAGCAGCTGAGCAGGTGCATGGTTTGTTTTTTTGATCGATACTGAGAGAGGCCGTGAGACTGAGAGAGTGAGAGGGGTTCTCGGCTGGTGGACTGGGCTAGTGGAGAGTCAAGACTCAAGAGTGGGCTGAAAGTGGAGGGGCCCATTTGTTATTTTAGTTTAAATATAGCCTACCAAAATTAGAAGTACTAATAAGTTTTTTTTAAACACCCAGGCCATGGCCTGGAGTAGCCAACACCACCATCTGCCATCCGCCCCTGATTGAGGTCGAGGATAGGGACGTAGCAATGTGAGGCATGAAACAAATGTTGAATGTTTTGTATGTAAGAAATATGGCCATTATGCGCATGAATGCATGAACAACAACGACCAAAAACCTCACTATGTGCAAGATACAAATGAAAATAATCATGCTATCTTAATAGATACAATAGCAAGAGAGGCATCTAATTACCACACATGGTATCTTGACACTAGTTGTACAAGCCATATGTTAGGAAAAAAATAGTTATTTGCTGATCTTGATGAATCCTTTCGGGTGAGTTTGGTACACTTGACAGGACATAACAGAACAAGGATCTTTGTTCCACGCTTGTTAGGACTTTTATGTGGACCATATAGGAACAGAGTGGAACGACGTGTTCCACGCCCACCGCATGGAACAAGGTGGAATAAGCCTATAATTTAAAAATATAACTCCAAAATAAACCTAATTCTCTTATAAGCCATCAAATACGCCTCCCTCTTTACATTTTAATCATTTTTTAATTTTTACTTATTTTATTTTATGTTATTTTCTCAAAATACTATTTTTATACGGTTTCTATATTCTGGCTAATTTATATAATTTATTAAATATTAATAATGATAATATAGAAATGTGTAAAATAAAATTCATAAATTCTTTAATTTGGTATCATTTTAACCGTCTAGACGAAAACTTTCTAATGATAAGTTTGTAAAAAAAATATTTATTGTATTATAATTTAATAAATTACATAAATTAATCAAAATATATAAAAGATATGAATAATTCGTTAGGGGTAAGTTGGTCATTTTATCTGTGTTGTCATGTCCAATTATGTCTTACCAAAGGCTATACAAGTATTCTGTCCTGTCATGCTTTGTTCTGACCTACTTTATCACGTCATGTCTTACCCCACCCTTCATGCCAAAGTCAAGTTTGCAGATGAGCACACTATTCCGGTAACTGGAAAAGGGACAAATCCTTATAAGTCTAAAGAATGCAGACCTCCTGAAATCAAGACTAGTGTGTTAAGTATCAGACACCGGACGAAGAAGGGGATATAGAATGACCCTATATGATCATTTTTTCTTTGTATTAGATCAATAAGGTGCACTTGTTCTTTACGCGCCCTTTAACAAAGAATCATATGTTTCAAGTTGATATATGTGTTGCTGTATTGCTTGAATGCAATTATAAAATATGAATCCTGGTTACGGCATTTACGTTTTGGACACTTGAATTTTCAAAGTCTAAAGATGTTTGCTCAAAAGAATGTGTTGAATAGAATGCCGAGGATACACCATCTTGAACAACTATGTGAAGCTTATATTATTGGAAAATATCATTGAACATCGTTCACAACACAACAACACCATCGAGAAACTCCACTGATTCAGTCATTCATTCGGACGTCTCTGGCCTGATGAGTACCTCGTCCATTGGGAACATAGGGTAACTTTTTACATTTCTTGATGATTTTAGTTGCAAGATATGGGTCTATTTTCTTGAGAGGAAACCAAATTTTTTGACTACTTGAAGAAGTTCAAGATCAATGTTGAAAAGTGTTTTACAATGATTGTGGAGCCGAGTACACCTCCAATGAATTCAACAAATATTGTGAAGAACATATAAACCACTCTGCCAACTACACTGTTCATCATGCGGCCAAGAGCATGTTTGCTAAAGTCAAATTCATGCAACCAACCAGACACTGCCACGTGTAAAGTTGTACTGACATGCATTTAATGCATGCAATATAAATAGAAGTTTAGCCTTCACTCTGATGGCTTGCTCTTCTATCTCTGATCTCTAAGTGCCTTAAGAAAATTACTCTTAGTTTTCTTAACTTCTTTCTATCTTTACTAGTGCAAGAAATCTGTGTGATTCTCATAGTTTGTTTAGGTTAGGTTTTACGCTTAATCTTATTCCGCAACAAACTTTAATTGTTTGATTATATCAATAAACAATTTTAAAGATAAAAATCTTGTGTTTGTATTCAACCCCCCCCCCCCCCCCCCCCCCCCCCTTCTACAAACTTGTATAACCTTTCGGGACCAACAGCGGGATTGGTGTCAAAGGAAACCGAGCAACGATCAGGATATGATTTTCAAGAACGATTTTCCCCTGTATTCACTTGATTATTACTTAGGTGGCACATATATTGGAAAATTCAACAAATGGATGTCAAGTCCGCTTTTCTTAATAATTAACCTACTTGAAGAAGAAGTGTACGTCAAGAAACCATTGGATTTCATAAGGCAATGAAATGAAGACAATTTATACGAATTGAATAAGATGTTGTATGGACTGAAATAAGATCCAAGGGCTCATTTTTTTCAAAGCTAATTTTAGCAAATGTCCTTCCGAGCATGCATTATAGGTAAGGTGATATTCTAATGGTGTGCCTATATGTGGATGACTTAATATTCGTAGGTAATAATTCCAACTTGATGGAAGCTTTAAAGAAAGACATAATACAAGATTTTGTGATGACTAGTCTTGAATTAATGTCTTATTTTCTTGATATTGAGGTGGTTCAAACAGATGGTGGAATTTTTATCTCTCAAAAGACGTATGTTGCTGAAACGTTGAAGCAAAAATATTCTCACGATTTTTAATCATTATGTTTTTAGTGGGGAGAAATAATATAGAAAGGGAGCGAGACCTACCCAAGAAGTATCAAATATTCAATTGCAATCCCACTAGACAGACTCTCGTGGAGTCGGCATAAAGTTGACAAAAATTGGTGAAGGGTCCTTTGTTGATCCAATTTATTTTATGTAGATTGCGGGAAGTCTGATATATATATATATATATATATATATATATATCACTTTGTGATGTCTCGTATGGACTTGGGTTAACTAGTAGGTTTATGGAGTCTCCTCGTTAATCACAAATGCAAGTTCATAAAAGGATATTACGGTACTTACTTAAAGGGCACTCAAGAGTCTACCCTGTTTTATTCCTCTACTTATTATTGTGCTTTTACTGGTAATTCCGATAGCTGGAAGTGGTGATTTAGACGATCACAAAATTACTTCAGATTGTTGTTTCAAATATGGTAAAACAACATGTTCGTGGTCTTTTATTTAGCAAGAGATTGTTGCTTTGACATGTGAGGTGGAATCAGGGGCGGAACACAAGCTTTAAAACCGCAAGGGCCGAACCTTGTAAGACTAATTTTTCATTCAAACGCACCTTGTAAGACCAATTTGTTGATTTCGAGAGGGTGCACAAACGAAAAGCTTAAGAAATTGTTGTCGATGTGTTTTTAGCCAAATTCCCCCGTTGGGGAATTTTTTAAGTTTTTGGTTGATTTCGAGAGCTTTTATTTCAGTTTTTTGGTGGAGTTCAAGGGATTTTTTTAAGTTTTTGTGTTGATTCGATGGGTTTTTTTGGTTTCTTTGTGTTGATTCGAGAGAATTTTTTGGGTTTTTCTATTGATTTCAAGAGTAAATTTTGGTTTTTTAGGTAAAGACTAATATAAAAACTCAATACAAATAAATAAATTATGTAAACAACTCAATGAAATCAGATTTAGGGCTATAACTAATATCAAATTTTGGGCAAAAACTAAAATCAAATTCACAAATTCACAATCAAACTATCATGAATAGCTAATGCCTAAATTCACAATTTGACAATCAAACTTATGATAAATAGCTAATGCCTAATCAAACAATTTCAAAGCAATTCCTACCACCTGTGCCCTGTTTTTTGAAAGCAATTCACACAGTCTTTAACAAATATTCATAATGAATAAGACCTCAAAACAGAAGGTATACAGCAAAATTCCCCACAAGGCCACAAGAAGGCCAAATTACTGTTCTTTCGTGTTCTTGAAAGCAATTCACACAATCTTTAACAAATATTCGTAACTAACTTAGCAGTTGGCAGAAGGAGAAAATTAGGGTAAAAGTGTACCGTGAAGTCCATAACCGAGAGGCGACTGGCGAGGGTAACAGTGAGCGCTGAGGCAATCGTCGATTTGTTGTCTTGAGCTCGTTTCACTGTTTCAAACACAGATCGACAGATCGTGAGGATTGACCGATTGAGGAAGCAGCTTAATCAAACACTGTTTCAAAAAGGGCGTTGCTCCTTTTTGCTATTTGCGCTGCTCATTTTTGCTATTTTAATTAGAATAATAGTGATAGTGGAAGTGGACTATCTAACTTTGTGGGCTGGTCGGCTGGAGTGGATGGGCCCAAAGTTAGTTTTCTTTAATTAAAGCCTATAAAAAGTTTGCTCCTAATTAAATTTTAGAAAACCTCACAGGCCTTTGCCTGTAATAGCCATTAGCCAACAAGGCCATCCGCCCCTGGGTGGAATACGTTGTTGCTGTGTAATACCCCGGGTAAGTCCGTTAGATAATTTACCTATCCGTCAGACTTATTTAACTCTATGAAGAAAGTTAGAGCAAGTTTGGATAAAATCATGGGTTAAAAGGGTATGTTAGCCATTAGTTAATAATTGAGGGTTCAATTGGTAAATTAGGTTAAGATATTATCAATTCTAGGTATCAGATTATCATTATCCAGAAATAGAAAGAGTGTGTGTGTGCGGGAGTCCTGAAGGCGAAAGGGGAAACGTACGGCTATCGCATCAATCGTTTGGGTTAGAAGCAATTTGGAGGTAAGTTCCTTTACATTTTGTGGTTATGATCAGTAGTATTAGACTTCTAACGGATTAGAATGTTTAAATTGAAGTTATATAGGTTTAATTTGAATCTGGGTATTTTGGGAAACCGACTGTGTTCTTGAGACTCCCGGTAGTATCAACTCCCGGTGATGACAACTTCTGGTGGAGTCCCGGTAATATGGACTCCCGGTAGTGTGGAATCCCGGTAGTGTGAATTCCCGGTAGAGTTGACTCCCGGTATAACAGACTTCCGGTAGTGTAGACTTCCGGTAATGTGAACTCCCGGTAGTGTTGTCTCCCGGTACTCTGGAAATCCCGGTAGTGTTGTCTCCCGGTACTCTGGGAAATCCCGGTAGTGTTGTCTCCCGGTACTCTGGGTAGTCCCGGTACCTTGTTATGTTTTTGTTGTTAAGTCAGAAGGGCAAGAGTATAAGTGAAACATTGAAGGGCCAAGTAGGTTTTATGTGTTTGGCTAGTAAAGCGATATATGTATCTTAATTGGTTTCAGATTCTGTGGAGTCAAGGTAAAGGATAGGATCTTTTTGAAAGGAACTTGCAAGTGTTTTTGGATAAGCGATCGAGGTGAGTTTTACTTTAAATCGTTTTCAACTAGAATACATATATGTGTTTATATGTGTATGTGAGTATGTGTGAAATATATATATTGTATTTATATGGCACGAAATGAGTATGAGGTGAGCCGAATTATTATTCGGCGGGGCTGTATGGAATTACAGCGGGGCTGCATGAAATTGCAGTGGAGCTGTAGATAATTGCAGCGGGGCTGTATGTAATTACAGTGGAGTCGACTGTATTGTACAGTGACGATAATTAGTTGGCTTGCTACCGACTAATGTGGCCAAGGGAAAGAAGATGAGATGAGGAGATATACCCGGTGCACGAGTTCTAATGTGGTATTTATATACGTGTGGTATGTGCGTGCTTATACGAAAGGTTTTATGTAAACTATTTTGATACAAAGTATTATGTGAAAAGAGTTTTATATTGATTTTGAAAAAGACCAGGATTAACTCACTAGACCCGTTTGGTCTAACCCTCATTTTGTTTTCAAAAATATGTTTTCCAGGTCGAGGCTTTGATAGCGGCAAAGGAAAGAATAAGGTGTAGACTGCTTTCGTGGACCGATGATGATTAGGAAGATGTTATGTATTTTGTAGTTACGAAACAAAAAGGACCGTACTTGGTTTATTATGTAACTTTTGTTGTAATTCAATGATATGCATGTATGTTATGTTAATTGTTGTATGATATGGGTAACCGGGTCGTTACAAATGGTATCAGAGCCCTAGTTTAAGGGATTTAGGTATTAGTATCTGTACCTAGACTTAAACTGCATGTGAAGTAGGATGTCACTGTTATTGTAGAACCTTGGGATGTTAAATATAAAAAGGTAGAAGGAACATCATGTAAGGTAATTTCAGATTACACCTGGCCAGTGTAATTGTGATCTTACAGGTACATGTTTGAACTGGAATACCTTGTTATATGGGGTATGTGCTTATGTGTATGTTAACCTTGTTTAAATCTACAGAATGGCAAGCGGAACACGAAATTCGAATCGAGGAGGAGGAAGAAATCCGAATAGAACTAATCCGCCAATAGGAACAGGGGACAGGGGAGGTAGAACTGGGGGCAGAGTCGGAGGTAGAACTGGGGGTAGGACTGGAGGCCGAACTGGAGGCAGAACTCAGCAACAAGATACAGAGTTCGTTACGAGAGGTGATTTAATGGCAGAGATGGGAAGGCTACAAGCCAATATTCAGGCAATGTTTGATCAGAATCGTCACGGTGAAGCTGAAACACCGGATCCTGAAACGGAAGCTGAAATGCCAATTACACCAACTGTTGTACAGGTGCCAAGGAGGTGCGACTACAAAATGTTCTTAAGCTGTAGACCTCCGACCTACTTTGGAGACAGGGATCCCGTGAATGCGATGAAATGGTTGAAGGAGATAGAAGCTATCTTTAAGACGAGCAAGTGCGCCGAAGAAGATAAAGTATTATATGGAGCAGCAATGTTAAAGGGGGATGCATTATACTGGTGGGAAGCTCATATTCATTCTGAAGGATCTGATATATACTCCACTTTCTCTCGGAAGGAATTCGTTATAGAATTTAAGAAACAGTTTTGTTCCCAAGCCGCAGTTAAACAATTGGAAGGAGAGTTTATGAATTTGAGGCAAGGAAATTTATCAGTTAAGGACTATACTGCCCGTTTTCTGGAAAAGTCACGTTTCGCAGAATACTATGTGGCCACAGAGGCAATGAAGACAGAAAGGTTTATTTTCGGGTTAAATTCGGAAGTCAGAAAGTTAGTGACTGCAACAGGACCTGATAACTTCTCAGCCGCAGTAAATGCCGCGGAAAATGTAGAACGAGATATTAAGAGAGATGCAAATGATAAGAGTGCTGGGAAAAGAAAATCGGAAGAGATGATGCATGATTCAACGGAGTACGAAATTCAGAGGCTCGATAGTCGCTTACCTTTTATATCAAATGAAAGACTATGTCCAAAATGCAATCGTGTACATGAGGGAAATTGTTATGTTGATCCTAGAAGTTGTTACAGATGTGGAAGAGCTGGACACGTCGCTAAGAATTGTCGCGCAAACCGATTCTGTTTCGTTTGCAATTCCCCTGATCATATTCAGTCAGACTGTCCAGAAAGGAAAATACAACAGGGTAGTACGACGGAAAAACCAATAAGCGTCAGGACGGGAAAGATACAAGGGTCTGAGGAACCGAAAGCAAAGGGACGAGTATTCCAAATGACAACGCAAGATGAGGAGGAAATTCCGGATGAGGATACAGGTACATTTCTAATAAACTCTATACGTGCTAAGGTGTTATATGACTTCAGTACGAAGTGGTTCTTGGTATTTCTGTGTTTATATTGCTGATCTGTGTTAGAGACATAGGTGGGTGTGGAGTGACTATTCAGTTAGTTTCTATGGTTTTGATTGAGTTCGAGGTAGTAGTGATAAGTATTCGTATCTTTTCACTTAACCGAATTCCTGGACGGAATTCTTTTAAGGGGGAGATGATGTAATACCCCGGGTAAGTCCGTTAGATAATTTACCTATCCGTCAGACTTATTTAACTCTATGAAGAAAGTTAGAGCAAGTTTGGATAAAATCATGGGTTAAAAGGGTATGTTAGCCATTAGTTAATAATTGAGGGTTCAATTGGTAAATTAGGTTAAGATATTATCAATTCTAGGTATCATATTATCATTATCCAGAAATAGAAAGAGTGTGTGTGTGCGGGAGTCCTGAAGGCGAAAGGGGAAACGTACGGCTATCGCATCAATCGTTTGGGTTAGAAGCAATTTGGAGGTAAGTTCCTTTACATTTTGTGGTTATGATCAGTAGTATTAGACTTCTAACGGATTAGAATGTTTAAATTGAAGTTATATATGTTTAATTTGAATCTGGGTATTTTGGGAAACCGATTGTGTTCTTGAGACTCCCGGTAGTATCAACTCCCGGTGATGACAACTTCCGGTGGAGTCCCGGTAATATGGACTCCCGGTAGTGTGGAATCCCGGTAGTGTGAATTCCCGGTAGAGTTGACTCCCGGTATAACAGACTTCCGGTAGTGTAGACTTCCGGTAATGTGAACTCCCGGTAGTGTTGTCTCCCGGTACTCTGGAAATCCCGGTAGTGTTGTCTCCCGGTACTCTGGGAAATCCCGGTAGTGTTGTCTCCCGGTACTCTGGGTAGTCCCGGTACCTTGTTATGTTTTTGTTGTTAAGTCAGAAGGGCAAGAGTATAAGTGAAACATTGAAGGGCCAAGTAGGTTTTATGTGTTTGGCTAGTAAAGCGATATATGTATCTTAATTGGTTTCAGATTCTGTGGAGTCAAGGTGAAGGATAGGATCTTTTTGAAAGGAACTTGCAAGTGTTTTTGGATAAGCGATCGAGGTGAGTTTTACTTTAAATCGTTTTCAACTGGAATACATATATGTGTTTATATGTGTATGTGAGTATGTGTGAAATATATATATTGTATTTATATGGCACGAAATGAGTATGAGGTGAGCCGAATTATTATTCGGCGGGGCTGTATGGAATTACAGCGGGGCTGCATGAAATTGCAGTGGAGCTGTAGATAATTGCAGCGGGGCTGTATGTAATTACAGTGGAGTCGACTGTATTGTACAGTGACGATAATTAGTTGGCTTGCTACCGACTAATGTGGCCAAGGGAAAGAAGATGAGATGAGGAGAGATACACGGTGCACGAATTCTAATGTGGTATTTATATACGTGTGGTATGTGCGTGCTTATACGAAAGGTTTTATGTAAACTATTTTGATACAAAGTATTATGTGAAAAGAGTTTTATATTGATTTTGAAAAAGACCAGGATTAACTCACTAGACCCGTTTGGTCTAACCCTCATTTTGTTTTCAAAAATGTGTTTTCCAGGTCGAGGCTTTGATAGCGGCAAAGGAAAGAATAAGGTGTAGACTGCTTTCGTGGACCGATGATGATTAGGAAGATGTTATGTATTTTGTAGTTACGAAACAAAAAGGACCGTACTTGGTTTATTATGTAACTTTTGTTGTAATTCAATGATATGCATGTATGTTATGTTAATTGTTGTATGATATGGGTAACCGGGTCGTTACATGCTGCCTCGGGAACGTGTCAATGGAGAATTTAATGAGTCAAATTCATGTGCCAACTAAAAATCCCTTGAAGATATTTGTTAAAAATGTGTTTGCAATTAATCTGGCCAAGAACCCTATTTCATATGGAAGAAGCAAACACATTGATATAAGGTTTCACTTTCCCAGACAACTAGTTAAGGAGAAGAAGATTGAGCTGGAGTATTGTAATCCGAGTACCATGTAGCTGATATTCTGACCAAACCATTAAAGTACGAATCGCTATGCTTAATATAACTACACTGTCAAATCAGAATTAAGAGGATAATGTTGAGATTGATTTAGATTCTCCTGGTGGTTTTCCCGTTATTTCAGTTGAAAATGTCTTTTTTATTTTGTTGGTCATGTTTCTTATTCTTTAGATCCAAACGTAGTTAGTGATAGAAATAGCGGCTTAGTGGTAGACGTTTTTGTTTACAAAGCATAGTCCATTTCTCGTATATGGTTTAAGGAAAATATTCATCAGTAATATTCCGTTTCACTCAATTTCTACAAAGTTTGTTGCTGAAGATTCTGATTTTTCCTATCATATACATAGGCAATTAATTAATAGAATATGATGTTTCTCTTCAAATTTATTTAATCAATGAGTTCATTTTTATCAGCGTCAAGTACTATAAAAGAATAAGTTTCAGACAACCAAAACCGACTATGTTGTAGATGTTATAAATTATAATACAAGACTATAAATAGCCTAATAAAGAAAACAACCAAGAAAATAATCCATTTGTAGATCTATATTTGCCCCTCATAGCATACACAAGTCATTTTTCGCTTCTTCATTTAAAATCAAAAGTAACAACAATAATAGACAAAAAATCGTGAACTGTTTTGTGTGTCTTGGATGAAAGGTAGACCACTTATTTATATATGAATTTGAAACCGACAAGCATCAATTCGTAATTAAAAAATAGATTATGAAACCGAAATTCATAATTAACAATCAATACCGTAACCGACATTCATAAATTCGGAATTGATTATGAAACCGAACACTTAATTACGAAATTTAAAACTGTAACCGAAATTCAGTTTCAGTTTCAACAAAAATTCAAACTGGTCAAAAGAATATTTAGCAAAACCGAGCTGCGTGAGCACGAGATTTTGGAGCTGCATTCGTGTCCGCAGGTCGCGCTCGCACACAAGTTCGACGATTTTAGCTTACGAAATCGTCAATCGGCACCCCCCCCCCCCCCCTGCGCGAGGGTAGGAGTTGGAGTAAAACACATCAAGGAGCTTGTCAACTCTCCCACTTCTTTGCTTATAAACCAAAGAATATTTACTCTCTCTTCCTATGTGGGACTCCTTCCCACACCTAACTTGGTTTTTTGCTAATTTCATCCAATTACTCAACTTTGAGCATCGATATCTCATTCACACATATTCCGTTTTGGATGCATTATATATCGTTTCGAAGCTCTCATATAGGAGAACATAAACCCACTAAGAGTTAATTATATATAACGAATATATATATATATATATATATATATATATATATATATATATATATTTAAATGCGTCCAAAGTTTAGTAAAAACCATATTTTTTACTAAAATTTCCAACAATCCCCCACATGAATGGAGATCGATCTAAGCATACGAATTTTTCCTACGAAATTTCCAATAGTCGAATCCTGCATAGGATAGGTAGGTGTTACCCTTTGAACCTTCCCTTGTGAAACATACTTAGTCTCCTAGTTGTCAGTAGACTCGATGTCTTTGAACTGAACTACCATTTATGTAGACGACAATACATTTCACACAGGACTCTTCCTAACAAGGTCATATCCTCATAGTCGTATTCGTTATGGTCATGAACACTAGCCTGGTTCAGCGAGAGCATTTAGGAATTGCGCCCCCACAATTCCCTTCAAAGCGACCCCACTTCTCTCTCACATAGGTGATTTTCAATAATCATTAAAAGCTATAAGCTTAGCCTCACTATCACTGATTAGGAGGTTTTATTCCCCCACAGTGGCTTTCCTCATTCATACAACTAGGTTGTCCTTTTGAAACCAGATCTTGGGATCTCCAGTCTTCTGGGTAAGGTTTCCTTTGCATGAATTATTCATTCAAGGGCTTTAGTCCCATTCCTCTTGACGACTTATGGACTAAATCTCTACTTAGGCTTTTCGTAAGCGGATCCGCAATGTTATCCTTTGACTTCACATGGTCAATCGTGATAACTCCAGTAGAGAGTAATTGTCGTATCATATTATGTCTACGTCTAATGTGTCTAGACTTCCCATTATACATTGTACTTTGAGCTCTACCAATTTCCGATCGATTATCACAATGTATACCAAATGACCGTTACCGGCTTAGGCCATCCGGGAATATCTTCCACAAACTAACGTAGCCATTTGAATAAAAACCATATTTATCCAAGGCGATAAATTCAGATTCCATCGTGGATCTATTAGAGTCAATCGGAGTTCCAGCTATACTAGTATCTCCTTTTATTAATTTTCTCAAGAATCTTGTCCACGTAATGTGTTTGACTTAACATCAGACCACAATGGGTTCTTGTGATCTTGACCCCAAGAATCACTTCCGCTAATCCCATGTCTTTCATGTCAAACTTGGATTTCAACATATCCTTCGTGGACCTTATCATTTTTGTCATTACTACCAATGATAAGCATATTATCAACACAAGATGACATAACCATGAGTGGCGTTTTTCATATAAACACATTTGTCACACTCACTTATTTTATAACTGCTTTCTAACATGGCTTGATCAAACTTTTGACGCCGTTGCTTTGGAGCTTGCTTTAGGCCACACAAAGACTTAACAAGTTTACAAACCTTGTTCTCTTGTCTTGGGGCAACGAATCCCTCAGGCTGCTCCATATGGATTTCCATTTAGAAAACCAGTTGTCTACATTAAGTTGATTTTTAACTTCATTTTTGTGTAAAAATAATCTAGACATTCTTTTGGTCTATATTAAGTTGATTTTCAACTTGAATTTTAAACAAGACAAACTTGTGTAAAATAAACCTTAGACCTTCTTTTTGTCTATATTAAGTTGATTTTCAACTTCAATTTTAAACAAGACAAACTTGTGTAAAATAAACCTAGACATTTCTTTTGTCTATATTAAGTTGAATTTCAACTCCAATTTTAAACAAGACAAACTTGTCTATTGCTTCAATTTTATTTTTAAAATAAATACATATGTAGCAATATCGATGAACGTGATCACATATATTTGTTCCCACCTCGAGTAGGAACCGATTTTAAATCACACACGTTAGTATGAATTAAATCAAGGGTTCGGTTTTTTTCTTTCAACCGATTTGGAAAGAAAACTAACAAGTTTTGGTTTTTGTACATGTGGGGCACTTGTGATTTGAGTCAAAAACAAAACTTTTGATATGCAAATTAAATTAAATGTCGAATAGAATTACATATATACATGTTCTAAACGGCCATGTCAAACAAATGAAAAAACTCAAGTATATAAACGAAATTAGAACTTGCTTTTATTCATTTTATTAATACCCATTATCTTCCATTATATTTAATTTAAACATGCCACTCAAGGCATATCTTTTACCCACATACATACCACTTTTGGACAAAAACAAACTTGTCCAACTCAAACACTAGTTTAAAACCAAACTTGTTTAGCAAACACCCCGAAACGAGGTTCTTACGAAGCTCCGGGACATACAAAACATCCTTAACCTTGAGCTCTTTCCCGGAAGTCATCTTCAAAATGACACCCCCAACACCCTTGATATCGGCGCCTCCATGGCCGAATAATCCATGATCATTGCCACCAAGTCTTCGTTCACCATTTTGGAAAACAAATTTCACATGAACAAAGTCGCAATATCAATATGTTTATATACAACAGAAAAGAATTTAAATCAAAACACACTCGATTTAGAATTTGTTTATAAACGACAGAAAATCGAAACATAATCGATTAAAATGTTTACACACAACATCAAAGAATTAAATCGAATTCAAGTCGATTAAGAATCTGTTTATAAACGACAGAGAATCGATACATAATCGATTAAAACGTTTACACACAACAGAAAATAATTAAATCGAAACTAACTCGATCACTAATTTGTTTACATATAACAGAAACGAATTAAACCGAAACACACTCGATTTAAAAAACTTTTTATACACAACACATAATCGAAAACAAACTCGATTAATAAACAGTTTTTACAAAACGAATTATATCGAAACAAACTCAATTAATAAAAAGTTTTTCACACAACGAATTATATCGAAACAAAACTCGATTAATAAACTATTTTCACAAACGAATTATATCGAAACAAACTCGATTAATAAACTATTTTCACAAACGAATTATATCGAAACAAACTCGATTAACTTCGTTAATAATTTTGATTAAGACATGACAGAGACAAACCCGATTAACTTCGTTTACGAATTCTGTTTAATAAATTCTGTTTTAGACATCTCTTTTAATAAATTCTGTTTAAGATTGTTAGTATTTTTCTATATATATTAATCATACACTCGATTAATTATTGTCCAATGAAAAACCGAAAATATGTAGAAATAAGATGAAGCAGAATATTTAAAGGAAACGAATTCAAATAAACAAAGAACCGCTGAGGCTCGTGTTAAACACGATTCCCTTAAACAGAATTTCCGTCTGTTCCCAGGGTACAACAGCGTAAGCAGTTCTTTTGGAACTGCCGGAGATGACACTCGCCTGAAAAGTTCGCCGGAATGTTGAACTCGTATGCAATGGTTACTGTTTCGTGTGGAGAGAATACCGAGAGATAAATCAGTTCTAGAAATCGTGAACTGTTTTGTGTGTCTTGGATGAAAGGTAGACCACTTATTTATATATGAATTTGAAACCGACAAGCATCAATTCGTAATTAAAAAATCGATTATGAAACCGAAATTCATAATTAACAATCAATACCGTAACCGACATTCATAAATTCGGAATTGATTATGAAACCGAACACTTAATTACGAAATTTAAAACTGTAACCGAAATTCAGTTTCAGTTTCAACAAAAATTCAAACTGGTCAAAAGAATATTTAGCAAAACCGAGCTGCGTGAGCACGAGATTTTGGAGCTGCATTCGTGTCCGCAGGTCGCACACAAGTTCGACGATTTTAGCTTACGAAATCGTCAATTGGCACCCCCCTGCGCGAGGGTAGGAGTTGGAGTAAAACACATCAAGGAGCTTGTCAACTCCTCCCACTTCTTTGCTTATAAACCAAAGAATATTTACTCTCTCTTCCTATGTGGGACTCCTTCCCACACCTAACTTGGTTTTTTGCTAATTTCATCCAATTACTCAACTTTGAGCATCGATATCTCATTCACACATATTCCGTTTTGGATGCATTATATATCGTTTCGAAGCTCTCATATAGGAGAACATAAACCCACTAAGAGTTAATTATATATAATGAATATATATATATATATATATATATATATATATATATATATATATATATATATATATATATATATATTTAAATGCGTCCAAAGTTTAGTAAAAACCATATTTTTTACTAAAATTTCCAACATTTTCATCTTCAACCTCAAATCATACTCTCTCTCTCTCTAAAATCATTTTCTCCCTCAAGAAACCCTAAACCTCCCCTCTCCTCTTCATCTTCTTCCCCAAAATCAAACCCTCGCCATTGTTGGAAACCTTAACCCTTTCTAGAAACCTCTCATTTAATCTCCTTCATCAAGATTCTAGGGTTTCACCCAACCCTCTTCACTCTACTATGAAGATTAAGAGTTTTTAGTTCATCTTGGTGGTTCTACAGATATTTTGGTTGGTGGATTCAAGCGTGGTTAAGGTAATCTTCTCTTCTCTTCATTTACGAAGTTAGGGTTTTGATATAAGTGGGTATTTTAGTATAAAATGGGTGGAGAATGATTCTACATGGTTAGATCTGAATATTTGTTGGTTGTAAACTTATGGATCTAGGTTTTTTTTTGGAGAATTTGGCTTAAAGATACAAGTTTCTTCAAAGGAGCTTACGTTTGGGGAAAATCTAGATTTAGCCTAAATCTAGCAAGGTGAGTTCAAGTTGATTTGTGAAAACTTTGTACATGCCAAAAATGTTATTTTCCAAATGTTTGTGTGTTTTACTTGAAATTATCAATTGTTGAGTTATTTGATGAGTTTAACTCTTTTGAAGTATTTATCTTCATAAATGTTGTGAAACACCCATATTTGGGATTTTTGGATATTTGATGTGTAGAAATCATAAATGAACCCTTAAAAGATTTATTGCTCAAATTGAAGTCTATTTGATGGTTTAATTATATTAGTGTAAATGATTTTATAAACCATTTGGGAGAATGCACATTTTAGTGTCAATAGTCATTTTGATGATTATAAGGGTATGAGTCCTTTTTGGGAAAACCCTTTTTGTTTAACCCGGGTCGAGTTTTGGGTTAATAATGATTTTGTGGTACTTGTTTACCTAATCGATGTTTAAATGTATTTTATGCTATGATGACCGTTATTTATGGGTCTAATGAGTTTTGAGCATTTTGCTCGGTTTTGACTTTGAGGACGTCTTGGGGACATTTGTCCGATTTTAATGGCTCGATATGGAGTCTTACATATGGTTTGCATTTATTGCATCATATCGCATTTATTGCGCATTATTAATATTTACATGCCCGGGTGCGTTAGTCATTCCAGGATGGGCTTATTATTTTAGACTGTGTTGCATTGGATGCATAGGCACGTAAGTCAGTCTTTATTTGATGGTCTACTAGGTGTTACGGGATTTGACCGAACCCCATGTTTGATGACCTTTACCTTCAAGGGTATACTAGAAGGGTTGAGTCCGATTGAACTGTCAGGTTGATTGGCGGGCGTTTTATTGACCTTCGCCATGTCGGGGCAATGTCATGGTTGTATCCCCGCTTATGCCGAGCCTTTGGTGGTATTCTTATTGATACTTCACTAAGGTCAACTGTCTCTTTGGGTGTGACTTGTAAGGCGTCGTATGGGACACTTGGGCTTTTATGCAGTGAAGTGTCGTACGACTAACATTGTATGAGTGGCGTACTTTTGTGTTCATTCACTCTCAATGTATACGGGTCTCCCCCGTCGTTGGCCAACCTACTTGGGACTTATATTGTCCCTGTTTTATAATTATTTTTGGACTTATACATTTGATTGCGATTGGATGACTTTAATATTGGATTCCCCTCCATGTATATTAAGGTTCGAATAAAGCAGGTCATTTCCATATTTTTGGTATTTGGAACTTCATTACATTTTACGTTCGCATGAGTATTGATTCGTATTATGTTTTCAATGAAGTGTAATATTTAAATGGATGGTTTTCCATGATTTATGGGTTAAGTATTTGTCGTCAACCGCATTTGAAGGTTTTGCCTAAACTAGATTTATTCGCGTATTTGGGTGAGTAGGGATCGTAATTCATTTTGGAAAACGCTTTATACCTTTTGGGAACTTTTCTCCTAGATTTTGGGTGCGTTGGAAAATGAGTCGCTTATGTCCCTTTTTCGTAAACTCTTTTGGAAATCATAATCTACGTTGCAAACTTTCTTTTAAAGAATTATTTAAATCATGCTATAAACTCTTGAACTCACTAGGCGTTAGCCAAACCCTTTTTATTTGTCGGCATGTGCAACAGGTCTCAGGTTGGGAGTAGTTCTAGTGACACGTGTGAAAGGGTGTGCGCTAGAAATGTGCTCGAGAGGTGAATTGTTTAAGTGATGTCTTCTGCATTTACCCTTGGGAATAGCACTTGTGTTTGTGTTAAGTAATACCCGAAGTGAGTTTAGCCTTTGTAATAAGACTTGTTTTATATCTATTGTTTGAGGATAATCATAGATTGTAATTTGAGGTATTTTACCTATTTGATTATAGGAAGAAATCCTATTATTTCGGATGTATTATCGAAAATTTTAATTAGTTGCCTTTTCCCAAGTCAAGGGTGTTACAAGTTGGTATCAGAGCATAAGTTTGAGAGAATTAGGTGTTGATTTTGGATACCTAGACTCAAACTAGCGTTCTTTTAAATAAATGAGAGTGAAATTCACCATTAGGCACTTTAAGATAGGATACTTTGAGGTCGATGGGGTCACTAGAAACGAGAATCACGTCGAGAGTAGCAAGGATAATCATGTACGGTACGTTCATAATGACACCTGGACAGAGTCATGGTGAGCCTCCTAGTTACATGTGTGTACTTGAACTACTTTAATGTTATGATCGTTGGGGTAGTGAAGAAATTCTAAGCGAGTAGTCGTTGGAAAAAAATGACGATTTTAGTATTAGTCACTTAGGGTGACGATAAGCATGATAATTACTTCAAGTGGACCGTTTCGGGTCGAGATTGATGGTTGGATTAGAACCATAGACTTATTGAACCGACTTGGATTCAAGGAAAAAAACCGTAAGGTTAATCGATGTAATTCCCAACTTTGCCTTAAGAGGTCTGAGCATCCGGATGACAATAGTGGACCGGAGGGATTTGGAGGAGCATGGGTTGAGACGTTGAGTGCCGACTAAGTTATGCACAAAATTTATTTTAAAATAAATTGCCTCAATTATTTCTTGTGTTTCAAATCCTTATATGGATTGTGTTACATACTCTTGGAAAATGTTTAGCACACACAAGATTTTAAATCATGGTTTTAAACTGTATGAAATTATTTTATTGCGGGAGTTGCAAACTCCGTCGGTACTTGCCTTATTTTATTATTGTCCAACATTACTTTCGGATACAATGATATCCCTATTTTATGATGTTTAAGATGTTTGGCAAGTAACTACGGCTTATGACTTTAACATTGGATCTCCTCCACATATGTTAGAGTATGGACGGAAAGTTATCTTCCATTATGTCTATGTAAAGTTATTTTGAGGACTTTGTGAGTTTGTTAAACAGTGTTGTTTATATGGTATTACAACAAGAAGGGGATTTTTGGAATTTTGGCGTTTTAGTCATGATTTTGCATGCTTAATCCAATTTGACTTTTGGAGGCAAAATGTTTGGTGCTATTTTATTGACTTGAGGTCATTGAGCCCATTGAATTCATGGAGTTTTGTTTTACGACGTTTTGAGTCGTGTGAGTGTAATTTCACAATGTGCATACTCCATTTACTTATGTGAAAATTTTATGAGTCATGTTGGGTATTTTGTCTGAGAAATATTATTTTATGCTATAAGACGACCGAAAGGGTTGAGTTTTGAAACTTCGGTGTCCCACGATTTCTCTTTCAAGACTTGTGTTAGCACCTTTGTTGCAACTTGTTCAGTATATGGATTGATTTATACGTGACATAAGTATTGCATGAAAGAACACTTTGATGGTAATACATAACAATTGTTTATAGCGCTTTTGTTGGTCCTGGAGGGTTATACAAGTTTGTAGAAGGGGGCGGGGGTTGAATACAAACACATAGATTTTTACTTTCTAAATTGTTTATTGATATAATCAAACAATTTACAACTTGTTGCGGAACAAGATTAAGGATTAACCTAATCTAAACAAGTTAAGAACACTAAGTTTCTTGCACTAGAATTAAGACATACTACGAGTAATATTCTAACACTAAGATAGAAAGAAGAAGATGGCCGAACACTTCATTTCTGAAGTAGGGTTCTTCTTATATACTGCATGCATTTAATGCAAAGCAGTATACCTTTACACGTGGCAACAACTGATTGGTTGCATGGTTTGACCTTTGTAGACAACCTTAGTAGCCGCATGGTGTACAACGTAGAATCTGAGTTGGTTGTACGATTAAGGACAAAAGGGATGTCCTTTCTGACAAATCGTACGGAGACGTGCAAGGGGGAAAGATAAAAGTAACTTGTAGAGGAAGACTTCATGATCAGCGATTACTGAACAGTACTTTATCGGCGGGTGACAAAGTTCAGCGATAGCTGAAGTCTTCTACTTGTAACTTCACGTTGAGTGGACAAATCTTGGCTTCGCTGATATCCGCATCAGTTTATTAGTAGACTTGTCGCTGTTCTTGAGCTTGATCTTCGATTTCAGCGTAGAACATAGTTGACATGAAACTTGTCTTCAGGGATCAGAAGTAAACAACTAAACTATCAGCGATCATCAATAAGACTGAACAGGCTCAGAGCTTATGGATGAACAGTGTTCGCTGAATGTATAAATAAAGAACATGAGTTTCCTATCAGCGGTACTGTAGAGACATAGTACTTATCAGCGATAGTGAAACTCTAATACATATTGTTTACTTACAATTTTCACTAAGTGTTTCTAAAAGAGTCATTATCAAACCACTGAGGGTTTGGATCAACAATCTCCCCCTATTTGATATTGACTTAGCAACTGAAGAAAATTGCTATATTTGTCCCTTTTACTGTTTTCTGGGATCTTTTAAGTACTGATGGAGTAAAGTACATTCGCTGAAATTTTTCTTTAAACTTCGTAAAGGTTACATAGGGAAGTAGAAAAATTACAAGTATAGCAAATATATTTACAAGTACAAAAGATGTAAGCTGATAACGATAGAAGAATTTAAGAAAATCTATCAGCTAGAAGGGTTCTTCCTTAACAAGAAGTTCATCAAGGGTTCTTGTAGAGGGAATCATCCAGTCAGGGACTGTTCCACCAAGATTTCGTCTATTCTGAGCTTCAGCAAAGATTAGGGGCTTCTATTACTGTCCTAGAAGATCATCTCTGAATCCGCATCAATATATGAGATCCGTAAGTTGTTCAAGAGGAGTGATGGGAAGCTCAGAGATACGTTGAAAATGTTCTCGTCCATCGTAGTCGTGAAAGAAGATACCATACGGTTCGCTTAAGACTTTTCCAGGGATGAAACGTTCACCAGGGGGCAGGGAGGTATCAAGCGCTGAGAGATCAGGTTTAGGACCAAGTACTTCAGCACGTGAGAAACCAATACCTGTTTCGTTCCGGATAGGAGGACCTGAGTCTGAAGATATTATCTTTTTCTTTATAGAGGCCCTTCTTTGTTGAGTTGGATTTGTGGGAGGAGGAGGAATATCCACAGCAGATGAAACCAAGTCGATCTGAGAATTTATGATTTTCTCGACATGGCTCTTATGTTGTGAGCTAGATCGCTGAATGGCTATTCGCATCTCCAACCATTCAGAGAAACCGTACTTCTTGATCGTAGCAGCATAGATGTTTTCCTTGGTACCGTTTTCTCTGAATAAATCGACCTTAACAACTGGAACACCTATGGTCGTTCTTCCTCTGATGTTTACCTTGTGAATTCTGCCAGCCCGATATCGATAGTGCAGTCTTTCTTTGCACCATTCCAAGGTAGAATCAGATACCTTGGTCTTTTCTTCAACGATATTCTGGGCGTCTTCCCATAGTTGGCGTTGAACCTCGATGGGAGTCTTCTTAAGTGAAGAATCTTCACCGATTGTTGGACAAGCTGGATGGCGTAGGCTTTATCTTTTTCTTCAGCTTCCCTTCTTTCGGCGAGTAATCTTTCAGCTCTGAGGTGATCAGCGAATTCTTTCTTTGATAACCTGAACTTTGTAGGAACAGGAGTGACTTTGGAGAGAGGGAGGATGATTCGCTGATCTTCAAGCTTCTTGATCATTGCATCTCTCTTTTTCTGATCCTCTTCACTTAGCTTTTGAGGAGCTAAGGAAGGTCTGTTTTTGTGAGAGAGCATCTCTTCTTCTTGTTCTTCAGTCTCAGTGGTGAAATCCAAGACTGGGATTATTTCATCATCTCTTGTGGCTGGGATTATTGGAGTTGTAGCAGGAGAGACTTCAGGAGGATCCTCAAGCAGAGGAGAGGACTAGCTGAAACACAGCGATCATTTTAAAAAGATCACTTGGGAAGAAAGAGATAGAGAAAAGAATGGGGTTTAAGTGTAGAGGTTTTATGGAGAGGAGAATTGAGATTGAGAAGGGATAGAGGAGGGATGCAGTGTAAGGGAAGAAGAGATATTGTACCTGACAAACTGGCTTGCTGAAAAGAATTGCCAAGTTGTCTTCAGATGAAACACCTTTGTTTTTGCCTTTGTCAGCTTCAGACCCTGCAAGCTTTGTCTTCTCCCCTGATGGTTCGTTTATCGAAATCCATTTTTGAGCAGGGACCTTCTTGGGCTGAACAAAGAAGAAGTCATCATCATCATTATCTTTAGGAGATGATGATGGTTCGTCGTCCTCAAGGTCGAGGTCTTCATTTTCTTCTTCGTCTTCCTCAGCTTCAGATTCTTCCTCATCAGCATAAGGTACGGTAACGTCAGCAGCAGCTTCAGTTTCCTCATCGAGTTGCTCTCCCTCAAGTGCAGAGGGAGTTTTCTCGGTTCCCTCAGGGTTTTCAACTCTCTGAGGTCTAGCGGTTGTAGCATCAGCAGAAACAATACCCTCCCCCTCAGAATTACGGGGAAGGTCTTCAAGATTTTTCTCCTCCCCCTCAGCATTATGGGGAAGGTCTTCAGTCTTATCGCCCTCTTCCACATGATGGATGGGGGAGGAAACAATATGAGCAGCAGCAGCAGTAGTGTGCATTTGGTCCCTGTCTTCCAGGCCAGAGATCCTAACACATGTTTCAATCCTTCCTAATCTGTCTTCCAGGCCAGATATAGTAGGAGTGATTCGTTGTAGTTCCTCTCGATCCACCTGAGTAAAATGCGATGGAGCACAAGTAGCAACATTCAGGCGGTCGAGGATCTGCTGCACTAGAGTCTTCACCGAAGTCACTTCAGACTTTACAGAGGTCACCTCTCCCTGAAGATTATCGACCGCTATCTTCAATGTTATGACTTCATTGGACCGGGACTTAAAGTTTGTGGAGAGAGTGATGTTGGCGGTGGAGTTTTCAGCGAGGGTGGTAGCAAATTGACCAATGCTACCATCCACCTTCTCCAGATCAGCACTGGAGGCTTTGCCTTGGACCTCGGTGGTCAGCTTCTTGAGAGCATCTCCAGCGTCTGTAACTGCTGAAGAGTTTGCAGTAAGAGTGGTGGTGAGAGATTCCACCTTCATTTCCAAGCCTTTCAGGGAGGTGTTGATATCTCCCAAATTAGGACCTGAAAAAGTTGAGAACTTGTCAACAAAGGAAAGCTCAGAAGTTTGGGGTTTTGAGAGAGGAGTGTTTGGAGTTATGTGTATACCTGCGGGATGGTTGATGAAGTCCTCGATATGTAGATGACCAGTAAACGTCTCCATGTCGTATTCCAGTGTACCTTTATGCTGGGAAGTGCCCGCAGGTCCTATGTTGGACTCCTGCATCCGTCGTATTTCCTCAATAGATGAGGCACTCAAATGAATGACTTTCGTTGTAGAGAGGGGAGGAATAGATGGAGTGACCAAAGAAATGGAGGGAGGAGTGAAGGTTGAGAAGCGGGATTGGTTAAGAGGATCAGCGTTGGATTCGCTGGGAAATACATCTTCAGTCCACAGAGAGTCTGAAGGAGGTGGGTTCTGTTCCAAGTTTATAACCGCAGCGTTTAGAGACGCTGAAATTGGGATGGAAGGGGTGGCTTGAGCAGCTGTGGCAGAGCGTACCACTGAACTATCCAACGGCTCTTCAGAAGAGTGAGCCGCGGAGTGTTCAACCTATGAAGGTTTAGGGGGTTGCTCCTTGGTTTTCTTGATCCTTTGAGAATCAAGTTGGGAAGTAGAGTGTTTCCTTTTACGAGAAGAAGTAGAGGGTGCAGTCTGGGTATCAGCAGTTGGGATTACCGCTGAGGTAGCCGCAGAAGTAGAAGAAATAGGATTAAGAATAGATAAGATAGTAGAAAGACGTACCTCGTTTGGCATGGGGCTGAAGTCGAGCACCTTAGGGCCAACCTGAGAGAGTCTCAGGTCACCCACTTTTGGGTATTCATTCCCAAGTCCGTGTCGAAAGAGAGCACTGACAAACCTTGGATATGGAACACATGTTAGTCTGTCAGCCATGCCCACCCTGAACGCCAGATCTTCGTAGATGATTGACGCCCAATCAACATGAAGACCCTTCAGCAACGAGTATCCCATGGCCTGTTGGTATTGGGATGCTTGGTCAGTTGACCCAGTCTTCGCTGTTAGGCAGCTGATCAAATGAGCAAAGATGAAGTTCATCTCGCTGGGCATCTTTGACTTCTTGATGGAAGCCAACTTCTTCTCAGGAAGTCCATCTCTCCCTGTGTCCCACGTATAGTGCATTGCATCAAAGAACGCAATCAGGGTTTCCCTATCGGCAGGGTTGTTTTTAGGATTTGGTAGAGGGACAAAACGGTTTTCTCTGGTACTGCCAGGAAGGTTTAGAGCACGCATGATATGATACGGGGTGATCTTGGAAGTTCCATGTTTGGTATCACAGAGAATGACATCGACTATTTTCTTGGGGTCTTTGGTTAAGGGCACCTGAGCTCTTCTGGCAGTATACCAGAACTGAGCTAGAAGATATCGATGTGCAGGGGGTGCAGTAGTAAGAGCTGTGGACAAAGGACAGGTCTTGAGAAAGTTCACATCGTCATCAAGATATGTGACCTGTTTCCTTTCAAGGAATTCGAAGAGAGCATAGGGATTATTGAGTTGAAATGTAACTTTCTTGAGATCGAACTTAACCTGAGGAGCCTTTGTGAACTCAGTAATCTCAGCAGCTTTAGGAGACTTCGCAGTAGGAATGTTAGTAGTAGATGCCATTTCTGTGTAACACATATAACCACGAAGCAGATGAACAAAAGTGTCTTAATGTGGAAGGATTTTCCAAACAGATGTTTTTGAATTTTGTCCATTTCATTCAGACAAAAGATGCCTTAATGAAGATTAGGGTTTTTCTTGTTTTGAAAAAGAAATACAAAACATAGAGAGCATTTGTTTTCCAGTTTCTGTTTGAAGAAGAGATTCTGGAAAAACATGTGAAGAACAAGTTTAAGATTTTTGTTTCAAACTTGAAGAACAACCATGAAGATTGTGTTCATAAAATCATGAAAAGAAAATGATTTCATTTTAAAAAGGTTTCTGCTGTTTGATCTGTTAATAACAAGAATAAGATCAAAAACAAGTTTATTTAAAAGATAAATAATAAGAATATTAACCTTATATGTTGAAGACGAACAATTTCTGGAAAACGAAGAGTTCGAAATGCAACAGTGTTCTTGCTTGAAGGAGAAGTTGTTCGCGTAAAGATAAAAATATAAACTTGAATGTGTTTATATAGTGAGAGTAGAGAGAGAAAAACTATGAGCGGGAAAAGTTTTTATGATGACACGAACACGTGTTTGCATATGATTGGTTGAGGAAAACGAAACGTGCAAACGTGTGTCAGAAAAAGAATGTGCCAGGGTTTATCCGTTTGATTACGTCACAAACGTCCTTTCATATTTTAGGATGTCTCTGAGGATTTTGAAAACTCAGGGTCATTTTTTAAAACATGAAGCACTGAATAGAAATATCAATGTTAGATTTAGAAATTTCAAAAGTATCACTGAATGGAAGAGATATTCAACGATGCAATTTATTTTGAAATCTTGCATTTAGGCGAACGTCAGCGAGTAAGAGAACATACCTTTATATCAGCGAATCAATTTTGTTCAGAGAGAAGATGATAGAAAGGGTTATACAAGTTCATATTACCCCTGATCAAATGCGAACCGCTGAAGATTTTATTCTTCAAAGTTCAGCATTCCAAGCTCGCTGATGAGAAAGTTGAATCTTGTCTCATCAAGAGTTTTGGTAAATAGATCAGCTAACTGAAAGCCAGTAGGGATAAAATGAAGTTCTATATCTCCATTCATCACATGATCTCTGATAAAATGATACCTGATTTCGATGTGTTTGGTCTTTGAGTGTAGCACTGGATTATTGGCTATAGCGATGGCACTTGTGCTGTCGCAATAGATTGGAATTTTTGAGAGTTGTAAGTCATAGTCCAGTAGTTGATTTCTCATCCACAAGACTTGAGAATAACAGCTTCCAGCAGCTACATACTCGGCTTCAGCGTTTGAGGTGGACACTGAGTTTTGCTTTTTACTTGTCCACCTCACCAGCTTTCCACCCAGGAGCTGATAGCCTCCTGTGGTATTTTTCCTATCCAATTTGCAACCTGCAAAATCACTATCTGAATAGGCGATTAGATCAAACCCTGAGTCTTTGGGATACCAAACACCTAGGTTAGGAGTACCCTTAAGGTAACGAAAGATTCGTTTTACAGCGATCATATGAGATTCCTTAGGTTCAGCTTGATATTGTGCACACAAACAGGTTGCGTACATAATATCAGGTCGGCTAGCTGTGAGATACAGCAGAGAGTCGATCATCCCACGGTACGTCGTGACATTAACAGGTATTCCAGAAGGATCCTTGTTTAGTGTCAGCGGTGGTGCCATATGGGTTTTCATAGCTGAGCTCTGAGTTAAATCAAATTTCTTCAGCATATCTTTAACATACTTTCCCTGATTAATGAAAGTTCCTTTTTCATTATGTTTTATCTGAAGACCAAGGAAATATGTTAGCTCACCCATCATACTCATTTTATATTCCACTTTCATTCTATCAGCGAAACGAGTACACAAGTCAGGGTTAGTGAAACCAAATATAATATCATCGACATATATTTGAACAAGAATAATATGACCTTTTACTTTCCTGAAAAATAGAGTTTTGTCGATTTTACCACGCTCAAATTTTTCGATAAGGAGATAAGATGAGAGAGTGTCATACCATGCACGAGGATCTTGCTTTAAGCCATAGAGTGCCTTATCCACTTTATAAACATAACCTGGATGCTTAGGATCTGAGAATCCTGGAGGTTGTTCCACGTAGACTTCTTCATTCAGCTTTCCATTTAGGAACGCTGACTTGACATCCATTTGGTAAACTTTGAAGTCTTTGTGTACAGCGTAAGCTAAGAATAGACGAATAGCTTCGAGTCTTGCCACTGGAGCAAATGTTTCGTTGTAATCTATACATTCCTCTTGTCTGTATCCCTGAGCAACAAGTCGAGCCTTGTTGCGGGTTACAGTTTCATGTTCATCCAACTTGTTTTGATAGACCCATTTAGTGCCTATTACTGACTTGTCAGATGGACGAGGAACAAGCTTCCAAACTTTGTTTCTTTCAAATTCTGTCAGCTCTTCTTGCATAGCGCTGACCCAGTTTGGATCTTAGAGGGCATCATCTATTTTCTTTGGTTCAATCAGAGAAATAAAGTTAACAAATAAGCAAATATTACCTGCACTTCGTCGGGTCTGAACACCAGCGTTTGGATCACCAAGAATCTGATCAATATGGTGATTTATAGTTCATCGCTGAGCAGGAGCATAAGTCGCTGACTCAACCTGAACTTGAGGAGCTGAAGATGAGGCTTCAGCAACTTCAGGTATCTCAGCCAAGAGAGGAAGAGGTGCAGATGGCATTTCATTCACTGATTGCTGAGTAGTAGATGGTATGTCTGAGACAGAAGATTCAGAAGCAGGCATAGTGTTTAGAGGAACAGCTGAGACCCATGAAGTTTCAGCTTCACTATTCTGCATGCTTGGGATGATGGTAGGATCATCATCTTCAGCGGAATAAGTATGAGATGGAGGAGTGGGAATGTCTTCTGAATCACCAAGATGAGAAAACATCCATTGATTCAGTTCTTCAGTATCAGCAGAAGGTCTAGAGTTCGCTGAACGGGATTCGTCAAAAGTGACGTGGATAGTTTCTTCAACAGTTTGTCTTCTACGATTGAAGACTCTGAAGGCTTTGGAGACTGAGGAGTATCCAAGAAAGATTCCATCAGCAGCCTTAGGATCAAACTTTCCAAGGGCATCTCTGTTGTTTAGTATGAAACACTGACAACCAAAGATGTGAAGAAAGCTAATTGAAGGCTTTCTTCCGTGGAAGAGTTCATAGGCTGTCTTCTTGAATCTTTTAAAACTCAGCGACCTGTTTTGAGTGAAACAAGCAGTGTTGACAGCTTCTGCCCAAAACTGAGTAGGCAGGTGAGAATCGTTGAGCATTGAACGAGCAACTTCGATGATAGTTCGATTTCGTCTTTCAGTGACTCCATTCTGTTGCGGTGTTCTCACTGAAGAAAGGTTGTGAGAAATACCCTTGCTTTCAAAGAAGGAATCAAGAGAACTGCTTTTGAATTCAGTCCCATGATCACTCCTTATTGAGCAAACGGTCATGTTGTTCAGGACTTCCATTTTCCTAACAAAGGTGATGAGTTCTTCAGGGGTGTCACTCTTAGAACGGAGAAACATTACCCAGGTATAGCGAGAGAATTCATCAACTATGACCAATGTATATTTCTTTCCAGCGATGGATTGTTTGTTAACAGGGCCAAACAAATCCATATGGAAAAGTTGTAGAGGAGATGACACTGAGGAAACTTGCTTAGACTTGAAGCTTACTTTGGTCTGTTTACCTTTCTCACACGCTGAACATAAGGACTCCTTGGCGTATGAGTGTTGAGGTAGACCAGTGACCAACTCTTTAGAAGAAAGAGTATTCAGTGTCTTGAAGTTGAGATGAGAGAGCCTCTTATGCCATAGCCAGTTGACATCAGATTAGGCTTTTGAGAAGAAACAGGAGTTCTCAGTGGTTGCAGAGTCCATGTTTATAACGTAAACATTTTCTAAACGATAACCGCTGAGAGCTATCTTCTCCTTTTTGTCAGTGACAAAGCAGGATTCCTTAGTGAAGATCACTTTGTTATCCTTGTCACATAGCTGACTTATGCTTAGAAGATTATGCTTCAGTCTTTCAACATATGCAACTCTTCCAAAGGTTGTTGTACCATTAGAGAGTACACCAAACCCTCGGGTATAGCCTTTTCCATTTCCACCGAAGGTCACAGAGGGACCATTCTCTTCCTTATACTCAGTGAGCAGGTTCTTCTTACCAGTCACGTGTCTAGAGCATCCGCTATCGAGATACCAGATACCCTTCTTAACCTGAAAACAAAGGAAGATTAGTTTGACTTGGGCACCCATTTCATTTTGGGCATAGATTTGTCAGTGGTGGTAGAGGAAGTGGAAGTTTCAGCAATCTTCGCAGCATTTGAAGATTCAGCTTTGTTGTCAGTTTTCACTTTGGTTAATTTCTTAACCTCAGTGGTCTTCTTTGCCGTGGGGGCATTAATCTTCACCTTAGCTGTCTTTTCAGCTTTGGTGGCTGTGGGGCACTTACTAGCAACATGATTTGTAAGTCCACAGTGATAACATTTCCTATAGCTAAAAGTAGCTTTAGGACCATTTGCATGCTTACCCTTTAATTTTAAATGATCAGGGCCAGCACCAAGTATACCTTTGGCATTGGAAATGGGAGGAACAATCAGTTCTTCGGATTTCTTACCAATGATATCCACTTTGATTCTAGGAGTAGATCGCTGAATGAATCCAAGGGTCATATTCTTAGAAGCAGAGGGATAGCTCACTGAAGCTTTAGAAGCATTCATTTTTGGTACAAAGGTACCCTTCTGAGGTTTTGGATAAACAATTTTCTCTTTACCTTTAGAAGCTAACGTAGAGATTTCCTCAGGGATAGGGGATTTTAAAGAGGAACACTGAGAAGATGAAGTGTCAGGGATTGTGAGTCTCAGATCCATGCAACGAACAATGAAATCAAAAGATTAAACAATCAAGTATACGATTTCAACTGGTCATCTATATATTAGCTTTCAGAGAGATTTTACAATAAGGAATAGAAAGCAAAATGAACAACTAGCCTATTTTCTAAGGCTAAGGAAACTATTTATATGACGGGCCCGTGGTTAACAAGCCCACGACCCGTTCACTACAAGCCTCAAAATAAACTATTACAAATTAAACCCTTTGAACTTTAAATCAATAATAAATGACCCTAACAGGGATAGAGGAGACAAACATTTCAAATTTAAGCATGGAATGATCAGTGGTTGGTTGTTCAGCGTCAACCTTATAACCTAGACCACGTTTGTCACTCAGGGGAATCTGAGACTTAATTATCTCAGTGATCGTTGTTGAGGATTTATACCATCCATCAACAATATCTTTTTTCAGCTTTTAATGCAGCGATAGCTTCTTCTCGTTCGATTTTGACTAGCTGATTTATATGAACCTGGTCTTTTAAATCTTCTTCAATTTTAGAAAGCTTTTCTATTTGAAGATGACAGTGTTTAAGTTTTTCAGCGAGATCAAGGTTTTGATTTTCAACAATAGTTTTGCCATTCATGGCATCATATAAACTCATAGTCAGGAGATCGATCTTTCGAAGACTATCAGCTTCATCAATATTTGAAATATTGGTAAAGAAAGAAGGTGATACCTTGGAGGTAGAGGATGAAGCAGAGGGAATGTTAGACTTTTCTTCCTCTTCTTCAATTTTGGCCATGAGGCAGAGATTGGCTTCATCATCATCTTCAGAGTCAGATGATTCTTCTTTATCAGAAGCAGCCCAATCATAGTCAGCCGTCAGGCCATTGCCTTTCTTCTTAAAGCCTTTCAGCTTTGCGTACCTTTCTTTCAACTTTTGATACTTATCATCTCTAGCCCTGGGGTTAGAGGATTTCTTGGAGAAAGCTGAGATTCTAGAAACTTTCTTTGACCTGCACTTGCTAGCAAAATGTCCTATCTTTTCATAGTTATAGCAAGTAGCAGTAGCCTTATCAACATGGGTTGATGATCTAGGCTTGTCAGTGATAGCAAGAGGTTTGTTCTTTCAGAAATTTTTCTTTTTGGCGAATCTCCTGAACTTATTAGATAGGAGAGCAATAGATTCATCAAGATCTGGAGAGTCAGGATCTGATGAGCATTCAGAGTTAGTCTCCAACTCAGTGATAGTAATAGAAGATCGCTGAGTGGAAGGTGACTCTAAGATTAAAGCAATAGGGGTGCTTTTGGAATCTTTTACAAGATTCTTCTTAAGATGACTCGATTGCTCATGATTAAGCATCGTGCCATGTAAGGTAGAAAGAGTCATAGATTTTAGATCCTTTGACAGCTTGAGACACATTGAATAACTGTCCCAGCTTTCAGGTAAACATTCTAGGAACTTTGTCAGAACTTCAAAGTTAGAATATTCCTTACCAACGGTTTTTAGATCAATTATTAAGCAGTTAAAGCGTTGGTGAACTTCAGAGAGAGTTTCATTCTTACCACAAATGAAGCTTTCGTACTGTCTTACCAGGTTGATCTTACGTGAGTCCTGGACTTCAGTTGTACCTTTATATTGAACACAGATTGTGTCCCACACGGATTTGGAGGTTTTCAGGTTCATGACGGAATGGTAGACTTCGTCAGGAAGAGCCATAGAGAGGATGGATCTGGCTTTGGTGTCGAGAGCCACTTTCTTCTTATCTTCATCAGTCCACATATGAATTTCCTTTGGAACCAATCTTTCTGGAATAGCAGCTCTATTCTCAGTGGCTAGAACTTCAGGATCAATTCTAATAGGAACGTATGGACCATTTTCTATGTGATAAGGTATAGTTGGGTCTACACCTTCTAAGAAGAGTATCATCCTATTTTTCCATCGATTAAAGTTATCTCTGGAGGTTTTGCAAGAGAACCATTATCGATATAGTTTGTGTTTGTGTTGGTAGTCATTATGAGAAATAGCAAGGAAGAGAAAAGATTAGTATAAGCAAGATCTTGTTTATGAGATTAAACAAATCCGCTCTGATGCCACTTGTTGGTCCCGGAGGGTTATACAAGTTCGTAGAAGGGGGGGGGGGGGGTTGAATACAAACACGCATATTTTTACTTTCTAAATTGTTTATTGATATAATCAAACAATTTACAACTTGTTGCGGAACAAGATTAAGGATTAACCTAATCTAAACAAGTTAAGAACACTAAGTTTCTTGCACTAGAATTAAGACAGAAAGGAGATAAGAATACTACGAGTAATATTCTAACACTAAGAGAGAAAGAAGAAGATGGCCGAACACTTCATTTCTGCAATAGGGTTCTTCTTATATACTGCATGCATTTAATGCAAAGCAGTATACCTTTACACGTGGCAGCAGTTGATTGGTTGCATGGTTTGACCTTAGTAGACAACCTTAGTAGCCGCATGGTGTACAGTGTAGAATCAGAATTGGTTGTACGATTAAGGACAAAAAGGATGTCCTTTCTGACAAATCGTACGGAGACGTGCAAGGGGAAAGACAAAAGTAACTTATAGAGGAAGACTTCATGATCAGCGATTACTAAACAGTACTTTATCAGCGAGTGACAAAGTTCAGCGATAGCTGAAGTCTTCTACTTGTAACTTCACGTTGAGTGGACAAATCTTGGCTTCGCTGATATCCGCATCAGTTCATTAGTAGACTTGTCGCTGTTCTTGAACTTGATCTTCGACTTCAGCGTAGAACATAGTTGACGTGAAACTTTTCTTCAGGGATCATAAGTAAACAACTAAACTATCAGCGATCATCAATAAGACTGAACAGGCTCAGAGCTTATGGATGAACATTGTTCGCTGAATGTATAAATAAAGAACATGAGTTTCCTATCAGCGGTACTGTAGAGACATAGTACTTATCAGCGATAGTGAAACTCTAATACATATTGTTTACTTACAATTTTCACTAAGTGTTTCTAAAAGAATCATTATCAAATCACTGAGGGTTTGGATCAATATCTTTCAGTCAGTTGATTGTTTTATTATCATTTCGTACAAAGGCATTTTATCGACCTAGGGGTATGCATAGCTTGGTAACCATTACTTCTCAACACTTTAATAGTCGATTCGTGAACGAAAATGTTTTATTAACTCGTTATATAAATGAAGGTCATTCTGTCAAAGTATGTTTTAGTGTTGTGGAGATCATGCATAGTTTACAATACATAACATTTTGAAAACACGCATGTGTGAGTCATTGACATTTGGCCGATTTTGGTTCGAGTAACATTTTGGAAAATTTGTAAACAATTTTGGTTTTGGAAAAAATAATGTGTATTTTAAGTGTTTTAATGAATTAACTTTTAAGCATTGACGTTTTAACGTTGTATGTTACGAGTGCAAAACTTTTGATGTAAATGCTTCGTGATGGGGATTTTGGAAATTATTTGCCTAAACCTAGAGTGCGTGGAATTATTTATGTTTTGAACATTGATGCGCACCGTTGGTACAATTCAGGATTTGAAATAGGTTTGAACCCTTTTGGTGTCAACAAATTACTAGCACTTATTTTCTCCTATGTTTTGGGAAAACACATTGATGTGTGCGAGCCTTGTCCGAAACGTTTTACTCGTGTGTCATTATACGACCGGATGAGAAAACTTTGGAAATTGATTTAAAGAATTTCAGCTTTTGAAGTTTTGTCGTAAGCTATTTGAGGCATGTCATTTCATTCCAAGAAAACTGCTAGGAAAGTGCTACAAGCTTGCATGTCTACCCCAATTTGAGGTCCCCTCGTGATGTTTTGGTCGATACCTTCAAATGATGAGAACGTATTGATTTTGTTCTTAAACTTGGAACTGACACAGGTCATTTTATGTTTTGACCAAAGTGTAGTTATGAATAGTTTCAACATTTTTGTGAAATAAACTGACGCGCACAATCTTGTGGGTAAACCTTGTTCAATGCCATTTTATGGTTGAAAAAAGAATTTTTGGAATCGAATGTCGTTTAGACTTCTTTTGAAGCACGTGCGAACGTTTTGTTGCACACAATTTAGGGTAGGCAGTTACTTTACGTGCATGACATGAATCAATCCATATTGGGATCATAACGGTTTATTTCAAAGAAGTTATTTATTACGCTTTTGCGTTTTGTTGATAATCTGAACTGCAATGAAATAGTTTTCAATATGATTTTCATATGTGGGACGAGCGTGTCCATTTTTGCGCAACTACCGAACTGATAGTAGTAGTTTTTATGCGTACAGTTAATTTGATATGAAGATCTTTGTGTTGAACGCTTATATTAAAAGTTTTTGAATGGCATATTTGTTAAATAAGTCACTTGAAAACCTTGAACTCATTAGGACCTTGGAAAGGGTAAGTAACCCCGATTAAGAGTAAGTGTGTATAGAACCTCGACTATGAAAAGTTGGGCGTTTAGATACGTGATGTGACTATAGGCCGGATGATATTCGCGGCAGAGTCGATGTACTTGTGGTAATTGAAGGGTTAGATTTACGGTAACGTATTTTGAGGTTAGTATAACCGTTTTTGTCAGAAACCCTGTTTTGGGTTTTGGACAATTTTCGCATGAAGGACCCTTTAGACATCGTATTTGGTAACCCTAGTTTTGTGGGAAGGCTCAGCAAACGGAACTCGTGTATGGAGTTCTGTTAGAGTTCAAAGCTTGGTGGTATAACTAGGTGTCAACCTTTTGGGTTCAAAGTCGGAAACCGTTAGCGTATTCGGAGGGTGTAGTCCGATTTTAAAAGGAATAAGGATAACGGTTGCAGTAATCTTAAGATGCTCAGTTTTGATGAGTAGATTTGGTGGAATAACTTTCGCGTGTGATTAAGGAACCTGTCGATTTGATGATTTATGTTGGGATGGATTCTTGGAGTCTAATAGGGCTCGTTGGAATTAAAGGACAGCTAATGGTAGGAACAATTGGAATTTGAGATTCGGTTGGTCTCGGTGTTAATTAGACCTTGGATTGATATGGAGTCTGTACCGCAATCGGAGAAGTATGGAACATTCTAAGGTTAGGAGACAACCGAAGTCGTCTGATTAGGAGTTCCTCCAGTGGTTGGAGCGCTCACCCGGACATAAGTACAGTGTACCCGAGAGGGCATTGTTGGTAAGAGTTTGCTTGAGGTTTGTCATAGCAGTCCGTTTGGGAAAAAATTTAGATTCCAGTTAGGAGCTGATGGATTATGGCCAGCGTTGAGTCAGTTAGCCTTTGGTTGTAAAAGATTTAGATTTCGAGGACGAAATCATTATAAGGTTGGGAGGATTGTAACACCCCAAAAATTGGAAAAAACAAGTTTGGGACCTACAGACGTCCGCGGGGCCAAGGGTCGGACGTCCGCGATGTGCGGAAGTCCGCGATGTGCGGAAGTCCGCGGATCATCCGTGGAAGCAACAGAACATTTTGGGGATTTTGGCCAAAGCGAGCCGGACGTCCGCGATGAACCATGCGGACGTCTGTGACACGTCTGATGGAAATATTTTGTGTTTTAAGCCCTCTTCCTCTCTCACTCCCCTCATTTTCATCTTCAACCTCAAATCATACTCTCTCTCTCTCTCTCTCTAAAATCGTTTTCTCCCTCAAGAAACCCTAAACCTCCCCTCTCTTTTTCATCTTCTTCCCCAAAGTCAAACCCTCACCATTGTTGGAAACCTTAACCCTTTCTAGAAACCTCTCATTTCATCTCCTTCATCAAGATTCTAGGGTTTCACCCAACCCTTTTCACTCCACTATGAAGATTAGGAGTTTGTAGTTCATCTTGGTGGTTCTAGAGATATTTTGGTTGGTGGATTCAAACGTGGTTAAGGTAATCTTCTCTTCATTTATGAAGTTAGGGTTTTGATATAAGTGGGTATTTTAGTAAAAAATGGTTGGGGAATGATTCTACATGGTTAGATCAAAATATTTGTTGGTTGGAAACTTATGGATCTAGTTTTTTTGGAGAATTTGGCTTAAAGATACAAGTTTCTTCAAAGGAGCTTAGGTTTGGGGAAAATCTAGATTTAGCCTAAATCTAGCAAGGTGAGTTCAAGTTGATTTGTGAAAACTTTGTACATGCCAAAAATGTTATTTTCCAAATGTTTGTGTGTTTTACTTGAAATTATCAATTGTTGAGTTATTTGATTAGTTTAACTCTTTTGAAGTATTTATCTTCATAAATGTTGTAAAACACCCATATTTTAGATTTTTAGATATTTGATGTGTAGAAATCATAAATGTATCCTTAAAAGATTTATTGCTCAAAATGAAGTCTATTTGATGGTTTAATCATATTAGTGTAAATGATTTTATAAACCATTTGGGAGAATGCATATTTTAGTGTCAATAGTCATTTTAAGGATTATAAGGGTATGAGTCATTTTTGGGAAAACCCTTTTTGTTTAACCCGTGTCGAGTTTTGGGTTAATAATGATTTTGTGGTACTTATTTACCTAATCGATGTTTAAATGCATTTTATGCTATGATGACCGTTATTTATGGGTCTAATGAGTTTTGAGCATTTTGCTCGGTTTTGACTTTGAGGATGTCTTGGGGACATTTGTCCGATTTTAATGGCTCGATCTGGAGTCTTATTTATGGTTTGCATTTATTGCATCATATCGCATTTATTGCGCATTATGAATATTTACATGCCCGGGTGCGTTAGTCATTCCAGGATTGGCTTATTATTATAGACTGTGTTGCATTGGCTCCATATGCACGTAAGTCAGTCTTTATTTGATGGTCTACTGGGTGTTACGGGATTTGACCGAACCCCATGTTTGATGACCTTTACCTTCAAGGATACACTAGGAGGGCTGAGTCCGGTTGAGCTGTCAGGTTGATTGACGGGCGTTTTATTGACCTTCGTCATGTCGGGGCAATGCCATGGTTGTATCCTCGCTTGTGCTGAGCCTTTTGTGGTATTCTTATTGATACTTCACTAAGGTCAGCTGTCTCTTTGGGTGTGACTTGTAAGGCATCGTATGGGACACTTGGGCTTTTATGCAGTGAAGTGTCGTACGACTAACATTGTATGAGTGACATACTTTTGTGTTCATCCACTCTCAATGGATACGGGTCTCCTCCGTCGTTGGCCAACCTACTTGGGACTTATATTGTCCCTGTTTTATAATTATTATTGGTCTTATACATTTGGAAAAGCTTTATACATTTTGGGAACTTTTCTCCTAGATTTTGGGTGTGTTGGAAAATGAGTCTCTTATGTCCTTCTTTCGTAAACTCTTTTGGAAATCATAATCTACGTTGCAAACTTTCTTTTAAAGAATTATTTAAATCATGCTATAAACTCTTGAACTCATTAGGCGTTAGCCTAACCGTTTTTATTTGTCGGCATGTGCAACAGGTCTCAGGTTGGGAGTAGTTCTAGTGACACGTGTGAAAGGGTGTGCGCTAGAAATGTGTTCGAGAGGTGAATTGTTTAAGTGATGTCTTCCGCATTTACCCTTGGGAATAGCACTTGTGTTTAGGTTAAGTAATACCCGAAGTGAGTTTAGCCTTTGTAATAAGGCTTGTTTTATATGTATTGTTTGAGGATAATCATAGATTGTAATTTGAGGTATTTTACGTATTTGATTATAGAAAGAAATCCTATTATTTTGAATGTATTATCGAAAATTTTAATTAGTTGATCTTTCCCAATTCAAAGGTGTTACACATCCCCATTGTTTTAAGGACAATGGGCTAGCAAATACATTGAGTTATATACAGTATTGCTCAAGGTTACTTTTGCTTTTAAGTTCCTTGGAAAAAAAAGTTGTTGTAGAAATCGAAAACACTTACTGTTGTAAATCTTGATGGTGGCTGGTCCCAAATCGAAAACACTTCCTTCTCTGAGTTCACGGGTTCTCTATGCTCAATGATTTTATATATATTCCATTTGTTAGAATCTGAAAGTAGACTCCAAAAGTTTAACATGTATACTAGATTGAAAATTACGTTATCACTTGTATATTTCGAATCATTTATTAAACACTAAATTAATAAAACAAATGTAATTGATGACTTTGAAAAAGATCTGACCTCCAAGCTATCGCCAATATTGACAATGAATGCATCAGGGAATGACTTGTTCAGGCTCGGGACATGCATGGTGGATAATAGTTCATCCTCATAGATTGCATTCCTTCACCAAACAATTCTTTCATATCCTCAATCTCCATCTTAGAAGCTTTCGCAATGAAGATGAGAGTTTTTAGGGAAATGGTCTTAATTTCTCTCGAATATGCTTCTAGAGTATCTCTGTGTCAAAGATAGCATGTAAGAGCGTACAAATATAGAGGAGGGATCATATGCAAACCATTGCCTTTATAAAAACTTTTCAGAAAATTTCAATGTTTTCTAAATTTTTATTTTTTTATTTTCGTTATTATCGTTTTCATCCGATTGGGATTTCTCATGTTGAGTGTGTTTCATTAAACCATGAATCCATGATATCATGAGTTTTTTCATTCATGAAACCATAATTTTTTTTTATTAATGAAACCATATATATATATATATATATATATATTTTGTAATAGGTCTGATTTGATTTGATATTATGACTTTTTAACCGAATTTTTTTATTTGTTTTAGGATTTTGTTTGAAACATGTTAGATAATGGAAAGTTATTTATGAGCATTTTAGGATTTTGTTGTGAACTTTTTAGGAATTTTTAGTAGTTTTTTCTTTTACTAATTTACCCTTATCCAATTAATATCCGATTTCTTTTTTTATTATTAACAAAAATAGATGATATTGATATTGGACATTAATCAATGAAATTCATGATTACAAACGGGGAAAAGTGTTGGGAACTGAAAATGAGCTAAGTATGGATAGTGCTGCTAGTCCATGATTTCTACTGCTAAGTCTACATTAATACTGCCAGAAGAAAGTTAATACTGCTGGGCAAGATTACTACTGCAAGACATGGTTAGTACTGCTAGACCAAATTACTACTGCAAGACATGGTTAGTACTGCTAGACCAAATTACTACTGCAAGACATGGTTAGTACTGCTGAGCTGAGATACTACTGCTAGAAGACTGTGAAGGTTAATACTGCTGAAGGTCGTTAATGCTGCTAAGTCAAATCATTGTTAATACTGCTGAGTAGATATGTATGGTATGAGAAGATAAAGAAGGAAAGCTGAAGATAAGCATGGAAGTATATTTTGAAGATTGTTTTATCTTAGTAGTTATCTTGTACTTATTCTGTTATAAATAGTATTGATAGATAGCTATTAGAACATAGATGATAGACAAGTTAATATACGTGTGAAACAGAATTCGATATTGATTTAAGAGTGAATTAACCTCAAGGTGTAAGAACCCTATTTCTAGAGAAGTAGAAATCGTCTTGTTGAGCCTGTTCAACAAGATTGAGGTTTGGTTGTTAATATTGTGATTCAAAACAGTGAATACAAAATTGTGAATTTTCTGTTACATTGTTCTTGATTGTGAGAATTAAAGTTCTTTTCCGCAGATTCTTTAATTCTGAATTCTAAGTGTTTATTGTCTTGTTAAGATTCGATCCTGACAAGTGGTATCAGAGCAAGTGTTTCTTAGAATTCTACAGTCATTATGGAAAATTCTTTTGAATCAAACAGTACTCTTGTTTCAAAGGTTCCCATGCTCAAACCTAATGAATTTGACATGTGGAAACTGAGAATCAAGCAGTACATTCTTCTTACTGATTATGCAATATGGGACATCATTGATAATGGTCCATGTGCTGAAGGAAGAGTCTAAGAAGAATAAGAGTGTTAGTAGTAAGGTTCCCTTAGACAATGAAATTGTGACCAATGAGAAAGATGGACATCCTTGGGGAAAGAACAATGAGATAAAAAGGACTAAAACAGAAAAGGGAGTCCATTACACACAGACCACAGTTGTGGCTCCCAATACCTGTAAACATTGTTCTTGTAAGAAATCTCAAGAGCTTAAGCCCCAAAAACATGATAACAAAAGGGGTAATCAAAGAAATTGGAATAACCAGTGGGCTATGAGACAAGGAGTTGATCTGAACAGAATTAACAGGCCAAAACCTTGTTTCATCTGTGGTAAGCTAAATCATTTAGCCAAACACTGTTATTTCAATCCTGTTAACCAAAGGTTTAATGCTCAAAGATCTTTTCAAAAACCTGGTGGTTACAGAAAGAATGGTGGCTATAAAAAGCCTGCAAAGAAAAATGTGGCCAAGAAACAAGATAAACCCAAAAGCCACATAAAGAAAACGACTGAAAAGGAATGTGGTACTATGTGGGTTCCAAAAGGCACTAAAAACAATACTGCTGCTAGCAGTGTTAGTACTGCTAACACTGTTAGTACTGCTTCAAAAGTTGGTGCTGCTAGCAGTGTTAATACTGCTAGTAATCATTCCAAAGTTAGTGCTGCTAGCAATGTTAGTGCTGCTAACACTTTTAGTGCTTCTTCTTCAGATAATACTGCTTCTAGCAGTGTTAACTCTGTTAATACTGCTTCTAGCAGTGTTAACTCTGTTAATACTGCTTCTAGCAGTGTTAACTCTGTTAATACTGCTACCTCTGTTAGTACTGCTGATACTGTTGCTCCCAGTAATAGTACTTCTAGCACTGTTAGTACTTCTGAGGTTAATACTGCTTCTAGTACTGCTACACCAATAATTTTGACAAAGTACTCCAGTACTGCAGTACCTAAATTTGAAAATCTCATCAAAACCAAGTGCAAGTACTTTGATGAGCAAGGGAGACCCAAGACCACTTCGGCTTGGGTTCCCAACAAAACTAACTGATTTATCTTAATGTGCAGGGTAACCAACAGCTCAAGGGGAAGAGCATTTGGCATGTTGATAGTGGTTGCTCCAGGCACATGACAGGTAACATGGCCTGCCTCAAAAATTTCAAAAAGATTGATGGAGGACATGTTGCATTTGGGGATAATCCTGCTGGTGGAAAGATAAGTGGTAAGGGTGATGTTTCAAAGGGTAAGATGACCTTTGAAGATGTGTACTATGTTGAACAATTGAGATGCAACCTGTTAAGTGTATCACAGGTTTGTGACAAGAAGCATAGCATATTGTTTACTGATTCTGAATGTATTATCCTTGCTCCTGGATACAAAGTGGTTGATGAAAACATGATACTTCTGAGAACTCCTAGGAAGGATAATGTTTATTGTTTAGATTTGGAAAGTGTATCATCTGATTCATCCCTAAATTGTTTAGTTTCAAAAGCTTCTTTGGATGAATCATCACTTTGGCACAGAAGGATGTGTCACATGAACTTTAAAACAATGAATAAACTTGTTAAGAATAACCTTGTAAGAGGTTTGCCATCCAAAGTCTATTCATGTGATGATCATTGTGTTGCTTGTCTCAAAGGCAAACAACACAAAACTTCTCATAAGTCCAAAGAGATAAACACTATCTCAAATCCTCTTCAACTGTTACATATGGATCTGTTTGGTCCTACTAATGTGATGAGTATTGGCAAGAAATCATACTGCTTAGTTATTGTTGATGATTATTCTAGATTTACTTGGGTATATTTTCTGAGAACTAAAGATGAGACAAGTGGACTGATCAAATCTTTTATTCTCAAAATTGAAAACCAATCAAATCAAAGAGTGAAAGTCATTAGATCAGATAATGGAACTGAGTTTAAAATTTTTGATCTAAACACCTTTTGTGAAGAAAAAGGAATTGAGAGACAATACAGTGCTCCTAGGACTCCACAACAAAATGGTGTTGCTGAGAGAAGGAATAGGACACTGATTGAGGCTGCTAGATCTCTGTTAGCTGATTCAAAGTTACCAATTACTTTTTGGGCAGAAGCAGTTAATACTGCCTGCTATGTTCAAAACAGAGTTTTAGTTGTAAAGCCTAAAAACAAGACACCTTATGAGCTTTTCCATAAAAAGAAACCATATATTGGATTTTTCAAACCATTTGGATGTCCTTGTACTATTCTCAATACCAAATCTCACTTAGGTAAGTTTGATAGCAAAGCAGATGATGGTTTTCTTGTTGGGTATTCATCTCAGAGTAAGGCCTACAGAGTTTTTAATACCTCTTCTAGAATAATTGAAGAAAGTGACAATGTCAAATGCAATGAGAACACACCAAATCCTATTGGGTCAGGTCCTAATTGGCTATTTGACATTGATTCACTCACTAATTCTTTGGGTTTCAGTAGTGATGTATATGCAGGACAAAGGGATACACCATCATCAGAACACAGAATTCAATCTGTGATATTTCCACTCCCTTCCATTGATCCTGTTGAATTCTGTGAACACCAAGAGGAGACTGAACCTATTCAGAATGAAGAAGAGAGGAGAGCAGAGGAAAATCAGTCTTCAGGTCCAAATTACAGAGAATCTGAGGTGACTGAAGAAGCAGAAACAAATCCAGAATTAAATGAGTCAAATCTGGATGAACACATACAAGAGGAAGCTGGTCATCCAACAAGAACTCAGAAAAATCATCCTCCTGAGTTGGTGATTGGAGATATTGCATCTCCCATGATGACTAGAAAGCAAAGCAGACTCCAAGAGTTGCAAGAGCAGCAAAATACAGTTAACACTGTTCTTACTTGCTTTCTGTCCCAGATTGAGCCCAAAAAGGCTTATGATGCTATGAAAGACCCAAGCTGGATAGAGGCAATGCAAGAGGAGCTGCTACAGTTCAAATTACAGGATGTTTGGGACTTGGTAGACCTTCCAAAAGGTCATAGAGCAATTGGCACCAAGTGGATTTTCAGGAACAAGAAGGATGACAGAGGGATTGTGATCAGAAACAAAGCTAGACTGGTTGCACAAGGGTACACTCAGGAAGAAGGAATAGATTATGAGGAAGTCTTTGCTCCTGTGGCAAGGATTGAAGCAATCAGGTTATTTCTAGCCTATGCCTCATACATGAAGTTCAAAGTGTACCAAATGGATGTCAAAAGTGCATTTCTGTATGGAAGTATTGAGGAAGAAGTATATGTCTGTCAACCCCCTGGATTTGAGAATCCATTGCACCCTGACAGAGTATACAAGCTGAAGAAGGCTCTTTATGGTTTGCATCAAGCCCCAAGAGCATGGTATGACACTCTGTCTACCTATCTCTTGAAAAATGACTTTGAAAGAGGAGTAATTGACAAGACCCTGTTTATCAAGAGGAGAAAGAGAGGTACATTACTTGTTCAGATCTATGTGGATGACATCATCTTTGGATCCACCAATGATCAAATGTGTAAAGAGTTTGAAGAATTGATGCACAAAAGCTTCAAGATGAGTTCCATGGGAGAACTTACATTCTTTCTTGGGCTTCAGGTAAAACAAAGGAAAGATGGGATTTTTATTAGCCAATCCAAGTATGTGAAAGACATCCTGGACAAGTTTGGTTTATCAGACTCAAAGCCAGCAAGCACACCTATGGAGACACACAAACAGCTCACTGCTGATCTTGAGGGGGAGGATGTGGATGTCCATCATTACAGATCAATGATTGGATCTCTCATGTATCTCACAACCTCTAGACCAGATATTATGTTTTCAGTCTGTGTTTGTGCCAGATTTCAAGTTACACCAAAGCAATCTCATCTTCATGCAGTCAAGAGAATTTTCAGATACCTAAGAGGGCAACCTAGACTAGGTCTCTGGTATCCTTATGAATCATCTTTTGACTTGCTTGCATACTCAGATAGTGACTTGGGTGGAGCTAACATGGATAGGAAGTCTACTTCAGGTGGATGTCAGTTTTTGGGTACAAGACTAGTATCTTGGCAGTGTAAGAAACAAACCACAGTGTCCTTATCTACCACAGAGGCTGAGTACATAGCTGCTGCAAGCTGCTGCTCTCAGGTTCTATGGATTCAGAATCAGATGTTGGACTATGGGGTAACATTTCTTCACACTCCAATCTTCATTGATAACAACAGTGCTATTAGCATTGTTAATAATCCAGTCAAACACTCAAAAACAAAGCATATAGAGATAAGGTATCACTTTATAAGAGATTGCAATGAAAAGAAATTAATTCAGGTTGCTAAAGTTCATACAAATGACCAGTTTGCTGATCTATTCACAAAAGCTTTTGATGTGGGTAGATTCACCTTTTTGGTAACAAGTGTGGGCATGATCAACCTAGAATAAATTCATGACTTTCTGTTTTTATACCTGTATTTCTTCATATATTTGGTGCTACTAACTCTCTTTCTCAGGATCCTCTGTTTCCCTCAGATTACCAAGTGCAGAAAAATGTAAGTGTAGTTACTACTGCCTGTGCAGAGTTACTACTGCTAATGCAGAGTTACTACTGCCAGTGCAGAGTTTCTACTGCCAGTGCTTGTTACTACTGCCAGTGTTCAAGTAGTTAATACTTCTTGTGTAGTTAATACTGCTAGTGCACAGTTAATACTGCCTGTGTAGTTAATACTGCTCAGTAGTTAATACTGCTTGTGTAGTTAATACTGCTAGTGCACAGTTAATACTGCCTGTGTAGTTAATACTGCTCAGTAGTTAATACTGCTTGTGTAGTTAATACTGCTCAGTAGTTAATACTGCTTGTGTAGTTAATACTGCTCAGTCGTTAATACTGCTTGTGTAGTTAATACTGCCTCGCAGTTAATACTGCTTATGTCGTTAATACTGCTTTTGTTAATTCTAGGGTTAATACTGCGTATAAATACCCTGTAAGCCCGCCTTCGCTCATAACGTCTCTTTGAACTCGATTCTCTCTCACTCTCTTTCTAACCTATTCTCCCAAGAATTTCTGTGTTTGCTCAAGGATTTTCAGATACAATGGCTCAAAGAGAGTTTGTTGATGAACACAATGAGATTGCAATGCTTCAGAAGCCGAAGCAATCTGCAGGATTCCATGAAATTGTCGATTTTCTCAAGTCTTCGCATATCTCCTATGCACTAACAGTGGCTCCCAAGATATTCATTAATCATCAAAAACAATTTTGGGATAATGCTACTGTGGTGACAGAAAACGGGCAAACGGAGATTCGAACCAGGGTTTGTGATAAACCCTTGACAGTAACAGAGGAGATTATTCGCATACATCTTCAGTTGAATGATGCTTCAGGTATATCTTCTATTCCTAATGAAGAACTCTTTTCTACCATACAAAGAATGGGGTATGAAGGCTCTATTGGTATTTTCAAATTTTTCAAGTCAAAATTCTTTTCCCAATGGAGATTTCTTGTTCATACCCTTATGCACTGCATCTCAAAGAAAACAACTGGATGGAGTGAGTTCAGCAGTACCACTGCTTATGCTCTGGTATGTTTGGCCACTTCCAGAAAGTTCAATTTCTCCCAAATGATTTTATCTGATCTTGTGTCAAACTTGGAATCCAAAAAGAACTTTTACATGTATCCAAGGTTTGTGCAAGAAGTTATTAACAAGGAATTGATGGACTTACCTCAGTTTGATGAGGTATATGTACCAAAATCCCCTAAAGGGAAGGTTTTCTCAAATATGAGAAGAATTCCTAGGGACTCGGAAGGAGTTGACACACCATTGTTTTCTACAATGATGGTTGTGTCCCACCCCTCTGAAGGTATGTCATCAGGATCAAGGCCCTCATTAGATCATCCCACTGATGGCCAAACCCCACCTTCACTCACTATAAATATCCCTCAGCACATACTTCAAAAGCCCACTCCTGTTTTATCCAACAAGTTTGAAAGAAGAAAGGTGCACAAGGTTCCTTCCCTTGATGTACCTACTCAGAGCCCTAAGCCTTTAAACCCTCAGTTGGAGCATTCTCCAATTGAGAATATCAACATGGAAACCACAGGGGTGTCTCCCAACCCCAAGAAGGTGCTCTCTAAGGAGAAGGATGAGCATATGGGTGCTAAGGCTGCCACTACTTCTGCTAGCACAGAGAAGGACAGTGGTAACATAAATAAGACCTTCCCCATGGCAACTCTAAATGAGAAATCATTAGGAGGACCCAGGTGCCAAGAAACCAAGGGGGCAGTTAGTGCTTCTGCTAGGCAGAAGGCTTCTGCTAAAACTTCCAGTGATCCTTTAAAGAAGGTAAACACTTCTAAACAAGGTGAGGATAGATATAACTATGATGAATTGATGGAAACCATTGGGACTGTCAACTTGGATGTTATGGCACAGAAGAAGGAGATTGAGCAACTGAAGACTGTGGTCACCTACCAACAGTCTCAAATTGAGAAGCTCAAGAAGATGGTCACCAAGTTGTTGCACAGAAAGAAAAAGGCAAGATTTGTGCTGAGAAGAAGAATTCCAAATGATGATGCTCCCAAAAAGGGGGAGTCAGAGTCAGAATCAGAAGCAGAACTGAATATGAAGGGTCTACAAGTTGAGGGGGAGACAGTTCAGATGGAGACTGAGATGGAAATTGATAATGCACAGTTTAAGGGGGAGTCCAGTGCACAGAATAAGGGGGAGACAGAAAAGGTGGAAGAGCTTGTTAAAGAAGCAGAAACTGTAAAGGCAGCAGTAACTGAAGTTCCAAAAGAAGCAGTAACTGAAGTAGCAGCAGAAACTGTTAATGCTGCTGACTCTAAGCAAGCAGCAGAAACAGTTAATGCTGCTCAATCTACAAAGAAAGCAGTAACAGAAACAGAAGCTGAAACAGTAACAGAGAAGCTTACAGTAGAAGAAGTGGAGGTTGCAGAGGCTTTAATCAAAGCCAAACATGATACACCTCCAACTGCCAAGAAACAGGAAGAAACTAAGGATGCAAAGATGGTTTTCAGCAGAAAGAGAGCAAAGTCTGTGGCTACTAAAAAGAAGTGTGTAAAGAAGCAAAGGGTAGAACCTGTTGAGAAACCAGTGGTAGAAGAGAAAGAAAAGGAAGAAGTTGCCCAGGATGAAGGACAAGGAGATAGAAAGACAGGTCAATCCAGTAATGCACAATCACTTAGCAATGAACAATGTGACTTGTACATCACTATGGTTGATACTGAACCAATCAAAGTGACTCCATTAGATTCAAAACCTCCTGAAATCAGTCACTGGGATACTTTAATAGATGGAAGAAAGGAGTATATCAGACTCAAGAGAGCTGATGGGCAGTTTGAAGTCTACAGAACATGGGGACAATTTATAAGAAGATGCTCAAGATCTGACTTGGAAGAGATGTTCAAAGTAGGCATGCAGATCTATGGAAACATGTTGACAGAAAGAGGTATGTCTATCACAAAGATGGTGTTAGAATACCTATGCCTAATGTTCAGACCAGAAGTAGTTCAGCACATAACAGCAAGACCTTTTCAAGCAGTAACCAACTGGATGCTCTATGAAAATTGTGGAGTGTATGTTATATCAATTGACAACACATATCAGGAGTATTATCTGGTGGATGAAATCTACAAACACTGCATGAAAAGACTGAAAGGGATGTTACATGTAAAATTGGTCTGCAACAAAGACTCTGCTATGGGAAGATTCTTGGTAAGAAGAATTGTAAATCAGAGTCTAGGTTTAAGTCCTGATCTATGCTTATATGATGACTAAGTTTTGGTAGCATCATTTGAAGAACTTGACTTCTTTTCCTAAAAGTCAAGTTAGGGGGAGATTGTTGGGAACTGAAAATGAGCTAAGTATGGATAGTGCTGCTAGTCCATGATTTCTACTGCTAAGTCTACATTAATACTGCCAGAAGAAAGTTAATACTGCTGGGCAAGATTACTACTGCAAGACATGGTTAGTACTGCTAGACCAAATTACTACTGCAAGACATGGTTAGTACTGCTAGACCAAATTACTACTGCAAGACATGGTTAGTACTGCTAGACCAAATTACTACTGCAAGACATGGTTAGTACTGCTGAGCTGAGATACTACTGCTAGAAGACTGTGAAGGTTAATACTGCTGAAGGTCGTTAATGCTGCTAAGTCAAATCATTGTTAATACTGCTGAGTAGATATGTATGGTATGAGAAGATAAAGAAGGAAAGCTGAAGATAAGCATGGAAGTATATTTTGAAGATTGTTTTATTCTTAGTAGTTATCTTGTACTTATTCTGTTATAAATAGTATTGATAGATAGCTATTAGAACATAGATGATAGACAAGTTAATATACGTGTGAAACAGAATTCGATATTGATTTAAGAGTGAATTAACCTCAAGGTGTAAGAACCCTATTTCTAGAGAAGTAGAAATCGTCTTGTTGAGCCTGTTCAACAAGATTGGGGTTTGGTTGTTAATATTGTGATTCAAAACAGTGAATACAAAATTGTGAATTTTCTGTTACATTGTTCTTGATTGTGAGAATTAAAGTTCTTTTCCGCAGATTCTTTAATTCTGAATTCTAAGTGTTTATTGTCTTGTTAAGATTCGATCCTGATAAAAAGATCTAAGGAGAATCTTGAGATATAAAATAATCGGAGAACCAAGAAAAAACGGATGAAAAAGTATATCAAAACGCATGTCAAATTAAGAATAATAATGTGATCATTTTTTGGTGCAGTTTGTTTCGCTTCAATTTTTGTTGTTTTCGTTGATTTTCGATTTTAAAAATTAGGAGGAAATGATTTTATGTTTTTGAAAAAAGTGGTTATAACCGCCATTTTAATTTCATCCGTTGGACCATTCCGATCTAACGGTTTAGATAAATTCTTCCGTTCTTTTATTTTTTAGGGTTCTCTCCCGATCTCATCCCTTACAAACCGTTTATAAAAATTGTATAAATGGATGGGTTTCCCAAAGTAACCCACCTCTACAAATATACACTATAAGATGCTCATATTAACTACGTCTTATCCATGAAAAATACGGGTAAAATGGGACAATCTCGCAAGATGCCTTGTCTAGGAATTAATTCTACTAAACAAATTTATTGTGTTCGATGGTTGAAATATTAATGAAAACACGAACGTTAACAAAAATGACATGGTTGAAGTAGGAAACTCAGATTCGGGAAAGATCGGATCAAACGAAGTTGGTTTTGTGTAAATTAAAGACTGTGTTCCGTCCAAACATATATATCATACTAATTAAAACTACAAATAGGGAAAGAAGTAATTAATTAATCACCTGAATGGAATAGGTAGGTTAGGAAACAAGTCAATTTTCAAGCCACCAAATGTAAAGAGTTTGAATATATATAATAAGTTTCTTGCAAAATACTAATAATAGTTTGTTCATCATGCTTGAACTTTAATCATATCAATATTATAACCTCGATCATATTTCACTACAAAAGTACCTACCTGAAAGAAACCCCAATCCATACAAGCAAGGTGTAGCTTTTCCAGTTCCCGATGAGTTAAATCCTTAGACGATAAGTGTTGCATATCAATGACCGGTACTTAACGCAGTGAAGACGATAAACACGATGTCACCGGAAGTTCCTGATGGGGGCGAATATATCGGGTTGGAACCTTTGTAATAAGTGGTTCCTTCGCTACTTCTTGTTCCATGATATTTCTCTCTCTAATTTTTTTAAAAAGGATTTTTCTCTCTGTTATGTATTTACATATAATGGTACTCCTACTATTTATATATAAGAGTAAACTACAAATGTGGTCCCTACGGTTTTTCGAAGATAACATTTCTCATTCCTACAGTTTTGAAATCACAAGATGACCATCGTAGTTTAGAAATATGTCTGGCTTTGGTCCCTCCCTCAAACGGCGGTTAAAAAAATCATTTAAATGAGACACATTTTTGTCATTTTATCGCTTTTTTTGGTTTTACCACATCAAAATCATATATCAAAATCAATTATATGATTTTGGTCTACAATGTTTTTTATTGGGTTAAAGACAAAAAAATCAATAAAATGATGAAAATTCTGCATATTTAACGAAACTTTTTAAACAACTGTAAGAGGAGGGGACAAAATTCAAACGTTCTTACAAACCGTAATGACTATCTTATAATATCGAAACTACATGGATGAAAAGTGTTATTTTCAACAAACTATAGGGAACCAAATTTATAGTTTACTCTCTCTCTCTCTCTCTCTCGTTATCAACAAACAAAAAGTGTTTTTTATTGGGTTAAAGACAAAAAAATCAATAAAATGATGAAAATTCTGCATATTTAACGAAACTTTTTAAACAACTGTAAGAGGAAGGGACAAAATTCATACGTTCTTACAAACCATAATGGCTATTTTATAATATCCAAACTACATAGACGAAAAGTGTTATTTTCGACAAACTATAGGAACCAAATTTATAGTTTACTCTCTCTCTATAATATCACACTTAGGACCGTTTACCAAACACTTACTCAGGTAAGAGCTTATCAAGTCCAATTACCTTACAAATGAATATGGCAAGAACCAAGAATCTTGCTCGGTAAGAGCTAAGACAAGGACCAAGAGTCTTATCCAATATGCGATGACGAAGACTTTTACCATGGTTTACGCTTATCGAACAAATTATTACATATGAGACCGTTTAAATGAGCTAAAACCTTACCCGGTAAATGATAATAATAAATTTTTAAACCTAGTGATCTAACTACGACCAGACTGAAAAAAAAAACATTAAAACAAAAAATAAAATAAACCCATTCTGCACATTTTGTCAACGACCAACTAAATACGAAATAAACCCACTGTATTATATACACGTGTCGTGCTGAACCTACTATGAGTATGCATAGATAATGTTTAATTTAATTCTTATCTTCCATTTTGAGTGAGCCGACTTTTAGGAATTCAATAATACAAACTTCTATATTGTTCTACAAAAATAAACAATAATTATATTTTATATATAACTATGCTCACATGAAAAATGAATTAATAATTAGATGTTAACGTGAGATTTCAAATATAATATTATGGAGGAAAAATGGCAACAAAAAAAATGGAAGCAGAAAGAAAACGATATGAATAGTATACAATAAAATGGGAAAATGACACGAATAATAAACATATTGTAATAAACACTCACTACATAAGAATTTTTATACTCTACGACTACAAATATATCTATGTAATAGATGTCCACTCTTTGGTTAAAAATTGTAACCACGAACGAAGAGGACCTTTCCCTAGTACGAGAGGACCGGGAAGGACGAACCTCTGGTATACCTGTTGACGAGATAATATCTACGACAAGACTTGTGTCACCAAATTAACGATCATCGATGAGGACGATATCCTCGACAATTATAATACTTTTGATACACGAGCATCAATAGTCAAGATCGTAGATATGTTATCCTCGACTAACACTAACGTTAATTTGTTTATCTTTGTCGCCTGTTATCTTTGTAATTTCTACAGGTCTTGAAGATTTATTTTCAAAGATTCCCTTGATTAATATATACACCTGGAGTAACCGACGACATGCATTCAAAGATACCATTAATATTCAACCGTTTTCTTCATAAGGATCATTAAAGAATAACCGTTACAAACCAAGTATAAAAGGGGCAAAACGTGCTCAAGCAAAGGACATGTGATCATCAGCTACAACAAGAACAATATTACAACCACAAAGCATTATCGAAGGATTCTTTGTCATTTGTTACCTTTAATGCATGTCACGCCGTGTTATTCCACGACCTATACTTGTAATTGTTGTTATTAAGAACGACGTACTTGTTTCACGTCCACAGTGAACCGACGATATTTCATAGCAACATCTACTTCTATAAATGATGTAGTGCCACCTTTCCATGCCTTTCCCATCAAGTTCCTTGAACATGCCATCGTACACTGAACCTCGTAGAACCATAACCACGACTCCACATCCTCACGTTCTACCCTTACCTCCACCGTTCCCACCAAATATGGCCTTCTTTCCTCAAGCCACTACCCATTGTCGTCGATATCCATGATGACCATCCCCACTACATCATTTCCTATCCCAAAGATCCCATTATAATTCCGGGTGTCCAGGATGATTCAGGATCCACCTGGAATGGGATTCATGCAACCATTGGGCTTAGTGTTCAAGGTTCATGATTTACTCCACCAATTATGCCAAATCCCTATGCCTGCATATGCTTAACAAGAAGAAGATGTAATTACTCAACATTTTAAAATGTTGGAAGAACAAAATGCAAACGTCCTGGAAATGTTATCTAAACTTCTTGGAGCAGTTGTACCCGTTGTCGTGGACCCCAGGGCTCACCTTTCGCCGACCATGTAGCTTTGGTCAACATTCCTAAAAAAAATATAACATTACAATGAGTATGTCGCTCAAATATTTTGAAATCCAGTCTCAATGAACATATCGCTCAATATAAGCAGTTGATGTGGTCTGCTTCAATTCCTCCAGATTACCAACAAGTTTTACATGTGCAAAAGCTTTAGAGTCTCCTTGACAAAAGTTGCACCCCAATGGCTCATTAATCTAAAGCCTAGATCGATATATTCTTTGCAGATTTGGTTAATCAGTTTTTCCAACACCTTACGGGTAGTCGCAAAATGGATGAATCCGTTCATAGTTAATTCAATCGTTTAAATTCAGAAATGATTACTATTCATAACTGCAACATTATAACAACTGGAACCTATAAAAGAGCACTCGGGGGAGAATCGAAATTATATTTGGATCTAACCAAATACCCAGCCAAAACCTTTGAAGATGTGCGAGTTAGAACGCTTGCTCATATGCGCGTCGAGATTGACATCGTGTTTCAAAAGAAACATAACCCCGACACGCAACCCCTAAGTGTCAAGTGTCCAGAGTTTAAAACAAAAAACCATACACACAAAGATCAACATCGACAAATGAAAGATATTCCCACACACCCGAAAATGGGTTTAAAAAGATCAAATAAAGATTTGGTTGAAGCCTTGAAAGCAATAAAGCTATCATGAGGTGGCTTATGAAAAGCAATAAGTTCGACACTCAAATACTTAAATCTAAGTGGTGTGACTCCCACGACGACTATGGGCATACCACTGACGACCGTGTATCACTTCAGATAGAAATATCATGGCTTGTCCCAAAAGAACGCCTATAATATTTTTTTACAAAAGAAACTCGTACGACAAATCATCTGCGACGTCACCCACACATACCAAGGTAATAAATTGCATAACTAGTGGTTCTGAATATGTTGATAACATACTCTGTAGAATAAATACATGCCGGTAACAGACAAGTCGTCTAGTTTCAGGGTTTACAAGTCCGAGAAGTCGTTGAAATCAATGACATTATCGTTCGACGACAAAGATATCTACGATCCATGGGAGCAACACCACAATGGGATGATTATTCAGTTAATTGTTTGGGTAAAAATTCACCAGTCTCGACCACGACCAAAAAAGGGAAAACATATTTCTTATACTTTCTTATGACAAGATAAAATCATAAACACTTTATCATCTGACCCAAGTTTAAATCGAAAATTTACTCACGACACTCGACCGTCGTAACATACCTCACGACCTCGACCGACTAACGTAAGACAACTGTTATGGTTTCTGTGTTTAATACAGGATCAACACCATTAATGACCAACGAATATAACCGACAAGGGTAATTACGAGCATTAACTTCAGCAATCGTTACGACCGTTACTCAAGCCTTTATGGACTCATTTAAAGCCACAAAAGTTATATAAACAAGGGCTCCATCATCATTTGCGCACACCTGAATTCAAGAACATCTACTGCGTAACAAGAGCATTCGAAGCAAATTTCTCTCTCGAACAGACGACGCACGACACGTAGTTCTTATACACGAGGCACTAGTTTTTACACACGATACACTTGTCTATTTCCTAAATCAGTTTATCTCTATTATTTACAATGTAAGCATTGTACTTTCGACACCTGAAACATAAGGACATCGCCCCTGTTTGGCGACCATAGTCCAGCGACGAAACCCACTGTCGTCCGCGGGTTTTTTCCTCGTTGAGGTTTTTCCCGCGTCACCAAATTCCTTGGTTCTTATTTACGTTTTTAGTCTTTGTCGCATTGCTTTGTCGAACGATTTCTATCTTTAGTTGTTAAACTCCACAATCAACCTTAAGTTATCCTTCTGGACGATTTTTGGCATTAACAGTTTGACGCCCATCGTGGGGCCCCATCTATAGAAAGTCTTCGGCAAACGTGCGTCCTACTAACGGTTTCTTGGAGTTTCCTCTTTTTCTGTGTCAGGAAAATGTCAGGTCATGGAAATCAAGAGCAACTCATTGCCCAGATGTATCAAGAGTTGGAAATTACGCGCAATCAAATCAACGCCCTTGCTGAGCAAAGTCGAAGGGCGGTTGAGGAAATTGTTACGACCGTTACTCAAGCCTTTATGGAATCATTTAAAGCCACAAAAGCTATATAAACAAGGCGTTAATCCAAGATCTAATCAAGATAGAGAAGATATGAATTCGTCATCCATTTCACTCAAGAACACATTACAAGATTAGGAGTTCTGTACAAGTGTTTCTCTCTCTAGAATATAAGAATGTGAGTTAAGTATGTCTAGAGTCCTACCAACTAATACACAACAAAACCTATTTATACTAAACACTTTACAAGGTGTAAACAACACAATACAGCTCAATACATTGACTTTGACTTTGACCTTTCTATATTTAAACCTTGAAGACATATTGCACTAACAATCTCCCCCTTGGATTCAAGGTTTAAACAAATGCGATCAGCATGCTTTAGCTTTCTTGAATCTTCGGTCTTCGTCAAAGTTTGTCAAAGTCAAAACGTCATCCAATCTTCAAACATCAAATAACGAACTTCTTTCTTCGAACAGGAGAATATGAATCTTCACATAAAGCTTTTTAATACAATTAAGCACAAGTTCAAGAAAAAGAGATCACAGAATGATCAATCGATTTTCCTCAAACTCTTGAAGAATTCTCCCCATTTCCATTGACTTAAGAATTTCATTCTTTAGTGTCGATCTTCATAAACGCGCGAGTTCAAAAGAAAGAGATCACTGAAATGATCAATCGATTTCTTAAAAACTCTTGAAGAATAAAACTCCCCCTATCATTTCTTGAAACGACGTCTTCTTTCTACAAATCTCCCCGTTGACATTAAAACGAATCTTTGATATTAAACTTTCTTTTACATGAAATTGATGTAGACATTCTCCCCCTTTTTCGATGAAAGTGAGCATCACGAGGATCGAAAATCCTTTCAATTTCAGTCACGAACAATCTCCCTCTTCAAAAACATTTCTTTCCCTAGAAAAACACGAACAATCTCCCCATAAGCGAAAGATCTTGCTCCCCCTAAAAATAAGAATTGTAGAGCAAGTTGATTTTCTCCCCCTGAAAATTTGCATAAAAATCATATAAGCGCACACTTTAACAAACTTATATAAAGAAAATAGAATTCATTGAACAACATTTTATAACTACTAACATTTAATCATTTGAACACCAAACAAAAGAAATTCAACTTAATGAAATGTAACAAATATTTCCATCAAGTGAAATCAAATGCATGCGTTTGGATTCAAAAACAAGACATCATCGCATATCTAGTTACAAAAGTTCAATTTCAACCCCTTTATAAAATCTATTTGGTGGACTAGCATGCAAAATATGATTAGCAACAAGCAAATGTACCTCTAAAACCTATAAGAATACTTTGCTCTTACTCACACTATTTGTCCAAAAACAGAATTTTCACAAATTTACAGGTTTATCGCGACTTTGTATTTTCCCCAAGTTTCAAGAGATGTGTGCTCTTAGGCATCTTTTCATATTGTGCACATTGGCAACTTTTATTATGTGCTCATTGGCATCTTTTATAATCAAACAGTTTATTAAGACTAAGATACACCGTAAACGTAACTTTCTAATTGGTCCTATAGCAGGATTTGGGTCAGCCGATCCCATACCAGTTGGCCTTAGGGGCTAGGTGACAAGCACCCCTTGGAACTTACTCTCCCGAACCAGAAAGGCTACATCGATATACCTTAATCCCATCTGTACCAGTAGAACATGGCTTTCTACCTGGTTCTATAGCAGGATTTGGGTCAGCCAATCCCAGATCAGTTGATCTTAGGGGCTAGGTAACGAGTACCCCTTGGGACTTAATATCCCAAACCAGATAGGCCACAGGCACAGACTATCAAACTGAATGATTTTAATATATATGTATATATATAATTTTTATTTTATTTTTTTTATTTTATTTTATTATAGCATCTCAATCACTTGGTTCTAAAAAACGTAGTGCTTCCCCCATATTTTCGTTTCCATTCATGATTAAGACGAATAGGCTTTGTGAGCATTGTATTCTAAATAAGTCTAGATTTACACAATTTTGCGCTTATATCAAAATCTCAAAAATGTTTCGCTGACCTTTCGACTTATTTCATAAGCGAAAGTAGAAACAAATATAACTCCGACGATACAAAAATGCTCGTAAAATCATCCTTAACACACATTTTATTCATTGAATGAAAAATTTAAAATTTTCACTTCATTGAATTAAATTTGTGAAGGTTCAAACTTTCAACGTTAGTAGAAATAAAATATAACACAATGTTACCTTTTTATCACTTGATTTGAGAAACAAAAAGATATGGTAGTTAAAGTTCAAAAAGATATCACCTGATAAGTGCGAGTTCTAAACTGATTTGTTTAGAAGTCATAGCCTTTGAAGTACGGGTTCTAAACTGATTTGTTTAGAAGCCTTTACCGTTGAAGTGCGGGTTTTGAACTGATGTGTTCAAAAGCCATTACCGTTGAAGTGCGGGTTTTGAACTGATTTGTTCAAAAGCCATTATCGTTGAAGTGCGGGTTTTGAACTGATGTGTTCAAAAGCCATTGTCTTTTATCTTTCTCCCCCTACAAAATACCAAAATATTTTTCATTAAACACATGTATATAAAAAAATAATAAATTCCCTGAAAATATGTGATGATCAATATCTTCTTGAATGCACAAGTACTTCATCTTCCGAGAGTTCAACACTTGTCTCTAAATCTGCAAAACAGATTAAGTAGATTTTGGTACCCAACGAGTCTTGGGCCCTAACACGTTAAGCGGAGCTCTATAAGAAGGAAAATGATAAGTACCATACCAATATTGAACATAATTATTATTAACAAAATCATTATTTCCGCAATAAGAATTAACAAAAGAATTAACTTTCGTTGTAAACTTCTTATTTGGAAATGATGATTTTGGTACATCTTTTCCAGGAAATTTACCTTTTACCTTCCATTGCATGTTGACTCTTTTGTAGGAAGGAAGATCAGCATAGTATTTGGAAGAAATATCCACAGAATGCTCGTAGAAAATGTTAGAAGGACGCATCGGATATTCTGAAAAACACTCGGAGTTGTTGAACGACCTCACTTTGTCTTTTAAAGCATTTTGTTCCTTTGTCATCAACTCGAGCTTCTTCCGAATATCACAATTCACCCTCTTTTCCTTCATGATATCTGTAGATAAACCCGCCAAGTTCTTCGTGAGTTTCTGAATTTCTTGCTGAAATATCTTCCGTTCTACAGAAAAATCATCCTTTACGCTCCTTGCTTGAAACTCAGCTTTCTTTCTCTTTTCTAACTCACTTCTTTCCAAATCCAACTCCTTTTGCAGTTCAGAAATTTTCTCTGAAAGCTTCCCATTCTTCACTTCAAACTCTTTCCTTTTAACCTCAAACTCGACTCTTTCCTTCTCCACCTTTTGCTTCTCTAAAAATAATACTTTCTGAAAATCTGAGTTCTGCTTGGAAAGTCTTATGCATTTGAGTTCCACATCTTTCTTGTCATCAATTTCTTTAGTCTTCATCTTCAATGCTTTCTTAAGATCATTAATTCTTTGAACTAGACCTTCTCTTTCTTTCTTGTGATCTTCTCTTTCCATAACCAACAGATCTTTCACTTCTTGTAATCTCCTTGTAAGCTCAGAATTTTTCTCTTTCTCGTCTTCTCTTTCAACTTCCTTCTCTTCTATTTTCTGAAAATCAACTTTCTTTTCTTCCGCATCTGAATGATCTTCTTTGTGATTTTCAGAGTCTGATGTTTTCTGATTTGCATCCTCCCTTTCAGCTTTCTTTTGTTCCTTTACCTTGAAATCAACCTTTGATTTATGCAATAGCTTCGACAACTCGTTCCACATCTGCAAAGGGTAATTTTTATACACTTCAACCTGTTTGTAGATGTGAGGCGAAATTTTGAGAATAGCAAAGAGTAAGTTTGACGAAGCATCCTTGTCTGCTTTCTTCCGTTTAATCTCATCTTCAGTAAAATCTTCTTACCGTTTATGTATGATCAACGGACCTTCGGTGAAAGATTTTATCATATAATCTCCGTTTTCTCTCCTCGAAATAAAATCAATAAAAGAAATCGTCCATTGATCAAAATCTGATTCTTTGATTAGCACCGGAGGACGATTACCTGAAGTTTGATAATTCATCTTGAAAAAAATTATATAAAACTTTTTCTTGAAAAACTCTTAAAATGTATGAAATACACTATAGAAAAAATTTCAGTATAATTTTTTTTCTCATAATACTCTTTTTTTTTAATTTTGACCAAGTATCAGTTTTCGCAAGCAACAGTTGCGAAAAGTCAAAGTTTTCGCAAGCAACGGTTTGCGTGACTTTGGGTTGCGAAAAGTTCCTGTTCTCGTGTCTTTGGGATGCGAAAACTCCACTTGGATTCTGAAAACCTTCAAAAGATGATGAACTTGCGAAAAGTTCTATGAGTCTTGCGAAAACCACGATGAGTCATGCGAAAAGTGCAGATCTTGCGAAAAGTTCACAAATATCCTCAAAAACGTCTGAAATCTGAATGTCTCTGCACTAAACTTCACAGATATGCTCGAAATAGCAGTCTGAATGTACTTTCTTCACACAACTAACACTGAAAACGACTGAAAAGCTATCCTTGTAGATCGAACAGTATCTCGAGTTCAAAACCCAAAAAAATTCACAAATCTTCAAAATTGAACCTCAAATCGATGAAATTGGCCTTCGAACCCTTCTTTAATCACGTTCCAAATCAGATCACGAATCTATTGATACCAAATTTGAAGCAATTCGATCACAAACAAAATTTTTTGAAAAAAAATCTCAAGAAAACGAGATTTCTTGAAAAAATTCAAGAAATCGATCAAATTTTCTTGAAGATCTTCACAAAAATTTGTGTATGATCACAGAAACACTCTCTGAATCTAAGATCCTGCTCTGATACCAATTGTTAATCCAAGATCTAATCAAGATAGAGAAGATATGAATTCGTCATCCATTTCACTCAAGAACACATTACAAGATTAGGAGTTCTGTACAAGTGTTTCTCTCTCTAGAATATAAGAATGTGAGTTAAGTATGTCTAGAGTCCTACCAACTAATACACAACAAAACCTATTTATACTAAACACTTTACAAGGTGTAAACAACACAATACAGCTCAATACATTGACTTTGACTTTGACCTTTCTATATTTAAACCTTGAAGACATATTGCACTAACACAAGGGCTCCATCACCATTTGCGCACACCTGAATTCAAGAACATCTACTGCGTAACAAGAGCATTCGAAGCAAATTTCTCTCTCGAACAGACGACGCACGACACGTAGTTCTTATACACGACGCACTAGTTTTTACACACGATACACTTGTCTATTTCCTAAATCAATTTATCTCTATTATTTACAATGTAAGCATTGTACTTTCGACACCTGAAACATAAGGACATCGCCCCTGTTTGGCGACCATAGTGCAGCGACGAAACCCACTGTCGTCCGCGGGTTTTTTCCTCGTTGAGGTTTTCCCCGCGTCACCAAATTCCTTGCGTCTTATTTACGTTTTTAGTCTTTGTCGCATTGCTTTGTCGAACGATTTCTATCTTTAGTTGTTAAACTCCACAATCAACCTTAAGTTATCTTTCTAGACGATTTTTGGCATTAACAGTTTGGCGCCCATCGTGGGGCCCCATCTATAGAAAGTCTTCGGCAAACGTGCGTCCTACTAACGGTTTCTTGGAGTTTCCTCTTTTTCTGTTTCAGGAAAATGTTAGGTCATGGAAATCAAGAGCAGCTCATTGCCCAGATGTATCAGGAGTTGGAAATTACGCGGAATCAAATCAACGCCCTTGCTGAGCAAAGTCGAAGGGCGGTTGAGGAAATCGCGCGACTGAGGAATCAGAATCCGAATGGATCGTTCGGACCGCAGAACGGTCCAAGACCATTCGTTCAGAATCCAGGTCCAGGACCGTTCGGTCATAATCAGCAACAAGGTCCATTCATGCAGAATCAACAGCAAGGGCCGTTCATGCAGAATCAGCAGCAGGGATCGTTCATCCCAAATCCCTAATTCGGACCGATTCCTCCTCAGCATCTGAGGCCACCACCCATGCAAAATGGGTCTCAGCCGTACTTTATCCCATTCAATAGGGACGCCAATGGCTCGTCGTACGGAAATGGCACCAGTTCAGGGATTAACCCTCCAACCGGTGTGAATCCCGATCTTAACGACCCCGTCGCTCAGCGGTTGAAGATGTTGGAAGACCAAAATGAGTGTGTCCTGTCTCTGCTCACTAAGCTGCCAGGGGCAGTCGTACCTGTCGACGTCGAGCCTCGCTCTTCAAATAGCCATTGCATAGTTTACGAATTATGCTTAGTAGGGACCTAAACACATGAATGGTTCAGAGTCAGACCACGCCTTATGACGAAAGGGGGAGAAAGGACTGTCGATCTGTGATCAAAGAAAACTATACCTGAAGAATGGGATACAGATTGACCGGCACAAAAGACATCTCTATCAATCTACGCTCATTGATGAGACGGCGACATAGAGAACTTTGTCACCCCCTTGTCACTTAAAAGTAAAGAAGAGATACAAACTTTTGAATATAAATTTGGTGGGATCGAGGATGGAATCGAATAGCGAATGCACTTGACCGACCCGCCATCTCTTTCCTTCAATAATGCCTTCGCTTCACTTCAAGACGCTATTTGCCAATAAGAAAAAAACTACCTTTTTATTTGAATGGAAGAAGCCGAAGGCGTGAACGAGCGTTGCGGTAACGAGCTTTCCTTCTGCCGACCTTTATAGGAGTAGGGGAGCATGGTGAGATAGATAGACGCCCAATCCTGCAGCAGCTAGTTGCTCGGCCTTAGTCTTGGGCTGATCTCACACTTCAATCAAGCCCTTCGTACTTCGATCCAATCAATCGATCGATCAAGAGGCTAATCTCTTTTGTTTGGGCCGGTAGCTAAAAGAAAGTCCTCGCTTTCTCTTGAACAAGGGAAGGGCATCATAACATTAGCTTCAATTAAACAAGCTCAACCTTGAGAAAGGTGGTAGGCCGAAGAACCGTTGAACGCTTCAACTTGGCCACTGAAGAAGGCGAAGGCTGGGCGAGAGACTAGGCCAACTTACTGCTTACTGCTATGCCATGGTTGAAGCTTTAGGCTCCATAGGCGGAACTATGTATTAGGTATTAGGGAGGGGAGGACACCACTCAGCACCCCACGGAGCGGTGGGGTTCAATGCCTAAATAAATAGAAAAAAGGGGGAAAGATGACTCTATGGCTGAGGGGAGGAGAGAAAGAACGCATGCATGGATATTCTGTCTGTCGGAGGTTCGAGAATCTATGAAAGGACATCTAAAGCTAAGGTTACGAAGTAAAGGAAGTCCGAGAGAAGTGGTGATCTCATCTTGTTTGCTGGGAGAGAGGAAGCTTCCGGACCACCTTTTCCAGCCAGATAGCGAGCGATCACTCAGCAATGAACACTAACTGAAAGCGGCCGGGAATGAGTACCTATCCCTTACGGGAATCGAACCCGTGTCTTCGACATGAAAAGACGATGTCCTAACCACTGGACGAAAGGGACCAAAAAGCCATTCTTCATATACCACCTTTCTTTCTTCATGAAAAGACGATGTCCTAACCCGTGGGCTGCGAGAATAGAAGTGGTTCGTTTTCTTTCTATACGAAATTAAAGATTTCATTTGTGTTCATGTTGGCGATTTCAGATGTCAATTCGGCGGTTCGTCCCCCCTTCCTATGGGTTCCCCCACCCCCTGAATAAGTAAGGCCCCGCTCTTTCTAATAAAAAAAAAGAGGGGCGAAGCGCCCGTTTGAAGTGGCGAAGGCCTATGCTACAGTAAGAAAAAAAGTAGGTTTCGGTTACGAAGTCACTTAGTCGAACTATAAAGAAAGGGAGGCTAAGGTTACGAAGTAAGGTTAACTGGTTAAGGAAAGCTCAGGTTATGAAAAAGTTTAGCCGTTAATTAATTAATTAGTAGTGAGACGTCGGTACAGAGTTGCGTCAGCTGTGGATATAGACTAGGCTAAGGGGCGGACTTCATCTCTTCTATTCTATTCACTTACACCTTACACTTCTGCTGAGTCTAACGAGGCTCAGGTGCGGAGCCTTCCACTGTCACTGTGGACCGAGACTACGCAAAGGTATAACATCATAGAAACTTCGATGACTTTCTCATAAACCTTGATTTCGCTACGCTCAATAAGAAGCCGGAATAGCTGAAATTGGTTCGTGTTCTGTTTCCAAAGTCAGTCGTCTTTACCCAAGTGTGAACTTCAGACGACTCTCAAGCGGTTCCATTCCTTCTTACTGTACTTCTGGGTCAACCCAACCCGAATGGGAAGAAGGGGGTCAGCCAAACAGCGGTCCACTTTGTACGTTTGCTGAGCAGACCAATTAGGTATTTTTTTTATAAAAAGGAAGGGAACTTCTCACCGAAGGAGGCAGTAGGAATGAAGGAGGTGGGAAGCTACCGCTTCTAGACTGGTTGCTTATCCTTCACTTTTTTTAGAGCGTATCGCTATTCAAAAAAAAGGTTTATGTAATCGGAAAAATGGTTACGGTTGCGGAAACCAGAGAAAGTCGGGAACCATCGGTTACCTTTTGAATCAAAGTAGTGACGAGCCTAGTATTACGACTACAGGGGGAGAAGCAAAGATTCGTAGACAACTTCGTTTCCTCGTTGCTTCTTTCTAGCGACCAACATCTCAAGTGGGTGGCTTGGTAAGAAAGCTGCCTTCAGCATCGGTAAAATCCCTATCAATAATAGGCCGGAATGGTGGGGAAGGAAGCCCTCCCTACGGGGGGAAGAGCCCTTTCACATCCGCTCCTCTACAACTACCTTTTCGCCCAACATGATCACGAACGGAGACAGAGAATTGCGTAGATAGGAGGACGAAACGAACCAACCCACTTGTCCTGATCGGAACGATTGAAGAAAGAAAGAGAATGGTGCCCCCTTTCGCCCAGGGGGCATCGTCGGAGAACAATGTCAGGGACAGGGTGAGAACCTTCCGTTGCTTACACCCTTTAAGTGTTGGTTCTTCCGGGGATAGATCTGGTTTCAAGATCTATGAACAAGAAAGATCCCTAAATCTCCATTTGAAAAAAGAGATGAATAGATAAGGCGAAGCCAGCTAACGGAAGACTGTATAGCTCTAAAAAAGGAGCTAGCATATCACGTCCCGAAGGGAAATCTCAAATATATCATCGACAACGTCGTTGCTCCAGCTAACGACGTTCGACCGCCGACTCCCGAGCATGCAAAGGTCGTCAACTGCGTAACTGGTGGTTCCGACGTGTGCGGTCTGACATATTCCACAGCCAAACGTCACGCCAGCCAAGCACCTGATGATCGACCTACCCCTCGTTCAGTAAGACCCAAAGAAGATCTGGAGCTAGAAGCCATGAAGATTTCATTCCACCAAGATGACCTCGGCGACTCGTATAAGAAGCATCATGATGGGTTGATCATTCAACTCACGATTGGTAACTGTCTGACCCGACGAGTCTTGATCGACGGATGCGGTTCAGCAAACGTTATCTTCCTTGATATCATCAAGGCCATGGGAATCGATCGATCGAAAATTACCCGACGCTCGACAACCTTGGTCGGTTTCAATGGAGACGCGACGAGTACCTTTGGAGAGATCACCCTGCCTGTCTATGCCGGAGGATCAACAAGTAGACCAAGTTCAACATCATCGATTGCTCGTCGGCCTATAACATCATCTTAGGTCGACCGTGGATCCATGATATGAAAGCCGTTCCCTCGACGTAACATCATCTTAGGCCGAAAGTCGCCCGCGACTGCTACAAGACGACCCTGAAGCCGCAAAAACAGTTGATGAGTCAGTACGTTGAATACACCTACAAACGTGTGCTAATAGAACCCATAAGCAAGTATACTTACGTGAACTATGTCGTCTCTCAAGTAATAAAGTGGTAAAATACCGATTATCGTCCCACAGAGATTGGAGTTAAAATTTCTATTAAAGTATGATGAAAGAAATGATTTCAGAAGATGATTTGGAAGAAAATATCTTTGATTGGTTGGTTGATGATTATCACAGATTCTAATTAACAGTAATTAAAGAGAAGCAAGGGTGTAAGACTCGTGATGATACGTTAAACCAAATTCCAGCAGACTAATGCTACAACGATGATGCAGCATAACAGTGACAAAAACTAGTTTTATTATCTACTTTGAGACACGTTCCTCTCGGACTCTCACCATCCCATGATTCTAGTAGCAGTCAGCAATCTCATCTCTGAGCAGAACCAAAGGTAAAGGAATGATGGAATGGAGTTCTCAAAGTATACGACGAAACAAATTCTCTTTGTTAAAAGTTACTCTCTCGATATAACCCCCGTACCTCCAAGTTGGTGTAATCCTAAGTAGCTTATCTCTAAGTCTACTCCATTTTAACCCTTTGAAAAAATGACAACTTATCAAAAACGAATCATTTTAGAAAACAAAAGTAACAACTCTCGTTGCAAGTAACTCTCTCGATATTACCCCTTATGTAATCCAAATTGACATGCTATTCAATGGCCTATCTCTAGGTACATGACACTTTAACACTATCAAAGTGATCAATTTGTCAAAGGATTGTATTATCTTGATAGAAATTGGGTTGGAATAATAAAACATCATTTTTTCCACAAAAATGCCTACTTTCCTTTGGTTAACATATCACCTTTTGCCTCACACCCAAGCTTTTTATGCTTTGCTACTCACGACAATAAATAAAAGAAAGCAAATGTAAAAGACTTGGAAAGTAAACATGATGCTTGTAAAGTAAATGACTTGGAAATGTAAATGACTATAACTACAATGACAAGAAAATAAATTGCAAGTAAGTAAATGTTGATCCAAACCCTCAGTGATTTGATAATGACCCTCTCTTAAATACCTAGTGAAAATTGTAAGTAAACAATATGTATCAGAGTTTCACTATCGCTGATAAGTACTAAGATCTTCCAGTACCGCTGATAGGAACTCTCGCTCTTTAAATTAAACATTCAGCGAATACTGTTCACCATAAATGCTCTGAGTCTGTTCAGTCATTATGATGATCGCTGATAAGTTAGCTGTTTACTTATGATCCCTGAAGACAAGTTTCACGTCAACAAAGGTTCTACGCTGAAGTCGAAGATCAAGCTCAAGAACCAGCGACAAGTCTCCTAATGAACTGATGCGGATCAGCGAAGACTCAGATTTGTCCACTCAACGTGAAGTATCAAGTACAAGACTTCAGCTATCGCTGAACTTTATCATCTGCTGAATAGTAAATGATAATCGCTGAATCAACGAAAGCTGATCATGAAGTCCTCCGTACAAAGTACTTTTGTCTTAACCACCATTGCACGCCTCCGTACAAAATGTCAGAAAAGAACCTCCGAATATCTGAAATCGTACAACCACTCTGATACTACACTGTTCATCCTTACGGCTACTAAGGTTGTCAACCAAGGTCAATGACATGCAACCAACCAGCTGATGACACGTGTAAAGTATATACTGATTTGCATTTAATGCATGTAGTATATAAAGAGATGAACTCACTTCATTTGAAGTAACTTGCTAACTCTGGACAAGTTCAAATCTCTTATCTCAAGATAGGTTATTATTAGTAATTTCCTTATCTTTCTTAGTGCAAGAAACCTTAGTGTTCCAACTTGTTTAGATTTAGGTTTATCCTTAATCTTGTCTCCGCAACAAGCTGTAAATTGTTAATGATTTATCAATAAACAATTTAGAAAAATAAAATTGGTGTGTTTGTATTCAACCCCCCCCCCCACCTTCTACAAACTTGTATAGGCCTTCGGGACCAACAAGTGGTATCAGAGCAGATTTGTTTAATCTCATAAACAAGATCTAATCTAAGATATTTCTCTTCATTGCTATTATCTGAAAATGGCCAACACACACACACACACTATATAGACAATGGTTCTCTTGCAAAACCCCCTAGATTTTCCAGAGATAACTTCAACTTATGGAAAAATAGGATGATGCTCTTCTTAGAAGGTGTAGACCCTACTATGACCTACTATCTTGAAAACGGCCCACACATCCCTGTAACAATTGATCCTTTAGTTCCAGCCACTGCAACTAGAGCTGCTATTCCAAAAAGGCTGATTCCAAAGGAAATACACATGTGGACCGATGAAGATAAGAAGAAAGTGGCTATAGATACAAAAGCCAGATCCATACTATCCATGGCCCTTCCTGACAAAGTCTACCATTCCGTCATGAACCTGAAGTCATCAAAAGCCATGTGGGACACAATATGTGTTCAGTATGAAGGAACGTCTGAAGTCCAGGACTCAAGAAAGATCAACCTGGTAAGACAATACGAAAGCTTCATTTCTGGTAAGAATGAAACTCTCTCTGAAGTTCACCAACGTTTTAATTGCTTAATTATAGATCTAAAAACTGTTGGTAAGGAATATTCTAACTTTGAAGTGCTGACAAAGTTTCTAGAATGTTTACCTGAAAGCTGGGACAATTATTCCATGTGTCTCAAGCTGTCAAAGGATCTTAAATTAATGACCCTTTCAACCTTATATGGTACATTGCTGAATCATGAGCAATCTAGTCATCTTAAGAAGAATCTTGTAAAAGATTCCAAAAGCACCCCTGTTGCTTTAATCTCAGAGGAACCTTCTACTCAGCGACCCTCGGTCACTATCACTGAGTTAGAAAGTAACTCTGAAAGGTCATCAGACTCTGATTCTTCAGATGATGATGAATCCTTGGCTCTCCTAACTAAAAAGTTCAGGAGATTCGCCAAGAAGAAAATGTTTAGAAAGAACAAACCTCTTTCCATAACTGACAAGCCTAAAACATCAGCTTTTGTTGATAAGGCTACTGCTACTTGTTTCAACTGCGAAAAGACAGGTCATTTCGCTAATGAGTGCAGGTCAAAGAAAATCATGAGACCTTCAGCTTTTACAAAGAAATCCTTTGTTCCAAGGAATAAAGATGACAAATACTCAAAGCTGAAGGAGAAGTATGCAAAGCTGAAAAGCTTTAAGAAGAAAAGAAAAGGCCTGATGGCTGACTATGATTGGGCTGCTTCTGATGAAGAAGCATCATCATCTGATTCTTAAGATGATGAAGCAAATCAATGTCTCATGGCCAAGATTGAAGAAGAGGAAGAATGTTCAGACATTCCCTCCACTTCAACATCTGCCATTCAGGTATCACCTTCTTTCTTTACCAATATTGCAAATATTGATGAAGCTGATAGTCTCCGTAAAATCGATCTATTGACTAGAAGTTTATACGAAGCCATGAACGGCAAAGCTGTGGTTGAAAACCAAAATCTCGATCTCGCTGAAAAGCTTAAAAACTGCCATCTTCAAATAGAAAAGCTTTCTAAAATTGAAGATGATTTTAAAGATCAAGTCTATTTAAATCAGCTAGTCAAAATCGAACGAGCAGAAGCTATCGCTGCATTAAAAGCTGAACAAGCTACTGTTGAAGGATGGTGTAATTCTTCAACAAAGATCACTGAGATAATTAAGGCTCAGATTCCTCTGAGTGATAAACGTGGTCTGGGTTATAAGTATGAAACTCCAAAACCAACCACTGAACGTTCAATGCTTAAATTTGGAACGTTTGTATCCTCAGTCGCTGACACTTCATCATCTCAGTGCTCCTCGTCCATTACACCAATCCCTGAGGAAACTCCTACCTCCTCAAAAGGTAAGGAGAAAATGGTTTATTCAAAACCTACCTCTGTCTCTAAAGACAAAGGTAAAGGAATTGTTATTTATCAAAATCCTCAGAAGGGTACCTTAGTACCAAAGCTGAATGCTTCTAAAGCCTCAGTGACCAACCCCTCTGGATCTAGAAAGCTGATCTCTGGATCTATTCAGCGATCTACTCCTAGACTCAGAGTAGATGTCCTTGGTAAGAAATCTGAAGAACTGAATGTTCGTCCCATTTCTAAAGCCAATAGCTTACTTGGTGCTGGTACTTCTAATTCTAAATTAAAAGCTCAGCATACAAGTGGTCCTAGAACTATTTTTAGTTATAGGAAATGTTATCACTGTGGACTTACCGATCATATTGCTAGTAAGTGCCCCACAGCCACCAAAGCTGAAAAGATAGCTAAGGTGAAGATTGCCCCCAAGGCAAAGAAGACCAACCCTGGTGCTAATCAGGTCAAGGTGAATTCTACCACTGAGGTTAAGAAATTAACCAAAGTGAAGAAAGACAAAGCTGAATCTTCAAATGCTGCGAAGACTGCTGAACCTTCAATTCCAACCACTTCCACTGACAAATGTGTATACATGGTTAAGTGGGTACCTAAGAAAAACTAATATTCCTTTGTATTGCAGGTTAAGAAGGGTATCTGGTATCTCGATAGCGGATGCTCTAGACACATGACTGGTAAGAAAAGCCTGCTCGCTGAATACAAGGAAGAGAAAGGTCCCTCTGTGACTTTCAGTGGAAATGGAAAAGGACACACCCGAGGGTATGGTGTACTTTCAAATGGTACAACCTCCTTAAGAAGAGTCGCATATGTTGAAGGGCTGAAGCATAATCTTCTGAGCATCAGTCAGCTTTGCGACATGGATAACAAAGTGATTTTCACTAAGGAATCCTGCTTTGTCTCTGACAAAAAGGAGAAGATAGCTCTCAGCGGTTATCGTTTGGAAAATGTTTATGTAATAAACATGGACTCAACAACCACTGAGAACTCCTGTTTCTTCTCAAAGGCATCTACTGATGTTAACTGGCTATGGCACAAGAGGCTCTCGCATCTAAATTTCAAGACACTGAATACTCTTTCCTCCAAAGAGTTAGTCACTGGTCTACCTCAGCATTCATACGCCAAAGAGTCTTTATGTTCAGCGTGTGAAAAAGGGAAGCAGACCAAGGCAAGCTTCAAGTCAAAGAAAGTCTCTTCAGTGTCATCTCCTTTACAACTACTCCATATGGATTTGTTTGGCCCTGTTAACAAACAATCCATCGCTGGAAAGAAATATACGCTAGTCATAGTTGATGAATTCTCTCGTTACACATGGGTAATGTTTCTCCGTTCTAAGAGTGACACCCCTGAAGAACTCATCACCTTTGTTTGGAAGATGGAAACTCTGAACAATATGACTGTTCGCTCAATAAGGAGTGATCATGGAACTGAATTCAAAAACAGTTCTCTTGATTCCTTCCTTGAGAGCAAGGGTATTTCTCACAACTTTTCGTCAGTGAGAACACCGCAACAAAATGGAGTCGCTGAAAGAAGAAATAGAACAACTATTGAAGCTGCACGTTCAATGCTCAGCGATTCTCACCTGCCTACTCAGTTTTGGGCAGAAGCTGTCAACACTGCTTGCTTTACGCAAAACAGGTCGCTGATAGTTAAAAAATTCAAAAAGACAGCCTATGAACTCTTTCATGGGAGAAAGCCTTCAATCAGCTTTCTTCACATCTTTGGATGTCAGTGTTTCATACTGAACAACAGAGATGCCCTTGGAAAGTTTGATCCTAAGGCTGATGATGGAATCTTTATTGGATACTCCTCAGTCTCCAAAGCCTTCAGAGTCTTCAACCGTAGAAGACAAACTGTAGAAGAAACTATTCACGTCACGTTTGACGAATCCCGTTCAGCGAACTCTAAACCGAACGCTGATACAGAAGAACTGAATCAATGGATGTTTTCTCATCTTGGTGATTCAGAAGAAGTTCCCACTCCTCATGCTCACACCGTAGAAAATGATGGTCCTACTATCAATCCAGATATGCAGAATAGTGAAGCTGAAACATCTTGGGTCTCAGCTGTGCCTATAAACACTATACCTGCAGTTGATCCAAATGTCTCAGAAATTCCATCTATTTCTCAACAATCAGTGAATGAAGTGACAAATGCAAACATTCCTCTCTTAGCTGATAATCCAGAAGTAGCTGAAGCCTCATCTTCAGTTTCTCCAGTTCAGACTGAATCAGCGACGTATGCTCTTGCTCAGCGATGGACTGTAAATCACCCAATCGATCAAATTCTTGGTGATCCCAACGCTGGTATTCAGACTCGTAGAAGTGCAGGTAATATTTGTTTATTTGTTAACTTTATTTCTCTAACTGAACCAAAGAAAATAGATGATGCCCTCAGAGATCCAAACTGGGTCAGCGCTATGCAAGAAGAGCTGACTGAATTCGAAAGAAACAAAGTTTGGAAACTCGTTCGTAGACCAACTGACAAAACAGTGATAGGCACTAAATGGGTCTATCGAAACAAGTTGGACGAACATGGTACTGTAACTCGCAACAAAGCTCGTCTTGTTGCTCAGGGATACAGACAAGAGGAAGGCATAGATTATGACGAAACTTTTGCTCCAGTAGCAAGACTTGAATCTATTCGTCTTTTCTTAGCATATGTTGTACACAAAAACTTCACTGTACATCAGATGGATGTTAAGTCAGCGTTTCTGAATGGAAAGCTGAATGAAGAAGTGTATGTGGAACAACCTCCAGGATTCTCAGATCCTAAGCGTCCAGGTTACGTTTATAAACTGGACAAGGCACTTTATGGCTTAAAGCAAGCTCCTCGTGCATGGTATGATACTCTCTCTACTTATCTCCATATTGAAAAATTTGAGAGAGGTAAGATTGACAAAACTCTATTTTTTAGAAAAGTGAAAGGTCATATCATTTTAGTTCAAATATATGTTGATGACATTATATTTGGTTCTACTATCCCTGAGCTTTGTACTCGTTTCGCTGATAGAATGAAAGATGAGTATAAAATGAGCATAATGGGTGAACTAACATATTTCCTTGGTCTTCAGATTAAGCAAACTAAAAAAGGAACTTTTATAAATCAGGGAAAATATGTTAAAGATATGCTGAAGAAATTCGACTTAACTGAAAGTTCAGCTATGAAAACCCCTATGGCACCACCGCTGACACTTGATAAGGACACAAAGGGTGTTCCTGTCAATGTCACGCTGTACCGTGGGATGATCGGCTCACTATTGTATCTTACAGCTAGCCGACCCGATATTATGTTTGCAACATGCTTGTGTGCACGATATCAAGCTGAACCTAAGATATCTCATATGAAAGCTGTAAAGCGAATCTTTCGATATCTTAAGGGTACAGCGAATCTAGGTCTTTGGTATCCCAAAGACTCAGGATTCGATCTAACCGCCTATTCAGACAGTGATTTTGCAGGTTGCAAAATGGATAGGAAAAGCACCACAGGAGGATGTCAGCTCCTGGGTGGAAAGCTGGTAAGTTGGACAAGTAAGAAACAAAACTCAGTGTCCACTTCCACAGCTGAAGATGAATATGTAGCCGCTGGAAGCTGTTGTTCTCAAGTCTTGTGGATGAGAAATCAGCTACTAGACTATGATCTTCAGCTCTCCAAAATTCCAATCTATTGCGACAGCACTAGTGCCATCGCTATAGCAAACAATCCAGTGCTACACTCAAAGACAAAACACATAGAAATCAGATATCATTTTATCAGAGATCATGTGATGAATGGTGATATAGAACTTCATTTTATCCCAACTGATTATCAGTTAGCTGATTTATTTACCAAACCTCTTGATGAGACAAGATTCAACTTTCTCATCAGCAAGCTTGGAATTCTGAACTTTGAAGGGTAAAATCTTCAGCGGTTCACATTTGATCAGCGATACGTTTATACAAACTTGTATAGCCTTCGGGATAAAATCAACTTATATAATCCATTTCATCATCTTCTCTCTGAATAAACTTGGTTAAACTGATATCCATGTATGTTTTCTCTCTCTGACAATCGCATGTAAATGCAAGATTTCAAAATAAATTGCTGATAGGATTTATAAAAACCCTAAACCGGATCTTTAAGCTCAAGAATGATTAGTTCTAGATCATGGAATAAACATATACAAATCACAACATGAACAGCGGAATTAAACGACAGATTTGTATAGCTAACAAGGTTCATTAATTTAAACATACTGATTACATACTCACGCCCCAATTTGTTGACCTAAGTTATCAACAAACGAATACTTCTTCTCAAGTATTAGGATTAAGAACCTTGGGGCTCATGCACACACATCTACACGTTTTTGTTTAAACGTGGGTTTCAAGAACATCTAATTCTATATCTCTAGGTTTCTTTATATACTAGAAACCTAGATAAACTAGAAACTAGATAAATACCAATCCTAGATAAACTAGGAATCCTAGATAAACTAGAATTTACAAGGATAACTATAAAATAAACATATTACAATTCGAACCCTTGTAAGTTGAAGTTTTGACACATCAAATCTATATGATATATTCCTAACAATCTTCCCCTATTTGATGATGACAAAACTTAGCATCAGAATCTTCAAGTAGCTCTTCCCCTTTTTGACATAATCAAATCCAAAACTTATCAAACTTGAATCTTCCCCTTGAATGATCAACACTTCTTCTTCCCCTGAATTTATGCTAACCATCCTTGTGTCATCGAGGTTATATCAATTACGTTGTAAAGAAAATCGACCATTATCTATTTGAAGTTGAAGTAAAAAAACCAAACCTTGAGTCTTATATCCCGTAGAAACCAAGTGAACAACAACGTCATTCTCATGAATGAGGGGATCCCTGTCCTTCGACCAATCTTCTTCTCTAAGATTTCGTCAAATTGAAGTCACATTCTTCGAACAATTACGTTAATAATCTTCATAATATCACGGGTTATCTTTAACAGGTGAAGGATACCTTTAAAGATATGATAAGAACACAAACTCTAACTTTCACTTCTTCTTCAAACAAACTCTAATTAATCTTCCTTTTTGTAATCAACTGATGACGATCAAAGGGTAGTCATTTAAGCATTCTTCCTCTATCGTTCATCAAACCTTCATACCTTGTGTGTGTGAATTTTCTTGAAACAAACAAAAATCATCCTCCTTTTGTCGAGCATGATCCTAACATGGTGTGTGACATGTATTCTCCATTGCATCGCGGCTTTGATTTCATGGCTTTGAGGAATTCTGAGTGAAGAACAATTTTTATCAAGAAAAAAACAACTGCTGGATTTCGAGAATTTCTGGGAGCGTTCTGGACGTCGTACGGCCAATCCAACCAGACATAATGTTAAAAAATGTGTCCCGAAGCTGCTGTCCAAAAATCGCGACGATCCGACGGTTCAATCTCCGGGAATAGGCGAAACGGCCGGCTGTGATTTTCCAGAAAATTTCTGCGAAAAATCTGATTTTTCTTTCTTTCGTTCGTCTTCTTTCGTCTCTTCAAATCTTCCATTAAACCTTGTTTTTCTTCCAGATCAGAGAGCACCATGTGCTCTGATACCACCTGATAGGATTTATAAAAACCCTAAACCGGATCTTTAAGCTCAAGAATGATTAGTTCTAGATCATGGAATAAACATATACAAATCACAACATGAACAGCGGAATTAAACGACAGATTTGTATAGCTAACAAGGTTCATTAATTTAAACATACTGATTACATACTCACGCCCCAATTTGTTGACCTAAGTTATCAACAAACGAATACTTCTTCTCAAGTATTAGGATTAAGAACCTTGGGGCTCATGCACACACATCTACACGTTTTTGTTTAAACGTGGGTTTCAAGAACATCTAATTCTATATCTCTAGGTTTCTTTATATACTAGAAACCTAGATAAACTAGAAACTAGATAAATACCAATCCTAGATAAACTAGGAATCCTAGATAAACTAGGAATCCTAGATAAACTAGAATTTACAAGGATAACTATAAAATAAACATATTACAATTCGAACCCTTGTAAGTTGAAGTTTTGACACATCAAATCTATATGATATATTCCTAACAATCTTCCCCTATTTGATGATGACAAAACTTAGCATCAGAATCTTCAAGTAGCTCTTCCCCTTTTTGACATAATCAAATCCAAAACTTATCAAACTTGAATCTTCCCCTTGAATGATCAACACTTCTTCTTCCCCTGAATTTATGCTAACCATCCTTGTGTCATCGAGGTTATATCAATTACGTTGTAAAGAAAATCGACCATTATCTATTTGAAGTTGAAGTAAAAAAACCAAACCTTGAGTCTTATATCCCGTAGAAACCAAGTGAACAACAACGTCATTCTCATGAATGAGGGGATCCCTGTCCTTCGACCAATCTTCTTCTCTAAGATTTCGTCAAATTGAAGTCACATTCTTCGAACAATTACGTTAATAATCTTCATAATATCACGGGTTATCTTTAACAGGTGAAGGATACCTTTAAAGATATGATAAGAACACAAACTCTAACTTTCACTTCTTCTTCAAACAAACTCTAATTAATCTTCCTTTTTGTAATCAACTGATGACGATCAAAGGGTAGTCATTTAAGCATTCTTCCTCTATCGTTCATCAAACCTTCATACCTTGTGTGTGTGAATTTTCTTGAAACAAACAAAAATCATCCTCCTTTTGTCGAGCATGATCCTAACATGGTGTGTGACATGTATTCTCCATTGCATCGCGGCTTTGATTTCATGGCTTTGAGGAATTCTGAGTGAAGAACAATTTTTATCAAGAAAAAAACAACTGCTGGATTTCGAGAATTTCTGGGAGCGTTCTGGACGTCGTACGGCCAATCCAACCAGACATAATGTTAAAAAATGTGTCCCGAAGCTGCTGTCCAAAAATCGCGACGATCCGACGGTTCAATCTCCGGGAATAGGCGAAACGGCCGGCTGTGATTTTCCAGAAAATTTCTGCGAAAAATCTGATTTTTCTTTCTTTCGTTCGTCTTCTTTCGTCTCTTCAAATCTTCCATTAAACCTTGTTTTTCTTCCAGATCAGAGAGCACCATGTGCTCTGATACCACCTGATAGGATTTATAAAAACCCTAAACCGGATCTTTAAGCTCAAGAATGATTAGTTCTAGATCATGGAATAAACATATACAAATCACAACATGAACAGCGGAATTAAACGACAGATTTGTATAGCTAACAAGGTTCATTAATTTAAACATACTGATTACATACTCACGCCCCAATTTGTTGACCTAAGTTATCAACAAACGAATACTTCTTCTCAAGTATTAGGATTAAGAACCTTGGGGCTCATGCACACACATCTACACGTTTTTGTTTAAACGTGGGTTTCAAGAACATCTAATTCTATATCTCTAGGTTTCTTTATATACTAGAAACCTAGATAAACTAGAAACTAGATAAATACCAATCCTAGATAAACTAGGAATCCTAGATAAACTAGGAATCCTAGATAAACTAGAATTTACAAGGATAACTATAAAATAAACATATTACAATTCGAACCCTTGTAAGTTGAAGTTTTGACACATCAAATCTATATGATATATTCCTAACAATTGCATCGCTGAATATCTCTTCCTTAACAGCGATATTTTGAAAATTCTTAAAACCTTCACTGATATCTTCTATTCAGTGCTTCATGTTTTTCAAAAGAGTCCCTGAGCTTTCAAAACCTCAGAGACATCCTAAAAGAATGTGAAAGGACAGTTGTGACGTCATTGCAACGGATAACACTAGGCACGATTTCTTTCTGACACACGTTTGCACGTTTCGTTCAAACTTCCAATCAAATGCAAACACGTGTCCGTGTCATGATGAAAACCTTTTCTCGCTCAAGGTTTTCTCTCTCTAAAACTCCCTATATAAACAACTCTTGGTTTATATTTGTCTTTTACGCGAACAATCTTTCTCCGCAAGAAAAGAATTACTGTTGCATTTGTGCTCTCAAATCTTCAAAGAACTGTTCATCATCTTCTTCATCAAAACATCAAGGTTAATATGTTCTTCCTTTTCAAATGCATATAACTTGTTTCTGATCTTATCATTGTTTTAAACAAGATCAAACAAAAGAACTCAAAAATAAAATCATTTTCTTTCATGGTTTTATGAACAAAACCATTTCATGGTTGTTCTTCAAGTTTTAAATCTAAATCTTAAACTTGTTCTTCATTCGTATCCAGTTTTTTTTGAAACTGGAATACAAGACTTTATGGGTTTTACATTTCATTTCAAAATCATGAAAAACCCTAATCTTCATTAAGACATTTATGTCTGAATGAAATGGACAAAATTCGAACAATCTTAATGGAAATTCTTTCCATACTAAGACAATTCTTATTTGTTAACATCTTTGGTTGAACTGATAATACAGAGATATGGCAACTTCAAAGATCAATGTTATCGCTGAGAACATCTCCGCTGACTCTGAGGAAGTGGACATCATCAAAGCCCCTCAGGTTAAGTTCAAGCTGGATCAACTAGATTGGACTAAGGTAAACAACCTCTCTGCGCTTCTCGAGTTTCCTCCTCGAAAGCAAGTCACACATCTGGATGATGCTGTGAATTTCCTGAAAAACTGCTGCATTTCAACAGCCCTGACCATCACACCTCCCGTAAGTCAGCTACTACTATCCCAGTTCTGGTACTCTGCCAGACACACTCAGCTACCCTCCGCCAAAGATGCATCCAAAACCATCGATTGCATACTCAGCGATACTGAGTATGGTACAATTAAGATAACCCCCGCCATCATACGAAAAGCCCTGAACTTTCCCAATGCCACCAAAGAAAAACCCTTCGTTCCATTCTCTGACCATAAGAAGCAAGCTGACAAAGATGCCATCATTGCTTTTCTTGACACAATGGGTTACATCTGGGACATTGGAAGGGACAAGAAGCCCGAGAAGAAGCTGACGCTGATAAAGAAGTCCAAAATGCCCAGCGAGATGAATTTCATCTTCGCTCACCTCATCAGCTGCATGACAGCGAAGTCCGGCTCTTCTGATCAAGCCGCACAACCTACGCAAGCTATGGGATACGCACTGCTGAAAGGTCTAAACATTGACTGGGCCTCTATTATATATGATGACCTAGTACAACGCGTGGATTCTGCCGCTGACCGACCAGCATGGGTTCCTTACCCAAGATTCATCGGCGCCATCTTCCAATATGGCCTGAAGGACAACTATCCTCAAGAGGGTGACCTGAAACTTTCTCAGGTTGGCCCTAAGTTGCTCAATTTCAAACCTGTCGCCAACGAGGTACGTCTCTCTACCCTTCTCTCTCTTCTTAACCCCAATTCTTCGCTTTCTGTGGCTCCTTCAGCGACAATACCCATCGCTGATACCCCGGCCACACAATCCTCTCCTTCTAAGAAAAGGAAACACTCTCACACCCAACTTGATTCCAAAAGGATCAAGAAAACCAAGGAGCAACCCCAGCAATCCCATGCTGAAGACTCCTCAGCTCATTCTGAAGAGCTGAAGGAAAGTTCTGTGGTACGCTCTGCCACACCCGTGCAAGCCATCCCTCAAATCCAGACTTCAGCGTCTCCAAACGCTGAGGTTAGAAACTTGGAAACTACCCAACCTCCCTAAGTCTCTCAAAAGACTGATGAAGTGATTGTCAGCGATTCCAACGCTGAACTCATAACCCGAACCCAAATCTTATCCTTCGCTTCTCCCTCCACTCACTTGGACACTCCTCCAAAGATCACTAGAGATGCCATCATTCCAGAAGCCACCGCTGACGCTTCTCAACATATGATGAAGAAAGGACCTGCAGAGATCACCATACCTCACCGTACTTTCGAAGAGGATATGGAACATTATTCAGGAACTTGCAACTTTGACGAGTTCGTCAATCCTCCTGCAGGTACAAATCAACCCATATACACTGTAACTAAACCTGAAACTTCTGAGCTTTCCTTTGTTCACAAGTACTTATGTGTTACAGGTCCTAATTTGGGAGACATCAACGACTCTCTGAAGTCCGTGGAAACAAAGCTGACAGCTCTCACCACCACACTCTCCAACAATTCTACATCTGTAACAAACGCTGGAGAAAATTTGACAAAGCTGACAACGGTGGTGGAGAAGAAGGCTTCCACGGATGACATTAAGGGTCTTGATAAGACGCTCAGCAATTTTGCCAAGGTGCTCTCTGACATCTACACTGACTACATCAGCCTAAAAAACTCAGTTTCGACCGTGTCCAGCGAAGTAACAACGCTGAAGACATCGGTTGGAAAACTCGAGGGTGATATGTCAGCGGTCAAGACTGACTTAGGCTCTGTAAAGACCGACGTTGGTTCTATGAAGACGCTGATCGAGACGCTGGTCAACAAGGCAAATAATCCAGCTCCTGCTCCTGCCCCTGCCCCTATTTTGGAATCTTTCACAGCGGTGGATCGCACAGAGCTGAAGAAAATCACGCCTGCTATTTCTGGCCTAGAAGACAGAATAGCAAAACTTGAAGGTTGTGTGAAAATCTCTGGCCCAGAAGACAGAGATAACACCAATGATGAGTCTTCTCATTCCTCCTCCAATCATGAGAAAGAGGGGGAGAAGAGCGCTGAACATTCCAGTGACAAGAGCGCTGAACATTCCAGTGACAAGAGCGCTGAAGACCTTTCCCATGATGAATCTATCAGGGGAGAGAGGAATGAAGATCTGACCGCTGGACCTCAGGGAGATGAAAACCCTGAGGGAACCGAGAAGCTCGCCTCTGTATCTGAGGGGGAGCAACTCGAAGAAGATGCTGAGAAATCCGAAGCAGAAGAAGATTAAGACATCGACATCCCTGAAGATGAACCATCCTTCTCTCCAAGGAAAGATGATGATGATGATGATGATGATGATGATGAAGATGACGATGATTTCTTTATCGTCAAACCTGCCCCAAGGATCAAAGCTCTTATGGGAATCTCAATAAAAGAACCTTCAGGGGAGAAGACAAAGACAAATCCCTCAGCCTCTGGCGCTGAGAAAAGCAAAGGCAAAGGCCTCGCTGAAGATGAAAATCTGGCGATCTTGCTTGAAAAGCCGGTTTTTCAGGTACACTAAACTTTACTTATATTCCTTCCATGAACATCTCTATACACAATCAGTTCTCTACTCCACAACCTCTCTACACATCCACATTCTTTTTCTATCTTTTCTACCCAAGTTCTTCTACCCAGTTCTTATTTGTAAGATCGCTGCGTTTCAGCTAGTCCTCTCCCCTGTTTGAGGATATCGCTGAAGGTTCTACTATTGCGACTTCACAAATAAAGCCAGCTGCTGCTGATGAAATAATCCCAGTCTTGGATTTGATTTCTGAGACTGATGAACCAGAAGAACAACCTCTCTCGCACAGAAACAGACCTTCCTCAGCTCCTCAAAAGCTGAGTGAAGAGGATCAAAAGAGAAGAGAAGAAATAATAAAACGATTCGAGGATCAGCGAATCATTCTAAGGCCTGATCAACTACCTTCAGTTCCTCCTAAAAGCTGAATACCAGGAACACCTTAGAGCTGAACGCCTCATTGCTGAAAGGAAGGAAGCTGAAGAGAAAGACAGAGAATACGCCATCAAGCTTACTCAAGAATCTGTCAAAGACCCCAAGCTGAAGCGTGTTCCCATTCAAATCCAACGAAAGCTTTGGGAAGAAGCCCAGAAGATCGTGGAAAAGAAAACTGAAGTTTCTCAGACCACCCTGATCTGGTGTAAAGAGAAAATTCACTTCAGATATCGTCCAGCGAAGATCAACAAGGTATTCATCTCTGGAAGAACCTCTATCGGAGTACCTATTGTTGACATCAAACTATTCAGAGAAGATGGAAAATCTGAAACCTTTCGCGCTGACACTGTAAAAATATATGGTCTCTCTGAATGGCTGGAGATGAGGTTAGCTATCCAATCGTCACAATCTAAGTACAAGGATTATTTCGAAAAGCTGATAAACAGACAGATCGACTTGATATCTTCTTGTGTGGATATTCCACCTCTTCCCGATCTTAAGCTGAAAAGAAAAAGGGCCTCTCCAAAGAAGAAACGTCAAGATTCAAACTCAGGTCCTGTCATATGAAATGAAACTGGAATTGGTTTCTCTCGCGCTGAAGTGCTTGGTCCTGACCCTGATCTATCTGCCCTTGACATTTCTTTGCCACCATGTGAACTTTTCGTCCCTGGTAAAGTCATCAGTAATCCTTATGGAATATTCTTTCTTGACTACGACGGACGTAAATGCTTTCAACAGATCGCTGAGCTTCCAATCATTCCAATCGAACAGCTCAGAGATCTTATCTACTGGTGCGACTTCAGAAAAGACATTCAGGCACGACACCTAAAACCCTTGATCTTTAAAGAAGCGCTGATCAAAAGAAAACAAGGCGTAACGGTTCCTGACTGGATGATTCCCACTGAAAAGACGACCCTTGATGAACTTCTCATTAAGGAAGAACCTTTTGAAAACTGATATAATCTCCTTTTTCTCTATTGTATCAGTTATCCTTCTGTACTTGTAAATTATTTCGCTTGTACTTATAATATTTCTGTTCTTCATTGTAACCTGATTCAATATTTTAAAGAAAGATTTCAGCGAATGTACTTTACTCCATCAAATAGCAATTTTCTTTGTTGCTATGTCATAATCAAATAGGGGGAGATTGTTGATCCAAACCCTCAGTGATTTGATAATGACCCTCTCTTATATACTTAGTGAAAATTGTAAGTAAACAATATGTATCAGAGTTTCACTATCGCTGATAAGTACTAAGATCTTCCAGTACCGCTGATAGGAACTCTCGCTCTTTAAATTAAACATTCAGCGAATACTGTTCACCATAAATGCTCTGAGTCTGTTCAGTCATTATGATGATCGCTGATAAGTTAGCTGTTTACTTATGATCCCTGAAGACAAGTTTCACGTCAACAAAGGTTCTACGCTGAAGTCGAAGATCAAGCTCAAGAACCAGCGACAAGTCTCCTAATGAACTGATGCGGATCAGCGAAGACTCAGATTTGTCCACTCAACGTGAAGTATCAAGTACAAGAATTCAGCTATCGCGGAACTTTATCATCTGCTGAATAGTAAATGATAATCGCTGAATCAACGAAAGCTGATCATGAAGTCCTCCGTACAAAGTACTTTTGTCTTAACCACCCTTGCACGCCTCCGTACGAAATGTCAGAAAAGAACCTCCGAATATCTGAAATCGTACAACCACTCTGATACTACACTGTTCATCCTTACGGCTACTAAGGTTGTCAACCAAGGTCAATGACATGCAACCAACCAGCTGATGACACGTGTAAAGTATATACTGATTTGCATTTAATGCATGCAGTATATAAAGAGATGAACTCACTTCATTTGATGTAACTTGCTAACTCTGGACAAGTTCAAATCTCTTATCTCAAGATAGGTTATTATTAGTAATTTCTTTATCTTTCTTAGTGCAAGAAACCTTAGTGTTCCAACTTGTTTAGATTTAGGTTTATCCTTAATCTTGTCTCCGCAACAAGCTGTAAATTGTTAATGATTTATCAATAAACAATTTAGAAAAGTAAAATTGGTGTGTTTGTATTCACCCCCCCCCCCTTCTACAAACTTGTATAGGCCTTCGGGACCAACAGTAAATGACAAGAATGTAAAGCGGAAAGTAAGTGCAATAATATAAAGTGCTAGAAATTAAAGACGTGAAATAAATGACAATATTAAAGATGAAAAACGGATTTAAAGAAAGCGATTTAAAACAGTCAGCTTAATGCTACGGAGGTGCTGCAAGCATTCATCTGGGTAGAAGGAGATTTGAAGAAGGACTGAAGAACAATAAGAACAAGAATAATTCTGAAGAAGATTGGAATTAAAGGGGAGAATTGGTACTGATTAAGGATCAGCCCAAGTGGTGTAATATTAAATGAGCTTAAGCCCTCTATTTATAGTACAGATAGAGGGACCAAAAGTGTAACAAGTAACTAATCTCATTAAGTTACAATAACTAAGTTATGCAAAAGTAACTAGATAGTACACAAAAGACTTAAGTTACAACTAGAGTGTTCAATCAGCTGATACAAATGGAAAGACCATTGGACAAAAGAAAAGCCATTTCCACTCCATATTAATCATCCGCCAATTCTCCCCTTGCAAAAGTGCCAGATCCATGCTCCAGCCATGCTGCAGCATTGCTTGTGATCAAAAAGGGTTTGCAAATTGAACCGAACATTAGCCGTTCATCCTAAATAGCACAAGTAAACCATAAACCTTAGCTCCAACCTAATAAAAGAGAAAAGAAGTGAAAAGATGACTCAAGTTGGGATTTTAAAGTGCAAAATTCTATAAAAAAAACTAAGAAGGAAGTGCGTAAATACTCAAAATTGAGCACTTATCACCAACCCAAACTAAGAACTTTGCTTGTCCCCAAGCAATAAAAAAGACAAACAAAAAGACTCAATTTGTTAGAATTTTGCAAGATAAGAGCATTAAGTGCAAGCCATGAAGTTGATAATGTCAAATATGCAAAGCATAACCTTTCATAAATCCAAAGTAACCAAAGAAAACAAAATCTAAGTGCAATTTTTAACCATATGCTAGCATCACATTCTCTTTGTTATTGTAACACCCTCGAATTTGGAAAGAGCGACTAATTAAAAATTTCGATAATACTTCCACAATAACAGATTATATCCCAATAAACAAACAAGGGAAACTGTTAATCCAAGATCTACAAGATTAGAGATGAATTCTAGAGAGAGAGTAGAGAGAGAAAGTAGATCTTGATGATTAAGCTCTCAAAGATACAAAGATGTGAGTTATGCTCTAGAAGTGTTACAAGATTACTCTAGCCACATGCTTATATACCTAAGACTAACAAGGCATTAAGCTAACTTTGACTTTCTAATACATTGACTTTGACTCTATTAATCAAGATTAAATCTTGAAGACATATTTGTCCTAACAATCTCCCCCTTGGATTCAAGATTTAAACATTTGAGAACAACATTCTTCGGCTTCTTGAATCTTCAAAACTTCAGTCTTTATCAAGGTTTGTCAAAGTCAAATCGTCACAAAATCTTCAGACGAGGATCTGACGGAGATTTTCTTTCTTTAAAAGATATGGAGAATCTGTTTCTTCACACAAGGCATTTTGATACAATGTAGCGCAAATCTAAGAAAAATAAATCTTCTTGAGAAACCAAGATGATCAATCGATTTTTCCTAAACTCTTGAAGAATTCTCCCCCTTTTTCTTTCTTTGACTTGAGAACTTCAATCTTCAGTAAGGATATTCACCATATAGCACAAGTTTAAGAAAAAGAGATCACAAGATGATCAATCGATTTCTCTTAAACTCTTGAAGAAGAAAACTCCCCCTTTCCTTTCTTGAGACGAAGTCTTCTTTAAACATTTCCCCTCTGTCATGAAATCGAATCTTTGACTTGAAAGCTTTGACATGAAATTGAACTAAACATTTCTCCCCCTTTTTCGATGAAAGTGTGCATCATGATCATCGAAAACCTTCTTCAATTTCAGTTGCGTCTCTGATTCTCACTAACAATCTCCTTCTTAATGAATAACCTTGCTCCCCGTCAAAATAAGAATTCTGGAGCAATTTGTTTTCTCCCCCTGAAAATATGCATATATTTCATTACAATAAAGTATTTGAAATTTTATACAAGGAAAATAAAATTCATTGAACTACATTTTATAACTACTTACATTTGATCATTTGAAAACTTTACAAAAGAAATTCAACTTAATGAAATTTAACAGATTTATCAATCAAATGAAATCAAATGCATGTGTTTGGATTCAAATACCAGACATCATTGCATATCAAGTTAAAAATGTTCAGTTTCAACTCCTTTATTAAATCTATTTGATGTGCTAGCATGCGAAATATGATCAGCAACAAGCATATGCAATTCTAAAACATATCAGAATACTCTGCTCTACTCACACTATTTGTTCAAAATCAGAATTTTCACAAATTTACAGGTTTATCGCGACTTTGTATTTTCCCCAAGTTTCAAGAGATGTATGCTCATTGGCATCTTTTGATTTTGTGCACATTGGCATCTTTTGATTTTGTGCTCATTGGCATCTTTTAATCACAAAGTTTATTAAGAATAAGATACACCGTTAAACATGGCTTTCTATCTGGTTCTATAGCAGGATTTGGGTCAGCGGATCCCAGACCAGTTGGCCTTAGGTGCTAGGTGACGAGCACCCCTTAAAACTTACTTTCCCAAACCAGAAAGGCCACATCGATATATCTTAAACCCATTTGTACCAGTAGAACATGGCTTTCTATCTGGTTCTATAGCAGGATTTGGGTCAGCCGATCCCAGACCAGTTGGTCTTAGGGACTAGGTGTCGAGCACCCCTTAGGACTTAATCTCCAAAACCAGATAGGCCACAGGCACAAACTTTCAAAATAAATGATTAGATTTAAAACTTAGAGCATCTCAATCACTTGGTTCTAAAACATAGTGCTTCTCCTATATTTTCGTTTCCATCCATCATTCTAACAAAAAGGCTTTTTGACCATTATATTCTATATAAATCTAGAATCACATAATTTTGAGCATTCAACATAATTTCATTCATGTTTTGCTGACCTTTCGATTTATTTCAGAAGTGAAAGATGAAACAGATGTAACTCAGATAATACAAAAACGCTTGTAAAATCACCCTTGACACACATTTCATTCATTGAATGAAAGTTGAAAAATTTTCACTTCATTGAATTAAGTTTGTAAAGATTCAAACATTCAAAGCAGTAGATATAAAACATAATGCAATGTTACATTTTACCACTTGTTCCTTGAAATAGAAAGATGTAACAGTTAAGGATATTACCTGAGTAGTATGATCATGCGGTAAAAGATTTAACCTGATAAGTACGAGTTCTAAACTGATTTGTTTAGAAGTCTTAGCCATTGAAGTACGGGTCCTGAACTGATTTGTCCAGAAGCCATAGTCGTTGAAGCACGGGTCCTGAACTTATTTGTCCAGAAACCATTAATTGTGAAATTCGGGTTCTAAACTGATGTGTTTAGAAACCATATCTCTTTACTCCCCCTTAATGGCACAAATAATCTTCTTCCTAGAGTTCAACGCCTTGCTTCTAAATCTGCAAAAACAAATTAAGTAGATTTTGGTACCCAACGTGTTTTGGGTCCTGGCTTGTTAAGCGGAGCTCTATAGGAAGGAAAATGATAAGTACCGTACCAAAAAGAAGTAAAATCTTTATGCACAAAATCATTAGTTCTACAATAAGAAAAACAAATATTCTTTTGGGCTAACCTGATTAAATGATTTGCGGAATAGAATAAACCAGGTTTAGCAAAAGATTTACCTTTCAGGTTAGTGTTCTTGTTGGGAACAAATGACTTAAGAACACCTTTTTCAGGAGACGTACCTTTTACTCTCCATTGCATGTTGACTTTCTTGTATGGAGGAAGATCAGCATATTGATACTTGGAAGAATTATCCACTGAATGATCATAGAAAAGATTAGACGGTCGAATCGGACTTTCTGAATAGCTTTTGGATTTGTTGAGTGACTTCACTTTGTTTGATAAGTCATTCCGTTCCTTGGTCACGAAATCAAGCTTCTTCTGAATGTCACAATTAACCCTCTTCTCTTTCATGATATCAGTTGATAACACGGCCAAATTCTTTGTGAGCTTACGAATTTCCTGCTGAAATATCTTCCGTTCTCTAGAAAATCCTTCTTTAACGCTCTTAGCCTGAAAGTCAGCTTTCTTCATCTTTTCTAGCTCATGACTTTCCTTATCTAGCTCTTGTCTTTCCTTTTCTAAATCCTTTTGAAGATCAGAAATTTTCTTTGACAGTTTCGCATTCTTCGCTTCAAAGCTTTTCCTTTCCTTTTCATACTCGACCCTTTCCTTCTCCAATTTTTCTTTTTCCAGAAATAAAACTTTCTCAAAATCTGCATTTTGTTTAGAAAGTTTTATGCATCTGAGTTCAAGGGCTTTCTTTTCTTCATTTCCCTTCTTCTTCGTTTTCTCATTCTTTTCAATTTCAGAAACTTTCTGTGAAAGAGACAAAATTTGCTTTTCATAGCTCATTTTGTCATTTGTACGATTCGCTCTTTCCTCTGTTAGCAACTTTTTCGAGTCAGAAAGTCTCTTTGTAAGCTCTATAACCTTTTCCTTAAGTTCTTCAGTTTCAGCATTTGATGATTTCTGTTCCGCATCCTCTTTTTCAGCATTCTTTTCTTCTTCCTTTCTCTTAAAAGCAACTTCAGATCCAAGCATTTGCTTTGATAACTCGTTCCACATCTGCATTGGGTTATTTTTGAAACATTCAACGCGTTTGTAAATGTGTTGCGAAAGAGCAAGTATAAAAATGGACTTTGCTTCTCTATCCGCTTGAGATCTCAAATTCTCTTCAGCTGTATACTCATCGGTAGATTTAAGAACCCTTGAAGCAGGAGCATTTGCGGTTGCCGGAATCTCCTTATAAGGTTTGACAAATGGACCCTCAGTAAGAGATAGCATGATATTCTCTCCGTTAGGTTGCCTCTCTATGAAGTTGATGAGTCGATCTTGCCATTGAAGAAAATCAGAATCTTTAATCAGCATCGGAGGTAGATTCATTTTTAAAAATCTAATCTGAAAAATTCAAACAATTAACAATTAGCAAATTTCGAAGAAGAAAAAAAATTATAAGTCAGAATTTCGCAACCCAAAGAAGCGCAATATGAGTATTTCGCAAGCAACAGAGGCGCATATTAAACTTTTCGCAAGCAACAGAGGCGATAAGTAAACTTTTCGGGTCCTGAAGTGGCGAGATTTGAACTTGATAAAATCACAGAAATATTTCGCTTTAGTTAGTAGCGCAAAATGAGAATTGCGCAACTAACGGTGACGCAAAGTGGCAAATGCGCTATAGACAGTAGCGCAAAGTATCAAAACTCGCTTCAGTTGGTAGCGCAAAGTATGTAAGAAGCAAGCAAACAAGTAGCTAAAAGCCTAAAACTAATTAAACAAGCACGCAATTAGCTGAAATTAATTTGAAGCAAGTAAACTAGTATGTGAAACTAATTCAAAGCAAGCAAACTAGTAGGAGAAATTAATTCCAAGCAAGCATGCATGTAGCTGAAAAATTATTAACTCAGTATCTCGCAAATGCCTCTTGCGCAATATCAGAAATTAATTCCAAGCTAGCATGCATGTAAGTGAAAATTAATTGAAGCAAGCAATCATGAAGGTCAATTTGATTAAGTCAGTATTTCGGATATGTGGCTTGCGCAATTCTTTAAGCACACATACATACATCACACACAGCTGACTTTCTTGCGAGATATGGACTTAAGCTGCTTGCGAATTATTTTTCTGCAATATCACAAACTCAACAACCAAACTAAATCTCTTGAATTATGAATCAAAACAAGTCACAAATAACTTCTAAACACATCTGAACAACAAAATTGGATCAAAATTTCAGATTTAAACAATTTTCACCAAGAACACCTCAAGAACACATGAAGATCAAAAAAATTCAAAAATGATTTTTATGGATTAGAACTTGAAATTTTTGATTGATTCATGTCTAAAACATGTTTTTAGAAAGGATATTGCACAAAAACGAATCAAAATATCAATATTTTGCAAGATCACAATCCAAAAAAATTTACAGTAAACTTTTTCTCAAGAACACCAAATTTTCAAAAATCCTTCAAATCTCGATCAAAACTTCGAATTAAGCAACCAAATTTTGCAGAGATGTTAGAAAACAAGTTTCTAACACGACGATATGAATCAATTTCGCTGAAAACCGCTGAAACAAAATCTGATAAACTGATCAGACCGTTTTTGACGAACATAATAAAATTCTTGAAATCCTTCAAATCGATCCTCAAAACGATGAAATTAGCATTCGATCCTTGAACGAAAAGTGTTCCTCTATCAAAAACGAATCCAACGAACTAAATCTTGATCAAATTCGACCATGATAACAAAAAAATTTGATAAAATTCAAGAAAACGAGATTTTCTTGAAAAATTTCAAGAAAATCAATCAAATTCTCTTGAAAAATCACCAAATTTGTTGTGTTTGATCAGTAGAATTCCTTCTCTAAATCTTGTTCCTGCTCTGATACCAATTGTTAATCCAAGATGTACAAGATTAGAGATGAATTCTAGAGAGAGAGTAGAGAGAGAAAGTAAATCTTGATGATTAAGCTCTCAAAGATACAAAGATGTGAGTTATGCTCTAGAAGTGTTACAAGATTACTCTAGCCACATGCTTATATACCTAAGACTAACAAGGCATTAAGCTAACTTTGACTTTCTAATACATTGACTTTGACTCTATTAATCAAGATTAAATCTTGAAGACGTATTTGTCCTAACAGAAACACCTCAATCTAAAGTCTACGATTGACCTCAACAAATGATGACCCCAAATTTTATTACAAAAACTAAAACCACATCGGGTGTTACTTAATCCAAGTATAAGTTGCTAATCCCAATGATGAATGCGGAACATCCCTTAAGCTATTCACCTCACGATCACTTTAGTAGCACACGACCTCTCCAACGTGTCACTAGAACTACTCCCAACCTGAGACCTGTTGCACATGCCGACAAATAAAAAGGTTAGGCTTACGCCTAGTGAGTTCAAGAGTTTATAACATGATTTATATAATTTGTAGAAGGAAGGTTTGCGACATAAATCATGATTTTCAAAAGAGTTTATGAAGGATGTAAACGACTCATTTTCCAACGCACACAAAATCTAGGAGAAGAGTTCCCAAAATGTATAAAGCGTTTTCTAAAATGAATTCCAACTCCAACTTACTCAAAACATTTTTAGACGTAAATATCCCAAGAATTATAAACATGGACAATATTTAAAACATCCAAATAGGACGAGGCATAGAACATTGCCAATAAACCAAGAAGACATTTCATATATAAATAAAGAGCGTCACCGAAAATATGGATAAAATACTACCCAAGAACAACACCTTTCGGTGACGGGGGAGACCCGATTCCATCGAAAGTGATGGGCACACAAAGTTAAGTCACTCGTGATGTTACTGGATTACACCTCAAGTCCCGACCTTAGTTCCCATGCCATAAAGACATCACAACCTCAAGCCATAAATAGATTGCCTTTATTGCATACCCCGTAGAGTTACACCTCAAGGACTTACAGGGGACCATAGTGTATATCCAGTCTAGACGAGTTTCACCTCAGGGACTCCCACGTCCCCTATTGCCTACTCGCTAGTGGCCCCACGACCTGACGCATATACCCATGCGTTCCCATAGTCCACTCCTCGTGCACAAAGAGATGGACCATCAAATAAAGACTGACTCACGTGCCTATGGATCCAATGCAACACAGTCTACCAAAACATGCTCAACCCGAAATGACAGAAGCACACAAGCATGTAAATATCAATAATGAGCAATAAAATGCATCAAGTTGCAATAAATGCAAAACATAAATAAGACTCCACATTGAACCATTTAAAACCGGACAAATGTCCCCAAACTTTCTCAAAGACAAACCCGAGCAAAATGCTCCAAACTCGCTAGACCCATAAATAACGGTCATCATTGCATAAAATGTGTTTAAACTTTGTTTAGGTAAACAAGTACCCCCAAATCATCCTCGACTCCAAAACTCGACACGGTTTAAACAAAAGGGTTTCCCAAAGAACTCATACCCTTATAATTCTCAAAATAACTCTTGACACTAAATCGTGTATTTCTCAAATGGTTTATAAAATCAATTACACTAACATAATTAAACCATCAAATAGACATCATTTTGAGCAATTAATCTTTTAAAGACATATTATGATTTCTAACCATCCAAATATCCAAAAGCCCCAAATATGGGTATTTTACACATTTATGAAGATGACCACTTCAAAAGAGTTAAACTCATCAAATAACTCATCAATTTATAATTTCAAGTAAAACACACAATCATTTGGAAAATACTATTTTTGGCATGTACAAAGTTTTCACAAATCAACTTGAACTCACCTTGCTAGATTTAGGCTAAATCTAGAATTTCTCCAAACGTAAGCTCCTTTGACGAAGTTTGTATCCTCAAGCCAAAACCTCCAAAAATCTAAATTCATAACTTCCAACCATGAGTATTCATATTCAACCACTTTAAAACCATTCCCCAAACATCTTATATCAAAATCTCCATTTTGACCAAAATCCCAATATTAACCTAACTTCTCCAAAATCATCCAAACCTAAATTAGAGAAACAAAACACTAGGAGAACATTTATAACTCATATGAAAGTATAGAAGCTAGGAGGATGAACTCACCACTTAGGTTTTGATGAAAACCTAGAAAACCCAAAAAAACTCTAGTGTTGTGGATGAAACTTGCTCTTGCATCAATAAATGAAACTACTAGCATAAAATGGAGAAGGAACACATTAATCTCCATGAAAAAGCCCTAAAATCGATTAGGGCTTGTGAGGGAGAAAGGAAATAGATTTGAGAGACTTACCACCACCAAACACCCTTGAATCTTCCTATGAACTTCAAAACTCTTTCTAGATCTTTGAAGAGCTCTAAAAAACGGAACCATAGCAACTTGAATCGCCAAAATCGGAGTTGAAATGAGAGAGATATGAAGAAATGAAGTTTGAGGTGTGAATTTCGTATTTGACAGCAACTAGGCACCCGTCCGCGACTATGACACGCGACAATGACATGGGCATAGTCGCACAAGGTGTACCGAACCATGTACCCTTGGCGTGACAATGACATGGTCATAGTCGCTGGTCATACATAGTAGCTCCGCGGTACCGAAACTGTTTTGGCCATAACTTCTTCGTTATAGCTCCGTTTTCGCTCCGGAAAGAACCGTTGGACTCGTATTCGAATTCCTCATCCAACAAGACCATAAAATCTAAGATTTAATCCAAAATCTTATTTTCCATAATTTTCTTAATAGATCGGTTTCTCACAGATTCGGAATTATGCTTATCCGAAAATTACGGGTGTTACAATCCTCCCAACATTAGGATGATTTCGTCCTCAAAATCTAAAATCCTTTACAACCAAAGGCTAACCGACTCAACGCTGACCATGATCCATCAACTCTTGACTGGAATCTAAATTTCCATTATACAGTCTATTAAGACAAGTCCTCGAACAAATTCTTACCAACAAGCCCCTTCAAGTACACTGTACTTATGTCCGGTAGAACACCCAACCGCCGGAATAACTCTTAGTCAGACAACTTCGGTTGTCTCCCAACCTTAGATGTTCCATACATCCCGATTTCGGTTTCAGACTCTAAGCCAATCCAAGGTTTGTTAACTAACCAATCCAACATAATCTCCAATTCCGATTGCTCCTACCATTAATTGTCGTTTATGTCCAACGAGTTCTAATAGACCCCAAGAATCCATCACGACATTAATCATCAAACCGACAGGTTCTTTAACCGCACACGAAAGTTATTCCACCAAAACTACTCATCACAATTGAGCATCTTAGGATTACTACGACCGTTACCATTATTTCATTTAAAATCGGACTACACCCTCCGAACATGCTAACGGTTCCCAATCTCCAACCCACAAAGGTTGACACTTAGTTATACCAACCTCAAAATACGTCATCGCAATTCTAACCCTCCAATTACCACAAGCACATCGACTTTGCTACCGATATCATCCGGCCTATAGTCATATCACGTGTCTAATCGCCCAACTTTTCATAGTCAAGGTTCTATGCAAGCCCACTCTTAACCGGAGTTATTTAACCTTTCCCAAGGTCCTAATGAGTCCAAGGTTTTCAAGTGAGTTATTTAACAAATATGCCAACCACAAAACTTTTCATAGAAACTTTCAACATAAATATTTTCATATCAAATTTGACGTACGCATAAAAACTACTACAATCAAATTGGTAGTTGCGCAAAAATAGACACGCTCGTCCCACATATGAAAATCATATTGAAAGCATTTTCAACGCGGTTCAGGTTATGAAGAAAACGCAAAAGCGTAATAAACAACTTCTTTAAAATGAACCGCTACGGTCCTAGTATGGATTGACTCATGACACGCACGTAAAGTAACTGCCTACTTTAAATAGTGTGCAACAAAATTTCGTACGCACTTCAAAAGAAGATCAAACGGATTTTGATTCTAAAATTCCTTTCTAGCCATAAAACGGCACGGAATAAGGTTTACCAATCCAAAATTTTCGCGCGTCAGTTTATTATATAAAAATGACGAAACGATTCGTGATTACACTTTGGTCAAAACATAAAATAACTTGCATAAGCTACAACTTTAAAGACAAAATCCGAACGTTTCCATCATTTAAAGACATCGACTCAAACATCATGAGGGAACCTCAAATCGGGGTAGGCATGCAAGCTTGTAACGCTTTCCTAGTAGTTTTCTTAAACGTAATAACATGAATTAAATGGTTCACGACAAAATTTCAAAAGGTGAAATTCTTGAAATCAATTTCCCAAAATTTTCTCATCCGGTCATATAATGACACATGAGTAAAATACTTCTGACAAGGTTTTCACACGACAACGTGTTTTCCGAAACTTAGGAGAAAATAAGTGTTTATAAATTGTTGACACCAAAAAGGGTTCAAATCAACTTTCGACCTTAAGTCATACAAACAGTGTGCCTTATTGTTCAAAACATAAACAATTCCACGCACTCCAGGTTTAGGCAATTGATTTTACAAAATCTCCATTACGGAGCATTTACCTCAAAAGTTTCGCATTCGAAATATAAAACGTTAAAACGTCAATGCCTAAAAGTTCATTTGTTAGAAAATACTCAAAATATACATTTTCCCCAAAACGTTCCCCGAATCAAAATTGACCAATTGTCACGACTCACACATTGTATTTTCAAAATGTAATGTATTGTGAATTATGCATGATTTACCCAACACTAACACACACTTTGACCAAATGGCCATCATTTATACAATGAGTTAATAAAACGTTTTCATGCACGACTCGATTATCAAAGTGTTGACAAACAATGGTTACCAAGCGATGCATACCCCTAGTCGATATAATGCGTTTACTTGAAATGTTAATAAAACAATCAACTGACCAAATGCGCACTAAGTAAATTGTACAAAGTACTACCAAGGTGTTCTTTCAAGCATTACTTATGTCATGTATAAATCAATGCACATACTGAACAGATTGCAACAAAATGTGCTAGTACAAAACTTTGAAAGAGAAGTTACGCGACACTAAAGTTCCAAAACTTATCTCTTTGGTCGCCTTATGGCATAAAATTATTATTTCTCAACAAAGCTCGAGTGGGACCAAATGCCCAACATAACTTGTAAACCTTTCACATAAGTAAATAGAGTATGCACAATGTAAAATTGTACTCACACGACACAAAACGTCGTACAACAAAACTCCATGAAATTCAAAAAACTCAATGACTCCAAGTCAACAAAATAGCACCAAACATTGTGCTCCCAAAGTCAAATTGCTAAAAGCAAAATCATAAATGAGACGCCAAAATCCCAAAAAAAAAACCTTCTAGGGTAATACCATATAAACAACATTGTTTAACAACTCACATTAAACAAATTCCCCAAAATAACTTTACATACACATAATGGAAGATAACTTTCGGTCCAAACTCTAACATATGTGGAGGAGATCCAATGTTAAAGTCACAAGCCGTAGTTATTGCCCAACATCTTAAACATCATAAAATATGATTGTCAATATATCCAAAACAAATGTTGAACAACGAAGAAATAACGCAAAACATATCTCGACGGAGTTTGCAACTCCTGCAATAAAGTGGTTTCATACACGTTCAAAACCATGATTCAAAATCTTGTGTGTGTGCTAAACATTTCTTAAAATTTAAAATACAATCCATATAAGGATTTGAAACACAAGAATTAGTTGGTGCAGATTATTTTCAAAATAAACTTCATGTATGACTTAGTCGGCATTCAACGTCTCCACTCATACTCCTCCAAATGCTCCGGTCCACTATTTTCACCCGAATACTTTAACCTCTTAAGGCAAGTCGAGAAATACATCAATTAACTTTACGGTTTTTCCTCAAATCAAAATCGGCTCAATAAGCCTATGGTTCTAATCCAACCATCAATCTTGACCCGAGACGGTCTACTTAAAGCAAATATCATGCTTATCGTCACTCCAAGTGACAAATACTAGGATCGTCCATCTATTCCAACGACTACTAGCTTAGAACCTCCTTCACTACCCCGACGATCACCACATTAGAGTAATTCAAGTATGCACATGCACTAGTAGGTTCACCATGACACTGGCCAGGTGTTACTATGAACGCACCATACATGATTATCCTTGCTACTCTCAACGTGATTCTCGTTTCTAACGACATCCATTGAGCTCGAATCATCCTATCTTAAAGTGCCTAAAGGTGAATTTCACTATCATTTACTTAAACAAACACTAGTTTGAGTCTAGGTATCCAAAATCAACACCTAAATCTCTCAAACTTATGCTCTGATACCAACATGTAACACCCTTGAATTTGGAAAGAGCAACTAATTAAAAATTTCGATAATACTTCCACAATAACATAATTTATCCCAATAAACAAACAAGGGAAACACCTCAATCTATAGTCTACGATTGACCTCAACAAATGATGACCCCAAATTTTATTACAAAAACTAAAACCACATCGGGTGTTACTTAATCCAAGTATAAGTTGCTAATCCCAATTATGAATGCGGAACATCACTTAAGCTACTCACCTCACGAGCACTTTAGTAGCACACGACCTCTCCAACGTGTCACTAGAACTACTCCCAACCTGAGACCTGTTACACATGCCGACAAATAAAAAGGTTAGGCTTACGCCTAGTGAGTTCAAGAGGTTATAGCATGATTTATATAATTTGTAGAAGGAAGGTTTGCGACATAAATCATGATTTTCAAAAGAGTTTATGAAGGATGTAAACGACTCATTTTCCAACGCACACAAAATCTAGGAAAAGAGTTCCCAAATGTATAAAGCGTTTTCTAAAATGAATTCCAACTCCAACTCACTTAAAAAATGTTTAGACGTAAATATCCCAAGAATTATAAACATGGACAAAATTCCAATATTTAAAACATCCAAATAGGATGAGGCATAGAATATTGCCAATAAACCAAGAAGACAATTCATATATAAATAAAGAGCGTCACCGAAAATATGGATAAAATACTACCCAAGAACAACACCTTTCGGTGACGGGGGAGACCCGATTCCATCGAAAGTGACGGGCACACAAAGTTAAGTCACTCGTGATGTTACTAGATTACACCTCAAGTCCCGACCTTAGTTCCCATGCCATAAAGACATCACAACCTCAAGCCATAAATAGATTGCCTTTATTGCATACCCCGTAGAGTTACACCTCAAGAACTTACAGGGACCATAGTGCATATCCAGTCTAGACGAGTTTCACCTCAGGGACTCCCGCATCCCCTATTGCCTACTCGCTAGTGGCCCCACGGCCTGACGCATATACCCATGCGTTCCCATAGTCCACTCCTCGTGCACAAAGAGATGGACCATCAAATAAAGACTGACTCACGTGCCTATGGATCCAATGCAACACAGTCTACCAAAACATGCTCAACCCGAAATGACAGAAGCACCCAAGCATGTAAATATCAATAATGAGCAATAAAATGCATCAAGTTGCAATAAATGCAAACCATAAATAAGACTCCACATTGAACCATTTAAAACCGGACAAATGTCCCCAAACTTTCTCAAAGACAAACCCGAGCAAAATGCTCCAAACTCGCTTGACCCATAAATAACGGTCACCATTGCATAAAATGTGTTTAAACATAGTTTAGGTAAACAAGTACCCCCAAATCATCCTCGACTCCAAAACTCGACACGGTTTAAACAAAAGGGTTTCCCAAAGAACTCATACCCTTATAATTCTCAAAATAACTCTTGACACTAAATCATGTATTTCTCAAATGGTTTATAAATTCAATTACACTAACATGATTAAACCATCAAATATACATCATTTTGAGCAATTAATCTTTTAAAGACATATTATGATTTCTAACCATCCAAATATCCAAAAGCCCCAAATATGGGTATTTTACACATTTATGAAGATGACCACTTCAAAAGAGTTAAACTCATCAAATAACTCATCAATTTATAATTTCAAGTAAAACACACAATCATTTGGAAAATACTATTTTTGGCATGTACAAAGTTTTCACAAATCAACTTTAACTCACCTTGCTAGATTTAGGCTAAATCTAGAATTTCTCCAAACGTAAGCTCCTTTGACGAAGTTTGTATCCTCAAGCCAAAACCTCCAAAAACCTAAATTCATAACTTCCAACCATGAGTATTCATATTCAACCACTTTAAAACCATTCCCCAAACATCTTATATCAAAATCTCCATTTTGACCAAAATCCCAATATTAACCAAACTTCTCCAAAATCATCCTAACCGAAATTAGAGAAACAAAATACTAGGAGATCATCAATGGAACATTTATAACTCATATGAAAATATAGAAGCTAGGAGGATGAACTCACCACTTAGGTTTTGATGAAAACCTAGAAAACCCAAAAAACTCTAGTGTTGTGGATGAAACTTGCTCTTGCATCAATAAATGAAACTACTAGCATAAAATGGAGAAGGAACACATTAATCTCCATGAAAAAGCCCCAAAATCGGTTAGGGCTTGTGAGGGAGAAAGGAAAGAGATTTGAGAGACTTACCACCACCAAACACCCTTGAATCTTCCTATGAACTTCAAAACTCTTTATAGATCCTTGAAGATCTCTCAAAAACGGAACCATAGCAACTTGAATCGCCAAAATCGGAGTTGAAATGAGAGAGATATGAAGAAATGAAGTTTGAGGTGTGAATTTCGTATTTGACAGCAACTAGGCACCCGTCCGCGACTATGACACGCGACAATGACATGGGCATAGTCGCACAAGGTGTACCGAACCATGTACCCTTGGCGCGACAATGACATGGTCATAGTCGCTGGTCATACATAGTAGCTCCGCGGTACCGAACTGTTTTGGCCATAACTTCTTCGTTATAGCTCCGTTTTCGCTCCGGAAAGAACCGTTGGACTCGTACTCGAATTCCTCATCCAACAAGACCATAAAATCTAAGATTTAATCCAAAATCTTATTTTTCATAATTTTTTTTAATTGATCGGTTTCTCACAGATTCGGAATTATGCTTATCCGAAAATTACGGGTGTTACAATCCTCCCAACCTTAGGATGATTTCGTCCTCAAAATCTAAAATCCTTTACAACCAAAGGCTAACCGACTCAACGCTGACCATGATCCATCAACTATTGACTGGAATCTAAATTTCCATTATACAGTCTATTAAGACAAGTCCTCGAACAAATTCTTACCAACAAGCCCCTTCAAGTACACTGTACTTATGTCCGGTAGAACACCCAACCGCCGGAATAACTCTTAGTCAGACAACTTCGGTTGTCTCCCAACCTTAGATGTTCCATACATCCCGATTTCGGTTTCAGACTCTAAGCCAATCCAAGGTTTGTTAAATAACGAATCCAACAGAATCTCCAATTCTTATTGCTCCTACCATTAATTGTCGTTTATGTCCAACGAGTTCTAATAGACCCCAAGAATCCATCACGACATTAATCATCAAACCGACAGGTTCTTTAACCGCACACGAAAGTTATTCCACCAAAACTACTCATCACAATTGAGCATCTTAGGATTACTACGACCGTTACCATTATTTCATTTAAAATCGGACTACACCCTCCGAACATGCTAACGGTTCCCAATCTCCAACCCACAAAGGTTGACACTTAGTTATACCAACCTCAAAATACGTCATCGCAATTCTAACCCTCCAATTACCACAAGCACATCGACTTTGCTACCGATATAATCCGGCCTATAGTCATATCACGTGTCTAATCGCCCAACTTTTCATAGTCAAGGTTCTATGCAAGCCCACTCTTAACCGGAGTTATTTAACCTTTCCCAAGGTCCTAATGAGTCCAAGGTTTTCAAGTGAGTTATTTAACAAATATGCCAACCACAAAACTTTTCATAGAAACTTTCAACATAAATATTTTCATATCAAATTTTACGTACGCATAAAAACTACTATAATCAAATTGGTAGTTGCGCAAAAATAAACACGCTCGTCCCACATATGAAAATCATATTGAAAGCATTTTCAACGCGGTTCAGGTTATGAAAAAAACGCAAAAGTGTAATAAACAACTTCTTTAAAATGAACCGCTACGGTCCTAGTATGGATTGACTCATGAGACGCACGTAAAGTAACTGCCTACTTTAAATAGTGTGCAACAAAATTTCGTACGCACTTCAAAAGAAGATCAAACGGATTTTTATTCTAAAATTCCTTTCTAGCCATAAAACGGCACGGAATAAGGTTTACCAATCCAAAATTTTCGCGCGTCAGTTTATTATATAAAAACGACGAAACGATTCGTGATTACACTTTGGTCAAAACATAAAATAACTTGCATAAGCTACAACTTTAAAGACAAAATCCGAACGTTTCCATCATTTAAAGACATCGACTCAAACATCATGAGGGAACCTCAAATCGGGGTAGGCATGCAAGCTTGTAACGCTTTCCTAGTAGTTTTCTTAAACGTAATAACATGAATTAAATGGTTCACGACAAAATTTCAAAAGGTGAAATTCTTGAAATCAATTTCCCAAAATTTTGTCATCCGGTCATATAATGACACATGAGTAAAATACTTCTGACAAAGTTTTCACACGACAACGTGTTTTCCGAAACTTAGGAGAAAATAAGTGTTTATAAATTGTTGACACCAAAAAGGGTTCAAATCAACTTTCGACCTTAAGTCATACAAACAGTGTGCATTATTGTTCAAAACATAAAAAATTCCACGCACTCTAGGTTTAGGCAATTGATTTTCCAAAATCTCCATTACCGAGCATTTACCTCAAAAGTTTCACATTCGAAATATAAAACGTTAAAACGTCAATGCCTAAAAGTTCATTTGTTAGAAAATACTCAAAATATACATTTTCCCCAAAACGTTCCCCGAGTCAAAATTGACCAATTGTCACGACTCACACATTGTGTTTTCAAAATGTAATGTATTGTGAATTATGCATGATTTACCCAACACTAAAACACACTTTGACCAAATGGCCATCATTTATACAATGAGTTAATAAAACGTTTTCATGCACGACTCGATTATCAAAGTGTTGACAAACAATGGTTACCAAGCGATGCATACCCCTAGTCGATATAATGCGTTTACTTGAAATGTTAATAAAACAATCAACTGACCAAATGCGCACTAAGTAAATTGTACAAAGTACTACCAAGGTGTTCTTTCAAGCATTACTTATGTCATGTATAAATCAATGCACATACTGAACAGATTGCAACAAAATGTGCTAGTACAAAACTTTGAAAGAGAAGTTACGCGACACTAAAGTTCCAAAACTTATCTCTTTGGTCGCCTTATGGCATAAAATTATTATTTCTCAACAAAGCTCGAGTGGGACCAAATGCCCAACATAACTCGTAAACCTTTCAGATAAGTAAATAGAGTATGCACAATGTAAAATTGTACTCACACGACACAAAACGTCATACAACAAAACTCCATGAAATTCAACAAACTCAATGACTCCATGTCAACAAAATAGCACCAAACATTGTGCTCCCAAAGTCAAATTGCGAAAAGCAAAATCATAAATGAGACGCCAAAATCCCAAAAAAAACCTTCTAGGGTAATACCATATAAACAACATTGTTTAACAACTCACATTAAACAAATTCCCCAAAATAACTTTACATACACATAATGGAAGATAACTTTAAGTCCAAACTCTAACATATGTGGAGGAGATCCAATGTTAAAGTCACAAGCCGTAGTTATTGCCCAACATCTTAAACATCATAAAATATGATTGTCAATATATCCAAAACAAATGTTGAACAACGAAGAAATAACGCAAAACATATCTCGACGGAGTTTGCAACTCCTGCAATAAAGTGGTTTCATACACGTTCAAAACCATGATTCAAAATCTTGTGTGTGTGCTAAACATTTCGTAAAATTTAAAATACAATCCATACAAGGATTTGAAACACAAGAATTAGTTGGTGCAATTTATTTTCAAAATAAACTTCGTGTATGACTTAGTCGGCATTCAACGTCTCCACTCATACTCCGCCAAATGCTCCGGTCCACTATTTTCACCCGGATACTTTAACCTCTTAAGGCAAGTCGAGAAATACATCAATTAACTTTACGGTTTTTCCTCAAATCAAAATCGGCTCAATAAGCGTATGGTTCTAATCCAACCATCAATCTTGACCCGAAACGGTCTACTTAAAGCAAATATCATGCTTATCGTCACTCCAAGTGACAAATACTAGGATCGTCCATCTATTCCAACGACTACTAGCTTAGAACCTCCTTCACTACCCCGACGATCACCACATTAGAGTAATTCAAGTATGCACATGCACTAGTAGGTTCACCATGACACTGGCCAGGTGTTACTATGAACGCACCGTACATGATTATTCTTGCTACTCTCAACGTGATTCTCGTTTCTAACGACATCCATTGACCTCGAATCATCCTATCTTAAAGTGCCTAAAGGTGAATTTCACTATCATTTACTTAAACAAACACTAGTTTGAGTCTAGGTATCCAAAATCAACACCTAAATCTCTCAAACTTATGCTCTGATACCAACTTGTAACACCCTCGAATTTGGAAAAAGCAACTAATTAAAAATTTCGATAATACTTCTACAATAACAGAATTTATCCCAATAAACAAACAAGGGAAACACCTCAATCTAAAGTCTACGATTGACCTCAACAAATGATGACCCCAAATTTTATTACAAAAACTAAAACCACATCGGGTGTTACTTAATCCAAGTATAAGTTGCTAATCCCAATTATGAATGCGGAACATCACTTAAGCTATTCACCTCACGAGCACTTTAGTAGCACACGACCTCTCCAACGTGTCACTAGAACTACTCCCAACCTGAGACCTATTGCACATGCCGACAAATAAAAAGGTTAGGCTTACGCCTAGTGAGTTCAAGAGATTATAGCATGATTTATATAATTTGTAGAAGGAAGGTTTGCGACATAAATCATGATTTTCAAAAGAGTTTATGAAGGATGTAAACGACTCATTTTCCAATGCACACAAAATCTAGGAGAAGAGTTCCCAAATGTATAAAGCGTTTTCTAAAATGAATTCCAACTCCAACTCACTCAAAAAATGTTTAGACGTAAATATCCCAAGAATTATAAACATTGACAAAATTCCAATATTTAAAACATCCAAATAGGATGAGGCATAGAATATTGCCAATAAACCAAGAAGACATTTCATATATAAATAAAGAGCGTCACCGAAAATATGGATAAAATACTACCCAAGAACAACACCTTTCGGTGACGGGGGAGACCCGATTCCATCGAAAGTGACGGGCACACAAAGTTAAGTCACTCGTGATGTTACTAGATTACACCTCAAGTCCCGACCTTAGTTCCCATGCCATAAATACATCACAACCTCAAGCCATAAATAGATTGCCTTTATTGCATACCCCGTAGAGTTACACCTCAAGGACTTACAGGGACCATAGTGCATATCCAGTCTAGACGAGTTTCACCTCAGGGACTCCCGCATCCCCTATTGCCTACTCGCTAGTGGCCCCACGGCCTGACGCATATACCCATGCGTTCCCATAGTCCACTCCTCGTGTACAAAGAGATGAACCATCAAATAAAGACTGACTCACGTGCCTATGGATCCAATGCAACACAGTCTACCAAAACATGCTCAACCCGAAATGACAGAAGCACCCAAGCATGTAAATATCAATAATGAGCAATAAAATGCATCAAGTTGCAATAAATGCAAACCATAAATAAGACTCCACATTGAACCATTTAAAAACAGGACAAATGTCCCCAAACTTTCTCAAAGACAAACCCGAGCAAAATGCTCCAAACTCGCTAGACCCATAAAAAACGGTCACCATTGCATAAAATGTGTTTAAACATTGTTTAGGTAAACAAGTACCCCCAAATCATCCTCGACTCCAAAAATCGACACGGTTTAAACAAAAGGGTTTCCCAAAGAACTCATACCCTTATAATTCTCAAAATAACTCTTGACACTAAATCGTGTATTTCTCAAATGGTTTATAAAATCAATTATACTAACATGATTAAACCATCAAATAGACATCATTTTGAGCAATTAATCTTTTAAAGACATATTATGATTTCTAACCATCCAAATATCCAAAAGCCCCAAATATGGGTATTTTACACATATATGAAGATGAACACTTCAAAAGAGTTAAACTCATCAAATAACTCGTCAATTTTTAATTTCAAGTAAAACACACAATCATTTGGAAAATACTATTTTTGGCATGTACAAAGTTTTCACAAATCAACTTGAACTCACCTTGCTAGATTTAGGCTAAATCTAGAATTTCTCCAAATGTAAGTGTTAGTCCCAGATGGCTTAACAAGTATTGTAGAAGGCGGGGGGGGGGGGGGGGGGGGGGGTTGAATACAATACTCAAAAAATTTCACAATTTTAATTCTTTTATTGAATATCTTTCAACTAGAATTACACAAAGAAACTTAAAGACGGTTGCGGAAAAGAACAGATAAACTATTCTAACAATCTTACACAAAGTATACTAACAAAATAACTAAGAACACTTAGAACAAAGCTATAAAGTTTTTCAAGCAAAATGGAAATTCTTGCACTGAGAGAAATCTTCCAGTTTGCGTAGAATATCTAGGAGCACACAGTAATCTTCAAGTCTCTCAAGATGTGTGTTAATTCTGCATGGAGAGGTCTTCCTTTTATAGTGACAAGGAGTGTACAAGCATTAAATGCTTGGGACACTTTTCATCATCATAATTGCTAAGGATGTTGACTCCTGAAAAGTTGATGTGTCATTTTCACCTTTTCCTTGGTATCAGGAAGAATGCCCATGCTAGAAGAGACTTTATATGGTAATGGATAAAAGGATAAATTGTCACTTTTATCTGACAATAGGATATTGTCCCATAATAAAAGATCTTCTCATTTTGTCTCCAAGGAGTACACCACCGATGAAAGCTTTGAGATATGTGACACATCTTTGAAGAAAAGCATCTTTGAGATATGTGACACATCTTTGAAGAAAAGCATCTTTGAGATATGTGACACATCTTTGAAGAAAAGCATCGTTGAGACTTCTTGAGATCCCACCTATTTGAGAGTCTTCATAGGTGGGATATGTTGGCCGACCCAGAGATAGGTCGGTGGAGAAGTGTCCACCGATGTGTGAGACAACCATCGGTGGACAATGACTTGCATGTGTTGATAAAGAGTCTCTTACTTCCACAATGAGAGATTCTTTGACTTTGGTTGATCTTTGACTTCACCAAACATTTGCTATCTTGTACAAGTCATTATAAAGAACCATGCTAAAATATTGTAAGTAAGATTTAGAGGAAACATCGATGAGTCAATTTCAAATCTTCGGTGACCCAACAATCTCCCCCTATTTGAATTTGAGCTCCATACTTAGAATATTGAAGAGTATCTGAATAAAATTGCATTTTGACCCTTTTTACTCCTTTTGGGTTCTTTTCACATAGACCATTTTTTGATCTATTTTGTCTTTTATGGATTTGTGTGTGTATGATATTTACAAGTAAGAAAAAATAAAAATGTATAGATGTACAAATAATTGAAAGAAAAAGGAAAGAAGTATAAACAATATGAACAAAACGAGTATTACTTGCTTCTTTGGAGGGGCGAGTTGAACCTTGTGTCTGACTTGAGGATTCTTCATTTTGATCAGCAGTCTGTTGATGTGTTGGAGAACTTTATCTTTCAGGCACTTTTACTTTTCTTCAGATGTTCCAAATCTTCAAGTCATTCACTTACTCCAAAAGATTTCAGCCAAATGAGTATGTGTTTAAGAAGGAGACACACCCATAATGATGAAAATCTTTGAGGGAGGTTTGAGGTTAGGTGAATCAGCCTCAGGATGCTTCTGCCCATTTGTTGCATCTTCTTTCTTTCTTTTGGCATCTTCAGCTTTTCCTGTTTAGCATCATCAACCTTTGTCTTTGATTTGCTCCCCCTCAGTTAGATCAGTCGGTCTTTGTGTTTCTCCCCCTCAGTTAGATCCGTCCGGACTGATGTGCTCCCCCTTGACCGGTCCGTCGATTTCCTCATTTTTTTTCGAGTTGGTCGCTGGATATGAGTAGTGAGGGTTGATGTTGCTCCCCCTCTGCTGAATTCTCCCCCTCAGCGGCCGACGTAGGAAAAACACCAAGAGAAAATGAAAGATCGGCCAAAACCAAGACTTATACTTTTTTTTAATTTACCATTCCCACCGAAATTTTGCAAGAGTTTGACAAAAAGTCGGTGCAATTTCTTGAAGAGGTTGGAGGAAATCTTCTGGCATCTTCAGAAGAGTTTGTAGTATGTGGGTTTTGAGAAAAGGAGAGTTGGGTTGATGTCCAAGAGTGAAATATGATGGAAGAAGGAATGGGATGAGGAGATGACACATAGAAAGTTGGTTCTGGTGAGAGGTAGATTGGTGAGATGGAGTTTCTCACATAGAAAGAGGGTGAAGGTTACCGATGTAGACATCGGTGTTGCGTAGAGCTACCGATGGAGGGATTGATTGTCGGTAGAGAGATGGGAAATATATAACAGAGATTGGTGAGGTCTACAACTTTGGTGAGATGAGATCATGGTAATGACGTCATCAAGATGATGTCATCGGTGAGAAGGAAGGAAATAAATCCCATTGAGAGATCGGTGAAGAAAGAAAATTTATCATTACTGAAGGTTTCACATTGGGAGATTGAATGGTAAGATGCTAAAGAAATGAGGTTGGGATAATATATGTGGTGGGATGGATGAGAAGAGGTGTAGAGAGAACACACAGACTTAGACACCGATAAGGATGAAGAATTGAATGTCGATTTAGAGCTAATTCACGATAGAGTGTCCACCGATGAGATTTCGGTGGAAGGTGAGGACACACAGTTATTGAAGATTACACATGCCAAGTTCACTTATGAGGAAATTGAACCTGGTTTCATCTAGAGGTTTGGTGAACAAGTCGGAAAGCTGAAGATCTGTAGGAATGAAGTGTAGCTCAATGTCACCTTTGGATATGTGATCCCTGATGAAATGATATCTGATATCGATGTGCTTTGATCTGGAATGAAGAACTGGATTGTTTGCAATAGCTATTGCACTTGAGTTATCACACAGAATTGGGACTTTGGAGTAGATTTAAGCATAATCCCTTAGTTGGTTTCTCATCCACAGGATCTGAGCACAACATCTTCCAGCAGCTACATATTCAGCCTCAGCAGTAGAGGTTGATACAGAGTTTTGTTTCTTGCTGGACCAACTTACCATTTTACCACCAAGAAGTTGGCAGCTTCCTGTAGTACTTTTTCTATCAGTCTGGGAACCTGCATAATATGAATCTGAATACCCAATTAGTTCAAAACCTGAGTCTTTGGGATACCAAAGACCCAGATGCAAGGTACCCTTGAGATACCGAAAAATCCGTTTTACAGCCTTTAAGTGTGATTCTTTTGGATTGGCTTGATAACGGGCACATAGACAAGTAGCAAACATAATGTCCGATCTGCTAGCAGTTAAGTACAGAAGGGAACCAATCATTCCTCGATAAAGGGTAACATCCACAGATTCACCTTTAAGATCAGCATTGAGTTTCAAAGGTGGTGCCATGGGAGTTTTCATAGGAGAGCTATCTAAAAAATTGAATTTCTTCAGAAGGTCACGAAAGTATTTACTTTGGTTTATAAAGATCCCTTATGAAGATTGTTTGACCTGAATGCCCAAAAAGAATGTAAGCTCTCCCATCATGCTCATCTCATATTCACTCATCATGAGAGAAGCAAACTCATCACATAGTGATTCATCAGTGGCACCAAGGATGATGTCATCAACATAGATTTGGACAAGAATAAGATTACCTGAGGTCTCCTTGATGAAGAGAGTATTGTCAATTTTACCTCTGGAATATCCATGCTTTAGAAGGTAGTTGGCAAGTGTGTCATACCAAGCACGTGGAGCTTGCTTGAGACCGTAAAGAGCCTTCTCAAGTCAGTACACATAGGCTGGATGAGCTGGATCTTCAAAACCATGAGGTTGTTTCACATAGACTTCCTCTGCAAGTTCCCCATTGAGGAAGACACTTTTGACATCTATTTGAAAGACTCTGAAATTTCGGTAGGCAGCATGAGCCAGAAAGATTCTTATTGCTTCAAGTCTTGCAACAGGGGCAAAAGTTTCATCATAATCAATGCCCTCTTCCTGTCTGTATCCTTGAGCTACCAGTCTGGCCTTGTTTCTGATAACTGTGCCTTCTTCATCCATTTTATTTCTGAAGATCCAGTCTGTTCCAATGATTGTCTTCTTTCGGGGTGGGAACCAATCTCCAAACTTTGAGAAAGCTCTTCTTGCATGGCAGTGATCCAACAGGGATCTGTAAGAGCTTCATCAATATTCTTGGATTCAATAAGAGAGAGAAAATTCACATAGAGACAAATATTTCCAAATCTTCTTGTTGATCATCGATGATTTGATCTATGGGGTGATCTTTGGTCCATTTGGTTGCAGGAGGTAAAAGTGGTGGAATATTTTGTGTTAGGGGTGATGATGGAGTGGGATCAGAGGTTCAGTGGGAAGGAGAGAGAGAGATTTTATGTGGAGATGCTCTTTAATTTGGTGGTGGCTTTGGTAATGTCACGAAGTAGTTTACTATGATGATGGACAAAAAGGTAGTGGATGAGATTGGTTAAGAAGAAGACAAAAATGGAGGGATTTTGTGAGATGGGTTTGCATGGTGATTCGGTAGAATTCCTTAGAGTGGTTGAAGGAATTCTTCTAAGGCATCATGTGAGTATCATGTCGGTGGGCAATTCTCACCGATGAGTATGGATGGGTTGAAGAACAGATTGGGATATGCCACCGATAGTAGAGAATCGGTGGTGGAGATGGATTACCGACAACAATACCGATATATAATTGTGTGTATCATGTCGGTGTGGATGGAGGTGAGAAGAGATTTTCGGAGGAAATGCTCTTTGGTTTTGGTGGTGCTTTGGAGATGGAGATGAGTGTAGAGGAATTTTATAGGAGAGATAAAAGTTGACAGAATTTTATAGGAAAAAGGAAGATGGTGTGGTCGGTGAATGAGGAGATAATTCTTTTGGTAGTCTAGAAAGACAATGGAAAGAATTGAGAGATAATTTTGTGAGGAGATAATTATTTTGGTCACGTAAACCAGTTTTCAATCTTTTGGAGATAATTGAGAGATGATTTAGAAAGAATATAGGGAGAAAAAAAATCACAAAGAAATCGGTAGCAAGGTGTTGGTGTCGATAATTGGGTGGAATCGGCTGAAATAGTTTTGGCCGAAAGTGATGGGTGTTTGTTCGGCAGAAGGAAGGTGGTGGTTGGAAAGTAAAATAGAGATCATGAAGAGAAAGTGTGTCGATGGATTGCTTCACAAAGAAAAGAGTATATATATATGGTATTATTTTTATTATCATTATTATATATAATAATATATATATATATATATATATATATATAACTAAATCGGTGGGATTTGATTGCCGAAGGTGTGGTTTACATGCGTAGGAGATTAGAGATGGTGATATCATGAGAGTGACATCATCATGCTTATGTCATCGATGAATGGTGAATGGTGTTTTTTAAAGATGCAAAGAAATCACCAAAACAGTGTTTAAGCAATGAAACGAGGATAGAAAACAGTTTTTGGTTTTCTTGGTTTGGAGTCAAAAGAAAGAAACTATCCAATTACATCTTTATCCAAAAAGACAGATAAAAATATCATTTTGACACTTCAGCTTGTCATCAAAAGAGTTTAGTGCAGAACTAATTGCCAAGAATAATTGGAAGGGATGGTGATCGATTTGAAGATAAACACTGTTCCAAATATATATATATATATATATATATATATATATATATATATATATATATATATATATATATATATATATATATATATATATATATATAGGTTTTGGAGTGAGTGGAGAGGTTCACCAATGAAGAATCACCGATGTGGGAATCGGTGGGTAGAGCATCAACTTTGATGAAGAGATGAGACAAATAGTTTGGTGGATAAAATGGATGGTGAGTAGTATGATGGGAAATGGGGTGAAATAGATATGGAGATTGATGGTAGATGAAAGATGTCGGTAGAGAGGAGGTTGGCACTAGTGAGTGTGCCAATGGGAGGTTTTTCAAAACAAGGAGATCTAAGAATTCATCATTTTGGCACTTCAGATTGCATGATGATCTTCAAGATTTCGTCAATTTTCTCACTTTTATATTTGACCACATAGATCCATTTGTCCAGCTCAAAATTTGCAATCACAAAGAATTTATTTCATAGGTACCCATTTGGTGGTGGGTCCTTTTGGGTTAGAAGAAAAAGAGTTGGTGTCACTTAGATCAATTCTTTCTTTCTGACATTCTTTGGCAAAATGAGAAGTATCACCGCAGATATAACATTTTCTCTAAAGAAATGCCTTTTTAGAACTTTGACATTTTTCCTTACTTTTGCTCAAAGATTTTGATGAGGTAACAAAGACTTGGGGTGCAGCTCCTAAAATTCCTTTTTCAAAATTTGGAAGGACAGAAATATTTTCCTTTGAATTGGACATTTTGAGGCACACAGATTGGGGAAGAAAATCGGTAGGAAAAGTCACATAGGTATTTTTAGAAAAAATTGAGGATTTCTTTTTAAGAAAGAATCGGCACCCAAAGACTTTCCTTTTTCAGAGTTAGAAAATATTTTGTTTGAGTTGGAAGAGGAGGATGCATCATCTAAAGACAATAGATAAAGAACTAAATGCATCAATCTTTTCAGCATCAGAAAGAGATAGAAATAGATGTACCTGTGATGAGGAGGAGACACACTTAGCTGATACAAGAGTAGTTGAGGAGGTGTGGCCTTCTGGATCATCCATTTCATTCATCCGGCTTTTCCACAAAGAGAAGTTGTTGGGGTTAAACTTAGGAGGTTTGGCTATAGAGCCATATTTAGAAAAAGAGTATTCAGAGAAAGCTTCATTTTTGGAAGAAGAAGCAGCCATTGCAGATCAAGTTTATGGATTAAACTTTCTGCTCTGATACCACTTGTTAGTCCCAGATGGCTATAACAAGTATTGTAGAAGGGGGGGTTGAATACAATACTCAAAAATTTCACAATTTTAATTCTATTATTGAAAAACTTTCAACAAGAATTACACATAGAAAACTTAAGACTGTTGCGGAAAAAAACAGATAAACTATTCTAACAATCTTACACAAAGTATACTAACAAAATAACTAAGAACACTTAGAACAAAGCTATAAAGTTTTTCAAGCAAAATGGAAATTCTTGCACTGAGAGAAATCTTCCAGTTTGCGTAGAATATCTAGGAGCACACAGTAATCTTCAAGTCTCTCAAGATGTGTGTTAATTCTGCATGGAGAAATCTTCCTTTTATAGTGACAAGGAGTGTACAAGCATTAAATGCTTGGGACACTTGTCATCATCATATTTGCTAAGGATGTTGACTCCTGAAAAGTTGATGTGTCATTTTCACCTTTTCCTTGGTATCAGGAAGAATGCCCATGCTAGAAGAGACTTTATATGGTAATGGATAAAAGGATAAATTGTCACTTTTATCTGACAATAGGATATTGTCCCATAATAAAAGATCTTCTCATTTTGTCTCCAAGGAGTACACCACCGATGAAAGCTTTGAGATATGTGACACATCTTTGAAGAAAAACATCTTTGAGATATGTGACACATCTTTAAAGAAAAGCATCTTTGAGATATGTGACACATCTTTGAAGAAAAGCATCTTTGAGACTTCTTGAGATCCCACCTATTTGAGAGTCTTCATAGGTGGGATATGTTGGCCGACCCAGAGATAGGTCGGTGGAGAAGTGTCCACCGATGTGTGAGACAACCATCGGTGGACAATGACTTGCATGTGTTGATAAAGGGTCTCTTACTTCCACAATGAGAGATTCTTTGACTTTGGTTGATCTTTGACTTCACCAAACATTTGCTATCTTGTACAAGTCATTATAAAGAACCATGCTAAAATATTCTAAGTAAGATTTAGAGGAAACATCGGTGAGTCAATTTCAAATCTTCGGTGACCCAACAGTAAGCACCTTTGACGAAGTTTGTATCCTCATGCCAAAACCTCCAAAAACCTAAATTCATAACTTCCAACCATGAGTATTCATATTCAACCACTTTAAAACCATTCCCCAAACATCTTATATCAAAATCTCCATTTTAACCAAAATCCCAATATTAACCTAACTTCTCCAAAATCATCCAAACCGAAATTAGAGAAACAAAACACTAGGAGATCATCAATGGAACATTTATAACTCATATGAAAGTATAGAAGCTAGGAGGATGAACTCGCCACTTAGGTTTTGATGAAAACCTAGAAAACCCCAAAAAACTCTAGTGTTGTGGAAGAAACTTGCTCTTGCTTCAATAAATGAAACCACTAGCATAAAATGGAGAAGGAACACATTAATCTGCATGAAAAAGCCACAAAATCGGTTAGGGTTTGTGAGGGAGAAAGGGAAAACGATTTGGGAGAGGAAGGAAAGAGATTTGAGAGACTTACCACCACCAAAAACCCTTGAATCTTCCTATGAACATCAAAACTCTTTCTATATCCTTGAATAGCTCTAAATAACAGAACCATAGCAACTTGAAACGCCAAAATCGGAGTTGAAATGAGAGAGATATGAAGAAATGAAGTTTGAGGTGTGAATTTCGTATTTGACAGCAACCAGGCACCCGTCCGCGACTATGACACGCGACAATGACATGGTCATAGTCGCACAAGGTGTACCTAACCATGTACCCTTGGCGCGACAATGACATGGTCATAGTCGCTGGTCATAGTAGCTCTGCGGTACCGAAACTGTTTTGGCCATAACTTCTTCGTTATAGCTCCGTTTTCGCTCCGGAAAGAACCGTTGGACTCGTATTCGAATTCCTCATCCAACAAGACCATAAAATCTAAGATTTAATCCAAAATCTTATTTTTCATAATTTTCTTAAAAGATCGGTTTCTCACTGATTCGGAATTATGCTTATCCGAAAATTACGGGTGTTACAGTTATGGTCACACATTCATCATCACAAATCACTAAAACCTTTAGGTGAATTGGGTTCTCTCTTTTGGCATATTTTTTTCCTCACCTTTGCCTTTTCACACCTCATGTTTCAACATTGAATTTTTTCAAATTTGGCACTTTTTGGCTCTTTTTCTGTTGAAAGCATACACCTACCCCTATGGGGTATTTTTGGTGTTTTGAACCACATGGAAATTTTCTGATTTTTGATGAGCTTTGCTCTTGCCAATTCCTTTTGCCATTTTTAGGCACCCCCACCCTAAACTAAAGAATTTGCAATGTCCTCATTGTAATGGGAGAAAGAAGTGTATAGCAAAAGAACAAAGTGGCTAAACATGTGCAAAAGGATTAAAAGCATAGATCATTTTTGTGATTTGTGATGAATGTGGACCAAATTGTGTCCCAAGCAATTGCGAGTCTAGTTCTAGCATAAATCACCCCTAGAAATGAGACTTGGACTTTTCAGAATTATTCGGGTTATGCCAACAAGTATCCACGTACCAATCATGTTATTAATGCATGCAAAATAAACCTAGAAAGTATAAAAATATATCCCAGACTCAATTTAACTAAGACTACACAGAAACTGGAGCATAAGGGCATGATTTAACCTGTTCTACTCAGACGTGAGTAGGCTGCCTGATCCCAAAAGAAGTGGTGATGTGAGGTCCTTCCTCCCTGGATGCTGCAGCACCAATCTTGGCAGCAGCTTCTGCCCTTAAGGTCGCATTTGCCTCCACCAACTCAGCCTTTTCTTGTTTCAGTTTGGCGATCTTGGCCTTCTTCTGTTCCAACATGTGTTTCAACCTCATCACCTCTTTCTCCACAACATACCCTTCCCTAGCTTTCTTCTTCTTTTCTTCCACTGCCGCTACCAACTCTTTCCTCAAGTCTTCGTACTTTGCCATGAATTCTTCCTTTTATTTGTTCATCGCTTCCATTACAGCCCCATTATGATTTAACAGATCCTGGATCACATTCATCATGTCAGCCGATTCCATTACCTTCTCCTTCCTGTTTGTCAAGCGGACCACTGTTTTCATATCGATTTCCCATTTTTCCCGCTGCTCTTTAACAATTAAATCGTCCGTATATTGCGACACACCATCTTGTATCAACATCTGAGTGAGCATACCAGGAAAGTAAAACTTTCCCCGCACCCTGGTAGCACACTCCCGCATACTCCCCAATATAATTCTTCCCAAAATTATGGTTTTTCCTGTTAACAAGCAATATAGCAACAACATTCTTTCCATCGAAATGGAGCTGTCGTGAGTTGTAGAAAAGATGGAATGTCGTACCAGATTGATCCAAACGTTGGAATTAGCTGTCAAGTGCCGAGCTTGAAAGGTTCTCAGCATTAAACTGACATGTGATTCCCAATCTGATATGGGTTTCCCCAAAACAGCCACCACCTCAGCTAAATCATCGTATGTGGCGTGCTGTAACAACCTGCTATACTCTGTCTTCTTTGGAGGTCACTGGTTCAGGTATTAGTTGATTCTCTTGGATGTCATTTTGATTGGGACACCTCTAACTAGGAGTTTTGGAGAGGAGTTCACAAAAAGCTCACAGTAAAACTCCCTAATGAGGCTTAGGTTGTAATAGGTATAGACTTGGCAAAGTTTCTCGAGTCCTTGGGAATCAATAACTTGGCTAATGAACTGGTATTCTCTAAGGCTTTGTTCATCAAATCCCTTATCGGGTAAGCCCACTTTGGTTTGAATTTTAGACCATACCTTAAATGCGGCTTTGGAACTGAAACCATGGTGTGGTTTCTGTGGTCTAGGTACAAAACCATCTCTCTCATCCGCTTTCCCTTTTCCCTTCTTACCCTTCCTCTTCTTAACAGACTGCTCATGCTGCATAGATGCTGCAACATGGCAGTTGGTTTCCCCTGTTTTAGTCCTAGAAGGCTCACCTTCTTCCATGTTTTTCCTAGTCCTTTTTCTAGGTTGTGGTGTGGTCTTGGTGGCATGGGTTTTTCTTAAAGCCTTTCTTTTCTTTGGTCTAAGGGCCTCAATCAGAAGTTCATCATCCGAGTAGAATAAACTCTCATTTAGGTCAGGCAATTTTTCTCCCCTACGTTCTTCATTCTCAACTATCTCACCCTCTGTTTGAGTCATTCCCACCCCTGTATCTATTATCACAGTCTCGACATGGTCCACTTCCTCCCCGATATTTTCAGTATCATTCACTCTATCCCTTACCTTTTCTTTTTGAGTCACCCTCTCCCCTGTTTCCACATTTCCAGTTTCAACAATAGGGTCGGTGGTGATGTTTTCATGATTTACACTGAAAAAATAGTCCATTGGTCTATTTTTGAAAAGATTTAGGTGTTTACCTTGGTAGACACAATGGGCCTGCCAGCATCATCTTCCGAACAGGAAGTGATTTGGCCATCCTCCAACGTAATGATAGGCTTATTTTTGGGAGTGGGTGTTTTAGAGAGTACCTCTTTAGGAGCAGAAAAAAGTACCAAATCCATGGTGCTTGAAGGTGGTTCTGTGGTGGTGGTTGCGACTCCAGTAGGCTCATCGGTGGTGGTTTTTGCGACTTCAGCAGGTTTATCAATGGTGTTTGCGACTTCAGCAGGTTTAACGATTGTGGGTGTGGCTTCGGATGTTTTTATCGATGGTGGGTGTGTCCTTAGAGGGTTTACCCACGACTGCATGCTTTTTCTTGAGCAACATTTCTGCACGAGCCATTGGTGTGGGGGATTCATCCTCGAGCACAACGGTTTCCGGTGGTTGATTGCTGGTGGCCGGAGGCCGAACCACAGCTTGGTTGTGTCCGCTTCTTCTAACAGGGCGATTCTCGTCGCCATTAGAGTTTCTCGGTCCAACCCTTTTGACCCTCGCCATTGAAATCGAACGAGAAGAGGAATTTCAGGGGGGGTTTGGTTGTTCTTGGCGATGGTGTTTGATATGCAGAAGCATAGAGAAGAGAGTAAAGAGTGAGATACAGTTTAGAGAGAGAGGGAACATATGGAAGTTGAAAGGATGTTTAAGAGAGAGATTGTCCTTATCTGATATTAGGAGTTGTTATCTACAATTTTACAGCTGTAAATGTGGGTAAAGGGGTTTTGTTCAATGGGTAAAATTTAAGGTAGTACAAATGGAAGCATCAATATGTACTGTGGAGTTCTAGCTAGAAAAACTAGCTATGATGCCTTCTTTTTTGAAAAATATACTGATATTCCCATTATACCCCTGCTAATTCCCATATACCAATTGCTATTCCAGACCTTACCCAAAATTTACACCTGATCTTTTCTTGGAAAATTAAGGTTTCTGGTGGCTTTCTTTCTTTTGCTTTATCTGCACACTAACGAACACATCAAATGCAACTAATACAGAATCATAACCTAAAGCATTAAAATAGTATTTACAAAGGTTTTGGAACTTTGTGATAGTCCCCATCTCTTGTTTGAAGCTTTTTAGCACAAAGAGATCACCTCCACAGGATAATGCTGTGGAGATGCTGCAGCGTCATGGTATAACTTTACTCTCTGACCATTCACCTTGAACACGGTATTGTCCTCCTGGTTAACTAAGTCTACGGCCCCATATGGGTACACTTTGTGGATTACAAATGGGCCTGACCATCTAGACTTGAGTTTACCAGGAAACAATTTCAGCCTGGAATTAAACAAGAGGCATTTTTGACATGCTTTCAACTCTCGGTGTCTAATCCTATTATCATGCCATTTTTTTTGTTTTCTCCTTATAAAGCTTGGCATTCTTATAGGATATGTTCCTATGTTCCTCTAGTTCACAGAGTTGTAACTTTCTCTTGTTACCAACATCATCTAAGTTCATGTTTAATTCCTTTATGGCCTAGTATGGTTTGTGTTCTAACTCTAAAGGGAGGTGACAAGCCTTTCCAAAGACTAACTTGTATGGGGACTTACCTAAAGGTGTCTTGAAAGCAGTCCTATATGCCCATAAAGCATCATCTAACTTGAAATCCCAGTCTTTTCTTGGCTTGACAACCTTTTTCAAAATCTCTTTAATTTCCCAATTTGAGAGTTCAGCTAAACCATTTGTTTGAGGGTGGTAAGCAGTGGCAACTCTGTGTTTCACATTATACTTTTCAAGAACTTTACTCAACAAATTATTTATAAAATGGGTACCCTCATCACTAATTAGTGCACGGGGGTACCAAACCTTGTAAAAACTTAACAACAGTTTTTGCATCATTTGAAACACATGCCATTGCCTCAACCCATTTTGACACATAATCAACAGCAACAAGAATGTATTGGCAGTTGTTTGATGGTGGGAATAGACCCGTAAAATCAATTCCCCTACACATCAAACAATTCAACTTCCAAGATCCCATTCAAAGGCATTTCATTTCTTTGAGAAATGGAACCACTTCTCTGGCATTCATTACATCTTTGTGCAAAGTTATGGGCATCTTTGAAGAGAGTAGGCCAATAAAAACCATATTGAAGAACTTTAGCTGCTGTTCTTTGGCCTCCAAAATGCCCTCCATAAGCTGATTAGTGGCAATGCTGCAGAATTGCTACCACTTCTGTTTCTGGGATACACCTTCTTAGTATTTGATCTGCACCAAGTTTAAACTGAAAAGGATCATCCCATATGTAAAACTTACAATCATGGAGAAATTTCTTCAGGACATGGCGAGTATAATCAGAAGGTTTGATGCCACAAGCTAAATAATTAGCTATGTCAGCAAACCATGGCAGTTGAGATTGCACCACAATAATCTTTTCATCAGGGATGGTTTCTATGATGTCTCCTCCTTCCCTGCTTTCAACTAACTTCTCTAACCTAGACAGGTGGTCAGCCACTTGGTTTTCCACTCCTTTCCTATCAACAATTTCCAGGTCAAACTCTTGCAGTAACAAAACCCATCTTATTAGCCATGGTTTTGCATCTTTCTTTGAAATGAGATATTTAATGGTAGCATGGTCAGTGTGAACAATGACTTTAGCTCCCATTAAATATGATCTAAAATTTTCAAATGCAAAAACCACTGCTAATAATTCTTTCTCAGTTGTAGTGTAATTAATTTGAGCTTCATTCAGGGTTTTGCTTGCATAGTAAATTGAATGCAAAATGTTTCCTTTTCTTTGACCCAAAACTGCACCAACAGCCCAATCACTTGCATCACACATGATTTCAAAAGGTTTATCCCATTCAGGAGCAACAACCACTGGAGCAGTTACCAAAGCTTTCTTTAAAGTAAGGAATGCATTTCTGCAATCTTCATTAAAATCAAATTTTTGGTCTTGCTGTAATAATAGACATAAAGGTTTTGAAATCTTTGAAAAATCTTTTATGAAACGTCTATAAAAACCAGCATGACCAAGAAAACTTCTGATTCCTTTAACAGTGGTTGGTTCACGTAGTTTTTCAATAACTTCAAGTTTAGCTTTATCTACCTCAACTCCTCTTTTTGAAATTAAATGACCAAGGACAATCCCTTTCGTAACCATGAAATGACATTTTTCCCAGTTAAGAACCAAGTCAGTTTCTTCACACATTTTAAGACTTTGTTTTAAATTCTCCAAACAATGATCAAAAGATGAACCATAAACAGAAAAATCATCCATAAATATTTCAATGGACTTTTCAAGCATGTCAGAAAATATGGACATCATGCATCTTTGGAAGGTAGCAGGTGCATTGCAAAGTCCAAAGGGCATTCTTCTAAAGGCAAAAGTGCCAAAAGGACAAGTGAAAGTAGTCTTCTCTTGGTCTTCCGGTGCTATGGCTATCTGGTTGTAACCTGAGTATCCATCCAAGAAGCAGTAAAACCCTTTTCCAGCTAACCTGTCCAACATTTGATCAACAAAAGGTAAAGGAAAATGATCTTTTTGAGTAGCATTGTTTAGTCTACGGTAGTCCATGCAAATTCTCCATCCGGAGACTATTCTAGTTGGGATGAGTTCATTCTTGTCATTGGAAATGACAGTGATCCCTCCCTTCTTATGCACACATTGGACTGGACTAACCCAAGAACTACTGGCTATTGGGAAAATAATTCCTGCATCTAACCATTTTAAATTTTCCTTCTTTACTAGCTCTCTCATGACAGGATTCAGCCTTCTTTGAGGTTCTATGGACTTGAAGTTCTTCTCTTCTAAGATGATCTTATGTTGACAAATAGAAGGGCTAATCCCCCTAAGGTCAACAATGGTCCATCCTATGGCTTTGGTGTGCAACTTCAACATATCTACTAACTTCTTTTCCTGATGCAATTCTAGGGTAGATGATATGATGACATGCAATTTGTCTTCTTCTCCTAGAAAGGCATACTTCAGATGGGTTGGGAGTTTCTTCAACTCCAGGTTAGGTGGTGAGACTATGGAGGACACGGTTGATTTTTACTCACTATTTTCCAGCAGCTCAAATGCTGCAGCAACCAAAGGGACAATTTCCTTCTCTATGGGAATTTCATCATCATCATCATCATCATATTCCTCAATTTCTTCCTCGTCCTCTTCTTCTATCCTACAGGTCTGTTTGACTTCTTCCTCATGACACAATGACTCAATGGTACCTAGGCTTGAACAGTCCTCCGTATCATTAGGGTACTTTAAAGAATTGAAAACATTAAATGTGACTTTTTGGTCCTAAAGTCTCATGGTCAACTCTCCTTTCTGGACATCTATCAAAGTTCCACCCATGGCTAAGAAAGGTCTTCCTAACAGAATAGGAATATCTTTGTAGACCTCAAAGTCTAAAATGATAAAGTCAGCTGGAAAGATGAATTTGTCAACCTAGACTAACATATCTTCAATCTTACCCTTTGGATAGGCAATGGTCTTATCTGCTAAGATGAGTGTGACTGTGGTAGGTTTGGCTTCTCTTATGCCTAAGCTTTTGAAAATTTACAAAGGCATGAGATTGACACTGGCACCTAAATTACATAAAGCTTGTCCAACTTCTTTCCCACCTATGGAACAAGGAATAGTAAAACTCGTTGGATCTATTTGCTTAGGGGGTAATTTGTTGGAAAACAGAGCACTGCAATCTTCAGTGAGGGCCACAGTCTCATACTCAGTCAGCTTCTCTTTCTTACTCAAAATATCTTTAAGGAACTTAGCATAATTGGGCATCTGCTCTATGTTGATGTGCAATTGTTTGAAAACATCTAAAAACTTTTTAAATTGCAATTACTCCTTCTCATTCCTTATCCTTTGTGGATAAGTGATGTAAGGGGGAACTGGTTTGATAACAGCTTTGTTTGAAGGTTTTGAGCCAGATGGTTCCAATATGCTTTTGGTGTTGGTCAGATTGGTTGGACTTGAACTAGTGATCTTAGGGTTTTGGTCATTTTTTGACTTGGTGGTTTTGGAATAATCTCAATCTCTGGAGTAGGGTTGGCTTTGGATAATTTTTCAAAATCTGTTTTAGTTAAAGGGCCAAATTCCTTTTCCACAGTTTTAGGTAATTCCTTCCCACTCCTAAGAGGCACATCTTTTACGTGTTCTTTTCTTGGGGCCCTTGGGACTTCAGTGTTACTAGGTAAAGTACTTGTAGCCCTATTGATCTGGTTGAGTGTCAATTGACTGATTTAAGTTTCTAAATTCCTCAAAAGTGTGTTGTGTTGGTTAAAAAGAGACTGATTTTGTTGTTGTTGAACTTGTGATCGTGTCATGTAATTCTTGATCAGTGTTTCCAAAGAGGCCTTGGATCATCTTGTGAAGGTGCATAATTTTGGTTTTGAAAAGGTGGTTGAGTGTTTTGAAAACCATGGTTTTGGTTATTCTGATGATGATTGCTTTGAAAATTTCCCTTGAAATTGTTTTGGTAACTGCTTGCTTGATTTTGAAAATTTGCATTCCCTTGTGGTTTTTGTGCAGGTGGATTCAAACATGGACTAGTCCAAGAGAAGTTTGGATGTTGCTTCCAACTGGCATTGTATGTGTTGGAGTGAGGACTAGGTCTGTTTTGAACATAATTTACAGATTCAGAATTATGAGGACAGTGTTCATAGGAATGTTCCTCACCACAACATACACATTGCATAGAAACAACAGGTGCGGGATATATGGTGACAGCTGGCTGTGCTCCCTGACCTGAAGTGATGTTTTTAAGCATATTAGTCATGGAAGCAAGCTGAGTTGTCAATGCAGTGTATGCATCTATTTCATGCAACTCGGTAGTCTTCTTTTGAGATGAAGTTTGAGCTCTTGGGTCAGCCCATTGTCCATTGTTTGTTGAAATCTTTTCAAAAATTTCGTACCCGGTATTGTAGGTATTAAAGGTAAAGGCCCCTCCTGAAGTCGCATCGAGCATTTGTTTTGCAATGGAATCAAGTCCATTGTAAAACGTCTCGAGTTGAATACAGTAGGGAATGCCATGGTGAGGGCATTTCCTTAACAATTCTTTAAACCCTTCCCATGCATCGGGAATTGCTTCATCGTCCATTTGTTTAAACATGCAAATTTCGTTTCTGGACTTAGCATTACGGGTAGGTGGAAAATATTTTCGCAAAAAAATTTCAGCCATATCACTCCAAGATGATACCGAACCTGGGTTTAATGAATTGAACCATACTCTTACCTTATCCCTTAGAGAAAATGGAAATAGCGTAAGCCTTAAGGCTTCCGGTGAAACTCCAGGGATTAGAAAAACATCGGTGATCTCTATAAAAGATTTTAAATGGGAATGGGGATCCTTCGATGGTAATCCGGCAAATTTACCATTGGCTTGCAACATATGAAACATGATGAGTTTTGGTTCAAAAGGTAATGTATCTAATTGTGGCCTAACAATCCCTGAATTAAATTTCTCAAAATTAGGGATTGCATAGTCCATAATTCTTCCATCTTTCGAGTTTGCAAGGTCAATGATGTTAAGTGGTTCAATATTACCAATAGATCGATTATTATCTCCATCCTCATTATTATGATTGTGAAGTGGTGGATTTTGTTGAAATGGATGAAACGGTGGATTACCGAAAAGTGGAGGATTACCAAAAAGTGGTGGATTTTGCTGATTAAAGATTGGCGGCGGCCGAACTGGATTTTCTAAAGGTGGTCTCACGGGATTTCCAACGGCGGCCGAACGGGATTTTCCAAAAGTGGTGGTCTTGGTGGTCTATTTTCAAAACCGGGTGGGGGACCGTCCTCCATATTGAGAGAGTTTGATGTTCTTTGAATTCTTATTCTTTGATGAAAAGTTCTCTCAATATCTGGATCAAATTCGAAAAGTTCCCCACGTGATATTCTTGGCATACACCACTTCTTAGAAAATCTTCAAAATTCCCAATGGTGCTAGAAAAATCAAATCTTTGAAAATACTTTTATGGTCTTTTAGCTTACCAATCCTCGGCAACGGCGCCAAAAACTTGATGAGTCAGTGCTTTGAATACACCTACAGACGTGTGCTAATAGAACCAATAAGCATGTATACTTATATAGAACTATGTCGTCTCTCAAGTAATAAAGTGGTAAAATACCGAACATCGTCCCACAGGGATTGGAGTTAAAATTGCCATTAAAGTCTGATGAAAGAAATGATTTCAGAAGATGATTTGGAAGAAAATATCTTTGATTGGTTGATTGATGATTATCACAGATTCTAATTAACATTAATTAAAGAGAAAAAAGAGTGTAAGACTCGTGATGATACGTTAAACCAAATTCCAGCAGACTAATGCTACAACGATGCTGCAGCATAACAGTGACAAAAACTAGTTTTATTATCTACTTTGAGACACGTTCCTCTCGGACTCTCACCATCCCATGATTCCAGTAGCAGTCAACAATCTCTTCTCTTAGCAGAACCAAAGGTAAAGGAATGATGGAATGGAGTTCTCAAAGTATATGGCGAAACAAATTCTCTTTGTTAAAAGTTACTCTCTCGATATAACCCCCGTACCTCCCAAGTTGGTGTAATCCTAAGTAGCTTATCTCTAAGTCTACTCCATTTTAACCCTTTGAAAAAGTGACAACTTATCAAGAATGAATCATTTTAGAAAACAAAAGTAACAACTCTCGTTGCAAGTAACTCTCTCGATATTACCCCTTATGCCATCCAAATTGACGTGTTATTCAATGGCCTATCTCTAGGTCCATGACACTTTAACACTATCAAATTGATCAATTTGTCAAAGGATTGTATTATCTTGATAGAAATCGGGTTGGAATAATAAAACATCATTTTTGCCACAAAAACGCCTACTTTCGTTTGGTTAACATATCACCCTTTGCCTCACACCCAAGCTTTTTATGCTTAGCTACTCATGACAATAAATAAAAGAAAGCAAATGTAAAAGACTTGGAAAGTAAACATGATGCTTGGAAAGTAAATGACTTGGAAATGTAAATGACTATAACTACAATGACAAGAAAATAAATTGCAAGTAAGTAAATGACAATAATGTAAAGCGGAAAGTAAGTGCAATAATATAAAGTACTGAAATAAAGTGCTAGAAATTAAAGACGTGAAATAAAGGAAAATATTAAAGATGAAAAACGGATTTAAAGAAAGCGATTTAAAACAGTCAGCTTAATGCTACGGAGGTGCTGCAAACATTCATCTGGGTAGAAGGAGATTTGAAGAAGGAATGAAGAACAATAAGAACAAGAATAATTCTGAAGAAGATTGGAATTAAAGGGGAGAATTGGTACTGATTAAGGATCAACCTAAGTGGTGTAATATTAAATGAGCTTAAGCCCTCTATTTATAGTACAAATAGAGGGACCAAAAGTGTAACAAGTAACTAATCCCATTAAGTTACAATAACTAAGTTATGCAAAAGTAACTAGAGAGTACACAAAAGACTTAAGTTACAACTAGAGTGTTCAATCAGCTGATACAAATGGAAAGACCATTGGACAAAAGAAAAGTCATTTCCACTCCATATTATTCATCCGCCAATTCTCCCCTTGCAAAAGTGCCAGATCCATGCTCCAGCCATGCTGCAGCATTGTCTGTGATAAAAAAGGGTTTGCAAATTGAACCAAACATTAGTCGTTCATCCTAAATAGCACAAGTAAACCATAAACCTTAACTTCAACCTAATAAAAGAGAAAAGAAGTGAAAAGATGACTCAAGTTGGGATTTTAAAGTACAAAACTCTAAAAAAAAAACTAAAAAGGAAGTGCGTAAATACTAAAAATTGAGCACTTATCAGCAGTCCATCTAGCAATTACAGGTCCAGGATGCTCCTGGGACAGCCGACGACTACCTCCTGGAAGAAGTCATCCTGGACCAGAGCAAGCCTGACCAAGTCGTCTTTGTAGGTTCGTCTCTCGATCCCGGCCTTAAGGAAAAGCTAATATCTTTTTTGCAGGAACATGCCGACTGCTTTGCCTGATCGCAATAAGACATGGTCAGCATAGACCCCAGCGTTATTTCCCACAAGCTCATTGTCGACCCGTCATTTAAACCTGTCAAACAAAAGTGACGAAAATTTGCTCCTGAAAGGAATAAGGTGATAAGTGACGAGGTCGACAACCTCCTCAAGACAGGAAAAATCCGAGAAGTAAAGTACCCCGACTGGCTTGCTAATGTCGTGGTCGTACAGAAGAAAAAAGGCAAATGGAGGGTTTGTATCGATTTTACAGATCTCAACAAAGCTTGTCCAAAAGATCATTTTCCATTGCCACATATCGATGCCATGGTCGACGCGACAGCGAGACATGAACTATTGACGTTCATGGATGCTTATTCTGGATACAATCAAATCCTGATGCACGTCGAAGACCAGGAAAAGACTGCATTCATGACATATCGAGGTATTTATTGTTATAAGGTAATGCCCTTTGGTCTAAAAAATGCAGGTTCTACCTACCAGCGTCTGGTGAACAAGATGTTCAAAGACCACCTCGGCGACACGATGGAGGTATATATCGACGATATGCTTGTCAAGTTAAAGCAAGCCGTCGACCACATCGAGCATTTGAGGCAGTCGTTCGACATCCTTCGAAAGTGTAACATGAAGCTTAACCCGACGAAGTGTTCCTTTGGCGTCAGTGCGGGAAAATTCATGGGTTATATGGTCACTCGACGAGGAATCGAGGCCAACCCCGACCAGATCAAAGCCATCAACGAGATCAAATCTCCGAGAAATTTTAAAGAAGTCCAAAGGCTCACTGGTCGGGTGGCAGCTCTGAACAGGTTTATTTCTCGATCCTCAAATAGATGTCATCTATTTTATAATGTCCTCAGGAAAAATAAAGGCTTCAACTGGACCGACGATCATGAGAAAGCATTGCAAAAACTAAAGGAATATATGACGTCGCCGCCTTTGCTATCAAAGCCTCACGATCATGAGGACTTGCAGCTTTATTTGGCTGTCAGTCCTAATGCAGTAAGTGTCGTCCTGACGCGAGAAGATGAAAAGCAACAACTGCCGATCTACTATGTAAGTAAATCTCTCTTGGACGCTGAAACCAGGTATTCCTCTATGGAAAACTTGCTTTTGTCGCTAGTTACAGCCGCAAAGAAATTGCGACATTATTTTAAATCGCATCCTATTACTGTCATGACTAATTTTTCTCTTAAGTCTATCTTGAGGAAACCTGAGATGACAGGTCGACTTGCGAAATGGAGCATATATCTCAGTGGTTACGACATCGATTTCAAACCCAGGACCGTGATCAAGTTGCAAGCTCTGGCAGATTTCATTGCTGATTTCAGCCCTGAGCTGGAAAAAGAAGCAGAACTCGAGGTGTCTAGTGTGGCGACTCACGACGATGTGCCTTGGACTCTGCATGTCGACGGATCATCCAACACTAGATGTTCAGGACTAGGCGTTGTCTTAAAGTCGCCACAGGGGGGCAAGATGGTGTATTCCGTTCGATGCGACTTCAAAACCACCAACAACGAAGCCGAGTACGAGGCCCTGATCGTGGGAATGAATATGGGCCATGACTCGGGGGCAACCGCGCTACATGTCAGAAGCGATTCAACCCAAATCCTCAGTTTGGGACAGTTCCTCCTCAGCACATAAGGCCACCACCCGTGAATAATGGGTCTCAGCCATTACAAGGGTCGCAGCCTTTCCAGCAGGGGTCGCAACCATTTTAGCAGCCATTTCAGAATAGACCTCAAGGTGGATCTCAGCCTTTCCAGCAAGGATCGCAGCCGTTTCAGAATGGACCGCAGCAATTCCACTACGGGTCGCAGCCATATTTTGTCCCGTTCAACGGGGACACCAATGGTTCGTCGCACGGTAATGGCACTAGTCCAGGGACCAATCCCTCGACAGGGGCAAATCCTGACCTTAACGATCCCGTCACCCAGTGTTTGAAGATGTTAGAAGACCAAAATGAGCGCGTCCTGTCCTTGCTCGCCATGTTGCCTGGGGCAGCCGTGCCTGTCGATGTCGAGCCTCGCTCGGGGTATCAGGTGTCGCCCTTCATCGACGAGATCGCCACCGTCGAGGTCCCAAAGAAGTATAACATTCCTGCCTTCACTCCCAAGTATTCGGGTGTGACCGATCCAACCGAGCATGTCGTGCAGTATAAGCAGCTCATGTGGACAATCTCGATTCCACACATGTACCAGGAAGTATGCATGTGCAAGAGTTTCGGGGCGACTCTCACTGGTCCAGCTCTCCAGTGGTTGATCAATCTCAAACCCAAATCTATCGGGTCGTTCGCCGAATTGGTCAACCAATTCTCCCGGCAATTCGCCAGCAGTCGTAAGATGGAAAAGCAGACTAGTGATCTGTACTATGTCGTGCAGAAGACCAATGAGTCTATTCGAAGTTATTTCAATAGATTCAATGCCGAAATGATCAGTATCCGCAATTGTGACATCAAAACTGCGATCGAAGCCTATAAGCGTGGTCTGGACGATAGTTCGGGTCTATACACCGACCTGACCAAATATCCCCCAGAGAATTTCGAAGACGTCCGAGCTCGAACCTTAGCATATATGAGGGTCGAGGATGATGCCGCCTTTCGTCGCAAGCACATTGACGACAAGAAGTCGTTAGGCGTCAGAAAGCCAGAGTTCAAGACAAAGGTTGTTTCCAGAATAGAGCCCGCGCGCCAAATTTCAAATGTTCGTTTCAGGACGAAGGCAGAAGCTAAAACCGCGACTAAAATCCCCGTGTACCCCAAGATCTCCTCTTATGGGTTCAAAGGGTCAGCTAAAGACTTAGTCGAAGCTCTAAAGACCACCCAAGCAACCATCCGGTGGCCGAAGAAGTCTGACCTGGACGATGCTAAGAAGGATAAATAAAAGTGGTGCGACTTCCAAGTCGACCATGGTCATGCGACAGATGATTGTATCGCATTGAAGAAGGAATTAGCATATCATTTCCCGAAAGGAAATCTCAAGGATATCATCGACGATGTCGCTATTCCAGCTAATAGCCATCGACCGTCGACTCCCGAGCATACAAAAGTTGTCAATTAAAATCCCCTACGCCATTGGAAATCCTGAAGATCGAGAATAAGTCGAAACGTCGCTATAGTGCCCTGTCGTACGACGACATGATCAATCACAGACAGTATCTCATCGGATCGTCGTGTCGTCCTGTCATTTAAAACCTATCTTTCTTTCCAAAAAGAATAGGATAATAAATGACAGGGGGGCAATACCCCATGAAGGAGAAAGGTATGATTTCTAACTCTTTTCCATACAAATTTTTCTCACAAACAGCTACTGACTTAAGCCTCGAAGGGTTGTTGGTGAGCCAATGACCAACCCCCGACATCGTTTTATCGCAGAATCGCACGAAAGATTATCGCAGAATCGCACGACAGTAACCATTAAGTCTACTAGATGACTTTAAATTCGCAGAATCGCACGACATAAACAATCAGGATTTTCTTCCCTGACCATCCCTCCACAGGGGAATACGACACAAATTCCTCGTACGATCTCGTCGTACAATCGCAATGCCTAAATAACTTACATCTACGTTTCTTAGCTTTTATACCCTGAATGGATGCTTTAATCGCGTGTTCTTATATGTGTTTTACGTTATTCTCATCGTATTACCATAAAGGCCTTAGTCGCATGATTTCCTATGTATCTTACATTCCATAGATGTGATATTTGCTTACCAAGTGTATGAAAACACAAGTTCAAACAAAAAGTGCATTTATTGAAAGGATCGTCAGGTACACGCTCGACCATCAGCAGTCAAGCAGCAAAGCAAACAAAATAAAATTCCTAAATTAAAGGAGGAACATCCGTCGCATTCATGCCCGAAGTCCCGTCCTGAAGGCTTTCGCCTGTCACCTCTTCATCGGCGTCCTTCTCATCATCCAAGTCGAGATCTCTCTCGGTTCCAACTCTCTCATAAAAGAGACGCAGCTCATCTGACGCTGAGGCCAAAGGATCCTTGCCCTGCAGGTGACGTCGCATAACTGCCGCACGTGCAGTAAGTCGAGCATAAGAAAAGAAAGACTTATTTTCATCCTTCAACTCATCAGACTCCTTCTTCAAATTTATCACCTTAGCCTTGATTCCCTCAGCTTCCTTCCTCTTCGCGGTTACGGATTCCTTCATCCCCTCCAGCTCCTCTCTCTGGTCGCGCATCAAAGTCAGGGACTCCTTCAAACGCGAGTTTATCTCGTCTCTTGTATGACCGAGGGCATCCAATTCGTCCAGAGCATGGTCAAGGCGCACCGACATCGCTTCTTCATGCTCCAAAGCATCTTTCTCTTTAGCTAACGCTGCATCTTCATCTTTGGTAACAGAAGCCATTGAAACCTCTATATTCGTCGTTTCGGCCTGCAATGCCAGGGAAGCTTGGAACGCCTGAAGAATCATAATATGAGCGGCATTAGTAAACAACGACAACGACAACAACAACAACAAACGACAAGTCTTGAAAGAAAGACTTACCAAGAATAAGAGTCCAGCTGTATGGAACTCTTTCTTCTCGAAAGAAAACCCGTCAAAACGCTCCCTGAAAGACGGAAGCAAGTATTTTTCCAAATGGGGGAACAACTTCGTCTCGTCCAATACATTGTCGTCCAGAAAACCCGACGACAACGTATAGTTGACCGTCGTTTCCCCCACAGGTCCCTTCTGCGCGCCTTTGCCCCTGTCGGTCGATGAAGGGCCGGATAGGATAACGGGAGACATCGTCGCCAGTTGTTCAGTATCCACAAATTTTGCGCCGGTCGTGTCAAACGCAACCGACGCCTTCGCCTTCCTGGACAAGGCAGCCCTCGATGGGTTACCCGTCTTCAAAGACGGTTCCCTCAGAACGGACACCTTTGTCCTCTTTAAGAGGCCCGACCCGGCTATCAGGACCTCTTTTCTCTTTAGGACTCCCGACCCAGTTGTCGAAACATCCTTCTCCCTCGCCTCGCGAGCTACTTCGACTTGGGCCATCTTCCTAGCAACAGAAGATGTCGCCTACGCTTGAGATTCACCTGTACGGTAAAAGAAAGAAATTAGACGATTCAGAACAAAGAAAGACCCGGTCAAGCGAAAAGAAGACAAAAAGATACTTACCAATTATCTCTACCTCTGGTTCTTCATTCTTCTCTTCCAACTCAGTCTTCTCAGAGTCCTCCTCTTCCTCTTTCTCCTCTCGACCCATCCTCACTCTGTCGCTCAAGAAAACGGTGTCATCATCCTCGTCTATCAAATGACGCGTGACGTATGACCGGTCTTCAGTACTAAATTCCAAGAACTTTTTGATCTTAGCTCGAGAAGCATCATCCGGCTCTACCTTATCGAAATCAATATCTACGCATAAAAAAGATCTGTCGAAAAAAACAATCGAGCAACAGAATAACATGAAAACGTACAATCAAAGGCCCACCCGTCATATTCCAACCCTCCCTAATCCAGTCACTATCAGTATCCAGCGTCGACACCCGTACGAATACGTACCTCTTCTTCCATCCACGGTCGTTGACCGCAATATTTAAAACCAGGGTACGATCACCCTTGAACCTTGAAAACAAACTATAGCGACGGTACCGGTCGTTCTTGACCTTATACGCCGTCAGAAGGTCCCTCACATTCATCGGTGGATTCCAGTTGAAGGTGAATCGTTCGATGATCAAGATAACTCGTCAGAACTGGGGCATCAATTGCCCCGGCGAAAGATCAAATTCACACATGAACTCTTTGACTAAAGGCGAATATGGCCAGTGAAAGCCTATCTTGAACGGGTATTCGTATATAACAACGTACCCCTCGGGGCACATTTCCGGTCGAACCTTGCCAACCTTGCTTACGGTAATCCCCATGGGAATCCTCGCTAGACTTCTAAAATCGTCGAGATCTTCTTCGTTTTTAATGGTGCTTCTAGGCTCTGTCGACATTGCCAGCCCCGTTAAATTGATTTGCACTTCTGAAGGGCCCCAGATATCCCAGTTTTTTCTAGGCTTTCTAGCGATAGACTTGCGACGCATACGCAAACTGGAGGGTCGTATCTTATATGATCTCAGAAAAACTTAAATTAGGTCAAAGATTCTTGCAAGTTCTAATCGAACGGAAATCGCCAAGAAAAGATCCATCGTAATCTTTATTTATGCAGTCGATCATGTCAGGTCGAGCCCTTTGATGATCACCGCATGCTCTCGTCCCTTCGTATGACCACAGGGATCGTCGACACCTATCATCGACAGCTGGTAAGCACAATCGTGTGTCACCATGACGTCACGACCTCGTTCCCTTTTCAACTTCTCGTTCAGTTAGAAACGGACCAGTCTAGTTCCAAGGCGATTGAGGTAACTCCTATGCGTATGATTGACAAAATTTAAAACTTAATTTGACATTCAATTTTCAAATTTTGGGGGCAAATTGTTTGGGCAAAAAATCACGCCGTACGACCACGACCAGAGCAGGTAAGACGCACGCTATAATCCAAATCTTGTATTAAGATAAGGTCTCGACAAGAACCCAGAAAACATCCGTCGTCTCCCGTAAAAGGTAAGTCGTACGTCTCCCATGACGCTCGACCATAACATCGCCCGTCCCGTACGACCATCGCGTAAGATCATTGCACCTTCGACCAAAGCTAACGTTAACCTTGACTGTTACGTTTGTTAAGTATTTAATGCAGGAGTCAAAGCCATTAACAGCAAGCAGCCGTAACGGACGAAGAGCATTATAGATAATCACTCCGGCGACCGTTTCCAGCCGTTGATCAAATCATTAATGGAGCAAATTAATGGCACAAAGACTATAAAAGTCAAGCTAAAGCCTTATTTTAAAAGCCATCAGAAAAATCCGACACACATCAGCGATCATCAGTGAATATTACCGAACAGCATAGAAAAGCATCCAAGTTCACAAAGAAGAATAATCAAATTCTGGAAATCAAGTATTAAAGTCCAGAACCCTACAGCGAACTCAAGAACACTCAAGGAAAAGCTCAAGTCATCGCTCTCGACGCACGGCAGCAGCTTTCGACCAACAGCTATTTACACTTTGTATTCACACACAACAAACACTTGTACTTTACATTTCGAAGTATTTCCTTCATTTGTATTGTAATCATCGTACGACCGACGCCAGTACCAAGGACGTCGCCCATGATTGGCGACCATAGTGCAGCGACGACACCCACTGTCGTCCGCATGTTTTTTCCTCGATTGAGGTTTTTCCTGCGTCATCAAATCCCTTGTCTCGTTTATTTTTTCCCTCGTCGCACGTCTCGTCGAAAGATCCTTTCTTTAGTTGATTAAGTCCACATCGACCTTAAGTTGTCCCTTTGGTGCGATTTTTGGCATTAACAGGATCCCAGTTCATAAGCAACAGAACTCGACAGTACTGTGAAGACCACAATATCAAGTTGACGACCTCGACACCCAGGTATCCCCAGGCAAATGGACTTGTTGAGTTGAGCAATAAGACCATTATTGCTTCGATCAAGAAAAGGTTAAAAGCTGCAAAGGGAAAGTGGGTTGAAGAACTCCCTTCAGTCCTGTGGGCGAATCGCACGACACCTCGCACGTCCATAGGACAAACCCCTTTCTCTTTAGTCTATGGTTGTGAACTTGTTCTGCCGGTCGAGGTCCAGCTCCCAACCTCGAGACATACTTTCGTCGACCATAACCTGGTTGATTTAAGTTATGACCTCGACGCCCTTGAAGAACTTAGAGAATCAGCATTGATCAGAATGGCGTCGCAAAAACAAGCGGTCGAATGACATTTCAATAAGAGCGTCAAAGCTAAAGTCTTTCAAGAAGGCGACTACGTCCTACGACGAGTGTTCCAAAGCACTCAAGAGCTCAACGTAGGTAAACTTTCCACCAAGTGGGAAGGTCCTTATCGTATCTCGAAAGTCATGGGTAAAGGCGCCTATCGGCTCCAAACCCTCGACAATCGAGATATCCCACGTAGCTGGAATGCAACACATTTGAAAATATATTTTTTCTAAACCCTTTTTTCTCATACGATTTTTATTCATCACGACGATTACTGACTTAAGCATCGAAGGGTCGTTGGTTAGCCAACGACCAACCTCTGACCTTATTTTATCGCAGGATCGCACGACAGAGGTTACTAAGTCTATTATACGACTTCCATAAACTTTCGATCGCATGACATAAGCAGTCAGGTCTATTAGACGACTTGATTATACGATTACAGGAACGCACGACTCAAGTTCGTCACACGATTTAATCATAAGGCCTAACAACTTCACAATCCAAGTTCCTTAACTTAGAAATTTTTTCATATTTTGGATAAGTGCTTAAGTCGCACGTACCTATATTTTATTTGTACGACTCAAAGATCTCAAGATCTCACAGTCTATATTTTTTAACCCTGAAAAATCGATGTATTTCGATGAATGCCTTTGTCGCAATTATACGCGACTTATGTTTATTTTCGTACGATCAGTATTGTACTCGATGTTTGCTTGTAGTGAAAAAATTGATTGATAATAAGAAAATCTTAAGTTCAAAAGAAATTTCATTCATATTCAAAAGACGATTACAATAAAAGACTCGACCCCCAACGGTCGATCGGTAAAAACAAAAACTGTCTAAGGTTGGGGAGGACCGTCGCCCGCAGCTGCACCAGTATCGATCTCCTCCTCCTCGACCTCCTTCTCGTCGTCCGAGTCCAGGTCCCTCTCAATCCCGACATTCGACAGGAAGAACGCCAACTCATTCGACGCAGAGGCAAGGGGATTCTTCCCCGACAGATGCTGCCTCATGATCGCCGCTCGAGCAGTCAATCGAGCCAAGGCGAAGACGGATTTCAACTCATCCTTCAGATTCGTCACTTCCCCCTACAGCACCGACACCTTGGACTTAGAGTCCTTGGCTTCTTCTTCGCTTGCAGCCAAAGACTCCTTGGTCTTGTCCAGCTCGGTCCTTTGGTCGGCGATCAGAGACACAGACTGCTTTAGACGACTGTTCGCATCGTCCCTTGCACGCTCGACGGCCTCTAACTCATTCTGGACGTCGTCGAGCCGAATAGACATGGCCTCAACACGCGCCAGAGCGGCCTTCTCCCTATCCAGCGCCGCATTCTCTCTCTCAAGAGCAGAGGACACCAAACCCCTTATCTTCTCCATTTCGGAGTGCAAGGCAAGGGAGGACTGGAATGCCTGGAAAACACAAAGAGACATAAGTTAGGAAACACCTGACAAAGTTATAAACATCGAAAAAATACAAGTCTTGAAAGAAAGACTTACCATAAACGCGAGTCCCGCGACATGGGATTTCGTCTCCTCGACCGAGACTCCCTGGAAGTGCTCCCTGAAAGAGGGGAGCTGATATTTCCCCAGATGAGGAAAGAGTTTCGTCCCGTCCAGGACATTGTCAGCCATAAAGTCTGACGGCAACGTAAAGTTGACCGTCTTGACCTCAGCCTCTCCAGTCGCGTGGCCCTTTCCCTTGTCGGCCGACGAAGGGGTCGGCGTGGTAGAGGGACGCACCGATGTCTTCGCCGGAGGCGCAGAGCTAACAGGTATCGCGTCGATCGCATCGAAAGACGTCCTCGTCTTCTCTGGGGATGCGATCGACACCTTCGTCTTCTCGGGCGTGACGACTCTCGACGAGTCGCCAGCCTTCGAAGACGGTTCCCTCGGGACCGTCATTTTCGTCCTCTTTAGAACACCCAACCCAGTGGTCGAGGTCCCCTTCCTCTTCTCCCTGCCTCGGCGGGCCAGCTCAGCTTGAGTTGCCCTCTTGGCAGCCGCAGACGATATCTTTGCCTGAAATTCTCCTGAAGAAATAAAGGAAAAGGAAGAACGTCAAACGACTGAAATAATGAAAAGACCAAGTCAAGCAGAAATAAGGTACACTTACCGATCATTTCTCCCTCCTCTTCTCTCGACTCCCCTTTTCTCTTCTTCAGTCTCTTCCTCTTCCTCTTCCTCTTCCTCTCGTCTCTCCTCTCGGTTCTCACCCAAGTAGACCACGTCGTCGTCCTCGTCTATCAAGTGTCGCGTGACGAACGACCAATCGTCGGCGCTGAACTCTAGAAATCTGTCGATCTTGATTTTAGAGTCTTCGTTGGACTTCACGTCTTCGAACTTAATGTTTGTCAAACAAATGTAAAAGGAAAGAAGTAAGCAAAAACACAAGTCAAATGTAACGTAGGAAGCTCGACAAAAGCTAAAGACTCACCCGCCATATTCTAGCAGTACCTAATCCAGTCGTTGTCAGGGTCCAGCGTCGCCACACGCACGAATGCATACCTGGTCTTCCATTTGCGGTCGTTGACCATAGTGTTCAGAACCAAGGTACGATCGCCCTTGTGTTTTGAGAACAAGCCGTAGCGACGGTACCCGTCCATCTTGACCTAATAAGCCGTCAAGAGGTCGTTCACATTCATGGGTTTGGCCAAGTCCCTTGTAAGTTGCTCAAAGACCTGGATAACATGCCAGAATTGGGGCATTAACTGCCCCGGCGAGAGGTCAAACTCGCACATAAATGCCTTGGCCAGAGGAGAATAGGGCCACTCGAAACCTATCTTAAAAGGGTATTCATATATCACGAAGTGCCCGTCGGGACACATCTCCGGACGGACCTGACCGGCTCTGGTCAGTGCAATCCCCGCAGGGATTTTTGCTAATTTTCTAAGAGAATCGAGATCATCTTGATCTTGAATAGTACTCTGGGGCTCGGTCGACATGGCTAGACCTGTTAACCAGATTTTAATATCGGACAGGGCAAAAAGATCCCAGTGTCTCCTAGGTTTTCTAGCAATAGACTTACGACGCATACAAGGAATGAGAAGTCGTACCTTATATAGGCGCTCTAATCCTCAAGAACTCTAAAAATCGACTTAAGATTTTTGCAGGTTATGGAAAGGATTCGATGAAAGATGGCAAGAAATCGGGGAGAAGAATATCGCTCTAAAAGTTTCTGAAATCGTAAAATCGAAAAGATCCACCGAAGGCCTCTATTTATGTAATCGATCATGTCAGATCGAGTCGCCCGATGATCGACACGTGGCTTCTCCTTTTCAAAAGCTCTACAGATCGTCGACACCTGGCAATTACAGCTGTTAGGCATGATCACACGTCAGCATGACGTCACGATCTTATCACCTCCTCAACTTCCATAGTTCGAATCGAACCGATTTAGTTTCCAAACCAACGACTTTTGACACGTGTCACACCCCTGGACAAATTTGGAAATTGTCTTTTTATTTTAAATTTTGGGGGCAAACTGTTTGGATAAAAATTCACCAGTCTCGACCACGACCAAAAAAGGGAAAACATATTTCTTATACTTTCTTATGACAAGATAAAATCATAAACACTTTATCATCTGACCCAAGTTTAAATCGAAAATTTACTCACGACACTCGACCGTCGTAACATATCTCACGACCTCGACCGACTAACGTAAGACAACTGTTATGATTTATGTGTTTAATGCAGGATCAACACCATCAATGACCAACGAATATAACCGATAAGGGTAATTACGAGCATTAACTTCAGCAATCGTTACGACCGTCACTCAAGCCTTTATGGAGTCATTTAAAGCCACGAAAGCTATGTAAACAAGGGCTCCATCACCATTTGCGCACACCTGAATTCAAGAACATCTACTGCGTAACAAGAGCATTCGAAGCAAATTTCTCTCTCGAACAGACGATGCATGACACATAGTTCTTATACACGACGTACTAGTTTTTACACACGATACACTTGTCTATTTCCTAAATCAGTTTATCTATATTATTTACAATGTAATCGTTATACTTTCGACACCTGAAACATAAGGACATCACCCCTGTTTGGCGACCATAGTGCAGCGACGACACCCACTGTCGTCTGCGGGTTTTTTCCTCGTTGAGGTTTTTCCCGCGTCACCAAATTCCTTGCGTCTTATTTACGTTTTTAGTCTTTATCGCATTGCTTTGTCGAACGATTTCTATCTTTAGTTGTTAAACTCCACAATCAACCTTAAGTTATCTTTCCGGACGATGTTTGGGCAAAATTTCACCAATCACGACCACGACCAAGGTAAGGAAAATGCTTCTTCTCTTTTCCGTAACGAAGGTAAAATCATAGTACTTTATCTCCTAATTAAAGATAAAATCGAAAGTCTTTTGCCTCACGACACTCGACCTCGACGTCGTACGTTTCACACGACCGTCGCATAGAACCATGCGACCTCGACCAACTAACGCATGACATAAACTGTTACGTTTGTTCAGTGTTTAATGCTGGAGTCAACATCATTAATGGACAACGGCTATAACGGATGAAGATCATTAACGGCACTAAAGACGACGACCGTTACAACAATCATCAAAGATCTTAATGATTCAATTAAAGTGCCCGAAGACTATAAATTCCAAGCTCAATCCCCAGTTCAAAGGACAGCGAACAACACAGAGACACAGAACAGTATCATCGAACAACATACATAGGACAGTATCATCGAACAACAATCTCAATCACTCAAACTCTGAAGAACACTCATTCGAAGCAAAAGAATCCTTCATGGAAGATCGCACTCGACGCACGACTTACACACTCGACACATTGTTTTCATACACGACATACACTTGTTTTACATTCAAAACACTTGTACTTTACATTTCGAAGTTTTCCTTCACTTGTATTGTAATCTCTGTTCGATCGACACCCGAAACCAAAGGACATCGCCCCTGATTGGCGACCATAGTGCAGCGACGACTTTCACTGTCGTCCGCAGGTTTTTTCCTCGTTGAGGTTTTTCCTTCGTCATCAAATTCCCTGTCTCGATTATATTTTCATCTTTATCGCACGCTTTTGTCGAACGATTCTTTTCTTTAGTTGTTAAAGTCCACATCGACCTTAAGTTGTCCCTTTGGTGTGATTTTTGGCATTAACAGTTTGGCGCCCACCGTGGGGCATCATCTAGAGAAAATCTTCGACGAACGTGCGTCTTACTAACGGTTTCTTGGAGTTTCCTTTGTTTTCTATTTCAGGAATATGGCAGCCCCAGGAAATCAAGAGCATGTTATTGCCCAGATGTATCAAGAACTAGAAGTTGCTCGAAATCAAATCAACGCCATGGCAGAGCAAAGTCGCAGAGCAGCTGAGGAGATCGCACGATTAAGGAATTCTTCTGGACCTCAGAATGGTCCTAGGCCATTCGTTCAGAATCCAGGCCAAGGATCGTTCGGACAGAACGGTCCTCGACCATTCGCGCATAATCTAGGTCCAGGATTAGGTCCGTTCGCTCAGAATCAGCATCCAGGTCCGTTCATGCAGAACCAGCAGCCGGGACCGTTTAATCCAAATCCCCAGTTTGGGACGGTTCCTCCTCAGCATATAAGGCCACCACCCATGTAGAATGGATCGCAGCCGTTTCAGAATGGGTCGCAGCCATTTCAGAATGGGTCGCAGCCGTTTCAGAATGGGTCGCAGCCGTATTTTTTTCCTTTCAACGGAGACGCCAATGGCTTGTTGCATGGCAATGGCACCAGTTCAGGAGTCAATCCGCAAGCAGGGGCAAATCTTGACCCCAATGACCCCGTCGCCCAGCGGTTGAAAATGCTAGAAGATCAGAATGAGCGTGTCCTATCTTTGCTCGCCAAGCTACTTGGGGCCGCCGTGCCCGTCGACGTCGAGCCTTGATCTGAATATCAGGCGTCGCCCTTCGTCGATGAGATCGCGACCATTGAGGTCCCAAAGAAATAAAATGTCACCGCCTTCACGCCCAAGTACTCGGGAGTGACCGATCCGACAGAGCACGTCGCGCAGTATAAGCAGCTCATGTGGACGATCTCAATCCCACACATGTATCAGGATGTCTGTATATGCAAGAGCTTCGGTGCAACTCTCACTGGTCCTGCTCTCCAATGGTTGACCAATCTCAAATCCAAGTCCATCGGGTCGTTCGCTAAATTGGTCAACCAATTCTCCCAGCAATTCGCCAGCAGTCGCAAGATGGAGAAGCAGACCAGTGACCTATATTACGTCGTGCAGAAGACCAATGAGTCTATTCGAAGTTATTTCAATAGATTCAATGCGGAGATGATCAGTGTTCGCAATTGTGACGTCAAGACCGCGATCGAAGCCTATAAGCGCGGTCTGGACGACAGTTCAGGTTTATACACTGACCTGACTAAGTATCCTCCAGAGAATTTCGAAGACGTCCGAGCTCGAACCCTAGCATATATGAGGGTAGAGGACGACGCTGCCTTTCGTCGCAAGCATACCGACGATAAAAGGTTGTTAGGTGTGAAAAAGCCCGAGTTCAAGACAAAAGCAATTTCCAAAATAGAGCCCGCGCGCCATATCTCGAACGTCCGATTCAAGACGAAAGCAGAGGCTAAGACCGCGACCAAGTTTTCTCAGTACCCCAAGATATCTTCTTATCGATTCAAAGGGTCAACTAAAGATTTGGTCGAAGCTCTGAAGACCTCCCAGGCGACTATTCGATGGCTAAAGAAGTCCGATCAGAACGACGCTAAGAAAGATAAATCTAAATGGTGCAACTTTCATGTCGACCATGGTCACACGACAGATGATTTCATAGCTCTAAAAAGGAGCTGGCGTATCACGTCCCGAAGGGCAATCTAAAAGACATCATCGACGACGTCGTTACCCCAGCTAACGACGTTCGACCGCCAACCCCCAAGCATGCAAAAGTCGTCAATTGTATCACTGGTGGTTCCGACGTATATGGTCTGACGTATTTCGCAGCCAAGCGTCACGCCAGTCAAGCACCTGACGATCGACCTATCCCGCGTTCATCAAGGCCTAAAGGAGATCTGGAGTTGGAAGCTATGAAGATCGTATTCGACCAAGACGACCTCGGTGACTCATACCAGAAACATCATGACGGGTTGATCATTCAACTCACGGTTGGTAATTGTTTAACTCGACGAGTCTTGGTCGATGGGGGCAGTTCAGCGAACATCATTTTCTTTGACACCATCAAGGACATGGGAGTCAACCGTTCGGAAATCACCCGACGTTCGACGACTTTGGTTGGTTTCAATGGAGAAGCAACAACTACCTATGGGGATATCATCCTGCCAGTCTACGTCGGAGGGATCAACAAGCAGGCCAAGTTCAGCGTCATCGACTGCTCTTGGTCCTATAACATCATCTTAGGTCGACCTTGGATTCATTAAATGAAAGTCGTTCCCTCGACGTATCATCAGACCCTGAAGTTCCCTACGCCGTGGGGAATCCAGGAAATCACGAGTGAGCCGAAAGTCGCTCGTGACTGCTATAAATCCACTCTGAAGCCGCGAAAGTAAATCGTCTAGCAGATGTGGCACGATCGTAAGGTCTTGATAGGTTCGTCCTTCTATCCATAAAAACAAACTTATGCCTTTTCTACAAGAGTAAAACGACCATCTAGCTCTGTCGCTCGAAAACACAGTCAACGCAGACATAGATGGTATTTCCCAAGATCTCTATGTCGATCCGTCATTTAAAACCTATCCTCTCCTAGAAAGAATAGGTTAATAAATGACGGGGGGCAAATACTCTGTTAATTAAAGAAGAGTCTAAGAAGCCAACGACCAACCTCTAACATTGTTTTTTCGCAGAATCGCACGCCAATAATCAATCGACTCTAAGTCGCACGATGTAAATGGTCAGATCTACAACCTGATCATCCCTCCACAAGGGCACACGATTCAAGTCCGTCGCACGACTTAGTCGTACGACCGCAAAGTCTAAACGACTTTACCTTCTAAATTTCTTATCTTAGAAGAATTTCACACCTTGAATGTCTGCTTTGATCGCACGTTCCTATGATTGTGTGTACGACTCAAAAGTATTATTTCTTACATTCTAAGTTGTCGTATTACAATAGATGCCTAAGTCGCATGATTCCTTGTACCTTATAAATTTGACAGTCGATGTGATATTTGTTTGCCAAATATATAAAACACAAGTTCAAGAGAAACCCAAGTTTCATTCACCGAATAAACTATCATTTACAAAAGGCTCGACCACCAACGGTAGAATAGTAAGGAGACAAAAAGAAACAAAGATGTTTTTCTAAGATTGGGGAGGAACATCGGTCGCATCCTTGCCCGACGCATCGTCCTGAAGACCCTCTTCCTCCTCGACCTCCTTCTCATCATCCGAGTCAAGATCCCTCTCGGACCCAACCTCCCTGAAGAAGAGGCCCAACTCATCCGACGCCGACGCCATGGGATCTTTCCCCAACAAGTGACGTCGCATGATCGTCGCACGCGCAGTAAGTCGGGCAAACGAAAACAGAGATTTATTCTCGTCCCTCACCTCCTCTAACTCCTTCTCTAAACTTACCTCCTTAAATTTGGAATCCTTGACTTCCTTTTTCTTCGCAACCAAGGATTCCCTCATCCCATCCAGCGTCTCTCTTTGGTCATGCATCAAAGATAGAGACTCCTTTAGACGCGAGTTCGCGTCATCCCTTGCGTGTCCAAGGGATTCCAGCTCATTCAAAAGATCGTCGAGTTTCACCAACGCCACCTCCTCGCGTTCTAAAGCGAACCTTTTCCTTTCTAACGCCGCATCTTCTCTCTCGATAGCAGAAGCCATTAAGGCTTCTACCTTCGTCGTTTTAGCATACAGCGCCAAAGATGACTGAAACGTCTGAAAACATATGAAAGTATGTTAGCAAAATATACGACGTCGACAATAGATAACAAAAGTCTTGAAAGGACTTACCGTGAACGCTAGTCCAGCAACGTGACACTCAGTATCCTCGAGAGAAACCTCATCGAAACACTCTCTGAAAGAAGAGAGCTGATACTTTCCTAAGTGAGGGAACAGTTTCGTCCCGTCCAGGACGTTATCATCCAAAAAATCCGATGGCAACGTAAAGTTCACCGTCGTTCCAGAGCCCGTTTGCGCGCCCTTGCCCTTGTCGGCCGAGGTGGGGCCTAACGCGGCAGTTGGAGACATCGCCGCCGGTTGCGCAGTATGAGACATCGTCGCCGGTTGTGCAGTATGAGACATCGTCGTCGGGTGTGCAGTATCATCAGATTTTGCGTCGATCGTGTCAAACACGGTCGATACCTTCGTCTTCTCGGGCGGAACAACCCTCGATGGGCCGCCCGTCTTCGAAGACGGCTCCCTCGTGACGGACATCCTCATCCTCTTTAGAATTCCCGACCCAGCTGTCGGAACCTCCTTTCTCTTTAAGACCCTCGACCCTGTTGTCGGAGTGTCCCTCTCCTTCACCTTGCTAGCCAGATCAATCTGAGCCATCTTATTGGCGACAGCAGGCGTCATCCCCGACCAAGATTCTCCTGTATGGCAAAAGAAAGATATTAGACGATTCAGAACAGAGAAAGACCAGGTCAAGCGAAAAGAAGACAAAAGGATACTTACCAGTTATCTCTACCTCTGGTTCTTCACCCTTCTCTTCCTCCTCAGTCTTCTCAGATTCCTCTTCTTCTTCTTTCTTTTCTCGACCCATCCTCATTCTATCGCTCAAGAAAACAATGTCGTCGTCCTCATCTACCAAATGACGCGTAACGTACGACCGATCCTCAGCGCTAAACTCTAGGAACTTCTTAACCTTGGCCTTAGAATCATCGTCAGGCTTGACCTTGTCAAAATTAATATCTGCACATAAAGAAGAGTGTTAGACGGAAAGCACCCGAATAACAAAATGACAGGAGACGCACGACAAAAGGCTTACCCGTCATATTCCAGCTCTCCCTAATCTAGTCACTATCAGTGTCTAACGTCGCTACCCGCACCAATACGTATCGAGTCTTCCACTTTGGACGTTAACTGCAGTTCTTAAAACCAAGGTACGCTCACCCTTGTGCTTCGAAAACAAACTGTAACGCCAGTAATGATCCTTCTTGACTTGGTACGCCGTCAGCAACCCCCTCACGTCCATAGGTGACTCCCAGTTCGAAGTAAGTCGCTCGATTACGTGAATGACACGCCAAAATTGGGGCATCAACTGCCCCGGTGAAAGGTCGAATTCACACATAAACGCTTTGGCGAGAGGTGAGTACGGCCAATGGAAACCTATCTTGAATGGATACACGTATATTACGACGCACCCCTCAGGACACATCTCCGGACGAATGTTACCAGCCTTGCTCACAGTAATCCCCATGGGAATCCGTGCTAGACTTTTGAAGTCATCAAGGTCGTCTTCGTTTTTAATGGTGCTTCTAGGCTCCGTCGACATTGCTAACCCTGTTATATTGATTTGTAAAGCTGAAAGACCCCAGATATCCCAATTTTTCCTATGCTTCCTAGCAATTGATTTACGACGCATACAAAAACTGAAGGGTCACACTTTATATGATTGTACTAAATCTCAAAAATCCTATCTAAATCGTAGATTCCTACAGGATTGGAAAAGATTGGATGAAAATCGACAAGAAAAACAAGAAGAGATTTGCGCCTAAAAACTCTCTAAAATCGTAAATAGGGAAAGATCCATCGTGACCTTTACTTAAGTAATCGATCATGTCAGGTCGAGTCCTTTGATGATCAACACGCGTCCTCGTCTTTTCGTATAGCCACGCGGATCGTTGACACCTGGCCATGACAGCTGCTAAGCACCATCGTGCGTCGGCATGACGTCACGACTTTATCCTCCCTTCGACTTCCCTCTCTAGTTTGAATTGAACCGACTCAGTTCTAAAACAACCAAGGTAACTTTCGACACGTGTCATAATCTTATGCGTCCGACTGACAAAATTTAAAATTCGAATTTGCCATCCTACTTTCAAATTTTGAGGGCAAACTGTTTGGGCAAAATTTCACCAATCACGACCACGACCAAGGTAAGGAAAACGCTTCTTCTCTTTTCCGTAACGAAGGTAAAATCATAGTACTTTATCTCCTAATTAAAGATAAAATCGAAAGTCTTTTGCCTCACGACACTCGACCTCGACGTCGTACGTTTCACACGACCGTCGCATAGAACCATGCGACCTCGATCAACTAACGCATGACATAAACTGTTACGTTTGTTCAGTGTTTAATGCAGGAGTCAACATCATTATTGGACAACGGCTATAACGGATGAAGATCATTAACGGCACTAAAGACGACGACCGTTACAACAATCATCAAAGATCTTAATGATTCAATTAAAGTGCCCGAAGACTATAAATTCCAAGCTCAATCCTCAGTTCAAAGGACAGCGAACAACACAGAGACACAGAACAGTATCATCGAACAACACACACAGGACAGTATCATCGAACAACAATCTCAAGCACTCAAACTCTGAAGAACACTCCTTCGAAGCAAAAGAATCCTTCACAGAAGATCGCTCTCGACGCACGACTTACACACTTGACACATTGTTTTCATACACGACATACACTTGTTTTACATTCAAAACACTTGTACTTTACATTTCGAAGTTTTCCTTCACTTGTATTGTAATCTCTGTACGATCGACACCCGAAACCAAAGGACATCGCCCCTGATTGGCGACCATAGTGCAGCGACGACTTCCACTGTCGTCCGTAGGTTTTTTCCTCGTTGAGGTTTTTCCTGTGTCATCAAATTCCCTGTCTCGATTATATTTTCATCTTTATCGCACACTTTTGTCGAACGATTCTTTTCTCTAGTTGTTAAAGTCCACATCGACCTTAAGTTGTCCCTTTGGTGCGATTTTTGACATTAACAGACGATTTTTGGCAACATCGGGAATTGATCGACAAAAAGAGTGTTGATCGATGAAGGAAGTTCTACCAATGTTAATTTCCTTCAAACTCACCAAAACAAGGGCATCGCTGATAATGAAATCATCGGGCATTCGTCAGTCCTTGTTGAATTTAACGGTGACGATGTCAACACAGTAGGGAAAATTGTCCTCACAGTCTTCACTAAAGGCATCTGTTGTGTAACACCTCGGAATTTTCATAGTTGATATATTATTTATTTTGGTTGAATGGTTATAATAATGGAATGATATTATTATTAATCTAATGTCAAAATGTGGTCAAAAGTAAGTTTGATCGAAGTTTGAGGTTATTGGTATGAATTGTAAATCCTCAGGGTGGATTTGGTCATTTCTAAAAGTTGAGTTATACTTAAAGCAAGGGTCGGCTAATTGAAAAATATCTCAATTGTTTTGTTGTTGGAGTCGGTTAGCAGAGAGAGAGAAGGAAGAGTTGAATTCAATCGGTAAGGGTTTTGGAATTGTTGGACAAATTCTTTTTCAGTTTGATAGATATATTCTATCTGTGATTAGGTTCCTGATTTGGGGTTATTGGCAAGAAGTGAAGTTAGATCTCTGTTTTGTGTATCGACTGTGAAACCCAGGTGAGTTCATCCTTCCCTTGTAAATCGATGTTTTCTTTCGAATTAAGCAATAAATTGGTATTGTTATGAGAATTGGAAGTGAAGGGATAGTTGTAAAATAAGCTGGGTGGAACAGAGATCGATCTGGGTAAGAATCTGGTGTGCAGGTCGAAGTTACTGGACGATTTTGATAGTGTCCGGTAATTCCTTCTCAGTGGTATCCGGTAGTGAAAATATCCGGTAAGTATCTGAGTTTTCGAATACTTAGTTACCGGATGGTATCCGGATTACTCTGGTTTCCGAATGGCATCTGGATTGTATGTATTTCCGGTAACATCCGGATAGGTTTAGTGTCCGGTAAGTTATGATGTCCGGATACTTCTGATGTCCGAATAATTCTGATATGCCGGATATTTATGAGTTTTCCGGATAGTTCCGGATAGCGGAACCCCCGTGCTAAGTCGCCGAAGAGGGACAATTGAGAATACGGGTATGATAGAATATTTGGGGTTCTTAGCCTTGAGAATATGATATGAATTTTTTTGTGCATTCGAGTAAATATGCACGTATGTTAGTAAGTGTAATGGATTCATAGGCACTGACAATATTTGTAATGTGGAATAGGCATAAAGTAACTTGTAATTCCCGTTGACCTGAAATGAGGAATAGACATAAAGTAACTTGTAATTCCCATTTCGTAAGGTGATGAGAAATGAGGAATAGGCATAAAGTAAAATTGTAGTTCCCATTTCGTATTATAATGTGAAACGTGGAATAGGCATAAAGTAACTTGTAATTCCCGTTGACGTGAAATGAGGAATAGGCATAAAGTAAATTTTAATTCCCATTTCGTATTGTGATGAGAAATCTAGGAATAGGAGAGAGTTAATCGTAATTCCTGATTTCCATGGGAAGGTAAGAGATAGACATAAAGTAAATTGTAATCTCTACTTCCACTCCAAGAAATAGACATAAAGTAAATTGTAATTTTTTGGATATGAGCAATGATCTAGAATCTATAATGATTCGTAGTAGACCCTGGAACGTGATGATATGACTACTGAATGTTAGTCATATTCATGGAATCGAGTACGTTCCCATCATCGTAAGATGTTTATATGTACGGTAAGAATGATGGCAAACCAGGTTTGTTTATACGCTTTGTTTACTTGAGTTTCCAAAGCTGATAAAGTTTTAATTTGAAAATGGATGTTCTCACTAGGCGTAAGCCAAAATCGTTTCAAATTAAATTTTCTTACCAGGTACAAGCTTGGGGAAGTAACGGGAAGAGGGACGAGTGATTTCTGGTATTCAACTTTTGGTGATAAGTGGAGAAGTTAGCATATACGAGGTTGCTTTTGATGAATGGCCTAGACAACCAATTTAATCTAATCGTAGTTGTTAGGATTAGATTAAGAGGTTGTTTTGATATTTCGAACTGTGTATAAGAACCCTCATAGTTAATTCTCCACTTATGTATAAAACTTTGGATGAAATTATGGTTAACACTGATAAATATTTTAAGGTTTAATTTGTCCTGATTTTCGGACGTTTCATGTTGGTTCCAGAATTTCTCAATTTCTAGATCTAATTAAATGAGTAGAGAGGAACCATAATTTTAGATCTAAAAATGGCAATAGATATTAATGTTATGAACATGAATGAATCACCACGAAGATTCGGTGATCATCATCATATGTTTTGATTGAGATTGAATTTCACATTTGATATATTGATATTCACTTCTCTCACAATGATTCACTTAATGTGTGTGCAATATCTCGTGTAGCTCTCTCTCTCTCTCTCTCTCTCTCCTAAATCTTCAAGAAACATATAATACAAAAAGTAAGATTGGCTATTTATAGCCTAGCAATGAGAAAGTCAACGCACTATCCAATGAGGTTATTCCAAGTGTAAGGTGCACTAACAAACATTAGGCAAAAACGATTAAGTTAGGGTAGATTCATACTTGTAGAATAGAGAACTTCCTATTGACTCGAGAAGTGGACATAGATAAATTGTGCCTCTGACTTATCGGGCGGTCTTTTGATATGGTAAAGGGGTTTGTAGGAAACTTTAAAACAAAATATATCAAAGATAGCAACGGAAGCAAAAGAAACATACAACAATTTTCTTGCAAAACCTTCCACCAACGATCTCATGCATGAAACACATAAAACAAACACAACCATAAACTGTTTCGATCTACAACCTTTGAAGCTTGAACTTTGATGTAGGATAGAGAACAAAACCAAATCATCCTCCAAGGTTGTTCCACACCAAGCAACCTCATTGGTTGAATGCTAGTTCCTTCCAACCTAAAATTTGTGTGTGTTATGTTTATCCTCATTTAATAGCTCTCAAAAACCCTTTCAAAAGGTTTCAAACACTTTAGAATCCTTTTTGAGAGAGAGAGAACTTTGGTTGTGATGAAAAATAAAAAAGCCACAACACCCTTTTTGAGGTGGTTTGGACGTAGGGAGAGGGGGAAAGAATGGGAGGCTATCATTACTACTAACCCATGTCTTTTCTTTTTTCTTTTTTTATCATTAAAAATCCTTTAAGTGTATTTTTATCATAATTTGACCACACTTAATATAAAATTTGTTTGGTTATATGTATAATAAGGTAATAAATCCATGTGGCTAGAAAGTAACTAATAATCAAGGTTCTAATAATTCATTTTGTGTGGCCAATAAGTATTTTATGGTCATGATTTTTATTATTTTATGTGATCAAAAGTTTAGCAATAATTACGATTCAAAAATTTAAATGTAAGTATATGTCAAGAATTGGTCATACACTACAAGAAAAATGACCTCCAAAGAAGGTTTTTTTGTATTTAAAAGTTTGAAAAGTTTCTCTAAAGGTTTTTTAGAGAAGTTTTTCATTTCCGGTAACTAAAAGTTTTAGGGAGGGTTTTTAGAAGACTTGAGGACTCAAAAAAGAAAGTTTAAGCTTAATGGACCCAAAATTTAAATACGGAGGCAAGTGTAGATCACATTTTACATTTAGATCTAACCATTACTACTCTTAACTTGCAAAACTCTCTTGTACACGCATTAAATTCACCGATCACTTCATATGCACTTAATTTCCTTGTGACAAGATTTACCAAATATCTCTAGTCTAGTCACATTTCTATATCCGATCCTGATGAAATAGCCTAAAAAGAGCATTGCAATTTTATAACGACGACAAACCGAACGAAAAAATTGAGAATATTTGACACTTAAAAATATAATTCAAATAAGGAAATCACGAAAGATTAGTAGATAAATAAGAAATAGAGTAAATTACGGATTTGGTCCCCGTTGTATGTCGATTTTTACGGGTTTTGTCCCTAAAGTTCATTTATTATGGAAATGGTACCAATGGTATGCAGTTTCCGTTGGATTTGGTCCCTAGCCCTAAAGGCCATCCAACTAGTCCGTTAACTCCAAGGGCATTTTCGTCTTTTAACTATTTAACAATTTTAACATTATTTTCTAATTACTTTTTTGTCTTTTTATGTTTTGTCTTTTCTATAATTATTATATTATATTTATATTTAATAGTATTATATATATACATATACAATATATATACACACACCCACCCTCTCTTTCTTTCTTCTATTTCTTTATATATACACACACATACAATATATGTATATATATATATACCCACACAAAACCACCATTAACGTGAACCACTATCACCATCGTCAACCCACCACCACCATCGTCAACCCATCACCACCATTACCGTGAACCCACCACCACCATCGTCAACCCATTACCACCATTACCGTGAACCCACCACCGCAATTACCGTGAACCCACCACAACCATTATCGTGTACCCAACACCACCACCATTGTCAACCCACCACCACCATCGTCAACCCACCACCATATATATATATATATATATATATATATATATATGTTGACTTTATTTTTTATGTTGTATTCAAGATTACTTGCTTAAATTATAAAAGCCCAAATTGTATTTGCTTAAATTGTAAAAGCCCAAATTGTATTTGTAGGCTTTAGTGGCTAATGGGCTTAGGCCTTAAAACCTAAGTATTTAATGTGTTGTTTGTTAGAGTTTTAGGTTAAGCCTCTAAGTCTCCTAGCCTCCATTTCAATATTCATACGTATAGAGAGAGAGAGAGAGAGTTGTGCTTAATTCCTATATTGTAAACTCTTCTCAAATCATTCAATACAATTGATTGTTTCTATATTGTTACTTATTATTGGGAACCAACAATTGGTATCAGAGCCAAACCGATTAAAATTTGTGTTTCAATCCATTGATTTTTATCAATTTTTGAGGGATTATTGTGTTTTTGTGCAAAGTTGAGAGTTTTTCAAGTTCTTCGTCTTTTTGGTTGGTTTTGGCCATTAGAGTTCTTCTACTGGTTTAGAATCGATCAAGGGTTGTTAGTAGATAATACCTGAGTGTTTTATTCCGCAAAATCACTAGGTTTGTAGCTCAGTTTGTGCATTTACTCAATTTTCGGATTTTAAACTTTTATTTTTCTGCACTCTGTTTTGCTTCAGAAAACCACTTTTTGTTGGTTTTTGGACAAAACTTAAAGAATTAAAGTTGTCCAGAATATCCTCGTGCACCTACCTACCAAATTTCAGCTCAATCCGATAAGATTTGAAAAATTAACTCAAGTGCACAAATTCTACTTCTCACGAAGTATCTGTTAACGATCCGACTTTTTTTTTTAATTTTCAAGTAACAATATGTCAAGACTAACATTTAGTGTTGATGCTGATTCTCATTATTATTCTAAACTCAGTACTAATTTTCGCAAGATAATTCCTAATCTTGAGAAACAATTGGAGGAAATGAACAAAAGCAGTCTGATTGATTCAGAAAAGATTGCTAAGCTTGAAGAATCAGGTAAACTCTTAACCTGTGAAAATCTCGATCTTAAGAGAAAACTATGTGAGCCTGAAAAGATTTTTGAAGAAGAGAAGAAAAGACTTGAACTTAAATGTTTAAATTTTTCTAATCTAATTTCTAATTTTGAAATGCTTGTAATTTGTGAAAAAAAGAACTTTGAAAATGAAAGAAAATCTTTTGAAACAAAGTTTGTTAAGCATTCTAACAAATTATCTGATTTAGAAAAGACTCTTGAAAAGGAGAGGAAAGAGCATGATTTTGAAAGAAAAGAGTCTGAAAAGTTGAAGGTTGAAGGATTTCAAACAAAGTGTTTGAAAGATGATTTTGAGAAAGAAAGAAAGGTTTTTAAAGCTGAAAGGTCCAAATTGACAAAAAGACTTTCTCTTTTGTCAACTAAGGTCATGGTGGAGAAGAGGTATAAATCTGATCTTCAAAAGATGTTTGATGTGAATTTAAAAGAAAATGATGTTTTAGCTAAAAGGCTTAAGGACTTTGACTTAGCAAACTCTTGTGCTGATAATACAGATAATCTTGTTTTCAAACGAGTGAAAATGGTTTGGAAAGTCAAAAGCTCTACTCCTGTCAAAAATGCCCCCAAGCCATTTGTTTCTGATAAGCATTCATCTCTTCATTCTCATAACCATAAATGCTTTGATCTTATGTTTAAATTAAAGAACCCTTTTTCTAGATCAAACTGTGTTCAAAATGGGTCATTTCAAAAGAAAATTCCAAAGACCCAAAGTGAAAAAAGTCACAAGAAGGAGCCTGGCAAACCAGCTAAACTTGGCAAACCAGAGGACCTTAAGACAGCTCCAAATCCTAACAACATAGGGACCCATTTGGAAATGGGTACCAAAATGTCTTTAATCTGTCTTGCAGGTACCTGGACTCCTTAATACATCTGTTAAGGACTCAGGATTCAAAGTTCAATATGACTCTTAAAACACTCAGTTTAAGACTCATACTGCAGTTGTTTTTGATTTCTCTGCACAACAGTACAGAACTCAGTCTTAAATCATATTTAATAACAGCATGCTGACAGATTTGCGATGCTGTAGTAAATTGATCATATCTCACTGATCAAGACACCAACTGATGCAATTCAAAAGACCCTGGATTTAAAACACATTGGTGAACAGCTTTCGTGTTTTGAGATTTCAGAGATTTGAAATTTAGAAGAGTCATATGCATCGTTAAAATAGACAACAGTGTGCTGATACAAAGCTGTTGGACAGATCTGCGAGACTGTGGTAAATCAACCATATATTTTTCGTACAAGCTCGAAAATAGGTGATTCAAGATGATCTAAACAGATAACAAACAAATTAGAATTGTTTGTGTTTTGAGTTTTTGCAAACTCCAGAGCTATAATGGTCTAAATCAGTGTCAAAGTTAGTGTAACATTTCTGTTAAGCTGCTGCCGAACCGCGACCAAACCTCTGCCGGTCGGTCGCGGCCAAACCTCTGCCGAGCCGTGACCAACCTCGGTCGAGTCGCGACCAGACCGACCAGACCGCTGTCATGCCTTGCCAAGGCTTGCCAAACCTCTGCCGAGCCTTTGTCAAGCGTCTGTCAAGCCGTGATCATTCTTTGTCGACCACTCAGACCAACTTCTAGCGACAACACAAGCTTTGGCTCAACCTTTGCGACCACCCTCTGTGGTACTGTTCACCACAGAGCCTCTGTGAAATCTGACAGAGCCTCTATGGACGGAACCTCTGTGACTGAACCTCAGAGCCCGTAGCCCAACTTCTTAGTACTTGCTGTCAGCTTTGCGCACCTGTCGTATTTTCAACAGAACACCCTCCTTGAAGCTCCAAATTTGATGAGTCCAGATGCGTTGGATTCATAAGACAAAGATGAACAATGTTCGTGTTTTGAGATTGGTCTGAATCAGTGTTATTCTTGGTCAGAATCTCTGCTAAAGTCGGTATACATCTGCTGGATAGAAAGTTGTGTTTCACTAAAATCATCATCAGAGATCTGTGTAGTTTTCAGAGACTCAAAAGATCAGAAACAGTCTTGAAGATCAAAGTTCATGCAGATCATAAAGAAGACCTCTGTCAGCACTTGATCAGCCTATGTCGACACGAGATCAGCCTCTGTCGGCACTGCGATCAACCTCTGTCGCACCCTCTGCCAGTACCTCAGATATGTTCAGTTCAGAGTTTTTACTGGTATTTCTAAACTCTGACCCCCTGCATATTTTTTAAATTTGAATTATTAGTTCTTTTGGATATTCCTAACAAATGAGGAATCATCAAAGATGATTACCAACACCTTTTGATTTTTACAGGATATCTGATTTCAAAGTGAGCTTAAATGAGATTTAATGCTCAATTTGAGGGGGAGAATGCCAATCTAATCATGCTAAATGCAAAGGTAAAATCTCTGAATTTTAAACCTTCATCATTTAAAAGAAGAACAACTTTAGAATGATTCAAATCTTTCAAATGTTCAAACTACTTCTATGTGCTCAAATGTATTTCATGCTTTAGAAGTTGATTTTAAATGGTTTTGTGCATAACAAAGAACCGTGGTAGTTTATTCTGAAAAACTTACTCGTGTTTGTTTTTCCCATATATAAATTCCAAAATTGCCACGTGTTACATTTTTGTTGAAACAGTTATTTCCACGTCTCATATATTCGTTGAATTTTTCGGTGGAAATACACTCGTTTGGATTCTCATTTGATTTCAATGAACGTCATTTCATTTCAATGATTCAATTCTTATTCAGACTAATAATTGTGACTTGTTCTTCATAATTAAACTTTCTAATCATTGATTAATTTCTTGAAAACACTTGTGCTTACTGAGTCAATCTGTTTAGTGTTTGAATTTGTTCATTGAAACTCCATATCAAATGATAGTGACTTCTGATCATCTCAGATCAGTACTCGTTCTTACAAGTTTGACTTAACATTTCAGTTTAGAACTCATATTTAAATGTGTACTTCACTATTTTCAAAATTGTTCCATTCAATGCAAGAAAGGAGTGTTAGGACTTATATCGTCTCTATGGTCTATCCAGAACCGGAAGGACCTACCCAAGAAACACATCCCTTATAGACATCAGTGAGGGGTCTAGATTGATAGATGAGTTTGGAGAGAAGAATATGGTGAAGATGTGACAGGACTTAAAAGAATAAATTGGTCCTTACCAAACCGAGTCAGTTATCCTGGTAACCACACAATCTATTCATTCTCGCTCTTTGGAGATGAATATTGAAACAGACATGGACCCAATGTCGATAACTCGTGTCACCCCACCCAGCCACTCAAGTATCTCACAAAAGATGCTTGTTTCATATATTCACGGAGGTTTAGCACATAATCTATCTATTCCTTACTTGAAGGTTTCAGATATTGAAAAAGGAAGACATCATCTCCGGTCTCTGAACTTTATATTCAATGCACTGTGTCTATTGATTGATAATCTGTTGTCTAGATTACATCAATGCTTTTGAGCCCTATACATATCATATACATTTTCTTCCACACAATATCACGAATCTTTGTGATTCCCATGCATATCTATGTGATATTGCCAGAACAGTTTGAGAAGTTTAATTTTTATAATTTTACTTCTATGATAACTGGAAGTCCTATAAGAGCTTCATACTTGTCAACTCTGGACATAGGCCACGCAATTATTTTAATTGTTGTGATAACAGTTGCTATGTGCTTTTGTGTTAGATGATTACCCCTGGTTACTTATTCTTTAATGCAGATTCTCATGAGCCGAATGTGTTCGCTACTCTTCATCTCTTAGCTGTTTATCTACCATCGGTTATTACTCAAACTGGTTATACAAGCTTCCGCACATCAAATCGTTCTCTGATTGTTTGAGTTTAATCTTTGGGAGACAACTGAGATCAAAAGGTAAAGCACAGTCAAGGGGGAGTATGCAACGATCAAGGGGGAGTATGCAACGATCAAGGGGGAGTTAAAGAAGGAATTGAAGCAACTGACTTTGTGGAAGATCGGGCTATTTTTAATCTTAGATACAAAGGGGGAGATTGTTGACTTTATTTTTTTATGTTGTATTCAAGATTACTTGCTTAAATTATAAAAGCCCAAATTGTATTTGCTTAAATTGTAAAAGCCCAAATTGTATTTGAAGGCTTTAGTGGCTAATGGGCTTAGGCCTTAAAACCTAAGTATTTAATGTGTTGTTTGTTAGAGTTTTAGGTTAAGCCTCTAAGCCTCCTAGCCTCCATTTCAATATTCATACGTATAGAGAGAGAGAGAGCTTCAAGAGAGAGTTGTGCTTAATTCCTATATTGTAAACTCTTCTCAAATCATTCAATACAATTGATTGTTTCTATATTGTTACTTATTATTGGGAACCAACAATATATATATATATATATATATATATATATATATATATATATATATATATATATATATATATACTAGGGGTGTACCCATGCGATGCAGCGCGGGTGAATAATAATTATGAAACATTAGGTTAGCCATGAATCAGTTTCTCTATCACATTCAATTTTATTTAGTGAGTTTGCATGGTTAATTTGTAAGTTTAGCTTATGGTTTGTAAATACTTGCCGGTTTTTATTCCATCAGCCAAATTAATTACACAAGCGGGTGAGGTAACATTAAGAAGGGAACATAAATAGAAGAAACCAGGAAAGGCATCAGACAATCAGCTGGTGTACTTCTCTAAATGTTGGAAGTCCATCCAGAAACATATCCTCAAATCCAATTCTCTTGTTAATTGACAAAAGTCCTCTCAGGTAACCATGAACGAACCTAGCATTTCGTTCTTATTTCGGTTCAATTCAATCCACGATCTCATGCGGTTCAATTTACATTTTCTCTACTAACCAAACTAAATCGAAGCTTTGATGGTTTTTGTTAGAGGAGGTTTTAAGACATTACAATGAAAAAATTTGTGATTGGACTCTACAACACAATACATTTTGAACATATAAGAGTTATCAAATCGAATTAATGGTCCATCAAATCTTTTGTTTGGTTTTGGCCACTAATGTCAAAAGCCCAATTTGGACATAAAAAGAGGGTCCAATGAAAGCTCACCACAAAGCCTAACGAATCATTAAAAACCACTCCAAGGTAAGTAGCTTATCTTCTGGAAAAACCAACAACCAATAAAAGGAGAAATCGTAGTGGGAAACAAGACAAATCCATATCAAAGAATATAACCCAATTCAAGTCTTCAAACCTTAACAACATCATATCACAAGCAATTAGATCACAAGCGATTGCAAAGCTCCTGAAATTAAAATCAGATATGTGCAGCACCCTATAATAATACATAACCAACCAGCCATGGAAATCAACAAGGAAGAAGCAAAAAATGGACCAGTAGAGCAGCTCCATGGCCTTGGAAAACAATAAAAACTTGCAGCATATGAAACAAAAATAGGACGTGTAGATGCCAATCTATCATATTAGAACCAGCGATTAAGGACCACATCTTAGCCGGTAAGAGCGATGACAATAAAAAATCTTACCTTGTAAGAGCGATGACAATGACCGAGTTACTTACTCGGTAAGCGTTTACCAAATAAAATGTTGCATACGATGTAGTTTTAATGGAGTAAGTTAAGGTGAAAGTGTTGACTATTACCGATAAGCGTTTACCGGGTAACGTTAGGTAAACGGCCCCTAAATGACTTTCACAACTGGATACACCTTTTGGATAAGGTAATAAAAATTTCAATCAGCTGAATTTCTACAAATTGCTAGACCAATAAATCTATACCTGTTGTAAGATGGTTGACAACTTTCTTGACCACAAATGGTTAATAAGATGGCAACTGCAGATCAAACGAAATGACATGAAATAACAATTTATAAACAACGTGCAATTCATAATTTGTCTGCTAAGCTCAAGAATGTAAATTTTAACTAAATGACAGGTTAAAATAAGATAAAATAAATTACAAGTAATAGATTCTAGCATGTCTATGTTTGGGTTTGGGTGTCAAGCTCCATTAAAAGGTCACATGGACAAAAAAGTATAACTGTCTATGTATGGGTTTGTGTATCCTAGCATGACTGCTACATTTTTTACTTAGGAGCCCAGAATGTCTTCCAAGAACGGCCAGGTGTTTTTGGTGGAAGCGGGACCGGTTATGTTGGGACCGATTCCAAAAGTAAATTCTCAGACTGGACCGATTTGGACCCGGCCCAGCCCGAAACCATTTTTTGGTATTTGTAGTTGTGTTAAAATCTAATATCCATCTAATAGAAGCATTTTGAACCTTTCATTTAGAAACAATAAACCAATAAAACCACAAAGTTCTAAAAAAGTTCATGATGGTAAAACAAGTAAACACATGTAAACCACTACTCAAGAAAATTGTACAACTTTCACCATTCGTTGTAAAGTCACATAGTAGCATTTTCAAGTGGGTAAAAAAGTAGAATGGGGAGCACTATTTTGCGTTGCTTGCCAAACTTACTTTAAATAGGTAGCATAGATCAAGGGTACAATATAGTTTCACAAGATTGAAAAGGTAAGATCCTAGAGGTTGTAATAGATTCTCCAAGAGGCTTACCAGAGGTTTAGCAGCATGTTTCTCCAAGAGGCTGTTTAAGCAAGAACGCTCAAAATAGAGAGGAAACATTGCATTCATCTTCTTTTCTGAATTATTATTTTTCATGTTTCTTATTTGGTCTTGGGAACAACAGAGTCATAGACCAATATCTAACTGTGCAATGCGGCGCGATGTCAAACTTTTTTATAAATCGAGAATATAAAGTTTTAGTTCATTATAAACTTCAAAACTTATAATTAAATTATAATTCCATTTACAAAAGCAACTTAACCCAAATTAAAGTGTTAAACCAACAATAAAATATTAATGCAACTCCTAATTATAAATGTAAATCATTCAGTATAAAAATTAAAATCACCATGATCCGTTTTGTTTCCTCTTAAATCCTTGTAGAAGTCCTGCAAGCAAGCAACAAGTTGTTTGCATTCTTTAACCTATATAGATTTAACCAAAGAAAACTGAGATTTTAAATATCACAATGTCTTAAAGCTCCAAATACCATCCTCTTTTTCCTACAAGTCCAAGTACAACCCACTCATACCACCCATAGAAACATTGTGGTATGTGGCTTAGCTTATGCAATTTAACACCCTCAAGGTGCTCCCAGAAAACCATGCACAGGTTGCCATGACAAAGAAAAGTTATAAAAAGTAAGAGTATACGTATAGCTTCTAAGTTGATTTTTTTAATCATTTATATAAGAGTCATGCACCTTAATTCATTTATGTTATATTTGAGGCTTTACCGTAATTTTTGTTGTGCTCACCGGATCCATGTGAGTTCTTTTTCTTTTTCTTTTGTTGTCCTTACCGTAATTTTTGTTGCCCAATTAACATCTTATTGCATTAAAATAATGGGGTTGGTTATAACTTTTGAGCTTTTTAGTTCCAGGTCTCTTGGGCAGGCCTCTCCCTGTTTGAGTGCAGTTGCTTCAGAGCGATAGCTTTCAAGATGTTTGAAGCTATAAACAGAAAGCCTGAAATAGATGCGTATGACACAAAGGGGGAAAGTATTAAGCGATATTCGTGGTGATGTAGAATTAAAGGATGTGCATTTTACTTATCCGGCAATACCAGATGAGCAAATATTCAGTGGGTTCTCTCTTTTCATCTCTAGTTGCACGACTGCAGCTTTGGTTGGAGAAAGTAGAAGTGGTAAGTAAACGGTGATAAGCTTAATACAGATATTTTACAATTGCAAAACAAACCTTCAAAATACACCTTCAAATCCTACGAAAAACACACAAAATAGAAGGGAAATTGATGAAACTCTAGAGATGACATTGAATTTGAGAGAGAGTACCTGGGATTCGTGAAGCAATGAAGAGACAGAGGAAGTAGAAGCGTACCGTCGGTCTCACATTATTTATATGCAGGTAGAAGCGTACCCTCGGTATGGCTGAGACGTGAAAGATGTAGAAGGTAGAAGGAAGCCATAAAGTAGTAGGTAGAAGGAAGTCATATTTCTGGTTCTCCATTTTAGAAAGCATGGACTGAGACGTATGGGCTGTATAGTTTAGGTAAGGGCTGAGGGTGTACTTTAGGTATGGACCCTAATTTGAAAAATCTTGCATCAACTACTTGTAAATTATGCTTTATGACATGTATTTAAGAGTTTTTTCTATTTTATGCTTTACTTTGTTGTACAATATGCTTTAAAATTTGTCTTTAAGACATTTGATGTAAATGCTTATATATGTAGTATAGATATATATATATATATATATATATATATATATAGAGAGAGAGAGAGAGAGGCTTAAGGAAAAACCTCAAAAAACGGAAAACTGAAGAACAGTGGCCCTTCATCTGGACGGTATGCACTTGTGCATATAGGTAAATTATGTTGTTTTTTTGGTTTTATGCACTTGTGCATATGCACGTGATCATGTTACAAATTACCTGTATGCACAAGTGCATACCGTCCAGATGAAGGGCTATTAGGGTGTTCTTCATTTTTCCGCTTCTTTAAGGTTTTCCCTGAACCTGACCATATATATATACATGCATATGTATATGAATATATATATGTATAATCATATATATATATATATATATATATATATGCATATGTATGTGACGCTGGAGATGGGTTAATGGAGAAGAAAGTTGCTTTTATGTTTTTCTTTTTTTATTTAATTCCACGTGTCCTTATTTCATTGGTGGCTATAAAAAGACTAAAAGATAAAATAATATAAATATGTAAATTAAATCTTAAAATAAAACAAATAGTAAAAAGACCTATTTGCCCTAAAAACTAACGAAGAGGATAAACGAACGTTGGGTCTAGGGACCAAATCCAACGAAAATTGCATACCACTGGTACCATTTTCGTAATTAATGAAGCTTAGAAACGAAATCCATAAAAATTGACATACCACAGGGACCAAATCCGTAATTTAGTCTAAAAATAAGATGTATGTAAATTGTTGAGTAAATTACGGATTTGGTCCCTGTGGTTTCAAAAATATCTTAGATTTGGTCCTTACAATTTGGTTATTCCAAATTAGGCCTTATAGTTCGTGTTTTCGTAACGATTTGGTCCCTAGTGCTAACGGGCATTAACTGTAACACCCCAAATTTTAACTCAAGGTGTCACGCCATTAATCATCAATTCATAACGAAAATCATTTATTAAACGAGATCCTAAAATCCTTAACTGAAAAATTCTTACAGCGGAAGTCTTACATAAATAAAAACTCTAGGATTTCTTAAATAGAAAGTTCATCCCGTAACGGACTAAGACATAAATATGTTCAAATCTAAATGAGTAGATCATCGGTAACCTTGCTCCTACTCGTGGTACCTATCCTGGAAGTACCTGCCCCTGAGATGCATACACTAGTCAGCTAATAAGCTCAGTGAGTTCATGGTTTTCGTGCACATACACACATATAATTCACAGCCCAAAGTCAACGATGCATAAATTTCCTTTTTAAAAATTAATATGAGATCTCAATATCATATGACATGGTCGCTATACGCCAATGGTTCGGGTGGGAGCTACCCGACCCTTACCCCCAGATTCCCTGCAGTTCTCCCTTGCCTGCATAAATCCCGACGTTTCAGTAGTGAACAACTCATATTTCCCCTGTGTTGCATTTAATAACATGTGTGAGTTTATTCCGTTTATAGGCATGCTTAAAAGTTTAAAATGAAACAAGTAGCATGCACATCCCATAACATCACATACATGCAATACATATATCATGTAACATGTACAATAAAACCCCATGTAGCACATCCCAAATTAATGCATTAAATAATTTGTACATAGTATGCATCCCAGTGTAAGTCTCATTAAGACTCACCTGAATAGCTCCGCTTAGCGAAACCTCGTCCTTGAGTAATTCCCTATAACACATAATTACATTTTCTTAATTAGTATATTGACTTTTCCAAAAAGTCAGACGGGTCGACTCATGGTCAACCTTGGGATTGGCATGGTCAACGGGTCAACCCCAAGCATACTTCGCCATGTACCCCCTCCCAATGGACTACTTCACGTTCAAAATAAATGACGACGTATAAAACCCAACCTATATTTATATACGTCTCTTGTTTTAATAATATACAATCCCACAATTATCTAATCATGACTCCTTAAATAAATTATTTATTATAATTTAATAACCCCTCCACCCTTAAATAAATAAATAAGTTAGAGATTAAAATGTTAATTAGAGACGATCTAATTAATACTGAATCTCGAAATAGTAATCCCAAAAATATGAGAACCCAATTCATTCATATCTTTTATAATTTGATTTCCAAATCTTGACCAATCTTAATCGGAACATCTTGACTTATTTCGATTAATCCAAGTAAATAAACGAGACTCAATTTCTTTTTATAAATATCTATTTAATCAAAACGACACAAGCCTAACCAAACCCGACCCGACCCGACACAAATCAGCCCCGACCCAACATCTCGGTCCAGCATTGGCCGGCCCAACTTGACACCCGACCGAGCCCGGTCGTACCTTTGGTGCGGCTATCGTGAACGACATCCATTTGGGATCGTTTCTCGACCGTTTTTCACCAAACTTTTTAGAAAAGTTTATACATGACGTTAATCCCAACTTATACCCCGATTTACAGCCTTTACGTTTCATTATTCAACTCGAAGTTCGAGATTTGGTATCTGATCCCGTCAATCCACCGCCACGGCGGCTTCTCGCCCAAAATACTCGATGTACAGGCTACCATTGCCTATTAAACTTATACCATTGGAAGGGTAATTGAAAAACGAAGCCAACCATATATATAATACATCAATTTTGGTTGAGTATTTTACTTTTAATCGCCGTTTTTGTGCAGAACGACCCTATGCCGCTCCAAACTCGATATCTCCTTCGTTTCTTGATGAAATCCCGAAATTCCAAGGGGGTTTACTCCCCTACATCATGGAAAACGATCCCTCAATGTTTCAGCCCGAAACTCCAATTTATAGGCCTTCAAATCTGCCCTAGAGTCTCAAAAACGTGATTTGGGGATGATTTCCCAAATCTCAATCATTTCCAAATCAACTTTTCTCTTTTGACAGAATTAGCCCCTCTAGTTTTCATTTTTTGCATCCTCATCCCAAGTCAATTAAATTTGAAATATTTCATGTCCCTTTTTATTGATTTTATTTATTTAGATTAAAATCATATTTTTCGAAGATCGACACTTTAATATGTTATGTCGTTTACTCTTTAAATTTATTACCCTCAATAATTATTTATTTTATATATCACAAATTTTAGAGTGTTACAACTCTCCCCCACTAAAAAGGGATTTCGTCCCCGAAATCAATCCCCGTTGGACAATTGTGGGTACTTGGCTCTCATCCTCATCTGTAGTTCCCACGTCAATTTTCACCTTTTGTAGGATTTCTACTTAACCAAGACCAATGTGATGGTCTTGTTCCACAACCATTCATTTTCCTATCCAAAACCTAAATCGGTTCTTTGATGTGACCCACCATTTTTTTTTCAAATCCTTCAAATCCAAAGTCACTAATTTGGTAGGTAGACATTTCTCAGATTTGACACATGGAATATGTCTTGAATCCCCTATACTTATTCGGGCATCAAACAATTTTCCACCTCCCCTACCCTTGATATTATCTCGAAAGGTCCTACCCATCATGGACTTAACTTTTCGTGTTTACTGAAGCGCACCACTCCCTTCGATGGTGATATTTTAGGGTCATCCCGACCCAACCAATAACCTATCTTACGTACTCATGCGATCTTAAAATAGGTTTATATCTATCCATGTCCAATTAATCGTCTCCTAGTGTTGGTAGTTAAACATACTAGCATCATGCATGTCCTCCTGCAAATACCTCTATGGCCTTGCCTGGACATTTATACGATAATTGATGACCAACTCTACTAATGACATTTTATGATTTTGGGTTCCTTGAAGTTTAAACATATAACCTTTCGACCAATCTCCAAATTTTAAAATTTATCCTCTCCTTGACCCTATGTCAAAGGATGGTATGTTTTGCTCAAGTTAACCTTGTTCACATCCCTTATTGAAGACTCATCTGGACCCTTGACGTAAATCTTTAATCCCTACCTAAGGTTGTTAATGACGGCGCTCTATGCATCATTACTATCCCATTGACCCTTTTTTCAACCTTTCGATGCACACTTTCCACTATTCGATAGGAAGTGAGCTAACTTCGTGCACCAATCTATGATCGCTTATTTGACGTTATTTCTTTCTTTTGCCTTTAGAAACAATATCCGGCCATCATAAATGATATTAGTTTGCTAAAACCTTAAGCTTCACATATGTAATATCGCTCTTGGCGTTCTCAATCATTATTGTCTTAGTCTTGGTTAAAATCAGTTGCATCCCACTTCCATGACCAATAAAGTATATTTTCCACATCTAAATTCACACTTAAAAAAACCAATGTAAGCCTTATCCTTGCCAACAACCATCACACCAACCATATGTACTGCTCATGCTTCCCTTTGCATGTTTGAAGTCAATCAAGCAGATTGTAGCCCCCTGGCACATTTTTTTTTTCTGACACTGATCTTATACACACCAAATTATTGACTTTGGCACCCTTGCCAAGGCTAACCAAAGGAATATCCTCATATTGTGTGTCCCCTCTAGAACTAGATCACTTTGAGGCGCCCTCACACCAGTAATACTTTCATTACATTATCTCTAGCCACCCTAATACTCCCACCATGGTACATTATACACCATCGTATTTTCTTGATTAGCGTCAACCACACATGTTAAACATGCAATGCTACATTTCCCAATATAGCCACTTATCTTCCTTATCGAGACGATCTCAATCTCGTCTTCTAGTTTATCGTATACATAACCACTTTCCATCTAGATGACCATGTGCTTGTTACACACTATTCGGTCATTGTTACCCAGCAATTGATTCCTTATCGACTCCCTCAAAACTTTGATACATTTAGGCATTAGCCTAACATTTAATTCCTTAGTGGTTATGCAACCATCAATAACCTCCATATTATGATCTATCATCGATATATTTCTTTACCAAGCATTCCCCTTTTTCTTTTAACTACATGTCTCCTTATTCAAGTGGCAAGCACAAAAGTCTTCATGACACTGTATCTTATCTATCGTTCGTTATTCACCGACTGGCCCCACCGATGATGTGGGGGCTTGCTTGGCTAGAAAGAGAAAATCTTCAACCTAACTCGGCTATCGATTTCTATGGGAATAACAAGCAACCCCTCCACTTCTATTATAGGGAATCAATACCCCAATTCATACTTAATCATTAAATGAGACGTGGGCATAAACATTGTTAATAGGAATGTATCGGAACCCACTTCAGGCGTCTCTCTTGCCCCTTTTTTAATGTCATATTGTGTGCCATGTCGTGACTTTTGAGCATCCCATTTTTTTCCCTCTCTTAAATTTATACTCTTGTATGACATGTTAGAACTTTTGTATTTGTATGATGGTGTCGAGACCGGATAATCTTAAGAATCGTGTCGGAAAGGCACTTTCCGAATACAACAATTCGACCCTATAAGCCTTGGGTTCACGAACTTTGTATTGGGACAATTCTTAAGATTTTCTCACACCAAAGGCTATGATATGAGAACTATATCGTTATCCAAATTCTCGATCACATATTTATAGAAAGAAATCGACGGTTACAAGCGGTTACAAAACGGTTACAACCGCTTATGGATAAGATCAAAATTGACAGCACTTATTAGCGACAACCGATAACTTTCAGTGACAACTTTCAGCTTTTCAGCGACAGCTTTCAGCTTTTCAGCGACAGCCCTCAAAGAAAATTCTAGTCTTTTCAAACTTCGACACCGCTTTAAGGCGATCTAAGATGATAATGGAAACTTGTAAGTGTGCACTCCACACCTCCTAACTTACGTATGTTTGCCTTATCGTCTTAATCGATCTCAATTAAATCACAATTACACCAAAATGATTGATGACACTAAAATCACCAACATTCCTCCCCCATTTTAGTGTAATCCTTTGATTTACAACGTACTATAAATATGTGAAATTCAAACAGACGCATAAATGAAAATGTCACGAAGATTGAATTTCCATTTTAGTATATTACACATTCCAAATATTCGAGAATCGGGGTGTTCTAAGAATTGAACCCTTCAACCCATTTGAATACATGAAGATAATATACACATATGTTCGTACAAATCTAGATAACATAACTTGACACTCTTGTAAAGGCCTTGTGTCCTTATCCATTCATGAACGTATAGAAAGCCAAGTCGAAAACTTTCTTGAAGCGGCCACACTTCACGTCCACTTAGGTGATTTTTTTATATCTTGCACCTGCATATGCAATTTTTCAAAAGAATCATTAAGAAATAAAATTTTCAGCCTTACAACACTTGCAGGTCTAAGCACATACCTTGGGATGATAATATTATGTGCTTCAATTTTATTAATAAGCCTTCCACATTGAATTCAACCTTTAACGTTATATTAAAGGGGAATTGGGTATCTTATTAATAAAGATCTATATGGACTTTAAACCCATCCCGATCACGAACTTGTGCACTAAGTCCCTAGCCAATGCCTTTGTTAAGTGGTCGGCTAAATTGTTATGAGTTCTAACGAACTCTACGGATATCACCCCATGCATGATTAATTCTCTAACCATGCTATGTCTCACTCCCAAGTGCCTCGACTTTCCATTATATATTTGGCTATATGCCTTAGCCAAAGTTGCAGCACTATCACAATGAATACATATAGGTGATATCGGCTTCGGCCACAAAGGAATCTCGTAAATTAAATTCTTTAGCCACTCTGCCTCTTTACCGGCGGCTGCCAAAGCTACAAATTCAGATTCCATGGTGGAATTTGTGATGCAAGTTTGTTTCTTTGAGGCCCAAGAGATGGCGCCTCCACCGAGCAAGAATGCCCATCCACTAGTAGAAGAATGATCCTCTACATTGGATATCCAACTCGCATCCATGTAGCCTTCGATCACCGAAGGAAACCCACTATATGTTATACCATAACTCATGGTTCCCTTTAAATATTTGAATACCCTTCTTACCGCTTGCCAATGATGAGTACTCGGTCTACTAGTAAACCGACTCAACCTACCAACGGCATAGGCAATGTCTGGACGTGTACTTGTCATGGCATACATCAAGCACCCGATTGCCTTAGAGTATTCTAATTGTGAAACGGCTTCACCCTTGTTAGGCATAAGCTTTTCACTTGGATCCATCGGAGTACTCACGGGCGAACAATTTAACATATTAAACTTCTTTAACACTTTCTCGACATAGTGAGATTGCGTTATGGCCAAACCTTTGTTCTCCCGTTTAATCCTTATCCCAAGGATAACTTCGGCCTTCCCCAAATCCTTCATCGAGAATTGGGATGACAAAAATTCTTTTGTCAAGTCGACTTGTCTTTGGTCCGTGCCAAAGATTAACATGTCGTCAACATATAAACAAATTATGACGCATCTACCGGAATCATCAAATTTGCTATACACACATTTGTCCGATTGGTTTAAATGAAAACCATTAGACAAAACCACTTCATCAAACTTTTGATGCCACTGTTTTGGGGCTTGCTTCAAACCATAAAGTGATTTAATTAATTTACATACTTTATGTTCATTCCCCGACATCACAAAGCCTTCCGGTTGCTTCTTGTAAACCTCCTCCTTTAAATCACCATTAAGAAATGCCGTCTTGACATCCATTTGGTGAATTACCAAATTATTAATAGCTGCCAACGCTATTAATAATCGAATGGTGGAAATTCGAGCGACCGGTGCATAGGTATCGAAATAATCAATACCTTCTTTTTGCCGAAATCCTTGAATTACCAACCGGGCTTTAAACTTATCGATGGTACCATCGACTTTCATTTTCTTCTTGAAAATCCACTTGCAACCCAAAGGTTTGCAACCCGGTGGTAAGTCGGCCAACACCCATGTGTTATTCCCCATGATAGACTCCATCTCATCATTTATTTCCTCTTTCCAAAAGGCGACGTCTTGAGACTTCATAGCCTCATCATAGGTTCTTGGATCTTCCTCTATGCTATAACAATAAGCATATTGAGATTCAATTTCATCTCGTGAACCTTCAACTAAGTATAGTTGAAAGTCGGAACCAAAAGATTTCTCAATCCTTCCTCGTTTACTTCTTCGAGGTTCGGGAATTTCCAAAGAAATTTCCATTTCTTTTCCACTATCTTTGATTCCACTCGTACTTGGAATCACATCTTTCGATCTTGGAATCGAGGTGAATCGATTCTCGTCGAATATTGCATCCCTTGATTCTATAACGGTGTTAACCGAAATAGAGTCGTTGGGTTCAATAACATAGAACCGATATGGCTTTGAATGCTCGGCATATCCGATGAATATACAATCGATTCCTCTTTCTCCCAAAGTTTTTCTTTTAGGATCCGTTAACCTTACCACAGCTCGGCAACCCCAAACTCATAAATAATTTAAGTTTGGTTTCTTCTTGAACCAAAGTTCATAAGGAGTATCCTTACTCCTTTTGTTTGGTACCCGGTTCAAAACATAGCAAGCCGTCAACATGGCTTCACCCCAAAATCCGTCACTAAGACCGGAGTAGGATAACATCGAGTTAACCATTTCTTTTAAAACTCGATTCTTTCGTTCCGCAACACCATTTTGTTGAGGTGTATACGGTGTCGTGGTCTCGTGTATAATTCCAACAGATTGGAAATATAGAGGATCAAAGTATTCACCGCCTCTATCGGTTCTCAACTTTTTAATTAAAATATTTTGCTGCAATTCCACTTCGGTTTTATAAATCTTAAATTTTTCTAAAACTTCGTCTTTCGAATGGAGTAGAAAAATATAACAAAATCTCGAAGCGTCGTCTATAAATGTAGCAAAATACTTTGTATTTCCAAGTGAAGGAGTCGCATGCAAGTCACACAGATCACTATGGATTAAATCCAAAACCATAGATGATCTTTTAATTTTAGGGAAAGGTTGACGTGTGATTTTTGTAAGCATGCAAGTCTTACACTTTTCCAAATTTAAATTAAAGGAAGGTATCATGCCATCCTTGGACATTTCATGCATTCTTTTGTAATGCACGTGTCCAAGTCTAGCATGCCAAAGAAAGGACAAATTGCTATTATCTACCATGCAAACAGAATTTTCACAACCAAATTCATTTATTATATTTAACATAAACATCCCAGAATTGTAGTAACCAAATCCAATAAACATACCACACCGCGATAGTACATACTTATCGCTTTCATATACTTGTTTAAAACCTAATTTGTTCAACACACTTCCGGAGACTAGATTCTTCCGGATATTAGGTACAAATAAAACATTGTTTAATTTCAACAAATTCCCAGAGCTAAACTTCAAATCCACACAACCACGACCCAAGATTGGAGCACTAGACTCGTTGCCCATATGCAAGACCGATCCATCTTCCACCGGTTCGAACTTCTTGAACCATCTTCGATCCTTGCACACGTGACTCGTGGCACCCGAGTCTATCCACCACGCAATATTATCATCCTGTACATAAAATGCATAGGAAATTAGTGGTACATAATTCTTACTTGAATTATTAGAAATGATCGAGTTTTGACCTTGATTTGGGGGTTGGTCGTTCGACCCTTCTCCCGCACCACTCGTACTCGCTCCATTCTTGTTACCTTTACCAACTCGACAATCTCGTTTGAAATGTCCTGTTCGACCACAGATCCAACAAGTCATTTTTGACTTTTTGTTGGGTCCATGTTTGGGATTGTCGAACATCCGTTTTTTACCTTTGTCGAATTTCTTCTTGGTCGTGTTCTTACGCTCCTCAACCATGTTGACATTGGATGAACTTAGGATATCCTTATCCTTGGTCTTACCACTTTCTTGCACACGTAGTGATTCCTCAATACGTAAGTGGCTCCCAAGTTGCACCAAAGAAAGTTCTTCCTTTTTGTGTTTAAGTGTGTGTTTGAAGTCTTTCCATGATGGTGGCAACTTGTCAATTATGCTCGATACCGATATGGATTCATCCATATGCATATGGTGTTGAGTATATTGACCAAAGATCCGGAGCAATTCGTTGTATTGCTCCATTACGGGTTTGGAATCGATCATCTTGTAATTATTAAAATTACTTACAAGGAACTTCTTACTCGAAGCATCCTCGGCCATGTATTTCGATTCCAAGACATCCCACAATTCTTTTGATGATTCTACATTTTGGTAAACATCAAATAAAGCATCAGACATACCGTTAAGAATATGCCCACGGCATATGTAGTCGTCGTTCTCCCATTTGTTTTTACGTCGGATTGCCTCCAAAGGTGAATCTTCATCGATCTCCGGCATGGGGTGCTAAGAACATACGCAACCTTCAAAGTGGTGAGAAGAAAATGCATCTTCTTTTGCCATCGACGAAAATCGTTTCCTAGAAACTTCTCTAGTTTGCCGAATTTCGAAGTCATGTCACGAACGGATTCCTCTCGATTTTCCATCGTTAATCAAACAGAAATTGTTGTATTCGAATGTTAGAACTTTTGTATTTGTATGATGGTATCGAGACCGGATAATCTTAAGAATCGTGTCGGAAAGGCACTTTCCGAATACAACAATTCGACCCTATAAGCCTTGGGTTCACGAACTTTGTATTGGGATAATTCTTAAGATTTTCTCACACCAAAGGCTATGATATGAGAACTATATCGTTATCCAAATTCTCGATCACATATTTATAGAAAGAAATCGACGGTTACAAGCGGTTACAAGCGGTTACAAAACGGTTACAACCGCTTATGGATAAGATCAAAATTGACAGCACTTATTAGCGACAACCGATAACTTTCAGTGACAACTTTCAGCTTTTCAGCGACAGCTTTCAGCTTTTCAGCGACAGCCCTCAAAGAAAATTCTAGTCTTTTCGAACATCGACACCGCTTTAAGGCGATCTAAGATGATAATGGAAACTTGTAAGTGTGCACTCCACACCTCCTAACTTACGTATGTTTGCCTTATCGTCTTAATCGATCTCAATTAAATCACAATTACACCAAAATGATTGATGACACTAAAATCACCAACATGGCATAGATTTTAATTTCTCAAATTGGTCTCTTCCAGCTTTGGCACAATCATCCCACATATGCCTCATTGACTTATACCCAATGCAGGTCGTGCTCGTTATGTAATCCCAACCATATAACCAGACTTGCAACATTAGTAACATATCGTGCATCCGATCTTGTACCCATTTTAATATTTATATTTTCACTTAATCACTGCTCCCTGATTTAAAGACAAAGAATTTCATGCGGCTACCATATAGTATTCATCTCTACCCGGTGACTAGGAACGTTGACCCCTTTATTCATAGATCAACAATTTTTGTCACAAAATTCTTGGATGTTTCAAGCCCCTTACTTGAATTATCTCACGTCCCTTTCACCTTCTTCCTCCCTTCCGTAGCCTTGTAGTTGTCATCCCTATTATTTTGATCGCATCTATAACATGTACAAATGATGATCAGACAATCATGAATACATATTATTTTATGCCTAACATCAGACCACCTATTGTTGGTTTATTTTGACATCTTTGCGAGCTGACTCACATTCCTGTATTTCATACCCTCCGATCCCACGCTTAAAATCTACATATTCATCTCAAGCCCATGAACAATACTTGTATGACACATTATCTTCACCTCGTCCCGCACTAAAACTTATAGACAATTTTCTTTTCTTTTTACCTCTCATTCCATGTCCCATCAATGTCACATGGTAATATATACTACATCCTATTAATCATTGTTGTCGTGATTCTTGAAATGACTACCCATCTTCGTGGTCCAATTTACTCGACAACTAAACATTCCTCTAACATGAAGTTCTTAGAGTTTGTGCCAATGAAGGTCACATTTCCTTTGTTTTTGGAACTTTGGCTGGATTAACCTTGTCTTCATCGGTCCTTTTCCTGTTAACCACTATTATCGACTTTGGTAGGCTTGTCCGAAACATTGTGTTTGCCATCAACATAAATGCATCTTATAAAACTACGCAACCTTTTTAGCTAACATCCCATCACACTAACCTACTACATTGGCCCACACCACGAGACTAACTGTAATTTCTACCAGTTGTTGCAAAACAAATTCATACAGACTAAGTTGTATTTATACCTTTGTATAGACCTCCCTCTTAGTCACAACCCCAATTGCGACCTCTTGAAATATTAGGCAACATTTCTAAATATGCGTCCCATTAGCTCTTAGGGGTATCTTAATCGATCCCCAATATTCATACTATGATGATATTTTCATAGTAAGTGTATAAATATAAAACTTAATTTATGTGTTAGTAATCATTGGTATTAGTAATGATTCATTCAAATGTTAATCCATCATATCTTTTCCACCCCGATCTCATCACCTCTTTTCTTTTACAAAAATATTTGGTGTCTAATTAGTCGTTATATAATATATATACATTTACATCAAGTATGATGAGTTTGTGGTCATTCCCGGTACCACCCCCTCCGATGTCTCTAGTACCAAGTTCCCCATATCATAGTACTCCCATATTGTGTTTCTATGGAACTCCCACACGTCTCATAGTCTCACGCCCAAAGGCCTAATAACGATTACACATACCCCTTTCATAATGACCAAGGGTGACCTTATCACCAATCCCATACCATCACATATAGTATAGATTATTCCTTATCACTAGGTAACTTTCATCACAATATAATTACCCACATACATTTAATCATATTGCACATCCTGACAAATATTGTCTCTAAAAACCACACCCCTTTTAATACCCTATTAACATGGCCTCATGCTTGTTTCTAGATCACTTATGTCTCCTCCACCCCAAGAACACCATTACAGTGATAGATGTCCACGTCGACCTTACAAGTGCTCCATTTCCTAAACTCAATGTTTACAAACCCTATAACCACATATGTTGAACACCACCTCAACTAACTTAATCTTTGTCCGTTTGATGGTTCACTAATCCATGGGATAGCCCCTTTTTCCGACCATACCCTACATGAACCATTTGTTCCCATCCCTTTTCCTAAAAAGGAAATACAATACATCACTAATAACAAATTTCACATATTAGAATCTTATATGGCTTTCAAATTCTTAATCCCATGATTTAAGCTTGGGTTGTCACATATCCTAATTTGCTTAAACAATTTTCCTTCTTTTCATTGAATACCAAACTTGAATACCCTTTGATCCTTTCACTTAATTTAAATCTAGGATAATGGTCACCTAATTTACATCCCTTAATACTCTCCCCAATTTAAGTTTAGGCTATCATCATAAACTATTTCTCTTAAACTAAAGCTCTGATACCAACTTGTAACACCCCAAATTTTAGCTCAAGGTGTCACGCCATTAATCACCAATTCATAACGAAAATCATTTATTAAACGAGATCCTAAAATCCTTAACTGCAAAATTCTTACAGCGGAAGTCTTACATAAATAAAAACTCTGGGATTTCTTAAATAGAAAGTTCATCCCATAATGGACTAAGACAAAAATATGTTCAAATCTAAATGAGTAGATCATCGGTAACCTTGCTCCTACTCGTGGTACCTATCCTGGAAGTACCTGCCCCTGAGATGCATACACTAGTCAGCTAATAAGCTCAGTGAGTTCATGGTTTTCGTGCACATACACACATATAATTCACAACCCAAAGTCAACGATGCATAAATTTCCCTTTTTAAAAATTAATATGAGATCTCAATATCATATGACATGGTCGCTACACTCCAATGGTTCGGGTGGGAGCTACCCAACTCTCACCCCCAGATTCCCCGCAGTTCTCCCTTGCCTGCATAAATCCCGGCATTTCAGTAGTGAACCACTCATATTTCCCCAGTTTTCCATTTAATAACATGTGTAAGTTTATTCCATTTATAGGCATGCTTAAAAGTTTAAAATGAAACAAGTAGCATGCACATCCCATAACATCACATACATGCAATACATATATCATGTAACATGTACAATAAAACCCCATGTAGCACATCCCAAATTAATGCATAAAATAATTTGTACATAGTATGCATCCCAGTGTAAGTCTCATGAAGACTCACCTGAATAGCTCCGCTTAGCGAAACCTCGTCCTTGAGTAATTCCATATAACACATAATTACATTTTCTTAATTAGTATATTGACTTTTCCAAAAAGTCAAACGGGTCGACTCATGGTCAACCTTGGGATTGGCATGGTCAACGAGTCAACCCCAAGCATACTTCGCCATGTACCCCCTCCCAATGGACTACTTCACGTTCAAAATAAATGACGACGTATAAAATCCATCCTATATTTATATATGTCTCTTGTTTTAATAATATCCAATCCCACAATTATCTAATCATGACTCCTTAAATAAATTATTTATTATAATTTAATAACCCCTCCACCCTAACCAAACCCGACCCAACATCTCGGTCCAGCATTGGCCGGCCCAACTTGACACCCGACCGAGCCCGGTCGTACCTTTGGTGCGGCTATCGTGAACGACATCCATTTGGGATCGTTTCTCGACCGTTTTTCACCAAACTTTTTAGAAAAGTTTATACATGACGTTAATCCCAACTTATACCCCGATTTACAGCCTTTACGTTTCATTATTCAACTCGAAGTTCGAGATTTGGTATCTGATCCCGTCAATCCACCGCCACAGCGGCTTCTCGCCCAAAATACTCAATGTACAGGCTACCATTGCCTATTAAACTTATACCATTGGAAGGGTAATTGAAAAACGAAGCCAACCATATATAATACATCAATTTTGGTTGAGTATTTTACCTTTAATCTCCGTTTTTGTGCAGAACGACCCTATGCCGCTCCAAACTCGATATCTCCTTCGTTTCTTGATGAAATCCCGAAATTCCAAGGGGGTTTACTCCCCTACATCATGGAGAACGATCCCTCAAAGTTTCAGCCTGAAACTCCAATTTATAGGCCTTCAAATCTGCCCTAGAGTCTCAAAAACGTGATTTGGGGATGATTTCCCAAATCTCAATCTCCAAATCAACTTTCCTCTTTTGACAGAATTAGCCCCTCTAGTTGTCATTTTTTGCATCCTCATCCAAGTCAATTAAATTTGAAATATTTCATGTCCCTTTTTATTGATTTTCTTTATTTAGATTAAAATCATATTTTTCGAAGATCGACACTTTAATATGTTATGTCGTTTACTTTTTAAATTTATTACCCTCAATAATTATTTATTTTATATATCACAAATTTTAGAGTGTTACATTAACTCCTAACCGTTAAGTGAGGGGCATTTTAGTCATTTCAATATGTTTACCTTTTTCAAGTTAAATTATAAAACCAAAGGACCCAACTTGTAATTTACTTTATTACTATATAATATAATAAATAATATATTTATACATACATACATACATATATATAGTTGCACAGGAGTTCATCGAAACTCCATCCCCGCCGTCTCCCTCCTCACCATCTCCAATGTCTTCTCCGGCCGGTGTTCTTCTCACTGTCTCTCTTGAGAGGGTCGATTTGTGTTAGCTAAATCCTCCGCATATCTCAAAAGTTGAATACTTCAAAAGCTCTCGTCCCACATCCCATTTACTTCCCTGAGCCTGTACCTGGTAAGACAATTTAATTTGAACAATTAGGCTTACGCCTAGTGAGAACATCCAAATTCAAATTAAAACATTAACAGCTTTGAAAATATCCAAAACATATACACAAACATGTTCTCCACCATTCTTACCGTACACGTGCTCACCTCAATGACGGGAACATACCCGATCCCATGAATATGACTAACATTCAGTAATTCATATTATCACAATCAAGAGACTAATACAAATCATTACAGATTCTAGATTAGTGCTCTTATCCAAGAAATTACAAGATGTTTTATGCCTATTTCTTGGACTGGAAGTAGAGATTACAAGTTACTTTATGCCTATCTCTAATCTTCCCATAGAAATCAGAAATTAAAAATTACTTTACGCCTATTCCTCGATTTCTACACTACGAAATGAGAATTACAAATTACTTTATGCCTATTCTCCATTTCCATGTGAACGGAAATTACAAATTACTTTATGCCTATTCCAAATTTCACATCACACTATGAAATAGAAATTACAATTTCCTTTATGCCTATTTCTCATTTCATAACACCTTTACGAAATGGGAATTACAATTTACTTTATGCCTATTTCACATTTCAGGTCAACAGGAATTACAAATTACTTTATGTCTATTCCTCGTTACAATAAAAACAGTGCATGTGGATCCATTACACTTACGGGTGCATATGTAAAAATAACATATCACACTACCTCTCATATCATATTCTTAACTCTAAGAATATTGAACGATTTATCACTTCTTGATTCTCAAATTGTCTCCCTCACGAATAATGTAACCGGAGAATATTCCGAACTCTAGTTATAAAAATTATTTCGAAATCGAATTCTAAATAAAATTAAATTCTTAATTGCAATTGGATTTTAAAATAATAAAACCCAATTCCATAATTAACTAATGAATCACATTTAAAGCCCATTCCCTGTTTTGCTTAAATACCAAAGCCCAAACAATTTTGATCCATTCCAGTTTTGGGTTGAAATATCGGAACCCAAAGAATTTTGATCCATTCCGGTTTGGTTGCAATACCGGAACCCAAATGAGGCCCAAGTTCCGGAAATAATTACTAATTCCGGATCCCCACATCGCATGGCCCAATTCCGGAAAATGATTAACGGAACCCAACCTTAGCACATTCTGGATCTTCTCTTGTTCCGGACTACAAGGCAACTCCGGGCTTGGCCCATTCCCGGTATATGATTCCGGGCTTTGAATTACCGGACCCGCCCAATTCCGGTTGTCAATTCCGGTACTTACATAAAACTCAATTCCAGAAGTTTACATTACCGGAATCCAATCCAATTCCGGATCCGGTCCATTCCAGAATTAAATACCCGGTTCCGGAATTTTATTAAATATCGGGACTACGATACTGACTCGTTCGAATCAATTCAAAATTTTCTCAATAAGCTCATCTTGATACAATCTAAAGACCCATATCATTTCCATACAACTTTACCAGTTAATACAGGCAATTTACACACTAAATCTGATTCAATTTTAACTGTAAATGTTTAAAGTGAAGAGATGAACTCACCTGATGAAGTTCTTGACCTTGATTACTCCAAATCTCTTTTCCTCTGCTTTACAACCTATTGGATAGATGATTTTCACTATATGATTACTTATCTGATTAAGAAAATCAGTAAGATGATTCAATATTCTTACCACAAAACAATTCTCTTCCCCGTTCTCTTCTTTTTCTCTTTCTGTGCTTTCTTTCTTTTGGACCGACTTCACCAAAAAAAATTGAGACAATAACCAGATGATACTAATTACCTTTTCTTAAGGTAATCTCAACTATTGACAATTGACCCAACCAGTCCCTCAAGTTAATTTTCAATATTAACTTTAAACTTTGGTCAAATTACAAAATCAACCCTGGAGTTAATAATTACAAATAGTCTATAAACTTAGACTAAATTACAAACAGACCCTATTCATTTTAAAATAATAAAATGGAAATTCGAGGTGTTACAATTCTCCCCAACTTGAAAATGATTTCGTCCCCGAAATCAAAGCTAGGTAAAGAGACGAGGATATCTAATCTTCATATCCTCTTCAGCTTCTAACGTCACGTTAGCACCTCGGTGATGTTTCCATTGCACTTTCAACATAACCACATCTTTGTGACGTAATTTCTTAACCGTCCTATCTAAAATCGCCTCTGGTTCTTCCACATAACGACTCTTTTCATCCACTCTCACGTCAGTAAGTGGAATCACATCATTCTCTTCGGCTAAACATTTCCGAAGATAGCAGACATGGAAGGTATTGTGGATGCCTTCCAATTCAGGTGGAAGATCCAACTGATAAGCTTGAAGTCCCACTCGCTTAGTTATAGTGAAAGGTCGTAAAAAACGAGGACTTAACTTTCCACGTTTGCCAAACCTTATCACGCCTTTCCATGGGGATACTTTAAGCATTACGCGCTCCCCAACTTGGAACTCTTTCGGTCTTCTTTTCGGATCAGCATAACTCTTTTGTCGATCTTGAGCTGCTTTCATATGCTTCCGAATCTCTTTCACCTTATCAGTCGTCTGTTGCACAAGTTCAGGACCAACAAGCAATTTTTCTCCAGCTTCTAACCAACACACCGGAGTTCTACATTTCCGACCATACAAAGCTTCGAAAGGTGCTCTTTCGATACTAGAATGATAACTATTGTTATACGCAAACTCTACTAACGGTATATGCGTATCCCAGTTACCTCCAAAGTCTAACACGCACGACCTGAGCATATCTTCCAAGGTTTGAATGGTTCTTTCGCTTTGCCCGTCCATTTGTGGATGGTAAGCAGTGCTCAAATTGACTCTCGTACCCAATTCTTCTTGTAGTGACTGCCAAAACCTCGAGGTAAACCGACTATCACGATCCGACACTATAGATACCGGTATACCATGTCTTGACACCACTTCATCAATATACAGCTTCGCCAATTTATCTATTGGTGACGCTTCTTTCATAGCCAGAAAGTGAGCACTCTTGGTCAATCGATCCACGATTACCCATATAGTGTCGTTACCCTTTTGCGTCCTCGGTAACTTTGTCACAAAATCCATGGTAATCTTCTCCCACTTCCATTCCGGAATCTCCAAAGATTGAAAACTTCCGTAAGGCTTTTGATGTTCGGCTTTTACTAACGAACATGTCACACACTTTTCTACTATTCGTGCCACATCTAACTTCATAGCTGGCCACCAATAGTGTAACTTTAGATCCCTATACATCTTAGTACTTCCAGGATGTATAGAATACTTAGACTTGTGAGCGTCTTCAAGAATTAACTCCCGATTTCCTCCCGCTTTTGGCACCCAAACGCGGCCTTGAAACAGCTTGACCCCACGACTATCTTCAGTCAGTTGAAGATGTTGCTTGCTCATGACTTCGTCTTTCAGATTTTCTTCTAATAAAGCTTCCGCTTGTGCCTCTTTTATCTTTTCAACCAAACTTGATGTTACATCAATCCTGGCGTTAGTCGTTTTCAAGCACCCACTATATTCTTTTCTACTTAAAGCATCAGCTACAACATTTGCTTTATCGGGATGGTAATGCAATTCACAATCATAATCTTTAAGTAGCTCTAACCAACATCGTTGCCTCATATTCAACTCCTTCTGATCAAAGACATGCTTCAAGCTCTTGTGATCAGTGTAAAATGTGCACTTCGTTCCATACAGATAATGACGCCACAGCTTTAATGCAAATACTACCGCTGCCAGTTCTAAATCATGGGTAGGGTAATTCTTCTCATGTTCTTTAAGTTGTCTTGTTGCGTAAGCAATCACCTTGCCTCGTTGCATCAACACACACCCCAAACCCATCTTTGACGCGTCACTATATACGACAAAATCTTTCGTTCCTTCCGGTAGTGCAAGAATAGGAGCTTCACACAACTTCTGACGTAAAGTTCTGAAAGCTGACTCTTGTTTTTCAGTCCAAACAAACTTTACATTCTTCCGAGTCAACACGGTCAAAGCAGAAGCGATCTTTGAAAAGTCTTTGATAAATCTCCGGTAGTAACTTGCCAAACCTAAGAAACTTCTTATTTCCGACGCACTCTTCGGTGTTTCCCAGTTCGTCATTGCTTCTATCTTTGTCGGATCCACTTTGACTCCTTCTGAAGTAATCACATGCCCTAGAAATTGTACCTCTTTTAACCAGAATTCACATTTTGAGAATTTTGCGTACAATTTCTCTTTTCTCAACACTTCCAAGACTTCACGAAGATGGCATTCATGATCTACTTCATTCTTCGAATAAACAAGTATGTCATCAATGAATACAATGACAGACTTGTCTAAAAATGGTCGACATACTCTATTCATCAGATCCATGAACACGGCTGGAGCGTTAGTCAACCCGAACGGCATTACAAGAAACTCATAATGCCCATACCTCGTTCTAAACGCCGTCTTTGGAATGTCTTCATCTCTTACTCGAACTTGATGATATCCCGACCTCAGATCAATCTTTGAAAAGCATCCCGCACCTTGGAGTTGATCAAACAAATCATCAATTCTCGGAAGCGGATACTTGTTCTTAATCGTCACCTTATTCAGCTCCCGGTAGTCGATGCACATCCTCATAGTGCCATCCTTCTTCTTAACAAATAATACCGGAGCTCCCCAAGGTGAAGAACTTGGTCTAACAAAACCCTTGTCTAGCAGCTCTTGCAGCTGAGACATCATCTCTTTCATTTCGGCCGGTGCTAAGCGATACGGTGCATGCGCTATTGGTGCCGATCCAGGGACAAGATCAATACGAAACTCCACCTGTCGTTCAGACGGTAGACGTGGAAGATCATCGGGAAATACGTCCGGGAATTCACGTACTACCTTGATATCTTCCACTTGTTTCTTTTCTAACTTCACATCTAGAACATACGCTAGATAGGATGAACATCCTTTTACTAAACACTTACGCGTTTTGCAACAGAAATTAACGGAATTTCCCCTTTTCTCTTTTCCCCAAAGATGAGTACATCATCCTTATCAGCTATCGGAATCCGCATTAATTTCTTTTCACAAAGAATTTCTGCCTGGTTGATTGTTAGCCAATCCATACCCACAATTACATCAAACCCTCCAATTTCCATAAACAACAAGTCAATCGGAAATTTCGTTTCCCCTATCGAAATTAAACAACCCTCAAGTCTTTCATGAACTAAGACTTGATCTCCGTTAGCTATCTCGACTACTAAGGCATCTTCCAAGGTAGTGATAGGCATATCTAACTTGTGATAGAACGATTTCGATACAAACGACAGATTGGCACCACAGTCAAATAAAATGCGCGCGGGAATGGAATTAACGAGAAATGTACCAGAAACGACTTCTTTAGACTCCTTCGCCTCTTTCGCCGTCATGTGAAATGCCCGGCCCGTTGGTTTAGGAGTATTTGGTTTCTTTCCCTGGTCTCCACCCTTTTTTAACTTCAGACAATCTCTTCGGAAGTGTTTGGGTTGTTTACACTCAAAACAAATCGGCCCTTGAATAGGACAGCTTGCCGCTAGATGCCCAGTCTTCCCACATTTGAAACATTCATTCCCGACTACCCGACACTGGCCAAAATGCTTACTTCGGAATTTTTAACACCAATTTGGTTCCCGGCGAGACTCATAACGAACGTTCTTGCCAAACGATTTGGATTTCTGAGAAGACTCCGATCGGCCTTCCCACTTTCGTTTCTCTCCCCCGTGCATCTTTTCTTCTTTATCCTTGGCATACACTTCCTCTATAACTTTGGCTTCTTCGATCGTCTCCCTCAACGTCGAAGCTTTAGAGTTTCGTACCGTCGACATCATATCCGCTGGTAAGCCCTTCAAATAGGCTTTAATCTTTTCCTTCTCGATGGGAGGCACATGCCCCACTAAGTTCAGCTTTTCCATAAAGGATTCAGTGTACTTCCGAACAATCGAAGTATCCTTCTTAAGAGTCCGAAACTCTTCTTCAATCCTATCCATTTCGTTCTCATTACAATATTCCTCTAAAATCTTTTTCTTGAACGACTCCCATGTCATAGCAGCCAAGATTGGAGCCGTCACAGTAGATGTTACTATATTCCACCAAGTCAACGCGTTGCCTCGTAACATTTGAGAACCGAACCTGACTTTCGATTCTTCATCACATTCACAAGCTCGGAAAGCTTGTTCCATCTCTCTGAGCCAGTGCATACATGCCACTGGATTGTCTGCTCTGGTGAACTCTGGCGGTTTACAACTCAGGAACGTCTTATAAGAACAAACTCTTTTGACCCTCCTGTTTGCTTTCACCATAGGATTACGAATTGGATTTACTACACCAGTACTTGTCTCCGTTCGTTGTAGCTCAGAACTTCGATCATTTAGCGCTTTCATGAACATTTCTGATTGTCGTGCCATTGCTCTATTCATCATTCGCATCATATTTTCCATCATGCGAGATTCCATCGTAGACTCAGCTATCACCGGATTAGAGGTACCGGTACTCGTTCTGTGCGTTTGACTTTCCAATCCTCTTATTAGAGGTGGCCTCGGCGGACTTTCATGAGTTCCGCCCGTTCCAGGTTGCTTTTCACCCCAATCAATTACTACTCTATCCTCCGAAGAGTTAGGGGATCTTGTTCGTGTATTCACCATCGTTCTGATATAGCACAAAGAAATAACCATAAGAAATGGTTACACATATCCAGACACATGAAACGTACTTTACCGTTCATTAGTCACTTTAACAATTTAGAAACAAGTATGTTTGTGTAACAATATATTCATAATAACAGTAGCTAATTGAAATTGTGAACATACTATACATGAGAATCCTCGTTACCATCGTTACAGTACTAATTTCATGTATTTCCGTCGACTCTAAGACTATCTCGTCTTAGTACTTCTACCCATATCTCACAAATCATAACTTAATTCATCTCAGCTTAAGTCTAGGTATCTCATTATCATACCTAGTTCTCTTAAACTTCAACTCTGATACCATATTGTAACACCCTAAAAATCAGGGCTAATTTGAACCTCAAATGGTAACAAGTTATGATAGAATAACATCGAAACTTTATATAAATAAGGAGATAATTAACTATGAGGGTTCATATTTACAAATATTGAATTCTCCAAATAACCTATTAATCTAATCATGTCAACTATAATCAGATTAACTAGGTTATCTAATCAATCCATCAAAATCCTCATTGTGTTAGCTAAATCCTCCGCTTATCTCAAAAGTTGAATACTTCAAAAGCTCTCGTCCCACATCCCATTTACTTCCCTGAGCCTGTACCTGGTAAGACAATTTAATTTGAACAATTAGGCTTACGCCTAGTGAGAACATCCAAATTCAAATTAAAACATTAACAGCTTTGAAAATATCCAAAACATATAAACAAACCTGTTCTCCACCATTCTTACCGTACACGTGCTCACCTCAATGACGGGAACATACCCGATCCCATGAATATGACTAACATTCAGTAAGTCATATTATCACAATCAAGAGCCTAATACAAATCATTACAGATTCTAGATTAGTGTTCTTATCCAAGAAATGTTGGGAACTGAAGATATGCTAAGTATGGTTAGTACTGCCAAGACAATTTTACTAGTGCCAGTTCTTCATTAATACTGCTTATGTGAAGTTACTACTGCTAGACACAGTTACTACTGCAAGTCAAGGTTAGTACTGCTGGTGCATAATTGAATATCTGTTAGTACTGCTCATGATTAATACTGCTGGAGTGATGTTAATACTGCTGGAGATGAAATCGGTTAATACTGCTGAAGATTGTTAGTACTGCTCATGAAGAATGAAGGTTAATACTGCTGACTTGATAAGTTTGGTATGCGATACTTTTGGAGACAAAGATGGAATTGATCAAGATATGTTTAACAAAGATTCAGAAGATCAATTTACTTTTGGTAGTTATCTTGTAATTATTTGTGTATAAATAGACTTCAATAGATAGCTATTAGAAGAGACGTGAGAGTTTCAATTTATACATTCTGCAAAAGATATTCTGAGAGAAGATATTGATTCAAGAGAGAATTAACCTCAAGGTTGAAGAACCCTATTTCTAGAGAAGTAGAAGTCGTCTTGTTGAGCCTGTTCAACAAGATTGAGGTTTGGTTGTAATATTGTGATTCGAAGCAGTGAATACAAAAAGTTGTGAATTTTTTGTTACATTGTTCTTGATTGTGAGAATTAAAGTTCTTTTCCGCAGATTCTTTAATTCTGAATTCTAAGTATTAATTATCTTGTTAAGATTCGATCCTGACAAGTGGTATCAGAGCTTGTGTTTCTTAGAATTCGACAATTATTATGGACAATTCTATTGAATCAAATAGTACTTTTGACTGGAGTGATCAAGCAGAAGAGGCAATCCAGAATCATGCACTCATGGCAGAAGTCTCAGATATTCCTACGGAGGTAAAATCTAATCTCTGTTCTCAATCTTGTATAGACACTGTTAAAAGGTATAGAGATCACAATCAGGGAATGTGTGATGACCTTAAGAGATTAGAAAAGGACGTAAGAGATTATGTATTGATTGTTGAGAGGTTTGAAGAACAGATTAGGGCCTTTCAAGCCAATGAACTTCAACATTCATATGATACTAACTACTGGAAGTGGGAAAAAGGTGATCTTGAGTTCCAATTAAAAGAGTCTAGGGAAGAGTGTGGGAAATTAACAGAAGAACTTAAGAAAGTTAAAGCTGATGTTGAAAAGTTTTCAAAGGCATCTAAAGCCATGGACACAATAATAAATGCTCAAGTCCATGGTAAGGTGAAAACAGGCCTAGGGTATAATGCCACACCTCCACCCTATAACAACAACTACATCCCTCCTAAGTCAGACCTATTAGAAACCAAGGATAGGAAGGACTTACCTAAAGGAGCCACTGAAGTAGATCCATTAGATGAAGTAGTTGTTGAGGATGAGACTGACAAAGTAGGATCTGATGAGGAATGTGAAAGTCCATGTGTCAAGAACAATGAGATGAAAAGGACTGAAAAGGGAAAGGGAGTTCACTATACACAGACCACTGTTGTGAACTCTAAAACTTGTGAACATTGTTCTTGCAAGAAAGCTCAAGAGAATAAACCCCAAAGACATGATAAAAAGAGGGGAAATCAAAGAAATTGGAATAACCAGTGGGCACAAAAGCAAGGAGTTGATCTGCAAAGGATTAACAGACCAAAACCTTGTTTCATCTGTGGCAGATTGAATCATCTTGCCAAACACTGTTATTTCAATCCTATTAACCAAAGGATGAATTTTCAAAGACCTTTTTATAAATCCAATGGTTATAGGAAGCCTGCAAGGAACCATGTGGCTAAGAAACAAGCTAAAGCCACAAGCCACATGAAGAAAAAGCCTGAAAAAGAATGTGTCACAATGTGGGTTCCTAAAAGTACTGCAGCCTCAGATAGTGCTGCTAGCAGTGTTAGTGCTGCTAACTCAGTTAGTGCTGCTAACTCTGTTAGTACTGCTAACTCTGTTAGTGCTGCTAACTCAGTTAGTGCTGCTAACACTGTTAGTACTGCTAACTCTGTTAGTGCTGCTAACTCTGTTAGTACTGCTAACGATACTGTTGCTCCCAGTGTTAGTACTGCTAGCACTGTTAGTACTTCTGAGGTTAATACTGCTTCTAGTGCTGCTAAACCAATAATATTGACAAAGTACTCCAGTACTGCAGTACCTAAGGTTGAAAATCTCATCAAAACCAAGTGCAAGTACTTTGATGAGCAAGGGAGACCCAAGACCACTTCGGCTTGGGTTCCCAATAAAACTAACTGATTTATCAGATGTGCAGGGCAACCAACAGCTCAAGGGGAAGAGCATCTGGCATGTTGATAGTGGTTGCTCCAGGCACATGACAGGTAACATGGCCTGCCTCAAGAATTTCAAAAGAAGATTTAATGGAGGACATGTTACTTTTGGAAATAATCCTGCAGGAGGTAAGAGAAGTGGTAAAGGTGATGTGTCAGAAGGTAAGATGACATTTGAGGATTTGACAAATGCTGCAAAGTGCAAGTATAGTTACTACTGCCAGTGCAGAGTTACTACTGCTAGTGCAGAGTTACTACTGCAAGTGCAGAGTTACTACTGCCAGTGCAGAGTTACTACTGCCAGTGCAGAGTTACTACTGCCAGTGCAGAGTTACTACTGCCAGTGCAGAGTTACTACTGCCAGTGCAGAGTTACTACTGCCAGTGCGTAGTTAATACTGCTTAGCAGTTAATACTGCTCAGTAGTTAATACTGCTCAGTAGTTAATACTGCTTTGCAGTTAATACTGCTCAGTAGTTAATACTGCTTAGCAGTTAATACTGCTTGTGTAGTTAACACTGCTCAGTCGTTAATACTGCTTGTGTAGTTAATACTGCTTATGTCGTTAATACTGCTTTTGAAAATCTAGGGCAAATACTGCTATAAATACCCCTGGTTGCCCGCCAAAGTTCATAACGACTCTTCGCGTTAACTTCTTCTTCTCTCTCTCGCTCTAACCCCTTCTCCCCAGAATCTTTGTGTTTTTCTTTCAAGAATCCTCAGGAATCATGGAGTTTGTTGATGAGCACAATGAAATAGCCATGCTTCAGAAGCCGAAACAAGCTGCGGGATTCCACGATATCGTCGATTTTCTTAAATCCTCGCACATCTCCTATGCCCTAACGGTGAGCCCAACCATCTATATCGAACATCAGACGCAATTTTGGGAGCATGCCACTGTTAGTTTCGAAGAAGGGCAGAAAACCATTCGAACAAGGGTTTGTGATAAACCCTTGAAAGTCACAGAGGAGGTTATTCGCATCTCTCTTCACTTGGATGATGCCTCAGGTATAACCTCTCTATCTTCTGATGACCTATATTCGACTTTACAAAGAATGGGGTATGAAGGTCCCATTGGTGTTTTTAAATTCTACAAGTCAAAAATTTTCAACCAATGGAGATTTCTTGTTCATACCCTGATGCACTGTATTTCCAAGAAAACTACTGGATGGAGTGAGTTCAGCAGTCCCATTGCATATGCCTTGGTCTGCTTATCCACTGTCAGAAAGTACAATTTTTCAGCTATGATCTTTAATGATCTTGTATCAAACCTGGAATCCAAAAAGCGATTTTATATGTATCCAAGGTTTGTTCAAGAAGTGATAACTAAGGAATTGACGGAATTACCTCAGTTTGATGAGGTATATGTACCAAAATCCCCTAAAGGGAAGGTTTTTTCAAATATGAAAAGACTTCCTAGGGACTCGGAAGGAGTTGACACACCATTGTTCTCTACAATGATGGTTGTGTCCCACACAATTGAAGGTATGGCATCAGGGTCAAGGCCCTCATTAGACACACCCACTGATGACCAATCCCAACCTTCCATCTCAAAAGACATCCCTCAGTCCATTCTTGAACGACCCACTCCCACAATAACCAAAAGGTTTGAAAGAAGAAAGGTACACAAGGTTCCTTCCCTTGATGTATCTCCTAAGAGCCCGAAGCCTTTAAGCCCTCTGTTGGAGCATTCTCCAATGGAGAATATCGATAGGGTAACCACAGGGGTGTCTCCCAACCCCAAGAAGGTGCTCACTAAGGAGAAGGTTGAGCATGTGAGTCGCAAGGCTGCCACTACTTCTGCTAACAAAGAGAAGGCAAGTGGTAAAATAGCTAAGACCTTCCTCACGGCAACTCAGGGTGAGATATCATCCAGAGGTCCCAGGTGCCAAGAACCCATGGGGGCAGGTAGTGCTTTTGCTAGGCAAAAGACACCTGCTAAAACTTCCAATGATCCTGTAATGGAGGTAAACACTTCTAAACCGGGTGAGGATAGATACACTTATGAGGAATTGATGGATACTATTGCCAATATAAACCTTGATGTCCTAAATCAGCAGCAGGAAATTGAGGAACTCAAAAAGGTGGTCCTCTATCAAAACTCCCAGATAGAGAAGAATAAGAAGATGATCACAAAGCTACTACACAGAAGGAAGAAAGCACAGTTTGTCCTTAGAAGAAGAAACCCAACCAATGATGCTCCCAAAAAGGGGGAGTCAGAGGATGAGTTGAACATGGAGAGTGCACAGGAACAGGGGGAGCAAGTGAATAAAGTTGCTGAGGAAAGTACAAAGGAAGCTGAAAATGTTCAAGCAACAGAAACCACAGCAGCAGAAACTACAACAGCAGCAGCAGAAACCACAGCAGCAGAAACTGTTAATGCTGCTGAGTTTGAACAAGCAGCAGAAACAGTTAATGCTGCTGAAGGACAAAAAGAAGAAACAGCAGAAACCTTTGCAGAGGCAGTAGAAACAGAAAAAGCAGCAGAAACTGAGAAGGAAGCAGTAACTACATCTCAAGCTGAAATTGATGAAGAAGTATACTGGATTGTGAAAAACAGTGTTGAAGCAGCAGCATTACATGTTCTAAGAGAAGCAGTAACAGCCATAGCAGCAGAAATGGTTATTGCTGCTGAAAAACTTAAAACAGCTGAACCAACTCCTGAAGCTGTTAAAACTTTTAACAGAACCAAGATGATGTCAAAGAAAAGACCAAGAACCAAGCCCATAACTTCAAAGAAGAAAAATGAAAAGAAGCCAAGGGTGGAACCAACTGCAGAAGAGGCCCAGGAGGAAACAGTGAAAGAAAAATTTGATCCAAAAGTTGCTGAAGAAGAAGTGGCAACTCCATCAGGGCAATCAAGCAATGTACAATCACAAACTGATGCCCAATGTGATTTGTATATTACTGTTGTTGACTCTAACCCAATTCAAGCTGAACCAATATCGTCTAAGGCTCCTGAAATCATCTTTTGGAACACTTTGAAAGATGGTAGAAAGGAGTTCATTAGGATAAAAAGAGCAGATGGAAAATTTGAAGTCTTTTCAACGTGGGGAAAAATTGTCAGAACTTGCTCAAGATCAGACTTAGAAGAGATGTTCAAAGTTGGGATGAGGCTATATGAAAACATGCTGACTGAGCAAGGGATGTCAATCTCTAAAATGGTACTTGAATTCTTGTGCCAAATGTTCAAACCTGAAGCAGTTCAGTATAGGATAAACACACAGTTTCAAACCATTACCAACTGGATGCTCTATGAAAACTGTGGAGTATATGTCATCTCCCTTGACTCTGCGACTCATGAATACTATCTGGTGGATGAAATATACAAACACAGCATGAAGAGGCTGAAAGGAATGCTACATGCTAAGTTGACCTGCAACAAGGATTCAGCAATGGGTAGATTCTTGGTAAAAAGGATTCTCAATCAAAGTCTGGGATTGAATCCTAATCTAGGCATGTATGATTAGGTTTTGGAAGCATCATCTGAAGAACTTGACTTCTTTTCCTAAAAGTCAAGTTAGGGGGAGATTGTTGGGAACTGAAGATATGCTAAGTATGGTTAGTACTGCCAAGACAATTTTACTACTGCCAGTTCTTCATTAATACTGCTTATGTGAAGTTACTACTGCTAGACACAGTTACTACTGCAAGTCAAGGTTAGTACTGCTGGTGCATAATTGAATATCTGTTAGTACTGCTCATGATTAATACTGCTGGAGTGATGTTAATACTGCTGGAGATGAAATCGGTTAATACTGCTGAAGATTGTTAGTACTGCTCATGAAGAATGAAGGTTAATACTGCTGACTTGATAAGTTTGGTATGCGATACTTTTGGAGACAAAGAAGGAATTGATCAAGATAGGTTTAACGAAGATTCAGAAGATCAATTTACTTTTGGTAGTTATCTTGTAATTATTTGTGTATAAATAGACTTCAATAGATAGCTATTAGAAGAGACGTGAGAGTTTCAATTTATACATTCTGCAAAAGATATTCTGAGAGAAGATATTGATTCAAGAGAGAATTAACCTCAAGGTTGAAGAACCCTATTTCTAGAGAAGTAGAAGTCGTCTTGTTGAGCCTGTTCAACAAGATTGAGGTTTGGTTGTAATATTGTGATTCGAAGCAGTGAATACAAAAAGTTGTGAATTTTCTGTTACATTGTTCTTGATTGTGAGAATTAAAGTTCTTTTCCGCAGATTCTTTAATTCTGAATTCTAAGTATTAATTATCTTGTTAAGATTCGATCCTGACAAGAAATTACATGTTGCTTTATGCCTATTTCTTGGACTGGAAGTAGAGATTACAAGTTACTTTATGCCTATCTCTGATCTTCCCATAGAAATCAGAAATTACAAATTACTTTATGCCTATTCTTCGATTGCTACACTTACGAAATTAGAATTACAAATTACTTTATGCCTATTCTCCATTTCCATGTGAACGGGAATTAGAAATTACTTTATGCCTATTCCACATTTCACATCACACTATGCAATAGAAATTACAATTTCCTTTATGCCTATTTCTCATTTCATAGCACCTTTACGAAATGGGAATTACAATTTACTTTATGCCTATTCCACATTTCAGGTCAACGAGAATTACAAAATACTTTATGCCTATTCCTCGTTACAATAAAAACAGTGCCTATGGATCCATTACACTTACGGGTGCATATGTAAAAATAACATATCACACTACCTCTCATATCATATTCTTAACTCTAAGTATTGAACGATTAATCACTTCTTGATCCTCAAATTGTCTCCCTTACGAATACTGTAACCGGAGAATATTCCGAACTCTAGTTATAAAAACTATTTCGAAATCGAATTCTAAATAAAATTAAATTCTTTATTGCAATTGGATTTTAAAATAATAAAACACGATTCCATAATTAACTAATGAATCACATTTAAACCCCATTCCCTGTTTTGTTTAAATACCAAAGCCCAAACAATTTTGATCCTTTCCAGTTTTGGGTTGAAATATCGGAACCCAAAGAATTTTGATCCATTCCGGTTTGGTTGCAATACTGGAACCCAAATGAGGCCCAAGTTCCGGAAATGATTACTAATTCCGGATCCCCACGTCGCATGGCCCAATTCCGGAAAATGATTACCAGAACCCAACCTTAGCACATTCCAGATCTTCTCTTGTTCCGTACTTCAAGGCAACTCCGGGCTTGGCCCATTCCCGGTATATGATTCCGGGCTTTGAATTACCGGACCCGCCCAATTCCGGTTGTCAATTCCGGTACATACATAAAACTCAATTCCGGAAGTTTACATTACCAGAACCCAACCCAACCAATTCTGGATCCGGTCCATTCCGGAATTAAATACCCGGTTCTGGAATTTTATTAAATACCGGGACTACGATACTGACTCGTTCGAATCAATTCAAATTTTTCTCAATAAGCTCATCTTGATACAATCTAAAGACCCATATCATTTCCATACAACTTTACCAGTTAATACAGACAATTTACACTCTAAATCTGATTCAATTTCAACTGCAAATGTTTAAAGTGAAGAGATGAACTCACCTGATAAAGTTCTTGACCTTGATTACTCCAAATCTCTTTTCCTCTGCTTTACAACCTATTGGATAGATGATTTTCACTATATGATTACTTATCTGATTAAGAAAATCAGTAAGATGATTCAATATTCTTACCACAAAACAATTCTCTTCCCCGTTCTCTTCTTTTTCTCTTTCTTCTGGACCGACTTCACCAAAAACTTTTTGAGATAATAACCAGATGATATTGATTACCTTTTCTTAAGGTAATCTCAACTATTGACAATTGACCCAACCAGTCCCTCAAGTTAATTTTCAATATTAACTTTAAACTCTGGTCAAATTACAAAATCAACCCTGGAGTTAATAATTACAAATAGTCTATAAACTTAGACTAAATTACAAACAGACCCCATTCATTTTAAAATAATAAAATGGAAATTCGAGGTGTTACAACGGTTATAGGAAAAATTCCCCAATACCATAAAAATTTGGATACATTTACGGCCACGGTTTTTAGTTTATGGCTACGGTTCATCATGTGAGATGGTGAAGCAATTTAAATGTGGCCATAAGGGTATCAAAAGTCATGGCAGAATAGGCTACGGTTTGATTGAAAAAAAAATGTGGCTAAAGGCCTATGACCACTGTTTTTAACCGTAGCCATTGTGAGTTTTTATACTAGTGCTTGATATGGATGCTTGCCACATCCTATTGGGTTGACCATGGCAATTTGATAATAATGTCACTTACAAGGGCCGAGACAACATCGTACTATTCTGTTGGGGCGACGGAATTATCGTCAGGACACCGGTTAATAGCTTCAATGAAAGCACCAACAAGCAAAGAAACAACTATAACCATATTATACAATCAGTTTCTTCCCTAGCCTTCAAAGGCAAGATCGATAACACCCTTTTTATAAGGAAATTTCAAGATGATATTAGTAGCGGAAAATCGTATAGTCAACAAAGTTGTGACAGTGTTCCCACAGTGGGGGCGCAAGTATACACCAACACTATGATCACCACAAGTAATAAAGTGGCGATATTACCAAAGATTGTTTCCATAGGGACTGAACTACTGGGAATCAGAGAGTGTCATGAACTTTTCTTGCATAAGGTTTGGTCGTGCAAAAAATTGTCGTTTTTGTTGGTGAAATATCTATAAAATACAAAATGTAACTTTTAATTAAATAATGGGTATGGGTTAAAGTTTTCCTTGAGATAAATGTAGTAAAAAATGGCCAACCACTTAGTAGCACAAGAACATTTATAAAATATCGATCTCTCGAAAGTTAATTTTTATAGTACCCACAAAGTGCCTACTGTCACAGATTATTAATCTTGCCGATTTAACTAAGTTGATAAAATATCAAACACTACTAGTATGAAGATTTATACCTAAATCTCTTTGTGATATAAATCTCGACCAATGTTTGAACCTAGTAAATGACACAAAACCCGTATCTCTATGGGATTATCAAAGACTATCTTAAATCTTTGTGTATCACTTAAGCCGTCATATGAATCCACCCATCTTTGGGTCAAGATATAGTATTAACCCTTCAAGGTTATCAGATTATCCGCTTTGAGTTTAAGTCCCAACTTAAGTGACCAAGCTTAAGAGCTAGTAACAATGGTCACACCCAAGTGTTGCCTACTTGTCTAAAGTTTGACTCACACTCACACCTAAATAAGCGATTAACTCATAATAAAAGTGAAAAACATGATAGAAGAAGATATATACTTGTAAACTACTTGCATTAAAATGAAACAACAAACTAAGCCCACAATGGGAGAACGTGGACAGAAAATGAAATACGAGAAGTAAATGCGATAAATTAATTCTTCTCTAAACTTCAAGATCGAGAGCACTTGCTTGAAGATGAAAACTCGTATTTTTCTTTGCATGCTTGTGTCTTCAAAGGCTCTCCAAATTCTCTATTTATAATGGCATGATAAGCAAAAACCTATGAACAAACATCACTATAAATCCTTGGATTATCAAGGCCATACCTCAAAAGGATCTCTAGGGATTTTCTAATCCTTTACAATCTTCAAAACTACTCATAATATCCTGTTAGTAGAAAAAATGGAGTTCTCCATAAGTCGCTTGAGAGTGCCCACCGTGGGTAGATAGTGTACACTGCCGAACAATTTGAACAAAGTTAAACTTTTGGCATTTTGTCACAACTTGCAAACATTATGGACCAAATGACGAAGATAGAAGCAAAAAAGGTATATAAAATGGATTAAAATCCTAGAAAAAAGTAATAAATAACTCTAAAAAATGAGCGTTATCAGATATCAACCTTGTACAAATTTAAGTTGATGACATTATATTTGGGTCTACAAATGAAAAACTAGGTGAGAAATTTTATATTCACATGCAAAGTATATATTAGATGAGTATGATGGGAGAATTTACCTTTTTCATTGGTCTTCAAGTAAAACAAACCTCTAGAGAAACCTCCAAATTTCAATCCAAATATGTTAATGAAATTTGGAAAAGGTTTGATTTTGAACATTCATATAAACTTGATTTGGTACGATGATAATCATGAAAAAGAAAAAATTTATGGAATGTTTGATGTTAAGAACTATATGTGTGATTATAGTTGCGACAACGTAAGTGTGACGATCTAGACTAATGCAAGTGGATCCGTAGACATAGGAGTCGACTTTGTTTATCGTGGGATGTTTCCTATTTGTAACTAGTTGAGACATTGGGTCATTAGCAGCAACTTGGAAAGGTTATGTGGAGCCGCATATTAACCATTGACCGTAAATGTAATCCTAGTGAATGAGTATAACTAGGATCATCGGGGTCCCATATCCACACATATATTGCGGGTCGGAGAACATGTGACCATTAATCCTAGTATGAGCTCTATAAATTGGAATGTAACTTACTTTTGTGTTCCATTATAATCTGTAGAAATCGGGTCTCCCTCGTCATCGCAAGATGAATTTTGGACCGTATGGTTCTTATGTGACTATGTGAAAATGAAATTTATATTCTAGCACCGAAACTCTTACCGTTTTACTTATGCATTATTTATTTATAAATGTATGTTCTCTCTAGGCATCAAGCCTTAACACTTTTTCTTAAAATGACATATATATCAGGTTTTCTTAGCGGCGGGGCTCCGAAGTCTTTAGAGGAGATTTGGTTGACGTTAGATGCACTTTTGGGATAGTCGAATTTTTGTTGGATTGGCGCAGCTAATTGACGGATTCTTTTGGAGGATGATAGTGACGACACCCATCTATAAGCTAAGCTTAGTGTACTTTAGATTAGTAGGTTATTATATATCATTTTCATTCTTTTGGTTTTGTAAACGCTTATACCATTTTCCCTTTTGTGTGATTTTTTTTATACAGATGTTATTTCCATGTCATATTTTAGGCTTAAATTTACCTCTATTTTTAGCAGCGTTACAATTCTATGATTACAGTGCGGAATTGACAAGAACCGATCAAACTGACCTGAACTCACTATCTAACTACCCATCCAATTAACATCCAACAACCCATCCAATTAACAACCAATATAATATTATATGTAGACACATATATAGAGAACTGAAAATAAAAAGTTCTTATTTCCAAAATCCAAATACATTAAAATTCAAAAGAAAATAAAAAGTAAAAATATATAAACAAACTTGAAAAATAAAAAACGAATTCAAATCAATTATCCAAAAGACCAAAACTAAAATAAATCATCCCCGTTCCTACGTCTCCTAAACATTTCAAAACCTTAAATCGACCCGATTAGGAGCACTAGTTCACTTCATCTAAATTGGCTACTTTAGTCTCCCCTCGTCGTGATTAACATCTTTTTGATTCTAAGGGGCCGTTTACATAATCACTTACCCGGGTAAGTGTTTACTAGTAAAATTCAACACTATCACTTATTCATGGGTAAGATTTTAGTCCACAAAAATGGGCATCGTATGCAACAATTTAGCCGGTAAGCGCTAACCATGGTAAGAGTCATTGCACTCACTTACCGGGTAAGACTCTCAGTCCTTGTTTTCGACTCTCAATCCTTGCTTCCGCTCTTACCGGGTAAGATTCTTGGTCCTTGCCATATTTATCCGGTAAGTTAATGCGACTTGGTAAGCACTTACCACTACAAAACACATTAGTATTTTTGACGGAAAATTCCGTCGAAAATCCACATTTGTGACGGATTTTCGACGGTTTTGTTCCGTCGCTTATAATGTGGTCGATATCTGTGTTCCATCGAAAATCCGATGAAAATTACGAGGGATTTCCGACAATTTTTTCCGACGGATTTTTGATTGAACTCTTTGAGGGATTTTCGACGGAATTGTTTTGTGACAGATTTTCGACGGAATTGTTTTGTGACGGGTTTTCGACGGAACTGTTTTGTAACGGGTTTTCGACGGAAATGTTTTGTGACAGATTTTCGACGGAATTGTTGTGACAAATTTTCAACGGAAATGTTTGTGACAGATTTTCGACGGAAATGTTTTGTGACAGGTTTTCAACGGAAATGCTAAACAAATTTTAAAAAAATCAAAATTTCATGTTTTCCATCTAAATATATCAGAATTTATAATGCACAAACAAGATATATAAAACTACAAATTTTAATAAGCCAAGTTTAACCAACAAATATTAGTAATCTAAATATATCCAACAAATATTGACTACAATTGTTTTTAGATTTCAGGAGGAGGTGGGGGTGGGTTAAAGCCGATTGAGGCACCGCTGAATTTAGTGACCTGCTCCATCATAATTTTCATTTGTTCTTGAATTTGCTGTTGTACTTGTTGTATCCGCTCCTCTACTCGTTGCTCAAACGTCCTTTGTTGCTCCGCAATCTGCTCATCTCTCTTTTGAAGCTCCTCTTTCAGACGTCGTACCTTCATTTAATCAACATAAACAATTAGTATCAACTAAACATTATTTAAGTTTGTAAAAGAATAAATGTATCAATATTGCCGGAGCTAGGACCGGGAGTACCAGTTATCACATAATGTGGATCACATGGCGCACCGAACCCATAAATTCTCCCCTTCTTCACTCCTCCGACAACCTCCTTCCAGGTCCCCTAATTTTGGTTGAGAAGCGGGGTCCGATCCATACGTTTTCTCGACCAAATGATGATAATTGTCCTACAATTGCAAAACATGATAATAACAAAATCAGCAACATAACGCATGTAAATTAAACATATCCATAACAAACCAAGCCTAACGTTTACCGAACAATTGACAACCCAAACTATGTAAAACATTTTATAACCACGTTATGACCCGTTAAGATATATTATGACTCAATTATGCGTAATATGACCCGTTAAGATCTATTATGACTCAAATATGCTTAATATGACTTGTTAAGGTCCATTATGACTCAATTAGGCCTAATATGATCCATTAAGGTTCAACAAGACCCGTTATGATACATTATGACTCACTTACGCCTAATAATATAAAGCAAACCTAATGTTTGCCCACAATTGGCAATCCAAACTAGATTAAGGGCCTGTTTACTAGCTGCTGACCGGGCTGACTCGGTCAGCACATCTGACTCGGTCAGCAGTCAGTACGTTTACCAAATCCCGAATCTGACCGAGATCTGACTGAGAAACTGACCGAGCTCTGGCCGAACCCGCTTGAAAATTATGCTGACCGGGGTCAGTTTTAAGTTTTCCACACCGTGCCCCCCTGCCATTAGGTCAAAAAAAATCAGAACGCTGCTCTCCTCCTTCCTCTCCCTCGTCGCTCCTCTTCCATCGTCGGCGCTCCACACCATCGTCGGCGCTCCACGTCGTCGGCGACTCAAGGTACGTTCGATTCAACTTCTGTGGGTCTTTCTTTTCTCTGTTCAGAACTGGTCCTGTTACTTGTATGCGATTCTAGGTTTAGATCTTAAGTTGTTGTTTCATTTTGTGATTTCTCTGAAATCGATTTATGTTTCTTTTCTTTTCTGAAATCGATTTATGTTTCTTTTCTTTTCTGAAATCAATTTATGTTTCTGAAATCGATTTATGTTTCTTTTCTGAAATCGATTAATCCAACGATTTTATGTTTCTTTTCTGAAACCGATTAAAACCCACTGTTGAAAATCGTTTTGGATACCTATTTGTTCTTATTTGTTTATTTGGGAAGACAATAATAAAGAAGATGCTTTCGGATATCACATCTCTTCTGCACTATGCCTATCTGAAGCTTGGTCAATTTTACCTAATGGGGTTTGTTTCAATGATCAAATGGAGCAGGAAAATGCAGGGTTGATGAAGCTTATTACAGACAAAAAGTAATCCCCCCTCTTTTGTGTCAATTATTCACTTGCATCCTTGTGTGGTCTAGGCGAGCTTCCTCAGGTACAATATTATTTCCATATCAATTTTCCAATGGTTTTTCTAGTTCATCTTTAGTTAATGGTTGAGTAAATATGCTGAGAAGTTGAGGAGTGCACCATTACTTTATCCTCAACTTTGTATGCAAGTTTTCGATGGAGTTGCGGCCACGGGTATGGGGAGTTGGGGATCGTGGTCTAATGCTCCAAACCCTTCACGTGTTGCTAATGTTTCTAACCCGCCTTTAGTAGTTGATGATCATGGCTTGGATATCACACAAATACCACCTACTTCCGATCAAAGACCACCTACTTCCGATCAAGCACCGCCTATTTCAACTCAAGGACCATCTAGCTCGACACAAGAATGTTCTTCTCGTCCTCAAACCAGTAAACGAAAAGCTACTCAACCATTGGTAAGTGAAGAGGAGTTGGCTCATGTGGTGGCACATGTGAAAAACATTTTTGACACACCAACGGAGGATGGTGATATGGATGCTTGCATGTCGAAGTTGGATAGGCTTGGTTGGGAAGGCTCGTTGTATGACGTCACACTTTACCTTTTTAGCCAAGGCATAGACTATAGGAAAATTTGGCTACGTTTGAAGGATGAGAAGTGTGAGTCATGGATTAGATTTACGGCACTTCGACTTACACCGCCTATTACTCTTTGATATTCATGCGGTATTTAGACCGACTTTTTATGGATGATTTGTGACTTTTTGGTGTTTTGTATGGATGAGTATGAAGTTTTTTGACTTTTTGGTGTTTTGTATGGACGAATATGAAACTTATGACTTTTTGGTATTATGAATTAATATATCCAGTTTGGTATTATGTTACTTGTTAGTGTTGATTTTTTAACTTGATGTTTTTTATGTTCTAATCGTATGTTAAAGATCTATGTCACGTATGAAAATATAATATAATGTTTTTTTGTATTTTATATTTGCAAGGTCATGGATCGTAATCAGTTAATGATGATTGTGGTGATTGCATATTGGTATTTGAGAAGAAGAGCTGAAGCAAGAATAGAAAGAATTAGAGATAACAATTCGAATTTGACAGGACATGCGTATACACAAGAATTATTACGTGGGTCTAGTACGCAATGTCATGAATTGATGCGTCTATCTCGTGATGCTTATATACTCTTGTGTAACCATTTTAAACAAAAGAATTGGTTGCAACCAAGTAGTTGTATAAGTGTTGAAGAGAAGATGACAATGTTTTAAACTATTATCGGTCATAATGAACGTTTTAGAATGGTTAAACGGAGATTTCAACATTCCACGCGAACTATTCACAAATGTTTTCATGAAGTATTAAATGGAATGATGGAATTCGCAAGAGAAGTCATAAGACCAACATCCTTTGATGGAACTTTGAGCATGTCAGAGAGAGTTAGAAACCTCAAAGTAATTTTTCCGGTATGTTATTTGTTTTGATACTTTGTAAAACATGAAAAGTTTTTATAATAGTATCATATATAATTTGCGGTTCTTTTACAGGGGCTATAGGTGCACTAGATGGAACTTTGATACACGCAGTTGAGCCCCTAAATCAACAAGCAAGATATAGAGGAAGAGGAAGAGGTGATTGCTTTCAAAATGTTTTAGCAATGTGTGATTTTAATATGATATTCACATATGTTTGGGCTGGATGGGAAGGAATTGCACATGATGCTAGAGTTTTGAGGGAAGTTGCATTTGACCCAAATTCGAGATTTCCGTTTCCTCCACCAAGTATGTATTATTGTTTTCTAATAGTGAGATATTATTATTTTCCCGTATTTTTAATTGTATTTATAAATGCAGATAAATATTATCTTTGTGACGTTGCATACCCAAATACCCGTGGATTTTTGACTCCTTATCGCAACACGAGGTATTGGTTAGCTGATTTTCGACGCAGACGTGCGGTAACTAAAGAGGAAAAGTTTAATCATGCACATGCACAACTTAGAAACGTTATTGAACGTGCGTATGGCGTTCTGAAAGCAAGATTCCCAATTTTGAAGCAAATGGCTTCTTATCGTTTTCCAATACAAATAGAGGTTGTGGTTGCTTGTTTTGCAATCCAAAATTTTATAAGAAGATGTAATATCCAAGACCAGTTGTTTATGGAATACGACGAGGGAGCCATGTTTACTGCGGAAGAGGAAAATGGAGGAGGCAGTGAAGAAGAAATTGTTGAAGTACAGTGGGGGGCTTCTCAGGACAATGGATATATGGCTAATTTGCGGGATCAGATTGCAACTCAACTGTTTTCAAATGCTTCAAATTAATTTTTATTTTGTTTTGGATGAAACAACAAACAATTTTTTTTTGATATTAATGTTTCGTATTCAAATGTGAATGGCTATTAATATGTTCCGACGTTTATTTTGAAGTATGAAAATTATATTTTGTTGTCTAATTTGCACGTTAATTATATAAAAATAGAGTATATTGTTGGTAAGCAATTATTTAAAGTTTGAAGTTTGTATTTCTCTTCCATTAAATGATTTATAATAGAAATAATTACAATTAATTTAGCATATAATCACATAAGGGTTAAAATGGTAATTTTTTTGTTGGTAAGCACTTACTAAAAGACACTTGGTAAACACTCTTACCCGGACAGCACTTACCAGGGACAACACTTACCCGGGACAACACTCTTACCCGGACAGCACTTACCAGGAAAGAGTTGGTAAACGGCCCCTAAATTAGCATAACTTTTGTCTAACACATAAATATATAACTTACCAACATATCAGTCGCCTTGGGAGTAACCAACGCACCGTCTGACCCTTTTTTCGTATGAGTCACTTTGAACAGCTCCATCATAGACAGTTTTCGCTTTTCTTTCTTTTCCTACAACAGACAATAAAGTTGTTAGTTCATAAAGAATTGCAATAAACTCGAAAACTATATATATATATATATGTCTTACTATTCTCTTTCTAGTTCGTGCAATGGTAATAGAGCCACTGGTATGCTTGGATATGCAACCCTTACACTTAGAGTTTCTATTGCGCCAACCAGCTACGGACTATTTCTTCCAAATAGATGAGTCCCATCACTTGTCAATTAATACAAGACAAAAGAGTTAGTAATTAATTAGCATAACATGTAAGTAAAGCAACGTGCATATTATGCCGTATGTTAATGATATTCATTTTACCTCTGCCATCTTTATCCAATGCTCATGTCGAATCCATGAAGGACCGTATGCTTTCAACACACCATAGTTTGTACCATCGTATGGGGGTGTCCCATTTTTTGCCGCACCCTCTGCCGCTTTGCGTACCAAACTCATGACATCCTTGAACCGCTTCTTTAAGACATGCTCCCAAGCAGCTCGGATTGCCCCGTCGATAGTGGGGTCCCATTGATATTGGGTCTAGAAATATATTATATAAGTGATGACCGCCGGATAGCATACCTTGAACAATGGGAAGCAATCGATTATAGGTTGACTCGGGTACGTTAGATTCCGACTTCCAATTCAACAACATCGTAGCAGCTTGTAGCTTTGAATAATTTTGACACCCATCCCACAAAGGCACGTCGGCATCTGCTAACATATCATAAAATCCCTGGGCTGATTCGTTTGGCGCTTGTTCCTCCCAAGTTCTATTCAACGAGCTAGCGGGATGCAAGTTATCCAACACCATTTGTGTGAAACCATCAACATCATCATCTTCTATCGGATTAGAACATTGGCCCACGTGTGGATATGTGACATTTGTTTCACCATGTGCCCACCAAGTCCAATATTCAGGAACGAACCCGTGTTGCAGCAAATACACCTCCACGTCCTCTCTTATCGTGTAGTGCCTATTTTTGCACTTACGACAAGGACACTTGATACGAAGTACTATGTCTGGACCAATAGTCTTCTTTCGACGTACTCTTTGTTAGAGAAGGCAAAGTCCAAAAATCCTTTTAGGGCATCGCAATAAGCATTGCTAAGATAACCCTCAGAGTCCAACCTTTTGTACATCCACGCTCTATCTGTATGTGTCGACATGTTGTGGTATTCCTGAAACATTGAGGGCTTTAGAACAAGTAGAGTGGTGTTTGTGCACTCAAATGGTAAACCCCTAAAAAATGTATGAGCCTAACTTGTTACACCTCTAAAAACTATGGTTTCATAACACATAACGTTCCACATTCCATATTCTAGATGATAAATATGTTTTTTTATAAGTATCTGTAGTATATGCTTTTTTTTTTAATTTATGGTTTTAAGTTGCGATATTCATATTTTACGCATTTATTAACTATAGATATTGAAGGAGAGAGACTACACTTAGTAACTCCACCACACAAATTAAGTGTAATTAAGCACTTAATTAATAGAATTTAAAGTGAGTACGATAAGCACTCCTCTGCCTCTTAATGTTGATGTTGTATTTTGAAGGTGTTTTAAATGTATAAATAACAAAATTCATAATCATTGGATTGATGCAGTTTGGGATGTATTTGCTGATCACTTTTTCCTAATTAGTAACTGATTCAATGTAATTTCAACCATCATTCTTCATATACAATTAGATAAAACTAATCTGAATTACATCTTATCAACCTCATTTTATATATGAAATTACTAAACCCCAAATTTTCCCGCAACCACACAGTAAAGCTTCTGTTCTTCTATGTGGCTGTCACTTTCTTACATTTTTGGTCACTGTTACTAACTAAATTATAAGATATCGAAAAGAACCCAACTTCAATGGACCTCACTTTCATTCAAATCACTAACAAACCTTAATTAAGATTTTAATTAGAACTTGGAAATTGTCCAGTTATGTATGCTGTATGGTGCAAGACAAACAGTTCCACTGCAAATTGTTGCTTCTAAGAATTACTGAGCGATGGATAAAAAAAACTCTTAACCACACACTACGATTTCAGAATCACCATTTTCTTTACCCATTAAGAGGGTGTTTGGGAGTGCTTTTTTAGTCCAAAAGTGTTTTTGGCCAAAAATGCTTATTGACTTATTGCTTTTGGAAAATGAGTTTTTAAAAAAGTGTTTGGATTAGCTTTTGAGATAGGAAAGTGTAAAATGACCAATAAGTCAATAAGTCAGGAAAGTGTGACTTCTTGAAAATCACGTTTCCAAGGCAAACCAAAAAGCTGTTTTAAAAGTCCTTTTGCATTTGCCAAACAAGCTTTTTAACTTATTGACTTTTTGAAAAGCCAATAAGTCAATAAGCAGATTTAAAACACACTCCCAAACACCCTCTAAGTTGCTTGTTAGCCAAAACACACATTTTCCTAGTAATTCCAAAAGCAGTTAACAGGCAAATAGTACCATCAAAATAACACTTATAGCACTTGTGGAGAAATAAGATGTAAAAAATATAAGTTGAAAGCAAAAGTTGCTCATTCCAGCCTAAGTCAACTTAGAATAGCTAGATCTCTCCTGTCAACATATTTATGTTGGGAGACATATAAAGATTAGAAAATACTTTATTTATGTCCTCTGTTTGATTAATATAGGAATGATCCCAGATAAATTAATGGTTAACATCAAGGTATTAACTTACCGAGTCAGAGAGATGAAGCCGTGAGCAGAGCAGCAACAGCACAGAGAGAGCAGAGATGAAGCATCAAATAAACCATCACATTTCACCGTATCAAATAAACCCTAGAAATTTTGATTTGGGGTGAAATTGTAGATCTGAAAGGTATATATACTTCGCAATTCTAAACTAAAGTCAATATACACTTTGTAAAATTGAAACTACAATCGATATACACTTGCAAAATCGAAATGAAAATCGTTTACACATTTTGCAAATCAAAACTAAAGTCGATATACACTTTGTAAAATTGAAACTGAAATCTATATACACTTTGCAAAGTTGAAATTGAAATAGATAAGAGCTGCAAAGTCGAAACTGAAATAGATCTACAATATCAATATCCAATTTGGGTTGCAAAATCACAACTGATCTGCAAAATCAAAATTCAAAGCAAAATGTGGTTAAAGAAATGCACCTGCTTGCGTTGGTGGCCGGAGATGGAAGCAACGGAGGCGGCGACAGAGAAGACGACGGCGACCGGTGGAAATAACATGCTAGATGAAGGCTGGTGGAGATGGAGGCTAGTGGAATTACAGAGTTGTAGCACCAACGTGAAGAGACTTCAGAGCATCCCCAATTGTGAGGAAACGGAGGGAAATTGGGAGAAAGTAAAAAAACTCGTGTTTTCGAAACTTTTTTAGGAGAGAAAGGAAAGGAAACGGAAGGAAAATAATGATAAGTTTCTTTCCAAAACTTTTCTCCCAAACGTGGGAGGAAAGGGAAGGAAACGAATAAAAAAATTACTGAAATTATTAAAATTACAAAATTACCCGATATTTTCTTATAAAATATATATTTTTAAGGGTATATTAGTAAAAATGACATCTTTTCTTTCCTTTCTCTCATGTTCAAGAACACGAAAACATATTTTCTTTCTTTTCTTTTCCTTCATTTTCTTTATCTTTCGAGAACACAAATGAAAAAATTACTTTCCTTTCCTTTCTTTTCTCTCCCTTTTTTTCATCCATTTCGTTTCTTTTCTTTTCTCTCCGGATTAGAGAACACAGTGTTAGAGGTTCATCCATTGCCAAATCAGTTTTCTTGTCCGTCACATCAGTTTTCTCTTTCCTACTCATTTTATAAATCTTTCGGTCCCAATCATGGACCGGTTCATGACTTATATGATAAAAAACTACAATAATTAACATTTACTTATTATAATTAAAAGACATAAATTAAAAACTAATAGTAATTAAAAATTACTATAATGCCATCATCAAAAATATAAAAATTATAAATATTTACTTGTTAAAAAATATATAATAATAAATTTACAAATTAATTTATTTTTAAAAAATACTTACTTGTATGACCCACCATTTCATTATATTACATTATTTTATGAAATTAATTATATATTTAAAAAATGGATAACCTCACCGTCTCAAGTTCTAAATGTATCACCTAATACATGAATTGATTATTTAATTATAAAAGAAATTGTGGGACCCATATTTGAAGTGTCAAGGAGCGGTTCCTCTTTAAGGACCGCTCCATTGAGGTGGCAAAAAACGCTTTTACTCTCAATGGTATGGGAATAGATGAACCGGTTCTTTAAACTCCACGTGGGATTATAAACCTCCCATTGGGGATGCTCTCAGGGACGACTGAAATAATTTAGGGTTTTTGTTTTATTTAATTTTTTAAATAAAATATGTTTAGTCTTCACCAGATTTCTTTTAACTGTTTTCGACGGAATTTTGATGAAACTTCTTCGACGGATTTTCGATGGAAAACAAAAGGTTATATGTTAATTTTTTTAAAACGTTTTCGACGGAAATTTTGACAGAACTTCTTCGACGGATTTTCGATGGAAAACAAAAGGTTATATTTTAATTTTTTAAAACGTTTTCGACGGAATTTTGACGGAACTTCTTCGACTGATTTTCGATGGAAAACAAAAGGTTATATTTTAATTTTTTTAAAACGTTTTCGACGGAATTTTGACGGAACTTCTTCGACGGATTTTCGATGGAAAACAAATACTTATATTTTAATTTTTTAAACAGTTTTCGACGTATGTTTTACGGAACCCTTCGACGGATTTTCGATGGAAAACAGAAGGTTATATTTTAATTTTTTTTAAAGTTTTCGACGGAATTCTAACGAAACTTCTTCGACGGATATTCCGTGTTCGATGGAAAACAAATACTTATATTTTAATTTTTTTAAACAGTCTGCGACGGATTTTTAACGGAATTCTTCGACGGATTTTCGATAGAAAAGAAATAATTAAATGTTAATCCTTTTTAAACAGTTTTCGACGGATTTTTAACGGAATTCTTCGACGGATTTTCAACGATTTTAAAATAATTATTTTTTAAATTATTTGAATCATTTTCGACAGATAATCGAGGGAATTCCTTGAAGGATTTTCGACGGACCATTTCTTAGAGAAAATCTGTTGAAAATCTCTCACAAATCCATCACAAATTTAATAAAACTTATTTTTTTACTTTCTATCGCAAAGTCGTCTAAAATCCGTCGAAAATATTTGACGGCCCAGTTTCGTCGAAAATTCCGTCGAAGATACATGCTTTTGTAGTAGTGTATCCGGGTAAGCGTTTTGTAAACGGCCCCTAAGTCTCCACTGCTCCATCATGAGGACTACGACTTTCCCTATTTACTTTTCAATCTCAAGACCACCTTCTACTTCAATCCTAATAAGTATTTGCTTAGACCTACTTCTAAGTTCTAACCTTAAATATAATAGTGATGATTCATGATTACTTATTGTGCAATGTTTCTACTTGCTTAATGTTTCTACTTTGTGAGGATCCGTGGGCACAGACAAACCCAAAAGAACAGATAAGAGTAATAATGTTTAAAAGGATGATGATGAACCAAAAGCTAATTTTTCGGAGCCTGCTGCCCACTGTGAGGATCCGTGGGCACAGACCCTGTTGGAAATCCTGGCGGACGTTCATCGTCGTCAACTAGTGGAGCAGAAGCAGATGTGGATCCACCCTCTAATCGTGCAACGCGTTCTTCAAGGGCACTGAGCTTGGCAAGGATCTGTTTGGATGTTTGATTCGCCTCTTCTTTTTCCAACACCAAGGCCGCTAACCATTCGACCGTGCCATAGCCTGCGTACGTGGAATATGTGGTGGCGGACTGCTGTTGCGGTGGACGCGGAGGAACAGCACGATCGTGTCTCTAAGGCTGTGGAGGTGCGACTGGTTCCTGCAAAATAATAGGGGTTCGGGTTGCACTTTTCCGGCATGCGATGGTGTCGTTATTTAAATGGGCTTGACCAAACGTTATCAAATCATGTTTATATGTTGGAACACGGGCCTCGGCACAAAGCTTGGTGATCAAACCTGGAAAAAGTAGTCGACTTTGTACCCGTGTGGCTGCCTTAGCTATCACCTCATGAGCAATCGGCCCGAGATCGACCGGGCACTCCTTAAGAACACAGTAAAGCAGAATACATCGGTCATAGGAAACTGTCCCGTCGTGGGCTGTGGGAATTAAGTTGTGTCTTAAAAACTGAAACCAAATGGCCGCCTCTTCCGTGAGGTGATTGGCCCGTATCATAGAGCGGTTGTTATCCAGGGACCAACCACAACCCGGACGTGCCAACATGGCAGCTATCTCCTCGTCCGAAACAATGAGCAATTTCTTGGAACGTTAATTATACGAACACACAAACGGGGCCACAAGTTTTAAAGCTTTATTTATCGCAGGCCCGGACCAATCAACTACCCGTCCACGAAGCCGCAAGGGGCTGTGGTTGGCAAACGCAGCAGCCGCGAAAAATTCGGCAACCCATGTTTCGTTTGCTTTGCATGGGATCGATATTAATTTCTCCCAATGCATTGCAAACAGATGATGCTTTACATGTGCCATAGTATTAACTAACGCAGGATCAAAAGCTCGTTCTAGCAAGATTTTTTGTTTCTTGATAAGCTCATACCTTGCTTTTACCAATGCGTCATCGACAGTAGTGATCAGTTTCTTGCGAGAGTTTCTGCGTGGACGGCGTGCCACGACGGGTTTCTTTCCCTTATCATCATCTTTGATCTTCTCTTCGAAATCGCTGCCAGAAGCCGCGACTTTCTTTGCTTTTTTTGGTGGCGGTGATGGTTCATCAGATTTCGAAGAGGAGTCCTCGGAGGAACTGGAATCCGATGGTGGGATTCCAATTGCAGTTTGTTGCTCAGAAGGACCTGTTGTGGCTATTTTTCAGCATTCCCCGATGTGGTACTCGTGCCCGCTGTGGGTATCAATTGCTCACTGTGGGCAGAATCGAGCTTTGTGGGGTTTGGGTCAATGGTTGTTTCTAGGCTCAGAGGGTTCTCAAATGGGTAAGGGGAGTATTTTGCTGTGGCTGTGTTCCTTCAAAATCAAACCAGAGGTCCTCACCAAGGTTTTCATCCTCCAAATCCCCTTTCTCATTTAAATCAAAGGGTTTTGATTTGGAAGATGAGGGTTGTGATTTGGGGTCAATGGCGATGGTGGTAGATACTGAAGGTGGGGCTGTGATGAAAAGGGGTTTTAGAGGGGTTGATTGTGGTGGTGGGGTGGTTAGGGTTTGGAGATAGTGAGGGTTAATGAAATCTCCAAATGGGTTGTTAGGGTTAGTTCTAAGGTGGATAGGAGGAATGGTAATGGGTATTGTGGGTGGTGATATGTTGGTCCCGAAGGGCTATTGTCACGTGCGAAATATGTGTTTTAATCGCAGTGGGTTGCAAACTATCCACAGTGGGAAGTGCAAGTGTACACTGTCCACTATGATCGTCACAGCAAGTAATAGTTGGTAAAATACCAGAATCGAATCCACAGAGACTGGACAATCAAGACAATACGGTTCTCATGAGCTCCTTTTACAAGTTTCAACTAGAGAGGAAAATAAAACTTTGGTTTGGTTTGGTAAAATAGCTTCTTGCAACGATTTACTAAATGTTAAAAAGGAGGAATGTAGGTTAGATTTTCCCTAAATTTTATCTCAAATACTCGGTCCTTAGAGTGATCCTCGTATTTGTGGTGGACATTTTCGCTAGAAAAGCCCGGTTACAAAATACTCACATCGTTAGATAAAAATCCCATACTCTTAGTACTTGTTGTTTTGTCAATGGTAATCTCTAAGTGGACCTTTTCAGGCCTCGATGGAATGTGTAGAGACAAATACTCTAAGTGTTTTTAATACACAAATTAGCTTGCCTACTACTCCAGTGGGCAGAGATTAGCTCACTGTGCCGACCTCACTTTCGTAAGTGTCAAAAGAATTCTTTCGAATCCCCTAGCATCATTCAAGCTCGTGTCACTGCGTTCTACTCATTTCTAAGTTAAGAACTAGACTTTAGATCCTTGCAAGTGATCGGCTTGTTCGCATCCTTGGGTAAATATCGAGAATGAAATACCAAAACAACAAATATTCTAAGTATAAAGATTACTCAAGCATTTTTGATAAAATCCAGGTACTTCTCCTTCCTACATCCCAAAGGATGTTTAGCCTAACATTTCTGAAGTAAAGAAAACAAGAGATGAAGATTTGCACATAATAAAACTAAAAGTGATTTAAATTAACTGCCCACAGTGGGGAACAAGAAGTCGTCCCTGCACTGTGTATTTCGAACTACAACAGAAAATAAATTACTGAAATTAAATGCTAAGTTACTGCAGTAAATGAAAGCTTACAACTTAAAGAAAATGCTAGATAAATTGCAAGATAGATGGATTGTAATAAATGAGACCCAACACCCCTTTTTATACTAAGGAGGAGGTGTTGGTCTTTACACAAAAAGGGTTTTCCAAGGTGTAAGGACTGCAGGGCAATGCTGAAATCAGCCCATAGGGTAATGCTTCAATCCTCCATGTATAGCTCTTATTACCCAATGGTCTTTTAGAAGTCAACTTTTGCAAGTACAAAGGGGTGTACTTGATGCTATCTTCAATGAGAACTACCTTGTACTTCTCCAGCCATTTCTCTGCCAAATGAACCTTCCTCCTCCAGAAAATTAGATTCCAACTAAAAGTTTCTTTTTCTTTTCTTTTTGTTCTGCTCGAAGAGTGGGGAACCGGAGTGGGCACTGTATACGTCACTGCGGATGAAAAATCGAGAAAACACCCAAAACTTCCCCAAATAATTTATTAAAGACCATGGTTCACTCCTTTTGCTCGTTTTCGTAAATCATACCAAGAATGGGGGTTTTTAGAAGTGAAATGGCTAAAATTGACAAAATAAAGTGGGAAATAAATGGAAATAATAACTCTAAAAATAGAGTTATCACAACCTCAAACTTAAATCATTACTTGTCCCCAAGTAATAAAAAGAAAGAAATAAAATGAAACGCAATGCATAAAAGATCTTTGAGGGACTTACATACTTCTTGACTTGAATGGGCGTTGATCTCCTTCCTTCGATACTTCCTTCGGTTCCAAACTTGAAAATTTCACTTTTGTGTTTGACGAAACCTTTCCCTTGTTTACCTTTTGATCAATAGGGCTTTCTTGGGTTTGAAGGGTTTATGGCTTTGAATCTTTTCCCAAGGGTTTTGGCAAAAATTTCCAAACATGGACCGAAGATCTCGCTTTGAGATTTTTATTTCAAGAAGTGGGTGTTTAGTATTTTGCTATGATAAGTACGTACACTTTCAGGCTTTATTTGGGAATAAGGAGTATGGCTATTTTTTTGTGAGAGTGGGTATTCTGATGGTCCAGAATAGGCACACCATCTTTTTCTGGGAGTGAGCACTTTGATGGTCCAGAAAAGGCACACCATCATTTTTGTTAGTGACACTCCGTTTTTCTTTTGTATTTTTGTATTTTCTCTTTTTTTTTGGGAGGGGGGTACGGCTTACCCACCTCAAACTTGGACTTCACAGTGTCCCCACTGTGAGGAAACTGGAAGTCACTCTGGAACTCCCCACCTCAAACTTAAGATCTCACAGTGTCCCCACTGTGACATAGAAATAACGAACAAAGGTGGTGGTTTGGGGTACAAAAAGGGTCGTGTTTAGATGCGAAAAAATGGCCTATATCATTTCATGGTATCAAGTTGAGATTCGTACTTACAAAAGGGACCTTTTTAAGTCGGAAGCCGAAAGTTGTACCTTAAGATGGAAACGAGATCAAACAAGCAATCAAACAACAAATACGTTAGTACCCAAAAGTACCTACCCAGTGGTAGGATTTTCATGCATTAAAATGCCAAAAAGAAATATGTAGCAAACATTGTCAAAGCCTAGCCATACGCACAAAATATAAAATAAACAGAAATTAAGATTGTTTTAGGAGCAAACGAGATAAACCATTGTTTTAACAAACCATTCAGGAGGTTGGGGTGGCATCTGGTGAACTGGCGGCGTCATCCTCTTCAAACTCGTCATCACTGGCATTGGTTGGGCAAATATCCTCAGGAAAATCTGGGAGCTGAGCAGCTAGCATTGGGTTGTCCTCTTTCATCATCAGGCCCGTCACCTCATCCCGATCTCTTGTATACATCCAAAATTTCTGCGTGGCCCGGTTCTGATATCGCTGCTCACTTTCCAGCAACTCGATCCTGTATGTGAGCTTCTTCAAAGCTGCCAAAATCTCTCCCATTTGGTTGCTTGATGATCCGGCCTCGGTTGAATGGAGTGGTGTACGCGGCGTTCTCACAACATGCTCCTCAGCAATGGTCACAGTGGGGTGAACAGTCCCCACTGTGGGGATATCTTCTGTTTGTTCAGCTGGAGGAGTGGCGACGTACCTTCCCATCTTGCGGATGGTTTGTGCGTTGATGTTGCTCGTGGAGTTAAACCACTGATCCTCCACCGCCGAGGGTACACCTGCGTCTATCATTAGTAACGTAACGAGGCAAGGAAGGGGCAAGACTACCTTCTTTCTGTTTCGAGCTTGATCTATGGCCGCATGCATAACAATTCCGACGTTGATCTTTCGTCCAGTGAGGAGGCAGTACAACAAAGCACATTTATGCATATACAATGTGGTATCGTGCGATGTTGGGGACACAGAGGCCCGGAGAAATTGGAACCAAACAGCGGCCTCGGTAGTGAGGGAGCTAGCGTTTAGGCACCTTCTCTGGCCGTCTTTATTCCACGGCTTCCCCTCGACTGCTATTTCGCGCAAGACAAGATCCTCGTCCGTCGGGGTCATTTTCTTTAAAAACTGGGCAAACTCACACACAGCCGGGCTCCTTCTTCCTAATACCCGGTTAATCGCTCCTGGAGTATAGCTTACTTGCTTACCCCGAACTACCACAGTGGGATCCTTTGCTTGAGAGGCCTCGGCGTAAAATTCATGCACTAACGAGGCATTCGCGCGTCGATTGGCTTCAGCTAAAATCGACCAGTCTTGCGCTACAATCCTATTCTTAACAAATGGGTTGGCCTCAACAAACTCAGGGTCGAAACCCCTCTCTAACTTCAGTTTCTGTGTAGCAATGCACTCATAGTGGGCAGCCACCTCCGGAGTGGTGAACTGCCTGGGCACCCCACTGGGGGCATGCGCAGTGCCCACTGTGGATTGATGTGGGTTTTTGGTTTGAACTTGGTCATCCCCAACATCAATCTCAACAGAAGATGAACTTAAAGAGGGCTGAAGACTTGTACCTTTCTTTGACGGTTGTTTTGCCGGCCTTTTTGTCGGTTGTTTCAGAGCTTTGGTCACCGCAGACCGGGTGACCACTCCTTTCCTTCTTGTGGCCCGCAGAATTAGGTTCTCCCCACTGTGGGCAGTCATCCTCACTGTCTCTCTTTCAACACTATCCCCAAGCTTGCGGTATTGTTCCTGATAGTCATCATCAACCTTCCTCTGAAATTCCACTTCTTCAGCAAAAATCTCTGCCTCAGCCCTTTTCCTTTCTTTCTCAAAAATCCTTTCCTTCTCAGCCTTCAGCCTTTCTTCTTCCATTCGCTTTTCCTCTTCTTCCTTTCTGATTCTTTCTTCTTCCTCTCGACGCCTCCTCTCGACCTCTTCCTTTCTTTTTCTAATGGCTTCCATTTTCTGTTTGAACTCCTCTGCTAACCGCCTCTCTTCTTCTTCGGCTAGAAGTGTCTCGGCCTCGAAATGGGTGATACTGTTGTCTGAGACTTGCGATGATGAAGTAGCCTTTGGGCTTTCGTGCTTTGAAGAACCCTCGTCGGCCGCACCGGAGATGATCGGGTTTTCGCCGGAGACCGGTGGCGGTTCGTTCAGGTCACCGGTGACGGCTTCCGGTGGTTGTTCCTCGGCGGTCCTGCGGCGGACGGCCGCACGTGTGAGTGCATCAGGGTTGGTGTTCATTCTCTTGGTTCTTGCCATTTTTAGGGTTTTGGAAGGGTTTTGCTGGTGGGTTTTTCGTAGAGAGAGAAATGAAGAAGAAAAAGTTTGCTGGGTAAATTTTGGAAGCAAAGGAGGTTAAGGTGGTTTTTGGAAATGTTTTCTTTTCAAAAATGGGGGGAAACCGCCGGTTTTAGGAGAGAGGGAGAGGAAGGACAATGATAGCTTTGCTTGGGAAATGATGAACTATGACACCATGGCCTAAAAGTAGACTTGATGGCAGCAAAAAGGTGAAAGCTTATCAGCATTGGGCCCCAAAAATGGTCCTTTCATTCGTCAGGTGGGGAGTGGGGAGTGCAGTGACCTGAGCCTTCCCCACTGCAAAGTACTTTCCTTGATTTTTCTTCAAAAAGCGGCAATTTCTCCTACTCACATTAAAATAAACTACCATGCAGAATTAAAAATACTAAAAATAAACCAAAAAAAAGACAACAATACTGAAATAAATTATTTACAAACAGCGGTGAATTTCTCTAACCATAGCGAGGTGGAGAGTGGGCAGGGATGTGGGCACTTTCATGCAAAAAATGCTTTACCCTTTGCCCATTGACTTTAAAGGTTTGACCCGATTGTGGGGATTTCAACTCCACTGTTCCGAAAGGACTCACCTTGACAATGGTGTATGGTCCCGTCCATCTTGATTTAAGTTTACCTGGAAAGAGTTTGAGACGGGAATTGAACAATAGTACCTGTTGTCCTTCCATGAACTCCCTATGGTTGATTCGACGATCGTGCCACAACTTGGTCTTTTCCTTGTACAACTTTGCATTCTCATAGGAGTGATATCGCAACTCCTCTAGCTCATGTATTTGCAGACTCCTTTTGATTCCCGCGGCATCCTCACTCATGTTAAGCTCTTTAAGGGCCCAGAACGCCTTGTGCTCTAATTCAATCGGTAAATGGCAAGCTTTGCCAAAAACTAATTTGAATGGAGACATTACCAGAGGAGTTTTATAGGCTGTTCGATAGGCCCAAAGAGCATCATCGAGTTTGATTGACCAATCTTTACGGTGTGGCTTAACAACTTTTTCCAAAATTCCCTTGATCTCACGATTTGAAAGCTCGGCCAACCCATTGGTTTGTGGGTGGTATGCGGTGGCCACTCTATGATGAATATCATATTTAGCAAGAACCGAGGCCATGACTTTGTTTACAAAATGGGTGCCTTCGTCACTAATTAATGCTCGTGGTGTTCCGAAGCGAGTGAATATATTTTTGTGTAAGAACTTCACCACAGTGTTAGCATCATTGGAGTGACAAGCAATGGCTTCTACCCATTTTGAAACATAATCAACCGCAACCAAGATGTAAAAGTTATTGTTGGAATTTGGAAAAGGTCCCATAAAATCTATCCCCCATACATCAAAAAGTTCGACCTCTAGAATGTTGTTAAGAGGCATTTCATTTCTTTGCGATATATTCCCCGTACGTTGACATTGCTCACAATTTTTCACGAATTCAAATGAGTCTTTAAAAACAGTGGGCCAAAAGAATCCACTTTGCAAAATTTTTGCTGCGGTACGGTTTCCACCGAAGTGGCCACCGTAGTGGGATGTGTGACAACCATGGAGTATTTGATGTTGTTCACTCCCATGGACACAACGCCTCAATATTTGGTCCGCCCCTATCTTGTACAAGAAGGGATCGTCCCAAACGTATTGTCGTGTGTCGTGTAAAAATTTCTTGAATGGTTGTCCACTCATCCCGTGGGGCTTAAGTCCACTTGCTAAAAAGTTTGCAATATCAGCATACCAAGGAGTTTCATTATGATGTTGCGCAGATAATAATTGTTCATCGGGAAAAGTTTCTTTTACCGGAGTGGGGTCAACAGTGCCCACTGTCTTCTCGAGCCTGGACAGATGATCGGCAACCTGATTGCTCGTTCCTTTTCTGTCGACGATCTGGAGGTCAAATTCCTGCAGCAACAGCACCCATCTGATCAACCTCGGTTTAGAGTCAGCCTTGTTGATCAAATATTTGATGGCTGCGTGATCGGTGTGTACTATGACCTTTGCTCCAATTAAGTAAGACCTGAAATGATCAAAAGCAAAAACTACTGCAAGTAGTTCTTTTTCGGTTACAGTGTAGTTGATTTGAGCCTCGATCAAAGTCTTGCTTGCATAGTATATTGGATGAAAAATCTTATCTTTTCGTTGGCCTAATACTGCACCTATAGCCCAATCGCTAGCGTCACACATGACTTCAAATGGGAGTGACCAGTCAGGAGTGGTCACTATGGGTGCAGTAACTAAGGCATTTTTGATTATTTCAAATGCGTTTCTACATTCTTTGGTAAAAACAAACTCTCTTTCATGTTGCAGCAGGTTACATAGGGGTTTAGTTATTTTGGAAAAATCTTTTATGAACCTCCTATAGAAACCTGCGTGACCTAAAAAAACTGCGAATGCCTTTTACCGTTGTGGGCTCGGGAAGTTGGGAGATTACTTCTAGTTTTGCTTTATCAACTTCCAAACCCTTTTTCGACACAAGATGACCCAAAACAATGCCCTCTTCGACCATGAAATGACATTTTTCCCAATTTAGAATAAGGTCGTGGGTTTCACATCTCACCAAACTTTTTTCTAGATTCCTCAAACAATTATCAAATGATGTGCCGATCACAGAAAAATCGTCCATAGAAACTTCTATGGTATCTTCTATCATATCAGTAAAAATGGCCATCATACAGCGTTGAAAAGTAGCGGGAGCATTACATAAACCAAAAGGCATTCTCCGGAATGCAAAAGTACCATATGGACAAGTAAAGGTGGTCTTTTCTTGGTCCTCGGGTGCGATGTGGATTTGGTTATATCCGGAGTATCCATCTAGAAAACAATAAAATTCCTTTCCCGCTAATCTGTCAAGCATTTGATCAATAAAAGGTAACGGGAAATGGTCTTTCTTTGTTGCTAGATTCAGTTGCCTATAGTCCATGCATATTCTCCATCCCGTAACAGTCCTAGTTGGAATGAGTTCGTTCTTTTCATTTCTGACCACTGTTGTTCCTCCCTTTTTAGGGACACATTGAACGGGGCTCACCCAACTACTACTGGCAATGGGATAGATAATACCGGCATCTAACCATTTCAAGACTTCTTTCTTAACTACCTCCTTCATGATGGGGTTCAACCTTTTTTGGGGTTGGACTTTCCCCGGGTGGTCACTCTCCAAGTTAATCTTATGTTGACATAAAGAGGGGCTAATCCCTCGAATGTCCGCTATGGTCCAACCAATTGCTCCCTTATGCTTTATCAACAAATCAATCAGAAGTTGTTCTTGTTTCTCACTAAGTTTGGAAGAGATAATGACGGGAAGTTTATTATCCTTAGCGAGATAAGCATACTTTAAATGGGAAGGCAATGGTTTAAGCTCTAACTCGGGAGGTTGTTCTATTGAAGGGGATTGAACATCTCTATCTTTGAAGTCCAGAGGTTCAAAAGCTGCAACCATTTCGTTACACTCATCCTTAAAAGTGTCATTACTCTCTGATTCAGAGTGCTCACTGTCAATCCCCACTGTGGGAACTGTACTCCCCACTGTGGGCAAATTGCCAAAATTGTGGGTTTCATAAATCGAACTTAAGGAAAAACAATCTTCGGTGTCTATATAATTGAGAGACTTGAAAACATTAAAAGTTACCTCTTGGTCATTAACTCGCATCGTGAGTTCTCCTTTGTGCACATCGATCAAAGTACGTCCGGTTGCAAGAAACGGACGTCCTAAGATGATTGGGATTTCTTTATCGGCCTCATAATCTAAAACAAGAAAATCGGCGGGGAATATAAATTTATCCACTTGGACCAAAACGTCTTCTATTTTTCCCTTGGGGTAGGCAATGGATCGGTCGGCTAGTTGTAATGTCACGGTTGTGGGTCTAGCCTCTCCAATCCCTAACTTGTTAAAAATGGACAAAGGCATCAAGTTGACACTAGCTCCTAAATCACAGAGTGCTTGGCCTACTTCTTGTCCTCCTATTGTGCACGGAATGGTAAAACTACCCGGGTCTTTCAACTTAGGTGGAATCTTGCTTGTAAGGAGGGCACTACATTCTTCGGTCAAAGCCACAGTTTCAAATTCACCCAACTTCCTCTCTTTGTTCAAAATATCTTTTAAGAATTTAACATAGCTTGGCATCTGCTCGAGAGCTTCTACCAAGGGTATGTTAATGTGAAGTTGCTTAAAAATGTCTAAGAATTTTTTAAACTGAACATCGACATTTTTAGGCTTCATTCTTTGAGGAAATGGAATGTTTCGTGGGTCAATCTGAGTTTGCTGTGGTATTGGCTTTGGAACAGTAGTCTTTGGGACAGGTCCAAAAGTGGGAAGGTCAGGGATGTCGGTCCCCACTGTGGGGATCACAGTGACTTGAGGAGTGCCTACTGTGGTGCTCACAGTGGGTTTTTGAGGCGAATCATCAGATTCAAAAATGATATTTTTCAGATCCTTTCCACTCCTTAAAGTTATGGACTTGACATGTTCTGGTCCTTTTCCTATCACTCTAGCTTGCTCGGTATCACTCGGTAACGTTCCTGGTGGTCTATTCTTAACTTCAACGGCTAGCTGTCCTACTTGGGTCTCTATATTCCTAATGGCTGCTTGGGTTTGATTCATAAAACCTTTGAGAATCGACTCGATCGATTGTTGAGCCTCAGCTGGTTGGTTGGATCGTGGTTGGTATGGTTGTGGGGACTGCCCACTGTGATGTGGGGATTGCCCACTGTGATGTTGCTGAAATCCCGGGGGATTGTATGGTCTTTGCTGGATATGACTCGGTCCTTGGGGTTGGAGTCCTTGATTACCGGACCAAGAGAAATTCGGATGATTTCTCCCACCTGGATTATAAGTCTGCGAATAAGGGTTGTTCCTTTGGTTGGTCCCTATGACATTAACAGATTCGGGGTTTGCTGGACAATAGTCGAAAACATGCTCCTCTCCACAAAGGGAGCAGTTATCAGCGAGATGGGTTGCGGAATTGACTTGGCCTCGATTTTGATTTAAAACGATTTTTGTCAAGGCCACTAATTGTGCATTCATGGTTTTGAGTGCTTCGGAATCTATGGTGTTGGTCTTTGACATGGGTGCTCTTGGATTTGACCATTCGGTATTGTTGTTGGACACTTTTTCTAAGATTTGATATCCTTCGTTGTAAGTCATACTCGTAAATGTTCCACCGGCTGTTGCATCTAAGATGATTTTGGCTGCATTGGAAAGACCATTGTAAAAGGTCTCCAATTGGATGCAATGTGGGATGCCATGATGTGGGCACTTTCGAAGTAAATCTTTAAATCGTTCCCATGCATCCGAAACAGCCTCATCTTCCTCTTGCCTAAATAAAATTATATCATTTCGAAATCTAACATTTCTTGTTGGAGGAAAGTATTTTTGCAAAAATCTATCGGCAAGCTCTTGCCAAGTGGTTATCGAGTGAGGTGCATGTGCGTTCAGCCAAGATTTTGCTTTGTCCCTTAATGAAAAAGGGAAAAGCCTTAGTCTTAATGCCTCATCACTAACACCTTGCAATTGAAAGGAATCGGTCATTTCTAAAAAGGATTTTAAGTGCGAGTGCGGATCCTCAGATGGCGATCCTCCAAATTGACCCATGGCTTGGATCATTTGAAACATCACCGGTTTGAGTTCAAAATGCGTTGCAACAATATTGGGTCTCAAAATTCCGGAGCTTAAATCACCAACTCCGGAAGTAGCATAGTCCCGTATTTTTCGATCTTTGTTATCGGCAATCGTGATTGTGGTCTCCACTATAGGTGGCGGTACTGCAGCCATGTTCACAGTGGGGATCACAGGAGGTTGTCGATTTGTTTTCTTGCTTCTTCGTGTTTTTCGCAACGTTTTTTCTATTTCGAGATCTATTGGAACCAAATGTTCGAGTTGTCGTCGTGGCATACAATACGAACAGCTTAGAAAAACTAGTTACTCGGGCTCGAACAAAAACTAATGTCTTGAGATTTAAAATCACGCCAGTCCCCGGCAACGGCGCCAAAAACTTGTCACGTGCGAAATATGTGTTTTAATCGCAGTGGGTTGCAAACTGTCCACAGTGGGAAGTGCAAGTGTACACTGTCCACTATGATCGTCACAGCAAGTAATAGTTGGTAAAATACCAGAATCGAATCCACAGAGACTGGACAATCAAGACAATACGGTTCTCATGAGCTCCTTTTACAAGTTTCAACTAGAGAGGAAAATAAAACTTTGGTTTGGTTTGGTAAAATAGCTTCTTGCAACGATTTACTAAATGTTAAAAAGGAGGAATGTAGGTTAGATTTTCCCTAAATTTTATCTCAAATACTCGGTCCTTAGAGTGATCCTCGTATTTGTGGTGGACATTTTCGCTAGAAAAGCCCGGTTACAAAATACTCACATCGTTAGATAAAAATCCCATACTCTTAGTACTTGTTGTTTTGTCAATGGTAATCTCTAAGTGGACCTTTTCAGGCCTCGATGGAATGTGTAGAGACAAATACTCTAAGTGTTTTTAATACACAAATTAGCTTGCCTACTACTCCAGTGGGCAGAGATTAGCTCACTGTGCCGACCTCACTTTCGTAAGTGTCAAAAGAATTCTTTCGAATCCCCTAGCATCATTCAAGCTCGTGTCACTGCGTTCTACTCATTTCTAAGTTAAGAACTAGACTTTAGATCCTTGCAAGTGATCGGCTTGTTCGCATCCTTGGGTAAATATCGAGAATGAAAGACCAAAACAACAAATATTCTAAGTATAAAGATTACTCAAGCATTTTTGATAAAATCCAGGTACTTCTCCTTCCTACATCCCAAAGGATGTTTAGCCTAACATTTCTGAAGTAAATAAAACAAGAGATGAAGATTTGCACATAATAAAACTAAAAGTGATTTAAATTAACTGCCCACAGTGGGGAACAAGAAGTCGTCCCTGCACTGTGTATTTCGAACTACAACAGAAAATAAATTACTGAAATTAAATGCTAAGTTACTGCAGTAAATGAAAGCTTACAACTTAAAGAAAATGCTAGATAAATTGCAAGATAGATGGATTGTAATAAATGAGACCCAACACCCCTTTTTATACTAAGGAGGAGGTGTTGGTCTTTACACAAAAAGGGTTTTCCAAGGTGTAAGGACTGCAGGGCAATGCTGAAATCAGCCCATAGGGTAATGCTTCAATCCTCCATGTATAGCTCTTATTACCCAATGGTCTTTTAGAAGTCAACTTTTGCAAGTACAAAGGGGTGTACTTGATGCTATCTTCAATGAGAACTACCTTGTACTTCTCCAGCCATTTCTCTGCCAAATGAACCTTCCTCCTCCAGAAAATTAGATTCCAACTAAAAGTTTCTTTTTCTTTTCTTTTTGTTCTGCTCGAAGAGTGGGGAACCGGAGTGGGCACTGTATACGTCACTGCGGATGAAAAATCGAGAAAACACCCAAAACTTCCCCAAATAATTTATTAAAGACCATGGTTCACTCCTTTTGCTCGTTTTCGTAAATCATACCAAGAATGGGGGTTTTTAGAAGTGAAATGGCTAAAATTGACAAAATAAAGTGGGAAATAAATGGAAATAATAACTCTAAAAATAGAGTTATCACAACCTCAAACTTAAATCATTACTTGTCCCCAAGTAATAAAAAGAAATAAATAAAATGAAACACAATGCATAAAAGATCTTTGAGGGACTTACATACTTCTTGACTTGAATGGGCGTTGATCTCCTTCCTTCGATACTTCCTTCGGTTCCAAACTTGAAAATTTCACTTTTGTGTTTGACGAAACCTTTCCCTTGTTTACCTTTTGATCAATAGGGCTTTCTTGGGTTTGAAGGGTTTATGGCTTTGAATCTTTTCCCAAGGGTTTTGGCAAAAATTTCCAAACATGGACCGAAGGGTTTATCAGCTATACAAGTTTGTAGAAGGGGGGGGGGGGGTTGAATACAAACACACGTTTTTACTTTTCTAAATTGTTTATTGATAAATCAAGACAATTTACAACTTGTTGCGGAACAAGTTTAAGGATAAACCTAATCTTAACAAGTCTTGAGAAACACTAAGTTTCTTGCACTAGAAAGAGTTAAAGAAATTACGAATAATAACTTAACAATAAGAGAGAAATAAGAAGATGGTCCGAGCACACTTCAAAACTGAAGTAAGGATCTTCTTATATACTACATGCATTTAATGCATGGCAGTATGGCTTTACACGTGGCAGCAGCTGAGTGGTTGCATGTCTTTGACCTTTGTAGACAACCTTAGTAGCCGCATGGTGCACAGTGTAGAACCAGAGTTGTTGTACGATTACAGACAAAAGGGATGTCCGTTCTGACAATTCGTACGGAGACGTGCAAGGGAGGTAAGACAATAGTAACATGCAGTGAGACTTCATGATCAGCTTTCGTTGAGTCAGATCTTTATCAGCGAATTATAAAGTTCAGCGATTGCTGAAGTCTTCTACTTGATACTTCACGTTGAATGGACAGGTCTTGCTTCGCTGATATCCGCATTAGTTCATGAGTAGACTTGTCGCTGGTTCTTGAGCTTGATCTTCGACTTCAGCGTAGAACTTTGGTTGACGTGAAACTTGTCTTCAGGGATCATAAGTAAACAACTAACTTATCAGCGATCATCTCATAGACTGGACAGGTTCAGAGCTATAAGATGATGAACAGTGTTCGCTGAATATCTAATCTAAAGAGTGAGAGTTACTATCAGTGGTACTGTAAAGTCTTAGTACTTATCAGCGATAGTGAAACTCTGATACATTTTGTTTACTCACAATTTTCACTAAGTGTTTAAGAGAGTGTCATTATCAAATCACTGAGGGTTTGGATCAACAATCTCCCCCTATTTGATTATGACATAGCAACAGAGAAAATTGCTATTTATTGAAAACATAAGGATAAAAAGAACTCATAAAATATTTGTCCCTTTTACTGTTTTCTGGGATCTTTTCAGTACTGATGGAGTAAAGTACATTCGCTGAAATATTTCTTTAAACTTCGTAAAGATTACAGAGGGAAGTAGAAAAATTACAAGTACAGCAAATAAAATTACAAGTACAGAAGATGTAGACAGATAAGGATAGAAAGAATTACAAGGCGATCCTATCCGTCAAAAGGTTCTTCCTTGATGAGAAGTTCATCGAGGGTCTTTGATGTGGGAATCATCCAGTCAGGGACATTTACTCATTGATTCTTTTTGTTCAGAGCTTCTTCAAAAATCAAGGGCTTCAGGTGTCTAGCTTTAATGTCGCGTCTGACTTCACACCAGTAGATGAGATCTCTGAGTTGTTCGATGGGAGTGATTGGAAGCTCAGAGATGCGTTGAAAGTGATGATTTCCTTGGTAGTCTAGAAAGAATATATACCATAGGGGTCACTTACAACTTTTCCAGGAATGAAAGTTTCTCCAGGTGGTAGGGAGGTGTCAAGCGCTGAGAGATCAGCATCAGGGCCAAGAACTTCAGCATGAGAGAAACCAATACCTGTTTCATTCCGTATAGGAGGACCTGAGTCTGAGACTTTATTTTCCTTTGCAGAGACTCTTCTTTGTTGAGGAGGAAGAAGAGTGGAAGGAGGAATATCCACAGCAGAAGAAACCAAGTCGATCTGGGTATTTAAAATTTTCTCGACATGGCTCTTGAACTTTGAGCGCGATCCCTGAATGGCTAATTTCACTTCCAACCATTTAGAGAAACCAAACTTCTCTAAAGTAGCAGCATAGAAGGTTTGCTTGGTTTTGTCTTCTCTGAATACATCAACTTCAACAACAGGAACGTCTACGAACAGTCTTCCTCTGATGTTTACTTTGATGATTTTGGATGGTCGAGATCGATAATTCAGCATTTCTTTACACCATTTCAAAGTCGTATCAGATACTTTCGTCTTTTCTTCAACGATCCTTTGGGCATCATCCCATAGCTGACGTTGGACATCAATGGGAGTTCTTTTCAGCGCGGGGTCTTTCATCGATTGTTGGACAAGCTGGATGGCGAGTTCTCTGTCTTTTTCTTCAGCTTCCCTTCTTTCGGCGATTAACCTTTCAGCTCTGAGGTGATTCTGGTATTCCTTTTGTGAAAGTCTGAACTTTGGAGGAATAGAAGGAAGTTGATCACGCTTCAGGATGATTCGCTGATCTTCGAGCTGTTTGATCATTGCATCTCTCTTTTCTTGATCCTCTTCACTCAGCTTTTAAGGAGCCAAGGAAGGTCTGTTTTTGTGAGAGAGCAGTTGTTCTTCAGGTTCATCAGTCTTAGTGGTTAAATCCAAGACTGGGATTATTTCTTCAGCTCTTGTGGCTGGGATTATTCCTGGTGTAGTCGAAGGAGCTTCAGCGGGATCCTCAAACAGGGGAGAGGACTAGCTGAAACACAGCGATCGTTTAAGTAAGAAGAGTTGGGAAAGAAAGAGATAGAAAAATAATGGGGTTTAAGTGTATAGAGGTTTTATGGATAGAAGGATTGAGATTGAGAAGGGATAGAGGAGGGATGCAGTGTAAGGGAATAGGAGGTAGTGTACCTGACAAACTGGTTTTTGAAGCAAGATCATCAGATTGTCTTCTGCAGCAAGGCCTTTGTTTTTGCCTTTGTCAGCTTCAGACGCTGCAGGTCTTGTCTTCTCCCCTGATGGTTCGTTTATCGAAATCCCTTTGAGAGCTGTAGTCTTCTGAACAGGCTTGATGATAAAGGAGTCATCATCATCATCATCATCATCATCATCATCATTCTTTGGAGAAGAAGATGGTTCATCATCAGAGATGTCGACAGCTTCATCGTCTTCAGCTTCGTCTTCATCAGATTCAACCTCTTCAACGTAGGGTGTGGTTACATCAGCAGCAGCTTCAATGTTCTGCTCTTCGAGTTGCTCCCCCTCAGATTCAGAGGGAAGTTTCTCGGTTTCCTCAGGGTTTTCAACTCCCTGAGGTTTTGAAGAAGTAGCATCAGCTTCAGTCTCAATACCCTCCCCCTCAGCATGGGGAAGGTCTTCTTTATTTTTCTTCTCCCCCTCATCATTATGGGGAAGGTCTTCTTTAGGCTTCTCCCCCTCTTCCACATCATGGTTGGGGGAGGTAACGGACTTTTCAGCAACAGCAGCAGTCATAGGATTACTGTCTTCTTGGCCAGTAATTCTAATGCAGTTTTCAATCGCTGCTACTCTGTCTTCTAGGCCAGTAATATCAGGACTGATCTTTTTGAGATCATCTCGATCGACCTGAGTGAAATGAGAAGTTGGAGTGTTCAGGCGATCGAGCACTTTCTGAACAATCTCTTTGACCGCAGAGACCTCAGTTTTGATCGTGGAAACTTCACCCTTAAGAGAACCAACCTCTGTCTTCAATGATGTGACTTCATTGGACAGAGAGGTTAAGTTTGTTGAGAGAGTGGTTGTGGCGGTTAAGTTTTCAGCGAGGGCGGTAGCAAATTTAGCAATGCTACCATCCACCTTCTCCAGATCAGCTTTGGAGGCTTTCTTTTCGACCTCAGTGGTCAATGTCTTCAAGTTCTCTCCAGCGTTTGTAACCGCTGAAGAGTTGGTAGTTAGAGTGTTGTTGAAAGACTCCATCTTTGTTTCCAGGCCCGTCAGGGAGGTGTTGATATCCCCCAAATTAGGACCTGAAAAAGTTATCAACTTATGAACAGAGGAAAGCTCAGAAGTTTGGGGTTGAGAGAGAGAAGTGTGTGGGAATTTGTGTATACCTGCAGGCGGGTTGGCGAAGTTGTCGAACCCTTTGTGTCCTGTAAAAGTTTCGTAGTCGTCTTCAATATTTCCTAGACGACTGGAAGTACCTGCAGGTCCTGTGGTGTGTCCTATCATCCTCTGAAAATGTTCAGCAGTAGAGTCGCTGAGGATGACGGTTGTTGAGGGGAATAGAGGAATAGATTGAGTGACCAAAGAAGAGGTGAGAGGAATGGAGGGTGAGATGGTTGGATGGGTACGGGGTTCAGCGTTGGATCCGCTGAAAATCACTTCAGTCTGTAGAGAGGCTGAAGAAGGTGGGTTCATTTCCAAGTTTATAACTCCAGCGTTTAGAGACGCTGAAGCTGGGATGGAAGGGGTGGCTTGTTCAGCTGTGGCAAAGCGTACCACGGAACTATCCATCAACTCTTCAAGATGAGCTGAGGAGTCTTTAGCATGGGAATGCTTTGGGGGTTGCTCCTTGGTTTTCTTGGTCCTTTCGGAGCCAAGTTGGGAAGATGAGTGTTTCCTTTTTCTAGAAGGAGTGGAGGTTGCAGCTAGGGTATCAGCGGTGGGGATTTCCACTGAATGAGCCGCAGAAGTAGAAGAAGGAGGATTGAGAATAGATAAGAGAGTAGAGAGACGTACCTCGTTTGGCAGGGGCTTGAAGTCGAGCACCTTAGGGCCAACCTGAGAGAGTTTCTGTAACGTCCCGAAAATTACAAGTTGGTATCAGAGCACAGCTTGAGCGAATCAAATACATTTCGGTGTGTTTGAACTCAAGTTTGCGGCTCGGGATTTTCTTTCCTTTCAAATTTTTTTTGAGAAAATAAAAGAAAGAGAAAGTACGTTTGAGAAACGGTGACCGAAGGCGCAGTGTGTACAGTCAGCCGATGCCAAGGGAAAAGGTAGAGTACTTAGTGTAATTTATTGCTTTCAAGAACATAGGAGTATGTATGCTAGATTGCTTGGTGCTGATTACACTGTACTACATGTTGTTGCTTGCTAGTAGAAATTTATGCTAGTCTTGATAGGTTGTTAAGTGAATGCCTTATAAGTTGTATGCAGTAGGAACCAAATAGGCTTAGAATGTTGGATTTAGTTCTATTGCGCAGCTCTTGTTTGAGTCCAACCGTTGTAGGATAGAATCTTTTATTCGAATGTCTATCTGATTTCACACTGTATGCAACTGTGCATTCGCGAGGCGACTCGTCGTGACTAGTAGGGATTCCGTCATAGCAAGGGTAGTGGGATGAGATGGAATTCCTAGGGAGCTAGGAAGAGTGTTTGCATATGCTGGTACGGGCATATGGGTTGAACTGTCGGCAAGGAACTACTTGGGCACTTCGGGACGGGACTCGAAACGAGTAAGGATAGGTGTGGAAGGTAGTAGTAGAGCTCCTACTATCTGAAGCATAGGATCCGTGCTCGAGTCGGGGAAAGTCACGGAGAATCCGAGGAGTTGAGCGTGAGCGTAGTTAGCAGGATTTATGTGTGCTAACAACTCGTTGGGATAAATACCGGGAATGGCCATCACGAGGAGGAACAACATATTCGTGAAATGTTTACGACTGTGGTGACGGATGCTATTGGGGAGGCGATCCCCGAGATTTTACTGCCATTCGTGATGAGGTAGTAGTGTTGATGGAGGTTGCCTGGAGACGGGAACTTGAGTTGGAGACGCAGGCGAAGAAGAGAAAGGCGGTGCAGACCGTGGCACCGATATCGTCTGTTCCAAAGAATACGAGGTTTTCGGACTCGCGCTCGAGTCAAAGGAACGGTGGGTTCAAACCCAGGGATGGTAGCGGAAGGAGAGAGGATAAATGTTTCAAGTGCGGCCAAGTGGGACACTACGGTCGTGATTGCAGAGTACCACTGATGGTCTGCTTCAACTGCAAGCAGACGGGCCATGTGAAGGCCAACTGTCCGAATCCGAGGGCTGCTGATGGGGGTGGGGCACAAAGAGCTTCTGCGGCTGCCCCCTTGCGTATTACTGATGGTCAAGTGGGTCAAGCTGGAACCGAGGCGGCCCGAGGTAGAGTTCATCAGCTGAAGGTGGACGAGGCACAGGCTACGCCTAAAGTGGTGACAGGTACGTTCTTAGTTAACTCGGTGCCTGCAGTAGTGATGTTTGATAGCGGGGCTACTCATTCTTTCGTGTCTCGCACTTTTAGTGAGCGTTTGGGCCGGGGTATAGGACGGTTAGGCTGTCCACTCGTGGTTGAGGTTGCTAATGACAGGACCTTGACGGTTACTGACGTGTACCGGGGGTGCACTTTGGAGATCTCTGGTGTGAGATTCTCGATTGATTTGATTCCGATCGCTATGCGAGAGTTGTGCGTGATTGTGGGCATGGATTGGATGGATGCTTTCGATGCGGAGATTGTTTGTCGTCGCAAACAAGTACGAGTTCGAACCCCAAGCGGGGGAGAACTACTAGTTCAGGGCGACTCGCCCAGGCGGACCTCAGCAATATGTTCGGCTGCGAGGGCTCGGAGATACTTGCAACACAGTGGTCAAGGATATTTAGCGTATGTGATAGACACGCGCGGCGACGAAGAGAAGAAGACTACGGAGGATGTGCCAGTTGTACGGGAGTTTGCTGATGTGTTTCTCGATGATTTACCGGGGATACCTCCCGAGCGACAGGTGGAGTTCCGCATTGACTTAATTCCGGGTGCGGCTCCGGTGGCCAAGGCACCTTATCGTCTGGCTCCACCGGAAATGAAGGAGTTGTACACTCAGTTGTACGAACTTCTCGAAAAGGAGTTCATCAAGCCGAGTTGTTCACCGTGGGGAGCCCCAATTTTGTTTGTGAAAAAGAATGACGGGTCCCAACGGATGTGTATAGATTACCGTGAGTGGAACAAGCTTACGGTGAAGAATCGTTATCCTCTGCCAAGGATCGATGACTTGTTCGACCAACTTCAGGGAGCCTCGTGGTTCTCTAAGATTGATTTGAGATCGGGGTATCATCAGATGCGGGTAAGGAGCAAGGATACGGAGAAGACGGCATTTTGTACACGTTATGGCCATTACGAGTTTGTGGTGATGCCTTTCGGGCTCACCAATGCACCAGCAGCATTCATGGACCTCATGAACCGGGTGTGTAGCCTGATGTTGGATCGGTCGGTGATTGTGTTTATCGACGATATTCTCGTGTATTCGAAGTCGAAGGAAGAGCACGAGATGCTTTTGCGAGAAGTTTTGGAGGTTTTGAGGCGGGAGAAGCTTTATGCTAAGTTCTCCAAATGTGAGTTCTGGTTACGGGAGGTCCAATCCCTAGGGAATGTCGTGAACCAGAAGGGTATCATGGTCTATCCGGCCAAGATTACAGCAGTGATGCGGTGGGAGGTGCCGAAGACTCCCACTGAAGTACGGAGTTTTATTGGGTTAGCAGGGTATTACCGGAGATTTATTCAGGATTTCTTTGAGATTGCTTTACCTATGACTCGATTGACGAAGAAATCTGCGGCTTTTAGTTGGGGTGAGGAGCAGCAAAGGGCTTTTGAGGAGCTACGCAGACGTTTATGCGAGGCTCCGGTGTTGACTTTGCCCGAGGGTATGGAGGATTTGGTGGTATATTGTGACGCTTCTCACCAGGGATTGGGCGCCGTGCTCATGCAGCGCGGTAAGGTCATAGCTTACGCTTCGAGGCAGTTGAAGCCTCATGAGGCGAACTACCCGACGCATGACCTAGAGTTGGGAGCAGTGGTGTTTGCTCTCAAGATTTGGAGGCATTACTTGTATGGCGTCAAGTGTACGATATACACTGACCATAAAAGCCTCAAATACTTGATGGACCAGCAAAACCTCAATATGCGTCAGAGAAGGTGGCTGGACGTAGTCAAGGATTATGATTGTGAGATACTTTACTACCCGGGTAAAGCGAATGTTGTTGCGGACGCACTTAGTCGACATCCAGTTGGTGAGCCACTTCGGGGTTTGTGTCAACGGTTAACAGTGGTTGCACCTCTCCTTGAGTCGATAGGTAGTGCTCAGGAAGTGGGAGTTCTGGACGAGAATGCCAAACGCGAGAGAGTTTCGGGTGAAATTTCAAATTTTGCCCGTGATAGTCGGGGTCTTTTGACACGGTATGGTCGAATTTGGGTTCCCTTCACTGGCGGGAACAGGCAGATATTGTTGGACGAGGCGCATAAGTCCAAGTTTTCTATTCATCCTGGAGCTACGAAGATGTACCGCGATCTGCGGGGGAATCATTGGTGGCCCGGCATGAAGCGGAATGCCGCTAAGTATGTAGAAGAATGCTTGACTTGTCGGAAGGTCAAGGTTGAGCACCAGAGACCGCATGGGAAATTGCAACCTTTGAAGATTCCGGTATGGAAATGGGAGGAGATCACGATGGATCTCATTACTAAACTTCTAAGGACTCTACGTGGGAATGATGCTATATGGGTGATTGTCGATCGTCTGACCAAGAGTGCTCACTTTTTGGCCATCAGGGAGAGCTCCTCGGCGGAGAAGCTCGCAGAGATTTTCGTGCGAGAGATTGTAGCTAGGCACGGGGTGCCAGTTTCGATTGTCTTGGACAGGGACACCCGTTTTACCTCCCGGTTTTGGGAGAAGTTTCAAGTAGAGATGGGTACGCGGTTACATTTTAGCACGACTTTTCATCCACAGACTGACGGGCAGAGTGAGCGTACTATTCAGACTCTTGAGGATATGCTTCGGGCATGTGCTATTGATTTTGGAGGTAGCTGGGATCAGTACCTTCCTTTGGCGGAGTTTTCCTACAACAACAGCTTCCATTCCAGTATTGGCATGCCGCCGTACGAGTTGTTGTATGGTAGGAAGTGCAGAACGCCCATTTGTTGGGGCGAGGTTGGACAACGTGTATTAGGGAGCACCGATATTGTGCTGAAGACTACTGAGATGATACAGATGGTGCGGGACCGTTTGGTTACTGCATAGAGTCGGCAGAAGAGTTACGCCGACAAGAGACTCTCAGACTTGGAATTTCAAGTGGGGGATTATGTTTTGCTGAAGGTTTCGCCCTGGAAAGGGGTGATTCGGTTTCGTAAATGGGGAAAGTTAGGACCCCGCTACATTGGACCTTACAAGGTCATTGCACGAGTGGGGAAGGTAGCTTACCGCTTAGAGCTACCGGACGAGCTGAGTTTGATCCACGACACTTTCCACGTGTCTCAGTTGCGGAAGTGTGTGGTGGATGAGTTTGCGGTGATTCCTCTTGAGGAAATTTAGATCGACGAGCGGCTTAATTACGTGGAGAAGCCGATTGCCATTGTGGAGAGGAAGACGAAGACCTTGCGTAACAAGGTAATTGGCTTGGTGAAGGTCCAGTGGCAGCACCGAAAGGGTTCCGAGTGGACTTAGGAACCCGAGGCTGAGATGCGGGAGAACTATCCAGAGCTATTCACGGGCAGAGACTTCGAGGACGAAGTCTAATTCAAGCGGGGGAGAGTTGTAAAGCCCGTGTCCCGGTACGGATGTTTTTATTTTTAATTTATTTATTTTATTATCGTCTCTTAACGAATTTATTTAACGGGACTTAGCAAGGATGACCAAAATGTTAATGTATGGTGAAACTTTATTTTTTTAGCAAGGTGTTGGAATGCTAGGGACTAAAAGTGACAATTTTGTTGGGAGTTTGCATGGGATCGGCCCTAGAGAACCGACCCCCTCCCTTCTTCTCCTTTTTGCTTGCATCGCACAAAGAAATCACAAAACCCTACCTCCTTCCCTTTTCTTCTTGCGGCGCTGCTGACCCACCCAGAACCACCGCCGGAGCGCCGTCGCCGCTACATTCTCGCCGGCGGAGAGTGAACTGCAGGGATAAAGAGTAGCGAGAGAGAGAGGGAGAGAGAAGCCGGACGTTGGTCGCTGCAGTGTCGCCGTCGAGGTAAGGCCCTCTCCTCCATTTGTTTTTCTTTCCTCGTCGTTTCAACCACAAAACCACCACCACTGCCGTCGCGTGCGGCCATGGCTGTCGCCGGCTGCGGCCGCCGTGCACCTCCAGCCCGGTGGCTGTGATGGCAGGTCCGCGGCCGTAGGTTGTGGTTAGACGTGTGTGTGTGGCGAGAAGAGTTGGGTGGATGCCCTTTTTCTTTGTCTCGTCGGAGTGTTTAGCGGATCGCCACCACCGTCGGCGATGGCTTCTGCCATCGCAACGCCGCCGCCGTGCACCACCAGTCGGTGGTTGTATCGTGCTTGGCTAGAGCCTGTTAGGTCGATCTTGGCTATGGGTGCGGCCGAATCGTTTGGGTGGAATCGTTCCCTTTAGCCTCGTCGGTTCGTTTTACCGAACCACCACCACCGCCGGTGGTGGCTGCCGCCGCCGCCGCCGACCACCACTGCCGGAGGTGGCAGTGGGTGGTGCGTGGGTTTTCCAGCCTTCGTAAACCCTATATAGCTAAACCGTAACCCGAATCGCTTAAAGCTTAATCGAAATCTAAATCGTCATTTTATGTGAAATCACCTTTTCTGCCGCTGTTTTGTAAAATCCATAACTTAATCTAGGAATCTCGGATTGAGGTGAAACCAGTGCCAAAATCTCAAAAATTAGTCTAGTATGTTTTTCATGTTTTACAGAAAAATCAATTAGGCCTCTAGCTAGGGCCAAATTAGCATTTAGTACAGACTGGTCCGAATTTCCTGATTCGGGTAGTCTGTCTTAGCAATTTCGTATAAAATAGTAGGAACCTCGTATGAACGCGTGCGATATGTCCCTGGAACCCTAAGACATAGAACTTTCTATTTATGGAATAATAATTCTGGTTTGATGAGTTTAAGGGGGGCTAAACAGGTCACGAACAGACCTGTAGTTTTAGACCAAAAGCTGGAAATTACATGTTTAGACTTGTAGTTGTAATTTCTGGTTAGGACTTCGCTTTGACACTTGATAACACTTCTTTAGGTGGAAAGAAGTGAGTTGGAGTTGGCGGACTCGTATTGATGTTTGTGGATATCTGCGTTGCTTATCGAGGTGAGTTCACTGACTACGTAGGATAATAATTGTATGTGCATTACCGTAGCTCGTGTGTGCTAGTAATCTTATGTGGTGTGGTACTAGATCGTGTCGTGTCTAGTATGGACCTTGGGTATCGTATAAAACTCAGGGAGACCGAGGACTCGGGGAGACCGAGGAGGATGTACACGAGTGACGTAGGAACTCGGGGAGACCGAGGGATACGTGCACGGTGATCGTGTGATATTGGGGAGACCGATGGATACCTGCTTAGGTTGTCTTGCATGAGTATGTTAGTTTAGGATGCGTTCTTAAACTTGCATGCTTGGTTATGTGTATCTACCTGTGTTAGGGGTAGTGTTAATATGATTGCTATCGTATGTGGTGTTTAATTTACTAAGCTTCGTGCTTACCCTTTCCTATAAATTACGGTTTCAGGTACGGGTGGCAGTAAGGCGTGACGGTACACACTGGCGCGTTGAAGAGATTTTTCCTATTATCATTTTGAGATACTATGTTTAGAAGTATTATATTTTCTGCTGCTTTAATTAAGTTGGTTGATTAACTAAACGAGGTTTTGGATAAAATGTTTATTTGAAGTTAAGTGTTTATGATTTATTTCTAATAAAATGTTATTTTAAAAAGTTCAAATTTATTGTAATTTTCGGGACGTTACAGTTTCAGGTCTCCTACTTTTGGGTAGTTACCCTTAAGTCCGGTTTGGAAGATGGCGCTGAGGAATCTTGGGTATGGAACCCATGATGGTCTATCAGCAAAATCTACTCTGAGCGCAAGATCGTCGTTGATTATCGAGGCCCAGTCAACATGGAGACCCTTCAGCAAAGCATAGCCCATGGCTTGCTGAGGTTGAGCAGCTTGATCAGAGGAGCCACTCTTCGCTATCATGCAACTTATCAGGTGTGCGAAGATGAAGTTCATCTCGCTGAGCATCTTTGACTTCTTGATTGCAGTTAGTTTCTTCTCGGCCTTTTCATCTCTCCCTTGATCCCAAACGTACTTCATTGCATCAAAGAATGCAATGAGTGTTTCTCTATCAGCATGTCTCTTGGGGTCAGGGAAAGGAACAAATTGTTTATCTTTGGTGGCAACAGGGAGATTCAGTGCTTTTCGAATGATAACAGGGTTGATTTTGATGGTGCCAAAATCAGTGTCACAGAGGATGACATCAAGTAGTTTGGTAAGGTCTTTGGATGATGGTGCTGAGTGTGTCTGGCGGTATACCAGAATTGAGATAATAGTAACTGATGAGCAGGGGGTGTTATGGTCAAGGCTGTAGAGAGGCAACAGGTTTTCAGAAAATTCACAGCATCGTCTAGATGTTTGACTTTCTTTTTCGGAGGAAAATCGAACAGCGCATGGAGGTTGTTTGATTTTGTAAAAGAGATATCCTCAAGTTTGAACTTGACTTGAGGAGCCTTGGTGATTTCAAGTTCCTCATCAGCAGTAGTGTTCTCAGCAGTTGGAATACCAGTAGAAGGAGCAGCCATTTCTGTAATCAGCTCAACCAAAGATCAACAAAACAAATAGTCTTAATGTGGAAATATTTTCCAATAAGATGTTTTGAATTTTGTCCATTTCATTCAGCCAAAAATCCCTTTGAGAAAGATTAGGGTTTTTCTTGTTTTGAGAAAGAGTTACAAAACGTAGAGATTATGTGTTTTCCAGTTTTCATTTGAAGAAGGAATTCTGGAAAAACATGTGAAGAACAAGTTTACGAGTTTTGATATAAACTTGAAGAACAACCATGAAGGTTGTATTCATAAAATCATGAACAGAAAATGATTTCATTTTATAAAATTTCTTTTGTTTGATCTGTTAAAAGCAAAGAATAAGATCATAAACAAGTAATGTAGGTAAATAATAAGAGTATTAACCTGGTTCGTCAAAGAAGAAGATGAACAGTTTCTGGAAATTTTGAGAGCTCAAAATGCAACAGTAAATCTTTTTCTTTCTTGGAGGAGAAGTTTTTCGCGTAAAGAGAAAAATATAAACCCAAAATGGTTTATATAGAGAGAGTAGAGAGAGAGAAAATCTTGAGCGGGAAAAGATTTTCATCATGACACGGACACGTGTTTGCATTTGATTGGAAGGTAAACGAACCGTGCAATCGTGTGTCAGAAAAAGAACGTGCCAGGGCTTATCCGTTGAGATGACGTCACAACTGTCCTTTCATATTTTAGGATGTCTCTGAGGTTTTGAGGGCTCAGGGACACTTTTGAAAATATGAAGCACTGAATAGAAATATCAGTGTTGGTTTAAGAAATTTCAAAGTATCGCTGTTAAGGAAGAGATATTCAGCGTTGCAAGATGTTTTTAAATCTTTGAGTTCTAGGCGAACGTCAACGAGTAAGAGAGAAAACATACCTTTATATCAGCGAGTTAATTTTTGCTCAGAGAGAGAATGATAGAGTGGGTTATACAAGTTGATTTTATCCTATCGCTGATCAAATGTGAACCGCTGAAGATTTTATTCTTCAAAGTTCAGCATTCCAAGCTCGCTGATGAGAAAGTTGAATCTTGTCTCATCAAGAGGTTTGGTGAACAGATCAGCTAACTGATAGTCAGTTGGGATAAAATGAAGTTCTATATCACCATTCATCACATGATCTATGATAAAATGATACCTGATTTCGATGTGTTTTGTCTTTGAGTGTAGCACTGGATTGTTGGCTATAGCGATGGCACTTGTGCTGTCGCAATAGATTGAAATTTTTGAGAGCTGAAGGTCATAGTCCAGTAGTTGATTTCTCATCCACAAGACCTGAGAACAACAGCTTCCAGCGGCTATATACTCAGCTTCAGCAGTTGAGGTGGACACTGAATTTTGCTTTTTACTTGTCCAACTCACCAGCTTTCCACCCAGGAGCTGACAGCCTCCTGTGGTGCTTTTCCTATCCAATTTGCAACCTGCAAAATCACTATCTGAATAGGCGATTAGATCAAACCCTAAGTCTTTGGGATACCAAAGACCTAGGTTCATAGTACCCTTAAGGTAACGAAAGATTTGCTTTACAGCGGTCAAATGAGATTCCATAGGTTCAGCTTGATATCGTGCACACAAACAGGTTGCGTACATAATATCGGGTCGGCTAGCTGTAAGATACAAGAGAGAGCCGATCATCCCACGGTACAACGTGACATTAACAGGTATTCCATTTGAATCCTTGTCTAGTGTCAGCGGTGGTGCCATAGGGGTTTTCATAGCTGAGCTCTAAGTTAAATCGAATTTCTTCAGCATATCTTTAACATACTTTCCCTGATTAATGAAAGTTCCTTTTTCATTTTGCTTTATCTGAAGACCAAGGAAATATGTTAGCTCACCCATCATACTCATTTTATACTCTTCTTTCATTCTATCAGCGAAACGAGTGCAAAGGTCAGGGTTAGTAGAACCAAATATAATGTCATCAACATATATCTGAACAAGAATAATATGACCTTTTACTTTCCTGAAGAATAGAGTCTTATCGATTTTACCACGCTCAAATTGTTCAATATGGAGATAAGTAGAGAGAGTGTCATACCATGCACGAGGAGCTTGCTTTAAGCCGTAAAGTGCCTTGTCCGGTTTATAAACATAACCTGGACGCTTAGGATCTGAGAATCCTGGAGGTTGTTCCACATAGACTTCAAACGCTGACTTAACATCCATCTGATATACTTTGAAGTCTTTGTGTACATCGTATGCTAAGAATAGACGAATAGATTCTAGTCTTGCTACTGGAGCAAATGTTTCGTCGTAATCTATGCCTTCCTCTTGTCTGTATCCCTGAGAAACAAGTCGAGCCTTGTTGCGGGTTACAGTTCCATGTTCGTCCAACTTGTTTCGATAGACTGATTTAGTGCCTATCACTGTCTTGTCAGTTGGTCTTCGAACAAGTTTCCAAACTTTGTTTCTTTCGAATTCAGTCAGCACTTCTTGCATGGTGCTGACCCAGTTTGGATCTTTGAGAGCATCATCTATTTTCTTTGGTTCAATCAGAGAAATAAAGTTAACAAATAAACAAATATTACCTGCACTTCGTCGAGTCTGAACACCAGCGTTTGGATCACCAAGAATTTGATCAATTGGGTGATTTACAGTCCATCGCTGAGCAGGAGCATAAGTCGCTGACTCAAATTGAACTGGAGGAGCTGAAGATGAAGCTTCAGCAACTTCTGGAATATCAGCCAAGAAAGGAGTAGGTGCAGATGTCATCTCATTCACTGATTGCTGAGAAGTAGATGGAATGTCTGAGACATTTGGTTCAGAAGCAGGTATAGTGTTTAAAGGAACTGCTGAGACCCATGATGTTTCAGCTTCACTATTCTGCATGTTTGGGATGATAGTAGGACTATCATCTTCAACTGTATGAGTATGAGGAGTGGGAATATTTTCTGAATCACCAAGATGAGAAAACATCCATTGATTCAGTTCTTCAGTATCAGCAGAAGGTCGAGAATTCACTGAACGGGATTCGTCAAAAGTGACGTGAATTGTTTCTTCAACAGTTTGTCTTCTTCGATTGAAGACTCTGAAGGCTTTGGAGATTGAAGAATATCCAAGAAAGATTCCATCATCAGCCTTAGGATCAAACTTTCCAAGGGCATCTATGTTGTTCAGTATGAAACACTGACATCCAAAGATGTGAAGAAAGCTAATTGAAGGCTTTCTCCCATGAAAAAGTTCATAGGTTGTTTTATTAAATCTTTTGACTATCAGCGACCTGTTTTGCGTAAAACAAGCAGTGTTGACAGCTTCTGCCTAGAACTGAGTAGGCAGGTGAGAATCGCTGAGCATTGAACGTGCATCTTCAATAATAGTTCTATTTCTTCTTTCAGCGACTCCATTTTGTTGCGGTGTTCTCACTGAAGAGAAGTTGTGAGAAATACCCTTACTCTCAAAGAAGGAATCAAGAGAACTGTTTTTGAATTCAGTCCCATGATCACTCCTTATTGAGCGAACGGTCAAGTTGTTCAGGGTTTCCATTTTTCGAACAAAGGTGATGAGTTCTTCAGGGGTGTCACTCTTAGAACGGAGAAACATAACCCATGTATAGCGAGAGAATTCATCAACTATGACCAGCGTATATTTCTTTCCAGCGATGGATTGCTTGTTGACAGGGCCAAACAAATCCATATGGAGAAGTTGTAGAGGAGATGACACTGAGGAAACTTGCTTTGACTTAAAGCTTGCTTTGGTCTGCTTGCCTTTCTCACACGCTGAACATAAGGATTCTTTGGCGTATGAGTGCTGAGGTAGACCAGTGACTAACTCTTTTGAAGAAAGAGTGTTCAGTGTCTTGAAATTGAGATGAGAGAGCCTCTTATGCCATAGTCAGTTGACATCAGATGAGGCTTTTGAGAGGAAACAGGAGTTCTCAGTGGTTGTTGAGTCCATGTTTATTACATAAACATTTTCTAAACGATAACCGCTGAGAGCTATCTTCTCCTTTTTGTCAGTGCAAAGCAGGATTCCTTAGTAAAGATTACTTTGTTATCCTTGTCACAAAGCTGATTGATGCTTAGAAAATTATGCTTCAGCCCTTCAACATATGCGACTCTTCTGAAGGTTGTTGTACCATTAGAGAGTACACCAAACCCTCGGGTATGTCCTTTTCCATTTCCACCAAAAGTTACAGAGGGACCTTTCTCTTCTTTGTACTCAGTGAGCAGGTTCTTCATACCAGTCATGTGTCTAGAGCATCCGCTATTGAGACACCAGATACCCTTCTTAACCTGCATTACAAAAGAAGATTAGTTTTTCTTGGGTACCCACTTAACCATGTGTACACACTTGTTAGTGGGGGTAGAAGAGGAAGTGGAAGGTTCAACAGTCTTCGCAGCATTTGAAGATTCAGCTTTGTCAGTCTTCACTTTGGTTAATTTCTTAACCTTAGTGGTCTTCTTTGCCTTGGGGGCAATGATCTTCACCTTAGCTATCTTTTCAGCTTGGGTGGCTGTAGTGCACTTACTAGCAATATGATTGGTAAGTCCACAATGATAACATTTCCTATAACCAAAAGTAGTTCTAGGACCATTTGCATGCTGAGCTTTTGATTTTGAATTACAAGGACCACACCAAGTAAGCTATTGGCTTTTGAAATGAGAGGAACATTCAGTTCTTCGGATTTCTTACCAATAATTTCCACTTTGATTCTAGGAGTAGATCACTGAATAGATCCACGCTGAATAAATCCAGAGATCTTATTCTTTGAATCAGAGGGATAAGTCACTGAAGCTTTAGAAGCATTCAGCTTTGGTACAGAGGTACCCTTCTGAGGATTTTGGTTAAAAGCAATTCCTTTACCTTTGTTTTTAAAGACTGAGGTAGGTTTTGGATAAATAACTTTTTCTTTACCTTTAGAAGTTAAGGTAGATATTTCCTCAGGGATAGGCGGTTTAGAAGAGGAACACTGGGATGAGAAAGTGTCAGGGATAGAGGATACGAACATTCCAAATTTAAGCATGGAACGGTTAGTGGTTGGTTCTAGAGTATCAGCTTTGTAGCCAAGACCACGTTTATCACTCATGGGAATCTGAGACTTAATTATCTCAGTGATCTTTGTTGAGGAATTATACCATCCATCAACAGTAGCTTTTTCAGCTATTAATGGAGCGATAGCTTCTTCGCGCTCGATTTTGACTAGCTGATTTAAGTGAACTTGATCTTTAAAATCTTCTTCAATTTTAGAAAGATTTTCTATTTGAAGGTGACAGTTTTTAAGCTGTTCAGCGAGATCAAGGTTTTGATTTTCAACTACAGTTTTGCCATTCATGGCTTCATATAAACTTCTAGTCAAGAGATCGATCTTTCGAAGACTATCAGCTTCATCAATATTTGCAATATTGGTAAAGAAGGAAGGTGATACCTTAGTAGCAGAGGTTGAAGTAGAGGGAATGTCAGAGTTGTCTTCCTCATCTTCAAGTTTGGCCATGAGACATAGATTGGCTTCATCATCATCTTCAGAGTCAGATGATTCTTCTTCGTCAGAGGCAGCCCAATCATAGTCAGCCATGAGGCCTTTGCCTTTCTTCTTAAAAGTTTTCAGCTTTGAATACCTTTCTTTCAGCTTTTTGTATTTTTCATCTCTAGTCCTGTGAGTAAAGTTTTTCTTGGGAAAAGCTGAGGGTCTAGAGACTTTCTTTGACCTGCACTCGCTAGCAAAATGTCCTATCTTTTCACAGTTATAGCAAGTAGCAGTAGCCTTATCAACAGGGGTTGATGATCTTGGCTTGTCAGTAATAGAAAGAGGTTTGTTCTTCTTGAAATTACACTTTCTAGCAAATCTCCTAAACTTATTAGCCAGAAATGCCAGAGTTTCATCATTATCTGAAACAACAGAGTCTGATGATCTTTCAGAGTTAGTTTCCAACTCAGTGACAGTGATAGTCGATCGCTGAGTGGAAGGTAACTCTGAGATTAAAGCAACAGGGGCGCTTTTGGAATCTTTTAGAATATTCTTCTTAAGATGACTCGATTGCTCATGATTCAGCATCGTGCCATATAAGGTAGAAAGGGTCATTGATTTTAGATCCTTTGTGTAACGTCCCAAAAATTACAAGGAATTTAAAATTTTTAAAGTAACATTTCATTAATAAAAACTCATTTAATAATTCAATCATTTCATTTGCAAACTCATAATTAATATTCTCACGAACAATAAACAGCGGAATAAATGTCTAAAATTAAAATCATAAAAGTAATCAACTCTTCCCACGCGCCAGTGTGTACTCGTCACGCCTTGGAGCCACTCGTACCTGAAACCACAATTTATTGGGAAAGGGTAAGCACGAAGCTTAGTGAATTCAGACACCATAAATAACACAGTTATTCCCACACCACCTCTAAACAGATAATTGCACATAAACAGCATACAAGTCTACGAACAAATCATAAACATGCATACCTACACCATCCCACCCAAAGGCATAAGCTGGTCCACCCGACCACACGATAACCGTGCAAGCATTACCCGGCTCCCCCGGCTTCCTACGCCACCCGCGTATACAACCTTCGGTCCCACCGAGTTACTACGCCACCCGCGTATACAAACCTCGGCCCCACCGAGTTACTACGCCACTCGCGTATATAAACCTCGGCCCCACCGAACTCCTACGCCACCCGCGTAGTCATAACAATAAGGGTCCGACTAGACACCCCACTATTTAGTCCCGCATCACAAACAATTAAAACTACCACACACGTACAAATCGTAATGTAAAAATAACCGACATTAGTTATAGTGAGAGAACTCACCTCGTAAGCGCGCCTAGCTCACAAACAATAATTCAAGCTCCATAAATCCAAGATCACTTCCCGACACCTAAACGAACGTTAAAACGTATCAATACGAGGCCCGGACCCTAAAACATGACGCACGATTAAACTGTCGCTAAAACGACTTTTTGGCTTAGAAAACCAGGTCTGTTCGGGACCTGTTTCGACCTCCTTAAACCCAGAAAATCCTCAATTAAGATTAACTACCTGCTAGGTCCGGGTCTTAGCTTTCCAGGGACGTATCGCACGCGCTCTAACGATTTTTCTACAATTTATTATGGATTTTACAAAACTGGTTAACTGCACAGCGAAAAACAGCACCTTTCGTTACAAAACAGCAGTTTGACACTAGCTACGTTCCGAACTGGTTTTTCCGCAAAACATAAGAAACTTACTAGACTCAGAATGGGAACTTTTGGCACTGGTTTCATCCCAATCCGACATTCCTAGCAGAAGTTATAGCTTTCCCAAAACAGTGGCAGAAACTGTGACTTTTAAAACGGAACGCGATCTGCCACATCCGGACCTGCTGTATAAACAGCCAAATTACACCTAGCTAGAGGCCGAACCGGACTTCCGCTAAAACACGAAAAGTGTGCCCGGCACAGAATGTGAACCGTAGGCACCGGATTCGCCTCAATCCGAGCTACGACGGAAAAGTTATGGCCGTCGCAAAACAGTGGCAGACAAACGTTTTCACATAAAATGATAACTATTGTTTATAAACCCATTAAGACATAGCTTAACCCAAACAGACCCGAACAGCCTACAAGCTTACTGGAAAGGGCTGTACTACGCTGGACAACCACCGAGCACCACCCACTTCCGTCTCCGGCAGCGGTGATGGTTGGCGGCGGCGACGATGGTTACGGTAACACCTTCCGACGGAACCTCCCAACATCGCCCATTCCGATACTCCCGCAACCACTCCCCCGCACACACCCGCACCTGCACACACCTGCACCCACCCATCTGCCGCCACCACGGCGGCGTGCAGCGGCAGCCCCACCGCCGGCAGCCGTGGCTGCGGCGGTGGTGGTGGCGGTTTACGGCGTTCCGACAACGAAAACACAACGAAAAAGAACGGGAACACGGGATTACCTCGACGTGACTTCTCCTCCCCCTTTTCCGGCAGAAACGGCGACGATTCTCCCCTCTTTTCGGCGAACTATCTCCCTCTCTCTCCGGCGACTCTCTTCTCTTACTCCGGCGATTCTCTCTCTCTAACTCACGGTCGACGACAAAGAAAGGGAAGGGAAGAAGAGCCGTAGGTTTTCTCTTCTATGTTTGCTCCTCACGCTACAACACACATAGACCAAAACCAATAATGAGCCGTAGGGTTTTTTTTTGTTTTCCTTCTATTCTTACTTCTCCCCCTTTTCTCCTAAGCCACGATACAATCAACAAAACAATTAAAATGCAATGGGTCCGGTTCTAGCTTGCATGGGCCGAAACCAATGAAGTGTTTTGGCCCTTTAACACTTTTAGCCCCTCAACTACATCCTTCTCGCAAATAACCAAAAGTTCCGACATTTTTAACGATTAGGTCCAACTCGACTAACCCCGTTAACGGAAGCCACATTAAATCAAACTTAAAAGAAAAGAATTAATACTAATAAATTACATAACGGGATACGGGCTTTACAACTCTTCCCCACTTGGATTAGACTTCATCCTCGAAGTCTCTGCCTACGAATAGCTCCGGATAGTTCTCCCTCATCTCAATCTCAGGTTCCCAAGTCCACTTGAAACCCCTTCTAAAACTTCTCGAATACTTTTCTTACTAACGTACTCCTTCTAGGACACGGGGATTATGATCGGCAGAACACCCCAACAATTGGAATCATTCCTAGCCAAGCGACTTCGGTTGTCCCCCAACCTTAGATATTCCATACATTCCGATTCAACTTTCAAGCTCTATCCATTCTAAAGGTGCTCACCACTATACCCTACAGGATACTCAAATCCGATCATTCCTACCATTACTGCCGATTAACTTCCACGAGTTCTAGTAGACTCCCAAATTTATTTCACACAGATCATCAAACCAGTAAACTTATAATCACCCACGAAGGTTATTCCACCATAACCATTCATCACACTTAAGCATCTCAGGGTTACTACTACCATCACCATAATTATTTTAAAATCGGCTACGAATCTCCGATTACACTAAAGGTGTTTGGCCTCAAGCCCAAAGGTCGACACCTAAATATACTACTTACTTCAAAAAGGTTACTGCGCATTTATTCTCTTAATTACAAAGGGCACCATTCCCTTAACCGACACTATTCGGTCTACACTAACAACACGTGTGGAATACCCAATCTTCCACCGTCTACTTATCTTCCACGCTCGCTCTAGGAAACCTAGTTACACCGTATCAAGATACACCTTAACGTCTATGTAACATCCCAGGTCAACCGTACCAGATATTGTCCGCTTTGTCTACACCTAGACTCACGAATTTAAAACGCGTCTGATAGGGGAGGTATCAAGTTCCTCTTATAAGGCAACATTTGTTCCCCTCCCCAACCAATGTGGGATCTTACAGTCTACCTCCCAGGTACGTCTCAAGGCTATATCCTCCCAGTGCCTATTGGAAAGTCAAGGTCATAACACATGAATACCGGAGTCCCACCCCGAGATACCCAACCGACCATTACCAACGACTGACTAACGTGACCAAGGATCCAATGCAAAACAGTCTAGTAACAACATGCCTATCCCGGAAAGACTCACTCACCCAACATGTAAATACTCAACATGCAATAAGTGCAAAACTGTGCAACGAAACAACCCATCAACAAAACTCCACTTCGAGCCATTAAAAATCGTGCAATTGACCCATGACTATCTCAAAGTCAAAACCGAGCAAAATGCTCCACGCTTGCTAGACCCATAAGTCGGTCAAAAACGCGTTTAAATAAAGTTTAAGCAAGCAATACTCAAAAATCAACATTAGTCCCAAACTCGACACTGTTTAAACAAAAGGGTTTTCCAAAAGGACTCACACCCTTAAAAATTTTCAAAATGACACATAACACTTATAAGCGCACTTCCCAAATGGTTTACAAAATCATTTACAAAATATTTTCAACGTCAAGATTTTTCATTTCAAAGAGACCGTAAGCAATAAAACTACTATTACCAAGTCGGTAGTTACGCAAAAATGGACACGCTCGTCCCACATATGAAAATCATGTTGAAAATCATTTCATTGCAGCTTAGTTTACTCACAAAACGTAAAGCGAAATAAATAATTTCTTTGAAAATGAACCGTCACGGTTCTAGTATGAATTGACTCATGACATGTATTTAAAGTAACCGCTCGACCTTACACTGGGTGCGACAAAAGTGTGCACATAATTTCAAAATCAGTTCCACGACATTTAACCCCAAAATTCCTCTTTTTCAACATAAAATGTCGTGGCACAGGGTTCACTAACAAATCTTACGCGCGTCGGCTAGTCATACAAAACGATGAAACGGTTTACAAATATATTTTTGTTAAAACACAACTGTCTCGTGTAAGTTTCAAACTTAAAGATAAAAACCAATCCGTTTCCATCATTTGAAAATATTGACTAAAACCTCATAAAATCTCAAAAGGTGGGGTTCTTTAAATTGATTTTCAAGATTTCTCCAAATGGTCACATAAACAAATAAGATATGCACCTCGTGAAATTAAACCCACACGACTTAACATGCCGTAAAACAAAACTTATTTAACGAAATCACTCAATAGCTTTATACAGACATCGTGGAATGTAACTTTCCGTCTCAACTCTAACATATGTGGAGGAGTTCCAATGTTAAAGTCACAAGCCGTAGTCACTTGCCCGACATTTTAAACACCACAAAACACGGATATCACCTTACCCGAAAGAACCGTTGGAAAAATAAAGAAATGAGACAAATTCTAACAAAGTTTGCACTCCCGTGATAAAACGATTTCATACACTTTCAAAACCATATTTCAAAATCTTGTGTGTGTGCTGAACATTTCCCAAAATTTCAAAACACCATCCATAAAAATGATTTGAAACACAAGAATTTGTTAATGCAATCTATTTAAAATCAACTTTGTGCATGACTCAGTCGGCATTCTACGCCTCGACTCCTACTCCTCCAAATCTCTCCGATCCACTAACGTCATCCGGACATTTAAACCTCTTAGGCAAGTTGGGAAATTACGTCAAATAATCCCTACGATTTTTCCTCAAATCAAAGTCGGCTCTATAAGCCTATAATTCTAGCACAATCGTCCATCTTGGCCTGCAACAAACATCATCCTTATCGCCACTCCAAGTGATTAATACTAGAATCATCCTTTTATTCCAACGACTACTAATTTATAACCTTCGTCACTACCCCAACGATCATCCCATCAAAGCAAAACAAGTACACACCTGTACTAGGAGGTTTACTATAGTCGTTCCTCCTTGTGATGGCTATTCTGGGTAGATATTACAACAAGTTATTAGCACATAATAACTCACACTAACAACGCTCACACTCAACTCCTTGGATTCCTCGTGACATCCCCCGACTCGAGCATTGATCCTGTGTTTCCGATAGTAGGAGCTCATCTACTACCTTCCACACCTATCATCACTCGTTCCGAGCTCCATCCGATGTGTCCAAGTAGTTCCTTGCCGAAAACTATACACATATGCCCGCACCGGCATATGTACGCACTCTTCCTAGCTCCCTAGGAATTCCACCCAATTCCACTACCCTTGCTATGACGAAATCCCCACTAGCCCTGACGAGTCGCCTCGTAAACGCACAGTCGCATACAGTAGAAACCAGATAGACATTCGAATATAAGATTCTATCCTACAACGGTTGGACTCAAACAAGAGCTGCGCAATAGAACTAAATCTGACATTCTAGGGCTATTCGGTTCCTACCGCATACAACCTATAGTGCATTCACTTAACAATCTACCAAGGCTAGCATAAACTCCTATTAGCAAGCAACAAATATGCGGTACAGTGTAATAAGCATCAAGCAATCTAGCACACATACTCCTATGTTCTAGAAAGCAATCTAGCATACATACTCATATGTAAACACTTTTCCCAGTTCACTAGGAATTTCATCTCATCCCACTACCCTTGCTACAACGGAATCCCTATTAGCCATAATGAGTTGCCTCGCGAATACCCAGTCGCATGCAGCGTGAATCAAATAGACATTCGAATACAAGATTCTATCCTAGAACGGTTGGACTCAAACAAGAGCTGCGCAATAGAACCAAATCAAATATTTTAAGGCTATATGATTCTTACTGCATACAACCTATAGGGCCTTCACTTAACAACCTACTATAACTAGCATTGATTCCTACTAGCAAGCAGTCATCATACAGCACAGTGTAAACAACATAGGCAATCCAACATGCATACCCAAGGATTTAGAAAGCAATAAATACACTAAGTATTGTACCTTCCCACTTAGCCTCGGTTGACTGTATACACTGCGCCCTCCATCACCGTTTCCCAAACGGGTTTTTCCTTTTTCTTTCATTCAAAAGATTTTAGTAAAAGAAATTGAAATTTCATAGCCGCAACTTGAGACCAAACACACCGAGATGTGTCTGATTCACTCAAGCTGTGCTCTGATACCAAGTTGTAACGTCCCAAAAATTACAAGGAATTTAAAATTTTTAAAGTAACATTTCATTAATAAAAACTCATTTAATAATTCAATCATTTCATTTGCAAACTCATAATTAATATTCTCACGAACAATAAACAGCGGAATAAATGTCTAAAATTAAAATCATAAAAGTAATCAACTCTTCTCACGCGCCAGTGTGTACTCGTCATGCCTTGGAGCCACTCGTACCTGAAACCACAATTTATTGGGAAAGGGTAAGCACGAAGCTTAGTGAATTCAGACACCATAAATAACACAGTTATTCCCACACCACCTCTAAACAGATAATTGCACATAAACAGCATACAAGTCTACGAACAAATCATAAACATGCATACCTACACCATCCCACCCAAAGGCATAAGCTGGTCCACCCGACCACACGATAACCGTGCAAGCATTACCCGGCTCCCCCGAGTTCCTACGCCACCCGCGTATACAACCTTCGGTCCCACCGAGTTACTACGCCACCCGCGTATACAAACCTCGGCCCCACCGAGTTACTACGCCACTCGCGTATATAAACCTCGGCCCCACCGAACTCCTACGCCACCCGCGTAGTCATAACAATAAGGGTCCGACTAGACACCCCACTATTTAGTCCCGCATCACAAACAATTAAAACTACCACACACGTACAAATCGTAATGTAAAAATAACCGACATTAGTTATAGTGAGAGAACTCACCTCGTAAGCGCGCCTAGCTCACAAACAATAATTCAAGCTCCACAAATCCAAGATCACTTCCCGACACCTAAACGAACGTTAAAACGTATCAATACGAGGCCCGGACCCTAAAACATGACGCACGATTAAACTGTCGCTAAAACGACTTTTTGGCTTAGAAAACCAGGTCTGTTCGGGACCTGTTTCGACCTCCTTAAACCCAGAAAATCCTCAATTAAGATTAACTACCCGCTAGGTCCGGGTCTTAGCTTTCTAGGGACGTATCGCACGCGCTCTAACGATTTTCTGCAATTTATTATGGATTTTTCAAAACTGGTTAACTGCACAGCGAAAAACAGCACCTTTCGTTACAAAACAGCAGTTTGACACTAGCTACGGTCCGAACTGGTTTTTCCGCAAAACATAAGAAACTTACTAGACTCAGAATGAGAACTTTTGGCACTGGTTTCATCCCAATACGACATTCCTAGCAGAAGTTATGGCTTTCCCAAAACAGTGGCAGAAACTGTGACTTTTAAAACGGAACGCGATCTGCCACATCCGGACCTGCTGTATAAACAGCCAAATTACGCCTAGCTAGAGGCCGAACCGGACTTCCGCTAAAACACGAAAAGTGTGCCCGGCACAGAATGTGAACCGTGGGCACCGGATTCGCCTCAATCCGAGCTACGGCGGAAATTTTATGGCCGTCACAAAACAGTGGCAGACAAACGTTTTCACATAAAATGATAACTATTGTTTATAAACCCATTAAGACATAGCTTAACCAAAACAGACCCGAACAGCCTACAAGCTTACTGGAAAGGGCTGTACTACGCTGGACAACCACCGAGCACCACCCACTTCCGTCTCCGGCATCGGTGATGGTTGGCGGCGGCGACGATGGTTACGGTAACACCTTCCGACGGAACCTCCCAACATCGCCCATTCCGATACTCCCGCAACCACTCCCCCGCACACACCCGCACCTGCACACACCTGTACCCACCCCTCTGCCGCCACCACGGCGGCGTGCAGCGGCAGCCCCACCACCGGCAGCCGTGGCTGCGGCGGCGGTGGTGGCGGTTTACGGCGTTCCGACAACGAAAACACAACGAAAAAGAACGGGAACACAGGATTACCTCGACGTGACTTCTCCTCCCCCTTTTCCGGCATAAACGGCGACGATTCTCCCCTCTTTTCGGCGAACTATCTCCCTCTCTCTCCGGCAACTCTCTCTTCTCTTACTCCGGCGATTCTCTCTCTCTAACTCACGGTCGGCGACAAAGAAAGGGAAGGGAAGAAGAGCCGTAGGTTTTCTCTTCTATGTTTGCTCCTCACGCTACAACAGACATAGACCAAAACCAATAATGAGTCGTAGGGATTTTTTTTGTTTTCCTTCTATTCTTACTTCTCCCCCTTTTCTCCTAAGCCACGATACAATCAACAAAACAATTAAAATGCAATGGGTTCGGTTCTAGCTTGCATGGGCCGAAACCAATGAAGTGTTTTGGCCCTTTAACACTTTTAGCCCCTCAACTACATCCTTCTCGCAAATAACCAAAAGTTTCGACATTTTTAACGATTAGGTCCAACTCGACTAACCCCGTTAATGGAAGCCACATTAAATCAAACTTAAAAGAAAAGAATTAATACTAATAAACTACATACCGGGATACGGGCTTTACACTTTGACAGCTTGAGACACATAGAATAACTGTCCCAGCTTTCAGGTAAACATTCTAAGAACTTTGTCAGCACTTCAAAGTTAGAATATTCCTTACCAACAGTTTTTAGATCTACAATTAAGCAGTTAAAACGTTGGTGTACTTCAGCGAGAGTTTCATTCTTACCACAAATGAAGTTTTCATACTGTCTTACCAGGTTGATCTTTCGAGAGTCCTAGACTTCAGAAGTACCTTCATACTGAACACAGATTGTGTCCCACATAGCTTTTGAGGTTTTCAGGTTCATGACGGAATGGTAGACTTCGTCAGGAAGAGCCATGGAGAGTATGGATCTGGCTTTGGTGTCGATAGCCACTTTCTTCTTATCTTCATCAGTCCACATATGAATTTCCTTAGGAATCAGCCTTTCTGGAATAGCAGGTCTATTCTCAGCGGCTGGAACTGCAGCATCAATTCTTACAGGAATATATGGGCCGTTTTCAAGATAGTAAGGCATAGTAGGGTCTACACCTTCTAAGAATAGAATCATCCTATTTTTCCATAGATTAAAATTATCTCTGGAGAATCTAGGGGGTTTTTCAAGAGAACCATTGTCAATATAGTTTGTGTTTATGTTGGTAGCCATTTTAGGAAATAGCAAGGAAGAGAAATCTTAGTATAGATCAGATCTTGTTTATGAGATTAAACAAATCCGCTCTGATACCACTTGTTGGTCCCGAAGGGCTATACAAGTTTGTAGAAGGGGGGGGGGGGGTTGAATACAAACACACGTTTTTACTTTTCTAAATTGTTTATTGATAAATCAAGACAATTTACAACTTGTTGCGGAACAAGATTAAGGATAAACCTAATCTTAACAAGTCTTGAGAAACACTAAGTTTCTTGCACTAGAAAGAGTTAAAGAAATTACGAATAATAACTTAACAATAAGAGAGAAATAAGAAGATGGTCCGAGCACACTTCAAAACTGAAGTAAGGATCTTCTTATATACTGCATGCATTTAATGCATGGCAGTATGGCTTTACACGTGGCAGCAACTGAGTGGTTGCATGTCATTGACCTTTGTAGACAACCTTAGTAGCCGCATGGTGCACAGTGTAGAATCAGAGTTGTTGTACGATTGCAGACAAAAGGGATGTCCGTTCTGACAATTCGTACGGAGAAGTGCAAGGAAGGTAAGACAATAGTAACATGCAGTGAGACTTCATGATCAGCTTTCGTTGAGTCAGATCTTTATCAGCGAATGATAAAGTTCAGCGATTGCTGAAGTCTTCTACTTGATACTTCACGTTGAATGGACAGGTCTTGCTTCGCTGATATCCACATCAGTTCATGAGTAGACTTGTCGCTGGTTCTTGAGCTTGATCTTCGACTTCAGCGTAGAACTTTGGTTGACGTGAAACTTGTCTTCAGGGATCATAAGTAAACAACTAACTTATCAGCGATCATCTCATAGACTGAACAGGCTCAGAGCTATAAGATGATGAACAGTGTTCGCTGAATATCTAATCTAAAGAGTGAGAGTTACTATCAGTGGTACTGTAAAGTCTTAGTACTTATCATCGATAGTGAAACTCTGATACATTTTGTTTACTCACAATTTTAACTAAGTGTTTAAGAGAGGGTCATTATCAAATCACTGAGGGTTTGGATCAACATGATATACACGCAAACAGAGACTGAGTGAAAGGTATGTGAATGGTGGTAGGGATGATAACAGGTGGGTTAAGGTTTGGTGGGTCGGTTATTCGGGTGAGCACCTCATGAGTTTCAAGAAAGGAATGGACATACCTTGGTGAGGATGGGGTTGCGGGTTCCTCAGTTGTGGGTGCGTCGGAGGAGACGCCGGCGGTGGTCTGGACGACCATCGTAGAGGAGGCGGAGCTGAGGGCTTGGGTTTCGGCCACCACAGAGGCGTCCGACGACGATTGAGCAGCGGCGATAATGGCGGTCGGAGCATCAGACGAAGCGCCGGCGACAGCGGCGACTTGTTCAGCGGAGGTAGTAACAGTGGTGGTGGCGGTTGGTTGATCAGCGACAGCGGCGGCGTGGCGAAGGGACCGCCGCGTGGGTCTATCAGGGATGTGGACCAAGGACTTTTTTCAAGCCATGGAGAGGAAGAAGTGTAGCAGAGTTGAATCCTTTGGGGAAGATAAGCAAAAGGTTGTCTTTGTATTTTCAAAACTAAAAGAAGATGGAAGACTCCTGGGTAATTTTTGAGGATGGTACGTTGAGTTTAGCACAAGGGTAAAAGACCCAAAGACTTCCACTTTTCAGCTTTGAGAATACAAATAATGATGAAAAAAGCACTCAAGTACACCAACCCTACAATTTAAAAATATTTCTTTTGAAACATGTGAGTACTTGGTGTACTTGATAAAAAAATTATTCTGCATGTTTACCAACCAGTTGTTTCATTTTAAAATAATTCCCCACAACTTTTGAAAATTTTACACTTCCACCCCTCATGACTGACTTTATCGGAAATTTGAAGTCTGTGGACAAGGAGTTCCCACAGTGAGCAACCTGCAAGATTAATTCTTAAAAATAAAAATAAAACAAAGGTTAAGAAAGCGATATATACAATATAAACACAGAGTTTCCATCAAAGATCACTCGTCACCACCAGTGCGTATGGGCACCTCATTTGGAATAAAGTGCTTGATCCGGTGACCGTTAACACGAAAAATACTTCCATCTTGTGGGTTGATTAAATCGATTGTTCCAAACTTTCCCACATCCGCTATGGTAAAAGGTCCCGACCAACGTGATTTTAATTTTCCGGGAAACAACTTCAAACGAGAGTTAAAAAGGAGCACTTGTTGATCTTTTTCAAAATTCCTTTGGTTAATACGACGATCATGCCACACTTTTGTCTTTTCTTTATAAATTTTGGCGTTCTCGTAGGCATGATGACGTATCTCCTCTAACTCGTTTAGTTGAAGTTTTCTCTTCTTTCCGGCCACTTCTTCATTTAAGTTTAATTCCTTTACGGCCCAAAATTCCTTGTATTCAAGTTCCAAGGGTAAGTGACATGCTTTACCGAAAACCAGTTTATATGGTGACAGTCCTAGTGGTGTTTTAAAACCTGTTCGATATGCCCAAAGTGCGTCATCCAACTTAAGGGACCAATCCTTTCTATCGGGTTTTACCACTTTTTCCAAGATTGACTTAATTTCCCGATTTGAAAGTTCGGCAAGCCCGTTTGTTTGAGGATGGTATGCCGTTGATACCTTATGATGGATGTTGTATTTGCTCAAAACTGTGCTTGACATTTTGTTGACAAAATGAGTTCCCTCGTCACTAATTAAAGCGCGAGGCGTTCCAAAACGAACAAAAATGTTTTTATGAAGGAAGTTAATCACAGTTTTAGCATCGTTTCTTGGACAAGCGATAGCTTCTATCCATTTTGAGACATAATCTACGGCCACCAAAATATACTGGTTATTAAAAGACATAGGAAATGGTCCCATAAAATCGATGCCCCAAACATAAAAAATTTTAACTTCCAAAATATTATTTAAGGGCATCTCATTTCGTTGGGACAAGTTCTCGGTCCTTTGGCATTGGTCACAACTCTTTACGAACTTAAATGAATCTTTAAAAATGGTAGGCCAAAAGAAACCACTTTGAAGAATTTTTGCGGCCGTACGTTGACCACCGAAATGGCCCTCGTAAGGTGAAGCGTGACAATCCCGCAAAATGTTTTTCATTTCAAAATCCGGAACGCATTTCCTCAAAATTTGGTCCGATCCTAATTTATACAAAAAAAGGATCATCCCAAAAATAGTGTTTACAATCATGAAGAAACTTTTTAAACTTTTGCGCGTTCATTTGGTATGGCCTAATTCCACTTGCAAGATAATTTGGAATATCGGCATACCATGGCAATTCTTTTTCAACATGTTGTATTGCTAAAATACACTCATCCGGAAAAACTTCTTTGATTTCATGACTTCCCCCACTTGACACGTTCATTTCAATTCTTGAAAGATGATCGGCAACTTGATTATTGACTCCTTTTCTATCAACTATCTCTATGTCAAATTCTTGTAAAAGAAGAACCCACCGAATAAGCCTTGCCTTAGCGTCGGTTTTGTTAAAAAGATATTTGATAGCGGAGTGGTCCGTATGAACAATGACTTTTGTGCCGATCAAATAAGAACGAAAATGATCGAAAGCAAATACTATGGTAAGTAACTCTTTTTCCGTTGTTGTTTAATTAAATTGAGCTTCGATAAGAGTTTTACTTGCGTAGTAAATGGGGTGAAAGTTTTTCTCTTTCCTTTGTCCCAAAACGGCACCTATCGCCCAATCACTAGCATCGCACATTACCTCGAAAGATTTTGTCCAATCTGGTGCTATTACAATAGGTGCAGAGACAAGAGCTTCTTTGATTGTTGAAAAAGCCGTTTTGCATTCGGAAGTAAAATCAAAAGTTTGGTCAACATGCAGTAAATTACAAAATGGCTTTGCAATTTTTGAAAAATCTTTTATGAAGCGCCGGTAAAATCCCGCATGTCCCAAAAAACTTCTAATGCCTTTAACCGAAGTGGGTTCGGGTAATTGCATTATTACTTATAATTTATCTTTATCAACATCCAAACCTTGTTTAGAAACCATGTGACCCAACACAATTCCTTCTTGAACCATAAAATGGCATTTTTCCCAATTCAAGATTAAATCGTGCGTTTCACATCTTTCTAAACTCTTTTTCAAATTATCAAGACAATTATCAAAAGACGTCCCAATTACCAAAAAATCATCCATGAAAACTTCCATGGTATCCTCAATCATGTACGAGAAAATAGACATCATGCAACGTTGGAATGTAGCGGGAGCATTTACAACCCAAATGGCATTCGCCGAAAAGCAAAAGTTCCGAAAGGACATGTGAAAGTTGTTTTTTCTTGATCCTCGGGAGCTATGTGAATTTGATTATAGCCCGAGTATCCATCCAAAAAGCAATAAAATTCATTTCCGGCCAATCGATCTAGCATTTGGTCTATATAAGGCAAAGGAAAATGGTATTTTTTCGTGGCTAGGTTCAATTGTCTATAATCCATGCATATTCTCCACCCGGTGACGGTCCTAGTCGGAATGAGTTCGTTTTTCTCATTTGTTATAACCGTGGTACCTCCCTTTTTAGGAACACATTGCACCGGGCTAACCCAACCACTACTTGAAATGGGGTAAATAATACCCGCGTCAAGCCATTTTAAAATTTCTTTCTTAACGACCTCTTTCATGATGGGATTTAATCGCCTTTGTGGTTGCACTTTTCCAATACTATTTTCTTCCAAAATAATTTTATGTTGGCAAATGGATGGGCTAATTCCCTTAATGTTCGCTAAGGTCCAACCTATGGCTTTCTTGTGACTTTTCAACAATTCTAACAAGTTTTCCTCTTGACCATCACTTAACTTGGAAGAAATGATTACGGGTAATTTTTATTCTTCCATGAGATAAGCATACTTAAGGTGACTAGGGAAAGGTTTCAAATCCAATTCCGGAGCTTTAAGAATTGATGGCATTTGTGGAGGTCGATCATTAAAATCTAAATGTTCAAAGGCATCTATAACCTCCATCAAATCTTCTTTCGAAACGTCATTTTCAAAGCCTATAATTGGTTCTTCATGAAAGTCTTCTAAAAGGCTAAGTTCCAAATCATCACCTAAAGTGTCAATGGCGGAACAATCTTCTAAATCACCGGTGAATTTTAGTGACTTAAAGACGTTGAAGGTTACTTGTTGGTCATTCACTCTCATAGTTAGCTCACCTTTTTGGACATCGATTAAGGTTCGGCCGGTCGCAATAAAAGGTTTTCCTAGAATGATGGGAATATTCTTATCCGCCTCATAGTCCAAAACTAGAAAATCGGCCGAAAAAATGAATTTATCAACTTTAACCTAAATGTCTTCAATTTTTCCTTTCGGATAAGCAATGGATCTATCCGCAAGTTGCAAAGTGACAGTAGTGGGTCTTACTTCACCAATTCCTAATTTGTTAAAAACCGACAAGGGCATGAAATTTATGCTTGCACCTAAGTCACATAGTGCATGTCCGACCTCTTGACCGCCAATGAAGCATGGGATGGTGAAACTTCCCGGGTCCTTGAGTTTCAGAGGGATTTTACATGTAAGAATTGCACTACGTTCTTTAGTTAAAGCAACCGTCTCAAATTCTCCTAGTCTCCTCTTTTTGTTGAGAATGTCTTTTAAAAACTTAACATAATTCGGCATTTGCTCGAGAGCTTCAACCAAAGGAATGTTAATATGGAGTTGTTTGAAAACGTCTAAAATTTTTTTAAACTGAACATCCATCTTTTTATCTTTGAATCTTTCAGGAAAAGGCAACTCATGTAGATCCAAGCTTGTTTTATTTTTACTGGGTGTGGGCATGGCCGTCCCGCTGTGGGCACGCTGCTCAGAATTTTTGACAGTACCAGAGGATTCTGCTGTTTTAGACACAAAAACAGGGTCTTGCGTTTTTTCAACAGCAGGGAACAGTCCAAGAAAATTTTCTCTATCGAAGAGATGCGACTCTTTTTGCACGTTAGGTGTGGTAGAAGGTTTACTGTTTTCACGAGAGTCTTCTATATTACCTATTTCTCTTATGGTTATGGCCTTGACATGTTCCTTGTGTGGTTCTTTTGGGTTCTCGGTGTCACTAGGCAAAGTCCCTTGTGGTCTATTTTTAAGCTCGGTCGCAAATTGACCAACTTGGGTCTCAAACCCTCTCAAGGTTGCATTGGTTTGGTTGATAAAATCTTTAAGAAACGATTCGAGTGAACCGTTACCTTCCGATGCATTTGGTTGCCTAGGTGCATGTGATTGTGAAGATTGACCATGTTGGTACGTGGGTTGTTGAGTTTGATAAAATCCCGGGGGATTTTGTGGTCGATTTTGTGGTTGACTTGCCCCGGGGGGTTGAAGTCCTTGATTGCCCGACCAAGAAAAATTCGGGTGATTCCGCCAATTCGGGTTATAAGTTTGAGAAAAAGGGTTATTCCTAGCATTCCCCAAATAATTCACCGAAGCGGGATTTCCCGGACAATTCTCATAATTATGACTTTCCCCACAAAATACAGAAGATTCATTAATAGCTTGCACTTGGTTTTTCTCATTGATGTTTAAGTTATTTTTTACCAAGTTAGTTAAAGCTACAATTTGTGCATTAAAGAAGTGATGGCATCAATTTCATGAACTCCCGATGCGTTTTGGGTGGTGATGGCACGAGTATTTTGCCATTCGGTGTTATTGTTCGCAACTTTTTCCAAGATATCAAATGCCTCGTTGTAAGTTTTTGAAACAAAAGCACCACCGGCCGTAGCGTCGAGAATAATTTTAGCAGCATTAGAAAGACCATTGTAAAATGTTTCTAATTGGATGCAATAGGGGATTCCATGATGAGGACACTTTCTAAGTAAATCTTTAAATCTTTCCCATGCATCCGATACTGCCTCGTCATTCTCTTGCTGAAAGTTCATGATATCGTGCCTAAGCTTTACGTTTCTTGTTGGAGGAAAATATTTCTTAAGAAACTTTTCAGCTAGTCCCGACCAAGTATCGATGGATTCCGATGGTTGTGAATTTAGCCATACTTTAGCTCTATCTCTTAACGTGTAATTGAAGAGTGTCAAACGTAAGGCTTCCGGTGTTACTCCGAGAATACGAAAATGATCCGTCATTTCTATAAATGATTTCAAGTGTGAGTGCGGATCCTCCGAAGGTAATCCCCCAAACTAACCCATTGCTTGGATCATTTGAAACATTACGGGTTCGGGTTTGAAAGCTTGCGTATTCATGTTTGGCCTAATAATTCCTGATTTTAATTGTTCAAATTCGGGCGTTGCATAGTCCCTTATTTTCCTATCTTTACTATCGGCAATACCTACCGTTTTTTCAACCGGTGGAGGTGGCGGTGGAGCTGCCATGTTTCGGTTTAAAGGTGGGTTTTGCCGATTACCTCTTCTACGTCTAGCAATAGTGTAACACCCGTAATTTTCGGATAAGTACAATTTCGAAATCAGTGTGGAACTGATCTTTTATGAAAAATAGGATTTTGGGTTACATCTTAGATTCTATGGTCTTGTTGGATGAGGAATTCGAATACGAGTCCAACGGTTCTTTCCGGAGCAAAAACGGAGCTATAACAAAGAAGTTACGGCCGAAACAGTATCCGACCTAAAATGGGGCCGCAGGACCGCGCGGCCTGGTGCGCGACCTTAGGCTGCGGCCCAAGCCGCGTAACGCACTGAGTCCGTATTAAGTCGCGAATTTTCAGCTCAAACTTCAAACCTTCATAACTTTTGCATCCCAACTCCGATTTTGATGATTCAAGTTGCTACGGTTTTGTTTTTGAGAGCTCTTCAAGGATATAGAAAGAGTTTTGAAGTATGATGAATGATCCAAGAGTATTTGGTGGTGGTTGAGGTTTTTGGAAGATTTGGCCTAAGGATTCGGGTTGCATCAAAGGAGCTTACGTTTGGGGAAAATCTAGATTTAGCCTAAATCTATCAAGGTAAGTTCAAGTTGCTTTGTGAAAACTTTGTACATGCCAAAATGTTATTTTTCCAAGTACTTATGTGTTTTACCTGAAAATTATCAATGTGGAGTTATTTGGTGGATTTTACCTTTTGAGGTATTAATTGTGGTAAATGAAGTAAAACACTACTTTTGGAATTTTGGAAAAATGTGATGGATAAATCATACATGAAAATGGATTAATGATTTATGTGATAAATGGAGTTTATTTGTTATGAAAAGGCACTTTGAATATTTTGGAAAAATGCGTGTGGTACATCATGGGATGATTTAAAATGTGATGGTGTGAGTCCTTTGGAAAAGAGGGTTTCCCAACCCAAGGTTTTATTTTGGGTTTTCATGGATTCAAAGTATTTGTTGGCAAAGGTGTGTGTTGCTACGTGTAATGTCATTTTATGACTTTTATGAACTATCTTTGAGTCAGTTGAGCTTGTGGCTCGGTTTTGGATTTTGTGAAGTCTTGAGGACAATCGTCCAGTTTTGATAGCTCAAGGTTGAGTTTTGATCATGATTTATGTCATTGGGGAATTGCATGTTTTAAATGCATTTGTTTATTCATTTGGGGTCGTGTAATATTTAGACCTTGTTAGCCATGGATCCATAGGAATTTGAGTTCCCCTTAGTCTCGCGGGCAAGAGATCGGGATTGATTGAGCTCAGTTTACGAGACGTTAGTTTCTTTTGTAGCACGGAATAGGCATCGGGTTCCATGATAAGTAAGGCGTGAACCTAGATGGTCGGGCGTCGTCTCATGGGCAGTAAGGTGTAATTCCATATATGTTCTTAGCACGGGATAGGCATCGGGATCCATGATAAGTAAGGCGTGGACCTGGATGGTCGGGCGTCGTCTCATGGGCAGTAAGGTGTAATCCCTAATGTGCTGTTGTGGATTTGGTGACCCAATGTATAGACCTGGAGTGGTTGAAGTTGGGGGCTCCCTAGTCTTGCGGGCCATAGATCTGGAGTGATTGAGCTCAGTTTACGAGAGTAATCCCCGTGGGTGTTTTTATTGCATAGTAGGTGACCCACTTTAGTGTTCCGTCGCGTGCAATGTATACGGGTCTCCCCCGTCACCGAAAGGTGTTGTTTTGGGTATTTATGTTTATCCATGTTTTCGGTGACGTATCATGTTTATGAGAATTGTTTTTCCACTTTATATGAGTTGTAGATTTCGTTTCATCCATGTTTTAGGATATTTTGGATTAATGACGAATATTTGTGAATTTAATTGCTTTGAGTATTAAATGTTATTTCACCTTTCACGCTGATTTTGGAAAGGAATCTATTTTGGGAAATCATGTTATATTAAAGATTTCAACATGGGAATTATGTGAGTTGGAAAGCGGGTGATTTGCATTTAAAGTAAACTCTTTTGAAATCATGACTAAAAACTACACTCCTCTCGATTTATGAATTTATATAGTCATGATAAAATGCTTGAACTCACTAGGCGTAGGCTAACCCTTTTATTTGTCGGCATGTGCAACAGGCTCAGGTTGGGAGTAGCTTTAGCTACACTGTGAAATGACGAGTGCTAGTAAAGGGCACGATAGATGATTTTGATTAAGTGAATCTTCCGCACTTATTTGGGAATAGCAACTTATACTCGTGTTAGGTAACACCCGGTGTGAAATTAGTCTTTGTAATAAGGCTTGAGTGATAATTGTTTGAGGGTAAATCATAGATTTTAATTTGAGGTAATTTCCGTATTGTCTTACAAGGAGAAATTCTATTCACTTGGATGTATAATTGAAAATTTTATTTCGTTGCTCTTTCCAAAATTTGAGGGTGTTACAAGTTGGTATCAGAGCATAAGTTTGAGAGAATTAGGTGTTGATTTTGAATACCTAGACTCAAACTAGCGATCTTTTAAGTGAGAGAAAGTGAAATTTCACTATTAGGCACATTAAGATAGGATGTTTTGAGGTTGATGGAGTCGCTAGAAACGAGAATCACGTTGAGGGTAGCAAGGATAAGCATGTACGGTACGTTCATAATTACACCTGGATAGTGTTATGGTGAACCTACTCGTTACCTGTGCTTACTTGAAATACTTTAATGCGATGACCGTTGGGGGTAGTAAAGAAGTTTCTAAGCGAATAGTTATTGGAAAAGATTGACGATTTTAGTATTAGTCACTTGGGGTGACAATAAGCATGATAATTGCTTTAAGTGGACCATTTCGGGTCAAAATTTGATGGTTGGGTTAGAACCATGGACTTATTGAAAGGACTTTGATTCGAGGAAGAATCGTAAGGTTAATCGATGTAATTCCCAACTTTACCTTAAGAGGTTTGAACATCCGGAAGACGGTAGTGTGACCGGAGTGATTTGGAGAAGTATGGGTTAAGATGTTGAGTGCCGACTAAATTCATGGACATAACTTATTTTGAAATAAATTGTAACAGTTATTTCTTGTGTTTCGAATCCTCTTGTGGATTGAGTTACAAAATCTCAGGAAAATGGTTAACACACACACAAGATTTTAAATCATGGTTTTGAACGTGCATGAAAGTTGTTTTATTGCGAGGAGTTACAAACTCTATCGGGACTTGCTTTGTTTTGTCGTTGACCAACGTTACTTTCGGATACAGTGATATCCATATTTCATGATGTTTAAGTTATTGGACAAGTAACTACGGCTTATGACTTTAACATTGGATCTCTTCCACATATGTTAAAGTTTGGACGGAAAGTTATCTTCCATTATGTCTATGATGAGTTTTATTGGAAAATTTATTTAATGGAAGTTTTATCGAAAGTGTTGTTTAAATCGTATTACAACAAAAGGGAATTTTGGAAGTTTTGGCATTTTGGCCATGGTTTTGCGTTATGCAATTTAATTGTTGGAAGCGAAAGGTTTGGCACCATTTGGTTGAGTTGAGGCAATTGAACCCGTGGAGTTTTAAGGAGTTTCGTTTTACGACGTGTTGTGTCGCGTGAGTGCAATTTTGTAAGGTGCATGCTTTGGTTATTGCATGTGTTGATTTTGGATTATATTGGGCATTTTGTCTCTTTCGAGTTTTGTTGAGAAGTGTTATTTATGCCGTAAGGCGACCAAATGGAATGTTTTTGGAGCTTTGATGTCGCGTAATTTCTCTTTCAGAGAGTTGTGTTAGCACGTTTTGTTGCAACTTATTTAATTGTACGGATTAATTTATATGTGGCGTGAGTAATGCATGAGAGAACATGCTGATTGTACTTCTTAACAATTTGCCTTATGTGCTTTCGACTAGATGAGTATTTTATTGTCCTTTCTTGCAAACGCATGGTATTGATCTAAGGATGTGCATAAATTGGTAGTCACTAACCCTCGAAAACTTTGATAAACGTATCGTGAATGGAAATGTTTTATAAATTCATTACATAAGTAAGGGTCGTTGGGCCAAGATATGTGTTAATGATGGGTGGCTGATGCGCGGTTTACACTACAGAACATTTTGAAAACACGAACGTGTGAGTCGTTGACAGTTGGTCAATTTTTGGACTTAATGGATATTTTGGAAAATGGTAGGCCTTTTAATTTTGGGGAGAAATGTGTATTTCAAGTATTTTAATGAGTAAGTTTCAAGCGTTGACATCTTCACGTTTTATATTGCAAATGAAAAAGAAAAAAAAAACTTTTAGTGCAAATGCTCCATGATGGGGATCTTGGAGAGTTATTTGTCTTAATCGAGGGTGCATAGAATTATTAAAGTTTTGGAGCATTAATGCGCACTGTTTGTATGATTCGACATTTGAAGTCGATTTAAACCCTTTTTGGCGACGAACGTTTACAAACACTTATTTCTCCTAAGTTTTGGGAAGGCACGTTAATGTGTGGGTACGGTCAAAAACGTTTTACCCTTATGTCATTATATGACTAGATGAGAAGATTTTGAATATCAATTTAAAGGATTTCATCTTTTGAAATTTGTTACGAATGATTTGATACATGTAATTTCGTTTCAAGAAAATCTCTAAGAGAGTGTTACAAGTTCGCATACTTATTCCAAATTTGAAATTTCCTCTTGACATTTTAGTCGACATCTTTGAATGACGAAAACATATTGAGTGGTCTTTAAACTTAGAACTAACGCGAATCATGATATGTTTTACCAATGTACATTATGGAATTGTTTCACTTGTGAAATAAACTGACGGGTGCGTACCCTAGTGGTAAATTTGTGTCATGCTATTCATGATTTGAAAAAGGAAAATTTTTGGAATCGGTTGACATTCAAACCCTTTTTGAGGCACGTATAGACCTTTTTGTTGCGCAATATTTAATGTGGGAATTACCTTACGTGCATAACATAGATCAATCCATGCTAGAACCGTATCGATTCCTTTCAGAGAAGTTGTTTGTTGAGCTTTTGTGATTTGTTAACGATATAAATTTTGGTGAAATGGTTTTCGAGATGATCTTCATATGTGGGACAAGTGTGTCCATTTTTACGCAACTACCTAACTGATAGTAGTAGTTTTATGTGTATGATTAACTTGATATGAAAACCTTGTGTTGAAAATTTCTGGGAAAAGTTCTCTACAAACATTTTTGAATGGCATATTTGTTAAATATTACGCTTGAGAAGCCTTGAACTCGTAGGAACCTTGGAAAGGTTAAGTAACCCAGTTAAGAGTAAGTGTGTGTAACACTTTGATGGTGGAAGGTTTGAATATTCCACGTGCGATAGTACTGTAGGCCGAGTGGTATCGGCTGCGGGGATGATGCATTTTGTAACTAAAGGATTTGATTCGTAGCATCTTATATTGAGGTTGGTGGTAACCATTAGTGTCGGAAATCTTATTTTGAGGTCTTGGTCAATTTTCGTATGTGGGACCCTTTAGACATCGTATCAATAACTTTGGTTTTGTAAGGATGCTCGACGAGTGAAACTCGGGTGTTGAGTTTGTTGTGACTCAAAGCTTGGTGGTATGACTAGGTGTCAACTTTTGGGCTTGAGGCCAAACACCGTGAGTGTAATCGGAGGATTGTAGCCCGATTTTAAAGGATTGATGGTAATGGTTGTGGTGATCTTAAGATGTTCAATTGTGATAAGTGAATTTGGTGGGATAACCTTCCATGCGTGGTAGGAGAATCTGTCGGATGGATAATTGGTAATTGGAAGTATCCTTAGAGTTGTGTAATTGATGGGTCAGTGATGACCGTCGGTGTTAGAGTTTAACGGAAATCGTTAAGAGTAAATGCTAGTTCAGTAGCGGGAACATTTGGGATTCATAGGTTTTGATTTATCTCGATAGTGATTAAACCTTGGACTAATTTGGAAAGGAAAGTTAAAGAACATATGGATGTGGAATGATTGGGGAGTTCGAATCGGTCGTTGGGAAAGTATGGATCACTTAAGGTTGGGAGGCAACTTAAGTTTGGTGGTCAGAAGCCACTCTAGTAAATTAGGCCTTCAATTGGATGTAAGTGTTTTATGCCTAAGCGTGGATTTGTTGTGAGTAACACTAAGAAGCCTTTGTGGGCAATTCGGTGGGGAAATAAATTTGAACATGGTCAAAACCGAGGGAACTTGGAATGTGTTGGACACGGTGGCCATTAGTTATGTGAGAACTGGATTTTGAGGACAAAATCATCCTAAGGTTGGGAGGATTGTAACACCCGTAATTTTCGGATAAGTACAATTTCGAAATCAGTGTGGAATCGATCTTTTATGAAAAATATGAAAAATAGGATTTTGGGTTAAATCTTAGATTTTATGGTCTTGTTGGATGAGGAATTCGAATACGAGTCCAACGGTTCTTTCCGGAGCAAAAACAGAGCTATAACGAAGAAGTTACGGCCGAAACAGTATCCGACCTAAAATGGGGCCGCGGGACCGCGCGGCCTGGTGCGCGACCTTAGGCCGCGGCCCAAGCCGCGTAACGCACTGAGTCCGTATTAAGTCGCGAATTTTCAGCTCAAACTTCAAACCTTCATAACCTTTACATCCCAACTCCGATTTTGATGATTCAAGTTGTGTTAGGAATATTTCATATAGATTTGATGTGTCAAAACTTCAACTTACAAGGGTTCGAATTGTAATATGTTTATTTTATAGTTATCCTTGTAAATTCTAGTTTATCTAGGATTCCTAGTTTATCTAGGATTGGTATTTATCTAGTTTCTAGTTTATCTAGGTTTCTAGTATATAAAGAAACCTAGAGATATAGAATTAGACGTTCTTGAAACCCACGTTTAAACAAAAACGTGTAGATGTGTGTGCATGAGCCCCAAGGTTCTTAATCCTAATACTTGAGAAGAAGTATTCGTTTGTTGATAACTTAGGTCAACAAATTGGGGCGTGAGTATGTAATCAGTATGTTTAAATTAATGAACCTTGTTAGCTATACAAATTTGTCGTTTAATTCCGCTGTTCATGTTGTGATTTGTATATGTTTACTTCATGATCTAGAACTAATCATTCTTGAGCTTAAAGATCCGGTTTAGGGTTTTTATAAATCCTGACAAGTGGTATCAGAGCTTGTGTTTCTTAGAATTCTACAAACATTATGGAAAATTCTATTGAATCAAACAGTACTTTTGATTGGAGTGATCAAGCAGAAGAGGCAATTCAGAATCATGCACTCATGGCAGAAGTCTCAGATATTCCTACGGAGGTAAAATCTAATCTCTGTTCTCAATCTTGTATAGACACTGTTAAAAGGTATAGAGATCACAATCAGGGAATGTGTGATGACCTTAAGAGATTAGAAAAGGACATAAGAGATTATGTATTGATTGTTGAGAGGTTTGAAGAACAAATTAAGGCTTTTCAAGCCAATGAACTTCAACACTCATATGATACAAACTACTGGAAGTGGGAAAAGGGTGGTCTGGAGTTCCAACTAAAAGAGTCTAGGGAAGAGTGTGAGAAACTAAAAGGAGAGCTTGAGAAAGTTAAACTTGATGTAGAAAAGTTTACTTGTGCCTCCAAAGTCATGGACAACATAATAAATGCTCAAGTCCATAGTAAGTTGAAACCAGGAATAGGGTACAATTCCACACCCCCACCCTACAATAACAACTACATCCCTCCTAAGTCAGACCTATTAGAAACCAAGGATAGGAAGGACTTACCTAAAGGAGCCACTGAAGTAGATCCATTAGATGAAGTAGTTGTTGAGGATGAGACTGACAAAGTAGGATCTGATGAGGAATGTGAAAGTCCATGTGTCAAGAACAATGAGATGAAAAGGACTGAAAAGGAAAAGGGAGTTCACTATACACAGACCACAGTTGTGAACTCTAATACTTGTAAACAGTGTTCTTGCAGGAAATCTCAAGAGTATAAGCCCCAAAAACATGATAGATGAGAATATACACAATATACGTGTGAAAAAGAATTCGATATCGTTTTCAGAGAGAATTAACCTCAAGGTTTTAGAACCCTATTTCTAGAGAAGTAGAAGTCGTCTTGATTGAGCTTGTTCAACAAGATTGAGGTTTGGTTGTAATATTGTGAATCGAAACAGTGAATACAAAATTGTGAATTTTCTGTTACATTGTTCTTGATTGTGAGAATTAAAGTTCTTTTCCGCAGATTCTTTAATTCTGAATTCTAAGTGTTTATCAGGTGGTATCAGAGCACATGGTGCTCTCTGATCTGGAAGAAAAACAAGGTTTAATGGATGATTTGAAGAGACGAAAGAAGACGAACGAAAGAAAGAAAAATCAGATTTTTCGCAGAAATTTTCTGGAAAATCACAGCCGGAACAAGACAATAAACACTTAGAATTCAGAATAAAAGAATCTGCGGAAAAGAACTTTAATTCTCACAATCAAGAACAATGTAACAGAAAATTCACAATTTTGTATTCACTGTTTCGATTCACAATATTACAACCAAACCTCAATATTGTTGAACAAGCTCAATCAAGACGACTTCTACTTCTCTAGAAATAGGGTTCTTACACCTTGAGGTTAATTCTCTCTGAAAACGATATCGAATTCTTTTTCACACGTATATTGTGTATATTCTCATCTATACTAATAGCTATCTATCAATACTATTTATACAAAAATAATTACAAGATAACTATCAAAATAAGATTGATCTTCAGAATATTCTTTTAAGTATATCTTCAATCAATCCATCTTTATCTCCTTCAATCTCGCATTCCATGTTCTGATCACAAGCAGTAGTAACTTCATTCTTCTCAAGCAGTACTAATAATCTTCCAGCAGTAGTAATATACCAGCAGTATTAACTTTGTTCAGCAGCATTAATGATGTACCAGCAGTAGTAACTTTGACAAGCAGTACTAACCTCACATAAGCAGTATTAATAATGTTCCAGCAGTATTAATATCTCAGCAGTACTAACCTTGAACTAGCAGTAGTATCTTTGTTCTGGCAGCACTAACATTGATCTGGCAGTACTAACTTGATCTGGCAGTAGTAATGTTGTTCTGGCAGTACTAACCATACTTAGCATATCTTCAGTTCCCAAAAATCACCCCCTAACTTGACTTTTCAGGATGAGAAGTTAAGTTCTTCAGATGATGCTTCCAAAACCTAATCATCAACGCATAAATTTGGATCCAATCCCAGACTTTGATTGAGAATCCTTTTTACAAGGTATCTTGCCATCTTAGAGTCTTTGTCACTCACCAACTTAGCATGCAGCATTCCATTCAACTTTTTCATGCTGTGCTTGTATACAATATCCACCAAATAATATTCATGAAATGTATTGTCAAGAGAGATGACATACACTCCACAATTCTCAATGAGCATCCAGTTGGTAATGGCTTGAAAATTCCTTGCCATCAAATGCTGAACTGCTTCTGGTTTGAACATTAAGCATAAGTATTCAAGAATCATCTTGGTGATAGACATACCTTGCTCTGTCAGCATGTTTCCATATAGCCTCATTCCCACCTTGAACATCTCTTCCAAGTCAGATCTAGAGCATGTTCTGATAAGTTTTCCCCAAGTAGGACAAACTTCAAACTTTCCATCTGCCCTTTTGATTCTGATCAACTCCTTTCTTCCATCTTTCAATGTGTCCCAGAAGATGATTTCAGGAGCCATAGAAGATATTGGTTCAGCTTGGATTGGATTAGTATTAACCACAGTAATATACACATCACTTTGAGCATTTGGCAGTGATTGTACATTGCTTGGTTGGCCTGATGAAGTTGCCACTTCTTCTTCAGCAACTTTTGGATCAGTTTTCTCTTTAACTGCTTCCTCCTGTGCTTCTTCTACAGTTGGATCCACCCTTGGCTTCTTTATATCTTTCTTCTTTGAGGCTATTGACTTTGTTCTTGGCCTCTTTGTTCTTTTGAAGGATATAACAGCTTCAGGAGTGGTTTCAGCTGTTTCTTCTTTGTGGCTTTTAGCAGCACTAACAGTTTCTGCTGCCTTTTGTTTTTCAGCAGTAGTAACTGTTTCTACTTCTTTTGCAACCTCAGCAGCAGTAACTGTTTCTACTGCTGGTTCTGTTTCTGCTTCCTTTGTAAGATCAGCAGCAGTAACGGTTTCTGCTGCTGTTTCTGTTTCTGCAGCCTCCTCAGTCTCCCCCTCAACCTTATGCTCATACTCCCCCTCAATGTTTGCATCCTCCATGTTTAGATCTGAGTCTAACTCCCCCTTTTTGGAAGCATCATTGGTAGGGTTTCTTCTCCTAAGGACAAAGTGAGCTTTCTTCTTTCTGTGCATCAACTTAGTGATCATCTTCCTTTGCTTCTCAAGCTGTGAGTTTTGATAGAGGACCACTTTCTTGAGTTCATCAATTTCCTTTTTCTGATCCATGACCTCAATGTTGACATTTGCAATAGTTTCCATCAATTCCTCGTACGTATATCTATCCTCACCCTGTTTAGGAGTTTTTACCTCCCTTAAAGGATCATTGGAAGTTTTAGCAGGTGTCTCTTGCCTAGCAAAAGCACTACCTACCCCCTTGGTTTCTTGGCACCTGGGACCTCTGGATGATTTCTCACCCTGAGTTGCCGTGAGGAAGGGCTTAGTTATTTTACCATTGGCCTTCTCTTTGCTAGCAGAAGTAGTGGCAGCCTTGCGACTCACATGCTCAACCTTCTCCTTAGTGAGCACCTTCTTGGGGTTGGGAGACACCCCTGTGGTTTACCTTTCGATATTCTCCATTGGAGAATGCTCCAACAGAGGGCTTAAAGGCTTCGGGCTCTTAGGAGATACATCAAGGGAAGGAACCTTGTGTACCTTTCTTCTTTCAAACTTTTTGGTTATTGTGGGAGTGGGTCTTTCAAGAATGGACTGAGGGATGTCTTTTGTGATGGAAGGTTGGGATTGGTCATCAGTGGGTGTGTCTAATGAGGGCCTTGACCCTGATGCCATACCTTCAAATGTGTGGGACACAACCATCATTGTAGAGAACAATGGTGTGTCAACTCCTTCCGAGTCCCTAGGAAGTCTTTTCATATTTGAAAAAACCTTCCCTTTAGGGGATTTTGGCACATATACCTCATCAAATAGAGGTATATCCGTCAATTCCTTAGTTATCACTTCTTGAACAAACCTTGGATACATATAAAACCGCTTTTTGGATTCCAGGTTTGCCACAAGATCATTGAAAATCATTTGAGAAAAATTAAACTTCCTGTTAGTGGCTAAGCAGACTAGAGCATAAGCAATAGTACTGCTGAACTCACTCCATCCAGTAGTTTTCTTTGAAATACAATGCATTAGGGTATGAACAAAGAATCTCCATTGAGTAAAAAACTTTGACTTGTAGAATTTAAAAACTCCAATGGGACCTTCATACCCCATTCTTTGTAAAGTTGAGAAGAGTTCTTCATTGGGAATAGAAGATATACCTGAGGCATCATCTAGTCGAAGAGTGATGCGAATGAGTTCTTCTGAAACTTTCAAGGGTTTGTCACATACCCTTGTTTGAATGACTTTCTGCCCATCTTCGGATTCTACGGTGGCATTGGCCCAAAATTGCGTCTGATGCTCGATGTAGATAGTTGGATTCACCGTTAGGGCATAAGAAATATGAGTGGACTTGAGAAAATCCACAATTTCATGAAATCCTTCGGCCTGCTTCGGCTTCTGAAGCATTGCAATCTCATTATGCTCGTAGACAAACTCCATAATCGTTGTGCTTCCTGAGGATTTGTAAAGAAAACACAGAGATTCTAGGGAGAAGAGGGTAGAACGAGAGAGAGAAGAAGTTAATGCGAAGAGTCGTTATGAACTTTGGCGGGCAAACAGGGGTATTTATAGCAGTATTTGCCCTAGATTTTCAAAAGCAGTATTAACGACATAAGCAGTATTAACTGCGAGGCAGTATTAACTACACAAGCAGTATTAACGACTGAGCAGTATTAACTGCGAGGCAGTATTAACTACACAAGCAGTATTAACGACTGAGCAGTATTAACTACACAAGCAGTATTAACGACTGAGCAGTATTAACTACACAAGCAGTATTAACTGCTAAGCAGTATTAACTACTGAGCAGTATTAACTACTCATTGGCAGTATTAACTGTGCACTAGCAGTATTAACTACGCACGTGCAGTAGTAACTCCGCACTAGCAGTAGTAACTCTGCACTAGCAGTAGTAACTCTGCACTGGCAGTAGTAACTCTGCACTAGCAGTAGTAACTCTGCACTGGCAGTAGTAACTATACTTGCACTTTGCAGCATTTGTCAAATCCTCAAATGTCATCTTACCTTCTGACACATCACTTTTACCATTTCTCTTACCTCCTGCAGGATTATTTCCAAAAGTAACATGTCCTCCATCAATCTTTTTGAAATTTTTTTTTTTGAGGCAGGCCATGTTACCTGTCATGTGCCTGGAGCAGCCACTATCAACATGCCAAGTGCTCTTCCCCTTGAGCTGTTGGTTGCCCTGCACATCTGATAAATCAGTTAGTTTTTATTGGGAACCCAAGCCGAAGTGGTCTTGGGTCTCCCTTGCTCATCAAAGTACTTGCACTTGGTTTTGATGAGATTTTCAACCTTAGGTACTGCAGTACTGGAGTACTTTGTCAATATGATTAGTTTAGCAGCACTAGAAGCAGTATTAACCTCAGAAGTACTAACAGTGCTAGCAGTACTAACACTGGGAGCAGCAGTATCGTTAGCAGCACTAACAGAGTTAGCAGCACTAACAGAGTTAGCAGTACTAACAGAGTTAGCAGCACTAACTGAGTTAGCAGCACTAACACTGCTAGCAGCACTAATTTTTGAAGAAGTACTAACAGTGTTAGCAGCACTAACACTGCTAGCAGCATTATCTGAGGCTGCAGTACTTTTAGGAACCCACATTGTGACACATTCTTTTTCAGGCTTTTTCTTCATGTGGCTTGTGGCTTTAGCTTGTTTCTTAGCCACATGGTTCCTTGCAGGCTTCCTATAACCATTGGATTTATAAAAAGGTCTTTGAAAATTCATCCTTTGGTTAATAGGATTGAAATAACATTGTTTGGCAAGATGATTCGATCTGCCACAGATGAAACAATGTTTTGGTCTGTTAATCCTTTGCAGATCAACTCCTTGCTTTTGTGCCCACTGGTTATTCCAATTTCTTTGATTTCCCCTCTTTTTATCATGTCTTTGGGGTTTATTCTCTTGAGATTTCTTGCAAGAACAATGTTCACAGGTTTTAGAGTTCACAACAGTGGTCTGTGTATAATGAACTCCCTTTCCCTTTTCAGTCCTTTTCATCTCATTGTTCTTGACACATGGACTTTCACATTCCTCATCAGATCCTACTTTGTCAGTCTCATCCTCAACAACTACTTTATCTAATGGATCTACTTCAGTGGCTCCTTTAGGTAAGTCCTTCCTATCCTTGGTTTCTAATAGGTCTGACTTAGGAGGGATGTAGTTGTTGTTATAGGGTGGGGGTGTGGCATTGTACCCTATTCCTGGTTTCAACTTACTATGGACTTGAGAGTTGATTATGCTGTCCATGACTTTGGAGGCACAAGTAAACTTTTCTACATCAAGTTTAACTTTCTCAAGCTCTCCTTTTAGTTTCTCACACTCTTCCCTAGACTCTTTCAGTTGGAACTCCAGACCACCCTTTTCCCACTTCCAGTAGTTTGTATCATATGAGTGTTGAAGTTCATTGGCTTGAAAAGCCTTAATTTGTTCTTCAAACCTCTCAACAATCAATACATAATCTCTTATGTCCTTTTCTAATCTCTTAAGGTCATCACACATTCCCTGATTGTGATCTCTATACCTTTTAACAGTGTCTATACAAGATTGAGAACAGAGATTAGATTTTACCTCCGTAGGAATATCTGAGACTTCTGCCATGTGTGCATGATTCTGGATTGCCTCTTCTGCTTGATCACTCCAATCAAAAGTACTGTTTGATTCAATAGAATTGTCCATAATAATTGTCGAATTCTAAGAAACACAAGCTCTGATACCACTTGTCAGGATCGAATCTTAACAAGATAATTAACACTTAGAATTCAGAATTAAAGAATCTGCGGAAAAGAACTTTAATTCTCACAATCAAGAACAATGTAACAGAAAATTTACAATTTTGTATTCACTGTTTCGATTCACAATATTACAACCAAACCTCAATCTTGTTGAACAAGCTCAATCAAGACGACTTCTACTTCTCTAGAAGTAGGGTTCTTACACCTTGAGGTTAATTCTCTCTGAAAACGATATCGAATTCTTTTTCACACGTATATTGTGTATATTCTCATCTATACTAATAGCTATCTATCAATACTATTTATACAAAAATAATTACAAGATAACTATCAAAATAATATTGATCTTCAGAATATTCTTTTAAGTATATCTTCAATCAATCCATCTTTATCTCCTTCAATCTCGCATTCCATGTTCTGATCACAAGCAGTAGTAACTTCATTCTTCTCAAGCAGTACTAATAATCTTCCAGCAGTAGTAATATACCAGCAGTATTAACTTTGTTCAGCAGCATTAATGATGTACCAGCAGTAGTAACTTTGACAAGCAGTACTAACCTCACATAAGCAGTATTAATAATGTTCCAGCAGTATTAATATCTCAGCAGTACTAACCTTGAACTAGCAGTAGTATCTTTGTTCTGGCAGCACTAACATTGATCTGGCAGTACTAACTTGATCTGGCAGTAGTAATGTTGTTCTGGCAGTACTAACCATACTTAGCATATCTTCAGTTCCCAACAAGTTGCTACGGTTTTGTTTTTGAGAGCTCTTCAAGGATATAGAAAGAGTTTTGAAGTATGATGAATTATCCAAGAGTATTTGGTGGTGGTTGAGGTTTTTGGAAGATTTGGCCTAAGGATTCGGGTTGCATCAAAGGAGCTTACGTTTGGGGAAAATCTAGATTTAGCCTAAATCTATCAAGGTGAGTTCAAGTTGCTTTGTGAAAACTTTGTACATGCCAAAATGTTATTTTTCCAAGTACTTATGTGTTTTACCTGAAAATTATCATTGTGGGGTTATTTGGTGGATTTTACCTTTTGAGGTATTAATTGTGGTAAATGAAGTAAAACACTACTTTTGGAATTTTGGAAAAATGTGATGGATAAATCATACATGAAAATGGATTAATGATTTATGTGATAAATAGAGTTTATTTGTTATGGAAAGGCACTTTGAATATTTTGGAAAAATGCGTGTGGTACATCATGGGATGATTTAAAACGTGATGGGGTGAGTCCTTTGGAAAAGAGGGTTTCCCAACCCAAGGTTTTATTTTGGGTTTTCATGGATTCAAAGTATTTATTGGCAAAGATGTGTGTTGCTACATGTAATGTCATTTTATGACTTTTATGAACTATCTTTGAGTCAGTTGAGCTTGTGGCTCGGTTTTGGATTTTGTGAAGTCTTGAGGACAATCGTCCTGTTTTGATAGCTCAAGGTTGAGTTTTGATCATGATTTATGTTATTGGGGAATTGCATGTTTTAAATGCATTTGTTTATTCATTTGGGGTCGTGTAATATTTAGACCTTGTTAGCCATGGATCCATAGGCATTTGAGTTCCCCTTAGTCTCGCGGGCAAGAGATCGGGATTGATTGAGCTCAGTTTACGAGGCGTTAGTTTCTTTTGTAGCACGGAATAGGCATCGGGTTCCATGATAAGTAAGGCGTGGACCTAGATGGTCGGGCGTCGTCTCATGGGCAGTAAGGTGTAATTCCATATATGTGCTTAGAACGGGATAGGCATCGGGATCCATGATAAGTAAGGCGTGGACCTGGATGGTCGGGCGTCGTCTCATAGGCAGTAAGGTGTAATCCCTAATGTGCTGTTGTGGATTTGGTGACCCAATGTATAGACCTGGAGTGGTTGAAGTTGGGGGCTCCCTAGTCTCGCGGGCAATAGATCTGGAGTGATTGAGCTCAGTTTACGAGAGTAATCCCCGTGGGTGTTTTAATTGCATAGTAGGTGACCCACTTTAGTGTTCCGTCGCGTGCAATGTATACGGGTCTCCCCCGTCACCGAAAGGTGTTGTTTTGGATATTTGTGTTTATCCGTGTTTTCGGTGACGTATCATGTTTATGAGAATTGCTTTTCCACTTTATATGAGTTGTGGATTTCGTTTCATCCATGTTTTAGGATATTTTTGATTAATGACGAATATTTGTGAATTTAATTGCTTTGAGTATTAAATGTTATTTCACCTTTCACGCTGATTTTGGAAAGGAATCTATTTTGGGAAATCATGTTATATTAAAGATTTCAACATGGGAATTATGTGAGTTGGAAAGCGGGTGATTTTCATTTAAAGTAAACTCTTTTGAAATCATGACTAAAAACTACACTCCTCTTGATTTATGAATTTATATAGTCATGATAAAATGCTTGAACTCACTAGGCGTAGGCTAACCCTTTTATTTGTCGGCATGTGCAACAGGGTCAGGTTGGGAGTAGCTTTAGCTACGCTGTGAAATGACGAGTGCTAGTAAAGGGCACGAGAGATGATTTTGATTAAGTGAATCTTCCGCACTTATTTGGGAATAGCAACTTATACTCGTGTTAGGTAACACCCGGTGTGAAATTAGTCTTTGTAATAAGACTTGAGTGATAATTGTTTAAGGGTAAATCATAGATTTTAATTTGAGGTAATTTCCGTATTGTCTTACAAGGAGAAATTCTATTCACTTGGATGTATTATTGAAATTTTTATTTAGTTGCTCTTTCCAAAATTTGAGGGTGTTACAAATAGTTCTTTCGATTTCGTTATCAAGAGGTAAAAGTTCTTCGCGTTGCAACCTTGGCATACAACGCAAAGATGTTGTTTTGAAACAAGAGACACAGGCTCAAGTGATTATTCAATATCTCAGGATGTAAAATCGCGCCAGTCCCCGACAACGGCACCAAAAACTCGATAGCGGAAAATCGTATAGTTCCAATCAGTGGCCACAGTGTACCCACAGTGGGGGCGCAAGTATACACCACAACTATGATCGCTATAAGTAATAAAATGGCAAGTATTTACCAAGTTTCATACCCACGAGGACTGAACTACTGAGAATCAGAGAATGTCACGAACTTCTTGCACAAGTCTCGGTTTGAAAATATTGTTGTTTTGTTTGGAAAATGATTAAACTCTTGAATAATTAAAAATGGGTATGGATGTGAGTTCCCTTGAGATTTTTTGTAGTAACAAAATGGTTAGTTGCTTTGTAGGACGAAAACTTCATAAAAAGCCGATCTCTCAAAATGATGCGATTTATAAACCGGTCCTACAAAGTTTCCATAAAGTGTCCATTGTTACCGACTCCCGATCTTGCTGTTACGTGCAAAATATGTGTTTTAATCGCAGTGGGTTGCAAACTGTCCACAACGGGAAGTGCAAGTGTACACTGTCCACTATGATCGCCACAACAAGTAATAGTTGGTAAAATACCAGAATCGAATCCACAGAGACTGGACAATCAAGACAATACGGTTCTCATGAGCTCCTTTTACAAGTTTCAATTAGAGAGGAAAATAATACTTTGGTTTGGTTGGCGAAATAGTTACTTTGACGATTTTACTAAGGTTTAAAAAGAGGAATGTAGGTTAGATTTTCCCTAGATTTTATACTAAATACTCGGTCCTAAAAGTGATCCTTGTATTCGAGGTAGACATTTTCGCTAGAAAAGCCTGGTTACAAAATACTCACACCGTTTAGATAAAAATCTCATACTCTTAGTATTTATTGTTTTGTCAATGGTAATCTCAAAAATGGACCTTTTCAGGTCTCGATGGAATGTGTAGAGACAAATACTCTAAGTGTTTTTAATACATAAATTAGCTTGCCTACTACTCCAGTGGGTTGAGATTAGCTCACTGTGCCGACCTCACTTTCGTAAGTGTCATAAGAATTCTTTCGAATCCCCTAGCATCATTCAAGCTCGTGTCACTGCGTTCTACTTATTTCTAAGTTAAGAACTAGATTTTAGATCCTTGCAAGTGATCGGCTTGTTCACATCCTTGGGTAAATATCGAGAATGAATGACCAAAACAACAAATATTCTAAGTATAAAGATTACTCAAGCATTTTTAATAAAATCCAGGTACTTCTCCTTCCTACCTCCCAAAGGATGTTTAGCCCATAACTAAAGTAAAGAAAACAAAAGAGTAGAAGTTGCACATATTAAAACTGAAAGTGACTTGAATAGAACTCACAGTGGGGAACGAGGGTTCGTCCCTGTCAATGTGTATTGCGAACTACAATTAAACTAAGAAAGTAAAATACAGAAAATTAAAGCTAGTTACTGCAGTAAATGAAAGACTAACACTTAATGTGGTAGTTGAGAGAATTTAAGACTAAGCCAAGCATATCATAAATGGCACCCAAGTGCTCCTTTATATACTAGGAGAAAGAGTTGGGTTTTACACAAAGAGGTGGGTTTATCTAATGGGTAAAGACTGCAGTACTATGGCAGAAATCAGCATTTTGGACAATCCTTTTACCCAATAGACCCTTTACCAAGTCAATTTCTAAGTACAAGAAGGTGTACTTGTTGTCATCTTTAAGGAAACTACTTTGTACTTCTCCAGCCCATATTTTCCTGCCTTTTGAACCTTCTAAACTCCAGAATAGTTGCATCCCAACTACTAGTTTCTTTTATCTTCTTGCTCTGCTCGAATAGTGGGGAACCGGAGTGGGCACAACAGTGGTCACTGCAGGATAAATCGTGAAAAACACCCAAATTCCACCAAATAATTTATTAAAGACTATGGTTCACTCTTTTTGCTCATTTTCGAGAATTGTTCCAAGAATGGGGGTTTTTAGAAGCGGAATGGCTAAAATTGACAAAATAAAATAGAAAATTCAAGGAAATAATAACTCTAAAAATAGAGTTATCACAACCTCAAACTTAAACCATTACTTGTCCCCAAGTAATAAAAAGAAATAATAATAATAAAAAAAATGCATATGAGCTTTCAGGGACTTACTGACTTCTCACTCTGAATGAATGTTGATCTCCCTCCACAGATACTTCTTTCGGTTCCAAAATTAAAGCTTCACTTTTGTACTTGACGAAATCTTTTCCTTGTTCACAATTGATCAATAGGACTTTTCTTGGGTTCGAAAGATTTGTGGCTTTGAATATTTTTCCAAGGGTTTTGGCACGAAATTCCAAACATGGACCGAAGATCTCTCTTTGAGATTTTTATTTCCAAAGGTGAGTGGTATGCGTTTTGCATGGGTTAGTACGTACACTTTCAGGCTTTATTTGGGTATGGCTATTTTTGTGAGAGTGGTTATTCTGATGGTCCAAAATAGGCACACCATCTTTTTCTGGGAGTGCACTTTTACGGTCCAGAAATAGCACACCATCAATTTTGTTAGTGACACTCCGATTTTTTTTCTGTTTTTGTATTTTCGTTTGTTTTTTTTTTTGGGAGGGGGGTATGGCTTACCCACCTCAAACTTAGACTTCACAGTGTCCCCACTGTAGGAAGACTGGAAGTCACTCTGGAAATCCCCACCTCAAACTTAAGAGTTCACAGTGTCCTCACTGTGACATGGAAATATGGACCGAAGGAGGTGGTTGTGGGTATAAAAAGGGTCGTGTTTGGATGTGAAAAATGGCCTATATCATTTCACGGGACAAGTTGAGATTTTTACTTACAAAAGTGACCTTTTTAAGTCGGAAGCCGAAAGTTGTACCTTGAAATGGAAACGAGATCAAACAAGCATTCAAACAACAAATACGTTAGTACCCAAAAGTACCTACCGAGCGGTAGGATTTCATGCATTACGAACCAAAATAAGAATTCAGCAAAGTGTCAAAAGCCTAGCCATAGGCATAAAATCAAACCAAACAGAAATTAAAATTGTTTTAGGGAGCATCATGAGTGGAAACCAAGGTTTTAACAAACCATTCAATGAGTTGGGGTTTGTTGCGGTGAACTGTCGCCAAAGTCCTCACTGAACTCATCTTCACTTTCATTGGAGGGGAAAATACCTTCTGGAAATTCAGGGAGCTGTGCGGCCAATTCGGGATTAGCTTCTTGCAACATTTGGTTCATAACTATGTCTCTGTCCCTCGTGTACATCCAAAAGGATTCGGTGGCTCGGTTCATGTGTTTTTGGCTGGACTCCATGAGTTCAATGCGATAGGTGAGAGATGTCAAAGCTTGCAAAATGGTTGTCAGGGGGTTACTAGTGCTTGCGGTTCCTGCAGTGGGGTTGTGGAGTGGGGTACCAGCGCTTCTCACAGTGTGCTCATCAGCGATCCCCCCAGAGGGATTGTCAGCGGGATCATCGGTTGGGGCAGTGATCGCTCTTCCCATTTTACGTATGGTTGCCACACTGATGTTTCTTGTTGAAACAAGCCACTGATCATCTGCAGCTGAGGGCACTCCAGCTTCTATTAGCAACATAGTAATTAGACAAGGGAGGGGCAAGATTACCTTTTTACGGGTGCGGGCTTGATGAATAGCAGCATGCATAACCACTCCCAGATTGATCTTTTTCCCAGTGAGGATGCAAAACAGTAAGGCACATTTGTGCATTGAAAGAGTCGTATCATGCGATGTTGGGGACAAAGAGGCACGGAGGAATTGGAACCACACAGCGGCCTCAGTAGTGAGGGAGCTAGCGTGCAGACACTTCCTCTGGCCGTCTTTATCCCATGTCTTCCCTTCAACTGCTATTTCTTTCAAAATAAGATCCTCATCTGCCGGGGTCATTTTCTTCATAAACTGCGTAAAATCACAAACTTCCGGGATCCTTCCAAGAACCCGATTAATTTCATCTGTTGTATAGCTCACGGTTCGACCCCGGACTTTCACAATGGGGTCCTTCTTTTGGGAAGCCTCGGCGTAAAACTCCCGCACCAACGAGGCATTTGCTCGACGATTGGCAGATGCCAATGTCGACCAATCTTGCACTAAAATTCTATTTTTCACAAACGAGTTGGCCTCTATAAAGTCGGGGTCGAAACCCCTTTCTAAGTTCAGCTTTTGATTTGAAATAAAAGCATAGTGGGCTGCTACTAAGGGATTTGTGAACTGCCTAGGCACCCCACTGGGGGCATGTTCAGTCCCCACAGTGGAATGGTGTGGGTTTTCAGATGGCAATTGTTCACTCCCGACATCAATTTCCACAGAAGATGAACTCAAGGAGGGTTCAAGACCCTTACATTTCCCCGATGATTGTCTTCGCGGCTTTTTGGTTGGTGACCTCTGAGGCATGGTCACCCTAGACCTGGTGACCATTCCTCTTTTCCTCATAGCCCGAGTGATGGGGTTCTCCCCACTGTGGGCAGCCTTCCGTAACGCTTCCATATCCATGGTATTGTCCATTTGATTGTAATGGTGTTGGTACTCTTCCTCAACCTGCCTTCTCAACTTCTCTTCTTCATCGAACACTTCAGCCTCTGCCCTCTTTCTTTCTTCCTCGAATATCCTCTCTTTCTCAGCCTTAATCATTGCTTCTTCCAATCTCCTTTCTTCCTCCTCTTTTCGCACCCTTTCCTCTTCCTCTCGCCTCCTTTTCTCGACTTCTTCTTTTCTTTTTCGAATGGCAGCCATTCTTTGGTTGTACTCCTCTTCCAATCTCCTTTCTTCTTCCTCGGCTTGCAATGCCTCTTCATCGAAGTGGCTAGAACTGGAGTCCGCCACTTTTGATGAAGAAACACCCCTTGGACTCCCCTGCTTGGGCGAACCCGTATCTGGAACATCAGTGACTATCGAATTTTCGCCGGAGATCTGCGGCGGTTCGTTTAGGTCGCCAGTCATGGTTTCCGGCGGGTGGTCGTCGGTGGTTCTGCGGCGGACTGCCGGACATGTGGGTGCATCAGGGTGGGTATTAAGCCTTTTGCTTCTAGCCATTGTTTAGGGTTTTAGGAAGTGTTTTTCGGTTTGGCTTCGTGAGAGAGAGATGAAGAGTGTAAGTATTTTGTAGAAAGAGTGGTTTTGTTTTGAATAGGAAAAAGGGTTTCTTTTGGTTAGTATGGGAGGGAACGGTTGTTTTTGGAGAGAGAGAGAGATGAGAAATGATGGCTTTTCTTGGAAAATGGCGAGACTAGGACAAGTGGCAGCAAAAGTTGACCTTTGTGTAAGTAAAAGTTGATAGATGTCAGCCTTGGGCCCCCCAAAAACCGTCCCTTTTTATATCAGACCGGGAGTGGGGAGCGTAGGGACTTGCTCCTGCCCACTGCGAACCTTTTTCTTCCAAAAAGTGACAATTTCTCCTACACATATTAAAACAAACTACCATGCAGAATTAAAAAGACCAAAAAAAAAGACAGCAAACAACTGAAATAAAATATTTACAAGTGGTCCCGTTGTTTCTTAACCATAGTGGGGTGGAGAGTGGGATGGAATGTGGGCACTCTCATTCAGAAAATGTTTCACCCTCTGCCCATTGACTTTAAAGATTTGACCAGACTGTGGGGACTTCAACTCTACTGTTCCAAAGGGACTTACCTTGACAATGGTGTATGGTCCCATCCAACATGATTTTAGCTTTCCTGGAAAGAGTTTAAGACGGGAATTGAACAATAATACCTGTTGTCCCTCTATGAACTCCCTATGGTTGATTCTTCGATCATGCCACATCTTGGTCTTTTCCTTGTACAACTTTGCGTTTTCATAAGAGTGGTAACGCAACTCTTCTAACTCATGCAATTGTAAACTCCGCTTACTTCCTGCAGCATCCTCACTCATGTTAAGCTCTTTAAGCGCCCAAAATGCCTTGTGCTCCAATTCAATCGGTAAATGGCAAGCTTTGCCAAAAACCAATTTAAACGGAGACATTCCCAAGGGAGTTTTGTAGGCCGTGCGATAGGCCCAAAAAGCATCATCGAGTTTGGTTGACCAATCTTTACGGTGCGGTTTAACAACTTTTTCCAAAATTCCTTTGATTTCTCGGTTTGAAATCTCGGCTAAACCGTTGGTTTGCGGATGGTATGCGGTGGCCACTCTATGATGTATGTCATATTTAGAAAGGACCGAGGCCATGACTTTGTTTACAAAATGGGTGCCTTCGTCACTAATCAATGCCCGTGGTGTTCCAAATCGAGTGAAAATATTTTTATGCAAAAACTTTACCACGGTATTGGCATCATTAGAATGACACGCAATGGCTTCCACCCATTCTGAAACATAGTCTACCGCAACCAAGATATAAAAATTATTATTGGAATTTGGAAAGGGTCCCATGAAATCAATCCCCCAAACATCAAAAAGTTCTACCTCTAGAATGTTGTTAAGAGGCATCTCGTTCCTTTGCGAAATGTTCCCGGTGTGTTGACATTGCTCACAATTTTTCACAAATTCATACGAGTCTTTAAACACAGTGGGCCAAAAGAACCCACTTTGCAAGATTTTTGCAGCAGTGCGGTTTCCACCAAAGTGGCCACCGTAGTGGGATGTGTGACAACCATGCAGTATTTGATGTTGCTCACTCCCGTGGATACAACGCCTCAATATTTGGTCTGTCCCTATCTTATATAAGAAAGGGTCGTCCCAAACATATTGTCGTATCTCATGTAAAAACTTTTTAAATGGTTGTCCACTTATCCCGTGGGGTTTCAGTCCACTTGCTAAAAAGTTTGCAATGTCAGCATACCAAGGAATATTATTTTTGAGATGTTGGGCTGATAACAATTGTTCATCGGGAAAATTCCCTTTGACCGGAGTGGGATCAACGGTGCCCACTATCTTCTCGAGCCTGGATAAATGGTCAGCTATCTGATTGCTTGTTCCTTTTCTATCAACGATCTCAAGGTCAAATTCTTGCAGCAATAAAACCCATCTAATCAAGCGTGTGCACTATGACCTTCGTCCCTATCAAGTATGACCTGAAACAATCAAAAGCAAACACCACCGCAAGTAATTCTTTTTCAGTTACTGTGTAATTAATCTGAGCTTCAATCAGTGTTTTACTTGCATAAAAAATGGGGTGAAAAACTTTGTTCTTTTTCTGTCCGAGAACAGCCCCCACAGCCCAATCACTGGCGTCACACATCACTTCGAATGGGAGTGACCATTCAGGAGTGGTCACTATGGGTGCTGTGACTAAGGCTTTCTTGATTGTTTCAAAAGCATTTCGGCATTCTTTTGTAAAAATGAAATATTTTTCGTGTTGTAACAGGTTGCATAAAGGTTTTGTTATTTTCGAAAAATCTTTGATGAACCTCCTATAAAAACCCGCATGACCCAAAAAACTCCGAATGCCTTTTACAGTTGTGGGTTCGGGAAGTTATGCCACTACCTCAAGCTTGGCTTTATCGACTTCTAACCCTCTTTTTGAAACAAGATGGCCTAGGACAATACCCTCTTCTACCATAAAATGACATTTTTCCCAATTTAAAATAAGGTCGTGGGTCTCACATCTCACTAGGCTTTTCTCTAGATTTCCTAGGCAGTTGTCAAATGATGTCCCTATCACATAAAAGTCATCCATAAAAACTTCTATGGTGTCCTCAATCATGTCGGAGAAAATGGCCATCATACAACATTGGAAAGTAGCTGGGGCATTACACAACCCAAATGGCATCCTCCGGAATGCAAAAGTACCGTAGGGACAAGTAAATGTGGTCTTTTCTTGGTCCTCAGGGGCGATATGGATTTGGTTGTATCCGGAGTATCCATCTAGAAAACAATAAAATTCCTTTCCCGCTAACCGATCAAGCATTTGATCGATGAAAGGTAGGGGGAAGTGGTCTTTCTTAGTGGCCAAGTTGAGTTGTCTATAGTCCATGCAAATTCTCCACCCCGTGACAGTCCTAGTGGGGATGAGCTCGTTCTTTTCGTTCTTCACTACGGTTGTCCCTCCCTTTTTAGGGACACATTGGACGGGGCTCACCCAATTACTACTAGCAATGGGATAGATAATACCGGCATCCAACCACTTCAAAATTTCTTTCTTAACTACCTCCTTCATGATGGGATTCAACCTTCTTGGATGTTGGACTTTCCCAGGGTGGTCACTCTCCAAGTTAATCTTATGTTGACAGAGGGAGGGGCTAATACCTCTAATGTCCTCTATGGTCCAACCAATTGCTTTCTTATGCTTCATCAACAAATTAATCAGACGTTGTTCTTGGTTCTCGCTAAGTTTGGAAGAGATAATAACGGGAAGTTTATTATCCTTAGCGAGATAAGCATATTTCAAGTGGGAAGGCAATGGTTTAAGCTCTAACTCGGGAGGTTGTTCTATTGAAGGGGGCTGAACATTTCTGTCCTTAAAATCCAAAGGTTCAAAGGCTACTACCATTTCGTTACACTCATCCTCAAAAGTGTCGTTACTCTCAAGGTCGGAGTGCTCACTCTCACTCCCCACTGTGGGTACTGTACTTCCCACTGTGGTCACTGTGTCAAGACTGTAGGATCCATAAATTGAACTTAAAGCAAATCAGTCTTCGGTGTCTATATACTTAAGGGATTTGAAGACATTGAATGTTACTTCTTGGTCATTAACTCTCATTGTGAGTTCTCCTTTGTGCACATCAATCAAAGTTCGTCCGGTTGCAAGAAACGGACGTCCTAAGATGATTGGGATTTCTTTATCGGCCTCGTAATCTAGAACTAGAAAATCGGTTGGAAAGATAAATTTATCCACTTGGACCAAAACGTCTTCTATTTTACCCTTTGGGTAGGCAATGGACCGGTCGGCTAGTTGTAACGTCACTGTTGTGGGTCTAGCCTCTCCAATACCTAACTTGTTAAAAATAGACAATGGCATCAAATTGACACTAGCTCCTAAATCACAGAGTGCTTGACCTACTTCTTGTCCTCCTATTGTGCATGGAATGGTGAAACTACCCGGGTCTTTCAACTTAGGTGGAATCTTGCTAGTAAGGAGGGCACTACATTCCTCGGTTAAAGCCACAGTCTCAAACTCACCCAACTTTCTCTTTTTGTTCAAAATATCCTTTAAAAATTTAACATAGCTTGGCATTTGCTCGAGAGCCTCTACCAAGGGTATGTTAATGTGAAGTTGTTTAAAAATGTCTAAGAATTTTTTAAATTGAACATCGACATTTTTAGGCTTCATTCTTTCAGGAAAAGGATTACTTCGTGGGTCAATTTGAGCTGACTGTGGTATTGGCTTTGGAATAGTAGGTTTTGGAACAGGTTCAAAAGTGGGAAGGTTAGGGATGTCGTTCCCCACTGTGGGGATGACAGTGACTTGAGGAGTGCCCATTGTGGGGATCACAGTGGGTATTTGAGGCGAATCATCAGACTCGAAAACGATATCTTTCAGATCCTTTCCACTCCTAAGTTTGATGGACTTGAAATGTTCAGATCCTTTTCCTATCACCCTAGCATGCTCGGTATCACTAGGTAACGTCCCTGGTGGTCTATTCTTAACTTCGATGGCTAGTTGTCCTACTTTGGTCTCTATGTTCCTAATGGCTGCTTGAGTTTGATTCATAAAACCCTTGAGAATGGATTCAAGTGATGGTTGAACCTCAGCTGGTTGATTGGATCGTGGTTGGTATTGTTGTGAGGATTGCCCTTGGTGAAAATTCTGTGAGTTATGCCCACTGTGATGTGAGGACTGCCTACTGTGATTTTGCTGAAATCCAGGGGGGTTGTGTGGTATTTGCTGGGTATGACTCGCCCCGTGGGGTTGGAGTCCTGGATTACCAGCCCAAGAGAAATTTGGGTGATTTCTCCAACCTGGATTATAAGTTTGCGAGTATGGGTTGTTTCTTGGATTTATCCCTATAACATTAACGGCTTCGGGATTTGCTGGACAATAGTCAAAAAGATGCTCCTCTCCACAGAGGGAGCAGTTTTCGGCTAGATGAGTTGCAGAATTGACTTGGCCTCTATTTTGGTTCAAAACGATTTTTGTTAAGGCCACTAACTCCGCATTCATGGTTTTGAGCGCTTCGGAATCGATGGTGTTGGTCTTTGGTACTACTTCTCTAGGATTGGACCACTCGGTATTGTTGTTGGACACTTTTTCTAAGATTTGATATCCTTCATTGTAGGTTTTACTCGTGAATGTTCCACCGGCTGTTGCATCTAAGATGATTTTGGCTGCATTGGAAAGACCATTGTAAAAGGTCTCCAATTGGATGCAATGTGGGATGCCATGATGTGGGCACTTTCGAAGTAAATCTTTAAATCGTTCCCATGCATCCGAAACAACCTCATCTTCTTCTTGTCTAAACAAAATTATATCATTTCGAAACCTTACATTCCTCGTTGGAGGAAAGTATTTTTGCAAAAATTTATCGGCAAGTTCTTGCCAAGTGGTTATCGAGTGAGGTGCATGCGAGTTCAGCCATGACTTTGCCTTATCCCTTAGTGAAAAGGGAAAAAGTCTTAGTCTTAATGCTTCATCACTCATACCTTGCAGCTGAAAGGAATCGGTCATTTCTAAGAAAGATTTTAAGTGCGAGTGCGGATCCTCAGATGGTGATCCTCCAAACTGACCCATGGCTTGGATCATTTGAAACATCACCGGCTTGAGTTCAAAATGGTTTGCATCAATGTTGGGCCTTAGAATCCAAGAGCTTAAGTCGTTAGCTCCGGAAGTAGCGTAATCCCGTATTTTTCGATCTTTGCTATCGGCAATCGTCACTGTGGTCTCCACTATAGGTGGTGGTATTGCTGCCATGTTTACAGTGGGGATCACAGGGGGTTGTCGATTTGTGTTCTTGTTTTTACGTCTTCTTCGAAAAGTTTTCTCTATTTCAAGATCGATTGGTACCAAAGGTTCGTGTTGTTGCCGTGGCATGCAACACGAACAGCTTAGAAAAACGAGTTACTCGGGCTCGAACAAAAACTAATGTCTTGAGATTTAAAATCACGCCAGTCCCCGGCAACGGCGCCAAAAACTTGTTACGTGCAAAATATGTGTTTTAATCGCAGTGGGTTGCAAACTGTCCACAGCGGGAAGTGCAAGTGTATACTGTCCACTATGATCGTCACAACAAGTAATAGTTGGTAAAATACCATAATCGAATCCACAGAGACTGGACAATCAAGACAATACGGTTCTCATTAGCTCCTTTTACAAGTTTCAATTAGAGAGGAAAATAATACTTTGGTTTGGTTGGTGAAATAGTTACTTTGACGATTTTACTAAGGTTTAAAAAGAGGAATGTAGGTTAGATTTTCCCTAGATTTTATACTAAATACTCGGTCCTAAAAGTGATCCTTGTATTCAAGGTAGACATTTTCGCTAGAAAAGCCCGGTTACAAAATACTCACACCGTTTAGATAAAAATCCCATACTCTTAGTACTTATTGTTTTGTCAATGGTAATCTCAAAAATGGACCTTTTCAGGTCTCGATGGAATGCGTAGAGACAAATACTAAGTGTTTTTAATACATAAATTAGCTTGCCTACTACTCCAGTGGGTTGAGATTAGCTCACTGTGCCGACCTCACTTTCGTAAGTGTCATAAGAAATTCTTTTGAATCCCCTAGCATCATTCAAGCTCGTGTCACTGCGTTCTACTTATTTCTAAGTTAAGAACTAGATTTTAGATCCTTGCAAGTGATCGGCTTGTTCGCATCCTTGGGTAAATATCGAGAATGAATGACCAAAACAACAAATATTCTAAGTATAAAGATTACTCAAGCATTTTTTATAAAATCCATGTACTTCTCCTTCCTACATCCCAAAGGATGTTTAGCCCATAACTAAAGTAAAGAAAACAAAAGAGTAGAAGTTGCACATATTAAAACTGAAAGTGACTTGAATAGAACTCACAGTGGGGAACGAGGGTTCGTCCCTGTCACTGTGTATTGCGAACTACAATTAAACTAAGAAAGTAAAATACAGAAAATTAAAGCTAGTTACTTCAGTAAATGAAAGACTAACACTTAATGTGGTAGTTGAGAGAATTTAAGACTAAGCCAAGCATATCATAAATGGCACCCAAGTGCTCCTTTATATACTAGGAGAAAGAGTTGGGTTTTACACAAAGAGGTGGGTTTATCTAATGGGTAAAGACTGCAGTAGTATGGTAGAAATCAGCATTTTGGACAATCCTTTTACCCAATAGACCCTTTACCAAGTCAATCTCTAAGTACAAGAAGGTGTACTTGTTGTCATCTTTAAGGAAACTACTTTGTATTTCTCCAGCCCATATTTTCCTGCCATTTGAACCTTCTAAACTCCAGAACTAGTTTCTTTTATCTTTTTGCTCTGCTCGAATAGTGGGGAACCGGAGTGGGCACAACAGTGGTCACTGCAGGATAAATCGTGAAAAACACCCAAATTACACCAAATGATTTATTAAAGACTATGGTTCACTCTTTTTGCTCATTTTCGAGAATTGTTCCAAGAATGGGGTTTTTTAGAAGCGGAATGGCTAAAATTGACAAAATAAAATAGAAAATTCAAGGAAATAATAACTCTAAAAATAGAGTTATCACAACCTCAAACTTAAACCATTACTTGTCCCCAAGTAATAAAAAGAAATAATAATAATAAAAAAAATGCATATGAGCTTTCAGGGACTTACTGACTTCTCACTCTGAATGAATGTTGATCTCCCTCCATAGATACTTCTTTCGGTTCCAAAATTAAAGCTTCACTTCTGTACTTGACGAAATCTTTTCCTTGTTCACAATTGATCAATAGGACTTTTCTTGGGTTCGAAAGATTTGTGGCTTTGAATATTTTTCCAAGGGTTTTGGCACGAAATTCCAAACATGGACCGAAGATCTCTCTTTGAGATTTTTATTTCCAAAGGTGAGTGGTATGTGTTTTGCATGGGTAAGTACGTACACTTTCAGGCTTTATTTGGGTATGGCTATTTTTGTGAGAGTGGTTATTCTGATGGTCCAGAATAGGCACACCATCTTTTTCTGGCAGTGCACTTTGACGGTCCAGAAAAGGCACACCATCAATTTTGTTAGTGACACTCCGATTTTTTTTCTGTTTTTGTATTTTTGTTTTTTTTTTTGGGGAGGGGGGTATGGCTTACCCACCTCAAACTTAGACTTCACAGTGTCCCCACTATGGGAAGACTGGAAGTCACTCTGGAAATCCCCACCTCAAACTTAAGAGTTCACAGTGTCCTCACTGTGATATGGAAATATGGACCGAAGGAGGTGGTTGTGGGTATAAAAAGGGTCGTGTTTGGATGCGAAAAATGGCCTATATCATTTCATGGGACAAGTTGAGATTTTTACTTACAAAAGTGACCTTTTTAAGTCGGAAGCCGAACGTTGTACCTTGAAATGGAAACGAGATCAAACAAGCATTCAAACAACAAATACGTTAGTACCCAAAAGTACCTACCGAGCGGTAGGATTTCATGCATTACGAACCAAAATAAGAATTCAGCAAAGTGTCAAAAGCCTGGCCATAGGCATAAAATCAAACCAAACATAAATTAAAATTGTTTTAGGGAGCAGCATGAGTGGAAACCAAGGTTTTAACAAACCATTCAATGAGTTGGGGTTTGTTGCGGTGAACTGTCGCCAAAGTCCTCACTGAACTCATCTTCACTTTCATTGGAGGGGCATATACCTTCTGGAAATTCAGGGAGCTGTGCGGCCAATTTGGGATTAGCTTCTTACAACATTTGGTTCATAACTATGTCTCTGTCCCTCGTGTACATCCAAAAGGATTTGGTGGCTCGGTTCATGTGTTTTTGGCTGGCCTCCATGAGTTCAATGCGATAGGTGACAGATGTCAAAGCTTGCAAAATGGCTGTCAGGGGGTTACTAGTGCTTACAGTTCCTGCAGTGGGGTTGTGGAGTGGGGTACCAGCGCTTCTCACAGTGTGCTCATCAGCGATCCCCACAGTGGGATTGTCAGCGGGATCATCGGTTGGGGCAGTGATTGCTCTTCCCATTTTGCGTATGGTTGCCACACTAATGTTGCTTGTTGAAACAAGCCACTGATCATCTGCAGCTGAGGGCACTCCAGCTTCTATTAGCAACATAGTAATGAGACAAGGGAGGGGCAAGATTACCTTTTTACGGGTGCGGGCTTGATGAATGGCAGCATGCATAACCACTCCCAGATTGATCTTTTTCCCAGTGAGGATGCAAAACAGTAAGGCACATTTGTGCATTGAAAGAGTCGTATCATGCGATGTTGGGGACAAAGAGGCACGGAGGAATTGGAACCACACAGCGGCCTCAGTAGTGAGTGAGCTAGCGTGCAGACACTTCCTCTGGCTGTCTTTATCCCATGTCTTCCCTTCAACTGCTATTTCTTTCAAAATAAGATCCTCATCTGCCGGGGTCATTTTCTTCAAAAACTGCGTAAAATCACAAACTTCCGGGATCCTTCCAAGAACCCGATTAATTTCATCTGCTGTATAGCTCACGGTTCGACCCCGGACTTTCACAATGGGGTCCTTCTTTTGGGAAGCCTCGGCGTAAAACTCCCGCACCAATGAGGCATTTTCTCGACGATTGGCAGATGCCAATGTCGACCAATCTTGCACTAAAATTCTATTTTTCACAAACGAGTTGGCCTCTATAAAGTCGGGGTCGAAACCCCTTTCTAAGTTCAGCTTTTGATTTGAAATAAAAGCATAGTGGGATGCTACTAAGGGAGTTGTGAACTGCCTAGGCACCCCACTGAGGGCATGTTCAGTCCCCACAGTGGAATGGTGTGGGTTTTCAGATGGCAATTGTTCACTCCCGGCATCAATTTCCACAGAAGATGAACTCAAGGAGGGTTCGAGACCCTTACCTTTCCCCGATGATTGTCTTCGCGGCTTTTTGGTTGGTGACCTCTGAGGCATGGTCACCCTAGACCTGGTGACCATTCTTCTTTTCCTCATAGCCCGAGTGATGGGGTTCTCCCCACTGTGGGCAGACTTCCGCAGCGCTTCCATATCCACGGTATTGTCCATTTGACTGTAATGGTGTTGGTACTCTTCCTCAACCTGCCTTCTCAACTTCTGTTCTTCATCGAACACTTCAGCCTCTGCCTTCTTTCTTTCTTCTTCGAATATCCTCTCTTTCTCAGCCTTAATCATTGCTTCTTCCAATCTCCTTTCTTCCTCCTCTTTTCGCACCCTTTCCTCATCCTCTCGCCTTCTTTTATCGACTTCTTTTTTTTTCGAATGGCAGCCATTCTTTGGTTGTACTCCTCTTCCAATCTCCTTTCTTCTTTCTCGGCTTGCAATTCCTCTTCATCGAAGTGGCTAGAACTGGAGTCCGGCACTTTTGATGAAGAAACACCCCTTGGACTCCCCTGCTTGGACGAACCCGTATCTGGAACATCAGTGACTATCGGATTTTCGCCGGAGATCGGCGGCGGTTCGTTTAGGTCGCCAGTCACGGTTTCCGGCGGGTGGTCATCGGTGGTTCTGCGGCAGACCGCCGGACATGTGGGTGCATCGGGGTGGGTATTAAGCCTTTTGCTTCTAGCCATTGTTTACGGTTTTAGAAAGTGTTTTTCGGTTTGGCTTCGTGAGAGAGAGAGATGAAGAGTGTAAGTATTTTGTAGAAAGAGTGGTTTTATTTTGAATAGGAAAAAGGGTTTCTTTTGGTTAGTATGGGAGGGAACGGTTGTTTTTGGAGAGAGAGAGATGAGAAATGATGGCTTTTCTTGGAAAATGGCGAGACTAGGACAAGTGGCAGCAAAAGTTGACCTTTGTGTAAGTAAAAGTTGATAGATGTCAGTCTTGGGCCCCCCAAAAACCGTCCCTTCTTATATCAGACCGGGAGTGGGGAGCGTAGGGACTTGCTCCTGCCCACTGCGAACCTTTTTCTTCCAAAAAGTGACAATTTCTCCTACACATATTAAAACAAACTACCATGTAGAATTAAAAAGACCAAAAATAATAAAAAAAAGACAGCAAACAACTGAAATAAAATATTTACAAGTGGTCCCGTTGTTTCTTAACCATAGTGGGGTGGAGAGTGGGATGGAATGTGGGCACTCTCATTCAGAAAATGTTTCACCCTCTGCCCATTGACTTTAAAGATTTGACCAGACTGTGGGGACTTCAACTCTACTGTTCCAAAGGGACTTACCTTGACAATGGTGTATGGTCCCGTCCAACGTGATTTTAGCTTTCCTGGAAAGAGTTTAAGACGGGAATTGAGCAATAATACCTGTTGTCCCTCCATGAACTCCCTATGGTTGATTCTTCGATCATGCCACATCTTGGTCTTTTCTTTGTACAACTTTGCGTTTTCATAAGAGTGGTAACGCAACTCTTCTAACTCATGCAATTGTAAACTCCGCTTACTTCCTGCAGCATCCTCACTCATGTTAAGCTCTTTAAGCGCCCAAAATGCCTTGTGCTCCAATTCAATCGGTAAATGGCAAGCTTTGCCAAAACCCAATTTAAACGGAGACATTCCCAAGGGAGTTTTGTAGGCCGTGCGATAGGCCCAAAAAGCATCATCGAGTTTGGTTGACCAATCTTTACGGTGCGGTTTAACAACTTTTTCCAAAATTCCTTTGATTTCTCGGTTTGAAAGCTCGGCTAAACCGTTGGTTTGCGGATGGTATGCGGTGGCCACTCTATGATGTATGTCATATTTAGAAAGGACCGAGGCCATGACTTTGTTTACAAAATGGGTGCCTTCGTCACTAATCAATGCCCGTGGTGTTCCAAATCGAGTGAAAATATTTTTATGCAAAAACTTTACCACGGTATTGGCATCATTAGAATGACACGCAATGGCTTCCACCCATTCTGAAACATAGTCTACCGCAACCAAGATATAAAAATTATTATTGGAATTTGGAAAGGGTCCCCTGAAATCAATTCCCCAAACATCAAAAAGTTCTACCTCTAGAATGTTGTTAAGAGGCATCTCGTTCCTTTGCGAAATGTTCCCGGTGTGTTGACATTGCTCACAATTTTTCACAAATTCATACGAGTCTTTAAACACAGTGGGCCAAAAGAACCCACTTTGCAAGATTTTTGCAGCAGTGCGGTTTCCACCAAAGTGGCCACCGTAGTGGGATGTGTGACAACCATGGAGTATTTGATGTTGCTCACTCCCGTGGATACAACGCCTCAATATTTGGTCCGTCCCTATCTTATATAAGAAAGGGTCATCCCAAACATATTGTCGTATCTCATGTAAAAACTTTTTAAATGGTTGTCCACTTATCCCGTGGGGTTTCAGTCCACTTGCTAAAAAGTTTGCAATGTCAGCATACCAAGGAATATTATTTTCGAGATGCTGGGCTGATAACAATTATCCATCGGGAAAATTCTCTTTGACCGGAGTGGGATCAACAGTGCCCACTATCATCTCGAGCCTGGATAAATGGTCAGCTATCTGATTGCTTGTTCCTTTTCTATCAACGATCTCAAGGTCAAATTCTTGCAGCAATAAAACCCATCTAATCAAGCGTGGCTTGGAATCAGCCTTGTTGATCAAGTATTTTATCGCTGCATGATCCGTGTGCACTATGACCTTCGTCCCTATCAAGTATGACCTGAAACGATCAAAAGCAAACACCACCAAAAGTAATTCTTTTTCAGTTAATGTGTAATTAAACTGAGCTTCAATCAGTGTTTTACTTGCATAGTAAATGGGGTGAAAAACTTTGTTCTTTTTCTGTCCGAGAACAGCCCCCACAGCCCAATCACTGGCGTCACACATCACTTCGAATGGGAGTGACCATTCAGGAGTGGTCACTATGGGTGCTGTGACTAAGGCTTCCTTGATTGTTTCAAAAGCATTTCGGCATTCTTTTGTAAAAATGAAATATTTTTCGTGTTGTAACAGGTTGCATAAAGGTTTTGTTATTTTCGAAAAATCTTTGAGGAACCTCCTATAAAAACCCGCATGACCCAAAAAACTCCGAATGCCTTTTACAGTTGTGGGTTCGGGAAGTTGTGCCACTACCTCAAGCTTGGCTTTATCGACTTGTAACCCTCTTTTTGAAACAAGATGGCCTAGGACAATACCCTCTTCTACCATAAAATGACATTTTTCCCAATTTAAAATAAGGTCGTGGGTCTCACATCTCACTAGGCTTTTCTCTAGATTTCTTAGGCAGTTGTCAAATGATGTCCCTATCACAGAAAAGTCATCCATAAAAACTTCTATGGTGTCCTCAATCATGTCGGTGAAAATGGCCATCATACAACGTTGGAAAGTAGTTGGGGCATTACACAACCCAAATGGCATCCTCCGGAATGCAAAAGTACCGTAGGGACAAGTAAATGTGGTCTTTTCTTAGTCCTCAGGGGCGATATGGCTTTGGTTGTATCCGGAGTATCCATCTAGAAAACAATAAAATTCCTTTCCCGCTAACCGATCAAGCATTTGGTCGATGAAAGGTAGGGGGAAGTGGTCTTTCTTAGTGGCCAAGTTGAGTTGTCTATAGTCCATGCAAATTCTCCACCCCGTGACAGTCCTAGTGGGGATGAGCTTGTTCTTTTCGTTCTTCACTACGGTTGTCCCTCCCTTTTTAGGGACACATTGGACGGGGCTCACCCAATTACTACTAGCAATGGAATAGATAATACCGGCATCCAACCACTTCAAAATTTCTTTCTTAACTACCTCCTTCATGATGGGATTCAACTTTCTTTGAGGTTGGACTTTCCCAGGGTGGTCACTCTCCAAGTTAATCTTATGTTGACAGAGGGAGGGGCTAATACCTCTAATGTCCTCTATGGTCCAACCAATTGCTTTCTTATGCTTCATCAACAAATTAATCAGACGTTGTTCTTGGTTCTCGCTAGGTTTGGAAGAGATAATAACGGGAAGTTTGTTATCCTTAGCGATATAAGCATATTTCAAGTGGGAAGGCAATGGTTTAAGCTCTAACTCGGGAGGTTGTTCTATTGAAGGGGGCTGAACATTTCTGTCCTTAAAATCCAAAGGTTCAAAGGCTACTACAATTTCGTTACACTCATCCTCAAAAGTGTCGTTACTCTCAAGGTCGGAGTGCTCACTCTCACTCCCCACTGTGGGTACTGTACTTCCCACTGTGGTCACTGTGTCAAGACTGTAGGATCCATAAATCGAACTTAAAGCAAAGCAGTCTTCGGTGTCTATATACTTAAGGGATTTGAAGACATTGAATGTTACTTCTTGGTCATTAACTCTCATTGTGAGTTCTCCTTTGTGCACATCAATCAAAGTTCGTCCGGTTGCAAGAAACGGACGTCCTAAGATGATTGGGATTTCTTTATCGGCCTCATAATCTAGAACTAGAAAATCGGCTGGGAAGATAAATTTATCCACATGGACCAAAACGTCTTCTATTTTACCCTTTGGGTAGGCAATGGACCGGTCGGCTAGTTGTAATGTCACTGTTGTGGGTCTACCCTCTCCAATACCTAACTTGTTAAAAATAGACAATGGCATCAAATTGACACTAGCTCCTAAATCACAGAGTGCTTGACCTACTTCTTGTCCTCCTATTGTGCATGGAATGGTGAAACTACCCGGGTCTTTCAACTTAGGTGGAATCTTGCTAGTAAGGAGGGCACTACATTCCTCGGTCAAAGCCACAGTCTCAAACTCACCCAAGTTTCTCTTTTTGTTCAAAATATCCTTTAAAAATTTAACATACCTTGGCATTTGCTCGAGAGCCTCTACCAAGGGTATGTTAATGTGAAGTTGTTTAAAAATGTCTAAGAATTTTTTAAATTGAACATCGACATTTTTAGGCTTCATTCTTTCAGGAAAAGGAATACTTCGTGGGTCAATTTGAGCTGACTGTGGTATTGGCTTTGGAATAGTAGGTTTTGGAACAGGTTCAAAAGTGGGAAGGTCAGGGATGTCGTTCCCCACTGTGGAGATGACAGTGACTTGAGGAGTGCCCACTGTGGGGATCACAGTGGGTATTTGAGGCAAATCATCAGACTCGAAAACGATATCTTTCATATCCTTTCCACTCCTAAGTGTGATGGACTTGACATGTTCAGATCCTTTTCCTATCACCCTAGCATGCTCGGTATCACTAGGTAACGTCCCTGGTGGTCTATTCTTAACTTCGACGGCTAGTTGTCCTACTTGGGTCTCTATGTTCCTAATGGCTGCTTCAGTTTGATTCATAAAACCCTTGAGAATGGATTCAAGTGATGGTTGAACCTCAGCTGGTTGATTGGATCGTGGTTGGTATTGTTGTGAGGATTGCCCTTGGTGAAAATTCTGTGAGTTCTGCCCACTGTGATGTGGGGACTGCCCACTGTGATGTGAGGACTACCCACTGTGATTTTGCTGAAATCCAGGGGGGTTGTGTGGTCTTTGCTGGGTATGACTCGCCCCGTGGGGTTGGAGTCCTGGATTACCAGCCCAAGAGAAATTTGGGTGATTTCTCCAACCTGGATTATAAGTCTGCGAGTATGGGTTGTTTCTTGGATTTGTCCCTATAACATTAACGGCTTCGGGATTTGCTGGACAATAGTCAAAAAGATGCTCCTCTCCACAGAGGGAGCAGTTTTCGGCTAGATGAGTTGCAGAATTGACTTGGCCTCTATTTTGGTTCAAAACAATTTTTGTTAAGGCCACTAACTGCGCATTCATGGTTTTGAGCACTTCGGAATCGATGGTGTTTGTCTTTGGTACTACTGCTCTAGGATTGGACCACTCGGTATTGTTGTTGGACACTTTTTCTAACAAATGGCCACACCCAAGTGTTGCCTACTAGTCTCAAGTTTGCTCACATCCACACCCAAAGGGTGCTTAGCTCATAATAAAATTAGAAGACATAACAAAGTAGAAGAAGTTCATAAAAGTTACTTGAATAAAACTAAAGCAGTGCCCACAGTGGGTCACTGTTGGCAGAATTTAAATTACAAGGAAGTAAATGCTACAAATCTTCAAGTCTTTTTGAAACAAGAAGAAGAACTAAGCTACTGGACTTTAAGTAAACTACAACTGAAAATTAGATTATGTTTGAACTGATCCAAGCCCTCTCTTATATAGTCCCAAAAATGTGAACAACCTTTGGACTAAACTTTACATTATCTCAAGGGCAAAAACCACCACCATGCCTCCCATGCTTCCCTTGATTTCTGAGATTTCCAGATCTTGCAATCTTTAAGCATGCCATTATTTTAATCTTTTCTTCTATCCAGAGAATTGCATTATCCGTTGATCAATGGGAAGATCCGTCCGTGATCACAGTGAGGAGCCCGGTGCCCACAGTCGAAAGTGCAGTGTTTTTCCAAGAAAATAAACTTTTGAAACTTCATCATCTCTTTATCACATTTTAGACAAAATAAAAGGGAAAGAAGCAAAGTGGGTATACAAATGATATAAAAGCCTAGAAAAAGAGTAATAATAAACTCTCAAACATGAGAGTTATCAATACACCACTAAAAAGTAACACTTGATGGTAGAAGATCAAACTTTAAAATGACGTAAAGAAAACTCTTTTTAGAAAAATCCCCAACAACATGGCCAAAACTTGGTGTGGAAATATAACCCCAAAAAACTATAGAAATCAGTAAATCATGCAAGTATACATGGATCATTAGTATCGCCCAAAGCAAATAATAATGGTAAGTAATACCAAGTATCGCACCTCAAGGATTTTTAAGCAAAAAGTTACAAAGTAAATCCTTAAAATAAGACTCCAAGAGGTAAATTTGAAGCAATATGTTTTAGAAGTTAACCAACTACGTAGATAAAACAACAATTAAAATATAGCATACGTGTAAGATCAAATTGGAATTTCAGTGTCAGAGTATGGTAGAACCTTGCTACAACATAACTTGAGGGTGTTGCAACAATAACTCTCTACAATACTACTGGATTGAATGGACTTATTTTGAGGTGGATATTAGACTTCATGCTGGAAGTTCCCAAAATGAGCATAAATCCAAGCTTAGAACAGGTCTTACCTTTGTTTCCATATAGTTTTGCAACCGATAAGGTTGTTTTAGCTCTTATAGCCTATAAGACTATTGATGTAAAAAATTTACGTTGGCTTAATTTTATGTCCAAATCATCAGAGTAAAATCACATGCGCCAATTTTTCAAAGATTACTAGATAAAATGTAATAACCAGGTATGTCATTAATTTATTTAATTGTATTATTTAGATTAAGGTTGATTTGGGGTTAGTTTTATAAATTTAAGTTAGTGTTTAATAGAGTATAAGTTTAAGGGTAAGTTTTAATTTTTATAAAGGAGTTAGAGGGTATGTTTTGTCAAGTGATGGAAACTTGGGGTTTGTTTGGTTAAACCAAACACAAACCGCCACCATTACAATTGAGAATGGTGAGGTGTCTCATTTAGAGACTTTTAGCTAAAACCTATGTGTGTGTGTGTGTGTGTGTGTGTGTGTGTGTGTGTATCTTGTTCACGGCAAAAAGAGAGAAGAGAGAAAAGAGAGAAATTGAGAAAAGGAAAGGCTAAGAAGAAGGCTGTAGATTTTTTGCTGGAATTTGCTAAAATAACTGAAGAAATCAAGGTAACAATCTTATACAAATTCATCCTTTTATGTTTATTAGTTTCCTAAAGTTTCCATAAGTTTGCTAAATGAGTTTATAATGGGTTTTGATAATTTTAGAGGAGTATGAGAAATATGGGTTTAGAATAGTGTTCTAAATGTGGTCTTAATCATATCTGCAAAATATCAGAAACATTCATGGTCGAAATCTGCATTTTTCTGGGTAAAAGATGAACTTAGTTAACTGAGATAGTTATGAATATCATAAATATCGCAGCCTTGAGTTGCGACATTCATAAGTATCGCAACCTTGAGTTGCGACAAGCTTATTGGTATCGCAACAGTTAATTGCGATAAGAGAAGATATCGCAATAGTTGATTGCGACAAGTTGTGGTGTCGCAATAGTTGATTGCGACAAGTGGTGGTGTCGCAATAGTTGATTGCGACAAGATACTGTATCGTAGTAGTTGGTTGCGACAAGAGTTGTGTATTGCGATAAAGGGTTATCAGAGCTAGTTGGTTGCGATATGAGTCGAGGGTTTTTGGGTTTTTGAGATTTTATGTTTTTAAAGAGATGTTAGTATTTAAATTGTTACAGATTTCGTGAATTTGGGTGAAAGATAGGATTTGCTTGAGAAAAGCTTGGAAAGAGTTTTGATAAACAACCAAGTGAGTTTTCCATTAAAATGTTTTCAAACTGGAATACATATATGTGGATTGAGAATGTGATAATTTGTGTAATTATGTACATATGTATGAAATTTGATATATTGAGATGTATATTATATTTATACGAGTATTACACAACACGAGTGCAAGTTGGTGGGCTTAGGACCGGTGGAGTTGGTTGTACAGAGGGACAGCGGTGTTGGCTGTATTTAGTACAGCGGAGTAAATTTATTAGTTGGCTCGCAACCATCTAATATGGCCATGGAAATGAGACAGGAAAGTACACGATAATTGGTAATTATATTTGAATGATGTATATGGTGTTTGTGTAATTAGTTTTTTTAACTAACATGGATTTTCTCACTTAGACCAATAGGTCTAACCCTCATTTTGTTTTAAAATATGTATTCCAGGTCGTGGAGCGAATAAGGGCAAGTGATAGGATAATCTATGAATTTCTTTTGAAGATGTATGTTTATGAAGATGTGTGGAATGTTTTGTAACTATCATGTTAGTAGTTATTAGGTAAATTATTAGCAAAAAGTTTGTACCGAAATACTTATTATGGTTAGAAGACTAAAGGACCGTAAATGAAATATGTTATATCTTTTGTTATGAGACTGTGTTATGTTAAATATGTTACTTGTTGTATGTTTGGAATTCGGGTTGTTACAGATGGTATCAGAGCCCTAGTTTAAGGGATTTAGGTATTCGTATCCGTACCTAGACTTAAACTGCATGTGAAGTAGGGTGTCCCTATTATTTTAGAACCCTTGAAATGTTAAGTATAAAAAGGTAGAAGGAACATCATGTAAGGTAATTTCAGATTACATCTGGCCAGTGTAATTATGAGTTTACAGGTACATGTTGAACTGGAATACCTTATTATATGGGGTATGTGCTTATGTGTATATTAATCTTGTCTGAATCTACAGAATGGCAAGCGGTACTCGAAATACGAATAGAGAAGGAGGAGGAAATCCTAATAGAATGAATCCAACAGTCGAAACAAGGGGAATAGGGGGAGAAAGAGGTAGGGGCAGAACAGGAGGCAGAGTTCAGCCGCAAGGTACAGAATTTGTTACAAGGGACGATCTGACCGCTGAGATGGGAAAACTGCAAGCAAGTATACAAGCTATGTTCGACCGAACTCGTAATACCGAAACTGAAATGCCAGATCCTGGTCTGGAAGACGAGATGCCCATTACACCTACTATTATGTCGGTACCAAGAAAGTGTGATTATAAAATGTTCTTAAGTTGTAAACCTCCAACCTACGCAGGAGAAAGAGATCCAATGAAAGCGCCATGAGGTGGCTAAAAGAGATAGAAGCTGTTTTTAAAACCTGCAAGTGCGTTGATGAAGATAGGGTGCTATACGGAACCGCGATGTTAAAAGCAGATGCTCTATATTGGTGGGAAACTCTCATTACCTCTAGAGGATCTGATGTATATTCTACTTTTTCTTGGGACGAATTCGCAACAGCTTTCAAAAGACAGTTTTGTCCTCAAGCAGCAGTTAGACAACTAGAAGAGGAATTTATGAATCTGCAACAGGGTTGTAACACTCCGAAAATCCTAACTCCAATGGTAAAGGCACTTATCTGAAGTTAGTAAAGGACAAGGTTTCGTATTGGAATGTGGAACGCGTAACTCCAATTGGACCGCATGAGAAATCGGACGATAATGGGACTCGGTACCTGGACCGCGAGAGTGCCCGGCGATTGTGACATGGTCACTCTCGCCAGGGCACAATCGCCCAATTGGTACCGAGAGTGATGGGGTAGTGGGCGAGTATGCCCGGCGATAGTGACAGTGTCACTATCGCGTGTCACTATCGCCGTCGGGCTCCAGAAGGTTTTAAAACCCACGACTCTCAGCCTTCTTTCATTCCTATTCCATCTCTCCCTCTCTAAACTCTCCCAAACCGAAACCCTTCACCCCAATGTCGATTTTGAGCTTTTGAACCCCAAGATTCGATGTTTCAAGTGGTTTCTTCATCTTCCTCCCCAAATCAAACACCCACCATGGATTGGAAACCTTAACCCTTCAAAAGGAAACCCCCACTTCATCTTCTCCACTGATTCTAGGCTTTTTACCCAACCCTTTCCACTCCATTTGAAGATTAGGAGTTGTGGTGCATCTTGGAGGTTGTAGAGACGTTTTGGGTTGGTGGATTCAAGTATGGTTAAGGTAATCTCCTCTCCTCTTTGAATATGAAGTTAGGGTTTTGTTATAATGGATATTTTGGTATACTATGGATGGATGATGATTCCTTATGGTTAGACTGGGTTATTGATGGTTGGAAATTCATAAATCTAGGTTTTGGAAGTTTTGGCTTGAGGATGCAAACTTCATCAAAGGAGCTTACGTTGGAGAAACTCTAGATTTAGCTTAAATCTAGCAAGGTGAGTTCAAGTTACTTTGTGAAAACTTTGTACATGACAAAAATGTTATTTTTCAAGCATTTATGTGTTTACATGAAAATTACCTAATGTTGGGTTATTTGGTGGTTTTAACCTTTGAAATGTCTAACTTGGTAAATATGGTAAAATGCCCATGTTTGGGTTTTTTACAAAAAATTGATAAGTAAATCATGAACTAAAAAGTTTTTGATGATTTATTGCCTAAATGAAGATCATTTGGTGAAAATGCATTTCTAGTGCTTATTTGGAAATATGCATAGTCTATGTTATGATGCATCTTGAAAATATGAACGTGTGGGATTTTGAGCTCTCAATAAATAGGACATGTATGAAAGTATTTAAATGTTTTGTCCTATAGATGGAGATTTGTATAAATACCGTTTTTACGCACATTTTGGAAATATGCATAAGTTATGTTATGGGACGGTTTGAAAGTATAAGCGATATGAGTTCTTTTGGAAAATGGGATGTTCCACCCAACATTGTGTTTTGGGTTATTCATGAATTTAAATGGGTGTTCGCATAAACGTGTGTTGTTTACGTTTAATTCATTTTATGACTTTTACTAATGGTCATTTGATTTATGGAGTCAATGGCTCGGTTTTGACTCCGTTGGGTCTTGGGGACATTTGTCCGATTTTGATAGCTTGATGTTGGGCGTTTGATTTTGTTTTGCATCTAATGCATCTTATTTGAGGATTACATGTTTTGAATGCGCTAGTTCATTCGTTTGAGGTCATGTAATGTTATATTAGTAATGCAATGGATCCATAAGCACTATAGTTATTATGCCGATGTTGGGACGAGTAGTTTTCCACATCGCGGCACGGTTAGGCATCGAAGGTATGGTGTAAGCCCTACGTGCGAATATGTTAAGGATGTTGCCCCAAATTGGATGTGGTTTTAAGTGGCCACACTCGGCATCCGTTATATGTCTTGTTAAGTGTTTGGCTTTACTAACTTGTCAAGTGGCTTACTTTTGTGTTCCGTCACTTGCATTGGTAAGCGGGTCTCCCCCGTCGCCGAAAGGTATTGTTTCGGGTAACTACTTTTATCCATGTTTTCGGTGACGTAATTATATGTTTAGATGGATTGTTTTCCATGATTTATGGGCAATGTATTATGTTTAATCCTAGTTGGGATGTTTTGAATAATCGAGTTTTATTCATGTTTATGCTATTTGGGGATTTAATGTTTATTCACATTTTGGATGAGTTTTGGGTACGAACTTGCATCGCAAAGAAATGTTTTACGTGGCGTTGCCATCGTCTAAAATACGTATTCTTGGAAATCAGATTGTCGTCATACTTTACCGCAAATCATTTAGAGAATCATGTTATATTAAAGATTTCAGCATGGGAATTGTGTGAGTTGGAAAATTGGTGATTTGCATTTAAAGTAAACTCTTTTGAAATCATGATTAAAACTACTACCCTTTCGATTTATGATTTTATATAGTCATGATAAAATGCTTGAACTCACTAGGCGTTAGCCTAACCCTTTTTATTTGTCGGCATGTGCAACAGGCTCAGGTTGGGGTAACTTTAGCTACACTGTGAAGTGGCGAGTGCTAGTGGTGTGCACGAGAGGTGACTTGATTAGTGAAGTCTTCCGCATTTGTTTGGACTAGCAACTTGTGTGTGGTGTTAAGTAACACATGTTTAAGTAAATTTTATTGGGGAGTTATAATGTTTTAAATTCCGAGGTATTTTAAGGAATGAATTGTAGAAGTGTTCGTGTCTATTTTGGGTTAATTTATTGAATTTTTAAGTTAGTTGCTCGTTCCAAATTTGAGGGTGTTACAAGGGTAGTCTATCAGTTAGGGATTATACTGCTCGTTTCCTGGAGAAGTCTCGTTTCGCAGAATACTATGTTGCCACGGAGGCACTAAAGATGGAAAGGTTTATTTTCGGATTAAAGTCAGAAATTCGAAGTCTAGTGATTGCAAAGGGACCGGAAACCTTCCCAGCCGCAGTAGATGCCGCGGAAAATATGGAACGGAATAGAGGAAGAGATGCTGGTGATAAGAGTACTGGGAAAAGAAAATGGGAAGGACCACAGTATGATCCAAAGAAGTCCAGATTTCAGAGATTTGATAGTCGTATGCCTTTCAGACCAGCTGAAAGACCTTGCCCAAAATGCAACCGTTTCCATCAAGGAAATTGTCAAGTCGGTCCTCGAGTTTGTTACAAGTGTTGAAAGACCGGTCATATTGCTAAAAACTGTCTGGTCACACGATTTTGTTTTTCATGCAACTCTCCTGATCACATTCAGTCTGATTGTCCACGGGGAAGAGTACAACAGGATGGTACGTTAGGGAGACCAATAGGTGTCAGGCCAGTAGTACCAAGGCCAGAGCTACCAAGAGCAAGGGGTCGTGCCTTTCAGATGACAGAACAAGAAGCGGAGGAAACTCCTGATGTGGTTACAGGTACATTTTTAATAAACTCTACACGTGCTAAAGTGTTATTTGACTCCGGTGCAAACCGATCATTCGTATCTCCCTCATTTGCTGCTTATATGCATTTAAAGCCTAAAGTGTTAGATCATGCTTTATTGGTAGATATTGCAAATGATAATCAAGTATCGGTTAAAGAGGTATTTGATAGTTGTGTTATAAATATAGATGGGTGTGGAGTGCCTATCCAGTTGTTTCCCATAGCTTTACTTGAGTTTGATGTAGTAGTGGGAATGGATTGGTTAGCTGAGAATCGGGCTAGTATAGTTTGCGATAAGAAGTTGATTAATGTTGTCTTACCTGAGAAGGGACCGGTAGTGATTTATGGTGACCGTAGAAATCATCAGTCTTGCCTTATCTCTATGTTGAAAGCTCGTAAATGTGTTAGTAAAGGCTGCCCGAGTTATTTAGCTTATGTGATAGATACTAAGCTAGAAAAGAATAAATTGAAAGATATTCCGGTCGTGTGTGAATTTCCGGAAGTGTTTCCAAAAGATTTAACTAGTCTTCCGCCCGTTAGACAAGTAGAGTTTGTCATAGATCTGATTCCTGGGGCCGCTCCTGTAGCCCGTGCACCGTATCGTTTGGCACCTCCAGAGATGAAAGAAATGATGACACAATTGCAAGATCTTTCAGATAAAGGCTTCATCAGACCCAGTTCTTCGCCGTGGGGTGCACCGGTTCTGTTTGTGAAGAAGAAGGATGGTTCGATGAGATGTGCATTGATTATCGGGAACTGAATAAGCGCACGATTAAGAACAAGTATCCACTTCCTAGAATTGATGACCTCTTCGATCAATTAGTTGGAGCTTGTTATTTCTCCAAGATTGATCTAAGATCTGGTTATCACCAACTGAAGGTTAAAGAAGAAGACGTTCTGAAAACTGCTTTCCGCACAAGGTATGGTCATTACGAATTCTTAGTGATGCCTTTCGGACTGACGAACGCTCCGGCTGCTTTTATGGATCTAATGAATCGGGTATGTAAGCCATATCTCGATAAATTTGTTATTGTGTTTATCGATGATATCCTTATCTATTCCCGATCCAAAGGAGAACACGCACAACATCTTCGTTTGATTTTAGAGTTGTTGAAAAAGGAACAGTTGTACGCCAAATTTTCTAAATGTGAATTATGGCTACGAGATGTCCAATTTCTCGGACATGTAGTTTCAGAAAAATGCATTCAAGTTGATCCGATGAAAGTAGAGGCAATTGAAAAGTGGGAACCGCCGAGAACGCCAACCGAAGTACGAAGTTTTCTGGGTTTAGCTGGCTACTATCGCAAGTTTATAAAAGATTTCTCTCGCATCGCTACGCCTCTAACAAAGCTGACCCGAAAGAATATAAAGTTTGAATGGAAAGAAGAGCAAGATAAAGCATTCATAATTTTGAAAGAAAGACTTTGTAGCGCACCGATTCTGTCACTACCTGAAGGTTCCGATGACTTTGTTGTTTACAGTGATGCCTCCAAACTGGGATCGGGATGTGTATAAATGCAGCGTGGGAAAATTATTGCTTATGCTTCTCGTCAACTGAAGGATCATGAACGGCAGTATCCTACACACGACATGGAACTTGCAGCAGTTGTTTTCGCGCTAAAGATTTGGAGACATTATCTCTACGGTTCTAAATGTCAAATTTTTACCGATCATAAGAGTCTCCAACATCTTTTCGATCAGCAGGAATTGAATATGAGACAAAGAAGATGGTTAGAACTGGTGAATGACTACGACTGTGAAATTCTTTATCATCCGGGAAAGGCGAATGTGGTAGCTGATGCACTAAGTCGTCAAGAAAGAAGTGGAACAATAAAAGCCATTGCACTACGAGATGAACTTCTACCTAACATCTTTGACGAATTGAAGAAGTGTCAAGTAGAAGCTTTTCAAGAAGAACACTTGAAACCAGAACGGTTAGTAGGAATATCAACAACACTCATAACAGATGATCGTGGGTTACTATGTCTGGGAAACAGAATTTGGGTGCCTCGTTTGGGTGGTTTACTTGATCGGGTACTACAAGAAGCTCATCAATCTCGTTTCTCTATTCATCCAGGTACGAATAAGATGTATAAAGATCTACGACAATTTTACTGGTGGCCAGGAATGAAAAGAAGTATTGCTCAGTATGTAGAAGGTTGTACCACTTGTAAGAAAGTAAAGATTGAACATCAAAAGCCTTTTGGTCAGTTACAACGTCTAGAGATACCTATGTGGAAATGGGATCAGATTACTACCGATTTCATCACGAAGTTACCAAGGACTCCGAAAGGGTTTGATGCCATTTGGGTGATCGTTGACAGGTTGACAAAGTCTGCACACTTTCTACCGATAAAGGAAACCTATTCGTTGGAAAGACTAGCCAAGTTGTATATCGATGAAATAGTAACTCGACATGGAGTGCCAATCTCGATTATTTCTGATTGTGATAGTCGTTTTACTTCAAGATTCTGGAGGAGTTTTCAAAAAGAAATGGGAACGCAAATAAAGCTAAGTACAGCGTATTATCCTCAAACTGACGGTCAGAGTGAACGAACGATTCAGACTTTGGAAGATATGCTACGGGCCTGCATTGTTGACTTTGGGGGATCGTGGGATAAGCATTTGCCGTTGATCAAATTTGCCTACAACAACAGTTATCATTCCAGTATACAAGCGGCACCGTTTGAAGTTCTGTATGGTAGAAAATGCCGAACGCCTCTATGTTGGAACGAAATCGGAGAGAAACAGTTAGCAGGGCCAGATATAGTTCAGTTAACCGCGGATAAGATTACTCAGATTCGGGAACGATTGAAAGTGGCTCAAGACAGACAGAAAAGCTCGCTGACCGACACCGAAAACCGTTAGAATTCCAAGTTGGAGATTTCGTAATGTTAAAAGTCTCACCTTGGAAAGGAGTCATTCGATTTGGGAAACAAGGTAAGCTTAGTCTAAGGTACATCGGGCCGTTTGCAATTACAGAAAGAATCGGAGAAGTAGCCTACAGGTTAGATCTTCCGCCAAAGTTAAGCAGGATTCACAACGCCTTTAACGTATCAAATTTTCGAAAGTGTTTGGTTATGCCAGATCAGGCAGTTTCTCGACCAGATATACAAGTCGATGAAAAGCTGAATTATGTGGAGGAACCCTGAAGCCATTGTTGACAAAAAAAGTTAAAGTTTTACGGAACAAGACGATCAGGCAAGTAAAAGTACAGTGGCGACATCATAAAGGGTAGGATGCTACTTGGGAATCAGAATCAGAAATGAGATCTAAATACCCTCATCTTTTCACTTAACCGAATTATGGGACGGAATTCTTTTAAGGGGGAGATGTTGTAATAACTAGGTATGTCATTAATTTATTTAATTGTATTATTTAGATTAAGGTTGATTTGGGGTTAGTTTTATAAATTTAAGTTAGTGTTTAATAGAGTATAAGTTTAAGGGTAAGTTTTAATTTTTATAAAGGAGTTAGAGGGTATGTTTTGTCAAGTGATGGAAACTTGGGGTTTGTTTGTGTTAGGGTAATGTTTGGTTGATTAGAAGTTCAATGGGCTAATTGTAATAGTTTAAATTAGGCCATGTTAGTGAACGGGCCGTGGGCTTGTTAACCACGGGCCCGCCGTATATAAAGCAATCTAGCCTTAGAAAAATAGGCTAGTTGTCTCATTTGCTTTCTTTTACTTGCATTGTAATTCTCTCAATATTGAAAGCTAAATAGAGATGACCAGTTGAAATCGTTACATTCATTGCTTATTATTTTGATTTCATTAATCGTTGCACGGATCTGAGACTAACAATTGGTATCAGAGCAGACGGACGGATTTGATTCAGAGCATTCATATTGATTTCTGGTAAGATTTGACTTTTTCACGTCTGTCACATTCTTGAAATTTCAAATCATTGATTCTGATTAAATTGATCGATTCTGTTTATTGGGTTGTGTTAGCATCATTGTCATTAGTGTTTCTGCAAATTTTCACATCCCAATTCGTCCATTTAAGTGGTTAATTAAGCAAATCAAATTCAAAAGTTTTGAGTGTGTTCTTCATCAAAAATCAAATTTTTACCATCAAAACTTGTTGGTTTTGCTTTAAAATCGATTGGGTCAGTGTTATTTTTGTGTTTGGTATTGTTCCTAATATTTCAGGAACAGTTTTGAGCAACCCTAATCGAGTTTCAATCGAATTGTAAAAGTCAGTCGTACTTCCCAGATACCTCAGCAGCACTCTCCGGATAATTGTTTTATTACATCCGGATTCATTCTTCTTTCCGGGTAAGTCTTCCGGGTAAGTTCAAACTCTCCGGGTAAGTATTCTAAACGCTAATCTATCCGGGTAAACTAGTTTCCGGAAACCCAAAGTTCCTGGTCATCAATTTTCCCGGACATCCCTGCATCCGGTAAGTGCTTTATTCGGAAACCCTGAACATCCGGTAAGTATCTTATCCGGACATCTCATTTACCCGGTAACTTTTGATTTATTTCCTTATCCGGTAACTGTCGACTTCCGGTAACTTGTGTGTTATCCGGAAACCTTAGGCTATCCGGATTCCCTGTGCTATCCGGATACTTTGTGATTTTGAACTGTTTTTTGTCTATTATTCTGATCCGGACACTTCCAGATCAGACCTCTTATTTGGATTCCTATCCAGTAAGCTCAGTAGTAGTCATATCAATCGTAGAACATGCGTTAGGATTCCACTCATAGTGCCTTGCGTTAGGTTTACACTTTGAATCAATCAACACATCTGACGATCACTCCGTTGCAACCAAAGATGTCTACTTCGCGTGACGCTCTCGCAATCGGTATTGACTCCAAACCACCTTGCCTCTATCAAGGTGAATACAGCCAGTGGCGCGACAGATTCATGCTCTTCATAGAGTCCAAGGACAACTACGAGTACATCAAGAGAGCTCTTGAAGATGGTCCAATCCCTTGGCCGATGAAGGACATAGAAGCAACTGCAACTGCTATAGCTCGTCGTGCGAAAAAGACTCTCGCCGACTTATCGAAGGTGAAAAGCATGCAAAGAGATATCTTGTCCAAGCCCTTCCCAACCCGATCTATACAGCTATCGACAGCTATAAAGAAACGGCAAAGGGCATGTGGGATCAAGTGCCCAGAATGATGCGTGGGAGCGATGTCGGAAATCAGCTAAAGATCAACAGCGCGATAACCAAGTTCGATGGTTTCAAGCAGCGCACCGGCGAATCTATCACACAGACCAATGAACGGTTTTGCTCACTTCTTAATGAACTGAACAAAAATAAGATCACTCGCTCCAACACAGAAAACGCGCTCAAATTTCTCAATAATCTGTTGCTGGAATGGAAGGTGTTTGCTTCTCATGTCAAGCACAACAACTTGATAGAGAACATTGGCATCAATGAACTCTATGAGACGCTTCTTCAAGACGAAGATGAAGTGAATGAGCTTCTGAACGAGAAGAAGACTGAATCAAAGTCCCGATATAATGTGACTCGAAGAGCGCTATTGCAATATCAAGCAACCCGGTCCAACACACCAAGACGAAGCACATCAACGTTCGGTATCACTTCATTAAGGATCACGTCGAAAGAGGTACAGTCGAACTCTACTTTGTAAATACTGAGCATTAGTTAGCAGACCTCTTTACCAAAGCCTTGGACGAAAAACGTTTTAACACTCTTGTGTCCAAGTTAGGTATGCTAAAACTGACAACTTAATCCGATTGTGTGCCCGTTACAAGTTCCATACATATACGAGTAACTGTCCACTCATCATCCGGCGTTTACACTCCTGATGTTTGAGCATACACTTCCTCGCACTTGTATTCTACTTGTTTCAGTTACACAGTTAGATTAAGTCTCTGTATTTATTTCGTAGATTTCGTTTGTTTCATTTCTTTCTTTGTGTGTTTCTTTTCTTTCATACTGTCGTCTTATTTTAAATATCACTATATGTGCTTTCACGGTGTGTCCATGTGTTCAGGGGGAGCACATAGCAGTATCAGGTAAGTTTTCTCAACCGTTGAGGGGGAGCATCACACACAGTTTTATTAAATTGATAAAAAGTTTTTGTGTTTGTGGGCACTCCTGTGTGATTCACACATTAAATTCATCCTTTGAGGGGGAGCGACACTGTGTTTTCTTTAAATGCTAAAAGTTTTTGCACAGTTATGCACTGTCCGAGGGGGAGCAAGGTTTTCCCCATGCTAAGTTTGAGGGGGAGCGAGAGATGGTCCTCTTACAGTTCCAATTTTTGCAAAATTCTCAAGGAACACGACCGGTTTTAAAATTTCCATAGGGTGTCCGAACAGCTATCCGGAATCTCTACCTTTCCAGGTAGGTTTCCGGACCGGGTCACCATCCGGGTTGGATTGGAACCCGGATACCATCTGGATTCATGGGTGACATATAAATAGACCCGGATTCATTCATTATCCGGACTTCTTGCCCTAAAACCCTAAAACCTCTCGAACATCTCTCTCGCTCGGACTCACTGCTAGTTCACGATTCACACTCATTTTCCGTTCTCAATCAGGTAATCATCTCATTACTCTCTCTCGATTACATCTGTGCCCGTTTAATGCACTCGGTTGCACCAATCGACCACACATTTAGTCGATTCACCGAACCCACAAACTCCTTTTGGGTTTCCGCGACCTCGGGTCGATTTGGTGTCACTACGGCCGATTAAGTTGTTCCTATATGCTAGTATACGTTCATCGTATCACTTTACATGCTTTACGATCTGTTTGGGACTGTACAACACTCGATTGTGTTAATTGAATGTCGTCCGGACACATTCATTATGTCCGGATACTGTCATGCTAATGACTATTTATCCGGTAACATTCAAGATCGAAGATACTTTATCCGGATATGAACAACACCCGAAAACCCTAGTTGTCCAGAAACCTTCGGGTTTCCGGTAAGTTCAACTATCGGGAAGTTGGTATGTTCGGACTCTCATGTTCTCCGGATTCCTATGCCATCTAGAAACCCTGTTGTCCGGTTACTCCAATTTTATCCGGGAACGTTCTTCCCATCCGGATTCATGTGTTGTCCGGATACCTTGTCCGGACAGTATGGTTTATCCAGATAGTTTGGTTTGTCTGTTCTGTTATCCGAAAACCCCTGCTCTACATGTCCAGTACCCATTTTGAAACTGCCAGTCCTCAATCTGTCTTAGATTGAGCCATTTTATGCAAAGTTACGCACCGACATTTGTTCATCCGCCTTAAACACTAACTGTGCATCTGTTTGCAGACATTCAAGGGCGGATCCGGAGCAAAATCCTCCACAAAACCAGGAAGAGCAACAAAATCCTCCCCAAGAGGATTTCATAGATGAAGCTGCTGATAACGCCTTGGTCGCACCTGACCATGGCACGGAGATCGAGCTGAACAATCACCATCTGGACCCGGAACTATTCAGACCACAACCACAACATCGAGTAATTGTGGATATCTTAATGCGTCACCCTCTCCGTGAGGCCCTCACCGCCACTGCCGACGTCCCGCTGCTGTACGTGCTCCAAGTGTGGTTCTCCGCCCAAGTCTGCACGGCCGGTAACTCACAGACTATCACTGCTCAGATAGATAACCAGCAGTTCACGCTCACACCGGACTCCTTCCGCCGCCTACTTTCACTGCCTGAAGCCACCGCCGGCGGACATCAGCAATACGACCCTGCGCTAAATGATGACACTCTATGCGCTCAAGTCCGCGTGCTCGGGTACAATTTCGGCCTTCACCGCCCATCCGGGTTCAACCGCAAATACCTGGCGCCGCTATGGTACAATTTGTTTACAATTCTCAATCGTTGTCTTTCATCAAGATGGAAGGGCATCGACCAATGCACCGGTGATTTTCAGCGACTCTTCCATGCCGTATGCTACAACCGACATGTCGATTTCGCCATGATCAACTGGCGTGAGTTAGTCCAAGCAATTCGCCAAATCGGAGGTACTAAACAGAAGAAGTTCCTACCGTACCCGCATTTCCTTTCGCTTGCCATTCGTCAACACATGGACGCCAATCCTGCCATCTCGCGCCGCCAAGCACATCCGGTATATCCACCTCATCATCTACACTACACGGTTATCCGCAATCCATCCGACGCGGTAGCCATGCCTATTCCTGAAGCCCTTCTAGCAATCGTCGATCCCACTGCACCAAAGGTGATAGCATATAGGGAAGCGATAGGAAATCCCATGGTCCACCCAGAACCGGAGGGACCTGCCCAGGGACCTAGACCCGAGCAACGTGAGGGTCCAAGAATGAGAGGTGGAAGGGCCCGACAAGCAGGTGCTGCCGGTCGGGGTGTGTTGATCGTTAGAGGAAGGGGAACTAGTGTGAGTGGTGCAGTGGTATCGCAACCCAGTTCTAGCCAACCCCGTCCAACAGGCGAAGCCGGAGCATCGTCCTCCCGACCGATGCTTCAACATGATTCTGAACCATACTTATCCGACCCGCCTACACCACGTATGCAAGTTCACAACGTGGAATCTGACTCGGATACGGATCCCGAAACGGCCCATGCCATTCGTATTTCTAAAATCCCTGCCCATATCGGACCGAACCCCGACTTCACCGAAGGTACCTCCTCTGCTTCACCTAGGATTGAGGGAGTAGAAGGTATAGAGTTAGAAACTGCGAGCCGGAGAGAACTGCGTTCGAAAGCGAACCAAGAAATATTGAGCCATAAAGATAACGAGGCTCATGAGCGAACCCAACCGAGTGATATCCGGGTAGCCGCATCTGCTATCCCGTCTCATGTGTTGGGACGGGGTATTGAAGAAGACTCCGTGGACCCAGCGAAGCAATTGCACGACCCCCTTATCCACTCATCCGTCTTTCAAAAGACGGATGTTTCAGTTTCTCACGGGGATATAGCACAACTTCCACCGGTCTCTCATTCGGAGAGTGCTGGTGTTGAAATAAGCGACCAGCAGCCCCCGGTCGCGACTTCATTTCCTGCACAATCGCGTCTAGAGCCACTTGATACTATACATGTTAGCTTTAATTAGCTCCTAATTAAATGAATGTTTTATAAAGATATTTTAATGTTTTAGATATTTTTGTAATAGATATTTTCTTAGAGGTGTCCATATGTCTTTTTAAGTAGTGAGAAATATGGAAAACACACAAAAACACACATAGACTAGTTTCTTATGAGAGTCGTTTCATGTTTAGTGTGGTGTTCTTCAACATTTCTCCTCTCCATATTTAATCATCAATGAATATGAGATAAGTTTCTTTATGATTGTTCTTCATGTATATCTTATCTCTATATTTAAATATGGACTTTATATTTCTTCTATTGTTGCTCAAAAATGGGATCAACAATTGGTATCAGAGCCAATTGAAGAAACTTTTCTTCAAAATCGATCATCTATGCAACAATGGAAGTTTTAGATGGTTTAGTTTCTGATATACTTCATATGTGTGTTTTGATTCTTTCTCATTCATTGATTTTATTTGATAAGCACTAAGTAGATGGTTGATCTTTGATCTCATCCTTGTATGTGCTTAAGTCCATAGCATTTCTTTTCGCATCTTGGTAGTAAGGTTGTTGATCTTTGTTTGATCTGACCTTTATTTTCAAGATTGGACTATCTTTGATCAAGATTTTGTTTGTCTTCCGCTGCTCATAAACATTTATATATGGATAACAAAATCATTTGGGTCATGAGAAAGTTGTTTGAGAAAGATTTGATGTTTTGTTACATGTTCAAAGTCTGATCTGAAACATTTTTTTAAAAACTTTAAGTTCTTCTAATTAGTTTTCTGACTTGATCAATTAGAGATCGAATTATTTGCACTCACGGTTTTAAAAATTATATGAAGATCGTCTTATCTTTTACATCAAATCAGATTTAATGACAAATTTGCGCTTGCTGTATTAAACTGATCATATCTCACTCATAAAAACACCGATTGATGCGATTCAAAAGGCCCTGGATTCCTAAGACACAGATGAACAGATCTCGTGTTTTGAGAATTCAGAGATTCGAAATTTATAAGGGTCATATGCATCGTTGAAGTAGACAACAGTGTGCTGATGGAAAGCTGAGAGCTGATGGCTGTCGCTGAAAGCTGAAGAAAGCCATCGCTGAAAGATGATAGCTGTCGCTGAAAGCTGAAGAAAGCCTTCGCTGAAAGCTGAAAAAAAGCTGTCGCTGAAAGCTGAAGGCTGAAACCTAAGTGCTGTCGCTGAAAGCTGGAGCTGAGAGCTGAAAACCATCGCTGAAAAAAAGCCATCGCTGAACCATTGCTGAGCTGTCGCTGAAGGCCATCGCTGAGATCAGCCATCGCTGAGATCAGCCATCGCTGAAGTAAGCCATCGCTGAAGGTCAGCCATTGAAAGCTATCAGCTGTCGCTGAAAAGTGCTGTCAGCTTTGCACTGTTTCAGAAAAACGCGCATAACTTCCTACTCGGTGCTCCGATTTGCATGAATCCAGTTGCGTTGAATTCCTAAGACACAGGTGAAACGTTTTCATGTTTTGACTTTGGTCTGAATCAGTGTGCTTAATGGTCAGAATCTGTGTCAAAGTCAATGGACTCTTGCTGCACCGAAAGCATTGCATTTCACTCATGCTCTTTCCGCTTTCAAGAACGGTGTTCTCTCAATGGTTCTTCATGGTGTCAAGCTACATTTGTCACATTTTAAATGTCACTCCATCCTCTGTTATTCACGTTTAAAGCTCGGTGGATGAGCCTACATTTGAGGGGGAGCACATGATGCTTTGAAGACTTGAAGAACGGGACATCAAAGGTTCTAAAGAAAGCAAGGGGAGACTATAAGATGATGCTTTCTTTATAAAACATTAGGGGGAGATTGTTAGCTTTAATTAGCTCTTAATTAAATGAATGTTTTATAAAGATATTTTAATGTTTTAGATATTTTGTAATAGATATTTTCTTAGATATTTTTGTCTAGATTTTAGATATTTTAAATATCTAATGTAAATATGGCCCTATATAAGAGGTGTCCATATGTCTTTTTAAGTAGTGAGAAATATGGAAAACACACAAAAACACACATAGACTAGTTTCTTATGAGAGTCGTTTCATGTTTAGTGTGGTGTTCTTCAACATTTCTCCTCTCCATATTTAATCATCAATGAATATGAGATAAGTTTCTTTATGATTGTTCTTCATGTATATCTTATCTCTATATTTAAATATGGACTTTATATTTCTTCTATTGTTGCTCAAAAATGGGATCAACAATACATTCTTCGGCTAGGACACATGAAGAGGAACAACAAATCGAGGCTCTTTCTGACCCGATCGGAACGTCCGTAGTGTCTCCGTCTGGCGGAACACGAGGATCGGACGGAAATCCTACCACAGCTACCACTTTGCCAACTGTGAACGTAGGTGGCTCTGCCTCTATGGTAGATGCCTCAACGGGTAATCTATGTGATCCCGGAGTTATCTTACACGACTTTGTGTCACCAGGGTCCCTGGACAGCACCCTTAAGGCTGTCCGTGAGGCAATGGAGCAGCACGTTGCCGCCCAGATCGACACCGTTAAGCGCCTCATCAAAGGTAAAGATAAGATCGTCGACGCTAAAACCGCACCTACACCTCCACCGGCTCCTACTCAGCCTACCTACTCGGTGGACACCCACAAGACGATGCTTCTAGCCCAGCTGCTCCAACAATCTGAAACCGACGCCTCAACCGAAACAGACATGATATCCGTTCTGAAATCCCAGGTCACTGCTCCTTCATCATCCATTACCACTCGCTTAGACGCCATTGACTCGACTCTTAAGGACTACAACCAAGCGCTATCTATTATGTCCGAGAGAGTCCGCTCACTCGAAGATACCTGTAAAAGTCAAGCAGGCGGTCTAAAGCGCAAGCACGATGACCAGGATGATCCTGATCACCGTGAGGGGGAGAAAAGACTAAGACCTATCGAGACCGCCCCTATCCTCACAGAATCTACAACTGTGGTTCATCTGGAACCAGCAACTGCGGCAACAACAACCGACGCCGAACCTGAAGCCGAGTTGCCATTAGCCGAGATGGTAATAGATATGGACATCTCAGATGATGAAGACCCGACAGTTGAAAAGCCTGAGGGTTCAACATAGGAACTGGTCGACTTTGACTCATCAGACAGACCATTACTGGATATGATCGATCCAGACTGCGAAGCCAACCCGGAGACCGAAGATGCATGGTACGAAAAAGCCGCCAGTGCCGTAAATCTCCAGGTAAACATGGTTTTCCCGACTGATGAAGACGGCAACATCGACTATGATCAGTTCCTGCTACATAATTTTTATGGCACTTCTCCTGTTCACTCAAGCAAAGCCACCGAAACTTCTGAAAGACCCCAATCTGCAACTGTCAATCCTACGACATCTCCTCTACAACAACAGACAGCTCCTGATCTTCCTCCCCTTCCTTAGCAACAAATCCGTTGGGAGAAGATCCCTGTATTTATTCCTCACCTAGAGGAATCCATGAAAAAGTTGTTTGTTCATAAGCTATGCACGATCGAGCCGACCTTTTGCCTTGGTATTTACAACTATAGCCCTGAATACCAACGCCGATACATCTGCGCAATGAAACGGTGTCTACCAGTCAGCCAAGTCAGAACCAAGCATCAGAGCATAGAGGTACTCAACATACAGTCCAACTGCATCATGAAAATTGTCTATCCAGTATTCACCGTCCGCCGAGAAGATGGTAATGAATGGAAATTTTCTGAAGCCGACTTCCAGAACCTCCGACCGTTTGACTTCCTGGCTCTTCTGAAAGACCTTCACACTAGAACCATCCGACCGCTTACCGTTACAAAGGCGCTCGAAGCTGTTCGTCGATTCCTGGTCCGCACAATTATGATGTCTTATCTAACGGACTTCCAAAAGGCTATCGAGAACAGGGCGAAGAAGGTAAATTTGATAAAGCCGAATCTGCAAGCTCCTGGGTTGAATATGTATCCCGAGAACGCTATGCTTCTAGAACCAGAATTTGGGATTGTCTACATCAATGAACAGAAAGAGAAAAGATTTTTGCGGTTCAGTCAGGTAGAAAGATTCTGCGACGGCACGCTCTACAAAGTTTGAGATGCTCTTCGAAAGATCATTCAGCATGAGTCTGAAATTCCAAGGGTTTCGTATGTTCCTAATCCAAATGAAATAACTGCTCGGAATGCCTTGGAAATGGTTGAAGAACGCATCGACTATCGCCATGCTATCAGATGGTTCGAGATCCACTTCGCGCTTCGAAAAGGATATGTCGCAAACTGGCGCCAAATCGAACTTCAAATCAAAGGGGGAGATTGTTAGGGTAATATTTGGTTGATTAGAAGTTCAACGGGCTAATTGTAATAGTTTAAATTAGGCCTTGTTAGTGAACGGGCCGTGGCCTTGTTAACCACGGGCCCGCCGTATATAAAGCAATCTAGCCTTAGAAAAATAGGCTAGTTGTCTCATTTGCTTTCTTTTACCTGCATTGTAATTCTCTCAATATTGAAAGCTAAATAGAGATGACCAGTTGAAATCGTTACATTCATTGCTTATTATTTTGATTTCATTAATCGTTGCACGGATCTGAGACTAACAGTTTGGTTAAACCAAACACAACCCGCAACCATTACAATTGAGAAGGGTGAGGTGTCTCATTTAGAGACTTTTAGCTAAAACCTAAGTGTGTGTGTGTGTGTGTGTGTGTGTGTATCTTGTTCACGGCAAAAAGAGAGAAGACAGAAAAGAGAGAAATTGAGAAAAGGAAAGGCTAAGAAGAAGGCTGTAGATTTTCTGCTGGAATTTGCTAAAATAACTGAAGAAACCAAGGTAACAATCTTATACAAATTCATCCTTTTATGTTTATTAGTTTCCTAAAGTTTCCATAAGTTTGCTAAATAAGTTTATAATGGGTTTTGATAATTTTAGAGGAGTATGAGAAATATGGGTTTAGAATAGTGTTCTAAATGTGGTCTTAATCATATCTGCAAAATATCAGAAACATTCATGGTCGAAATCTGCAATTTTCTGGGTAAAAGATGAACTTAGTTAGCTGAGATAGTTATGAATATCATAAATATCGCAGCCTTGAGTTGCGACATTCATAAGTATCGCAACCTTGAGTTGCGCCAAGCTTATTGGTATCGCAACAGTTAATTGCGATAAGAGAAGATATCGCAATAGTTGATTGCGACAAGTTGTGGTGTCGCAATAGTTGATTGTGACAAGTGGTGGTGTCGCAATAGTTGATTGCGACAAGATACTGTATCACAGTAGTTGGTTGCGACAAGAGTTGTGTATTGCGACAAAGGGTTATCAGAGCTAGTTGGTTGCGATATGAGTCGAGGGTTTTTGGGTTTTTGAGATTTTAAGTTTTTAAAGAGATGTTTGTATTTAAATTGTTACAGATTTCGTGAATTTGGGTGAAAGATAGGATTTGCTTGAGAAAAGCTTGGAAAGAGTTTTGATAAACAACCAGGTGAGTTTTACTTTAAAATGTTTTCAAACTGGAATACATATATGTGGATTGAGAATGTGATAACTTGTGTAACTATGTGCATATGTATGAAGTATGATATATTGAGATGTATATTATATTTATACGAGTATTACACAACACGAGTGCAAGTTGGTCGGGCTTAGGACCGGTGGATTTGGCTGTACAGAGGGACAGCGGTGTTGGTTGTATTTAGTACATCGGAGTAAATTTATTAGTTGGCTCGCAACCATCTAATATGGCCATGGAAATGAGACAAGAAAGTACACGATGATTGGTAATTATATTTGAATGATGTATATGGTGTTTGTGTAAATGGTTTTTTTTAACTAACAGAGATTTTCTCACTTAGACCAATAGGTCTAACCCTCATTTTGTTTTAAAATATGTATTCCAGGTTGTGGAGCGAATAAGGGCAAGTGATAGGATAATCTATGAATTTCTTTTGAAGATGTATGTTTATGAAGATCTGTGGAATGTTTTGTAACTATCATGTTAGTAGTTATTAGGTAAATTATTAGCAAAAAGTTTGTACCGAAATACTTATTATGGTTAGAAGACTAAAGGACCGTAAATGAAATATGTTATATCTTTTGTTATGAAACTATGTTATGTTAAATATGTTACTTGTTGTATGTTTGGAATCCGGGTTGTTACATAAAACATTATACCAACGATAAATAGTGAAGTAGATTGTTATGGCAAAAGCAATTATCCACAAACACTTGGCATAGTCTTCCAACCTTCACTCATACCCAAGCTAGGGTGTTTAGCTCGACAATACTGTAATTAAAGAATTGAATGTAAATGACGTAAATGTAACACCCCGATCTTTGGAAGTTATCGATATTTTAAAATATGAAAAATAGTATTTTTATTAAATCCTATATTTTATAGTCTTGTTGGATGGAGAATCCAAATACGAGTCCAACGGTTTTTTTGGAGCAAAATCAGAGCTAAAACGAAGAAGTTATGGTCAAAACAACTTTCGGTACAACCTCGGCTAAAGTGACCGGCGAAAGTGACAATTGTCACAATCGCATGTCACTCTCGCCGGTTTGTACCGAAAGCCACAGCACCACGGCGAGAGTGCCCAGCGAAAGTGACAATTGTCACTCTCGCACGTCACTTTAGCCGGCGGGCACCTGGAGTATAAAAACGTGATTTTCACCCATTTCAACCCCATTTTCATTTCCCCACTCCTTCCCTTCATCCCATTCTCTCCCAAACCGAAACCCTAAGCCCCCAAAGTCGATTTTGATCCATTTAGCCACAAGATTCGAGATTTGCAAGTGATTTCTCTACCATGGTTTTGGGAAACAAATCTTAAAACCCTTTCACTTCATCATCTTCACCCAAAGATTTCTAGGGTTTCATCCAACCTTTTTGTCCATTTTGAAGAGTTGGAGCTTGTGGTGTTTTGTTGGTGATCTAGAGGTGTTATGTTGGGGGATTTTTGTTGTGGTTGAGGTAATCTTCTCTTTTCTTCATCTATGGAAATTAGGGTTTTGGGTATAAGTTGATATTATTGATGAAAATGCTTGGAGAACGCTTTTAGATGGTTGAATATGATTTTGATGGTTGTGAACTCATGGATCTAGGTTTTGGAAGATTTGGCTTGAGGATTCAAGTTTCTTTAAAGGAGCTCAAATTGGGGAAAATCTTGATTTAGCCTAAATCTAGCAAGGTGGGTTCAAATTGATTTGTGAAAACGTTGTACATGCCAAAATGTTTATTTTTAAAGTGTTTATGTGCTTTACATAAAATTATCAATTGCTGAGTTATTTAGTGGGTTTTGATTATTTGAAGTGTTGAGATTTACAAATCTTGAAAAACACCTACATTTGGGATTTTTGAGTAATTGAGAAATAAATCACGACATGAAAGTGTTTTGTTAAGTTATTGCATAAATGGAGGTTGTTCGGTCAAAATACACTTTTAGTGTTTGTTGAGATTATGCAAATTTTATGATATGGTACGTTTTGAAAATGTGAACGTGCGAGTTATGGATTGTTATCCCAAGATACAAGTAATATGGATCAAGATCTGTAAGAAACTCTGGTCATCTCTCATTAATCATCAAGAACTTGTTACATGAAGTAGAGAGAAACTCACAGAGAGTTACAAGATATGAATATCAAAGTGTTAGACAAAAGCATAAAGATCTAAGCCTTTTATACCTAGATGTAGACTTTACAAGTTTAGTCCCTCAACTTGAATACAACATAAAATAGACACTAACATTCTCCCCCTTTGTATTCAAGTGAGCCAAGTATGCTTTATCCTCTAAGCTGCTCCGGTGGAATGTATCTCTTTCTGATCCCAAAGATGATTTCAAATCTTCTTAGTGAATCCCGGTAATCCAGTCGATCTTGTAATGTTTTCAAAGCGTTGTTGATCAAGACTTTCTCCTTATCCTTCAGAGGCACCTTTCTTTGTTCATCCAGTCTTAGCTTTTCAGTCAGCCGAATCTTTATTACATTTAGCGTCCCATCAGAATACAAGTTGACTTCAATGAGCCTCAAGAACTTCTTCTTCTTTTGCCCGTTGTGGTAAACAATCCCAAACTATGGTTTTTCCAACACGGTATAAAGAGGAATACCTTGTATGTCTGGTAAGTTTCTGTTTGGCCTTCTTTTATTGACTCTGACTTGATTACTTTCCAAAGCCATTTGAAAATCGGTTAAGTATGCAAGCTTGATCAAGTTCTTCAGGAATCTTTTGACGGCTTGATAAGCTTCAGAATAGGTAATGTCTTTGTTCGACATCCGTGCAAGAATATCATATAGTCTGAAGAAATCTTCACAGGTTAGGGATTTGAAGTCAGCTTCCCTGAAATTCCATTCTTTTCCATCTGTTCTGTAGACGTAGAATCTCGAATAAAAGACATTCAGAATCCTCTCCGATTCTATCTTCACAATTCTGACAATCTCTTTATATGTTCTGACAAATCTGAGCTCTTTATCTTTGTCATTTAACATGTACAGGTATTCAATCTGATTCTTGCGTGGGAACTTTTCAATTGAATACAATTTTACCTTATCGAATGGCTGAATCTTTTTCACGAACAAGTCACCCCTGATATCTTCTTGGAACGGAGTAATAATTCTTGTTCGATGATTACCTCTAACAATCAGTGATTCTCTATCCACCAACATCTGAAGATTACGCATTTCAGCTTCAGAGACTGGATCTTTGATTTTACCATCTGGAAGATCAGGTATCACAGGAACTTCTATCACTGGATCAGGTTGATCATTTTCTTTTTCGGAATCAGAATCAGGTTGAGCTTCACCACCATCAAATACATCATCCAACTCTTCCTTAATCTTTACAACAGTAATTTTTGGATCATCATCAGACTCAACATAAGCAACATCTTGAAAGAATCCATCTGCCATTCTTTCCTCAACAGTTCTGTTATCACATCCATCAGGCTTTTCAACCGTAGGACTGACATCACCCAGAAATCCCAAATCCTCACTTTCCATCACTTGAGTACCACCAACATTGCTAGTACCCGTTTCCACATTTGTTTCCACATTTTCAGGCACTTGAACACCCGAACCACTAGCTTGTTCAACTCTTTGTCTTACACTTCTCTCCCCCTCATGGTTATCATGATCGGGATCTTGATCATCATGCCTATGTTTGGTGGTTTGGGCTTGAATTCCACATTTTTCTTCCACCACTTTCATTCGGTTAGATAGGGTTGTGAAGCCAGAAGAGATAGCCTCGGTTAGGTTGGATATGGATTGTTGTAGGGTATTAAGTGAATTTGGTAAAGTGGCTTGTTGTTCGGTTTGGCGTCTAAGTAAACCAAGCATGTCTACTTCTTCTTGAGTATTCGTATCTCCTTGTTCTAACAAACGAGTAAGCAACTGAGATTTCAATTCATGTAAAGGCAAATTAGGATATACCTTTGGGTTAGGCTGAGATTCTGGTTGAGTGTCGGATGGTGTGGAAGAAGATTTGGCAACAGATTTTCCTTTGACAACTTTTTGAACATCGACAGATAATTTCCCAATAACATCTTTCAATTCGGCCATTTGAGCTTTGTGACTGTTGTAAAGAGACTGGATGGCAAATTCGAGCAACTTCACGGATACAAAATTGTGAGGAGGAGGACCCACCAACGACTGAACATCACGAACCTATAACGGGGTAACACCCAGACCACTTAGGTTACTGGTTGACATAGCAGTCGAAGAGACTGTATGGCCTATGTTCAATGCTGGCATGGTGTTAACATTGATAGGACTTCCGCCCGGTCCTCGTGAAGCACCAACGAATGGCGGCAACACTCGGGGCGTTCCGGTTGGGTTACGAAAAACTCCAACGTTTTGTGTCACCATTGATGAAGTGACAAACGGTCTCGGTGTCCTAGGAAATGAAGTAAAGTCAAAAGGTTCTAGACTCAATCTGTGAACAAATGAAGGTGGTGGCCGGGGCAGTTGCCATCCTGTTTCAATATCAGCAGACACCGAGTGTGTCACCGATAGAGTTTGTGCTTTTCCCCTATGAGAAAGTGAAACATCAACTTGTGAAGAAGTTGATGAGTGGCTTAGTGGGGTTGTGCATTGCATAGCTGGATTCACTATGGCTTCTTCAATGTCTTGTGGCGACGAACGCTCACCGACAGTAGATGTGGCTACCCGGCTAGACACGGGTTGGTTAGGATCAGTAGTTAAAACTTTCTTTGATCCTTTCTCACACTCACCATCTTTTTTTCTTTCCATCTCACTCAGCCTCACCTCATTTTCTGTTTCAACTAATACTCGCTCATTTCCTCTTATATCTCCTCCAGTATCAGAATGAGTAACCACTTTTTCAACAACAGTGTCAAGAATTTCCATGTTTTGATCATCATTGTTATCATCATCATCATCATCTGAGCTATCATCCTCTTTTTCATCATCAGCATTAGCATCATCATCATCCGAACTTGCGTCAAATACAAGATTTGCTGGATCATCAATATCAGCATCAAGATCATCGGATTCTTCTTCAGTATCCTCAGAACCAAGAATTTCTTCATCATCATCGTCCTCAAAGATTTTTGACGACTTTGACGACTGACCAAGAGCACCCCCAACTCCTTTTCCCCTTACATCGCTTTTACCACTCAACACACCCTGTTCAGGTACCCCCAGTATCCTGAACTCGCTCTCTAACTACTGGACCCTCACCACTCTCACCTAATTGGTTGGCACCATGGGTAGGCCCTACCGGCTCTGGCCGGGCCATCAGTGCATTCTCTTCTCTATACTCACTCAAGATTGGTGACTCTTGGTCAGCGTATGCGAGTAGTGCTTCAGGTAAAATCATAATAGTAGGAAAGTTTAGACCTTTAGGAAGTCGAAGATACTTCATGTAGTTGGTTGGACCAAGAACTGCTCCCTCGCGTCTCGGTATCTCTCGGTTAGTCTCCATAATAGAACGTATAATGATCTGAAGATATCTTTGAAATGGTACAAATGATCTGGCTTTTGTTGGATTTGCTTTGTCGGTGACCACCTCGATCAGATAATTCCAAATAAGAATAGCAAAGTTAATCTTTCGGTCGAAAACGATAGCATGGAACATTCTGACAACTGAAATGCTATCCGTGTCGACTCCCGTGTGCTTAGAAGTCATACATCTATTCACAATACTGAATAGTGTGTAATAGATCGGCGGTAGATAGTTCCTTTTCAACTTTGATGTACTAGATCTGGATGTGGGTCATTGTAACCCATACGCATAATATCCCGGCACAAATCTGCTTCAGACAACATATCTTCAAAATTAGGAGTATAAGGAAGATCTAGAACTCTCCGCAACCTTTTCAAAGTGATTTTGGCGTCAAAGTGATCCACTTTCAGAGTAAAGTAGCTATTTGAAACTGCACGTGGTACGTACTGGATGTTATACCATACTTGTTGCAGATAGATCTCCGGAACTTGTTGTGTATTTTCAAGAGCAGTACGAAGCGGATGACGTTTTAGAATCTCCATGATCAACTGATAATCCATTCTGACGTTGAAATCTAGAGTGTAGTTGTTTGGCTTTAGCTCCTTTTTGTCTCTTGGAAGAATAAGTTCATCATCTAGATTTTGAGCGTTCACCGAAGGATGTGATGAACGATGAGATGGGAACACTGTGTTCTCGTCAGAAGAATTACCATCACCCTGCTCTTGCATGTGTGCCATGGTCTATGATTGATAGAATTAGACCATTTGGATATGAGTGCTTTTCACCAAAAAATTTCAAAAAAATTCCTAAGTATGGGCTACTGTCGGACAACACATCAATTCGTACGACACTAATTGTCGGACAAAGATGTACGACAAAAAGTTGTCGGACACGCTTTGTACGACAGTTATGATTTTCAGACTTGTACGACAGTTATGAGTGATGAAGAACACAATGTTGTACGACAGTTTTGAACGTTCGAACAAGTTTGAACATTCAAACCCAGATCTAAGAATATCGAGTAATAAGCATATACAAAGCATACCCTAGAATCGATTTTCTAGCAGAAATGCTATCCTATCATCTTTTCCTATCAACTCTAACAAACAAATCAAAATATGAAGGGTTTGCTAAAACCCCTTTTCGACTTTTTCTAGAAATCAAGATAACAGTTGATTTAACCGATGAAATATGATACTTAAAGAGTAATGATGATACCTGAATCGATGATGAATCCACAGATATGAAGAAACAGCAACAAATAATCCAAAATCGATTTATACTATGTGAGAGAGTCGGGTTTCAAGTAGGTCATAAAAAGAAAAACATTTTGAAACTCGCACTATTTATAGAACTCAGGTCTGATGACACGTGTCAAGAATTGATTGGTCCAAGGGTTGACCGACACGTGTCAGATAGTCGTACGATACAATGTACGAGTATCTCTTCTTAGTCGTAGGATGAAGTGTACGACTAAGGTGGGATGATGAACAGTAACTGTCGTACGAAGCTTGTGCGACTAGAATTGCTAGTCGGACAAAGCTTATGCGACTTTCCCTTATGAACAGTGACTGTCGTACAAAGCATATACGACTAGGATTGCTAGTCGGACAAGGCTTGTGCGACTGTCGTGAGTGAACAGTAACTATCGTACAAGGCATGTACGACTAGGATTGCTAGTCGTATAAGACTTGTGCGACTACTTTCCAGACTTGGGAATTTTTTCAAAAAATTTGAAATTTTCAAAAATTTGAACTTTTCAGATTAAAATTTGTTCAGTGTTCTGAGAACACATTTTGCTCCCCCTACAAAGTTGCATAAGATTTGACAAAATTATTTTTCATCAAGTAGGGTTTGCACAAATCAATAGAAATAGAACACTTACGTCCATTGTGTTGATCAGACACATCTTCATTATTAAATGATCCCCCTTGAAACATGATCACTAGCATTTCTAGCTCCCCCTAAACACATGAACCCACATATAAAACTGCACAAGTAATATCCAATGAAGTACATACGGTAAAAAGAATAAAATTGAAATCTACTTTGTAAAATACTGAAAGAAATCTAAATTTGAGCAAATCATAATGAATATTCAATATTATGAAAATAAGTATTCTTCACTCAAATTTGTCAAATTTGAATGACTAAGAATTATTTTCAAAATGTTGAATAAAATTTATGATTAATCAAACTTTCAAATTCAACATGCCTAACTTTGAAACAAGAAACATGAATCGTTTCTCATCCAAAGCCTTGGTACACAAGTCAGCAAGTTGAAATTCAGTAGAAACAAAATATAGTTCATTTGTACCTTTTTGACGTGATCTTTAATAAAATGATATCGTACGTCGATGTGCTTGGTTTTCATGTGTTGAACCGGATTGACAGATATAGCAATTGCGGACTTACTATCACCATAAATTGGGATCTTTTCGTACCGACATGCAAAGTCCATCAATTGGGTTTTCATCCAAATGACTTGTGAGCAACAACTAGCGGCCGCGACATATTCTGCCTCCGCCGTAGAAGTCGACACACGGTTCTGCTTCTTGGACGCCCAACTCACCAATTTATCTCCCAAAAATTGTATGTGTCCGGATGTGCTCTTCCGGTCCAATAAGCTACCACCATGATCCGTGTCGGAGTAAGACGTTAGCTCGAATCCCGTGCCTTTGGGATACCATAGACCAAGGTAGGGGGTTCCTTTGAGATAGCGAAATATACGCTTCACAGCCCCGAGATGAGATTCCTTAGGATTCGCCTGAAATCTCGCACAAAGACACGTAGCAAACATGATATCCGGGCGACTAGATGTTAAGTACATTAAAGATCCAATCATACCTCGATAGTGTCGTATATCTGTTTCCTTACCATGAGGATCCGGACCGATCTTTGAACCTGGTGCCATCGGCGTTCCAATTGAAGTACAATTTTCCATTTTGAATTTCTTCAAAATGTCAAATATATACTTTGACTGATTGATGAATATACCCGTGGAAAACTGCTTCACTTGCAATCCAAGAATGAAATTAATCTCTCCCATCACGCTCATCTGAAATCTAGCAATCATCAGATCAGAAAACCATTTACATAAACCAGGGTTAGATGCACCAAAGATAATATCATCTACATATATCTGTACTATAATCATCTCACCATCTTCGCGCTTGACAAACAAAGTCGTATCAATCTTAGCTTTTTCAAAGCCAGAGACGACTAGAAATTGTGATAGAACGTCGTACCATGCTCGCGGGGCTTGTTTCAACCCATACAAGGCTTTATCCAATATGTAAACGTGGTTTGGATTCTCCTTGTCTACAAAGCCTTCGGGTTGTGAGACATATACCTCCTCTTTGAGAATTCCATTTAGAAATGTCGTCTTCACGTCCATTTGATATACCGTGAAGTTTTTGTATGCCGCGTACGCCAGAAATATTCTGATTGCTTCAATGCGTGCGACTGGAGCGTAAGTCTCATCGTAATCTATCCCCTCTTGCTGTCGATAGCCTTTCGCTACAAGTCTCGCTTTGTTACGAACTATGATGCCATCTTCATCTTTCTTATTTTTGAACACCCACTTTATTCCAATGATACTTTTATCAGCCGGTATTGGAATGAGCCTCCACACTTTCAACGCTTCGAATTGATGTAGCTCTTCTTGCATAGCTAGAATCCAATCCGGATCATTTAACGCTTCCTTAACAGTGAGTGGTTCAATGTTGCTCAAAAACATTGAAAACAAACATTCATTTACGGTAGTACTCAAAGTAGACGAGCGGATTTGAACTGGCGAATTTGGATCACCTATTACTTGGTGAATAGGATGATCCTTCGTCCACTTTGTCGTATGAGGGTGAGAATCATGGGATTCTTGAACATTATCAAGAGTAGCATTTGTGCCTTCTTCGGTTAGAGAAACAGTTGGTTCAGCATTTGGAATTTCTGATGGAATTGTAGAAGATTCCGGTTGGTGCTGAGGAATGATTGGTTCAGTAACCGAAGAACTAGCATGATGTGTTGATCCTTCCACATTGATTGTAGTCTCTTGTTGTGGAGTAACAACTTCTGGTACTTGAACATCTTGAACAAGACTGGAAACATCAACCGGTGTTGAAGTAGACGCACCATCTTGAGTATTTGTGGCAGCGGAAATTGTTGTCGATGCTTGTACCATCCTGTTAGAATCAGCAGATTTATTGTAAGTACCATAAAACTCATCATAAAATTCATCAAATAGCAAATCAAGATCAGTTAATTGAGATTTTGAGGTAGAAGGTTGATCCTGATTAGAAGTTGAAGCAGGTTCTGAACTGAGATGTCCAGAAGCTAATATTCTGGTTATAACGGGTTCTGAACTGTTTTGGTCTGAACTTAAAGAGTAATGCCCTTGTGGGGTCGAGGGGCAGTGCCCCTAGAGAAAAAATTTCTCACTCTTTAAACGGGCTAAAATCAACTCAGAAAATCTGATCGACTAGAAGTTGTAATCTAGCATCTTTTGTGCGACAACTTCATTTGAACAGTAACTATCGGACAGGTCTTGTACGACTAGCTCAGGTGAACAGTAACTGTCGGATGGGTTTTGTACGACTAGAGCTAATGAACAGTAGAAGTCGTATGCCTCTTGTACGACTAGCGCGAATGAACAGTAGAAGTCGTACGCCTCTTGTACGACTAGACCCAATAAACAGTAACTGTCGTACGTGTCTTATCCGACTAAAATGTGAAGTCGGTCAAATGTTGTACGACAGTTACGAGTGTTAGTATCGTGCGACAGTTATGAGTTTATGAACATAATATCGTACGACAGTTATGAAATGAAGATCTATGTTGTCCGACAGTTATGAACATTTCCGACAAACACTTTTAACAGCTCAAAAACCTCGATTTCTTGCTGAATTTCACCCCAAATGATTGCAAACAGATTGTTACATCACTACGAACAGATCTGTGAGCATCTAACATCATAACTCCGGCGAAAAATTCAGAATTCCGGCCAAATCGTTTTTCCGGCGAGGATAGGCACTGTTCACTTCAGAAAATCATAATTCGCACATTTCTTCACCAAATTTGGACCTGGTTGTTGCATTCTCTTCATAATCAATAGAGAAAATAATCTGAATGGCTAAAATCAATCCATGCACATCAAAATCTTCTAGATCTTAAGATTTTCCGAAAAACTCAAAAACTTTCTAAATCACCAATTTTGTTCACGTTGATCGATTTTGAAGATAAGAATTGATGTAGAATCGAACAACGAACAGATCTTTATTAGATCAAGTGATTAGAACACACTTACTTGAAGATCGAACTCCAAAATCTTCAAATTCTTCAAAATTCGGCACTTTTTCACTTGAATTGTCGAGATTCGAATGATCGTATCGAAGAAATATGTTGATCCAAACCCTTAGTGATTTGATAATGACCCTCTCTTATATACTTGGTGAAAATTGTAAGTAAACAATATGTATCAGAGTTTCACTATCGCTGATAAGTACTAAGATCTTACAGTACCGCTGATAGTAACTCTTGCTCTTTAGATTAAACATTCAGCGAACACTGTTCACCATAATACTCTGAGTCTGTTCAGTACTTATGGTGATCGCTGATAAGTTAGTTTGTTTACTTATGATCCCTGAAGACAAGTTTCACGTTAACATAGGTTCTACGCTGAAGTCGAAGATCAAGCTCAAGAACCAGCGACAAGTCTCCTAATGAACTTATGCGGATCAGCGAAGACTCAGATTTGTCCACTCAACGTGAAGTATCAAGTACAAGACTTTAGCTATCGCTGAACTCTATCATTCGCTGATAAAGAATGATAGATCGCTGAATCAACGAAAAGCTGATCATAAAGTCCTCCGTACAAAGTACTTTTGTCTTAACCACACTTGCACGTCTCCGTACGATATGTCAGAAAAAGAACCTCCTTACTAAGGTTGTCAACAAAGGTCAACGACATGCAACCAATCAGCTGCTGCCACGTGTAAAGTGTAAACTGCAATGCATTTAATGCATGCAGTATATAAGAAGAAGAACTCACTTCATTTTGAAGTAACTTGCTAACTCTGGACAAGTTCATCCTTCTTATCTTGAGATAGGTTATTATTAGTAATTTCCTTCTCTTTCTTAGTGGAAGAAACTTAGTGTTCCAACTTGTTTAGATTTAGGTTTATCCTTAATCTTGTTTCCGCAACAAGCTGTAAATTGTTAATGATTTATCAATAAACAATTTAGAAAAGTAAAATATGTGTGTTTGTATTCAACCCCCCCCCCCCCCCCTTCTACAAACTTGTATAGCCCTTCGGGACCAACAAGTGGTATCAGAGAAGATTTGTTTAATCTCATAAACAAGATCTAATCTATACTAATATTTCTCTTCCTTGCTATTTCTGAAAATGGCTACCAACACAAACACAAATTATATCGACAATGGTTCTCTTGCAAAACCCCCTAGATTCTCCAGAGATAATTTTAATCTATGGAAAAATAGGATGACTCTCTTCCTAGAAGGTGTAGACCCTACTATGCCTTATTATCTTGAAAACGGGCCATTCATTCCTGTAAGAATTGATGCCGCAGTACCAGCCGCTGAGAATAGACCTGCTATTCCAGAAAGGCTGGTACCCAAAGAAGTTCATACGTGGGCTGACGAAGATAAGAAGAAAGTGGCTATCGACACCAAAGCCAGATCCATACTATCCATGGCTCTTCCTGACGAAGTCTACCATTCCGTCATGAACCTAAAATCCTCAAAAGCCATGTGGGACACAATATGTGTTCAGTATGAAGGTACTGCTGAAGTCCAGGACTCTCGAAAGATCAACCTGGTAAGACAGTATGAAAGTTTCATTTGTGGTAAGAATGAGACTCTCTCTGAAGTTCACCAACGTTTTAATTGCTTAATAATAGATCTGAATACTGTTGGTAAGGAATATTCTAACTTTGAAGTGCTGACAAAGTTTCTAGAATGTTTACCTGAAAGCTGGGACAGTTATTCTATGTGTCTCAAGTTGTCAAAGGATCTAAGATCAATGACCCTTGCTACCTTATATGGCACGATGCTGAATCATGAGCAATCAAGCCATCTTAAGAAGAATCTTGTAAGAGATTCCAAAAGCACCCATGTTGCTTTAATCTCAGAGGAACCCTCTACTCAACGACCCTCGGTCACTATCACTGAGTTAGAGAGTAACTCTGAAAGGTCATCAGATTCTGACTCTTCAGATGATGATGAATCTTTGGCTCTCCTAACTAAAAAGTTCAGGAGATTCGCCAAAAAGAAAATGTTCAGAAAGAACAAACCTCTTTCTATAACTGATAAGCCAAGATCATCAACTCCTGTTGATAAGGCTACTGCTACTTGTTTTAACTGCGAAAAGACTGGACATTTCGCTAATGAGTGCAGGTCTAAGAAAGTATCGAGAAACTCAGCGTTTCCCAAGAAATCCCTTATTCCCATGAATAAAGATGACAAATATGCTAAGCTGAAAGAAAAATATGCGAAGCTGAAAAGCTTCAAGAAGAAAGGCAAAGGCCTGATGGTTTACGATTGGGCTGCTTCTGAAGAAGAAGAATCATCATCTGACTCTGAAGATGATGAAGCCAATCTCTGTCTTATGGAAAAGATTGAAGATGAGGAAGAAAGTTCAGACATTCCCTCTACTTCAACTTCTGCAATTCAGTGTTCCTCGTCTAGACCTCCTATCCCTGAGGAAATTTCTACCTCTTCAAAAGGTAAAGAAAAAATGGTTTATCCAAAACCTACCTCTGTCTTTAAAGATAAAGGTAAAGGAATTGCTTTTAACCAAAATCCTCATAAGGGTACTTTAGTACCAAAGCTGAATGCTTCCAAAGCTTTAGTGATTTATTTCTCTGAATCAAGGAATCAGATCTCTGGATCTACTCAGCGTGGGTCTATTCAGCGATCTACTCCTAGACTCAGAGTGGATGTCCTTGGTAAGAAATCTGAAGAACTAAACGTTCCTCCCATTTCAAAAGCCAAAAGCTTATTTGGTGCTGGTCCTTCTAATTCTAAATCAAAAGCTCAGCATTCAAATAGTCCTAGAACTACTTTTAGTTATAGGAAATGTTATCACTGTGGACTCACTGATCATATTGCTAGTAAGTGCACCACAACCACCAAAGCTAAAAAGATAGCTAAGGTGAAGATTGCCCCCAAGGCAAAGAAGACCACTGAGGTTAAGAAATTAACCAAAGTGAAGACTGACAAAGCTGAATCTTCAAATGCTGCGAAGATTGCTGAACCTTCCATTCCAACTACTTCCACTGACAAACGTGTACACATGGTTAAGTGGGTACCCAAGAAAAACTAATCTTCCTTTGTGATGCAGGTTCAGAAGGGTATCTGGTATCTCGATAGCGGATGCTCTAGACACATGACTGGAAAGAAAAGCCTGCTCGCTGAATACAAGGAAGAGAAGGGTCCCTCTGTGACTTTCGGTGGAAATGGAAAAGGACATACCCGAGGGTTTGGTGTACTCTCAAATTGTACAACCACCTTCAGAAGAGTCGCATATGTTGAAGGGCTGAAGCACAATCTGTTAAGCATCAGTCAGCTTTGCGACAAGGATAACAAGGTAATCTCAGCGGTTATCGTTTGGAAAATGTTTATGTAATAAACATGGACTCAACCACCACTGAGAACTCCTGTTTCTTCTCAAAAGCCTCATCTGATGTCAACTGGCTATGGCATAAGAGGCTCTCTCATCTGAATTTCAAGACACTTAACACTCTTTCTTCAAAAGAGTTAGTCACTGGTCTACCTCAACACTCATACGCCAAAGAGTCTTTATGTTCAGCGTGTGAGAAAGGGAAGCAGACCAAAGCAAGCTTCAAGTCAAAGCAAATCTCCTCAGTGTCATCTCCTCCACAACTACTCCATATGGATTTGTTTGGCCCTGTTAACAAACAATCCATCGCTGGAAAGAAATATACACTGGTCATAGTTGATGATTTCTCTCGTTATACATGGGTTATGTTTCTTCGTTACAAGAGTGACACCCCTGAAGAACTCATCACCTTTGTTCAGAAGATGGAAACCCTGAACAATTTGACCATTCGCTCAATAAGGAGTGATCATGGGACTGAATTCAAAAACAGTTCTCTTGATTCCTTCTTTGAGAGTAAGGGTATTTCTCACAACTTTTCTTCAGTGAGAACACCGCAACAAAATGGAGTCGCTGAAAGAAGAAATAGAACAATCATTGAAGCTGCACGTTCAATGCTCAGCGATTCTCACCTGCCTACTCAGTTTTGGGCAGAAGCTGTCAACACTTCTTGTTTTACGCAAAACAGGTCGCTGATAGTCAAAAGATTCAATAAAACAGCCTATGAACTTTTTCATGGGAGAAAGCCTTCAATCAGCTTTCTTCACATCTTTGGATGTCAGTGTTTCATACTGTACAACAGAGATGCCCTTGGAAAGTTTGATCCTAAGGCTGATGATGGAATCTTTCTTGGATACTCCTCAGTCTCCAAAGCCTTCAGAGTCTTCAATCGAAGAAGACAAACTGTTGAAGAAACAATTCACGTCACGTTTGACGAATCCCGTTCAGCGAACTCTAAACCGTCCGCTGATACTGAAGAACTGAATCAATGGATGTTTTCTCATCTTGGTGATTCTGAAGATATTCCCACTCCTCGTGCTCATACAGTTGAAGATGATGGTCTTACTATCATTCCAAATATGCAGAATAGTGAAGCTGAAACATCATGGGTCTCAGCTGTTCCTATAAACACTATACCTGCTTCTGAAACAAATGTCTCAGACATTCCATCTACTTCTCAGCAATCAGTGAATATAATGACAATTGCATCCATTCCTCTCTTGGCTGATACTCCAGACGTCGCTGAAGCTTCATCTTCAGTTCCTCCAGTTCTGGTTGAGTCAGCGTCTCACGCCCCGGCTCAGCGATGGACTGTAAATCACCCAATTGATCAAATTCTTGGTGATCCAAACGCTGGTGTTCAGACTCGACGAAGTGCAGGTAATATATGTTTATTTGTTAACTTTATTTCTCTAACTGAACCAAAGAAAGTAGATGATGCCCTCAAAGATCCAAACTGGGTCAGCGCCATGCAAGAAGAGCTGACTGAATTCGAAAGAAACAAAGTTTGGAAACTTGTTCGAAGACCAACTGACAAAACAGTGATAGGCACTAAATGGGTCTATTGAAACAAGTTGGACGAACATGGAACTGTAACCCGCAACAAGGCTCGTCTTGTTGCTCAGGGATACAGACAAGAGGAAGGTATAGACTATGACGAAACATTTGCTCCAGTAGCAAGACTAGAATCTATTCGTCTATTCTTAGCATACGTTGTACACAAAGACTTCAAAGTATATCAGATGGATGTTAAGTCAGCGTTTCTAAATGGAAAGCTGAATGAAGAAGTCTATGTGGAACAACCTCCAGGATTCTCGGATCCTAAGCGTCCAGGTTATGTTTATAAACTGGATAAGGCACTTTATGGCTTAAAGCAAGCTCCACGTGCATGGTATGACACTCTTTCTACTTATTTCCATATTGAACAATTTGAGCGAGGTAAAATCGACAAAACTCTATTTTCAGGAAAGTAAAAGGTCATATCATTCTTGTTCAGATATATGTTGATGACATTATATTTGGCTCTACTAACCCTGATCTTTGTAATCGTTTCGCTGATAGAATGAAAGATGAGTATAAGATGAGCATGATGGGTGAACTAACATATTTCCTTGGTCTTCAGATAAAGCAAAATGAAAAAGGAACTTTCATTAATCAGGGAAAGTATGTTAAAGATATGCTAAAGAAATTCGACTTAACTGAAAGTTCAGCTATGAAAACCCCTATGGCACCACCGCTGACACTTGATAAGGATACTAAGGGTGTTCCTGTTAATGTCACGTTGTACCGTGGGATGATCGGCTCTCTGTTGTATCTTACAGCTAGCCGACCCGATATTATGTATGCAACATGTTTGTGTGCACGATATTAAGCTGAACCTAAGATATCTCATATGAAAGCTGTAAAGCGAATTTTTCGATATCTTAAGGGTACAGCGAATCTAGGTCTTTGGTATCCCAAAGACTCAGGATTCGATCTAATCGCCTATTCAGGTAGTGATTTTGCAGGTTGCAGAATGGATAGGAAAAGCACCACAATAGGATGTCAGCTCCTGGGTGGAAAGCTGGTAAGTTGGACAAGTAAAAAGCAAAACTCAGTGTCCACCTCCACAGCTGAAGCTGAGTATGTAGCCGCTGGAAGCTGTTGTTCTCAGGTCTTGTGGATGAGAAATCAACTACTGGACTATGACCTTCAGCTCTCAAATATTCCAATCTATTGCGATAGCACAAGTGCCATCGCTATAGCAAATAATCCAGTGCTACACTCAAAGACAAAACACATCGAAATCAGGTATCACTTTATCAGAGATCATGTGATGAATGGTGATATAGAACTTCACTTTATCCCAACTGATTATCAGTTAGCTGATCTGTTCACCAAACCTCTTGATGAGACAAGGTTCAACTTTCTCATCAGCGAGCTTGGAATGCTGAATTTTGAAGAGTAAAATCTTCAGCGATTCACATTTGATCAGCAATAGGATAAAATCAGCTTGTATAACCCACTATCATCTTCTCTCTAAATAAACGTGATTCGCTGATATCAAGGTATGTTTCTCTCTCTGACAAATCGCATGTAAATGCAAGATTTCAAAATAAATTACATCGCTGAATATCTCTTCCTTATCAGTGATACTTTGAAATTTCTAAAACCAACACTGATATTTCTATTCAGTGCTTCATGTTTTCAAAAGTGTCCCTGAGTCTTTCAAAACCTAAGAGACATCCAAGAATGTGAAAGGACAGTTGTGACGTCATTACAACGGATAAGCCCCGACACGTTCTTCTTTCTGACACACGTTTGCACGTTTCGTTTACTCGCCAATCAAATGCAAACACGTGTTCGTGTCATGATGAAAATCTTTTCCCGCTCAAGATTTTCTCTTTCTAATCTCTCTATATAAACAATTTCTTGGTTTATATTTTCCTTTTACGTGAACTTCTTCTCCAAGCAAAGAAAGAATTCACTGTTGCATTTTGCTCTCGAATTTTTCAAGAACAACTGTTCATCTTCTTCAAACATCAAAGGTTAATATGTTCTTATTATTTACCAAATGCAAATAACTTGTTTCTGATCTTCTCATTGTTTTAACAAGATCAAACAAAAGAACTTCTTAAAAATGAAATCATTTTCTTTCATGGTTTTATGAACACAACCATTTCATGGTTATTCTTCAAGTTTAAAATCGCAAAATCCTAAACTTGTTCTTCATTCGTTTTTCCAGAATCCCAATCTTGAAAGGAAACTGAAAAACAAGATTTTTTTTGGGGTTTGCATTTCGTTTTTCAAAAGCAAGAAAAACCCTAATCTTCATAAAGACATTTTGTCTGAATGAAATGGCAAAATTCGAACCATCTTATTGGAAAATCTTTCCACATTAAGATTATTCTTATTTGTTAATCTTTGGTTGAACTGATAATACAGAAAATGGCATCTTCTGACATTCCCAAGAACACCATCGCTGAGACCACTGCTGTTGATAATACTGCTGAGGAAGTGGAAATCCTCAAGGCTCCTCAGGTCAAGTTCTCTCTTGACAAGCTGGATTGGACTAAAGTAAATAACGTCTATGCGCTTCTCGAGTTTCCTCATCGAAAGCAAGTCACACATCTAGATGATATTGTGAACTTCCTGAAGAATTGTTGCATCACCACAGCCCTGACCATAACACCTCCTGCACGTCAGCTTTTGCTATCCCAATTCTGGTACTCTGCCAGACACTCTCAGCTACCATCAGCCAAAGACCCCTAAAAAACAATTGACTGCATCCTCTACAAAATCGAATATGGCACTATGAAGATTACACCTGCCATCATTCGCAAAGCCCTGAACCTTCCCTTGGCCACCAAAGAAAAACCTTTTCTCCCTCTCCCTGACCCCAAGAAAAACTCAGACAGGGAAGTCATCATTGCATTCTTCGATGCAATGGGATATGTATGGGAAACTGGAAGGGACATGAAGCCCGAGAAAAAGCTGACCCTTATCAAAAAGTCTAAAATGCCCAGCGAGATGAATTTCATCTTCGCCCATTTGATCAGCTGCATGACTGCCAAGATCGGCTCCTCTGACCAAGCCGCTAAGCCTCAGCAAGCAATGGGATATGCATTGCTGAAATGTCTACATATAGACTGGGCATCGATTATCTATGATGACCTGGTACTCCGAGTGGACTCCGTCGCTGACATATCTCCATGGGTTCCCTATCCTCGATTCATCAGCGTCATATTCCAAAATGTCCTGAAAGACAGCTACCCAACAGAGGGTGACCTGAAACTCTCTCAGGTCGGCCCTAAGATTATCGACTTCAAGCCGGTGGAAAATGAGGTACGTCTTTCTACTCTGTTAACTCTTCTAAACCCTACTTCTTCTACTTCTGCAGCTCCTTCAGCGGACAAACCCACCGCTGATACCCCAGCTGCAACCTCCATTCCTTCTCTTAAAAGGAAACACTCTGACACCCAACTTGGTTCCAAAAGAACTAAGAAAACCAAGGAGCAACCCCAGCAATCTATTGCTAAAGTCTCCTCAGCTCCTCTTGTTGGGCTGAAGGAAAGTTCAGTGGTACGCTCTGCCATAGCTGAACAAGCGACCCACTCTATCCCAACTTCAGCGTCTCCAAACGCTGAGGTTACAAACTTGGAATCTACCCAACCTCCTTCAGTCTCTCAAAAGACTGATGAAGTGATTCTCAGCGAATCCAACGCTGAACTCAGTAACCAACCTCCATTCTTATCCTTTGCTTCTCCCTCTACTCATTTAGACTCCACTCCAGTTATCACTGAATCACCTGTCATTCCTCCAGAAGCTAAAGAAAAATACTCTTCAAGGAGTGATGGGCATAGGACCTGCAGAGATGACCATACGTCCACGCACGTTAGCTGACGACATGGAACTTTACTCAAGAACCCGAGATTTTGATGAATTCACCAATCCTCCTGCAGGTACACACCAACCCATATACACTGTAACTGAACCCCAAACTTTTGAGCTTTCCTCTGTTCACAAGTTTTTATATGTTACAGGTCCTAATTTGAGAGACATCAACGCCTCTCTGAAGACAATAGAGATGACGCTGACAGGTCTCACTACTACTCTTTCTGACAACTCTTCAGCTGTAACAAACGCTGGAGAGAATCTTACGAAGCTGACAACTGTCGTCGAAAAGAATGCCTCCAAAGCTGACTTGGAGAAGGTTGATAGATCACTCACCGAATTCGCCAAAGTTCTCTCTGATATCTACACAGACTACCTCGACATCAAGAAATCAGTTGACACCATGTCCAGTGAAGTCACAACGCTGAAGACATCGGTTGGCAAACTCGAAGGTGACATGTCTGCTGTAAAGACTAATGTCAGCTCCGTCAAGACTGACATGAGTTCTGTGAAGACTGATGTCAATACGATGAAGAATGACATCACTTCTATGAACACTTTGTTGTAGCAGATCCTGACCAACACGACCGCCCCTGCACCTGCCCCTGCACCTCCATCTTTTACTACGGCGGATCGTGCTGAACTCGTGAAGATCAATCCTGGTATTTCTGGTCTAGAAACCAGATTATCAGTGATTGAAATCTGTGTGGGGATCCCTGGCCAAGAAGACAGGGAAACAACACAAGTTGCTGAATCATCACATTCCTCCCCCACTCATCATGAAAAAGACGGGGAGAAGAGCGCTGAAGACCTTTCCAAGAGCGCTGAAGACCTTTCCCATGATGAATCTATCAGGGGAGAGAAGGCTGAAGACCTCACCTTTACTGAAGAGGGTGAGAAGACAATTGAAGCAGCTAGGGGTGCTCAAATTTCCGACCAACCCGACCAACCCGGCCAACCCAACCCAACCCGAGGCAAAAAAAAAACCAAACCGCACCAACCCGACGTACCATCGATAATTTTTTTGGCTAAACCGCAAGTATTGGGTTGATAACGGGTTAGGCCCAAATATTTCCGGCCCAACCCGATGACCCGTGGGAAAAAGGGCTCCAACACTTGAATTAGGTTTCATCTTAGCAAAATAGAACGCCTCCCTCTCTCGTTTTCACCTTTCAATCTAATTCCTAAATCCATTCACTTCCAGTTCCAGACTTCCTCACTTAGCTTTGCGACTTCATGTTGAATCGAGGTTGAATCGAGGTAACTGGTATGCTTATCTTCTTCGTAGTTTCTATTTTCGTTCCAGAATGAATTAGCTTTCGATTTATGTTGCTTATCTTCTTCGTTCCAGACTGGTATGCTTATCTTCTTCGTAGTTTCTTTTTTCGATTTATGTTGCTTATTTTCTTCGTTCCAGACCGGTATTTGCTTATCTTCTTCGATTTATGTTGCTTTGCGAATTTCGATTAATCATGCCTGTGATTTCACCTTGGTTAACAGTGGTAAGCTTATCTTCTTCGTTCCTGTTCTATGATCCCACTTACTAGGTCTTGGTTCCAAAGGCATTCTATGCTACTGCCGAAAGTGTTCGTGATATGCTCATCAAAAATTGGAATGCCACATATGAATTCCATGAAAAGATGAACGTGAAGCAGGCATATTACTTATCTATGGAGTTTCTTCAGGTGTGTTGTAGTCTTCTTTTCTTGTATTATGTTCACTTCATAGTTAGTGCATATTTTGTTTTAGTCTTTTACTCTTTTTATTTCTTGAATCTTGATTGTCCTAGGGCAGAGCATTGCTAAATGCCATTGGTAATTTAAAGCTGTCAGGGGCTTATGCTGAGGCCTTAAAGAAACTGGATCATAATCTGGAGGATGTTGCTAGGCAGGTGAGCGTATTAGAGTTTACCTATTCAACTGGTGTTTGATGTTACTGTCTTCTTGTTTGGGCAATTAGTTTGTTTAGATTCGATAACTTAGTTGAATGGTGAAATGTTGAATAAAAGTTTCAACCCAACCCAACCCGAACGGGTTGGGTTGGGTTGCACTTGTGATTGGGTTGGGTTGGTGTAAGTTCCATAATTGAAGCAACAATCAAGAATACTCCATAGAAAGTAGAATAGAGATAGACATGAAGAACAATTTATTGAATGATCTTTATTCATATGATTGAAATACAATGGAGGGAGAAATTGAACGTACAAAGCTCTCACAAATCTCACTGTGTATTCTCTTAAATGTCTCAAAGTCTCTAATGACAATGTAAGCCCAAGACACTTATTTATAGTGTCTAAAATACAAGACATGGGCCCAAGCCCATTTAACTTCTCATTAAACTCCCAAAGCCCAAAATACTTATAAAGCTAATAACAACACATTTGACTTTTGTTGACTTTACATGGACTTTATAAAACTTTCTATATAATTGGGGCTTTCTAGACCCAACAATCTCCCCCTAAAGTTTTTTAAAGAAAACATCTTCAAATGATCTCCCCCTTGATTTCTTTGAAAACTTTAGTGTTGCACATCTTCACGCCTTGCAAATCTATCCAAGCTCCCCCTCAAAATTTGCTCTTCTTCTTCACAAATTATAACTTTAAAATCGAATCCAATGTGCAATAAGCTCGACTGAAACCACCTCATTTTATAATTAAGAATTCGTCCTTGATATTCGAGTTGTATGACCATTAAGCTCAAGATCTTAATCCATTAAGATCAGAGGAGGGAGTGTCTTAACACACTTCAATAACTCAGCTTGAATCCATAAAAATAGAAGATAGAACACCTTTCTGAAAGTTGGGAGAAATAGAGTGAAAAATGCAGCTTTCTGTCCACCAAGTGTCCTCTGACTTTAACACAGATTCTGACCATTAAGCGCACTTATTCAGATCAAACTCAAAACATGAAAAATGTTCATCTGTGTCTTAGGAAACTAATGCTTCTAGACTCGTCAAATTTGGAGCTTTGAGGAGGGAATTCTGATCAAAATATGACAGGTGCGCAAATCTGTCAGTTATTAGACTTTTGTTCTGAGAAGTCTAAGTAAAAGTTCTGACTAGTTCAATCAGAATTCTGAGTAAGTCAATCAGAATTCTGAACCTGAAGAACTCTGAAAAAAATCAACTCTGAAGTTTAGAAGTTCTGACTACACAAGATAAAGTTCTGACTATTGGAGTCAGAATTCTGATTAAACTTGAAGTGAACTCTGAACATAGACTCTGATTAGACTTCAATAGCGTGGAATTCTTGCTGTTTTCTGTTTGAACAGCTGTTGTTTGACAGCAAAGAAACAGCCTAGACAACAGCTATTTTCTGTTATGCACGAACTGAAACCCATACAGCACCAATAATTGGTTGGACATCAAATCTGAACCGTTACAAATCAACTCTGATAAGCTGAATAAGCTGTCCATTAACTCTGAAATTATGTGAATGAAACTCTGAATCAATTCTGAATAGGCTCACTTTAAACTTTGAGTTCATAAGAAAACAACTCTGAAAAAGTTGCAGACTTTACAAGACTAGAACTCGTTGAACTATCAGAACTCTGATTAGCTTGACATCAATTCTGAACATCTTGAAACATCTCTCTGTTTTCTGTTACGGCATCAACATCAAAGCGTTTTAATCATGAACATTCTGTTTGACATAAACAATGATCGATCTTCACTTTAAACTTCAAAACAGCAACTGATTTTCTGTTTCACCTCAACTTTGACAGCATGCTTTTGTGGACAGCAACAAACAGTAGCAACAATTAACAAACAGCTTGCTGTTTTCTGTATGGATTAATGTGAACAGTAAAAACCAACAACAACAGTTCCGTGTCTTAAACACAACCAAATTATGTTACACAAGTTGATCATAACAGATTTCTGCATTCAGTTGGATAGCATCATGACAGTTTAATGAAAGCTCTGATTAGCCTTTGAACAAACTTCTGAAAACACAGTAGAGTTGCATTTTTCGAATGCAACGTGTATACTAGATCTGATAAGCTTTGTACAATCTCTGATCAACATCAACGAGATCTGGAACTCGGAACTAACATGGGTGAATCTGTGATCTTGTTGTTCTCACAAATGTAACTCATAAAAAAATTAAAATCTTGTTAATCATCATCAATACAAGCTTCTTAATCTCTTGTGAAATTGTCCAATTTAATCAAATTTCTGACAGCAAACAGATCCAAATTCCTTGAATGAACAACATCTGCAGATTAATATCCCAAGAAATTTCACCAAAGTAGGATAAGAATTAATAATGTACACTGTGAAATCCTTCACTCTAATCAAATGCTCACCAATCGAATTTGATGTAGAACAATAAGTCGATCTCCGTATATCTTCTTAGAACAAAGATTGCCAAGAGTCAAGTTTCTGATTGATCAATTCAGAAATTTGAATTTAAGCAATCAAAGATCTAAAACTCGTTTCAAATCTGACTTTGAACATGAAATTCAGTACCAAAACTCTTGTAGACATTTCATTGCGCAATTTGAGTGCAGAAAACGATCAAGAAGTAGATCAAGAACATCTAACTTCTTTTCTTCATCAAGAACCATCAAGATCTATAAAATCTTCCTCCAAAACTTAAAATCAATCTTCAAGATGAAAGAAATCACAGAATATTACCTTGAATTGTAGCACACGATTAAGAACCATCTTGAATATGTAAATCTTCAAATTAGATCTTGAATTCTTGAATTGTTGCAAAGATAATCGTATCGAATGAAAATTGATTCGATGTGGCTCTGATACCAATTGTAAGTTCCATAATTGAAGCAACAATCAAGAATACTCCATAGAAAGTAGAATAGAGATAGACATGAAGAACAATTTATTGAATGATCTCTATTCATATGATTGAAATACAATGGAGGGAGAAATTGAACGTACAAAGCTCTCACAAATCTCACTGTGTATTCTCTTAAATGTCTCAAAGTCTCTAATGACAATGTAAGCCCAAGACACTTATTTATAGTGTCTAAAATACAAGACATGGGCCCAAGCCCATTTAACTTCCCATTAAACTCCCAAAGCCCAAAATACTTATAAAGCTAATAACAACACATTTGACTTTTGTTGACTTTACATGGACTTTATAAAACTTTCTATATAATTGGGGCTTTCTAGACCCAACAATTGGGTTGAGAATTTTCAAGCCGCAATGATTGGGTTGGGTTGTTAAAGTGCCGTCAAACCGGCCAACCCAACCGGTGAGCACCCCTAGAAGCAGCCGCTGGACCTCAGGGAGATGAACACCCTGAGGGAACCGAGAAGCTTACATCTGTATTTGAGGGGGAGCAACTCGAAGAAGAAGCTGAAGAAACTGAGTCTGAAGCTGAAGATGAAGAAGTCGTCGACTTATCTGATGATGAACCATCCTATTCTCCGAAGATGATGATGATGATGAATCTTTTATCGTCAAGCATGCTCAGAGAACTAAAGCTCTTAAAGGTATTCTGATAAATGAACCTACAGGGGAGCGGACAAAGACAAAGCCATCAGCATCTGAAGCTGACAAGGGCAAAGGAAAAAGTGTCGCTGAAAATGAAAATCTGATGATCTTGCTTAAAAAGTCGGTTTGTCAGGTACATTAACCTCTTCCTTACTCCATATCCCTCCTCTATACACTTTATCAGTTCTACTCTCTCCAAACCTCCATACACTTTATCCCACTCTTTCTCTATCTCTGTTCTACCCATGTTCTTACCTGTAAGATCGCTGTGTTTCAGCTAGTCCTCTCCCCTGTTTTAGGATATCGCTGAAGTTCCTACAGCTACGACTTCACCAACAATAATCCCAGCTCCCAACGCTGAAGAAATAATCCCGGTCTTAGATTTGATCTTTGAGACTGATGAACCTGAAGAACAGATGCTCTCTCACAAAAACAGACCTTCCTTGGCTCCTCAAAAGCTAAGTGAAGAGGATCAAGAAAAGAGAGATGAAATGATCAAGAGACTCGAAGATCAGCGAATTATTCTGAAGCGTGATCAACTTCCTTCCGTTCCTCCAAAGTTCAGAGTTTCCCAAAAGGAATACAAGGAACACCTCAGAGCTGAACGCCTAATCGCTGAAAGAAGGGAAGTTGAAGAAAAAGACAGAGAATACGCCATCCAGCTTACTCAACGATCAATAAAAGACTCCAAGCTGAAAAGAGTTCCCATTGATGTTCAATGTCAGCTATGGGATGATGCTCAAAAGATTGTTAGAGAAAAGACTAAGGTCTCTGATACGACTTTGGAATGGGCTAAACAAATGCTGACCTATCGATCTAGACCATCCAAAATCATCAAAGTAAACATCCGAGGAAGACTGTACGCAGACGTTCCTGTTGTTGAAGTGGATGTCTACAGAGAAGACAAAACCAAGAAAACCTTCTATGCTGCTACCTTAGAAAAGTTTGGTCTCTCTGAATGGTTAGAAACGAAATTAGCCATTCAGGGATCGCGCTCAAAGTTCAAAAGCCATGTCGAGAAGATCTTAAACAAACAGATCGACCTGGTTTCTTCTGCTGTGGATATTCCTCCTTCTACTCTTCTTCCTCAACAAAGAAAAGTCTCTGCTAAGGAAAAGAAAGTCTCAGACTCAGGTCCTCTTATACGGAATGAAACAGGTATTGGTTTCTCTCGTGCTGAAGTTCTTGGCCCTGATGCTGATCTCTCAGCGCTTGACACCTCCCTACCACCTGGAGAAACTTTCATTCCTGGCACAGTTGTAAGTGATCCTTATGGTATATTCTTTCTAGACTACGAAGGAAACCATCACTTTCAATGTATCTCTGAGCTCCACATCGCTCCCATCGAACAACTCAGAGATCTCATACACTGGTGTGAAGTCAGACGCGACATTAAAGCTAGACACCTGAAGCCCTTGATTTTTGAAGAAGCTCTGAAGAAAAAGAATCAAGGAGTAGATGTCCCTGACTGGATGATTCCCACATCAAAGACCCTCGATGAACTTCTCATCAAGGAAGAACCTTTTGACGGATAGGATCGCCTTGTAATTCTTTCTATCCTTATCTGTCTACATCTTTTGTACTTGTAATTTTATTCGCTGTACTTGTAATTTTTCCACTTCCCTCTGTAATCTTTACAAAGTTTAAAGAAAAATTTCAGCGAATGTACTTTACTCCATCAGTACAGAAAAGATCCCAGAAAACAGTAAAGGGGACAAATATTTTATGAGTTCTTTTTATCCTTGTGTTTTCATTAAATAGCAATTTTCTCTGTTGCTATGTCATAATCAAATAGGGGGAGATTGTTGATCCAAACCCTCAGTGATTTGATAATGACCCTCTCTTATATACTTGGTGAAAATTGTAAGTAAACAATATGTATCAGAGTTTCACTATCGCTGATAAGTACTAAGATCTTACAGTACCGCTGATAGGAACTCTTGCTCTTTAGATTAAACATTCAGCGAACACTGTTCACCATAATACTCTGAGTCTGTTCAGTACTTATGGTGATCGCTGATAAGTTAGTTTGTTTACTTATGATCCCTGAAGACAAGTTTCACGTTAACATAGGTTCTACGCTGAAGTCGAAGATCAAGCTCAAGAACCAGCGACAAGTCTCCTAATGAACTGATGCGGATCAGCGAAGACTCAGATTTGTCCACTCAACGTGAAGTATCAAGTACAAGACTTTAGCTATCGCTGAACTCTATCATTCGCTGATAAAGAATGATAGATCGCTGAATCAACGAAAAGCTGATCATAAAGTCCTCCGTACAAAGTACTTTTGTCTTAACCACCCTTGCACGTCTCTGTACGATATGTCAGAAAAAGAACCTCCTTACTAAGGTTGTCAACAAAGGTCAATGACATGCAACCAATCAGCTGCTGCCACGTGTAAAGTGTAAACTGCAATGCATTTAATGCATGCAGTATATAAGAAGAAGAACTCACTTCATTTTGAAGTAACTTGCTAACTCTGGACAAGTTCATCCTTCTTATCTTGAGATAGGTTATTATTAGTAATTTCCTTCTCTTTCTTAGTGCAAGAAACTTAGTTGTTACTCAGTTGTTGACAAGTAATACGTCCGGGACGAAACAAGGCAAAAAAAACATCAACGAGTAATACGTCCGGGACGAATACGGACGAAAGTGTTACTCAGTTGTTGACGACGTTCAACGACAAGATTGATGATACAATGGAATACAAAATGAAAAAACTCGATCTCGAAATCGAACGCTCAAAACTCGAACGACATAGGTTGGAACAAGAACTCGAAATCGAACGCTCAAAACGATTTGAGAAAGACTTCGAGTTTTTCATGACCCCGCATGATCACCTTACGGGAAACGCTTTGAGGGTTACTTTAGCGAGAAAAGAGCAAATTCAAAAATTTCATAATTGGTAGTGTTTTGTATTTTGTAATTTTTATTTTTAATGAATGGTATGAATTTTTATTTTTATTATTTATCTTATTTTTATTTATTAAAAAATATATAAATATTTTTATTTTGTTAAATAATTAAATGTATAAATAAAAGAATTAAAATAAATGAGGTGGCAAAAGGGTTTGAGGGAATGGGGTAAGGGTGTTTAGGGATTGAGTGAGGGATGGGAGAAAAGCTGATGTGGCGCTGATGTGGAGCTGGAATCTTTGAAAGATTCCTGGATGGGGTACTGATGGCCTTAACAAGTGGGCCAACTCATCAACTACATCATCACCTAGAGGTCCACTAGCTGATGGATCATCGTTAGGGCTGTAAACGAACCGAACGAACACGAACGGAGGTCTGTTCATGTTCGTTCGTTTAAGTTAACCGAACAAACGAACGAACACGAACAGTAAACGAACAGATTTTTTTTTGTTCGTGTTCGTTCGTTTAGAAATCAGGTGTGTTCGTGTTCATTCATGTTCGTTCGCTTAAGAGTTAAACGAACATAAACGAACGAACGCAAACGAACGAACATAAACGAACAGACTAAATGAACATAAACGAACAAGCTAAACGAACATAAACGAACAGCCCTAAATGAACATAAACGAACGAACATAAACGAACAACCCTAAATGAACATAAACGAACGAACATAAACGAACGACCCTAAACGAACATAAACGAACAAGCCTAAACGAACATAAACTAACACCATTAGTTGTCATTCCGTTAACTATTTACACACCAATTATCCATAGTTTAAACGTACACAAAACAATCACCATTCATCAACCATTTTGAACAAAAAAAACATCATCAATTTGTCTATCTTCATTACACGACTACACGAGGAAAACGTAACAAAAACGTCATCTATCTTCATATCATCAATTTCCTACAAAAAAACAAACAAAATAATTATTAGTAATTGACTTATTGTAAACAAAAGTATTAGAATCGATCATGTTAAGAAATTACCTTGGTAACAAAAACGCCATCTATTTTCAATCCTCATGGAAGATGAACATATATCATATCATCAATTTCCTACAAAAAAACAAACAAAATAATTATTAGTAATTGACTTATTGTAAAAAAAGTATTAGAATGAGCATATCAATCAGCTCCGCAAATGAGCATATCTACCATCTTCGTTCTATCCATCTGTATGACTGTATCCATCAAACACGTAACTAAAGACAATATGTAACTACAACAAAGAAAAGTAATAAGATTGGTGAGTCCCCACGTTTCATTTTTATACTACCAGTGCAAACCCATATTGTATCTTCTTGACTTGTTCCAATCCAAGAGTACAATCAAAATGGACAAAAGGGTGCTTCAATTTAGCAACTTTTAGCATTTGCCAATCTGGATGTGAGACCTTTTGCCCCAAATTTCTATAGCCCATTTCTATCATTCCAAATTACAATTGAAATTGTCTTACTCCCTTTTTAGCCATTGATCATTCACAAATCATAGAGATAGAGCATGTATAAGTATAATTTTCTGGCCAAATGCCCAAATTCATCATATTTTGCTTTTATTTGGTATTGCGTTTATCAATATGACAATAAAAAAAAAGTTTAAGTTTCTAAATGAAAACACAAAATCAAAATCTTAAGAACTCACATACCAATTTCAAATTTTTTTAGAACTCAAAATATAAACCCAAATTTTAAACCCTAAAATGGAACTTTAGCAAACAAAAACCAAGATAAGGAATTAAGGATTAGAAACAAATCAAACAATAAGCAATGGTTTGTAGCTTTATGTAATCATATGGTTAATGGTTAATGGTTAATGGTTTACTAATCAGAAAAAGCTCATAAAGTCAGAGAAAGATACAAAAACATAAAAACATTCTAAACATTTTTACCCAAACGAGAAGGAGAAGAACTCAAGAAGCTATCTGTGCGAGTATGCGACTGTGCCCTGTGGTCGCCGGCGGTGAGGAACAACCAGCAGACCCGGTGGGCGGTCAGCGGTGGCTGCTGCGGTGCTGCCTGCTCGTGGGCTATTGTTTGAAAATGACATTAACAAGCAACAAGAGCAGATGCAAATAATTAGCTAAGAAGGTTAGAAGAAGGTAGAAGATGAAGATTGAAGAGTGTGAAATGATCGAACCTATATGAAGCGACAATTTAGGTTTTCTTCGGTCTTCAAGGTTCACTTGTCTTCTTCTGTTTGCAGACCAAATTCCACAGGACGAAAATTGGGGGAAGAGGTCGGCTGATAAAGTGATAAGTAAACTATTCTTTGTTACTTGTTAGTTTGTTGGGTATTAGGGTTGTCAAACAAAAAGCTTAAATCAGTTAAGGTCCACATGACTTAGGGGTGTAAAATTAAGAAGGCCCAGCATTTATATATTTGTTTTATTTTAATTATACATATAAATATTTATATATAAATGTTATAATATAAAATATAAACGAACGTAAACGAACGAACATAAACGAACATAAATGAACGAACGTAAACGAACATAAATAAACGAACGTTCACGAACGTAAATGAACGAACGGGACCTTTGTTCATGTTCGTTCGTTTAACTAAACGAACAAAAAAAACGTGTTTATGTTCGTTCATTTAATAAATGAACGAACATAAACGAACTTCCCGCCGAACGGTTCACGAACGGTTCGCTGAACGTTCGGTTCGTTTACAGCCCTAATCATCGTCTCTGATGATCTTCTTGTTAAATGAGTGGCAATTTTGTTGGGCCACTTTACCAAAAATGAAATGTAAAATTTGGTGTTACCGGTTTCTCATGTCACATAAAGATTAAACAACATAAACATAGAGTTTATCCATTAGATATGATTTTTCAATGGTTAAGATTTTACAGTCATATATATAAATATAGACAAACTGATGATAAAATTATAGGACATATAGAAATTGAGTGGGTATTTTAAAACTTTTGAACAACTAGTTCACTCGGTATTTAGAATGTTACCCTTTTTTTTTAATAAAAATGGATTGCTATTTTTGAAACTAAATATATAAAATATAATAAATTATTTTAATTAAATAAATTATACTAAAAATAGAATTTCATTATATTTAGTTTAAGATCCACGATAATATGTATTTTATAAGATTCATGTAGGAATCTGAGTTAGAAATTATAAGTTGATTCATGTACAAGTAGTGATGGAAATTTTACCCGTCGGGTCGGGTACCCACGGGTACCCGCCCCTAATGGGGCGGGGATTCCCCGGCTAATCGGGTAACGGGGCGGGGACGGGTATTGTTTTTCATACCCGAAGCGGGGTCGGGGTCGGGGATGGTACTACCCGCCCATAATAATACCCGATATATATTTTTATATATAATTTAATTAGTTTTTTATTCGTTGCTTGATAATTTTATACTTTAAAATTTGTCATGAACTATGATTACACATGGTTGATTATATCATTATATGTTTTTGAAACTTGAGGTTTATTTATTTGTTTTAAAAATTAAAAACTCGCTAATTTATTTTCTTTAAAAATAATTTAATTTTTTTTTTCGTAAACGGGTACCCAACGGGTTCCCCGTACCCGTCGGGGATTTTCTCCCCCGAACCCGTCGGGTATTAGTCGGGTCGGGGTCGGGGACGGGGGATGCATTACCCGCCTAATACCCGTCCCGTTTCCATCCCTATGTACAAGTTAATAAGTTTGATAATTCACATATAAATGGCTCTTCAATTGGTATAATGTCAACCCCTTTAACCACATCAATCTCAACACATGCCAAACTAGACTAAATCAAGCCAAATCAAACCAAGCCAAATTAAACCAAATCGTGATATTAGTTTCAATCAAATAAAAAGACATAAGTGCTTTTCAAATGTTATTATTGGTCAAATTTATAGACTTTGCATAAAAAGAGAAATTTTGTTTATATCTTAATCTTCATATTGACATTCTAAAGATTCTTATTCCATTAAGAAGTAATTGCAAAATCAAGTCAGATAAAGAATCCAAGATCAAAATGTTAGATTTCATAATGGCATACAGAAAACAACAATTTTCAAGATCCGAAAAATGGTTTATAAAGATAAAAACTTTCAATAATCTTGGATTTTGGGCATTAGGAAACTTTTGATCAAGATTTAGGTGTCGTTTATTAAACGACTATCCGGTAAGTGCTTAACGAGTCATTTTGCCTAGTCGGATGAGCATGCCAAACATTAAGAATCTCACTCGATAAGAACGATGACAATGACCGACAATTTTACATGTTAACTGAAAGCAACGACTATTACCCGATGAACATTTACTGGTAAATTGTTGCATCTCCTAAATAAACTAAAATTTTACCGAATAAGACTCTTGGTCCTTGTCTTTGCTTTTACCGGATAAGATTGTTGACCCTTGCCATATTTTTTCGATAAAATAATATGACTTGGTAAACATTTATCCAGATAAATGTTTAATAAACTAAATTAAAATATTGACTCTTATTGATAAATGCTTAGTAGATAAATATTAAATAAATACACTTCCTCACTTAAATAAAAAGTTTTCTAAATCGAAAATACCCTTCTCATCCGAATCTAGCATTATTGATTTAAACTAATTAAGTAACTTGGCTGGTTCCATTTGGTTGGAACTTATATCGGTTCATGATAAAGACAAGGACTCGACCACCAACACAATTGAAAAACCATAAAAATCTTTCCCTCTCTCTCTCTCTCTCTCTCACACACACACACACACTCACTCCACTCCACACCATAACTTTCCCCTCTTCTCTCTCCCTCCCCCGATACGATACCCTCTCCTCCCAAAAAAAAATGGAAGACGACTCTGTAACATCAATCTGGTCTTCCCTCAACAGTTGGTTCACCTCCACAGTCTTCTTCATCCTCCTCAACCTCATGATCGCCACCATTCTCTTCACCTCCACCTTACCCAACAACAACATTCAACAAAACCAAGAAGAAGAAGAACAACAACAACAAAAGCAAAATTCTTCCAACAACAACCACCGGAATCAACCAAATTTCGCCAGATCTCCTTCAATCCTCCACCGTCTCAAGTCCTTTAACTTCTACCCTCAAAGACCCGAACAGGAATTTCCTCCAGAAACGCACTACCACTTACAAACCCTAGAAGTAGCAGCTACGCAATATGTATTCAATCAACCTTATGAACATTTCGATTTCGATTCCGATTCCGATCATGTTAATGGAACTCATGAAGTACGACCCAACCCGTCTGATTTGGAGACCCGCGTGGAAACGGTGATGAACCATTTCGATTCTGACCCGACCCGGATCCACCAAGAGATCGTGAGAGATTCGGATTCTGAAGATGCTCATGAAGAACAATCCGATAAGTTCCAGAGTTTGGATGAGGTGTACAGTAGGCTGGAACTGAAAGGTGGACACGTGGACAGAACTCAATCCGATGGGGCTATTCCAATTCCACGTAAGCCGCCGGCGAAGATTATGAAGAAATCGGCGAGTTTGAAAGTGGGGTTTTCGCATTTCGAGGAGATCGTGGAGGCTCGCCGGCCGGAGACCATGAGAGAGAGGAAGTCGGCGGTTAGAGTGACGGAGGACGATGACGTGGAGGTGGATGCGAAGGCGGATGATTTCATTAACAAGTTCAAGAACGATCTGAAGTTGCAGAGGATCGAGTCGATTGCTGGACGAAGTAAGTAGGGGGCTTCTAAGTGAAATACTTAATTTATTGGGTGTTTTATGTAACATTTTCAAAACCCCAAGGATTATTTTGAAAAAAAGGTGTCGAAAATGAAGCCCTTTTAGGTCAAATTTTCACGTGGGGCATTTTGGTTATTTTGGTCGATGTGGAGGTTGTTTATTGGACGTGGGTGATGAGAAGTGCATTTAACGGAAAGCCTGTAATTCATATTTGCCGACCATTTCTGTTATGTATGGGCTATAACGGTAATAAGTTTGAATATATTTTATGTCAAATTGTATGAAAATGAAGAATTTTAGTCGATTACTATTTTACATAAAATGTTTTTAAAATCTTGTTATGTGATATTCGTAAATATTTAGATGTGTAAATTGGATACCTAAATGTTTGTGATCGTGACAAAATTACCCAAATAGTGTTTAGAATGTAATTTCATTCAAAATAAGAACAAGATAAAGTACTTTGTAATTTCATTTCTGTTATTATCACTGTTTCGCATAGCCACCGTCACAAACCACGTCAAGGTTGTGGCGCGTCATGGTCTAATGCACAGTTTTCATAATAAAATTTGATTTTTCTTTATGTTTTTATTGTCATATTTGCAAGTTTTAAAATATAACCTAATTTAATTTTCTTAGTGTTATCGATTCATTGGGTGTTTGGGAGTGCTTATATTTTTAACTTATGCTTATTTGCTTATAACTTATCTCCGTTCCAGAAAAGCCAGGTTGAAGTTACTTCTCAAAAAACTGCTTATCTCCCTCCCTGGAACACGATAAGAAGTTTTTTTTTCAAATCCAAACACTCATCTCCTTCCCTGGAACGCAATAAGGAGATAAGTTAAAAATATAAGCACTCCCAAACACCCCCTGAATAATACCAAAAGACATGTTTTATATATAATATTATATATGAATTAGAAATTTGACGTCATAAGTTATGCCTTGAAAACGTTATGGCTTTGTCGTGACTCCCAAGAGGCCAAGACCTTGAGGTTTGGCTTCGTCGCTCACGCCCTTTAAAACTTTGGTATTACTACTTTGTAGAGTAAATACATTTTTGGTCCCTATGGTTGCAATTTATTTTCAACTTTCGTCCCTCTTTTGAACTAATTACAATATTGGTCATTGTGGTTGTCATGATTTTGGTCCCTCAAACTAACTCCGGCTAAAAAGATCTATAAACTCAGGGGTTGTTTGCTCTATTTACTCTTTTCTTGTTTTTTCTTATCTTTTATCATATTTTTTATTTTTGAAAAATAAATTTTAATGTACATATACCTAGAGCATGGTAAAACAAATTGATGTGTCCATAATGTGACATATTTTTAATTATTTAAATAAGAAAAGAGAAATGACCAGTTGTCTTTCATTTAATGGATGAGATTTAACCGTTGTTAAATATACATATCAAAACATTACAAAAAGGTAAACTCCAAGGGCTATTTTGTAATGAAAAACTTTTGAGTCAAAATCCAAGACAAACTTAAAACTACAGGGACCAAATCTATTCTTACATAAATGTCTCGTATATTTGAGTAAACATTTTTGTTCCCATGTTTTGTTAAAAAATATGATTCTTATCCATGTAGTTTTAAAATTTGGAATTTTATCTGTATAGTTGAAATATTATATTATTATTTTTAGGGAAATTAATTAAAATACCCTAAGTTTGACCAAGTGTTACCAAAATACTACAAATCTCTCCCACTTTGCAAAAATACCCCTTTTTTCCGCGATAGGAGCCCGCGATCGCGGGCCAGGGACCATTTCTGACACTTTTTTAAACTTGCAGGGACCATTTTTGAAAAATGGTGTCCCGCGATCGCGAAGGAATCCCGCGATGGGATGTTTTTTGTGACTTTTCAATTGCAAGGGACCATTTTTGAAAATTTCAACCGCGTTTTACCATTTTTGACCACTGTTCACCGGCGTTCGTCAAATTTGATGAATTTAAATTGAAATGTTACACTTTCAACCCCTATACTTATTTACTAAAATTATTTTATACCTTTTACTTTCATTATTTTAATTTTACATTTAACACATATAATCGTTTATTAACTAAAATACGTTAAAAAATACGTTTTAATTTTAACAAATTACACCATTATAATCATCTCTTCGATACGTTCGAAATGAGCCCAATCTTGATTTTTTTTTGGATTTATATATTTTAATATATATCATATACAGTTATACACTACATAAAAAAAATATTTTTTATATTTAAATTTCATACCCTTATAGTTAATTATTTAATTTATGGTACATCTCTTATTTTTTTTTCAATTTTGTTTTACACTCCTATCGCATTAATATAATAATCATATATTAACTAATTCATTAAATCGTTTTAGATTATTATTATTTGAATGTGTTTATAGATATCGTGAATGGCAATAGGAGAAGGTTTCACGAGAAGAATATTAAATTGAGTTTTGACAAGTTGGTATCACTGGACTCATTTAAGAATTGTGAAAATGGGCATTTGGCGAATGATGATTCATGTGTGTTTGGAGCTGAAGTATTTGCAGTTACAGAGTATGCACAAAATGATCGATGTATTTCCAACGTAACTTAGATTAAAATTATCTCCTTCAGTTTAGTCCCGTTCCGTCCCATCCAGTTCAGTCCCGTCCAGTTCCGTCTCGTCCCATCTAGTATGCGTACCAAACGCTACCTAAGAGTACCGTAAATTAAATAATTAACTATAAAGATATAAATTGTAAATATTAAAAATATTTTGATGTAGTGTATATGATATATATTAAAATATATAAATCAAAAAAATTCAAGATTGGGCTCATTTCGAACGTATCGAAGAGACGATTATAATGGTGTAACTTGTTAAAATTAAAACGTATTTTTTAAACGTATTTTTGTTGATAAACGATTATATGTGTTAAATGTAAAATTAAATTATGAAACTAAAAAGTATAAAGTAAATTTAGTAAATAAGTATATGGGTTGAAAGTGTAACATTTCAATTCGAAATTGTGATTTTATTTGAAATGTTACACTTTCAACCCCTATACTTATTTGCTAAATTTACTTTATACCTTTTAGTTTCATTATTTTAATTTTACATTTAACACATATAATCGTTTATTAACTAAAATACGTTAAAAAATACGTTTTAATTTTAACAAATTACACCATTGTAATCGTCTCTTCGATACGTTCGAAATGAGCCAAATCTTGAATTTTTTTGATTTATATATTTTAATATATATCATATACACTACATCAAAATATTTTTAATATTTACAATTTATACCTTTATAGTTAATTATTTAATTTACGGTACTCTTAGGTAGCGTTTGGTACGCATACTAGATGGGACGAGACGGAACTGGACGGGACTGAACTAGATGGGACGGGACTAAACTGAAGGAGATAATTTTAATCTAAGTTACGTTGGAAATACATCGATCATTTTGTGCATACTCTGTAATTGCAAATACTTCAGCTCCAAACACACATGAATCATCATTCGCCAAATGCCCATTTTCACAATTCTTAAATGAGTCCAGTGATACCAATTTGTCAAAACCCCATTTAATATTCTTCTCGTGAAACCTTCTCCTATTGCCATTCACGATATCTATAAACACATTCAAATAATAATAATTTAAAACGATTTAATGAATTAGTTAATATATGATTATTATATTAATGCGATAGGAGTGTAAAACAAAATTGAAAAAAAATAAGAGATGTACCATAAATTAAATAATTAACTATAAGGGTATGAAATTTAAATATAAAAAATATTTTTTTATGTAGTGTATAATTGTATATGATATATATTAAAATATATAAATCAAAAAAAAATCAAGATTGGGCTCATTTCGAACGTATCGAAGAGACGATTATAATGGTGTAATTTGTTAAAATTAAAACGTATTTTTTTAACGTATTTTAGTTAATAAACGATTATATGTGTTAAATGTAAAATTAAAATAATGAAAGTAAAAGGTATAAAGTAAATTTAGTAAATAAGTATAGGGGTTGAAAGTGTAACATTCCAATTTAAATTCATCAAATTTGACTAACGCAGGTGAACAGTGGTCAAAAATGGTCAAACGCGGTTGAAATTTTCAAAAATGGTCCCTGGAATTTTTCAAAAATGGTCCCTTGCAATTGAAAAGTCACAAAAAACATCCCATTGCGGGATTCCTTCGCGATCGCAGGACACCATTTTTCAAAAATGGTCCCTGCAAGTTTAAAAAAGTGTCAGAAATAGTCCCTGGCCCGCGATCGCGGGCTCCCATTGCGGAAAAAAATGGGTATTTTTGCAAAGTGGGAGAAATTTGTGGTATTTTGATAACACTTGATTTGACTTAGGGTATTTTAATTAATTTCCCTTATTTTTATTATTGAGGTTAACTCTTACTTTTAAGTATTTGGATGCCAACAATGAATGCAAATCCATAAAACCCAAGACAAAAATAAATTATAAATTATAAAATCGAAAATAATAATTATTATATAGAAAGTTACGCGAGACAATAGAAATATTGATTTTTAATTAAAATAATTTGCTAAAGATAGTTTCCGTGGAAATAGTTTGTAATTATAGTGGCGAAAACGTTATAATAATATCCGTCGGTCCCTGCTAGCAAACGGCGGAAATGGGTCACCAAAAAGCCTAAATTCATGTTTCAATTATTACTTTTCATTATATATATATATATATATATATATATATATATATATATATATATATATATATATATATATATATATATATAGAGAGAGAGAGAGAGAGAGAGAGAGAGAGTGAGAGAGGGAGGTTCAAGAAAAAACCTAAAAAAATGGAAAACTGAAAAACACCCTGGTGGCTCTTCATCTGGACGGTATGCACTTGTACATACGGGTAAATAGTTGACTTTTTGATTTTATGCACAAGTGCATTATGCATTTGTGCATATATGCACAAATGCATGTTACAAATAACATGTATACACAAGTGCATACCGTCAAGATGAAGGGCTCCTATGGTGTTCTTCAGTTTTCCGTTTTTTTTTTAGGTTTTCCCTTAAACCTGGCCATATATATATATATATATATATAGGGCAAGTTCAAACGAGAAAACAGTCCATTTGCGAGAAGACGAGAAAGAATGTGGGCCACATACTTCATTATTTAAAAAATAACATAAAAAATAAAAAATATTTTAGATATTAGGATAATTATCATTTTAAATTGGATAAATCCTTAAATATCTCATATATCTTTTAAATTTATTTATTTTTTAATTTTAATAAATTCATATTTTTATCAACTTTTATATTTTTTTTCTAGATACATTTTTTATTAAAAAATCATAATTTTCATCAAATATCACATGTGAGTTCCACCATCAATTTATTATCTTTTTCATCATTTTATATCTAGTTTCTTGATCCACGTTTTTAATCACATGTGATTAACGTTTTTTAATATATTATCTGTTATGTATCACATATGATCCAGTATGTGAATTTTTGTATATATCACATATGATAATATACCTCCGAATATAAGACGTATAATCACATATGATGATATTTACATCATAAAAAGATCTATTAATATAAATATACATAATCACATATGATTAACTAAAATATCTACAATAATCACATGTGATAATATGCATAGTCACATGTGATAATATACATAATCACATGTGATAATATGCATAATCACATGTGATACTATGATATGTACAAAAATAAACATATAGTGAATCATATGTGATAATATGCATAATCACATGTGATAATATGATATGTACAAAAATTAACATATAGTGAATCATATGTGATACGTAATAAATCATTTGTTAACTTAAGTTAATCATATATAATTCAAGATCCAAAAAATAGAGAAAAAAATTGTGAAAAGCAATAATGAATTGATTATGGATATCATATGTGATATTTGATCTAAATAGTGATTTTTTTTATTAAAAGTGTATCCAGATTTTTTATTACATAAAACTTAATTAAAAAATTAATGAATTAATTGAAATTAAAATATAAACAAATCTAAAAAATATAATGAAACTTTAAGAGTTTATCCAATTTAAAATGGTAATTATCCTAATCTCTAAATTTACTTTTAATTTTTAATTTATGGTATTTTTTTAATTAATGAATTTTGTGGTTCATATTCCTTCTCGTTTTCTCGCATATCACTTTACTTCTCGCATTATCCTCCCCTCTCTCTCTCTCTCTCTCTCTCTCTCTATATATATATATATATATATATATATATATAGAGAGGAAGGTTCATGTGAGGAGCGCGTCAAAACGTGAGAACGTGAGGAGCACTCCCATGCTTCTGATCACATATGATTTACAACGCTAAAAAATCGGAACTTTCTCGAAAATTCGCGCAAAAGTGGCGCGAGGCGTGGCGCGATGCTGCAGGTCGCGGATCACATGTGATTCAACACTGTAAATCATTAATGATTCATAACTGTCAATTCGAGTCCAGATCAGTTGTGAATCACATGTGATCCACAACTGCGAATCACATGTGATTCATAACTGTCAATTGCTCCTCACGTTCTCTTAAATTGGTACGCTCCTCGTTTGAACCCGCCTCTATATATATATATATATATATATATATATGGGCTTAATCAAATGAGAACTGTTTAGTTTGTGATAACCGTGAGATCCAATATAGACTACTCATTTAATATAATTAATTTTGTTTTTTAATTAATATAAAAGGGTAATTTAGTAATATCCTTTTTTTTGACAACTCATAGAATCTTTAAAAGGAATTTTTAAAATTTCTCCTAAAAATAAGATTCTAATCTACGTATTCTAAATAATAAAACATATTTTTACTTAAAATGAATTTGGTTTAAAACCCTAAAATTAAAGCTATGGGAGAAGAAAGTGGTCGGTGACTTCCAAGCCATCTTCCCGGTATCTCTATCAGATCGGAGAAACCACCATCACCACCGACGGAATCTCCACCTCCAAGCCTTCTTCCCGGTATCTCCATCGGATCGGAGAAACCACCATCACCACCTACGGCATCTCCACCTCCAAGCCTTTTGTCGGGTATCTCAATCAGATCGGAGAAACCACCATCACCATCCGACGGCATCTCCACCTACAAGCCTTCTTCCCGTTCTCAATCACATATCTCGTCGTCTCACTATCACCAAGACTGCAAAATCCATTCACGCCTCAACACACAGTACATCCAAATCCCTCGATGAATCAAAGCATTTTTCTCGATCAGTGGTGCAGAGGAACGTGCGGTGGTTACCTTTTTAAACTCGATGTCCCACTCCGGGGTGCGGAGGAACGTGGTGGAGGGCGTACCATTGCTCACGGTAGGATTTGATCAGGACACAGTTGGTTTGATTTTGATTTTCGATTTTAGGGTTTGTTGTAACGTAGTGGTATCACATGGGTATCATAGTGGTATTACGTAGGGGTTTGTTGTAACATAGTGGTATCACATGGGTATCACCCGGCTAAATTTCATGGAACCGGAACCGGCGGTTCCTAGAATGAAGGAACCGGAACCGCTTACATCGGTTCTCTATATTTTGGAACCAGTCCCGGAACCGGGTACCCGCTATCATTTTTTTAACATTTCATACAATAAAAATGTAATTTTAAGTCCATTGCAAACTACAAAGTACCAACTTAAAGAAATAAGCATAACAAATGGTGAAAAATAATCATATAAAAACTAATTATTACATATATAAATTAGAAACTCCGGCGTATTGAGTCTTGACGTCAACAAAACGACTTACATAATACATAACGTCCTTACGTCAAGACCTAACAAATAAAACATTTGGATCAAAACGAATAAAACATCTAACAAAACCAATAACACATCATTAAATATTTAAATATAATAAACATATAAATAATTTTTATTAAAAAATAGCGGGTACCTGTCGGTTCCGGTTCTGGGTACCCAGCGGGTAACGATTCCAAAAAAATGAGAACCAGAACCGGAACCAGTCCTAATCGGTTCCGTATTTTAGGAATCGAAACCGGAACCAATCACATTGGTTCCGATTCTGGAACCAGCAGTTCCGGAGCGGTTCCGGTTCCAAAGACGGGTACCCAGTTCCGATGCTCGCCCCTAGTATTACGGTTGTGTCTATTGGTATCACAGTGAGTATCATTGTGGGTTTTATTTTAAATTAAGGTTACGGTGTAACACAGTATGGATCATGATAAGTATCACAATGTATCTTGCATTTTTTGGGTATCACATTGTGTCTATTGGTATCACACTGTGATTCATTGATGGTTTGTGTCTTACGGTTAAAAATTTTGGGTATCATACTGTGATTCTTGGTTTTTTTGGTATCACACTGTGATTCATTGATGGTGTACGCCGGAGAGAGGAGACAGGAGAGAGAAAAGAGGGGAGATGAGAGATAAGATTTTTAAAATACCCAAAATGTCCTTTAATTTAAATTTCAAACAAAATTACCAAAATTAATAATTTTCTAATTTATTGCTTAATATGTGGCTGAAATTGGTTCTTACAATTACCACAAAATAATCAGTTCTCCCATGAAGGACCCCCTATATATAGGGAATTTAATTAAAATACCCAAAGTTTGACTTTGATTTATCAAAATACCCACTTTCTAAACAATTTTACAAAAATATCCATTTTTTCCGCGATAGGGTCCGCGATCGCGGACCAGGGTCAATTTTGAAAATTTAATCATCAGCGATCGATGAGAGTGTCTCGCGGTGCATTCAATTTGGTGACTTTTGATTTGAAATTTACACTTTCAACCCCTATAATTATTTACTTACTTTACTTTATACTTTTTACCTTCCTAATTTTAATTTTACACATTCATCATATTAACACATATAATCGTTTATTAACTAAAATACGTTAAAAAAATACGTTTTAATTTTAACAAGTTACACCATTGTAATCGTCTCTTCGATACCTTCGAAATGAGCCTATTATTAAATATTTTTTGATTTAATTATTTTATTATATATCATATATTCTACATAAAAATATTTTTAATATTTACAATTGGACCCTTATAGTTAATTATTTAATTTATGGTACATCTCTTATTTTTTTAATTTTGTTTTACACTCTTATCACATTAACATAATAATCTTATATTAAATAAATGAAAAATAAAAAACTAATAGGTATAAAGTAAACTAACTAAATAAGTATAATATAATTAAATCAAAAAATATTCAATATTGAGCTCATTTCGAGAGCATCGACGAGACGATATTAATGGTGTAACTTTTTAAATTAAAAAACATTTTTTAACGTATTTTAGTTAATAATTGATTAAATCGTCAAATTATTTGGATTATATGTCTCGCTGCATTGCAGCGGGTAAATAATTAGTATATGTATATATATATATATATATATATATATTTATCGAACTCCTTAACATATTTTAACGTAATTATGTATGTTAATGTGATATGTTAAAACGTACTTTTTAACATATTTTAGTTAATATATGATTATTATGTTAATGCGATAAGAGTGTAAAACGAAAATTGAAAAAGTAAGAAATGTACCATAAATTAAATAATTAACTATAATGTTATGAATTGTAAATATTAAAAATAATGTAGTATATATGATATATAATAAAATAATTAAATCAAAAAAATATTCAATATTAGGCTAATTTCGAAGGTATCGAAGAGACGATTACAATGGTGTAACTTGTTAAAATTAAAACGTATTTTTAACGTATTTTAGTTAATAAACGATTATATGTGTTAATATGATGAAAGTGTAAAATTAAAATTAGGAAAGTAAAAGGTATAAAGTAAAGTAAGTAATAACTATAGGGGTTGAAAGTGTAAATTTCAAATCAAAAGTCACCAAATTGAATCACCGCTGGACACTCTCCTCGATCGCGGATGATTAAATTTTCAAAATTGACCCTGGTTCGCGATCGCGGACCCTATCGCGGAAAAATGGGTATTTTGGTAAAATTGTTTAGAAAGTGAGTATTTTGGTAAGTCAAAGTCAAACTTTGGGTATTTTAATTAATGTCTCATATATATATATATATATATATGACGATAATCAAATGATAACCTAAAATAGGTTGAGAACCGTGAAAACCAATCTAAGCCGTTAATTGATTTTAATCTATGGACATTATTATAGGCAAAAATAGGTTGAGAACCGTGAGAACCTATACATGAATTTTTATGTTTTAAAACCATAGGATCAAAACCAAATGACGGCTTAGATCGGTTCCCACGGTTCTCAACCTATTTTGGTTTTCACATGATTTAACCCCTATATATATATATATATATATATTTGTTCTTGAAAAATAATTTCTTTGTTCTTGATGAATAGTAATGAAATCTATTATATTGCTTTCCAAAAAGAAATTTGCTAAATCGTCAGCAAGTTCATTTGGAGAATTACTTGAAATAAACATTTTAAAATGATGATTATGATAAAAACTTTTTTGGATGAGACAGCCGTTATTAAATATAGCAACACTAAGCATAATTTAGATTATAATGAATATTGTTGATAAAAATAAGGTGTTGTAAAAGTTGGGAAGTATTCAAAATGTTCATATTGATAATTAATTCTGAAATTGTAAATATTGTTTCCTATGAAAAAATGTACATGTTCATTAAGAATCTCATTGGATTATAATTTTGAATAAATATTTTTATATGATTAATACGACTAAAACTTTGCATAATAAGGCAACCATTATTAAACATAATAACTTGAAGCATGATCAGAAAATACCTTCTTTGATTAAATGATCAATGGTACAATTGTCTTTCCGACAATCTTTGCATACATCAGGAGATATGAATATTTGAAAGTCTAAAGACTTAGAACATCTAGAGGTTGAGAATTTGAGGGAAGGGAATTTCTTAGACATATCATTCTAAGAATTTATGATAGAGGGAATTTTATAAAAGGAGAAGGAAAAACTGATGCCTTGCTTCTTCGTTTTGAGTATGCTTTTATAGACGCTTGAATTCTTGAGAACTAAATCATAAAATATGTTTAAATGTTTAAAATGTTGTTCCAAAGATTTTGAAAAAATTAACACATCATCAATATAAACAATAGCAAAACTGCTTATAGGGATAATAATGTCATTCATGATATTTTGGAATTCTGAAGGAGCGTTTTTGAGACCAAAAGACATGACGTTCCATTCATAATGACCAAAAGGAACATTAAAACCTGTTTTATATTTGTCTTGTTCATGAATTTGTATTTGCCAAAATCCTGATTTCATATCGAATTTTGAAAATATTTTTGCATCATAAAGTCCTTTTAATAAATCTCTTTTATTTGGTATTGGATATCGAATCCATTCTAGAACTTTGTTTAAAGGTTTGTAATTAATAACAAGTCTTGGAGTACCTCTTTCTAATTCAGCTGCGTTCGGATTCGGGTTCGGGGGGGGGGGGGGGGGGGGGTAATGTGGTCCTGCATAAGTATTAAGTGGAGCCTTGGCTAATAGGTATTACCTTTTAGCCTAGTGGTAAAGCTTATGCTTGTAATAGTATCAGAGCCTTGGTCTCGGGTTCGAATCTTGTTGGGTGCTGAGTATTGCCAATAATGCTAACGCTCAGTAACAGTAGTATTACCAATCATGTTCACGCCTTGCTTCTACGGGGGTGAGGGATTCGGGTTCGAGGGGGGTAATGTGGTCCTGCATAAGTATTAAGTGGAGCCTTGGCTAATAGGTATTACCTTTTAGCCTAGTGGTAAAGCTTATGCTTGTAATATATATATATATATAGAGAGAGAGAGAAAGAGAGGGAGGTTTAGGGGAAAACCTCAAAAAAATGAAAAACTAAAGAACACCCTGGTGGCCCTTCATCTGAACGGTATGCACTTGTGCATACAGGTAAATTATGTTGTTTTTTTGGTTTTTATATACAAATGCATTATGCACTTGTGCATATGCACGTGTGCATGTTACAAATTACTTGTATGCACAAGTAGGGGTGAGCATCGGAACTGGGTACCCGCCTTTGGAACCGGAACCGCTCTGAAACTGTCGGTTCCAAAACCGGAACCGATGTGATTGGTTCTGGTTCCGGTTCCTAAAATACGGAATCGATTAAGACTGGTTCTGGTTCTCATCTTTTTGGAACCGTTACCCGTTGGGTACCCGGTCCCGCTATTTTTTAAGAAAAATTATTTATATATTTAGTATATTTATATATTTAAATATTTAATGATGTAATATTAGTTTTGTACCTTTATTAGGTGTTTTATTCGTTTTCATCCAAGTGTTTAATGTTTTATTTGAGGTGTTGACGTAAAGACGTGAATTGTTATGGAAATCGTTTTGTAGATGTCAAGACTCAAAACTCGAGAGTTTCTAATTTATTTATGTAATAATTAGTTTTTATTGGATTAGTTTTCACCATTTGTTGTATTTATTACTTTATGTTTGGTACTTTACAGTTTGCAATTGACTTAAAATTACATTTTTATTGTATGAATTGTTAAAAAAAATTGACATTGGGTACCCGAAACCGGAACCGACGGTTCCAGGACCGGTTCCAAAGTATAGAGAACCGATGTAAGCGGTTCCGGTTCCTTCACTCTAGGAACCGCCGGTTCTGGTTCTGGTTCCATGAAATTTAGCCGGGTACCCGGTTATGCTCACCCCTATGCACAAGTGCATACGGTCCAGATGAAGGGCTACCAAGCTGTTCTTCAGTTTCCGTTTTTTTGAAGTTTTCCCCTGAACCTGACCCCCCCCCCCCCCACATATATATATAGTGCCCTTCTTTTGTTAACCACTCATTTAGTGTTAACCATGTTAACCAATCAGGACCATTAATCATGAAAATCAATGGCTAGGATTAAACTGATTTTTAAGTTCTAATTAAAATAAAAATCGGTTTAACATTATAGGAAGCACATATGCACATGGGTAATATTGTCAATTATCAACCATCTCTAATTATTAGATTAGGAAACCATAAGATGTCAATAATCAGTTTCCAATAATCACTCATCTTCCTAAAATATCTAATTGATACAGAGAAATAGCAAAATCTATACACATATCAGCCAACAAAATCGAATTGATACAGAGAAATAGCGGAGATGGAAGCAAGATGTCGATGAGCAGAGATGGAAGCAAGCTGTTGTCGATGAGTAGAGATGGAGGAAAGTTGATCGATGAAAAAGAAAATCAATTAAGCAGTAAATCGATGAGGCATATTTCTACTGCGGATATCGATGAGGCAGAAAATCGATGGCTTTGAAGGCAATGGCTTTGAAATCGATATACACAGTCGATGGAGAGAAAACGGTGATTTTTCTCTCTTGAGCCACCAATTGCTTTCTTCAACCGATGGATGACAGACAATCTCAACTCTCTCGGCAACCCAATATACACAACTCATTCATGTTGTTTACCATAGAAGATCATATCAGATCATACAATTATTGATGAGTTGATATACGATTCTTCATCTTGCTATTTTAATATAGTTATCACGGTTCATGTTTACCAACAAAACTTGCAATAGTACTAAACGTTATTGCTTTTTAATCATCATCATGATTCATGAGTCGTAATTTTTTAATGCTTCTTTGTTGCTACTTTAGGTATCTTCATGTTTTCTGCACTTGATATACGATTCTTCATCTTGCTATTTTATTGCTTCTTTGTTGCTACCTTGTATGTGATGGTTAAAATGGTTATGAGATTTTAGTGAACGAATAAGAAACATGTGTTCATGGCTTAATACTAACACGGTAAAGAAATAAGAACATCATAATGATTTGCTATTTTTGCTTTCCTTTGGTGCATATATGCAGTTTTAAATCATGTATATATGCAATTTTGATATGTGCGTATATACAGTACTAATATGTGCATATATGCAATTCTATGATGTGTATATATGCAGTTCTATGGTACGTATATATGCAGTACTAATATGTGCATATATGCAATTCTATGATTTGCATATATGCAAAGAAAAAACGTGAAAAGAATATCTGAAACGTGAAGATGAAGATTATGTTTGAAAATGGGTTTTAAGGTATGCGTATATGCAGTACTAATATGTGCATATATGCAATTCTATGATGTGCATATATGTAGTTCTAAGGTATGCAGTTCTAAGGTATGTATATATGTAGCAATAATATGTGCATATATGCAATTCTATGATGTGCATATATGCAGTTTTAAATCGTACATATATGAAAAAAAACGTGAAAATAATCTCTGGAACGTGAAGATGAAGATTATGTTTGAAAATGAGTTTTAGATGATTAAAATTATCATTAATAACTACCAAAAATGAAAATGGGTTTTAGAAGATTAAGATTATCATTAATAACTACCAAAAATATCTTGTGCATGAAATTAGGAAAGTAAATAACCATTAAATAATTAAAATTCTGAAATTCCTAAACTACCCCTAGCAAACCAGTAACTTATCTTAATTCCTATTGATCCAACAAAGTTAACACGGTTAATACTAAATGGACGGTTAATAAAAGAAGAGGAATATATATATATATATATATATATATATATATATATATATATATATATATATATATATATATATATATATATATATATATATATATTAAGACTTAAAGTAAACAGCTATTTTCAAAATTTAAGTCAAGTTTTTTGTTAGTTAAAGGTTGTCTAGTTGGTGGTATTAAATCAGTTTTTAATGAGATTAAAAGTAATAGAAACTATCCAATTTTTTATTAATATAAATGAGCTTATTTATTTGAAACTTAAATTCTCATTGTAGGTAAAATCTAGGAGAATTAAAAACTCATTTTTATTCATATGATTGAAACCAAATAATCTATAAATTAATCTATATTTCTTTTGAAATAAAAGTTTATTGATGAGCTTTATTTGGGTAAAGTATATATGAAAATTTGGCATATCATAATAAAGAGTAGATTTATTATAAGTTTATGTTGAAACAAAATTAGTTTTTTTTCCTCCTTCACAAATTTCGTTAAAGAGAACTTGCATTCCGTCATGTCTTGAACAACCAAAATTGTCTTTGTTGAATGCCCTACAATCACACATGCATAAAAGTACTTCATTTTAGGTGCAAATGTCTTTGTTAGATTTATTCTCTGTGCTATATGAGATCATCTCAAAAGTGTCATTTTTGGTGATAAATATTTTTAAACCGTTGATCGCTTTTAATCAAATACCCTCCCATTAATTGCGGCTTAAAATGGATTTGATCTGGTGCATCTTGGTACATCTCATCCTAATGTTTATTCATTTCTCATCCAACCGTTGATAACAACTTCTTACATTTTTCACTAAATTTGATACTTCTTACCGAAACCCAACCCTATTCTTGAGTACCCTTTTTTCATGATAGGTTTAGAATTTGAATTTTTTTATTGCAGTCTTTAGCCGGATGATATAGTAGTTTCACAAATGCAACATTTACAGTAGATATAAATATTGTCAAAAGGGATCTAGTAGAAAATTTTGATTCTTTTTATTCTCTCGTATCAAGTATTTCTTAGGAACAAGAGTGGTCCACCATCTTTTAGTAGATTGTCGAATTGTTGTCTACATGTGCATATGTGCATGTGTTGTGGATGAGAATTTTCTAAGAAGAGCTAGTTTGCCCCAAGAATGACTATTTGCTTCTAAGAATTACTTGACTTTTGAGCATTTAAAGTTATGTTGACATCAAATGATCGTTGATGCATGGGCGGACCCAGTCTTGCGCATACGGTGGCACGTGCCACCGTATCGTTTGTCCGGCGAAGGGTAAAATTTTGTAGCGGCATGAAGAGTGCAACCGTATTATTTTGGAGGGTGCAACCGTATCGTTTTAAATGGTGCAACCGTACCAAAAAAACTCTTAAAATCAACCAAAAAACCCCGAAAAGTTCTCTCGAAATTGATTTTTTTTAAAGTTCCTCGAAATCGAGAAAAAAATTAAAAAAAATTCTCAAAGCAATGGAATTAGGCTAAAACAACATCGGGCGATGTGAAAAAATTTTAGGTTCGTCAAAGGTGCCACCGTAAGAAAAAATTTCTAGGTCCGCCTATGCATTGATGGACCAATTTGGGGCTCGGTAACTGGCTTTGCAGCGTGGCCTTTCTTTTTGGGAAATGGAAAGGAAGTATTTTTGTTTAGCATTTCGAACTTGGGCTTCTCCATCTATTTAGACTTTTGCACAACCTTAGCTTCAACTTTAATAGATTTGCCTTTAATGGTAGTTGTGAACCTTTGTGCCTAGCTTTGCTTAGCCACCTAAGAAATTACTATGATTGTGTAGTTTTAATGCCTCAACGACTGTTTTCACAAACACTAGTGAGACTGATTTAGATGACTTGTCATTAGTGTCCACCTAATTCTCCAAAAGATTAACTTCTCTAAGATGTTGGAGAAGTTCTCCAGGCTTAACAACTTTTATGGATTTGGTCTAGTTCACTATAGTGATAAAAGAGGGGATATAGACATCTGAGGTGGATGTTGATAGGCGGGTTTACACCCCCCTTGACTAACCGCAAGTGTACGGTGTCGTCTCAAGTAGTACGTACGGAAGTACGAGTATCGAACCCAAAGAAATTAGGTGTTAAGTACCGCAATTACTGTATTAACTATTAACTAAGCGGTCGAAAATTGATTTGGTTTGATTGTTGAAATATCTTGAATAGTAAAGCGTATAAAAGTAAGGAAAGTATTTGGTAGTAGTACTAAGAGAGAGGATGGAGGATTGGAATCCGAATGACTTCAATTAATGAGACTTCGAAGTGATTTATAACTGGTTAAAACGATTGATGACTTGTAAAACCTGAACTCGTTACACTTTTTCAAGCTGCACCGAGAATTAACTCAATTAAAGTTGCTTATCTTTCGATCTCACAATTGGGTTAAGTTAAAGGGAATGGTTTAAAGCACAACACCGAAGGAATTGGTATATCTCTATCCAATTCCTCTCGGTGACTATTGGAATTGACCTCAATCTTGAGTTTTCTATCGAACAACTCAAGAATTATCAAATCATTTAACAAGTGATCAGTTGGTTAAAAGCATTAAGCATAATTTCAAAGGCGTCATCCATCTATTAAAACCAAAATACAAATCGTTCAAAATCTACATCTATGAATCATTCATTATCCAACCCCCCAACATGGAGTTTAGCTCATGTTGGGGGTGTGTAAAAGAAACTGAAAGATTACAAAAGAAGTAAATAAAACCATGTTTGAGAAGTTCTACAGAAAAAGATAAATAACTCCCTGAGAAGAATCCCTTCCACTATCACGTACTCTATCGTCGTCCCCTTTCAATCAATCTCTCGTCACCTCTGTATTCGCACTCTCAATCTGCTCCCAAAAATCGCCTCCTCACTTGCAGCCGCCCCCTAGTCTAACTGATAACCCTAAAAATGAGAAAGTAGGGATTTAAAACATATCTGGCAGTTGGCGCTAGATCCCGCGCTACTTGGGTCGCGCCAAGGTCGCGCCACAATCTGGACAACACGGGCTTTGGAAACCACACGCATCATGGCGCTAGCTGGGTCGCGCCATAAGGCGCGCCACCCCCTGGAATCCACTTCTCAAATCACTGCGCGTAACACGGCGCCATCTGGGTCGCGCCATAGGTCGCGCCAGCCTCATTTTTCTCAAACTTCGTCTTTTTCTAGATTTCGAGCTCTTTCTTCGGAAAATATTCGTGATCCTCTTCATTTCTCCTCCAATCTGAATAACTGTACATCTCATGAAACTCATCAGTAAAAGTCACTATTTTACTTGAAAACACCCAACAATCACTCGATTAGTTAAAATAATGTCGAAAACCGACATTATCACAACCCCAAACTGAGCGTTGCTTGTCATCAAGCAAAATAGCGATAAAATATACAAAAACCAGAGTCATAACAGAATTCGCACAAATGTGAAGTCGGTGGTGTCATTATGGATCTTTACACATCTTATTCAACTAAAGGAATTAACAGATTAATCAGAATCTTTTACCGAAACACCCCCAGTTTGCAGAGGTCAAAACACTAACTCTTTTGAGAATAGAATTGGTCTGGACTACACTACATCAAATTCCACCTAAAGTCATGCATGAGCAGAGAGGATTTCGCCTCGACCCTACCTTACGGGATGCTCTCAATTCACTCGAACCTAGGTTGTCGCACATGTTGTTGACGCTTTGGAGTTTATGTACAAGAATTCACAAGATATATGCATGAACAACTAAACATGAAAGATGCACACATGTACAAGAAAGTGATCTCAGAAAGAATCAAGTAGCAAGACAGGGACTATCGGTAAAGGTGGTCGTATACTCTAATCACATTTTCCAGAAGATCATTCAGGTCTTTAACACGGGTTGTAACGGGGCTAAGGTTATGGTTAGGAAATGAAGGGTACAACGGATCAAAAATCCTGAATGTGTCAATCCTCGAGCAGTTCTGAACTTTTCTAACTTTTTCTTCTATCACTTGGCCCTTTTTGTCATCACTAGGGTCACCTTGACCATCTTATTTATTTGCATCTCTTCTATCTAAATTAAATATATATTTTCTTTTTTTTTCTTCTTTTTTTGTAGGGCATCATTGGCCCTCTTTATTCGCTTGGGACTACATTGGCCCCTCCTTTCTATCTTTATGACTAGTCTGTATTTTTTTTTTCTGCTCTATCCTCAACTGCTCATTACCGCTTATGATGGACACACTTGTGGATCAGGGTTGGCTAAGGCGTTTGGCTCGGGTTTAATGACGGGGTTCGAAATGAAAATTGGTGGGTGTTTGGTTGCAAAGGGGGTCTGGGTACACACATAATGGGTCAAAAAGGGACGATAGCTAAAAACTGGTTTACATGCACACAATGCCTGAAATCATCTCTTAAGGTCCACACGATATGGTTTACTATACCTTTACCTAATATCCCGATGGTCATCTTTTCTACTCAATGCAAAAGTATAGCGAGATCAATCTATACTCACGGCAAGAAAATTGAAAAAGTGTATCCGATGTTTTTGCTTAATTCCCTCGCAATGAAAGTACGTCATTTTAGGCTCGAATCTCACTATTGGGTGGTCTCCACTAATGTCCCTAATGCATACAATCTTCTGGGTCTCATTCGATGCTATATTATCCTTTACAGTTCATTCCTCAAAAAGCAGTGTTCTACTTACTACTAACGGTGAATCAGAAAAAAATTCAATCATAATGACCAAAATTCCGTTACTTGCCTAAGATATAGTAAAGATCATCAAAATGACATCAACACTTCACCTCCACCCCAAACCTATATACACATTGTCCCCAATGTGTAACAATATCTATTACAGTCATCCAAAATTTTTGTGCGAATCAATATACAGTCATCCCAAATGAAATAAAATCAAAGATCATAAAAGGAAAAATAAATCAAACCGCCTTCACTCGTCGTGGTTTTGTCACCTCGAAGATGAGCTCGCCCCGGGTGGACGCCTCCTCGCTGGTTGTGCCAGTGGTGGATTAGACGGTCCTGCTTCAGTCGGGTCCTGTTCACCTGCAACCAATCTAGTCAGGGCATCGGACCTCCTATCCATTGCCACGAACCCTGACCGCACCTCACGTTCGAGCGCCTCCATGTGCGCATGCATCCGTGGTCGGAAGTAGCGGGTTGGTGGCCCTCATCCGCCGTGGGATCATAGTCCACATCGTTGGCATCCACATCATCAATCCCTTGGGGGATGTTCATCTCCTCGTTGCCAACTGCCTCTTGCCGGTCCAACCTCTGAGCGGCTGTCACTTGTGCGCGGTACGCAGTTCGATCGTACGGGGCGAATGGTGGAATAGTTCTTCCGGTAGCAATCCCCGCATTCCTGCAAAATTGCGTTATCAAACATGGGAAAAGAAGTACACCCGTAAAGTTTTCTGCAGCCGCGTCGATCATGTGTAGGCGGATAGTATGTTCGATGTCTAACAGCATGCTATGCTGTATGCAGTACATAATCCGCGCCACATACGGATTGAGAGTCGTATAATGGGAGGAAGGTGCCAGACTCCCCTTCAAGAACAACAACCACAAGCCCAACTCCGGCTCCATCTCATTCTTCTTAATCTCCGTTTCGCGCACAACCCACTGTTCCCGACCACTCCGGCGGAGAGAAGAAGCAATTAGTGGACTGTGTGTCCCATCCTGCCCCACCCCAGGAATGGGTGGAATTCCAAAAGTGGCCTCAAGATTTTGGGGCCTCGGAACCCTGTAGTGCGTACATATGTCATCGTTTGTCATCCTAATGGGTCGGCCTTGAACAATCACCGTTGAAAACTCCTCGAATGAGGCCGACACCATAGCAGGATAGAACTCCAGCACTAACTCTGCATCATAGGGCTCCGGGTTCCAGATGTAGGTCTGCCAACCCCTCTCTTCGGCTATCTGTAGGGCTCGGGCATTGGCAATTCCATTTAAACTCAACCCCCTTTCAGCTAAGATCGGTCGGCGCGCGAAGCTTCGTCTGCGAGACTCATAGGATGGGTTTCGTCTTTGACTCCACCCCACCCTCTCTTCTTGGCTCAAGTTATAATAGTGGAAAAATCTCCCTGCAGCGTTTGGATCAGTGTGCACCATTTTCTGCAAAAGAAAGTAAGCTATTAGTATTTTGCCCGTTATTAACACCACCCCAAACCTAAGCCTTGGATTAGGTTTGTTGCACAAATAGCATACACTTACTAGAACAGCAAAGAACACCCCAAACCTCGGTAAAACCGAGGTTTGCAATGGGGTGATGTGTGTGAAAATAAAATCGAAAGTGGCCACCCCAAACCTAAGTGAAACTTAGGCTTGTTTGGTCTTTTTGCCTAGTGAAAGCATATCAACATCACACACAAGCACAACACATTAATTACTTGGCCAACGGTCTCAAGTCAGGGGTTAACCATTAAGCACATAAGCATACAACATATTCACATTCTAAAAAATAAGCATAGCTTAACCAATAAGCACTCATCACCCACAAGATTAAAACATTCTTGTACATCTACCACTAAAACCACATGCATTATCAGCCAAGTACAAGTTAACAACATAAAGAAATTGACAACTCAAACTCATACTAACATTCCCTAATGCACATATTCAAGAGCAACATCCAAAACCCACTTTTATTCCTCAATGAAAACACTTAATCCAAGAAAAAGAAGTTCCATGTAGAGAAAATAAACATAAAGCATGCTCACTACTTCAATTTCTGATTATTCAACAACTATAACAAAGATTTTCATGAAAACCTTCCCACCATGGTAGCCATTTTGCTAGGAACAAAAACTAGGGTTAGGAGCATACCTCTTGCTTGAATGTAGATGAAGAATGGTAGAAGTTGAACTCCAAACCTTGTTAATCACCTTTTAAAATCGTTGAATAGAGAGGAAAAGAGAGAAAACGGCAGTGGTTTGCAAGATTTGGGTTTTAAAATGAAAGATAAAACTGAAAAAACCTTTTTATAAGTCTGCGCCCTCCGCGCGGGTTGCCACGCCACTGAAGTAGCGCCGAAGTCACGCGGCCTTCTATTTCTCTCAGATTGTTAAAACGGCGCGCATAGCCGTGCTAGTTGGGTAGCGCCATAAAGGGCGCGGGCCTCTGGAACGTTTACAACACCTTTCTTCCGCGCTCTTTCTCCCGCATGTGTACCCGCGCCATCATGCGCGCCATATCACTCTCCAGTACTCCGTGCGAGTTCCGCGCCAGTGAAGTGGCGCCAGAAAGCGTGCCACCCACTGTTTCTTTCTTCTTTGGCTTTTTCGTTCCGTTCTCGCTCCTTCCGATGATGCCCAATCTCGAAGGCTTACTCCTCAGGAAAAAACACACACAAACACACAAATTAAAAGAAACAAAAACTCACTAAAAGAAATTGAAATGAAAGACTAACCTACGGTGGGTTGCCTCCCACCAAGCGCCATATTTAATGTCATGGCACGACTTCTCACGCAATCACTCCTTAGGTTCGTCTAGATACACACATGGCGTGGTCATAACCTCATCACCTAGGTACGGCTTCACCCTTTGGCCGTTCACCTTGAACTTCTGTCCATCCTTGCCCTCTAGCTCCACTGTTCCGTAAGGGTACACTTCGGTCACCGTGAATGGACCCGACCACTTCGACTTCAGTTTACCTGGAAACAACCTCAAACGTGAGTTAAATAAAAGGACTTTCATTCCTGGGACAATTACCTTTTCTCGAATCCGGCGATCGTGGAACTTCTTCGTCCGTTCCTTGTAAATTGCTGCGTTCTTGTATGCATCCAAGCGGATTTCTTCCAACTGATTCAGCTGCAATAACCTCTTCTTACTGGCCGCGTCTAACTCCATGTTCAAACGTCTAACTGCCCAATAGGCTTTATGTTCCAGCTCGACTGGCAAGTGGCACGACTTCCCAAACACCAATCGATATGGTGTGGTCCCAATTGGAGTCTTGAAAGCCGTACGATATGCCCATAACGCGTCGTCCAACTTTGTTGACCAGTCCTTCCTTGATGAATTCTCCGTTCTCTCCAATATGTACTTCAACTCGCGGTTGGATACTTCCGCCAACCCATTCGCTTGCGGATGATAGGGGGTGGTGACTCGATGTTTGACTCCATATTTCCGGAGTAGCATGTCGAGATACTTATTGCAAAAGTGACTTCCCCCGTCACTAACCAATGCCCTCGGGACCCCGAACCTCGAAAAAATGTATTTCTTGAGAAATTGGATAACTACCTTCGAATCGTTGGTCGGCGTCGCAATTGCCTCCACCCACTTCGATACATAGTCGACAACGACTAAGATGTACTCGTTTCGGAACGATGGGGGAAAAGGCCCCATGAAGTCATTGCCCCATACATCGAACAATTCTACCTCCATGAATATTTGCATCGGCATCTCGTCCTTCCTTGAAATATTCCCAGTTCTCTGACATCTATCACATCGAGAAATGAAGTGGCGAGTATCCTTTAACATTATCGGCCAGAAAAATCCCGATTGCAGCACTTTCGTAACAGTCCGATCGGTACTGAAATGACCTCCACATTCCAAAGTATGGCAAAATGCCAATACTCCTTCTTTTTCCTCATCGGGTACGCATCTTCTAATCATTCCATCGCCGCATCGTTTGTACAAACACGGTTCATCCCAATAGTACATCTTGGCGTCCGCAAAAAATTTCCGACGCTGATGCGAGTTTAGTCCGTATGACGTCACGTTACCTGCAAGAAAATTCACAAGGTCAGCATACCATGGATCAGAAGAATTAACAGAAAATAATTGCTCATCTGTAAAAGAATAATTTATAGGGATAGTTTCAATTGTTTCCGATGGCTCCTCCCCGATTCTAGATAAGTGGTCGGCCACTGAATTCTCGGATCCTTTCTTGTCCCGTATCTCGATATCGAACTCTTGCAACAGCAGCACCCATCGAATCAACCTTGGTTTTGCGTCTTTCTTCGCCATTAGGTACTTCAATGCCGAGTGATCAGTGTAGATAATAATCTTGGATCCGACTAAGTATGATCGGAACTTCTCACAAGCGTACACCACCGCCAACAACTATTTCTCGGTGGTTGCATAGTTGATTTGTGCCTCGTCTAACGTTTTGCTGGCATAGTAGATCACATGCATCTTTTTCTCCTTTCGTTGGCCCAAGACAGCTCCTACCGCTATGTCGCTCGCATCGCACATGAGCTCGAACGGAAGATTCCAATTGGGTGCGGTAAGTATTGGTGCCGAGATCAACTCCCTCTTCAATCTGTCAAAAGCCAAGGTACACTCATCAGAAAAATCAAACTTAGCATCTTTTAAAAGTAAAGAACATAAAGGTTTAGCGATTTTAGAGAAGTCCTTGATGAAACACCGGTAAAACCCTGCGTGTCCCAAGAAACTTCTCACTCACTTCACTGTTGTTGGATATGGCAGATTCTCTATAACAGCTACTTTCGCCTTGTCCACCTCTATGCCTTCCCTTGAAATCTTGTGTCCAAGCACGATGCCTTCCGTTACGATAAAGTGGCACTTCTCCCAGTTGAGTACTAGGCTCGTTTCCTGACACCGCTTTAAAACTGCTTCCAAATGACCGAGACATGCGTCGAATGAATCTCCAAATACCGAGAAATCATCCATGAATACCTCTATCGTCTTCTCGATCATGTCAGAGAAGATCGCCATCATGCATCGCTGGAATGTAGTAGGAGCGTTGCATAACCCGAAAGGCATTCGTCCGTATGCAAACGTTCCATACGGACAGGTAAATGTTGTTTTCTCTTGATCCTCGGGTGCTATAGGGATCTGATTGTACCCCGAGTAATCGTCAAGAAAACAGTAGTAAGCATGCCCGGACAGCCGCTCCAACATTTGGTCAATGAAAGGAAGCGTGAAGTGGTCCTTTTTTGTCGCATCGTTTAACTTTCGGTAATCTATACACACTCTCCACCCGGTGACTGTTCGGGATGGTATCAACTCATTGTTGTTGTTCTTGATTACCGTGATCCCCCCTTTCTTTGGTACCACTTGTACCGGACTAACCCACGGGCTATCGGCTACTGCATATATGATGCCCGCATCCAAGAGTTTAAGCACTTCTTTGCGAACTACTTCCTTCATGTTTGGGTTCAACCGACGTTGATGTTGAACCGTCGGTTTATGCCCTTCTTCCATGTTGATTCTATGCATGCAAAAAGTAGGGCTTAAACCCTTCAAGTCCGCAATCGTCCACCCAATCGCTGTTTGGTGGGCTCTCAATACTCGTAACAGCTTCTCTTTCTCTAATGGTGCAAGACCGGCAACAATTATTACCGGTAGTGTTTGATTCTCTCCCAAGAATGCATATTCTAAGTGAACCGGCAATTGTTTGAGCTCTAGCTGTGGCGGCACTTTTGATGATGGCTGTGATTTGGCAATTGGTTAACCCAAATCCTCTTTAATTGGTCTTCTCAGACCTCGATACTCGGGCAATGCATTCAGTTGCATCACACTCTCGTTCTCGCTATCGGTGCATATTCCGGTCAATGCATTCCCCAGTTGATCATCACTATGATTAACTTGGGAAGTCTCCTCAGTAATCTCTTCTATTACATCTACCCGATAGCAAGTACCTCTTTCCACCCCGACTCGTGCTGTTGGAAAAACATTGAATACCGCTCGTTCTGCACCAACATGGAGAGAGAGCTTCCCTCCTTGCACATCAATTAGAGCACCACCGGTAGCCAAGAACGGTCGTCCCAAAATAAGGGGAACCTCCTTATCTTCGTCCATGTCCAAGATGACAAAATCCACTGGAAAGTAGAATTATCCACCTTCACCAAAACATCTTCAATAACTCCGTACGTGGGTCTTTGGCTAACTCTTTTCCGCTCCTCAGCTGGACTGCCTTTCAATACTCTCTTGTCTTCTTATCGGGTTGGCTCGGGAATGTGCCTTGACTCCGAATAGCTAACACATCTGCCATCTTCCCCATTTGTCCTTCAAGAATCCGGATCGATGCGGTATTCTGATCCGTCGCAGTTCTTATCGTTCTGACCGAACTTGTCAGTGTCCCAACGGATGATGTCAACTCTCCAACCGCATTGTCCATATTTGAAACAAACTTCATCAACATCTCCTCCAATCTGGACTTCTTCTCTCCTCCTTGCCCCTCTTCTTGTCTTCTTTGGATGTAACCTGGAGGACGATAAACATTAGAAGATTGAGTAGAAGAGTTAGAATTATTACCGAATTGGTTTTGTTGCTGCTGGAACATCGTCTCTTTCGGTGCATTCTGGGGTTGGCTCTACGAGAAATTGGGATGTCGTTTCCATCCCTCGTTATAAGTATTAGAGAACGGATCGTTCCTCGGCCGGTTGTTGCGGTTCTGCAAAAACTGCACTTGTTCCGGGGGAGGCATTTCTTGAGATGAACCAAATGGATCTTGGCAACCCATATCTCCTTGGAATGACGGTTGAATCGCCGTCCCTTTCAGTTGATTTGTAATAGCTGCCAACTGTGCTTTGATAGCCTTCAGCTCGTCAGTTTCTTGCACGCTTGCCACCCTTCTAGTGGCTGCCCGAGGTGTAGCATAGCTATGGTCAGCTAAATTCTCTATCAGCTCATATGCGTCTTCGTACGACTTATTCATCAAAGCACCACCCGCAGCGGCTGTGAGGTCATTCTTATACTGTGGATGCAGTCCTCCAAAGAAAGTTTGGATGACCATCCATTCTTGCAAACCATGGTGGGGGCATTTTTTAAGCATCCCCTTGTACCGCTCCCAAGCTTCGTACAGTGACTCCTGATCCCATTGAGAAAAGTGGGTGATGTCTGACAACAGTTGGGCTGTTCGACCCGGTGGAAAGAATTTATTCAGAAACGCAGTCACCATCTCGTTCCACGTGCGAATCTGCCCGATTGGTAGACCCTCTTCCCATTCAATAGCCCGACCCCTCAGTGAAAACGGAAAAAGTCAGAGTTTGATTGTATCCGGGTGAACTCCATTCACCTTGAAGGTGTTGCAGATCTTCTCGAATGTTCTCAAGTGGCTGTGTGGGTCTTCAGTTGCTGCTCCTCCGAACATGTTTGCTTACACCATTTGAATGGTGCCAGTCTTGATTTTGAAGTTGTTCGCTGCGATCGGAGGAACATATGGCCCTCTCTGTGCGGCCCCCATGTTCGGGTTGGCAAATTTCCTTATAGGAACCCTTGGTGGTTGTACTCGGTTGTTGGGATTCCAGATGTTGTGATTGTTGTTGTTGAGATTCTGATTAACTAGTATTTCATTGTTGTTCACCGGAATCTCGTGGTTCACCGGAATCTCGTTGTTACCATTGTTGTTGTTGAGATTATTGTTGTTGAGATTCTGATTGACGGGTATTTCATTGTTGTTCACAGGAATCTCGTTGTTACCAGGGTTCTCAAAGTTGATCGGCCTTTCTTGATCATCATTGTTCTCCCAATTGACGGCGTGCTCCATTTCTTGCTGATGTCTGAGTCTAGCCTGTCTCCTTAGTTCTCTTGCAGTCCTCTCGATCTCAGGATCAAATGGTTCGAGTTCACCAGAGGAACTCCTCCTTAGCATAAACTAGAAGTGATCTGCAGTATAGAATAAATTACAAGTTAGAACTCGTACCAATGGAGTAGCAAGAAAATTGGATCAAAATCGTGAATAAAAAAAATAAAAAAATGCTCAATATAATAATTCCTACAGCTGGTAGTGATATTAACACAAAACAAGTTCCCCGGCAACGACGCCAAAACTTGATAGGCGGGTTTACACCCCCTTGACTAACCGCAAGTGTACGGTGTCGTCTCAAGTAGTACGTACGGAAGTACGAGTATCGAACCTAAAGGAACTAGGTGTTAAGTACCGCAATTACTGTATTAACTATTAACTATTAACTAAGCGGTCGAAAATTGATTTGGTTTGATTGTTGAAATATCTTGAATAGTAAAGCGTATAAAAGTAAGGAAAGTATTTGGTAGTAGTACTAAGAGAGAGGATGGAGGATTGGAATCCGAATGACTTCAATTAATGAGACTTCGAAGTGATTTATAACTGGTTAAAACGATTGATGACTTGTAAAACCTGAACTCGTTACACTTTTTCAAGCTGCACCGAGAATTAACTCAATTAAAGTTGCTTATCTTTCGATCTCACAATTGGGTTAAGTTAAAGGGAATGGTTTAAAGCACAACACCGAAGGAATTGGTATATCTCTATCCAATTCCTCTCGGTGGCTATTGGAATTGACCACAATCTTGAGATTTCTATCGAACAACTCAAGAATTATCTAATCATTTAACAAGTGATCAGTTGGTTAAAAGCATTAAGCAAAATTTCAAAGGCGTCATCCATCTATTAAAACCAAAATACAAATCGTTCAAAATCTACATCTATGAATCATTCATCATCCAACCCCCAACATGGAGTTTAGCTCATGTTGGGGGTGTGTAAAAGAAACTGAAAGATTACAAAAGAAGTAAATGAAACCACGTTTGAGAAGTTCTACAGAAAAAGATAAATAACTCCCTGAGAAGAATCCCTTCCACTATCACGTACTCAATCGTCGTCCCCTTTCAATCGATCTCTCGTCACCACTGTATTCGCGCTCTCTATCTGCTCCCAAAAATCACCTCCTGACTTGCAGCCGCCCCTTAGTCTAACTGATAACCCTAAAAATGAGAAAGTAGGGATTTAAAACATATCTGGCAGTTGGCGCTAGATCCCGCGCTATTTGGGTCGTGCCAAGGTCGCGCCACAATCTGGACAACACGGGCTTTGGAAACCGCGCGCATCACTGCGCTAGCTGGGTCGCGCCATAAGGCGCGCCACCCTCTGGAATCCACTTCTCAAATCGCCGTGCGCAACACGGCGCCATCTGGGTCGCGCCATAGGTCGCGTCGGCCTCATTTTTCTCAAACTTCGTCTTTTTCCAGATTTCGAGCTCTTTCTTCGGAAAATATTCGCGATTCTCTTCATTTCTCCTCCAATCTGAATAACTGTACATCTCATGAAACTCATCAGTAAAAGTCACTAATTTACTTGAAAACACCCAACAATCACTCGATTCGATAGTTAAAATAATGTCGAAAACCGACATTATCAGATGTATCATTAAAAGTGTATCCATGGCAAGTATTTTTGTTGTATGACTTGAAAACGGATTATCTCGGTTACTCTTTATGATAATTTAGAGTAGACATGAAGAGGGATCTTTTTAAACTTGAGTTCTACCAAAGCATGGAGTATTTTCTTGTTCATGACTTCATTTACAGACCTTTCATCATGAAGTTGATCATTCAGCTTGGTGAACTTTCAATCCTTCATCAAGTTTTCATTCTGCATGTCAACATTATTTTAATCAATAGCATTGTATATATTGATAATGAGAAAATCTAGTTTATGCTTTTTATATGCTTTTTATGCTTGGCAAGTAATTTTGATTTCTTTTGCCCCAAAGTTTGGCCATTAAGCAGTGGTGTGGATGAAATATAACCCCAAAAGGCTATAGCAACAAGTAAAATAAACCATCTAAACGCGTCCATGAGTTCTTTCTTTATTGTCTCCCATAATCTCTTCACGAATCCAAATGAGAATCCATTCGACCCGACGCTTTATCGTTTCCGCACTCTTTTATTGCCTCCGACGTTTCTTCCTCTGTAAAAGGTTTTTCCAGCCCCTCCGCCTCTTCCTTCTTCAATTTTTTGAATTTAGAACTTACGATTGAAGGTCCGACTCCATTCCTTGACTCGAATTTTTCTTTAAAATAATCATGCACATGTTTCATTATTTTTTCGGGATCTTCAGACCAAGTCGAATCCACCACCATCCCCTTAATCTAATTTTTTCTTTCGCAGTATTTTACCGTTGCATGAAAGATTTTCGTGTTTTCATCTCCTCTCACCATCCAACGCAGTTTTGCCTTTTGTTATGTCATTTCGAACCGTTGTTTTTCTAACTCTAGCCATTTTTCCCTTGTTTCAATCCATTCTTTTCGTGCAGCTTCCTCCACCATTTCTTCTTCCGCCTCAATTTCTTTTTTCCTCGTCTCCTCCTTAAGTTTCTTCACCTAAAGCATGATCGACGCGTGATCTGAGCACCTACGCTCCAAAGCCACCACCCCGAGAGATTTCCAACTCATACAAAAGCCATTCGTTGCCAGAAACCTGTCCAATTTTGCGAACTTCATACCGTCATCACTAATCCGGGTATATTTTATGTCCCTCATTGGAATATCAAGAAGGTTGCACTTCCCAATAAATTCGTTAAAGCATTTTGAGCCCCTTATGTTAACAGTGGTGTTTAGTCTTTCATGGGATCCCCTTACTTCATTGAAGTCTCCAAAGCACACCCACTTTACGTCCTCCCTTGCCAATAATTGTTCGAGTTGAATCCATACCGCCAATCTCTCTCTCATCTCCCTTGGCCCGTATACGTTCACCACACCCACTAGGCCATCAATTTCTTTCCATCTTCCAATCAAGACTATATAGTTGTTCTCCTCTAAAACAAATTCACTCTCAAATTGGTTCCTATCCCATAAGAGAATTAGTCCACCCGAATTGCGTGTAGCTTTTTTTTGTTGGTAATCTACGTCGTCACTATCCCATAAATAATTGAATTGATGATCCATCCATTTTTTGTGTTTTAATTATTGGATTTCATGCAAATTTCCCTGACCCATCTCCTTTTTTCCTCACATCCTAGACCTCTCGTATTTATCGAAATTATTTTCATCTTTTAACAAAATTTAGCGACCACGTACCCGATTATTGCTCCGCTGCTACTTTCCAGTGCCGTTTTCGGCATCCGATTGACTTTTCCACCGCACGCCGACCTGTTCGCCGAATTCCCTCATATCATGTACTTCCCCTACTTCGTAGTTCATTGGAGATTGCTTCCTTCATTGCTCTTTTGTCTTTATTTCCGTTTCTTAAGTACGATTTAGTCTGATCTCTTTCCTCCTTCGATCTTCCTATCTTCTTACTTGAGATTTTTTGGCCGCCATTTCTTGCCATCTGTTTTAGCAGATGGAAGCTTACCTTACCTCTTCCCCATCCCACGTTTTCCGTTTTTGACATCTTGAGTCCTTTTTTTCCTATCTCCATCGTCGCCTCCTTTGTTCCTGAGGTTCTTTCTGTATTCGATTTTCCGACTTCATTTTGGGGATGATTTAACCGTGTGTTTTGGGAATTATCGTCATTTTTATCTTGGACTTGATTTCCACCAGATTCCTTGGGTCCACCTTTCCTTTTTTTTAATCCAGCATTTGGGCCCTCTCCATCAAAAGTGCGACTGACTTGTTTTACTTTCCTACCAATGATCCAAGGCCCATACATAACATCTGGCCCAATTTACATTTCATCCACCAAAACCCAAGACCCTTCGGCCCTAGACACATCCCCATCACTCCCAATTTTTTCACCTTTGTCTTTGTTCTCGTTACTTTTTCCCAGGCTCTCTACATTAATTGCTCCATCTTCCTTGAAATTAGCATTCCCAGCCGCCCCATTCAATGATTGAGCCTCTTCGACTCCTTCTGCCGACCAATGCCATTTTCCTTCCCTCATCTCCGGTTCCGACACCGTTTCTCCGGTACGTTTTTCCGGTTGAAGGTTTTCGTTTGTCTATCCTTTTCTCTCTTCCCCTTCTGCATCCAGGTTACCCTCCCACGTTTCTTCCAGCACCCACTCGCTACCCATATCGTTGTCGTCCTCCGTCCACTCAGATGGGATTGAGGTTTCGTTATCAGATTCCTCGCTCCCAACTTCATCTATTTTGGTTTCATCCTCAATTGATTTCTGAAAGCTGCTATCCTCTTCTACGATTTTGATCATATAATACAGATTTCCAACCCTCATACTTCGGACCTCATCAATTGTCGTCATGATTGACGAACTAATCAATACTTTCCCATATGCAAAGTTCCTACTCTCCTGTAGTACACAGTTCCTTGTTTTAATCGATGAACCCCATTTTTTTGTGATTTATCTGAATGTCTCTTCCTTCCAAGCATGTAAGGGTACTCCTGAAATCTTTACCCAGATCATCCTATCCGAAGAACAATAACCTTCTGTCCACTTCCTCAAATTCCTGACCCAATAGTGAAGCTTATGCGATTTGTTGCCAAGTATTCCCGTCTTTGCTTCCTCCTTTTCGAATTTCAGTAAAATATTCCTCCCCCTAGTTGCATCATCACGCATCCCTCCAAGATCTCCGACTGACATGTCTGTTTTACTGTTTCCAGGTTATCTAAAGAGGTTACATTACCCAGTAAGCATTTTGATATAAATTTTTTATTTTCTTCATCCGGTTCCCATGAACCCACTATTTCCTCCGATGTATTCTCCTTTTGTTTCTCTGAATTCTTTCCTACTTTCATTCCTTCTTTCACTACCTCTGCATACGATCGGTTATTGTTACAGATCCTACTTTGTTGGTTTCCTTTCTCCGTTCTTGTTTTATTTGTGCTCTTTTCTCCCTCTTCTGTCCTCCTATTCGATTTATTTGCCAAGAAAGCACTCAGTTTAAAGGATCCGATCCAGATTATGTTCAGTCTACTTTCCATCTCCTTTTCACCGCCGTGCATTCTAAGTCTCACGAACCCGAAGTCCTTCCCGTTCCTCAATTTCTTTTTCACCATGTATACATCTGTCACTTCGCCGTATCTTCTGAATAGTCGCCACAAGTGAATCGGTTCCCATCCTGCTGGGAAGTTGAAAAACATAAATGTTGATTGAATTTGTTTGATGGTTGCATCAGTATCTAGATCCAGATTCTTGTCACTATACCGGTATCGTTGCTGTCGGAAACCCCAACCCCCTTCCCTTACTCTCTCTCTCTCTCTCTCATCTGATACTATAATATTACTTTTTGTAGTTCTGATTTGATAGAGAAGGTGGAAGATATTGAAGGCACCACACCATTATCTCGAACCCTCAACAATGTTGTTTCTTAATTGATCCCTACCAAATCGATCATCACCTCTTTCAATCGATTAACCTTAATCGATCATTTATCTCAATCGATCCTTACCAAATCGATCATCGTCTCTCTGAATCGATCATTTTCATTTAAATGAATGCTAATTTTAGAATTCAGATGTAAATTTCATAATAAAGTTGAATAAATGTGTGAGACTGTATTAATTTATATATAAAAATTTAACACTATAATTTTTTGATTGGATAAAATAGAAAACATACATAAATTCATACACTAATCAGTTTCCAAAAAAATAGTCTTATTAATTCAGATTCCAGACTTTAGCACCGCCTCTTATCAATTAGAAGTGAAATGAGATCAAACTTTAGCATCTCTTAAAAAACAAACGCCACCTTAGAGCATATTCAACGACTATGTTATAACTTTTTCCACCTTAGAGGATATTCAACGGCTATGTTATACCTCCAACAATTACTCTATTATAACAATTCAATTATTAATTATATTATTAAAATATTTTATAAATTGATAATCCAATACACTCTACAGTTCTTTGGCTAAACAATAAAAAACCATTTGCTTCAATCGCTTCTAGAAGCAAATATTATTAGTGGGAGATGTATCATATCAGCATGCAGTCCATGCTGCTGTTAAGGACATGAAGCTTTATGAGGCCACACAAAAATGAATTTGAGGCCACACAATTATAACAGTGGTAGCTTCTTCAGGAAGTGGCTCAAATTTAGCAAATTTAGTATGCAAAAACTTATTGGAATGCATTGGTGAAACGAACCACTACTAGCATAAAAAATCCAATGGAATGCATGTAAAAAATTCAATGGGTTGGATCAAAGAAATGTTGTGCCGTCTCCATTTTACTAGCCATTATTCTAAATATTTCTTGCCTTTTTGCATGATGACGGTATTTGAAAATCTTATAAATTCTCATATGTTTTAAGTTTTTGTCTTCACAATAGAAATGCATCCCGCCGCATTGGCGGGCATCCAACTAGTATATATATAGACACAATAAAAATTCACAGACTTCCTGTCGGAGACACGTCCCAAGCCACCACCATCTCCACCGTTCTACTCCGATGAACAACCTTCCTCTTTACACAGAGCGACTAGACACCCTTCTACCCTCAACGACTCATATTCCTTCGTGCATCTTCGTTAACACACCACCGACAAACCAACTTCGACCACCTCACTCTTTCCATCTTCGTTTTCAACCCGACATCTCTTCGCCATTCTACTTCACCAAACACCGTTGCCTTTCTTTCGGTCCTCTCTGTTTTTGCAAAAAAAAATCCCAATAACCATAGCTTTTGGGTTAAAAGGACAGTCCATGATTCCAGTCGACCTTTCCCCGGTCACTGTCTCTCATGTATCCTCCGACCATCGTTTGTTTTCGTCTGCATTGTAACCCGATCTTCAACTTTGTATTCCTCCTTCAATGACCATCAGCTTCTCTTACTCCTTTTTATATTAACACACACATGAACTTACCGCTAGCCTGGAGAAGACCTGCAACTTCTCTCTCTCTCTCTCTCTACGACCTATTACAACTAAAACACACATTGAGACATATACGTTAAACCCACTTGTTTGTAGAGTTGCAGAAATTTGAGTTGTGTGAATTAAAACCATTCTCCAAGACTAACTTATTCTTTTGTTTTAATGCCTTTGTAACTGATGGCATGCTAGAACGGATTTTAAATGTGGATATGTTTTGCTTTCTGACTTCGTTATTGTTAAAAAAGCAAAATAAGTGAGAAAAAATTTGCAGGTTGATAGGAGATGAAAATGGACACGATCGAGCTTTTTTCAGATCTTTTTGGGTTAGGCCTTAGAGCATCCACAATGGGAGGTTCTTACCTCCACGGTGGACCTCCATAAACCTCTCCATAAAAAAAATACCATTGGGGAAGGAATGACATGGCAAACCGCTCCATCTGCATGGAGCGGTCCATGCCATCAAAAGGTTGCATTTATTTAACCTTTTTAATGGTAAATAATTGAATTAGTTATTATTTTTATTTTATTGTAACTTATCCACTCCATCTCTTTGCTTCATTATTGTAACTGTATCCACTCCATCTCTTTGCTTCTTTTTTTGTTATGTATTATTTGTTAAATTTATTTAATAAAACATAGTCAAATTTAATTAGTTATTATTTTTATTTTATAAAAAAACCACATTTTTTATTTATCATTGTTGATTTTATTTTATTTTGAGTTTTATTATTGTAATTTTTATATGTAACAATTGAATTTTAACTATTTATAATTTATAATAATTATTATTTGTATTATAATAACTAGTTTTAATTATTATAATTTTTTATTATATAAACTATGAACCGGTCTATGATTGAGAGTGAAAGGTTTATAAAATGTGTAGGAGAGAGAAAACTAATGTGGCAGTGAGAGAAAAATGATGAGGCTAAACCATGAACCTCTAAAAAGGTCCATGATTGTGGATGCTCTTAGGTTCATTGCCACATCATCAACCTAAGGACCGGTTATTTGTTTTAGTTTACCATTGAGTGAGTTTGAGGTTTTTGGCATCTCATCGGAGCAGTCCTTGCAGAGGAACCGCTCCTTTAAGGCTCAAAGTGAGATCCCATACATATTTTATATTAAAATAATCAAATCCAACTTTCATTTAAATAATTAAAACGGTTCCTCTTTTGAGGTTCAAACTTTAAAGTGATGGTCTCACATATATTTTATATTTAAATAATTAAATTCATTTTTCATTTAAATAATCAAAACTATTAAGATGGTGTAATTATCTACTTTTTAATATATAATCAGTTAAAAATAATTAAGTAAATTAATTAATTGATTACTTTAATCTACGTAAATTAATATATAATTAACTGCTAAATATTGAAGTTGAATTTTAGTTGTCATAATTTCAACATTATAGTTTTTTATTATATAAATCATGAACCGATTCATAATTGGGAGTGAGAGGTTTATAAAATGAGTAAAAAAGAAAAAGCTGATGTGGCAGCGAGAGAAAGCTGATTTGGCAAAGTCATAAACCTCTAAACAGGTTCATGACTGCGGATGCTCTTAGCTTTGTCTTGAAAAAAAAACTTACTTTGATCAAATTATTTCATATGTCTAAGTTTGGGCCCACACATACTAGGTGTAGTAACTTTTTTGCCAGGAGTTTCTATTGGGCCTTCCTTTTCATCTCTATCATCCCATCCCATCCCATGTTAGAATTTATAAATTTTAAGTTTTCTTATAAAATATCGTAATCTGAAAAGAACTTAACAATAAGAGTCACTAACTCACTACCTTCTCATTATATCGGGTTACATTCAGGCATCAAAAATGGATTGTTGATAAGCGTCTCTTACCTAATACGCACTAATGGGGTAAGAGTAATCTCTCTCACCTACCGGGTAAGATTAACGTTCCTTCCATACTCACCTGATAAGGTAAGTGACACCTAGGGGTGTAAACAAACCGAATGGACACGAACAGTGTAATATCCCGGTTGAAATGTAAAGAAATCATAAGTAGTGGGAAGGAAATTAAAATCTGGAATCTTGAGGGACCGGAGTGTAAAAAAAGAGAAAGTATAAAACGCTCACTTTGGGCTCAAAACCCTAGGTGTTTGCAATTGAGAACGGTTGTGGTGTGTATGAGCTGAAGAAGGAAATCAATCTAGCATTTTGTTTCTGGGAAGAAGGCAAGAGGAGGATTTCATCAGGGTAACTCAAGTATCATTTTGGAAAGGTAATCCCCTAATCATATGTTTATACTGCAATGTGAAGAGAGTCTTATGTTCTGATGGGTTTCTAGAGTAATCAAGGACCTAATCGATGTTTACGTCGTACAAAATATGATTATGTTGTCTAGTAGTGTAATAGCGTTTCTTGCGATCATTTCTCCATGTTTCAATCATTTCACATCGAATTGGATGGTGGTTTAGCCACTCTGTATGCCGCAAATCGATGTGCGAATGGACCGGAATCGGAGTTGGGATCGGATCCGGAACGGACAGGAACCGGAGTTGGGATTGGATCTGGAATGGACCGGAACCGAAGTGGGGATCGGATCCTGTATGGGAGAACCGGAGTTTCAACTGGAAACCGGATATGGATCCGGTATGGAACCGAAATTCATGATTTGATCCGGATGAGGAGTAGAGTCCGGGACTTTGGTTCCGGGTTCGGTTATTCTGTTGAGTAAAGTTTTGGGGATATGTTCTGGTTATTCTAAGCGACTTGTTAAGCCTTATTATTCTTAATCTTTTCAACCGCTTAGGTGTTCCAAGTTAGAAACCGGAAGCTACGTGAGAAGTATTGTGCAAGTCATCAGGTGAGTTTTTCTAACTAAAAATACGTGTGTTAAAACATGTTTTCTGAAGTAAGTAACTGAGTAGAAATGCCATGTTTTATCACATGATTATGCTTGTATGAAAGTTTATTTGAGATGTATGCCTACATTGTTGTTGTTAGATGTAAATCGGCTAAGTCGGGGGGTGTGGCCCGCCAGTGCTCATACCGGGGGGTGTGTCCCGTTTATGCCATGGGAGGTGTGACCCAGTAAGGCAGTGTAAGACTGATACGTTGTCACTTCCGAGTGACTTCAGTGTACCATTTACATGAGTAGTGTTACCTGAATGTTTTGATTAAAGTTGTTATATATGAAAGTTACGAACTACTTTAAATATATGTTATCGAACTATTGTTAATTGAGGGAGCTCACTAGACCTCATGGTCTAACCCTCGCATTTTCAAAACTAAACCTTTTCAGGGAAGCAAGTAGTAGGAAGCTCCGGTAGGAGCCAAGAGAAGAATTAGAGGATGAACGCTTCTAGAGATAGTGTTTCACTTTCACTTTATAGACTTTATTTATTCTTAGTTGGGAATAGGTTGTTTCCGCCAACCTAGTTTTGAGACAGATGTATTGAAATTTTGAGACCGGTTTTGGGATGTTTTACATTTTATGAAATGCATTGCTTTATTTTGTTGGGTTGTTACAATTGGTATCAGAGCTATAGTTTAAGAGATTTAGGTGACCAGACGGGCCTAGACTTAAACTATGGGAGTAGAAATCACAACTGAGAATCAAGAATGCGTTAGGGGAGCACTATAATAGGGATAAGACTAATAGGGTAGAGAGGACAGTCATGTAAGGTAGATTTGGGATTACACCTGGCCAGTGTAATTGCGAATTTACAGGTACATGTATGTGCTTAAATTGCCTTAAGTAATTCATTTTGGTATGTTTCAGTAATCCAGTATGTCTGAGAGAACCCTAAGGAGTAGATCCGTGCCGGTGGTGGGTACGAATCCAGTTGTAGGTGAGATTCGCATGGAGGAAATCCTGGAGGAGGAAACGGTGAATCCTACGAGATGAGCAGCCACCCGCGAAAGGGGCGGAGGCCGAGGAAGAGGACGAGGTAGACCGCCGTTACGAGCTGCCTCTCAGGAGGTTAGGGCTGATGTGGCAACTCGAGGAGGGAAAAAGATGGCAACCACCCGTCGAACTAAGAGCGTGGGAGCGCCTGAAGTGCGTGAGCCCTTGCATCAAGAAAGTATCGTTTCGGTAGGCGGAGAAAGTCAGTCAGACAGCCCGAGGAGAGACCGGAACCAAGCTTTTGTGACTGAGGAAAAGTTTACGGCTGAGATGGGTAAATTACAGGAGACCTTGCAGGCAATGTTGAAAAATCAGATCAAGACTACGTCAGAGGGACGCACTAAAAGTGGGAATGAGACAAAGACTGAGGCGTCTAGCCTACCTCCGACCGTGGTGGGAGATTATTCTATATCGACGCCAGTTGTGGCTGATGAATCGAAGGCAGCGAAGGGATGTACCTTTAAGACTTTTGCATCGTGCAAGCCTCCGTCATTCAGCGGAGAGCGTAATCCAGTCTTAGCTCTAAGATGGATACGCGAGATGGAGTTAGCTTTCGACACGAGCAAGTGTGCCAAGGAAGACAAAGTGTTGTTTGCCATGTCTATGCTGAAGGCTGATGCCATTTTCTGGTGGGATGTCGAGACGGGAGGTAAGGGTTCAGAGATCGCAAAAACAACTACCTGGGAATTGTTCACTAAAAGATTCAAAGCTCATTTTTTCCCAGTGTCGGCCGTTAAGAAGATCGAGGAGGAATTTCTAGGGTTGGAGCAAGGAATGATGTCAGTCCAGGAGTATACGTCGAAGTTCATTGAGAAAACTAGGTTTGCTGAACTGTATGTGCCTACTAAGGAGAGGCTCATAGAGAGATACATATGGGGACTGAAGAGTATTGTGAGGGCGTTGGTGCAGGTGAAAGATCCAGTTACTTTTCAGGCTGAGGTAGATACTGCAGAGCTCACAGAAAAAGAGAAGAATAGGCAGATGATAGAGAGAGTTGGAGACAAGTGGAAATGCGAAGGACGAAATCGGGATGCTAAGAGGCTGAGTGTTCCTAGACCCGAGTTGCGGGTGGGACCCAGAGCAGGAGAGAAACCGTGTGGTAAGTCTAACCGGATGCATAAAGGGGAGTGTCTGGCAGATAAGGAAGGATGTTTCAAGTGTGGGAAGACATGGCATATGGCACGAGACTGCCGTAGTTCGAGGTCATGTTATCAGTGTGGTTCGCAAGACCATGTCAAGATGGATTGTCCGCAGTTAGGAAGAGGATTTGCTGGGGGTTATGGCGGTAGTGGTGGAGGAAGATACGGAGATAGAAAGGTGAAGCCTTCTCGCGCGAAGGCGAGGGTTTTCCACATGTCAGCAGAGGAGGCGGTGAACACGCCTGGTGTGGTGACAGGTACCTTCCCTATTGAATCGACTTTTGCTAAAGTATTGTTTGATTTGGGCGCCAATCGTTCATTTGTGTCGCCTAATTTTATTCGGAAATTGCAAGTGAAACCCAAGAGGTTGAACTTTGGGTTTAAGGTAGAAGTAGCAGACGATAGTCGAGTTTGGGTAAAAGAGGTCTATGAGGGGCGTAGCATTGACGTAGATGGTCATCTATTCCCTTTGCGTTTGTACCCTATGGGAATGGGGGAGTTTGATGTGGTTTTAGGGATGGATTGGTTAGCGGATAACGACGCTAACATAGTGTGTAATAAGAAGCTAATTCGTATCGCCTTGCCTAATAAGAAAGAAGTAGTAATTTATGGGGATCGTCGAGATAGGAAGTCGTGTATGATATCTATGTTGAAAGCTAGGCGATGTTTGGGGAAGGGATGTCTGGGGTTTTTAGCTTACGTGCTAGATGTTAAGAAAGAGAAGAAGGGAGTAGGGTATGTACCTATAGTTAGCGAGTACCAGGAAGTGTTTTCGGATGACTTGAAGAGTCTGCCCCCAGATCGTCAAGTAGAGTTCAGAATAGATTTGATGCCTGGGGCGGCACCAATTGCGCGTGCGCCTTATCGTCTGGCACCAGCAGAAATGAAGGAGATAATGACGCAGTTGCAAGAACTGCTCGACAAGGGTTTCATTCGTCCGAGCTCATCGCCTTGGGGAGCGTCGGTGCTATTTGTTAAGAAGAAGGACGAATCTATGCGGATGTGCATAGATTACCGAGAGCTCAACAAGGTAACAGTGAAGAACAAGTACCCGCTTTCGAGGATTGATGACCTCTTCGACCAGTTGCAGGGTACGAGTTATTTCTCGAAGATAGACTTAAGATCGGGCTACCATCAGCTGAAAATGAGAAAGGAGGACGTGCCCAAGACAGCCTTTCGTACAAGATACGGACACTACGAGTTCTTAGTCATGCCCTTTGGCTTGACTAATGCCCCAGTAGTGTTCATGGACCTGATGAACAGGGTGTGTAGCTCATTGCTGGACAAGTGTGTAATTGTCTTCATCGACGATATCTTGATCTACTCCCGATCTCGTAGTGATCACGAGGAGCATCTTCGAGCGGTGTTGGAATTGTTGAAACATGAGAAGTTGTACGCTAAGTTTTCAAAGTGCGAGTTCTGGTTAAGGGAAGTTCAATTTCTGGGCCACGTGGTGTCGGCGGATGGTATCAAAGTAGACCCCGCTAAAATAGAAGCTATTAAAGATTGGGAGCCACCAAAGTCGCCATCTGAAGTAAGAAGTTTTCTTGGGTTAGCGGGCTACTATCGAAAGTTCTTTCAAGACTTCTCTCGGATAGCCACCCCGTTGACCGCTTTGACAAGGAAGAATGTCAAGTTCATTTGGACCGAATCTCAAGAGGCCGCTTTTGAGAGGTTGAAAGAAAGTCTGAGCAGCGCTCCATTTTGTCATTGTCTGAGGGATCAGAAGGTTTTGTAATTTACAGTGATACCTCTAAGCTTGGATTAGGATGCGTACTGATGCAGAACGGGAAGGTGATTGCGTACGAATCTCGACAGTTGAAAGATCATGAGAAGAACTACCCTACTCACGACATGGAACTGGCGGCAGTGGTGTTCGCTTTAAAGATATGGCGACACTACTTGTATGGAGTGAAGTGCCAGATCTACACCGATCATAAGAGTCTTAGAGGGATTTTGGGAGTGCTTTTTTAGTCCAAAAGTGCTTTTGGCCAAAAGTGCTTATTGATTTATTGCTTTTGGAAAAGGAGTTTTTAAAAAAGTGTTTGGATTAGCTTTTGAGATAGGAAAGTGTAAAATGACCAATAAGTCAATAAGTTAGGAAAGTGTGACTTCTTGAAAATCACGTTTCCAAGGCAAACCAAAAAGTTGTTTTAAAAGTCCTTTTGCATTTGCCAAACAAGCTTTTTAACTTATTGACTTTTTGAAAAGCCAATAAGTCAATAAGCAGATTTAAAACACACTCCCAAACACCCTCTTAAGCATCTTTTTGATCAGAAGGAATTGAACATGAGACAGAGGAGATGGATGGAACTATTGAACGACTACGACTGCGAAATCCTTTACCACCCGGGTAAAGAGAATGTTGTAGCTGACGCGTTGAGTCGGAAAGAGCGAGGAGAATCGACCAAGTGGTGGCCTTCAGAGTAGAGGCGACTTCGAGCCTCCTGGATGAAGTCAAGAAGTTTCAAGAGGAGGCGTTGTTAGAAGAGAATGTAAAAAGTGAATGGATCGTTGGGATTACGTCGTTGTTCAGTGTCAACAGTGATGGGCTGAGGTGTATGAAGGATCGGGTGTGGGTTCCTAAGTTAGAGAACTTGAGAGTAAGCATTTTGGAAGAAGCGCATAAGTCGCGATATTCTATGCACCCGGGGACAAATAAGATGTACCGGGACTTAAGACAGTTTTACTGGTGGCCAGGAATGAAGAAGGACATCGCCCATTTTATGGAACGTTGTGTGACGTGTCTGAAGGTTAAAGTAGAACATCAGCGCCCTTATGGGGAACTTCAGTCTACGGAGATACCAGTGTGGAAATGGGACAACATCACCATGGATTTCGTTATGAAGTTACGAAGAACTCCGAAGGGTAACGATGCGATATGGGTGATTGTGGATAGTCTCACCAAGTCCGCACATTTTCTACCAATCAGGGAGTCGGATCCATTGGCGAAGCTAGCCCGGTTGTACGTTAACGAGATCATATCAAGGCATGGGGTGCCATGATCGATTGTGTCCGATCGTGATAGTCGGTTTACGTCGACGTTTTAGAGAAGTCTATAGCGAGAGTTGGATTCGCAAGTGAAGCTGAGCACAACATATCATCCCTAGATGGATGGTCAGGGTGAAAGGACTATTCAAACGTTAGAGGATATGCTCCGAGCCTGTGTGATCGATTTCAAGGGTTCTTGGAAAGTGCACCTACCTTTGATAGAGTTCTCATATAACAACAGTTACCACACGAGCATCCAAGCAGCACCATTCGAAGCTTTGTACGGACAGAAGTGTCGAATGCCGCTGTGTTGGAATGAAGTGGGAGAAAGGCTGTTAGCAGGTCCTGAGATTGTGCAAATGACGGAGGATAAGATATAGCTGATCCGTGAGAAAATGAGGATCGCGCAACATCGGGAAAGGAAGTATGCGAACAGAAGAAGGAAACCTATCCAGTTTCAAGTGGGAGACAAAGTGATGCTGAAAGTTTCGCCTTGGAAGGGAGTAGTACGTTTTGGGAAGAAAGGAAAGTTGAGACCAAGATATGTGGGGCCTTTCGTCATTATTGAGCGAGTTGGAGCAGTGGCTTACAAATTAGACTTGCCAGAAGAATTAAAGGGAATTCATCCAACGTTTCATGTTTCGAATCTAAAGAAGTGTTTGGCCGAGACAGATGTGACTGTTCCTTTGGAAGATATTAGTGTCGACGAAAGATTGACGTACGTAGAGGAACCGATAGAAATTGTGTACAGTAAGGTTCGAAAATCGAGGAGCAAGGAGATCAGATTAGTAAAGGTTCAGTGGAGGTATCATAAAGGACAAGAGGCAACTTGGGAAGTAGAAGCAGACATGAAATTCAGGTACCCGCATCTTTTTGACAAAGGATTTCTGGGACGGAATTCATTTGAGGGGGATGTATTGTAATATCCCGGTTGAAATGTAAAGAAATCATAAGTAGTGGGAAGGAAATTAAAATCTGGAATCTTGAGGGACCGGAGTGTAAAAAGAGAGAAAGTATAAAACCCTCACTTTGGGCTCAAAACCCTAGGTGTTTGCAATTGAGAACGGTTGTGGTGTGTGTGAGCTGAAGAAGGAAATCAATCTAGCATTTTGTTTCTGGGAAGAAGGCAAGAGGAGGATTTCATCAGGGTAACTCAAGCATCATTTTGGAAAGGTAATCCCCTAATATTATGTTTATACTGCAATGTCAAGAGAGTCTTATGTTCTGATGGGTTTCTAGAGTAATCAAGGACCTAATCGATGTTTAGGTCGTACAAAATATGATTATGTTGTCTAGTAGTGTAATAGCATTTCTTGCGATCATTTCTCCATGTTTCGATCATTTCACATCGAATTGGATGGTGGTTTAGCCACTCTGTATGCCGTAAATCGATGTGCGAATGGACTGGAACCGGAGTTTGGATCGGATCCGGAATGGACCGGAACCGGAGTTGGGATCGGATCTGGAATGGACCGGAACCGAAGTGGGAATCGGATCCGGTATGGGAGAACCGGAGTTTCAACCGGAAACCGGATATGGATCCGGTATGGAACCGGCATTCATGATTTGATCCGGATCAGGAGTAGAGTCCGGGACTTTGGTTCCGGGTTCGGTTATTCTGTTGAGTAAAGTTTTGGGGATATGTTCCGGTTATTGTGAGCTTAAGCCTTATTATTCTTGATCTTTTCAACTGCTTAGGTGTTCCAAGTTAGAAACCGAAAGCTACGTGAGAAGTATTGTGCAAGTCATCAGGTGAGTTTTTCTAACTAAAAATAAGTGTGTTAAAACGTGTTTTCCGAAGTAAGTAAATGAGTAGAAATGCCATGTTTTATCACATGATTATGCTTTTATGAAAGTTTATTTGAGATGTATGCCTACATTGTTGTTGTTAGATGTAAATCGGCTAAGTCGGGGGATGTGTCCTGCCAGTGCTCATACCGGAATGTGTGTCCCGTTTATGCCATGGGAGGGGTAACCCAGTAAGGCAGTGCGAGACTGATACGTTGTCACTTCTGAGTGACTTCAGTGTGCCATTTACATGAGTAGTGTTACCTGAAAGTTTTGATTAAAGTTGTTATATATGAAAGTTACGAACTACTTTAAATATATGTTATCGAACTGTTGTTAATTGAGGGAGCTCACTAGACCTCATGGTCTAACCCTCGCATTTTCAAAAACTAAACCTTTTCAGGGAAGCAAGTAGTAGGAAGCTCCGGTAGGAGCCAAGAGAATAATTAGAGGATGGACGCTTCTAGAGATAGTGTTTCACTTTCACTTTATAGACTTTATTTATTCTTAGATGTGAATAGGTTGTTTCCGCCAACCTAGTTTTGAGACAGATGTATTGAAATTTTGAGACCGGTTTTGGGATGTTTTACATTTTATGAAATGCTATGCTTTATTTTGTTGGGTTGTTACAATTGGTATCAGAGCCATAATTTAAGAGATTTAGGTGACCGGACGGTCCTAGACTTAAACTGTGGGAGTAGAAATCACAACTGAGAATCACGAATGCGTTAGGGGAACACTATAATAGGGATAAGACTAATAGGGTAGAGAGGACAGTCATGTAAGGTAGATTTAGGATTACATCTGGCCAGTGTAATTGCGAATTTACAGGTACATGTATGTGCTTAAATTGCCTTATTATTCTTGAGCAGTAGTCTTAAGTAATTCATATTGGTATGTTTCAGTAATCCAGTATGTCTGAGATAACCCTGAGGAGTAGATCCGTGCCGGTGGTGGGTACGAATCTAGTTGTAGGAGAGATTCTAATGGAGGAAATCCTGAAGGAGGAACCGGTGAATCCTTCGAGACGAGTAGCCACCCGTAGAAGGGGCGGAGGCCGAGGAAGAGGACGAGGTAGACCGCCGTTGCGAGCTGTCTCTCAGGCGGTTGGGGCTGATGTGGCAACTCGAGGAGGGAAAAAGATGCCAACCACCCGTCGAGCTAAGAGCGTGGGAGCGCCTGAAGTGCGTGAGCCCTAGCATCAAGAAAGTATCGCTTCGGTAGGCGGAGGAAGTCAGTCAGACAGCCCGAGGAGAGACCGGAACCAAGCTTTTGTGACTGAGGAAAAGTTTACGGCTGAGATAGGTAAATTACAGGAGAGCATGCAGGCATTGTTGGAAAATCAGATAAAGACTACGTCAGAGGGACGCAGTAAAAATGGGAATGAGACAAAGACTGAGGCGTCTAGCCTACCTCCGACCGTGGTGGGAGATTATTCTATATCGACTCCAGTTGTGGCTAACGAAATGAAGGCATCGAAGGGATGTACCTTTAATACTTTTGCATCGTGCAAGCCTCCGTCTTTCAGCGGAGAGCGCAATCCAGTCTTAGCTCTAAGATGGATACGCGAGATGGAGTTAGCTTTGACATGAGCAAGTGTGCCGAGGAAGACAAAGTCTTTTTTGCCATGTCTATGCTGAAGGCTGATGCCATTTTCTGGTGGGATGTCGAGAAGGGAGGTAAGGGTTCAGAGATCGCAAAAACAACTACCTGGGAATTGTTCACTAAAAGAATCAAAGCTCAGTTTTGCCTAGTGTCGGCCGTTAAGAAGATCGAGGAGGAATTTCTAGGGTTGGAGCAAGGAACGATGGCAGTCCAGGAGTATACTTTGAAGTTCATTGAGAAAGCTATGTTTGCTGAACTGTATGTGCCTACTAAGGAGAGGCTCATAGAGAGATACATATGGGGACTGACGAGTAGTGTGAGGGAGTTGGTGCAGGTGAAAGATCCAGTTACTTTTTAGGCTGCGGTGGATACTGCAGAGCTCACAGAAAAAGAGAAGAATAGGCAGATGACAGAGAGAGTTGGAGACAAGTGGAAATGGGAAGGACCAAATCAGGATGCTAAGAGGTCGAGTGTTCCTAGACCCGAGTTGTGGGTGGGACCCAAAGCAGGAGAGAAACCGTGTGGTAAGTCTAACCGGATGCATAAAGGGGAGTGTCTGGCAGATAAGGTAGGATGTTTCAAGTGTGGGAAGACAGGGCATATGGCATGAGACTGCCGTAGTTCGAGGTCATGTTATCAGTGTGGTTCGCAAGACCATATCAAGATGGATTGTCCGCAGTTAAGAAGAGGATTTGCTGGGGGTTATGGCGGTAGTGGTGGAGGAAGAGACGGAGATAGAAAGGTGAAGCCTGCTCGCGTGAAGGCGAGGGTTTTCCACATGTCGGCAGAGGAGGCGGTGAACACACCTGATGTGGTGACAAGTACCTTCCCTATTGAATCGACTTTTGCTAAAGTATTGTTTGATTCGGGCGCCAATCGTTCGTTTGTGTCGCCTAATTTTATTCGGAAATTGCAAGTGAAACCCAAGAGGTTGAACTTTGTGTTTAAGGTAGAAGTGGCAGACGATAGTCGAGTTTGGGTAAAAGAGGTATATGAGGGGTGTAGCATTGGCGTAGATGGTCATCTATTCCCTTTGCGTTTGTACCCTATGGGAATGGGGGAGTTTGATGTGGTTTTAGGGATGGATTGGTTAGCGGATAATAACGCTAACATAGTGTGTAATAAGAAGCTAATTCGTATCGCCTTGCCTAATAAGAAAGAAGTAGTAATTTATGGGGATCGTCGAGATAGGAAGTCGTGTATGATATCTATGTTGAAAGCTAGGCGATGTTTGGGGAAGGGATGTCTGGGGTATTTAGCTTACGTGCTAGATGCTAAGAAAGAGAAGAAGGGAGTAGGGTATGTACCTATAGTTAGCGAGTACCAGGAAGTATTTCTGGATGACATGACGAGTCTGCCCCCAGATCGTCAAGTAGAGTTCAGAATATATTTGATGCCTGGGGCGGCACCAACGCGTGCGCCTTATCGTCTGGCACCTGCTGAAATGAAGGAGATGATGATGCAGCTGCAAGAGCTGCCAGACAAGGGTTTCATTCGTCCGAGCTCATCGCCTTGGGGAGCGCCGATGCTATTTGTTAAGAAGAAGGACGGATCTATGCGGATGTGCATAGATTATCGAGAGCTCAACAAGGTAACAGTGAAGAACAAGTACCTACTTCCGAGGATTGATGACCTCTTCGACCAGTTGCAGGGTGCGAGTTATTTCTCGAAGATAGACTTAAGATCGGGCTACCATCAGCTGAAAATGAGAAAGGAAGACGTGCCCAAGACAACCTTTCGTACAAGATACGGACACTACGAGTTCTTAGTCATGCCCTTTAGCTTGACTAATGCCCAAGCAGTGTTCATGGACCTGATGAACGGGGTGTGTAGCTCATTGCTGGACAAGTGTGTAATTGTCTTCATCGACGATATCTTGATCTACTCCCGATCTCTTAGTGATCACGAGGAGCATCTCCGAGCGGTGTTGGAATTGTTGAAACGTGAGAAGTTGTACGCTAAGTTTTCAAAGTGCAAGTTCTGGTTGAGGGAAGTTCAATTTCTGGGCCACGTGGTGTCGGCGGATGGTATCAAATTGGACCCCGCTAAAATCGAAGCTATTAAAGATTGGGAGCCGCCAAAGTCGCCATCTGAAGTAAGAAGTTTTCTTGGGTTAGCGGGATACTACTGAAAGTTCATTCAAGACTTCTCTCGGATAGCCACCTCGTTGACCGCTTTGACAACGAAGAATGTCAAGTTCATTTGGACCGAAACTCAAGAGGCCGCTTTTGAGAGGTTGAAAGAAAGTCTGAGCAGCGCTCCAATTTTGTCATTGCCTGAGGGATCAGAAGGTTTTGTAATTTACAGTGATGCCTCTAAGCTTGGATTAGGGTGCGTACCGATGAAGAACGGGAAGGTGATTGCGTACGCATCTCGACAGTTGAAAGATCATGAGAGTCTTAAACATCTTTTTGATCAGAAGGAATTGAACATGAGACAGAGGAGATGGTTGGAACTATTGAACGACTATGACTGCTAAATCCTTTACCACCCGGGTAAAGCGAATGTTGTAGCTGACGCGTTGAGTCGGAAAGAGCGAGGAGAATCGACCAAGTAGTGGCCTTCAGAATCGAGGCGACTTCGAGCCTCTTGGATGAAGTCAAAAAGTTTCAAGAGGAGGCGTTGTTAGAAGAGAATGTAAAAAGTGAAAGTATCGTTGGGATTACGTCGTTGTTCAGTGTCAACAGTGATGGGCTGAGGTGTATGAAGGATCGGGTGTGGGTTCCTAAGTTAGAGAACTTGAGAATAAGCATTTTGGAAGAAGCGCATAAGTCACGATATTCTATGCACCCGGGGACAAATAAGATGTATCGGGACTTAAGACAGTTTTACTGGTGGCCAGGAATGAAGAAGGACATCGCCCATTTTGTGGAACGTTGTGTGACGTGTCTGAAGGTTAAGGCAGAACATCAGTGCCCTTATGGGGAACTTCAGTCTACGGAGATACCAGTATGGAAATGGGACAACATCACCATGGATTTCGTTACGAAGTTACCAAGGACTCCGAAGGGTAACGATGCGATATGGGTGATTGTGGATAGTCTCACCAAGTCCGCGCATTTTTCCCCAATCAGGGAGTCGGATCCATTGGAGAAGCTAGCCCGGTTGTACGTTAACGAGATCATATCAAGGCACGGGGTGCCACGATCGATTGTGTCCAATCGTGATAGTCGGTTTACGTCGACGTTTTGGAGAAGTCTACAGCGAGAGTTGGATTCGCAAGTGAAGCTGAGCACAACATATCATCCCTAGACGGATGGTCAGAGTGAAAGGACTATTCAAACGTTAGAGGATATGCTCCGAGCCTGTGTGATCGATTTCAAGGGTTCTTGGGAAGTGCACCTACCTTTGATAGAGTTCTCATATAACAACAGTTACCACGCGAGCATCCAAGCAGCACCATTCGAAGCTTTGTACGGGCGGAAGTGTCGAACGACGCTGTACTGGAACGAAGTGGGAGAAAGGCAGTTAGCAGGTCCTGAGATTGTGTAAATGACGGCGGATAAAATAGAGCTGATCCATGAGAAAATGAGGATCGCGCAACATCGGCAAAGAAAGTATGCGAACAGAAGAAGGAAACCTATCGAGTTTCAAGTGGGAGACAAAGTGATGCTGAAAGTCTCGCCTTGGAAGGGAGTAGTACATTTCGGGAAGAAAGGAAAGTTGAGACCAAGATATATGGGGCCTTTCGTCATTATTGAGCGAGTTGGAGCAGTGGCTTACAAATTAGATTTGTCAGAAGAATTAAAGGGAATTCATCCAACATTTCATGTTTCGAATCTAAATAAGTGTTTGGCCGAGACAGATGTGACTGTTCCTTTGGAAGATATTAGTGTCGACGAAAGATTGACGTACGTAGAGGAACCGATAGAAATTGTGTACAGTAAGGTTCGAAAATTGAGGAGCAAGGAGATCATATTAGTAAAGGTTCAGTGGCGGTATCATAAAGGACAAGAGGCAACTTGGGAAGTAGAAGCAGACATGAAATTCAGGTACCCGCATCTTTTTGACAAAGGAATTCCGGGACGGAATTCTTTTAAGGGGGAGGTACTGTAATATCCCGGTTGAAATGTAAAGAAATCATAAGTAGTGGGAAGGAAATTAAAATCTGGAATCTTGAGGGACCAGAGTGTAAAAAGAGAGAAATTATAAAACCCTCACTTTGGGCTCAAAACCCTAGGTGTTTGCAATTGAGAACGGTTGTGGTGTGTGTGAGCTGAAGAAGGAAATCAATCTAGCATTTTGTTTCTGGGAAGAAGGCAAAAGGAGGATTTCATCAGGGTAACTCAAGCATCATTTTGGAAAGGTAATCCCCTAATCTTATGTTTATACTTCAATGTCAAGAGAGTCATATGTTCTGATGGGTTTCTAGAGTAATCAAGGACCTAATCGATGTTTAGGTCGTACAAAATATGATTATGTTGTCTAGTAGTGTAATAGCGTTTCTTGCGATCATTTATGCATGTTTCGATCATTTCACATCGAATTGGATGGTGGTTTAGCCACTCTGTATGCCGCAAATTGATGTACGAATGGACCGGAACCAGAGTTGGGATCGGATCCGGAATGGACCAGAACCGGAGTTGGGATCGGATCCGGAATGGACTGGAACCGGAGTGGGGATCAAATCCGGTATGGGAGAACCGGAGTTTCAACCGGAAACCGGATATGGATCCGATATGGAACCGGAATCCATGATTTGATCCGGATCAGGAGTAGAGTCCGGGACTTTGGTTCCGGGTTCGGTTATTCTGTTGAGTAAAGTTTTGGGGATATGTTCCGGTTATTGTGAGCGACTTGTTAAGACTTATTATTCTTAATCTTTTCAACCGTTTAGGTGTTCTAAGTTAGAAACCAGAAGCTACGTGAGAAGTATTGTGCAAGTCATTAGGTGAGTTTTTCTAACTAAAAATACCTAAATGAGTAGAAATTCCATGTTTTATCACATGATTATGCCTTTATGAAAGTTTATTTGAGATGTATGCATACATTGTTGTTATTAGATGTAAATCGGCTAAGTCGGGGGGTGTGGACCGCCAGTGCTCATACCGGGGGGTGTGTCCTGTTTATGCCCTGGGAGGTGTGACCTAGTAAGGCAGTGTGAGACTGACACGTTGTCACTTCTGAGTGACTTCAGTGTGCCATTTACATGAGTAGTGTTACCTGAAAGTTTTGATTAAAGTTGTTATATATGAAAGTTACGAACTACTTTAAATATATGTTATCGAACTGTTGTTAATTGAGGGAGCTCACTAGACCTCATGGTCTAACCCTCGTATTTTCAAAACTAAACCTTTTCAGGGAAGCAAGTAGTAGGAAGCTCCGGTAGGAGTGATAACTCTATTTTTAGAGTTATTATTTCCTTTTATTTTCCACTTTATTTTGTTAATTTTAGCCATTTCACTTCTCAAAATCCCCATTCTTGGTATATTTCATGAAAACGAGCAAAATGAGTGAACCATGGTCTTTAATAAATTATTTGGTGGAATTTGGGTGTTTTTCACGATTTTTATCCACAGTGACTTACGGAGTGCCCACTCCTCTCCCCACTCCTGAGATGACGAGAAGGAAAAAGAGAAAGAAAGTAGCAGCTGGGATTTAAGCATTTCTGGAGAAAAGAATGGATCAAAGAGCAGGTCAAATGAAGATAAAGGAGGACATGCCTTCCTTAAAAAGGAATAGTGAAAAGTACAACAACCTTGTACTATAAAGCAACATTTGGTGAAAAGTTGTTTACTATTCAAGGTATGGTGTGCAAATCTGCAGATCTGAAACATGGGACTAAACCATGGTTTTGTGCCATGCCCATACCTTTCTCCTAGTATTTAATGAGGCCTTGGGGTGCCATTAAGAGAATCAATGAATGTTTTTACATTATTACAATTGAAGTCAAGCAGTAGTTTTTGCTAGATATTGGAGTAGCTTTGAATTCTCTCAACTACCACATTGTTTTAGCTTTAGTTCTTTATTTTACTGCATTAGTTAAGTTTAATTTTCTGTATTTCTTTCCTTGTAGTTCGTAATACACAGTGGACAGGGACGAATTCTCGTTCCCCACTGTGCGCTAAATGCAAGTCACTTTCAGTTTTATTATGTGCAACTTCTACTTTTTTGCTTTCTTTACTTTAGTTTTGGGCTAAACATCCTTAGGGATGTTGGAAGGAGAAGTACCTGGATTTTATTAAAAATGCTTGAGTAATCTTTATACTTGGAATATTTGTTGTTTTGGTCATTCATTTTCGATTCATGCCCAAGGATGCGAACAAGCCGATCACTTGCAAGGTTCTAATATCTAGTTCTTAACTCAGAAATGAGTAAAACACAGTGACACGAGCTTGGATAATGCTAGGGGATTCGAAAGATTTCTTATGACACTTACGAAAGTGAGGTCGGCACAGTGTGCTAATCTCATCCCACTGGAGTAGTAGGCAAGCTAGTTGGTGTATCTAAAAACACTTAGAGTATTTGTCTCTACACATCCCATCGAGGCCTGAAAAGGTCCACTTTTGAGATTACCATTGACAAAACAACAAATACTAAGAGTATGGGATTTTTATCTTAACAGTGTGAGTATTTCGTAACCGGGCTTTTCTAGCGAAAATGCCTACCTCGAATACAAGGATCACTTTGAAGACCGAGTATTTAGTATAAAATCTAGGGAAAATCTAACCTACATTCCTTCTTTTAAATTTTTAGTAAATCGTTAAAAGTAGCTATTTCACCACACAAACCAAAGTATTATTTTCTTCTGTTATTGAAACCTGTAAAAGGAGCTCATGAGAACCGTATTGTCTTGATTGTCCAGTCTCTGTTGATTCGATTCTGGTATTTTACCAACTATTACTTGCTGTGACGATCATAGTGGACAGTGTACACTTGCACTTCCCACTGTGGACAGTTTGCAACCCACTGCGATTAAAACACATATTTCGCATGTACCAAGTTTTTGGCGCCGTTGCCGGGGACTGGCGTGATTTTTAATCTCAAGACATTAGTTTTTGTTCGAGCCCGAGTAACTCGTTTTTCTAAGTTGTTCGTGTTGTATGCCACGACGACAACTCGAACATTTGGTTCCAATAGATCTTGAAATAGAAAAAAACGTTGCGAAAAACACGAAGAAGCAAGAAAACAAATCGACAACCCCCTGTGATCCCCAATGTGAACATGGCCGAAAGACCACCTGTCATGGAGACCACAATAACGATTGCCGATAGCAAAGATCGAAAAATACGGGACTATGCTACTTCCGGAGCTAGTGATTTAAGCTCCGGGATTCTAAGGCCCAACATTGTAGCAAACCATTTTGAACTTAAACCGGTAATGTTTCAAATGATCCAAGCCATGGGCCAGTTTGGTGGATCACCAACTGAGGATCCGCACTCGCACTTAAAATCTTTCTTAGAAATGACTGATTCCTTTCAGTTGCAAGGTGTGAGTGATGAAGCATTAAGACTAAGACTTTTTCCTTTTTCGCTAAGGGATAAAGCGAAGTCATGGCTGAACTCGTATGCACCTCACTCGATAACTACTTGGCAAGAACTTGCCGATAAATTTTTGCAAAAATACTTTCCTCCAACGAGGAATGTAAGGTTTCGAAATGATATAATTTTATTTAGGCAAGAAGAAGATGAGGCTGTTTCGGATGAATGGGAACGATTTAAAGATTTACTTCGAAAGTGCCCACATCATGGCATCCCACATTGCATCCAATTGGAGACCTTTTACAATGGTCTTTCCAATGCAGCAAAAATCATCTTAGATGCAACAGCCGGTGGAACATTCACGAGTAAAACCTACAATGAAGGATATCAAATCTTAGAAAAAGTGTCCAACAACAATACCGAGTGGTCCAATCCTAGAGCGGTAGTACCAAAGACCAACACCATCGATTCCGAAGCACTCAAAACCATGAATGCGCAGTTAGTGGCCTTAACAAAAATCGTTTTGAATCAAAATAGATGCCAAGTCAATTCTGCAACTCATCTAGCCGAAAAATGCTCCCTCTGTGGAGAGGATCATCTTTTTGACTATTGTCCAGCAAATCCCGAAGCCGTTAATGTTATAGGGACCAACCCGAGGAAAAATCCATATTCGCAGACGTATAACCCAGGTTGGAGAAACCACCCAAATTTCTCTTGGGCCGGTAATCCAGGACTCCAACCCCACGGGGCGAGTCATGCTCAGCAAAGACCACACAATCCCCCTGGATTTCAACAACACCACAGTGGGCACTCCCCACATCACAGTGGGCAGTCCTCACAGAACTTTCACCAAGGACAGTCCTCACAACCGTACCAACCATGACCCAATCAACCATCTGAGGTTCAACAATCGATTGAATCTATTCTCAAAGGTTTTATGAATCAAACTCAAGCTGCCATTAGGAACATAGAGACTCAAGTAGGACAACTAGCCGTTGAAGTTAAGAATAGACCACCAGGGACATTACCTAGTGACACCGAACACGCTAAGGTGATAGGAAAAGAGCACGTCAAGTCCATCACTCTGAGGAGTGGAAAGGATCTGAAAGATATCGTTTTTGAGTCCGATGATTCGCCTCAAGTACCCACTGTGGTCACCACAGTGGGCACTCCTCAAGACACTGTGATCCCCACAGTGGGGACCGACATCCCTGACCTTCCCACTCTTGGGCCTGTTCCAAAGCCTACTGTTCCAAAGCCAACACCACAACAAGCTCAGATTGACCCACGAAGCATTCCCTTTCCTCAAAGAATGAAGCGTAAAAATGTCGATGTTCAGTTTAAAAAATTCTTAGACATTTTTAAACAGCTTCACATTAACATACCCTTGGTAGAAGCTCTCGAGCAAATGCCAAGCTATGTTAAATTTATAAAGGATATGTTGAACAAAAAGAGAAAGTTGGGTGAGTTTGAGACTGTGGCTTTGACCGAGGAATGTAGTGCCCTCCTTACTAGCAAGATTCCACCTAAGTTGAAAGACCCGGGTAGTTTCACCATTCCATGCACAATAGGAGGACAAGAAGTAGGTCAAGCACTCTGTGATTTAGGAGCTAGTGTCAACTTGATGCCACTGTCCATTTTTAACAAGTTAGGTATTGGAGAGGCTAGACCCACAACCGTGACATTACAACTAGCCGATCAATCCATTGCCTACCTAAATGGTAAAATAGAAGACGTCTTGGTCCAAGTGGATAAATTTATCTTCCCTGCCGATTTTCTAGTTCTAGATTATGAGGCCGATAAAGAGATCCCAATCATCTTAGGACGTCCGTTTCTTGCAACCGGACGAACTTTGATTGATATGCACAAAGGAGAACTCACGATGAGAGTTAATGACCAAGAGGTAACATTCAATGTGTTTAAATCTCTCAAGTATATAGACACCGAAGACTGCTTTGCTTTAAGTTCGATTTATGGATCCTACAATCTTAGTACAGTGCCCACAGTGGGAAGTACAGTGCCCACAATGGGGGAGTGAGAGTGAGCACTCTGACCTTGAGAGTGATGACACTTTTGAGGGTGAGTGTAACGAAATAGTGGCAGCCTTTGAACCTTTGGATTTTAAGGACAAAAATATTCAGCCCCCTTCAATAGAACAACCTCCCGAGTTAGAGCTTAAACCATTGCCTTCCCACTTGAAATATGCTTATCTCGCTAAAGATAATAAACTTCCCGTTATTATCTCTTCCAAACTTAGCGAGATCCAAGAACAACGTCTGATTGATTTGTTGATAAAGCATAAAAAGGCAATAGGTTGGACCATAGCGGACATTAGGGGTATTAGCCCCTCTCTATGTCAACATAAGATTAACTTGGAGAGTGACCACCCTGGGAAAGTCCAACCTCAAAGAAGGTTGAATCCCATCATGAAGGAGGTAGTTAAGAAAGAAGTTTTGAAGTGGTTAGATGCCGGTATCATCTATCCCATTGCTAGTAGTAGTTGGGTGAGCCCCATCCAATGTGTCCCTAAAAAGGGAGGGACAACCGTAGTGAAGAACGAAAAGAACGAGCTCATCCCCACTAGGACTGTCACGGGGTGGCGAATATGCATGGACTATAGACAACTCAACCTAGCCACTAAGAAAGACCATTTTCCCTTACCTTTCATCGACCAAATGCTTGATAGGTTAGCGGGAAATGAATTTTACTGTTTTCTAGATGGATACTCCAGATACAACCAAATCCATATCGCCCCCGAGGACCAAGAAAAGACCACCTTTACTTGTCCCTACGGTACTTTTGCATTCCAGAGAATGCCATTTGGATTGTGTAATGTCCCCGCCACTTTCCAACGTTGTATGATGGCCATTTTTTCCGACATGATAGAGGACACCATAGAAGTTTTTATGGATGACTTTTCTGTGATAGGGACATCATTTGACAACTGCCTAGGAAATCTAGAAAAAAGCCTAGTGAGATGCGAGACCCACGACCTTATTTTGAATTGGGAAAAATGCCATTTTATGGTAGAAGAGGGTATTGTCCTAGGTCACCTTGTTTCAAAAAGAGGGTTGGAAGTTGACAAAGCCAAGCTTGAAGTAGTGGCACAACTTCCCGAACCCACAACTGTAAAAGGCATACGAAGTTTTTTGGGTCACGCAGGTTTTTATAGGAGGTTCATCAAAGATTTTTCAAAAATTACCAAACCCCTATGTAACCTGTTGCAGCTTGAAAAATAATTTATTTTTACCCAAGAATGCCGAGATGCTTTTGAAAAAATCAAAGAGGCCTTAGTTACTGCACCCATAGTGACCACTCCTGACTGGTCACTCCCCTTCGAGGTCATGTGCGACGCAAGCGATTGGGCAATGGGGGCAGTTCTCGGGCAAAAGAAGAACAAAATCTTTCACCCCATTTATTATGCAAGTAAAGCACTGATTGAAGCTCAGATTAATTATACTGTTACGGAAAAAGAATTACTTGCGGTGGTGTTTGCTTTTGATCGTTTCAGGTCATATTTGATAGGGACGAAGGTAATAGTGCACACTGATCATACAGCGATAAAATACTTGGTCACCAAGGCCGATTCCAAGCCTCGGTTGATTAGGTGGGTTCTATTGTTGCAAGAATTCGACCTTGAGATCGTTGACAGGAAAGGAACAAGCAACCAAATAGCTGACCACTTATCCAGGCTCGAGAAGATAGTGGGCACTGTTGATCCCACTCCAGTCAAAGAAAATTTTCCCGATGAGCAATTGTTAGCAGCTCAACATCACGAAAATAATATTCCTTGGTATGCTGACATTGCAAACTTTTTAGCAAGTGGACTAAAACCCCACGGGATGAGTGGACAACCATTTAAAAAGTTTTTACATGATACGCGTCAATATGTTTGGGAAGATCCTTTCTTATATAAGATAGGGACGGACCAAATATTGAGACGTTGTGTCCACGGGAGTGAGCAACATCATATACTCCAAGGTTGTCACACATCCCACTACGGTGGCCACTTTGGTGGAAACCGCACGGCAGCAAAAATTTTACAAAGTGGGTTCTTTTGGCCCAATGTGTTTAAAGACTCTTTTGCATTTGTTAAAAATTGTGAGCAATGTCAACGCACCGGGAACATTTCACAAAGAAACGAAATGCCACTTAACAACATTCTAGAGGTAGAACTTTTTGATGTTTGGGGGATCGATTTCATGGGCCCTTTTCCAAATTCAAACAATAATTTTTATATCTTGGTAGCGGTAGACTATGTTTCGAAATGGGTGGAAGCCGTTGCTTGTCATTCTAATGATGCCAACACAGTGGTGAAATTTTTGCATAAAAATATTTTCACCCGATTTGGAACACCACGGGCATTAATTAGTGATGAAGGCACCCATTTTATAAACAAAGTCATGGCCTCGGTCCTTGCTAAATATGATATACATCATAGAGTGGCCACCGCATACCACCCGCAAACCAACGGTTTAGCCGAACTTTCAAATCGCGAAATCAAAAGTATTTTTGAGAAAGTCGTTAAACCACATCGTAAAGATTGGTCAACCAAACTTGATGATGCTCTTTGGGCCTATCGCACGGCCTACAAAACTCCTTTGGGAATGTCTCCATTTAAATTAGTTTTTGGCAAAGCGTGCCATTTACCGATTGAATTGGAGCACAAGGCATTTTGGGCCCTTAAAGAGCTTAACATGAGTGAGGGTGCTGCGGGAATTAAAAGATGTTTGCAATTGCATAAGTTAGAAGAGTTGCGTTACCACTCTTATGAAAACGCAAAATTATACAAGGAAAAGACCAAGATGTGGCACGATCGAAGAATCAACCATAGGGAATTCATGGAAAGCCAACAGGTTTTATTGTTCAATTCTCGTCTTAAACTTTTTCCGGGTAAGCTAAAATCCCGATGGACGGGACCATACACCGTGGTCAAGGTTAGTCCCTTTGGAACAGTGGAGTTAAAGTCCCCACAGTGAGATCAAACATTCAAAGTCAATGGGCAAAGAGTGAAGCATTTTCTGAATGAAAGTGCCCACATTTCATCCCACTCTCCACCCCACTATGATTAAGAAACATCGGGACCACTTGTAAATATTTTTATTTCAGTTGTTTGCTGTCTCTTTATTATTTTTGGTCTTTTTAATTCTGCATGGTAGTTTGTTTTAATTGTGTGTAGAAGAGTTTGTCGATTTTTGAAGAAAAGGCCAACAAAAAGCAGCACAGTGGGTAGGAACAAGTCCCTGCGTTCCCCACTGCCAATCTGGCACTTGAAAGGACAAGTTAGGTGACCTAATGGCTGACACACATCACCTTTTACTACACAAGATGTCTACTTTTATGCCACTTGTCCTTTTTGCATTGTTTCAAGAAAAAAAGCCATCATCATTCCCTCTCTCTCACTCAACCGTTCCCTCCATACCCAATAACCAAACAAATCTTTTCAAATCCTAAAAACCACTTTTTCTTCTAATTAACCCAAAATACTTTCTCTCTTCTCCATTTCTCTCTCTCGAACCAGACAAAGAAAAACCCATATCCTTCCCAAAACCCTAACAATGGCCAGGAGTAAGAGATTGAACACGAACCCGGATGCAACCACCCGTGCGGCGGTCCGCCGCAGAACCACCAAGGACCACCAGCCGGAGACTGTCACCGGCGACCTGAACGTACCGCCACCGGTCTCCGGCGAACATCCAATAACCTCTGATGCACCGGACGCAATGTAACGTCCCAAAAATTACAAGGAATTTAAATTTAAAAATAGGCATTTTAATAAATAAAACCTTATTAAATATCCAACACCGTTTCGTTTGCAAATTCAATAATAAATAATCTCGGTAATAATAAACAGCGGAAATTAAATTGTTTAATAATAACTCTAATCTCATGATTATAAAAACTCTTCACGCGCGCCAGTGTGTACCCGTCACGCCTTGGAGCCACAAGCACCTGAAACCACATTAAAATAGGAAAGGGTAAGCACAAGGCTTAGTGAATTCAAACCATATATAGGATCGCAATTATATCAGCATCACCCTTAAACAGCTAGTTATCACAACCAACTCATACCATGCAATCACGTCTTGCACCCAAATTTATATATACCAAGTATACCAGCATATATATTTCTTGGAACATCCATCAAGAAAATATATCACAATTAATAATAAGCCTTATACTTCTTGGAACGACCATCAAGAAAATATAATCGCAACTCATTATACAAACACATATACTTCTTGGAACATCCATCAAGAAGATATGTCACAATTAATAATAAGCCTTATACTCCTTGGAACGACCATCAAGGAAATATAATCACAACTCATTATACAAACACATATACTTCTTGGAACAACCATCAAGAAGTACATCAATCACAGTTCAATATATATACACAATTATATATACCCCACAACACAATTATATCAACAAACAATCATAACTATCACACTCGAGCTATAGTAACACAAATATAATTCCCATCCTATATAGTGAGAGAACTCACCTCAAAAGCAAAGCTTATGTCCTCAACAGCAACACGAACCGGCCAACACCAGCTCACCTTTTTCCACCTAAATAAGTGATATCAAACGTCACCACGAAGTCCTAGCCCAAATTCACAACTACTAAAATATAAATTACATAATCCAGCTTTTACTCTAAAAACACAGGTCTGTTCGGGACCCATTTAACCCCTTTTAAACTGATAAGTCCAGAAATATTATTCCATAATCACAAAATCCCATGTTTTAGGGTTCCAGAGACATATCGCACGCGCTCTAACGATTTTCCTACAATTTACTATGAATTTTCTAAAAACAGGACACGAAGCTGTCAAGTGCAGACCTGCTGTGTAAACAGCCGTTTTACACCTAGTTAGAGGCCGTACCAGACTTCTGCTAAAACACGAAAAGTGTGCCCGGCACAGAATGTGAACCGTGGGCACCGGATTCGCCTCAATCCGAGCTACGACGGAAGAGTTATGGCCGTCGCAAAACAGTGACAGATTCATATTTTCCACATAAAATGACGATTTATAAAACGGTTAATGTTTTTCGCGATCGGGTCACGGTTTAGATAATGAGGTTCGGGTTTAGGTAGCCACTAGGGCTGGACAATCCACGCTCCACCCACTGCCACCTCCGGCAGTGGTGGTCGGCGGCGGCAGCCACCACCGGCGGTGGTGGTTTGCGATTGAATACGACGTACGAAAAGAAAACGTAAAGGAAACGGAACCTTACCACTCAGCAGAAAACCACGAGAGATCCCGACCTTCACGTCCCGGCTGCCGCTAACGACTCTCTCTCTCTCGGTCGTCTCTCTCGCTTCACTCTCTCCCTCTCGCCGCTGCTCTCTCTCTCTCTCTCCCGCCGCTGCTCGCTCTCTCCCTCTCGCCGCTGCTTTCTCTCTCTCCCGTCGGCAGAAACTGCGCCGACAGCGCCGGTGGTGGTGGTTCTCAGGGGTGGTCGACGGCGGCCCTAGGGAGGAGAGGGTATGGGTGTTCGGCGGTGACGAAGTAAAACGAGAGGGGAAGGGGATGTAGGTTTTGCAGCCGTGAGCCAAGAAGAAGAAGAGTAGGGTTCTTGGTTGTTTGTTTGAATTCCACGAAACCAAGAAAAAAACAAGAGAAGAGAAAGGGGTCGGTTTCTACAAACCGATCCCATGCACTATACATTAATGACACAATTAGCCCCTCACTTCTATTACTTGCAAAAAAATAAATTGAAACTTAACCCAATTAGTCCCTCGACATAACATTTCGACCATTCCCGTTAATAAACAATTATTTTTAAAAAAAACATTGAACTAAAAAAAATAATTAAATAAAAATGTATATCGGGACACGGGCTTTACAACTCTCCCCCACTTGAATTAGACTTCGTCCTCGAAGTCTATGCGCGTGATTAGCTATAGATGGTTCTCCCTCATCTCAACCTCAGGTTCCCAAGTTCACACGGAACCCTTTCGGTTTTTCCATTGGACCTTCACTAACAGGAATCTAAAATTTCTCACACCGCCTAAAAAATTTCCCGAATACTTATCTTACCACAAAATTCCTTCAAGTACACCGTGTTTATAATCGGAATAACACTCCAACAACTGGAACATTCCTAGACAAACGACTTCGGTGGTCTCCCAACCTTAGACGTTCCATATATCCCGATTCAAATTCAAGCTCTAACCATTCTAAAGGTGCTCACCATTATACCCTACAGGATACTCGAATCCGATCATTCCTACCATTAACGGTCGATTAACTTTCACGAGTTCTAATAGACTCCCAAAATTTATTTCACCCGAATCATCAAATCATCAGATTTGTAAACACACACGAAGGTCAGCCCACCATAACCGTTCATCACCAGTAAACATCTCAGGGTTACTACTACCATCACCATAATTATCCTTAAAATCGGCTACAATTCTCCAATTATACAAAAGGTGTTTGGCCTCAAGCCCAAAAATCGACGCCTAAATATACTATTTACCTCAAAAAGGTTACTGCGCATTTATTCTCTTAATTACAAAGGGCATCATTCCCTTAACCGACACTATTTGGTCTATACTAACAACACGTGTGGAATACCCAACCTTCCACCGTCGACGTATCTTCCACACTCGCTCTACGAAGCCTAGTTACACCGTATCAAGATACACCTTAACGTCTACCTCCTAGGTACGTGCTCAAGACTATATCCTCCTAGTGCCTACTGGAAAGTCAAAGTCATAACACATGAATACCGGGGTCCCACCCCGAGATACCTAACCGACCATTACCAACGACTGACTAACGTGACCAAGGATTCAAAGCAAAATAGTCTACCAACAACATGCCTATCCCGAAATGATTCACTAACCCAAACATGTAAATACTCAACGTGCAATAAATGCAAACTGTGCAACAAAACAACCCATCGACCAGACTCCACAGCGAGCCATTAAAACCGTGCAATTGACCCATGACTATCTCAAAATTAAAACCGAGCAAAATGCTCCACGCTTGCTAGACCCATAAATCGGTCAAAAGGCGTTTAAATAAAGTTTTCCAAAAGGACTCACACCCTTAAAAATTCTCAAAATGACACATAACACTTGAAAGCGCCTTTCCCAAATGGTTTACAAAATCATTTACAAAATATTTTCAACGTCAAGATTTTTCATTTCAAAAAGACCGTATGCAATAAAACTACTATTACCAGGTCGGTAGTTACGCAAAAATGGACACACTCGTCTCACATAGTGAAATCATGTTGAAAATCATTCTATTGCCGTTCAGTTTACTTACAAAACACAAAGCGTAATGAATAATTTTTTTAAAAATGAACCGTCACGGTTCTAGTTTGGATTGACTCATGACATGTACTTAAAGTAACCGCTCGACCTTACACCGGGTGCGACAAAAGTGTGCACACAATTTCAAAATCAGTCCCACGACATTTGACCCCAAAATTTCTCTTTTTAAACATAAAATGTCGTGGCACAGGGTTCACCAACAAATTTTTACGCTCGTCGGCTAGTCATACAAAACGATGAAACGGTTTACAAATATATTTTTGTTAAAACACAACTGTCTCGTGTAAGTTTCAAACTTAAAGATAAAAACCAATCCGTTTCCATCATTTGAAAATATCGACTAAAATCTCATAAAATCTCATAAAATCTCAAAAGGCGGGGTTCTTTAAATTGATTTCCAAGATTTCCCCAAATGGTCACATAAACAAATGAGATATGCACCTCGTGAAATTAAACCCACACGACTCAACATGCTGTAAAACAAAACTTATTTTAACCAAATCACTCAAATAGTTTTATACAGACATTGTGGAATGTAACTTTTCGTCTCAACTCTAACATATGTGGGGGAGTTCCAATGTTAAAGTCACAAGTCGTAGTCACTTGCCCAACATTTTAAACACCACAAAACACGAATATCGTCTTACCCGAAAGAACCGTTGGAAAATAACGAAATGAGACAAATTCTAAAAAAGTTTGCAACTCCCGTGATAAAACGATTTCATGCACTTTCAAAACCATAATTCAAAATCTTGTGTGTGTGCTGAACATTTCCCAAAATTCCAAAACACCAACCATAAAAGGATTTGAAACACAAGAATTTGTTAATGCAATCTATTTCAAAATCAAACTTTGTGCATGACTTAGTCGGCATACTACGCCTCGACTCCTACTCCTCCAAATCTCTCTGGTCCACTAACGTCATCCGGACATTTAAACCTCTTAGGCAAGTTGGGAAATTACGTCAAATAATCCCTACGATTTTTCCTCAAATCAAAGTCGGCTCTATAAGCCTATGATTCTAGCACAATCATCCATCTTGGACCGAAACAAACATCATACTCATCGTCACTCCAAGTGATTAATACTAGAATCGTCCTTTTATTCCAACGACTACTAATTTATAACCTTCGTCACTACCCCAACGATCATCCCATCAAAGCAAAGCAAGTACACACCTGTACTAGTAGGTTTACTATAGTCGTTCCTCCTTGTGATGGCTATTCTGGGTAGATATTACAACGAGTTATTAGCACATAATAACTCACACTAACAACGCTCACGTTCAACTCCTTGGATTCCTCGTGACTTTCCCCGACTCGAGCATTGATCCTGTGTTTCCGATAGTAGGAGCTCTACTACTACCTTCCACACCTATCATCACTCGTTCCGAGTTCCATCCGATGGGTCCAAGTAGTTTCTCGCCGATAACTACACACATATGCCCGCACCGGCATATGTACACACTCTTCCTAGCTCCCTAGGAATTCCACCCAACTCCACTACCCTTGCTATGACGAAATCCCCACTAGTCATGACGAGTCGCCTCGCGAATGCACAATCGCACACCGTGTAAAACCAGATAGACATTCGAATATAAGATTCTATCCTACAACGGTTGGACTCAAACAAGAGCTGCACAATAGAACTAAATCCGACATTCTAGGGCTATTCGGTTCCTATCGCATACAACCTATAGTGCATTCACTTAACAACCCATCAAGGCTAGCATAAACTCTTATTAGCAAGCAACAAATATGCGGTACAGTGTAATAAGCACCAAGCAATCTAGCACACATACTCCTATGTTCTAGAAAGCAATCTAGCATACATACTCATATGTAAACACTCTTCCCAGCTCTCTAGGAATTTCATCTCATCCCACTACCCTTGTTATAACGAAATCCCTATTAGCCATAACGAGTTGCCTCGCGAATACCCAGTCGCATGCAGCGTGAATCAAATAGACATTCGAATACAAGATTCTATCCTAGAACAGTTGGACTCAAACAAGAGCTGCGCAATAGAACTAAATCAAATATTCTAAGGCTATGTGATTCTTACTGCATACAACCTATAGGGCCTTCGCTTAACAACCTATTATAACTAGCATTAATTCCCACTAGCAAGCAATCATCATACAGTACAATGTAAACCACATAGGCAATCTAGCATGCATACCCTATGATCTAGAAAACGATAAATACACTAAGTACTGTACCATTCCCTTTTGCTCCGGCTGACTGTACACACTGCGCCCTCGATCACCGTTTCCCAAACGGGTTTTCCTTTCTTTTATTTTTCCAAAATTTTAAGAGAAGAATTTCCTAGCCGCAACTTGAGATCAAACACACCGAGATGTGTTTGATTCACTCAAGCTGTGCTCTGATACCAAGTTGTAACGTCCCAAAAATTACAAGGAATTTAAATTTAAAAATAGGCATTTTAATAAATAAAACCTTATTAAATATCCAACACCGTTTCGTTTGCAAATTCAATAATAAATAATCTCGATAATAATAAACAGCGGAAATTAAATTGTTTAATAATAACTCTAATCTCATGATTATAAAAACTCTTCACGCGCGCCAGTGTGTACCCGTCACGCCTTGGAGCCACAAGCACCTGAAACCACATTAAAATAGGAAAGGGTAAGCACAAGGCTTAGTGAATTCAAACCATATATAGGATCGCAATTATATCAGCATCACCCTTAAACAGCTAGTTATCACAACCAACTCATACCATGCAATCACGTCTTGCACCCAAATTTATATATACCAAGTATACCAGCACATATATTTCTTGGGACATCCATCAAGAAAATATATCACAATTAATAATAAGCCTTATACTTCTTGGAACGACCATCAAGAAAATATAATCGCAACTCATTATACAAACACATATACTTCTTGGAACATCCATCAAGAAGATATGTCACAATTAATAATAAGCCTTATACTCATTGGAACGACCATCAAGGAAATATAATCACAACTCATTATACAAACACATATACTTCTTGGAACAACCATCAAGAAGTACATCAATCACAGTTCAATATATATACACAATTATATATACCCCACAACACAATAATATCAACAAACAATCATAACTATCACACTCGAGCTATAGTAACACAAATATAATTCCCATCCTATATAGTGAGAGAACTCACCTCAAAAGCAAAGCTTATGTCCTCAACAGCAACACGAACCGGCCAACACCAGCTCACCTTTTTCCACCTAAATAAGTGATATCAAACGTCACCACGAAGTCCTAGCCCAAATTCACAACTACTAAAATATAAATTACATAATCCAGCTTTTACTCTAAAAACACAGGTCTGTTCGGGACCCGTTTAACCCCTTTTAAACTGATAAGTCCAGAAATATTATTCCATAATCACAAAGTCCCATGTCTTAGGGTTCCAGAGACATATCGCACGCGCTCTAACGATTTTCCTACAATTTACTATGAATTTTCTAAAAACAGGACACGAAGCTGTCAAGTGCAGACCTGCTGTGTAAACAGCCGTTTTACACCTAGTTAGAGGCCGAACCAGACTTCTGCTAAAACACGAAAAGTGTGCCCGGCACAGAATGTGAACCGTGGGCACCGGATTCGCCTCAATCCGAGCTACGACGGAAAAGTTATGGCCGTCGCAAAACAGTGACAGATTCATATTTTCCACATAAAATGACGATTTATAAAACGGTTAATGTTTTTCGCGATCGGGTCACGGTTTAGATAATGAGGTTCGGGTTTAGGTAGCCACTAGGGCTGGACAATCCACGCTCCACCCACTGCCACCTCCGGCAGTGGTGGTCGGCGGCGGCAGCCACCACCGGCGGTGGTGGTTTGCGATTGAATACGACGTACGAAAAGAAAACGTAAAGTAAACGGAACCTTACCACTCAGCAGAAAACCACGAGAGATCCCGACCTTCACGTCCCGGCTGCCGCTAACGACTCTCTCTCTCTCTCTCTCTCGGTCGTCTCTCTCGCTTCTCTCTCTCCCTCTCGCCGCTGCTCTCTCTCTCTCTCCCGCCGCTGCTTGCTCTCTCCCTCTCGCCGCTGCTTTCTATCTCTCCCGTCGGCAGAAACTGCGCCGGCAGCGCCGGTGGTGGTGGTTCTCAGGGGTGGTCGACGGCAGCCCTAGGGAGGAGAGGGTATGGGTGTTCGGCGGTGACGAAGTAAAACGAGAGGGGAAGGGGATGTAGGTTTTGCAGCCGTGAGCCAAGAAGAAGAAGAGTAGGGTTCTTGGTTGTTTGTTTGCATTCCACGAAACCAAGAAAAAAACAAGAGAAGAGAAAGGGGTCGGTTTCTACAAACCGATCCCATACACTATACATTAATGACACAATTAGCCCCTCACTTCTATTACTTGCAAAAAAATAAATTGAAACTTAACCCAATTAGTCCCTCGACATAACATTTCGACCGTTCCCGTTAATAAACAATTATTTTTAAAAAAAACATTGAACTAAAAAAAATAATTAAATAAAAATGTATATCGGGACACGGGCTTTACACGCAAGTTCCTCTAAACACGAAAGCCCGAAGGCTATGTCTTCTTCACGAGTCTCGGACACCAGCACCATCCATTTCGATACCGAGGCATTACAAGCCGAGGAAGAAGAAAGAAGATTAGAGGAGGAGTTCAATCAGAAAATGGCTGCCATTAGAAAACGAAAAGAGGAAGTCGAAAAGAGGCGAAGAGAGGAGGAGGAAAGGATCCGAAAAGAAGAGGAAGAAAGAAGAATAGAAAAGCAAGGGTTAGGGCTGAAAAAGAGAAGATTTTTGAAGAGGAAAGAAAGAGGGCTGAGGCTGAGGTATTTGCTGAAGAAGCGGAATTGCAGAGAAAGGTTGAGGAAGATTATCAGGACCAGTATAGTAAACTTGGGGATGTTATGGAAAAGGATGCAGTGATGAAAGATGCCCACAGTGGGGAGAGCCCCATTCTTCGGGCAATGAGGAAAAAGGGAGTGGTCACCAGGTCTAAGGTGACCAAGAAGCCAAAAAGACAAGCGTCACGAAAAGGTAAAAATCCCGAACCCTCTTTGAGTTCATCCTCTATGGAGATTGATGTTGGGGATGAACAAATCCAAGCCAAAAACCCACATCAATCCACAGTGGGCACTGAGCATGCCCCCAGTGGGGTGCCCAGGCAATTCACCACTCCAGAAGTGGCTGCCCACTATGCATGCATTTCAAAACAGAAACTTAACTTAGAGAGGGGTTTCGACCCCGATTTCATTGAGGCCAACCCATTTGTTAAGGATAGAATTGTGGCGCAAGACTGGTCGATATTAGCCGCTGCCAATAGACGCGCCAATGCCTCTTTAGTACGTGAATTTTACGCCGAGGCCTCTCAAGTTAAGGACCCCACTGTGATGATTCGGGGAAAACAAGTTAGTTATAATCCAGGAGCGATTGACCGGGTATTGGGAAGAAGGAGCCCGAGTGTTCGTGAGTTTGCGCAGTTTTTAAAGAAGATGACCCCGGCAGATGAGGATCTCATCTTACGAGAGATAGCAGCCGAGGGGAAGCCATGGAGTAAAGATGGCCAGAGAAGGTGTCTAAACGCTAGCTCCCTCACTACCGAGGCCGCTGTTTGGTTCCAATTTCTCCGTGCCTCTTTGTCCCCGACATCACACGATACAACTTTGTCAATGCATAAGTGTGCTCTGTTATACTGCATCCTCACTGAGAAAAAGATCAACGTGGGAATTGTCATGCATGCGGCCATTGATCAGGCGCGAACCCAAAAGAAGGTAATCTTGCCCCTACCTTGCCTTATTACTTTATTGATGATAGAAGCAGGTGTACCCTCAGCCGTGGAGGATCAGTGGTTTGATTCCACAAGTAACATCAGTGTGGCAACAGTCCGAAAAATGGGAAGATGCATCACCACTCCTCCCAACGAGCCTGCTGAAGAAATTCCCACAGTGGGGACTATTAACCCCACTGTGGGCATTGCTGAGGAGCACATTGTGCGAACACCTCGTACACCACTCCGTCCATCCGCTGCAGAAAGTTCAAACAACCAAATGACTGAGATCCTGAGAGCCTTAAAGAAGCTCACGTACCGAATCGATCTGCTGGAAGGTGAGCAAAGGTATCAAAACAGGGCCACCCAAAAATTTTGGATGTATACGAGAGAGCGGGATGAAGTGCAAGCCCAAATTTTCAAAGAGACCAACCCAGTGTTAGCAGCTCAACTCCCAGAATTTCCAGAAGATATCTGCCCGACATATGCAGTGATGACGAGTTTGAAGAGGACGACGCCGCATGTTCACCAGATGCCACCCCGACTCCATGATTGGTTTGTTAAAAACAATGGTTTCACTCGTTTGCTTACTAAAACAATTTTAATTTCTGTTTGTTTTATATTTTGTGCCTATGGCTAGGCTTTGACAATGTTTGCTACATATTTTTATTTTGGTTGTGAATGCATGAAATCCTACCGCTAGGTAGGTACTTTTGGGTACTAACGTTTTTATTGTTTGAATGCTTGTTGATCTCGTTTCCATTTCAAGGTAAAACTTTCGGCTTCCGACTTAAAAAGGTCCCTTTTGTAAGTACAAAATCTCAACTTATCCCGTGAAATGATATAGGCAATTTTCCAATTCCAAACACAAGCCTTTTTGTACCCCCAACCACTCCTACGCTCTTTCATTCCATGTCACAGTGGGGACACTGTGAGATTTTAAGTTTGAGGTGGAAACTTCCAGAAGAGTGACTTCCAGTCTGCCCACAGTGGGGACACTGTGAAGTCTAAGTTTGAGGTGGGTAAAACCATACCCACCTCCTAAAAAAAATGAAAAAAACACAAAAATACAAAAAAAAAAGAAAATCGGAGTGTCACTAACAAAATTGATGGTGTGCCTTTTCTGGACCATCAAAGTGCTCACTCCCAGAAAAAGATGGTGTGCCTATTCTGGACCATCAGAATACCCACTCTTCCAAAAATATCCATACCCACAATAAAGCCTGAAAGTGTACGTACTTATCCTTGCAAAATACAAAACACCCACTTCTTGAAATAAAAATCTCAAAGCGAGATTTTCAATCCATGTTTGGAAATACTTGCCAAAAACCCTTGGAAAATACTCAAAGCCAAAAACCCTTCGAACCCAAGAAAGCCCTATTGATTAATGGAAAACAAGGGAAAGATTTAGTCAAGTACAAAAGTGAAATTTTCAAGTTTGGAACCAAAGGAAGTATCGGAGGAAGGAGATCAACGCTCATTCAAGTCAAGAAGTATGTAAGTCCCTCAAAGTTCAAATGCATTGTTTTTCATTTTATTTCTTTCTTTTTATTACTTGGGGACAAGTAATGATTTAAGTTTGAGGTTGTGATAACTCTATTTTTAGAGTTATTATATCCTTTTATTTTCCACTTTATTTTGTCAATTTTAGCCATTTCACTTCTCAAAACCCCCATTCTTGGTATATTTCATGAAAACGAGCAAAAGGAGTGAACCATGGTCTTTAATAAATTATTTGGTGGAATTTGGGTGTTTTTCACGATTTTTATCCACAGTGACTTACGGAGTGCCCACTCCTCTCCCCACTCCTGAGATGACGAGAAGGAAAAAGAGAAAGAAAGTAGCAGCTGGGATTTAAGCATTTCTGGAGAAAAGAATGGATCAAATAGTAGGTCAAATGAAGATAAAGGAGGACATGCCTTCCTTAAAAAGGAATAGTGAAAAGTACATCAACCTTGTACTATAAAGCAACATTTGGTGAAAAGGTGTTTACTATTCAAGGTATGGTGTGCAAATCTGCAAAACTGAAACATGGGACTAAACCATGGTTTTGTGCCATGCCCATACCTTCCTCCTAGTATTTAATGAGGCCTTGGGGTGCCATTAAGAGAATCAATGAATGTTTTTACATTCTTACAATTGAAGTCAAGCAGTAGTTTTTGCTAGATATTGGAGTAGCTTTGAATTCTCTCAACTACCACATTGTTTTAGCTTTAGTTCTTTATTTTACTGCATTAGTTAAGTTTAATTTTCTGTATTTCTTTCCTTGTAGTTCGTAATACACAGTGGACAGGGACGAATTCTCGTTCCCCACTGTGGGCTAAATGCAAGTCACTTTCAGTTTTATTATGTGCAACTTCTACTCTTTTGCTTTCTTTACTTTAGTTATGGGCTAAACATCCTTAGGGATGTAGGAAGGAGAAGTACCTGGATTTTATTAAAAATGCTTGAGTAATCTTTATACTTGGAATATTTGTTGTTTTGGTCATTCATTCTCGATTCATGCCCAAGGATGCGAACAAGCCGATCACTTGCAATGATCTAATATCTAGTTCTTAACTCAGAAATGAGTAGAACGCAGTGACACGAGCTTGGATGATGCTAGGGGATTCGAAAGAATTCTTATGACACTTACGAAAGTGAGGTCGGCACAGTGAGCTAATCTCATCCCACTGGAGTAGTAGGCAAGCTAGTTGGTGTATCTAAAAACACTTAGAGTATTTGTCTCTACACATTCCATCGAGGCCTGAAAAGGTCCACTTTTGAGATTACCATTGACAAAACAACAAATACTAAGAGTATGGGATTTTTATCTTAACGGTGTGAGTATTTCGTAACCGGGCTTTTCTAGCGAAAATGCCTACCTCGAATACAAGGATCACTTTGAAGACCGAGTATTTAGTATAAAATCTAGGGAAAATCTAACCTACATTCCTTCTTTTAAATCTTTAGTAAATCGTTAAAAGTAGCTATTTCACCACACAAACCAAAGTATTATTTTCTTCTGTTATTGAAACCTGTAAAAAGAGCTCATGAGAACCGAATTGTGTTGATTGCCCAGTCTCTGTGGATTCGATTCTGGTATTTTACCAACTATTACTTGCTGTGACGATCATAGTGGACAGTGTACACTTGCACTTCCCACTGTGGACAGTTTGCAACCCACTGCGATTAAAACACATATTTCGCATGTACCAAGGAGCCAAGAGAAGAATTATAGGATGGACGCTTCTAGAGATAGTGTTTCACTTTCACTTTATAGACTTTATTTATTCTCAGTTGTGAATAGGTTGTTTCCACCAACCTAGTTTTGAGACAGATGTATTGAAATTTTGTAGCAACCCGGACCAAAATAGTAGGATTGTAAGCCTTTTTGTGTTGGTGCTTAACTTATGGAAGTTGAGGGGTCAATTTACAATTATGTAAAGAAGTATATAAGGGCACAAAACCCTAGAAGAATGTTCTTATTACTGATTTTGGAGTGGGTGTCGGCTGAAGTTGAGAAAGAAAGAATAGAAAAGGGGTTTTGAAGGTTTTGAGCTTTTGGAGAAGAAAAATCATCAAATCTGGGATTTGAGGAGGAATCAGCAGCCATGAATCGTTTCTCGCAATCAGGCAATCAGGTAACACACCCTCGTTCCTCTGATTAATCGTTAGTTAGTAAGCAAATGTTGATTTTGGAGTTTTTGTTGTTTAAAAGTAGAGTTTGATGCTTTAAGAGAGAAATCATGTCTTCTGGGGTGTTTTGATTGCTAAGAACTTAATAATTGTTGAGTTTAGTAATGTCGTTGCTATTGTTAAGCTTTGCTTCGAAAGAATCGATCTATAGTGTAGATTTCATCCCAATAAGAGACCAGGTCGACGTCCGAGAACCTTCCTGGACGTCCGGACACCTTGTTGGGGAGAAGGTCCCCGGACGAGGGAGTTGTCCGGATAGGATGGATTATCCGGGTAGGAGTTATGTTCGGTAAAGTATTGTGTCCGGTAAGTTCGGTACCCGGAAAGGGGTATCGTCCGGAGAATAGTAGTTACCCGGACAAGGGTGTTGTCCGGACTAGGTTGTCATCCGGTTAGTATGGGTGTCCGGACTCTTTAGCGTCCGGAATAGTAGGGTTGTCCGAAAAACCTGAGTTATCCGGATACTTTTGTTGAGTTGTTGTTTTATGCCCGTTTATTCAGGGAAGTCGATTTGGAAGTTTGGAACTGTTTAGAAACGAGAAGTAAGAGCCTCAGGTGAGTTTTCTAAACTAAAATGTGTGGCTTTTAAAGTGTTTTCAAAATGTGTTATGAATGTTGAGAATTGCCATGCTTCATTATTATGCTTTAATTGCATGAAAGTTGTTTAAAGGTTTATGTAGAATGTATGCATACATCAAGGAGACGTAAACTGGCAAAGACGGGAGAGTAGTCCCGCCAGCTCTCGTGCGGGAAGGGAGGTCCCTATATGCCCGGAGCGAGGCTTCGCAAGGCAGCATGAGGCTGACTCGTTGTCACCTTCGGGTGGCTTCAGGGTGTCAGATTACGAGGAGGCGAACTTTAGTCCGTATATGATTTTAACGTGTTGAGTATGAATGTTTAAAGCTGAAAAGATAAACTGTTTTAAATGCTTTGATAACTGTTAGGAGGGACTCACTAGACCTCATGGTGTAACCCTCGCATTTTCAAATTTAAAACCCTTTTCAGGTAAGCAGGTTTCCAGGAGCTCGGGCAAATAGGCTGAGCTTAGCAAGAAGAACCAAGAAGCTTAGTGACACTCTAGTTATTAGTTTTTCTCAGTTGTGTAGGTCGTTTCCGCAAACCTATTTGAATATTTGTAACGAAACTTTGAGACCGTGATTTTGGGATGTTATGAAATTGATATTTGCATGATTATTTTGGTTGGGTCTTTATAGTTGGTATCAGAGCCATAGTTTAAGGGATTTAGGTGACCGGACGAGCCTAAACTTAAACTTGGGAGTAGAAATCACAACTGAGAATCAGGAAATGCGTTAGGAGGACACTATTATAGAGATAGGACTAATAGGGTACTGAGGACTGTCATGTAAGGTAAGTTTGAGATTCTACCTGGCCAGTGTAATTGTGAACTTACAGGTACATGTATGTGCTTAACCTGCCGTATTATTCCGATGTGGTAGTCAGAAGCTAGTGTTTATGTCGTGTTCCAGTACTTTAGAATGTCAGCAAGATCCCTGAGGGGTAGACTGAGACCCCTTGTTGGGGAAGTTTCATGAGAAGTCATGGTGATGTGATGTACGTATACATCGTAGAGAAGAAATGTTGTATAGAGCATTACGAGTCGTCTAGAGGTAGCTCTTCGTGGATTCGGAGAGGGGGAATGCTTGAGTTGAGTAAGACTCCTGTTTCGGGAGAGTCCCAATTCTAGAAATCATGGGATAGATCAGTCAGGATGGTAAGGAAAGACAGTGTCAAAACCTTGAAGGTATCAATGGAGCCCTGGGTTCTTGGTCGAGCTTTCCATTAGCAGGATAAATGAAATAAGATACCTATAGTGAAATGAAACCATGTAGAAGTGGAAAGTGAGATAGTTGATCAAAACGAAATAGTATGAATTGGTTGAGTAAGTGGACCGTTGAATGTATGTATAGCAAATCGTTGCAAGGCCGAGAGGGCGACCACTGGTCGAAAGTAGAGTGTCAATGATAAATTGTGTGAGTAAAGCGATTGACCTTGATTGAGTGAGTAGTCTTCAAATGCAAGTAGAGTTTCATGCGTTGAGTTCGTATATGTGTACATGAGATTTTTCATAAGAAAAGTATAATTGTGTAAATATCAAATTTGATCGGATATAAGTCGGCGTGTGCAAGTGTATGTTTAAAGAAAAATACAAATCCATTTACATCGTACAATGAAGTCTTGAGGTTTACGATTTGCAAAATATTCCACTCTTTTCATGATAAGCCAAGAAAACGTTTGAATGCACAAATGTTATAACCAAAATGAGTTTTGACATTTCGAAGTTATATAAATGAGTGTGAGGACCGACTAGTTTACTTCGTGTCGGTAAATTTTATTTCAAAATTTTGTCGTATGGGAAGATTTTCATCCAATATTTATTTCTGTCGTAACAACATATTTTTGGTTGAGTAAGATTAAGTTTTACGGAAAGATTGCATGCAAACGATCCTCAAGATCGTTGTGCAGGGCATTGGAGTTATGAGAATGTTGGGGTCGTGTGTACCCAAGTTGTTTTCAAGTGTTGTTTCTTTAAAATGATCAAAAATGTGAAATGATTCATTTATCGCGTTGTCAGGCATGAAGGCTATGAACTCAATAGGTCATAGAGTATTACATTTTAAGCTAAGAAATAACTCCTAGAGTGGAGAGGTGTTGGACAAATCAGGGGAGAATGGTTGTAGCTTTGGTAATTGCGTTCTAGAGGAGAGGGGAGCAGTGGAAGAGTCGGAAGTGGACGTTAATGTCGGTTGCATGAGGGTCTGTACCCTCGTGCGGTGACTGGAAATACAGTTGCCGAGGGACGGTTGCGTTCAGGGGAAGGACTAGAAGTCATCAAGGTATTGGTATTAGCAACTCGTTATGAGTAGTGTGGAGAAGTAGGAATGAAATATCCTCGACGCCGAATAAGAGTTTTAAAGTGATCTTGTAATATTGACGTTTCACGAGTGAGTTTGAAATGAGGACGCGGGATGTGAATTTGATTATGATATGTTGGAAGGATTAGGTTCAGTAAGGGACTCTTGTTGAAGAATAGGTTAAGGAAGTATCAACAGGTCAACTATTGACGTTAAAGTCGACAATTATGTAAGCTGTATGAGACCAAAGACTAGAATCAGAAGGTTGAAAGTTGAAGGACCACTTTGTAGGGGTGTTAAGATAGTGAAAGATTGCTGTTTTAGATAAGCGTTTTACTTACGAGATGGATGGTTCGTAAAGAATGAAGTATTTAGCACAAACAAAGTGAGGGTATAGATTATGTCGATCTGTGAGGAATGGTTTGGTATTGCAAAGAGCTAGCAAGAAACGAGTATGTTAGAATTAATCGGAAAACTCGGGTGTTATGGTTCAACTAGAGCTGGGGAAAGACAATGTGGTGAGATAGACTCGGTTATTTATGCGTGAGGTCTTGAAGATAAGTTTGGGTTGTGTATGAATGGCCATGAGAGTTTTGGTCTGCAGTGTGATGTTATGTGTGAGGAATGTACAGTTATGTAGTGGAAATAATTGCCAAGTTAAATGTGCCAGCTAGCGTCGTAGTGATGTGATGTTAGAGAAAGAGGAAGCATCAGATAGAAGCCTTTTGGGGGCTTCGGATGAGTGTTCGAGTGTTAACCAGGTTGTTGGAGCACGTAGGGTGTAAGTTGACGCAGTGATATGATTATGTTCGGAATAGCATCACGGAGTGGTGGTGGGTAGTTACCCAAAGGAGAAACCAAGTGTTTTTAGTTGTAAGAGTCGCTAAGTAAGCATATTTTGGGATCATTGGAAGTTTAAAGAAGATGATGGATATATTAGTCAAAATGTGGTGGAATAGATGTGAAATCCTTAAAGAATGTGAGTTGTTGCTATGTGTGAACGAATTGTCTGAGAAAGTAAAAGTTGGAGTTTAAGGAATGTATAGTGACATCGAACTCTGGTGTCAGTTCGAGGTGATTTAGTCAAAAGCCTTAAGTTAGAATTTTAGTGCAACCGTTTGGTTATGTATAGTAATGAGACAGCTTTTGCAGCTTGAGAATTGTCGGAAGAGAGGGGCGCGTAATGTTGGTGGGCAGTGCTCCATGCGAACGTGGGGAGGTGAAGACAGTATGTTGGAATAAGTAAGTAAATCGGAAGTAGTAAGCTTGACAGTAATGCCGATAGGCGCAGTGTTGTGTAGATTGTCCTTGGTAAGTGTGCGAACTTTTGGAAGGAGTGTTGAGGAAGGAAATTGTGTATGATTTTGTGCAGGAAAGAAGCGGATAAGACAACTGAGTGAGTTAAGTTAGTGACTTGGTGAGAAACGTTCAAATGAACTGATCGTTCAGTGTAAGCTATTGAGAATAGTAGGGTGTGATCGTGGTTACCCCTCCTAGTTGAGTGGGAGTAACCGAAGTTATGTTATATGACTGGACGCTTATGGCAAGCAGCGAGAAATTTATGAGCCTTCAGGATAAGTGCAATTCGGATAGGTGAGTACTCCAATAAGGAATTATAGAGGTTTCCTACTATTAGACACGTTAAGTGTGAAATGATGAAGTGGTGAGAACGTACGAATTAGTTGTCGAGTTGTAGCCGATGTGATTCGGGAAAGGAGTATGATCTGCAAAGACGAATGTCGATTGGAAGAAGTAACCTAGAAATTTCAGGTATACCGAGGAGGGGACTCCTGGGGGTGAGCTTGTCGGAATATACAAGGTTGGCCTTGTGCCAAGTTGTCAGTGAGGGAGTTTTCCTGGTGGAAGATTCTCGTTGTTGTGGCGGGAATTCCCGCCAAGTTCTTTCTCTTAAGGAAGTATAAACGTATGAGAGACCTTATTTAGACGTGTTTAAAACCGTGAGTCCCGATGTGTGGACGGAGGCGAGCAAATGGAGGCGCGGTTGGCCTTGGTTTTATCAGGTAGTTTTAAGCGAGTATAGTGATCGAAGAGGGTACAAGTAAGTAGTGCAAGATGGCACGGTATATCAAGTGGTGTCTCGCCGAGGGCGGTTTCAAAGTATGGGGTGCAGTTATGTTTCCCATCTGAACGGTCTGAGACAACCGAGTAGAAGAGAGTGGTTGGATTGAAAAACATAAGGCTTTGAGCCTTGAAGTTTGAGAGAGAGGTAAGGTGGAATAAGTCTGCGGATTCGTCGAAGCATGAAAGTTGAATAGATAGTGCGCGATCTTGAAGTACTCGATGTGAATTTGAGAAGAAATTCATAGGGTGATGCACGTCTCTTTGTGGAGAGCTGATGTGAGAGGTGAGATGATGGCGACCTTGCAAGAGATGCAGGCGATACGAAGTTGACCTTGTCATTAAGGAGCGAGTTAGAGCAGTAGCATACAAGTTAGACTGGTCAGAAAAACTAAAGAGTGTTCATCCGACATTTCATGTCTCAGACTTAAAGAAGTGTTTGTCAGAGGTCGTTGTGGTTGTTCCTTTGAGGGGACATCAGCATAGATGAGAGGTTGACTTACGTAGGAGAACCGATTGAAATCGTGAGCAGTAAGGTTTGCAAAGCGAGAAGCATAGAAGTTTGACTAGTAAAAGTTCAGTGGAGATATCATGAGGGATGAGAGACAACGTGGGAAGTAGAACCAGATATGATGTCCAGATACCCATACCTTTTCGAAAACAGAATTCCGGGGACGGAATTCTTTTGAGGGGGAAGTGTTGTAACAACCCGGACCAAAATAGTAGGATTGTAAGCCTTTTTGTGTTGGTGCTTAACTTATGGAAGTGGAGGGGTCAATTTGAAATTATGTAAAGAAGTATATAAGGGCCCAAAACCCTAGAAGAATGTTCTTATTACTGATTTTGGAGTGGGTGTCGGCTGAAGTTGAGAAAGAAAGAAGAGAAAAGGGGTTTTGAAGGTTTTGAGCTTTTGGAGAAGAAAAATCATCAAATCTGGGATTTGAGGAGGAATCAGCAGCCAGGAATCGTTTCTCGCAATCAGGCAATCAGGTAACACACCCTCGTTCCTCTGATTAATCGTTAGTTAGTAAGCAAATGTTGATTTTGGAGTTTTTGTTGTTTAAAAGTAGAGTTTGATGCTTTAAGAGAGAAATCATGTCTTCTGGGGTGTTTTGATTGCTAAGAACTTAATAATTGTTGAGTTTAGTAATGTCGTTGCTATTGCTAAGCTTTGCTTCGAAAGAATCGATCTATAGTGTAGATTTCAGCCCCAATAAGAGACCAGGTCGACGTCCGGGAACCTTCCTGGACGTCCGGACACCTTGTTGGGGAGAAGGTCCCCGGACGAGGGAGTTGTCCGGATAGGATGGATTATCCGGGTAGGAGTTATGTCCGGTAAAGTATTGTGTCCGGTAAGTTCGGTACCCGGAAAGGGGTATCGTCCGAAGAATAGTAGTTACCTGGACAAGGGTATTGTCCGGACTAGGTTGTCGTCCGGTTAGTATGGGTGTCCGGACTCTTTAGCGTCCGGAAAAGTAGGGTTGTCCGGAAAACCTGAGTTATCCGGATACTTTTGCTGAGTTGTTGTTTTATGCCCGTTTATTCAGGGAAGTCGATTTGGAAGTTTGGAACTGTTTAGAAACGAGAAATAAGAGCCTCAGGTGAGTTTTCTAAACTAAAATGTGTGGCTTTTAAAGTGTTTTCAAAATGTGTTATGAATGTTGAGAATTGCCATGCTTCATTATTATGCTTTAATTGCATGAAAGTTGTTTAAAGTTTTATGTAGAATGTATGCATACATCAAGGAGACGTAAACTGGCAAAGACGGGAGAGTAGTCCCGCCAGCTCTCGTGCGGGAAGGGAGGTCCCTATATGCCAGGAGCGAGGCTCCGCAAGGCAGCATGAGGCTGACTCGTTGTCACCTTCGGGTGGCTTCAGGGTGTCAGATTACGAGGAGGCGGACTTTAGTTTGTATATGATTTTGACGTGTTGAGTATGAATGTTTAAAGCTGAAAAGATAAACTGTTTTTAAATGCTTTGATACCTGTTAGGTGGGTCACACTAGACCTCATGGTCTAACCCTCGCATTTTCAAATTTAAAACCCTTTTCAGGTAAGCAGGTTTCCAGGAGCTCGGGCAAATAGGCTGAGCTTAGCAAGAAGAGTCAAGAAGCTTAGTGACACTCTAGTTATTAGTTTTTCTCAGTTGTGTAGGTCGTTTCCGCAAACCTATTTGAATATTTGTAACGAAACTTTGAGACCGTGATTTTGGGATGTTATGAAATTGATGTTTGCATGATTATTTTGGTTGGGTCTTTATAAATTTTGAGACCGGTTTTGGGATGTTTTACATTTTATGAAATGCTATGCTTTATTTTGTTGGGTTGTTACAAACAGAGGTTTGTTCATGTCCGTTTAACTTACACAAACAAACGAGCGAACACGGACTGTAAACGAACATATTTTTTTTGTACATGTAAGAAAATATGTTTGTTTTAGTTATTTTATGTTCGTCATTAAGATGTTAAAATGAACACAAATTAGCATACACAAACATAAATAAATGAACAAAAATGTATAAAAAACAACCACCATTAATCATCATTTTGTTCCTAAAAATAACATGACAAAACAAAAAATCAGGTAAATTTGGGAGGGATTATAAAGGAACTTTAAAAATTTCAATTAAATTAATGATTTTACATATTAATATCATAATATGTATGTGTATGTATATATACATTCGTTCATTTAACTAAACGAACAAAAAGATGTGTTCATGTTCGTTTATTTATTAAAAAATAACTATAAACTAACTTCCCGTCAAACGGTTCACGAATGTTTTGTTGAACGTTCGGTTTATTTACAACCATAGTGACACCGATAAACACTTACCAGTTAAATGTTCGATAAACGACAATTAATCTATTGGTTTTTTACTAGGAGGTGAATTGTATGTTGCAATTCTTTCTAAATTTATGTTATTGAGGCATGTTTTAAGTTTTTCTCTAAACTCTTAAAAGCATCTTATTAAACGTATCTATACTATATTATAAAGCATTTACGAAAAACTCTTAAAAACAATCCATAAAGACTTATGTACTGTTATTTAATGTTGATTACTTAAAATCTTTTAAAACAACTAACGAAGCTTTAGGTACCACTGTTAGTACTAATTACTTAATTAATCTTTATCTCTAACTCCCTACAAATTCTCAAATGGTAAACCCCTAAAAAATATCTTTCTTTAATCCTCATTAGTTACCTAATTAATTCTTATCTCTTAACCCCTTTCAAATCCTCAAATCACGAACCCCTCAAAAAGTGTCATTCTTTATACAAATTTATAAAAAAGAAATATTATAATTTTCTCAAAACTACACAAAACCGTTTTATAAAATTAACAATGATTAAAAGTAAAACAAAACATTAAAATCAAGATATATCACACTGTATTGCGCTAGTACCCTTCTAGTATACAGTTTATTGATGTAAATATTTAAAATTCAAACTTACAAGTTATCATAACCTACATAGAAATTAAACTATATAAAACTAACTAATAATATTCTGATAACCTTCGTATATTTATTCCATGTAGAAAAATCCAAATTATGTTAACTATAACTATTTCTTTAGAGTGAATTACATAAATGATCCCTCGTGAATGCTTGAATTTCACTTTTCGTCCTCCCAAAGCTGAAAGTACACTTATAGTCCCTAAAACACAGTTTCGAAGCCCAAACTGGTCCCTCTCACTGACGTCGTCCATATTGGTGTCGTTAGAGCTGCCATGTGCCCCTCACGTGAGGGGCATTTTTGTCTTCTCACCTAATTTTAATTTATTTTAGAAAAAATAAAACATATATTAATATTTTATGATAAATTAATTAATAAATAAAAGAAAAATCAATTGCTAAATCAATTCCATTAAAATTTCCATGAATCTCTCCATAAAACTCTCCACTTTCTCAAATTTGCTTAAATTTCTTCATTTTTTTCTCCATGGACCTCTTGATTTTCCCTCAAAGGTGAAGTTTTTTTAAAGGCACTTCAATTTCATGAAGAAGAAGACGCCACGAATTCGGGTTTGGTGTTCATCGAGAGAGAGAGAGAGAGAGAGAGAGAGATCAAGACCCTACCTTCTTGTTGAATCCCAGAGAGAGAGAGAGAGAGATCCAGATGAAGAATAAGACGCCACCCATTCAGTTTCCCAATCTGGTTCGAATCAAATCAAAAACTGCCGCCCTACCTTCTTGTTGAATCCTAACCCAGAAACAAGAAGTTGGAACTCGATCGAGTGCACCAGACCCTTCGTCTACAGTCTGGAACTCTAAGTCGAAATCCTTAAGCTTTCTCGCTAATCCTCGATATCCATGTTTCGATCTTTGGTTTCGGCTTTCGATTTTTCTTTGTAATTCCTGAGATTGGATCTATATATGTTATTTGTTGTTTCTTGTATATGAATCTCATACTTTTCATTTATGGATTTAATTGTTAATTTCATAGTGCTCTTGATTTCATCAATATTAGGGTTTTGTTGTTCTTGAATTTTATTGTTCTTGACTTTTTGCATTTCTGGGTTTGAAAAATCAGTGAGATTTATCATTTATGTCATTCATGTTTGTTCTTCATCCTTACATCTTTGGGTTTGCTCTTGAAATCATTTATGGACATATTTTTGCGTTTTGATTTCATGTATGAGTTCGTAATTTAATTTTGAAATCTAGATATGTTTAAGGTATAATTCTGATTTCTTGAGATGGTGGTAGTGATGGTGGTAGGTGGTGGTGGCGATGGATAGTGTTCTTGTTGGGGAAGAAGGTGGAGAAGAATATGGGTAAATAGACTAAAATGCCCCTCACGTGAGGGGCACGTGATGGGGTTAACGGAGCCCAGACTAACGGTGTTAGTGAGAGGGACCAGTTTGGGCTCCGAAACTCGTTTTTTGGACCATTAGTGTACTTTCAGCTTTGGAGGGACGAAAAGTGAAATTCATGCATTCACGAGGGACCATTTATTTAATTCACTCATTTCTTTAATCTAAAAAAACTGAATATTTTATTTTTTTATAAGATTCCCATATGACTATATTACTTAAAAGAGTAAATTACACCAGAGGTCCCTGTGGTTAGGTCAGAATCTGGATTTGGTCCCTAAAATAAAATAATTACACCAGACGTCCCTATGGTTGTCATTTTGTTTCATGTCAGATCCCTGTGGTTCTCATTTTGTTTCAATTTTGGTCCTTATGGTTTAGATAAAAAAAAGAGTAATTTGAAACAAAATGACAACCACAGGGATCTGATATGAAACCAAATGACAACAATAGGGACGTCTGTTGTAAATATTTCATTTTAGGGATCAAATCCAGATTTTGACCTAACCATAGGGACCTCTGGTGTAATTTACTCTATTTACAATTTTGTTAACTATATTTTCGAAATTCCAATCACATATATATTCAAATGCAAATATTTGTATACAAATATTTTTACCATGTTATAAAATTTTAAAAGCTATATGTTTAAACTTCAGAGTTTGAATTTATTTTAAGTGAAAGTTTAATTATATATCCTTAACCTATCAAACACCATATACAATTTATTGATGAAAATATTTACAATTCAAGTTTACATGTTATTATAATCTACATAAAAATTAAACTAATTAATAACAATCTGATAACCTTCGTATATTTGTTCCATCTCAAAAATCTAAATTATATTAAATATAATTTAGAAAATGTTGTAGGATAAGTGTGTCATCGTCTAAAAGATATGACGATATAGATAGAGATAAACATATTAGAGATATGTTAGATCTTATATCTCTTGTAGTTATCTACTTGTATCTCATCCATATTTAAATGGTTTATGATTAATGAGAATTACGATTCATTTTCTCCATTGTATTGTGTTCTATTTAGTTTTTCCTTTAACACGTTATCAACACGTAAGCTCAATCAATGTTGAGCAGTAGACCGCTCAAGTCCAGGTTCTTTTTGTTTTCAACTTTATCAATCAGTTCAAGTAAGTTTTTTATTCACTGCTACTTGTTAAATTTAATATTATATCAAACATTATTGTACTGTTTCATGTGGAAAAACAATCGCATGCTATTTTTTTTGACAACTGTGTAGCATAGAAACTTGTTTTTGATGAGTATGCTACTTTTCCAACTATATGTAGAAATTATAATTCTTTATGTTCATGTTTACATGTAAAATTATAGAAGCACCACAATCTAAGGCTAAAAAAATAATAATAATAGGAAAATTGGTTCTTACTTTGGTGCTCCGTTAGAGCTTCATGATTAATTGATTATGTGTTTTAATTTTTTTTTGTTTTTTTTTTTGTTTTTTGTTTGTTTTATTAATATTTTATGGTGACTGAAATCAATACTAAAAAAATATCTATTATTGGATTTGACAATCATAAAAGTGTAAATAACAATTTGAAACCATATTAAATTTTTATTAATTATAATATAGGCTTTTATAATAGTGGATTTGCTATTACTTTCTATTGGTTATTATTTATTTTAGACCATCTTATGATTATACAAGTTAAAAATTATCGTAAAGAATTAGTCAATATAAAAAAAATTGTATTTCGGAACCAAAATGTTTTTTTTGACCGACATAAATATAGCTTATCATATTTATTGATTGGATTCTTCTTATTTATAAAATATTTATCATATTATTAATTGGTGGTTATATTAGTTTAATTTTGATTCAACATGTTTTAATTTCATTTGAGTATGATAGCTTTTATGTATATGAAAATACTAGGTTCGAACCGTGTATTACACGGGGTAATTTAAAAAAATAAATCATGCCAGAAAACTTATCAACTATTATGAAAGATTAATTTAAAGTGAATTGACGGGAAACATTACAATTTGACTTTGAAAATATCATTAACTAACCATCTGTTGATAACTGATATTATGTAGTTCAATTAAAGTTAGAGGAAATAATATAATCATGATTAAGAAAGTATAAATAATTAAATATACTATACTAAAATATTTGCATATTTATATTTTTGAAAAATGTTCGAACTCATAATCCAAAAGTCAGTTGATAAGTGATATTTTGTTTCCAAGTAATTAAATCTCTTATGATAATTCTAAGGGTGTTTCGTTGACAGAATGGAATTTGATAGAATTGTAATTCGTCGAAGGAATTCGAATTTGAAGTATAAATTGATATGAAGTTGCAAAAAGAAAATCACGACAATTTAGTGATTATTTGTATCAAATCCCATACTAATTTCAACAAATTCCATACTAATCACGACACATTAATTCGTATATATTTATGATATTTAATAATATAATTAAATCAAAAAATATTCAATATTGAGCTCATTTCGAAGGTATTGACGAAGCGATTACAATGGTATAATTTGTAAAAAATAGAAATATTTTTTTAATGCATTTTAGTTCATATACATTATTTATGTTAATTTGATAAGTGTCTAAAATGAAAAATAAAAAAGTAAGGATTAAAAGTAAACTACATACCTAATTATAAGGGTAGTAAATGTAACGTATAAATTAAAAAAAATGAATTAAGGAGAGATTTAAGGAAGAGTGAATGTGGGTGTGCAAATTGAACTTATAATGTAAACTGCGTCTAGATACATGTTTAGGCGAAAAAATTCTGAAGTCGGCTCACCAGAAGACGACACGTGGCATGCTAGTTACTTATTTATTATATGTATAGATTTATCGTTTTGAACTATTATTGTTTATTAATACTTATCAAATTAGATTACATTATTAGTATATTTAGATAATTATTTTAAATTTTCATTTAAATATTCGTATGTTTAAATGCTTATCCATTCTGTTTACAATATCATTTATTTATATATTTATTATTTATTTACGTTAATATTTAAATATTTATCTTAATAATAATAATAATTTTATAATTAAATTTTGGGAATTACACTTCCAACTTCCATAATTTTTAGTATTTTGCTAAGAGCTCCAAAAATAACATGAAAATGTTAAAATATTATTCAAATGTTTATCTTGATTATGAGTTCCTACTCATTATTTTTAATCTTAATTCATTTTTGGAAGTTACACTTCCAACCCCTAAATATTTGGTCTTTTACCAAAAGCGTCCAAAATTAGTAAGATGTTAAAGATTTGAATTTGACTTTATGTCAAAACTATTATTTATTTGTCTAATGGCAAAATCTTTTAAAATACTATTAAGATATTAAAATTTTGAAATTGGCTTCACATGCCAAACTCATATTCATTTTGGCCTCTTGCAAAAAGCTCTATAATTAACAATGTTATATTTAAATTAATTAAATCGCAAGATATTGATTTGGATTTTGTCAAACGAGTGTAAATAGCCCTAAGGTTTGTAGGGACTTAAGAAACCCTTATGATTCCCCTACTACCTGGAAATCCAATAGATTGAGTGATTTCTTTTCGCAAATTGAAATATTGATAAAGAATTATAAACAAAATGTAAGTATACAAAATTCCAATATTGTTATGATAATGAAATTTCATACATAAATAATATCAATAACCATAATCCACTGTCTTATCAAACAAAAAATCACATATTATCTCTTATGTACGTAAATGGTTGAAACAACTCATCCCAAAGTCAACGTCGTAAACTCAAAAGAACTTAAGTACCATAAATGAATCTCCTTTAAAAAGGTACAAGAAAATACCTAAAACCCATCATATGCCCTAAAAATCAACCACGTGAAAAGGTACAAACAAATACCTTTAAGTTTTTGTGATGACATATCAGTCATAGCCTTCATAGAGACAACCTTCTACTAGCAACCCTAAAGAAATACGGGCCTAAAACAGAGAATCGAGAATATTCATGAACAAGTACTTCCCGAACTAATCTTATAGTGGAATAAAACCCACTTACTACAAAAAGCTAACTGATTCCAACAAAGAAATGTTGTGTCTCAAAAGTCATATTAATCTTCGTGGCAAGGAACTCACAAAAGACGACATGATTCATAACATTATTCCACCTTTTCATATATTAGTAAATATTAATGAACCAATATAAACCGGAATATAATTTTAGACAAATTCATCAACCTACTTGTAATAACCGAGACCAGTTTGTAAGAGTTCCAAAGTCTTGTGGTGGAATTTAAATAAAAATAGAAGTTGAGGGGCTAGCTAGTAAATGAGATATAGAGTATAAATGGGCACAAAACCCTAGGGAAACATTTCATTTTTCCTGATTGTTGATTGTTGATGGCGGCTGAAGCAAGAAAGAATAGAGAGAAAGGAGGAAAAGGGGTTTTGGAGTGTTTTGAGCATTTGAAAAGGAGAATCATCAAGCTTTGAAATCGGAAGAAGGAATGGTATTGGAATTCATTCATTTCAAGTAATCTAGCAGGTAATCTCTAATCCTTAACCCATTTAAGATCTGTTGGATGAGTATTGGATGGTTTAAGAGTTTTTTTATAAAGTCATTATAAGACCCTTAAAGGAGATTTAAACACCCCTTTAAATCGAGTTTATTCAGTAAAGTTTATGGGAATTGCTTAAAGATGTTTAAGTAAGTGAATTGTTGCATTATCCCACTGTTTTGAAGTGGTTAGGAAGAATTCGAACCATTAAGTTCACCCAGCGGTCGTCTGGAAACCTTCAAGTATGAAGGTGTCCGGGTGAGTGTCCGGGAAAATTCTTGGTCGTGTTGTAGAAGGTGTCCGGATAAGTTTAGTCGTCCGGAAAGATTGTGCCGTCCGGATAAGTTTAGTCGTCCGGAAAATCTGTGTCGTCCGGATAAGGGTTGCTGTCCGGGTACTAATCGGTATCCGGAAAAGTGGGGTTACCCGGTAACCTGTCCGGAAAAGTAGGGTGGCAAGTGAGAAGTGTCCGGATAGTTCTAGTCAGATTTTAATTATATCCTTCGTTCGGGTAGACAATTGGAAGTAAAGAGCAGAGTAGGGAAAAGCAAGCAAACGTATCAGGTGAGTTTTTCTAACTAAAATACATGACTTTTACGTAAATGAAAGCTTGATATTTTACTGATCAGGGTATGTTTATGAGCATGATTTATTTACAAGCTTTTACGAATGTTTTCCCATGAAAAGTATGTTCTACTAAAAAGGATGTTCAGCAAGATGAAATGGATCGTAAAGTGTTATATGGATTTCATGTTTTGTGATGATGATGAACTATGTGTATGTTATGTGGAGTCAGTCTACACAGTGGGATCTGTAGTCCTCGGGATCCGATGATCCCTTGGATTGTTATGATAAGCTTGTGGGAGGGAATTCATTTCCTTCCTACTCGGAATGTGATGAGCTTGTAGGAGGGAATTCGTTTCCTTCCTACATGGATGGATATAGGGGAGTCTGCTTGGGCCCCTATATGAGGCGAGAGGGGAGTCTGCTTGGGCCCCGATCGCAGTTAACGATGTGATCCTTAACACCGTGCGGTACCATGAATGATGTTTATGTGAAGAATGTGAAATGTTTCATGAAAATGATTCTATACTTTTGTTGTACGTTGTTTATGGAGGGAACTCACTAGACCTCATGGTCTAACCCTCGCTTTTCAAAACTAAACCCTTTTCAGGTAAGCATTTTAGTAGGAGGCTCAGGTAAGTGAGCAAGCGCATGATAGAGCACTGATGCAGTTAGAGACAGTGCCGATGCCATTGTAGTAATAGTTGTTCTCAGTTGTGTATAGGTTGTTTCCGCCAACCTTAGTTTATGAATGATGTAACGAGATCTTAGGATCCAATTTGTAAATTTTATGTTTAAATGCTATGTTTATTCTTTGGTATTTTTGGGATGTTACAATTGGTATCAGAGCCATAGTTTAAGGGATTTAGGTGACCGGAAGGGCCTAAACTTAAACTTGGGAGTAGAAATCACAACTGAGAATCAGGAAATGCGTTAGGAGGACACTATTATAGAGATAGGACTAATAGGGTACTGAGGACTGTCATGTAAGGTAAGTTTGAAATTCCACCTGGCTAGTGTAATTACAAACTTACAGGTACATGTACGTGCTTGATCTGCCTTATTATTCCGAAGTTGCAGTCTTATGCTAGTTTATACGTCGGATTCCAGTAATCTAGAGTATCAGCAAGATCCCTGGGGGGTAGACTGAGACCCTTGTTGGGAAGTATCATGAGAGATCATTTATGATGTGATGTATGTATACATCGTAGAGCAGAAATGTTGTATAGAAAGTTATGAGTCGCCTAGAGGTAGATCTTCGTGGATTCGAAGAAGATGAATGATAGATTTTTTTTGAGTAAGACTCCTGTTTATGGAAAATCCCAGTTTTAGAAATCATGGGATAGATCAGTTCAGTTGGTAAGGAAGGGCAGTGCCGAGATCTTGGAAGTGTCAATTCAAGAGCGAGCTGAGGATTAGAACCCTGACTCTTTAATCGAGTTGTTTAGTGACAAGATCATTGAAGAGAGATTTCTGTAGAGTACTGAAAGCGTGTAGAAGTATAATATGAGATGATTTGGTCAAGACGAAAATAGTATGAAATGGTTGAGTAAGTGGACCATTGGTTGTATGTATAGCAAGTTGTTGCAAGGCAGAGCAGGCGATCTCTGATCGAAAGTAGAGTGTCAATGATAAGTTGCATAGTAAAGCGATTGACCTTGTTTGAGTGAGTAGCCTTCAATTGCAAGTAGAGTTTCATGCATTGAGTCCGTATGTGTATACGTGATTTTCATAAGTAAAGTACATGTGTAAATATCAAATTTGATCGGATATGAGTCGGCGTGTGCAAGTGTATGTTTAAAGAAAAATGCTAATCCATTTACATCGCACAATTAAGTCTTGAGGTTTACGATTTGCAAAATATTTCACTCTTTTCATGGTAAGTTAAATTGTTGCAAAGAGTCAAGGAAACATTTGAATGCAAAACTTTTATAACCAAAACGAGTATTGACATGTTGAAGTTATATAAATGAGTGTGAGAATCGACTGGTTTACTTCGTGTCGGTAATTCCTTTCAAAATTTTGTCGTATGAAAAGATTTTCACCCAATATTTATTTATGTCGTAATAACATATTTTTGGTTGAGTAAGATTAAGTTTTACGGAAAGTTGCATGCAAACGATTCTCGAGATCGTTGGGCAGGGCATTGAAGTTACGAGAATGTTGGGGTCGAGTGTGCCCAAGTGGTTTTCAAGTGTTGTTTCTTTAAAATGGTCAAAAGTGTGTAATGATTCATTTATCGCGTTGTCAGGCATGAAGGCTATTAACTCAATAAGTCGTAGAGTATTACATTTTAAGCTGAGGAAGAACTCCTACAGTGGAGAGGTGTTGGACAAATCAGGGGAGAATGTTTGTAGCTTTGGTGATTGCGTTCTAGAGGAGAGGGGAGCAGTGGAAGAGTCGGAAGTGGACTTTAATGTCGGTTGTATGAGGGTCTGAACCCTCGTGCGGTGACTGGAAATACAGTTGCCGAGGGTCGGTTGTGTTCAGGGGAAGGACTAGAAGTCATCAAGGTGTTGGTATTAGCAACTCGTTATGAGTAGTGTGGTGAAGTAGGGATGAAATTTCCTCGATGCCGAATAAGAGTTTTAAAGTGTTCTCGTAATTTTGACGCTTCACGAGTGAGTTTGAAATGAGGACGGCGAGATGTGAATTTGATTATGATATGTTGGAAGGATTAGGTTCAGTAAGGGACCCTTGTTGAAGAATAGGTTAAGGAAGTATCAACAGGTCAACTATTGACGTTAAAGTCGGCAGTTGTGTAAGGTGTATGAGACCGAAGACTTGAATCAGAAGGTTGAAAGTTGAAGGACCACTTTGTAGGGGTGTTAAGATAGTGAAAGACTGCTGTTCTAGATAAGCGTTTTACCTACGAGATGGATGGTTCGTAAAGAATGAAGTATTTAGCACAAACGAAGTGAGGGTATAGACTATGTCGATCTGTGAGGAATGGTTTGGTATTGCAAAGAGCTAGCAAGAAACGAGTATGCTAGAATTAATGAGAAACTCGAGTGTTGTGGTTCAACTAGAGCTGGGGAGAGACAATGTAGTGGAAATAATTGCCAAGTTAAATGTGCCACCTAGCGTCGTAGTGATGTGATGTTAGAGAAAGAGGAAGCGCCAGATAGAAGCCTTTTGGGGGTTTCGGATGAGGTGTTCGAGTGTTAACCAGGTTGTTGGAGCACGTAGGGTGTAAGTTGACGTAGTGATATGATTATGTTCGGGATAGCATCACGGAGTGGTGGTGGGTAGTTACCCAAAGTAGAAACCAAGTGTTTTTAGTTGTAAGAGTCGCTAAGTAAGCATATTTTGAGATCATTGGAAGTTTAAAGAAGATGATGGATGTATTAGTCAAAAATGTGGTGGAATAGATGTGAAATCCTTAAAGAATGTGAGCTGTTGCTTATGTGTGAACGAATCGTCTGAGAAAGTAAAAGTTGGAGTTTAAAGAATGTATAGTGACGTCGAACTCTGGTGTCAGTTTGAGGTGATTTTGTCGAAAGCCTTACGTTAGAATTTTAGAGCAACCGTTTGGTTATGTATAGTAATGAGACAGCATTTGCAGCTTGAGAATTGTCGGAAGAGAGGGGCGAGTATTGTTGGTAGGCAGTGCTCCACGCTAACGTGGAGGGGTGAAGACAGTATGTTGGAATAAGTAAGTAAATCGGAAGTAGTAAACTTGACAGTAATGCCGATAGGCGCAGTGTTGTTGGAAGTAAAGAGCAGAGTAGGGAAAAGCAAGCAAACGTATCAGGTGAGTTTTTCTAACTAAAATACGTGCTCTTACGTGTTTTCCAAGAGAAGTGATTAAATGATTATGCCCTGCTATTTTACATGACTTTTACGTAAATGAAAGCTTGATATTTTACTGATCAGGGTATGTTTATGAGCATGATTTATTTACAAGCTTTTACGAATGTTTTCCCATGAAAAGTATGTTCTACTGAAAAGGATGTTCATCAAGATGAAATGGATCGTAAAGTGTTATACGGATTTCATGTTTTGTGATGATGATGAACTATGTGTATGTTATGTGGAGTCGGTCTGCACAGTGGGATCTGTAGTCCTCGGGATCCGATGATCCCTTGGATTGTTATGATAAGCTTGTGGGAGGGAATTCATTTCCTTCCTACTCGGAATGTGATGAGCTTGTAGGAGGGAATTCGTTTCCTTCCTACATGGATGTATATAGGGGAGTCTGCTTGGGCCCCTATATGAGGCGAGAGGGGAGTCTGCTTGGGCCCCGATCGCAGTTAACGATGTGATCCTTAACACCGTGAGGTACCATGAATGATGTTTATGTGAAGAATGTGAACTATTTCATGAAAATGATTCTATACTTTTGTTGTACGTTGTTTATGGAGGGAACTCACTAGACCTCATGGTCTAACCCTCGCTTTTCAAAACTAAACCCTTTTCAGGTAAGCATTTTAGTAGGAGGCTCAGGTAAGTGAGCAAGCGCATGATAGAGCACTGATGCAGTTAGAGACAGTGCCGGTGCCATTGCAGTAATAGTTGTTCTCAGTTGTGTATAGGTTGTTTCCGCCAACCTTAGTTTATGAATGATGTAACGAGGACTTAGGATCCAGTTTGTATATTTATGTTTAAATGCTATGTTTGTTCTTTGGTATTTTTGGGATGTTACATTACTGCAAGTGGTTGAGAGATATAACATGGTTCTTTCGAATAACAATGACACAGACATGTTGAGAAAAAGAAAATTCCCGAGGTCAATAATGAAATGTTACAGGTGGAAACAACTCCAAATGATAGTAAGTTAAATAAAAACAATTCTCACACATGACATCTATGTACCACGTTGACAAAACAGTGGAAAGTGTCAAGGGCATGACAATAGTTGGGGAGCATTTTCCATTCCTTGTAGCAGAGATACGACTACTGCCTAGTTGATAAGGGATAATCAATGAACCGTTTTAAAAAAAAGGGGAACAAATAGAAAAATGAACTATGTCATATCTAAGATTATTTGAGTATAAGTTTATTTGAATATACTTTAACTATCAAATAATTGCATCTGCGTATATATACACCTGGATTTATAACCATTATAGATGTAAATAAATACATCAAAACAAATACAAAACTCCCAATATTCTCCGTTCCGTGTAGGAATGTATCGAGGAGAATTTTTTTAGGACCTTTAATCCTAAGATAAAAGCTAATATTTATCCCCCCCCCCCCAAATAATACGTAGACGATGAACTGTCGTGTTCTTGTTAATACAAGATTAATAGTTACTAAAACACATATTAATAGAAACCTTGTTAAGATATTCGTATCAATTGAAAATTATTTTATAAGAATGGAAATGGGTATATCAAGTCTAATGATATGAAAGGAACATATATTAGAGAAATTTATGTGTCAAATTAATGGATTATCTAGGTCATTAAATCATATTTTGTCACCAAAAAGAAAATTGGGACAATGACACATATATGTTTTGACATGACCACGTGAGACACCATGGTCATGACATAATGATCTGTGTGATGAAGAACGCACATAGACACATTCTCTTTCCATTGAAAGATATAATGATGCGATTAACCAATTTGCAACTATTGACTTCTGCAGTACAAGAAGCAACACCACCATTGTCATATACCGTCTCGAATACCTAGAAATTCGGTATACCGTGATTCTTATCCAATATAGGAATGCGACCATTCTAAAGCTAAGGACATAATACCAAAATATTCCATTCTTACAACAGATACAAGGTGATATTTATGGACATAAACATCCAGAATGCGGGCCATTAAAGTACTTTATGGTTCTGGTTTTGACACGATTGACGCATGTCGTATTATTGTCCACATGCAATGCTGCACTCCTAGCACTAGCTATACGATTACAGGCTCACCACCCTGATTATCTCATCAAGTGTACATGACTTGGAATGCTGGAGAATATATATCATAAGGATTTGATAATTATTGCATATTGTAACACCCGGAAAATCCTTGTGAGTAAAAATAGTCCTAATATTTCTTTATATTTTGACTTCTTAGATTATAATTGATTTCCTAAGTAATTTCCGTGATTGTCACTTATTATTTGAGAACTCCCGATAGAAATCAGTAAGTTTATTCCTTAAGGAAATAAACGAAAAATAGATGATAAAGTTAAATATTAGATTTATGGATTAGTTGGATGGGTAATTTGAATACGAGTCCAACGGTTCTTTCCGGAGCAAAAACGGAGTTCTAACGAAGAAGTTACGGCTAAATCAGTGGAAGTTGAGAAGTGTAGCAAACAGAACCCGATGCCGATGGTTTGGCGCCGATGCATCGGCGCGGGTGATCGGCGCCGAATTCCTGACGTGCCAAAAGGGGGTTAAACCCACCTCTTTACCCTTAGTCATATATCCTTTCTTATTAGAACTCTCAAAACCGAATTTCACTTCTGCTCCATATTTCTCAGACGAATTTCCTTCATCTAACCTAAGGTAATTTCATCTCTTAATCCTAGTCTAATTCAAGTAAGTGTTATATGAATCTTATCAACTAAACTTCAATTAGGGCTTGCATTATTCATCTTCTTGTTGGAGAAATTAAGTTCAAGACTTCAAGATAGGGTTATACTAATTGAAGAATTGAGGTGAGTAACTTGTAATTAATTGATTGTATTACACTTATATACTATTCCTTATCTTGATTTTGGTATAGTTAATATGAAATCTTGAATTATATGCTCTTAATGGTTAAGAGGAAAACAAGAGGAGTTCAAGTAAGTTATGTGGATAATTTGTGTTTATTACTTAGTATACTATGTTAAATGTTGGTGCTAAGGGTTTGACTTTGATTATATATCCATGGTATGTGATATTGAGATGATGGCTTAATAGACGTCTTAATGATGAATTGATGGCTTAATGGTCAAAATGGACTTATTCTTGAATTGTAAACATGGTGGTTTATTATTGAAATCATATAGAAAGTGATTTAAATACATATGGATGTATGTGAACTACATGGAAGTAGTATTGATTATGATAAATGGTTGGACCATTGTTAAGTGTTTAATATGCTTTGAATATTATTTGGATTAACATATTTGGTATTCACATAATTGGAGGAGCACCTAGTAGGCATTGGAGGATATATTCTTGCACACCGTAGGGTAAGTGTAATTGATTCATACCTTCGGATACCGTGGGGTTTTCCGTTGTGTTATGCCTTGTGACAATACCGTGGGGTATCGATCAAGGTATATCTTCAATTATGATGTAACTGGGTAGCGATATGGGCCTTCTCCATGTAATCCAATTTGTGAATGTATCGAATTGTTATTCCTACATGCTATGATTATGCTCTATGTGCTATGTGTAAACCTCACTTAGGCTTTAAAAGCCTAACACTTGTTATGTGTTTTATATGTTACAGATATTAGTGGTCCCGGATACAAGAAGTTTAGACTGGGGTTGTGAGCATGGGATTATGGTTGGAGAGTTAAAGATTTGAAGATTATGATAGAACTTTCCGACACCTTTTGTTATCTGATAAGCTAGTGGTCCATTACTAGTCGTAATTAACTAAATCTTCGTATTAATGGTTATGTAATGATTTATGTATACTTTTACTTTAGTAATGAGTACCACTCTTCCGTTTTATGGAAGTTTTTGTTAAACCCTGTTTTGGGGTGTTACAAGTTGGTATCAGAGCTTTAGTTTAAGTGAACTAAGTATGATGAGGAAATACTTAGACTTAAGCTGAGATGAATTAAGTTATGAATCGTGAGAGTGGGTAGAAGTATTAAGACGTGATGGCCTTAGGGTCGACAGAAATACGTGAAATTAGTACGGTAACGACGGTAATGAGGATTCTTATGTATGATACATTCATAATCGCAATTAGCTACTGTTGTTATGAATATATTGTTACATAAGCATACTTGTTTCTAAATTGTTCTGGTGACTAATGATCGGTAAGGTACGTTTCGTGTGTCTATATTCATATAACCATTTCTCAGGGTTATTTTTTTGTTTTATAGCATAATGATGGTAAAAACGCCACCAAGGTCTTTTAATTCTTTAGAGGATAGATCGGTAAATGATTGAGGATAGGAAGGACAACCTGGAACTGGCGGGGCTCATGAAAGTCCGCGGAGACAACTTTAAATAAGTGGATTAAAATGTGTGGAAATAGAATGTAAGATGTTTGATTAAGATGGGAATAGTATGAAATGGTTGAGTAAGTGAGCCTTGGAAGGCATGTATAACAAGTGTTAGAATGTTGAGAGGGTAACCACTGGTTGAAAATAGGGCGTCAATGATAAGTTGCGTGAGTTAAACGATAGACCTTGTTTGAGCAAATAGCCTTCAATTGCAAGTAGAGTTTTATGCATGATGTGGGATTAGATGTATTTTAAATTTCATGAGTTGATAATTGATAAATGATCAATAGACCCTTTGAGCGGATGGCTTGGTTTTAGATTCGGTTGAGTCTTAAGGGTATTCGTCGGTTTAATTAACTTGGCATAGGCTTGAGGGTTGGAATTACATGAATTGTATTATAATTAAAGTTTACGAAATGTGAATACATTAATTTCTTCTTTTGAGATCATGTATGAATGTCAAGTTAGAATCGGAAGATTAAAAGTTGAAGGATCACCTTGTGGAGGGGTGTTAGGATAGTGAAAGACTATTGTTGTAGATGAACATTCTACTTATGATGTAGATGGTTTATATATAATGAAGAAATAGGCACGAACATAGTAAGGGTATGGACTATGTCGAATTGTGATGTAGTGTGCACTGTATATATAATGGTTTGGAGTCACAAAGAAGTAATAATAAGTGATAAAGAGGGAACATTAGATGAAAGTCTTTTCGGGGATTCCAGATGAATAGTGCTAGTTGTCAATAAAGCTGTTGGAATATGTGGTTGTAAGATGGTGTAGTGATTTGGCTATTATTGGGATAGAATGTCGAGCGGTAGTATGAGTTTATCCAAAGTGATTTTGGTTGTGTGAGTCGCTAAATAAGTTTATGATTTTGAATCATAGGAAGTTAAATAAAGATGGGAAAGTGTTATCGGTATGTGGAAAAGTTGGGGAAAAGAGACAAATAATGATTGGAGGGTAGTACTTCATGCTAACGTTGGAAGTAATGATAGAAAGGTCGGACCTAAGAATGTAGTTATACTATAGGTTCAACGGAATTATCACCTTTGATATAAAATATTTTAGTGCTTGGTTGCAATGTGGTCGCATAGTACGATATTGATGTGAGGAAGTGGTAGTACTTTTTACTGAAGAAACGTGTGGGTCATAGATGTAGTGATGGGTGCCGTAGATATAGAAGTATTCAAAAGTGGTGAGTATGCCCAATTTAAAGTGAGTATGGATTTTCAAGCAGCATACGTTAATGTTATTTTGAGATATGGAAATTGAGATGTGGATGATGACGGTATGGAAGACTAGGCAATAGTCGGATAAAGGTTTAATGATAAACGGTTACTTTAAAGAGGCTTACAAATCTAAGTTGGGGAGCGGTTAATGAGGAAAGAAGTAAGGTTCAGGAAATATGAAAGATGAATCCTTGTTCCTTCTAAGATTTTTATTTGTGAATGGAACCCATGTGTGGGTTTGGTTAAAGTGCAAAGGTTCGTGATAATTAGGTGTCAACTTTTGGGTTTAAGGCCGAACACCTTTAGTGTAATCGGGAAATTGTAGCTGATTTTAAAAAGAATGATGGTGATGGTAGTAGTAACCTTAAGATACTCATTTGTGATGAGTGGTTTTAGTGAACTAACCTTTGTGTATGATTAGTGAACCTGTCCGTTTGATGATTAATTATTGAGATGGATTTTGGAGTCTATTAGAGCTCTTTGAATGAGAATGGCTGTTAACGATAGGGGCAATTGAAATTAGAGATTCGGTTGGTCTCAGTATTAATTGAGCCTTAAATTGATTTAGAGTTAGAAACTGAAATCAAGATGTATAGAACATTTTAAGGTTGGGAGATGACTGAAGTCGTATGGTTGGGAGTTTCTCTATGGTTGGAACGTTTATCTGTACATGAGTACAACGTATGTGTAGGGGCTTTGTTAATAAACAATTGATCGAAGAATTGTCTTTATAGACCGTGTGGATAGAACTTAGATTCCTGTTAGGAATTGTTGAATTTTGGTCGACAGTGAGTCGGTTGACTTTGGGTAGTAAAGGATATAGATTTCGAGGACGAAATCGTTTTAAGGTTGGGAGAATTGTAACACCCGGAAAATCCTTGTGAGTAAAAATAGTCCTAATATTTCTTTATATTTTGACTTCTTAGATTATAATTGATTTCCTAAGTAATTTCCGTGATTGTCACTTATTATTTGAGAACTCCCGATAGAAATCAGTAAGTTTATTCCTTAAGGAAATAAATGAAAAATAGATGATAAAGTTAAATATTAGATTTTATGGATTAGTTGGATGGGTAATTTGAATACGAGTCCAACGGTTCTTTCCGGAGCAAAAACGGAGTTCTAACGAAGAAGTTACGGCTAAATCAGTGGAAGTTGAGAAGTGTAGCAAACAGAACCCGACGCCGATGGTTTGGCGCCGATGCATCGGCGCGGGTGATCGGCGCCGAATTCCTGACGTGCCAAAAGGGGGTTAAACCCACCTCTTTACCCTTAGTCATCTATCCTTTCTTATTAGAACTCTCAAAACCGAATTTCACTTCTGCTCCATATTTCTCAGACGAATTTCCTTCATCTAACCTAAGGTAATTTCATCTCTTAATCCTAGTCTAATTCAAGTAAGTGTTATATGAATCTTATCAACTAAACTTCAATTAGGGCTTGCATTATTCATCTTCTTGTTGGAGAAATTAAGTTCAAGACTTCAAGATAGGGTTATACTAATTGAAGAATTGAGGTAAATAACTTGTAATTAATTGATTGTATTACACTTATATACTATTCCTTATCTTGATTTTGGTATAGTTAATATGAAATCTTGAATTATATGCTCTTAATGGTTAAGAGGAAAACAAGAGGAGTTCAAGTAAGTTATGTGGATAATTTGTGTTTATTACTTAGTATACTATGTTAAATGTTGGTGCTAAGGGTTTGACTTTGATTATATATCCATGGTATGTGATATTGAGATGATGGCTTAATAGACGTCTTAATGATGAATTGATGGCTTAATGGTCAAAATGGACTTATTCTTGAATTGTAAACATGGTGGTTTATTATTGAAATCATATAGAAAGTGATTTAAATACATATGGATGTATGTGAACTACATGGAAGTAGTATTGATTATGATAAATGGTTGGACCATTGTTAAGTGTTTAATATGCTTTGAATATTATTTGGATTAACATATTTGGTATTCACATAATTGGAGGAGCACCTAGTAGGCATTGGAGGATATATTCTTGCACACCGTAGGGTAAGTGTAATTGATTCATACCTTCGGATACCGTGGGGTTTTCCGTTGTGTTATGCCTTGTGACAATACCGTGGGGTATCGATCAAGGTATATCTTCAATTATGATGTAACTGGGTAGCGATATGGGCCTTCTCCATGTAATCCAATTTGTGAATGTATCGAATTGTTATTCCTACATGCTATGATTATGCTCTATGTGCTATGTGTAAACCTCACTTAGGCTTTAAAAGCCTAACACTTGTTATGTGTTTTATATGTTACAGATATTAGTGGTCCCGGATACAAGAAGTTTAGACTGGGGTTGTGAGCATGGGATTATGGTTGGAGAGTTAAAGATTTGAAGATTATGATAGAACTTTCCGACACCTTTTGTTATCTGATAAGCTAGTGGTCCATTACTAGTCGTAATTAACTAAATCTTCGTATTAATGGTTATGTAATGATTTATGTATACTTTTACTTTAGTAATGAGTACCACTCTTCCGTTTTATGGAAGTTTTTGTTAAACCCTGTTTTGGGGTGTTACAAGTTGGTATCAGAGCTTTAGTTTAAGTGAACTAAGTATGATGAGGAAATACTTAGACTTAAGCTGAGATGAATTAAGTTATGAATCGTAAGAGTGGGTAGAAGTATTAAGACGTGATGGCCTTAGGGTCGACAGAAATACGTGAAATTAGTACGGTAACGACGGTAATGAGGATTCTTATGTATGATACATTCATAATCGCAATTAGCTACTGTTGTTATGAATATATTGTTACATAAGCATACTTGTTTCTAAATTGTTCTGGTGACTAATGATCGGTAAGGTACGTTTCGTGTGTCTATATTCATATAACCATTTCTCAGGGTTATTTTTTTGTTTTATAGCATAATGATGGTAAAAACGCCACCAAGGTCTTTCAATTCTTTAGAGGACAGATCGGTAAATGATTGAGGATAGGAAGGACAACCTGGAACTGGCGGGACTCATGAAAGTCCGCCGAGACAACTTTAAATAAGTGGATTAAAATGTGTGGAAATAGAATGTAAGATGTTTGATTAAGATGGGAATAGTATGAAATGGTTGAGTAAGTGAGCCTTGGAAGGCGTGTATAACAAGTGTTAGAATGTTGAGAGGGTAACCACTGGTTGAAAATAGGGCGTCAATGATAAGTTGTGTGAGTTAAACGATAGACCTTGTTTGAGCAAATAGCCTTCAATTGCAAGTAGAGTTTTATGCATGATGTGGGATTAGATGTATTTTAAATTTCATGAGTTGATAATTGATAAATGATCAATAGACCCTTTGAGCGGATGGCTTGGTTTTAGATTCGGTTGAGTCTTAAGGGTATTCGTCGGTTTAATTAACTTGGCATAGGCTTGAGGGTTGGAATTACATGAATTGTATTATAATTAAAGTTTACGAAATGTGAATACATTAATTTCTTCTTTTGAGATCATGTATGAATGTCAAGTTAGAATCGGAAGATTAAAAGTTGAAGGATCACCTTGTGGAGGGGTGTTAGGATAGTGAAAGACTATTGTTGTAGATGAACATTCTACTTATGATGTAGATGGTTTATATATAATGAAGAAATAGGCACGAACATAGTAAGGGTATGGACTATGTCGATTTGTGATGTAGTGTGCACTGTATATATAATGGTTTGGAGTCACAAAGAAGTAATAATAAGTGATAAAGAGGGAACATTAGATGAAAGTCTTTTCGGGGATTCCAGATGAATAGTGCTAGTTGTCAATAAAGCTGTTGGAATATGTTGTTGTAAGATGGTGTAGTGATTTGGCTATTATTGGGATAGAATGTCGAGCGGTAGTATGAGTTTATCCAAAGTGATTTTGGTTGTGTGAGTCGCTAAATAAGTTTATGATTTTGAATCATAGGAAGTTTAATAAAGATGAGAAAGTGTTATCGGTATGTGGAAAAGTTGGGGAAAAGAGACAAATAATGATTGGAGGGTAGTACTTCATGCTAACGTAGGAAGTAATGATAGAAAGGTCGGACCTAAGAATGTAGTTATACTACAGGTTCAACGGAATTATCACCTTTGATATAAAATATTTTAGTGCTTGGTTGCAATGTGGTCGCATAGTACGATATTGATGTGAGGAAGTGGTAGTACTTTTTACTGAAGAAACGTGTGGGTCATAGATGTAGTGATGGGTGCCGTAGATATAGAAGTATTCAAAAGTGGTGAGTATGCCCAATTTAAAGTGAGTATGGATTTTCAAGCAGCATACGTTAATGTTATTTTGAGATATGGAAATTGAGATGTGGATGATGACGGTATGGAAGACTAGGCAATAGTCGGATAAAGGTTTAATGATAAACGGTTACTTTAAAGAGGCTTACAAATCTAAGTTGGGGAGCGGTTAATGAGGAAAGAAGTAAGGTTCAGGAAATATGAAAGATGAATCCTTGTTCCTTCTAAGATTTTTATTTGTGAATGGAACCCATGTGTGGGTTTGGTTAAAGTGCAAAGGTTGGTGATAATTAGGTGTCAACTTTTGGGTTTAAGGCCAAACACCTTTAGTGTAATCGGGAAATTGTAGCTGATTTTAAAAAGAATGATGGTGATGGTAGTAGTAACCTTAAGATACTCATTTGTGATGAGTGGTTTTAGTGAACTAACCTTTGTGTATGATTAGTGAACATGTCCGTTTGATGATTAATTATTGAGATGGATTTTGGAGTCTATTAGAGCTCTTTGAATGAGAATGGCCGTTAACGATAGAGGCAACTGAAATTAGAGATTCGGTTGGTCTCAGTATTAATTGAGCCTTAAATTGATTTAGAGTTAGAAACTGAAATCAAGATGTATAGAACATTTTAAGGTTGGGAGATGACTGAAGTCGTATGGTTGGGAGTTTCTCTATGGTTGGAACGTTTATATGGTTGGAACGTTTATCTGTACATGAGTACAACGTATGTGTAGGGGCTTTGTTAATAAACAATTGTTCGAAGAATTGTCTTTATAGACCGTGTGGATAGAACTTAGATTCCTGTTAGGAATTGTTGAATTTTGGTCGACAGTGAGTCGGTTGACTTTGGGTAGTAAAGGATATAGATTTCGAGGACGAAATCGTTTTAAGGTTGGGAGAATTGAAACACCCGGAAAATCCTTGTGAGTAAAAATAGTCCTAATATTTCTTTATATTTTGACTTCTTAGATTATAATTGATTTCCTAAGTAATTTCCGTGATTGTCACTTATTATTTGAGAACTCCCGATAGAAATCAGTAAGTTTATTCCTTAAGGAAATAAATGAAAAATAGATGATAAAGTTAAATATTAGATTTTATGGATTAGTTGGATGGGTAATTTGAATACGAGTCCAACGGTTCTTTCCGGAGCAAAAACGGAGTTCTAACGAAGAAGTTACGGCTAAATCAGTGGAAGTTGAGAAGTGTAGCAAACAGAACCCGACGCCGATGGTTTGGCGCCGATGCATCGGCGCGGGTGATCGGCGCCGAATTCCTGACGTGCCAAAAGGGGGTTAAACCCACCTCTTTACCCTTAGTCATCTATCCTTTCTTATTAGAACTCTCAAAACCGAATTTCACTTCTGCTCCATATTTCTCAGACGAATTTCCTTCATCTAACCTAAGGTAATTTCATCTCTTAATCCTAGTCTAATTCAAGTAAGTGTTATATGAATCTTATCAACTAAACTTCAATTAGGGCTTGCATTATTCATCTTCTTGTTGGAGAAATTAAGTTCAAGACTTCAAGATAGGGTTATACTAATTGAAGAATTGAGGTGAGTAACTTGTAATTAATTGATTGTATTACACTTATATACTATTCCTTATCTTGATTTTGGTATAGTTAATATGAAATCTTGAATTATATGCTCTTAATGGTTAAGAGGAAAACAAGAGGAGTTCAAGTAAGTTATGTGGATAATTTGTGTTTATTACTTAGTATACTATGTTAAATGTTGGTGCTAAGGGTTTGACTTTGATTATATATCCATGGTATGTGATATTGAGATGATGGCTTAATAGACGTCTTAATGATGAATTGATGGCTTAATGGTCAAAATGGACTTATTCTTGAATTGTAAACATGGTGGTTTATTATTGAAATCATATAGAAAGTGATTTAAATACATATGGATGTATGTGAACTACATGGAAGTAGTATTGATTATGATAAATGGTTGGACCATTGTTAAGTGTTTAATATGCTTTGAATATTATTTGGATTAACATATTTGGTATTCACATAATTGGAGGAGCACCTAGTAGGCATTGGAGGATATATTCTTGCACACCGTGGGGTAAGTGTAATTGATTCATACCTTCGGATACCGTGGGGTTTTCCGTTCTGTTATGCCTTGTGACAATACCGTGGGGTATCGATCAAGGTATATCTTCAATTATGATGTAACTGGGTAGCGATATGGGCCTTCTCCATGGAATCCAATTTGTGAATGTATCGAATTGTTATTCCTACATGCTATGATTATGCTCTATGTGCTATGTGTAAACCTCACTTAGGCTTTAAAAGCCTAACACTTGTTATGTGTTTTATATGTTACAGATATTAGTGGTCCCGGATACAAGAAGTTTAGACTGGGGTTGTGAGCATGGGATTATGGTTGGAGAGTTAAAGATTTGAAGATTATGATAGAACTTTCCGACACCTTTTGTTATCTGATAAGCTAGTGGTCCATTACTAGTGGGATAATATCCGAAATTATCCGCTATTTAGAACCTTTGACGGGTGATCCTAATATCGCATGATTTTCGGATAGTCACTTTGATGACAGTCTTCCTGTCGTTAGGGGGAGATAGGGAAAAGTATTTTCCAAGGAAACGACAGGAACTGTCATGGAATGTTCCCACTTTGTCTCATTTTGATCCCCAAACTTCACAATGTAAAGTTGAAGTCCAACGAATCAGACTTGATACCTGATATGTTAAATGTTATTCCAGAAGTGACAAGATCACACATACGAGCTGCTAATATACCCGTAAGGTTAAAAGTCCCCAATAGGGGCACAACGCCATTGGAAAGTGCGTTGCAATCACACATAGTGGAGGTGTGGTTGAGGTCGTAGCTACCAAATGGAAGTGGTGGAAGCTACTTGGTTCGATGAATACTATTCTAAAGGAAGAGAATAGTAAGGCACGCCCATTTATCATCAATACATAAAACTCTCATGAGATTATCTCTAATTATGTCCATGAATCATCACTGGAGGACGCTCTGAAGTTAATATAGATTCTAGAGATAAAGAAAATCTTAAATGAACTACGAGAGTACATATGAGTCAATGGACAGATCATATATACTCATTGACGATTTATTCTCATATACTATTTCTGGTAAGACGATAGAGCACGGCGACATCGAACCACGCTCAGTTGATTAATATCAACAAAGAGCATATTGACCTAAAGAACAATCCAGAAAGAATTATATTCTTAGACAAAGGATCAGGTATTTGGTCCGGTAATGCTAACCCACCAAGTGTAAAGGTAGGACATAGCTGAGTCTTTGTCAGAAAGCGTAACGAGAATAATAAAGTACTAATGTATAAGGCTCTCCTTTGGCGCAAGGTTTCTCACAACGCCCTGGATTGCCCACGAGGTTACTTACTAGCCTAGTAGTTTCCGAAGGACTGGAAATGCAACTCATGGATGTGGTTGCTACGTATCTCTATGGGGATCTAGATTCAGAGATATATAAAAGTGCTTGATGACATTACATTACTCAATTAAGTAACTCTAAACCATCGAGTGCCTTTGCAATAAAATTGAAATGCCTACTTTTATAGATTAAAGCAACCTAGGTGGATGTGGTATACCGGCTTAAGTGAATTCTTGATTGGGAAAGGATATAGAAACGATGAACTGTGTTCTTGCATATTTATTTAGGAAAACAAGTTCCGTATTTTCAAAGTAGCTTTATGTGTCGATGTTATGAGCATAATAGACACTCTTGATGAATTAAGAGAAACCACACGCTACTTGAAATCTGAATTTGAGATGAAAGATCTTGGGAAAACTTGGTTCTGTCTAGATATTGAGCTACGACATCGAGTTTGTGGAATATTAAACCACCGATCCGCATATGTCCAGAAAATGATCAGGCTATTTAATATGGACAAAGCGCATCCGGTTAGCACTCCCATGATCGGTCAAGGTGTTGGATAATAAGGAAAGTTCCATTTCGTCTAAAGGATGAGGATGAAGAGGTGTTGGGAGTTGGAATCCATGCCTAAGTACAATAGGCGCATTATTGTACTCAACACAATACACAATACACTTGACCGTATATTGTATATCTCAGTGAACTTGTTAGCGCCAACACAACGTCATTGGAATGATATCCAAGTAATCTTCTGGAACTATTGACGTGGCTCATACTTTCCTGATTAAAAAAATGGATCGATAATGGAACTTCAATACCTACTTAGATTGTTAGCGGCAAAAGTACTAGCCCTTGTTAAAAACCAATTATTGTCTTGGTATGTATTTGTTGATATTAGGTATATGTCTGACCCGTACGAAGGTCATTCCCAATTTGGATAAGGAATTACCATAGGGAACACATTGATTACTTGAAAGTAAAACTAAGCAAACCTTTGTATATACCTCCTCGAACTATTCTAAGAATATTACTCTACCCTATTCAGAAGTGTATATGGTTAAGGATTATCATTATACATATTAGAGGAGCTAGTGTTTGAGGTCATCCACTATCCTACCTGCATATATGGAAATAATGCATTATGTATCGGAGAAATGAAAGTAAGATACATAAAGGGTTATAAAATAAATCATATTCCGCTTAAGTTTTTATACAACCAGCAATAACAAATTCTCCTCAAGATTCAAGTGAATTAAATAAGATGCGAGGAAAATGTGTCATATTTGTTTACCAAATCATTACCTAAAACCATATTTTGGAAACATATAAAAAGTATTTAAATGCAAATGTTTCCAAACTCCCACGATTAATGTACAAATCAGAGGGAGTAGTAGACAAAAGAGTGAGTCTACTATACATGCGATATTGGTATGTTGTGCTCTTTCCTTCGCCCAAAGTTTTATTTTTCCCATTGGGTTTTATTCCTTGGTGTAAGGTTTTAGTGAGACAACAATTTATATACTATCATGCTTTCTTAAGTCTTATGATAAACGTACGAATCTAAGAGAAAATTGGACTAAAGGAAAAGTCTATGTATTGCAAAGAAACTGGTGCGTTGTACTCTTTCCTTCGTCCTAATTTTTATTTTTCCCACTGGGTTTTTATTTTGGCGTAAGGTTTTAACGAGACAACAATTGTGCACTATCACTCCTTTAACTCGGCACAAGAAGGAGTGTTGTAGGATAAATGTGCCAACGTCTAAAGGATATGACGATATAGATAGAGATAAACATATTAGAGATAGGTTAGATCTTATATCTCTCGTAGTTATCTACTTGTATCCCATCCCTATTTAAAGGGCTTATGATTAATGAGAATTATGATTCATTTTCTCCATTCAAATTTTTTAAATTTAGTTTTTCAATCTAAATTATATTCAAATGCACATATATTTATACAAATATTTTTACCATGAAGGGCAGGTAATAGCACCCTTTACTTTGCTAGTGGCACCCTAAGGCCTATTTCATCATTACTTTTATTTTTGGCTTTTTGTTGTTTTGTTTTTGTCTTTTTTATTCTTTAAGCATATTTAAATTAATATAAATTATTAATTTTTTTTGTTGTTGTTTTTATTTATTTATATTATATTATAATCAATATAAATTATTAATAAATAAATATTTTCTTTATATTATATATATTATTAAATTTATTTTATAATATTCACCATCTTATTTTATATATATGTTGCGTTTTAAAAAAAAAGTTGTTATTAATATAAGCATTACAATATTTCTAATAATTATAAAAAATAAAATTTTCGAATATTTTTTAAAGAAAAACATGATCGGTTTTTTAAGGTAGTTTGTCTCGTTCGAATTTTGATCATATTTCATACTTTTTTCATTTACAGAAATTAGGATATTTTTTAATTTAAAAGTAAAATTATAACCGTCATTTTAACCATATCCATTAGATCAACTAATATAACAGTTGATGAAGTATTTTTCAGTTTTATTTATTTATTTAGGGTTTTTCCTTGAACCTCTATCTAATATATATATATATATATATAGAGAGAGAGAGAGAGAGAGAGAAATTCAAATGAAAACTCATCTTCAATTGTGCACGTGAGGACAGATCACAGCCCTTGATCGCAGAAAATTGAAGCCGACTCTCAAATCCGGCTTCAGGGGTAATTTTGTCAGATTCGTTATTTTTCAGTTTTATTATTTAATATGGTTTTCTTATATCTCGCTATTCTTTTCGATTGTTTCCTAATTTCTCTGAGCACGATTCCTTCCTTCTATCTCTGATTCCTCAAATATCTCTGATTTCTCGATTATTTTTCATCTATCGCCATTGTTTTGCGTTTATCGATTCTTGCAAATCATTCGTCTGATTCGATTTGTTCTATTTAGGTCGAAATTGTTGAATTTAGATTTCGATCAGTTTTTTTACTCTATTTCTATGGATTCTGTTCCTGTTGAGAATTCTACACTTTTTGTTGATCAAGCATTCAATTTTGTTGATGATTATAATGTTGTTGATGCAAGAAACGTTGAAATTGATTCATTTTCTATGTTTTTCAGTTTATCGAATGTTGAAGAATCATCGATATGCAAGTTTTTTTTGTTTAATTGATATTTGTTTCTGTGATACAAATTGATTCAGTGTTTTAAATCTAATGTTGTTTTTTATTACTTCTTTATTTGTGATTAAAGTAGCTATTTTTTATCTTTTTGTTTTTGTTAGGAATTTTCTTCATGTTGTCGTTAATTGTTTATATAATGTTTTTTGTTCTTAGTATGTAGTTTGAATATGTTTTATTATTTTATTATATGTATATAATAAATTTTTAAGTTATATACATTTTGAATATCTACCTTCATTCAGACTTGAATAAAGGTAGATATTCAAAATGTATACAACTCCTCACAAACATTTTAACAATGTTTACAATAAATGTTTAAGTTTTATTCATTTTGAATATCTATCTTCATTCAGATTGAATAAAGGTAGATATTCAAAATGAATATTTAAAGTATTCATTCTGAATACTTTATTCAGTCTGAATATTTAAAGTATTTATGTTGAATGCATTCTGTTATTTTCTATGCATTCTGAATATAATTCTGAATATACTTTATAGATCAAATTTATAGTGGAAGTCAAGATGGCCCTTCAGTTATTGAAGTTGATGGTAGTGATGGAGTGAAGTTTTGGATTCATGTAGTAGATGATGATTTGAAGCCTGTTGTTGGGAAAGTTTTTGAATCATTGGAGAAAGGTATTGAGACGTATAAGAAGTATACTTCTAAAGCAGGATTTGATGTCAGACTATCTTCTATGAAAAGAAATGCATATTCTATGATTGTTTTGAGGTATGTTGTATGCAATAGAGCTGGATTTCCAGATTCTGTCCAGGAAGATACATTGGATTCGAAAAAGAAAAGAAGTAGTAACATTCATAGATTTGGTTGTGATGTGTGTGTGAAGTTCAAGGTTGTTCCTGGTGCGAGGTCGTTTAGATTATATGCATTTGAAGAGAAACATAACCATTGTTTATTTGATGAAGATTCGAAGCACTTGTTGAAAAGTAGTCGAAAATTAGACTATTCTCAGCAAAGGTGAATTCTTAGGATGTCAAATGCAAATATTGGTGCTACACAAGCACATAACATTCTTTGTCAGTTGAAGGGTGGGTATGAAATGGTTGGTGGAACTAAGGTTGAGTATACAAATTTTCAACGAGATCGTAATTGTTTCATTGGAGATACCGATGCAAATATATTTGTTAGGAAAAGTAATAATAGAAAATTGTGTGTCCCAAACTATTCGTTTGAATATAAATGCAATGAAGGTATGTTGAATTATGTTTTTTAGGCCGACCAAACAGCTAAATGCAACTTTGAAGAGTTTGGTGACATTGTTTCATTTGATGCAACCTTTCGAACAAATAAGTAAGTATTTGTTTTTTATTATTTTATACGTTCTTTTAGTATTTGTTTTTGTTTATAACTGCTATTAATTATATGTGTTTTAGGTATTGTATGTTATTCGTCTCATTCACAGGAATTGACAATCACAAGAATTGTGTAACTCTTGGTGTTGGTCTTCTCGAGGGTGAAAATATTGAAGCTTACAAATGGTTGCTTCATTCTTTCTTGAAATCTTTTGGCAAGCAACCAAAGCTGATTGTTACAGATCAGTGTCCTGCTATTATGCAAGCTGTTTGTGAAGTCTTTCCAGACTCAAGTCACCGGTTTTGTATGTGGCACATTATTACAAAATTACCTTTGAAGGTATTTCTTTTTATATTTAATTTGATTGAAATTTTATATTATCATTTATACTTAATAATCAAAGTATTATTCATACTGAATAATAAATATCATCTTTATTAATACCGAATAATATTTATTATTCATTTTGAATATTAAATGTATTCATACTGGATAGTTCTTCCCATCTTCAAATTTATTCAGACTGAATAGTGAAAGTATTCATGTTGATTGTATTCTATCTTCTTTTTTTAGATTTCTTCCAATATTATTTCAAATACTGATTTCAAGAAAAGGTTTCATGCTTTTATATGGGATGAACACATTTATGCTACTCAATTTGAAGAGAGATGGAAATCTTTAATTGGTGACTTTGATCTTGTTGGCCACAAGTGGTTGTCTTATATGTACGATAATAAGAATAGACGGATTCCATCATTTTATAGAGATATTCCTATGGCTCGGCTAATGAGAACGACTTCAAGATCTGAGAGTGAAAATTCATTCTTTTCACTATTTTTTCATCACGGTGCAAACCTTATGGCTTTTATTGACTCATTTGATTCTGCTATGGACAAACAACGGAATAATCATAGGTTGCTTAATCATCAGACAAGAAAAACGGTACCAAAGTTTAGTACACCACTTCCAATTGAGGTTCATGCTTCTAAGATATATACTCGTGATATATTCAGAGATGTTCAGAATGAGATAAATGAATCTGTTTGGTCCTGTTTCCAATCATTTGTGAGTTTGGTAGATGGCCCTGAAGTTATTGTTGTGGTTGAGAAGAAGAAGGTTCAACATAAAAGGAAAGATGGTGAATCCAGTTCAAATCTAGAAGCATATGTAAAAGAGTCTGATCACAAGGTCCGTTTCGTTTAGATATTTAGAATGATAATCAGTCACTTTTTATTTTGTATTATTCAGTCTGAATAATAGGTATATATTAAAAGTTGAAGTTATATTCATACTGAATATCTACCCTTTATTCAGACTGAATAAAGTTGAAGTTAATTTAATGAATTTGACTTATTATTCATTGTGAATAATGAAGTTATTTCAATTTTTTTGCAGGTTGTTCATAATAAGAGTACTGGTTCTTTGGATTGTAGCTGCTTGTTTTTCCATCATTATGGTTTGCTATGTCATCATATTTTTTTGTGTACTAAAGAATATGTGCATTGAAGAGATACCGTTGCAATATATAGTGAATAATTGGAGAAAAGATCTCATTTCTTCTAAATTGTTGAAGAAACGTCATTGGTTTGGAGAAAGAAATGAGCGTCGTGAGAAACTTGAAAATGATGCTCAAGTTGCCTTTGATTACTGCATTGGTCTAGTAGTTGATGATATGGAGAAGCTTGAAGACTTTGTTTTGACAATTCAAGAGTTGAAGAGTAATTTGGAGGCCAGTGGATGTAGTGTTTCTCATCGCAATACTGAAGAGGTAATGGAGTCGTTGCTTGGCGTGTCAAAACCAGAAGTTGTTGATATTCATAATTCTAAACCAATAAGAAACAATGGTTGTGGTACCGGCAAGCGGTTGAAGAGTAGTAAAGAAAAAGCAATTGAAAAGAGTAAAAAGGCAAATAGATTGTGTAGGTTGTGTAGTAAAATGTCTAACCATGACTTACGCAATTGCCCATCGAGAAATGATGTTAGTAAATAGAGCTCTTTTAGTTTGTAATAGTGGTATTCATCTTTAGTTTCCTTTTTTATTCATTTTGAATTGAGCAATAAAACAATTCATTTGATGATTTTTTTGAGTTTCACTAATATTTTTGACATACCTTTTTTTATTCACTATGTATGAAATAGATTTATTCACCATCAATAAAATGAAATATCCAGAACAAGTCATATTCACTTTGGATATTAACTATTATTCAAAGTGAATAAAATTACATGTTTTTTCAAAGTATGAAAGTAATAGATATATTCACCATGAATAAAAGGAAATATCTATTATTCTGAATAAATAAAATTACTTGTTTTTCCAAAAGGCAATATCCAGAACAAGTTATATTCACTTTGAATATTAACTATTATTCAAAGTGAATAAAATTACATGTTTTTTCAAAGTATGAAAGTAATAGATATATTCACCATGAATAAAAGGCAATATCTATTATTCTGAATAAAAGGCAATATCTATTGTTGATTAAGAAATAAATCAATCAAAACCAACATCAACATTGTTATATTTCTACAATCCATCAAGACAACCATTTTTTAATTTGTTCAATCCATTTAAGCAACCCATCAAACCAACCCAAAACTACACATATTATTCAACCAAAAAAACCGACATAGTTGTTTTTACATGCACCGAATATCATATCAACCCACCAAATAACTGTTCCAAACCATTCCAAACCATTCAAACAAACCAAAAACAACACCTATTGTTCAACTAAAAAACCCGACATAACTGTTTAGACATATTCATCCACCAAATATCATACGAACCCACCGAATAAGTGTTTCAACCGATTCCCATTTAAACAAACAAAACCAAATGTTCAAGAAACCTTACCAATCTTCATTCATCTTCTTAACGCCTACACCATGCTGCTTAGGCGTTCTTCCTTCATTATTTATGCATTTTCTTCTATCTCTTTCATCTTATCTTGTGGTAATTCCGCAAATGTATTTACCTCCTTCACCACCCATCCTTTTCTTTCATTTATGTCTGACAAAAGCATTTTTGTGACATATTTGTATCGTAGTTTTCTTAACTGCGATTTTTGAGTTGGTGACTCTTCCTCCAAACCACAATACCAAGTCTTTACGTTTCCTCCCATGAATGTCTCCATATGTCTCATTATGAATAAAGCACAATCTTTGGTATTTTCTTTTGTTCTCCATTTCATGGCTTCCCGTTTGGGTACTATTCGACTGAACTTGTTTGATCGTCCATCCCCAAGTTTATCAAGGTACTTCATAAACACTTTTTGCTGCATTATATACATATCATACTTATTATTCATAATAACAAATAACATAATTATTATTAATGTGTATTAGATAACATAATATTCTACTTACAACTGTTTTTGGTACGATCCCGTATTTTGCTGAATCTAGAACATCAGTTGCACTGATGTCCAGGATGTGGGATGCTCCATTTTTTAGATCAAAACATAATACATAATAATGTGAACGGTTGATAATCGGGAAAAATATTTGCATGAATATTTTAGGTAATGTATTATATAATATATGACATAAAATTAATTGAAATGATTTTTTTAATCTAATTGTTTTTTACCAGTTCAACTTTCTTCAAAACTTGTAATTCTGCATTGCCCTTCATGTTTTCACCAAAGTTTTTTGTGAAGAGTTTTAAATTCTTATCTAGAGGAACTCATCCCACGAACATTTCATCTGGTTGTTGAAATAAAGAATATGATAATTTAATATTAATATTTATTTGTAATTTAGTTTAAAAGTCTACTAAACTTACAAAAATTTATGTGTTGTAGAATAATCTTTTTGGAGAATCTTTGCTTCTTAATCTCTCTTCATGATTCAGTATGACCGACCAGCTATCAATGACGTTTGCAAATGGTTTTGATTTTGGAATCAGGCTTTCAAACAACACTCTAAAGCGGGTCTATCCATCATTTGTAGCAAAGACAACATCCATGTTTAAAATTTAATTATATATTTAAGTGTTTTGTTGAATATGATATTGTTGGTCCCGAAGGTTACACAAGTTTGTAGAAAGGGGGGGGGGGGGGGTTGAATACAAACACAGATTTTTATCTTTCTAAATTGTTTATTGATATAATCAAAAAATTTATAGTTTGTTGCGGAATAAGATCAAGTTAAAAACCTAATCTAAACAAACTATGAGAACACACAGATTTCTTGCACTAGAAGTAGAGAGAAAAGAAATAAAAAAACTAAGGAGAGTTTTCTAATCACATAGTAGTTCAACGAGAAGGAGATGGCCGAGCACTTCACAAATGAAGTAGGGTTCTCTATTTATACTGCATGCATTTAATGCAAAGCAGTACACCTCTACACGTGGCAACCTCTGGTTGGTTACATGATTTGACTTGAGCAAACATCTTATTGGCCGCATGGTGAACAATGTAGTTGCAGAGTTGGTTGTACGATTCTGGACAAAAGGGATGTTCGTTCTGATAAAATCGTACGGAGGCATGCAAGGGGATAAGACAAAAGTTGCTTGTAGAACAGGCTTCATGATCAGTATTCACTGAATGAATCTTTATCAGCGAATGATAAAGTTCAGCGTTCACTGAAGTCTTCTACTTGAAACTTCGCGTGGAATTGACAAGTCTTGTCTTTGCTGATGTCCACATCAGGTCACTAGTAGACTTAGTCACTTGTTCTTCAGCTTGGTCTTCGATTTCAGCTTCGAACTTGGTTGACACAAATCTTGTCTTCAGGGATCATAAGTAAACAATTACAAGATAAACATTCAGCGATCATTAGTGAGACTGAACAGGCTCAAGGCTCACTGATGTATAATGTTCGCTGAAGTATAATTTAAAGCTTGTTTTCCGTCAGCGATACCAAACAGACTTAGTATATTTTCTTTGTTGGCAAAACATTAATACATATTGTCTACTTATAATTTCCACTAAGTGTTTCTCAGAGTCATTATCAAATCACTAAGGGTTTGGATCAACAATCTCCCCCTATTTGATGATGACATAACAATAAAAGAAAATTGCTAAGTAAAAAACATAAGGATAAAAAGGACTCATAAAATACTTGTCCCATTTACTGTTTTCCAGGGATCTTTTCTTAGTACTGATGGAGTAAAGTACTTTCATTGAAAATTTTCATTAACTTCGTATAAGATTACAAGGGAAGTGGAAAAATTACAAGTACAATGAAAAATAATTACAAGTACAAAAAGATACAAGCTGATAAGATAGAAGAATACAAAAAAATGATCCTATCAGCTACTCAGGTTTTTTCTTGACGAGAAGTTCATCAAGAGTATCAGTCTCTGGAATCAGTAAATGAGAGATGGTTATTAGTAAGAATTAATCGGCTAAACGCGATTGCTAGCCTCTCCTTTGTGTTGACCTAGGGGCTATCCAACCAGGGACTATGACTCTCTGATCCCTTCTAATTTTTGCTTCGCAATAGATTGAAGGCTTCAGGAATGATCCAAGAACATCACCTCTGTAGTCGCACCAATAGAGTAGATCTCTGAGTTGTTCGATTGGAATTTTGTATAACTCAGAGATGCGTTGAAAGAATGGGCGACCAGTGAAGTCATAGAAAAATATGTCGTAGAGATCACTGATAACTTTACCCGGGACGAAGTCTTCAGTTGAAGGTAAGGAGATGTCGAGGTTGGATAGATCAGGATTGGGGCCAAGAACTGCTTCACGAGAGAAATCAATCCCTATCTCGTTTCTGATTGTCGGGCCTGAAGAGGAAGGAGTCTTCTTTTTCTTTGGAGCAGCTCGTTTCTTCTGAATAGGAGGAGGAGGGGGAATATCAACCGCTGAGGTTACCATGCCGATCAGCCTGTTTATGGCTTTTTCAACACAGGTCTTGAAATTTGAGCGGGATCGCTAAATTGCGATTCTCATTTCCAACCATTCAGGGAAACCAAGTTTGTCCAAGTCTAACATGTAGAAAGTTTTGTGGTAGCTGTTTTCTCAGACTATATGGACATCAACAATCGGTACCTTGCTGACTATTCTCGCTCGTATATTTACATCGCTTATCCTTGATCCATGGTTTTTGTAGTGGAACTTTTTCTTGCACTAGGTCAATGTAGAGTCACTGATCTTGGTTTTCTGCTGACTGATCTTCTGCGCATCTTTCAGCAGCTTTTGTTGAACTTCCAGGGGAAACTTCTTCAGTTGTGGGTCCTTCACTGAATTTTGGGCTAGTTCTAGAGCATAGTTTTTGTCACTAAGCTCAACCTTCTTTTTTTTAGCGAGTATTTCTTCAGCTTTCATGGCTTCAACAATCTCCCTGGGAGTTAAGCAGAGAAGACGAGGAGGAACCAAGCGCTGACTTTCAAGTTTCTTGATCATCGCTGCTCTCTTTTGTTGTTCATCTTCACTTGGCCTTTGAGGAGGCAAGGAAGGTCTTCTAGGATATGAGAGCAGTTCTTTTTCTTCAGCTTGAACATCAGTCTCTTCCAGAGCAGAGACTGGGATTATTTGTTCTTCAGCGTTGAGCTCTGGGATTATTTGTTGTTGAGGAACTTCAGCTATAGCCTCAAGCAGGGGAGAGGACTAGCTGAAACAAAATGATCGATAGAGTTAAATCATTTGAGGAGAAAAGATAGAGAAAGGAGAGAGCTAAGTGTTTAGAGGTTTGAGAATGAGAATGGTTGAGATTGAGAAGGGGTAGAGAAGGGATGCATTGTATGGGAATAGAAAATAACATACCAACCAAACTGGCTTCTTGAGGAGAATAGCCAAGTTGTCAGCAGTGAGACCCTTTTGGTTTTCTTTTGTAGCAGTCTTCGCTGGGGATTTCGCCTTGGTCCCCTCCCCTGGTTCAATGATCAAGACCCCTTTAAGAGCAGGAGTTTTGATAGTTTCACATTTGTAGTAGAATCCGTCGTCGTCTTCATCATCATCATCATTATCATCTTTTGAAGATGATGATTGTTCGTTGTCAGCAATGTCAACGTCTTCATCTTCCTCATCTTCTTACTCTTCCTCACCCTCAGAAGAAAGATTCACAGTGTTGTCCACTGAGGCATGAGTAAGGTCTTCGCCTCGCTCCCCCTCAGATGGAGAGGGACTTTCAGTGGTTCCCTCAAGATGATATGATTCCTGAGGGTCTTCATTCTTTTCCTCCCCCTCAACATTTAGGAGAAGGCCTTGGTCATCGATCTTCTCCCCCTCTTCCGTTGAATGTGTGGGGGGGGGGGGGGGGAATGGTAGCAGTAGCAGCAGTTTCAGGATCCCTGTCTTTTGGGCCAAAGATTCCAACTTGGTGTTCCACTATTGCCATTTTGTCTTCGAGGCCAGAAATAGCAGGGGTACCTTGAAGGATAAACTCCACTGCCATCTCCAGCTTGTCCCAGTCAGCCTGGTAGAAGTGAGATGTAGGAATAGTGGGAGCATCCATCTTTTTGAGGACCTTGGTGAGCAGGGTTTTAACGTCAGCGACTTTTTTGGTAGGGCTGCTCACCTCACCTTGTAGACCGGTGTAGTTGGTCTTTAGAGAACTTACCACACCACTTAGAGATGAAAACCCAGTGGAGAGATCAGTGACAGCGGTGTTGAGTTTGGTGATGGAGGCGGTGTTGCTGATGATAGCGGTCTTCACTGTTGTCAGTCCTCCATCAACTTTGATAAAGTCAGCGGAGGAGGCTTTGTCTTTGACAGCAGTTGAGAGTTGCTTCAGCGTCTCTCCAGCGTCTGTAACCGCTAAAGAGTTGTTTGAGATGGTGGTGGTGAGAGTAGTCACTTTATCAGCTATTTCCTTAAGGGAAGTGCTGATGGTGCCCAAGTTTGGACCTAAAAAATTAGACAACTTGTGAGCTAAGGAAAGCTCATAAGTTTGGGGTCCAGAGAGAGATATAGTGTTTGGGATACCTGTAGGCGGGTTAGAGAAGGAGTTGATGTAGCGATAACCTGAATGATACGCCAAGTCGTCTTCGAACATCCCAGCAGGGATAGACGATGCTACAGGTCCAACGTTTTGCTGTATCATTTGTTGGAGATAGGCATCAGCAGAATTCGATAGAGTGATCGATGGCATAGTAGGTGCCATGGTGTAGAGAAAAGGAGCAGAGGTAGAAGCAAAGTTTGAGAGAGGTGGGGGCATAACGAAATCAGCGTTGGAGGCGTTGGAAATTCTCTCAGCAGCGCTTTGAGGCTTTGTGGAGTGGGGGTTCTCGTCCATGAATGTTTCAGTGAGAGGAGACACTGTAACGGTTGAAGAAGGGGTGGCTGTAGCAAATGTGATGGAGATGGTCACGAAATCGTCCAGCGTGGCCTGTGAAGAAGCACACACTGTGTCTTCAGCCTGGGAAGGCTTGGGCTTCTCCTTGGAAATCTTCTTGGACTTATGGGTGCCAAGGTTGGAATCGGATTGTTTCCTCTTTTTTGAAGAGGTGGTGGTAGTGGCTTGGGTGTCAGCGGTTGGGGCGACCGCTGCTGTAGCAGTAGCCACTAAAGTAGAAGAAGTAGAGGGAGTGCGGAGAAGAGAGAGTAAAGTAGAGAGACATAACTCACCTTCGACGTGTTTAAAATCAAGTACCTTAGGGCCGACCTGGGAAAGCTTCAGGTCTCCCTGCTTGGGGTAGTCTTCCTTTAGGCCATATACGAAGATGGCGCTGAGGAAACGGGGGTATGGAACAACGGTGGGGCGGTCAAGTGCTTCAACCCTTTCCATCATATCTTCGAATATGACGCAGGCGTAATTTACATGGAGGCCTTTGAGGAGAGCGTAGGCCATAGCAGTCTGTTTCTTTGACGCTTAGTCAGTGGAACCCATCTTCGCTGTCATGCAGCTGATCACATGTGAAAATATGAAGTTGAGTCCAGAGGGCATCTTGTTTTTTAGCACAGTGGTGATCTTCTTCTCAAGGCCTTCGTGACCGGTGTTCCAGATGTACTTCATTTTATCAAGGAAGGAGATGACTTCCTCCTTTCCTTCAGGGCTGTTAGGGTCAGGGAATGAAACGAAAGGATGGTTTTTCGGGTCAGGTAGGTTCAGGGCTGCCCGGATAGCTGCAGGGGTTATGGATCCTTTGCCTAACTCGGTATCAAAACCGATGACAGGGTATTCCTTCTTGGTTTTTGTAGAGATAACAGTGGTACGATGGGCAGTGTACCAGAACTGCTGTAGAAGTCTTTTGTGGGAAGGGGGTGTGATAGTCATCGTTGTTGCAAGCGGGCATGTCTTGATGATATTGACAGCGTCATCAAGATGAGTCACAACTTTCTTCTTGGGGAACTCAAGAAGAGCATAATGGTTGTTGGAGACGAAGTTGATCTGATGTAGGTCGTGTTTCATGTTCTCGGCCCTTTTCCAAGTGGAGGAGATACCAGCGGTTTGAGTAGCAGAAGTATCAGCGATAGCAGCCATTTCTGTTTGGAACACAAGATTATTGAGAAGAACGTAAGAAAAACTTATAATGGAAATGGGTTTTCCAAAATGAGAGTTTTAAGGTTTAAGGGTTTTTACAGAAAAAAGAGGGTTTCTAGTTTTAGAATGCGGTTCAAAAACTTGTGAAATTTCTTGTTTTCCAGTTTCCTTTTAAGGAAAGGATTATGGAAATACGTATGAAGTTTTAAGTTTAAACTTAATGGAAAAACTTTGAACAAGTTTTATTCATAAAATCATGAAGAAGATGATTTCATTGTTTAAATACACATTTGTCTGATCTTGTATTAGCAAGAAGAAGATCAAAACAAGTAAAAGAATGGAGTAAACAGAAGAAATAAGAACCTGATTGTCGAATGTTTGAAGATATGAATATGAGTTCTTAAGATTCTATGTCCAAATTACTTAGGAATGCAAGAGAGTCGTTTTGCCTTTTAGAGAATTCGGGAGCGTAAAAGGTGAAAATATAAACTCAAGTGGTTTATATAGTGAGAGTAGAGAGAGAAGGTGATGAGCGGGAAAACGTTGCTCATCATGATACAGACACGTCCCACGAAGCGTATTGGTCAAGAATTTCAAGAGACGAACGTGTCAGAGAAAAAGCGTGCCATAAGTTATCCGTTTTGATGACGTCATAAACGTCCTTTCACATTTCTAAGTTGTCTCTGAGGGTTTTTGAAAAACTCAGGGATAATTTAAAAGAAATCCCCGATGAGAAATATCAGTAAGCATAGTTACTTAAAAAAGAATCACTGAAGGAAGAGATATTCAGCGATACAGTTTATTTTGAAATTCTGCATGCTGAAGTAAACTTCAGCGTTTGGATAGAGAACATACCTTGATGTCATCGAATCAATTTCGTTCAGTGATTTAGATGAGGAATGAGTAAATAGAATTTCCTTTATCACTGATCTAATGCGTTACCGCTGAAAATTTAATCTTCAAGGTTCAGCATTCCAAGCTCGCTGATGAGAAAGTTGAATCTAGTCTCATCAAGAGGCTTGGTAAACAGATCAGCTAACTGAAAGTCAGTTGGAATGAAGTGAAGTTCTATATCACCATTCATCACATGATCTCTGATAATTTAAAGCTTGTTTTCCATCAGCGATACTAAACAGACTTAGTATATTTTCTTTGATGGCAAAACATTAATACATATTGTCTACTTACAATTTTTACTAAGTGTTTCTCAGAGTCATTATCAAATCACTGAGGGTTTGGATCAACAGATATGATATAAGAAGATCATGAATTCATATGATTTTCATAATAAATATCACTATTTATTCACTTTGAATATTTACTTTTATTCAAACTGAATAGAAGTTAATATTCAAAGTGAATATAAAGTGAATGAATTCGTATGATTTTCATAATAAATATCACTATTTATTCACTTTGAATATTTACTTCTATTCATTTAGAATAAAAGTAAATATTCAAAGTGAATATAAACTGATAATGCTAAATGAATAAAAGTTAATAATCCACAATATGTACTAATTTTAAAAGTTACAGTTTATCTCCCTGTAAAGCAAATATCCAATTGCCAACGTTGTTCTCTGTTGTTGTTGTATTATTTGTTGGATCGACTCTCCTTTGAAGATAAGGTGATTTTAGTTGATCACCTATTTTTTCTATTCTTTTCTGTCTTTTATCAGGTTCATTTCCATCTTTTTGTTTTATTATTACTACAAGTGGCCCTTTCTTTTTCTCAACCTCTTCACCAATAATTTTTTTTTTGTTTATTGGGAGTGTGTAACTTTGACATTCCTAGACTCCAATTTGGACTATCTGAAACTTTGGGCTCATCTTTGTGTTCTTCATACTTATCTTTTTCTTCAACCTTCTTTTCTTCTTCATCCTTCTTCTCTTGTTCCTTCTTCTCTTCTTCATCATTCTTCTCTTCATCATTCTTATATTCATCTTTCTTCTCATCCTCGTTCTCGTCTTTCTTTTTGTCTTCCTTCTTCTCTTCATCTTCTTTCTTCTCTAGCTCCTTATCCTTCACTTGCATATCAATTTCTGCAAGAACATCCTCTATCATTACTGTAGTCTCAATCTGCAATTTTTCTTGAATTGCTTCTTCTTGGCTTTTTTCATTAGCAACCTTAAATGCATCATTAATATCTTCTGATGCTGCCAAGTCATCCCAATACTGTGTAACGGCAGGCCATATTATTTGCTTCTCTCCTTTCTTTGAAACATCATCATCCTTCTTCTCTCTTTCTGTCTCATCTTCTTTCTCTCATTCTTCACAAATTGTCTTCTCTTCTTTCTGCTCCTCTTCAGAAACAGTTGCCTATTTTTTCCCTTCTTCCATCGATACCACATTCTCTTCATTTCTCTACTCCTCCTCAACAATAATTTCTGATTTGATGAAAAACGATTTCTCATAGCTTGCATATAGTTCTTCCAAACTATCATCAAGCATCTTCATGTATTCCTGTTTTTTATTTGATATAGAGATTTTAGTTATCAAACTAAGTACTATAATGCAAATGTAAATATATTTTTGTACCTTAGCTGTCTTTTTCTTTGTTGAACCTTGTTCGGTTTGTTTTGGTTCAACATATTCTTCAGTGAATTCTCCTCTGCCAAAGCCTCCAATCTTTAACTCCATTTTCTCCCTTCTTTTCATCTTCTTTGTACTCCATTCCTGTATTGCAGGCCTTATCTTCTTGTGTTCCAATCTATCACATTTTATCGAATCCAAATAAAGAAGCTACATTATGTATAATGCAAATATGTAAATTACATAAAACTTATATTATGATTTGTGAAAGTGTAATTGAGTAATTTGGTTATTCATTATTAATCTATTCCATATTCAATAGATTAACACTCATATAATATTTATTCATACAGGCATATCAAACTTTATTCATACTGAATAATGAATGTATTGTTGGTTAACCCAATCCATATTCTATCATTTAGCATTCATATCATAGTTATTCATACTGAATAATAAATTAGCATTCGTATCATAGTTAACCTAATCCATATTCTAACAATTAGCATTCATATCATAGTTATTTATACTGAATAATAAATGCATATGAAATTTATTTATTCTGAATAATGTAGATATTCATGCTTAATCTAATTCATATTATAGTTATTCATACTGAATAATGATATGTATTGCTTGATTAAGCCAATCCATTATCTATTAATTAGCATGCATATCATAGTTATTCATGCTGAATTATGAATGTATTGCTTACTTAAGGAAATTCTAACTAGCATATTAGTCTTGAATAAAAAGAGATATTAAAGTTGATTACATACCATCAAAAAAGTTATTGGGCCGGTGTAGAAGCTGGCACCCGATTCATTGTTCCATCCTCTCTTGCTTTCCTTTGCACAATCGATTATATATTTACACCAGTTCACAACTTTGAAATCTAAATTCTTTCCCAGATGTGAAAGAATTGCTAGATTGCATGTACCCATCTTCATTGAAACATCCATTGTATTCACAAATAAAACAATGAAACCTATCTTGAAATTCCAATCTGCACTGTTTGAATTGTTTAACATCTTCACAAAATCCTTTGGTCTAATCAAGGTTTTATCAAACTGTGTTCTCCAGTTTTCAACGATCCCATCCCATTCCACATCCGTCTGAATTTCATTAATATCAATCCCTTCATCTTTTACTCCTAGCATATCACTAACTGTCTGAGTTGTCACGTGAATAGGTCATTTTCTTGTTCTTATAACCATATTCACAAGGTCAAAGTTGTCAACAATGTAGTGTGCCAACTTAGATGGTATGGTGTAATAACCCAGTTTAGAAGTTAAGCAAATTAAATTAAATTAAACTTCAGTGGCTAAAGTGTGAAAAAGTAAAGTTTTGTGCTCTTGTGGTTTTGGTATAAATAGAAAAGAAACCCTAGTAGCTCTGGGGGTTTCATTTTTGTTGTGTGCGGCTGAAGGTGTTTTTTTGAGTGGGTGCAAGGATTGGAGTTGCAAGGGATTCCAGAATCAAAGCATTTAAGGTAATCTTCCTCTCTTGAATTGTATTCTATTGTAGATTTGGGTTGTGCTTTACTCTTGTGAATGCCTTATGTGAGTCTTTCTAAACCCAAATCTTATACGAGTGTGATTACTTATACATGTGCTCAACTGCGTACATATTTACTGCTTTTAATTGCAAAGTGAAGAGTGTGTGTGTGTGTGTAGAATGAATAATTTAAATGTGTGTGAACATGCTATGGCTATGGTGTGAAATGGGGGTGTATCCCATAATATATATATATATATATATATATATATATATATATATATATATATATATATATATATATATATATATATATATATATATATATATATATATATATATATATATGAATTTGTTTCATATATGGGCGATGTGTGCCCTATTACGCTGTCACGGTGTGTGTGACCATAGCGTATGCCAGTAGCATGTATCGTTGTGCGCCTATCATGTTAAGGGTGCTTTGTTGTGATTTTGTATAAACTCTTTCGAAACTATTTTATAAATTGTGATATTTATGGTGTGGCCTGGTGTTGAGGGAACTCACTAGACCTCATGGTCTAACCCTCGCTTTTCAAAAATAATACCTTCTCAGGTAAGCAGGTAGCCGAGAGCTTGTTTAGAGGATTGGCGAGACGTGAGTCGGAACCTGCGTATAGAAGGATTAGAAGACTTTCCCATTTATTTTGTAGTCATGTTCTCAGCTATAGTTAGGGTTATTTCCGTGAACCCAGTTTTGTAATGTTGATAGTGTGACTTCGTTGGGCCATTTTGGTGTTTTAATATAAAGGGGTAGTTTTCGACATGCTTGTTTGGAGTGGGTTGTTACAGTTGGTATCAGAGCCATAGTTTAAGGGATTTAGGTGACTGGATGGGCCTAAACTTAAACTGTGGAATAGGAGGACACAACTGAGATATAGGAAGCCTTTAGGGAAGACTTTGATCACCTAGAATTCAGGATGATGGTAGTGAGGACTCTCATGTAAGGTAAATTCAAATCACATCTGGCCAATGTCATTATGAATTTACAGGTGCATGGGTGTGCTCGATTACTGTTGTTCAGATGATCGAGAGTGGTGGTAATATGTAGAGAGTAGTGGTAGTGTGTAGAGATTGGTGGTAGTGTGTAGAGAGTTCTAACCTTGCCATGATGGCGATGGTATAGTGTGTTGTGCGAGATCGTTCATGGTGTGATTGATGACACCATCTAGAAGGAGTATTGTTTGAACGGTGGGTGGCCGTGTGAGGTAGAATCTTTGGGGTTCTTCAGGGAAGAATAATTGATGGGAGGTGAGCTCCTAATTTCTAATGATTCTTCATTCTCGGAGTTTTCGATGTCGGTGAATTGGGATCTTGAGACTTTCTACTCAAAGATCGGGTAGTAGAGATGTGCTTTCTTACTCTCTAGTTGTAACATCCCAAATTTCATAACATGCAACAGCCATAAATAAGCGTTCGAATTACATAAAACCTTGTCTTTACATTATCAATAATTCATACTAAGCAAAAATTGACAGCGGAAGTCTCTAAAATCCACAGCCGAGAACTATTCTATAAATATCGTAGACAAAATCTTGGAGACGCCCTAAGCTCCAATTCCTTTCTATCGCCCCTAGTTCTTACTTGAAGAACCCATAGCACGCTTACCTGAAAATGGTTTAGTTTTGAAAAGCGAGGGTTAGACCAAAAGGTCTAGTGAATTCCCTCCGAAAACAACATGTAACCAGTATAAAAACATTTATGAAAAATATCATCGTAACCCTTAACATACATCAAGATTGGTACTACACTGTATATGGGGTCACATAAACATTCCGCGATCGGGATCCAATGGATTACCGTCTCGCCCTCATCTGGAGCCTACGCAAACTCCCCTTCCCGGAGCTTACGCAGACTCCCCTCTACCCGAATAGGAGAAAACGGATTCCAGCCTACCGGTCTGTCATAAACATCCAAGAGATCCTCAGACCCCGAGGATCTATCTCTGATCCTACAGTGTAGACCGACTCCACATAGCACGTCATTCATTTCATAAAACATGCACCTTTAAAACCTTAGTAAGTCGTCATTCTCAGTTCATCAAGTACAATACATTTTCTCAAGTAAAAATAGGTATTTCATGGAAAACATGCGTAACGGTTATAAACATTACATGCTCGTAAATGAAACTATAATCAGTCAAAAATCATTTAACACTTTAAGTCGTAAAAGGTTTAGGGAACTCACCTTGTTTGACGTACAATGCACTTCTTAAATACTTCCAAGCTAATCCAAACGAACACCTAAGGTAATAGATTCGCATCAGATAACCAGTTCACCCTTCTGTCCGGAGAACTTAATCCGGACACAGCTATTTTCCGGATACAGCTATTTTCCGGACGTAACATCTTTCCGGACACGAATCCGGACACTAGACCTATCCGGGCAAACTACCCGGACACTAAACCTATCCGGAGACCTCAGCCACCCGGATACTCATAAATACCCGGACACTCTCATGGGGGTACTCACCCGGACACTCTCAAACACGTCCGGACACTACTGAACATCAGTGTCCGCACACTACGGCTGTTCGAACCCAGACTTATTAAAAGTGATCATTAACCCAACTTTTGCCATTAGTTTGATTAGATAACCTCAAGGGTTCATTCACCAATCCCAAATACCCAAATAAACCAACTTTAATCCCTTAAAATCGATTACTAAGCCAAAAATTCTCAAAACCCACTTCCAAGGAAAAAGTGATTGAAAACTCAAGAATCATCACATTCAGACTTAGGAATCCAGATTATAAAGAAAGAAATGCTACAACAACAAGGAAAATTAATTTAGAAGGGATTACCTTGTTGATTTCTTCTTTGATTTCCACTTCTTTGATTCCTTCCCAAGATTTCCTTTCTCCTTCTCTTTTCTCCTCTTTTCTTCCTAAGCCGCCAACATCCACAAAAATATTGATTTGTAAAGTGAGGGCTGCTCTAGGGATTTGTGCCCTACACCTCTTTCACCAAATGACAAATAAGTCCCTCTACAATACTTTCATTTATTTCACTTTGACCACCAAACTCTAAAACCCACTAGAATTTGGGTTGTTACAACACTCCCCCCTTAAAAGAATTCTGTCCCCGAAATTTCTCATTGGAAGAGGTGCGGGTAACTTTCCTTCATCTTCGACTCCAACTCCCAGGTCGCCTCCGGACCCTTGTGGTGTCGCCATTGTACCTTAACCAGCTTAGTCTCCCTGTTCCGTGACTTCCTTACCTTAACATCCGTGATTGCTTCGGGTTCCTCTACAAAATTCAACATTTCGTCCACCTTAATATCATTTAACGGGACCGCTTTTGTCACGTCGGCTAGACATTTTCTCAAGTTGGACATGTGAAGCGCATTGTGGATACCTCGCAATTCTTCCGGTAGATCCAACCTATACGCCACTTCTCCAACTCGTTCCGTAATCTCGAACGGTCCGATGTAACGTGGGCTTAGCTTCCCACGTTTTCCAAATCATACCACTCCTTTCCAAGGAGACACCTTTAACAAGACTTGATCTCCAACTTGAAATTCTATGTCTTTCCGTCTCTTATCCGCGTAGCTCTTCTGTCGGTCGCGAGCGACCTTCAGTCTTTCACGCACCTGAATTATCTTGTCTGAAGTCAGTTGCACTAACTCTGGCCCGGCTAACTGCCTTTCCCCGACTTCGTTCCAACATAATGGAGTTCGACATTTCCTACCATAGAGTGCCTCAAACGGCGCTGCCTTGATGCTCGAGTGATAACTGTTATTGTAAGCGAACTCGATCAAAGGTAGATGCCTTTCCCAAGAGCCATGGAAATCTAAAGCACAAGCTCTTAACATGTCTTCCAACGTTTGGATCGTCCTCTCACTCTGACCGTCGGTCTGAGGGTGATAAGCGGTACTCATCTTGATCTGCGATCCCATTTCTCTCTGGAAGCTCCTCCAAATCGTGGAGGTAAACCTGCTATCTCGGTCAGATACAATCGACGAGGGCACACCATGACGGGTTACGATCTCGTCGATGTACAACTTTGCTAACCGCTCCAACGAGTAAGACTCTCGTATAGGTAAGAAGTGTGCCGACTTTGTGAGACGATCCACAATCACCCATATAGCGTCGAAACCCTTTGGAGTCTTAGGCAAGTGGGTTACGAAGTCCATCGTAATTTGGTCCCACTTCCATATAGGAATTTCTAACGACTGGAGCTTCCCATACGGTCGTTGATGCTCAATCTTTACTCGCGAACAAGTCATACAAACCTCTACAAAATGAGCTATGTCCTTTTTCATTCCCGGCCACCAATAGTCTCGACGTAGATCTCCGTACATCTTATTAGTCCCGGGGTGAATCGTATACTTTGATTTGTGTGCTTCTTCTAAAATCCGCTTTCGGAGCTCTCCGAGCCTCGGGACCCAGATTCTCCCACTAAGACACTTCACCCCTCGACTATCTTCCATTGGTGAGGACGCTTGTCCTACCATTCTCTCCTTTTTGAGATTTTCCACTCCAAGCGCCTCTTCTTGACATTTCTTTATCTCAGCTAGCAAATTGAACGTCACCTTAGCCCTCATGGCTACAATACTGGGGGTTTTGCTTCGTTCTTTACGTCTCAATGCGTCAGCCACTATGTTGGCCTTACCCGGGTGGTAATCGATCTTACAGTCGTAGTCGGTTAACAATTCAATCCACCTCCTTTGGCGCATGTTCAATTCTTTTTGATCAAAGAGATGGCATAAACTCTTGTGGTCCGTGAAGATCTGGTACTTCGTCCCATATAGGTAATGTCGCCAAATCTTCAGAGGGAAGACCACTGCCGCCAGTTCTAAATCATGCGTGGGGTACCGAGTCTCGTGATCCTTCAGCTGTCGAGAGGCATAAGCGATCACCTTACCTCGTTGCATGAGTACGCAACCCAAGCCGGGCTTTGATGCGTCACTGAAAACCACGAAATCATCAGAACCGTCCGGTAACGACAAAACCGGAGTGCTACTCAGCATATCCTTCAATTTCTGAAATGCTTCTTCTTGATTCTCCAACCAGACGAACTTGACATCCTTCTTCGTTAAAGAGGTCAGTGGCGTGGCAATACGCGAAAAGTATTTGATGAACTTCCGGTAGTACCCCCGCCAGTCCGAGGAAACTTCGAACTTCTGACGGATTCTTAGGTTGCTCCTAGTCTCGGATGGCTTCAATCTTAGCCGGGTCTACCATTATTCCACTCTCAGACACCACGTGTCCAAGAAACTGTACTTCTCTTAGCCAAAACTCACATTTAGAAAACTTCGCATACAGCTTCTCTCGCTTTAGCAGCTCGAGAATTGTTCGAAGGTGGCCTTTGTGCTCCTCTTCCGATTTTGAAAATATCAGGATATCATCTATGAACACTATCACGAACTTGTCTAAATAAGGTTCACACACCCTATTCATTAGGTCCATGAATGCTGCCGGGGCGTTGGTCAGCCCGAACGGCATCACCAAAAACTCATAGTGTCTATACCTGGTTCTGAAAGCGGTCTTCGGTACATCCTCCTCCCTTACCTTGAGTTGGTGATAACCTGACCTCAGGTCAATCTTGGAGAAGTAATTGGCTCCTTGCAATTGATCAAACAGGTCGTCAATCCTCGATATCGGATACTTGTTCTTGATCGTGACCTTGTTGAGCTCACGGTAGTCTATACACATCCGCATAGTACCGTACTTCTTCTTCACGAAGAGCACATGTGCTCCCCACGGAGACGTACTCGGTCTAACGAACCCCTTGTCTAACAACTCCTGCAACTGAGTCATCATTTCCTTCATTTCGGACGGAGCTAATCTATAAGGTGTGCGGGCAATTGGTGCAGCTCTTGGCATCAGATCAATTTTGAACTCGATCTGACGATCCGACGGTAAACTTGTCAAATCATCCGGAAATACTTCCGGGAACTCATTTACTACACGCACATCACCCAACCCACGCTTCTCTTTCTTGGCGTCCATCACGTACGCCAAGAACCCTTGACACCCCTTCCTCAAACACTTAGTATCCCTGATCATTGAGATAAGGCTAGTCTTCCTATCACGGCGATTCCCATAGATCACTACGGAATCCCCATCAGGTAACCGAATCCTGACCAGCTTCTTGTTACAAACGATAGTCGCTTCGTTCGCTGCTAACCAGTCCATTCCCAACACTATGTCCAACTCTCCCATTGCCATGGGATATAATTTCATTGACACCAACCTCCCTTCTATATCCATGACACAATCCTCCACCACCTCCTTAACGTATACCCATCTATCATTGGCGGTTTCCACCTCTAGTGCTCTCTCCAAACGTCTAGGCTTTACCCCCAAACATTTCATAAAAGCATGTGATACAAAAGTGCGATTCGCTCCTGAATCAAATAACACCTTGGCACACAGAGAGTTCACTAGGAATGTACCTGCCACAACATCATGAGTTTCCTCAGCCTCCTCCGCAGTTATGCGGAACGCACGTCCCTTTGAACGCGTCGGTTCTGCTCCCTTGTCATTGCTTCCGTTCCCTTGTCGTTCACCAAACTGGGCTGGTCCCCCTTTCTTCAGCTGAGGACAATCATTACGCATGTGGCCAGTAGCTCCACATTGGTAACAAGTTTTTCCAATCCCCGGGCAATCCCTTGACAAATGACCGGGCAAGCCGCACCGGTAGCATGAGTTTGAACCTGCCATGCATTCCCCCCGGTGCACCTTGTTACACTTCGAACACTTTTGCCCAGCGACATCCTTGCTAGCACGGTTGCCTGGTCGGAACATTTTCCCTCTTCTTGAGTCGTTACCCGGACCATCCCATTTGCGCTTCTTCCCACCCTTCTCAGTTGTTTGACGGTTCTTTTCTTTCTCAATCAGCTCGGCCGTATTGATGGCCGCCTGAAAAGTAGTGGGGTTTCTAGTCAGAACCAATTCCCGAATACTGCTCTTCAACCCATGGATGAATCGTTCTACCCGACGCTCTTCTGTCGGCACATACAAATCAGCAAAGCGAGACTTCTCAATAAACTTTGTAGTATACTCTCGCACTGTCATACCTCCCTGATCCAACCGCAAGAATTATTCTTCCAATGTTTTTACTGCCGCGAGCGGGCAGAACTGAGCTTTGAACCTGTCTACAAACGCTTCCCACAACATTCCCTTAGCCATTGCCGAACCCTTTCCCCCAGTCTCAGCCTCCCACCAGTAAACTGCATCAGATTTCAACATGGACAAAGCAAACATTACTCTGTCCCCATCAGCACACTTGCATGTATCGAAGACCAGTTCCATTTCCTTCACCCATTTCATTGCCAAGATAGGGTCATACTCGCCCTTAAAAGTAGGGGGCTTGCATGAGGCAAAGGCCTTGAAATTGCATCCCTTAGCTGCTAACTCATTCATCACTTGATGGTTTGAATTCAAGTGACTCCCAGTACCGGTCACTAGTGGACTAGACAGTTCCACGCTTTCTCGGTTCTCACTTGCTTCTTTGCTTCCCGAAGGTGACTCATTCTGCTTAGTGAGGAGAGCCTGCAAGGTCTCTTGAATCTTACCCAATTCAGCAGCTAGGTTCTCTCGAGTGACAAAAGTAGATCCGCGGCCTCGACCCCGTCCCCTTGGCTGAGTTACCCTCCTTGCAGAAGCTGAACTCTCCTGAAGAGAGTCTTCTTGATGAACGGGGGCTTCCACACTCCTCGTTCTTCTAGTAGCACGAGTCGTTCTCAGGTTCGGGTTTCCTCCATCCCCGACCACTTGGGTGGCGGCCCGACGGGGTGTTCTTCCCCGACCCCTTCCACGACCCCTACCTCTTCCCCTTCCACAGGTAACAGTTTCCCTCGCCGGTTCCACCGGTCCATTCTCTAGTACCTCTTCATCTTGATTCCTTGGCATAGCAGGTGCCGACCTACTCCTCAAAGTTCTCCTAGCCATTTCGCTAACGCTGAAAGAAAACAACAATTAACCTTTGCTAGTTATGACACAACAACTTTGCTAAATAAGGTAAGTTTAAGCACGCACGCGTACATGTAAGTTCGTAATTACACTGGCCAGGTGTAATCCCAAACTTACCTTACACGTTTGTCCTTGGCACCTTATTTCCTAGCGCATTTATAGTGATCGTTCCTAGAGGCAATCCTATGTCTCGGCTGTGTTCCTCATCTTACAGTTTAAGTTTAGGCCCTATTGGTCACCTAAATCCTTTAAACTAAGGCTCTGATACCATTTGTAACATCCCAAATTTCATAACATGCAACAGCCATAAATAAGCGTTCGAATTACATAAAACCTTGTCTTTACATTATCAATAATTCATACTAAGCAAAAATTGACAACGGAAGTCTCTAAAATCCACAACCGATAACTATTCTATAAATATCGTAGACAAAATATTGGAGACGCCCTAAGCTCCAATTCCTTTCTATCGCCCCTAGTTCTTACTTGAAGAACCCATAGCACGCTTACCTGAAAATGGTTTAGTTTTGAAAAGCGAGGGTTAGACCAAAAGGTCTAGTGAATTCCCTCCGAAAACAACATGTAACCAGTATAAAAACATTTATGAAAAATATCATCGTAACCCTTAACATACATCAAGCATGGTACTACACTATATATGGGATCACATAAACATTCCGCGATCAGGATCCAATGGACTACCCTCTCGCCCTCATCTGGAGCCTACGCAAACTCCCCTTCCCGGAGCTTACGCAGACTCCCCTCTACCCGAATAGGAGAAAACGGATTCCAGCCTACCGTTCTGTCATAAACATCCAAGGGATCCTCAGACCCTGAGGATCTATCTCTGATCCTACAGTGTAGACCGACTCCACATAGCACGTCATTCATTTCATAAAACAAGCACCTTTAAAACCTTAGTAAGTCGTCATTCTCAGTTCATCAAGTACAATACATTTTCTCAAGTAAAAATAGGTATTTCATGGAAAACATGTGTAACGGTTATAAACATTTCATGCTCGTAAATGAAACCATAATCAGTCAAAAATCATTTAACACTTTAAGTCGTAAAAGGTTTAGGGAACTCACCTTGTTTGACGTACAACGCACTTCTTAAATACTTCCAAGCTAATCCAAACGAACACCTAAGGCAATAGATTCGCATCAGATACCCAGTTCACCCTTCTGTCCGGAGAACTCAATCCGGACACAGCTATTTTCCGGATACAACTATTTTCTGCACGTAACATCTTTCCGGACACGAATCCAGACACTAGACCTATCCGGGCAAACTACCCGGACACTAAACTTATAAGAGACCTCAGCCACCCGGATACTCATAAATACCCGGACACTCTCATGGGGGTACTCACCCGGACACTCTCAAACACGTCCGGACACTACTGAACATCAGTGTCCGGACACTACGGCTGTTCGAACTCAGACTTATTAAAAGTGACCAGTAACCCAATTTTTGCCCTTAGTTTGATTAGATAACCTCAAGGGTTCATTCACCAATCCCAAATACCCAAATAAACCAACTTTAATCCCTTAAAATCGATTACTAAGCCAAAAACTCTCAAAACCCACTTCCAAGAAAAAAGTGATTGAAAACTCAAGAATCATCACATTCAGACTTAGGAATCCAGATTATAAAGAAAGAAATCCTACAACAACAAGGAAAATTAATTTAGAAGGGATTACCTTGTTGATTTCTTCTTTGATTTCCACTTCTTTGATTCCTTCCCAATATTTCCTTTCTCCTTCTCTTTTCTCCTCTTTTCTTCCTAAGCCGCCAACATCCACAAAAATACTGATTTGTGAAGTGAGGGCTGCTCTAGGTATTTGTGCCCTACACCTCTTTCACCAAATGACAAATAAGTCCCTCTACAATACTTTCATGTATTTCATTTTGACCACCAAACTCTAAAACCCACTAGACTTTGGGTTGTTACACTAGTCAATGGAAGAATGGCAAGGGTGGTTGGGAAATGATAGATGCGCTGGTTGGTAATATTAGGCGGGGATAGGATGAAGAGGGGCTATTGTTGGTTAACCTATTTGGGGTCGAAGAGAAGTCGCATATTTTACAAATTAGTAGTCAAGTGGTAACTGTGAAGTTGGGGCATACAAGTGTGTGGGGAAGCACTTGTACCAAGGTTGTTGCAATTGTGAGAAACCGGATGGTTTGGTCAGAAGTGGGGCACCGGTGTTGCATTGTTGTGAATGTCAATGGTTGACCTTGCTAGAGCGAATAGCCTTCAATGTAAAGTGAGTCATGCATTATGTTTTCAAACAAATTACGTGAGTCCTTTATGTCAAAATATATGTGTGTGTGTGTGTGTGTCTTGTAAGTTTTAGGTTTTGAAAATGAGTGGGCGCGTGCAAGTGTGTGTTTGAAGGAAAAGACGAATTTATTTACGTTGTGTAGTAGATTTCGAACTTGGAGAAGTAGTGAATTATTTCACCTTTTTACAAAAGAATTAACCTTCTTGTAGAAATCATAACAATATTTGATCGCATGATTTTATGAGTGAAATCGATATGAACACGTTGACATATCAGCGAGTGTGAGAGTCGACTGACTCTCCTTGTGTGGGTGATTTTTCCGTATTTTAAAAAAATCGCATGAAAATAGTTTTTTTTGTGAATGCAAATTTCGGTTACTGGACAAGGTTGTGAGATATCATGGGTTGTGTGTGAGCGATCCTCGAGATCGGTGTGTGTGCATGGCTATTCTTTATGGAGGTGTCATGTCAGGCATATCAAACCTTGTTTCGTGATGTATTTCATGTGTGTAAAACGATTTAAACCATTGTGTCGACATGCATGAAGGCTATGAACTCGCTAGGTAGTAAGAAGTATCGTGTTTAAGGGTGAAAGAAAGTTTCGAAAGTGGAAATGGTGGTGGAGTCGTCGTTGGTCGATTCGTGACCTTGATGTTTCCTTTTAGGGAGGGCGACGAATAACTGCAGTCTCAGTCTTTGACTTTAGAGATGCTTGTATGATAGTAGTCTTTGCTCTTATTTGGTAATTTGATGTGTGGCTGACGGCGGGGGTATCCCGGGTGGTTTCAAAGAAGGCAAGATACTTCGAAAGGCAGCGTTGTGGTATATTGACGAAATGATATCGGTGTGGAGCTGGATTTGGTCTTGCATTTGAACTATTTGGCAAGTAAGTTTTGTATCCCAATCGAGTGAGGACTGTGGGGCACAAGGTCAGTTACGATGTGCGGGAAGAGGTAGATTTTGTTGGGAATCTTCGTTGTCAGGCTTATGTAAAGATGTAAGAGGTCGTATGGAGAAAGGTGCGTACCTGTCAGGATGCTGAACCGTCTTGTGCAAAGTAGATGGGAGATCACTAGTTGGATGGGTGATTTTCCTACGTGGTTGATGTTTTGATTATGAATGAAGTAGTTAGCATAACTCAAGTGGGACACGTGAATTATGTTAGTCTGCGAGGGAGCGTCTTATCGTTTGGTTCATTTGAGCGTGTTTTGTGTGAATTCCGAAGGGCCGACTGGCGACAAAGACTTGGGCGAGTGAAGTAGACGATCATAAGTTGTGGTTCAGCTAGGTTGAGAAAAGACCAGGTCGTAGGATAGTTGTATTTCAAATGTTTGTTGTAATCGGCACGGAGAAACAAGGCTTATTGTGTGTTTTATTGATCGTGAAGATCTTTCCTTTGGTGTTAGGCTGTGGTGTGGTGGTTGTGAGGATAAGTTAGTGGTAACTTATGCAAGGTAGACGTCCAAGTCTTCGGTGAGATAACAAGTTGTTGTGAGGATAAGCGGTGGACTAGTGTTGTTAATATGAGATGAGCGTAAGTGGAAATCCCTCCTCGGAGATTGCTGATAAGCTATTAACTGGTGACAAATAGATGTGTGTTAAGATGATTGGATGTTTTGGTGGGTGTTGTGGTATTGCTGATTCGAGGAGAAACGATTAGAGTGGTAGTTGGTGGCTACCTAAGAGGGAGGAACCATGTGCTTATAGGTTGCGATGAGTCGATGGGTGAGTTTTCTGGCGCCATTGTCATGTTTTCAAAGATGTTGGATTGTTTGGTTTATGATGTTTCGCAGTAGATACGAAATCTTTGGGATGTTGAATTATTCCTTGCGTGTAAGGGATTTCTCATGAGTGGGATAACCCCATTTGTGGGACAAGATGTGTGTGGTGGATTCGAGTATTGGGTATTATTTCAGGATGACTTGATTGGATCCTTGAGTGAATCTTGTGGTTAAACCGTTCGGTTGGACATAGTAAAGCAAATGTGTTTTCCACGCATTTAGATTGAATGGAATGAGCATTGTTCTATGTTAACCCGAGTAGGTAAAGTTGGTATGTGAAATAAGAGGGGTAATCTGGAGGTGGAAGGTTTGGGCAAATTACGCAGAAATCGGGAGGCAACGTTTTCAGGGTGTCGTTGTTGGGTACATAAACTCCTAGTGTGAGTACGAGAGAGAGGATTTGCGTGTATATGATGGTTTAAGAGTCGGGAAAGCTAGCTTGTGTGGTTGGTTAAGAGTGTGCACCTTTTAGTGAGCTATTCTTTGGAAACATGTTTCATGTTTGAGAAGGAAGTGGAAGAAGGTAGTCGAAGGTGGGGGTTGGGATGAAGGACCATTGGATTAGACTTGGTAGTAGTGTGGGAAATATTCTAAGTGAACCTTGTCGTACTGAATTAAGCTAATGGGAATCGTTTTGTGTGAACAATGGTTGCTCCTTCCTGTCGAGCGGGTGAAACTTAAATTTGTAGGTGGATGGACGATTGTTGGGTGCAGTGGGAAGTTGAATGTGTGTCTTCTGGATTGGTTCGGTTTGGTTGGTGGCTGCTTCAAATGTTGAAGTGTAGAAGTTTCCTACTTTTAGCTAAGTATAGTGTAGGGTGATGATGTGGTGAGAACGCGTTAATTGATTATTGATGGATAGTAGTTAATGCAATTCAGGCAAGGAAGTGATCTGCTTTAAATATATATCGTGTTGGGAAAACGATTGTAGAATTGTGTGTGAAGCCCTTATTTTGTCGCATTTTTAAAACCGTGAGTTTGGGTGTGGTTGATATTGTGTACGATTGTTACAGCTAGTTGATACAGTTGGCCTGAGACGTTTTTGTGTTACGTGAATTTTCTGGGTTAGAGTAATAGTTAACCGAAAGTGTGATAATTTATTGGTATACGCTCTTTTGATTGAAGAGTTATGCTTAGTGGGAGTGATATAATCCTTATAGAAGCAAAAAAGGTTGGCTTGTGCAGTTATCTGTGAACCTACCAACAATAACGAGGTATCGTGGGAAAGAGGCATTGGGTGAGACCGGAGGTCGCGCGATTGACCGCTGATAAGTCAACCAGATTCGTGAGAAGTTAAGAGTGGCTCAAGACCGCCACAAGGTGTATGCGAGCAAAAGAAGGAGACCGATTGAGTTTATGGTAGGGGATAAAGTGATGCTAAAGGTGTCGCCATGGAAAGGTGTCGTCCGATTTGGAAAGAGAGAGAAGCTAAAACCTAGGTATGTTGGACCGTTCGCCATCACCGAGCGTGTGGGTGAGGTAGCGTATAAGTTGGAGTTTCTCGAGGGGTTGCGGGGACTTCATTCGACCTTTATGTGTCAAATTTAAGGAAGTGTCTGGCCGAAGAGAGCATGGCGGTGCCGTTAGAAGACATTTGTGTGGACGAGAAGTTAAATTATACTGAGGAGCTATTGGCGATCGTGGATCGCAAGGTTAAGAAGTTGAGGAACAAATAGATCATCCTGGTGAAGGTTCAATGGCGCTTCCATAAGGGCCAGGAGGCGACGTGGGAGGTGGAATCAGATCTGCGGAACCGTTTCCCTCGTTTGTTCGAAGATGGAATTCTGGGGATAGAATTCTTTTGAGGGAGGGATGTTGTAATAACCCAGTTTAGAAGTTAAGCAAATTAAATTAAATTAATGTTCAATGGCTAAAGTGTGAAAGTAAAGTTTTGTGCTCTTGTGGTTTTGGTATAAATAGAAAAGAAACCCTAATAGCCCTGTGGGATTTCATTTTGTTGTGTGCGGCTGAAGGTATTTTTTGAGTGGGTGCAAGGATTGGAGTTGCAAGGGATTCAAGAATCAAAGCATTTAAGGTAATCTTCCTCTCTTGAATTGTATTCTATTGTAGATTTGGGTTGTGCTTTACTCTTGTGAATGCCTTATGTGAGTCTTTCTAAACCCAAATCTTATACGAGTGTGATTATTTACACATGTGCTCAACTGCGTACATATTTACTGCTTTTAATTGCAAAGTGAAGTGTGTGTGTGTGTGTGTGTGTGCGGAATGAATAATTTAAATGTGTGTGAACATGCTATGGCTATGGTGTGAAATGGGGGTGTACCCCATAATATCTCTCTCTCTATATATATATATATGAATTTGTTTCATATATGGGCGGTGTGTGCCCTATTACGCTGTCACGGTGTGTGTGACCATAGCGTGTGCCAGTAGCATGTGTCGGTGTGTGCCTATCATGTTAAGGGTGCTTCGTTATGATTTTGTATAAACTCTTTCGTAAGTATTTTATAAATTGTGATATTTATGGTGTGGCCTGGTGTTGAGGGAACTCACTAGACCTCATGGTCTAACCCTCGCTTTTCAAAACTAAAACTTTTTCAGGTAAGCAGGTAGCCGAGAGCTTGTTTAGAGGATTGGCGAGACGTGAGTCGGAACTTACTAATTGAAGGATTAGAATACTTTCCCATTTATTTTTTCGTCATGTTCTCAGCTATAGTTAGGGTTATTTCCATGAACCCAGTTTTGTAATGTTGATAGTGTGACTTTGTTGGACCATTTTGGCGTTTTAAATTAAAGGGGTAGTTTTCGGCATGCTTGTTTGGAGTGGGTTGTTACATATGGAGTCGATGTTCATATCTAGAATGCTTCCAAACCCCATTTGCTTTATGCAGTTGATTTGGGGCATTCTCATCTTTCTTGTCACGAGCAATAAGTTGTTAGGAGTTGTCCTTATTGATAGAGATCTGTTTTCTATATTCTTCTTCTTTTCTTTCTTGCCTTCCTCATGTTTTCTCTTCTTGGTTTGCTTTGTAACATCTTTTTTTTCTTAGTGGTAGTACCTTCTTTCTTTTTCTTTAATTTTGAAGAAGATGTATCCTTCTTCTCCTTGCCTATAAACATTTGTTAGACCCAGATTGATCAGGTAACAACGATTCAATGAGAAATAACAAGAACGATTGATGATTTCAACTTGTCATCCCTCTCACATTCAAGAATTAAGATAGTTACAAATATTGGAATGAAAATCAAAACTATCTCTCTCTAACAATTAGGCTCTCTAATGAATAATGAATCGCTAACCTAATTCCTAAGGCAAACATCACATTATAAACTTAGGCCTTTAAACACACAAGGCCTAAGCCCATTAAACAAATCTAAGCCCATTTATGATTAATGGCTTTTACAAATAATTAAATAAACTCTATAATTAAACACTATAATTATTTATATATCTTTGTAATATGTAGGACATTTATTTTCCTAACAATCTCCCCCTAAAGATATATAAATAAAAATCGGTCTTGAAATCTTCAAGTCTTGATCTTCTCTTCCTTTTGAAACATTGAAACACTTTGGCATTGCTTGTCTTCATGTCTTTTACCGCTCCCCCTTGAATAAAGCTCTTAGTCTTCAAATCTTCAACTTTAAGAACTTATAGAACCAGTATGCTCGATGGAGGAAATAGTTTGAAGCGAACACCACTTGATAAGGAATGAGAAACTTTGAAATCTTGAAGTCTTTTCGGATTTCGGCTTGACCGTTACTCCCCCTTGACTTTTGCATGGGGTCTTCTTTACTCCCCCTCGGCTTTTGCTAACTTCCCCTCAACTTGATATTCGGCGGTGTCTTTGAATCTGTACCCTTTCTCCTCCTCATGATGAGTAGGAGCATCTGGAGCATCATGCACGTTCAAAGACAAAAATGATGAGTAGCAAAAGAATCCAGATAAAACGTTAAGTAACCAGAAATGGGGTAATCATCTAACACGGAAACACAAAAGTAACTGTTATCACAACAATTTAAAAAATTGTGTGGCCTATGTTCAGAGTTGGCAAAGGGGTATCTCTGATAGGACTTCCAGTATTCACTGAAGTAAAATTTTAAAATTACTTCTCAAACTGTTCCGGCAATATCACAAAGATATGCGATGGGAATCACAAAGACTCGTGCATGTGTGAAAGAATATATTCTATCTATTAGGCTCAAAGATTGACTTAACCTGGGACGCAAGTTTAAATTAATAGACACAGTGAATAGAATATGAAGTTCGGAGACCGGAGCTGGTGTCTTCCTTTTTCAATATCTAAGACCTCCGAGTGAGGAATAGATAGATTATGTGCTAATCTCCGTGAATATATGAAACAAGCATCTGTTGGGAGATACTTGAGTGGTTGGGTGGGGTGACACAAGTTATCGACACTGTGTCCATGTTTATTTCAATATTCATCTCCAAAGAACGCACTAGTACAAAAATGACTTTTTGTGACGGTTTTAAAAAACAAGCTTGTAACGGTTTGATAAAAAACCGTTACAAAAAGTCACATAAAAAGTTAGAGAATTGTTTTAGTAACAATTTTTATAAAGAAACGTTACTATTACAAAAACAATTGAATCATAAAGCAACGCTTTAGATAAACACGTCAATAAAAGGTACCCTAAGGTAACGGTTTTGAAAAACCGTTGCCTTATGTTGTGACGGTTTTTAAAAACCGTTGCAATATAAATTTTTTTAGTAACGTTTTTTTCAAAATCGTTGTTTTATGTACTAACGGTTTAAAAAAGCCGTTACCGAAAACTAAAATATGTATAACAACGTTTATTTGAAAACCGTTTCCAAAAGTCAGCAAGTTTTGTGGCAACGATTTTGCAAAATTTGCGTCACCAAAAGTAAGTGTATGGCAATGCTTTTTAAAAATTATACGTCACCATATGTCATGATTTGGTAACGGTATTAAAACATTTACATCACAGTATCTTAAGCTACATTGACGGTTTTGAATAATTTATGTCACCATATGTCATCTTATGGTGACGGTTTTGAGTACGTTACCACATGTCATTCTACGGTAACGATTTAAAAAAAATAAATGTCATCATATATTATGTTATGGTGACGGTTTTAAAACAAAAATTGTCACAATGGTGACGGTTTTGTATAATAAATGTCATTATATATCATGTTGTGGAGACGGTTAGAATAATAAACGTCAACGTAAGTCATGCTACGATGACAATTTTGTATAATAAACGTGACCATATGTAATGTTATGGTGATGATTTTAAATAATAAATTTCAGTGTACGTCATGCTACAGTGACGGTTTTGAACAATAAACGTTATCGTACGTCGTGTTACATGAACGGTTTCAGAAAATTTACGTCACGTTATATCATGCTACATTGACGGTTTAGAAAAATAAAAGTCATTGTACGTCATGCTATGGTGATGGTATTTAAAATATAAACGTCACAGCATGTCATGCTACAATGACAGTTTCGAAAAAAATTACGTCATCGTATGTCATGCTACCGTGACGGTTTAGAAAAAAAATGACACCTTATGTCATGCTATGGTGACTGTTTCGAAAATAAACGTTATGGTACTTATGCAACGGTGACAATTTTGACCAAAATAATGTCACCATATGTCATGTTATTGTGACGTTTTCAAATAATCAACGTTATGTATGTCATGTTAAAATGATGATTTTAAATAATGACCATCATCGTATGTCATCCTATGGTGATGGTTTTAAAAAATAAATGTCACCCGATGTTATGTTACAGTGACGTTTTGAATTCTAAATGTTACCGTATGTCATGTTACGGTGACGGTGTTGAATAAAATGTCACAGTATGTAATGTTATTGTGACAATTTTGAATGATGAACGTCTATGTATGTCATTTTGCCATGACAGTTTTGATAAAATTATGTCGCCGTATATCATAATGCAATAACGGTTTTGATAAATTTATGTCACTGTATGTCATGTTACGATAATGTTTCTGAATAATAAACGTCACTATATGCTATGCTAATGTGACAATTTTGTATAATAAGCATCATTATATGCATATTGCTGTCAATGTTTTGTAAAATAAATTTCACCATATATCATACTACGGTGACGGTGTGAAAGGATAAACATCGCGTTTTGAAATGTTACGTACAGTGGTAGTTTGATAAATTTACGTCACTCTATGTCATGAAACGATGATCATTTTGAGAAATTTACTCATGGTAAATGTAATGTTTGGGTAACGGTTTTGAATGATAAATGTCAGTGTATGTCATTTCATAGTGACGTTTTGATAAAGTTATGTTACCGAATGTCATGATTCACTTATGGTTTTGTTAAATATACCTCATTAGTTCTCATGATACAGTAACAGTTGAGAAATTTATGTCATTGTGTGTCATGACACGGTAATGGTTTTCAGAAATTTACGTCACTGTATGTCATATGTAGTAATAGTGGACACAAATTAGTCCAAAATAATCGTTCGGTCCAAGCCTTGGTTTTTGGTACATAATTGTAATATTTGTAACATCTTTGATCGATTTTTTTTAAAGACTCAATATTCGCAAAAAACCCAACTTGGTTCTGCCCGGTCCGGATAATCTCATGTTCAGACCGGTCCGGCTGAAATATTCTGGTGAACACAATTGGTATTTTACCCGGTCAAGACTGAATTAAAAATCTCGATTCGCGATTGTTTTGGGTGGGTCTGCGTATTCGTTTTGTTCTTTTTGTCCACCGTCAATAAAATTACAATACTTACTTTATGTATTTCAAAAATAAAAATAGTCCAACAATTACTTGCTAATAATAACGATTACAATGTTACTATTTTAAATTTATGTGTTCAGATATTTAATTTTTTTCTAATCCCAAAACCAACCCAAGTTTTTGTGGAATAAAATTGTTAATTTGTGCATGTTTATAATAAAATCATAAAGACATGTATACTATAAGAATATGAAAAATGTGGTCATCAAACTTATGGAATGCAAAAATAATAAATATTGATGTAACTTTTCCTTCCACATTGTTCAGTTTATGAACAAGCAACATGTCCACATTGTGTTTCACATAAAACAAATGTGGTCTATATAACATATTTAGAGAATTTAGGTTGAATGCTACTAAGTTTTCTTTAACATGACAATGGTATTTAAGTATAAAAAAGATAAAGGTTTATATAATATCTTGTAGCACAAACAATGACAAACAAAATAGCAAATACTTGTTGAAAATTTCGACAACATAACTGCTATAAATTAAACATTTCCAAAACCTATATAATAGCACAAAACGCCAACCAATGGAGAGAAAAAAAAAACTATGACACTAAGTGAATCAAACAAAACAAATGAAAACAAATATATATATATATATATATATATATAACAAACATATATGCTAGATAAAGTTGTTTTCCAAGACATTTTTCAAATCTTTACATCTTCTTAACCGAGTTGAAGATGTCGTCAAATTTTATAGGATCGTCTTCTGTGCGCTAATACTCGATTCTTGCCACGCCTGCTCAAAAGTAGGAAGGAACATAATGTGAATTAATGCAAATATAGTATGCTCATATATAACTTGCAAAACAAAATAAATTGAACTCAATAAAGCAATATGATTACAACAATGATCATAGACACATATGTATACCTTATTGAGAGATGAACATGAGCAACAAGTCCACATTTACAGATTCTAGAGTCTGTCTCGACTCTGAACCTGATACTAAATCTAATTGAATACTATATCTGTCTCAAACATCAAATTCTTTTTATGTCTCAAACTATGCCCTTTTGGTTTTTGGTATCTTCTCAGATATGAAGTCTCTGTCTTTCATGGTTTCTACCTGATCTGTTTTGGTTTCTACCTGTTGGCTACTTTTATGCAAGGTTTAAAAAAGCGGCATAACATATATATGCATGTATTACAGAAAAAAAATAGTGATCTATTCATAACATATAGATACCATCAATCTAGATAATTAAAGAGTTTCAGATTCAAGGTTTTTGTAAATCCGCTCATGATGTTTTGGGACTTATAGATACCATTAATCTAACCGTCAAGTATGTGTGTGTTGTATTTTCTGGATTCACCTACTTTATAGATACCATTAATCTAACACGATGTACAAGTTATAAATGCATACCTTATCCTCACCCACCACCAGACAACGAATTTGATATTTTCAGAACCCCTTTCTTCTATCAGAATTTTGTTGTTCCTGTTTCTGCAAGAAGGCGGCAATCAAGTATTTCACTTCTATCACCTTTTTTTAAAATCACTACATCTTATTCTATGGTTATATGCAATCAAGTGTTTCACTTTGTTAGACAGGTAGACAAGGTATTAAAAACGCAATATACTTTATTTTGATGTTCTTGAATATTTGAATTTCTCAATTGTTTAGGATTGATAGGTTGCGCTAAAATCTGGTCAAGGGGACTCTTTTTTAGCCCTCGACACTGGTCTGGATAAATAGTGCAGTGGTATTGTTACTATTTCTTTTTGTTATCGTCAATCACTTGTAGACCAAATGGTCTCACAATTCTTTTATGGGTAATATAATGAGACTAGACTCTTAAGTACGCTTCTTTCTCAAATCTGCACATACTCAGTTCTAACAGATACGATTTCAAAGTTGAGACCGAGAATTGTAAAGGTTTTAGTTTTATTCAGGTGAGCTTAGTTCATCATATAATTAACCGTTGTTTGTATTTTAAGCTTATCCCCAATTACTCTTTTGTTCCATGGGTTTTTTGCAATTTGATTTTCAATAAGAGCCAAAGCTCTTTCTCTTTTAAACAGCAAAAAAAATCCAAGCAGGCTAAGGCTACAAATTGTTTAGTAACTTCATTAAAGAAATAGAAAGAAAAAAAGGATTACATGCAAGCAAGCAAGCAGCTCCACCCGAACAAAACACAATGAAATATGTCAAAGTAAAAATGAACATGGACAAAAGGCAGAAATGGCAAGCAGGCAGGGCCCTCCCTAACTCTATAGTCGAAAACAGGACTCTTGGAGATCAACTGATATGCTATGTATATGTCTGTTTAATCCTTACCCTCTTACTTAAATTCATCAAAATCCAGAAACAAATAATTAGAACTTAAACATATATGTCAAACAAACAAAGGTGAAAACGAAAAATATGAACAATTACAAGAAACTTAACAAAAATATTACCAATTATAAAAAAATTAAGACCCTATCAGTATGCAATATGTACTGTTATTGCATGCTTAATCCATTGAAATTGGCTATTAATAGTCCTAATTAACTGGTACCTTAGCACTTTCTCATCATTTTCATTTTCCAAGGAGTTATCAAAGTAAAATATGGTGATGTACACACTATGGAAACTGCTACCGTTTGTAACATTTTGCAATCAAATGGTTGTAGTTTAAGTACAACAACAATTGAGGCTCACAGTATGGTACTTTTAGTTTATTTATAGCCATTGAAAGGAGTTAAACTGTTAAGCCAACTTTGTGGTGTTGTATATAATTTTATTCCAATAAAGAACCAGCAGAAGAGCTATGCATTGACCTTGTATTCTTGCAATTTTCTTTCCAAATATCAGGTCAATCAACCATAATAACCTTAAATTATATATACCAATTGATTTGCAACATTCAAAACTATAGCATCATAAAAATAAAGACGAGGAGAACAGAGTATAAGCAAAGCAATAATCAAGATTTAGGGTCCGATTTGTCGGCTTCGAAATTGAGATGTAGAGGAGAAGAATTACCAAGTTCATCATCACCATTGCTACCAGATTCAAATTCTTCCTCAACATCTTTACTTCTTTCTTCAAGCTCAAACCCATCATCCTCGTAATCCGACTCGTCCCCATTTGAATGCACTGGTTTTTCCTAAAGAACAATAAAGAACAGAGACAAAGAATTATGCTAGAAGAAATAGTAGAAAAAAAGATTTATGCTTGAACAGAGTAGAATACAACTATACAATACATAAGAAGATTTGGGTTTTTAGGGTTCAACAACGCGGTAACATTCCCGCCCCAATTTTGTAGAGATACATACCATTTTTGCATCCGAGAATCTATGAGATAACATTCATTCGACCTCGTTGTAATCTTGTATCGAATTTGAGAAGAAAACGGCGATTAGGGTGAAGGGCGATGGCATCTGGAAGAGAAAATTAGGTTTAGATTTTTTGAGTAATTCCTTAATTTACTACTTTTTTCTAAAAAAACCGTATAATATCAATATATCTAGGGAAATTTATTAAAATGCCCCAGGTTCAAAATCGGTTGTCAAAATGTTCCAAATCTCTTTAGTTTTGCAAAAATGTCCTATTTTCCTGCGATTGAGCCCGTGATCGCAGACCCGGCCAATTGGCCCGCGATTGGGAGGCCGCGATGGGAACAATATCCTAAGATCCACACGATTGTTATATATTGATTTCAAAGTTACATTTCATACCCCTATAATTATTTACTTAGTTTACTTTATACATTTTACTTTTCTAATTTTAATTTTACACATTCATCATATTAACACATATACTTGTATATTAACTAAAATACGTTAAAAATACGTTTTAATTTTAACAAGTTACACCATTATAATCGTCTCGTCGATAATTTGAAATGAGCCCAATATTAAATGTTTTTGGATTTAATTATTTTATTATATGGTACATCGAAGCGGTACAAATACTAAATCTTAAAATCTTACCTCACATTTACTATCTTTACTATATTATAAAGCATTTATGAAAACTCTTAAAACAACTCATAAAGCTTCATGTACTGCTATTTAATGTTAATTATTTAAAATCTCTTATAAAACATTTACTATATTTTTTAATATCATAAAAATTAGTATTTACAACTTATTACTACATAAGTACAATTTTGAAAACTCTACATTTGAACTATCTAATAAAACTAATTGATAAGTAATTATCAACTGAAACTAAGGGTGTGCAAAACTTGATTAGTCTGAAATCCGAAACCGAACCCGAACCATTAATAAGATGTTCTTTGCAAAATCCAAATATCCCAAAATCCGAAACCAGATTCTTGGGAGGATATATGGGTTCGGGTTTGATCTTTGGACCCAACCCGTCTGAAAACCCGAAATAATATACATATATATTTAAAATGTTATATGAATATATATATGTATGTATAATTATATATATATATATATATATATATATATATATATATAAAAAACCACACTACTCGATCTAACACGGAGAACATGCTCAAGTTTCTCAACAACCTCTTGCCTGAGTGGAAAGTATTTGCATCCCACATCAAGCATAAGCACTTGATGGAGAATGTAGGTATCCACGAGCTATATGAGATGATTCTGCAGGACGAAGATGAAGTGATGGAAATTCTGAACGAAAAGAAGTCTGCGTCCAAGCCACCTGCTGATCCACTAGCTCTTATGTCTTCAAAACGAGGCAAATCTTCTGGCCGTCGTTCCAAACATGCCCAAGAGCCAAGTGAATCTGAGCCAGAACCTGAGGAAAAGGAGGACAGTGATTCTGATCTTGAATTAACAACCATTAAGAAAGCAATGGCTCTACTCTCTAAATCCTTCCAACAACAGAAGTTCTACAAGAAGTCCACATCCAATAATCAGCGCTATTCCACTTCTTCCAATAATCAGCGTTATTCCACACCTGTGTGGTTCTAAACTTTAATTTTGTGACTTTACTCATTTGTTTGTTTGTTGTCCCTTTTCTTGAAATCAATACCCTCAAAATCGATTGAATTTATATATACTTTTTGTATTATAATAATACCCGAACCCGATCGACATTAACCCGAAACTCAACCAACCCGAACCCGAAGCAATCCGAAATCCAAAAGTTAAAGTTTGGCTCTTGATTTCCACCCGAACCCGCCCCACCCGCCCGATGCACACCCCTAGTCCGGATGAAGAGCTACTAGGTGTTCCTTAGTTTTCCATTTTTGAGGTTTTCTCGTGAACCCCCCTCCATATATATATATATATATATATATATATATATATATATATATATATATATATATATTCATATAACATTTTAAATATATATGTATATTATTTCGGGTTTTCAGATGGGTTAGGTCCAAAGATCAAACCCGAACCCATATATCCTCCCAAGAATCTGGTTTCGGATTTTGGGATATTTGGATTTTGCAAAGAACATCTTATTAATGGTTCAGGTTCGGTTTCGGATTTCAGACTAATCGAGTTTTGCACACCCTTAGTTTCAGTTGATAATTACTTATCAATTAGTTTTATTAGATAGTTCAAATGTAGAGTTTCAAAATTGTACTTATGTAGTAATAAGTTGTAAATACTAATTTTTATGATATTAAAAAATATAGTAAATATTTTATAAGAGATTTTAAGTAATTAACATTAAATAGCAGTACATGAAGCTTTATGAGTTGTTTTAAGAGTTTTCATAAATGCTTTATAATATAGTAAAAATAGTAAATGTGAGGTAAGATTTTAAGATTTAGTATTTGTACCGCTTCGATGTACCATATAATAAAATAATTAAATCCAAAAACATTCAATATTGGGCTCATTTCAAATGTATCGACGAGACGATTATAATGGTGTAATTTGTTAAAATTAAAACGTATTTTTAACGTATTTTAGTTAATATACGAGTATATGTGTTAATATGATGAATGTGTAAAATTAAAATTAGAAAAGTAAAACGTATAAAGTAAACTAAGTAAATAATTATAGGGGTATGAAATGTAACTTTGAAATCAATATATAACAATTGTGTGGATCGCAAGATATTGTTCCCATCGCGGCCTCCCAATCGCAGGCCAATTGGCCGGGTCTGCGATCACGGACTCAATCGCAGGAAAATGGGACATTTTTGCAAAACTAAAGAGATTTAGGACATTTTGACAACCGATTTTAAACTTGGGGCATTTTAATAAATTTCCCTAGATATATTGATATTATACGGTTTATTTAGAAAAAAGTAGTAAATTAAGGAATTACTCAAAAAATCTAAACCTAACTCTCTCTTCCAGATGCCATCGCCCTTCACCCTAATCGCCGTTTTCTTCTCAAATTCGATACAAGATTACAACGAGGTCGAGTGAATGTTATCTCATAGATTCTCGGATGCAAAAATGGTATGTATCTCTACAAAATTGGGGCGTGAATGTTACCGCGTTGTTGAACCCTAAAAACCCAAATCTTCTTATGTATTGTATAGTTGTATTCTACTCTGTTCAAGCATAAATCTTTTTTTTCTACTATTTCTTCTAGCATAATTCTTTGTCTCTATTCTTTATTGTTCTTTAGGAAAAACCAGTGCATTCAAATGGGGACGAGTCGGATTACGAGGATGATGGGTTTGAGCTTGAAGAAAGCAGTAAAGATGTTGAGGAAGAATTTGAATCTGGTAGCAATGGTGATGATGAACTTGGTAATTCTTCTCCTCTACATCTCAATTTCGAAGCCGACAAACCGGACCCTAAATCTTGATTATTGCTTTGCTTACACTCTGTTCTCCTCGTCTTTATTTTTATGATGCTATAGTATTGAATGTTGCAAATCAATTGGTATATATAATTTAAGGTTATTATGGTTGATTGACCTGATATTTGGAAAGAGAATTGCAAGAATACAAGGTAAATGCATAGCTCTTCTGCTGGTTCTTTATTGGAATAAAATTATATACAACACCACAAAGTTGGCTTAACAGTTTAACTCCTTTCAATGGCTATAAATAAACTAAAAGTACCATACTGTGAGCCTCAATTGTTGTTGTACTTAAACTACAACCATTTGATTGCAAAATGTTTCAAACGGTAGCAATTTCCATAGTGTGTACATCACCATATTTTACTTTGATTACTCCTTGGAAAATGAAAATGATGAGAAAGTGCTAAGGTACCAGTTAATTAGGACTATTAATAGCCAATTTCAATGGATTAAGCATGCAATAACAGTACATATTGCATACTGATAGGGTCTTAATTTTTTTATAATTGGTAATACTTTTGTTAAGTTTCTTGTAATTGTTCAAATTTTTCGTTTTCACCTTTGTTTGTTTGACATATATGTTTAAGTTCTAATTATTTGTTTCTAGATTTTGATGAATTTAAGTAAGAGGGTAAGGATTAAACAGACATATACATAGCATATCAGTTGATCTCCAAGAGTCCTGTTTTCGACTATAGAGTTAGGGAGGGCCCTGCCTGCTTGTCATTTCTGCCTTTTGTCCATGTTCATTTTTACTTTGACATATTTCATTGTGTTTTGTTTGGGAGGAGCTGCTTGCTTGCTTGCATGTAATCCTTTTTTTTCTTTCTATTTCTTTAATGAAGTTACTAAACAATTTGTAGCCTTAGCCTGCTTGGATTTTGTTTGCTGTTTAAAAGAGAAAGAGCTTTGGCTCTTATTGAAAATTAAACTGCAACAAACCCCATGGAACAAAAGAGTAATTGGGGATAAGCTTAAAATACTACTAATCAAAAGTGGCAGTTGCTGAATGGCTTCGTGTAGAGTGATGAAGTGGTCAGAATGATTAAGAGGCTCTTATGATATAGTGCAAAATAAAATACGGCTGTTTGGTAATTGTTCATGATGAAATTAGGGTGCTGAAAGGTTTAGGGAGGCCCAATATACAAAATCATTCAGAGGGTTTTAAAACCATTAAGAGGGTGACTTTTTTTTGCCAAACAAGATTCGTCTCTTAATGATTTAGAGGTTGCCTCTTAATGGAACTATTAAGAGGTAAACAAACAACCCCTTAGTAAACTGTCGTGCAATATCTAATATTTGTATAAACACTTTCCAGAAATCTTTGACAAGTGGTCTTCCAGCTTCACACGAAACTCCTGCAACAAGCAACCACTTTGATAGATCTACTCATGACGACACTATTGCTAAATCGTCAAAGAAACCTCGACAATCTTTAGAGGTAGATCATATCCCGGTATCTTGGAAGGACGCTACTGTTGCTATAAATTCACAACAATCTAAGACTGCGTTATCTCAAGTGTTGACAAATGAAGGCGCACTAGTATGTTCTTTAGATGTATTATAATTTTTTTAACATTGAACTTTACGAAGTTCACATGGAATATGTTTTTTTACAGAATATAAAATGCAAATTGGCACATCCAGAGCCAAGAAACATTGTTGCACATGGGACTATCATCTACTCATCTTCACCACAAATTGTTCGTGGAGTTCCACTTCAGGCTGATTGTTACAAAGTCTCGGTTGACAAAATAGTAAAATCAGCTGCATTTTTACCCATCCAATCGGGTGAGCACAAGACTGTAGAAGACGCTTATGGAAGTTTTGTGGCTTGGCCAAAAAGCCTCGTGATCCCGGACTCAAAGGTCAACTGTTTATCTAATTTAGCTCTTCATTTGTTTTAATGGATAATCTTGCATGTTTTAATGTATACAACAATGGTATCCAGATATTAAATATTTGATTACCCTTATATCTTATACACTTATATGTTGGGAACTCATGCAAAAGGTTTGAGCCTTTAGAATGACCACTATCCACAAAGACCTTATTACCATTATATTTTATACAACTTATATGTTGGTTCAACTTGTATCTTGTTACAGGTACCGCAAACCACTTCTGATGAGTATAAAGAGAAAAAAAATAAGAAGACAAAAAAGAGATTCACAACTGTTAATCAGCTAAAGATGTCAAAGAATACAAGGAGTACGTTTAACAAGAAAAATATTGGTTTAGATGATGCATAAGTTTAATATAGTTTAGAAACAAACTTTCAGGCACAATGAATTTGTTTATTTTTTTGTCTTTGGATACATTATTCATATAATTATTAATATTATCTTAATGTCTTTTATATATTGCTAATCATTTTGAACTTCTTTTAGTTTTTATTTTTGATAGATATTATTAAAACTTCTTTCAGTATAAACCCCAAAATTAAACGTCGTTGTATATTATGCTATGGTGACTGTTTTGAATAATAAACATGTTACAATGTTGTTTTTCAATAAATAAACGTCACTTTACGTCAAGTTATAGTAACGATTTGAAAAAATAAGCGTCACCTTTGTCATGTTACAGTAACGGTTTTTGAAAAATAAACGTTATCGTATGTTATGTTACGGTGATGGTTTTGACAAATACACGTTACCGTATGTCATACTACGGCAACGATTTAAAAAAAATGTCACTAAATGTCATGCTACGACGACGGTTTTTGAAAATAAATGTCCATGTACGTCATGCTACGGTGACAATTTTGAAAAACAAACGTCACCATACATTATGTTACGGTGACGGTTTTGAATAATAAAAGTCACTGTAGGTCATGTTACGCTTACGATTTTGGCAAATAAACGTCACTATAGTCACTTTACAGTGACGATTTTGACAAATATACATCATCATACGTCACTTTACAGTGATGATTTTTGACAAATAAACGTCACTATAGGTCATACTATAATGATGGTTTTGACAAATAAACGTCACTTTACGTCATTCTATAGTGACGGTTTAGAAATATAAATCTCACCTTATGTTGTGCTAAAATGACAATTTTTTTAAAAAAAACATCACCTTAGGTCCAACTATGGTGATGGTTTAGAATAATAAATGTCATTGTATGTCACTCTACGGTGATGGTTTTGAAAAATAAACGTTGAGTATGTCGTGGTATGGTGACACTTTTGAAAATATGTGTCACATTATGTCGTGGTACGTTGACAATTTTGTTTTCAAAACCATCACCATATGTAAGACTATGGTGACATTTTCGAAAATAAACGTCACCATTGTCGTACTATAGTAACAAGTTTGAAAAATAAACGTCACAATATGTCCTATTACAATGACGGGTCTGAAAAAATAAACGTCACCGTCTGTCATGCTATGGTAACAGTTCCAACAAATAAATGTCATCATATATCATGCTATTGTGACGATTTTAAATAATAAACGCCACCATATATCGTGTTACAGCGACGATTATGAAAAATAAGCGTCACCTTATGCCATGCTACAATCATGTTTTTTAAATATAAACGTCAACGTAGGTCATGCTATAGTGACTGTTTTAAAAATAAACGTCACTGTACTTCACGTTACAGTCATGGTTTTTAAATAGAAATGTCAACATATGTCATGTTTTAGTGATTATTTCGAGAAATAAATGTCACCGTACGTTATGCTATGGTGACGATTTTGAATAATGAATGTCATTGTAATGTCATGCTATGGTCACGATTTTGATAAACGTCACCATATGCCATGATCCGGTGACGGTTTTTGAATATAAACGTCAAACATGTCATGCTACGATGACGATTTTAATTAAATAGCGTTACCATATGTTATGCTACGGTGACAGTTTTTATAAATAAATGTCACTGTATGTTATGTTATGGTAACGGTTTTAGAAAAATAAACAATTTTTTTATACATTTAAGGTGACGGTTTTAGCCTATGGTAACGATTTTTGATGTGTTTAGGTAACGTTTTCTGAACGTAACCAAAAGTGTACCAAAAGTGACGGCAAGATAGGTGACGATTTTTATGTCCACGAAAACCGTTACCGTATACCTACGGTAACGGTTTTTAACCGTCACAAAAGACCTTTTTTGTACCAGTGACGAGAATGAATAGATTGTGTGGTTACCCGGATAACTGACTCGGTTTGGTAAGGACCAATATTTCTTTTAAGTCCTGTCACAACCTCACCATATTCTTTTCTCTCCTAACTCATCTAACAATCTAGACCCCTCACTGTTGTCTATAAAGGATGTGTTTCTTGGGTAGGTCCTTCCGGTTCTGGCTTGACCATAGAAACAATGTAAGCCCTAACACTCCTTTCATGCATCGAGTATAACAGTTTAGTAAAACAGTTGAAGTACGAGTTCTAAACTGAAATGTTTAGAAGTCAAAACATTTAAGAATGAGTCCTGATCTGAGGTGATCAGAAGTCATAACTTTTAAAAACGAGTTCTGAACTGAATTATTCAGAAGTCATATTTGAATTACCAGAATTTCAAGAAACAGATTCAAGCGCAAAACAGAATGACTCAGTAAGCACAGTATGTTCAAAAATCAACCAATGATTAGAAAGTTTAATTGTGAAGAACAAGTCACAATTATTATATCAGATAAGAATGAATCATTAATATGAAATGATGAGCTGTGAACACAAAGTGGAATTCAAAACGAGTGTATTTCCATCGAAAAATCGACAAACATTTGAGACATGGAAATAACTAAGTCAAGAAAGCATTGATCATGGCAATCATGGAAGTTAAACTTAGAAAATAACAAACGCAAGTAAGTTATTCGGAATGAATTGCCATGGTTTTTGAATTCAGTTAGAGTTCACATACCTTGCATACGATAGTACTCCCCCTCAAAATTGGCCTAACCTTTGAATGCTCGTCATGTGAAAAGAATCTTCTAATTTAAATGTACATGACGTTCCTGCAAAACAGATTAGAGGGATTTGGGTATCCATCTTGGGATGGATCCTTGTCGGTTAGATGCCCTATGATTGTGAGGACCGGGGATACTATAAGTACCATACCAATACTGAGCATGGTCTTTCTTCACAAAGTCACTTGTTCCACAATAAGAGCAACACAGCTTCTGTGCAGATAAGCTGATCAGTTTATTAACAGAGTAAACTCGATCAGTTTTCACAAAAGGTTTAGCGTGGAAAGCTGTGTTGTTCTTGGCATTCTTTACAGGGACGTATGACTTTGGAGCAAGAGTGGTTCCTTTAACTCTCCACTCCATTTTTACTTTCTTGAAAAATTGATTATCTGTATTATCAACACGAGAATTATAGAAAAGATTGGAAGGTCGAATCTGATCTTTTGGAAAATCATTTGATTTGACAAAAATCTTTGAATCAGATTTACCCCTTTGTTTCTTCAAAGTCTCGGTTGCTAATCCAGATAATCTTTGTGTAAGTTTAGAAATCTCAGATTGCAAACTCTTTCTCTCTCTTGAAAAATCATCTTTTAGACATTTTGATCTAAAACCTTCAACTTTCCTTTTCTCAGACTCTTTGATTAGAACGTCTAATTCTTTCTCCAACTCAGATATTTTCAAAGAAAGTTCTCCATTCTTTTTAGAAAAAGACTTGCGTTCAGTTTCAAACTTTTCTCTTTCAAAAAACAGAACCTTTTCAAAGTCGGAGATTTATGTTGAAAGTTTTAGACATCTAAGCTCAAGACTCTTATTCTCATCAAGAGATTTGTTTGAAGAATCAGATTGCTTTATAAACATTTGCCTTTCCTTTGCAAAATTTTCTTTCTCTTTTTCAAAAACCTTTTCAAGAGTAGTTAATTTACTTTTTAGCTCAACGTTTTCACAATTCAGGAGTTTACCTTTCTCTTCTTCTTCAGCCAGCTTCTCAGAACTATTCCAGATTTTAGATTTTAGATCCTTCAGTTCTTTGACGTACTTGCTTATTAAATCATCTTTCTGCTTGATATTCTTTTCGTACAGTCTTGCTTGCTCTTTCTCAGTCTCCTTGATATCACCTCGTGATGATAAATCAGATAGCTTCCTTTTCAGCACAGTGTTTTCAAATTCTAGGATCTTTGCCTTTTCTTCAAGGGATCGAAGCTTCTCTTCTTTGGCTTCGAAATCTACAACTCTTCGATCAAGTACAGAAGCTTCAGCACTTGTTGATTCACTTTTCTTCATATCGGCTTCTCTTTCAAGATCAGAGATTTGTTGCTGGAGATCCAAATTGCTTTTCTCTAGATCAGAAATTGTTGCCTCCGAAGCTTTTGTGTTCTTCTAATAAGTTTCACAACTTTCCCGAAGAGCATTTCTTTCTTTTATCAAGGTCGTTGTGTGATCAACGTAGTAGTCGATTAGCCCCTGAGAGCTACGAGTGAGTTCTTCTAGCCTTTTTATTTTATCTATTGGATTTTCAGGCGTAGAAGTATACAAATCTCGAATTCTTGACATTGTTACCTGAAAAATTGATCGTTAATCGGTGTTGATTTTGAAGAATCAAAATTGCGGAATAAAATCAAAAATTAAATTTGAAAAACAAATTTATAAAATAAATTCGTTTTAAATTTAAAAAATTGATTATTATCGGAACGAACGAAATCAACTTCGAGAGTGAAACCAATCAATAATTACCAAACACAACATACCTGATGACGAGATGTTACTTTCCGGATGTGGTATACTTTCCGGAAACATAAGATATCCGGATGCGGTTACCGGATGAAAATGGTTTACCGGATGAGATGTACTTTCCGGACAAAGTTGGTTTACCGGACAAAATAAAATTAAGTGAACTTACCGGGTGAAGGTGAGAAATCAGGATGTATGAGTTGTTTTTCTTTCCGGATAATAAAAAAAATTGTTTTCCGGATGAACAGTACTTTCCGGATGAACAGTACTTTCCGGATGCGGATCAAAATTCGTTAGGGTTGCTTGATTCCACTCCTGTAAGGTTAGATTTTGACCAAAAACACAGAAACAAACACACCCAAATCGATTTCTGAGCAAAATATATCCTATTTTTCACAAACCACCACAAACCTTCAAGAACACCAAAAATCAAGATTTGATTTTTAACTTGAACAATTAAAAACTTTGAGATTCGAAGTGAGCGCAGATGAACAGCAAATAAACACGAGTAAACAATCGAGATCAAACAAACGAATTAATAAAACCACGAAAAGCTTTTCTAACCCGATTGAAGAACGATTTTGATCAATAAAAACTGCTGTATTTCGGAAAAATTCTGGGAGCTTTCTGGACGTCGAACAACCAATCCAACCGGACAGAATGTGAAACAATGTGTCCTGAAGCTTCTGTCCAAAAATCGTGACGATCCGACGGTTCAATCTCCGGGAATCGGCGAAACGGCTTGCTGTGATTTTCCAGAAACTTTTCTGCGAAAATTCTTTCTTTCTCTTGCTTTCGTTCGATTTCTTTCGTCTCTTCAAATCACCGATTAGGCTCTGATACCAATTGTTAGACCCAGATTGATCAGGTAACAACGATTCAATAAGAAATAACAAGAACGATTGGTGATTTCAACTTGTCATCCCTCTCACATTCAAGAATTAAGATAGTTACAAATATTGGAATGAAAATCAAAACTATCTCTCTCTAACAATTAGGCTCTCTAATAAATAATGAATCGCTAACCTAATTCCTAAGGCAAACATCACATTATAAACTTAGGTCTTTAAACACACAAGGCCTAAGCCCATTAAACAAATCTAAGCCCATTAAACAAATCTAAGCCCATTTATGATTAATGACTTTTACAAATAATTAAATAAACTCTATAATTAAACACTATAATTATTTATATATCTTTCTAATATGTAGGACATTTATTGTCCTAACAACATTTTTGATATTCACAACAAAATGATTAAAATATGCATTTTGTTAAATTTATATAAATAGTTGAAAAATGAATAATAATAATACCTTGGTTTTCTTCTTGAATTCTTTTTTTTGATGAAGATATCTCATCTTCAACTTTCCTTTTTGTACCTAATTTATTTATATTCAAACAATTAGTAAATATATGATTTATTCAGATTGAATAAAATGTTTTGAGTAAATGTTTAAGTTATATTCGTTTTGAATATCTACTTTTATTCAGACTGAATAAAGGCAGATATTCAAAACGAATATAACTAAAAGTTTTTAGCTAAAAGGTTTATTCAGTCTGAATAAAGTACAACTACTCACAAAACGTTAACAACGTTTTATGTTTAGTAATCAACCACATTTTATGTACATATATTCAGACTGAATAAAACGTTTAAAATAAACGTTTAAGTTATATTCGTTTTGAATATCTACCTTTATTCAGACTGAATAAAGGCATATATTCAAAACTAATATAACTACATATAAAACGTGTTAACAACGTTTTAGCTTTAATAATGAACCACATTTTATGTGTGTTTATTCAGACCGAATAAATAGGTATACATTTATGTGCGTCTATTTAGACTGAAAATTTAAATTTATGTTTGTTTTGTTCAGTCTGAATAATAGGTATATATTATCAAGTTGAAGTTATATTCATACTGAATATCTAACATTTATTCAGTATGTAACAAAGATCTACCAATATATCTCAGTTTTTTATTCAATCTGAATATAGTGTTAGATATTCAGTATTTGTTATTCATAATTATTACAGTTCACTTAAAGCATTTATTCATGAAATCTAACAATATCTATCTAACAATATATGTTCTCATAAGTTTAATCTCGTAAACAGATGTTTATTCTACGAGAAAAATCAGTAAAATCTATTGTGTTCTTCATTTTTCCGTTTTAGGGTTTATTTAAATGAGATTTTGCCTTTATTACTGCTTCACTTCCAACTTTATCTACTAATCCTTAATCAGTAAAAGTTGAATGTAAACCCTAACTATTCATTATTTACAGATTTTTAATTTACCTCTAGCAAATACTTGAGCAATCGGAATATTGTCTCTCTGTTCTTCAGTAGAACCGTTCATATTTGTTGTTTATTTTCCGTATGGTATCTTCGTAAATGATCGGCGACGATGGAGGTTTTTAGTGAGAGAATCTTCGTTGATAATGGAGGTTTTTAGTGAGAGAATATGCAGCGAGAAATGATGAAGAAGCCGTTTTTGCAGTCTGAATATTATGATTATGGTCTATATCTTATTTTGAACCCTTTCTACATTTTTACAATAATACCCCTACGCGCTAAATATTAATTAAGCTATGGACCAAGTTTTCATATTATTTAAAAAAATGCCACCGCGTTTTTAAAACGTTGATCTCTTCACCGGTTTTTTGATCAACGGTTTTTATGTGTCCTCACGTGCACAATTGAAGATGAGTTTTCATTTGAACCCACCCCTATATATATATATAATAAAGAACAAAAAATCCATATATACGTATATAATATGATATAGATAATATATTATAATATTGTTATATTTTTTAAATACATATGATATAGACAATCTATACTACTATATAAAGAGTCTTAAACGTTTTTTTTAAGATTTCAAGGTTGCTCTTATTTAATCTTAACGTACAACCTTTTACAATATACCTGATTGAAATCGGTTTCCTTCTCCTCCACGTTCGTCGCCTAATTTCCCAACCTTCCCACTCTTCCGATTCCTCCTCGTAGAATTCTCTACTCAATACACTCCTCCCCCCTAGAACTCTTAATGAAGGAGAATCAAAGAAAAACTGGTTTTCTTTCTGCTCTGCCTCCCCACCTGCAAAAAGACGACGTTGCTTGGTTGCTAATGTCGATATAGAGCTCCACCGAGAAGGGGAAAATGGCGTTTCACCTCTCTTTTCCCTCACCCTAATCGCAAGCCTCTCTGCTCAGTCAAACGCTCCACATGGTTTACGCCGTAAGTCTCTCTCAATCTACTTTCTCAATTGAATAATCTAGGGTTTTTAAAGTTCGAACCGATCAGTTAGATTACAATGTTTTTCATTTTTTCTAATATAACATAGTTTTACTTAATAGATAGTTCAATAACTTTTTACCTTTTACCTGCTAGATATTACAATAACCTGTTACTTTTTCCAGAGGTGTGGGTTACCATGTGCCAGATGTCTTGTTGGTATTGGTCTCCATAACAAATCTGTTAGGGTAGTCTAGAACTGTAACACCCTCAAAATTGGAAAGAACAACTAAAAAAAACTTCGGTTAAATAGACAAATGAGGATAAAATCCTTACTACAAACCATCATTGGAATTACCTCAATATTAAATTGTAATAACTTCAACATTAATCATAACATAGGCGATACATCAAGACTACAAAGCCGGGTGTTACTTAACCCGAAACAAGTTTCTACTCCCAAAACGCGGAAGACTTCACTAAGTCAATTACTTCTCGAACACGCATCTAGCACTCCACTCTTCATAGTGTCACAAGAACTATATCCCAACCGAAAACTGTTGCACATGCCGACAAATAAAAAGGTTAGGCTAATGCCTAGCGAGTTCAAGAGTTTTTACCATGGTTATATAACTCGTAAGACGAGAAAGATGCAATTTAAATCATGAGTTCAAAAGGATTTACTTTAAATGAAAACCACCAATTTTCCAACGCACACAAATCCCGTGATGAAAACTCTAATATGAAACGATTTCCGAAAATGGGCTCAAACCCAAGGTTGACTTAAAACGTGAAATAATATTCGATTCCCAATTATAAAAACATGGATAAATCTCTAATTACTCAAACATCCCAAACACGGATATAGCATAATACTCAACCCATAAATCATGAATAAAAGTCCATAGATAATAAACGTCACCGAAAACATGGATAATAAAATTCAATACCCAAAAACAACACCTTCCAATGACGGGGGGAGACCCGTTTCCATCAAGGCGACGAGAACACGTGAGTGGGGTCACCTATGATGTTATTGGATTACACCTCAAGTCCCGGTTTTAGTTCCCATGCCATCAAGACATCACAACCTCAGACCATTACATGCCTTTATTGCCTACTCTGTCGAGTTACACCTCAAGCACTTACGGGACCATATTGTCTATCCAATCTAGACGAGTTACACCTCAAGTACTTCAATGTCCCTTATTGCCTACTCGCTAGTGACCCAAGATGGCTAACAAAATATGAGCATATAGCCCATACGGTCTAAATCCTCGCGCACAAGGAGATAGACACAAAATAACCCATAGCCACGGAGTACAACTCATAACGGTTCCTCTCCACCAAAGAAAAGGGTCAACAACAATGCCAACGCGGGCATAATTCCCAAAGTGAGGATATCAAGACTCCTCACTGTTAAACATGACTGACTTGCATGCCTATGGATCCAATGCATTACAATCTAAAATTACATGACTCCGCTTGAATGACACACACAAAAACACTCAAAACACGTACTCTCAAAAGAGAACCCAATAAATGTAACCTACACCCAAATTTCCTTATTACATTATTAAAACAGGACAAATGTCCTCAAGACTCAATAAATTCATAAACCGAGCCATAAGCTCAACCAAACCAATTAACCACTGATAAAACCAAATAATGTATTAAAACTTATGTAACTCATGTTTATGCGAAATATGCTCCGTAGACACGAATTACTCAACACCACTCTTAGTTTAAGGTACGTCATTTTCCAAAGTATACATCAAAGTGCATTTATGCCGAAATATTTACAAACGTAAGATAAATCATTTAAAATAACAATACTTAAGGTTCATCCATCATAATACTCAAATTACATCTTTCTTCAAACCGAATGGTTTACATCTTCTAAAATATTCACAAGGTCGGAAATGACCCAAAACCCAATGACCCACACGTTCATGTTTTGAAACATACCATCACATAAAATTATGCATATTTCCATCAAAACACTAAAGTGCATTTTTACTAAATAATTCTTCAATTATGCAATAATTATCAAAACACTTCAACTAATACTCATTTTGTCAAGTTACCCAAAAATCCCAAAGGTGGGTGTTTTGTGAGATTTATAAATATAAATACTCCATGTAATCAAATGACTCAACAATGAATATTTTCATGTAAACACTTCAAATACTTTAAAATGAATATTTTGGCATGTACAACGTTTTCACAAAGCAACTTGAACTCACCTTGCTAGATTTAAACTAAATCTAAATTTTCCCCCAAACTTGAGCTCCTTTGAATAAACTTGGATCTTCAAGCAAAATCTTCCAAAACCTAGACCCACAAGTTTACAACCGTAAATAATCATTCCTAAACACTTAGAATCGTTTCCCCCAACATAAAACATCAAAATCACCAATAATACCGAAACCCTAATTTCTTAGATAAAGAAAAAAGGAGTTTGCCTCATCCATCACTTGAATCCACCAACCAAACACTTATAGGGTTACCAATATAAGCTTTATCTTCAAACCAACAAAAGAACGGAGATGTTTTAGAGGAGGGTTAGGTAAAACCTTAGAAAACATAGAAATCTCACCAAAATTAAAGTTAGATGTAGGATTCCAACCTTCCTCCATATTTCCTTGCTAAAAGATGAGGGAGAGGCTTTTAATCATAAGATTGATGTCTTCAAGGACTCTAGAAACGATTTAGAGGCTTAGGGTTCGGTTTGGGAGAGTTTAGAGAAAGATGAATGGGGTGAAAATGAGAAAAGGGCTGAAATCGCGACCTTTAAAACCTCTAGGGCCCGTCGGCTAAAGTGACGTGCGAGAGTGACAAGTGTCACCTTCGTTGTGCACTCTCGTTGTGGTCTCGAGGCTCTCGGTACAAAACCGGAGAGAGTGACATGCGATTGTGACACTTGTCTGTTGATCCAAGCCCTTTAGGGATTTGATAATGACTCTCAAAACTACTTAGTGAAAATTGTAAATAAACAATATGTATCATTGTTTCACCATCTAAAAAAATATACTAAGTCTGGTTAGTATCGTGGATGGAAAACACATGCTTTAACTTATACTTCAGCGATGCATGTACATCAGTGAGCCTTGAGCCTGTTCAGTCTCACTGATGATCACTGATAGTTTCGTTTGTAATTGTTTGCTTATGATCCCTGAAGATAAGATTCGCGACAACTGAGTTCAAAGCTGAAATCGAAGACCAAGCTGACGAATAAGTGACTAAGTCTACTAGAAACCTGATGCGGATATCAGCGAAGACAAGACTTGTCCATTTCACGCGAAGTTTCAAGTAGAAGACTTCAGCGAACGCTGAACTTTATCATTCGCTGATAAAGATCTATTCAGCGAGCGCTGATCATGAAGCCTGTTCTACAAGTTACTTTTGTCTTATCTTCTTACACGCCCCGTACGATTTGTCAGAACGGACATCCCTTTTGTCCAGGATCGTACAAACCACTCTGTACCTACACTGTTCATCATGCGACCACTAGGATGTTTGCTAAAGTCAAATTTATGCAACCAACCAGACGCTGCCATGTGTAAAGTTGTATTGACTTGCATTTAATGCATTCAGTATAAATAGGAAACTCTTCTTCATTTTTGAAGAGTTTAGCCTTTCCTCGCTGAACCTCTTTGTGCAAGAAAATCTCTCCTTAGGTTTTCTTATTTTCTCTCTATTATTTCTAGTGCAAGAAATCTGTGTGTTTCTCATAGTTTGTTTAGATTAGGTTTTATACTTGATCTTATTCCACAACAAACTGTAAATTGTTTGATATATATATATATACTATCTTATAAAGCATTTAAGACAAAAGTCTTAAAGTCTTAAAAATTTATTTTAAATTTTAAAAATGGACCAATCTCTTAAAAGAGCAAACCGGTGATTGAGTGACGATTACTTATCCCAAATAACCGGATTTAATTTAATTTTTAAAAAACCATCAGCTAAAGTGACGATTACTTATCCCCAAAACATCAACTCCTTCCCAAAACCAAGACAATGCTTGAACCTCCAGGTGATACCTCCAAAATGATTCCAGTATATATCGATCGCTCATTCATTGTTCCTGGTTTATACTTTCTTTCTCAAGAAATCGGTTGGAGCAACTTTTTTTACTATCGTTCAGGAACCATCTTCAATCGTTCAGGTCTGCAACTTTTTTACTATATGTTCCTTATTTGTGTGATTAGGGTTCCGATTTTAGTTCCCCTGGTTCTTCTCCATCGCCTTTTTTACTATTTGTTTCTGATTTTGTGTGATTATGGTTCCTGATTATGGTTCCACTATTTTATTAAACTGCAAAAATACTCAAAAGACCTAAACTGAAGTTATCTGGTTATTTTCCATCACCTTTTTTACTAACTGTTCCTGGTTTGGGTGATTATGGTTTCGATTTTGTGTGATTATGGTTTCGATTTTGTGTGATTATGGTTCCGATTTTAGTTCCATGCATGTTACTGAACTGCAAAAATACTCAAAATGTCCTAAACTTAACTATTCTGGTTCTTCTTCATTGTTGTGTCCATACGATTTTTTGACAGGGTCATAAATCAACGTCCGGTGGGTTTGGTTTGAGGCTTTAATCGATTGTTCAGGCTTCAGACTTTCATTCGATTGCTCGTGCTGCTTCTCTGACCAAGGTAATCCATACCATTTTCTATTGTTTCGGTTTTTGGTGATAATCCATACGGTTTTTGGTAATAATGTCTTAAATCATAAATTATAAGGGTATGTCTTTGTGTGTGTTCTTGGTGCTTATACTTGGTTCCTGCTCTAAGTGTTCTTATTACTAAAGTGTTCTTATTAAGTGTTCTTATTTTTAATGGTTCCTGCTCTAAGTGTTCTTATTAGGTGTTTTTATGCTCAATAAGAGTTTTATAGATATCATTTGTGCTAGGTTTGTTTCCTGCACTCTGTTTATTTCTACTTGGAGCATCAATTTTAGCTCCCATAAACAGTTTAAAAGCTACATCAATTTTAGCTCCCATAAACATCAATTTCAATGTCCGGATGAGGAACCAGATATGTACCAAAAATTGATGAAGCCAACCAGGGCTTTATCTTGAATAAATAAACATATTTAATGTCCTACACTCTACAAAGAAAGATGAACCAGCACATCTAAGCTAAATACACCATTCAACTAAAATATCTTGCATTTTGAAGATAATTTTCTTAGCCTTCATTTCAGTAAGCACAACTCATTGAATTCAATGAAAAATTCTTCTTCTTTTTTTCAAAGCATGAGACAAGACAACCTCATAAGACATATGTTATAGATAGTAGGGTTAAATGTACAAGCAAGACATACAAAAAAACCTATAGAAAAAGATAGACGATAAACATTACCCAATTTACTGTAGCAATTGTGTAGAGGTGCCATCCCTTATAAACGTGTCACATGTTGCCATACCAATGTAGAACTGCCCTGAATTTGACATTTACATCAGCAATAATATATGATTAAACAAACTTACTATAATATTAAGTTATCAATAATAACAAACTTATCATTAGTTACATCAATCATACTTTTTTTTTGTGTTTTGGGGAACTTAATGCATTCTTGACTAATCTAAAATTCACCTTCCACAACTGAAAATGATATTCTATTTGGGAGTATAACATGAATAGTTAATGAAAAATATTACTTCTGAAAGTGTGGCCAAGCAAAAAGCTTATTGGGAAATTTCCAATTTCAAACCAACAATTTAAATGAAATGATATAACCTGCTCTGTTAGAGAGAGAGAAATATTATTTGGTGTTCTTTTAGAGTGTGTTTTTTTATAATGTTAACAATATTATTAATGTTTACAAACTTGTAGTAAATGGATTCTCCGTATAACGTTGAAGTGTTTTCATCTCTACAATACGAATTTTTGGGTGGTTGGAACTTGAGAACTGTTCGTGTGGAGCTTGTTTGGGAAGATGTCAAACAAGAATGCCTATATAATATTTTACTTGATCAAAATGTAAGTTAAAAATATTCATATGGTAAAAATTGATATTTTTAAATCTATTTAACAAATATTTCATTTTATATTAAAGAGAGAAAATGGTAGCAATTGTTCGAGGCTATTTGATGCAATTATACAAACAAAGGAATTTGGTCAGAGGCGTTTTTTCTTTGGATCATTTTCGAATTGATTACACTTATGATGATCCCCCAAGGTATGAAGGCTATAGGTTGGTCTACAATGAAATGGTAATCCTAATAAGTAAAGACACAAAGTTAAAACCATTAACGAGCGATGTCGAAAATCGATTTGCGTTCTATCTATTGGTGCCCTTGATAAGAGACCTTGTTGAAGATCGTACTACTAAAAAAATGATGATCGGTACATTTAAGTTATTCATTACATTTGTATATTTTATATACTATTAAGTATAGATTTTATAATATAAATCTAATTTTAAAATATAAATATCCTTATTTTAGATGTTGCTGGAAAAATCATCATGGGAGGACGAAAAACCTATTTCAAAAATGATAACGTTTTCCAACTTGGCTCGTGTGAACTGTTTCTGCAAGATGTAACGTAAGTATGTGTATTATTATAATTATTAACAAAATATTATAATCACTAACATTCCTATTTTATAGGGGAAGCATTATAAAGTTGCGCTTGTATGATGTTCGACCAATGTTTCCTGTGAGGGTAGCTCGTGCAATTAAAAATAAATCCATAATATATGTATCCCGTGTGAAACTTATCCGTTTGCCTCACAGTATGTTATAACTTATTTCAATAATCAATATTCTATTTTATTATTTACATATTATTATATTATTGAAAATGCATATTTAATTATTTTCAGTGAATGTTTGGGTTCTACGGACTTAACAAATTACAAGTTCGAACCACAGATGCCGGAAGCAGACAACATTAGGGTCTTGATGAGATAAGAAAATGTGATTGATCAAGCTTATTCGTGTTATCATGGTTTTTTGTAATATTATGATCATATTCACAAAAACTGAGTGGATTGTAATTTAAATATGATTGAAGGTAGCCATTTTGTTATTTTTAAGTGTTCGTGCTCTAAGTGTTCTTATTAAGTGTTCTTATTTTGGAGTGTTATTATTAAGTGTTCTTATTTTTAAGTGTTATTATTAAGGGGTTGTTTGTTTTTAAGAATTCATCACTTATTTAGTACTTTAACACATTTTCGGTCAGATGTCAAGCAAATCAGCTTGTTTGTTTATTCCCCTAAAAAAAGAACCACTTTAACACTTATTTGCAAGTTATTAATATGTTAAGATGAGAGATGTATCAATACAAAACCCAAAGTAAGCAAGTTATTAATATGTTAAGATGCTTTGAGTGTTTGTTCGTGTTTTCTATTGTATTTGAACGAATTAACGCATTTCAATTGTTATGAAGATTAATTTTAGTAGTATAATTTAATTTAATTTAATTTAATTCAACGGTACCTAAATGTTTTTAGGCACCACTTAAAAAACAAACGCCACCTAAGTGTTCTTATTTTTAAGTGTTTTTATTTTTTAAGTGTTCTTATCACCTTGAAAACATTAATATTATAAATATTTTTTTTAAGATACTGCATCCATAGAAAAATGGCAAAGCAAGTACAAGATAAATATGCTTATAAAAATGTAGGAAACCACATCCATAGTTCAAAATGCTCTCTGCTGTAACAATCTTACACGACCCTTTTCTGTAACAAAATTCCATCTGAAACAGAAATTAAAATTCCATCTGTAACATAAAAAAATAACAACTATCTCAAAAAAACTATTAAGAAAGTACTACACTATATTATAAAAGAATCATTTATCTCCAATATCAAAATAACATTGAGCATGTTAAAAAAAGGTAAATAAGTCCACCAAACTATGAGAAACATTAACACAGACTTTATAGTAGTGCAATTTTTGCTACTTAAGAAAAGATAAATAAAGAGACATTTATAAAATATAGGAAAAGAAAACTACAATTATCCATTAAAGAAATCAACCAAAGAAACTCCATTCTAACCAAATATTATATAGCTAATTACATCAATAGCATTCAAAATAATACACAGGGTTTCAATTAATAAAAAAAAAAGAAAAAACACAGGAAAAACTAGATTTCGCTCTATAACTTCAAGACTTGTAACAGATCTATCCTTAATTCTTCAACAATTACAAGTTGAATTCTCTCTCTGCACAAAAATGCAGAATAAGATATAATGAGTGAGAGATGTATAAAAACCTTCCATTTTTAGTCTTTTATCATTTCATATGTTAACGGAAGTAGGATCTTGTGTCCTCTTACGCTTCCGCTTTGTATTAATGATTTTATTTAAATTTAAATTTATAAACTTACTAAAATTGTATTTTCTAATATTTTCAGTGAACGTTTTGAATTCTACGGCTTTAACCCGGATTGTGTTCGGCCCAGAAATGCCGGAAGCATACAACTTAAGAATTATTCCGAGTTGAGAATATGTGATCAGTCAAGTTGATTACTATTGTGTTTTTGTGATTGTTGTGCAGATTTTTGGAACATGTATTTGTTGTGGTATTTTGTATTGGTTCTATCGATATTTTGAACATGTATGTGACAATTTAGTGAATGTTGCTTAATCAATTTGAACATGTATGTGAACATTCAGTAAAATCTGCGGAGAGGAAAAACATTTACTATAGTTTTGACGAAGCAGAAGACGATAAGAATAACTTATATCCAATGGAATTCTTAAACTCACTGACTATTAGCGGTTTGCCCCCTCATTACCTCTGACTTAAAATTGGATGCCCAATAATACTATTGCGGAATATCGACCCTTCGAATGGATTATGTAACGGCACAAGGTTGATATGCAGAGGCTTTCAACCGAACGTCATTGATGCGGAAATAGCTGTTGGTCAACAAACTGGTAAGAGGGTATTTTTACCAAGAATTCCTCTATGTCCGTCCGAAGATGACATGTTTCCATTTAAATTGAAGAGAAAACAATTTCCAATTCGACTTTGTTTTGCAATGACAATTAATAAAGCTCAATGACAAACAATTCTGGTGGTAGGTGTTTATCTACCAGAACCGATATTCTCACACGGGCAACTTTATGTGGCATTATCCAGAGGTATATCACGTGGCACTACAAAGGTATTAGTGAAGCCTACCAAAAAGTTCAAGCCGAAGGGAGTTTACACATCAAATGTGGTTTATCGAGAAGTTTTGAGTGATGATTGTAATTTCTATTTTGTTTAAACAAAAATTTAGACTTTTTGGATAAGAAATTGCATTAAGTTTTCATTTTTTTAATCTACGATATATCGCGTCGCATTGGAAAAAACTTTTAATACAATATATGAACCCCCAAATATTTTGCAAAATTTGATGTTTAAAACTGAAATGTATCTTCATAGAACATTAACATCCCCGCCGCATTGCACGGGTACTCAACTAGTATATCAATAAACATTTTAGAAAGATAAAAATCTGTGTTTGTATTCAACCCCCCTTCTACAAACTTGTATAACCCTTCAGGACCAACAAGTGGTATCAGAGCAGATTGTTTAATCCCATAAACAAGATCTTGCTTATACTCTCTTCCTTGCTATTTCTTCAATATGGCAAACAACACAAACACTAACTACATAGATAATGGATCTCTTGCTAAACTTCCTCGATTTAGCAAAGATAACTTTGTAACAACCCAAAAATACAACAGGACATGCATAGCATTAATTCATAAACATTACAAATTTGGGTCCCAAAATTTCGTTACATCAGTCTCAAAACTAAGGTTGGCGGAAACAACCTATACACAACTGAGAACGTACTAGCTTCTATGAGTGGCACAAACACTGTTTCTGTCTGCATCTGTACTCTAACTTGCTCTTGCTCACTTACCTGAGCCTGCTACTATTTGCTTACCTGAAAAGGTTTTAGTTTTGAAAAGCGAGGGTTAGACCATGAGGTCTAGTGAGTTCCCTCCGTAAACAGCGTACATCAACATTATAAAATCATTTTTATAAAACTCATAACATTTTTCACATACGCATCAATCACATAGCTAACCGCGATCGGGGCCCAAGCAGACTCCCCTCTATCCGAGTAGGAAGGAAACAAATTCCCTCCTACAAGCTCATCATAATATATCCGAGTAGGAAGGAAATGAATTCCCTCCTACAAGCTCATCACAATTGCCCAAGGGATCATCGGATCCCGAGGTACTCAGATCCCACTGTGCAGACCGACTTCACATAACATACACATAGATCATCATAGATCACGGAACGTGAAAACTTTATAAATCATTCCTTTTGTGCTAAATCATCTTTTAAACAAACATACTTTTCATGGAGCAATTCGTAAAAGCTTGTAAGAAAATCATGATTGTAAACACACCATAATCAGCAAAATATTAAACTTTCATTCACGTAAACATCATGTAAAATAACATGGCATTTCCACATAATCACTTTCTTTGGAAACACGTAAAATCACGTATTTTAGTTAGAAAAACTCACCTGGCTTGCTTGCTTCCAAGTTTCTCACTTACACTTCCGGTCTCTAGGTGGAACACCTGGTAAGATTCGATGTAGAATCAAACTCTAATACTACTTCCTCATCCAACTTGCACATTGGTGATGATTTCTTTCTCTAATTTGTTCTTGAGACCAACTCTCCCTTTTCTCTGCTCCTTCTTTCTAGCCGCCATTCACACACATAAGAATACTGAATCAATAATTGATAACCTACGGATCTGAACTATATATATCTTTCAACAATTTCAAAAAGGCCCCTCTTTGAAACTTTTCTTAATTAAACTTTGGCCACCATACATTAAAGAATCCGGGTTATTACAACACTCCCCCCTTAAAAGAATTCTGTCCCCGGAATTCCTTATTGGAAAAGACGCGGGTACCTAAACCTCGTATCCGTTTCTACCTCTCAGTTGCCTCTCGTTCTTTATGGTACCTCCACTGAACCTTTACCAATCGCACCTCTTCATCCCTCATTTTGTGAATCTTACTATCCCCGGTTTCTATCGGTTTCTCGACATAAGACAACTCCTCACCAATGCTGATATCCACTAAGGGATCATCCACATCTGCCTATGCCAAACACTTCTTTAGATTCGCGACATGGAACGTTGGATGAACTTCTTTTTAATCCTTCCGACAAGTATAAGTTGTAAGTCTCGGCTCCAATTCGTTCAATGGTGGTGAAAATCAACTCCTTCTCACCAGTACTTCTTGCAAGGTCGCCACTATCTCAACTTCCAATAGTCGCTCTCCAAAAGTATGGAGACGATCATTGCACTAAGAATTCTCCAACATTTTCCTCGGACACCCCGAGTTCGTACACTATCTATCCATTCTTCCAGACTTCGACGGATCTTCGAAACATAATCTACCTCACTTTTCTTCGGGACAAAACGGCTACCGCTCATCAATCATCCGCTCATCAATCATTTCATGCTCCTCTCTACCGGCCTTTCCACACGCTGATGACACTTCTCATTTCAATACATAACCAAACGGTTGCATCAGGATTCCAACTTAAGGCATTCAACCAAGTTATCTCGAAATGACACCGGTGATCGAAGCTAATATACATTCCTCGATTTCCAACTATTACCTTCTTGGGAAGTTCCTTCATACATAAGCAATTCACATTCTTTAAAGGTCTCACATCCACTACACCACATTTTGACTACCCATCCATCATCTTCTTTAAGCTTTCGATGATTCCAAAAGTTACACTTACTTAGCGACTCATACATCAAAAACACTTGGTCTCTTATTTGGGTCACCACCCACAGCTGTACCGACATTCGGTTCCGATACTAGCCATATAACAAACCAACTTACCAACCACGTGCTCTAACAACTTGATTATCAAATAGTACACCTCTTCCGAAATCCTCGAAAAGGCTTCCATCTACTGCTTCATCTTTCTAACATCACTTTACTGCACACTAGCTGGCACATTTATCTTGGCAATTGAAGCCACCACTCATTCGCACCTCCTCCACTCCTAACATCGCACTGCCGACCAGATCTCTCATGGTCATTCGTACACAATTCAAACTTTCCTTCATATTCTCCCGCATACATAATCGAGTCTGTCTTGCTACTTTGTCCTTCCCCAATTCTAGTTGAACTACAACTCACGAGTTTCCAAGTGACTCGAACATACTCATTCTTGCTAGCTCCTTATGATCCGAGCCCTTACATAGACAGGGCACATTCCCTCACTGAACGCTATAATTTACACACTCGCTTCGTTCGTGCTACATCCCTTATCCTTCTACGAACCCTCCATACCTCGTAAGTAGAACGTTTATCCAAGACGACAGTTTCTCGCTAACTTAACACCCCTAAAAGGTGTTCTATCAACTTTCACTCTTCTGGTTCAAGCCTTCAGCCTCAGCCAACTTACACAGCTGCCGACTTCAACATCAATAGTCAACTTGTTGATACTTTCTTAACCTATTCTTTAACATGGGTTCCTTACGGAACCAAATCCTTCCAACATAACATAATCAACTTCATAATCCGTCGCCTTCATTTCAAAACTTACTCATGTAACACCAAGTACAAGATCACCTTAAGACTCATATCCCACGCCGTGGACATTTCGTTTCTGCCTCACAACACTTACTCATAGTGAGTTGCTAAACCAACACCTTGATGACTACTAGTCTTTCCCCCGGACACCATCGTCCCTCGGCAACTGTATTTCCAGTCACCGAACAAGGGTATAAACTTTCATACCACCGATACCAAGGTCCACTTCCGATTCTACCACTATTTACCTCTCCTCTTGAACACAAATACTAAAATGTAATACTCTACGACCTAGAGAGTTCATATCCTTCATGCATGACAACGCGATAAATAAATCATTTTGCACATTCTATCCTTTAAAAAAAATAAACAACACTTGGGACAACTTGGGTACACATGACCCCACATTCTCATAACTCCAATGTATTGCACAACGATCTCGAGAATCGTTCGCACGCACCCTTTCAGTAAAACTCAATCTTACTCAACCAAACGACGTTACGAAAGTAACCTATTTAATGAAAATCTTCCATATGACAAAATTCTGAAAGAAATTACCGACACGCAATAAACCAATCGGCTCTCACACTCATTTATATGACATCAACATGTCAATACTCATTTTGATTATAAAAGTTTTGCTGGCAAACGTTTTCTTGACTTTTTGTAACAATTTAATTTATCATGAAAAGTGAGAAATATTTTGCAATTCACTAAGCTCAAAATCTCATTGTGCGATGTAAATGAAATCGCCTTTTCTTTAAACATACGTTTGCGCACACTGACTCATTTTCGATAAAAGAATATTTACACATTTATTTTAATCGTGAAAATCTCATGTAATACATATACGGACACAATGCATGAATCTATACTTGCAATTTAAGGCTACTCACTCTAACAAGGTCAATCGCCTTACTTACGTAACTTATTATTGATATTCTACCTTCGACCAGTGGTCGCCGTCTCGGCCTTGCAACAACTTGTAGTACATACGTTCCACGGTCCACTTCCTCCCCTATTTCGTACCATACCGTCTTGGTCAAATTATCTCATATTCTATCTCTACACGTTTCCAATCTGTCACTGAAAAGCTTGACTAAAGAGTCAAGGCTCTAATCCTCTGCTCGCTCTTGAATTGACACTTTCAAGATCTCGACACTATCCTTCCTTACCATCCGAACTGATCTATCCCACAATTTCTATAAATGGGACTCTCTAGAAACAGGAGTCTTACTCAAAATCAATCATTCATCCTCTTTGAATCCACGAATATCTACCTCTAGACGACTCATAACATTCTAAACAACATTTTGCCTCTACGATGTATACATACATCACATCATAAATGATCTCTCATGAACCTTCCCCAACAAAGGGTCTCAGTCTACCCCTCAGGGGTCTTGCTGACATTCTAGATTACTGGAACACGACATATAAACTAGCTTCACTCTACAACTTCGGAATAATAAGGCAGGTTAAGCACATACATGTACCTGTAAGTTCGCAGTTACACTGGCCAGGTGTAATCCCAAACTTACCTTATATGACTGTCCTCGGTACCCTATTAGTCCTATTTCTACCATAGTGCCCTCCTAACGCATTTCCTATATCTACAATAGTGCCCTCCAACGCATTTCCTGATTCTCAGTTGTGATTTCTACTTCCAAAGTTTAAGTTTAGGCCCGTCTGGTCACCTAAATCCTTTAAACTCTGGCTCTGATACCATTAGTAACAACCCAAAAATACAACAGGACATGCATAACATTAATTCATAAACATTACAAAACTGGGTCAATAAATTTCGTTACATCAGTCTCAAAACTAAGGTTGGCGGAAACAACCCATACAAAACTGAGAACGTACTAGCTTCTATGAGTGACACAGGCACTGTTTCTATCTGCATCTGTACTCTAACTTGCTCTTGCTCACTTACCTGAGCCTCCTACTATTTGCTTACCTGAAAAGTGTTAGACAACCTAGGGGGGGGGGGGGAAAGGTTGTATTTAAAATCTTTTACTTTCAAAAATTCTTTTATAAATAAATACAGTACAGAAACAGTATAAATAAATCAGAGTATACAAATAATAAATACACAACAATTATATAAACAGATATAATTAAAAGCACAGCGGAATAAATAAAGAGATAAGGGATAGAGATACTTGACACAGAGATTTACTGATTTACCATCAACTGTGATAAACCAGCAGCCGAGACACTTCTCGACACGATCCAATAAATGTATTCTTTACGGTAGAACACAAACCAAATACAAAGGAATTTGTAATAGTTTCTCAAGCCTCTGCTATGAGATAAACAGGATCACACACCCGTTATTCAAATACTTACAAGAGGAGTATAACTCACAATGGGTAATCACTCTTGTATAATATCTCACACTTGGATATTTTATAAAAAAAGGTTTTATAAAATATATATTAAATAATGAGAGAGAGAGCTGATGGAGTTGCTGTTTTTTGTTGCTGTTGTGTTTTGGTCTTTCTTCTTCATCACCAGCATGCTTCTTTATATATCAGCATCTCCAACGGATATAGGCATTCGCGGTATACCGCCAAATGCACGCAGTATACCGTGCAGTAAAAAGGACACTGACACACCAACGGCTACATGAGGTGGCGGTATACCGCCAAGAGCAAGGCGGTATACCGCCCATGAATAGTGCATCTGACAAAGGAAGCTTTCGGCTGTACCATCTCCACATTAATGATGAACAGTGCTAAGAAATGAAAACCTGATTTGAGATTTTGACAAAATGGTTTAAAGATTATTTTAATAAAAATTAATAAAACTTTAGTTTTAAATAATTTTAAATATCTTTAATTAAAAACAGTTTAGGGTTTTATAAATATCCAAGTGGTATATTATTTTAGGGTGCTTATCATTATAAGGTATAAACAATAATGACGACGTAAAACTTCCGTCTTGAACTCTTCAGATAAAATCTTCGTGTTCTTCAAGAACTGTACATTTGGATAGGATTGTTAGATAAACAATAATACGGTGTGTTTGTAATCATCAAAATAAATATGGAGATGTGATTTTATGTGTACCAAAAATATATCACAATATTAAAGCGGGGTACACTTGCACCAACAATCTCCCCCTTTTTGATGATGACAAACACAACGCTAAACACAGAGCATATTCGGTTTCTCTCCCCCTTTTGTCGAAGCAAAAAGGGTTAGGAAAGACGCTATGCTCCCCCTTGAAAAATGCTCCCCCTTAAAATATGAAGTATTTGAGAGTTAGCATTTTCTCAAGGGTTAGATAAAATAAGCTCTCTAAAAAAATTCAATAATAATAACGAAGCAGGAGAATAAACATTAGAACAGAGCAATAATAATGTTAATTAAATAAAGTTTTAAGAAGACATAAAAATTAATCGCTATCTATAAATTCAATTTCGTTCAGTTGATTAGATAAAGTCCACAACTGCTCGTCAATGTCTTCCAAGCGGTCTTGCACCACACGTTGATCGGCATCGTAACTCCGGCGCAAGTCAATGATCGCGGAGTATATTTGACGATTTGAGATTGCACCCGCCGGGATTGCGTATGGATCGTCTTCCTCGGGAGCCGGATCTTGAGGGCGATGAAGAGCCCGTCCCGGTGGAGCACTCATTCGACTAACAGTCAGTGCATTGAGAGAAGGAGTAGGAGCTAACATCCTACCAATGATAGGAATTTGAAGGTTTGTAAAAAGGTTTCGAATTAAGTAACCAAACGGAAGAGACTGGTTACCAGACTCGGAAATCACCATACGGTGAGCAATAATGTAGGTGGCATTAATACGGATGCTATGCCGGAGACAGTAAAGGATATAGCACTGAAGTGCACCCAATCTGTCAAAATTTCCAGCGCGTCCCAAAACGTTAAAAAGGATAATTTTATTCCAAAAACGAAGATTTTCCGGAAGATGTTGATCAGTTAAAATTGAGGGAAAATTATTTCGAAAAGCAGGAGCTAAAATAGATTGGAGAATGGTTTCCTGAGTTTCTTGAACCTGGGTAAGCAGGGAAGTAAAGGCAGTATTATTTGAAAACACATTTATATTGGAATGGGTTAGACCCAGTACACGAGAAAAATCTTCTAAACTCCAGTCAAAAGAGTGGTTGTAAATTTGAAGAGAGACACGATGGGTGGTCTCGTTAAAGTCATACCCAGCATAAAAATCGACCATACTTGAAAAAGGTACATCTCCTTGAAAAGAAAGAAAAGGTTCCCAGTCAATAGAAGAGAAAGCTTCAAAGGTACCAAGATGTTCTAGACCCACTAAATCGACAGGTCGACCTGGGTTACAAGGTCGGGATTCAAAAATATGTCGTCTTTGAGCACGACGGTTTTGAGGAGGGTCAGATGGGTTTTGAGAGCTGGAAGCTCCCCGAGAGGTACGAGCCCTTTTTGGAGCCATTTGAAGGAAGGAGAGAAAACTGTTGTCGAAAGGTTGGAGTTCCGGTGGCCGGGAAAAAACTTCGGTTGTTGACGGCGGACGTCGTAGGCGGCGGTCGGCGGCAAGAGGAGGGAGAGAGAGAGAGAGCTCTTTGGATAAAAAAGAAGGGAAACAAAAACTTACCTGTAATGGATTTAAATCCGTCGAAGGCGCGCGGTATACCGCCTAGGAGCACGCGGTATACCGAGTCAGAAAAAAAAGTTGAAAAGACTTGACATCTTTAAACACGCGTGACAGTGGGGAAACAGCGGTGCGGCATACCGCCTAGGGAACGCGGTATACCGGGGTCAGTTTGAACAGTTTCTGCCGGTGAATCACAGAGTGACACGTGGTGGTGGAGAACAGAACACGGTATACCGCCTTATGGTCACGGTATACCGCGACAGTAAGTTGACTGGCAGCAATCGGCTTTCAATGTTTCCTTTAACCAATCTTACACACAACCGATTTTAAAATATGAAATTTTTTTTTTTGGTTAATTTTATGTGAGCAAAAAAAACCACGTATTATGACCTCGTCAGGGAACCACGTATTATATCCTCGGCAGGTAACCACGTATTATAACCTCGGCAGGTAACCACGTATTATAACCTCGGCAGGTAACACGTATTATATCCTCGCCAGGAAACACCTACAAAAGGCAAAGAAAATATTTTGTGGTACCCTTTTCTTATGGGTCCTTTTAACAGTTAGTATAAAACATAAACTGCAAAAAAAATATGTTGTCGACATAAAACAAACACGACAAACATACAAAGCCATATAAATGGTTTAAAACCACAAACGCATCCCACCGGGATTATCAACATTAAACATTCCTTTCGGAATCCATTTTCTAACCATTTTAATTTTACGATCGTATTCATCATAGACGTAAAAAGAAGTATGCGGATTAACATTTTTCTTAGGATTCGCAAACTTATTATTATACATAAACGCATGTGATTTTCTCGACATATAATTCACATAATTCATTTTAGGAACATACGGAGGTTTTTGCGTTTTATTTTTAACAACAAATTTAGGTTTTTCAAAAACCTTTTTAATTGGCATACAATCACAATTTTCAATACACGTATTTGAACCAATGCCTTTTCGGCAATTTATACGATTTGATATATTAAGCATTTTAAGCACTTTATCATTGCTACTATTAAAAGCATTTGCTAATAAGTCATTTTTCTCATGCGATTTACATTTAGCATTTAAACATGCAATTTCATTTTCAAGAATCTCGCATTTTGTACATACAACATTTTCATGTGTCTTTTTATTTAAGCATGCAATTTTATTTTTTAAAATATCACAAGATTTGCAAATATCTTTTTCACTTAATTTATTTTCTAATTTAGTGATAATATCTAAATCATAAGCAGATTTTTGTTTACCGTCATTTATTTCCTTTTTATATGCGGATACGGTTTCTTTTAAATTAGAGATTTCATCTTTATACCTATTTGCAAGAGCGGCCATATCATGAAATGATTTATATAATTCGTCAAGATTATTTTCATCGTCACTATAATAATTATCACTATAATTACTATCACAATTATTTTTAGAAGAATATGATGAAGATACCTCATTATCATGGTCGGCCATGAAACAAAAATTTTTGACCTCATTTATGCTTGCGCTCAACGCGCCTCCAACGAGAGCTTTTGGTGTGTTGATTTGTTTTGCTCGTTTTGGACACACACTTGCATAGTGATCCTTATCACCACACACATAGCAAAAGCCTTTCTTTTTATTGGCTTTTTCATCGTCGCTAGATTCGTCATATTTGTCTTCACTTTTATGGACGTTGCGACTTTGGTTTTTACCACCACGACGGTAGTCTCCATTTTCTTGAAACCTATCATTATTAGTAAACTTTTTGTTAGATAAAAGTTTAGAAAGTTTTCTTACCAACTTGACTAAATCGTCAAGTTTTTCGGGTTCGTCATCCGAGGAACTTGCATCTTCCTCCTCTTCCTTTTCTTTTGAGGCAACGACTTTGAGAGCGATGGATTTCTTTTTGACTTGCTCCCGGACTTGATTTCTTTTTAGTGCGATTTCGTGCACTTTAAGATTGCCGATGAGATCATCGAGCTTCATCGTTGCGAGATCTCGGGAGTCTTCTAAAGATGTAATTTTTGCCATCCACTCCGAAGGAAGTGCTCGAAGAATTTTCCTTACATAGTCTTCGTTAGGATAAGTGCGACCTAATCCCTTCAAAGTAGTCATAATGAGGTTAAAACGTTTAAACATTGAGTCGATTGACTCATCTTTTGACATTTCGAACAGTTCATAATCATGTACTAAAATATTTATTTTAGAGCTTTTAACTTGAGTATTTCCACGATGAGTGTCACTCAAGCTTTGCCAGATTTGATTAGCAGTTTTACAGGTATATACTCTTTCTATTTCATCGGAAGTTAAAGCAGCATATAATATATTTTTAGCCTCAAAATTTAAACAAAAATGAGATTCTTCAGCGGGAGTTCAGTCTTTAACAGGTTTATCAACAATAACATTATTTTTAATAATAGTAGGATTAAAATTCCCATTTTCTATAATATCCCAAATTTTTTGACTTTTGCCACGAACGTGACATTCAAATAGCTCGGCCCAAATGCCAAACTTTTCAGTATCTATCAAAGGAGGTTTAGAGAACACAAAATTAGTTTGTTGAGCCATTTAAAAAAAATTAAGACAGAAATTTTTGAAAGACCCGCTCTGATACCAAATGTTAGACAACCTAGGGGGGGGGGAAAGGTTGTATTTAAAATCTTTTACTTTCAAAAATTCTTTTATAAATAAATACAGTACAGAAACAGTATAAATAAATCAGAGTATACAAATAATAAATACACAACAATTATATAAACAGATATAATTAAAAGCACAGCGGAATAAATAAAGAGATAAGGGATAGAGATACTTGACACAGAGATTTACTGATTTACCACCAACTGTGATAAACCAGCAGCCGAGACACTTCTCGACACGATCCAATAAATGTATTCTTTACGGTAGAACACAAACCAAATACAAAGGAATTTGTAATAGTTTCTCAAGCCTCTGCTATGAGATAAACAGGATCACACACCCGTTATTCAAATACTTACAAGAGGAGTATAACTCACAATGGGTAATCACTCTTGTATAATATCTCACACTTGGATATTTTATAAAAAAAGGTTTTATAAAATATATATTAAATAATGAGAGAGAGAGCTGATGGAGTTGCTGTTTTTTGTTGCTGTTGTGTTTTGGTCTTTCTTCTTCATCACCAGCATGCTTCTTTATATATCAGCATCTCCAACGGATATAGGCATTCGCGGTATACCGCCAAATGCACGCGGTATACCGTGCAGTAAAAAGGACACTGACACACCAACGGCTACATGAGGTGGCGGTATACCGCCAAGAGCAAGGCGGTATACCGCCCATGAATAGTGCATCTGACAAAGGAAGCTTTCGGCTGTACCATCTCCACATTAATGATGAACAGTGCTAAGAAATGAAAACCTGATTTGAGATTTTGACAAAATGGTTTAAAGATTATTTTAATAAAAATTAATAAAACTTTAGTTTTAAATAATTTTAAATATCTTTAATTAAAAACAGTTTAGGGTTTTATAAATATCCAAGTGGTATATTATTTTAGGGTGCTTATCATTATAAGGTATAAACAATAATGACGACGTAAAACTTCCGTCTTGAACTCTTCAGATAAAATCTTCGTGTTCTTCAAGAACTGTACACTTGGATAGGATTGTTAGATAAACAATAATACGGTGTGTTTGTAATCATCAAAATAAATATGGAGATGTGATTTTATGTGTACCAAAAATATATCACAATATTAAAGCGGGGTACACTTGCACCAACAAAAAGGTTTTAGTTTTGAAAAGCGAGGGTTAGACCATGAGGTCTAGTGAGTTCCCTCCGTAAACAGCGTACATCAACATTATAAAATCATTTTTATAAAACTCATAACATTTTTCACATAAGCATCAATCATGGTACTGCACAGTGTTTAAGGATCACATAGCTAACCGCGATCGGGGCCCAAGCAGACTCCCCTCTCGCCTCATACCGGGGCCCAAGCAGACTCCCCTCTATCCGAGTAGGAAGGAAACGAATTCCCTCCTACAAGCTCATCATAATCTATCCGAGTAGGAAGGAAATGAATTCCCTCCTACAAGATCATCACAATTGCCCAAGGGATCATCGGATCCCGAGGTACTCAGATCCCACTGTGCAGACCGACTTCACATAACATACACATAGATCATCATAGATCACGGAACGTGAAAACTTTATAAATCATTCCTTTTGTGCTAAATCATCTTTCAAACAAACATACTTTTCAAGGAGCAATTCGTAAAAGCTTGTAAGCAAATCATGATTGTAAACACACCATAATCATCAAAATATTAAACTTTCATTCACGTAAACATCATGTAAAATAACATGGCATTTCCACATAATCACTTTCTTTGGAAACACGTAAAATCACGTATTTTAGTTAGAAAAACTCACCTGGCTTGCTTGCTTGCTTCCAAGTTTCTCACTTACATTTCCGGTCTCTAGGTGGAACACCTGGTAAGATTCGATGTAGAATCAAACTCTAATACTACTTCCTCATCTAACTTGCACATTGATGATGATTTCCTTCTCCAATTTGTTCTTGAGACCAACTCTCCCTTTTCTCTGCTCCTTCTTAAGTCTCCATTCACACACATAAGAATACTGAATCAATAATTGATAACCTAGGGATCTGCACTATATATATCTTTCAACAATTGCAAAAAGGCCACTCTTTGAAACTTTTCTTAATTAAACTTTGGCCACCATACATTAAAGTCTTAACCAGAAATCCGGGTTATTACAAACTTTATCTTTGGAAAAATCGAATGATGCTCTTAATGGAAGGTGTAGATCCCACTATACCATACAACGTTGAAAATGGACCATATATTCCTCATGTGATCCACGGTGTTGTTCCAGCCACTGCAACTACTCCTGTTGTTCCTGAACGAACAATCATTAAGGAGGTCTCTCAGTGGACTGAATAAGACAAGAAGAAAGTGGCCATTGACACTAAGACCAGATCCATCATCTCCATGGCTCTTCCTGATGAAGTCTACCATTGTATCATGAATCTAAAGAGCTCAAAGGCCATGTTGGACACTATATGTATTCAATAGGAAGGTACTGATGAAGTCTAGGACTCTCGAAGAATAAAACTGGTAAGGAAGTAAGAAAGTTTCATCTGTGGTAAGAATGAAACTCTTTCTGAAGTAGATCAACGGTTTAACTGTTTAATCATAGACTTAAAAACTATTGGTAAGACCTATGGTAATTCTGAGATCCTGACAAAGTGCTTAGAATGTCTACCAGAAAGTTGGGACAATTATACCATGTGTCTCAAACTATTAAAGGATCTAAAATTCATGACCCTTTCTACCTTATTTGGAACTATGCTCAATCATGAGCAGTCGTGTCAACTTAAGAAGAATCTTGTAAAAGATTCAAAAAGAACACCTGTTGCTTTACTCTCCTCAGAGACTGTGCCCACTCAGCGATCCACTCTCACGATTACTGAATTGGAATCAAACTCTGATAACTCATCAGAATCTGACCCTTCAGATCTTGATGAATCTATGGCTCTCCTGACAAATTCTTTTAGGAGATTCGCTAGAAAGAGTAACTTCAGAAGAACTAAACCTTTTTCCCTCACTGACAAGCCTAAATCTACTCCTGTTGATAAGACTACTGCTACCTGCTTTAACTGTCAAAAAGTAGGACACTTTGCTAGTGAATGCAGGTCCAAGAAATCTCTTAAACCTTCTTCTTCATCCCACAAGAAATCCTTTACTCCTAGGAGTAAAGATGACAAGTATCAAAGGCTCAAAGAAAAGTATGAAAAGCTGAAGAACTACAAAAAGAAAGGGAATGGTCTGATCGCTGAAGATCATGACTGGGCTGAGTGTGATCAAGACTCAGATTCAGAGGAAGAAGATGAGGCCAATCTTTGTCTAATGGTCGAAATCAATGAAGAAGAGGAAGAACATTCTGAAATTCCCTCTACTTCTGCCACCACCTCTCAGGTACATCTCTCTCCTACTATTTCTCCGGCTCTCACTGAAGCTGATAGACTCAGAGCTATCGATATCTTGACAATTGATTTATATGATGCCATGAATGGCAAGACCAAGGCTGAACAAATACATTTACACTTAACTGAACAACTTAAAAACTGTCATCTAAAAATTCAAGAGCTTTCAAACATAGAAGAAAATTTGAAAGATCAGGTCTACGTAAATCAAGTCATCAGTATCGAGCGTAAAAAGGCTATCTCTGAATTGAAAGCTGAGAAAGATACTGTTGAAGGATGGTATAAATCCTCAACAAAGATCACTGAGATACTAAGTGGTCAGAACCTTGCAAAAGACAAAAGTGGTATAGGTTACAAAGCTGAAGCTGAGGAACCAACCACTAATCGTTCCATGCTCAAATTTGGAATGTTCGTCTCTTCGATCCCTGACACTTCTACCTCTCAGTGCTCTTCTTCGTCTAAAACTCCCATCCCTGAGGACAAACCTACCTTGATTTCTAAAGGTAATGAAAAAATTGTTCAAAAACCTCAGAAGGGTACCAATGTACCTAAGCTGAAAGTTTCAAAACCTTCAGCGAGCCATCCCTCCACTTCTAGGAATAAGACCCTTGAATTCGTTCAACGATCTACTCCTAAAATAAGAGTGGATGTCACTGGTAAGAAATCTGAAGAAGTTATAGTTCCTCTGATATCCAATGCCAAAGATATTCTCAATGCTGGCCCTGCTCATTTAAAATTATCTAATAAGCACTCTTCTGGTCCTAAAGCTAGTTTTAGCTATAGGAAATGTTATCACTGTGGACTTACCGATCACATTGCTAGCAAATTCCCTACAACCACTAAAGTTGAGAAATTAGCTAAGGTGAAGATCAATGCCCCCAAGGCAAAGAAGACCATCCCTGGTGCAAATCAGGTTAAGGTGAAAACCACCACTGAGGTTAAGAAATTAACCAAAGTGAAGAATGTCACTGAAGTTGAGTCTTCAAATGCTGCGAAGACCGCGATTCTTCCTCATCTTCTACCACTAACAAGTGTGGACCCATAGTAGTATGGGTACCTATTCAATACTAATCTTCCTTTGTTTGCTGGTCTTGAAGGGCGTCTGGTATCTCGATAGCAGATGTTCTCAACACATGACTGGTAGAAGAAACCTGCTCACTGAATACAACGAAGAGAAAGGTCCCTCTGTGACCTTTGGTGAAAATGGCAAAGGATATACCCGAGGGTTTGGTGTACTTTCTAATGGTACTACCACCTTCAAAAGAGTCGCATATGTAGAAAGACTGAAGCATAATCTTCTAAATATCAGTCAGCTGTGCGACAAGGACTACAAAGTTTGCTTTACTAAAGAAGCATGCTTTGTCACTGATCAGAAGGAGAAAATCGCTCTCAGTGGATACCTGTTGGAAAATGTTTACGTCATAAACATGGACTCAACAACCACTGAGAATGCTTGTTTTCTTTCTAAGGCCTCATTTGATGTCAACTGGCTTTGGCATAAGAGGCTCTCTCATCTAAACTTCAAGACGGTGAATACTCTTTCTTCAAAAGAGTTGGTCTCTTGTCATCCTCAACACTCATACGCTAAGGAATCTCTATGTTCAGCATGTGAGAAGGGAAAACAAACTAAAGCAAGATTCAAGACCAATCAAGTATCTTCAGTGACCTCTCCTCTTCAACTTCTCCATATGGATTTGTTTGGCCCTGTCAACATTCAATCCATCGCTGGAAAGAACTATACACTGGTCATTGTAGATGAATTCTCTTGCTACACCTAGGTGATGTTTCTCCATGCTAAGAGTGACACCTCAGAATAACTCATATCTTTTGTCAGAAAAATGGAAGTCCTGAACAACCTCACTTGTCGCTCAATAAGGAGTGATTATGGGACTGAATTCAAAAACAGTTCCCTTGATAACTTCTTTGAGAGTAAGGGTATTTCTCATAACCTTTACTCAGTGAGAACTCCACAACAGAATGGCGTCGCTGAAAGAAGAAACCGAACGATCATCGAAGCTGCTCGTTCAATGCTCAGCGATTCACATCTTCCGACTCAATTATGGGCAGAAGCCGTCAACAAGACTGTCAATGAACTTTTTCATGGAAGAAAACCATTCATCAGCTTTATTCACATCTTCGGTTGTCAATGTTTTATCTTAAACAACAGAGATGCTTTTGGAAAGTTTGATCCCAAAGCTGGCAATGGAATATGTCTTCGATATTCTTCTGTATCCAAAGCATTCAGAGTCTTCAACAAGCGAAGACAAACTGTAGAAGAAACTATTCATGTCACCTTTGACGAATCCCGTTCAGCGAACTCAAAACCCTTCGCTGATAACGAAGAACTTAATCAGTGGATGTTTTCTCATTTTGGGGATTCAGAAGCTAATGTTAACCCTGACCCTCAGGTCAACAATCCTACCGCTGATGATGATCCTGTCATCATTCCCAGCATGCAGACAAGTGAAGCTGATTCCACATCTTGGGTTTCAGTTGTGTCCCATCAACACTATGTCTGCTTCTGAACCATCAACCTCTGATATTAGATCTACTTCTCAACAATCACTGAATGAATTTTCATCTGAACCTCTACCTATCGTTCCTGAATTTCCTGAGATCGCTGGAGCTTCTTCTTCAGCACATCCAGTAGTTCACTCTGAGTCAACGGCTCATGCTACTGCTCAACGATGGACTATAAATCACCCAATTGATCAAGTTCTTAGTGATCCAAACGCAGGTGTTCAGACTCGACGTAGTGCAGGTAACATTTGTTTATATGTCAATTTTATTTCACTAACTGAACCAAAGAAGGTTGATGATGCCCTCAGAGATCCGAACTGGGTCAGAGCTATGCAAGAAGAGCTGACTGAATTCGAAAGAAACAAGGTTTGGAATCTCGTTCCTAGACCATCTAACAAGTCAGTAATAGGCACTAAGTGGGTCTATCGAAACAAGTTAGATGAACATGGAACTATAACCCGCAACAAGGCCTGTCTAGTTGCTCAGGGATACAGACAAGAGGAAGGCTTAGATTATGATGAAACATTTGCCCCAGTGGCAAGACTCGAAGCTATTCGTCTATTTCTAGCTTACGCTGTTCACAGAGACTTCAAAGTTTATCAGATGGATGTTAAGTCAGCATTCCTTAATGGAAGGCTAAATGAAGAAGTCTATGTCGAACAACCTCCAGGATTCTCGGATCCTAAGCGTCCAAGTTATGTCTATAAGCTGGATAAGGCACTCTATGGACTGAAACAAGCTCCACGTGCATGGTATGACACTCTATCCTCTTTTCTCCTTATTGAAAAATTTGAGCGTGGTAAAATCGACAACACTCTATTTTTCAGGAAAGTAAAAGGTCATATTATTCTTGTTCAAATATACGTGGATGACATTATATTTGGTTCTACTAACCCATCTCTATGTACTCGTTTCGCTGAAAGAATGAAACATGAATATAAAATGAGTATGATGGGTGAGCTGACTTATTTCCTTGGACTCCAAATCAAGCAGACTGATAAGGGTACGTTTATCCACCAAGGTAAATATGTCAAAGATATGCTGAAACTTTTTGATTTAACTCAAAGCTCGGCTATGAAAACCCCAATGGCACCTCCACTAACACTTAACAAAGATCCTTCAGGAAGCCTATTAATGCCACTGCCTACAGAGGGATGATCGGCTCTCTTCTATATCTTACAGCTAGTCGACCTAATATTATGTATGCAACTAGTTTATGTGCACGATATCAATCTGAACCCAAAGAATCTCAACTGATAGCTATAAAGCGAATTTTTTGATATCTTAAGGGTACTCCTAACCTAGGTCTTTGGTATCCCAAAGATTCAGGGTTTGATCTAAATGCCTATTCAGATAGTGATTTTGCAGGTTGCAAACTGAATAGAAAAAGCACCACGGGAGGATGTCATCTCCTGGGTGGAAAGCTGGTGAGTTGGACAAGTATGAAACAAAGTTCAGTGTCCACCTCTATAGATGAAGCTGAGTATGTAGCCGCTGGAAGATGTTGTGCTCAGGTCTTATGTATGAGAAATAAGCTATTAGACTCCGACCTTCAGCTCTCCAAAAATCCAATCTATTGCGACAACATAAGGCCATCGCTATAGCCAATAATCTAGTGCTACACTCAAAGACTAAACACATCGAGATCAGGTATCATTTTATCAGAGATCATGTGATGAATGGTGATATAGAACTTCACTTTATCCCTACTGACTTTCAATTAGCTGATATTTTCACCAAACCTCTTGATGAGACAAGATTCAACTTTCTCATCAGCGAGCTTGGCATTCTGAACCTTGAAGATTAAATCTTCAGTGGTTACGCATTATGTCAGTGGCAAAGGAAATTCTATCTCCTTATTTATCATCTAATCTTTGAACAAAATTGATTCGCTGATACCAAGGTATGTTTTTCTATTCGCTTTCGTTGAAGATTTCTTCTGTATGCTGTGTTTCAAAATTAAATTGATCGCTGAATCTTTTCCTTCGGTGACTCTTTTTGAAATAACAAAGCTCACTGATAATTTCTTAATCAATGACTCTTTCTTTTTAAAATCCTCTCTGATGTTTTCAAAACCTTTAGGGAAATGTTTTGAAAATGAAAAGACATTTCTGACGTCATCAAAACGGATAACCTATGACACGCCTTTTTCTCTGACACGTTCGCCCGTTTGAATTCTTGCCCAATAAGCTTCGTGGGACGTGTCCGTGTCATGATGAGTAACTTTTCCCGCTCATCATTTTCTCTCTCTACACTCACTATATAAACTCTTCATGTTTATATTTTAACCTTTTACGCGCACAAACAATAACAAGCAAGAAATCTTCAAGCATTGTGTTCTTGAATTTGTGATATTCAAACCTGTTGATCGAATCTTCAAACTTCACTCATACAGGTTCATATCTTCTTATATTAAATCTTTTATATATCTTGTTTTGATCTCATTTCTTGATACTTTGGATCGAAACAAACGTTTTCAAATATAAAATCATCTTCTTCATGATCTTATGAACAAAACTTGAAATATAGTTTTTCTTTTGAGTTTAAAATAAAAATCTTAAACTTAAACATTCATATGTTTTTCTAGAATCCCTTTCCTTAAAAACTGGAAAACATTGTTTTTTCACTAGTTTTAAACTCTTCTAGAAAACCTACATTTTTTTACTGGTTCTTCCCTAAAAAGGAAACTGTAAAACCCTAAAATCTTCAAAACCCTTATTTTGGATAAAACATTTCCATTTTAAGAAGTTCATCTGTTTCTTCTCTATCTTTTGTTTCTAAACAGAAATGGCATCTTCAAACGTCGCTACTACCAACACTCCAGTTTTGACAAGGGCTGATAATGTGAAATGTGAGCTGAACCAGATTGTCTTTGCCTCAAACAACCCCTATGCACTGCTGGAATTTCCAAAGAAGAAGCCATCCCCACATCTAATTGACGCAGTGAACTTCATCAAAACTTGCCCTCTAGCCACTGATATGACCATCACACCCCCTGTACACCGCAATCTTCTACAGCAGTTCTGGTACACTGCTCACCATACCTCTGCTACCTCTAGGAAAACTGGAAAGGAATACTCAGTGATCGGGTTCCAAATCGAACTGGGTCGAGGAGCCATATCCCTTGCAGCCATCCGCCATGCACTGAATCTCCCTGGCAGTACCAAAACTAACCCCTTTGTCCCTCTCACTGACCCCAACACCACTGCAGGTGAGGATGAACTCATAGCCTTTCTTGATCTCATGAAATACTTATGGGACATAACCCGCAGTGGGGAGCCTAAAAGAAGCCTACCAATGTCCTCAAAAACAAGATTCCCTCTGAATTAAACTTCATCTTCCCCCATATCATAAGCTGCATGACAACCAAAACAGGCTCCACTGATCAAGCCTCAAAGACTCAGGTTGCCATGGCTTATGCTGTGCTGAAGGGTATGAATGTGGACTATGCCCGCATTATTTTTGAAGACCTGATGGACCGGGTCGAGAAACCTGACCGCACAACAACTGTTCCATACCCGTGTTTCATCTCAGCCATCCTATAACTGGCTCTGGGCAACCTCTACCCTAAGCAAGGAGACTTCAAGCTCTCCCAGGTTGGCCCCAAGCTACTCGACTTCAAACCTATCGAAGGTGAGGTAAGTATTTCTACCCTACTCTCTTTTCTCCGCCCCACTTCTTCTCTTTCAGCAGCTCCTTCAGCGGTACAACCCTCCGCTGGAACCCAGGCTGCTATAACTTCCTCTCTTAAAAATAGGAAACAATATACTATCCCCCTAGGCATCCATAAGTCCAAGAAGATCTAAAAGGAAAACCCCAGCCTTCGCAGGCTCCAGAATCAGCGATTGCATCTTCACATGCATCGTTTGATGATTTCGTGGTCACCTCCTCCACAACTACAACAGCCATCCCATCAACCACTCCAGAGACTCAAATCTCTAAAGCTTCAATGGAACCTACCCAAACCTAATCAACGCCTCCAAGCACTGAAGAGGTCTTCCTCAGCGCCTCCAACGCTGAATCTGTTGCCTCACTTTTCTCAACCATCTCTTCTTCTGCTCCTTTTGTTTACACCACCTTCAGCATTTCACCAATGCTACCATCATTTCCACTGATGGATACAAGCACTGCCACTCTTCAGAGCATGATCAGGAGGAACTTCACAGGACGTGTAGGTTCTTCTACAGCAATCCATGTTCGTTCGTTAGAGGACGACATGGAACACTGGGGAGGAACTCGCGACTTCAACACCTTCTCCAACACCAATCCTACAGGTATCCATACATAATCCATTCCCCTCTCTAAAACCACAACTTCTGAGCTTTTATTTGCTCACAAGTTCTTTTCCTTTTCAGGTCCTAATTTGGGGACAATCAGCTCGTCCCTCACGGACATCACTGATAAGGTGAAGAATCTCTCCACCAATATCTCCACCAACACCTCGGCAATCACTGATGCTGAGGAAACGCTGAAGACCATCTCCACTACCCTTGTAGAGAAAGCCAACTCTGCTGATATCTCTAATCTGTATCTGTGTCTACGGAGCATATTTCGCATAAACATGAGTTACATACGTTGTAATACATTCGTTGGTTTTATGAGTGGTTAATTGGTTTGGTTGAGCTTATGGCTCGGTTTATGACTTTATTGAGTCTTGAGGACATTTGTCCGATTTTAATTATCTAATAAGGAAATTTGGGTGTGGGTTACATTTATTGGGTTCCCTTTTGAGAGTATGTGTTTTGTGTGTTTTTCTGTGTGTCATTCAAGTGGAGTCATGTATTTTTAGATTGTAATGCATTGGATCCATAGGCATGCAAGTCAGTCATGTTTAATAGTGAGGAGTCTTGATATCCTCACTTTAGGAATTATGCCCGCACTGGCATTGTTGTTGACCCTTTTCTTTGGTGGAGAGGAACCGTTATGGGTTGTACTCCGGGGCTATGGGTTATTTTGTGTTTATCTCCTTGTGCGCGAGGATTTAGACTGTATGGGCTATATGCTCATATTTTGTTGGCCATCTTGGGTCACTAGCGAGTAGGCAATAAGGAACATTGAAGTCCTTGAGGTGTAACTCGTCTAGATTGGATTGGAAATATGGTCCCGTAAGTCCTTGAGGTGTAACTCGACGGAGTAGGAAATAAAGGCATGTAATGGTTTGAGGTTGTGAAACTTGATATGTTGTTATTTCAACGGTGGAATTCAAGGTGCTCCACATACGTAAAATCAGACGCTGCAAGAGTCCATACCAAAGGCCATATGCCAAAGCATTTAATGATGTTCTCGTGTACACTTTAGTGAAATGCCAAGTCAGAAGTGTTAACAGACCTATAATTGCCAACATTACCTGCACAAATAGAAACCATTACAAGATAGTGTTAGATATAACACGATATACATGAAAGGATTTTAGGAGATAATTCTATATTATTATGATATATGTTTTGATAGGTTGTCAAAGAGGATCTTTTCCTATTTTAGAGGGTTGGATTGCTCTTTCTTGTATTATAAGTAGTTCTCTGATTATCAATGCAAACACAACCTTTTGCCATTCGTTACATGGTATCAGAGCCATACCGACAAAGATCCACAAAACCCTAAACGATGGCAGCCAATGATACGCCGCCACCACCACCAAAAGTAGACATGAATTCTCCTTTCTTTCTTGGTCCTCAAGACCGTCCTGGAGACTTCATCACATCAGCAAGATTTAATGGTCAAAGATGAATGGGCAAGAGAAATCGAAACTGCCCTTCAAGCAAGACGCAAGTTCTGGTTTCTCGACGGTACGATTAAAACCCCTGAAGCACCCTATACACAAGTCGATTGGACAACCATACAGGCCATGCTAGTTTCATGGAGCATGAATACAATCGCTCCGAAAGTCAAGACTACCATTTCAAAGTATAAAGATGCAAAATGCTTGTGGGATACTCTCAAATAAAGGTTTGCACTTGTTAACAGCCCTCAGATTCAACAATTGAAATCGGCCATCGCTCGGTGTGAACAAACCACCACCATTACGGTTGCGGCTTATACGGAAAACTGACGTCTTTGTGGGAAGAGCTACCTACCCATGAACCATTAATCAACTGCGCCTGCTGTACAAAATTCATGACGGGCCGGGAGCACGAGATTCGTCAGGAAAACAAAATGCTTCACAAATTTCTGATGGGATTATATAGCGAATATTACGGTCAAATTCGATCGAATATTCTCTCTCAAGATCTGTTGCCTTCACTTAATCGAGCCTATCAGTTAGTAGTTCAAGATGAACGAGTTTGAACCATCGCTAATCTGACCGACGAAAAACCCGAAGTCGTGGGATTTGTTGTTCGTACAGGAGGACGGGGACGAGGCAAATTGGATTGAGCTGATAAATCAAAACTTTATTGCACTCATTGTAAGAAAAATGGTCACGAAGTCACTTAGTGCTTTGAAAAAGTTAGCTATCCAAATTGGTGGACGGAACGAGCCAAATCTGACAGCGGTACAAGTCGAGGAAGAGGTCGAGGGGAAAGCAGCAGCGACGTTCGAGCCAATACGGCAGTAGCCAAATGCCCAGGATTTACTGAAAATTCAAGAGCACGTTCGACTCAAGTGTTCTCTGTCGATCAATAGAATGCTCTTGCAAGTGTATTGGGTAATATGACTCTTTCCAATGACTGTTTGAGCGGTAAGTTTAATAGTAAACTGTGGATTATTGATATAGGTGCATCAAACCATGTAACCGGAAATATTTCTCTTTTGACTGATGTGAAAAACACGTTTTGCCCGGTCGGTCTTCCCGACGGCAAAAAGGTTGAAGCAACCCAAGAGGGTTCCATACGATTAACGGATGATATTACTCTCAACCACGTGCTATATGTTCCTTAATTAAATTGCAATTTAATTTCAGTACAACAAATTTGTTATGATCTCAATAACATTGTCACATTAAATTCCTCTATGTGTGCTATACAGGACCAAATGAGGGAGCTGATTGGAATAGGAAGTAAACAAGATGGACTTTATTACTTCAAGGAATCAAGCTCGATTAAAGCAGTCAAAGTTGATGGAGACGATACCTCTCTGGCGATATGGCATAGGAGAATGGGGTATCCTTTCGAAAAAGTAGTGAAGTTTCTTCCTCCGATTCGCAATTGTAGAGGTAATTTGAACAAAGCATGTGAAGTGTGTTTTCGGGCGAAACATCCTAGAGACACGTTTCCATTAAGTAAAAATAAAGCTGGTAGGATTTTCGAGTTAATTCATGTTGATTTATTGGGTCCTTATAAACATAAATCCTCTTGTGGTGCTAGATATTTTTTAACTATAGTGGACGATTTTTCTCATGTTGTGTGGGTTTATTAATGGTTGATAAAACGAAAGTTTTCGTGTTTTCATGAATTTTGTTGCCATGGTTGAACGCCAATTTTCTCAAACCATAAAAAACATCTAAGGTGATAACGGAACACAATTCAATTGTTTGCTTGAGTATTTTTCTATTTCTTGTATTTTGTTCCAAACCTCTTGTGTCGGAACACCTCAACGAAATGGGAGGGTTGAGAGAAAGCACAAACACCTCCTAAATGTCGCCCGTGCTTTACGGTCTCAAACAAACTTACCTATTTACTTTTGGGGAGAAAGTGTTCTAGCCGCAACACATCTAATAAATATAACCCCTTCTAGCACTCTTGATTATCACACATCGTTCGAAAAATTATTCAGAGACTCCTCATCTTATGATGCAATTTGGGGTTTGGGTCCTTGTGTTTTGAACACAACCAAAGATCCAAAGGAGATAAATTTGATAGTCGTAGCTTCCGTTACAGATTCCCAGCCAACCTTGTCAATTCCGGTTATGGTTGAACCATCCGGGCTAAATGAAAATAACAACCCAAGTGTCGAAACTAGCTCGGAGGAACCTCTCGGTCGTGGTATGAGGGTCAAAACTCCTTCAAAGATTATGTTGCTCACATTGTTGTCAACAAAAGTCCATCTTCGGCTACTACTTCCCCTCCACAACATACCTCAGGTACTCATTATCCTATAGCACACTATATAAAATGTGACAATTTTTCAAAGTCGTATCAAGCATTTCTTGCAACTGTTATTACCAGAGATGAACCAAAATCCTTTAAAGAGGTCATGAAGGACGTTGGATGGCAACATGCAATGCGAGAGGAGATAAATGCATTGGAAGCCAACGGTACGTGGACTCTCGAAACTCTTCCTCCTAGAAAACGTGCTGTGGGAAATCAGTGGGTTTATCGCCAAAAATACAAATCGAATGGTACTCTTGAAAGATTAAAGGCCCGTTTAGTTGTATTTGCTAATCACCAGATTGAAAGCTTGGATTATAATGAGACGTTTGCTCCGGTTGCAAAGATGACAACGATTCGCACTTTTCTAGCCGTTGCAACATCTAAAAATTGGTAACTCCACCAAATGGATGTTCACAATTCTTTTCTTCATGGGGATCTCACTGAGGAAGTGTACATGAAGTTACCACCCGGGTTCAAGTCATCAAATCCGAACATGGTTTGTCGCCTTTGGAAATCACTATACGGGTTAAAACAAGCCCCTTGCTGCTGGTTTGCAAAACTAGTCACGGATTTTAAAGAGTGTGGTTTTCTTTAATCCTATTCCAATACTCTCTATTTACCTACACCAAAGGCGGAGTGCAACTCAATGTCTTGGTGTACGTGGACGATTTGATCATTCTCGGCAATAATTCGGGTGGCTTACGAACTTTCAAAGCTTATTTAATTAACTGTTTTCGGATGAAAGATTTGGGCTCGCTTAAGTACTTCCTTGGTATCGAGGTAGCTCAAAGTTCTTCTGGACTATTTCTATGCCAACGTAAGTATACTCTCGATGTTATTACGGAAACCGACCGTCTAAGGGCCAAACCGACGACATTTCCGATTAAGCAAAATCACAAGTTAGGTCTCGCTACAGGCATGAAACTTGCTGATCCAGAATCCTACCGACGCCTAGTCAGTCGTTGTGTACTTGTCGGTTACTGGACCTAACATGGCCTATTCAGTCCACATCTTATCCAATTCACGAAAGAACCTAGACAAGAACATTGGGAGGCAGCTTTATGTGTTGTCCGGTATCTAAAAGGAACCCCAGGTCAAGGTATCCTACTACGAGCAAATAACGGCTTATCTCTACAAGGGTGATGCGACTTTGACTGGGCCACATGCCCCATCACACGACGTTCATTAATGAGTTGGCTTGTTGGACAGTCTCCGATTTCTTGGAAGACAAAGAAACAACACACGGTTTCTCGATCATCAGTCGAGGCGGAATATCGCTCAATAGAGGCCATCACTTGTAGGCATGGGAATCGCCCCCGACCCATCGGGTAACCCGGTCCACCCGCCCCGGTCGAGGACAGGGATTCCTCGCAAAACGGGTACCGGGGACGGGGACGGGGATCCCCGTTTTTCAGAAACCGGGGATGGGGACGGGTACGGGCATCTCACCCCCCGCCCTGCCTGTATCCGTATTTAAATATATAATATATATGTATAATATTTTATGTAATCCTAGTCTAAAAAAGTAACATATAGACCCTATATCATACACATATGTCAAATTGTCATTTGTCAACTTGTCAAGAATAGAAATTTATGTGTAGTTGTGTATGTACATGTATCAGATTTTAATAGATTGTAAGAGATTTTAGAGGATTTTAAAAGATTTTAAAAATACTTAAATACTTTATCATTTCTTCTTTCTTCACTTTATCACATATCAGCCCTCTTTTGGAACTAAATCGACACCCACGACGCATCACCGATTTTTGGAGTTCTCCCACTGAATCGCCACCCACCTACACTTTCCGGCCACTCACAGCTGCTATCTCCGACCACCACACACACACCTGCACTTTCCGGCCACTCACAATTGCAATCTCCGACCACCGCACACACACCTGCAGCCAGTCTCCGGCCAGCGCCTGCAAGGTATATTTAGTTTCTTAAATCTTACTCAATATGGGTTTGTTATCTATTTGTAACTTTAGTTGTGGATGAGAAAGTTCCTTGTGGTTTTTACAAACAGAAAGTTGGTGATGATGATGGTGTTAACTTTAGTTGTGCAATATGGGTTTGTAAATCCCACTGCAATATGGGTTTTTTTTACAAACAGAAAGTTGGTGATGATCATGGTGTTAACTTTAGTTGTGCAATATGGGTTTTTAAATCTTACTGCAATATGGGTTTTTTTTACAAACAGAAAGGTTGTAATATGGGGTTTTTAATCTTACTGCAATATGGGTTTTTTTTACATTTGTTTTTTTTGTAATTTTAGTTTCTTACTAGTTATTGCTTTCTTAGATGGACCCTACAAAAAATGAGAATGTAGTGGACAACACACAACAAAAAAATGGCGATGATGATGGTGTTAACACGAACAATGAACGACCAAAAAAGAAATTGAAGCCGGTTATTTGGAATCATTTTGAGCAAGTGTATGTTGATGGTGTTAGAAGATTTGCAAAGTGTATTTATTGCAATAAGCAATTGACGGGTAGAGCCATATTAAGAATTTTCCAAGAAGAGTTACTAGGGATATTAGACAACACATCCTAGTTCAAGACCAAAAGGCTCGAGACAGAAAAGCTTCTATTAGTAAATATTCATTCAATGCTGAAATTTCTAGGGAAGACATAGCCAGAATGATTGCAATACATGATTATCCGCTTTCCATTGTCGAGCACTATGGTTTTAGGAAGTATTCAGAAGGTCTCCAACCTTTATTTAATGAACCATCGACCAACAACAAAGAGGGATATAATGAAGATTTATGAAAAACAAAGAGGTTACACTTTAAGGTGTTTGGAAGAGAATGAGAGTAAGATTGCCTTAACTTTAGATATGTGGACAACAAGTAACCAAAAGAAAGGTTACATGGCAAATACAACACATTATATAGATGGCAAATGGAGTTTACAAAATCGAATCATCAGGTAATTATCTCTAGTGTAATAATCTCTTCTTTATATCGTGAATATTGGATAATGGTCTTGATAATAATCTCTTATTTTGTTTAATGCAGTTTTATACATGTGCCATCTCCACACACGGCTGAAGCATTGTCACAAGTTATGATGGAGTGTCTTCTCAATTGGAACGTTGATAACAAGATATCGACTTTGACTCTTGACAATTGCTCGACAAATGATGCAATAATCAACAAGCTTTTAGGTACTCTTTCTTCCTCATCGCTAATGCTAAAAAAAATTCATATGCGATGTTGTGCATATATAATTAACCTTATTGTGCAAGATGTATTTTCTATCATTGGGGGAGCTATTGAAAATGTTGATCCAAACCCTCAGTGATTTGACAATGACTCTTTTACAAACACTTAGTGAAAATTGTAAGTAAACAATATGTGTTAGAGTTTCACTATCGCTGATAAGTACTATGACTCTACAGTATTGCTGATAGGAAACTCATGTTCTTTAAATTAGATTTTCAGCCAAACTGTTCATCCATAAGCTCTGAGCCTGTTCAGTCTTGTTGATGATCGATGATAGTTTAGTTGTTTACTTATGATCCCTGAAGACAATTTTCACGTCAACTATGTTCTACGCTGAAGTCGAAGATCAAGCTCAAGAACAGCGACAAGTCTACTAATGAACTGATGCGGATATCAGCGAAGCCAAGATTTGTCCACTCAACGTGAAGTTACAAGTAGAAGACTTCAGCTATCGCTGAACTTTGTCACTCGCTGATAAAGTACTGTTCAGTAATCGCTGATCATGAAGTCTTCCTCTACAAGTTACTTTTGTCTTTCCCCCTTGCACGCCTCTGTACGATTTATCAGAAAGGACATCCCTTTTGTCCTTAATCGTACAACCAACTCTGATTCTACATTATACACCATGCGGCTACTAAGGTTGTCTACAAAGGTCAAACCATGCAACCAATCAGCTGCTGCCATGTGTAAAGTTATACTACTTTGCATTAAATGCATGTAGTATATAAGAAGAACCCTACTTCAGAAATGAAGTGCTCAGCCATCTTCTTCTTTCTCTCTTAGTGTTAGAATATTACTCGTAGTATTCTTATCTCCTTTCTGTCTTAATTCTAGTGCAAGAAACTTAGTGTTCTTAACTTGTTTAGATTAGGTTAATCCTTAATCTTGTTCCGCAACAAGTTGTAAATTGTTTGATTATATCAATAAACAATTTAGAAAGTAAAAATCTGTGTGTTTGTATTCAACCCCCCCTTCTACAAACTTGTATAACCCTGCAGGACCAACAAGTGGTATCAGAGCAGATTTGTTTAATCTCATAAACAAGATCTTGCTTATACTAATCTTTTCTCTTCCTTGCTATTTCTCATAATGGCTACCAACACAAACACAAACTATATTGATAATGGTTCTCTTGCAAAACCTCCCAGATTTTCCAGAGATAACTTTAATCTATGGAAAAATAGGATGATACTCTTCTTAGAAGGTGTAGACCCAACTATACCTTATTACATCGAAAATGGTCCATACGTTCCTATTAGAATTGATCCTGAAGTTCCAGCCACTGAGAATAGAGCTGCTATTCCAGAAAGATTGGTTCTAAAGGAAATTCATATGTGGACTGATGAAGATAAGAAGAAAGTGGCTCTCGACACCAAAGCCAGATCCATCCTCTCTATGGCTCTTCCTGACGAAGTCTACCATTCCGTCATGAACCTAAAAACTTCTAAATCCATGTGGGACACAATCTGTGTTCAATATGAAGGTACAACTGAAGTCCAGGACTCACGTAAGATCAACCTGGTAAGACACTATGAAAGCTTCATTTGTGGTAAGAATGAAACTCTCTCTGAAGTTCACCAACGCTTTAACTGCTTAATAATTGATCTAAAAACCGTTGGTAAGGAATATTCTAACTTTGAAGTTCTGACAAAGTTCTTAGAATGTTTACCTGAAAGCTGGGACAGTTATTCAATATGTCTCAAGCTGTCAAAGGATCTAAAATCTATGACTCTTTCTACCTTATATGGGACGATGCTCAATCATGAGCAATCGAGTCATCTTAAGAAGAATCTTGTAAAAGATTCCAAAAGCACCCATGTTGCTTTAATCTCAGAGTCACCTTCCACTCAGCGATCTTCTATTACTATCACTGAGTTGGAGACTAACTCTGAATGCTCATCAGATCCTGACTCTTCAGATCTTGATGAATCTATGGCTCTCCTATATAATAAGTCCAGGAGATTCGCCAAAAAGAAAATTTTCAGAAAGAACAAACCTCTTGCTATCACTGACAAGCCTAGATCATCAACCCCTGTTGATAAGGCTACTGCTACTTGCTATAACTGTGAAAAGATAGGACATTTTGCTAGCGAGTGCAGGTCAAAGAAAGTTTCTAGAACCTCAGCTTTCTCCAAGAATCCTCTAACCCCAGGGCTAGAGATGATAAGTATCAAAAGCTGAAAGAAAGGTACCCAAAGCTGAAAGGCTTTAAGAAGAAAGGCAAAGGCCTGATGGCTGACTATGATTGGGCTGCTTCTGATGAAGAAGAATCATCTGACTCTGATGATGATGATGAATCCAATCTCAGCCTCATGGCCAAAATCGAAGAAGAGGAAGAAAAGTCTGACATTCCCTCTGCTTCATCCTCTACCTCCAAGGTATCACCTTCTTTCTTTACCAATATTTCAAATATTGATGAAGTTGAGAGTCTTCGAAAGATCGATCTCCTGACTATGAGTTTATATGATGCCATGAATGGCAAAACTGTTGTTGAAAATCAAAACCTTGATCTCGCTGAAAAACTTAAACACTGTCATCTTTAAATAGAAAAGCTTTCTAAAATTGAAGAAGATTTAAAAGATCAGGTTCATATAAATCAGCTAGTCAAAATCGAACGAGAAGAAGCTATCGCTGCATTGAAAGCTGAAAAAGCTACTGTTGATTGCTGGTATAAATCCTCAACAACGATCACTGAGATAATTAAGTCTCAGATTCCCCTGAGTGACAAACGTGGTCTTGGTTATAAGGCTGACGCTGAACAACCAACCACTGATCATTCCGTGTTTAAATTTGGAATGTTTGTCTCCTCTATCCCTGACACTTCATCTTCTCAGTGTTCCTCTTTAAAATCCCCTATCCCTGAGGAAATCTCTACCTTAGCTTCTAAAGGTAAAGAGAAAATTGTTTATCCAAAACCTCAAAAGGGTACCTTTGTACCAAAGCTGAATGCTTCTAAAGCTTCAGTGAGCTATCCCTCTACGTCTAAGAATATGACCCCTGGATTCATTCAGCGATCTACTCCTAGAATCAAAGTGGATATCATTGGTAAGAAATCCGAAGAACTGATTGTTCCTCCCATTTCCAATGCCAAAGGTATACTTGGTGCTGGCCCTGCTCATTTAAAATTAAAGGGTAAGCATGCAAATGGTCCTAAAGCTACTTTTAGCTATAGGAAATGTTATCACCATTGACTTACAAATCATGTTGCTAGTAAGTGCCCCACAGCCACCAAAGCTGAAAAGACAGCTAAGGTGAAGATTAATGCCCCCACGGCAAAGAAGACCACTGAGGTTAAGAAATTAACCAAAGTGAAAACTGACAACAAAGCTGAATCTTCAAATGTTGCGAAGATTGCTGAACCTTCCACTTCCTCTACCACCATTGACAAATCTAGGCCCAAAATGAAGTGGGTGCCTAATTCAAACTAATCTTCCTTTGTTTGCAGGATAAGAAGGGTATCTGGTATCTCGATAGCGGATGCTCTAGACACATGACTGGTAAGAAGAACCTGCTCACTGAGTATAAGGAAGAGAAGGGTCCCTCAGTGACCTTCGGTGGAAACGGAAAAGGCTATACCCGAGGGTTTGGTGTACTCTCTAATGGTACAACAACCTTTGGAAGAGTTGCTTATGTTGAAGGACTGAAGCATAATCTTCTAAGCATAAGGCAGCTGTGTGACAAGGATAACAAAGTGATCTTCACTAAGGAATCCTGCTTTGTCACTGACAAAAAGGAGAAGATAGCTCTCAGCGGTTATCGTTTAGAAATATTTTACGTTATAAACATGGACTCTACAACCACTGAGAACTACTGTTTCTTCTCAAAAGCCTCATCTGATGTCAACTGGCTATGAACTTTTTCATGGGAGAAAGCCTTCTATCAGCTTTCTTCACATCTTTGGATGTCAGTGTTTCATACTGAACAACATATATGCCCTTGGAAAGTTTGATCCAAAGGATGATGATGGAATCTTTCTTGGATACTCCTCAGTCTCCAAAGCCTTCAGAGTCTTCAATCGTAGAAGACAAACTATTGAAGAAACTATCCACGTCACTTTTGACGAATCCCGTTCAGCGAATTCTAGACCTTCTGCTGATACTGAAGAACTGAATCAATGGATGTTTTCTCATCTTGGTGATTCAGAAGACATTCCCACTCCTCCATCTCATACTCATCCAGCTGAAGATGATGATCCTACCATCATCCCAAACATGCAGAATAGTGAAGCTGAAATTCATGGGTCTCAGCTGTTCCTCTAAACACTATGCCTGCTTCTGAACCTTCTGTCTTATACATACCATCTACTTCTCAGCAATCAGTGAATGAAATGCCATCTGCACCACTTCATCTCATGGCTGATATACCAGAAGTTGCTGAAGCCTCATCTTCAGCTCCTCAAGTTCAGGTTGAATCAGCGACTTATGCTCCTGCTCAGCGATGGACTATAAATCACCCTATTGATCAGATTCTTGGTGATCCAAACGCTGGTGTTAAGACCCGACGAAGTGCAGGTAATATTTGCTTATTTGTTAACTTGATTTCTCTGATTGAACAAAAAAAAACAGACGATGCCCTCCAAGATCCAAATTGGGTCAGCGTTATGCAATAAGAGCTGACTGAATTTGAAAGAAACAAAGTTTGGAAGCTTGTTCCTCGTCCATCTGACAAGTCAGTAATAGGCACTAAATGGGTCTATCGAAACAAGTTGGATGAACATGGAACTGTAACCCGCAACAAGGCTCGACTTGTTGCTCAGGGATACAGACAAGAGGAAGGTATAGACTACGACGAAACATTTACTCCAGTGGCAAGACTCGAAGCTATTCGTCTATTCTTAGCGTACGTTGTACACAAAGACTTCAAAGTTTACCAAATGGATGTCAAGTCAGTGTTCCTAAATGGAAAGCTGAATGAAGAAGTCTACGTGGAACAACCTCCAGGATTCTCAGATCCTAAGCATCCATGTTTTGTTTATAAACTGGATAAGGCACTCTATGGCTTAAAGCAAGCTCCTCGTGCATGGTATGACACTCTCTCATCTTATCTCCTTATCAAAAAATTTGAGCGTGGTAAAATCGACAAAACTCTATTTTTCAGGAAAGTAAAAGGTCATATTATTCTTGTTCAAATATATGTCGATGATATTATATTTGGTTCCACCAACCCTGACTTGTGCACTCGTTTCGCCGATAGAATGAAAGCTGGATATAAAACGAGTATGATGGGTGAGCTAACATATTTCCTTGGTCTTCAGATAAAATAGAATGAAAAAGGAACTTTCATTAATCAGGGAAAGTATGTTAAAGATATGCTGAAGAAATTTGATTTAACTCAGAGCTCAGCTATGAAAACCCCTAAGGCACGGCCGCTGACACTAAACAAGGATCTTTCTGGAATACCTGTTAATGTCACGACGTACCATGGGATGATCGGTTCTCTGCTGTATCTCACAGCTAGCCGATCTGATATTATGTACGCAACCTGTTTGTGTGCACGATATCAAGATGAACCTAAGGAATCTCATATGATCGTTGTAAAGCGAATCTTTCGTTACCTTAAGGGTACTCCTAACCTAGGTCTTTGGTATCCCAAAGACTCAGGGTTTGATCTAATGGCCTATTCAGATAGTGATTTTGCAGGTTGCAAATTGGATAGGAAAAGCACCACAGGAGGTTGTCAGCTCCTGGGTGGAAAGCTGGTGAGTTGGACAAGTAAAAAGCAAAACTCAGTGTCCACCTCAACCGCTGAAGCCGAGTATGTAGCTGCTGGAAACTGTTGTTCTCAGGTCTTGTGGATGAGAAATCAACTACTGGACTATGACCTTCAGCTCTCGAAAATTCCAATCTATTGCGACAGCACAAGTGCCATCGCTATAGCCAATAATCCAGTACTACACTCAAAGACCAAACACATCGAAATCAGGTATCATTTTATCAGAGATCATGTGATGAATGGTGATATAGAACTTCATTTTATCCCTACTGATTTTCAGTTAGCTGATCTATTTACCAAACCTCTTGATGAGACAAGATTCAACTTTCTTATCAGCAAACTTGGAATGTTGAACTTTGAAGAATAAAATCTTCAGCGGTTCGCATTAGATCAGGGGTAATATGAACTTGTATAACCCTTTCTATCACCTTCTCTATGAAACAAAATTGATTCGCTGATATCAAGGTATGTTCTCTCTTACTCGCTGACGTTCGCCTAAATGCAAGATTTCAAAACAAATTGCATCGCTGAATATCTCTTCCTTTCAGTGATACTTTTGAAATTTCTAAATCTAACACTGATATTTCTATTAAGTGCTTCATGTTTTCAAAATGTCCCTGAGTTTTTAAAATCCTCAGAGACATCCTAAAATATGAAAGGACGTTTGTGACGTAATCAAACGGATAAACCCTGACACGTTCTTTTTCTGACACACGTTTGCACGTTTCGTTTTCCTCAACCAATCATATGCAAACACGTGTCCGTGTCATCATGAAAAACTTTTCCCGCTCATAGTTTTTCTCTCTCTACTCTCACTATATAAACACATTCGAGTTTATATTTTTATCTTTACGCGAACAACTTCTCCTTCAAGCAAGAACACTGTTGCATTTCGAACTCTTCGTTTTCCAGAAATTATTCGTCTTCAACAACTAAGGTTAATATTCTTATTATTTATCTTTTAAATAAACTTGTTTTTGATCTTATTCTTGTTATTAACAGATCAAACAAAAGAAACATTTTTAAAATGAAATCATTTTCTTTTCATGATTTTATGAACACAATCTTCATGGTTGTTCTTCAAGTTTGAAACAAAAATCATAAACTTGTTCTTCATATGTTTTTCCAGAATCTCTTCTTCAAACAGAAACTGGAAAATAAATGCTCTCTACGTTTTGCATTTCTTTTCTCAAAACAAGAAAAACCCTAATCTTCATTAAGGCATCTTTTGTCTAAATGAAATGGACAAAATTCAAAAACATTTGTTTGGAAAATCCTTCCACATTAAGACATTTTTTTTGTTCATCTTCTTTGTGGTTATATGTGTTACACAGATATGGCATCTACTACTGACACTCCTACTGCGAAGTCTCCCACTGCCGCTGAGGTTACTGAGTTCACAAAGGCTCCTTAGGTTAAGTTCGATCTGAAGAAAGTTACATTTCAACACAATAATCCCTATGCTCTCTTCGAATTCCATGAAAGGAAATAGGTCACACATCTTGATGACGCTGTGAACTTTCTCAAGACCTATCCTTTGTCCACAGCTCTCACTACTGCACCCCCTGCAGATCGATATCTTCTAGCTCAGTTCTGGTATACTGCCAGAAGAGCTCAGGTGCCCTCAACCAAAGATCCCAAGAAAATAGTTGATGTCTTTCTTTGTGACACCAAACATGGAACTTTCAAGATCACCCCGTATCATATCAGGCGTGCTCTAAACCTTCCTGGCAGTACCAGAGAAAACCGTTTTGTCCCTCTACCAAATCCCAAAAACAACCCTGCCGATAGGGAAACCCTGATTGCATTCTTTGATGCAGTGCACTATACGCGGGACACATGGAGAGATGGACTTCCTGAGAAGAAGCTGACTGCCATAAAGAAGTCAAAGATGCCCAGCTAGATGAACTTCATCTTTGCTCATTTGATCAGCTGCCTAACAGCGAAGACTGGGTCAACTGACCAAGCATCCCAACCCCAACAGGCATGGGATACTCGTTGCTGAAGGGTCTCCATGTTGATTGGGCGTCAATCATCTACGAAGATCTGGCGTTCAGGGTGGGCATGGCTGACAGACCAACATGTGTTCCATATCCAAGGTTTGTCAGTGCTCTCTTTCTACACGGACTTGGGAATGAATACCCAAAAGTGGGTGACCTGAGACTCTCTCAGGTTGGCCCTAAGGTGCTCGACTTCAGCCCCATGCCAAATGAGGTACGTCTTTCTACTATCTTATCTATTCTTAATCCTCCTTCTTCTACTTTTGCGGCTACCTCAGCTGTAATCCCAACTGCTGATACCCAGGCTGCACCCTCTACTCCTTCTCGTAAAAGGAAACACTCTACTTCCCAACTTGATTCTCAAAGGATCAAGAAAACCAAGGAGCAACCCCCCAAACCATTACAGGTTGAAGACTCCGCGGCTCACTCTTCTGAAGAGCCGTTGGATAGTTCAGTGGTACGCTCTGCTATAGCTGATCAAGCCACCCCTTCCATACCAACTTCAGCATCTCTAAACGCTGAGGTTATAAACTTGGAACAGAACCCACCTCCTTCAGACTCTCTGTGGACTGAAGATGTATTTCCCAGCGAATCCAACGTTGATCCTCTTAACCAATCCCTCTTCTCAACCTTCACTCCTCCCACCATTTCTTTGTCACTCCATCTATTCCTCCCCTCTCTACAACGAAAGTCATTCATTTGAGTGACTCATCTATTGATGAAATACGACGGATGCAGGAGTCCAACATAGGACCTGCGGGCACTTCCCAGTGTAAAGGTACACTGGAAGACGACATGGAGACGTTGACTGGTCATCGAAATATCGAGGACTTCATCAATCATCCCGCAGGTATACACATAACTCCAAACACTCCTCTCTCAAAACCCCAAACTTCTGAGCTTTCCTTTGTGCACAAGTTCTCAACTTTTTCAGGTCCTAATTTGGGAGATATCAACACCTCCCTGAAAGGCTTGGAAACGAAGGTGGAATCTCTAACCTCCACTCTAACTGCCAACTCTTCAGCGGTTACAGACGCTGGAGATGCACTTAAGAAGCTGACCACCGAGGTCCAAGGCAAAGCCTCCAACGCTGATCTGGAGAAAGTGGATAGTAGCAATGGTCAATTTGCTACCACCCTCGCTGAAAACTCCGCCGTCAACATCACTCTCTCCACCAACTTTAAGGCCCTGTCCAATGAAGTCACAACATTGAAGACAGTGGTCGATAATCTTCAGGGAGAGGTGACCTCTGTAAAGTCTGAAGTGACTTCGGTGAAGACTCTAGTGCAGCAGATCCTCGACCGCCTGAATGCTACTACTTGTGCTCCATCGCATTATACTCAGGTGGATCGAGAGGAACTTCAGCGAATCACTCCTACTATATCTGGCCTGGAAGACAGATTAGGTAGGATTAAAACATGTGTTGGGATCTCTGGCCTGGAAGACAGGGACCCAATGCACACTGCTGCTGCTGATGCTGATCTTATTGTTTCCTCCCCCATCCATTATGTGGAAGAGGGGGAGAAGACTGAAGACCTTCCCCATAATGCTGAGGGGGAGGAGAAAAATCTTGAAAACCTTCCCCGTAATTCTGAGGGGGAGGGTATTGGTTCTGCTGATGCTACAACCGCTAAACCTCAGGGAGTTGAAAATGCTGAGGGAACCGAGAAAACTCCCTCTGCACTTGAGGGGGAGCAACTCGATGAGGAAACTGAAGCTGCTGCTGACGTTACCGTACCCTATACTGATGAGGAAGAATCTGAAGCTGAGGAAGACGAAGAAGAAAATGAAGACCTCGACCTTGAGGACGACGAGCCATCATCATCTCCTAAAGATAATGATGATGATGGCGATGATGATGATGACTTCTTCTTTGTTCAGCCCAAGAAGGTCCCTGCTCAAAAAGGGATTTCGATAAACGAACCATCAGGAGAGAAGACAAAGCCTGCAGCGTCTGAAGCTGACAAAGACAAAAACAAAGGTGTTTCATCTGAAGACAACTTGGCAATTCTTTTCAGCAAGCCAGTTTGTCAGGTACAATATCTCCTCTTCCCTTACACTGCATCCCTCCTCTATCCCTTCTCAATCTCAGTTCTCCTCTCCATAAAACCTCTATACACTTAAACCCCATTCTTTTCTCTATCTCTTTCTTCCCAAATGATCTTATTAAAACGATCGTTGTGTTTCATCTAGTCCTCTCCCCTGCTTGAGGATCCTGCTGAAGTCTCTCCTGCTACAACTCCAATAATCCCAGCCACAAGAGGTGATGAAATAATCCCAGTCTTTGATTTCACCACTGAGACTGAAGAACAAGAAGAAGAGCTGCTCTCTCACAAAAACAGACCTTCCTTAGCTCCTCAAAAGCTAAGTGAAGAGGATCAGAAAAAGAGAGATGCAATGATCAAGAAGCTTGAAGATCAGCGAATCATCCTCCCTCGCTCCAAAGTCACTCATGTTCCTACAAAGTTCAGGTTATCAAAGAAAGAATTCGTTGATCACCTCAGAGCTGAAAGATTACTCGTCGAAAGAAGGGAAACTGAAGAAAAAGATAAAGCCTACGCCATCCAGCCTGTCCAACAATCGTTGAAAGATCCTTCACTTAAGAAGACTCCCATCGAGGTTCAACGCCAACTATGGGAAGACGCCCAGAAGATCGTTGAAGAAAAGACCAAGGTATCTGATTCTACCTTGGAATGGTGTAAAGAAAGACTGCACTATCGATACCGGGCTGCCAGAATTCACAAGGTGAACATCAGAGGAAGAACGACCATAGGTGTTCCAACTGTTAAGGTCGATTTATTCAGAGAAAACGGTACCAAGGAAAACATCTATGCTGCTACGATCAAGAATGACGGTTTCTCTAAATGGTTGGAGATGCGAATAGACATTCAGCGATCTAGCTCACAACATAAGAGCCATGTCGAAAAAATCATAAATTCTCAGATCGACTTGGTTTCATCTGCTGTGGATATTCCTCCTCCTCCCACAAATCCAACTCAACAAAGAAGTGCCTCTGCAAAGGAAAAGATAATATCTTCAGACTCAGGTCCTCCTACCCAGAACGAAACAGGTATTGGTTTCTCACGTGCTAAAGTACTTTGTCCTGAACCTGATCTCTCAGCGCTTGATACCTCCCTACCCCCTGGTGAACGCTTCATCCCTGGAAAAGTCTTAAGCGAACCATATGGTATCTTCTTTCACGACAACGATGGACGAGAACACTTTCAACGTATCTCTGAGCTTCCCATCACTCCTCTTGAACAGCTCATGGATCTCATATATTGGTGCGGATTCAGAGATGATCTTCTAGGACAATACATGAAGCCCCTAATCTTTGATGAAGCTCAGAATAGACGAAATCTTGGTGAAACAGTCCCTGACTGGATGATTCCCTCTACAAGAACCCTTGATGAACTTCTTGTTAAGGAAGAATCCTTCTAGTTGATAGATTTTCTTATAAATTCTTCTATCTTTATCAGCTTGCATCTTTTGTACTTGTAAATTTATTTGTTGTACTTGTAATTTTTCTACTTCCCGATGTAACCTTTACGAAGTTTAAAGAAAAATTTCAGCGAATGTACTTTACTCCATCAGTACTTAAAAGATCCCAGAAAACAGTAAAATGGACAAATATTTTATGAGTTCTTTTTATCCTTATGTTTTCATATTTAGCAATTTTCTTCAGTTGCTAAGTCAATATCAAATAGGGGAAATTATTGATCCAAACCCTCAGTGATTTGATAATGACTCTTTTAGAAACACTTAGTGAAAATTGTAAGTAAACAATATGTATTAGAGTTTCACTATCGCTGATAAGTACTATGACTCTACGATACCGCTGATAGGAAACTCATGTTCTTTAAGATAGATTTTCAGCGAAACTGTTCATCCATAAGCTCTGAGCCTGTTCAGTCTTGTTGATGATCGCTGATAGTTTAGTTGTTTACTTATGATCCCTGAAGACAAGTTTCACGTCAACTATGTTCTACGCTGAAGTCGAAGATCAAGCTCAAGAAGAGCGACAAGTCTACTAATGAACTGATGCGGATATCAACGAAGCCAAGATTTGTCCACTCAACGTGAAGTTACAAGTAGAAGACTTCAGCTATCGCTGAACTTTGTCACTCGCTGATAAAGTACTGTTCAGTAATCGCTGATCATGAAGTCTTCCTCTACAAGTTACTTTTGTCTTTCCCCCTTGCACGCCTCCGTACGATTTATTAGAAAGGACGTCCCTTTTGTCCTTAATCGTACAACCAACTCTGATTCTACACTGTACACCATGAGGCTACTAAGGTTGTCTACAAAGGTCAAACCATGCAACCAATCAGATGCTGCCACGTATAAAGTTATACTGCTTTGCATTAAATGCATGCAGTATATAAGAAGAACCCTACTTCAGAAATGAAGTGCTCAACCATCTTCTTCTTTCTCTCTTAATGTTAGAATATTACTCGTAGTATTCTTATCTCCTTTCTGTCTTAATTCTAGTGCAAAAAACTTAGTGTTCTTAACTTGTTTAGATTAGGTTAATCCTTAATCTTGTTCCACAACAAGTTGTAAATTGTTTGATTATATCAATAAACAATTTAGAAAGTAAAAATCTGTGTGTTTGTATTCAACCCCCCTTCTACAAACTTGTATAACCCTCCGGGACCAACAGAAAATGTTAGGGATAGAGTTGCATTTTGGACACACTCTTCTAAGAGAGTTTAAGAATTTAAACTATGTGCATGACAATTAAGTGTAAATTGTGAAAAGTAATTAGTTCTTGATTGTAAGACAAGGTGGAATTCGGTATATATTATGTTGAATGTTGCTTTGGAATATAAGGATGTTTTTAGTCGTTTAAGCAAGAAGGAGAGGACTTATGTTTGCTTGCCTAGTGAAGATGAATGGGCAATGGCATCAATTGTTTGTGAGAAATTAAAGTTGTTTTATCGTGTGACTGAAAAGTATTTGGGAACTTTATATCCCACGTCAAACATATTTTTCCCGTTTATTTGTGAAGTTAAAGTGTCTTTGTTGAGTTGGAAAAATTCTTCTCATGGTGTTATTAGGAAAATGGCATCATCTATGTTGATCAAATTCAATAAATATTGGAGTGTCATTCATAAGGTTATGAGTGTATCGATTGTGTTAGATCCTCGATATAAGTTGAAGCTAATAAACTATTTCTTTCCGAAAATATATGGTGATGAAGCGAAAAGTGAGGTTATGAGGATACGTAGCCTATGTGTTGACTTGTTTGAAGAGTATAAAAAGAAGTATGCCGGCAATCGAGGCACTTCTTGGAAAGGACAATCTACTGCTTGTGCCTTGGACGTAGATGATTCTACTTCCGAGAAACCTACATAGGAGATGGATTTTGAGTCTTTGATATGTGATGACGACGTCTTGGAAACAAGTGAATTGGATGAGTATTTAGCCAAGAAGTTATTGCCTAATGAAGACGGTTTTGACATCTTGATGTGGTGGAAGTGCAACGGCTCCAAGTTTCCTATGCTTCAAAAGATTGCAAAAGACATTTTAGCCATACCAATTTCTATGGCAGCTTCCGAATCTGCTTTTAGCATGAGTCGTAACAAAGTCACAAAACAACGTAGTCGACTCCATCCACAAACACTTCAAGCATTAATGTGCACTCAAAGTTAGTTACGGAAAGATCTTCAAGGTAATTTTTTTATAATTCTTAGTCATACATGCATTTTCATTTTTTCTAATTTGTTCAACTTTTTGTAGATCAAAAACATGGAGAGCCTAAAGCATTTGACGAAACAATCGCATATGACGAGGATGTGAATGTCGAGTAACAAGTGATCTTTCTATTTTTTGGATGTTGGTACTTAATATGTAATTTTTGTGAATTCTAAGTCAAAATACAATTTTTGGTACTTAATATGTAATTGTTATTGATATGTCTGGATTTTGGACTTTATTCAATGTTGTTTTGGTACGTAATATGTATCACATGATATATATTTACATGGTGTAATTTTGGCTTCTTTTTTTAGTTGAATACATGTTGAATATTTGCATTTTTTTAGTATAAAAGAGCAAAAAAAAATCCCCGTTTCTCCGTTTGGGATCCCTGTTCCCCGTTGAGGACGGGATGCATATAGGGATCGGGGATGGGGATTGGGGTCCCCACCCCATACCCGCCCATTCCCATGCCTAATCACTTGTGAGCTTAAGTGGCTTAAAGGATTATTGTGTAGTTTAGGAGTGAATCATCCTAAAGCCATCCCATTATTTTGTTATAGCGAGTCGGCCATACATATCGCTCAAAAACCAGTCTACCACGAGCGTACAGAGCATATCGAGGTCAAATGTCATTTCCTTCGTGATGCCATAACGGACGGTTTGATCAACCCCTCGAGTGTTCATACAAAGACTCAATTGGCAGATATTTTCACAAAGGCTTTAGGCAAAAAGCAATTCGATCACCTTCTTAGCAAGTTACGCATCATGAATCTACATGCTCCAACTTGAGGGGGGTGTTAGAGATAACACGATATACATGAAAGGATTTTAGGAGATTATTCTATATTATTATGAGATATGTTTTGATAGGTTGTCAATGAGGATCTTTTCCTATTTTAGAGAGATTGGATTGCTCTTTCTTGTATTATAAATAGTTCTCCGATTATCGATGCAAACACAACCTTTTGCCATTCTTTACAGATTACAACCTATGAAATCAAACCACGATGGCAAGTCGTGCTACAAATACGTTGTAGTATGAAGACATGCAATTGGTGTTTGTTCATTGGAGTTCTTCTTGTTCAACATCCTTGTGTTCTTCTTGTTCAACATCCATGTGTAGACTTTTTCACCTGCACGGGTGCGTGGTTCTTTTCCCATTAATTTACAGCAGCATAAGTTCTATCGAAAATCCGTTTTCCAAAAGATGTCATTGGTGTTTCTGGAATTGGTGATCATCAAGAAATTATACACTACCCTTTGTTTTCTTTATATGCCATTTTGTTTTCTTGAAACTATAAACTAAGAAAGAACCCACCATGAAACTTTAGCAAGAAGTTGAACAACTAGAAAAGAAGAGTGAAAGAGATTTGTTCTTGCAGTGGGGTGTTGTCTACTACATATGGTGCGACTTCGGTTTGGAAGGCCACTGTAACACCCATAATTTTTAGATAAGTACAATTTCAAATCAATGTGGAATCGATCTTTTAAGAAAAATATAAAAAATAGGATTTTGGATTAAATCCTAGATTTTAGGGTCTTGTTGGATGGGAAATTCGAATACGAGTCCAACGGTTCTTTCCGGAGCGAAAACGGAGCAATAACGAAAAACTTAAGGCCGAAACAGTATCTGACCCAAAAGGAGGCTGCGGGTCACGCGGCCTGCGCGACCTTAGGCCGAGGCCCAAGCCGCGTAATCCTCTGGAGTCCACATAAGTCGCGAATTTTCATCTTATTCTTCAAACCTTCATAACTTTTGCATCCCAACTCCGATTGGAGTGATTCAAATTTCCATGGTTTTGTTTTTGAGAGATCTTAAAGGATCTTGAAAGAGTTTTGAAGTGTATTGGATGATCCAGGAGTATTTGGTGGTGGTTGAGGTAAGCTTCTCACTTTTCTCCATTTAAGGAGTTAGGGTTTTAGTATTTTGGTGATTTTGGATGTTTTATGTTAGGGGAAACGTATGTAAGTGTTTGAGGATGATTATTTATGGTTAGAAACTTATGGATCTAGGGTTTTGGAAGATTTGAGCTTGAAGATTCGTGTTTCTTCAAAGGAGCTCAAGTTGGGGAAAATCTAGATTTAGCCTAAATCTAGCAAGCTGAGTTCAAATTGATTTGTGAAAACGTTGTACACGCCAAAATGTTTATTTTAAAGTATTTATGTGCTTTATACAAAATTATCTATTGTTGAGTAAATTGGTGGGTTTTGATTAATCAAAGTGTTGAACTTTACAAATCTTGTAAAACACCCACATTTGGGATTCTGAGTGGTTGATGAATAAATCACGAGTGAAAGAGGTTTTATTAACTTTTTACATAAGTGAAGGCTATTTTGTCAAAATACACTTTTAGTGTTTATTGTGATTATGCGATAGCTATGATGTGATTCATTTTGAAAATGTGAACGTGTGAGTTGGGGATTTTGGTCAATCTTGACCGTATGAATATTTTGAGAGTTGTAAACCTTTTATTTTGGGCCGATGGTTAATTGAGAAATAAAAAGGGTAAAGATTTTGAATAACGATATATTTCGGTTTACGTAACCGTGTGAGCAACACGTATTTAGTCAAACATTTTTTTCCCTTTAAAGGCTTGAATTATACTCAAATGAGTCTTTCGAGTGTTTGCCGGTTTTAGTGGCTCGAGGTGGAGTCTTGGATGTGTTATATGCTCAATTGCAATTTATTTGGATATGTGCCGGTTTAAGAGTTTGGTCTTATGTGTGAAGACCGTTTGATGATTTTGTATTCTTAATACCTTTGGGTCTAATGAATCTTGGTGGGTTATATGTATTGTTGAGTTATGAAAGAGTTGCATATATGTATACACACACATATAGATGCATATATGATTTGACTTTATTGGGAAGATGGCAATGAAGGGGTTGTGAGATTATCATGCCTCAGAGCGTGTGTTTGCATGATGTGGGTTAGATGCATTTTATTTGCATGAGTTGATGTTGATAAACGATCGTTAGATCTTTGAGTAGAGGGCTCGATTTTGGACTTGGTTGAGTTTTGAGGGCATTCGCCCGGTTTTAATAAGCTCGACGTGGGCTTGGGGTTTGCATTGCATGAATTGCATTATATTTGAGATTTACATGATTTGAATGCATTAGTTATTCTTTTGGGGTCATGTCTATATATTTAAGTCGAGTAAACTTGTTTCGGATGGTGGGTTTCCCAAGGTAAAGATCCAGTAGGATTGAACTTGGTGGCTTGGACTAAAGACCTAGTATGGTTGATGTCTAAGATGGGCTAAAGACCTAGTATGGTTGATGCCGAAGATGGACTAAAGACATAGTATGGTTGATGTCTAAGATGGGCTAAAGACCTAGTATGTTTGATGTCAAAGATGGACTAAAGACCTAGTATGGTTGATGTCTAATATGGGCTAAAGACCTAGTATGGTTGATGCCGAAGATGGACTAAAGACCTAGTATGGTTGATGTCTAAGATTGACTAAAGACCTAGTATGGTTGATGTCACACGTTTTTACTCATCCAAGAAGCTTACTTGTATTTATTAATTGTAGTTTAACTTGTGTTTACGCCACATTCGATGGAATCGGGTCTCCCCCGTCACCGAAGGATGTTATTTTGGGTATTTTGTTTATCCATGTCTCGGCATCGTTTTATACGCGTAGGGATGGTTCTTCCCATGAATTATGAGTGGCGTTTTATGCCTCATCCTTGGTTGGACGTTTTCGAATATTGGAGTTTTACTCGCATTAATGTTATATTGAGGTTTTAATAATTATTTACATCTTGAGTGAGTTTTTGGATTTGAGTCCTTTGCTGGGAAATGATTTTCATTGGAAGCTTTCGCCACCGAATTTGCGTGCGTTTGGAAAATGGGTGTTGGTGTACTTTACTCAAATCCTTTTTTGAAAAATCATGATTTACGTTGAAACCTTTTGTCTAACAAATTATTTGATCATGATGTAAACTCTTGAACTCACTAGGCGTTAGCCTAACCTTTTTATTTGTCGGCATGTGCAACAGGTTCAGGTTGGGAGTAACTTTAGCTACACTATGAAGAGGTGAGTACTAGTAGAGTGCACGAGAAGTGGTTTCGCTTAGTGATGTCTTCCGCACATATTTGGGATTAGCAACTTGTAAATGGGTTAAGTAACACCCGCCTTATGTTGTTAGATGTGAAATCTGTGATGTTTAAACTTTGAGGTATTTTCAAGGATGATTTGTGGAAATAATTTTATCATCTTTTATTTACTTTATCGAAATTACAGTTAGTTGCTCATTTCAAATTTGAGGGTGTTACAAGTTGGTATCAGAGCATAAGTTTGAGAGAATTAGGTGTTGATTGTTGGATACCTAGACTCAAACTAGCGTTGTTTTAAGTAAATGAGAGCGAGATTGCACCATTAGGCACTCTAAGATAAGATATTCGGAAGTTGTTGGGGTCACTAGAAGCGAGAAGTCACGTCAAGAGTAGCAAGGGTGATCATGTACGGAACGTTCAGAATTGCACCTGGCCAGTGTGATAGTGAACCTACCAGTTACATGAAAGTACTTGAATGACTCTAGCGTGATGACCGTTGGGGTAGTGAAGGAGTTCTGAGCGAGTAGTCGTTAGAAGAGGTTGACGATTTTAGCATTTTCCATTGGGAGTGGCGGTAAGCAAGGTGATTGTATTAAGTGGACCGTTCTGGTCGAAATTGATGGTCGGATTGGAGCCGTAGGCTTATTGAATTGACCTTGATTCGAGGAGAAATGTGGGGTTAGTCGATGTGACTTTCCACTTTGTGTTAAGATGTGTGAGTATCCGGATGGCAATAGTGTGATCGGAGTAATTGGAGGAATGTGACCTAGACGTTGAGTGCCGACAAAATGCATGCACGAAATTTATTTTCCTTTTAGAATAAACTGCATCAATTATTTCTTGTGTTTCAAATCGTTGTATGGATGGCGTTTTATGCCTCATCCTTGGTTGGACGTTTTCGAATATTGGAGTTTTACTCGCATTAATATTATATTGAGGTTTTAATAATTATTTACATCTTGAGTGAGTTTTTGGATTTGAGTCCTTTGCTAGGAAATGATTTTCATTGGAAGCTTTCGCCACGGAATTTGCGTGCGTTTGGAAAATGGGTGTTGGTGTACTTTACTCAAATCCTTTTTCGGAAAATCATGATTTACGTTGAAACCTTTTGTCTAACAAATTATTTGATCATGATGTAAACTCTTGAACTCACTAGGCGTTAGCCTAACCTTTTAATTTGCTGGCATGTGCAACAGCTTCAGGTTGGGAGTAGCTTTAGCTACACTATGAAGAGGTGAGTGCTAGTAGAGTGCACGAGAAGTGGTTTCGCTTAGTGATGTCTTCCGCACATATTTGGGATTAGCAACTTGTAAATGGGTTAAGTAACACCCGCCTTAAGTTGTTAGATGTGAAATCTGTGATGTTTAAACTTTGAGGTATTTTCAAGGATGGATTGTGGAAATAATTTTATCATCTTTTATTTACTTTATCGAAATTATAGTTAGTTGCTCGTTCCAAATTTGAGGATGTTACAGCCACCATTTTAGATTTATTTTAAGTAAAGAGTGGGGACATGTGGTTTTTCAGTCACTTAATCCTCATCCACATTTTTACTTCCCTTTTTACATGTATAAACAATCTTAAACACCCCCAAAAAACAACTTATCGTCTCACTACGTTTTGGTATCGCCATAAGTTAATCCAAACAGTTTTTATAAAACTCCGGTTTAACACCAACATTGTTAAAAAAAAACATAACTTGCTTTAAATAAACAATCTCAAACACCCCATAAATGCTTATGTTTTGCTCATTTTATTTTTTAGAAAAATCTAAAATAGACTTTCCAATGATTAAATTCCTTGAATTTTTTAAATAAATAAACCGTTAAACTTCCTATCTTAAATGATTAATTGTTTTGAACACTTTTTTGAATAAATAAACTATCAAACTTCTAGAAATTGGTCATATACGATCATTTTAACTCAAAAGATCTATAAAAAGGTTTTAAAATAAAGAAACCTAAATCAATTATATTGTTCCCAAACTTTTCCCATTCAAATCCTTTTGCACCCAAATTAAATAGTGTAGGTTTTGGAAAGGATAAAACTGACTTATGTTTAAGCTATTTTGTTTTGATTATCACAATGTTTTGGTTGTTCAAATTTTGATGATTTGTTTGTGAGTTATAACAAGTTGGGATACGGATCAGTTTTTTATGGATATCAACGAAACCACATTGGACGTTTCAAAAAGCAAAGTCTTTTAATTTTCATAGGATATAATGATTTTTTGTGCTGGTGATTGCTGACTTCTGTTTTCGATTACAGGCTGGACTTGCACCTGGGGGCTTCAATTTTGATGCCAAATTGTGAGTTCCCTTTTACTATGCAAATATCAAGTCGGTTTTCCTATTTAAGTTAAAACTCATAATAAAAATAGCAACAATTAAGTAACGTAAGGTCTTGCAAGACAACCCCTTTCTTTCAAGATGACATGGGATGTCATGTGGCTTGCAAGGTCTTGCAAGACGACCCCTTTCTTTCACAATTAGAAAAGTCTTTCACAAATATTATATATTAAACAAATGTATTTTTGTTTAATTTAATTAATAATTTGTTTGTTTAAACATTAATTATTAACATGTTTATTAAATTTAATTCATTTATTAGTTTATTTGAACATTAATTTTTTTTAAATATTTTTACTAAAATTTCTTACCTACGCTTTATGTTAGGACAAATATGTATTCAAGATTTAATCTTGATTAATATAGTCAAAGTCAATGTATTAGAAAGTCAAAGCTTGCTTATTTCCTTAATAAGTCTTAGGGTTTATAAGGCTTTGTTTAGTCTTTCTTTGGAAGCTTTTTTGGTCATAACTCATATCTTGTAAACATAGAGAGCCGGCATAATAAGATCTACTTTCTCTCTCTACTCTCTCTCTAGAATTTCTCTCTAATCTTGATAGATCTTGGATTAACAATTGGTATCAAAGCAGGATTCGAGATTTAGAGGAGTTTTTTCAGTGATCAATCACGAAGATTTTGGTGAATTCTACAAGAAAATTCGATTGATTTTCTGGATTTATCAAGAAAATCTCATTTTCTTGAAATTTGATCAAAATTTTCTGATTTTTGATCGAATTGTTCTGCAAATTGGTTCTTTGGATTCGGATTATTGTTTAGAGCATCTTTAATTCAAGGATCGAGATCTAATTCGAAGGATTTCAAGATCAATTTGGCGTTTTTCTGAGTTTTTGTTCGGTTCGTGAAGTTCTCTGCTCGATTCGATTCAGATCCTTTTTCAGAGGTTTTCAGAGGTTTGTATATGAAGAACAGGTGTTCGAATCCATATTTCGAAATGTTCTGCATAGTTTGATTTCAGTGATTTTGAGGATTTAAGTGATTTCTGTCATTTTTAGTCGAATCTCGCTAGATCCAAACTTTTCGCAACCTTCATCAAGCTTTTCGCAAGCTTCATCGATTTGAGCATTGTTGTTCATTCAAGTCTTCTTTTCGCAGATCAAAGGCCCGAATTTTAAAGCTTTTCGCAAGCCTCAGACCCGAATTCTCAACTTTTCGCAACCCACTGACCCGATTTCTGAAACTTTTCGCAAGCTTCTTTTGCGAAAAGTGATCTGTCAGATTTCTTTTAGTGTCCAAGGTTACTTTTCGCAACCGTTGCTTGCGAGTTTCTCCACTTTGCGCAACTGTTGCTTGCGAGTTTCTCTACTTTTCGCAACCTTGGCCTGCGAGTTTCTTACTTCTCGCTTCTTTGACTTGCGAGTTTCTGACTTAGTTAATTTCTGACGTTTTTCAGTTTTGACTTTCTGTTGACCATGGCTAATCAAGAGGGTTTTTACAAGAACGATATAATGATGTCGTTGGGTTCAAATATTCGTCCACCGGTGCTTATAAATGAAAACGAGTTCTCGCAATGGCAAGATCGTTTCATCAATTTCGTGGAATCGCAAAATAATGGTGCGAACATTATGCGATCATTGATGGAAGGTCCGTTTGTAAAACCATATGTCACTCTTCCGGCTACCGCAACTACTCCGGCTTCAACATCTCTTAAGAAACCCGAACATTATACACCGGAAGAAAATTTGCGATGTCAAGGAGATAGGGAAGCCAAGTCTTTTCTCATTCAAGCTCTTCCAAACCACATATATAATAGAATTGATTGTTATAAAAATAATATAACAATGATGTGGTCTCAACTTGAGAAAATCATGTTAGGTTCCGCGGTTGCAACTCAACTTCGACAAACGCGATTTATGAACAACTTTGAAGGTTTCAAGGCTAAGGAGAACGAGTCATTAAAGAGTGTTTTTGATCGCTTTTGGGGGGTGATAAATGATCTTTATAAGATAAAAGTCACCAAGACAGAGTTGGAAGCTAATTTGAAGTTTCTAAATGCGTTACAACCGGAGTGGAACAAATCTTGCCACCGTCTTAGAAACGATGTGAGGATATCTACTATGAAAATTCAAGAATTATATGAAATTCTCATGACGGATGAAGACATGGTCAAAGCAAAGAAGGAGAAGTTAGACAAGAAGAGTAAAGGGAAAGTCGTTGATCCGATACCATTACTTGCTAATCAACTTGCCGAGAAGACTCTGTTGGAGAATGCTTTCGATGGTAATGTGGAAGATGATGGGGAAGAGCTCGAAAAAGCAATGATACTTCTAACGCAACATTTTCAGAAAAGGTATCAGAATCGTTCAGGAAGTAATAATAATTTGAGGTTTACTTCGGGGTTGAGGAAAGTTAATCAAGAAGGTGGAAGCTATGTCCCAAAGGTTGATACTACCAAAATGTATGAAAACAAGAAGGAAGATGAAAAGAAGGTAGTTACATGCTTCAAATGTAGAAAAACGGGGCATATAACAAGAGACTGTAGGACGAAGGTGGTGCGTGATACTTCTTATTATAAGAAGAAGTTGGAACTAGCGGAAAAGAAGGAGAATGGCACTATTCTACTCGTGGAAGAGGAGTATTTCTTGGATTATTCTGATGATGAGTCTCAAAATGAAGAGAGTGCCATGAACTGCTTTATAGGAGATGATGCGAGTGATGATGATAAGGATGACGATGAGAGCACAACCGATGAATCTGAGGTACCTTCTAAATTCGATTATGATTTTTTATTATCTCAAATGAATAATGTCGTAAATGCTATTCGCACGCTTCGCTCAAAACGTCTATCTGAAAAAGAAATTAATAATGATCAATCAAAATTAATCAAAACGCTTAAAATAAATATTCAAGATGAAAAGATGATTTTGATTGATACTAAAGAGAAAATGCAAAAGAGAATAGAAGAATTAGAAGAAATAAATAATTCTTACATTGAATCTTTGAAAATAATGACCGAAGAGAAAGATAATTTTTCCGACAAAATTACAGAATTAGAAGAAAAATTATATGTAAGAGGTCAATCGGAACAAACAGTGTATTTAAACAAACCAAGGAGTTATAAGTCAATAAAAGAAAAATGGGGACTTGGTTATGAAAATCAACATTTTTTAGATGATGCAAAAACAAAAGTACCTACCTTATATGAATTTGACTTTCTACATCTTGGTAGATACGCTCCCCAATTCAAGATTAATTGGACAAACGAAGATAAACTTTCAAAATTAGAAGAAGAAAAAGGAAATTTACTTGTAAAATGCAACTTCCATTTGTTTATACTCGTGAAAATGCGAAGTACATTTCTAAATCTAAAAATTCTAACAAAGATTCTTTATCAAATGATTATCTTGATATATATGCTAATAATACTAATAAGGAGAATAAATCGGAAGTATTGTATGATACTAAAAGATATATTCCCCCTTTAGTATTAGAAGCTAAGATCGTTAGTCTTGAAAATAAAATCGTTGATCTTGAATCTAAGTTAGAAATTTTAGAAGATCAAAACATCTTGTCTGAGCTAGAAAGTAACATATTTTCAATTTGTATGAATTCTAGCATCAAAGAAAATGTAAATGTCAAACAATTTTTTGTTGATAAAGATAAAAGAAATGTACAAGCAGATTCAAAAGATGAGAAAATGGATGTTGATCAAAAACAAAATTTTTCTTCTTCTAATATTGAAACTAATTCTGAGTCTAATAAATCTGAAAAGGAAAAATAGAATAACTCCGAGGAAAATGAAAAAGAAACAGTTTCAAAGATTGATTTTTTAAATAAAATCTTTCTTCTGAATCTGTTATTAATTCGGAGAAAATAGATGATTCTTTTATGATAAATACAAATTTTTACAAAACCAAACGTCGTAAAAGAAGAAGGTCAAAGAAAAAGTCAAAGATTCAATCTCCTAATTCTGAAAATGTTTCTGATTCTTCTCATTCTACTTTTTCAGATAGGTCTATGAAAAAGCGGCGAAAGCAAATCTGGATTGTCAAAAGTACACCTCCAGAATCTTCAACTTCTGATACGAGTGACATAGACGTTGATGTTTGTAATAAGAATTCATTTGCTTGTAATAATAAGAATTGTAATAATTCTTTGCGTTATTCAATAAAGCAAATGATTCAAATTTCAAATGATGGTTTGTGTTGCTCATCGAGTTGTCATTCTGGTGGTAATTTTTATGCTAACGACACGGATTTCACGAATGAAGGATTTTACAATTCACATGCTTATTATAATAATAAAGACGTTAAAACGAAAAGAACTAACAAAAATGGACCCAGATCTTTATGGGTACCTAAATCTGTTTGATGTGCTTATGTGCAGCCAAGTCGTTTGTGGTATCTTGATTCGGGATGCACCAAACATATGACTGGCAATAAGTCTTTATTATCTAACTTTAAGGAAAAAGCATGTGGACGTGTCAAGTTTGGAAATAGCGAAACATCATCTATTCTAGGTTATGGAGATGTTGTTCAAGGGAAGGTAACCGTGAAAAGGGTGAACTATGTTGAAGGTCTAAAGTACAACTTATTCAGTATTGGTCAGTTCTGTGACAAAGATTTGGAAGTCAGTTTCAAGTCCAAAAGAGTTGCGGTAAAGAATGATGACGGAAAAGAATTACTAGTTGGAAAGAGGAGATCCAATTTATATACTATTGATCTCACACCTGTTAATTCCTCTTCAGATGTTTTCCTTCTTTCAAAAGCAACAATTCAACAAAGTTGGCTTTGACATAGAAGACTTGCTCATCTTAATTTTCGGCATATGGATAGACTGGCGAAAGGTGAATTGGTTCGAGGTCTTCCATCACATATATTCCAAAAAGATCATCTATGTCAAGATTGCGAAAAGGGCAAAATGAAGAAAGTTTCTCACAAGCCGAAACCTGATTTCTGCACAAAGGACATTTTTGATATATTACATGTCGATTTATGTGGACCAATGAAGACGAAGAGTATCGGGAAGAAAAGATATGTTTTGGTGGTGGTTGATGATTTTTCAAGATATACTTGGGTGAAGTTTTTGAAATCCAAAGACGAAACTCCAGAAATCTTAATCAATCTCATCAAGATTATTCAGACTAATAAGCAAAAGGCAGTGAAAGTTGTCAGATCCGACAATGGCACAGAATTCAAGAACAGTGTTCTTCAAGCGTTCTATGAAGAAAATGGTATATCTCAACCAGAGGGGTTTATTGATCAAGATAAACCTGATTTTGTGTATCGTCTTGATAAGGCATTGTATGGTCTGAAACAAGCACCGCGCGCGTGGTACGACGAATTGTCAACCTTTCTGCTTGTATCCGGATTTATCAAGGGAGCTATTGACACAACCTTATTCATTTATCGTGATAATCATGATATCTGCTTAGTACAAATTTATGTAGATGATATTATATTTGGTGCTACTAACAAATCTTTAAGTACATGGTTTTCAGATCTCATGACCTCCAGGTTTAAAATGAGCATGATGAGGGAAATTAATTTCTTCCTTGGACTTCAAGTCAAGCAATTACCTGATGGAATCTTTATCAACCAGTCAAAGTATGTCTTTGATATTTTGAAGAAATTCAAAATAGATAAGAGCACTACAATTCGCACCCCGATGGCTCATGGTGCAAAGCTTGGTTTAGATCCAGATGGTAAAGAAGTTGATGTTCGAGAATACCGAGGAATGATTGGATCGTTAATGTACTTAACAGCTAGTAGGCCAGACATTATGTTTTCTACATGTTTGTGTGCCAGATTCCAAGCAAAACCCAAAGAATCTCATCGGATGGCAGTCAAGCGAATTTTCAGATATCTGAAAGGAACTCCATATTTAGGTTTGTGGTATCCAAAGAGTTCATATTATAAACTAACTGCTTATTCTGATGCAGATTATGGAGGAAGTCAACTGGACCGGAAAAGTACATCGGGTCATGTACAATTACTAGGAGATAGGCTGATTAGTTGGTCGTCAAAGAAACAGAACTGTGTATCAATTTCAACGGCCGAAGCTGAATACGTGGCCGCCGCCAGTTGTTGTTCTCAGGTTCTTTGGATGAAGACAAAGTTACAAGATTATGGGTTGCTGTACAAGACAATTCCGATATATTGTGATAGCAAATCCGCAATCGCCATCTCAGTAAATACGGTTCAGCACACAAAGACTAAACACATCGACATGCGATATCATTTCATAAAACATCATGTGGAGAACGGTACAATCGAATTATATTTCGTACCTACTGACTATCAACTTGCCGATATTTTCACCAAGGCTTTGGATGAAAAACGCTTCAATTTTCTTTTATCAAAACTCGGCATGTTGAACTTGAAAGTTTGAACCTTCACAAATTTAATTCAATGAAGTGAAAATATTTCTATTTTCATTCAATGAATAAAATGTGTGTTAAGGGTGATTTTTCAAGTAGTTTTGTGATATCTAAGTTTTATTTGCTTCGACTTTCGCTTCTGAAATAAATCGAAAGGTCAGCAAAACATGAATGGAAACTTGATTCATGCACAAATCTGTGTAATTCTAGACGTATATAGAATACGATGCTCACAAAGCCTATGTGTCAGGATGAAAAATGGAAATGAAAATATGAGGGAAGCACAAAGTTTTATAACCAAGTGATTGAGGTGATGATAAAAAAAAATCATTAAATTTGAAAGTCTGTGCCTGTGGCCTATCTGGTTTGGGAGATTAAGTCCCAAGGGGTACTTGATACCTAGCCCCTAAGATCAACTGGTCTAGGATCGGCTGACCCAAATCCTGCTATAGAATCAGATAGAAAGCCATGTTTTACTGGTACAGATGGGATTAGGATATATCGATGCAGCCTTTCTGGTTTGGGAGAGTAAGTTCCAATGGGTGCTCAACACCTAGCCCCTAAGACCAACTGGTCTGGGATTGGCTGACCCAAATCCTGTTATAGAACCAGATAGAAAGTTACGTTTACGGTGTATCTTAGTCTTAATAAATTTTCTGATAAAAAGATGCCAATGTGCACAAAATCAAAAGATGCCAATGAGCACACATCTCTTAAATCTTGGGGAAATTACAATGTCGCGATAAACTTATAAATTTGTGGAAATTCTAATTTCAGTCATATAGTGTGAGTATGAGCAAAGTATTCTTATAAGTTGAAGATGTGCATTTGATTGTTGCTAATCATATTTCACATGCTAGCACACCAAATAGATTTAATAAGTGGTTGAAACTGAACAAATTATATCTTGATATGCAAGCATGACTTGTTTCTGAATCCGAAAGCATACATTTGATGTCATTTGTTTGAAAAACATGTCTACTATCACTAAGTTGAATTTTATTTGTTAGGTGTTCAAACGTTCTATAGTTAGTAGTTATGTTATATAATTTAATGTATCCCAGTTTCCATCACTGATTTTTTACGTGAAATGTTTCATACTGTGATGTATGGAGTTAATGCTAATTTTGAGGGGGAGTGAGTTCAAAAGCTAACCTAATTTTGAGGGGGAGAGAATTCATTGTTTATCATGTTGAAGGGAAGAATTTCATAGGTTCTCATTTTGAGGGGGAGAAATTTTCCGATGATTGGTACATATCTGACAGTGCACGATTCTCAAATCAGATAACTGGTTCAGGTATGATTTTCTGAGAAATATTTCTTTCAGGTATGTTTTCCAAATGCCATTTTGAATTGAAATTACTTAATGCATTTGTGTAGGGGGAGTAAAAGGATTTTAAATTTTGAAAAATTCATTTTTTTGAAAATTCAAAATTTTTCAAGTCTACATTGCGCAACCGTTGCTTGCGCAAAGTACACTTTGCGCAACCTTCAGTTGCGCAATGCTCAATATTTTATAATTTTGAATTTTTTTTAAAAAATAATGATTTTTTTAAAAAGGATTTAAATTGTGTTTGACCTAATTTTGACTTCTCTTTGTCATCTTTTTCCTTCTGAGACTTATTGTGAACCAATTTTTGCGATTTCTTCAACTGATCTTCGATTCATCAGTGTGAATCAGTGTGTTCTTCGAATCAGGTAAGTTTTCGAACTCTTAATCACTGATATTATATCATTTCGAGTTCAATTTCTTGTTAGATTTCATCCATTACACTTCAAAGTTCGATTATGAGACTGTTCATATTGTCAGATCTCGATTTCTAGGGTTTGTCTCAAATCAGTGAGTAACATGTGTTTGTTAATTATCGATTTATGCTTAAATATAGATAGTATTCAATTTCGAATCGTTTAGATAATTTTTTTTAGGTTAATTTTGGTTTTTGATCTGAAAGTGTAACTTTTCGCAAGATTCATAATCTGAACATGTGAGAATCTCGCAACCTTCTTCTGCGAAATGTTATATTTTTCGCATCCTCAGGACCCGAAAAGTTCACTTTTCGCATCCTGAGGACCCGAAAAGTTCACTTTTCGCAACTGAGGCTTGCGAAATACTCATATCTCGCTTTAGTTGCTTGCGAGTTTTTCACACTTCTCGCTTCTGTTGCTTGCGAAAAGTTCACTTCTCGTTTTTAATGGCTTGCGATTTTCTACACTTAGTAAAAAAATTTAGTTTTTCAAAATTTTTAAGTTTTTGTTTTTGTTTTTTTTTATTTTTTTTATTTTTTAACCTTCTAGTATAGTTTTATTGTTTTGTTTTTCATTGTTTCTTACTGATTACTCTTACTCTATATGAATATTTTACAGAGTATAATATGGCTTCAGATGATAAGCAAGATCATCAAGTTCAGGAAGGTGAAAATGAGCCTTCAGATCATGCTTCTCGAGATAAACCTCTTCCATCAAATAGATCTTCAGGGGCTGATTTATCTGCACGGCGAAGTTCTCCGGATGATGTATTTCCGCGAGCAAATTATATTCGATATCTTTCGAATAATCATTATGTAGATCTTGACCGAATTCGTATAAATCCGATTATTCTGTCGATTCTTCGAGGACATCCGCTTCGATATGCTCTATCTGCTAGACATGGAGTTCCAGAAGTGTATCTACAAAAGTCGTGGCATACTATTCGGAAGATTGAGAACGTTTCTCCTCCTAGATTTGTTTTAGAGACAGATCAATACGAGACGTTTCTTAATTATAAACGTCTTGGTCTGATTCTACGTCTTCCAGAAGCAGACTCAAGACCGGGATTTACAGAATTTGAAGATTTTCCTTCGGAAGAAGTTGTGCTAGCTGGTATTCGGGAATTAGGTTATGTTGGTAATTTGACGATGGTGAGTGATTTTGAGAAGAATCGTCTTCCACCAGTTTGGTATGCGTTATTCTCAGTTATCATCAGGTGTTTGACTACTAAGCATTCCGGTACAGATAATGCCAGTCTTCATTTCCTACGTCTCTTCTATGCCATCATACATGATCTTCATGTTGATTATGCTCTTGTGTTTTGGACCGAGCTGAGTGAGATTGTACACTCAAAGTTTACAAACAAGCATCGTAGCTTCCTGCCTTTTATTCGGTTCATTGAGCTCATCGTATGGAGTATGTTAAGAAGTAACAAGGAGATTCCACGTAGATCTAACTGGCCGCTTGCTCCTGATTTTGCTATGGGATACATCAACAAGTTAAAACGATCGTTTGATCATTTCATGCCTATTCCTCCGGAGCTAATTCAGAAATATGCTGATCCAGAAGATGAAGCAGTTATTGATTACTGTGCAGAACATGGCATAGAACTTCAGCCTTAGAACGTACAGGATGAAAATGCACAAGAAGATCAAGAACATCAAAATGAAGAAGAAGTTGGATCGAGCAGTTCTGAAGATGATAACAGCAATGAAGAAGCAGATGATGAAGATGAAGCAGTTGATGAAGATGAATCAGATGATGAAGATGATAATGATGATAATGATGGAAATGGTGGTGGTATGGATTTCGGTGAATCGGTGTTTCGAGAACCTATTGTTGAGGTCGAACATTCTTCTACAAGAGAATTTTCGAAAGGTAACACGGTTGATACATCAGAAACTATTCCGATTAACCCAAATGTGGTGAATATTGAAGTAGATGAACTCGATCTTCAAGCTGCCAGGGCATCGGTTCAAGGAGTTACTAATACAGTTCAAGAAGTCACTGATTCAGTTCAAGATGCAACAAATTCAGTTCAAGGAACGCCAGGTATTATGACAACAAATGAGTTTTTAAGGCAAATGCGAGAACGTATGGATGCTCAAAGAGATGAACAGTTACTTAGAACGAAGGCGATGCTGAAAGGAAAAGGGAGGATGTCAGAAATTCCTGAAATTCCTTTTGAGATTCCTTTAAGAAGACCGACTGGAGTTGTTATTCAGGAACCGTCATCTCAACCGTCGGGTCGTCCAGTTCATCAACCGCCTATCATTCCTTCTGTTCAAGATCCACCTTCATCTCAACGAAATCTTGCGGATATTTCATTGACGGAACTTTCGGATGCTTTCTATGCACGTTTATTGTCAGTTTCACCTCCGGAACATCAAGATAAGGACTTAATTTCTCTGCTTTGGAATTTCCAACCGACTCAGCCTCGAGTTTCTTCCTTGGCAGAAGAATTTCATTCTTTCAGATCTGAAGTCAATACTTGTTTATCCGATATAAAGACAGGTATAAATTTGATGACGGAAGCACTTTCTACACTTTCTGATCGTGTAGCAAAACATGAAGAAACCTGTCAGACTGCCGCTCTTTCGTCTCTTAAGCGAAGACATGACCAAGATGATCAGGACCATCAAGGTCATGAGGGGGAGAGTTCAAAGAGACAAAGAGTAGAAGAAACTATACATGTTGAATCTGCTTAAACAGTTGTTGAAGATACGGCAAACGAGGATAAAGCAAATGAAGAAAGAGATAAAGAAGCTCGTCCAGAAAGTATAGTTGATGAGTTGTTAGATGAAATAGATTTGACGGCAATGGCTTCTGAGATCAACTATGTTGTGCCAGAAATTGTGAACAATCTGCAACTTGTGGTTTATGTAGATCTAGATTCTGCACCGATGTCTATAGGAAATTAGGATACTTCTCACGTGCATGAGTCTGAAGATTATGATGATATGTGCAACTTCTTCTCCAACTATGTCGAGATAGATTCTGATGATGACGTCCAGAGAAAGTTTGATAAGTTCTGGAAGGTAAAAGAAGAAGATCAAGATGATATAATTGTCATCTCAGATACTAAAGAGGATGTAGAAGTTGATGAAAAAGACATTAACATTGTTAATATGCTATATGGAGATCTTTCTGATAATGAAGATGTGAGTCTTCAATCTCCTATAGTACAGTCACCAGTTCAAGGTCCCGAAGTTCTTGTTCAATCAATTCCCTCAGTTGTTTCTGACTCTCCAGCTCCGACCACTACTATTCTGAAAGATACTTTTGTTCAGGGTGAGTCGTCTAGAGCAAATCAAGAGGTTCCTGATCCGTTTCTAAATGTTCCACCTAGCATTATTCAACCAGGTCTAGCTTTGGATAGACAACAACGTTTGCAAAGACTTGAAGAAAGATTTCAAGTCACCAGAATGAGATCTGCTTTTCTTGAAGACTCAGAACGCAATTTCTATGTCAAGAAAAGAAGGAGAGTTAATGTTCATGCCATTCTGGGGATTGAGAAAGAACCGGCCTGGTATCAATACGAATATCTGATGTTTATCAAATGTATTCGTAAAGGAAGACTTCTGGTGTTCTCAAAGCATGGAATCGTAAGTGTTGATCCAAACCCTCAGTGATTTGATAATGACCCTCTCTTATATACTTAGTGAAAATTATAAGTAAACAACATGTATCAAAGTTTCACTATCGCTGATAAGTACTAAGATCTTCCAGTACCGCTGATAGGAACTCTCGCTCTTTAAATTAAACATTCAGCGAACACTGTTCACCATAAATGCTCTGAGTCCGTTCAGTCATTATGATGATCGCTGATAAGTTAGTTGTTTACTTATGATCCCTGAAGACAAGTTTCACGTCAACAAAGGTTCTACGCTGAAGTCGAAGATCAAGCTCAACAACCAGCGACAAGTCTCCTAATGAACTGATGCGGATCAGCGAAGACTCAGATTTGTCCAATCAACGTGAAGTATCAAGTACAAGACTTTAGCTATCGCTGAACTCTATCATTCGCTGATATGAAATGATAGATCGCTGAAACATCGAAAAGCTGATCATAAAGTCTTCCGTACAAAGTACTTTTGTCTTAACCACCCTTGCACGACTCCCTACGAAATGTCAGAAAAGAACCTCCGACTATCTGAAATCGTACAACCACTCTGATACTACACTGTTCATCCATACGGCTACTAAGGTTGTCAACAAAGGTCAATGACATGCAACCAACCAGCTGATGACACGTGTAAAGTGTATACTGACTTGCATTTAATGCATGCAGTATACAAAGAGATGAACCCACTTCATTTGAAGTAACTTGCTAACTCTGGACAAGTTCAATCTCTTATCTCAAGATAGGTTATTATTAGTAATTTCCTTATCTCTCTTAGTGCAAGAAACCTTAGTGTTCCAACTTGTTTAGATTTAGGTTTATCCTTAATCTTGTTTCCGCAACAAGCTGTAAATTGTTAATGATTTATCAATAAACAATTTAGAAAAGTAAAATCTGTGTGTTTGTATTCAACCCCCCTTCTACAAACTTGTATAGGCCTTCGGGACCAACAGTAAGGGTACTTAAGGTGGAGATAGCTAGTTTTGTCAGAATTTGGTATCCTATATTTTACGTGGAACGTCAAGACTGTCAGAGATATCAGTTTTCTGAAGCAGACTTCAATGATCTTTCTATTGATGACTTCGAGGTAATGTATCATCAATTTCGAGATATGACTATTCACACTGATTATATCCTCGGGGCTTTGGAAGCAGTCAAGCGTTTCTTACGAAGACAAGTTAGATTTTATAGATGCTTTGACTTCCAACTTGCTATCGAGAGCTTCCAGCCAGTTGTCAATGTAAGAAGACCTGATAGAGATTTACCAAATATTGACAGCTATCCACTATTCACTATTCTTGAAGATCCTTATGGAGTCGTGTATAGAGATCAATCTTGTGTTAGACGTTTTCTCAGATTTGATGAAATTGGTAAGTTTTCAGATGGTACTTTGAAGATTATCCGTTTACAACTAAATCAAAGATGGAAGGAAGCCTTGGAGAAGCTTTTGGAGACAAGAAGAAATTTGTACCAGGTTGATAATGCTGAGATCAGACTTTTGAGGAGAGCAATAGAGACGATTGATACAAGATTGAACTTTCGGTTGACTCTAAGACGCTTGGAGATTTTGATTGGCAAGAATCGCCAACACAGAAGATTCGAGCGCCCTTGATTACAAAGGGGGAGATTGTTAATGCTATAATATGTTGTAATCAAGGTCTTTTATATATTAGCTTACTTTCCTTAGTTTGACTTTGTAATTGTCAAGGGTATATAAACCCTTTGTAAGCTTTTGAAACTTATCAGTGCTTAATAGAGATGACATATACTTTCTCTCACTAGAATTTCTCTCTCTATCTTGAATGATCTTGGTTTAACACTTTATTTTAAAAAAATGATATTTTTATGCAACGTTTTTTTATTTAAACTACTAAATTAAAAGTACATTAATGTAAAAATTACGAAAATACAAATACTAATAGATAAAAGAAAACAAAAGTAATTTATTAGTTATATTATAAGTATCTATATTATTTATATTATAATTATCTATATTATTTATATTATAATTTGTTAGTTTAGAAAGAAGTTTGGTCTTGCATGGGTGTGGAAGGTGTTATTGCAAAGCTAATGTGACACTTTAGAAAGAAGCATGGTCTTGCAGGTTTGTGGATGGTCTAAGCTTCTAAGAATAAATATGTGTTCTATATGTTGTTTATATACAAAAATCTCATTCATCAAGTTATTTAAAATGTGTAGAAGATATAGCCCTGCTCGATATGCCCTTTTTGTTGCAGATTATGTTGGCCTGGAAGTAAGCAGCTGACTCTCTTGCGTAATAAATTTTAGTTTCATACATATTCTACTTTTTCCTTTTTTGGTTGATATTGGACATAACCGATGCAATAAGATATTGATGCAAATAACCGTTTTTCGTAGATACTTGCAATACCAGAGTTCTACAAATATTTGGAGATGGGTCTCCAAAATTTCAAGGAATACCAGGTTTTTTCCATCATTTGTGGTGGTTTTCAGAATGATGAGTCCGAATAGAACAACCATCCTTTCATAACCCAAGCGAAAAGTATAAGTAAACCGAATGCGTCAAACAGTTGAACGGAGAGATGAAATATATGCAGGATCACATGTCGGAAGTGAATTCTCCTTGAATGTATCGTTGTGTAAAACCCTGTAATTATATAGGAATATCTCATTTAGGTGTAAAAAATTAATATATGCGGTGCTTTGGATGGTTGGTGATATATGTAGTGCTTTGAATGACAAGATGTTACCTTATTGTGATAATATCATGACAATGCTTCTTAACCCATGAAAACAATATTCATATTTATTAACCAATATATATTTTTCTTTGTTGGTATACAATAAAATTTTCTATCCATATTTTGCGGGTATATTATTTGTTTATTTTAATAATACTTTTTTATTTTTAAATTGTAATTTACTTGTAAATATTTCAAGTGGAGAAAGAAGGAAATAGAACTAAAAATGAAACATATTTCAAGTGGAGAAAGAAGGAAATAGAACTAAAAATGAAACATGATTGCCGTATCAAGTTCTCGGTTTGATTTCAAGATGCTTCGTGCTACATCACGTGCAGGTATGTAACTAGTCTTATTAAAATTTTAAAACGGTTGTTTTGAAAGTTTAAGATAATAGCATTCAGTACAACTTCTAAAGCATACTCACTATCACTCCACACACATTTCTCCGCATATCTTGGAATATCCAAGGTTCTAGAACGAAAGGAATGGACGCGAATGTGGAATAAATTGAATTCTTTAACCTTGGGGACTGAAGTGTAATTTTGTAGAAGGAGGGTATAAAACCCTCAAGGTTGGCACAAAACCCTATAATTTGGATATTTCACTTGAGCGGCTGTGTGTGTTGGAGTAGAGAGGAGAAATCAAGCTGTTACCCGTGTTTTTGCAAAAGAATAGTCGATTTGGAAGAGGGAGATTGTAAAGCCCGTATCCCGGTATGTAATTTATTAATATTAATTCTTTTCTTTTAAGTTTTATTTAACGTGGTTTCCGTTAACGGGGTTAGACGATTTGGACCAAATTGTTAAATATGTCAAAACATTTATAGTTTTAGTATCGAGAGTTATCACCATTGACCACATGTGTTAATTTCTAGTAGGGGGTTTAGAGGACGTTTGTGAATCGTTGAGGGATCAATTGTGTTAAAGGACCAAAGCTTGGCTTGAGTTTGGCCCATGCAAATGTTAAAACCGAGACCCACTTTTGTGTTGGTTTTGTGTTTCGTGATGTGCAAGGGAAAGTGAGGAAAGGACAACCCTAAGTTTGCTTCTCGTTTTTTTTTCTTTCTCATGCGGCGCAGTGAAGACAACCCCCCCCCCCCCCCCCACCGTGTGATCATTCTCCTATCTTTGCTGCCGCTGCTAACCACCGAAGCAACCACCAACGCCGCCACTATCCTTGCCGGCGAGAGAGAGAGATGCAGCGAGAGAGAGAGAGAGTGTTCGCCGGAGGAGAGAGAGTTCGCCGGAGAAGAGAGAGTGATGCCGGAGAAGAGAGAGTGACGCCGGAGAGAGAGAGAGAGACGCCGTCGTTTGTTGCCGGAAGCGGGGAGAAGGAAGAGTCGCATCGAGGTAGGTTCGTTTCCTTCTCGTTGTTGTGTTGCCAATTTTCTGCCGTGAACCGCCACCACCACCGCCGCAGCCACGGCTGCCGGCGGTGGGGCCGCCGCTGCACGCCGCCATGGTGGCGGCAGAAGGGTGGGTGCAGTGTGTGCAGGTGCGGGTGTGGTTGCGGGGGAGCCGGGGTGGGCGATGTTGGGAGGTTTTGCCGGAAGGTGTTACCGTAACCACCGTCGCCGCCGCCAACCACCACCACCGCCGGAGGCGGCAGTGGGTAGTGCACGGTTGTCGTCCAGCGTAGTATAGCCCTTTCCAGTAATCTTGTAGGCTGTTCGGGTCTGAATACTTAAGGCATGGCTTAATGGGTTAAGATTTAATTTTAAGCCTTGTTGTCATTTCATGTGAAATTGGCAGTTTCTGCCACTGTTTTGGGAAGGTCATAACTTTCTATAGGAATGTCGTATTAGGGTGAAACCAGTGCCAAATGTTCCCATTCTGAGTCTAGTAAGTTTCTTATGTTTTGCGGAAAAACCAGTTCGGACCATATCTAGCGTCAAACTGCTGTTTTGTACTGAAGGGTCCTGTTTTTCACTGTGCAGCAAGTCGGTTTTGTAAAATCAATAGTAAATTGTAAAAAAATCGTTAGAGCGCGTGAGATTTGTCCCTGGAACCCTAAGGCATGGGACTTTGTGTTTATGGAAAAATATTTCTGGTTTAATCAGTTTATAAGGGGTTAAACAGGTCCCGAACAGACCTGCGTGTTGAGAGTAAAAACTGGAAAAATGTGTTTTTGAAGTTAGTAGTAGTGGCTTTGGTTGGGGCGTCACTTTGACAATTGTTAACGCTTATTTAGGTGGAACAAGGTGAACTGGTGTCGGCCGGTTCGTGTTGCGGTTGAGGTCATAAGCTGTGCGTTTGAGGTGAGTTCTCTCACTATATAGGATGGGAATTATATTTGTGTTACTATAGTTCGAGTGTGTTGATTATGGTTGTTTGTTGATATTATTGTGGTGTGGAATATATATATTTGTGTGTATATATTGAACTGTGATTGGTGTACTTCTTGATGGATGTTCCAAGAGGTATATGCGTTTGTATAATGAGTTGTGGTTATATCTTCTTGAGGGTTGTTCCAAGAAGTATAAGGCCACTTCTTGATGGTTGTTCCAAGGAGTAGGTGTATTGGTATAATGTGTTGTGATTATATCTTCTTGAGGGTTGTTCCAAGAAGTATAAGGCCACTTCTTGATGGTTGTTCCAAGGAGTATGTGTATTGGTATAATGTGTTGTGATTATGTCTTCTTGATGGTGGTTCCAAGGAGCATAAGGATTATTATTAATCGTGTTATATTTTCTTGATGGATGTTCCAAGAAATTTATGTGCTGGTATGTTTAAGGGTGATGCTGATATGATTGTGATCCTATGTAAGGATTGAATTCACTAAGCTTTGTGCTTACCCCTTCCCAATGTCTTATGTTTTCAGGTGCGAGTAGCAGTCGGGCATGACGGTACACACGGGCGCAAGGCGAAGATTGTTTAAATTGATTTTTAGTAAATGGGGATTTAATTATATAACTTTCCGCTGCTTAAACTTTGTTGACGGTTTTAAATAACGACGTTTATTCTTATTGTAATGGGATTCGTTAACTTTTGGTTTGATTATAATGAAATGCATTACTTTTAAAAAATTTAAATTCCTTGTAACTTTTGGGACGTTACAACTTGGTATCAGAGCCAGGTTGAGTGAATCAGACACATCTCGGTGTGTTTGGTCTCAAGTTGCGGCTATGAAATTTTAAATCCTTTTACTAAAATCTTTTAGAGTAAAGGAAAAAGGAAAACCCGTTTGGGAAACGGTGATCGAGGGCGCAGTGTGTATAGTCAGCCGACGCTAAGTGGGAAGGTACAGTACTTAGTGCATTTATTGCTTTCTAGATCATAGGCTATGCATGCTAGACTGCTTATGTTGTTTACATTGTACTGTATGATGACTGCTTGCTAGTAGGAATCAATGCTAGTCATAGTAGGTTGTTAAGTGAAGGCCCTATAGGTTGTATGCAGTAAGGATCATATAGCCTTAGAATATTTGATTTAGTTCTATTGCGCAGCTCTTGTTTGAGTCCAACCGTTCTAGGATAGAATCTTGTATTCGAATGTCTATTTGATTCACGCTGCATGCGACTGGGTATTCGCGAGGCAACTCGTTATGGCTAATAGGGATTCCGTTGTAGCAAGGGTAGTGGGATGAGATGAAATTCCTAGTGAGCTGGGAATAGCGTTTACATATGAGTACGTATGCTAGATTGCTTTCTAGAACATAGGAGTATGTATGCTAGATTGCTTGGTGCTTAATACACTGTATTGTATGGTTGTTACTTGCTATTAGGAACTTATGCTAACTTTGATAGGTTGTTAAGCGAATGCACTATAGGTTGTATGCGGTAGGAACCGAATAGCCTTAGAATGTTGGATTTAGTTCTATTGCGCAGCTCTTGTTTGAGTCCAACCGTTGTAGGATAGAATCTTATATTCGAATGTCTATCTGGTTTCCACTGTATACGACTGTGCGTTTACGAGGCGAATCGTCAGGGTTAGTGGGGGTTCCGCCCTAGCAAGGGTAGTGGGGTATTATGTTTATTCCTAGGGAGCTAGGAAGAGTGTGTATATGCGTCAGTATGGACATACGTGTATGGTTTTTGTTTGGGCGAGCAACTGCTTGGATACTCGGGATGGGACTCAGAGTGGACAGTGATAGGTGTAGATGGTAGTAGTAGAGCTCCTACTACCGGAAGCACAAGATCAATGTTCGAGTCGGGGAAAGTCGCGAGGAATCCAAGGAGTCGAGCGTGAGCGTGGTAGGGTGAGTTATTATGTGTGCTAATGACTCATTGTAATTTCCTTTCCTAGAATGGTCAACACTAGAAGAAACGACGCGACTGAACCGCGGGCTGAGGCCGGGATCACCGAGGAGCAGATAAGAGAGATGATTGCTTCCGAGGTAGCATACGCGATCGGGGAGGCGATCCCCGAAATTATCACCGCCATACGAGATGAGGTGGTGGTTCTGATGGAGGAACGAATTGCAGCAATTACACCACCTGCAAGGGGACAGCCCCGTACCCGAGAGTTCCAGTATCGGGACCTCTCCGCCTGTTCTCCACCTGAGTTCAAGGGAGACCCGAACCCGATTATCAGCATGAGGTGGATATCCGACATGGAGTGTGCTTTTCTGACCAGTGGTTGCCCGGATAATCTGAAGGTTCGTTTTGCCGTGAACTTGCTACGTGGCGGAGCAAAGGATTGGTGTGCTACAGCGTTGACGCTCGCCGATCGCACTACTTTGACTTGGGAGGAGTTCGTCGTCCGTTTTCGCGCAGAATATGTACCTCCAGTAGAGATGGAGCGGATCGCCAAGGAGTTCCTGGAGCTCACGCAAACTACAAAGACGGTGAAGGAAATGAACCGTAAGTTCACCGAGATGGCATTGTTTTGTCCCCAGTATGCCGCCTCGGAGGATATGAAGATGTCTCGGTACAAGGACATTTTGCGTACCGAGATTAGGGAATTCGTGAGCACGGTGCAGTATGCTTCCTTATCTGCGATGATGGATGCGGCCCGGAGGAGGGAACTCGAGTTGGAAACCCAAGCGAAGAAGAGGAAGGCGGCACAGGCGGTGACGCCGATCTCTGCGGTGCCACAGAAGTCGAAGTTCACTGATTCGCGTGCGAGTTCGAGGAGTGGCGGGTTAAAGCCCCGGGACACCGGAATGAGGAGATTTGAGGGGTGTTTTAAGTGTGGCCAACCCGGTCACCTTAGCCGGGATTGTAAGGCACCGCTAGTGGTCTGCTTCAACTGTAATCAGACGGGCCATGTAAAGACCAACTGTCCTAGTGCGAGGGTAGCAGATGGGGGTGGGGCACAGGGGGCGCCTGCGAATGCCCCATTGCGTATTACTGATGGTCGAACGAGTCAGCCGGGGACGGAAGCGGCTCGAGGCAGAGTTCACCAGCTGACGGTGGAGGAGGCACAGGCTACGCCTAAAGTGGTGACAGATATATTTTTCCACTTGTTTTCTGTTTTGATTATCGTATATAGTTGCTTTTTGCTTAAGCTGTGGGATTAAGTGCGTTCTTAGTTAACTCGGTGTCTGCTGTAGTGATGCTGGATAGCGGGGCTACCCATTATTTTCGTGCCTCACGCTTGTAGTGAGCGTTTGGGCCGTAGTATAGGTCGGCTAGGCTGTCCACTTGTGGTTGAGGTTGCTGATGTAATAGTTGTTTTAAGTAGAGCATTTCGGGTCAAGACTTGATGATTGAGCTACAATTATAGGCTTTTGAGTCGACCTTGTTTTAAGGAAAAGCCGTAAGTTAATTTGACGTGAATTCCAACTTGCTCTTAGAGGTTTAAATGTCCGGATGTCGATAGTGGACCAGAGAGACTTGGAGTTGTACGAGTCGAGACGTAGAATGCCGATTAAGTTATGCACAAAGTTTGAGTTTGAAAATAAAATTGCATTATCTAATTCATGTGTTTCCAATTCTTTTTGGATTGTGTTGTAGAATTTTGGGAAAGGCGCTTTTAAGTGTTATGTGTCAGTTTGAGTACTTACATACTTGGGGGAGTGAGTCATTCCGAGATAGGCATGTTGTTGGTAGACTGTTTGCATTGGATCCTTGGTCATGTCAGTCAGTCGTTGGTAACTGTCGGTTGGGTATCTCGGGGTGGGACCTCGGTATTCATGTGTTATGACCTCGACTTTCCAGTTAGCACTAAGAGGATACAGTCTTGGGCACTTACCTGAGAGGTAGTTCCGATGTGCCGGGACTTGAGACGTACCTGGGAGGTAGGCGTTAAGGTATATCTTGTTACGGTGTAACTAGGTCTCCTAGGGCGGGTAATGGTAGTAGTAACCCTGAGAAGCCTACTTGTGATGAATGGTGGTGGTGGAATGACCTTCGTGGGTGATTATAAATTTACTGGTTTGATGATGCATGTAAGGTAAGTTTTGGGAGTCTATTAGAACTTGTAAGAGTTAATCGACGGTTAATGGTAGGAATGATCGGATCCGAGTATCCAGTTGGGTATATTGGTAGGCAACTTTAGAATGGTTAGAGCTTGAGATTTGACTCGGGAAGTATGAAATATCTAAGGTTGGGAGACAACCGAAGTCGCTTGGCTAGGAATGATTCCAATTGTTGGGGTGTTCTGCCGATCATAATCCCAGTGTCCTAGAAGGAGTGCGTTAGTTAGAAATGTTTTCGAGAAGTTTTAGAAGGGATTTCAAGTGGAATTCAAGTGGATTTCAAGTGGAATTCAAGTGGATTTCAAGTTAGAAATGTTTTCGAGTTGTAAAGCCCGTATCCCGGTATGTAATTTATTAGTATTAATTCTTTTCTTTTAAGTTTTATTTAACGTGGTTTCCGTTAACGGGGTTAGACGATTTGGACCAAATTGTTAAATATGTCAAAACATTTATAGTTTTAGTATCGAGAGTTATCACCATTGACCACATGTGTTAATTTCTAGTAGGGGGTTTAGAGGACGTTTGCGAATCGTTGAGGGATCAATTGTGTTAAAGGACCAAAGCTTGGCTTGAGTTTGGCCCATGCAAATGTTAAAACCGAGACCCACTTTTGTGTTGGTTTTGTGTTTCGTGATGTGCAAGGGAAAGTGAAGAAAGGACAACCCAAAGTTTGCTTCTCGTTTTTTTTTCTTTCTCATGCGGCTCCGTGAAGACAACCCCCCCCCCCCCCCCCCCCCCCCGCCCACCGTGTGATCATTCTCCTATCTTTGCTGCCGCTGCTAACCACCGAAGCAACCACCAGCGCCGCCACTATCCTTGTCGGCGAGAGAGAGAGGTGCAGCGAGAGAGAGAGAGAGTGTTCGCCGGAGGAGAGAGAGTTCGCCGAAGAAGAGAGAGTGACGCCGGAGAGAGAGAGAGACGCCGTCGTTTGTTGCCGGAAGCGGGGAGAAGGAAGAGTCGCATCGAGGTAGGTTCGTTTCCTTCTCGTTGTTGTGTTGCCAATTTTCTGCCGTGAACCGCCACCACCACCGCCGCAGCCACGGCTGCCGGCGGTGGGGCCGCCGCTGCACGCCGCCGTGGTGGCGGCAGAAGGGTGGGTGCAGTGTGTGCAGGTGCGGGTGTGGTTGCCGGGGAGCCGGGGTGGGCGATGTTGGGAGGTTTCGCCGGAAGGTGTTACCGTAACCACCGTCGCCGCCGCCAACCACCACCACCGCCGGAGGCGGAAGTGGGTAGTGCACGGTTGTCGTCCAGCGTAGTATAGCCCTTTCCAGTAAGCTTGTAGGCTGTTCGGGTCTGAATACTTAAGGCATGGCTTAATGGGTTAAGATTTAATTTTAAGCCTTGTTGTCATTTCATGTGAAATTGGCAGTTTCTGCCACTGTTTTTGGAAGGCCATAACGTTCTATAGGAATGTCGTATTGGGGTGAAACCAATGCCAAAAGTTCCCATTCTGAGTCTAGTAAGTTTCTTATGTTTTGGGGGAAAACTAGTTCGGACCATAGCTAGCGTCAAACTGCTGTTTTGTACTGAAGGGTCCTGTTTTTCACTGTGCAGCAAGTCGGTTTTGTAAAATCAATAGTAAATTGTAGAAAAATCGTTAGAGGCGTGCGATATGTCCCTGGAACCCTAAGGCATGGGTCTTTGTTTTTATAGAAAAATATTTCTGGTTTAATCAGTTTATAAGGGGTTAAACAGGTCCCGAACAGACCTGCGTGTTGAGAGTAAAAACTGGAAAAATGTGTTTTTGAAGTTAGTAGTCGTGGCTTTGGTTGGGGCGTCACTTTGACAATTGTTAACGCTTATTTAGGTGGAACAAGGTGAACTGGTGTCGGCCGGTTCGTGTTGCGGTTGAGGTCATAAGCTGTGCGTTTGAGGTGAGTTCTCTCACTATATAGGATGGGAATTATATTTGTGTTGCTATAGTTCGAGTGTGTTGATTATGGTTGTTTGTTGATATTATTGTGGTGTGGAATATATATATTTGTGTGTATATATTGAACTGTGATTGGTGTACTTCTTGATGGATGTTCCAAGAGGTATATGCGTTTGTATAATGAGTTGTGATTATATCTTCTTGAGGGTTGTTCCAAGAAGTATAAGGCCACTTCTTGATGGTTGTTCCAAGGAGTAGGTGTATTGGTATAATGTGTTGTGATTATATCTTCTTGAGGGTTGTTCCAAGAAGTATAAGGCCACTTCTTGATGGTTGTTCCAAGGAGTAGGTGTATTGGTATAATGTGTTGTGATTATGTCTTCTTGATGGTGGTTCCAAGGAGCATAAGGATTATTATTAATCGTGTTATATTTTCTTGATGGATGTTCCAAGAAATTTATGTGCTGGTATGTTTAAGGGTGATGCTGATATGATTGCGATCCTATGTAAGGATTGAATTCACTAAGCTTTGTGCTTACCCCTTCCCAATGTCTTATGTTTTCAGGTGCGAGTAGTAGTCGGGCATGACGGTACACACGGGCGCAAGGCGAAGATTGTTTAAATTGATTTTTAGTAAATGGGGATTTAATTATTTAACTTTCCGCTGCTTAAACTTTGTTGACGGTTTTAAATAACGACGTTTATTCTTATTGTAATGGGATTTGTTAACTTTTGGTTTGATTATAATGAAATGCATTACTTTTAAAAAATTTAAATTCCTTGTAACTTTTGGGACGTTACAGAGATTCATCATTCAAGCAATTAAAGGTAACCTCTAACTATATTCCTTATTGTTTTGTTGGTTGCTGGAATCTATAGTAGGGTTTTGAAGTTATTGTTGGGCATTGTTAGTTCTTGAGTGAGAGTAATCCAATCGATGGTTAGCACTAATGAGAAAGAATCATTGGAATGATTAATCGTTTATAAGTGTTTTGTATGTTCTTATAGCGAGCTTGAATTCCTCAACCAATTGGGTAATCAATTTGTGATGGTTCAATTTATGTATTAATTGTTCTGTTCGGTAAAAACCCTTTGAACCCGGAAATCGCCCAGGTCTAGGTGAAGTCTTCCGGACGGCTTAGTCCGGGTGTGTTGTTATAAAGATAGGTGTTTTCCGGATAGGCTTCCGGATAAGGTGTATTCCGGATAGGTGTTTTCCGAATAGGCTTCCGGATAAGGTGTATTATGGATAGGCTTTCGGATAAGGGTTTCCCGGATAAGCTTCCGGGTAGAGGATTTTCCCGAATGGTGTCCAAATAGGAGTTGTCCGGATATTTGTATCCAGTATGTGATATCCGGAATTTATCAACTCGGTTTGGGGGATCCAAAAACCTGTTTTAGGATTAAACTGAGTGGTTGCTTATGGTGTCTTGGAGAGGTAACCGTGATGGATGTTCGGGTGATTGGTCACTCTCGTTTCTATTTAAATGCTAGGGGTTCAATTTAAGGATCTAAAGAAAAGTAAGAAGAACTAAGCAAGGACAGTAGGTGAGTCTTTTTAACTGAATATGTGTTGACTTATATGCTATTTTAAACACATGAGATGTTATGAAACCGCATGTTTTATATTTTATATGAAACTACATGTTTGATAAGTTTGAGAAGGTTGAGTTATTATGCATGCATATATTTGAAAGTGGGCATGATACGGCTAAGTCGGGGGTGATTCCCGCCAGTGCAAATACGGGGGGGGGGGGGGGGGTGTCCCGTTAATGCCATGGAGGGTATGTTCCAGCTAAGGTAGTGTGAGACTGATACGTTGTCACCGGTGCGCGGGACTTCAGTGTGCCATTTCATGTGTAGTTTCTCGTATTTGAAGCTTACTGTTTTAAGTATTAAATTGGTTTTGAATGTCTAAAGTATTTTTTACATATTGTTATGGCGTGAAGGTTGTTCCTGAGCGAAGTCACTAGACCTTGTGGCCTAACCCTAGCTTTTCCAAAACTAAACCCATTTTCAGGAAAGCATTTAGTAGAAGGATCGGGCAAGGGCCAAGAGAAGGCGTGAGCTTAAGGCGAGGAATAGAAGATAGTTTTATTTCTTTGGTTATAATTCAAGACTTTGCTTAGTAGAATTCTCGGCTGTGTATAGGTTGTTTCCGCAAACCTTATGATGTGTTGGTTGGTTACAGTTGAATTGTTGGGGCCGTTTTGGCTAGAAATCTTATGTTGATCGTCTATGCTTTATTTTGGATACGGGTCGTTATAGTCGGTATCAGAGCCATAGTTTAAGAGATTTAGGTGACTGGGCGGGCCTAGACTTAAACTGTGGGCATAGAAGCTACAACTGAGAAATATGGAAGCTTTAGGAGAAACCTTGTTAGGGACCGGATTAATAGGGCAACGAGAACTGTCATGTAAGGTAGCTTCGAGATTACATATGGCCAGTGTAATTGCGAACTTACAAGTACATGTATGTGCTTATTTTACCTTATCATTATGGAGTTGTGTCTTAAGTTGTTTAATTCTATGTATTGTAGTAAGCAGCTGTATCAGGAAGAACTTTAAGAAGTAGGTCAGTGCCAGTTGAGGAAGCGGTGCCAGTGGTAGAGGTTGTTCAAACGGATGAAGTCTTGGAGGATGGACCAGTAGATTCTCCAGGGTCGGCGGCCACCCGTGGAAGGGGTGAAGGTTATGGAAGAGGGAGGGGAAAATCGTAGACACCCTGTCGAGCTGCCACTCAGGCGGACGGAGCCACGGTGGTAACTCGAGGAAGGAAAAAGGTTATAGTTATCCGTCAAGCAAGGAGCGCAGAGGCTCCTGAGGATCGTGAGGTATCTCAACAGAAGAGTACGACATCGGTGAGGGGAAAGAGTCAATCAAGGGGTAGATCGCCAAACCAAGTCTGCATCTGAGGGTCATACCAAGAGTGGTAATTAAACAAGAGTTGAGGTGTCTAGTCTACCCGTGACTGAAGTGGGTTGTCACTGTCAACTGACCCAATTGAGCCAAGTGGTGTTAAATCAACTAAGGGAAGCACGTTCAAGACCTTTGCATCGTGCAAACCTCCTCCTTTTAGTGGCGAGCGTAACCCAGTGATGGTTTTAAGATGGATTCGGGAGATGGAGCTGGCTTTTGATAGTAGCAAGTGTGCTGAGAGAAACAAAGTGTTGTACGCAATGTCGATGCTGAAATCTGATGCTATATTTTGGTGGGATGTAGAAACTGGAGTAAAATGGTCAGAAGTGGCCAAGACAACTTCGTGGGAGACGTTCACCAAAAGGTTTGTAGCGTAGTTTTGCCCAATAGCAGCAGTTAAGAAACTTGAGGAAGAAATGTTGGGGTTAGAACAGGGAACGATGTCAATGCAGGAGTATACATCTAAGTTTGTTAAGAAGGCTCGATTTGCAGAGTTATATGTGCCTACTGAGGAGAGGCACATAGAGAGGTATGTTTGGGGACTGAAGAGCAGCGTGAGAGATCTTTTCTAGGTAAGGGACCCCGCTACTTTTAAAGCGGCAGTGGATACAACAGAACTTATGAAGAAGGAAAAGAACAAACAGATGTCAGAAAAGGTAGGTGATAAACGAAGTGGCAAGGGCCTAATCGTGATGCTAAGAGGCCGAATGCTCTTAGACCCGAGTTGCGGGTGGGGTCAAGAGCGATGGAGAGACCTTGTGGTAAGTGAAACAGAATGCATAGAGGAGAATGATGGTCGGATAAGGAAGGGTGTTATAAGTGTGGGAAAACGGGACACATGGCGCTGGATTACCATTGTCTGAGGTCGTGTTACCAATGCGGTTGACCGGATCACATCAAGACAGATTTCCCGCAATTGAAGAAAGGGTTGGCTGGTAGCTATGGTGGTGGTAGGGGCGAAGAAAGGAAGGTGGAGACGGCTCGCGCGAAGGCGAGGGCGTTCCACATGTCAGTAGATGAGGCAGTGAACACCACGGATGTGGTGACATGTACTTTCCTTATTGACTCGACTTTTGCTAAAGTGTTATTTGATTCAGGAGCAAACTGTTCTTTTGTGTCACCGAATTTTATTCGAAAATTGCAAGTGAAACCTAAGGAGTTAAACTTTGGGTTTGAAGTATAAGTAGAGGATGATAGTCGAGTCTTGGTAAAGGAAGTATATGAGGGGTGTAGCATTGATATAGATGGACATTTGTTCCCGTTGCGTTTGTACCTGATGGGTATGGGAGAGTTTGATATTATAGTAGGTATGGATTGGTTGGTAAATAATGACACAAACATTGTGTGTAATAAGAAGTTAATCCGTATCACCTTACCTGATAAGACAGAAGCAGTAATTTATGGGGACCAACGGGATAGGAAGTCGTGTTTAATCTCTATGATGAAAGCTAGGCGATGTTTAGTGAAGGGATGCCTTGGGTATTTAGCGTATGTGTTAGACGCTAAGAAGGAGAAGAAGGGAGTGGAGGAGGTCTCAGTAGTAAATGAGTACCCGGAAGTGTTTCCGGATAACATGATGAGTTTGCCCCCAGATCGTCAAGTGGAGTTTAGAATTGAATTGGTACCCGGGGCGAAACGAATTGCGCGTGCACTCTATCGCTTGGCACCAATGGAAATGAAGGAAATGGATGCAACTGCATGAGTTACTCGACAAGGGTTTCATACAACCGAGCTCATCGCCTTGGGGAACCCTTGTGCTTTTCGTTAAAAAGAAGGACGGGTCTATGAGAATGTGCATAGACTATCGAGAACTTAACAAGGTGACAGTCAAGAACAAGTATCTGCTTCCGAGAATCGATGATATCTTCGACCAGTTGCAACGTGCAAGCTATTTTTCGAAGATAGATTTGAGGTTGGTTGTCACCAGCTAAAGGTGAGGGAGGAAGATGTACCTAAGATGGCTTTCCGCACGAGGTATGGACACTACGAGTTCCTGGTCATGCCTTTCGGTTTGACTAACGCCCCAGTAGTATTTATGGACTAAATGAACCGAGTGTGCAGTTCACTGCTGGACAAGGGCATAATTGTTTTCATAGATGATATTCTAGTCTACTACCAATCTCGGGAGGACCACGAGGAGCACCTTCGGGCAATTTTGGAATTGTTGAAGCGTGAGAAGTTGTACGCTAAGTTTTCGAAGTGTGAGTTCTGGTTGAGAGAAGTTTAGTTCTTAGGACATGTGGTGTCGGCGGACGGCATCAAAGTAGACGCAGCTAAGATAGAAGCGATTAGAGACTGGAGTCGTCGAGGTCACCATCGGAAGTGAGAAGTTTCCTTGGGTTAGCGGGTTACTATAGGAAGTTTATTCAGGACTTTTGGCGGATAGCCACGCCCTTGACCGTGTTGACTAGAAAGAATGTTAAGTTCGTTTGGACTGAGGCTCAGGAGGCCGCTTTCGGTAAGTTGAAAGAAAGTTTGAGTAGTGCCCTAATTTTGTCATTACCCAGCGGATCCGAAGGATTTGTAATCTATAGTGACGCGTCCAAATTGGGATTAGGATGCGTAGTTATGGAAAGTGGAAAAGTGATCGCTTACGCATCTCATCAGCTGAAAGATCACGAAAAGAACTACCCTACGCATGATATGGAATTGGCGGCAGTAGTGTTTTCTTTGAAAATTTGGCGACACAACTTATATGGAGGTAAGTGTCAGATCTACACTGATCACAAGAGTCTTAGACATCTCTTTGATCAGAGGAGTTAAACATGAGACAGAGAAGATGGACGGAACTACTGAACGATTATGATTATGAAATCCTTTACCACCCGGGCAAAGCAAATGTGGTTGCCGACGCGTTGAGTTGGAAGGAGCGGGGATAATCGACTAAAGTGGTGGCCTTCAGGGTCAAGGCAACTTCCAATCTACTTGATGAGATTAAAAGGTTTCAACAAGAGGAGATGTTGGAAGAAAATGTAAAGAGTGAAAGAATCGTCGGGATTATATCTTCGCTAAGTAACAACAGTAGCGGTTTGTGGTGCTTAGGGAACCGGATATGGGTTCCTAAGATAGGGGACTTACGAGTAAGCATATTGGAAGAAGCGCATAAGTCTCGGTATTCAGTGCATCCGAGAACGAATAAGATGTATCGAGACTTGAGACACTTTTATTGGTGGCCACGGATGAAGAAGGACATTGCTCACTTTGTAGAACGATGCATGACTTGTTTGAGAGTCAAGACAAAGCATCATCGGACGTGCGGAGAACTCCAACCTTTGGATATACCAGTGTGGAAGTGGGATAACATCACCATGGATTTTGTCCCGAAGTTTCCAAGGACCCCGAAGGGTCACGATACAATATAGGTGATCGTGGATTGTCTCACCAAACCGCCACACTTCCTGCCAATTAGATAAACCGATCTGTTGGAGAAGTTAGAGAAACTGATCGTGATAGTCGGTTCACATCATCATTCTAGAGAAGTCTTCAGAGGGAGTTCCGGTCACAACTCAGGTTGAGCACAACTTATCACCCACACACTGATGGTCAGAGTGAGAGAACTATACAGATGTTGGAGGATATGCTCCGGGTGTGCGTGATAACTTTTGAAGGTTCTTGGGAGGTACACTTACCCTTGATAGAACTCTCATACAACAACAGCTGTCATGCAAGCATCCAGGCGGCACCATTTGAAGCGTTATACGGACGCAAATGTCGAATGCCGTTATGCTGGAATGAAGTAGGGGAAAGACAATTGGCGTGTCCGGAAATAGTGTAAGTGACCGCCGACAAGATCAATCTAGTTCGTGAGAAGATGAGAGCGGCGCAAGATCGACAGAAAATGTATGCAAACAAGAGAATGAATGAGTTTCAAGTGGGAGACAGGGTAATGTTGAAGGTTTTGCTCTGGAAGGGCGTAGTTCATTTCGGGAAGAAAGGAAAGCTGAAGCCGAGATACGTGGGGCCTTTTGGTATAATAGAACGGGTTGGAGAGGTAGCCTACAAGTTGGATTTACCTGAGGAACTGCGGGGTGTTCACTCACCCTAAATTTCACGTTTCAAACTTAAAGAAGTGCTTAGCCGAAACTGATATGGCGGTGCCGTTGGAGAATATCAGTGTGGATGAGAGGTTGACGTATGTGGAAGAACCAGTAGAGATCGTGGATAGTAAGGTCTGAAGGTTGAGAAACAAGGAGATCAAGTTGGTGAAGGTCCAGTGGCGGTACCATAAGGGTCAAGAGGCAACCTGGGAACTAGAAGCGGACATGAGATCCAATTACCCTCAACTTTTCGGCAATGGAATTCCGGGGACGGAATTCTTTTGAGGGGGGGGGGGGTATTGTAATAACCAAGGTTCTAGAATGAAAGGAATGGAAGTGAATGTGGAAATAAATGGAATCCTTTAACCTTAGGGGTTGAAGTGTAATTTGTAGAAGGAGGGTATAAAACCCTCAAGGTTGGCACAAAACCCTATAATTTGGATATTTCACTTGAGCAGCTGTGTGTGTTAGAGCAGAGAGGAGAAATCAAGCTGTTACTTGTGCTTTTGGAAAAGAAGAGTCGATTTGGGAGAGGGAGATTCATCATTCAAGAAATTAAAGGTAACCTCTAATTATATTCCTTATTGTTTTGTTGGTTGTTGGAATCTATAGTGGGTTTTGAAGTTATTGCTGGGCATTGTAAGTTCTTGGGTGAGAGTAATCCAATCGATGGTTAGCACTAATGAGAAAGAATCATTGGAATTATTAATCATTTGTAAGTGTTTTAATTACTTAAAGTCTCTTGAAAACAACTAATGAAGCTTTATGTACCGCTTTTAATGTTAATTACTTGATTAATACTTATCTCTAACTGTGGATCCCAGATTGACAAGTAACAATGTATTGAATCGAATGCTTTAGTTCGTATTGAATGATTAAGAGAGTTACAAAAGGTTTGAATGTAAAACACTCTCCATCTCTCTAAGCGCACAAACTAATAATGATCATTCTAACCTAATTTCTAATATAAAATAAACTATTTATACTAAGGGCTTAATCCCTAAAGCCCATGGCCCATAAGCTAATCTAAGCCCATTTAACATCAATAAGGCTTTTACAAATAATAATTAATCTCTATAATTTTTTATATAACTTTCTAAATTATAGGACATTTATGGTCCTAACAATCTCCCCCTAAAGTTATATAAAGAAACGAATGGTCTTGAAAACTTCTGGTCTTGATCTTCTCTTCCTCTTGAATCTTTGAAACCCTTTGGTGCTGCTTGTCTTCATGTCTTTCCAGGCTCCCCCTTGAATTAAGCTCTTAGTCTTCATATCTTCAACTTTATCACCAGATTCAATGAACAATTACCTCGACTGAGTGCACGAAAAGCTGCTTTCAACTGTAGGAACTTGTAGAACCAATATGCTCGAAGGAGAAAACAACTTTTGCAAACAGCACTTGTATAAGGATGAGAATAATGGAACACTTATTAACACTTTGAACTCTTTTTAGAACTGATCAACTAACAGTTACTACCCCTCAACTTTTGCTAACTCCCCCTCAACTTGATATTCGGTGTCTTTGAATATGTATCGTTTCTCCCCCTCATGATGAGTAGGAGCATCCGAAGCATCATGTAATTTCAAAGACAAGACCGATGAGTAGCAAAATAGTAGGTAAATGTGTATGTAACCAAGATGGGATAAATATCTAACACAAAAACATAATAGTAACTGTTATCACAACAATTAAATCAATTGTGTGGCCTATGTTCAGAGTTGGCATCGGGGTATCTCTGATAGGACTTCCAGTTATCACTGAAGTAAAATGTTTAAAAACTTACTTCTCAAACTGTTCTGGCAATATCACGAAGATATGCAAATGGAATCACAAAGACTCGTGCATGTGTGAAAGAAATCAATTATATTTGTTTAGCTCAAATACTGATTTAACCTGCGACGCAAGTTAAAAATTAATTGACACAGTGATTAGAATGTGAAGTTCGGAGACCGGAGCTGATGTCTTCCTTTTTCAATATCTAAGACCTCCGAGTGAAGAATAGATAGATTATATGCTAATTCTTCGTGAATATATAAAACAAGCATCTTTTGTGAGATACTTGAGTGGCTAGGTGGGGTGACACGAGTTATAGACACTAGGTCCATGTCTGTTTCAATATTTATCTCCAAAGAACGAGAATGAATAGATTGTGTGGTTACCCGGATAACTGACTCGGTTTGGTAAGGACCAATAATTCTGTTAAGTCCTGTCACATCCTCACCATTTTTTCTTTTTCACTCCAAACTCATCTATCAAGCTAGACCCCTCACCGATGTCTATAAGGGATGTGTTTCTTGGGTAGGTCCTTCCGGTTCTGGATTGACCATAGAAACAATGTAATTCCTAACACTCATTTCATTCATCAGATAAAACAGTTTAGTAAACAGTGAAGTACGAGTTCTAAGCTGAAGTGTTTAGAAGTCAAACCATTTAAGAACGAGTCCTGATCTGAGATTATCAGAAGTCATTAAAAGTTATTTGAAATAGAGAATTTCAATAAACAAGACCAAGCGCTAAACGGAATGACTCAGTAAGCACATTACAGTAAAAAATTAAACAAAGAATAGAAAGTTTAATTGTGAATCAATAACAAGAAATCAACAATGACGAAGTTTGAGAAACAAACAGGAATTCAAGTGAGTGTATTTCCATCAAAAAATCAACAAACATATGAGACATGGAAATAACTAAATCAAGAGAATATTAGACGTGGCAATTGTTAATGCCAAAAATCGCCCAAAAGAACAACTTAAGGTTGATGTGGACTTTTAACAACTAAAGAAATGTATCTCAAGACCAAGCAACACAAACACAAGGAAAAAGTAAACAACACAAGAGATTTGGTGACGTGGAAAACCCCAAAACGAGAAGAAATCCAAGTGCACAATAACGAGATCTGCTGTCGTGCGGTTCGAACTGCTGTCGTGAGAAGATTGCTTTAGCGATATTCGTTCGAATGCTCTGCGGATTACTGTGTTTTCGATGTGTAATTGCTTAGAAAGTAGATGGAGCAGATGTAAATCAGATTAGATCATATAGCTTTTTCGGTTGCAACACATGCCTCTATATAGCTTTCGCTGGTCATTAAAGGTGTCTTTATGGCGCGCTTCGTAACCGTTGTCGGGCTTTAAATGCCATTATGACTCGTCCGTTACTGGCCGTTGTACCATGATTGCGTGTGGACCTGCATTAATGAACAAAAGAAACGGGTGTTGACTGTTAACGGTTAGTATAATCGTACGACCGTCTTAAGTCTCATACACCGGTCGTACGGAACGTACTACCAGCATAAAAATACACGACCGAGCACTCGTTCGTAAACTACCTGTAAGACTTTATCTTAGTACAAGAGTGGTCTTATGAAAATGTTATCTGAGTTTTCTAGCGTCGGTCGTGAGGTGTGATTTTTTACCCAAACAGTTTGCCCCCAAAATTTGAATTTTGGGCGAGAAATTCGAATTTTAAATCTGACGAAGTGTTTCGATACATGTCGTTTGGGGAGAGAGTATGGTCGAGATCCAACCGTCTTGGTTTGATTTGGATTAGAGGAAATGATAAGGTCGTGACGTCACGACGGCGTATCAGAAGCAAAAAGACGTCTAGAGGATAGGTGTCTTCCATCGGCATGGTGCATGCGAAAAGGCGTTTGACAGGTGTCGACCATCCTGAGGGTCGACCTGACACGATCTTTGCCATAAATAGCGCGATTCAAGGAATCGTTTTCTTTTCACGATCACTTGTGTTTTTAGGAAAATATTGTAGAGAGATTTTCTTGCCATTTTTTTCATACACCTCGAGTGTTTATAAATTTAAAAGAAGTTGTTTCATTCTTCGCATCGTTTTTAAGAATGTCGATCGAACCAGCGAGCACTATTGATTGTCAGGAGAGTTTAGTAGCTTTCAGGACCTTTTCCGGTATTCCTGATGTCGTTCAGATATACTCGCCAGGTCAGTTCCGACCGGTAGATTGTCCGAACGAACATTTTCTCCTATATGAATATCTGTTTAAGGCGGGCTTTAAGTGGCCGTTTTGCTCTTTGGCCAGAGATTTTTTCGCTAGATTTTCCCTATCTCCTGCCCAAATGATGCTGCAGTTCTGGCAGATCATTTTCGTGATTGACAGGGTCACCAACGAGTGGGCGCCGTCGTTTAATGTGTACGACTTGCTGGTGGAGTATACGGTGAATTTTACTTTGCCGTCAGATTTTATGGTCGGGGAAGAGATAGACAGCGACAAACTCTTCCTTGACCTGGAGAAGTTCCTCATTCCCTGCTTTCGGGAGTGGTTGGAGGGGGTTACGGTCGACAACATGGATTCATACGTCGCAGGGCTGACCTTTAAGGTATGTACGACCAGTTTATTCAATGTTTCATTTCGTCGTTGTTTTCTGACGTCTTTGTGTGTTCGTGCGCTGCAGGCGTTCCAGACGTCTCTCTGCATGTATGTCCATATGGAAAAAATCCGTAGGGTCACACCCGTTGCCTTAGAGAAGATGCGCAAGGCGCAGGAGGAAACTCGAGTGGTACGGGAGCAGGAGAGGTCGGTGATGGAGAAGGAGGAGGTCCTTTACGAGAAATTCTGTAAAGTACATGACTTGTATGCAGAATCGTCGAAGGAAAAGGAAGACCTTCAGCGCCATCTGCGGGAAGACTTGGAGAAGTCCTCTGCGGCGGAGGCGGAATTAGGAGCAACTAAGGCTGCCCTGGCCAAGAGCGAAAAATAGGTCGGGGACCTTAGTTCTCTTGTCGAGGCAAAGGAGGGGAAGATCGCGTCCTTAGAAGAGCGTATTCTGTCGTTCGAGGCTCTGACCCGTCTGTGGGTTTCAGCGGCGATCATGCATTGCCATTTGCGAGGGTTGGATCCTATGGCCGGAGCCGAAGAGGAGGCCAAGACCTTCTTAGAGCAAGTCGGGGATGAGGATGAACTCGACCAAGAAGACCAACTCGAAGAAGAGGACCCGACAGACGCAGCGTTTTCGACGTAGCTGGCTATGAGGAGGTCGCTGAGGACTCTCCTCTACCCTGAATTCTTTAGTTTACTTTTGATGTGGGGAGACTACAATCGGTTGTGCCCTTTTACTTGTAATTGACAATGTGAATACACATAAAGTAAGTTTTTGTCATGGGTCCTGACTTTGTCTTCTCACGATATAGATCGTAAGACTGATGTTCGTGCGATCCTGCGAGCCTGCAATATAAGATCCAGGGGTGGTCGTTGGTTTGACCAACGACCCTCCGATGCTTAAGTCAGTAATCGTTTGTTGACATAAATCGAAAGCAAAAAGGAAATAAAATGTAGTATAATCCAGCTACGTGGGGTTGCAGTCGTAGATTCGACACTACGATCTTCGGACGTACAATCATTTGTGGATCGTTGTCGTATATGATCTTGGAAGGAATTCCGAATCTGCATAGAATGTTAGTCTGGATAGAAGAGATGACCTTTCAGTCCCGAATCTGGGAGTAGGCATCAATGTCGTATGTTCGTTCAGAGGAATAATTTGAAAAAGACTAACAGAGTAACAGGGAAGATTTCTTACCTGAGTGTCGTTGACGGGGGTTATGTACCTGGTGACGTTTATCGTCGATTTTTATTGGAGAATTACTTCTTGTCGTGGGGTTCGACTGCCCCCAAGTCGTGAGCTATATTTGTGCCCACGATGAGTATTTGAAAATTGCAGTGTCGTATGGGGTACGGCATTCTGCCCCCTTCTGGTGAATGTAATACGATATCCGGATTTGCCTTTTCTGGCGTAAGTATAGATTAGATCATATCGTGTACAGTCACCACAATGTTGGTTTCATCGTTGCTTTATAGCAATCACGGCTGGTCTTATGCTCGCTTTTGATTTCCTGCCCTCCCCATGGCGTTGGAAATTTGATCGTCTGATGGTAGGTCGAGGGGACCGCTTTCACGTCGTGGATCCACGATCGACCGAGTATAATGTTGTATGCTGACGAACAGTCAATAACGTTAAATCTTGTTTTCTTGTTGAATCCTTTAGCATACACTGGGAGGACGATCTCTCCCAGAGTGGTGGTAGAATCGCCATTGAATCCTATCAGAGTCGTCGATCGACGGGTGATCTATGGTTTATCGATTCCCATAGCTTTGATAGTGCTTAGGAAAATGATGTTGGCCGAACTGCCCCCATCGACCAATACTCTTTTGGTCGAGCGATTGCCAATAGTGAGCTGGATGATCAAGCCATCGTGATGTTTTTGCCAACTATCCTGGAGGTGGTCTTGATCGAATGTTATCGGCATCGCCTCCAGTTCCAATTCCTGTTTCGGTCGGGACGACCTGGGAATGGGGTATTCTCCCGACGATTGGTTGGTGTGCCGCTTGGCTGCCGAATAGTTAAACCACAGATGTCTGATCCACCCGTCACACAGTTAACGACTTTTTCATGGACGGGGGATGCCGGTCTTACGTTATCAACTGGCGCAGATTCTTTATCAATCAAGCCCTGCAGATGACCCTTGGGGACGATCCAGGCTAACTCCTTCTGTAAAGCAAGGCAGTTATCTGTCGTATGACCATGGTCGCTATGGAAGTCGCACCACTTTATTTTATCCTTCTTGTCGTTATCTTTATCACTCTTCTTGGGCCATCGGACAGACGACTGAACGTTCCTAAGAGCGTCGACTAGCTCTTTCATCGTTCCCTTGAACCCATAAGAAGAAATCTTAGGATATTGCGAGAATCGAGGCGTGGGATTGCTCTTTTTCTTATCGAACCGAGCGTTCGATATTTGACGCGACGACTCTGACTTGACACTCGACTTGGATTTGAAATCTGGTTTCTTGATTCCTAGCGACTTCTTGTCAGCGGAATGCTTACGACAGAAGACTAAGTCGTCTTCGACCCTCATGTAAGCTAGAGTTCTAGCCCGTACGTATTCGAAATTCTCAGGTGGGTATTTCATAAGATCGACGTACAATCCGGTAGTGTTGTCGTCAAGACCACGTTTATAGGCTTCGATGGTAGTCTTGACGTCACAATTTCGAATGCTGATCCTTTCTGCGTTAAAGTGATTGAAATAACTACAGATGGACTCTCCAGATCTTTGAACGACGTAGTGTAGGTCGCTTGTCTGTTTCTCCATCTTGCGTCTGCTGGTGAATTGTTGCGAAAACTGGTTGACCAAGTTGCTAATGGACTTGGGTTTGAGGTTGATCAACCATTGGAGAGCAGGACATGTAAGAGTCGCCCCAAAGCTTTTGCACATGCACACTTCTTGATATTGATGTGGGATTGATACTATTTGGGCAAAATATCACGTCGTACGACTACGACCAAAACAGGTAAGACGCACGTTATAATCCAAATCTTGTATTAAGATAAGGTCTCGACAAGAACCCCGAAAACATCCGTCGTCTCCCGTAAAAGGTAAGTCGTACGTCCCTCATGACGCTCGACCACATCGTCGCCCGTCCCGCACGACCATCGCGTAAGATCATTGTACCTTCGAGCAAAGCTAACGTTAACCTTGACTGTTACGTGTGTTAAGTATTTAAATACAGGAGTCAAAGCCATTAACAGTGAGTAGCCGTAACGGACAAAGAACATTATGGATAATCACTCCGGCGACCGTTTCCAGCCGTTGTAGCCGTTGATCAAAGCATTAATGAAGCTAATTAATGACGCGAAGACTATAAATACCAAGCTAAGTCTTCACATCAAATGAGGGGGGTGAACATCTGGGAACACATCGAAAAACACCATCGAACAGCAGAGAAAAAGCATCCGAACTCACAAAGAAGAGCACTCAAATTCTAGAAATCAAGTACTGAAGGATAAAATCACTCCGCGAACTTAAGAACGACAGAAGCAAAGAGATTTCTCTCGAAGAACAGCTCTTGACGCACGTCACCGGCTCCCGATCAACAGTTCACACTTTGTATTCGCACCCGACAAACACTTGTTTTACATTTCAAACACTTGTACTTTACATTTCGAAGCATTTCCTTCATTTGTATTGTAACCATCGTACGATCGACACCAGTACCCAAGGACATCGCCCCTGATTGGCGACCATAGTGCAGCGACGACACCCACTGTCGTCCGCAGGTTTTTTCCTCGTTTGAGGTTTTTCCTGCGTCATCAAATCCTTTGTCTTATTTATTTTTCCCTCGAAAGATCCTTTCTTTAGTTGTTTAAGTCCACATCGACCTTAAGTTGTCCCTTTGGTGCGATTTTTGGCATTAACATTTTGGCGCCATCCGTGGGACTACATCTAGAGAAAATCCTCGACGAACGTGCATTCTACTAATAGTTTCTTGGAGTTTCTTCTATTTTCTGTTGCAGGAAAATGGCAGCCCCTGGTAATCCGCAGCAAGTCGTCGCTCAGATGTATCAGGAGCTCGAGGTTGCCAGGAATCAACTCAATGCAATGGCAGAGCAGAATCGCAGATCAGCTGAAGAAATCGCGCGACTAAGGAATCCTTTTGGATCCCAGAATGGTCCTAGACCATTCATCCGGAATCCAGGTCCGGGACCAGGCCCGTCCGCGCGGAATCAGCATCCAGGTCCATTCATGCAGAATCAGCAGCCGGGTCCGTTCATTCCGAATCCCCAGTCTGGGCAGATTCCCCCTCAGCACATCCGACCACCACCCTTGAACAATGGATCCCAACCATTGCAAGGTGACGCCCAGCCGTTTCAGAATGGATCCCAACCGTTTTCCCATCCGTTCCAAAGTGGTCCGCAACCTTTCCAGCAAGGATCACAACCTTTCCAGCGAGGATCGCAATCTTTCCAGCAGAGATCGCAGCCATTTCAGCATGGACCACAATCGTTTCAGAATGGACTGCAACAATTCCACTATGGGTCGCAACTATATTTTGTTCCGTTCAACGGGGACACCAATGGTTCGTCGCATGGTAATGGCACTAGTCCAGGGACCAATCCCTCGACAGGGGTAAATCCTGATCTTAACGATCCCGTCGCCCAGCGTTTGAAGATGTTAGAAGACCAAAATGAGCGCGTCTTGTCCTTGCTCGCCAAGTTGCCTGGGGCAGCCGTGTCTGTCGGCGTAGAGCCTTGCTCGGGGTATCAGGCGTCGCCCTTTATCGACGAGATCGCCACCATCGAGGTCCCAAAGAAGTATAACATTCCTGCCTTCACTCCCAAGTATTCGGGTGTGACCGATCCAACCGAGCATGTCGCGCAGTATAAGCATCTCATGTAGACGATCTCGATTCCACACATGTACCAGGAAGTATGCATGTGCAAGAGTTTCGGGGCGACTCTCACTGGTCCAACTCTCCAGTGGTTGATCAATCTCAAACCCAAATCTATCGGGTGGTTCGCCGAATTGGTCAACCAATTCTCCCGACAATTCGCCAGCAGTCGTAAGATGGAAAAGCAGACTAGTGATTTGTACTATGTCGTGCAGAAGACCAAGGAGTCTATTCGAAGTTATTTCAATAGATTCAATGCTGAAATGATCAGTATCCGCAATTGTTACATCAAAACTGCGATCGAAGCTTACAAGCATGGTCTAGACGATAGTTCAGGTTTATATATCGATCTGACCAAGTATCCCAGAGAGACTTTCGAAGACGTCCGAGCTCGAACCTTAGCATATATGAGGGTCGAAGACGATGTAGCCTTTCGTCGCAAACACACTGACGACAAGAAGCCGTTAGGTGTCAAGAAGCCAGATCCAGAGTAGAGCCAGCGCGTCAGATTTCAAACGTTCGTTTCAAGACGAAGGCAGAAGCTAAAACCGCGACTAAATTCCCCATGTACCCCAAGATCTCCTCTTATGGGTTCAAAGGGTCAGCTAAAGACTTAGTCGAAGCTCTGAAGACCACCCAAGCAACCATCCGATGGCCGAAAAAGTCTGACCCAGACGATGCTAAGAAGGATAAATCAAAGTGGTGCGACTTCCACGTCGACCATGGTCACGCGACAGATTATTGTATCGCACTCAAGAAGGAATTGGCATATCATGTTCCACAAGGTAATCTCAAAGATATTATTGATGATGTCGTTCTTCCAGCTAACAGCCATCGACCGGCGACTCCCGAGCACGCAAAAGTTGTCAATTAAAAATCACGTCGTACGACCGCGACCAAAACAGGTAAAGACGCACGTCATAGTCCAAATCTTGTATTAAGATAAGGTCTCGACAAGAACCCAGAAGACATCCGTCGTCTCCCGTAAAAGGTAAGTCGTACGTCCCTCATGACACTCGGCCATAGCGTCGCCCGTCCCGCATGACCACCGCGTAAGATCATTGTACCTTCGATCAAAGCTAACGTTAAACTTGACTGTTACGTGTGTTAAATATTTAATGCAGGAGTCAAAGCCATTAAGGAGTAACGGATATAACCGACGCAACCATCAACGATCGACAGCCGTAACGGACGAAGAACATTATGGATAATCACTCCGGCGACCGTTTCCAGCCGTTGTAGCCGTTGATCAAAGCATTAATGGAGCTAATTAATGACGCAAAGACTATAAAAACCAAGCTAAGTTTTCACATCAAGGGACACAAGTTAACATCCAATACACATCAACAATCATCAGCGAACACCATCAAACAACAGAGAAATGCATTCAAGTTCATAGCTAAAGAGCCCTCAAACTCTGGAAATCAAGTACTGAAAGCCAGAACCCTACAGCGAATTCAAGAACACTCGAAGAAAAGCTCAAGACATCGTTGTCGACGCACGACAACAATCTTCGACCAACAGTTTACACTTGTATTCACACACGACAAACACTTGTTTTACATTCCAAACACTTGTACTTTACATTTCGAAGCATTTCCTTCATTTGTATTGTAACCATCGTACGACCGACGCCAGTACCAAGGACATCGCCCCTGATTGGCGACCATAGTGCAGCGACGATATCCCTTGTCATCCGCAGGTTTTTTCCTCGTTTGAGGTTTTTCCTGCGTCGTCAAATCCCTTGTCTCATTTATTTTATTCCCCATCGCACGTCTCGTCGAAAGATCCTTTCTTTAGTTGTTTAAGTCCACATCGACCTTAAGTTGTCCATTTGGTGCGATTTTTGGCATTAACAGTTTGGCGCCATCCGTGGGACTACATCTAGGGAAAATCCTCGACGAACGTGCATTCTACTAATAGTTTCTTGGAGTTTTTTCTATTTCCTGTTGTAGGAAAATGGCAGCCCTTGGAAATCCACAGCAAGCTGTTGCTCAGATGTATCAGGAGCTCGAGGTTGCCAGGAATCAACTCAATGCAATGGCAGAGCAGAATCGCAGAGCAGCTGAAGAGATCGTGCGGCTAAGGAATCCTTTTGGACCCCAGAATGGTCCTAGACCATTCGTCCAGAATCCAGGTCCGGGACCAGACCCATCCGCGCAAAATCAGCATCCAGGTCTATTCATGCAAAGTCAGCAGCCGGGTCTGTTCATTCCGAATCCCCAGTCTGGGCAGATTCCCCCTCAGCACATCCGACCACCACCATTGAATAATGGATCCCAACCATTGCAAGGTAGCACCCAGCCGTTTCGGAATGGATCCCAGCCGTTTTCCCAGCCGTTCCAAAGTGGTCCACAATCGTTTCAGAATGGACCACAACAATTCTACTATGGGTCGCAGCCATATTTTGTTCCGTTCAACGGGGACACCAATGGTTCGTCGCATGGTAATGGCACTAGTCCAGGGACCAATCCCTTGATAGGGGCAAATCCTGATCTTAACGATCCCGTCGCCCAGCGTTTGAAGATGTTGGAAGACCAAAATGAGCGTGTCTTGTCCTTGCTCGCCAAGTTGCATGGGGTAGCCGTGCCTGTCGACGTCGAGCCTCGCTCAGGGTATCAGGCGTCGCCCTTCATCGACGAGATCGCCACCGTCGAGATCCCAAAGAAGTATAACATTCCTGCCTTCACTCCCAAGTATTCGGGTGTGACCGATCCAACCGAGCATGTCGCGCAGTACAAGCAGCTCATGTGGACGATCTCGATTCCACACATGTACCAGGAAGTATGCATGTGCAAAAGTTTCGGGGCGACTCTCACTGGTCCAGCTCTCCAGTGGCTGATCAATCTCAAACCCAAATCTATCGGGTCGTTCGCCGAATTAGTCAACCAATTCTCCCGGCAATTCGCCAGCAGTCGTAAGATGGAAAAGCAGACTAGTGATCTGTACTATGTCGTGCAGAAGGCCAATGAGTCTATTCGAAGTTATTTCAATAGATTCAATGCCGAAATGATCAGTATCCGCAATTATGACATCAAAACTGCGATCGAAGCTTATAAGCATGGTCTAGACGATAGCTCAGGTCTATATATCGATCTGACCAAGTATCCCCCAGAGACTTTCGAAGACGTCCGAGCTCGAACCTTAGCATACATGAGGGTCGAAGACGATGCAGCCTTTCGTCGCAAACACATTGGCGACAAGAAGCCGTTAGGTGTCAAGAAGCCAGAGTTCAAGACAAAAACTGTTTTAAGAATGGAGCCCGCGCGTCAAATTTCAAATGTTCGTTTCAAGACGAAAGCGGAGGCCAAGACCGCAACTAAGTTTGTGCAGTATCCCAAGATATCCTCTTATGGGTTCAAAGGGTCAGCTAAAGACTTAGTCGAAGCTCTGAAGACCACCCAAGCAACCATCCGGTGGCTGAAGAAGTCTGACTTGGACGATGCTAAGAAGGATAAATCAAAGTGGTGCGACTTCCACGTCGACCATGGTCATGCGACAGATGATTGTATCGCACTCAAGAAGGAATTGGCATATCATGTTCCACAAGGTAATCTCAAAGATATTATTGATGATGTCGTTCTTCCAGCTAATAGCCACCGATCGTCAATGCCCAAGCGTGCAAAGATCATCAATTGCATCACTGGTGGTTCGGACGTGTGTGGTCTGACATATTCTGCAGCTAAGCATCACGCCAGTCAAGCGCCCGACGATTGGCCTATTCCTCGTTCATCCAGACCCAAAGGAGATTTGGAACTAGAAGCCATGAAGATCGTGTTCGACCAAGTCGACCTCGGTGACTCTTACCAGAAGCATCACGACGGGTTTATCATTCAACTCACGGTCGGTAACTGTTTGACGCGTAGAGTATTGATAGACGGGGGCAGTTCGGCAAATGTCATTTTTCTCAACACCATCAAAGCCATGGGAATCGATTGCTCGGAAATCATCCGACGTTCGACGACCTTGGTCGGCTTCAATGGAGAAGTGACAAGCACATTCGGAGAGATAATTCTACCCATCTATGCCGGAGGAGTCAACAACCAAACCAAGTTCAGCGTCATCGACTGTGCGTCGGCCTATAACATCATCTTAGGTCTACCATGGATCCATGACATGAAAGCTGTTCCTTCGACGTATCATCAAATGTTGAAATTCCCGATGCCATGGGGAATCCAGGAGATCAGGAATGAGCCAAAAGTCGCTCGTGAATGCTACAAGTCTACCTTGAAGCCAATAAAATAGACTGGAATCGCAAGATCAAGCTCTCGACAGGATCGCCGTGTCGTTCTGTCATTTAAAACCTATTTTTCCCGAAAAGAATAGGATGATAAATAACAGGGGGCAAATAGAGAGAGTCTGAGGAGGTACGTTCCCTAACTCTTTTTCATATGATTTTTTCTCACAAACGACTACTGACTTAAGCATCGGAGGGTCGTTGGCTAGCCAACGACCAATCCTCAACATTGTTTTATCGCAGGATTGCACGACAGTAATCCTTTAAGTATATGATATGACTCTAAATTCGCAAGGTCGCACGACGGTCAGGTCTTTGACTTGATCATCCCTTATACAGGGGCATACGATACAAATTCATCATACGATCTCGTCGTACAGCCTAAGCAACTTATCTATTAAGTTTCTTAACTTTTGTACCCTGAATGGATGCTTTAATCGCATGTTCTTATAGTTGTTTTACGTCATCATATTACACTGAATGCCTTAGTCGCATGATTTCATATGTATTTTATGTTCGACTTCATAATCAATGCTATTTGAATAAAGCATAAGATTCAAAACAAAAGATATATTCATTGTGTGAAACAATAGATACATACTCGACCATCGATAGGTCGAGCGGCAAAAACGAAGAGAGTGAAAATTCTAGATTGCAGGGGGAACATCGGTCGCATCCCTGCTTGAAGTCCCGACCTGAGGGCTTTCATCTGCCACTCCTCCCGCACGAATCTCTTGCAGTTCATACCGAGCATCGAAAAGTTGGACGGCCAGTTCATCCGCGCGTGCCAAAGCCAAGCTCTCCCTCTCCAATGCCGCTTCCTCTCTTTTCAAAGCTGACGCCACCAACTCCTCAACTTTCGACATCTCGGCGTGAAAAGCCAAAGATGACTGGAACGTCTGAAAATACACAAGAAAACGTTAGACAACGGACAACGACTAAAACAACGAAACGAGTCATGAAAGATTGACGCTCACCGTGAACGCCAGACTGGCAACTTGAGATCCTATCTCTCCGGCCGGAACTCCATGAAAACGCTCCCCGAAAGATGGGAGCAAATACTTCTCCACGTGAGGAAACAACGTCGTCCCGTCTAGGACCCTATCCGCCATAAAGTCAGACGGAAACGTAAAGTTAACCGTCATAACTTTGGCCGATGACCCCTCGCCCCTGTCGGCAGACGTGGGGATCGACACTTGAGACACCGGTTTCGTCATCGTCACCGGATGCGCAGAACTTGCTGGTGTCGCGTCCATCACGCCAGGACGGCTAGATGACGCCCTCGCCTTCTTAGGCAGAACAACTCTCGATGAGTTATCAACCCTCGACGACGGCTCTGTCCTCTCGATTCTCTTTTGGCTCGACAAAGCTGTCGAGACGTTTTTACCTCGAAGGGCTCGCATGATCTGCTTCCCTCTCGCCCGAGAAACTGATTTCCTCTCGGTCGGCACTGATCAGGAGATACATGAAGCGTCAGACAGGCAGAATCAACAAGATGAAATAAAGATTACGGTACGCTTACTAGTCGCCTCTTCTTGCACGTCCTCATCTCCCTCATCTCCTTCTTCAGAATCTTCTATCACATCCTCGTCTTCAGCCGCCGATTGCCACGTCATGAAAGATCGGTCGTCAACGCTAAGACTCAAGAACTTGTTAATCTTAGTCTGGGAATCCACATTCGGCTTCACTTTGTCGAATCGGATCTCTGAAGGCAACAGGAGGAGAATGGTAAGTAAAAGCCATAAGAGTAAAACTCAGAAAATGGTGAAGCATACATGTTTTATTCCAGCCTGACCGCATCCAATCGTTGCTGGAATCCAGTGAATCGGCAAGCATAAACACATACCTCGATTTCCACCCACGATCATTAACACCAGTTCCCAAAACCAAAGAACGATCACCCCTGAACTTATAATAAGGACTATAACGCCAGTTCTTATCCTTTTTAACTTGATACGCCGCCAAGAAATCATTCATGATCATAGAGGATTCCCATTTCGCGGACGCTCGCTCGATAACCAAAAGAACTCGCCAGAGTTGGGGCATCAGCTGCCCTGGCAACACATCGAAATCCTGCATGAATGACTTCGATAAACCCAAAACGTCCATTCAAACCCTATTTTGAAAGGATACTCGTACAAACAAGATATCCCTCAGGGCAATCCTTAGAACGCACGATCCCCGAACACCGCAACTCTATATTTGCAGGGATTTTAGCTAAACTCCTAAAAGCGTCTAAATCTACATGATTCGTGATAAGACTAGCAGGCTCTGTCGACATTGTGTATCAGAGGACAGAACAAGGTCCTATATAAATTAGCAGAATCTCCTACAAACTATGGAAAGGATTCGGGGAGAATTGGCAAGAAGATCGCAAGAATCGCGGAATAGAAACTCTTGCAGAAAAGAAGAAAGAGTCGCTAAGGAAGAATCAGAAAATATCCTTTGTGTAAAAAAGAATGGGTTCGCCAAAATCTCTACTTATGTAAAAGATCGTGTCAAATCGGGTTCTTTGATAAATCAACACGCGTCCCTGTCCTTTCGTATACCCGCCCGGATCTTCAACACTTGTCTTCGACAGCTGGTAAGCATCATCGTGCGTCAGTATGAAGTCACGACCTCATTCCCCTTTTCAACTTATCGTTCAGTTAAAGGCGGACCGGTCTAGTACCACCGCGTAAGATCATTGTACCTTCGATCAAAGCTAACGTTAAACTTGACTGTTACGTGTGTTAAGTATTTAATGCAGGAGTCAAAGCCATTAAGGAGCAACGGATATAACCGACTCAACCATCAACGATCGACAGCCGTAACGGACGAAGAACATTATGGATAATCACTCCGGCGACCGTTGTAGCCGTTGATCAAAGCATTAATGGAGCTAATTAATGACGCAAAGACTATAAAAACCAAGCTAAGTTTTCACATCAAGGGACACAAGTTAACATCCAATACACATCAACAATCATCAGCGAACACCATCATACAACAGAGAAAAGCATTCAAGTTCATAGCTAAAGAACCCTCAAACTCTGGAAATCAAGTACTGAAAGCCAGAACCCTACAGCGAATTCAAGAACACTCGAAGAAAAGCTCAAGACATCGTTGTCGACGCACGACAACAGTCTTCGACCAACAGTTTACACTTGTATTCACACACGGCAAACACTTGTTTTACATTCCAAACACTTGTACTTTACATTTCGAAGGATTTCCTTCATTTGTATTGTAACCATTGTACGACCGACGCCAGTACCAAGGACATCGCCCCTGATTGGCGACCATAGTGCAGCGACGACATGATCAATAACTGACAGTATCTCACCAGATCGTCATGTCGTTCCGTCATTTAAAACCTATTTTTCCCGAAAATAATAGGATGATAAATGACAGGGGGCAAATAGAGAGAGTCTAAGAAGGTATGTTCCCTAACTCTTTTTCATATGATTTTTTCTCACGAACAGCTACTGACTTAAACATCGGAGGGTCGTTGTTAAGCCAACGACCAACCCTCGACATCATTTTATCGCAGGATCGCACGACAATAATCACTAAGTCTACTATATGACTTTAAATTCGCAAGGTCGCACGATATACATGATCAGGTCTGTGACTTGATCATCCCTCCATAGGGGCATATGATACAAACTCATTATACGATCTAATCGTACGATCGCAAAGTCTAAACAATTTTACCCCTAAGTCTCTTAACTTAGAAAATGATTTAATCGCGTGTTCATATATTTGTTTTACTCATCGTATTACAATGTATGCCTCAGTCGCATGATTTCCTATGTGTCCTATGTTCAAATTCATAATTAAACATGGTTTGGATAAAGCATACAGTTCAAACAAAAGTTGCGTTCATTATATAAACCATCGAGTATATAATCGACCACTAACGGTCGAGCAGCATAAACAAACAAATACATTTTTTCTAAGGTTGTGGAGGAGCATCGATCACAACCTTGTCCGATACCTCATCCCGAAAACCCTCGCTAGCCACCTCCTCCTCGACCTCCTTCTCGTCATCCAATTCGAGATCTCTCTCGGTCCCGACTCTCTCACAAAAGAGACGCAGCTCATCTGACGCTGAAGCCAAAGGATCCTTGCCATGCAGGTGACGTCGCATAACTGCCTCACGCACAGTAAGTCGAGCATAAGAAAAGAAAGACTTATTTTCGTCCTTCAACTCATCAGACTCCTTCTTCAAATTCATCACCTTAGCCTTGATTCCCTCGACTTCCTTTCTCTTCGCGGTTACGGATTCCTTCATCCCCTCCAGCTTCTCTCTCTGGTCGCGCATCAAAGTCAGGGACTCTTTCAAACGCGAGTTTATCTCGTCTCTTGTATGACTGAGGGCATCCAATTCATCCAGAGCATGGTCAAGGCGCACTGACATCGCTTCTTCATGCTCCAAAGCAGCTTTCTCTTTAGCTAACGCTGCATCTTCATCTTTGGTAACAGAAGCCGTTGAAACCTCTATATTCGTCGTTTCGGCCTGCAATGCCAGGGAAGCTTGGAACGCCTGAAGAATCATGACATCAGCGACATTAGTAAACAACGACAATGGCAAACGACAAGTCTTGAAAGAAAGACTTACCAAGAATAAGAGTCCAGCTGCATGGAACTCTTTCTTCTCGAAAGCAAAACCCGTCAAAACGCTCCCTGAAAGACGGAAGCAAATATTTTTCCAAATGGGGGAACAACTTCGTCTCGTCCAAGACATTGTCGTCCAGAAAACCCGATGGCAACGTAAAGTTGACCGTCGTTTCCCCCACAGGTCCCTTCTGCGCGCCTTTGCCCCTGTCGGCCGATGAAGGGCCGGATAGGACGACGGGAGACATCGTCGCCAGTTGCGCAGTATCCACAAATTTTTCGCCGCTCGTGTCAAACGCGACCGACACCTCCGCCTTCCTGGACAAGGCAACCCTCGATGGGTTACCCGTCTTCAAAGACGGTTCCCTCAGAACGGACACCTTTGTCCTCTTTAAGAGGCCCGACCCGGCTATCGGGACCTCTTTTCTCTTCAGGACCTCCGACCCAGTTGTCGGAACGTCCTTCTCCCTCGCCTCGCGAGCTACTTCGACTTGGGCCATCTTCCTAGCAACAGAAGATGTCGCCTGCGCTTGAGATTCACCTGTACGGAAAAAGAAAGAAATTAGACGATTCAGAACAGAGAAAGACCAGGTCAGGCGAAAAGAAGACAAAAGGATACTTACCAATTATCTCTACCTCTGGTTCTTCACTCTTCTCTTCCTCCTCAGTCTTCTCAGAGTCCTCCTCTTCTTCTTTCTCCTCTCGACCCATCCTCACTCTGTCGCTCAAGAAAACGGTGTCATCATCCTCGTCTATCAAATGACGCGTGACGTATGACCGGTCTTCAGTACTAAATTCCAAGAACTTTTCGACCTTAGCCCGGGAAGCATCGTCCGACTCTACCTTATCGAAATCAATATCTACGCATAAAAAAGAAGATCAGTCGAAAAAACAACCGAGCAACAGAATAACATAAAAACGTACAATCAAAGGCTCACCCGTCATATTCCAACCCTCCCTAATCCAGTCACTATCAGTGCCCAGCGTCGACGCCCGTACGAATACATACCTCTTCTTCCATCCACGGTCGTTGACCGCGGTATTTAAAACTAGGGTACGATCACCCTTGAACCTTGAAAACAAACTATAGCGACGGTACCGGTCACTCTAGACCTTATACGCCGTCAGAAGGTCCCTCACATTCATCGGCGGATTCCAGTTGGAGGTAAGTCGTTCGATGATCAAGACAACTCACCAGAACTGGGGCATCAATTGCCCCGCCGAAAGATCAAATTCACACATGAACTCTTTGACTAAAGGCGAATATGGCCAATGAAAGCCTATTTTGAACGGATATTCGTATATAACAACGTACCCCTCGGGGCACATTTCCGGTCGAACCTTGCCAACCTTACTTACGGTAATCCCAATGGGAATCCTCGCTAGACTTCTAAAGTCGTCGAGATCTTCTTCGTTTTTAATTGTGCTTCTAGGCTCTGTCGACATTGCCATCCCCGATAAATTGATTTGTACTTCTGAAATGCCCCCAGATATCCTAGTTTTTTCTAGGCTTTCTAGCAATAGACTTGCGACGCATACGCAAACTAAAGGGTCGTATCTTATACGATCTCAGAAAAACTTAAATTAGGTCAAAGATTCTTGCAAGTTTTAATCGAACGAAAATCAACAAGAAAACCCCTAAAGAAATCTTCGCTCACAACCCTTTAAAAACGTAAACAAGAAAAGATCCATCGTAATCTTTATTTATGCAGTCGATCATGTCAGGTCGATCCCTTTGATGATCACCGCGTGCTCTCGTCCCTTCGTATGACGGCAGGGATCGTCGACACCTGTCATCGACAGCTGGTAAGCACAATCGTGCGTCAGTATGACGTCACAACTTTTTCAACTTCTCGTTCAGTTAAAGGAGAACCGGTCTAGTTCCATGACAACCAGGTAAGTTCCTCAACCCAGGTCACGAGACTAAGAGTTCGACAAGCAAAATTTAAAACTTAAATTTGACATTCAATTTTCAAATTTTGGGGGCAATCTGTTTGGGCAAAAAGACACGTCGTACGACTACGACCAAAACAGGTAAGACGCACGTTATAATCCAAATCTTGTATTAAGATAAGGTCTCGACAAGAACCCAGAAAACATCTGTCGTCTCCTGTAAAAGGTAAGTCGTACGTCCCTCATGACGCTCGACCACAGCGTCGCCCGTCCCGCACGACCATCGTGTAAGATCATTGTACCTTCGAGCAAAGCTAACGTTAAACTTGACTATTACGTGTGTTAAGTATTTAATGCAGGAGTCAAAGCCATTAACAGTGAGCAGCCGTAACGGACAAAGAACATTATGGATAATCACTCCGGCGACCGTTTCTAGCCGTTGTAGCCGTTGATCAAAGCATTAATGGAGCTAATTAATGATGCGAGGACTGTAAATACCAAGCTAAGTCTTCACATCAAGGGAGGGGGGTGAACATCTGGGAACACATCGAAAAACACCATCGAACAGCAGAGAAAAAGCATCCAAACTCACAAAGAAGAGCACTCAAATTCTAGAAATCAAGTACTGAAGGCTAAAATCACTCAGCGAACTTAAGAACGACAGAAGCAAAGAGATTTCTCTCGAAGAACAGCTCTCGACGCACGTCATCGGCTCCCGATCAACAGTTCACACTTTGTATTCGCACACGACAAACACTTGTTTTACATTTCAAACACTTGTACTTTACATTTCGAATCATTTCCTTCATTTGTATTGTAACCATCGTACGATCGACACCAGTACCCAAGGACATCGCCCCTGATTGGCGACCATAGTGCAGCGATGACACCCACTGTCGTCCGCAGGTTTTTTCCTCGTTTGAGGTTTTTCCTGCGTCATCAAATCCTTTGTCTTATTTATTTTTCCCTCGTCGCACGTCTCGTCGAAAGATTCTTTCTTTAGTTGTTTAAGTCCACATCGACCTTAAGTTGTCCCTTTGGTGCGATTTTTGGCATTAACAGATACTGTCCACATTAATTGTTTGTATTGTGCGATATGCTCTGTTGGATCAGTTATTCCTGAATATTTTGGAGTGAAAGCAGGAATGTTTTACTTCTTTGGCACGTCGACAGTCACTATCGCGTCCATGAAAGGCGACGCTTGAAATCCTATGCGGGGCTCGACGTCGACAGGGACGGCGGCACCAGGTAGCTTGGAAAGTAGCGACATCATCTTCTCGTTCTGATCTTCTAATAACCTTAGTCGCTGGGCGACGGGGTCGTTAGGATCGGAATTTACGCCTGTTAGAGGGTTGGCCCCTGAATTCGTGGCCGTCGCCGTGCCGTTCCCGTACGAAGAACCATGGGCATCCCCATTGGAAGGGACGAAATATAGCGGGGCGCCATTATGTAAAGGTGGCGGCCTCAAATATTGAGGGGGATATTTCCCCTGATGAGGATTGCAGACAAATGGCCCCGAACCTGGATTGTTGGCGAATGGCCCTGGACCTGGATTGTTGGCGAATGGCCCTGGATCTGTCTGGAATTGGGGCCTTACGATAGGCACACCCATAGGTCGGGTACCTTTCTGAGGTCCAAAGGGATTGCCCATCACTGGATTCCTCAGAGAAGCGATTTTTGTGGCTGCTTTCTGATTCTGCTCATGCAGAGCTTGAATCTGACTTCGGGCTTCATTCAATTATGATTGAAGTTTAATCGTGGGATCTTGATAATTTGCCATTTACCTGAAAATAACAAAAAACTTCACAAGATCGTTATAGCGATATATGCGTTGGCTTGAGATTTTCTCTAGATGGGGTCCCACGGATGAAGCCAAACTGTTAATGCCAAAAATCGCCTAAAAGAACAACTTAAGGTTGATGTGGAATTTTAACAACTAAAGAAACGTATCTCAAGACCAAGCAACACAATCGCAAGGAAAAAGTAAACAAGACAAGAGATTTGGTGACGCGGATAACCCCAAAACGAGGGTAAAAACCGCGGTTGACTTGTGAGAGTCGGCGGTGCACTGTAATCGCCAATCAGGGGCGAAAGTCCTTTTGTAACAGGTGTTTTGTGTACAACAGATTACAAATGAATGTAAAAATAAACTTAGTCGTGTATGAATGACGTATGTCGTGTGTAAATCGTGTAAAAAAGGCTGCTGTTGTGCGGTTCGAAATGTTGTCGTGCAAATATTGCTTTAGCGATATTCGTTTGAATGGTCTGTGGATTACTGGGTTTTCGATGTGTAATTGCTTAGAAAGTAGATGGAGCAGAAGTAAATCAGATTAGATCAGGTAGCTTTTTCGGTTGCATCACAGGCCTTTATATAGCTTTCGCTGGTCATTAAAGGTGTCTTTATGGCGCGCTTCGTAACCGCTGTCGGGCTTTAAATGCCATTGATGACTCGTCCGTTACTGGCCGTTGTACCATGATTGCGCGTAGACCTGCATTAATGAACAAAAGAAACGGGTGTTGACTGATAACGGTTAGTATAATCTTACGACCGTCTTATGTCTCATACGCCGGTCGTACGGAACGTACGACCTGTTGAGAAAAAAATTTATCGTGCCAAAGAAAATACGAGAAGCTCACGAATGATTTCTAAGGTCCCAAAACGAGTAGAAATCCAAGTGCACAATAAACCCAACAACAAATGCGGATAACAAAAATCTAGATGTTTACACAATATATTCTCGACGTATAAAATTAAACCCGCGCGAAATATATATATATGTATATATATATATATATATATATAAATAGATAAAAGCGATGGACACGTTAGTATCTATACATATATATAGCAAGATATATGTAAGCGTATATATCGACGAAAGAGAGAGAGAGCAAGTGTTTATTACCAACCAAGGAGATTACAAGTGCTTAACAAGGATCTTAAGATCCACGATCAACTAACGAATCCTCTCGAACACCATCGAATATCAAGAACAGTCTCAACCTCACATAAACTCAAGATACCAAATGTAATTTAGGGAGGGTGTTTGGTGGTGGTTTGTGGCCGACGAGAGGAGCAAAGAAGAAGAGGAAGAAAAGGTGTGTGTTTGAAGTAAGGTGATGGCATGGGTATTTATAGGTGGGGATTGTGTGGTGACCAAGCATGAGGGCATTTAGGTAATTTCACTTTTGCTCCTATGGGTCACGTGTAGCATCCAAATTCCGGGAAATAATATATATCTATATAATATATATTATAACACTCCACCATGATGCACGTGATCGTTGACAGCAAATATCTCAATCCAACGAATACGAGTCTTCCCAACCGTTGATCATCAGCAAGATAGCAAAGTAAATTAGCATGAGGTAGCAAAATGCATTCCAACCGTGATGAGCTTCGGCATGGCCATCACCCGTCAAAGTTACAAGCAAACAAATAACCTCAAATGCACAATCCACTGAACAAGGTAGAGCATAAGCAAAGCTCTAAGCACTTAACAAAGTAATTCCTTCAAAGATGTCATTTTGTCATATGTGGTAATATCTTCTCTCTCTCGCAAAGTGCCCAACGGCACTAACACAAACGGAGCTGGATCAAGTTTGAGCAATGCCCAAACTTGGTTGGCGGTAGCGACTTAGTGAACATATCAGCGGCATTGTCGTCTGTCAGGACTTTCTTCAAATAGACGACCTTCGCTTCATGTAATCTAACAAGATATGCATCACGCACATTTATGTGCTTTGTCCGGGAGCTGAAAGCCAAATTAGTTGCCAAATGGATGGCACTCTGATTATCACAGAGAATGCGCACGGATGGTTGCTCAAAGCCAAAGTCATTTATCAGTTCTTTCAAATAGACCGCTTCCTTTGCATATTCAACCGCCGCAACAAGTTCAACTTCTGTGGTCGACAATGCAATAATAGACTTTAAGTGTGATCTCCAACTGACGGCTGTTCCACCCAAGGTAAATACATAACCGGATGTGGATCTCCAACCAACTCGATCACATGCATAGTGAGAATCACAATATCCAACAATTTCACAATTATTGCGCAAACCAAATATAAGACCATGCTTCTCGGCTCCCTTCAAATATCGGAATGCCGTTTTAATGGCTGCCCAATGTGATCTACCCGGATTCGCGAGAAACCGACTCACCACTCCGACACAATGTGGAAGATCGGGACGGGTACACACCATGGCATACATGAGACTCCCGACTTCACTAGCATATGGAACCTTTGACATTTCGGCCTTCTCCTTGTCGTCCTTCGGACAATCTTCGCTCGTAATCTTGATGTGCTTCGGTAGCGGAGTGCTAGACGTCTTGGCACCATCAAGATTGAACCGCTTCAGAATTTTCAAAATATACGCCCGTTGTGTCAACCTGAGTGTCCGGGACTTTCTGTCCCGCACGATTTTCATGCCCAAAATCTTCTGCGCCGCGCCAAGATCCTTCATTTCAAATTCTGACTTCAACTTATCTTTCAGACGTTCGATCTTTGACCGGTCCTTGCAGGCAATAAGCATGTCATCTACATAAAGAAGTGAGTAAGTGAAAATACCACCGCTTTGTCTATGATAGACACGAGCATCCTTTTCACTGCGCTCAATTCCTAGAGTGAACATAAACGAATCGAACTTCTTATACCATTGACGAGGTGACTGTTTAAGTCCGTAGAGGGACTTCTGGAGCTTACATATGTAATCTGGTTTGTTGTCAGAAACGAAACCATCAGGTTGCTTCATATAGATAGTTTCCTCCAAGTCTCCGTGTAGGAAGGTGTTTGGGCAAAAAATCACGTCGCTCGACCACGACCAGAAAAGGTAAGACGCACGTCATAGGATATATCTTGTATTAAGATAAGGTCCCGACAAAGGCCCAGAAGACATCCGTCGTCACTCCTGGTAGGTAAGTCGAGAGTTCCTTATGACGCTCGACCATAGCGTCTCCCGTCCCGCACGACCATCGCATAGAACCGTGCGACCTCGACCAAATTAACACTAACCATGACTGTTACGTTTGTTAATTGTTTAATGCAGGAGTCAAAATCATTAAGGAGCAACGGATATAACCGACGCAACCATCAATGATCGATAGCCGTAACGGACGAAGATCATCATGGATATTCACTCTGACAACCGTTACAGACCGTTGCAGACATTACAGCTGTTAAATGAAGCAATCAATGAGCTAATTAATGACACGAAGACTATAAATACCAAGCTAAGTCTTCACATCAAGGGCGGGGAGTTAACATCTGAGAACACATCAAAAAACACCATCGAACAGCAGAGAAAAAACATCCGAACTCACAAAGAAAAGCATTCAAATTCTAGAAATCAAGTACTGAAGGCTAGAATCACTCAGCGAACTTAAGAACGACAGAAGCAAAGAGATTTCTCTCGAAGAACAGCTCTCGACGCACGTCATCGGCTCTCGATCAACAGTTCACATTTTGTATTCGCACACGACAAACACTTGTTTTACATTTCAAACACTTGTACTTTACATTTCGAAGCATTTCCTTCATTTGTATTGTAACCATCGTACGACCGACATCAGTACCGAAGGACATCGCCCCTGATTGGCGACCATAGTGCAGCGACGACACCCACTGTCGTCCGCAGGTTTTTTTCTCGTTTGAGGTTTTTCCTGCGTCATCAAATCCCTTGTCTTATTTATTTTTCCCTCGTCGCACGTCTCGTCGAAAGATTCTTTCTTTAGTTGTTTAAGTCCACATCGACCTTAAGTTGTTCCTTTGGTGTGATTTTTGGCATTAACAGTTTGGCGCCATCCGTGGGACTACATCTAGAGAAATCCTCGACGAACGTGCATTCTACTAACAGTTTCTTGGAGTTTCTTCTGTTTTCTGTCGTAGGAAAATGGCGGATAATGGGAATCCAGAACAAGTCGTTATACCAGTACACGCAAGCTTAGAAAATGCACAAAACTCCCCAGCAGCCGTCGATGAGTATCATTTGAAGGAAATCATTCTAGATCGAAGCAAACCCGATCAAAAGATCCTTGTGGGTTCATCCCTTGATCCCCACATTAAAGAAAAACTCATATCCTTTTTGCAGGAGCATGCTGATTGATTCGCCTGGTCACATGAAGATATGGTCGGTATTGACCCCAATGTCATTGCTCATAAGCTTAGCGTCGATCCATCGTTCAAGCCTATCAAGTAAAAACGTCGCAAGTTCGCTCCTGAAAGAAATAAGGTAATAAATGATGAGGTCGACAACCTCCTCAAGGCAGGAAAGATTCGGGAGGTAAAATATCCCGATTGGCTCGCTAACGTCGTGGTCGTAGCCAAGAAGAATGGAAAATGGAGGGTCTGTATCGACTTCACCGGCCTCAATAAAGCCTGTCCAAAGGATACATTCCCGTTACCTCATATTGACGCCATGGTCGATGCAACCGCGGGGCATGAGTTATTAACGTTCATGGACGCCTATTCTGGATACAACCAAATTTTAATGCACGTTGACGACCAAGAGAAAACCGCATTCATGATGGATCGAGGTTATTGTTACAAAGTTATGCCTTTCGGACTAAAAAATGCAGGTTCTACCTACCAACGGATGGTAAATAAGATGTTCAAAGACCATCTTGGAGATACGATGGAGGTATATATCGACGACATGTTAGTGAAGTCGAAGCAAGAGACTAATCACATCGATCACCTCAGGCAATCGTTCGACATCCTCCGGAAATATAACATGAAGCTCAATCCGATGAAATGTTCCTTTGGCGTTAGTGCCGGAAAGTTCCTGGGTTATATGGTCACTCGTCGAGGCATTGAGGCTAACCCCGACCAAATCAAGGCCATCATTGAGATCAAATCTCCTCGAAATTTCAAAGAAGTCCAGAAACTTATCGGTCGAGTAGCAGCTCTAAACAGGTTTATCTCCCGATCTTCAGATAAATGTCATCTATTTTATAATGTCCTCAGGAAAAATAGGGGCTTCGACTGGACCAATGATCATGAGCAAGCCTTGCAAAAACTCAAGGAATACATGGCGTCGCCTCCTCTGTTGTCAAAATCTCACGATCACGAGATCCTACAGTTGTATTTGGCTGTCAGCCCAAATGCAGTAAGTGTTGTTCTGACACGAGAATATGAAAAACAGCAATTGCCGATCTATTATGTAAGTAAATCACTTTTGGACGCAGAAACCAGGTATTCCTCTATGGAAAAATTACTCTTATCACTAGTCACTGCTGCTAAAAAACTACGTCATTACTTTGAATCACATCCTATTACTGTCGTGACTAACTTCCCTCTCAAATCTGTCTTGAGAAAACCCGAGTTAACAGGTCGCTTAGCAAAATGGAGTATATATCTAAGCAGTTATGACATCGATTTTAAACCCAGGACTGCGATCAAATCGCAAGCCTTGGCAGATTTTATCGCCGATTTCAGCCCTAAGTTAGAAAAAGAAGCAGAACTCGAAGTGTCCGTTGTGGCGACTCGCGGCGACGTACCTTGGATTCTACATGTCGATGGATCATCCAACATTAGAGGCTCTGGACTGGGCGTCGTCTTAAAGTCGCCACAGGGGGAGAAGATGGTATACTCGGTCCGATGCGACTTCAAAACCACCAATAACGAGGCTGAGTATGAAGCCCTGATCATGGGACTGAATATGGCCCACGACTCGGGGGGCAACCGCACTGCATGTCAAGAGTGATTTCCTGTTGGTAGTAAATCAGGTCAATGGAGAATTCGCAGCCAAGGATTCAAAAATGACAGCATATCTAAGCGTGGCAAAAGAAATTTCCAAAAAATTTAAACCTTTTTCTATTGAACAGATTCCGCGAGACCAGAACACTCAGGTCGACGCATTGGCAAACCTTGGGTCCGCTTTAGTTGAACCAATATTTGATGTTGTTAGCTTCAATCTTCCTAATCATAGAAGTATTTAGAAGTAGTGAAAAATAGGCTAAGTGAAGAAAGCCTCTTACAGAGGCTCTGCCGACATTACCGAGAAATCAAGGTCAAGAAGCTACAGAAGCAGCAGAGGCTTCCTACAGAAGCTCTGTCATACGCACAAAGAAGACCAAAGACTCAGAATCCGGCGAAGACTGCTCCACAGAGGACCAGACCACAGAACCTCTGTAACTCATTACAGAGCCTCTGTGGTCCTCACTGAGACTTGAAGATATTTATAATATCTTGCTACTGTTACAGGACTCGTACATCAACTTGCATGGTAGCATGCCCTGTCCAACATCGACGTGTCAAACTCTGATTGGACTCAGTAGGGCTTAGTACATATTAGACGTCTGTTGCATTAAATGCAATACAGCACGTCTGACTGTTCATGCCATCCTTGCAACTGTTCACGACATCCTCTCAACTATTCATACGTACCTTTTGAATAGTAGCATATGCTTTATGGTCCCCTTTAGAGTAGTATATAAGGAAAACTCATGTTGAGTTCTTCCTTACACAAACACACAATACACAACACTTCAATCGAACATCAAGAACACAAAAGCTTATTCACCTTAAGAGTCATATCTGTTTTAAAGCTTTTTCTTACTCACGGTTCATAAACCTGTTCTTGATATATATTCATTAAACTTTGAGATATAATATTCTGTTCACTGTTTATTTATAGTTTGTTCTAAATCTATCAAACTTATATGTTAGTTCTTTAAATACGCTTCCGCATCAAACCTTAAACCTGAACTAATAGATCTGATAATCTTGTTTAAAGCAAAATGGGAACCAACAATTGGTATCAGAGCCTTCCTTGATTTTCAATATCAAGTGATCCACTTATCAAGATTCGTGATAGATATTATTGAGATTTAAAATTGTGTCTGGAAACTGCTTAAACCCAGAAAATCTTCAAGTTCATCGAAGTAACTCTTTAGTCATACTTTCTTTCTAAAATCTTCAAAAATGACAAATACAAATAATTTCTTTACTACTGGTTCTCTCACTAAACCTCCTACTCTCCTTCGAGATGAGTATCCTCAGTGGAAAATAAGAATGGTCCATTTTTTCGAGGGCACTGAAAGAAATCTAGTACAATATCTGTGGAAAGAACTGAAAAGACAGTTGGAAGGAGGTGCTAAAACACAAAAAAACCGAATAGCACAGTACATCAATGAATATCATGCATTCAGAGCCTCTGCAACAGAATCTCTGCAAACAACATACGACAGATTCAACTCTCTAATCAACAAGTGCAGAAAATCAGGCATTGACAGAACTTCTGAAGAAAACAATGTCATGTTTTTAAAAAGTCTAAATGAAGAATGGCTCCAGCTGTCTATGTCCCTACAGACAAATCAGGATCTAGACACCTGGACTCTCTCTGATCTTTACGGAACATTAGCCGCACAAGAACCTCAGATAGCACAGGATAAAACACTAACCATTGCACCATATGCATTGGTTAGTAAAACTAAAGAGGATGCACAGAGACCAAGAAATGATAAAGCCACAGAGGAGAAGAAGAAGGAGAAGAAGAAGATGGTGATAATTGACAGTGAAGAAGAAGAGCAAGCAGAAAAGGAAATAACTCTTGCGTCACTAGCTAAATCTTTAGCTCTATTGACAAAAGAGTTCAGAGGAAACAGAAGAGGTTCCGGAAATGAAAGATATGATAGAGACAACCAGGATGACAGAAGAGACAACAGAAGAGATGACAGAAGAGGAGAAGAATCAAGTGGCCGACAGAGGTCAAGCGATAGAAATTACAGAGGGAATGACCGACAGAGGTCAGATGACTCGGTAAGCCACACGCAGCAAGAATGCTACAAGTGCGGCAAACCTGGTCACTATGCAAATGAATGTAGATCAGAGAAAGGCGGAGACCTACAGAAGTCCAATGATCGAACAGGAAACACTCCTCAAGGGTGTTTTAACTGCGGAAAACCAGGCCATTTTGCGAATGAATGCAGAAGCAGATCAAATCGCCCACAGAGGGACTCTGCTTTCTACAAAAAGAAAGCCGAATATTATGCTCAAAAATCCTTAATGGCAAAAGGACATTATGAGGAGAACACAGAAGACTTCCAGTCAGACTCTACTTCTGACGATGAACATACCGCCAATGCCCTCTTCTGTGGCATGGCAGAAGTCGACTCCTGCACTGACTCTGAGGTATCTACTTCAAATTCCAACTCTTGTATTACCTCTGTAGATGATAATACACTTAGAATTAACATTGAATTAATTGAACAGAAAGAGATAAATCAAAGTATTCAGAAAAGACTCACTTTCAATGAGAGAGAAGTACGGCTTCTCACTCAAGAAAAAGCAAAGATTTTTGAGGAAAAAGAGAGAATAGAAAAGAAATGGAACAAAACTCTAGATCCTTTAAAAAACAAATTTCTGAATTAACCAATACTTTAAAAGATAAAACAAAAGAACTTTCAGTTTCAAGGAGCGAAACTACTGACATAAGAGCTCTTAAAGAATACTTTCAAAGAGAAAGAGAGGTATTATGGCAAGATTTACTCAGAAGAGAAGTTTTGCTTAAAAACTATAAAGATGCACAGAAAGTTTATGAAAAAGTAAACTCACAAATAGGGAGACGAGGTATAGGGTATGATGATATCACCCTAGGTGTTGAAGGCAAAAGAAACAAACCTCTGTCCTCTTTATTTGTGATTGGAAAAACGAACAAACCAGATTTTCCAAATCTAATCTCTGTAAGCAAAAGGGCGAAAATCTCTGTGGATCCTTACTTGAAGAAACATAAGAAGATGATTAACGTGTGGTTTGAAAACACAGACTCATCATCTTCAACCTCTGTCAATAGAGGTATCAAACCAAAGAAATATCTGAAAACACAAGATCAGATTGGTATCTTCAAGTTTGGTAAACCAGAGACCCAAACACAGGTTGCTTTTGTCTGTTTGATAAACGTTGAAAAGAAGTTATCAGCAGAAGCTCCTGAGTTTAAACCCATTTTTTCAGAAGAAAACTTTAAAAATTTAATTAAAAAAGAAATTTTGGAAATATGGAAATCAAGCGTTTTAGAAAAATTCTGTACATCTTCTATAGATAAAACTCTCACTGAAGAAATCTTATTAGAAACCTCTGCAATCTATGAAAACTATTCTACAGAGGAAGAAAGCTTGTATGATGCATGTTCGGAAAATTCAACCTCTATTGAAAGAATTGACTCAACCTCTGTATACGAGGACGATTCATCCTCTGACGACTCAGAGACTGATTTCAAATCAGGGATATATCACTGTGACACAGAGGATGTCAAATTCTCCTCTGAAGTTCCTCACAGAACTATTTCTCCAAAAGAGAAACTCACAGAGATTCCAATCTGCCAAGATTTTCTAAATTTGAATCTACATATCAAAACCTCTGTTGAGCTTAAAATGTTACAGAAGACCTCTATTGATCCTATAAGTTCTAGATTTTCAAAACCCAAGGTTAATAAATCTTTTTCTTCTGTGACAGTGATGAAAGAAGTTCACCACAGAAGCAACCCACAGAAGGCAGGTCCTAAACAGAGCTTTTGCAAACAACATTCGAGTATTCATAGATCTTCTAGTAATAGGAAATCTAATGTAAAGAAAGAATGTAATGCCTCTGTGGCTGAGTTTAAAAAGTTCAATGAAAAGTTCAAGCAAATTACATCTCATATTCAATACTGTCATTGCTTTGATCTTATGTCTAAACTTAATAATCATTTTTCAAGTCAAGTCTGTTTACTCTCTACGACAATTCAAAAGTCAAATCCCACAAAGAAACAATCTGACTCTTCTGCAGAGAACAAAATGTATTTCAAGAATGCCAAGGCAAACTTGAAAAACTCTAACAATATTGGACCCATATGGATATGGGTACCTAAATCTCTGTGATTGTCCTGCAGAAGAAGTATGTGCCAATCTGGTATCTAGACTCCGGATGCTCAAGGCACATGACTGGTGACAGAAGTGCACTATCCACGTACAAAGAAACACAAGATGGTGGATCTGTGACTTTTGGAGACAACAAGAAAGGACACATAAAAGGCTATGGAGTCATAAGGAAAGAATGCGTTTCTGTATACAAAGTTGCATATGTGGATGGCCTTAAGCACAACCTACTCAGTGTAAGTCAACTTTGTGATACAGGATTCAATGTGTTGTTCAAAAGAACTTTCTGCTCTCTACAAAGTGAAGAAACAAGTATGGAACTTCTGCGAGCTGAAAGAATAGGTGATCTATATCTAATGAACTTCAACTCAAAGAACAAGGACAAAGTTTGCCTTGTTGCCTGCAAAAGTGAAGAAGCCTGGTTATGGCACAACAGGTTCTGTCACTTGAATTTTCACACATTGGAAAAACTGGTCAAACTTGATCTAGTTAAAGGTTTGCCAAATGTTAAATTCAATAAGGATCATTTATGTTCTGCCTGTGAGATGGGAAAACTCAAAAGAGCTTCCCACAAAGGCAAAACAGATGTGTCTTGCACCAGGCCTCTGTACATGCTTCATGTCGACCTTTGCGGTCCCATTGCAATACAGAGCCTAGGTGGCAAGAAATATATACTTGTCTTAGTTGATGAGTATTCACGTTTCACATGGGTTGAATTTATCAGAAAGAAATTAGATGTTCCAATTATATTGATAAATCTAATGAAAAGAATCCAAGTTCTTTATGACTGCAAAATACAGAAGTTAAGAAGTGACAACGGCATAGAATTCAAAAACTGTGTCATTGAAACTTATCTTTCAACAGAAGGAATTTCACAGAACTTCTCTGCAGCTCGCACTCCACAACAGAACGGTGTTGTCGAAAGAAAGAATCGAACACTTGTGGAAGCCGCAAGAACTATGATGTCAGCATGCGGATTATCAATGAACTTTTGGGCAGAAGCAATTTCTACTGCGTGTTATACTCAAAATCGATCAACCATTGTGAAAAGACACCTCAAGACGCCTTACGAATTGCTTAACAAACGACGGCCAAACATCAAATTTTTCCATGTATTCGGATGCAAATGCTTCGTCTTAAACGACAGAGATTCAAGAGGAAAGTTTTATGTAAAAGCAGATGAAGGCAAATTCATTGGATACTCTGCCACTTCCAAAGCCTACAGAACATTCCTTACAAAGTCTCACAAGATTGTAGAAAGCATCAATGTTTCTTTTGATGATTCATTCCAAATGACTTCTGAGCAAATAAAGTCAGAACTCAGAATTAAAGGGAAGTTCTCTGACATCTCAAGAACAAAAGAAGATTTGAATCTTCTATTTTTGGAGATGTTCCACAATGACATTGATCCTTCTGTCGGAACCATCAGAGTTTCTGAAGAACCATCCTCTGTCGGACAAAATCCTACAGGTATGACTCTAATTGGTCCAAATAATGCTTCATCTTCTTCTATAAATACTACAGATGCAATTGCCGAAGCAGAAGAAAGTGCAGAAGATGAAACATCAAGAAAAACGACCACAGAAGCTGCACAATCCACAGAAGAACCAATTACAGAGGAGATCGAGGACCAAGACTATACATCCTCAGAGGTACAAACTCCACCACCACTCGTACCAATCATTCCAAAACGGTAGAATCAACTACCAAGGCACGAAGAACATCAGAGGCTGCACAAGAAGAAACACAAGAAGCCTCTGAAGAAAGTTTTGATGACATTGATGATCATCTTCCACGCACAACTCAGTGGACAAAAAGCCATCCTCCATGCCAAATAATTGGAGAACCTTCTGACTCAGTAAAAACAAGGTCTGCCACTGCTAATTTTTGTTTCTTTACAAATTTTATTAGTGTTATAGAACCAAAGAAGATTTCTGAAGCCCTAGATGACCCAAACTGGGTAGACGCCATGCAAGAAGAACTTCTGCAATTTGAGCGTAACAGAGTATGGACTTTAGTACCTCTGCCAAGAGGGAAACAGGCCATTGGGACTAAATGGGTCTACAGAAACAAGAAGGATGAAGATGGAGTGGTCGTCAGAAACAAAGCAAGATTAGTAGCAAAAGGATATAGACAAGAAGAAGGCATAGACTACGATGAGACTTTTGCCCCTGTCGCACGTCTCGAAGCAATAAGAATATTCTTAGCCTTCGCAGCCCACAGAGGTTTTAAAGTCTATCAGATGGACGTAAAATCAGCTTTTCTAAACGGTGAAATCCAAGAAGAGGTTTACGTAAATCAGCCACCAGGTTTTGAAAGCTCAAAGTTTCCAAGGCATGTATACTACCTTGAAAAGGCTCTATACGGACTGAAACAGGCTCCAAGAGCATGGTACGAACGACTTTCTACCTTCCTTCTAGTCAATGGCTACAATAGAGGTACAACAGATACTACCTTATTCTATAAACGCAAAAATAGTGAGATAATGCTTGTACAAATATACGTAGATGACATAATTTTTGGGTCTACAAATTCAGAAGAGTGCAAAATTTTTGAAAAACTCATGCAGAGTGAGTTTGAAATGAGTATGATGGGAGAATTAACATTCTTCCTCGGACTTCAAGTCAAACAATCTTCAGAGGGAATTTTTATAAATCAAGCCAAATATGTCTCTAACATACTTTTAAAATATAATCTCTCTGATACCTCTGCAATGAAGACTCCAATGGCCACTGGAAATAAGTTATTCTTAGATCCAAATGGTATTTCTGTAGAATGTACTCTCTACAGAGGCATGATTGGATCTCTGTTATACTTAACAGCAAGCAGACCTAACATTATGCATGCCACATGTCTTTGTACACGTTATCAAGCTAATCCAAAGAAATCACATTATGATGCTGTAAAAAGAATCTTTAGATACCTAAAGGGGACCAACAATCTTGGTCTCTGGTATCCACAGAACTCTGGTTTTAGTCTTAAAGCTTATACAGATTCAGACTATGGAGGATGCATGCTCGACAGAAAGAGTACCTCTGGGAGTTGTCAATTCCTAGGTGGTAAACTAGTCAGTTGGACCTCCAAGAAGCAGAATTGTGTCTCCACATCCACTGCAGAAGCTGAATACGTTGCTGCCGCTAGCTGTTGTTCTCAGGTTCTATGGATGAAGACTCAGCTAAAAGACTACGGCCACATTCTGTTCAAAATACCCATCTTCTGTGATTCCAAAAGTGCTATTGCTATCTCTGCCAACCCTGTGCAACACTCAAAAACCAAGCATATCGATATCAGGTATCATTTCTTGAAACATCATGTTGAATACGGTACAATCGAAATGCATTTCGTGCCCACAGAATATCAACTCGCTGACTTATTCACCAAAGCATTAGACGAGAAAAGATTCAACTTCTTGGTGGGTAAGTTAGGAATGATTAACATGGTGTGAAAATCCTCCGTAAGTATAGCTTTATCTTCTGTAAATAAGTATAAATATCTATTATTACTAAGTTATTGCGTTGATAAATTTATTTCAGTTTATATTTTTTTATATATATAAAATAAATTGTTTACAGAGCCTCTGTGGGTCCGCTCAGATCTTCTGATAACCCTTACAGAACCTCTGGTAAACATAATCTATGCTCAATAAAAATCTTACCATTCTTTGAACCAAGCATAGATCAAGGGGGAGAAAAAGGAAAATTCTTGATCTACAGAAGCGATTAGATCAAGGGGAGCAAAAGGGACCCTGAAATGATCTACAGAGGTAAATCCTTCAAAGGAAAGCCAAAGAAGAATGTCGATAATTCTCCATCGACAGAAGAAAGACAAAACTGCCGAGAACAGAAGAACCAAAAGGTATGTCTCTCGCACGAAAGGTTTTTAGAAAACAGTTTTCTAGGACAAGAATTGTCAAATATGTCCTAAATATACTATGAATAACATTTCAAAAATCAAAAGTTCAAAAGGTTTAACAAAATTCGAAATAGGAGAAATTTAAGGTCATAGAGCTTCTACTGAGCTCAACAGAGCTTCTGCAGGAAATATGCTCTGTGATCACAAATTAACCTTCTGTCGATCTTTTGGAATGTTATCTCGGAAACCGACAACACACACCATGACCTTCTCGAACAAAACGTTTATCAAAATAGTTTTCTCGGACACCAACCTTCAAAAATGTGCGAAAAACATCTCTTAACACAGATCAAAAATTGGATGATCAGAAAGTTAATAGAATTCAAGTTATAAGATTTTTTCTCTCATAGAGCTTCTGCTGGCTCTCGCAGAGCTTCTGCAAGTTCCATTAGAGCTACAAAACCTCTGTGAGTAAAATTTCTTGACAAAATCCTATTGATCCTCTCCAATGTCTTTACAAACGTTTTCGTTCAAAGAAGAACCTTCAGAGTCATGACAACAATGAGATATATGAGAAAAGGTTAAAACTCAAGATTTTCAAAATCACAGAGCTTCTGTAAAACACAAAAGTTCTGCCATTTTGTTATCTGTGGTAATAACGGTTACTGTTACTGCGAGTGAAACTCATATGGCTAAAATCAACCTCACGCGCCTAGCATTAATGGGCCGCGCACGACGTCCTGTCATATTCTGACAAGGCCTACGTGTCCCATTTTCATTGGGCGTACATGGAACGTTTTTATTTGGAAAGTTGAACCCGCCGCTCAAACTCGAGTGCGGATTCCAAACTTTAATCCATTGCCATATATTTTACTCTTTCGAATTCTACCGTTTTACCATCCTATAAAAACAAAGCTTACCCTCTCATAAAACATTTTACAAACTCTCATCTTCTTCTCCGGCGAAACCCTGCAAAAAGCTTGCAAAAATCTTATTCTTAAAATCAAATGGCTTCATCTTCTCGAGCTACATCCTCTGAACTCTCTCCGGCGAACTCACCGGAACACTCCCCTGCACATTCAGAACATTCTGAAAACCCCAGCCTTGCAAGAAATATTGAACAACAAGATTCCGGGGACTCAGCAGACTTTGCTCCGACGACACACTTGCAAAACTTTATAGCAAAGGATCATTTCGAAGCCATTCTTCCTATCAAATCCAACAACTGCTATTTGGTCCCCTCACCCACTACTTTCGGCGAAGCCCATGCCATACTTCTGAACATCATGGAGAATCATGTCCTCTTCGCTCTACTATCAAGAACCCCGAACAAAATTCCAGTCCGTTATTTGAACCAATTTTGGCAAAGCTGCCGATTTGATAAAGACGATTCTCTTATCAAAGGGTACATTTCAAGACCTGATAAATCTGAGCATCTTGAAATCAAGTTCAACAGAACAATGTTCTCACTTGAATTCAACCTACCAACAAAGGGTCTTCTGGGATTGAAGAGTTATGCAGAGCAACCAACAGACGAAGAGCTCTGTCGATTCGTGGAAATGCTTGGGTACAACACCCAACTACGGAAGAGAAATGACTTCCGCAGAGGCCGATTACCACCTCTGTTGAACACTTTGTTCTCTATTCTTAACAGATGCCTGGCAGGAAAGATAGGCAGTATTGACCAGAGCTCACATCAAATCTTGAGCATCATGTATGGGGTTTACTATGATCTTCCACTAGATTATGCGACCATAATGATGCAAGAGATCATAAACACCATCGACAGAAAGAACAACTCGAAAAGGGTCAAAGAGAACGATCCCAACTTTCTACCACCTCTGCAATTCCAAAGAATATTAGGAGTACTGTTCGAACCTCTGCTGCTAATCCAAAATTGGCCAATGGAAGGGCCAACTCCCAAACAGTTCCCGATGAACAAGAATACCCCCACTGATCATGCGGATGGCTACTCACACTACAGACCTCTGTCAAAGAAGCTTCTGCAATACGCATCGAATAAATCCCTTAAGAAAGAGTATATACGCGATCATAAAACTCCTAAACCGAGTCCTATGACACCCCCGCGTTTAGGTGTCCCCCTAGGAACAATGTTAGCAAAACCTCTTTCCACTCAAGAAGAAAAGGATCAGAAGTTAGCAAAGCACATGGCTATTCAACTCAGCTTTATAGCCAAACGTGCAAAACTAATGGGAAAGAAGTCTTCATCAAGAACCTCTGCATCTACTCCAAAAGCTAAGAAGAGGAAAACTGCAGAAGGCACCTCAACAAGCGCTGCAGAAGATCAACCCTCACCTCCTCATGCCACAGAAATTGGCTCCTCTGCTCCTCCCTCCTCCCCAAAAATGAAGAAGAAAAGATAAAAATCAACAGAAGAAGGGGCACCAAATCCTAAGAGGAGGAAAACCAAAAAGAGGCATGGTAAATCACTTGCAAAGTTGGTAACCATTGCAGAAGAGGAAACTGCTGAAAAAGAAGTTGCAGAAGAAGAAATGGCTACAGAAAGGTATCAATCACCCTATCAATCTCCAGATAGATTTGCTCACCAAGGAGACCTGAACGACTTCTTACAGAACCCTGAAATTGCCAACACCCTAAATACAGCAGGGTGGACGGCACAACCTCTCGACCACCACTCTCCAGAAGAACAAGATTTCTTCATTTCTGGCATTGACACACATCTGCAAGAAGATGACACAACACCCAGAAATCAACCAGCCGAAACCCCTGTTATTTTACAAAACCCTTTCATTCAAGGATTGGATGTCCACAGAAGAAGTCCAAACCCAGCTAGAAGAAATAGAACAAACTGAAGCTGAATGGAACAGAGGTGAAATTACAGAGGCTTCTGAGAACATGATGGAAGAAGAGAAATTAAAAGGGGTCGAAGTTGTACAAAAAGAGGGATTAGCAACAACGGAGACAGAAATAGAGATCTTAGAGACAGATTCAGATGAAGAAGAAGTTGTCTGGATACGTAAGGGTCTTTATCATCCACATGTCATGAGATTATTTGGATCTCATCAAATGTATGACCTCTTACGACCAGAGCAAGGAACTTCCACAGAACTTAGGGAAGAAGCACCAAGCCATAGGATAGTTACAGAGGATGATATGATAGAAAATGAAGTAGTGCTTGGATGCTTAACATAGGAAGAAGCAAGAAAAGATGCCTGGATAAATAGAGGCACACAACCAAAACCAACTCCCAGTGCAACCCACATTTCTAACTCCGCAGGTCTAGCTGCAGAAGGAGTTATTGAAAAAGAGCAGCACAGCTCGATCCTAACCCTACCCATCCAGCCAGAGGTTACTCTTTCAACCTCTGTGCCCACAGAAACCGGGGAATCCATTCCTAGGGAGTCTCCTCAAAGAGACTCAACTATTGTTCGTGATCAGTCGCCCCAGATCACCCTAGAACACCCTACAGAGGAATTCGTTTCCTCTGCCACGCACACATTAGGACCAAAACTTCTTTCAGAGAGAAGTAGTGAGCACAGAGACGAAGAGACTCTAGACAAGTCTCCCAGTCAACAGAAGGACATTCCAATAACCACCTCTGGAGTGGATTTGGACACTGTTCTTCACAGAACTTCTGTAGAGATCGAAACTCAGGTTTCTTCTCGAGGATCAGAAGGAAATCCTTCCACCCCCATCGTACAAACAAGGGTGAACGAAGGTGTCCCAGGAACAGGGACTCACTATGGAGACGAATGTGTTCCTCCAGAGGTTACACAAGGAACACAAGTATCAAGGGATGAGTTCCAAACCCTTGTCACATCTGTGAACCAAACATTGAAAGAGTTGCAAAGCTCTTTCAAATCCTTTACAGAGACAACATCTACGGCTATCCTGAAACTGAACACCAAAATGGACAATCTGTCCACAGAGGTAAAAACCGCCATCTCAGAGATGAAGTCTTCTACCGAAACTACTGCCAAAGCAACAGCCACTTCTGCAGCTCAGGAATTCGGAACAACTGCAACTTCTGCTTTCAGGGACTCTGTCAAAGATTTCCTTGAACAAATGAATACGCAATCCCACAGAGCAGAGGGCATCACTCCTGCAGACTTACAGAATGCCCTATCACAAGTACAAGTAGATGCAATACGCAACTCAACAATAATGCAACCAAAAGACTATATGACCAGAGCACAGCTTACAGAGCTCGGACAGAACGTCATTAACCAGGTCACAGAAGTCATTGTCTCCTTCACAACTGCAAATGCCAACTATGTCAAGGATTTCAGAAAGAGTGTCGGCAGAATGCGTTTCAAAACAGAAGCAGAGCTTGCGACATTGATTGGCCTCTGCGATGATGTTGATGGCAGCAGGAGCTGAATTACCGAAGAAGCCCAACACTTCTTGCAGAGCAGAGGGTACTTCTGATAAAAGTCAGGATGATTCTGATGATGACCAACCTGGTCCATCAGATAATCCTGAGGGGGAGAATCTAAGAGAGAAAGCTACGAGCAGAGGAATACAAAGTCCACCAATCGCAGCAGAACCATTCAACCAAGCCCCTCCAGAAGAAACCCAACAACAAACCCAAAAGACCACAGAGACAACACCCATCTCTGTGGAATCATCTCCTGACGAAACCAAAACTCCAGAAGCAGATCAGCAAGCCACAGAGGCAACAACCGCCCCTGAGGTAATCATTTTGGAAGAAACAGATGAACAAACCACAGAGAAAACACCCACCTCTGTGGAAACACCCCAAACCATACCCAGAAGAAAGTCGATTGCCACCAAACCAAAAAGAGCAACGACCTCTGCTTCTGATGTTCTGAAAAGAATGCACACAACAATGAGTGATCGAATGGCACAGAGAGAAGAAGAAAGGAAAAGGTTCACTTTAGCTTTCAAAATGGCAAGAAGATTTAATGTCAATACTTCATCAACAGAAACTGAGCTCGCAGAAGAAGTCATCAAACAACCTCCAACAGAGGTTACAGAGCAAGTCAAGCCAACAGAACCATCGCCACAAAAGTCCTCTAAATCACAATCGTCAAAATCCACAGAGGCAACCTCCATCAAACCAACAGAAGTGCCAACCTCAAAACCCACAGAAGCAACAGGTTCTGCCACGACAATAGCAAAAGATAAGGGCAAAGGGATACTGACAGAAGAGCCAAAGAAGAAGAAAACATTGCCAAAGCCAACAGAAAAACTAATGAAGAGTGCGTTTGACGCCTTTCAAACCCCAAAACCCGAAGAAGTTGACTGGGCACATGGATTGAAGCCTCTGTCAGAAATTCCTCTAACTGGTAGAGCTGCAGAAGTTGTTCAACAGATGGAGAGTCTCAGAAGACAAATTCCATGACCTGGTCCAACACATGAAGAGATGGAAGAAGTGGTATACAAATACCTCTACAAACAATCCTATCAGACAAATCATCCAGTAGATCATGTGACAGATCCAAGGATCAGAGAAGAATTTGAGAACATCTTCACAAGAACAAAGCCAAGAACCAAAGCAGATGTCTTCTCAATTCACAAAATCAAAAAGGTGATCTTCTGCAGATTCTCCTTCACAAGAACCTATCCAAGGGTCAGGTACAATCTTTACAAAGTCAGAAGAGAGAACAATTCAGAATCTACCTTCGCTGATGCTGACTTAAGAAACATCAATCCTTACGATCTACCTGACCTTCTGCAATGGACAAAAGACAACTACAACACAGAGCCTAATACCAGAGCCAATCAAGTGTTGAGAAAAGCGATGAGGGAAAAGCTTCTGCTATACAGCATGATAGATTTTCAGCTGGGAAAGGATCTTGGTCTCAAACATCTAGATCTACGACCACCAGAAGATCGCTGCCCACCAGACGCTGTGCCCAACTCAATCATCAGAGAACCAAGATTTGGGTTAGTATTTCAAAACCCACAACACCAGGTTAAACTTTTTGTACTCATGGATTGTCAGAAGTACGCAACCAGTACTCTGAGCAAATTCAGAGCAAGCCTTGTAAAATACAGAGGTACAGAGAAAATGGATAGAGATGATGCAGATACTTTCATCAGAGAAATAGACTCAACAATCCGCCTAAGAGAACTCTGCATCAGATTCTACAAAGAGATCAGAAAAGTCGGCAGAGACAACAGAAGCTACAACGATTTCAAAGATGCCAAAATCTGATTCTCAGACCTCCAATCTCTGCAAACAAAGTTAAAGTTTATCTTTCATTGTACTCAAATGTAAAATGCCTCTGGCATATTTCTAAATGAAAGAAATTTCGAGGTATTGTTTAACCTCTGTCTTATCTAACTTAGCCAAACTTAACTCAAGTTCAAATTTTTAATTTTTCACTACTTAGGGGGAGATTGTTAGCTTCAATCTTCCTAATCATAGAAGTATTTAGAAGTAGTGAAAAATAGGCTAAGTGAAGAAAGCCTCTTACAGAGGCTCTACCGACATTACCGAGAAATCAAGGTCAAGAAGCTACAGAAGCAGCAGAGGCTTCCTACAGAAGCTCTGTCATACGCACAAAGAAGACCAAAGACTCAGAATCCGGCGAAGACTGCTCCACAGAGGACCAGACCGCAGAACCTCTGTAACTCATTACAGAGCCTCTGTGGTCCTCACTGAGACTTGAAGATATTTATAATATCTTGCTACTGTTACAGGACTCGTACATCAACTTGCATGGTAGCATGCCCTGTCCAACATCGACGTGTCAAACTCTGATTGGACTCAGTAGGGCTTAGTACATATTAGACGTCTGTTGCATTAAATGCAATACAGCACGTCTGACTGTTCATGCCATCCTTGCAACTGTTCACGACATCCTCTCAACTATTCATACGTACCTTTTGAATAGTAGCATATGCTTTATGGTCCCCTTTAGAGTAGTATATAAGGAAGACTCATGTTGAGTTCTTCCTTACACAAACACACAATACACAACACTTCAATCGAACATCAAGAACACAAAAGCTTATTCACCTTAAGAGTCATATCTGTTTTAAAGCTTTTTCTTACTCACGGTTCATAAACCTGTTCTTGATATATATTCAGTAAACTTTGAGATATAATATTCTGTTCACTGTTTAGTTATAGTTTGTTCTAAATCTATCAAACTTATCTGTTAGTTCTTTAAATACGCTTCCGCATCAAACCTTAAACTTGAACTAATAGATCTGATAATCTTGTTTAAAGCAAAACGGGAACCAACAGATGTTATTCCTATGATTCACCTGGCAACGCCGTCCATTGGAAACGCAGACGTCATCCAGATCGAAGACGAAGAAGATGATTGGTCACGCGACATTCGAAATTTCCTCGTGCACGACCAACTCCCCGAAGACAAAATGGAGGCTCGAAAATTCAGATTCAAAGCATCTAAGTACGTCATGATCGAAAATAAGCTTTATCGGCGATCATCGACGGGCTTAAATTTAAGGTGCGTCATCAGCAAAAATCAAGCGCAGAAAATCCTCTAAGAGATGCACGACGGCGAATGCGGTAATCATTCAGGAGGTCGTAGTTTAGCTAATCGTATATCCCGACAAGGATATTTTTGGACAACACTGCGACAAGACGCCATCAAATACGTCCAGAGTTGTGACCCCTGTCAACGACACTCAGGTATGTCTCATAAACCCTCGGAACCTTTGCACTCGACACTTATCCCATGGCCCTTCATGAGATGGGGAATGGATATCGTCGGCAAGCTACCGCCTGCTCCAGGGCACAAGGTATTTCTCCTCGTACTTACGGACTACTTTTCTAAATGGGTCGAAGCGGATGCCTTCTCCCAAATTAGGGATAAAGAAGTTATCTCTTTTATCCAGACTAACATCATATGCAGGTTTGGGATTCCGTCCGAAATTGTTTGCGACAATGGATCCCAATTCATAAGTGACAGGACCCAACAGTTCTGTGAAGACAGAAGCATCAAACTGACAACCTCGACTCCCAGATATCCCCAAGCCAGTGGACTTGCTGAGTCGAGTAATAAGACTATTGTAGCTTCGATCAAGAAACGATTGAAAGATGCAAAGGGAAGATGGGTTGAAGAACTCCCCTCAGTCCTATGGGCAAATCGCACGACGCCCCGTACGTCCACAGGACAAACCCCCTTCTCTCTCGTCTACGGTTGTGAAGCCGTCCTACCAATCGAAGTTCATCTCCCGACCTCGAGGCATACTTCCGTCGACCATAACTTGGTTGATTTAAGTTATGACCTCGACGCCCTCGAAGAGCTCAGAGAATCCGCCTTGATCAGGATGGCGTCGCAGAAGCAGGCGGTCGAACGACATTTCAATAAGCACGTCAAAGTTTAAGTCTTTCAAGAAGGCGATTACATACTCCGTCGAGTATTCCCAAATACCCAGGAGCTCAACGCAGGTAATCTTTCTACTAAGTGGGAAGGTCCTTACCGCATCTCCGAAGTCGTTGGTAAAGGAGCCTATCGACTTCAGACCCTCAACAATCAAGAAATCCCGCGAAGTTGGAACGCGACGCATCTGAAAAATATTTCTTTTAGAGTCGCCTTCCTCTCTTACAAAGTTTTTTCAACACGACAGTAAACGTCGTAAGGTCGTTGGTGGTCCGACGACCGACCTCTAACGAACTTTATCACAGGTACACACGACATGAGTACCCGAGTGTGTGACTCAATTGTTTTACCACAGGGGCATATATTCTAGAATTTCGTCATACGATACAGTTACATGTAAGGTCTGAACGATCCCTCGATCTAAGTTCCTGGAACTCAGAAAAACTTTATATGTTCTAACACATCAATGATGTATATTTGTGCTTGTTAATACAGTCCAAATATATGATTTATGTTTCAACCGTTACATTGCAATGAATGCCTAAGTCGCACGATCCTCCGTTTGTTTCATACTTAACGAATTTTATGATCGATATTATATTTATCCACGACATATGTAATTGAAAACACGAGTTCAGCAAAAGAAGGAACTTCATTGAACGATTACATATGAACGACCGATAGTCGGACGAGTAAAGACAAAGTCAAAAAGTCGCTACATACCAACAACCCGACCACCAATGGGCGAGCATGAAAAGCCTAGTTCGTAAACCCAAAAATCCATCCTAGAACTAAAGAAGAGCATCGATCGCAAGCTCTGCCCAACAGTCTCGACCTTCGAAGCCCTGCCAATCCCGAAGAACTGATGCAAGGATCAAACGAGTATATTAGGAGTCGTCTTCCAACTCCTTATGCCCTGACATTCTGAGAATGTGGTTCTTAAGATTAATGTTAAGGTTGGAGGAAGGAATATATTCCTCTCGATGATCGACCTCCACTCCAACATTTCCTCTGCCTTCACATATTTTATGAGAGGAAACCGAAACATCTGCAAATTACAAAAGAAACATATTAAATGCTCAGCGAAAGAACATCGATAACACAAGTTTTGAAAGAAAAACTTACAAGGAACGCCAGTTCGACTAAACACAGCCCTATCTCTTCAATAGAGATCCTTTGAAAACATTCCTTGGAAACTAAGGGCTGATGTTTCCCCAAATGCGGAAGTGACTTCATCCTGACGAGGACGTAGTCAAACGAGAGGGATGGCGACAGCGCAAAGCTGATCACCTTAAGTTCCTCCTCGTTCTCTCCCGTCTTTACACCCTCGCCCCTGTTGGCTGACGAAAGGGTTGACGTGGCAGAAGACATCGTCGCCAGATGCGCAGAATACACACACATCGTGTTCATCGTAACCAACATCGTCAACGATTCGGGTATCGCAACCCTTGATAGATCTTCGACCACCCAAGATTTGAACAAAGTCGAGATTCTAGAGAAGGGCCTCATCAGAAACAGAAAACTTTTAAAGAAAATTTCTAAAGAAAACAACCCATTGTGATCTCTATTTATGCAGGAAATCGCAACAAGTCAAGTCTACTGATGATCAACACGCGTCCATACCTATCCGAACCTTCGACACCTGTCTTCGACAGCTGGTAAGCATCATCGTGCGTCAGTATGACGTCACAACTTTTTCAACTTCTCGTTCAGTTAAAGGCGAACCGGTCTAGTTCCACGACAACCAGGTAAGTTCCTCAACCCAGGTCACGAGACTAAGCGTTTGACAAGCAAAATTTAAAACTTAAATTTGACATTCAATTTTCAAATTTTAGGGGCAAACTGTTTGGGCAAAAAATCACGTCGCTCGACCACGACCAGAAAAGGTAAGACGCACGTCATAGGATATATCTTGTATTAAGATAAGGTCCCGACAAAGGCCCAGAAGACATCCTTCGTCACTCCTGGTAGGTAAGTCGAGAGTTCCTTACGACGCTCGACCATAGCGTCGCCCGTCCCGCACGACCATCGCATAGAACCGTGCGACCTCGACCAAATTAACACTAACCATGACTGTTACGTTTGTTAAGTGTTTAATGCAGGAGTCAAAATCATTAAGGAGCAACGGATATAACTGACGCAACCATCAACTATCGATAGCCGTAACGAACAAAAATCATCATGGATATTCACTCCGACAACCGTTACAGACCGTTGCAGACGTTACAGCTGTTAAATGAAGCAATCAATGAGCTAATTAATGACGCGAAGACTATAAATACCAAGCTAAGTCTTCACATCAAGGGGGGAGTTAACATCTGAGAACACATTGAAAAACACCATCGAACAGCAGAGAAAAAGCATCCGAACTCACAAAGAAAAGCATTCAAATTCTAGAAATCAAGTATTGAATGCTAGAATCACTCAGCGAACTTAAGAACGACAGAAGCAAAGAGATTTCTCTCGAAGAACAGCTCTCGACGCACGTCATCGGCTCCCGATCAACAGTTCACATTTTGTATTCGCACACGACAAACACTTGTTTTACATTTCAAACACTTGTACTTTACATTTCGAAGCATTTCCTTCATTTGTATTGTAACCATCGTACGACCGACATCTGTACCGAAGGACATCGCCCCTGATTGGCGACCATAGTGCAGCGACGACACCCACTGTCGTCCGCAGGTTTTTTCCTCGTTTGAGGTTTTTCCTGCGTCATCAAATCCCTTGTCTTATTTATTTTTCCCTCGCCGCACGTCTCGTCGAAAGATTCTTTCTTTAGTTGTTTAAGTCCACATCGACCTTAAGTTGTTCCTTTGGTGCGATTTTTGGCATTAACAGAAGGCGGTCTTCACATCTAGCTGTTCTAGCTCAAAATCGTGAATAGCCACAATCGCTAAAAGAACACGAATAGATGTATGTCTAACAACGGGAGCGAAAATATCGTCATACTCGATACCTTTCCGTTGTGCAAATCCTTTAGCAACGAGACGAGCCTTGTACCGATTGTCATCTTTGACTTTGAAAACCCACTTGCAACCAATAGCACGGCTGCCCTTCGGCAATGTACATAAATCCTAAGTGTTGTTCTTCGAGAGAGCTTCCATATCTTCTTGCATGGCACCAAGCCATTTCGAACTGTGGGTTGAGGCCAACGCCTCCTTTACATCAAGCGGCTCTTCTTGCCCTACATGCAAAGCAAACTCCAGCTGATCTGTAAAACTCATGTTAGCAAAATCCCAATCTCCATACATGTTAGGCGGACGAATAGTCCTTTGACTACGCCTGGTATGTGCAATAACTAGGATTGTATCGCCTTGGTCTCCACCATCATTCAGAATCTCTTGCTCAGAATCACTAGTAGAAGTCACTGACGGAATGACTTCTTCAACATTATCGGGTGATTCTGGCACAATAGGAACGGATGAACTAGGATTATTAGGACTGACTACTGGCTCCACATCATCGGTAGTAGGAGCAACAATAGTGACGACTTCCGGATTTTGAGAGGACCGAGGATCCTGTGACTTTAACAGGACCGATTCATCAAACGTGACGTATCGAGAATGAATCACCTTACGAGTCAAGGGGTTCCAAATTCGGCGACCCTTGATACCATTTGTATAGCCGAGCAGGAATCCTTTGGTGGCTTTAGGATCCAACTTGTTCTGGCCTGAAACATGAACGTAAAAAGGACAACCAAATACACGTATGTATTTCAATCAGATGTTTCTTTTACCTCTCTAAACCTCTTCCGAAATCTTTCCCCCGATGGCCGAACAAGGTAACCTGTTAACAATGTGCACCGCGGTGTGTAGTGCTTCGGCCCATAAAATTTTGGGGAACTCCAATGTCGACAACATACATCGGACCTTTTCAAGCAAAGTCCTATTCATCCGTTCGGATACCCCATTAGATTGAGGATCGCCCGGAGTGGTGTAGTGACGGTGGATGCCTTTACGCGAACAAAAGTCCTTGAGGTTACCACTAGTAAACTCTCCACCGTTGTCAGATCTAAGCACTTTCAACTTCTTGCCAGTCTCGACCTCTACTCGTTCCAACCAAGTCTTGAACGTATCAAAGACATCTGACTTGAACTTTAACACATACACCCAAAGCTTATTTGAGAAATCATCAATAAACGAAACAAAGTATTTACCTCCACTGAGGGACGGAGTACTGGATGGTCCCCAGACGTCTGTATGAACATAATCGAGGATTCCTTTAGTGTTGTGTTTTCCAACACCAAAAGAAACACGCGTCTGCTTTCCTTTGACACATCCCAAACAAAACTCCAGGCTAGCAGGAACAGAGACTTTAATGAGCTTTCGCTTGCGCAAAATCTCCAAGTTCTTCTTGGATGTGTGGCCCAAATGAAGATGCCATAAGCGAGCATCACCAAGATTTTGAGAAATATCGTCCACACACGATTCAGAAGAAATAGTCTCGCCAATCAAATGGAAAAGATTTTTTTCCTCCCTTTCGCCTTTCATTACAATAATACTCCCTCTGGAGATGCGCAATCTCCTGTCATCGATTCGAATCTTGCAGCCCAATTTGGACAGTTGTCCAACAGAGATCAAGGAACGAGTCATGGATGGAACAAATTTGACATTATTCAATGTCCAAATACATCCATTGAACATCTTGATCCGCACAGTACCGATACCCTGAGTGACACACGAAGTACTGTTTCCCATATAAATATTGTTACCTTCAACTTTTTCGAAGGTAGAGAAACAGTCCCGGAATGGTGTCATGTGGCAAGATGCCCCGGTATCTAACACCCATCGCCAGTCACCTTGCGGTGGTGCAACTGTGGCAGAGAAGCCTTCTTGCTCCTTTTCGGCTGCAACGGCGGAGGTGTCCGCGTTGTCTTTGTTTTTAAGACTCGGACAGTCCTTCACCCAATGACCTGGCTTGTGGCAATAATTACAGTTGCCACGCGCCTTTGATTTCCCTCGAGAACCAGGTCGGCGAGACGGAGAGCGCCCATGGTTTCTTCCTCTTGAAGAATGTTGATCGTCTCGGCCTTTGTCAGCAAATAGGCCTTGACTGTAATTCTTCTCTCTGTGATTGTTACCGATTCGCATCTGAATTCGCTGATCTTCAGAAATCATTCCTGTTTTCACATCAGACAAAGAAGGAGTTTCTCTTCCGTAAATAAAACTGTTAGTGAATTGGGAATATTTCTCGGGAAGTGAATACAACAGGATCATAGCAAGTGCTTCTTCGTCTTTTGCAAGAAGCGCATCTGTTGCCTTCAACTTCATGATGATATCTTCGAATTCGGTCACGTGCACCTTAATTGTTGTGCCTTCCTTCATTTTGAAGAAGAGACACGACCGCATCGGTAACAATCTGTTGGTCAAAGTTTTCTTGAGATATAAATTCTCAAGCTTGCTCCAAATACCTGCAGCTGTCTTTTCAGACACAATTTTAGATATAACATTATCTCCCATAGCCATCTGCAAAGTAATAAATGCACATGCTTCCATTTCTTTAGCCTTAAGGTCAGACATATTAGGGTCTAACTCGTCTTTAGCAAATACTACGGTATGGACTCCATTTTTCCTAAGTGTCGCGAATGTTGTGAACTTCCATTTACCAAAGTCACCATCCCCATTCCAAGTCTGTATACGAATCTCAGCCCCGGACAAATTAAAGGTACCTTCTTGGTACGGTTTTTGGGACTGGTTAGAGAGACCGGTACCAAATGGGTTTTCTACTTCAGCCATAGAGAAAACAAAATGTGTAAACTGTTTATGTATATTTTCTACACAAACCCAAATCTAGATCCGAAGCTCTGATACCAATTGTTGGGAAAAAAAATTATCGTGCCAAAGAAAATACGAGAAACTCACGAATGATTTCTAAGGTCCCAAAACGTGTAGAAATCCAAGTGCACAATAAACCCAACAACAAATGCGGATAACAAAAATCTAGATGTTTACACAATATATTCTCGACGTAGAAAATTTAACCCACGCGATATATATATATATATATATATATATATATATATATATATATATATAAATAGATAAAGGCGATGGAAACGTTAGTATCTATATATATATATATATATATATATATAAATATATATATAGCAAGATATATATAAGCGTATATATCGACGAAATATATATATATAAATAATGAGATATATATATATATATAATATATATATTGACGAGATAAATAAATAAATATATATATATATATATATATATATAGGGCCCTTCTTTTGTTAATCGTCTAATTAGTGTTAACCATGTTAACTAATCTGGACCATTAATCATCAAAATCAATGGCTAAGATTAAAAGCATTTTTTAATTCATAATTAAAAAAAACACGGCTGATTTCATTTGCAGCATATATGCATAGGGTTATTATTGTCATTTAACAAATCTGGATAACTATCAGATAAGGAAACAATTAACCCAATCCCTACATTTAAGGACCTGATAACTCATATCTACTCTCTCTTTCCAATCTCGATTGCAGGGCGCCTCTTTTGTTTGCATCTCACAGAAAATATCTTCTTCAATCTCCGCCATATCTCTCCACTAATAACCACTGCAACAAATCCACCATCACCACTGTTTTCTCTGCAAATTTATGCCTACTGTCGTCGGCGATCATACCTTTTGCTCTTCATAAGTTCCTAAATCTGAATCCAACAATGGAGATCCATGATAACCACCGCCTTATGTTACCGTTCCTCTGCGTTTTGCTTCTTTTGTTTTCTCTCCTCTTGTTTTCTCTTTACACCAGAAGACGGCGCCGTTCACCTCCGGTGATCACGGACATTGTTCGTAGTATCAATAGTAATGATCACGGTACCAGCGTTCAAAACCTAAAATCTCACGATTGGAGCCCTGATAATTCCTTGCTGCTTGAGATTTTGCCGGTTATTTTGGAGGAGAATCAGGCGGCGAACGACGGTGAGACTACGGCGGTTGGGGATGAGGAGTGCGGGAAGAAGAAGAAGAGAAGAGGGAGGAATGAGGAGATTAGTTTGAGCCGTTGGATGGTTCTTGAAGTGCATATATGCAATTCTAAGAAGTGCATATATGCAATTCTATGATGTGCATATATGCAGTTTTAAATGCATATATGCAGTTTAAAATGCATATATGCACTTTTTTGATCTTCATATATTCAACTGATGTGCATATATGCACATACACTGTGCATATGATTATTTGTCATGTTGGTTTGATTATTGTTATGGATACACGCTATTTTGTTTATGTGCATATGTGCATATATGCAGGTTTACACAATGTATGGTTGTGCATATATGCAAGTTTACATAGATTTATGGTTTACACAGATTTATGGTTGTGCATGTATGCAATTTTACATATATTTATGGTTTACATAGATTTATGGTTGTGCATGTATGCAATTTTACATAGATTATGGTTTACACATAGTTATGGTTGTGCATATATGCAATTTTACGTAGATTTATGTTTGTGCATATATGCAAATCTATAATGTGTATATATGCAGTTCTAAGGTATGCATATATGCAGTATTAATATGTGCATATATGCAATTCTATGATGTGCATATATGTAGTTTGAAATCGTGCATCTATGCAAAAAAAAACGTGAAAAGAATCTATGGAACGTGAAGATGAAGATTATGTTTGAAAATGGGTTTTAGATGATTAAAATTATCATTAATAATTACCAAAAATGAAAATTGGTTTTAAAAGATTAAGATTATCATTAATAACTACCAAAAATATCTTATGCATGAAATTAGGAAAGTAAATAACCCATAAATAATTAAAATTCTGAAATTCCTAAACTACCCCTATCAAACCAGTAACCTATCTTGATTCCTATTGGTCCATAAAAGTTAACATGGTTAACACTAATTAGACGGTTAACAAAAGAAGGGGACCCTATATATATATATATATATATATATATAGGGTTGAGTTCACGTAAGACCAGCATGTTTTCGTGAGACCGTGAGACCACAAAATAACACTAAACCTTCACAGCGATTTATTATGAAGGTATGAAAAACAACGAACCTTCACAACAAAAACACTGTGAAGGTTTACCTTCACAATACCTTCACAGTCATTTGTTGTGAAAGTTTAGTGTTATTTTTGTGGTCTCACGGAAATAGCTTGGTCTCACATGATCTCAAGTCTATATGTATATATATAATAACGAGATATATATATATATATATATATATATGTATATATATGTATATATATATATATGTATGTATATATATGTATATATACATATGTATATATATGTATATATACATATATAAATATATATATATATATGTGTGTGTGTGTGTGTGTGTGTGTGTATGGCAACTAAAACACAACTGAAATAACACCGGGATTTAACGTGGTTCCACTATCGGCTGTGATAGTGTACGTCCACCAAAGAGAGAGAGAGAAAGAGCAAGTGTTTATTACCAACCAAGGATATTACAAGTGCTTAACAAGGATCTTAAGATTCACGATCAACTAACGAATCCTCTCGAACACCATCGAATATCAAGAACACTCTCAACCTCACATAAACTCAAGATACCAAATGTAATTTAGGGAGGGTGTTTGGTGGTGGTTTGTGGCCGGCGAGAGGAGCAAAGAAGAAGAGGAAGAAAAGGTGTGTGTTTGAAGTAAGGTGATGGCATGGGTATTTATAGGTGGGGATTGTGTGGTGACCAAGCATGAGGGCATTTAGGTAATTTCACTTTTGCTCCTTATGGGTCACGTGTAGCATCGAAATTCAGGGAAATAATATATATCTGTATAATATATATTATAACACGACCAGCATAAAAATACACGACCGAGCACTCGTTCGTAAACAACCTGTAAGACTTTATCTTAGTACAAGAGTGGTCTTATGAAAATGTTATCTGAGTTTTCTAGCATCGGTCGTGAGGTGTGATTTTTTACCCAAACAACAATCATGGAAGTTAAAATCGGAGAATAACAAACACAAGTAAGTTATTCAGAATGAATTACCACTTAAAAACCCATTTATTGTGCAAAACCTGGTACTCCCCCTCAAAAATTGCGTAACCTTTTATTGATGTCATGTGAAAAGAATATTCTGAACTAAACACACTGCAAAACAGATCAGAAAGATTTTGGTATCCATGCATTGATGGATCCTTGATGGTTAGATGCCTTAACTTTAAAATGAGGACCAGGGATACTATAAGTACCATACCAACTATTTGCGTACCTTGGATTCACAAAGTCATTCTTCCCACAATTAGTACAACAGATCTTTGCTCGGCTCAGACTGATTAGGTTCGCTGTAGAATAAACATGAGTAGGTGCATCAGTCTTGGAAATAAACGACTTTGTGTCAACTACGGGAGATTTATAAGACGTGTTTCCATCATCGTCTTCTGTAGTTGACTTCCTTTTCCAAACCATTTTGACTGTTCGAAACAGTTGATTATCTTTATTATCAACACGAGAATTATAGAAAAGATTGGAAGGTCGAATCTGATCTATTGAAAATTCATTTGATTTGAAAATTTTCTTTGAAAAACTACTTGTAGAAATTGAACTTGAAGCATAAGAAGGTTGAACACTTTTGAACTTGCTTTCTTCAAGTTTCTTAACTTTAACGGATAAAGTATTTCGTTCTTTGAGAAGTAAATGAAATTTCTTTTGTAGATCCGATTTTACCATTTGTTCCTTCAAAATCTCGGTTGGTAACCCAGATAATTTATGTGTAACCTTATGGATTTTTGTTTCAAAAATGGTCCTTTCACATTCAAAATCATTTTCAATAGGGTTTCGTTTGTCAGATATTTCTTTGAAAAATGCAACGTTTTTCTTTTCAAGCTCTTTCTTTTCACTTTCAAAGGATTTTCATTGATTCTCAAAGTTTTCTCGCTCAAGCACTAAAACTTGTTCAAAATCAGAAATCTGTTTAGAAAGTTTAGCATTATTAAGCTTAAATACTTTTTTCTTTCCTCGAAAATCCTTTTGGAAAGATCAAGAATTTTTCTCTCAAATTGTTATTCTCATTTAAAAAATCACCCTTTTCCTTTTCAAAAACATGAATCTGTTTTTCAAGAACAAATATCCTTTTCTTTAACTCAAGATTTTCAATTTCGGTAACTTTTATTTTCTCTTCAAGTTCAGTGTTTTCAGATTCTAAAATCGTTTCTTTTTCTTCAGATTTAGCAAGCTTCTTAGAACTTTCAGATATTTGCAATTTTTATTCTTTCAGTTCTTTGAAGTACTTTCTGCAGCATTCCTGTGATAGCTTGAGATTCTCTTCAGATAATTTTATCTTTTCTTTACACTCCCGATGTATATAATATATCGACATTGTTACCTGAAAAATGAAAGATCGTTAATCGATGTTGTTTTGAAGAATAAACAAAACAATTGCGGAAGAAAATCAAAGTTTAAATTTTAAAAACAAATCTAAAGATAATTTCGTTTCCAAAAATCAAATTTTGATTATCGAATTCGAACGAACAAAATCAAACTTCGAGAATAAAACCTGCAAGAAAACAAACCAAGTTAGATCAAAGACGTTAACCAAAATCACATAAAATGATAATTGTCGTGAATAAGCTCAAATCGTCGCAAAAGATCACAAACTATAAAACCATGCAAGCTGTCACTATAATATCTCAAACCCGTCACAAAAAATTGAAAAACGATCGTTAAAACTTTGCAACTTACCGTTAAAACTCTCACAAACCTATCGCTTCTATCGTTTAAACTTCTCACACCGAACGTTAAAACCTCGGACAATACGTATGCACGATAACCAAACTACCGGTTACGAAAAGTGCGGTAACTCGTGTACCGATCAAGAAACGTGTTGGGAACTGAAGATATGCTAAGTATAGTTAGTACTGCTAAGTCTTCATTACTACTGCCAGTTCTTCGTTACTACTGCTGGGCAAGGTTACTGCTGCTAGATGAAGTTAATGCTGCTAGATGAAGTTAGTGCTGCTAGACCAAATTACTACTGCTAGACATGGTTAGTACTGCTGAGCTGAGTTACTACTGCTTGAAGACTGTGAAGATTAATACTGCTGAAGGTTGTTAATGCTGCTGAGCCAAATCATCATTAATACTGCTGAGTTGATAAGTTTGGTATGCGATACTTTTGGAGACAAAGAAGGAATTGATCAAGATATGTTTAACGAAGATTCAGAAGATCAATTTACTTTTTATGGTTATCTTGTAATTACTTTTGTATAAATAGTATTGATAGATAGCTATTAGAATATACGAAAAAAAAGGAAGATAGATAATATACAGAATTCGATATTCAAGAGTGAATTAACCTCAAGATCATAGATCCTATTTCTAGAGAAGTAGAAATCGTCTTGTTGAGCCTGTTCAACAAGATTGAGGTTTTGGTGTAAAACTTGTGAGTAATAACTGTTTGATATATATACAGTTTATTGAATTTCTATTGATTGTTCTTTAATTGATTTAGAGTTCTATTCCGCAAGATTCTCTAAATTCTGTTTCTAAGAAGTTTAATTCTTGTTAAGAATCGATCCTGACAAGTGGTATCAGAGCATTGGTATCTTAGAAATTATGGACAACTCAATGGATTCTCACAGTACTCTTGTTTCAAAGGTTCCCATGCTCAAACCCAATGAATTTGACATGTGGAAACTAAGAATCAAGCAGTACATTCTTCTTACTGATTATGCAATATGGGACATTATAGAAAATGGCCCATGTAATGAAGGAAAGATTGGAGCAGATGGAAAGAGACCTCCTCCCAAGACAGATGCTGAAAAGAAAGTAAGACAAACAGAGATGAAGGCCTTAAGCACTCTGCTTTTGGCTATTCCTAATGAGTACCAACATCAATTCCAACACTGCACAGATGCACAGATGTTGTGGAATGCTCTGGAGAAAAGATTTACTGGAACAAAGAGCACAAAGAGAAATCAAAAGGCTATTCTCAGGCAACAATATGAAAACTTTATGTCTGCAAAGAATGAGTCTATGACTCAAACTTTTGACAGATTTAACAAGTTAATTGGAGAATTAGCAACTGTGGGTGTACACATGGATGCTGATGATGTCAACAGAAAGTTCCTTAGATCATTGGGAGAAGAATGGACCATGTACACTGTCTCATTCAGACAGAATGACCAATTGGAGGACAAAGAGCTAGATGACCTCTACAATGATCTGAGAGTATTTGAGGCTGAAGTTGAAGCCAAGAAAAGGCCATCAGGATTTGTTTATAATGCTGCTTTATTATCTTCATCCTCTGATACTGCTGCTAATCCTGATTCTGTTAATACTGCAGGTTCTGTTAATTCTGCTAGTGGAACCAATCAAGAGAAGACCACAGATTCTGTACTAGAAGCATTCTTTTCTAGTCATGTCCACTCTTCTCTAATCAATGATGATTTAGAGCAGATCAATGCTGATGATCTGGAAGAGATGGACATCAAGTGGCAGATGGCTATGCTATCAATGAGGGTGAAGAAATTCATCAAAAGGACTGGGAGAAACAACTTTTCCCAAAGAAGAGAAGATGGTGCAGGCTTTGACAAGTCAAAGGTTGAATGCTATAAGTGTCACAAGATGGGACACTTTGCCAGAGAATGTAGAAGTGGAGGATCACAGACTCCAAATGGAAACCAAAACAGAAGCTCCTCTCAAGCCCTTGTTTCTCAACAAGGAATGGGATTTGATTGGAGTGATCAAGCTGAAGAAGCCTGTCAGAATCAAGCTCTTATGGCAGAAGTGTCTGATATCCCCACTGAGGTACAATCTAAACTCTGTTCTCAAGCTTGCATTGATGCTGTTAAAAGATATAGGGATCACAATCAGGGTATGTGTGATGACCTTAAGAGGCTAGAGAAAGATGTGAAAGATTATGTTAGGATTGTAGAAAGGTTTGAGGAGCAGATTAGAGCTTTTCAAGCTAATGAACTTCAACACCACTATGATACTAACTATTGGAAGTGGGAGAAGAATGAGTATGAGATTAAGCTGAAAGTGTCTGGGGAGGAGAATGAAAAGTTAAAAGAAGAGCTTAAAAAGGTTAAACTTGATGTTGAAAAGTTTACCTGTGCTTCTAAAACCATGGACACCATCATTAAAGCACAAATCCATGACAAGATGAAAGTAGGGATAGGGTACAATACCACACCTCCACCCTACAATAACAACTACATACCTCCTAAATCTGATTTGTTAGAGACCAAGGATAGAAAGGAACCTGAATTAATGATTAAGATAGATCCTTGTGAAAAAGAAATAGTTGTTGAAGATGAGACTGACAAAGTAGACTCTGATGAGGAATGTGAGAGTCCATGTGTCAAGAACACAGAGATCAAAAGGACTGAAGAGAAAAAGGAAGTTCATTACACACAGCCCAAAGTTGTGAACTCAAATACTTGTAAACAGTGTTCCTGCAGGAAATTCAAAGAGAACAAGCCCCAAAAACATGATAATCAGAGGGGAAATCAAAGGAACTGGAATAACCAGTGGGCTATGAGACAAGGAGTTGACCTGAAAAGAATCAACAGGCCAAAACCTTGTTTCATCTGTGGTAAGCTAAATCACTTAGCCAAACACTGTTATTTCAATCCTGTTAACCAAAGGTTTAATGCTCAAAGATCTTTTCAAAAACCTGGTGGTTACAGAAAGAATGGTGGATATAAAAAGTCTGCAAAGAAAAATGTGGCAAAGAAACAAGATAAACCCAAAAGCCACATAAAGAAAATGACTGAAAAGGAATGTGATACTATGTGGGTTCCAAAAAGCACTAAAAACAATACTGCTGCTAGCAGTGTTAGTACTGCTAACACTGCTAGTACTGCTTCAAAAGTTAGTGCTGCTAGCAGTATTAATACTGCTAGTAATCATTCCAAAGTTAGTGCTGCTAGCAGTGTTAATACTGCTAGTATTCAGTCCAATGTTAGTGCTGCTAATACTTTTAGTGCTTCTTCTTCAGATAGTACTGCTGCTAGCAGTATTAACTCTGTTAATACTGCTTCTAGCAGTGTTAACTCGGTTAATACTGCTACCTCTGAGGTTAATACTGCTAGCACTGTTAGTACTGCTAGCACTGTTAGTACTGCTGCAAGTGCTGCTACACCAATAATTTTGACAAAGTATTCCAGCACAGCAGTACCAAAAGTTAAAAATCTCATCAAAACCAAGTGTAAGTATTTTGATGAGCAAGGGAGACCCAAGACCACTTCGGCTTGGGTTCCAAATAAAACTAACTGATTTATCTTGATGTGCAGGGCAACCAACAGCTCAAGGGGAAGAGCATTTGGCATGTTGATAGTGGTTGCTCCAGGCACATGACAGGTAACATGTCCTGCCTCAAAAATTTCAAAAAGGTTGATGGAGGACATGTTGCATTTGGGGATAATCCTGCTGGTGGAAAGATAAGTGGTAAGGGTGATGTTTCAAAGGGTAAGATGACCTTTGAAGATGTATACTATGTTGAACAATTGAGATACAACCTGTTAAGTGTATCACAGGTTTGTGACAAGAAGCATAGTATATTGTTTACAGACTCTGAATGCATTATCCTTGCTCCTGGATACAAAGTGGTTGATGAAAACATGATACTTCTGAGAACTCCTAGGAAGGATAATGTTTATTGTTTAGATTTGGAAAGTGTTTCATCTGATTCATCTCTAAATTGTTTAGTTTCAAAAGCTTCTTTAGATGAATCATCACTTTGGCACAGAAGGATGTGTCACATGAACTTTAAAACAATAAATAAACTTGTTAAGAATAACCTTGTAAGGGGTTTGCCATCCAAAGTATATTCATGTGATGATCATTGTGTTGCTTGTCTCAAAGGCAAACAACACAAAACTTCTCATAAGTCCAAAGAGATAAACACTATATCAAATCCTCTTCAACTGTTACATATGGATCTGTTTGGTCCTACCAATGTGATGAGTATTGGCAAGAAATCATACTGCTTAGTTATTGTTGATGATTATTCTAGATTTACTTGGGTATATTTTCTGAGAACTAAAGATGAGACAAGTGGACTGATCAAATCTTTCATTCTCAAAATTGAAAACCAATCAAATCAAAGAGTGAAAGTCATTAGATCAGATAATGGAACTGAGTTTAAAAATTCTGATCTAAACACCTTTTGTGAAGAAAAAGGAATTGAGAGACAATACAGTGCTCCTAGGACTCCACAACAAAATGGTGTTGCTGAGAGAAGGAATAGGACACTGATTGAGGCTGCTAGATCTCTGTTAGCTGACTCAAAGTTACCAATTACTTTTTGGGCAGAAGCAGTTAATACTGCCTGTTATGTTCAAAACAGAGTTTTAGTTGTAAAGCCTAAAAACAAGACACCTTATGAGCTTTTCCATAAAAGGAAACCATATATTGGATTTTTCAAGCCATTTGGATGTCCTTGTACTATTCTCAATACCAAATCTCACTTAGGCAAGTTTGATAGCAAAGCAGATGATGGTTTTCTTGTTGGGTATTCATCTCAAAGTAAGGCCTACAGAGTTTTTAATACCTCTTCTAGAATAATTGAAGAAAGTGACAATGTCAAATGCAATGAGAACACACCAAATCCTATTGGTTCAGGTCCTAATTGGCTATTTGACATTGATTCACTCACTTATTCTTTGGGTTTCAGTGGTGATGTATATGCAGGACAAAGGGATACACCATCATCAGAACACAGAATTCAATCTGTGATATTTCCAATCCCTTCCATTGATCCTGTGGAATTCTGTGAACACCATGAGGAGACTGAACCTATTCAGAATGAAGAAGAGAGGAGAGCAGAGGAAAATCAGTCTTCAGGTTCAAATTCCAGAGAATCTGAGGTGACTGAAGAAGCAGAAACAAATCCAGAATTAAATGAGTCTAATCTGGATGAGGACTTACAAGAGGAAGCTGGTCATCAAACAAGAACTCAGAAAAATCATCCTCCTGAGTTGGTAATTGGAGATATTGCATCTCCCATGATGACTAGAAAGCAAAGCAGACTCCAAGAGTTGCAAGAGCAGCAAAATACAGTTAACACTGTTCTTACTTGCTTTCTGTCCCAGATTGAGCCCAAAAAGGCTTATGATGCCATGAAAGACCCAAGCTGGATAGAGGCAATGCAAGAGGAGCTGCTACAGTTCAAATTACAGGATGTTTGGGACTTGGTAGACCTTCCAAAAGGTCATAGAGCAATTGGCACCAAGTGGATTTTCAGGAACAAGAAGGATGACAGAGGGATTGTAATCAGAAACAAAGCTAGACTGGTTGCACAAGGGTACACTCAGGAAGAAGGAATAGATTATGAGGAAGTCTTTGCTCCTGTGGCAAGGATTGAAGCAATCAGGTTATTTCTAGCCTATGCCTCATACATGAAGTTCAAAGTGTACCAAATGGATGTCAAAAGTGCATTTCTGTATGGAAGCATTGAGGAAGAAGTATATGTCTGTCAACCCCCTGGATTTGAGAATCCATTGCACCCTGACAGAGTATACAAGCTGAAGAAGGCTCTCTATGGTTTGCATCAGGCCCCAAGAGCATGGTATGACACTTTGTCTACCTATCTCTTGAAAAATGACTTTGAAAGAGGAGTCATTGACAAGACCCTGTTCATCAAGAGGAGAAAGAGAGGTACTTTACTTGTTCAGATCTATGTGGATGATATCATCTTTGGATCCACCAATGATCAAATGTGTAAAGAGTTTGAAGAATTGATGCACAAAAGCTTCAAGATGAGCTCCATGGGAGAACTTACATTCTTTCTTGGGCTTCAGGTAAAACAGAGGAAAGATGGAATTTTTATTAGCCAATCCAAGTATGTGAAAGACATCCTGGACAAGTTTGGTTTATCAGACTCAAAGTCAGCAAGCACTCCAATGGAAACACATAAACAGATCACTGCAGATCTTGAGGGGGAGGATGTGGATGTCCATCATTACAGATCAATGATTGGATCTCTCATGTATCTCACAGCCTCTAGACCTGACATTATGTTTTCAGTCTGTGTTTGTGCCAGATTTCAGGTTTCTCCTAAGCAATCACACCTTCATGCTGTCAAGAGAATATTCAGATACTTAAAAGGGCAACCTAGATTAGGTCTCTGGTATCCTCATGAATCCTCTTTTGACTTGCTTGCATATTCAGATAGTGATTTGGGAGGAGCCAACATGGATAGGAAGTCTACTTCAGGTGGATGTCAGTTTTTGGGTACAAGACTAGTATCTTGGCAGTGTAAGAAACAAACCACAGTGTCCTTATCTACCACAGAAGCTGAGTACATAGCTGCTGCAAGCTGCTGCTCTCAGGTTCTATGGATTCAGAATCAGATGTTGGACTATGGGGTAACTTTTCTTCACACACCAATCTTCATTGATAACAACAGTGCTATTAGCATTGTTAATAATCCAGTCAAACACTCAAAAACAAAGCATATAGAGATAAGGTATCACTTTATAAGAGATTGCAATGAAAAGAAATTAATTCAGGTTGCTAAAGTTCATACAAATGACCAGTTTGCTGATCTATTCACAAAAGCTTTTGATGTGGGTAGATTCACCTTTTTGGTAACAAGTGTGGGCATGATCAACCTAGAATAAATTCATGACTTTCTGTTTTTATACCTATATTTCTTCATATATTTGGTGCTACTAACTTTCTTTCTCAGGATCCTCTGTTTTCCTCTGATTACCAAGTGAAGAAAAGTGTAAGTGTGGTTACTACTGCCAGTACAGAAGTTACTACTGTCGGTGTTCTAGTAGTTACTACTGCTTGTGCAGTTACTACTGCTCAGTAGTTAATACTGCTCAGTAGTTAATACTGCTAGTGCATTTAATACTGCTAGTGTAGTTAATACTGCTTGGTCGTTAATACTGCTCAGTAGTTAATACTGCTCAGTAGTTAATACTGCTAGTACATTTAATACTGCTAGTGTAGTTAATACTGCTTGGTCGTTAATACTGCTCAGTAGTTAATACTGCTCAGTAGTTAATACTGCTAGTGCATTTAATACTGCTAGTGGAGTTAATACTGCTCGGTAGTTAATACTGCTTGGTAGTTAATACTGCTAGGTAGTTAATACTGCTTGGCAGTTAATACTGCTCGGTAGTTAATACTGCTCGGTAGTTAATACTGCTAGGTAGTTAATACTGCTTGGCAGTTAATACTGCTTGGCAGTTAATACTGCTCGGTAGTTAATACTGCGAGGTAGTTAATACTGCTTCTGATAATCTAGGGCATATAAATACCCCTGTTTGCCCGCCCATGTTCATAACGACTCTTCGCATTTACTTCTTCTCTCTCGTTCTAACCTAGACTCCCCAGAATCTCTGTGCTTTTCTTTCAAGAATCCTTAGGCATCATGGAGTTTGTGGATGAGCACAATGAAATAGCCATGCTTCAGAAGCCGAAACAAGCTGCGGGATTCCACGACATTGTCGATTTTCTAAAATCCTCGCACATCTCCTATGCACTCACGGTGAGCCCAACAATCTATATCGAACATCAGAAACAATTTTGGGAGAATGCCACTGTTAGTGTTGAAGAAGGGCAGAAAACCATTCGAACAAGGGTTTGTGATAAACCCTTGAAAGTCACTGAAGAGGTTATTCGCATCTCCCTTCAGTTGAATGATGCTTCAGGTATAACTTCTATTCCTAATGAAGAACTCTTTTCTACTTTACAAAGAATGGGGTATGAAGGTCCCATTGGTGTTTTTAAATTCTACAAGTCAAAATTTTTCAACCAATGGAGATTTCTTGTTCATACCCTGATGCACTGTATTTCCAAGAAAACTACTGGATGGAGTGAGTTCAGCAGTCCCATTGCATATGCCTTGGTCTGCTTATCCACTGCCAGAAAGTACAATTTCTCAGCAATGATCTTTAATGATCTTGTATCAAACTTGGAATCCAAAAAGACCTTTTTCATGTATCCAAGGTTTGTGCAAGAAGTTCTTAACAAGGAGTTGATGGACTTACCTCAGTTCACTGAGGTATATGTACCCAAATCCCCTAAAGGGAAGGTTTTTTCAAATATGAAAAGACTTCCTAGGGACTCGGAAGGAGTTGACACACCATTGTTCTCTACAATGATGGTTGTGTCCCACCCCTCTGAAGGTATGGCATCAGGATCAAGGCCCTCATTAGATCAACCCACTGATGACCAATCCCAACCTTCCATCTCAAAAGACATCCCACAGTCCATTCTTGAACAGCCCACTCCCACAATCACCAAAAGGTTTCAAAGAAGAAAGGTGCACAAGGCTCCTTCCCTTGTTGTACCTACTCAAAGCCCTACGCCTTTAAGCCCTCAATTGGAGCATTCTCCAATTGAGAATATCAACAGGGAAACCACAGGGGTGTCTCCCAACCTCAAGAAGGTGGTCTCTAAGGAGAAGGATGACCATATGGGTGCTAAGGCTGCCACTACTTCTGCTAGCACAGAGAAGGACAGTGGTAACATAAATAAGACCTTCCCCATGGCAACTCTAAATGAGAAATCATTAGGAGGACCCAGGTGCCAAGAAACCAAGGGGGCAGGTAGTGCTTCTGCTAGGCAGAAGGCTTCTGTTGAAACTTCCAAGGATCCTTTAAAGAAGGTAAATACTTCTAAACAAGGTGAGGATAGATATAACTATGAGGAATTGATGGAAACCTTAGGGAATATCAACTTGGATGTCATGGCACAAAAGAAAGAGATTGAGCAACTTAAGACTGTGGTCACCTACCAACAGTCTCAAATTGAGAAGCTCAAAAAGATGGTCACCAAGTTGCTGAACAAAAAGAAAAAGGCAAGGTTTGTGCTAAGAAGGAGAACCTCAACTGATGATGCTCCCAAAAAGGGGGAGTCAGAGTCAGAAGCAGAACTGAAACTGAAGGGTCCACAAATTGAGGGGGAGACTGCTCACATAGAGACTGAGATGGAAATGGACTATGCACAGTTTAAGGGGGAGTCCAGTGAGACAGAAAAGGGGGAAGAGTGTGTTAAAGAAACCAAAGCAGCAGAAACCACAGCAGCAGAAACCACAGCAGCAGAAACCACAGCAGCAGAAACTGTTAATGCTGCTGAGTTTGAACAAGCAGCAGAAACAGTTAATGCTGCTGAAGGCCAAACAGTCAAAGCAGCAGAAACTGAGCAGGAAGCAGTAACTACATCTCAAGCTGAAATAGATGAAGAAATTTACTGGATTGTAAAGAACTGTATTGAAGCAGCATCACTACATGTACTAAGAGAAGCAGTAACAGCCATAGCAGCAGAAATGGTTATTGCTGCTGAAAAACTTAAAGCAGCTGAACCAACTCCTGAGGCTGTCAAAACTCTTAAAAGAACCAAGATGATGTCCAAGAAAAGACCAAGAACCCAGCCCATAACTTCAAAGAAGAAAAATGAAAAGAAGCCAAGGGTGGAGTCATCTGCAGAAGAGGCCCAGGAGGAAACAGTGAAATCTGATGGAAAAGTTGCTGAAGAAGAAGTGGCAACTCCATCAGGGCAATCAGGCAATGTGCAATCACAAACGGATGCCCAATGTGACTTGTACATTACTAGTGTTGACTCTAACCCAATTCCACTTCAGGCTGAACCAATATCATCTAAGGCTCCTGAAATCATCTTTTGGGACACTTTGAAAGATGGTAGAAAGGAGTTCATTAGGATAAAAAGAGCTGATGGAAAATTTGAAGTATTTTCTACTTGGGGAAAAATTGTCAGAACTTGCTCAAGATCAGACTTAGAAGAGATGTTCAAAGTTGGGATGAAGATATATGGAAACATGCTGACTGAGCCAGGGATGTCAATTTCTAAAATGGTACTTGAATTCTTGTGCCAAATGTTCAAACCTGAAGCAGTTCAGCATAGGTTAAACACACAGTTTCAAGTCATTACCAACTGGATGCTCTATGAAAACTGTGGAGTATATGTCATCTCCCTTGACTCTGCAACTCAAGAATACTATCTTGTAGATGAAATATACAATCACAGCATGAAGAGGCTGCAAGGAATGTTACACACTAAGCTGACCTGCAACAAGGATTCAGCAATGGGTAGATTCTTGGTAAAGAGGATTCTCAATCAGAGTCTAGGCCTAAGTCCTAATCTGTGTGTACATGATGACTAAGTTTTGGAAGCATCATCTGAAGAACTTGACTTCTTTTCCTAAAAGTCAAGTTAGGGGGAGATTGTTGGGAACTGAAGATATGCTAAGTATAATTAGTACTGCTAAGTCTTCATTACTACTGCCAGTTCTTCGTTACTACTGCTGGGCAAGGTTACTGCTGCTAGATGAAGTTAATGCTGCTAGATGAAGTTAGTGCTGCTAGACCAAATTACTACTGCTAGACATGGTTAGTACTGCTGAGCTGAGTTACTACTGCTTGAAGACTGTGAAGATTAATACTGCTGAAGGTTGTTAATGCTGCTGAGCCAAATCATCATTAATACTGCTGAGTTGATAAGTTTGGTATGCGATACTTTTGGAGACAAAGAAGGAATTGATCAAGATATGTTTAACGAAGATTCAGAAGATCAATTTACTTTTTATGGTTATCTTGTAATTACTTTTGTATAAATAGTATTGATAGATAGCTATTAGAATATACGAAAAAAAAGGAAGATAGATAATATACAGAATTCGATATTCAAGAGTGAATTAACCTCAAGATCATAGATCCTATTTCTAGAGAAGTAGAAATCGTCTTGTTGAGCCTGTTCAACAAGATTGAGGTTTTGGTGTAAAACTTGTGAGTAATAACTGTTTGATATATATACAGTTTATTGAATTTCTATTGATTGTTCTTTAATTGATTTAGAGTTCTATTCCGCAAGATTCTCTAAATTCTGTTTCTAAGAAGTTTAATTCTTGTTAAGAATCGATCCTGACAAAACGTTCGATAAACTTACGGTAACGACTACCGATAATCTTGAAATTTCGAATAACGGTACTCTCGAAAACTTATCGTAAGCTTCAATGGATACAACCTTCAACAAAGTTTGCCGTAACGTTCAGCGAAACTCATCGTGCAATGGTCGACAATCAAACCATGCGGTACACTTTGCGATATACTCGAGATCCGACAACGAGATCAAGAAATAGAAAAAAAAAACTATGCACTATATATATATATATATATATATATAGATAAGGAATTCATGCATGAGATGGATATGTATGGTAGCTTTGATATGTATCATGAACAAAACAGAAACAGTAGCATGCATGCGATATGTAAGTATGATCATGTATGCATGAGATGGTTAAAAGGGAAGAACAACATAATGCATTAAACACGAAACATGAAGAAAGAAAAAAAAATCACAGCAGCGATACTCAACAAAAATTCTGCATGAAACCAGTGAGTCAAAGGAGAAACCAAAGGTCAAACAATACGGCTCAAACCAGAAAAAGGTATCCGGAAAATTGGTTTTTCGGACAAAAAGAATTTTCCGGTAAAATTAGGTTCCGGACAAAATTGTTTTCCGCATAAAATACTTTTCCGGATAAAAATGTTTTCCGGCAAAAAAATGTTTTTCCGGATAAAAGTGTTAAAGTAAAAGAGAAATAGAACACAATAAATAGAGAGAATGAATCGTAATTCTCATTAATCATAAGCCCTTATATAGAGATGGTTTACAAAGAGATAATCATGAGATACCAAGTTCTAATCTAACTCTAATGTGTATATCTCTATCTTTATCTCTATCTCTATCTCTATCTCTAACTTTATCATTATCGTCTTATACGTTGACGATGACACATTTATCCTACAACACTCCCCCTTGTGTCGAGTCAAAGGAGTGAAGGTGCACAATTGTTGCCTCGTTAAAACCTTACGCCAAAATAAAAACCCAGTGAGAAAAAATAAAAATATGACGAAGGAAAGAGTACAACACACTAGTTTATTTCCAATACATAGACTTTTACTTTAGTCTAATTCTCTCTTAGATTCGTACATTAATCATGAGAGTTAAGAAAACGTGATGGTATATAAACCGTTGCCTCACTAAAACCTTACACCAAGGAACAAAACCCAATGGGAAAAATAAAACCTTGGTTGAAGGAAAGAGCACAACATACCAATATTACATATATAGTAGACTCTCTCTTTTGTTTACCACTCCCCTGATTCGTGCATTAATCAAAGGAGGTTTAAAACATTTTCATTTCAATACTTTCTACATGTTTCCCAAATATGGTTTTACGTATTGATTTGGTAAACAAACATGTCACATTTTCCTCGCATCTTATTCAGTTCACTTGAATCTTGAGGATAATTGATTATATGAAAACTTAAGCAAAGTATGCTTTGTGTTATAACCCTTGATATTTCTTACTTCCATTTCTTCAATACATGATGCACTATTTCTATACATGCAAGTTGTATAGTGGTTAAACTCAAGATTACTAGCTCCTCTTATATGTGTAATGATAGTCCTTAACCATATACACTCTTGAATAGTCTCATGGAGAGTAATATTGTTGATAATATAAGAAGATAGCTATTAAGGGTTTGCTTAGTTTACTTCCAAGCAATCGACATGTTTCATATGATAATTCCTTATCCAGGGAAATCCTTTATATGAGTCAAACATATACTAATATTAGCAAATATATACCAAGGCATTGTTTGGTGTTTTTCTGTAAGAGCCAGTACTTTTGCTGCTCACAATCTAAGTAGGTATTGAAGTTACATTATCAATCCAATTTTCTCCGTAGGGAAATTATAAGCCCACGTCAATGGTGCCAAAATATTAATTTGAAATCATTCCAATGACGTTGCGTTGGCGCTGAGCTAAATCTAGCTGACAATTTTAGTGAGAAGTATAATATACGGTCAAGTGTATTATGTTGAGTACAATAATGCGCCTACTGTACTTAGGTATGGAATTCCAGCTCCTAACACCTCTTCGTCCTCATCCTTTAGACGAAATGGATCTTTCCTTATATCCATCACTTTGACCGATCATGGGAGTGCTAATCGGATGCGCTTTGTTCATATTAGGTCGCCTGATCATTTTCTAAACATATGCGGATCGGTGGATTAATATTCCACAAACTTGGTGTCGTAGCTCAAGTATCTAGACAAAACCAAGTTTTCCCACGATCTTTCATCTCAAATTCATATTTCAAGTAGCTTGTGTTTTCTCTTATTTCATCAAGAGTGCCTATTATGTTCATAACATCGACATATAGAGCTACTATGAAAATCTGGGACTTGTTTTCTTATATAAATACGCAAGGGCACAGTTCATCGTTCTTATTTATCATTTCCCAATAAAGTATTCACTCAGGCGGGTATACCACATCCACATAGATAGCTTTAATCTATAAAGTGAGTGTTTCAATTTTATTGTAAACGCATTTCATGGTTTAGAGTTACTTGATATTGGTATAATGCCATCAAGAACTTTTATATATCTCTGAGTTTAAATCCCCATAGAGATATGTAGTAACTACATCGTTGAGCTGCAATTTCCAGTCCTTCGGAAACTACTTGGCTAATTAATAGCAGAACGTTCTCCATCACGAGAGAGTAAGTCTTATTGTGGTCAATCCAGTGCGTTGTGAGAAACCTTGCGCCAAAGGAGAGCCTTATATATTATGACTTAATTATTCTTACTACGCTTCCTTGACAAATGATTTATCTATGTCCTACAGGCTTTGCACTTGATCGGTTAGCACTACTGAACCAAATACCTGTTCATTTGTCAAATAATTATCCTGGATTGCTTCTTTTCATTTAGGTCAATTTGCTCTTTGTTGACATTCTTCAACTGAGCATGGTTCGATGACATCGTGCTCTATTATCTCATAAGCAACGATATATGCAAATATATCATCATTTAGTATTTATGATCTGTCCATCGACTCATATTCGTTTGAGATTTCTTTTATCTCTGGAATCAGTATAACTTCGGAGCGTCCTCCAGTAATGATTCATAGACATAGATTTAATCAGAGATAATCTCATGCATTGATGATATATGGTTGTGCCTTACTCTTCTCTTCCTTTAGATGAGTATCTATCGAACCAAGTAGCTTCCCCCATTTCTTTTTGGGAGCTACGACCTCAACCACACCTCCACCATGTGTGATTGCAACGTACTTCCAGCGACGTTGTGCCCTTGTTTGGGGGACTTTTGACCTTGCGAGTATGTTTGCAGCTTGTATATGTGATCTTGTCACTCTAGATAATATTAAACATATCAGGTATCGAGTCTGATTCGTTTGACTTCAACTTTACATTGTGAAGTTTTTGGGGATCAAAATGAGACACATTTGAAATATTCAATGACACTTCATGTCGTTCCCATGGAAAATCCTTTTTCCTATCTCCCCCTAACGACAGGAAGGTTGTCTCATCAAAGTGACAACCCGCAAATCTAGCGGTAAAGTGATCACTAGTTAAGGGTTCTAATTAGCGGATAATTGTTGGGGGTTCATATCCAACATTTGATGACTCGTCTTTAAGACCCATTTTGGTACGTTGTGGGGGCGTAATTGGCACATATACAACACAACCAAATATACGTAAATGTAAAACATCAGGCTTATATCCAGTTACCAACTGGTACGCACAAGATTGGTTGGTTGGTTGTGGATCTAAACACGAATAAGTAAAGTTGCATGTAATATTGCATTACCCCATGCAGATGTGGATAAATTGGTGCGCAAAACCAATGCCCTAGCTACCATCTAAATTCTTTTGATGACAACTTTTATCATTCTACGAGACCATTTAATATATATGCATGCGGTACAAATACAATAATCATCAAATCCTTATGATGTAAATTCTCCAGCATTCTAAGTCATGTAGACTTGATGAGAAAAAATCAGGGTGGTGAGTCCTTAAACGTATAACTAGTGCTAGGAGTGCAACATTTCATGTGGACAATAATATTACACGTGTTCATCGTGTCAAAACCAGAACCATAAAGTACTTCAATGGTCCGCATTCTGGATGTTATTGTCCATAAATATCACCTTGTATTTGATGTAAGAATGGAATTTATTGGTATTATCTCCTTAGATTTAGGATGGTCTCATTCCTGTCTTGGCTAAGAATCAGGGTATACAAAAGTTCAAGGTATTGGAGAGGGCATATTATGATGGCGGTGTTGCTTCTTGTGCAGTAGAAGTCAACAGTTACAATTTGGTTAATTCCCTCGTTTTATCTTCCACTCGAAAGAGGATGTGTCAATGTGTATTTTCCAATACATAGATCACTATGTCATGACCATGGTGTCCCACGTGGTCATGCCGAAACATATATGTGTCATTGTCCCAAAGTTCTTTATTGGTGACAAAATATGATTTAATGACATTGATAATCCATTAATTTGATACATTAATTTCTCTAATGTATGTTTGCTTTCATATCATTAGAGTTGATGTACATATACTCATTTCCATTCTTATAATATGATTTCTCATTGATACGAATATCTTAACAAGGTTCCTATTAATATAGTGTTTTAGTGATTGATCTTGTGTCATTAAGCAACAAGTGACAGTCCATCGTCTAAGTGTTTGGAGGAATTAAAAACTATTAATTCAATGAATAACAATCTATTTCTTATGATTGTATGATATGTCACAAAAACAATCAAGCTCTCCTCGATACATTCCTACATGGAACGAAGAACATTGAGAGTTTTGCATTTGTTCTTTTATGTGTTCATTTACATCTCTAATGGTTATAAACTCAGGAGTATATATACACAAATGCAATTAATTTGATAGTTAAAGTGTATTTAAATAAACTTATACTTAACCAATCTTAGATATGACATAGTTCATTTATAACTTGTCCCATTTTCTATTAGGAGTTCGTTCCCGACTCTTGCCATGAATTTGACCCTTTTCACAACCTTGTCCATATAGTACATATTTAGCATATGTGTGTGCATTAATATGTTCAACTCACTATCCTTTGGAGTTCTTTCCACCTCCAACGCTTGCCTTATTAACCCAAGAATTTTCTTTATCCGGGTATGTCTAGCGTTATTAAAAAAACATTGCTACAACTCTTAACCACTTGCATTAAGTTAATGAGTTTGTTAAATGTTATATTGTAGCTTATACTGTTTCATTAGTATGATTGGTGATATAGGAAAGATGAAAAGATGTTATGATTCGCATAATCTTTTGTGAGTTCCTTGCCACAAGATTGCGATGCATTTTGAGACATGATATTTCTTTGTCAAAATCAGTTACCTTCTTGTAATCAAGTAAGTAGGTTTCTTTCCACTGTATAATTAGTTTGAGAGTTTTATGGTACTGAATATTCCCGAATTTCCTTTTGGGACTACCCACGGTTCTTAGGGGTTTCTAGTTAGTCTCTCTGAAAGTTGTGACTGATGTATCGTCTCAAAAGTTTTAAAGTATTTAATTGTGTCTTAACATCTATTTTTTTTCTTTAGGGTCAAAAATGGTTCGATGACTTTTGCGTATTTTCTTGTGTTTTTCCGAACCTATTTTATGGTAATCAAGTACTTTTGATTCAAAGATGTCGTAGAGAACGGATAACATATTATTTTCTAAAATAGTGAATTATGGTTTATACTTATTATGAAATTTCATTATCATAATAATATTGGATTTTTGTATTCTTATATTTTGTTGATAATACTTCATCAATATTTCAATTTGCAACAAGAAATCACTCAATTTATTGGATTTCCAGGTAGTAGGGGAATCACATGGATTACTTGAATCCCTACAAACCTTAGGGCTATTTACACCCGTTTGACAAAATCCAAATCGATATCTTGCGATTTAATTAATTTGAATATAACATTGTTAATTATAGAGTTTTCGGCAGGAGGCCGAAAATAATATGGGTTTGGCATATGAAGCCAATTTTAATTTTTAAATATCTTAATAGTATTTTTAGAGATTTTTGCCATTAGGCAAATCAATATTAGTTTTGACATAAAGTCAAATTCAAACTTATAACATCTTATTGGTATTTATGGATCTTTTGGTAAAAGACCAAATATTAGGGGGTTGGAGGTGTAACATCCAAAAGTTATTTATAAGATTGAAATTAATGAGTAGGAACTCATGATCAAGATAAACATTTGATTAATAACAAATATGAATTAAGATAAACATTTGAATAAAATAAGCATTTATATAAGATAAACATACAAGCATTATGTGGTAAAATCCATCAAAGAATACATACATTATTAAACGATAATTGATCTAAATAAAACGGCAAATAATTAAGTTAAACAAATTTACTGCTCATTTAAATAATAATTTATTATCATATCTCATAACAATATATTGGTAAATTAAATGATCCAAATCAAATTACTTATCTAAATAAGAAATAGTATTAACATAATTAAATTAACCGATAAACATATCAATATTGTAACTAATTGAAGATGCCTAAATAAAGAATAATATGTCAAAAGTAGTAAAAGTTATACTAATCCAATTAAAATTAGATAAGGTGAAGCCAAAATTGAATTAACTAGTAGCCTAGTTGTTATTTGAACTAACCCAAAAAAACGTCTAACCATCTAAATTAAATTAAGGTAATTAGATATCTCAAATATGAATAAATAAAGAAAACTAATTCGTCTAGTTTAGATAAAGAATTTTAATAATTAATAATTAATAATTAATTGATAAATTCAATATAAATAAACAGTGTTGGTAACAATATAAAGCCTCTAATATAAAAATTAATTAAGCTAGATTAATAATTAGAATAACAAGTACGTCCAATTTAAAGTTAATTGAGATTAGTAACAAAATAGGCTAAATCAATAAACATACATAAGGATTAAACTTACTTTTTTTTTCATGGCCATACAGGGAGGATCCCATATTCCCGTATTCTTTCCCCTTTCTTTTTTTTTTCAGCCGTAGGTAAATAATTTTTTTTTATGTTATTATTTAATCAAAGTAATATAATCTCAATTTCAATTAGGTTTTATGTATGTTTTTTTTTTAGAAACCGATATTTTTATTAGAGCAAAAACATTTAATAAATCAAATAATTTGTTGTGGCAATAGTGATCATCTAGCCATAATTACCTTTCTAAGATCATCATAAAACAATTGGAAACTTAACATAAAACGTACCTTAAATCGGCATTGATACAGTAAAAACCTTAGCTTTACGTCTTGACCAAACTCTCTTTTAGTGGAGCAACGTCCTGATAACGTGTTAAAGTAAAAGAGAAATAGAACACAATAAATAGAGAGAATGAATCGTAATTCTCATTAATCATAAGCCCTTTATATAGGGATGGTTTACAAAGATATAATCATGAGATACCAAGTTCTAATCTAACTCTAATGTGTATATCTCTATCTCTATCTCTAACTTTATCATTATCGTCTTATACGTTGACGATGGCACATTTATCCTACAACAAAAAGTTCTTTTTCGGATAAATTTCCGGAAAATTGAGTTTCCGGAAAAAATGGGTTCCGGGTAAAAGCGAGTCCAGATTAAATTTAATCGGAAAACGAGAACCTACCAGGAAAAGTCGAAGATCGTTTTCTTCGGATCTGGAATCAACGCAGAAAAAATTTCTTGGAAATCGACACAAAATATAGGAACACCAAACACACTAACCCAAATCGATTAGTACCAAAATATGCTCAATTTCTCAATAATCACCAAAAAAAATTAAGAACAGCAACCAAGACTCAAGAACCGATTTATTCAAAATTGATGCTTAAACCTTCGATTTCGAATCTGAAATTTTTCCAAACACGATTAATGACTCAAAGAAATCGAATGGAACAATTTTTGATCAACAATTTGAATAAAAATCGAAAAATCAGGAAACTTCTTACCAAACTGCGCCGTTTACCCGATTGATGTTTTCCACCCACAAAATAAACTGCACTATATCGAACAGAAAATGGATGTCTTCTGGACCACAAACGCCAATCTCCACCGTTCAGAATATAGACCAAAATATCGTGAAGCTATTGTCCAAAAATCGCGACGATCCGACGGTTCAAACTTCGGAAATAGGCAAAACGGCAAGGCTGCGTTTTTCCAAAAATTGCATACGAATTTTTCTATAGCTTTCTCTCACTATCGATTGATTTCTATTACTTCTTCAAATCACCGATTTGCTCTGATACCAATTGTGGATCCCAGATTGACAAGTAACAATGTATTGAATCGAATGTTTTAGTTCGTATTGAATTATTAAGAGAGTTACAAAAGGTTTGAATGTAAATCACTCTCTATCTCTCTAAGCGCACAAACTAATAATGACCATTCTAACCTAATTTCTAACATAAAATAAACTATTTATACCAAGGGCTTAATCCTTAAAGTCCATGACCCATAAGCTAATCTAAGCCCATTTAACATCAATAAGGCTTTTACAAATAATAATTAATCTCTATAATTCTTTATATAACTTTCATGGTCCTAACACTAACAACCTTCAAATCCTTAAATCGTGGACTCTTATCAAATAATTATTATCTCTAACCACCTTCAAATCCTCAATTCATGAACTCCTTAAAAACGTCATTTTTAAACAAATTTATAAAAAAACATGATCGTTTTCTCAAAACCACACATTAAAATAAATTAGAACATTAAAATCGAGATATATCACGCTGCATTGCGCGAGTAGACTTCTAGTAAATTATAAATCATTTAAGAAAAACTCTTAAAAACAAGTTTGTTTATTTATGCATATTACTTAAAATTCAAAATTACAATTAATAATGAATGAGTACAATTGATTAAAGTTGTATGTTTGAATTAATAACTAACTGGTAAACATAATAAAATACTGGATAACCATCCCATTTTAAATATAATCAGGATAATTATTGAATTATAACAGAATACTTAATTGTTTCAAAAAGAAGTATTATTAAACGTAAAATAATTCACATTATTAAACCTAAATTAGATTAAAATAAAAAATTAAACTAAACAAATTTATAAAAGTAAACATTATTATTTTTTCAAAACTACACAAAATCATATTGAAAATTTGACAACAGTAAAAAAAATGAAATATTAAAATTAAGATGTATCGCGTTCCATTACACAAACATATTTTTAGTTATTAATAAAAGCAAAAAGTAAAAAAACAAACATTTATTTTTATAATTAATATAAGGGAAATTAATTAAAATACCCAAAGTTTGACTTTGACATACCAAAATACCCACTTTCTCGTTCATTTTGCAAAAATACCAATTTTTTCGCGGTGGGTCCCGCGATCGCGGGTCAGTGCCTACGTGGCCTGCGGAGCTCCCCAACTATTGCCGCGGTGACAAGATTGGCCCCTGTCCGCGATGGCCTTCCGCGATGGGCTAAAAAATTACACTTTTGGTCCTTTTTGCACGAAGTTTTGCATGTTTTTACTGTTTTTTTCACAATTATTGTACTTGGAAGACCAATTTGTAGTTGAAATTCACTGGCTTGTTTCATCAATGTTGAATCATTGTATTTGGAAGACCAATTTGTGGTTGCAATTCATGTTGGTTGTTTCATCAATGTTGGTTGTTTCATCAATGAGATTTCATCCATAAATATCAGTAAAATGCAATCCATAATTCACACCCATTCCATCCTTCTTACTTGCTTTCTTTTCTTCAGTATTTTGTTTTTGAGATACTACTGAAAAACTCAGTTCATCTGTTGCAAAAGCTAAGCTATTTTTCTGTTTCGATGGTGAATGGGTGCAAGACAACAATGAGTGAAATTTTGCTTATAATTCTAAGCATGGTGTAAAATTTTCAGTAAATTATACTTATCAGAAGTTTGTTGTATACGCCATGCAAAAATGTGGAATCGACCCTTCTGTTGTTTGCAAGTTAGTATTTAAGAATGGTGATGGGTCATTTGTGGAGTTATCCAACGATGGGGATATCTCTGGTTTTCTGCACTTTGCAGCCGAATCAGAAAGACCTCCATTACCTTTTGTGTATGCCGATTCATCGGTATGCGACGACGATGACGATGGTGATGACGACGGTGATGACGACGGTGATGACGAAGATGATGACGACGGTGATGACGAAGACCTTCAAATGGAGGAGCCTGATTTTGTTCCGGAGACGCAACAAAAACAACCACAAGAAGAAAAAGAAAACGAAGACCAAGAAGGACGCTTTGCTAGAGTTGCTGATGACGAAACCCATGTTTTCACAATGGGTAATTCTGATATAGACAGATCAGATACCGATAGTGATGATGACGAAGAGTATACCCCTAGTAATAAATCATTTAGTCAGTTAAATGACTTTTTTGATATGACCCCTATTCTTCCAGACCCAAATACCCATACACAAACCTACGAACCTACACCTTATAATCGCAGTTCAAGGATACAAGTAGGTCAGATATTTGATTCGAAGGATGACTTGGCCACACAGGTCAGAATTAAGTTCATAGAAGAGGGTTTCGAAAGTTACACGCCGAGATCTGACAAACCAGATACGAAGTTATACGTGGGAGAGAAAATTGTAATTGGAGGCTGTACGCGAGGTCCGTGGGCGAGAAAGGAGGGATATTTGTCATTAGAAAGTTGCACGACGAACACACTTGTTCGAGGACGCAACTGAATCCCAACCACAAACAAGCCACCAAAAGGACTTTGGGTGCGATACTGAAAATCAGATTTCTTGATGCTAGCAGGTCAATGCGTCTAAAGGACATCGTGAGCGATGTACACCAGCAGTACAGGATTATAATTGGGTACCACCAAGGCTGGCGTGCGCGATGCAGGGCACTGCTAATGGTCAGAGGCACGTTCGAGGAGTCGTATGAACGACTCCTTGGGTATTTATATAATTTGCAGCTGCAGAATCCAGGTACGGTCACCCAGATAAGGACCGATTCAAATGGACGGTTTGAGATGTGCTTTGTTGCCCTTGGACCCGCGGTACGTATTTTAACACGTCATATGTTTACACATTATAAACTATAATATTTACAAAGTGAAACCACCTACGTTTTTGCAGATCCACACATTTGTGGCAAATTTGCGTCGTGTCCTGGTAATAGACGTTGACCATTTAAAGGGACCTTACTTGGGTATGATGTTCCTGGCGGTTGCCATGGACGGGAATAACTCCATCGTTCCCGTAGCTTTCGGAGTAGGCAAGTCCGAAACCGGGGAGGAGTGGACTTGGTTTCTGTCCATGTTGAGACAAGTTATCGGAGACCCGCAAGGGTTGGTGTTAATGTCCGACAGGGCTCCTTCCATAAGCGCCGCAATCTCTGTCGTGTACCCAAACGCCCCTCACGCCTTATGTTGTCGACATTTGGAGATGAACGCCAAAGGCCAGGACAGACGTATTACCACCTACCACGATGTCTACTGGAAGACATGCAAAGCATATACGGCTCGGGAGTTTGACCGGTACATGAATGTTCTACGAGTTAGTGCCAACAAAGCAGCCAAAGTTATGGACGATGTTAGACCGGAGAGATGGTCCGCGGCCTATTTTCTTGCACAACGGTATGACATTCTGACCTTCAATAGTGCAGAGTCGGTGAATGCACTCTTCCATTTTGCGCGTAGATGTCTGATTGTAACTCTTATGGAGTACTTTTGGGCATTTCAACATGAGTGGTACCATCTGAGCTGCGTAATAGACTCACACCAGCGGCGGAGGAGATAGTTATCCAGGGCGGGTTACGCATCGACATGGAGGGTAAGCGAAATCGGGTATGGGAGGTACCAGGTTCGGGATAACCATCTTGACGCGATTGTCAATATGACCGACCATGTTTGTTCATGTTTCCAATGGCAATAATCTGGGTTACCGTGTGGCCATGCCATCGCTGCGGCAAGACATATGTGATATTTTCCAGATCCGTGCAACAAACATTAATGAAATCAATAGATAGATACACACGTTATGATTTCAACTGGTCATCCCTATTAGCTTTCAATGTAGAGAGTATTTACAATGAGAATTAGAAAGCAATAATGAATAACTTGCCTAAACAATGGCAAAACAGAACTTTATATATGACGGGCCCGTGGTTAACGAGCCCACGACCCGTTCACTAACTAGGCTCAAAATAAACTATTACAACAAGCCCCTTGAACTTTAATTCAACATAAATTCGACCCTAACAATCTCCCCTTTGAATTGAAGTTCGAGTTCGCGCCAGTTTGCAACATATCTTTTACGGAGCACAAAGTGTACCTCGAACATTCTGATAGCACGACGATAGTCGATGCGTTCTTCAACCATTTCCAAAGCATTCCGAGCAGTTGTTTCATTTGGATTAGGAACATACGAATACTTTGGGTTTTCAGACTCGTGCTGGATGATCTTTCGAAGATCATCTTGGACTTTGAAGAGCGTGCCGTCGCATAATCTGTCTACTTGACTGAAGCGCATAAATTTCTTTTCATTCTGTTCATTGATGTAGACTATCCCAAATTCAGGTTCCAGAAGCAGAACGTTCTCGAGATACATCTTCAACTCAGGCGCTTTTAGATTCGGCTTTATCAGATTTACCTTCTTTGCCCTGTTCTCGATTGCCATTTGGAAGTCTGTGAGATAAGACATCATGATGGTACGGACCAGGAATCGACGAACAGCTTCAAGCGCTTTAGTTACAGGAAGCGGTCGGATAGATCTTGTCCGGAAGTCTTTCAGGATAGCGTAGAAGTCGAACGGTCGGAGGTGCTTGAAGTCGGCTTCAGAAAATCTCCATTCATTCACATCTTCGTGTCGGACGGTGAATACAGGATAAACGACTTTCATGATACCGCCTGACTGGATATTGAGCACTTCGGTCATCTGATGCTTGGTTCGGACTTGGCTAACTGGCAGACACCGCTTCATTGCGCTTATGTACCGGCGTTGGTATTCGGGATTGGAACTGTAAATACCAAGGCAGAAGGTCGGCTCGATTGGGCGTAGCTTGTGGACGAACAACTTCTTCAGAGATTCCTCCAGGTGAGGAATAAATATCGTGATCTTCTCCCAACGGATTTGTTGCTGCTGAAGAGGAGGAAGATCAGATGCTGTCGGTTGTTGACGAGGAGATGTCGGAATATCTGCAGTTGTAGTTTCGGGTCTTGTTGAAGTTTCGGCGGCTTGAGCTGAGTGAACGGGAGTACCATATAAATTCTGGAGCAGAAACTGGTCGTAGTCAACGTTGTCGTCTTCATCAGTAGGGAAGACCAAATTAACCTGGAGATTTGAGGCACTGGCGGCTTTTTCATACCATGCATCTTCGGTCTCCGGGTTGGTCTCGCAGTCTGGATCAATCAAATCCAGTATCGGTGTATCTGATGAGTCAAAAGTAACCAGTTCCTGTGTTGTTCCCTCAGGCTTTTCAACCGTCGAGTCTTCGTCATCTGAAATATCCATGTCAATTACCATCTCGGCTAATGGCAACTCGGCTTCGGGTGCATCTTCGGTTGTTGTTGCCGCAGTTGGGGGTTCCTGATGAACCACAGTAGGCGTTTCAGTGAGGATTGAGGCAGTCTCGGTTAGTCTTTGTCTTTTCTCCCACTCACGGTGATCAGGATCATCCTGATCATCGTGCTTGCGCTTCAGGCCGCCTGCTTGACTCTTGCAGGTATCTTCGAGTGAACAGACTCTCTTGGACAGCGTTGTGAGCGCTTGTTGAACGTCCTTAAGAGTCGAGTCAAGGTTATCCATCCGAGTGGTGATCGATGACGAAGGAGCAGTGACCTGGGATTGCAGAACGGATAACAGGTCTGCTTCAGTAGAGGCGTCGGATTCAGATTGTTGGAGTAGCTGGGCTAGAAGCATCGTCTTTAAGGTGTCCACCGACTAGATAGGCTGAATAGGATCCGGTGGAGGTGTAGAGGTAGTTTCAGCTTCGATGACCTTCTCTTTACCTTTGATTAAGCTCTTAATTTTGTCTAGCTCAGTGGTGAGGCGCTGCTCCATTGCCTCGCGGACAGCCTTGAGGGTGCTGTCCAGGATCCTTGTGATACAAAGTCGGGTAACGTAACTCCGGGATCACTTAGATTGCCCGTTGAAGCATCTACCTTAGGGGCAGAGCCACCTACGTTCACGGTTGGCATATGGGTAGTGTAAGTCCAGGATTTACTCTTACAATCAATACAACAATGTATGAAACAGTAATTGAGAAGTAATATGATCAAGCCCAATTGTATTCAATGAAGAACAGAATTACAGATCTTAGAGAGAGAGAATCTCAAAGATTACAAAAAGAGAATACAAATATATTCGGGGAAAATCAGTTAGCAATGTAGTGCTAACTACTATATATACTGCAACGGAAATATTAAAGCTACAGTACAAATATGAATGACTAATAGGAACAATACACGTGTCCTAATTAGTTAACTAAACATTAAGAAAAGTATCTAGTTATATGTTCTGAACAGGTAGTTCAGAACTTCTGAACGTTCTTCTGACAAGGCTTCTCAGAACTTATGGCTCTACTTCTGACTCTTCTTCTCAGACTTCTAACTCTTCTTCTCAAACTTTCAAAGCGATCCTTCTGAGCCTTCTTAGTCAGAACTCTGACCCTTCATATCAGAACATCTGAGTCTTCTCATCATACCTTTAACACTTAGTTTATTGACAAAACTCAGATCTAACAATCTCCCCCTTTTTGTCAAATAAACTGATACTTTGCATCATCCAAATCTTTCAAGGCAGGAGCAATCTTCTGTAAGAGCACATTTCTTTGATTAAGCCTTTTGTCGATCTTGACAATAATTTCTTGAATAGTTTCAATCTGCTGAGTCATCACTTCTTGAGTTATGTTGCATTGCTTTATTTTCAACATCTTTTTCTCCAAATTATGCTTGATGAATCTCAAAGTTCCAGAGTAGTATTTTGCAGTCTCCTTTGCTCTGAAGAAGATCTTTTCACTCTTGTTTTTCAAAAAGACTCCCAAATCTGGATATTTGAGAACACTTCCAGTTTTTAACACCTTTTTCTGATCATGATCTGTGTTGGGTTTTGCCAGATAAACACATGGCCTTTGCAAATACAGAGCTATTTGAAAATCTGTATAACCATGCCATCTTAGGATGTAAAACATAGCTTCAATTACCACACTTCTTGCCTTCCTTTCAGTCTTATCTTTGCTTGATTCCTTGAAGCACAACATACAATGTAATCTGTAGAAATCCACTACTGATAGCTTTTCAAAATCTGCATCAGTGAAATAGTATACCTTGCCATCTTCTCTCAAAACTTCAAAAGACAAGTATTCCATCTTTCTGAATTGTTTAACTTTTAATTCTCTGATCCCTATGATTAAGAAGTCTGAATATACAGCCTGTTTTGATTTCCCAAGACACCTTGATTTCTCTGCCAACCAGATCTGAGTCTCCTTTGGTCTATCATAATATACATTCAGAAATTGTATCTCTTTAGGCTTGAAAAACTCAGGTAGATCAAACTCAAGAAAGTATCCATTCAAATCAATTGACATCTCATCTTCTTTTGATTCAGATTGTTCAGCTTGATCAAGACTTGTTATTTGCACATTCTGAGGAGTTGTGTCCTGAACTTCTTCAACTTCATCTGAAAGGATTTCATTCACTTCATACTCAGCAGGAAACACAAAGTCATTGTGCAGCATCCTTTTAGGATTAACCTCTGATAATAACCATTCACCACAGCTTCTGATTTTTCTTCTGAGATTTAATCTTCTTTCCACAGAGTTTACACATTTTTTCTTTAGATTTTCTCTTTCAGTAGCTACATTAACTTTCATTTCAGTTAGTAACCAACTCAAAGTTGCATCACTATACTTCACCAATTCCTTCAGTTTGAACATTTCAAGTCTTCCTTGAACTGGATATGCAAACCCTTCAGTTTCCATTCCTTCATTTATAAATCCCTTCAAATATACACCAAACCCTGAAATCATTGCTGGACATTTCAAGTTGCATTTCTCTTTTCTTCCTTCAATTGCCAATTGAAAATCATACATGTACATATTTCTGACATAAATCCCCAGAATTCTTCTACACTCAATCTCTATCAAGGTTTCTTCAGTACTGGCAAAGAACTTAACTAGAAAGATCTGATCATCAAGAGTTAATATGTGAAAATCAAAACTTGACATGGAAACCTTTGTACTTCTTTCTTTCAGCACTTCCAATCTAACAAACATCAGACCATTGAATTCTTCGGGTTTAAACATCAACACTTTCTCAATCTTCTTCTGAATGTGTAGTCTTGAATCAGGAATTCTGAATCTGTTTGAGACTTCTGTATAAATCATCTAAGATCTGTCATCCATGAAGCCATCAATGTTGCTCTCCAATAGCTCATAATCTCCTTCTGTGTGATAGAGATTCTCATATATTTCCTCAGGAAAAATGTCATCATGAAATTGTCTAGCAAGTGGTACATCACTCAACTCCAGGATAAAATCACATACAGGCTCCTCCAAAATTTGCAAGTTAATTTTAGGAATCTCAATTGGTTTTCTGAATATATACTCAGAAGGCATAAAGTAATCTTCCACTCTCTCATATTCTTCTTCTGTATTCATCTCATCAGCAAAGTTAAATCGAAACTCATGTTTAAATTTCTGAGAATAATCAACAGTTCTATCTTCTTCTCCCAATAAATCAATAGGCCTTATCAGTTTTACACTTTGTTGAATATTTTGGACATTAAGTTCTCTGACTAACTCATTTTGCATCCTTCTGATCAAATTCTCATTTAATCTTCTTTCTTCTGATTCAGATTCCATCACACTATCTTTATCATAAAGAACAATATCTGTACAAGTGTTGTCAACAATTAAACTTTCCACTGTTTCCTCTGACCTCAACACAGGTTCCTCAATTGCTTCAGTTTCATCAGAATTGATTTCCATCTCTGTGTCTAAATTCAATTCTTCAGTTTTATCTGAATCACCACCATCTATGCTTTCCACCTCCATTTCCTCTGTATCTGAACTATCAATCTGAACTATCCTAATTTCTGTATTCTTTGTACTGACTAAGTGCATATCTGCTATTTCAAAATCCTCTATGCAAATGTCATCATACTCAACCTTTGCCTTTTCTCCCCCTTTTGATGATCATGAGGTTCATTATCATCAAACTTTCTTTTAGAGTTCTGACCAGAAACACCTTCAGGTTCAGCTTCTGCAAGTGGAACAAGATCAAGAGGTTTTGAAGTAGAAGCCATAGATACACTCAGTGCTTTCAATACAGATTCCTGCATACTCTGCATTTGTTTCAACAGATCTTTTTGAAATTCAGACATTATATCCTTGATCTCCTTTTCATGAGATTCCAAGGATGCCTTCGCAGTATCTATTTTAGTTTCAACAGATTTCAATTTACCCTCCAACATATCTTTTAATCCCGTCACCTCAGCATTCAAATCATCCACCTTTTTCTCCAATTTTTCAACCTTTTCCCCCATCACCTTGTTTTGATTCTGAATCTTTTCAAATTCAGAATGGTCTAACTGTGAACCTGAACCAACAGATGGTCCAGTTTTCATGTGCCCAGAGGGCTCATGGCCTATAGATAACACAAAGTCATCTTGTACAACAGATGCACGTTTGAATGAGGCTTTTGTAATGTTCACCTCACCAGGACTTCCATCCAATCCTCGACACCCAATATTAGGTATGTCTATGAATGTTGTGTCAGGAATACGAAATTCCTGATTTGTGCCAGTGTTAGAAGGAATTTCAGGCTCAAATTGAATAGGACTGTGATATTCAGACTCAATGTGTTGAAAAATAGGTTGGGATTTATCACCTCCCTCCAAATGAGTTTGGGATGGTTCCCCTGAGGTATGTGAAACAGTAGCATGTTGAAATGCTTCTGAGTGGGTATGGATGGGTTGTTCAAGATCCACCACTAGGTCCATGGTGTTTGTTTCAATATTGGACACCAAGAAATGTGAATCAATAGCAGTTGTGGTTACCTGGTTAAGATTAGCTAGTTCAGAGGCATCTCTTTCTGTTTGAACCTCTGTTGACAATATCTCATCCTCACCACCCTCATTCTGTTTTTCCTCACTTGTTCTAACCAAGCTCTCAGAATTTTGCCCCTCATTTCTCTCAGAATGTTCACCCATTTGAACATCCTCCCCCTCTCTTACTGGACTAGACCCCTCACCTCTCTTCTCTGGTTGGTCCTCATGGGTAGGGATTTGAGGTATTTCAATTCCCATAGAGGTGCAATATGCTTTTAAAATCTCACTCTCCCTTGGTATGTAATTCTTAAGTGATTTTGGTAACAGTTTATGATTAGGATAATTCTCAAGTTTGGTAACAGAAGACATCTTACCCAAATAGAAAGTAGGACCATGCTGTTCATTTGATCTTCTTGAAATGGTTCTGTTTTCTTGCATTGCATACCAAATTACAATCTGCCAATACCTTATGTAAGGTATGTATGCCAGAGGAGTATCCTTTGTCTTCTTTTGAATAGCTTTCTGATTTTTCTCAAAAGTATTCTTCATGTCTTCCCAAAGTATAGCAGTATAATCATAATGCCTATTCCTCACTAAACCCTGAAAGATCTGAAGAATCTGTTTTGAACCTTGATCTGCTGAGCTATTTTTCCCTGACAAACACTTATTCACCACATGAAAGAAACAAGCCCAAATAGGTGGCAATTTGTTCCTTCTGAACAAACTAAGGGTTCTCAATCCTTCATTATATCCTAATCTCATAAACTCTGCAATTAACTCCTCTGTTAATGGTGAGTCTTCAAAATCTATCCTTCTTTGTACATCATCTTTCTCTGGAAGATTCAGCATTTCTCTTAGTGCAGCGATTGATAAGGTAATTGTGACTCCTCCAATTTCGGATACAAACTTGTTGTCTTCTAACCTAAGATGTTTCCACCATTGTTGAATATACTGAACAGGAATTGTTTTGTTTCTTGTAAACCACTTTCTGTAAGGATGATATTTGAATAACTCCATGATGATTCTGTGTTCAGGCTTAAATCTACTTTCCTCAAATAACAAAACACAATTGTTTTCTGATAATTTCAACCATTCTCCTTCAGGAACAACCCTTTCCACTAAGATTGGTCTATTCGACATAATCGACCCTGCAGCACTCTGTTCATGTTAAACATTTATATTTACCTCATCTGCATTTCCTTCTGATTCAGCCATTTGTTCATCTTCTTCATTTATTTCATCATCCCTTATTGCTTCTTCCTCAACAGCTCTATTTTGTACTTCATCATTATCCGAATCAGATGAATCCATCAAAGACTTACTAGAATGTAGAGAAATTTGACCACTTCTTCGAAATCCAGACATGATTTAAGAAGAAAACAAACTCAAAGAACTCTGGATTGATTCGTATCTCACTTTTCGCTCTGGAATTTGAAAGAATTGGAAATATGAATTTTAAGACCTATTTAAAATTCGCGAAGCTGAAAGGTTTGACGGAAAAGCGAAATCAATGTTATAACGGAGTCAACACATTTGAAATGCCACAGAGGATTTAAATGAAATGCGTGGCATAATCAACCAAATATGAAGCTGACACGTGTTATTGGATAGAATATTGACTCAAGTCAAAGATCTGAATAACACGCTCAGAAGATTTGACTTTCCTTTATCAGATATCTGATTGTTCTACTTAGAGTTCTGATCCCATTATTCAGAAGAATTTTACCTTGTAACCAAAATTTATTTAAAATCAACTTCTGACAGATGTAAAACTTTTGGTTATTCAGAAGAGGTTTGAACAGATAGAAACACATTTTATCATCAGAATTCTGTTCATAGAATGATGATTTAAAAAAAATCATTTAAACTCTTATATCTGAATATGAAAATGTTTGAAATTCAGATATAGTTTGAACAAGATAAAAATTTTATCATTAAAAGCTTGTTCTTCTTAGAATGATTAGAGATAAGAAATGACAACAAACCTTTTAAGCATCATGAAATAATTTCCAGAAGATATTGATGCTCCCCCTTGACTTTAGCATGTATTTGACCAAATATGATACATAAAGATGAGATAAAAAGATAATAGAAAAGACATAATCCGCACATTTGAAGTATTTGTTTTTCTCAAAAATAAATTCTTGAAAGTTAGATTTCTGAAGTATTGACTCAGAATCTCTGACCTTAAGACTCAGAAGGTCTGAACTCTAGACTCAGAATTTCTAAACTCAAGATTCAGAAGTTCTGAACTTAAGACTCAGAAGTTCTGATCTCAAGATTCAGAAGTTCTGATCTCAAGACTCAGAAGTTCTGAACTTAAGAGTCAGAGTTTCTGAACTTAAGACTCAGAGTTCTGAATACACTACTCAGACAATTTTACTTAGAAACATTTATCATTTTTAAGAAACACAAATATTTTCAATTGGTCAGATTAAGCATTCCTATTTTACATATGAGAAAAGAGAACCTTTTGTGATCAAGTGGCTTTATGAACAAGTCAGCCAATTGATACTTTGTATGCACAAAGTGCATCTCTATAGTTCCTTTTTCCACATAGTCTTTTATAAAATGATACCTCACATCTATGTGTTTAGTCTTTGAATGTTGAACAGGATTCTGAGTAATAGCAATTGCACTTTCTGAGTCACAATAGATGAGAATTTTGTTGAGCTGATATCCATAATCCATGAGTTGTGTTCTCATCCACAAAGTTTGAGAGCATAAAGCAGCAGCAGCAACATACTCTGCCTCAGCAGTTGAAGTAGACACACAATTCTGTTTCTTTGATGCCCAACTCACTATCTTATCCCCCAAAAAATGACAAGCACCAGAAGTACTTTTTCTGTCCAACCTACTTCCTGCATGATCAGCATCAGTGAAAGCAGTTAATTTGAAATCAGTTTCTTTTGGATACCATAAACCTAGATCAGGTGATCCTTTGAGATATCTTAAAATCCTTTTGACAGCCAACATATGTGATTCTTTTGGGTTAGATTGAAATCTAGCACAAAAACAAGTAGAAAACATAATATCTGGTCTACTTGCAGTCAGATAAAGTAATGATCCAATCATGCCTCTATAGAGTTTGGTATCTACTGAAACTCCTTTGAGATCAGCATCTAACTTTATGTTTGTTGCCATTGGAGTTCTCATAGAAGCACAATCAGACATTTTGAACTTTTTCAGAATATCTCTGACATATTTTCCTTGATTTATAAAAATACCCTTTGGTAATTGTTTGACTTGAAGACCAAGGAAAAAATTCAGCTCACCCATCATGCTCATTTCAAATTCAGATGACATGATTTTAGAAAAATTATCACATAATTCTGGACTGGTAGAACCAAATATTATGTCATCAACATAAATCTGAATAAGAATTAAATCATCACCTTGTTTCTTTAAAAACAAAGTTGTGTCAATCTTACCTTTCTTGAAACCTGAAGCTAACAAGTGTTGAGTAAGAGTGTCATACCAGGCTCTTGGTGCTTGTTTTAGACCATATAAAGCTTTGTTTAAAATATAAACATGATCAGGAAATTCTGGATCAACAAAACCTTCAGGTTGATGAACATACACCTCTTCATTAAGTTTGCCATTTAAAAAGGCTGATTTGACATCCATTTGATACACCTTGAAATTTTTGTGTGCAGCATAGGCCAAAAATATTCTGATTGCCTCTATTCTTGCCACTGGTGCAAATGTCTCATCATAATCAATTCCCTCTTGTTGGTAGTATCCCTTAGCAACCAATCTTGCCTTGTTTCTGATAACAACACTTGACTCATCCTTTTTGTTTTTGAATACCCATTTAGTTCCAATAATAGATTTACCTTCAGGCTTTGGAATGAGTCTCCAAACTTTATTTCTTTCAAATTGGAGCAATTCCTCTTGCATTGCTGAAATCCAATCTGGATCCTCTAGGGCTTCATTAGCTTTCTTTGGTTCAATCACACTTAAGAAACCAGCAAACATTGCTTCATTTGTTGTAGTTGATCTGGTCTTTACTCCTGCTGATGGATTACCTATTACTTGATGAATAGGATGATTTTTAGTCCATTTATTTGCACTGGGAAGCACATCAATCTCTGAAAAGTTATTGTTTGTATAATTCTCATCAATAATTGCTTGTAATTCTGAGCTGTCCCCTTGTTCTGATACATGTATAGGAGATTGTTAGATCTGAAGTTTTGTCAATAAACCAAGTGTTGAAGATCTGATAAGAAGACTCAGATGTTCTGAGTAGAGAAGTCAGAGGTCTGACTGTGAAAGCTCAGAAGTATTGATAAGAGAAATCAGAAGTCTGGGAAGAGAAGTCAGATGTCTGAGTTAAGGAGTCAGAAGTTCTGAGAAGCGTTATCAGAAGAATGTTCAGAAGTTCTGAACTACCTGTTCAGAACTTATGACGAGATACTTTACTTAGTATTTTATAAACTAATTAGGACACGTGTTATGTTCTTATTAGTCTTTCTTATTTGTACTGTAGCTTTAAGATGTCCGTTGCAGTATAAATAGTAGTTAGCTCTACGTTGCTAACTGATTGATTTTTCCCGTATAACTTTGTATTCATTCTTTGTAATCTTTGAGATTCTCTCTCTCTTAGATCTGTAATTTTGTTCATCATTGAATACAATTGGGCTTGATCATACAAATTCTCAATTACTGCTTTCTACATTGATTGTAAGATAAGATCCTGAACTTTCAATTGGTATCAGAGCCAATCAACAAACAAATTCGTTCAAGATTGTTATCGCGAAGATCGATTGATCAATTTCTTGGAGATTTCTTGATTCATTCAAAATTCGATTCCGCTGCTAGGGCTAGTTCTTGAATTCTTGGCAATTCTTGAATTACCTGTTACATTTCGATCAAGAAACACGAATTTGTCTTTCTGTTGAATTTTCTTACAATCATGTCTTCTAAAGAATATCTAGCCATGGGATCTGAAACCAAACCACCTGTTCTTATACCAGAAGAGTATCAGCAATGGAAAATCCGTATGATCCAATTCCTAGACAACATTGATGAAAATCTTATGATCTCTATTCGAGAAGGTCCAATTGAAGTGTACATCGATGTTGCTGCAACTCCTGCTACAGAGACAACTCCAGAAATTCCAGCGACCAGGGTGAAAAAGTGTTATTCCCAATATACAGCTGAACAGAAGAATAGGCATGCTATTGACAAAAGAGCAATTACTTTGATGACTTTGGCTGTCCCAAATGAGGTTCTTAACAGGATTGACAGTGGATCATCAGCTAAAGAAATGTGGGACGAATTGGAAAGGCAGATGCTAGGAACTGTGAGATCTATTCAGGCAAAGTTAAATCAAAGCATAAATGCTTATGAAAGGTTCAAAGCAAAAGAGTCAGAAAGTTTGACACAGACATACAGTAAATTTTGCACTATTCTAAACGACTTGAGAAGAAATGGACTGAAGAAAACGAAGTCAGAAATAAATTACAAATTTCTGAACAGTCTAAATTCAGAATGGTCATCATTTGCCATAAGTCTGCAAATGAACAAGGATATGTGTGAAGAAGACTTAAATGATCTGTTCTGTGTTCTTAATCAACATGAAGATTCTGTCAAGTTAGTTGTGGAAGAAAAGAAAAATGTTGCTGATCAGTTAGCATTCTTATCAAAGTCCAAAGCAATCAAAGCACCCAAAAAGACTGCATATCTATCAGAGATACCTAATCTGGAAGAATCTGACAAGGAAGAAGGATCAGAAGATGATGAAGATATCAAGATAATGGCTGAGAAACTAGCTTTGTTGACAAATACTTTCAACAAAAGGTATGGGAAGGGTAGATTTCAAGGAAATTATAAGAGAGTTGGGAGTTCAGATTATAAGAAGAAAGAAGACAGAGAAGAAAATAAGTTTGAAAAGAGAGTAGAGAGAAGTGAAGAAAACAAAGAAGAGAAGGATGAGAGAAAAGAAAAGAATCTGTGTTTCAAATGTGGAAAATCTGGCCACTATGCTAAGGATTGCAAAGTTAAAATTGTGAAAGACTATGAGTACTACACCAAGAAGGCTCAGTTTGCAAAGAAGAGAGATGATAAAATTGCTTTGTTGGCTGAACAGGAGAATTGGTTGTACTATACTTCTGATGAAGATGATCATATCAACTTTCCACAGATGCAGAGCTATATGGCAAAAATGAGGAATGAGGATGATTCTGATTTTGAAGATGCTGATTCTGAGTCATCTGCTGAGGTACATTCTTCACTTGAATTAGAGTTAATGACACAGATTGGTGAAATGAAAACTGAATTTGCTAATCTAAGAAAACAGATAAAAGGAGAAAGAAATTTGGTTAACAAATTCAGAATTGAAAAAGAAGTAATAAAAGAACAATATGAAGAATCTGAGGCTGAGAAACAGAAAGTTAAAGATGAAAATTCTGAATTGATGAAAAGGCTTTCTGAACTAAAAGTTGAGTTTTCAAAAATAAAGGATGAAAAAGGTGATTTACAAATAAAATTTGATATGTTATTTGAAGAAAGAAAGAATTTATACACCAAAATTAAAGAATTAGAAGATCTGAATTTGAAAAGGGGTCAGACTCAGCAAACACTAAATCTTTTATTAAGCAATGTTAAAGATACAAGATTTTACAACCCAAAGAAGGGATTGGGATTGGAAGAAAATGTCACTTTAAAAAGAGCTCCAATCAACTTGTATGAAAAACTTCAAGTTTCTAAGCCAAAAATCCCAGAAATTGTTGAAGTTTTCATAAGACCTGCTAGTTCTATAACAAGTTCTGACAATTTGCAAAGACCAAACTCTAAAAAGTCAGATGAGAAAATTTCTGAGTCTAAAACAGAAAAGTCAGTTGGTTCAGAAGAAAAGGTTAAGAAAGAAGTTTCTAAACCAACAGATGAGAAGCCAAGATACAATGATACTAAATTCAAGTATGATTCTTTAAATGTCAGCTACAAAAATAAACAACCAAGTTTTTCATATCATGACATTGAGAGCATATTTGACACAAGTAAAAATTCTGAAACAGTCAATCAGAAGTCTGAAACTTCTAGTCAGGATTCTGAACTTTGTAGTCAGAACTCTGAGTCTAAAGATCAGACATCTGAGTCTGTAAATCAGAACTCTGACTTAGGTAGTCAGAAGTCTGATTCAACTGGATTTTCTGAAACAAAATCAGATGAATTTTTGCAACTTGAAAAGAGATTTAATCTTGTGAGTCAAGAACTTGAGGACTTAAGGAAAGCTTATGATGAACTTGAAAATGATTTCTGTGAGGTGGATATTAAACTTGAAGAAGCTTTGAAAGAAAAGAATATTTTTATTCAGAAAATAACAGAGCTTGAAAAACTGAAGACTGAGTATGATCTTTTTAAAATTAATGCTTCAAGAGAAAATGATAAATTCTTTAATGAATCAAGTACATATGAAAAAGGTGAATCATCTAATTCTTCTAACAAAAAGAACTTGATTTTTTCAGAAAAAGAAGAAAGCAAAAAGAAAGATGATCTTGCAAAGTTGAATGATCTGAAAAGGGATCTTGAGAAGCTTAGAATGAAATCTACTTCTGAACTCAAAGCTAGAAATTCTTGTAATAAGGGCAATTGTACTCTGAACAGTATCAATAAAAATGAAATGACCTATGTTTCAGATTTATTGTCACTTGCAAAGAAAAATCTTGTTTGTGTTAGATGTAAAAATGATTCATTCCAATATTCTCATAAATGTCAAGTCAAAATAACTTCTGTTTCATACATAAGAAAAGATATTCAGAAAGTTCTGTTCCTCAAAATACAGAAAAGAAGAAAATTTCTGTTCCTCAGACTCAGAAGAAAGAAAAGATAAAAGAAAAGAAAGTTGAAAATATAGCAAAACCAAAAGTTACAACTCTCAAAAAGAATTTGAACAAGCTTGTAAGCAGAAAATGTTCTGACTTCATAAAAGTTCAAGGAAAATGGTGTTTGAAGAAAGATTTTGAGTGGAGAGTAAAAGGTACCAATGTTAAATCCAATGACAAAGCTAACAAAGATGGACCCATTCCAAAATGGGTACCTAAACCTAACTGATCCTTTTGCAGGGCTGTCATGTGTGGTTTTTAGATTCAGGAGCTTCAAGACACATGACAGGTCAGAAGTCTTTTCTATCAAACTTCACAGAAAAGGCTGGAGAAGCAGTAAACTTTGGAAATAACAGCAAAGGACAAGTCAAAGGTTATGGGGATTTAACTAAAGGGAATCTGACTATCCAAAAGGTTTTCTATGTTGAAGGATTACAACATAATCTTTTCAGCATAAGTCAGTTTTTAGACAGTCTTTGTCAAATTAAGTTTCAAATAACAGGTTGCATGATTTTAACTGAAAATGATGTTAAAGTCTTCTGGGCCAAAAGACATATGGACTTATTTGTAGTTAATTTTTCAAAATTGAAAACATTAAATACAGTTTGTCTTTTATCAAAATCAACTGCAAATGAATGCTGGCTTTGGCACAGAAGATGTTCTCATCTGAATTTCAAAGATCTTAATAATCTCGTTGCAAAACATCTGGTTAAAGGCTTACCAAAGCTTAAATTTGAAAAAGAATCATTATGCTCAGCTTGTGAAATGGGCAAGATGAAAAAGAGTTATCACAAATTAAAAATGGACTCATCTTGCAAAGCACCATTAGAAATGATTCATACTGATCTTTGTGGTCCAATTTCAGTTCAATCTATGGGAGGAAAGAAATATATGCTTGTGATTGTTGATGAATTCTCCAGATACACATGGGTTGAGTTCCTAAGAGCTAAGTCAGAAGCTGCTACTATATTGATAAATTTTATCAAAAGGATTCAAGTTCTCTTACAACTTCCAGTTCAGAAAATCAGAAGTGATAATGGAACAGAGTTCAGAAATGAGACTCTTCAGAATTTTTTAGAAAGTTCTGGGATTTCTCACAATTTTTCTGCTGTCAGAACTCCTCAACAAAATGGTGTTGTTGAAAGGAAGAATAGAACTCTAGTTGAAGCTGCGAGAACAATGCTGGCTTATGCAAATCTTCCTACTTTCCTATGGGCTGAAGCAATTGCAACTGCTTGTTTTACACAGAATAGAACTTTAATCAATAAGAGATTAAATAAGACTGCTTATGAACTGATAAATAAAAGAAAACCATTAATCAAATTCTTTCATGTTTTTGGTTGCAGGTGCTATGTTCTTAGAGACAGAGAAAATCTTGCCAAATTCGATAAAAAGGCAGATGAAGGATACTTTGTGGGTTATTCTTTAACTTCCAAATCATTCAGAATCTACAATAGAAGAACCAAGAGGATGATGGAGAGCATAAATGTAACTTTTGATGAAGCCAGAATGCGGACTTCTGAACAAGACAGTTCAGAACTCATGCTGAACAAGACAAAAATGACTTCTGATACAAATTCTAATCCTATTTGTTCAGAACTCAATTTACTGTTTAAGGATGCTCTTAGTGAACTAATTTCTGATTCTTATGCAGAATATGAAAACCCAAAGATGGTCAAAGAGATGAAAAATAAGACTCCAGAAATAGTTCAATCAGAAGCATTTCAACATGCTACTGTTTCACACAAATCCGGGGAACCATCCCAAACTCATTTGGAGGGAGGTGATAAATCCCAATCTATTTTTCAACACATTAAGTCTGAATATCACAGTCCTATTCATATTGAGCCTGAAATTCCTTCTGACACTTGCACAAATCAGGAATTTCGTATTCCTGAAACAACATTCATAGACATACCTAATGTTGGGTGTCGAGGATTGGATGGAAGTCCTGGTGAGGTGAACATTACAAAAGCCTCATTCAAACGTACATCTGTTGTACAAGATGACTGTGTGTTATCTACAGGCCATGAGCCCTCTGGGAACATGAAAACTGGACCATCTGTTGGTTCAGGTTCACTGTTAGAAACTTCTGAATTTGAAAAGATTCAGAAACAAAACAAGGAGATGGGGGAAAAAGTAGAAAATTTGGAGAAGAAGGTGGAGGATTTGAATGATGAGATGTCAGATTTGAAAGTTGTGTTGGAGAAAAAGTTGATTTCTGTTGAAACCAAAGTAGATGATGTAAAGAAATCCTTGGATTCTCACAAAAAGGAGATCATGGATATAATGTCTGGTTTTCAAAAAGATATGTTAAAACAAATGCAAGGTATGCAGGAATCTATACTGAAAGCACTGAATGTATCATTGACTTCTACTTCAAAGCCTCTTGATCCTGTTCCTATTGCAGAAGCTGAACCTGAAGTTACTTTTAATCATAACTTGAAAAGAAAGTTTGATGATAATGAGCCTCATGATCATCAAAAGGGGGAGAAAAGACAAAGGTTAAGTTCTGTTGATGATATTGGCATAGAAGATTTTGAGATGGCAGATATGCAATTAGCTAGTACAAAAAGTTCAGAAGATCAAACACAGGAAAATTTAAAGGCAATAACTCAGATAGTTCAGATTGATAGCTCAGATACAGAGGAAATGGAGTTGGAAAGTACAGATGGTGGTGATTCAGATAAAACAGAGGAATTGAACTTAGACATAGAAAAGGAAGGAAACTCAGATGAAACTGAAGCTATTGAGGAATCTGTATTGAGATCAGAAAAGACAGTGGAAAGTGAAGTGGTCAACATGTGTACAAATATTGTGGTGTATAACAAAGAAAATATGACGGATTCTGAATTAGAAGAAAGGAGGTTAAGTGAAGAGTTGATCAGAAGAATGCATAATAATTTAGTTAGAGCTTTGAATGTTCAAAAAGTTCAGCAAGGAATAAAAATGGTAAGACCTATTGATCTAATGGGAGAAGAAGACAGAACTGTGAATTATACTCAGGATTTTGAAGATGATTTTATATTTAACTTTTGTGATGAGTTAAATACAGAAGAAGAGTATGTGAAAGTGAAAGACTTCTTTATGCCTTCTGAGTATGTATTCAGAAAACCAATTGAGATCCCAAAAATTAACTTGGAAAGACTAGAAGAACCTGTATGTGATTTCATTCTAGAGTTAAGTGATGTGCCATTAGCCAGACAATTTCATGATGATATTTTTCCTGAGGAAATATATGATAATCTCTACTACACAGAAGGAGAGTATGAGCTTTTGGAAAGTAACGTTGATGGTTTTATGGATGACAGAGCTCAGATGGTCTACTCAGAAGCTTCTAACAGGTTCAGAGTTCCTGACTCAAAACTGCATATTCAGAAAAGAATTGAGAAAGTTCTGATGTTTCAACAAGATGAATTCAATGGTTTAATGTTTGTTAGAATGGAAGTACTGAAAGAAAGAAATACAAAGGTTTCCATGTCTACTTTTGATTTTCACAGATTGACTCTTGATGATCAGATCTTTCTAGTCAAGTTCTTTGCCAGCACTGAAGAAGCCTTGATGGAAATTGAATGCAGAAGACTTCTGGGTATCTATGTTAGAAATATATACTTGTATGACTTCCAATTAGCTATTGAAGAAAGAAAAGAAAAGTGTAATCTGAGTTCTCCTACAAAGAAAACAGAATTTGGTTTGCATTTGAAGGGATTTGTGAATGAAGGAATGGAGACAGAAGTGTTCACATATACAGTTCACGAAAGGCTTGAAATGTTCAGATTAAAAGAGTTGGTGAAGTACAGTGATGCAACTCTGAATTGGTTATTGATTAAAATGGAAATAAGTGTGGAAACTGAAAGAGAGAGTTTAAAGAAAAGATGTATGAACTCTGTGAAAAGGAGGTTGGATCTTAGAAGAAAAATCAGAAACTGTAGTAAATGGTTGCTATCTGAGGTGAATCCCAAAAAGATTCTACATAATGATTTTGTGTTTCCTGCTGAGTATGAAGTGAATGAAATTCTGTCAGATGAAGTTGAAAAAGTGCATAACACAACATCTCAGAATGTGCAGATAACTAGTTTTGATCAAGCTGAACAGTCTGAACCCAAAGAAGATGAAATATCCATTGATCTAAATGGATACTTTCTTGAATTTGATTTACCTGAGTTCTTCAAACCAAAAGAAGTACAATTCTTGGATGTGTATTATGATAGACCTAAGGAGACTCAGATCTGGTTGGCTGAAAAATCAAGATGTCTTGGCAAAACAAAGCAAGCCGTTTACTCAGATTTTTTAATTACTGGAATCAGAGAATTGAGGGTTAAGAAATTCAGAAAGATGGAGTACTTATCTTTTGAAGTTCTGAGAGAAGATGGCAAGGTTTATTACTTTACTGATGCAGATTTTGAGAAACTATCAGTGGTTGACTTCTACAGATTACACAGCTTTCTATGCTTCAAAGAGTCGAGCAAAGACAGAAATGAAAGGAAGGCAAGAAGTGTGGTAATTGAGGCCATGTTCTACATCTTAAGGTGGCACTGTTATACAGATTTTCAAATAGCTCTGTACTTACAAAAGTCATGTGTTTATCTGGAAAATCCCAACACAGATCATGAACAGAAAAAGGTGTTAAAGACTGGAAGTGTTCACAAATATCCAGATTTGGGAGTATTTTTGAAAAACAAAAGTGGAAAGATCTTCTTCAGAGCAAAGGAAACTGCAAAATACTGTTCTGGAACTTTAAGAATCATAAAGCATAATTTGGAGAAAAAGATGCTGAAAGTGAAGGAAGCAAACATGACTCAAGAAGTAATCAATCAGCGAGTTGAAATTATTCAAGAAATCATTGACAAAATTGATAAGAGGCTTAATCTGAGAAATGTGCTACTTTAGAAAATTGTTCCTGCTCTGAAAGAACTGGATGATGCAAAGTTTAAGTTTATTTGACAAAAAGGGGGAGATTGTTAGATCTGAAGTTTTGTCAATAAACCAAGTGTTGAAGATCTGATAAGAAGACTCAGATGTTCTGAGTAGAGAAGTTAGAGGTCTGACTGTGAAAGCTCAGAAGTATTGATAAGAGAAATCAGAAGTCTGGGAAGAGAAGTCAGATGTCTGAGTTAAGGAGTCAGAAGTTCTGAGAAGCGTTATCAGAAGAATGTTCAGAAGTTCTGAACTACCTGTTCAGAACTTATGACGAGATACTTTACTTAGTATTTTATAAACTAATTAGGACACGTGTTATGTTCTTATTAGTCTTTCTTATTTGTACTGTAGCTTTAAGATGTCCGTTGCAGTATAAATAGTAGTTAGCTCTACGTTGCTAACTGATTGATTTTTCCCGTATAACTTTGTATTCATTCTTTGTAATCTTTGAGATTCTCTCTCTCTTAGATCTGTAATTCTGTTCATCATTGAATACAATTGGGCTTGATCATACAAATTCTCAATTACTGCTTTCTACATTGATTGTAAGATAAGATCCTGAACTTTCAGAGATGTATCCAAGTTTGGATTTTGAGCAGTGAAGTCAGAATTCTGAGTGGCTTGTTCAGAGTTATGAACACAAGGATCAGAATTCTGAGTACAAGGTTCAGAATTTTCACCACTTGTATTTATCAGATTTGGACATTCTTCAGATGGACCTTTATCAGAAATTACAGTTGATTGAACTATTTTATGAGTTCTATTTTTCATCTCTTTTACCATCTTTGGGTTTTCATATTCTGCATAAGAATCAGAAATTAGTTCTAGAAAAACATCCTTAAACAATAAATTGAGTTCTGAACAAATAGGATTAGAGTTTGTATCAGAAGTCATTTTTGTCTTGTTCTGCATGAGTTCTGAACTGTCTTGTTCAGAAGTCTTCATTCTAGCTTCATCAAATGTTACATTGATGCTTTCCATCATTCTCTTGGTTCTTCTATTGTAGATTCTGAATGCTTTGGAAGTTAATGAATAACCAACAAAGTATCCTTCATCTGCCTTTTTATCAAATTTGGCAAGATTTTCTCTGTCTTTAAGAACATAGCATCTGCAACCAAAAACATGAAAGAATTTGATTAATGGTTTTCTTTTATTTATCAGTTCATAAGTAGTCTTATTTAATCTTTTATTGATTAAAGTTCTGTTCTGTGTAAAGCAAGCAGTTGCAATTGCTTCAGCCCATAGGAAGGTTGGAAGATTTGAATAAGCCAGCATGGTTCTTGCAGCTTCAACTAGAGTTCTGTTTTTCCTTTCAACAACACCATTTTGTTGAGGAGTTCTGACAGCAGAGAAATTATGAGAAATCCCAGAACTTTCTAAAAAATTCTGAAGTGTCTCATTTCTGAACTCTGTTCCATTATCACTTCTGATTTTCTGAACTGGAAGTTGTAAGAGAACTTGAATTCTTTTGATAAAGTTTATCAATGTAGTAGTAGCTTCTGACTTAGCTCTCAAGAACTTAACCCATGTGTATCTGGAATATTCATCAACAATTACAAGCATGTATTTCTTTCCTCCCATAGATTGAACTGAAATTGGACCACAAAGATCAGTATGAATCATTTCTAATGGTGCTTTGCAAGATGAGTCCATTTTTAATTTATGAGAACTCTTTTTCATCTTGCCCATTTCACAAGCTGAGCATACTGATTCTTTTTCAAATTTAATCTTTGGTAGACCTTTAACCAGATGTTTTGCCACATGATTATTAAGATCTTTGAAATTTAGATGAGAACATCTTCTGTGCCATAGCCAGAATTCATTTGCAGTTGAATTTGATAAAAGACAAACATGATTTAATGTTTGTAATTTTGAAAAGTTAACCACAAATAAATCCATATGTCTTTTGGCCCAGAAGACTTTAACATCCTTTTCAGTTAAAATCATGCAACCTGTTATTTGGAACTTGATTTGACAAAGACTGTCTAAAAACTGACTTATGCTGAAAAGATTATGTTGTAATCCTTCAACATAAAAAACTTTTTGAATTGTCAGATCTCCTTTTGTTAAATCCCCATAACCTTTAACTTGACCTTTGCTGTTATTTCCAAAGTTTACTGCTCCTCCAGCCTTTTCTGTGAAGTTTGATAGAAAAGACTTCTGACCTGTCATGTGTCTTGAAGCTCCTGAATCTAAAAACCACACATGACAGCCCTGCAACAACAGTCAGTTAGTTTTAGGTACCCATTTTGGAATGGGTCCTTCTTTGTTAGCTTTGTCATTTGATTTAACAAAAGTGCCTTTTACTTTCCATTCCAAATCTTTCTTTAAACACCATTTGCCTTGCACTTTTATGAAGTCAGAACATTTTCTGTTCACAAATTTATTCAATTCTTCTTGAAAGGTGTAACTTTTGATTTTGCAATGTTTTCAACTTTCTTTTCTTTCACATTTCTCACTTTCTCATACTTTGTTTTGACTTTAACTTGATGATTCACTTCTTTTATCTTTTCTTTTCTCTGAGTTTGAGGAACAGAATCATTCTTCTTTTCTGTATTCTGAATATCTTTTCTTATGAATGAAACAGATGTTATTGTTATTGGACATTTCTGAGAATATTGAAAAGAATCACTTTTACATTGAACACAAGTCATATTTTTCTGTGCAAGTAACAACAAGTTTGTACCATAAGTCCTTTCATTTTTATTACTATTTTTCAAAGTACATGTACATTTATTACAGAAACTATGAGCTTTTGGTACAGAATCAGAATTCAATTCAGTCTTCTCAGGAACTCTTTTCAGATCATCTTTCCTTTTGCTTTCCTCTTTTTCTGGAAAATTCAACTTATTTTTGTTAGAAAATGAATTAGATGATTCATCTTTTTCATATGTACTTGATTCATTAAAGAATTTATCATTTTCTTTTAGAGCATTAATCTTGAACAGATCATATTCAGCTTTCAGTTTCTCAAGCTCTGTTATTTTCTGAATAAAAATATTCTTTTCTTTTAAAGCATTTTTAAGATCAAAATCCAAATCACATAAGTCATTTTCAAGTTCATCATAAGCTTTCCTTAAGTCCTCAAGTTCTTGACTTACAAGATTAAATCTCTTTTCAAGTTCTAGAAAGTCTTCTGACTTTGTTTCAGAATTTTCAGTTGACTCAGAATTCTGACTCTTTGAATCAGAATTCTGATTAATAGACTCAGATTTCTGACCTTCAGAATCAGAAAACTGATTAGAACAATCAGAATTCTGATTAGAAGACTCAGTTTTCTGACTTACTATTTTAGAAACCTTACTAGTATCAAATATACTTTCTATGTCAGAATAAGAAAAACTTTGTTGTTTATTTTTGTACCTGACATTTAAAGAGTCATATTTGAATTTGGTATCATTGTATTTTGGTTTCTCTTCTTTTGGTTTAGAAATTTCTTTCTTAACTTTTTCTTCTGAAACATCTGATTTTTCTGTTTTTAACTCAGAAACTATCTCTTTGTGCTTTTTAGAACTTGATTTCTGTAAGTTGTCAGAACTTGTGATGGAACTTGCAGGTCTTATAAAGACTTCAACAACTTCTGGAGTTTTTGGTTTGGGAACATGAAGCTTATCAAAATCATACAAGTTTACTGGAGCTCTTTTTAAAACAACATTTTCTTCCAATCCCAATCCCTTCTTTGGATTATAAAATCTTGTATCTTTTACATTGCTTGTAAGAAGATTTAATGTTTGCTAAGTCTGACCTCTTTTCAAGTTAAGATCTTCTAATTCTTTGATTTTGGTGTATAAATTCTTTCTTTCCTCAAATAGCATATTAAACTTTATTTGTAAATAACGCTTTTCATCCTTAACTTTTGAAAGCTCAATTTTTAATTCAGAAAGATTTTTCATCAACTCAGAATTTTCAGTTTTAATTTTCAGTTTCTCAATCTCAGATTCCTCAAATTGTTCTTTTATTACTTCTTTTTCAATTCTGAATTTGTTAACTAAATTTCTTTCCCCTTTAATTCGTTTTCTTAGTTTAACAAATTCAGTTTTCATTTCACCAATCTGTGTCATTAAGTCTATTTCAAGTGCATAATGTACCTCAGTAGATGACTCAGAATCAGCATCTTCAAAATCAGAATCATCCTCATTCTTCATCTTTGCCATATAACTCTGCATCTGTGAAAAGTGTATGCAGTCATCTTCATCTGACGTGTAGTACAACCAGTTTTCTTGTTCAGCTAACAATGCCACTTCATCATCTCTTTTCTTCGCCAGCTGAGCCTTTTTGGTATAGTACTCATAATCTTTCACAATTTTCACTTTGCAATCCTTTGCAAAGTGGCCAGACTTTCCACACTTGAAGCACAGATTCTTTTCTTTTCTTTCTTCCTTCTCTTCTCTATTTTCTTCCCTTCTTTCTTCCTTCTTTTCATACTTACTTTCCCCTCTCTCTTCTCTTTTCTTGAAATCTGAACTTCCCTGCTCTTTCCTGAATTTGCCCTGATATTTTCCTTTTCCATACCTCTTGTTGAAAGTATTAGTCAACAAGGCCAACTTTTCAGCAATCATTTTGATATCCTCATCTTCTTCTGATCCCTCTTCCTTATCAGACTCCTCCAGATTTGGTATCTCAGATAGATATGCTGCCTTCTTGGGTGTTTTCACACTTTTGGACTTTGACAGAAAAACTAATTTTTCTTTTCTTCAACCACAATCTTAACAGAGTCCTCATGCTGATTAAGAACACAAAATAGATCATTTAGATCTTCTTCACACATATCCTTATTCATTTGTAGACTTATAGCAAATGATGACCATTCAGAGTTTAGACTGTTCAGAAATTTGTAATTAATTTCTGACTTTGTCTTTTTCAGCCCATTCCTTCTCAAATCATTTAGTATAGTACAAAATTTACTATATGTCTGAGTTAAGCTTTCAGATTCTTTAGCCTTGAACCTTTCATAAGCATTTATGCTTTGATTTAACTTGGCTTGTATCGATCTGACAGTTCCTAACATTTGTCTTTCCAGTTCATCCCACATTTCCTTGGCTGATGAACCACTATCAATTATGTTAAGAACTTCATTCGGAACTGCAAGTGTCATCAATGTGATCGCTCTTTTGTCTATTGCATGCCTATTTTTCTGTTCTGCTGTGTATTGAGAATAGTTCTTCTCCACCCTTGTTGCCGGAATTTCTGGAGTTGTTTCTGTTTCAGGAGTTGCTTCCACATCAATGTAGACTTCGATAGGGCCTTCTCGAATAGAGACCATCAGATTCTCATCTATGTTATCCAAGAATTGGATCATTCGTATTTTCCATTGCTGGTACTCTTCAGGAATTAGAACATGTGGCTTTGTTTCAGATCCCATAGCGAGATATTCTTTAGAAGACTTGATTGTAAGAATTTTCAACAGAGAGACAAATTTGAATTTCTTGATCGAAAGACAATCAATTAATTCAAGAATTGCCAAGAATTCAAGAATTAGAACTAGCAGCGGAATCGATTTTTGAACGAATCAAGAATTCTTCAAGAAATTGATCAATAAACCTTCGCGATCACGATCTTGAACAAATTTGTTTGTTGAGTGGCTCTGATACCAATTGTAAGTCCAGGATTTACTCTTACAATCAATACAACAATGTATGAAACAGTAATTGAGAAGTAATATGATCAAGCCCAATTGTATTCAATGAAGAACAGAATTACAGATCTTAGAGAGAGAGAATCTCAAAGATTACAAAAAGAGAATACAAATATATTCGGGGAAAATCAGTTAGCAATGTAGTGCCAACTACTATATATACTGCAACGGAAATATTAAAGCTACAGTACAAATATGAATGACTAATAGGAACAATACACGTGTCCTAATTAGTTAACTAAACATTAAGGAAAGTATCTAGTTATAAGTTATGAACAGGTAGTTCAGAACTTCTGAACGTTCTTCTGACAAGGCTTCTCAGAACTTCTGGCTCTACCTCTGACTCTTCTTCTCAGACTTCTGACTCTTCTTCTCAAACTTTCAAAGCGATCCTTCTGAGCCTTCTTAGTCAGAACTCTGACCCTTCATATCAGAACATCTGAGTCTTCTCATCAGACCTTTAACACTTAGTTTATTGACAAAACTCAGATCTAACAGGTAGTCGTGGTAGGATTTCCCTCCGATCCTCACGCTTCGCTTAAGTGCGGAGACACTACGGAGGTTCCGACTGAGTCACGAAGAGCATCGATATAGTGAGTCTCATCCTGTGTCCTAGCCGAAGAATTTAATATGTCAAGTGGCGCTAGACTCAATGGTGCACTGAAAGAAGTCGAGACCGGGGGATGCTGGTCTCTTGTTTCAATACCAGTACTCTCCGATTGAGAGACCAGTAGAAGTTGTGCTTGATCCCCGTGAGAAGTTGAAACACCCGTCTTTTGAGAGACGGATGAGTGGATGAGGAGGTTGGGCAATTGCATCGCTGGGTCCATGGTGGCTCCTTCAATACCCTGTCCCAACAAATGAAACAGGATAGCAGATGTGGCTACCCGGGTGACACTCGGTTGGGGTTGCTCAGAAGCCTCTTTATCTTTACTGCTTAATCTTTCTTGGTTCTCTTTTGACCGTAATTCCCTCCTTCTCACATGTTCTATGTCCCTGCTCCCCCTCAACCCTAGCATGGATATTATCCTGCTCCCCCTCAAAACATACATGGGGATTGACTTGCTCCCCCTCGGAGTGAGAGTGTTATTTACTTGGGAAACATCAACACAAGGAAAAAAACATTTAGACTTTTAAGGAAAACAGTGTGACGCTTTGTAACACCCTCGAATTTGGAACGAGCAACTAACTTTAAAATTCAATCAAATAACCAAAATAGATATAAACACTTCTACAATTCAATCCTTAAAATACCTTGGAATTTAAAACATTATAATTTCCCAATAGAATAACTTAAACGGGTGTTACTTAACGCCACACAAGTTGCTAGTCCAAATAATGGCGGAAGACTTCACTAATCAAGTCACCTCTCGTGCACTCTACTAGCACTCGCCTCTTCACAATGTAGCTAGAGCTACCCCAACCTGAGCCTGTTGCACATGCCGACAAATAAAAAGGGTTAGGCTAACGCCTAGTGAGTTCCAGCATTTTATCATGACTATATAAAATCATAAATCGGAAGATAGTAGTTTTAGTCATGATTTGAATAAATCTTTAAACGAGATTTGGTGACAAAGATTATCATGAGCAAATCATTTGATAAATCGATAGCTTCAACTTAAATAAATGATTTTCTAGAAGGGTTTGTATAAAAGACATCGACAACTCATTTTCCAAACGCATACAGTTTTTGAGAGGAAAGCTTCCAATGAAAATCGTTTCTCTGCAAAGGACTCAAATCCAAAACTCACATCAAGAGTTAATTAATAATAATTTCTCAAATAATCGCCACTGCGAATAAAACTCCAGTAGTAAAAACATCCAATAAGAATGTAACATAAATCTGTCCATAAATCATGGAAACAAACCATATGCATGTAATATAACCTCAACAATGCGAATAGATAAAATACCCGAAATCAACACCCTTCGCTGACGGGGGAGACCCGATCTCATCGAGTGTGGCAAACACATAAATTAAACCACGATTAAATAAATGTAGGTAAGCTTCTTGGATGTGGAAAACGGATGACATCAACCATACTAGGTCTTTAGTCAATCCTTGGCATCAATAATGCTAGATCTTTAGCCCATCTTAGACATCAACCATACTAGGCTTTTAGTCCATCTCAGACATCAACCATACTAGGTCTTTAGTCCATCTCAGACATCAACCATACTAGGTCTTTAGTCCGTCTTTGGCATCAACCATACTAGGTCTTTAGCCCCTCTTAGACATCAACCATACTAGGTCTTTAGTCCAAGCCCTCAAGTTCAACCATACTAGGTCTTTACCTTGGAAAACCCATCATCCAAAACAAGCTTACTTAACTTAAAATTCATACATGACCTCAAAAGAATAACTAATGCATTCAAATCATGTAAACTCCAAATATGATGAAATTCATGCAACTCAAACCCCAAGCACACGTCGAGCTTATAATAAAATCGGGCGAATGCCCTCGAGACTCAACCGAGTCCAAAACCGCGCTCTCTGCGCAAAAGATCTAATGATCATTTATCAATATCAATCCATGCCAATGAAATGCATCTAACTCACATCATGTAACACACGCTCCGAGGCATGATAATCTCACAACCCCTTCATTGCCACCTTCCCAATGAAGTCAAATCATATATGCATCTATATGTATACTGACATGTGTGAATGGTACATGCGAAATAAACCACAGCGGGTTGTAATCTGTCCACAGTGGGCAGCGCAAGTGTACACTGTCCACTATGATCGTCACGGCAAGTAATAATCGGTAAAATACCGGAATCGTATCCACAGAGACTGGGCTATCAAGACAATACGGCTTTTGTGAGTTCCTTTCACGAGTTTCAATTAGAGAGGAAACAATATTTTGAGTTGGATTGGTGAAATAACTACTTTTAACGATTTTACTAAAGATTTAAAAGATGGAATGTAGGTTAGATTTTCCCTAGATTTTATAATAAATACTTGATCTCAAAAGATGATCCTTGTAATTGAAGTCGGTCTTTTCGCTAGAAAAGCCCGGTTACAAAATACTCACACCGTTAAGCAAAAATCCCATACTAGTCGTACTTGTTGTTTTGTCAATGGTAATCTCAGAATGGACCCTCTCGGGCCTCGATGGAATGTGTAGAGACAAATACTCTAAGTGTTTTAAATACACAAATTAGCTTGTCTACTACTCCAGTGGGGAGAGATTAGCTCACTGTGCTGACCTCACTCTCGTAAGTGTCATAAGAATTCTTTCGAACTCCCTAGCATTATCCAAGCTCGTGTCACTGCGTTCTACCCATTTCTGAGTTGAGAACTAGACTTTTAGATCCTTACAAGTGATCGGCTTGTTCGCATCCTTGGGGTATTATCGAGAATGAATAACCAAAACAACAAATATTCCAAGTATAAAGATTACTCAAGAATTTTCTCTAAAATCTAGGTACTTCTCTTACCTACATCCCAAGGGATGTTTAACCTAACATAACTGGAGAAATTAAAACGAAAGATGAAGATTTAAACATGATTGAAAATAAAAGTGACTTTGAATTACCGCTCACAGTGGGGAACGTAAGCTGCCCACTGTTCGAGAATTACAACTGAAAATTAAACTAAGAATTTAAAGTGCTAGAAATTTAAACTACAAAGCTACAGAAAATTAAATCTAACTATGAAAGCTTTAGAGGAAATTAAATGCTAAGGATTAAGGTGCTTGCTAAAATTAAAGATAGATGATCTCATTAAATGACCCAAGCCCTTCCTTTTATACACCAAGGAAAGAGCTTGGGTAATACCCAATGAGATCTTTTGACTTTGCATCAGCTGAGTTATGGGAGCACAAGGACCATTTGTGCCCCATGTTTCTTCTTTAACCAAGGGCTTGATGCTTCTATCCATGGGGTTCTTCAAAAAGTTGACTTTTAGGCTCTTAGGTATGAATATTAAATTCACTTTGCCATCTTCTTTAGGAGCAAGCCTAGAATAAAATAATCCCCATGCTTGTACTTGTTGCTGAACCTTCTAACTGCTCCCACCATGCTGTCTAACTCAGATTTCTTCTTTTTGTCTTTTCCAGCGGCAGCAGTGGGGAACCGGAGTGAGCACTGTTCACGTCACTGCAGATAAAACGTGAAAACTACCCAAAATCCACCAAATAATTTATTAAAGACCATGGTTCACTCCTTTTGCTTGTTTTCGTAAATCATACCAAGAATGGGGGTTTTTAGAAGTGAAATGGCTAAAATTGACAAATTAAAGTGAAAAATAAATGGAAATAATAACTCTAAAAATAGAGTTATCACAACCTCAAACTTAAACTATTACTTGTCCCCAAGTAATAAAAAGAAAGAAATAAAGTAGACAAAACGCACTAGAACTTTTTAGGGACTTACATACTTCTTGACTTGAATGGGCGTTGATCTCCTTCCTTCAATACTTCCTTCGGTTCAAACTTGAAAATTTCACTTTTGTGTTTGACGAAATCTTTTTCTTGTATTCCATTAATCAATAGGGCTTTCTTGGGTTTTATGGGTTTATGGCTTTGAATATTTTCCCAAGGTTTTTTGGCAAGTATTTTCAAACATGAACCGAAAATCTCGCTTGGAGATTTTTATTTCTAGAAGTGGCTGTTTTGGATTTTTCATTAGTATGTACGCACACTTTCAGGATTTATTTTGGGTATGGCTATTTTTGTGAGAGTGGGTATTCTGATGGTCCAGAATAGGCACACCATCCTCTTTCTGGGAGTGAGCACTTTGATGGTCCAGAAAAGGCACACCATCAATTTTGTTAGTGACACTCCGTTTTTCTTCTGTTTTTGTATTTTTGTATATTTTTTTTTTTTTTTTGGGAGGGGGTATGGCTTACCCACCTCAAACTTGGACTTCACAGTGTCCCCACTGTGGGCAAACTGGAAGTTCCCACCTCAAACTTAAAATCTCACAGTGTCCCCACTGTGACATTGAATTAACGAACAAAGGTGGTGGTTTGGGGTACAAAAAGGATCGTGTTTGGATGCGAAAAACGGCCTATATCATTTCATGGTATCAAGTTGAGATTCGTACTTACAAAAGGGACCTTTTTAAGCCGGAAGCCGAAAGTTGTACCTTGAAATGGAAGCGAGATCAAACAAGCATTCAAACAACAAATACGTTAGTACCCAAAAGTACCTACCCAGTGGTAGGATTTCATGCATTACAAACCAAAGTAAGAATTCAGCAAAGTGTCAAAAGCCTAGCCAAAGGCATAAAATCAAACCAAACAGAAATTAAAATTGTTTTTGAGAGCAAAAGAGTGGAACCAAAGTTTTAACAAACCATTCAACGGGTCGGGGTGGCCTCTGGTGAACTAGCAGGAACGTCTTCATCAAATTCGTCCTCACTGTCATAAACTGGGCAGATATCCTTCGGAAATTCTGGTAGCTGAGCAGCTAGCATTGGGTTGGCCTCTTGCATCATCAGGCCCGTCACCTCATCCCGTTCTCTTGTATACATCCAAAATTTCTGCGTGGCCCGGTTCTGATATCGCTGCTCATTTTCTAGCAACTCGATCCTGTATGTGAGCTTCTTCAAAGCTGCCAAAATCTCTCCCATTTGGTTGCTGGACGAACCTGCCTCAGTCTGACGCCTCGATGTATCCGCAGTCCGCACATCATGCTCCTCAGCGATGATCACAGTGGGGTTAACAGTCCCCACTGTGGGGATATCTTCTGCCTGCTCGGGTGGAGGAGTGGTGACGTGCCGTCCCATCTTTCGGATGGTACCCACATTGATATTACTCGTGGAATCTAACCACTGGTCCTCCACAGCCGACGGTACACCTGCGTCTATCATCAATGAAGTAATAAGGCAAGGGAGGGGTAAAATTACCTTCTTCCGGGTACGTGCTTGATCGATGGCTCCATGCATGACAGTGCCTATGTTGATCCTTTTTCCCGTGAGGATGCAGTACAACAGCTCACACTTGTGCATCGACAAAGTGGTGTCGTGCGAAGTTGGGGCTAATGAAGCACGGAGAAACTGGAACCAAACGGCAGCCTCGGTAGTGAGAGAACTAGCGTTTAGGCACCGTCGTTGACCGTCCTTATTCCATGGTTTCCCTACAGCGGCTATCTCTCTTAAAATGAGGTCCTCACTTGCTGGAGTCATCTTCTTCAAGAATTGCGCAAACTCACAAATACCCGCATTTCCTCTCCCCAATACTCGGTTAATTTCCCCTGGATTGTAACAAACTTTCCTACCTCGAACTACCACAATTGGGTCTTTACTTTGAGAGGCCTCGGCGTAAAATTCACGCACAAGTGAGGCATTGGCACGTCGATTAGCAGCAGAAATAATCGACCAATCATGCACCACAATTCTATCCTTGACAAATGAATTAGCTTCAACGAAATCGGGGTCAAAACCCCTCTCTAATTTTAACTTTTGCTTGGCGATGCAGTCAAAATGGGCAGCCACCTCCGGAGAGGTGAACTGCCTGGGCACCCCACTGGGGGCATACTCAGTACCTACGATGGATTGATGTGGGTTTTGGGTTTGAATTTGTTCATCCCCACCATCAGTTTCCATAGACGATGAACTTAAAGAGGTTGCAGGGTTTTTACCTTTTCGTGAATCTTGCTTAGCAGGCCTCTTTGTCGGTGTTTTTCGTGCCCTGGCTACCGTGGATCTGGTAACAACTCTTCTCTTTTTTTCGGCTTGGGGAATAAGGTTCTCCCCACTGTGGATATCTCCTGAAACAGCACTCTTCTCCCTATCAAACTTGAACTTCTCATACTGACTTTGATAATTTTCCTCCACCTCTCTCTGCAACTTCTCATTCTCAGCAAACAAGTCTGCCTCAGCCTTCTTCCTCTCTTCCTCGAAGATCCTCTCCTTTTCTGCCCTAACTCTTGCCTCCTCTAGTTTCTTTTCTTCCTCTTCTTTTCGGACCCTTTCTTCTTCTTCTCTACGCCTTCTCTCGGCATCCTCCTTCCTCTTTCTTATGGCTTCCTTTCGTTGAATGTACTCCTCCTCCAATCGTCGCTCTTCCTCTTCGGTTTGCAGAGCCTCGGTGTCAAAAAGACTGGTGCTCGTGGTTGAGATGCGTGGAGAAGAAATAGCCTTCGGGCTTCGTTGTTTGGAGGAGCCTTCGTCTGGTGCACCAGATGTCATCGGTGCACTGGAAGTCGCCGGATTTTCGCCGGAGACCGGCGGCGGTTCGTTGAGGTCACCAGTGATGGTTTCTGGTGGGTTTTCGGTGTTACGACGGCGGACCGCCGCCCGGTTGGGTGCCTGAGGGTTTGAAATCGGCCTCTTGCTTCTAGCCATTGGAGGGAATTTGCTTCTGGTTCGTGTAAGAGAAATGGGGAAGAAAAAGATGGTTTTTGAATATTTGAAGTTAAAGGTGGTTTTTGGGAAGTTAATGGTGGTTTTTAGGATTTTTGCAATGGGTTTAGGGTTGGACCGTCGGGTTTTAGGAGAGAGAGGGAGAGTACAATGATGGTTTTCTTGGAAAATGGAGAACTAATGACATGTGGCAGCAAAAGTTGATTAGTTGGCAGAAAAGGTGAAAGCTTGTTATCCTTGGGCCCCACAAATTGTCCCATCAACCGTCAGATTCCAGAGTGGGGAACGCAGTGATCAGCTTCTGCCCACTGCGAACCACTTTATTGACTTTTGCTTTAAAGCTCGGGATTTTCGCCTACACACATACAAGTAAACTACCCTTGCAATATTAAAAAGAACAAAAAGAATAAAAACACAGCAAACAACAGAAATAAAATATTTACAATTGGACCTGATGTTTCTTAACCATAGTGAGGTGGAGAGTGGGCAGGGATGTGGGCACTCTCATGCAGAAAATGCTTTACCCTTTGCCCGTTGACTTTAAAGGTCTGATCAGACTGTGGAGACTTTAATTCCACTGTTCCAAAGGGACTTACCTTGACAATGGTGTATGGTCCAGTCCATCTTGACTTGAGCTTACCCGGAAAAAGTTTTAGACGAGAGTTGAACAATAATACCTGCTGTCCTTCAAAAAATTCCCGATGATTGATCCTTCGGTCATGCCACATCTTGGTCTTTTCCTTGTATAACTTTGCATTTTCATATGCGTGATAGCGCATTTCCTCAAGTTCATGCAATTGCAAGGTTCTTTTAATTCCCGCGGCATCTTCACTCATGTTGAGCTCTTTTAAAGCCCAAAAGGCTTTATGTTCCAATTCGATTGGTAAATGGCAAGCTTTGCCAAATACCAACTTAAATGGAGACATTCCCAAAGGGGTCTTATATGCCGTGCGATACGCCCAAAGAGCGTCATCAAGCTTGCTGGACCAATCCTTTCGATGGGGTTTCACCACCTTTTCCAAAATTCCCTTGATTTCTCGGTTTGAAAGCTCCGCCAAACCATTAGTTTGGGGGTGGTAGGCGGTTGCTACCCTATGATGAATATCATATTTAGCAAGGACCGCGGTCATGACTTTGTTAACAAAATGGGATCCTTCATCACTAATTATTGCTCGTGGTGTTCCAAAGCGAGTGAAAATATTTTTTTGCAAAAACTTCACCACAGTGTTAGCGTCATTAGTGTGACAAGCAGCAGCTTCTACCCATTTTGAAACATAATCTACCGCTACTAAGATGTAGAAATTGTTGTTGGAATTTGGAAAGGGTCCCATGAAATCTATTCCCCACACATCAAAAATTTCCACCTCAAGGATATTGTTGAGGGGCATTTCATTTCGTTTTGATATATTCCCAGTGCGCTGACACTGCTCACAGTGACGAACAAACTCATGAGAGTCTTTGAACACAGTGGGCCAAAAGAACCCACTCTGCAAAATTTTCGCAGCAGTGCGTGTTCCTCCGAAATGACCTCCATAGTGGGATGTGTGACAGCCTTGGAGTAAATGTTGTTGATCACTCCCATGAACACATCGCCTCAACACTTGGTCCGTTCCTATCTTATATAAGAAAGGATCGTCCCAAATGTATTGACGAGTATCATACAAGAATTTTTTAAAAGGCTGTCCACTCATTCCATGGGGTCGTAATCCACTTGCTAAAAAGTTAGCAATGTCAGCATACGAAGGAATATCATGATGTTGGGCGACTAACAATTGTTCATCAGGAAAATTTTCTTTTACCGGAGTGGGATCTACAGTGCCCACTGTGGGCTCAAGTCTGGAAAGATGATCAGCGATCTGGTTACTTGTTCCTTTTCTATCGATGATCTCAAGGTCGAATTCCTGCAGCAACAGCACCCATCTGATCAACCTCGGTTTAGAGTCAGCTTTGTTGATCAAATATTTGATGGCTGCGTGATCGGTGTGTACTATGACCTTTGCTCCAATTAAGTAAGACCTGAAACGATCAAAAGCAAAAACTACTGCAAGTAATTCTTTTTCGGTTACAGTGTAGTTGATTTGAGCCTCGATCAAAGTCTTGCTTGCATAGTATATTGGATGAAAAATCTTATCTTTTCGTTGGCCTAGTACTGCACCTATAGCCCAATCGCTGGCGTCACACATGACTTCAAATGGGAGTGACCAGTCATGAGTGGTCACTATGGGTGCAGTAACTAAGGCATTTTTGATTATTTCAAATGCGTCTCTACATTCTTTGGTAAAAACAAACTCTCTTTCATGTTGCAGCAGGTTACATAGGGGTTTAGTTATTTTGGAAAAATCTTTTATGAACCTCCTATAGAAACCTGCGTGACCTAAAAAACTGCGAATGCCTTTTACCGTTGTGGGCTCGGGAAGTTGGGAGATTACTTCTAGTTTTGCTTTATCAACTTCCAAACCCTTTTTCGACACAAGATGACCCAAAACAATGCCCTCTTCGACCATGAAATGACATTTTTCCCAATTTAGAATAAGGTCGTGGGTTTCACATCTCACCAAACTTTTTTCTAGATTCCTCAAACAGTTATCAAATGATGTGCCGATCACAGAAAAATCGTCCATAAAAACTTCTATGGTATCTTCTATCATATCAGTAAAAATGGCCATCATACAGCGTTGAAAAGTAGCGGGAGCATTACATAAACCAAAAGGCATTCTCCGGAATGCAAAAGTACCATATGGACAAGTAAAGGTGGTCTTTTCTTGGTCCTCGGGTGCGATGTGGATTTGGTTATATCCGGAGTATCCATCTAGAAAACAATAAAATTCCTTTCCCGCTAATCTATCAAGCATTTGATCAATAAAAGGTAACGGGAAATGGTCTTTCTTTGTTGCTAGATTCAGTTGCCTATAGTCCATGCATATTCTCCATCCCGTAACAGTCCTAGTTGGAATGAGTTCGTTCTTTTCATTTGTGACCACTGTTGTTCCTCCCTTTTTAGGGACACATTGAACGGGGCTCACCCAACTACTACTGGCAATGGGATAGATAATACCAGCATCTAACCACTTCAAAATCTCTTTCTTAACTACTTCCTTCATGATGGGGTTCAACCTTCTTTGAGGTTGGACTTTTCCTGGGCGGTCACTCTCTAAGTTGATCTTATGTTGACATAAAGAGGGGCTAATTCCTCTAATGTCTGCTATGGTCCAACCAATTGCCTTCTTATGCTTCATCAACAATTCGATTAAAAGTTGTTCTTGATTTTCGCTAAGTTTGGACGAGATGATAACAGGAAGTTTGTTATTCTCGGCGAGATAAGCATATTTCAAATGAGGAGGCAATGGTTTAAGCTCTAACTCGGGAGGTTGTTCGATGGATGGTGGTTGGATCGTCCTATCCTTAAAGTCCAAAGGTTCAATAGATGCCACCATTTCGTTACACTCATCCTCAAAAGTATCTTCTGAGTCAGAGTGTTCACTCTCACTGCCCACTGTGGACAGTGAGTCGAAACAGTAGGATCCATGAATCGCACTCACAGCAAGGCAGTCCTCGGTGTCTATGTATTTAAGAGATTTGAAAACATTAAACTTTACTTCCTGGTCGTTGACTCTCATGGTGAGTTCTCCTTTGTGCACATCAATCAAAGTTCGTCCTGTCGCAAGGAAAGGACGTCCTAGAATGATTGGGATGTCTTTGTCGGCCTCATAGTCTAAAATCAGAAAGTCGGCAGGGAAGATGAATTTATCCACTTGGACCAAAACATCTTCAATCTTCCCTCTTGGATAGGCAATGGATCGATCGGCTAATTGTAAGGTCACGGTGGTGGGTCTAGCCTCTCCAATACCTAATCTCTTAAAAATTGACAAAGGCATCAAATTTATACTAGCGCCTAAATCACAAAGTGCTTGACCTACTTCTTGTCCTCCTATCGTGCATGGAATTGTGAAACTACCCGGGTCTTTCAACTTAGGTGGAATCTTGCTTGTGAGAAGGGCACTACATTCTTCGGTCAACGCCACAGTTTCAAACTCACCCAACTTTCGTTTTTTGTTCAAAATATCTTTTAAAAACTTAACATAGCTTGGCATTTGCTCAAGAGCTTCTACCAAGGGTATGTTAATGTGAAGCTGTTTGAAAATGTCTAAAAACTTTTTAAATTGAACATCAACATTTTTAGGCTTCATTCTTTCAGGAAAAGGTACACTTTTTGGGTCGATGTGAGTCTGAAGCGGAGTTAACCTTGGAATGGTAGGTTTAGGCAATGGCCCAAAAGTGGGGAGTTCAGGGACTTCCGTCCCCACTGTGGGGATCACAGTGACTTGAGGAGTGCCCATTGTGGGATGAGGTACAGCGGTGATTTGAGGCGATTCTTCATAATCGAAAACGATATCTTTCAGATCCTTTCCACTCCTAAGTGTTATGGCTTTGATTTGTTCTGGTCCCTTTCCTATTACCCTAGCATTTTCGGTATCACTAGGTAATGTCCCCGGTGGTCTATTCTTGACTTCGACGGCTAGTTGTCCTACTTGAGTTTCTATGTTCCTAATGGCCGCTTGAGTTTGGTTCATGAATCCTTTGAGCATTGATTCGAGTGATGGTTGAGCCTCAGCATTATGAGATGGTCGTGGTTGGAATTGTTGGGAGGATTGACCTTGGTGAAAGTTTTGTGGGTGCTGCCCACTGTGGTGTGAGGATTGCCCACTGTGATGTGATTGAAATCCAGGGGGGTTGTGTGGTCTTTGAGCATGACTCGCCCCGTGGGGTTGGAGTCCTTGGTTTCCAGACCACGAGAAATTTGGATGATTCCTCCAACCTGGATTATAGGTCTGTGAGTATGGGTTGTTGCGCGGGTTGGTTCCTATGACATTAATAGCCTCTGGATTTGCTGGACAAAAATCAAAAACATGCTCGTCCCCACAGTAAGAGCAGTTCTCAGTGAGATGTGCAGTACCCACTGTGGGATTAAGTTGTCCTCGATTTTGGTTCAACACTATTTTTGTTAAGGCCACTAACTGTGCATTCATTGTTTTAAGCGCCTCATTATCAATGTTGGTGGACTTTGGTGCAGGCGTTCTCGGGTTGGACCAGTCGGTGTTGTTATTGGACACTTTCTCTAAAATCTGATATCCTTCATTATAGGTTTTGCTTGTGAAAGTTCCTCCTGCTGTTGCATCTAAGATGATTTTGGCTGCGTTGGACAGACCATTGTAAAAGGTCTCCAACTGAATGCAATGTGGGATGCCATGGTGTGGGCATTTTCGGAGTAAATCTTTAAACCGCTCCCATGCATCCGAAACAGCCTCATCTTCGTCTTGTCTAAACAAAACAATATCATTTCTCAGCCTCATGTTTTTGGTTGGAGGAAAATACTTTTGTAAAAATTTATCCGCAAGCTCTTGCCACATGGTTATTGAATGAGGTGCATGCGCATTTAGCCATGACTTAGCCTTGTCCCTTAAAGTAAAAGGAAAAAGTCTTAGCCTTAAAGCTTCCTCACTCACACCTTGTAGCTGAAAAGAGTCGGTCATTTCCAAAAATGATTTTAAGTGCGAATGCGGATCCTCAGATGGTGATCCTCCAAACTGACCCATGGCTTGGATCATTTGAAACATCACCGGTTTGAGTTCAAAGTGTGGTGTTTGAAGGTTGGGTCTTAGAATCCCGGAGCTTAAATCACTAACTCCAGTAGTTGCATAATCCCTTATCCCTCGATCTTTGCTATCAGCAATCGTATCTGTGGTTTCCACTAATGGAGGTGGTGGTGGTTGACCGCCCACTCCTGCCATATTTGCGGTGGGGTTCACAGGGAGTTGTTGATTTTTCTTCTTGTTTTTACGTCTTTTTCGAAAAGTCCTTTCTATTTCAAGATCGATTGGTTCCAAAGGTCCGTGTTGTTGCCTTGGCATACAACACGATCGGTGCTAGAAAAACGAGTTACTCGGGCTCAAACAAAAACTAATGTCTTGAGATTTAAAAATCACGCCAGTCCCCGGCAACGGCGCCAAAAACTTGACATGTGTGAATGGTACATGCGAAATAAACCACAGCGGGTTGTAATCTGTCCACAGTGGGCAGCGCAAGTGTACACTGTCCACTATGATCGTCACGGCAAGTAATAATCGGTAAAATACCGGAATCGTATCCACAGAGACTGGGCTATCAAGACAATACGGCTTTTGTGAGTTCCTTTCACGAGTTTCAATTAGAGAGGAAACAATATTTTGAGTTGGATTGGTGAAATAACTACTTTTAACGATTTTACTAAAGATTTAAAAGATGGAATGTAGGTTAGATTTTCCCTAGATTTTATAATAAATACTTGATCTCAAAAGATGATCCTTGTAATTGAAGTCGGTCTTTTCGCTAGAAAAGCCCGGTTACAAAATACTCACACCGTTAAGCAAAAATCCCATACTAGTCGTACTTGTTGTTTTGTCAATGGTAATCTCAGAATGGACCCTCTCGGGCCTCGATGGAATGTGTAGAGACAAATACTCTAAGTGTTTTAAATACACAAATTAGCTTGTCTACTACTCCAGTGGGGAGAGATTAGCTCACTGTGCTGACCTCACTCTCGTAAGTGTCATAAGAATTCTTTCGAACTCCCTAGCATTATCCAAGCTCGTGTCACCGCGTTCTACCCATTTCTGAGTTGAGAACTAGACTTTTAGATCCTTACAAGTGATCGGCTTGTTCGCATCCTTGGGGTATTATCGAGAATGAATAACCAAAACAACAAATATTCCAAGTATAAAGATTACTCAAGAATTTTCTCTAAAATCTAGGTACTTCTCTTACCTACATCCCAAGGGATGTTTAACCTAACATAACTGGAGAAATTAAAACGAAAGATGAAGATTTAAACATGATTGAAAATAAAAGTGACTTTGAATTACCGCTCACAGTGGGGAACGTAAGCTGCCCACTGTTCGAGAATTACAACTGAAAATTAAACTAAGAATTTAAAGTGCTAGAAATTTAAACTACAAAGCTACAGAAAATTAAATCTAACTATGAAAGCTTTAGAGGAAATTAAATGCTAAGGATTAAGGTGCTTGCTAAAATTAAAGATAGATGATCTCATTAAATGACCCAAGCCCTTCCTTTTATACACCAAGGAAAGAGCTTGGGTAATACCCAATGAGATCTTTTGACTTTGCATCAGCTGAGTTATGGGAGCACAAGGACCATTTGTGCCCCATGTTTCTTCTTTAACCAAGGGCTTGATGCTTCTATCCATGGGGTTCTTCAAAAAGTTGACTTTTAGGCTCTTAGGTATGAATATTAAATTCACTTTGCCATCTTCTTTAGGAGCAAGCCTAGAATAAAATAATCCCCATGCTTGTACTTGTTGCTGAACCTTCTAACTGCTCCCACCATGCTGTCTAACTCAGATTTCTTCTTTTTGTCTTTTCCAGCGGCAGCAGTGGGGAACCGGAGTGAGCACTGTTCACGTCACTGCAGATAAAACGTGAAAACTACCCAAAATCCACCAAATAATTTATTAAAGACCATGGTTCACTCCTTTTGCTTGTTTTCGTAAATCATACCAAGAATGGGGGTTTTTAGAAGTGAAATGGCTAAAATTGACAAATTAAAGTGAAAAATAAATGGAAATAATAACTCTAAAAATAGAGTTATCATATACGTATATGCAATTCTTTCATAACTCAACAATGCATATAATTCACCGAGGTTCATTAGTCCCAAAGGTACTAAGAACACGAAAATATCAAACGGTTTTCACACGTAAGACCAACACTCAAACCGACACATATTCAAATAAAATGCACTTAAGCATATAACACATCCAAGACTCCACCTCAAGTATCTAAAACTGGCAAACACTCAAAAGACTCATAACACTAAAAGTGAATCTTCCCAAATGTTTATAGAAATCATTTTCACTAACATGATTAAACCATCAAATAAACTTCATTTTGAGCAATCAATCTTTTAAAGACAATTGTGGTTTCTAACCATCCAAATATTCAAAGCCCCAATTATGGGTGTTTTACACATTTATGATGATAAAAACTTCAAATAGAGTTAAACCATTCAAATAACTCAACCACATATATTTTCAAGTAAAACACACAAATATTTGGAAAACACTCATTTTGGCATGTACAAAGTTTTCGCAAAGTAACTTGAACCCACCTTGCTAGATTTAGCTAAATCTAGTATTTCTCCAACGTAAGTTCCTTTGATGAAGTTTGTATCCTCAAGCCAAAACTCTCAAAAACCTAGATTTATGAATTTCCACCCATCAAAACCAAAGTCTAGCCATAAGGAATCATCATCTATCCATAACATACCAAAACACCCATTATAACAAAACCCTAACTTCATATTCAAAGAGGAGAGGAGATTACCTTAACCATACTTGAATCCACCAACCTAAAACGTCTCTACAACCTCCAAGATGCTCCACCACTCCTAATCTTCAAATAGAGTGGGAAGGGTTGGGTAAAAACCCTAGAAATCAGTGGAGAAGATGAAGTGGGGGTTTCCTTTTGAAGGGTTAAGGTTTCCAATCCATGGTGGGTGTTTGATTTGGGGAAGAAGATGAAGAAACCACTTGAAACATCAAATCTTGGGGTTCAAAAGCTCAAAATCGGCTTTGGATGCTTAGGGTTTCGAGTTGAGAGAAGAATGGATGAAATGGGAGAAGTGAGAAGGGATTTAGGGTGAGAAATGGTTTTAATCGGATTCCAGCTCCCCGACCGCGACAATGCCACCGCGACAATGACATGGTCATTGTCGCTGGTCATTGTCGCGACCCGCGTACCACATTCTGTTTGATTGCTCAGATCGGCCCCACCGCGACAATGCCACCGTGACAATGACATGGTCATTGTCGCTGGTCATTGTCGCGACCTGCGTACCAAGCCTCGAAACTCGACTTTTTCAATGCCAAAACTCCCGATACTCTTAGAGACTTTACGTAATGTCCTCCAAACATAAATCCCACCATTTTCAAGATGCAAAACATTTGGGTGATATTACTTACCGAAAATACGGGTGTTACAATCCTCCCAACCTTAAAACGATTTCGTCCTCGAAATCTATATCCTTTACATCCCAACGCTAACCGACTTAACGTCGACCATAAATCATCAATTCCTAACTGGAAACTAAGTTTCCCCCTACACAGTCTATAAAGATAATTCCTCAACAAATTCTTACCAACAAAATCCTCTCAAGTACACTGTACTTCCGCTCGGGTGAAAACTTCTTTCACTGGGGAAATCCCAGGTCGGCCTACTTCGGTTGTCTCCCAACCTTAAAGTGTTCCATACCTCTCGATTTCAGTCTCAGACTCCAAGTCAATTCAAGGCCTAATTAATACTGAGACCAACCGAATCTCTAATTTCGCTTGCCCCTATCGTTAACGGCCATCCACATCCAACGAGTCCTAACATACTCCAAGAATACATCTCAAAACAATCATAAAACCGACAAGTCCTTTACTATACGCGAAGGTTATTCCACTAAAACCACTCATCATAATTGAGCATCTTATGGTTACTACATCCGTAATCATTATTCCTTTAAATCGGACTAAAATCCCCCGATTACACTAAAGGTGCTTGGCCTCAAGCCCAAAAGTCGACACCTAAATATGACACATACCTCAAATTAGGTTGCTGCGAATTTATTCTCTTAATTACAAGGGCATCATTCCCTCAACCGATACCATTCGGCCTACAGTACTATCGCACATGAAATATCCAACCTTCCACTGACGAAATGCTACACGCACTTACCCTTAACTGGGTTACTTACCCTTTTCAAGGTCCTAACGAGTTCAAGGTTTTCAAACGAATTATTTAACAAATATGCCAATCAACAAAATCTTTCACAAAAGTTTTCAATACTAAGATTTTCATCTCAACAAATCGTACGCACAAAACTACTGTTATCAATTCGGTAGTTACGTAAAAACGAACACGCTCGTCCTACATATGAAAATCATGTTGAAAATTATTTCATTGCAGTTCAATTTACTCACAATACGCAAAAACGTAATAAACGACTTCTTTAAAATGAACCGCCACGGTTCTAGTATGGATTGACTCACGACATGCACGTAAAGCAACTGTCCACTTTAAACAGGGTGCAACAAAAGGTGTGCACGTATTTCAAAAGAAGTCCCAAACGACATTTGGTCCAAAATTTCCTTTATAACCATAAGATGGCATGGAACAAGGGTTACCAACAAAATTTTGCGCGCGTTAGTTTATTATACAAAACGATGAAACGGTTTACAAATACGCCTTAGCCAAAACACGAAATGTCTTGTGCAAGTTCTATATTTAAGACAAAACCAATACGTTTCCATCACTTGAAAATATCGACTAATGACAACATAAATCCTCAAATCGGGGTGGGCATGCAAGCTTGTAACACTTCTATTAAAATTTCCTTAAAACCAACTAACAAGCATCAAATGGTTCGCGACCAAATTCCAAAAGATGGAATTCTTTAAATCAATTTCTCAAAATTCCCATTCGGTCCTAAAACAACATTTGAGTAAAACGTTTCTGACCAAAACTTGTACACAACAGTGCGTTTCCCAAAGCATAGGAGGAAGTAAGTGTTAATAAAAGGTAGACACCCCAAAAGATTCCTACCGATTTCAAATCTTTAATTGCACCAACGGTGCGTGCCAATGTTCAAAACACAAGAAACCACATGCACCATAGTTTTATACAACCATTTTCTAAAATCTTCATCACGAAGCATTTTCCTCAAAGTTTCGTACTTGGAACATAAAACGTCAAAACGTCATTGCTAAAAATGTATTTGTCAAAATACTCAAAACACACATTTCCTCCAAACCAAAAAGTTTTCAATTCTCTAAAATATTCGGCAATTCAAAATTAACCAAAGTCAATGACTCATGCATTCATGTTTTTCAAATATCACGTATCGTAAACCACCCGTGATCCCGACACCATTAAAACATGTTTTGACCAAATAGTCTCTCATTTAAACAAGGAGTTAGTAAAATAATTTCTCTCACGATTTGTTCGACAAAGTGGCAAGAAACAATAGTTACCAAGCTATGCATACCCCTAAGTCGATATAATACGTTTTACATAAAAACGATGATAATATTTAACTGACCAAAAGCGCACCAAGCAATTTATTATGAATGTCACCAAAATGTTTTTTCATGCATCACTTAAGTCACGTATAAATCAATCCACACACTGAACTTTTGCAATAAAATACTTAGTAACACAAACACTTGAAAGAAAAGGTATGCGACACTAGAATTCCAAACCCATATTTTCTTAGTCGCCTTATGGCATAAAATTAACTTTTCTCAACAAAGCTCAAGTGGGACCAAATGCCCAACATAACTCGTAAACTTTTCACATAAGCGAATAGAGTATGCACATAGTAAAATTATACTCACACGACTCAACATGCCGTAAACAAAACTCCATGAACCTCAATGGACTCAACGACTCCAAGTCAATAAAACGGCGCTAAACATCATGCTTCCCAAAGCCAAACTGCTATAAGCAAGATCACAAATGAGACGCCAAAATCCCAAAAATTCCCTTCTCGGGTAATACCCCTTAAACAACGTTGTTTAATAACTCACATTAAACAACTTCCCAAAATGACTTTACATAGACATAATGGAAAATAACTTTCCGTCCAAACTCTAACATATGTGGAGGAGATCCAATGTTAAAGTCACAAGCCGTAGTTATTGCCCAACATCTTAAACATCATAAAATACGATTATCATTATATCCAAAACAAATGTTGAACAACAATGAAATAAGGCAAAACAAATCCCGGCGGAGTTTGCGACTCTCACAATAAAATAATTTCATGCACGTTAAAACCATGATTCAAAATCTTGTGTGTGTGCCAAACATTTCCCGAAATTCATAACACAATCCATATAAGGATTGGAAACACAAGAAATAGTTGATGAACTTTATTTTCAACATAAACTTTGTGCATGACTTAGTCGGCATTCAACATCTTGACTCATACCCTTCCAAATCCCTCTGGTCCACTATTGTCATCTGGATGCTTTAACCTCTTAAGGCAAGTTGGGAATCACATCAATTAACTTTACGGTCTTTCCTCAAATCAAAATCGGCTCATTGGGCCTATGGTTCTAATCCAACCATCAATCTCGACCCGAAGCGGTCCACTTAAAGCAGTTATCATGCTTATCGTCACCCCAAGTGACTAATACTAGAATCGTCCATCTATTCCAACGACTACTAGCTTAGAACCTCCTTCACTACCCCTAACGATTTTCACATTAAAGTAATTCAAGTACACGCATGTACTAGCAGGTTCACCATGACACTGGCCAGGTGTCACTATGAACGTACCATACATGATTGTCCTTGTTACTCTCAACGTGACTCTCGTTTATAACAACATCCATCAACTTCAAAACATCCTATCTTAAAGTGCCTAAAGGTGAATTTCACTCTCATTTACTTAGACAAACGCTAGTTTGAGTCTAGGTATCCAAAATCAACACCTAAATCTCTCAAACTTATGCTCTGATACCAACTTGTAACACCCTCGAATTTGGAACGAGCAACTAACTTTAAAATTCAATCAAATAACCAAAATGGATATAAACACTTCTACAATTCAATCCTTAAAATACCTCGAAATTTAAAACATTATAATTTCAGAATAGAATAACTTAAACGGGTGTTACTTAACGCCACACAAGTTGTTAGTCCAAATAATGGCGGAAGACTTCACTAATCAAGTCACCTCTCGTGCACTCTACTAGCACTCGCCTCTTCACAATGTAGCTAGAGCTACCCCAACCTGAGCCTGTTGCACATGCCGACAAATAAAAAGGGTTAGGCTAACGCCTAGTGAGTTCCAACATTTTATCATGACTATATAAAATCATAAATGGGAAGATAGTAGTTTTAGTCATGATTTGAATAAATCTTTATACGAGATTTGGCGACAAAGATTATCATGAGCAAATCATTTGATAAATCGATAGCTTCAACTTAAATAAATGATTTTCTAGAAGGGTTTGTATAAAAGACATCGACAACTCATTTTCCAAACGCATACAGTTTCTGAGAGGAAAGCTTCCAATGAAAATCGTTTCTCTGCAAAGGACTCAAATCCAAAACTCACATCAAGAGTTAATTAATAATAATTTCTCAAATAATCGCCACTGCGAATAAAACTCCAGTAGTAAAAACATCCAATAAGAATGTAACATAAATCTGGCCATAAATCATGGAAAACAAACCATATGCATGTAATATAACCTCAACAATGCGAATAGATAAAATACCCGAAATCAACACCCTTCGGTGACGGGGAGACCCGATCTCATCGAGTGTGTCAAACACATAAATTAAACCACGATTAAATAAATGTAGGTAAGCTTCTTGGATGTGGAAAACGGATGACATCAACCATACTAGGTCTTTAGTCAATCCTTGGCATCAATCCTGCTAGATCTTTAGCCCATCTTAGACATCAACCATACTAGGTCTTTAGTCCATCTCAGACATCAACCATACTAGGTCTTTAGTCCGTCTTTGGCATCAACCATACTACGTCTTTAGCCCCTCTTAGACATCAAACATACTAGGTCTTTAGTCCATGCCCTCAAGTTCAACCATACTAGGTCTTTACCTTGGAAAACCCATCATCCAAAACAAGCTTACTTAACTTAAAATTCATACATGACCTCAAAAGAATAACTAATGCATTCAAATCATGTAAACTCCAAATATGATGCAATTCATGCAACTCAAACCCCAAGCCCACGTCGAGCTTATAATAAAATCGGGCGAATGCCCTAGAGACTCAACCGAGTCCAAAACCGAGCTCTCTGCTCAAAAGATCTAATGATCATTTATCAATATCAATCCATGCCAATGAAATGCATCTAACTCACATCATGTAACACACGCTTCGAGGCATGATAATCTCACAACCCCTTCATTGCCACCTTCCCGATGAAGTCAAATCATATATGCATCTATATGTATACGTATATGCAATTCTTTCATAACTCAACAATGCATATAATTCACCGAGGTTCATTAGTCCCAAAGGTACTAAGAACACGAAAACATCAAACGGTCTTCACACGTAAGACCAACACTCAAACCGACACATATTCAAATAAAATGCACTTAAGCATATAACACATCCAAGACTCCACCTCAAGTATCTAAAACTGGCAAACACTCAAAAGACTCATAACACTAAAAGTGCATCTTCCCAAATGGTTTATAGAAATCATTTTCACTAACATGATTAAACCATCAAATAAACTTCATTTTGAGCAATCAATCTTTTAAAGACAATTGTGGTTTCTAACCATCCAAATATTCAAAGCCCCAATTATGGGTGTTTTACACATATATGATGGTAAAAACTTCAAATAGAGTTAAACCATTCAAATAACTCAACCACATATATTTTCAAGTAAAACACACAAATATTTGGAAAACACTCATTTTGGCATGTACAAAGTTTTCGCAAAGTAACTTGAACTCACCTTGCTAGATTTAGCTAAATCTAGTATTTCTCCAACGTAAGCTCCTTTGATGAAGTTTGTATCCTCAAGCCAAAACTCCCAAAAACCAAGATTTATGAATTTCCACCCATCAAAACCAAAGTCTAGCCATAAGGAATCATCATCTATCCATAACATACCAAAACACCCATTATAACAAAACCCTAACTTCATATTCAAATAGGAGAGGAGATTACCTTAACCATACTTGAATCCACCAACCCAAAACGTCTCTACAACCTCCAAGATGCTCCACCACTCCTAATCTTCAAATAGAGTGGGAAGGGTTGGGTAAAAACCCTAGAAATCAGTGGAGAAGATGAAGTGGGGGTTTCCTTTTGAAGGGTTAAGGTTTCCAATCCATGGTGGGTGTTTGATTTGGGGAAGAAGATGAAGAAACCACTTGAAACATCAAATCTTGGGGTTCAAAAGCTCAAAATCGGCTTTGGATGCTTAGGGTTTCGAGTTGAGAGAAGAATGGATGAAATGGGAGAAGTGAGAAGGGATTTAAGGTGAGAAATGGTTTTAATCGGATTCCAGCTCCCCGACCGCGACAATGCCACCGCGACAATGACATGGTCATTGTCGCTGGTCATTGTCGCGACCCGCGTACCACATTCTGTTTGATTTCTCAGATCGGCCCCCACCGTGACAATGCCACCGTGACAATGACATGGTCATTGTCGCGACTTGCGTACCAAGCCTCTAAACTCAACCTTTTCAATGCCAAAACTCCCGATACTCTTAGAGACTTTACGTAATGTCCTCCAAACATAAATTCCACCATTTTCAAGATGCAAAACATTTGGGTGATATTTACTTACCGAAAATACGGGTGTTACACGCTTCCCCTCAAGTGATGAACATTATGATGTTGCCCCCCCTCAGAATGTGCACAATGTGTGATTTGAAGTGCACACGAGAATGCCGACACACACTACAAAAAATTTCTGGCAGTTGTAAAAAACATTTTGTGTGACACTCCCCCTCAACAGTAGAATGAACTTACCCGATAGCTGATCATGCTCCCCCTAAACACATGAGCCGCTCGTGAAAACACAGGTATAGACAAACCTCACGTCTTCTTAATATTGTTCCTTGTAGATCGTGAGCAGCTCCCTCCTTCCGGTCATGTGTGTGGAGCATCCAGGGTCTAATTACCACACATGACCGTCCTGCAAAACAAGTTTAGCGGACCTTGGGTACCCATATTTTCCTGGGTCCGGAGGGTTAGGTTTGACACCCTTCGTAGGAACTTGCTTTGACGCAGGTTGCCTCTCAGGTGTAGGTTTGACGTCAGTAGGAGTAACCCGTTTTGAAGTGGGTTTCCTATCTCCCTGTGGTTTAATCCCTGATTGGGAACCCCGTTGTGAATGATGTTTCTTTTCGTTTTTACGGGGTTTGCTTTTGGGTGTATGATTATATATGTGATATGACCCAAACCAATCATTATTATTGATATCGTCAAAGTCATTCCAACCACAACTAGAACTACACAAACAATCATGCGACAATTGAATCAATTGTTGAATGGAATAAATTTTCATCGTAAAATTAACATCTCTTTTAACAAAATCATTCCTATGATTCCAAGCACAATCGTTTTTGTTCATTCTATGGTAAAACACAGTATTGAAAGACTTTGATGCTGCATCCTCGATAGATTCCTTGGCTAGCCACTTTTGGTTATCCTTTTTAGTGCGACCGTTTTTATCTGAACCAACGGGGACAGCACGGTCAGTGACTTTTGAGGAAGCAATATTTTTGGTAGGCAATCGCTCGGTCTTTTGCCTTGGCTGTGATTGTGTTTGAGAAACAGGTTGAGATTTAGAAATCTTAATCACAGCTGGGGCCTTTGTTTCAGAACAGCTACCATTTATAAAATTGACCGGTCGATTGACTACTGGAGACAAAAAATCAGTATGACTCGGAAGAGGTTTGTCGAAAGGGAATGACTCAAACTCTTCATCAGAATTGCCTTTGGAGTTCATAAATTCTGAAAAAGTAACATCCGGAATTACAGGACTTGGTTCGGTCGAGGAAGGTAAGGAACACTTTGTGCTTGTGTGCTTTGGGGAATTTGGTGCGGAAGCTAAGAAAAAATCAGAGTTCAAATTCCTTAAAACACTCTTATCTTGAGAATCTTGATCGTCTTGTGTAGAAAATATTTTTCTAATGAAGGCTTTACACGAAGACGTATCAGATGAGCTTGAGGAAAGTTCGGGTGAAATCTGCTTTTCAGATTTGAGTTGGTCAATCTGCTCTTGGAGTTGACCATTTTTCGTATGCTCTTTCATCGCATATGTTGCCAAAGCAGCCAGTTTTGATGTGAGCTTAGTGATTTCACACCGAAGGATTTCCTGTCCTTCATTTGATACAGATTCGGTTTTGACCGATTTTAGATTCTCAAGTTCCTGGATTAGCGCTTGCTTTTCCTTTTGAAAATTCGACCTTTCTTTCTCGAGTGACTCCTCCAACTCGACTATCTTTGCTTCCAAGATGAGAGGGGGAACATAGAGCTTGAACTCACCCGTCTCAGTCTTGGTTTCGGTTGCTTGGACCTCATCCTTTTTGGAGGAATCCTTGGGCGTTGCAACCTTATAGCAATCGAAGTAGTCATTCGAGAGGTACTTTTTATTTTTCTGATAGGAATGATTTAAGGATCCATAACTGAACGGAAGTTGCATTTTGGATGTGCGAGTGCGCTTGTATTCCTCAGTTTCCTCTTCCTTTTCAGGTTCAAGAGGACCAGTCCATTTAATTGCATATTCCGGATAATCTTTGGCTATTCCAAGACAACTAAAATCATACAATATAGGTATTTTGGCGATACCTTATTTCAGGTAGTGCGGGTTATCGTATCCGATTCCCCAGTCCTTGTTGAAATACGTGAACTCCTTTGGTTTATTCATATGGATAGTCTGATCAGTTGGACCTCTTTTATGAAGTTTGGTTTCAAGATCAAGAATTTTAGAAACAAATTCCTTGTGCTGAATTTGAAGGGCAGAACATTGATAAACAATTTCTGCTTTCTCATTCATACAATGATCAAACTGAGACTGAAGTTCAGATAATTTGGCCCTTAAGTCCTTAGGTGCTAATGAAATATTTTTGCATTTTTCTTTTAAATTAGCATTTTCAGACTTATATTTCTCAGTTATTCTCTTTTGAACATCTAGCTTTTCAGATAGAGATCTGATCTCAAGTAGTTGTTCAGCAGAGGTGGCCTTGTAGGAATCTATCCGTTCAGCAAGTGATTGCATTTGATTAAAGGAATATTGTTGGTTAGATTCACATACCTGACTTATCTTTTCCTTTGACTGAGGTGAATAAGACATCTTATGTTGCACTTGAGTGATCGTCAGACGATATGTTCGATTCAAAGTGAAAACCTAACGCAAGGCACTATGAGTGATATCCTAACGCAGGTTCTACGACTGATAAGAACTAGTAACAGGTAAGAATTCAACAGGAATGAAGTTACCGGATAGGAATCCGGATAAGATGTCTGATCTGGAAGTGACCGGATCAGATTAAGTGAAAATAGTTCAAAAATGGAGAAGTTTCCGGATAAATGAAAGAGTCCGGATAGCCTAAGGTTTCCGGGTAACAAAGGGTTACCGGATACAATAGCTTCCGAACGATAAAGATAAAAACAATACTTACCGGATGATTGGAGTTTCCGGATGGCGAGCTTCCCGGATGGGGTACTTACCGGATGAACTGGTCCGGAAAGAAACGGATTGACCGGAAACTTCGAGTTGTCCGGGTAAAATAGGTTACCGGAAACTTTGAGTTGTCCGGATAAATTATTTTACCGAAAACTTTGGGTTTCCGGAACAATGTACCCGGAAAGATTGGAATTTAAGTAACTTACCCGGAAAGATTAGACGTACCCGAAAAGAGTTAGCGATTGTCCGGACACCGCGGCTGAAGTATCCGGAAACTACGGCTGGAAGTTTCAAATCGATTGGGAATAGACTAGGGTTGCTCAAAAACGTTCCTGAAAGATTAGAAACTCGACCAAACACAAAAATAACACTACCCAAATCGATTTCACAGCAAAAACAACAATTTTTGATGGTTAAAAATTCGATTTTGACCAAGAACACACTCAAAACTTTTGAACTTTAATTTTGCTTAAAACACACTCAAATGATCGAAATAGAGTATGAAAACTTGCAGAATCACTAATAACAATGATACTAACAATACCCAATCAACGAAATTGATCAATTTTAGCAGAATCAAAATATGGATTGACAACTTAGAACACAGCCGTGAAAAAGAGAAAAACTTACCAGAATTCAATATGAACACCTTGAATCGATCTGTCCGTCTGCTCTGATACCAAATGATATTTCCAGATCCGTGCAACGAACATTAATGAAATCAATAGATAGATACACACGTTATGATTTCAACTGGTCATCCCTATTAGCTTTCAATGTAGAGAGTGTTTACAACGAGAATTAGAAAGCAATAATGAATAACTTGCCTAAACAATGGCAAAACAGAACTTTATATATGACGGGCCCGTGGTTAACGAGCCCACGGCCCGTTCACTAACTAGGCTCAAAATAAACTATTACAACAAGCCCCTTGAACTTTAATTCAACATAAATTCGACCCTAACAATATGGGTCGTAGAGATTGCGGCGACTTGGCTGTAAGTTTCTTCACGTCCGAAACTTACCGGGCAACATACGCAGAGGTAATAAATCCAACTGGACCCCCTGAAGCATGGGTGTATCCACCCGACCCACTTCCGCCATGCTATCCACCGTTAAACACTAAGAACAGAGCCGGGAGACCGAGAAAGAACGATCGACGTCCATCACGTGGTGAAGGTCCGATACAGCGAAAATGTACCCGGTGCCAATGCGTAAGACATACTCGTGGAGAGTGTCCAACTCCCGCCACTTCAACCGTGCCAAGGAGTAGACGTTCAGTCAGCCAACTAAGGAACACGCAGGGCCCGTCGGAGCTTGAACCACGTGGAACTATATCATATGATAGCGTTGATCTGAACATTGATTTCCCTTGATTTGGACGATAAATATTGTATGTTTAGTGCTCTTGTTTTGATATATAACATGATTTTATCTACTTTATCGGCCCGTGTAATTTATCAAACATAACTTATGTACGTTGTAATTTAGTAAAATAAGGGACCGAAGTTGTAATTTAACAAACAAAAAAGACCTAAGTTGTGTTAGAGCAAAGACAGGGACCAAAAATAGCCAACATGCAGTAAATGCATCCACATTTGCCTATAAATAACCCACGCTAGATTAGTCGTAAAACACATATATGGGAACATATTATTCGTTAACGTATTCTTACATGGCATCCCCAAACCTTCATGTTTGGTGCTTTAGGCGTTTATCTGAATCGCTTTCAGACACTGGCAAAGAGTTATATGGTTAGTGTGCATGTTTCATTGAGTTTTGCTTGTTACTACCGTTGTTCTACGACCTAACTATATTAATTAATGGTTATCAACAGATGCATATCCACAGTTGTTCACCATGAAAGTCCACCATGGTGGGTACTTCACGGAACCACCCAGAAGACATTATTTTCGTAGTCTAGAAATTTATGTTGACATGTTAGATGTGGAGGATCTTTCTATGCAACTGCTTGAACAGATCAAGAAAGAGCTGGACTATGAAGAACCAAAATATAATAGGTTGTATTTTAAGAGGCCGAATGCAGACTTCTTGACTGGACTGGTAGAATTGAGTATCGACGAAGATGTAGCCAACATTCGGCAGTATGTTGACGGCCATACTGTGATTGAAGTGTACATCGAGAAAGTGGAGCTTAACACTTTGAGACTCGTCTCGCCAGAGCATGTAAAAAGTCGACCCGGATTGTCAAAAACCAAACCATCGTCTAGCCGTAGTCTCAAATTTGGATAATTTTGTACTGTACTAACTAGTATGTGTTTGTTCTGAAATAATCTTGTATAACATCTAGGAGTTGTATTTTTAATATGAACCACTTTTCAGACTATTTTTCAGACTACTTAAAGACTACTTTTTCAGCCTAATGAAAGACCTTTATTCATGAGCAAACTTCAACATGTAACATCAACATAAAAAGTCCAGGAACGAAACAACAACATAGAAACAGGAAAGGAACGAAACAACAATGTCGAACTGGAAAAGTACAAAACAACAACACATAAACAACAAAGTACTAAAGCAACACCCATACCGCGACCTACTGAAAAATTGCCTTAGTTTGATCAATCCAACTTTGCTTGTCGCTTACCTTCGCTTGAAGAATTGAGAAGTCTTGCATAATGTGGTGAATGTCTTCTTTTTCTCGACGGATACGAGCCTCCATATCTTTTATATCCCCTTTCATCCTTTTGATCTCCTTTTCTTCCACTTCGATCCTTTTCAAGTGGGCTTCCTTCCTGGCCATCATTTGTTTCCACTATTGTGTTAGTTGGTCTATCTCCTTTTCCCTTTCTGTTATCGCAATCTGGAGTTTCACGGACATTCTTTCAGGTGTAGACGATGGGTTAGATGACGATGCCATTTGTTTACTGAAGAAAGAAAGCAAGAAAGAAGGATGGAATGGGTGTGAATTATGGATTGCATTTTGCTGATATTTATGGATGAAATCTCATTGAGGAAGATGAATGGAAACCACAAATTGGTCTTCAAAGTACAATAATTATGAAAAAAATAGTAAAAACATGCAAAGATTCGTGCAAAAAAGGACCAAAAGTGTAATTTTTTGGCCCATCCCGGACCCATCGCAGAAGGCCATCGCGGACAGGGGCCAATCTTGTCACCGCGGCAATAGTTGGGGGGGCTCCGCGGGACACTGACCCGCGATCGCGGGACCCACCGCGGAAAAATGGGTATTTTTGCAAAATGAACGAGAAAGTGGGTATTTTGGTAAGTCAAAGTCAAACTTTCGGTATTTTAATTAATTTCCCTTAATATAATTATTAAAAAAGTAATGTTTATAATAATAAGGTTTATTTATTATTAAATAAAAACAAAACAAAACAAAGAAAGCCTACACGAAAAAAAAGCAGTAGGTTAAATTTTAAAAGAAAAAATATATTTTATTAATAATATAAAATCAAATAAGATATATATATATATATATACACACATAATATAACTAAATGAAAGAAAAAAATCAAAGTTTTAATGATTTATCTTAATTAAAATTGGGAATTTAATTAAAATACCTCAAGATTGACTTTGACTTGCAATTATATTCCAAATCTCTTCCATTTTGCGATAATACCCCCTAATCCCGCGATATGGGCCGCAATCGCGGACCCGACCCATGTGGCCCGCGATCTTGCTCCGCGATGGGCCGCGAGCCCGCGATGGTGCATTTCGGTTAATAAAAAAATTATGAGCATTCGCAAGGTGCAAGATTCAAACTCTGCATCAACAACATGTATGCACAAGACCTTAACCAGTAATCTAGCTGCTAATTTGTTAATTACATTATATCAAAAATATTTTATATTATCAAATATAATATATTAAGATATTTATTATTAATATTATTATTGTTATAATATTAAAAATGATATTTTAATATTTTTTTACTTCAATGGACCCAACAATTCTTTTTGTATTTTTGATATTTTATTTTAGTGGTTGTGTTGAAAATGGTTAACGCTAAAATTTGCAAAAAAAATGTATGCATTAATAAAATATTTAATAATATAGTTAAATGTATGCTCTAATAAAATATTTATTAATTTATTTTTATTATTTTTACTTCAATGGTTGTGTTAAATGTATAAAATATTTTATAATATAGTTAAAAAAGTAAAATAGTATTTTAGTTCATTTTCAATAGTTATTATAGTTTTTCTAAAATAAATTATCATATAGGACTCTTGTTCGGGAGTCGCTAAATCCGGAAAGGACTATTGTCCGGGAGTCGCTACTCCAAAAAACCCATGTCCGGATGGAACCGGAAAACATGGTACCAAAACCCATAGGGAATTCGGAAGAATCCGGATGATGCTTATCCGTAAGCCGGAAGTTTTCCGAAATAAAATTCCCGGAAACTTGGCGAGTGTCGGGAATTTCCGGAAAACCGAATCCGGAAAACTCCCAGTGTTTGAACCAATATCGAATCCTTTGAGGATTTTTTCAAGGGGTTGAGCAGAGGGTGCCTTAGAGAAATCGAGAGTGATTTGGGAGCGATGCTCGAGTAGCTTTTCACTATCGTGTGTATTGATTCGATATGTTGGTGTATAGTTTGAGAGTAGCGTTTCAAGTGAGAAGGAAATGGCGGGGACGTCAAGTGAGTCTTTCTAAACCGAAGCTTTGGCGACACTTGATTTATTTACTTGTTCGTTTATATATTGAACTGCCTGTCTTTACGTGGATTATTTACACGTGCTAAAGAGGTAATGTTATGATTGATATAGGGAGTGTGTCCTATACGAAATAAATTAATAAGTTCTGTATAATTATTAAGGGCGCATGTGTGCCCTAACACGATGTCACAAGTGTGTGCATGACCAAAGCGTGGAACATCAGCATACGTGTGTTTGTTTAAACTGTTAAAGGCATAATTGTTAGTTACTTCATTTAAACTCTCTTTAATTGATATGTGTGGTGCGAGGTTGTTATCCCGAGGGATCTCACTAGACCTCATAGTCTAACCCTCGCTTTTCAAAATGTAAAAACCATTTTTCAGGTAAACAGGTGGTAGAGGGCTCGAGTAAGGGCAAGGGCAGGATGTGAGCTGGAGTTTGCGTCTAGAAAGATCTAGATGACCTCCCCAATTTGTAGTTGCAAATACAAATTCTCAGCTGGAATAGGGTTATTTCCGTGAACCCAAATCTTAACTTGAGATTTTGAATGTGTGTGACAATGTGGGGCCGTTTTGGCCTTTATTTTAATTAATTATTGGAGTTTTGGTTTGTTAGTTGGTATAAGTTATTACAGTTGGTATCAGAGCGCTAGTTTAAGAGATTTAGGTGACCGGACGGGCCAAAACTTAAATTGTGGAGTTAGGAAGTACAACTGAGAATATAAGAAGGCCTAGGGAGACCTCATCAGGGACACGAACAATAGGGTAGTAAGAACTGTCATGTAAGGTAAGTTCGAAGTTACACCCGGCCAATGTAACCGCGGATTTTACAGGTACATGTATGTGCTTATTTTACCTTGTTATTTTGAGAATGTTGCCTTAAGATGCTTAAATTTTGTGATGTTTCAGTAACCAAGAATGTCAGAAAGGACCTTGAGAAGTTGGTCTATGCCAGTCATTGGTATAATACCGGTTGAGAGAGCGTTCCGCGTGGAAGAAGTTTTGGAGGATGGACCGGTGGATCCTTGTTGGTTCCTGTATTTGATTAACAAAGATTATCTAATCTATTAGTTCAAATAAGATGTGTTGCAGAAGCGTATTTGAAGAACTAACAGATATGTTTGTATAGAAACAACACAAAATACCAAATAAACAGTATATGAAGAACAGATTAATATCTCAAAGTTTACTGTATTTGATGAAGAACACTAAGAACAGATTTGACTTTAATTGTGTAAAAGTGTGCGTTGTTGGCTTGTGCGTTAGCTGGTAAGGAAGAACTCAACATGAGTCTTCCTTTTATACTACAACAAAAGAACTATTCTAGACAAAAGGACTATTGCTACAGGAGAGAAGGGATGGCATGAACAGTTGGAAACCTGCATGCATTAAATGCGCTAATATCAACTTGTAAGGATGCCTATCGGAGTTTGACACGTGTTGTTGTTAGACCATGCTTTGTACAAGTTGATGAATGGACCCTGGAACAGTAGCAAGATATTTCTGTAACAGTGTTAAGATATTCCTGTAACAGTGGCAATATATTATAAATATCTTCCAAGTCTTCAGTCTGAACCACAGAGGCTCTGTCAAAGGCGACAGAGGTTCTGCGGCTCGGTCTTTTGTGAGTATTCTTCTGTAGATCCTTCTCCGATCCTTTGTTTGCAGTATTCTGTCTTTCTTGGGTCTTGGTGTTCCTTGAATGATCTTGCTCACTTTAGCAGAGCTTCTGTGGAACTCTTTCTTACTTGGCCTATTTTTCAATACTTCTAATATTTATGAATATTTGGAGCTAACAATCTCCCCCTAAGTATTGAAAAATAAAAATTTGACTTTATGCAAGTTTAGGCTAAGTAAACTAGACAGAGGTTAAACAATACCTCAAAGATTCATTTCATTTCTTTTTAAGGATTACAAAGATATGTAAAAATGAGATTTAGACATTTGCATCTTTGAAGTCGTTGAAACTTCTGTTGTCGAATCCCACTTCTCTGAGCTCGTGATAGAATTTGATACAGAGTTCTCTTAAGCCAATTGTAGCATCTATTTCTCTGATCATTCTTTCTGCTGATTCTTGATCCATAAGCTTAGAACCTCTGTTCTCTTCTAGGATTGATCTGAACTTGTTCAGAGTACTGGTTGCATACTTCTGACAGTCCATTTGCACAAAGAGTCTTACTTGACCAGCAGGATCCTTATACACTAACCCGTACCTTGGTGTTGTAATGATTGAGTTGGGTATGGAAGAAGGTGGGCAGTGATCCTCTGGTGGTCTCAGACTTAGATTTCTGACTCCAAGATCTCTTCCCAGTTGAAAGTCTATCATGCTATATAGCAGAAGCTTTTCCCTCATCGCTTGCCTGAATACTTGATAGGCCCTTCTGTTAGCATCGGTGTCGAAGTTTTCTTTCGTCCAAAGTAGAAGATCTGGCAGATTGTAGGGGTTCAAGTTCCTTATATCGGCATCTGCGAATTGATTTTCGGACTTGTTCTCCCTTTTGACTTTGTAGATGTTGTACCTGGTCTTTGGAAAGGTTCTTGTTTGGGAGAATTTGCAGTAAATTACCTTTTCAATTTTGGACTCTAAGAAGACTTCTGCCCTTGCTTTTGGCTTTGTTCTGGTGAAGGTGTTATCAAGGTCATCTCTGAGTTGAGGATCTTCGATGTATGGCATAGGATTGTTCTGATATTGCTGTCCGTAAAGATACCTATACACCACCTCTTCCATTTCTGCATGTTGTGTAGTCGGTGGTGGTATTGGTCTTCGCAGAGCATCCATTTTTCGCTTTATCTCTGCAACCCTACCCTCTGTTACCTTTGCTTTTGGATCAAGGATTGGAATATCTGACAGAGGATCTGAATTGAATGCCCTGTCTTCTTCAGGTTTAGGAGTGACAAATGCATTGAATGAGCTCTTCATCAACTTTTCTGTTGTCTGAGGCGTTGTCTTTTTCTTCTTTTGTTCTTCTGTCATGATTCCCTTTCCTTTATCTTTGGCTTGGGGAGGCTCAGAACCTTTTGCCTGTTTTGGACTTTTTGGGATTTCTTCTTGTGGTTTGGGGGTTTGGTCCTCTGTTGGTTTGGGTGTAGAGGTTTCTGTGGGTATGATGGGGATTGCCTCTGCTGTTTTTGACTTTTCAGTTTCTAAGGACTTTGGTGGGGATGGTTCTGTGGATTTTTCTTCTGTAAGCTTGGTTGTGGTTTGTGGAGGGATATCAAAACGTCTTGCAGCTCTGAAATTTGATACGAACTCCATTCTCTTTAGGACATAAGTAGCAGAGCGTTTAGATCTTTTTGGTGTGTGGGCAATGGATTTTCTTCTTGGGTGTGTTTTGGGTTGGGTTGTTGATTTTGGTGGAGAGATGGGAAGTTCTTCTGAGGATGAAGATGTCAGGATTTGAACTTCAGGGACATCTTTTTCAAGCTCAGAGGTGGTTTCCATAGAGGCTGGTGTTTCCTCTGTGGGTCTCTGTTGAGTTTCCTGAGTTTGGGTTTGGGTTGGGGGTGCAGAGGAAATGGGTACTGCTGATATTGGAGGAATGCTTGCAGTTGTTATCCTTTGTTTCTCCCCTTGTGTCTCCCCCTCAGGATGATCTGATGAATCGTCATCATTAGAGTCATCCTGACCTTTATCTTCTGTACCCTCTGCCCTGCAAGTAGTGTCACGTTTCTTCGCCCCGACTGCCATCATTTTGGCACAGAGATCATCACAGAGACCAAGAAGAATTTGGACTTCGGCCTCTGTGTTGAACCGCATCTTTCCCACACTGGCTTTGAATTCTTTTACGTAAGATGCGTTGGCTCTGGTGAAGGCTCTGATAAATTCTGTCATTTGATCCAAGATGCTTTGTCCAAGTTCTGTCAACTGTGCTCTGGTCATGTAGTCGGTAGGCTTCATGGCTAGAGTGGCTTCTGTTGTTTGTTCCTGAACTTGTCGTAGACCCTTCTGCAGTTCTTCTGGAGTAATAACTTTTGATGATGACACTTGTTCTTTCATCTTTTCCAGGTATATTTTGATCGAGTTGTTGAAGGCAGAAGTTGCGGCTTTTTCAAAATCAGCAGCAGCTGAGGCAGTTGTGGTGGCAGAAGTTGTGGCAGCAGACTTCATCTGGGCTAGAGTAGATTGCACCTCTGTGGACAAGTTGTCCATTTTGGTGTTCAGTTCTGAGATGGCCTTGGACGTAGTTTCTGCAAAAGATTTGAAAGAGCTTTGCAACTCTTTCATTGTTTGGTTCACAGAGGTGACGAGGGTCTAGAACTCACCCCTTGATACGTGTGAACTTGTTATAACCTCTGGAGGAACACATTCGTCTCCAGAGTTTGTCCTTGTTCCTTGGACACCTTCGTTCACCCCTGTTTTTACGTTGAGGGTGAAAGGATTTCCTTCTAATGCTCGAGGAGAAACTTGTGTTTCATCCTCTACAGAAGTTCTGTGAAGGTCAGTGTCCAAATCCACTCTAGAGGTGGGTATTGGAATGTCCTTCTGTTGACTTGGAGACTTGTCTAGAGTCTCTTCGTCATTGTGCTCGCTACTCTTCTCTGAAAGGAGGTTTGGCCCTACTTTTGTGTGCGTGGCAGAGGAAACGAATTCCTTGGCATGGATGTCAGATGTGATTCTGGGCGATGAATCACGAACAATGGGTGAGTCCTTTCGAGAGGACTCCCCAGGAATGGTTTCCCCGGTTATAATAGGCACAGAGGTTGAATGAGTAACCTCTGGCTGGCTGGGTGGGGTAAGGATCGAGCCGTGCTGCTCTTTTTCAATGATACCCTATGCCGCTAGACCGGCGGTATCAGAAATGTGGGTTGCACTGGGAGGGGGTTGGGGATGTGTGCCTTCTACTTCTGCGGCATCTTTTCCTGCAGAACCCTCTGTGGTTTCTACCCTAACCTCTTCCTCTATTGTAAAGTCTATGTTTACCTCTTCTTCTGAGGTTTCCTCTCTAGTCTCTTCTGCTTCTGCTTCTGTTATCAAGGAATCATATATAAAATGAGATCCTATGAGTTTTCGAACGTGAGGGTGCATAGGTTGTGTACCTTGAGCTGCAGATATGACCTCTATTGTATGTTGAGGGGTTCGACGTTGAGTGTCAAAACTGGAATGAGCTGCGGAAACTTCTTCTGTTGTGCGCAGAACCTCTGTAGCTTGATCGTGAATGTTCTGATCCAATGGTTCTGCGAACCATCCTGATGGATCTAAGGTGTGAGCAATGTCGGGATTGTTGAGGAAGGCATTAAAATCTCCCTGTTGATCTGTATAGACTATTGGGGAGGGAGGTTGCAGAGGTATCGTCTGATCTTCCTCTTCCTGTTCGACATCCTCTGTGATGACCTGCAGAGGTGATGTTGGTTTCTTCTTATTTCACTTCCTCTTCTTTGGTTTCGGGGCTCCCTCTTCTGTTGATTTGGTTTTTCGTTTCTTTTGTATTGGAGGGGAGGGAGGTGCAGAAGTTGTTGTTTCTGTAGCATGTGGTGGAGAAGAGTGTTGAGCTGCAGAGGTTGTAGTTTCCTCTGTGGTTTTCCTTTTCTTGCTCTTCCTTTTGGTTGTTGCTGCAGAGGTTTTTCTTTTGGGAGAAGAAGGGTATATGCTCTCTCTTTGGGCTTTGAAACAGTCTTGTATGGAGTAATGTTTTTCTAAAGCTCTGGCCCATTCTTCTTCTGTCATTCTCTCTACTATATCTAAACCTAAGGGGGCTCCTAGACGCGGTGGTGTCACAGGACTTGGTTCTGGAGTCCTGTGGACACGTATATATTCCAACTTCCTATCTTCATCGCTTGCATATGACAGAAGGTTCTTCGACAGAGGTCTGCAGTGGGGATAGTCGTCTTCATGCTCTGTAGGAACGTTTTTGTTCATGGGATAGAGTTTTACAGTTGGCCCTTCCATTGGCCATTTCTGCAGAAGAAGCAGAGGCTCGAGTAAAACTCCCATTATCCTTTGGTATTGCAGAGGTGGCAGATATCCTGGTGTATGTTGTTTGGCTTTCTGGGTTGCAATCTTTCTGTCGATCGTATTTATCATCTCCTGCATCATGATGGTGGCATAATCGAGTGGAAGATCGTAATAGATCCCATACATGATGGTCAGGATCTGATGTGAGCTTTTGGTCAGGGCTACCACAGAGGTGGTAGTCTGCCTCTGCGGAAATCATTGCGTTTCCCTAGGGTTGTGTTATACCCTAACATTTCTACAAAGCAACAGAGCTCCTCGTCCGTCGGAACCTCAACATATTTCTTTATGCCAAGTAGACCTCTGGTTGGCAGGTTGAACTCGAGCGAGAACATTGTTCTGTTGAACATGAGTTCTAGGTATTCAGATTTGTCTGGCTTTGAAATATAGCCCTTTATCAGAGAGTCATCTGAATCAAATCGGCAACTTTGCCAAAATTGATTCAGATATCGAGCAGGGATTTTGGTTGGGGTTTTGGAAAGGAGGGGGTATAGTATATGGTTTTCCATAATGTTGAGGAGAAGAGCATGGGCTTCGCCGAAGGCTGTGGGTGAGGGCACCAGGTAGCAGTTGTTGGATTTTAATGGAAGAACATCCTCAAAATGTTCTTTGTTCAGAAAATGTTGAAGGTTGGTGGTTGGAGCAAAGTTTGCAGAGTCGCCGGAGTTTTCTGTTTCTGCATTTACGAAGATGTTTGGGTTGTGAGAGTGCTCTGAATGTACTGGGGATTGTGGAGGAGAGTTTGCCGGAGAGTTCTGAGCAGCGTGGGAACTGGAAGCCATCTTTGTGAAGAAGGATGAAGATTTTAGAATAGTTGCAGGTTCGTCGGAGAAGAAGTAAGTAAAGTTTTTGTGAGGAGAGGTAACTTGGGTTTTATACTGTGTATGTAACCGTAGAATATGAAAGGGTTAATATTTTGAGGTAAATAATATTTGGGGTCCGTACTTGAGTGGTTACGGCGGATTCAACTTTCCAGAGGAACGTGCTACATGTTGGTCCAATGAAAAGATGACACATCATCTGTGTCGGTTATGACGAGACGTCGTGTGCGGCCTTATTAGATGCTAGGCGCGTGGGTTTATTTACCTCCACATGATTTTCACTCTCAGAAAAGTTATCGTTACTGTTACAGAAATGCCCAATGTAACAACTGACAGAGGCTCTGTGATTTGAAAACCTTGTTTTTCTTGCCTCTGTAGGTTGTTCCTTCACAAAAAATGGTTGAAAAGTCCATGGAGAGGATCGATAAATTATTAGTATAGAAACTCCTTTACAGAGGTTTTTGGACCTCTGTCAGAGCCAGCAGAGGCTCTGAGACAAGAAATTTCTCATAACTAATAATTTATAAATATTTTTGATCATCCATGTTTTTGATTGTTTTTAACAATGTTTTTAGGACTTGTTTTGAAAGCTGATGTCCTAGAAAAAGGTTTTGTGCAGCAAAGTCTTTTAAAACAAATGTTGGTTTACAGAAGTTCTTTCTTGTGGAGAGAACTCTGTAACCAATGACTTCTGTTGTAGTGCTTTTGTACGCGATGATTCTTTTTGAAATTGATATCTAATGTTATCGACAGAGTTTCCAAGATTATTGATTTATGATCATAGAGCTTTTTCCTGCAGAACCTCTGTTGGACTCAGCAGAGGGTCTGTGACCATAAATTTCTAATAAAGGAAAACTCAATATTCTTTTTGATCAAATTTCATTTGGAATGTGTTAAATAATGTTCCTAGAACATATTTAGAAATTTGTGTCCTAGAAAATTATTTTCATAAAGAATTTGTACGAGATACCAACCTTTTTGTTCTTCTTTGTCCGACAAAGTTATTTTCTTCTGTTGATTTCATCTCTTCCTTTGCTCCCCCTTGACTTATAAATCTCTGTAGATTAATCAAGGTCTCCTTCTGCTCCCCCTTGATCTACTCAACCTCTGTATATCAAGTATGTTCTCCTTCTGCTCCCCCTTGACCTATGCTTGGTTCAAATAATCAGAAGTAAATGTATATAACATAGGTCAAGTGTATCAGAGGTTCTGTAAGGATCGTCAGAGGTTCTGAGGAGACTTACAGAATCTCTGTTACTTTTAGAATTGAGTTTTTAGAATTTACATACAAAAGCAAATTATTTACTAAAAATAAAGTAAAAATTTATTATTAATAAAAAAACTTATACGTCTTTTAGGCTCAAAGCTCGCTATTGGGTGGTCTCCACTAATGTCCCTAGTCATGTCCTTTCCCGGTCCTTCCCTAGCGGTCACGTCACTATCACAAGATTCTTCCTACAATGGTTGGTCTCCATCATTCAAAACAAAATTTTTAGCTAAAGTGATCTAGGTACTCAGAAGTGCAGGAAATCTACGTGCATAACGTGGGCCCGATTGGGCAACCCCAAACCTTACCCACAGATTGTCCCCAATGTGCAAGTGTCGGCGTAGGCGATACTAAAACAAGTATCGTTGTGCGGTTATTACAGGTATTAGACAGGCACGACATGGTATAACATAAAAGCATAAGCATCAAAGAGCGATCTTATTAAAAAAATGGCCACCCCAAACCTAGGCCGTGGCCTAGGTTTGTCAAACAAAGCCAACCCCAAACCTCGGTGAAACCGAAGTTTGCACAGAGTTAAAAGTGAGTGTGTAGATGTTTGAAAAGATGAGGCACCCCAAACCTAAGTGAAACTTAGGTTTGTTGCCTCTCGTTTGACTAATAATGAGACGAACATCATACACCACTCGTTACATACAAGGTTTAAAGCGTACCTGTTTGCCCGGACGGAAAACATCTTCTTGAAAGATTCGAGCGCCAATCAGAGACATCAGGGAAAAGGGAGAGAGAGCACAAGCAGAAGAAAACAAAGCAGAAAGCGAAAGAAAGCAGAACAACGAAACACACAAAGCAGGAAAAGAAAACACATAACGAAAACAGAAACAGGGGAGCCGCGCGGTTTGGCGCGCAGTTTGGAAACCGCGGCACAAGCCGCGTAACCCACTGTTTGGAAAACCATCCAGAGACCCCCGCGACTTGGCACGCGATTTGTAAGCCGCGGCGCAAGCCGCGTAAGTCCATGTTTCAGCTATTTTCGATTTTTTTTTCTTTTTTTTATTGTTTTTTTTTCGTAACTAAAACACACTCAAAAACGAAAATTTAAAAGAAAACTAACCTCGGTGGGTTGCCTCCCACCCAGCGTCGTAGTTAAAGTCGTGGCACGACTGTGTGGCTCTCAACTTGGCTCGGTATCCGCGGAATCGAATCGCCCACACTTGCGGTTCTTCGCGGATTCTTCTACATTTGGCCTTCCATGCTCATCCGGTTTCTCTTCTCCTTTGCTTCTTTTCCTCCCGACCATCTTGAATACGACCTTCTCGCTACCGACCCTCAGTGTCATCTCTCCTTCCTCCTTGTCTATCAGAGCTCTACTCGTGGCTAGGAAGGATCTCCCCAAAATCAGTAGAACTTCTTCGTCTTCATCTATGTCGATCACCACGAAGTCCACCGGAAAGTAGAACTTGCCAACCTTGATCAAGACGTCCTCTACCACTCCATACGGGTATATTATTGATCTGTCCGCAAGCTTAAGCGTCAGGTATGTCGGCTTCACTTCTCCCAGTCCATGTTTACTGAACAAATAAAGGTATTAGATTAATACTAGCTCCTAAATCACATAATACCTTATCGAAATTAAGTTCCCCAATTTGAATAGGGATCGAAAAACTCCCTGGATCTTTGAGCTTCGGGGGAAGCTTGTTCTGAATAATTGCGTTGCACTCCTCAGTAAGTGCAACTGTAGACTGGTGGTCGATTGCCCTCTTCTTGGATAAGATTTCTTTCATGAACTTCATGTATGAGGGAATTTGTGCCAACGCGTCTGCAAAAGGGATGTTAATATGTAATTTCTTGAAAACTTCAAGAAATTTAGAAAAATTTAAATCCTCCCTTTGGGCCTTAAGCCTATTTGGATATGGCACTTTCGGGACCACCGGCTTCACCGGTGGTTGCTTTGGCATGGTCTCTTCACTCTTTGAGCTCTCTTCAATCACCACCTCTTCTTCAACTTCCAACTCATCCACATCTACCATCTCCACATCTTGCCTTTCGGGCTCGACTTCTTTTGATGACGACTCTCTTGTAAGATCTCTATTCAGCTCCTTTCCACTTCTCAGACAAATAGCATTACACTCCTCCTGGTTCTTCGTTTCAGTCTGACTCGGAAATGTACCGGGGGCTCGGTGTTGTAAGGCTTCCGAAATTTGCCTCACTTGCCTTTCTAGGATCTTGATCGATGCGGTGTTCTGATCAGTAGCTGCCTTGACTGTGGTCACCGTGCTCGCTAACTCTCCAACCGTGTTGTCCATCTTTGCCTTGAACTTCATCATCATGTCTTCCAACCCCGGCTTCTTCTCCCCGGATTGTCCTTCGTTCCTTTAGTTGAAACCTGGAGGACGGTAAACATTGTTAGCATTAGGATAATTAGCAAAGTTAGAAGAATTACCTTGCTGTTGTTGACCGGTTTGACTCCAAGAGAAGTTCGGGTGCTTCTTCCACCCCTCATTATAAGTATTTGAGAACGGATCATTCCTCGGTTGATTGTTCCAGTTTTGTAGGAACTGAACTTGCTCGGGCTCTTGTGGACTGCCTCCTTTCAGGTGGTTCGTGATAAAAGCTACTTGAGCTTTTAGTTCCTTCAGCTCATCATTTTCTTGAACACTAGCGACCCTTCTAACAGACGATCTCGGAGTAGAGAAGCTATGTTCGGCTAGGTTCTCGATCAGCTCGCATGCTTCCTCATATGTCTTCTCCATTAGGGCTCCACCTGCTGCAGCGGTGATTTCATTCTTGAACTGCGGATGAAGTCCTCCAAAGAACGTTTGGATGATGACCCAACCTTGCAATCCATGACGTGGGCACTTCTTGATCATGTCTTTGTATCTTTCCCATGCTTCATACAAAGTCTCTTGATCCCATTGTGCGAAGTGGGTAATGTCGGCCATTAACTGCGCGGTTCTTCCCGTTGGGAAGAATTTCTGGAGGAATGCGGCCTTCAGGTCGGCCCATGTAGTGATTTGATCCGCTGGTAGGCTCTCTATCCAGATTTCAGCTCTACCCTTGAGTGAGAAGCTGAACAATCTTAACTTGACGGCATCCTCGTTCATGCCATTAATTTTGAAAGTGCTGCAAATCCTCTCGAATGCACGGAGATGTGCATGAGGATCTTCGGTCGGTGCTCCTCCATATTGATTTTGTTGCACCATTACGATGGTGCTCGGCTTAATGTCGAAGTAATTTGCTGCAGTGGCGGGCGGTTGGATGCCTATGCGTGCGGCTGCCACGTTCGGATTGGAAAATGACTGCATCGGAACTCTCGCCGGAGGAGGCGAAGGTGGGTTGTTAGCAGGTCTCTCGTCGCCCATCTTTAATTTCCTTTGGGCTTTGGATGCTTTACGTAGCCGACGGGCGGTTCTCTCAATCTCCGGATCAAGTGGCTAGATTCCCTCCCCTCGGGTCTTCTTTAGCATAAACCAATTAGTACCTGAAAAGAAAGTAGGCAAAGTTAGTAATCTAGAAACTGTAAGTGATGGAACAAAGAAAATAAAAGAAAAAAAATGTTCAATCTAATAGCACTTATAGCTTGTAGTGCTATCAGTTGCAACTAGTTCCCCGGCAACGGCGCCAAAAACTTGATAAGACAGGTATCACCCCCCTAAATCTTACCGCAAGTGTACGGTGTCGAAATAAAGTAATACGTACGGAAGTACGAGTATCGAATCCACGGGAACTAGGAACTAAGTATCACAATTACTATAATCACTATTAAATGAATTGTCAAAATTGAGAGATGGTTGGTATTGAACAAATTAATTGCAACTAAAGAAAATCACAAACGGAACAGTAGACAACTTGAGGAAAATTCGATAGAGAAAACAGTTGAGGGTTGGAAATCCTTAGGTTTTCACATACGGATATCTGACTTAAAATAATTACCAGTTAATTCCCCTTAATGAATACCCAAATCTTGACAAACACCGTTATTCTCTCTCGAGCAACAACAGGTTTAGTCTTTATAAATCACCGTTGCTCTTTCTCAAGAAATAACGGGTTTTATTCTGAAAGGCACAAGTTTTATCTCTGGATCTCACCTATGGCATTCAAAACACATTAAGCATAAGATCTAACGGGACTAAAGCTTACTCGGTATATCTCTATCACCTTTCTCACCTTAGGCATGCAATTTATAGTTCTAAGTAGCAATTAATTCTCTCGAACTTAATTGGAACAAACAAATCAGATGTAAATTGGCCAAATTCACAAAAGCATTAAAAACTAAATCACAAGCTTCATTAAAATAGGAAAAACTGATAAAAGTCGTTCGTCATCCGTTCATATGTTCAAACCTAATTCAATCCAACCCCCAACATCTAAAGATTAGTTCATGATGTTGGGGGACAAAAACATAGGAGAAGAAAAGGAAACAATGAACGAAAACATGATAAAAGTGATCGTGGTGAATGTGGTAGATGTACTCCCTTCTCCCGGCTCTAATCCGCATCGTGTCGTGAATTCATCCTCGAATGATCCTTTATCGTCCCTCCAAAAGCTCCGAAAAATCTCTGGAAATCGCCCCCAAGTCGTCTCTGGCCGTCGTGTAAGTTGCTTCCCGAGAATGACCTAGAATCCGGAACAAAATAGATGAAAGTCGCACAAATAGAGGGTTAGGCGACTTGTGCCGCGTTTGCAAACCGCGTGGCAAGTCTCCCGGTTTTCTGAAGGTGTCTGGGTCAGCTTCGGGTCATGGTTCGGGTCCTGGTTCGGGCGCGGGTCTTGGGCTTGGATCTCGGGCTTCCGTTGGCTTCGTTTTGGACTCGTTTTAGGCACTTTTTAGCTTCTTTTCTCGAAGATTGCCGTCTTTTAGATAACCTGCATAAATCACTAGATAAACCAAAAAATCCACGCCTTTTTGCTAGAACACAAGCCAATCTCATTGGTTTCAGGACCGAAAATAACGCCAAAAAGTGGCGTTATCAACAACCCCAAACCGAGCGTTGCTTGTCCCCAAGAAAATTAGCGATAAAATAGAGTAAAAGCACATATCAGTGAAATAATAACTGCACAACTCCCAATTGGTACCACATGATGCACTGGTGATTTCCCATACCTGTGAATGCCTATCTCACTCTCGCCTCATCCTTATTCTGTTTAATCTATGATTTTCCATTGTAAGTTGAACTCGTGACTGCTCCGATTACACTAAGGTGGTTCTAGGTCCAGACATACTAGGGAAAACATTTCGCCTCGACCCTACCTCACGGGATTCTCTCATTTTGCTCGAACCTAGGTTATCGCACGTGTTGTCATGTATAGGAAGTTAATGTACAAGAATACTCAATTATTACATGACAACTCTATTGAAAGACGCACAAATGTCCAAAAATTGATCTCAGAAAGGAATCAAGTAGCAAGACAGGGAATATCAGTAAAGGTGGTCGTATACCGTAATCACGTTTTCCAGAAGATCATCCAGGTCTTTACACGGGTTGTAACGGGGCTAAGGTTATGGCTAAGAAGTGAAGGGTAAAACGGTTCAAAGATCCTTGGTGTGTCAAACATTAGTAGTTCTGAATTTTATAACTTTATGCTCTATCATTTGGCCCTCTTTGTCACTACTGGAGTCGCTTTGACTATCTTATTTTCTGCTATAAATACTATTTAACTAACTGTAATTATTATTATTATTATATATATATATATATATATATATATTTTGGGACTTCATTGGTCCTCTTTATTTGCTTGGGGCTGCATTGGCCCTCTTTTCTATCTATTTTCATAACTGGCCTGTATTATTTCTTTTCCGCTCTATCTTTGTAGTTCATTACTGCCTCTGTTTGACACACTTTCGGATAAGGTTGGCTAAGGCTTTTGGCTCGGGTTTAAAGGTGGGTCTGGAATGAACATGGTGAGTATTTGGCTACAACGCGGTTATGGTTACACACAAATGGGTAAAAGGGTACGATAGCTAAAAACAGGGTTGAACACACACACACACTATGCCTAGAATCATCTCTTAAGGTCCACACGAAATGGTCTACTACACCCTTACCTAATATCCCGATGGTCGTCTTTGCTACTCAATGCAATAATATAGCGAGATCATTCTATATTCACGGCAAGGAACTCGAAATGTGTATATGAACTAAGTGTATGAATCCCTCGAAATGAAAACGTCTTTTAGGCTCAAAGCTCGCTATTTGGTGGTCTCCACTAATGTCCCTAGTCATGTCCTTTCTCGGTCCTTCCCTAGCGGTCACGCCACTATCACAAGATTCTTCCTACAATGTGTTGGGAACTGAAGATTTGCTAAGTATGGATAGTGCTGCCAGAACAACATTAGTGCTGCCAAATCAAAGTTAGTACTGCTTATGCAATGGTTACTACTGCAAGACAAAGTTAATACTGCTAGATCATTGTTAGTACTGCTGATACATTAATGCTGCTGGAACAAGGTTAGTACTGCTGATGCATTAATGCTGCTGGATCAAAGTTAGTACTGCTTGTCATGGTTAGTACTGCTGGATCAAGTTAGTACTGCTGGATCAAGTTAATACTGCTGGAATGAATTAGTGTTGCTGGAGAATATTAGTACTGCTCATGCTGAATGAAGATTAATACTGCTGATGTGATAAGTTTGGTATGCGAAGAGATTGGAGATAAAAATGGAACAAGTGAAGATATGCTTAAAGAAGATTCAGAAGATCAATTTATTTTTGATAGTTATCTTGTACTTATTGTGTATAAATAGATGTTTATAGATAGCTATTGCAAAGAGAGAGAAAATATACAAGAGATATACGTAAGATACAATTCGATTTTGTTTAGAGAGAATTAACCTTAAGGTTTAGAACCCTATTTCTAGAGAAGTAGAAGTCGTCTTGATTGAGCCTGTTCATCAAGATTGAGGTTTGGTTGTAAGCTTGTGAGTTGAATTAGTGAATACAAACAGCTGTGTGTTTTCTGATATATTGTTCATTGATTGTGAGAATTAAAGTTCTATTCCGCAGATTCTTTAATTCTGAATTCTAGGTATTATTAGTCTTGTTAAGATTCGATCCTGACAAGTGGTATCAGAGCTTGTGTTTCTTAGAATTCTACAATCATTATGGACAACTCTTTTGAATCAAACAGTACTCTTGTTTCTAAGGTTCCCATGCTCAGACCCAATGAATTTGACATGTGGAAAATTAGAATCAAACAGTACATTCTTCTTACTGATTATTCAATCTGGGATATCATAGAGAATGGTCCATGTGCTGAAGGAAGAACTGGACCAGATGGCAAAAGACCTCCTCCAAAAACTGATGCAGAGAGAAAAGTCAGACAAATAGAGATGAAGGCCTTAAGCACTCTGCTTTTGGCTATCCCCAATGAATATCAGCATCAATTTCAACACTGCACTGATGCTCAGATTCTGTGGAATGCATTGGAAAAGAGATTCACTGGCACCAAAAGTACCAAGAGGAATCAGAAGGCAATTCTCAAGCAGCAGTATGAAAACTTTACTTCTACTAAGAATGAGTCTATGACTCAAACTTTTGATAGATTTAATAAGCTGATTGGAGAATTGGCCACAGTAGGAGTCAAGATGGAGGTTGATGATGTTAACAGAAAGTTCTTAAGATCATTAGGTGAAGAGTGGACAATGTATACTGTGTCCTTCAGACAGAATGACCAATTGGAAGATAAAGAGCTTGATGATCTCTACAATGATCTTAGAGTCTTTGAAGCAGAGATTGAAGCCAAAAAGAAGCCCTCTGGATATGTACACAATGCTGCACTTCTTTCAGCATCACCTGATTCTACTGCTAACACTGAATCAGTTAGTGCTGCTGGAGGAGTCAATCAGGAAAAGACCAATGATTCAGTACTAGAAGCCTTCTTTTCTAGTCATGTTAATTCCTTATTGATTAATGATGACTTAGAACAGATTAATGCTGATGATCTTGAAGAGATGGATATCAAGTGGCAGATGGCTATGCTGTCTATGAGGGTGAAGAGATTCATAAAGAGGACAAGGAGAAACAACTTTTCCCAAAGAAGAGAAGATGGTGCTGGATTTGACAAGTCAAAAGTTGAATGCTACAAGTGTCACAAGATGGGACACTTTGCCAGGGAATGCAGAGGTGGGACATCTCACAACAGCCATCAACAAACTCAAGCTGGAAGCTCCAATCAAAACAGAAACTCTATTCAAGCTCTTGTCTCTCAACAAGGAATGGGATTTGATTGGAGTGATCAAGCAGAAGAGGCCATCCAAAATCAAGCACTTATGGCTGAAGTTTCAGATCTTCCCACTGAGGTAAAATCTAATCTCTGTTCTCAAGCTTGTATAGACACTGTTAAAAGGTATAGAGATCACAATCAGGGAATGTGTGATGACCTTAAGAGATTAGAAAAGGACAGAAAAGACAATGTAATAATTGTTGAGAAGTTTGAAGAACAGATTAGGGCTTTTCAAGCCAATGAACTTCAACACTCCTATGATACAAACTACTGGAAGTGGGAAAAGGGTGGTCTGGAGTTCCAACTAAAAGAGTCTAGGGAAGAGTGTGAGAAACTAAAAGGAGAGCTTGAGAAAGTTAAACTTGATGTAGAAAAGTTTAATTGTGCCTCTAAAGTCATGGACAACATAATCAACTCTCAAATCCATAGTAAGTTGAAACCAGGCATAGGGTACAATGCCACACCCCCACCCTACAACAACAACTACATCCCTCCTAAGTCAGGCCTATTAGAAACCAAGGATAGGAAGGACTTACCTGAAGGAGCTACTAAAATAGATCCATCAGATGAAGTTGTTGTGGAGGATAAAACTGAAAAAGAAGAGGATAAGAAAAGGAATAAGAATGTCAGTGGTGAGATTCCCTTAGAGAATTACATAAAGACTAATGAGGATGGTGGAAGTCCCTGGGATAAGAACAATGAGATAAAGATCTGAAAAAGGTAAGGGAGTTCATTACACACAGACCACTGTTGTGAAGTCCAATACCTGTGAACATTGTTCTTGCAAGAATTTTCAAAAGGATGAGCCCCAAAAACATGATAAAAGGAGGGGAAATCAAAGGAATTGGAATAACCAGTGGGCACAAAAGCAAGGAGTTAATCTGCAAAGGATTAACAGACCAAAACCTTGTTTTATTTGTGGCAAATTGAATCATCTTGCCAAATACTGTTATTTCAATCCTATTAACCAAAAGAAAAGTTTTCAAAGAAGTTTTCAAAAATCTTCTGGTTATAGGAAGCCTGCAAGGAATAATGTGGCTAAGAAACAAGCTGAATCCAAAAGCCACATGAGAAAACAGACTGAAAAGGAATGTGTCAATATGTGGGTCCTCAAAAGCACTAATGTTAGTACTGCTACCTCAGTTAATGCTGCTAACTCTGTTAGTGCTGCTAACTCTGTTAGTGCTGCTAACTCTGTTAGTACTTCTTCTAAGGTTAATACTGCTTCTAGTTTTTGTGCTGCTAGACCAATCATATTGACAAAGTTCTCCAGTACTGCAGTACCTAAGTTTGAAAATCTCATCAAAACCCAGTGCAAGTACTTTGATGAGCAAGGGAGACCCAAGACCACTTCGGCTTGGGTTCCCAATAAAAACTAATTGATATATCTTATGTGCAGGGCAACCAACAGCTCAAGGAGAAGAGCATCTGGCATGTTGATAGTGGTTGCTCCAGGCACATGACAGGTAACATGTCCTGCCTCAAGAATTTCAAAAGAATTGATGGAGGACGTGTTGCTTTTGGGAATAATCCTGCAGGAGGTAAGATAAGTGGTAAAGGTGATGTGTCAAAAGGTAAGATGACTTTTGAGGATGTTTACTATGTTGAGCAATTGAGATACAACCTGTTAAGTGTATCACAGGTCTGTGACAAGAAACATAGTATATTATTTACTGATTCAGAATGCATTATTCTTGCTCCTGGCTTCAAGGTAGTTGATGAAAACATGATACTATTGAGAACTCCTAGAAAGGATAATGTGCATTGTTTAGATTTAGAAAGTGTTTCATCTGATTCATCTCTAAACTGTTTAGTTTCAAAAGCTTCAATAGATGAATCATCACTTTGGCACAGAAGGATGTGTCACATGAATTTTAAAACAATGAATAAACTTGTTAAAAATAATCTTGTTAGAGGTTTACCATCAAAAGTCTATTCATGTGATGATCATTGTGTTGCATGTCTCAAAGGCAAACAACACAAAACTTCTCATAAGTCCAAAGAGATAAACACTATCTCAAATCCTCTTCAGTTGTTGCATATGGATCTGTTTGGCCCTACAAATGTCATGAGCATTGGCAAGAAATCATACTGTTTAGTTATTGTTGATGATTACTCTAGATTTACTTGGGTATATTTTCTGAGAACTAAAGATGAGACAAGTGGACTGATCAAATCTTTTATTCTTAGAATTGAAAACCAATCAAATCAAAAAGTGAAAGTCATTAGATCAGATAATGGGACTGAATTTAAAAACCTTGATCTAAACACCTTTTGTGAGGAGAAGGGAATTGAGAGACAATACAGTGCTCCTAGGACTCCACAACAGAATGGTGTTGCTGAGAGAAGGAATAGGACACTGATTGAGGCTGCTAGATCTCTGTTAGCTGATTCAAAATTACCCACTACTTTTTGGGCAGAAGCAGTTAATACTGCTTGTTATGTTCAAAACAGAGTGTTGGTAATAAAGCCTAAAAACAAGACACCTTATGAGCTTTTTCTGAAAAAGAAACCATTTATTGGATTTTTCAAACCATTTGGGTGTCCTTGTACAATTCTCAATACCAAATCTCACTTAGGTAAGTTTGATAGCAAAGAAGATGATGGTTTTCTTGTTGGTTACTCATCTCAGAATAATTACCAACACTCTGTTTAATACCTCTTCTAGAATAATTGAAGAAAGTGACAATGTCAAATGCAATGAGAACACACCAAATCCTATTGGTTCAGGTCCTGATTGGCTGTTTGACATTGATTCACTCACTAATTCTTTGGGTTTCAGTAGTGATGTAAATACAGGACAAAGGGATGCACCTCCATCAGATCACAGAATTCAATCTGTGATATTTCCACTCCCTACCATTGATCCTGTTGATTTCTGTGAACAAGAAAAGGAAGATGAACCCATTCAGAATGAAGAAGAGAGAAGAATAGAGGAAAATCAGACTTCAAGAGAGCCTGAAGTGACTGAAGAAGCTGAAGAAGATCCAGACTTAAATGAGTCAAATCTGGATGGGAAATTAGTTGAGGAACCTGGTCATCCATCAAGAACTCAGAAAAATCATCCTCCTGAGTTGGTTATAGGAGACATTGCTTCTCCCATGATGACTAGGAAACAAAGCAGACTTCAAGAGCTACAAGATCAGCAGAATACAGTTAATACTGTACTTACTTGCTTTCTATCCCAAATTGAGCCCAAAAAGGCTTATGATGCTATGAAAGATCCAAGTTGGATAGAAGCAATGCAAGAGGAGCTGCTACAGTTTAAATTACAGGATGTTTGGGACTTGGTGGAGCTTCCAAAAGGTCATAGAGCAATTGGCACCAAGTGGATTTTCAGAAACAAGAAGGATGACAGAGGAATTGTGATCAGAAACAAAGCAAGGCTGGTTGCACAAGGGTATACTCAGGAAGAGGGCATAGACTATGAGGAAGTCTTTGCTCCAGTGGCAAGGATTAAAGCAATTAGGCTATTTCTAGCCTATGCCTCATACATGAAGTTTAAGGTCTACCAAATGGATGTAAAAAGTGCTTTTATGTATGGAAGTATTGATGAAGAAGTATATGTCTGTCAACCCCCTGGATTTGAGAATCCATTGCACCCTGACAGAGTGTACAAGCTGAAGAAGGCACTTTATGGTTTACATCAAGCCCCAAGAGCATGGTATGACACCCTGTCTACCTATCTTTTGAAAAATGACTTTGAAAGAGGAGTCATTGACAAGACCTTGTTCATTAAGAGGAGAAAGAAAGGCACACTACTTGTTCAGATCTATGTGGATGACATCATCTTTGGATCCACAAATGATCACATGTGTAAAGAGTTTGAAGAGTTAATGCACAAGAGCTTCAAGATGAGTTCCATGGGAGAACTTACTTTCTTCCTTGGGCTTCAGGTGAAACAGAGGAAAGATGGGATTTTCATTAGCCAATCCAAATATGTGAAAGACATCCTGGACAAGTATGGTTTAACAGACTCAAAGCCAGCAAGCACACCAATGGAGACACACAAACAGATCACTGCAGATCTTGAGGGGGAGGATGTGGATGTCCATCATTACAGATCTATGATTGGATCACTCATGTATCTCACAGCCTCTAGACCAGACATTATGTTTCCAGTATGTGTTTGTGCCAGATTTCAGGTTACACCTAAGCAATCTCACATGCATGCAGTCAAAAGAATTTTTAGATACCTAAGAGGGCAACCTAGATTAGGTCTTTGGTATCCTTATGAATCTTCATTTGACTTGCTTGCATACTCAGACAGTGACTTAGGTGGAGCTAACATGGATAGAAAGTCTACTTCAGGTGGATGTCAGTTTTTGGGTGCAAGACTTGTATCATGGCAGTGTAAGAAACAAACCACAGTGTCCTTATCCACAACAGAAGCTGAGTATATAGCTGCTGCAAGTTGCTGTTCTCAGGTGTTATGGATTCAGAATCAGATGTTGGACTATGGGGTAACATTTCTTCACACTCCAATCTTCATTGACATCAACAGTGCCATTAGCATTGTTAACAATCCTGTCAAGCACTCAAAAACAAAGCACATAGAGATCAGGTATCACTTTATTAGAGACTATAATGAAAAGAAATTGATTCAAGTTGCTAAAGTTCACACCAATGACCAGTTTGCAGATCTATTCCCAAAAGCTTTTGATGTGGGTAGATTCACTTTCTTGGTAGCCAGTGTGGGCTTAATCAACCTTGAATAAATTCATGATTTTATATATACCTGTATTTCTTTGTTTATTTGGTATTACTAACTAGTTTTCTCAGAACCTCAGTATGACTCAGATGGACAAGTGCTGCAAAGTGTAAGTATAGTTACTACTGCCAGTGTAGAGTTACTACTGCTAGTACATATTTTCTACTGCTTTGTAGTTAATACTGCTTTGAAGTTAATACTGCTTTGAAGTTAATACTGCTTAGTAGTTAATACTGCTTTGAAGTTAATACTGCTTTGAAGTTAATACTGCTTAGTAGTTAATACTGCTTTGAAGTTAATACTGCTTAGTAGTTAATACTGCTTAGTAGTTAATACTGCTTGTGTAGTTAATACTGCTTAGTAGTTAATACTGCTTTATTGTTAATACTGCTTAGTAGTTAATACTGCTTTGTTGTTAATACTGATTAGTAGTTAATACTGCTTTGTTGTTAATACTGCTTAGTAGTTAATACTGCTTTGTTGTTAATACTGCTTAGTAGTTAATACTGCTTTGTTGTTAATACTGCCTAGTAGTTAATACTGCTGTGTAGTTACTACTGCCTTGCAGTTAATACTGCTCAGTCGTTAATACTGCTAAGTTGTTAATACTGCTTTTAAAGAAAATCAGGGCTAGTACTGCTATAAATACTCTTTCAGCCCGCCAAACTTCATAACGTCTCGTTGCATTAAATTTTTCTCTATCGTTCTAACCTTTTCTCCCTAGAATCTCTGTGTTTTCTATCCGAATCCTCAAGAAGAATGACGACAATGGAGTTTGTCGATGAGCACAATGAGATTGCGATGCTTCAGAAACCAAAGCAGGCCGCAGGATTTCATGATATTGTGGATTTTCTCAAGTCCTCACACATCTCTCATGCCCTAACCGTGTGCTCAACCATATATATCGAGCATCAAAAGCAATTTTGGGAGAATGCCGCTGTTATTTTCGAAGATGGGCAGAAAATCATTCGAACAAGGGTTTGTGACAAACCCTTGAAGGTCACATAGGAGGTTATTCGCATCACTCTTCACTTAGATGATGCCTCAGGTATAACCTATCTATCTAATGATGAACTTTTCTCGACCTTACCAAGAATGGGGTATGAAGGTCCCATTGGCGTTTTTAAATTCTTCAAGTCAAAATTTTACACCCAATGGCGATTTCTTGTTCATACTCTTATGCACTGTATTTCAAAGAAAACAACTGGATGGAGTGAGTTTAGCAGTACCATTGCTTATGCCTTGGTCTGCTTAACCACTGCCAGAAAGTTCAATTTTTCAGCAATGATTTTTAATGATCTTGTGGCAAACCTAGAATCCAAAAAGAAATTTTACATGTATCCCAGGTTTGTCCAAGAAGTAATTAACCATGAATTGACGGATTTACCTCAGTCTGCTGAGGTATATGTGCCAAAATCCCCTAAAGGGAAGGTTTTCTCAAATATGAGAAGAATTCCTAGGGAGTCGGAAGGAGTTGACACACCATTGTTCTCTACAATGATGGTTGTGTCCCACACAACTAAAGGTATGGCATCAGGGTCAAGGCCCCCATTAGACACACCCACTGATGACCAATCCCAACCTTCCATCACCAAAGACATCCCACAGTCCATTCTTTTAAGACCCACTCCCAAAATCACCAAGAAGTTTGAAAGAAGAAAGGTACACAAGGTTCCTTCCCTTGGTGTATCTCCTAAAAGCCCAAAGCCTTTAAGCCCTCTAGTGGAGCATTCTCCATTAGAGAATATCGAAAGGGAAACCACAGGGGTGTCTCCCAACCCCAAGAAGGTGCTCTCTAAGGAGAAGGATGAGCATGTGGGCTGCAAGGCTGCCACTACTTCTGCTAGCAAAGAGAAGGACAGTGGTAACATCAATAAGACCTTCCCCACGGCAACTCAGAATGTGAAAACATTCAGAGGACCCAGGCGCCAAGAAACCATGGGAGTAGGCAGTGCTTTTGCTAGGCAAAAGACACCTACTAAAATTTCCAGTGATCCTTTAACGGAGGTAAACACTCCTAAACAGGGTGAGGATAGATATACTTATAAGGAATTGATGGAAACTATTGCCAACATCAACATTGATGTCTTGAATCAGCAGAAGGAGATTGATGAGCTTAAAAAGGTGATTCTTTATCAACAAACCAAGATAGAGAAGAATAAGAAGATGATCACCAAGCTGCTGCAAAGAAGGAAGAAAGCTCAGTTTGTTCTGAAAAGGAGAAGATCATCCTCTGATGCTTCCAAAAAGGGGGAGTTAGAAGAGAATTTAAACATGGAGGATGCAAAGGTTGAGGGGGAGAATGAGCATAAGGTTGAGGGGGAGGCAAAGCAGATTGTAGAAGATGTAAAGGAAGCAGAAAGTGAGAAAGCAGCAGTATCAGAAAGTGAGAAGGCAGCAGTAACAGAAAAAGCAGTAGAAACAGTTAATGCTGCTAAGATTGAAGCAGCAGTAACTGAAATTGTGAAAACTAGTGTTGAAGCAGCAGTATCAAAGATTGTGAAAGAAGCAGTAATGAACAGAGCATCAGAAATGGTTAATGTTGCTAGACAAAAAGCAGCAGAAACCATTCAAGCAGCAGAAATGGTTAATGCTGCTGAAAACATAAGGCAGCAGAAACCATTCCTGAAGCAGCAGAAACAAAGGAAACAGTTGAAACCATTCCTGAAGCTGTTAAAACACTCAAAAGAACCAAGATGATGTCAAACAAAAGACCAAGAACAAAGTCTTTAGCTTCAAAGAAGAAAGTTGTAAAGAAGCCTAGGGTGGAACCTAGTGTAGAAGAAGCTAAGGAGGAAGTTGTGAAAAAGAAAGCTGATCATAAAGTTGCTGAAGAAGAAGTGGAAACTCCATCAGGTCAACCAATCAATGTACAATCACCAACAAATACTCAATGTGATATGTATATTACTGTGGTTGATTCTAGTCCTATCAAAGTTAAACCATTAGCTTCTATTGCTCCTGAAATCATCTTCTGGGATACTTTGAAAGATCAGAGAAAGGAGTACATTAGAGTAAAAAGAGTAGATGGGAAGTTTGAGGTCAGTTCTACATGGGGAAGACTTTTAAGGATGTGCTCTAGATCAGACTTGGAAGAGATGTTCAAGGTGGGAATGAAGCTTTATGGAAAGATGCTGACTGAGAATGGAATGTCCATCACCAAAATGGTACTTGAATATTTGTGTCTAATGTTCAATACAGAAGCAGTTAAGTATTTGACAGAAAGACAATTTCAAACTGTTACCAACTGGATGCTTATTGAAAATTGTGGTGTGTATGTCATAACACTTGACTATGCATATCATGAGTACTATTTGGTGGATAAAATATACGAGCACAACATGACAAGGTTGAAAGGAATGCTAAAAACTAAGTTGATGAGTAACAAAGATTCCAAGATGGCAAGATACCTGGTAAGAAGGATCTTGAATCAAAGTTTGGGATTGAATCCTGACTTGTGTGTTCAAGATTAAGTTTTGGAAGCATCATCATCTGAAGAACTTGACTTCTCTTTCTAAAAGTCAAGTTAGGGGGAGATTGTTGGGAACTGAAGATTTGCTAAGTATGGATAGTGCTGCCAGAAAAACATTAGTGCTGCCAGATCAAAGTTAGTACTGCTTATGCAATGGTTACTACTGCAAGACAAAGTTAATACTGCTAGATCATTGTTAGTACTGCTGATACATTAATGCTGCTGGAACAAGGTTAGTACTGCTGATGCATTAATGCTGCTGGATCAAAGTTAGTACTGCTTGTCATGGTTAGTACTGCTGGATCAAGTTAGTACTGCTGGATCAAGTTAATACTGCTGGAATGAATTAGTGCTGCTGGAGAATATTAGTACTGCTCATGCTGAATGAAGATTAATACTGCGGATGTGATAAGTTTGGTATGCGAAGAGATTGGAGATAGAGATGGAACAAGTGAAGATATGCTTAAAGAAGATTCAGAAGATCAATTTATTTTTGATAGTTATCTTGTACTTATTGTGTATAAATAGATGTTTATAGATAGCTATTGCAAAGAGAGAGAAAATATACAAGAGATATACGTAAGATACAATTCGATTTTGTTTAGAGAGAATTAACCTCAAGGTTTAGAACCCTATTTCTAGAGAAGTAGAAGTCGTCTTGATTGAGCCTGTTCATCAAGATTGAGGTTTGGTTGTAAGCTTGTGAGTTGTATTAGTGAATACAAACAGCTGTGTGTTTTCTGATATATTGTTCATTGATTGTGAGAATTAAAGTTCTATTCCGCAGATTCTTTAATTCTGAATTCTAGGTATTATTAGTCTTGTTAAGATTCGATCCTGACAAGTGGTATCAGAGCTTGTGTTTCTTAGAATTCTACAATCATTATGGACAACTCTTTTGAATCAAACAGTACTCTTGTTTCTAAGGTTCCCATGCTCAGGCCCAATGAATTTGACATGTGGAAAATTAGAATCAAACAGTACATTCTTCTTACTGATTATTCAATCTGGGATATCATAGAGAATGGTCCATGTGCTGAAGGAAGAACTGGACCAGATGGCAAAAGACCTCCTCCAAAAACTGATGCAGAGAGAAAAGTCAGACAAATAGAGATGAAGGCCTTAAGCACTCTGCTTTTGGCTATCCCCAATGAATATCAGCATCAATTTCAACACTGCACTGATGCTCAGATTCTGTGGAATGCATTGGAAAAGAGATTCACTGGCACCAAAAGTACCAAGAGGAATCAGAAGGCAATTCTCAAGCAGCAGTATGAAAACTTTACTTCTACTGAGAATGAGTCTATGACTCCAACTTTTGATAGATTTAATAAGCTGATTGGAGAATTGGCCACAGTAGGAGTCAAGATGGAGGCTGATGATGTTAACAGAAAGTTCTTAAGATCATTAGGTGAAGAGTGGACAATGTATACTGTGTCCTTCAGACAGAATGACCAATTGGAAGATAAAGAGCTTGATTATCTCTACAATGATCTTAGAGTCTTTGAAGCAGAGATTGAAGCCAAAAAGAAGCCCTCTGGATATGTACACAATGCTGCACTTCTTTCAGCATCACCTGATTCTACTGCTAACACTGAATCAGTTAGTGCTGCTGGAGGAGTCAATCAGGAAAAGATCAATGATTCAGTACTAGAAGCCTTCTTTTCTAGTCATGTTAATTCCTCATTGATTAATGATGACTTAGAACAGATTAATGCTGATGATCTTGAAGAGATGGATATCAAGTGGCAGATGGCTATGCTGTCTATGAGGGTGAAGAGATTCATAAAGAGGACAGGGAGAAACAACTTTTCCCAAAGAAGAGAAGATGGTGCTGGATTTGACAAGTCAAAAGTTGAATGCTACAAGTGTCACAAGATGGGACACTTTGCCAGGGAATGCAGAGGTGGGACATCTCACAACAGCCATCAACAAACTCAGGCTGGAAGCTCCAATCAAAACAGAAACTCTATTCAAGCTCTTGTCTCTCAACAAGGAATGGGATTTGATTGGAGTGATCAAGCAGAAGAGGCCATCCAAAATCAAGCACTTATGGCTGAAGTTTCAGATCTTCCCACTGAGGTAAAATCTAATCTCTGTTCTCAAGCTTGTATAGACACTGTTAAAAGGTATAGAGATCACAATCAGGGAATGTGTGATGACCTTAAGAGATTAGAAAAGGACAGAAAAGACTATGTAATAATTGTTGAGAAGTTTGAAGAACAGATTAGGGCTTTTCAAGCCAATGAACTTCAACATTCCTATGATACAAACTACTGGAAGTGGGAAAAGGGTGGTCTGGAGTTCCAACTGAAAGAGTCTAGGGAAGAGTGTGAGAAACTAAAAGGAGAGCTTGAGAAAGTTAAACTTGATGTAGAAAAGTTTAATTGTGCCTCTAAAGTCATGGACAACATAATCAACTCTCAAATCCATAGTAAGTTGAAACCAGGCATAGGGTACAATGCCACACCCCCACCCTACAACAACAACTACATCCCTCCTAAGGCAGGCCTATTAGAAACCAAGGATAGGAAGGACTTACCTGAAGGAGCTACTAAAATAGATCCATCAGATGAAGTTGTTGTGGAGGATAAAACTGAAAAAGAAGAGGATAAGAAAAGGAATAAGAATGTCAGTGGTGAGATTCCCTTAGAGAATTACATAAAGACTAATGAGGATGGTGGAAGTCCCTGGGATAAGAACAATGAGATGAAAAGATCTGAAAAAGGTAAGGGAGTTCATTACACACAACCCACTGTTGTGAAGTCCAATACCTGTGAACATTGTTCTTGCAAGAATTTTCAAAAGGATAAGCCCCAAAAACATGATAAAAGGAGGGGAAATCAAAGGAATTGGAATAACCAGTGGGCACAAAAGCAAGGAGTTAATCTGCAAAGGATTAACAGACCAAAACCTTGTTTTATTTGTGGCAAATTGAATCATCTTGCCAAATACTTTTATTTCAATCCTATTAACCAAAAGAAAAGTTTTCAAAGAAGTTTTCAAAAATCTTCTGGTTATAGGAAGCCTGCAAAGAATAATGTGGCTAAGAAACAAGCTGAATCCAAAAGCCACATGAGAAAACAGACTGAAAAGGAATGTGTCAATATGTGGGTCCTCAAAAGCACTAATGTTAGTACTGCTACCTCAGATAGTACTGCTGACAAGGATAATGCTGCTAGAAGCAATACTACTGCCAATACTGCTGCTAGCAGTGTTAGTGCTGCTAACTCTGTTAGTGTTGCTAACTCTATTAGTGCTGCTAACTCTGTTAGTGCTGCTAACTCTGTTAATGCTGCAAACTCTATTAGTGCTGCTAACTCAGTTAGTGCTGCTAACTCTGTTAGTACTGCTAACTCTGTTAGTGCTGCTAACTCTGTTAGTACTTCTTCTAAGGTTAATACTGCTTCTAGTTTTTGTGCTGCTAGACCAATCATATTGACAAAGTTCTCCTGTACTGCAGTACCTAAGTTTGAAAATCTCATCAAAACCCAGTGCAAGTACTTTGATGAGCAAGGGAGACCCAAGACCACTTCGGCTTGGGTTCCCAATAAAAACTAATTGATTTATCTTATGTGCAGGGCAACCTACAGCTCAAGGAGAAGAGCATCTGGCATGTTGATAGTGGTTGCTCCAGGCACATGACAGGTAACATGTCCTGCGTCAAGAATTTCAAAAGAATTGATGGAGGACGTGTTGCTTTTGGGAATAATCCTGCAAGAGGTAAGATAAGTGGTAAAGGTGATGTGTCAAAAGGTAAGATGACTTTTGAGGATGTTTACTATGTTGAGCAATTGAGATACAACATGTTAAGTGTATCACAGGTCTGTGACAAGAAACATAGTATATTATTTACTGATTCAGAATGCATTATTCTTGCTCCTGGATTCAAGGTAGTTGATGAAAACATGATACTATTGAGAACTCCTAGAAAGGATAATGTGTATTGTTTAGATTTAGAAAGTGTTTCATCTGATTCATCTCTAAACTGTTTAGTTTCAAAAGCTTCAATAGATGAATCATCACTTTGGCACAGAAGGATGTGTCACGTGAATTTTAAAACAATGAATAAACTTGTTAAAAATAATCTTGTTAGAGGTTTACCATCAAAAGTCTATTCATGTTATGATCATTGTGTTGCATGTCTCAAAGGCAAACAACACAAAACTTCTCATAAGTCCAAAGAGATAAACACTATCTCAAATCCTCTTCAGTTGTTGCATATGGATCTGTTTGGCCCTACAAATGTCATGAGCATTGGCAAGAAATCATACTGTTTAGTTATTGTTGATGATTACTCTAGATTTACTTGGGTATATTTTCTAAGAACTAAAGATGAGACAAGTGGACTGATCAAATCTTTTATTCTTAGAATTGAAAACCAATCAAATCAAAAAGTGAAAGTCATTAGATCAGATAATGGGACTGAATTTAAAAACCTTGATCTAAACACCTTTTGTGAGGAGAAGGGAATTGAGAGACAATACAGTGCTCCTGGGACTCCACAACAGAATGGTGTTGCTGAGAGAAGGAATAGGACACTGATTGAGGCTGCTAGATCTCTGTTAGCTGATTCAAAATTACCCACTACTTTTTGGGCAGAAGCAGTTAATACTGCTTGTTATGTTCAAAACAGAGTGTTGGTAATAAAGCCTAAAAACAAGACACCATATGAGCTTTTTTCTGAAAAAGAAACCATTTATTGGATTTTTCAAACCATTTGGGTGTCCTTGTACAATTCTCAATACCAAATCTCACTTAGGTAAGTTTGATAGCAAAGCAGATGATGGTTTTCTTGTTGGTTACTCATCTCAGAGTAAGGCTTACAGAGTGTTTAATACCTCTTCTAGAATAATTGAAGAAAGTGACAATGTCAAATGCAATGAGAACACACCAAATCCTATTGGTTCAGGTCCTGATTGGCTGTTTGACATTGATTCACTCACTAATTCTTTGGGTTTCAGTAGTGATGTAAATACAGGACAAAGGGATGCACCTCCATCAGATCACAGAATTCAATCTGTGATATTTCCACTCCCTACCATTGATCTTGTTGATTTCTGTGAACAAGAAAAGGATGCTGAACCCATTCAGAATGAAGAAGAGAGAAGAATAGAGGAAAATCAGACTTCAAGAGAGCCTGAAGTGACTGAAGAAGCTGAAGAAGATCCAGACTTAAATGAGTCAAATCTGGATGGGAACTTAGTTGAGGAACCTGGTCATCCATCAAGAACTCAGAAAAATCATCCTCCTGAGTTGGTTATAGGAGACATTGCTTCTCCCATGATGACTAGGAAACAATGCAGACTTCAAGAGCTACAAGATCAGCAGAATACAGTTAATACTGTACTTACTTGCTTTCTATCCCAAATTGAGCCCAAAAAGGCTTATGATGCTATGAAAGATCCAAGTTGGATAGAAGCAATGCAAGAGGAGCTGCTACAGTTTAAATTACAGGATGTTTGGGACTTGGTGGAACTTCCAAAAGGTCATAGAGCAATTGGCACCAAGTGCATTTTCAGAAACAAGAAGGATGACAGAGGAATTGTGATCAGAAACAAAGCAAGGCTGGTTGCACAAGGGTATACTCAGGAAGAGGGCATAGACTATGAGGAAGTCTTTGCTCCAGTGGCAAGGATTGAAGCAATTAGGCTATTTCTATCCTATGCCTCTTACATGAAGTTTAAGGTCTACCAAATGGATGTAAAAAGTGCTTTTCTGTATGGAAGTATTGATGAGGAAGTATATGTCTGTCAACCCCCTGGATTTGAGAATCCATTGCACCCTGACAGAGTGTACAAGCTGAAGAAGGCACTTTATGGTTTACATCAAGCCCCAAGAGCATGGTATGACACCCTGTCTACCTATCTCCTGAAAAATGACTTTGAAAGAGGAGTCATTGACAAGACCTTGTTCATTAAGAGGAGAAAGAAAGGCACACTACTTGTTCAGATCTATGTGGATGACATCATCTTTGGATCCACAAATGATCACATGTGTAAAGAGTTTGAAGAGTTAATGCACAAGAGCTTCAAGATGAGTTCCATGGGAGAACTTACTTTCTTCCTTGGGCTTCAGGTGAAACAGAGGAAAGATGGGATTTTCATTAGCCAATCCAAATATGTGAAAGACATCCTGGACAAGTATGGTTTAACAGACTCAAAGCCAGCAAGCTCACCAATGGAGACACACAAACAGATCACTGCAGATCTTGAGGGGGAGGATGTGGATGTCCATCATTACAGATCTATGATTGGATCACTCATGTATCTCACAGCCTCTAGACCAGACATTATGTTTCCAGTATGTGTTTGTGCCAGATTTCAGGTTACACCTAAGCAATCTCACATGCATGCAGTCAAAAGAATTTTTAGATACCTAAGAGGGCAACCTAGATTAGGTCTTTGGTATCCTTATGAATCTTCATTTGACTTGCTTGCATACTCAGACAGTGACTTAGGTGGAGCTAACATGGATAGAAAGTCTACTTCAGGTGGATGTCAGTTTTTCTGACTTGCTTGCATACTCAGTCAGTTTTTCTGAGTGCAGGAAATCTACGTGCATAACGTGGGCCCGATTGGGCAACCCCAAACCTTACCTACACATTGTCCCCAATGTGCAAGTGTCGGCGTAGGTGATACTAAAACAAGTATCGTTGTGCAGTTATTACAGGTATTAGACAGGCACGACATGGTATAACATAAAAGCATAAGCATCAAAGAGCGATCTCATTAAAAAAAATGGCCACCCCAAACCTAGGCCGTAGCCTAGGTTTGTCAAACAAAGCCAACCCTAAACCTCGGTGAAACCGAGGTTTGCACAGGGTTAAAAGTGAGTGTGTAAATGTTTGAAAAGATGAGGCACCCCAAACCTAAGTGAAACTTAGGTTTGTTGCCTCTCGTTTGACTAATAATGAGACGAACATCATACACCACTCGTTACATACAAGGTTTTGAGCGTACCTGTTTGCCCGGACGGAAAAAATCTTCTTGAAAGATTCGAGCGCCAATCAGAGACATTGGGGAAAAGGGAGAGAGAGCACAAGCAGAAGAAAACAAAGCAGAAAGTGTTAATGCCAAAAATCGCACCACAGGAACAACTTAAGGTCGATGTGGACTTAAACAACTAAAGAAAGAATCTTTCGACGAGACGTGCGACGAGGGAAAAATAAATAAGACAAAGGATTTGATGACGCAAGAAAAACCTCAACCGAGGAAAAAACCTGCGGACGACAGGGGATGTCGTCGCTGCACTATGGTCGCCAATCAGGAGCGATGTCCTCGGATACCGGTGTCGGTCGTACGATGGTTACAATACAAATGAAGGAAATGCTTCGAAATGTAAAGTACAAGTGTTTGAAATGTAAAACAAGTGTTTGTCGTGTGTGAATACAAAGTGTGAACTGTTGGTCGAAGGCTGTTGTCGTGCGTCGAGAGCTGTTCTTCGGGAGAAATCTCTTTGCTTCTGCTGTTCTAGAGTTCGCTAGGTGTGTTCTCAGATCATCTGGAAGGATGATTTATCTTGGTCTTTATAGTCTTCGGGAGCTTTAATTAGCTCATTGATTGCTTCATTTAACAGCTATAACGTCTGCAACGGTCTGTAACGGTTGTCGAAGTGAGTATCCATGATGATCTTCGTCCGTTACGGCTATCGATCGTTGATGGTTGCGTCGGTTATATCCGTTGCTCCTTAATGAATTTGACTCCTGCATTAAATACTTAACAAAACGTAACAGTCATGGTTAACGTTAGTTTTGGTCGAGGTCGCATGGTCTTACGCGACGGTCGTGCGGGACGGGCGACACTGTGGTCGAACGTCATGAAGGAAGTATGACTTAACTTTTACGGGAGACGACGGATGTGTTCTGGGTCTTTGTCGAGACCTTATCTTAATACAAGATTTGGATTATAACGTGCATCTTACCTGTTTTGGTCGTAGTCGTACGACGTGATTTTTTGCCCAAACAGTTTGCCCCCAAAATTTGAAAATTGAATGTCAAATTTAAGTTTTAAATTTTGCTTGTCGAACGCTTAGTCTCGTGACCTGGGTTGCGGGACTTACATGGTTGTCGTAGAACTAGATCGGTTCGCCTTTAACTAAACGAGAAGTTGAAAAGTTGTGACGTCATACTGACGCACGATTGTGCTTACCAGTTGTCGATGACAGGTGTCGACGATCCCTGCCGTCATACGAAGGGGCGAGAGCACGCGGGGATCATCAAAGGGCTCGACCTGACATGATCGACTGCGTAAATAAAGATTACGATGGATCTTTTCTTGTTTACGTTTTTAGAGGGTTGTGAGCGAAGATTTCTTTAGGGGTTTTTCTTGTTGATTTTCGTTCGATTAAAACTTGCAAGAATCTTTGACCTAATTTAAGTTTTTCTGAGATCATATAAGATACGACTCTTTAGTTTGCGTATGCGTCGCAAGTCTATTGCTAGAAAGCCTAGAAAAAACTAGGATATCTGGGGCCTTTTGGAAGTACAAATCAATTTAACGGGGCTGGCAATGTCGACAGAGCCTAGAAGCACCATTAAAAACGAAGAAGATCTCGACGTCTTTAGAAGTCTAGCGAGGATTCCCATGGGGATTACCGTAAGTAAGGTTGGCAAGGTTCGACCGGAAATGTGCCCCGAGGGGTACGTTGTTATATACGAATATGCGTTCAAAATAGGCTTTCATTGGCCATATTCGCCTTTAGTCAAAGAGTTTATGTGTGAATTTGATCTTTCGCCGGGGCAATTGATGCCCCAGTTCTAGCGAGTTGTCTTGATCATCGAATGACTTACCTCCAACTGGAATCCGCCGATGAATGTGAGGGACCTTCTGACGGCGTATAAGGTCAAGAGTGACCGGTACCGTCGCTATAGTTTATTTTCAAGGTTCAAGGGTGATCGTACCTTGGTTTTAAATACCGCGGTCAACGACCGTGGATGGAAGCAGAGGTATGTATTCGTGCGAGTGTCGACGCTGGACATTGATAGTGACTGGATTAGGGAGGGTTGGAATATGACGGGTGAGCCTTTGATTGTACGTTTTTATGTTATTCTGTTGCTCGATTGTTTTTTCGACTGATCTTCTTTTTTATGCGTAGATATTGATTTCGATAAGGTAGAGCCGGATGATGCTTCCCGGGCTAAGGTCGAAAAGTTCTTGGAATTTAGTACTGAAGACCGGTCATACGTCACGCGTCATTTGATAGACGAGGATGATGATACTCAAGTGCAGGCGACATCTTCTGTTGCTAGGAAGATGGCCCAAGTCGAAGTAGCTCATGAGGCGAGGGAGGAGGACGTTTCGACAACTGGGTCGGGGGTCCTGAAGAGAAAAGAGGTCCCGATAGCCGGGTCGGGCCTCTTAAAGAGGACAAAGGTGTCCGTTCTGAGGGAACCGTCTTTGAAGACGGGTAACCCATCGAGGGTTGTCTTATCCAGGAAGGCGAAGGCGTCGGTTGCGTTTGACACGACCGGCGCAAAATCTGTGGATACTGCACAACTGGCGACGATGTCTCCCGTCGTCTTATCCGGCCCTTCATCGGCCGACAGGGGCAAAGGCGCGCAGAAGGGACCTGTGGGGGAAACGACGGTCAACTTTACGTTGCCATCGGGTTTTCTGGACGACAATGTATTGGACGAGATGAAGTTGTTCCCCCATTTGGAAAAATATTTGCTTCCGTCTTTTAGGGAGCGTTTTGACGGGTTTTCTTTCGAGAAGAAAGAGTTCCATGCAGCTGGACTCTTATTCTTGGTAAGTCTTTCTTTCAAGACTTGTCGTTTGCCATTGTCGTTGTTTACTAATGTCGCTCATGTCATGATTCTTCAGGCGTTCCAAGCTTCCCTGGCATTGCTGGCCGAAACGACGAATATAGAGTTTTCAACGGCTTCTGTTGCCAAAGATGAAGATGCAGGGTTAGCTAAAGAGAAAGCTGATTTGGAGCATGAAGAAACGATGTCAGTGCGCCTTGATCATGCTCTGGACGAATTGGATGCCCTCAGTCATACAAGAGACGAGATAAACTTGCGTTTGAAAGAGTCCCTGACTTTGATGCGCGACCAGAGAGAGAAGCTGGAGGGGATGAAGGAATCCGTAACCGCGAAGAGGAAGGAAGTCGAGGGAATCAAGGCTAAGGTGATGAATTTAAAGAAGGAGTCTGATGAGTTGAAGGACGAAAATAAGTCTTTCTTTTCTTATGCTCGACTTACTGCGCATGCGGCAGTTATGCGACGTCACCTGCAGGGCAAGGATCCTTTGGCTTCAGCGTCAGATGAGCTACGTCTCTTTTATGAGAGAGTCCGGACCGAGAGCGATCTCGACTTGGATGACGAGAAGGAGGTCGAGGAGGAGGTGGCTAGAGAGGGTTTTCATGATGAGGTATCGGACAAGGTTATGATCGATGCTCCTCCACAACCTTAGAAAAAATGTATTTGTTTGTTTGTGCTGCTCGACCGTTAGTGGTCGATTATGTACTCGATGGTTTATATAATGAATGCAACTTTTGTTTGAACTGTAAGCTATGTTTAATTATGAATTTGAACATAGGACACATAGGAAATCATGCGACTGAGGCGTACATTGTAATACGATGTGTAAAACAAATATGTGAACACGCGATTAAAGCATTTTCTAAGTTAAGAGACTTAGGGGTAAAATTGTTTAGACTGTGCGATCGTACGATTAGATCGTATAATTAGTTTGTATCATATACCCCTATGGAGGGATGATCAAGTCACAGACCTGACCATGTATATCGTGCGACCCTGTGAATTTAAAGTCATATAGTAGACTTAGTGATTATTGTCGTGCGATCCTGCGATAAAATGATGTCGAGGGTTGGTCGTTGGCTCACCAACGACCCTCCGATGTTTAAGTCAGTAGCTGTTCATGAGAAAAAATCTCATGAAAAAGAGTTAGGGAACATACCTTCTCAGACTCTCTCTATTTGCCCCCTGTCATTTATCATCCTATTATTTTCAAGAAAAATAGGTTTTAAATGACAGAACGACACGGCGATCTGGTGAAATACTGTCTTGCGTTGACTATGTTGTCGTGCGACAAGGCACCATAGTAGATTTATCCCTGTGGAAAAGATATTAATTTGGGGATAGGAGAACGAACCTGTCGAGAGCTTGATCTTGCGACTCCAGTTTATTTTCTCGGCTTCAAGGTAGACTTGTAGCATCCACGAGCGACTTTTGGCTCACTTTTGATCTCCTGGATTCCCCATGGCGTCGGGAATTTCAACATTTGATGATACGTCGAAGGAATAGCTTTTATGTCATGGATCCATGGTCGACCTAAGATGATGTTATAGGCCGAAGCACAGTCGATGACGCTGAACTTGGTTTGCTTGTTGACTCCTCCGGCATAGACGGGCAATATTATCTCTCTGAAGGTGCTTGTCGCTTCTCCATTGAAGCCGACCAAGGTCGTCGAATGTCGGATGATTTCCGAGCAATCGATTCCCATGGCTTTGATGGTGTTGAGAAAAATGACATTTGCTGAACTGCCCCCGTCGACCATGACTTGACGAGTTAAACAATTACCGATCGTGAGTTGGATGATCAACCCGTCGTGATGCTTTTGGTACGAGTCGCCGAGGTCGACTTGGTCGAACACGATCTTCATGGCTTCTAATTCTAAATCTCCTTTGGGTCTGGATGAACGAGGAACATGCCGGTCGTCGGGTGCTTGACTGGCATGACGCTTAGCTGCGGAGTACGTCAGACCACACACTTCCGAACCACCAGTGATGCAATTGATGATCTTTGCAAGCTTGGGCACTAACGATCGGTGGCTATTAGCTGGAAGAACAACATCATCAATAATATCTTTCAGATTACCTTGTGGAACATGATATGCCAATTCCTTCTTGAGTGTGATACAATCATCTGTCGCATGACCATGGTCGACGTGGAAGTCGCACCACTTTGATTTATCCTTCTTAGCATCGTCCAAGTCAGACTTCTTCGGCCACCGGATGGTTGCTTGGGTGGTCTTCAGAGCTTCGACTAAGTCTTTAGCTGACCCTTTGAACCCATAAGAGGAGATCTTGGGGTACACGGGGAATTTAGTCGTGGTCTTAGCTTCTGCCTTCGTCTTGAATTGAACGTTTGAAATCTGACGCGCTGGCTCTATTCTGGATATGGCTTTCGGCTTGAATTCTGGCTTCTTGACACCTAACGGCTTCTTGTCACCAGTGTGTTTACGACGAAAGGCTGCATCGTCTTCGACCCTCATATATGCTAAGGTTCGAGCTTGGACGTCCTCGAAAGTCTCTGGGGGATACTTGGTCAGGTCGATATATAAACCTGAACTATCGTCTAGACCACGCTTATAAGCTTCGATCGCAGTTTTGATGTCACAATTGCAGATACTGATCATTTCGGCATTGAATCTATTGAAATAACTTCGAATAGACTCATTGGTCTTCTACACGACATAGTACAGATCACTAGTCTGCTTTTCCATCTTACGACTGCTGGCGAATTGCCGGGAGAATTGGTTGACTAATTCGGCGAACGACCCGATAGATTTGGGTTTGAGATTGATCAGCCATTGGAGAGATGGACCAGTGAGAGTCACCCCAAAACTCTTGCACATGCACACTTCCTGGTACATGTGTGGAACCGATATCATCCACATGAGCTGCTTATACTGCGCGACATGCTCGGTTGGATCGGTCACACCCGAATACTTGGGAGTGAAGGCAGGAATGTTATACTTCTTTGGGATCTCGATGGTGGCGATCTCGTCGATGAAGGGCAACGCCTGATACCCCAAGCGAGGCTCTACGTCGACAGGCACGGCTGCCCCAAGCAACTTGGCGAGTAAGGACAGGACGCGCTCATTTTGGTCTTCTAACATCTTCAAACGCTGGGCGACGGGATCGTTAAGATCAGGATTTGCCCCTGTCGAGGGATTGGTCCCTGGACTAGTGCCATTACCATGCGATGAACCATTGGTTTCCCTGTTGAACGGAACAAAATATGGATGTGACCCATAGTGGAATTGTTGCGGTCCATGCTGAAATGGCTGCGATCTCTGCTGGAAAGATTGCGATCTTTGTTGGAAAGGTTGCGATCCTTGCTGGAAAGGTTGCGGACCACTTTGGAACGGCAGGGAAAACGGATGGGATCCATTCTGAAACGGCTGGGCGCCACCTTGCAATGGTTGGGATCCATTGTTCAAGGGTGGTGGTCGGATGTGCTGAGGGGGAATTTGTCTAGACTGGGGATTCGGAATGAACGGACCCGACTGCTGATTTTGCGCGGACGGGCCTGGTCCCGGACCTGGATTCTGGATGAATGGTCTAGGACCATTATGGGATCCAAAAGGATTCCTTAGCCGCGCGATCTCTTCAGCTGCTCTGCGATTCTGCTCTGCCATTGCATTGAGTTGATTCCTGGCAACCTCGAGCTCCTGATACATCTGAGCGACGGCTTGCTGCGGATTTCCAGGGGCTGCCATATTCCTGCAACTATTAAATAGAAGAAACTCCAAGAAACTATTAGTAGAATGCACGTTCGTCGAGGATTTTCTCTAGATGATGTCCCACGGATGGCGCCAAACTGTTAATGCCCAAAATCGCACCAAAGGAACAACTTAAGGTCGATGTGGACTTAAACAACTAAAGAAAGAATCTTTCGACGAGACGTGCGACGAGGGAAAAATAAATAAGACAAAGGATTTGATGACGCAGATAAAACCTCAACCGAGGAAAAAACCTGCGGACGACAGGGGATGTCGTCACTGCACTATGGTCGCCAATCAGGGGCGATGTCATCGGATACTGGTGTCGGTCGTACGATGGTTACAATACAAATGAAGGAAATGCTTCGAAATGTAAAGTACAAGTGTTTGAAATGTAAAACAAGTGTTTGTCGTGTGTGAATACAAAGTGTGAACTGTTGGTCGAAGGCTGTTGTCGTGCGTCGAGAGCTGTTCTTCGAGAGAAATCTCTTTGCTTCTGCTGTTCTAGAGTTCGCTAGTTGTGTTCTCAGATCATCTGGAAGGATGATTTAACTTGGTCTTTATAGTCTTTGGGAGCTTTAATTAGAGCTCATTGATTGCTTCATTTAACAGCTATAACGTCTGCCAATGTCTGTAACGGTTGTCGGAGTGAGTATCCATGATGATCTCCGTCCGTTACGGCTATCGATCGTTTATGGTTGCGTCGGTTATATCCGTTGCTACTTAATGAATTTGACTCTTGCATTAAATACTTAACAAAACGTAACAGTCATGGTTAACGTTAGTTTTGGTCGAGGTCGCATGGTCTTACGCGACGGTCGTGCGGGACGGGCGACACTGTGGTCGAGCGTCATGAAGGACGTATGACTTACCTTTTATGGGAGATGACGGATGTGTTCTGGGTCTTTGTCGAGACCTTATCTTAATACAAGATTTGGATTATAGCGTGCGTCTTACCTGTTTTGGTCGTAGTCGTACGACGTGATTTTTTGCCCAAACAGAAAGCGAAAGAAAGCAGAACAACGAAACACACAAAGCAGGAAAAGAAAACACATAACGCAAACAGAAACAGGGGAGTCGCGCGGTTTGGCGCGTGGTTTGGAAACCGCGGCACAAGCCGCGTAACCCACTGTTTGGAAAACCATCCAGAGACCCCCGCGACTTGGCACGCGGTTTGTAAGTCGCGGTGCAAGCCGCGTAAGTCCCTGTTTCAGCTATTTTCAATTTTTTTTCTTTTTTTTATTGTTTTTTTTCGTAACTAAAACACACTCAAAAACGAAAATTTAAAATAAAACTAACCTCGGTGGGTTGCCTCCCACCCAGCGTCGTAGTTAAAGTCGTGGCACGACTGTGTGGCTCTCAACTTGGCTCGGTATCCGTGGAATCGAATCGCCCACACTTGCGGTTCTTCGCGGATTCTTCTATATCTGGCCTTCCATGCTCATCCGGTTTCTCTTCTCCTTTGCTTCTTTCCCTCTCGAACATCTTGAATACGACCTTCTCGCTACCGACCCTCAGTGTCATCTCTCCTTCCTCCATGTCTATCAGAGCTCTACTTGTGGCTAGGAAGGATCTCCCCAAAATCAGTGGAACTTCGTCGTCTTCTTCTATGTTGATCACCACGAAGTCCACCGAAAAGTAGAACTTGCCAACCTTGATCAAGACGTCCTCTACCACTCCATATGGGTATATTATTGATATGTCCGCAAGCTTAAGCGTCAGGTATGTCGGCTTCACTTCTCCCAGTCCAAGTTTACTGAAAACAGATAAAGGCATTAGATTAATACTAGTTCCTAAATCACATAATACCTTATCGAAATTAAGTTCCCCAATTTGAATAGGGATCGAAAAACTCCCTGGATCTTTGAGCTTCGGGGGAAGCTTGTTCTGAATAATTGCGTTGCACTCCTCAGTAAGTGCATAGGTAGACTGGTGTTCGATTGCCCTCTTCTTGGATAAGATTTCTTTCATGAACTTCATGTATGAGGGCATTTGTGCCAACGCATCTGCAAAAGGGATGTTAATATGTAATTTCTTAAAAACTTCAAGAAATTTAGAAAAATTTAAATCCTCCCTTTGGTCCTTAAGCCTGTTTGGATATGGCACTTTCGGGACCACCGGCTTGACCGGTGGTTGCTTTGGCGTGGTCTCTTCACTCTTTGAGCTCTCATCAATCACCACCTCTTCTTCAACTTCCAACTCATCCACATCTACCATCTCCACATCTTGCCTTTCGGGCTCGACTTCTTTTGATGACGACTCTCTTGTAAGATCTCTATTCATCTCCTTGCCACTTCTCAGATAAATAGCATTACACTCCTCCCGGTTCTTCGTTTCAGTCTGACTCGGAAATGTACCCGGGGCTCGGTGTTGTAAGGCTTCCGAAATTTGCCCCACTTGCCTTTCTAGGATCTTGATCGATACGGTGTTCTGATCAGTAGCTGCCTTGACTGTGCTCACCATGCTCGCTAACTCTCCAACCGTGTTGTCCATCTTTGCCATGAACTGCATCATCATGTCTTCCAACCCCGGCTTCTTCTCCCCGGATTGTCCTTCGTTCCTTTGGTTGAAACCTGGAGGACGGTAAACATTGTTAGCATTAGGATAATTAGCAAAGTTAGAAGAATTACCTTGCTGTTGTTGACCGGTTTGACTCCAAGATAAGTTCGGGTGCTTCTTCCACCCCTCATTATAAGTATTTGAGAACGGATCATTCCTCAGTTGATTGTTTCGGTTTTGTAGGAACTGAACTTGCTCGGGCTCTTGTGGACTGACTCCTTTCAGGTGGTTCGTGATAAAAGCTAGTTGAGCTTTTAGTTCCTTCAGCTCATCATTTTCTTGAACACTAACGACCCTTCTAACAGACGATCTCGGAGTAGAGAAGCTATGTTCGGCTAGGTTCTCGATCAGCTCGCATGCTTCCTCATATGTCTTATCCATTAGGGCTCCACCTGCTGCAGCAGTGATTTCATTCTTGAACTGCGGGTGAAGTCCTCCAAAGAACGTTTGGATGATGACCCAACCTTACAATCCATGATGAGGGCACTTCTTTATCATGTCTTTGTATCTTTCCCATGCTTCATACAATGTCTCTTGATCCCATTGTACGAAGTGGGTAATGTCGGCCATTAACTGCGCGGTTCTTCCCGGTGGGAAGAATTTCTGGATGAATGCGGCCTTCAGGTCGGCCCATGTAGTGATTTGATCTGCTGGTAGGCTCTCTATCCAGATTTCAGCTCTACCCTTGAGTGAGAAGCTGAACAATCTTAACTTGACGGCTTCCTCTTTCATGCCATTAATTTTGAAAGTGTTGCAAATCCTCTCGAATGCACGGAGATGTGCATGAGGATCTTCGGTCGGTGCTCCTCCATATTGATTTTGTTGCACCATTACGATGGTGCTCGGCTTAATCTCGAAGTAATTTGCTGCAGTGGCGGGCGGTTGGATGCCTATGCGTGCGGCTCCCATGTTCGGATTGGCAAATGACCGCATCGGAACTCTCGCCGGAGGAGGCGAAGGTGGGTTGTTAGCAGGTCTCTCGTCGCCCATCTTTAATTTCCTTTAGGCTTTGGATGCTTTGCGTAGCCGACGGGCGGTTCTCTCAATCAAGGATCAAGTGGCTCGATTCCCTTCCCTCGGGTCTTCTTTGGCATAAACCAATTAGTACCTGAAAAGAAAGTAGGCAAAGTTAGTTATCCAGAAACTGAAAGTGATGGAACAAAGAAAATAAAAGAAAAAAAATGTTCAATCTAATAGCACTTATAGCTGGTAGTGCTATCAGTTGCAACTAGTTCCCCGGCAACGGCGCCAAAAACTTGATAAGGCAGGTATCACCCCCCTAAATCTTACCGCAAGTGTACGGTGTCGAAATCAAGTAATACGTACGGAAGTACGAGTATCGAATCCACGGGAACTAGGAACTAAGTATCACAATTACTATAATTACTATTAACTGAACTGTCGAAATTGAGAGATGGTTGGTATTGAACTAATTAATTGCAACTAAAGAAAATCACAAACGGAACAGTAGACAACTTGAGGAAAATTCGATAGAGAAAACAGTTGAGGGGTTGGAAATCCTTAGGTTTTCACATACGAATATCTGACTTAAAACAATTACCAGTTAATTCCCCTTAATGAATACCCAAATCTTGACAAACACCGTTATTCTCTCTCGAGCAACAACAGGTTTAGTCTATATAAATCACCGTTGCTCTTTCTCAAGCAACAACGGGTTTTATTCTGAAAGGCACAAGTTTATCTCTTGATCTCACCTATGGCATTCAAAATACATTAAGCATAAGATCTAACGGGACTAAAGCTTACTCGGTATATCTCTATCACCTTTCTCACCTTAGGCATGCAATTTATAGTTCTAAGTAGCAATTAATTCTCTCGAACTTAATTGGAACAAACAAATCAGATGTAAATTGGCCAAATTCACAAAAGCATTAAAAACTAAATCACAAGCTTCATTAACATAGGAAAAACTGATAAAAGTTATTCGTCATCCGTTCATATGTTCAAACCTAATTCAATCCAACCCCCAACATCTAAAGATTAGTTCATGATGTTGGGGGACAAAAACATAGGAGAAGAAAACGAAACAATGAACGAAAACATGATAAAAGTGATCGGGTTGAATGTGGTAGATGTACTCCCTTCTCCCGGCTCTAATCCGCGTCGCGTCGTGAATTCCTCCTCGAATGATCCTCTATCGTCCCTCCAAAAGCTCCGAAAAATCTCTGGAAATCGCCCCCAAGTCGTCTCTGGCCGTCGTGTGAGTTGCGTCCCGAGAATGACCTAGAATCCGGAACAAAATAGCTGAAAGTCGCATAAACAGAGGGTTAGGCGACTTGGGCCGCAGTTTGCAAACCGCGTGGCAAGTCGCCCGGTTTTCTGATGGTGTCTGGGTCCTTGTTCGGGTCCTGGTTCGGGCGCGGGTCTTGGGCTTGGATCTCGGGCTTCCGTTGGCTTCATTTTGGACTCGTTTTAGGCTCTTTTTAGCTTCTTTTCTCGAAGATTGCCGCCTTTTAGATAACCTGCATAAATCACTAGATAAACCGTAAAATCCACGCCTTTTTGCTAGAACACAAGCCAATCTCATTGGTTTCAGGACCGAAAATAACGCCAAAAAGTGGCGTTATCAGCGTTTCTAAATGGAAAGCTGAATGAAGAAGTCTATGTGGAACAACCTCCAGGATTCTCAAATCCTAAGCGTCCAGGTTATGTTTATAAACTGGATAAGGCACTTTATGGCTTAAAGCAAGCTCATCGTGCATGGTATGACACTCTCTCTACTTATCTCCATATTGAAAAATTTAAGCGAGGTAAAATCGACAAAACTTTATTTTTCAGAATAGTGAAAGGTCATATCATTCTTGTTCAGATATATGTTGATGACATTATATTTGGTTCTACTAACCCTGACCTTTGTACTCGTTTCGCTGATAGAATGAAAGAAGAGTTTAAAATGAGCATGATGGGTGAACTAACATATTTCCTTGGTCTTCAGATAAAGTAAAATGAAAAAGGAACTTTCATTAATCAGGGAAAGTATGTTAAAGATATGCTGAAGAAATTCGACTTAACTCAGAGTTCAGCTATGAAAACCCCTATGGCACCACCGCTGACACTAAACAAGGATTCAAGTGGAATACATGTTAATGTCACGCTGTACCGTGGGATGATCGGCTATCTCTTGTATCTTACAGCTAGCCGACCCGATATTATGTACGCAACCTGTTTGTGTGCACGATATCAAGCTGAACCTAAGGAATCTCATATGATCGCTGTAAAGAGAATTTTTCGATACCTTAAGGGTACTGCGAACCTAGGTCTTTGGTATCCCAAAGACTAAGGGTTTGATCTAATCGCCTATTCAGATAGTGATTTTGCAGGTTGCAAATTGGATAGGAAAAGCACCACAGGAGGCTGTCAGCTCCTGGGTGGAAAGCTGGTGAGTTGGACAAGTAAAAAGCAAAACTCAGTGTCCACCTCCACAGCTGAAGCTGAATATGTAGCCGCTGGAAGATGTTATTCTCAGGTTTTATGGATGACAAATCAACTACTAGACTATGACCTTCAGCTCTCAAAAATTCCAATCTATTGCGACAGCACAAGTGCCATCGCTATAGCCAACAATCCAGTGCTACACTCAAAGAAAAAACACATCGAAATCAGGTATCATTTTATCAGAGATCATGTGATGAATGGTGATATAGAACTTCACTTTATTCCAACTGATTATCAGTTAGCTGATCTGTTCACTAAGCCTCTTGATGAGACAAGATTCAACTTTCTCATCAGCGAGCTTGGAATGCTGAACTTTGAAGAGTAAAATCTTCAGCGGTTCACATTTGATCAGCGATAAGATAAAATCAACTTGTATAACCCATTCTTTCCTTTTCTCTCTGAATAAACTTGATTCGCTTATATCAAGGTATGTTTTTCTCTCGCTGAAAATCGCATGTAAATGCAAGATTTCAAAACAAATTGCATCGCTGAATATCTCTTCCTTAATCAGCGATACTTTGAAATTTCTAAAACCAACACTGATATTTCTATTCAGTGCTTCATGTTTTCAAAAGTGTCCCTGAGCTTTCAAAAACTCAGAGACATCCTAAAATATGAAAGGACATCTGTGACGTCATCGCAACGGATAAGCCCTGACACGTTCTTTTTCTGACACATGATTTCACGTTTCGTTTACCTTCCAATCAAATGCAAACACGTGTCCGTGTCATGATGAAAATCGTTTCCGGCTCAAGATTTTCTCTCTCTCTAATCTCACTATATAAACACATTTTGGGTTTATATTTTTCCTTTACGCGAACAACTTCTTCCTCAAGAAAACTACTGTTGCATTTTTGCTCTCAAGTTTTCAAGAACTGTTCATCTTCTTCTTCTTCAACGAACCAGGCTAATATTTCTTTTATTTACCCGTTTCTTAAAACTTGTTAATGATCTTCTCATTGTTTTTACAAGATCAAACAAAAGAACTTTTTTCAAAAATGAAATCATTTCTTTCATGGTTTTATGAACACAACCTTTCATGGTTGTTCTTCAAGTTTAATCGCAAATATCTTAAACTTGTTCTTCATACGTTTTTCCAGAATCCTAATCCTCAAAGGAAACTGGAAAACAAGATTTTTTTTGGGTTTGCATTTCTTTTTCAAAAACAAGAAAACCCTAATCTTCATTAAGACATTTTTGTCTGAATGAAATGGACAAAATTCGAACCATCTTATTGGAAAATCTTTCGACATTAAGATTATTCTTATTTGTTATATCTTTGGTTGAACTGATAATACAGCAATGGCATCTACTGAAATTCCTACTGCTGAGAACACTGCTGCTGCTGAGGAACTGGAAATCATCAAGGCTCCTCAGGTCAAGTTCACTCTTGAGGAACTTGATTGGACAAAAACAAACAATCTATATGCGCTTTACGAGTTTCCTCCTCGAAAGCAAGTCACACATCTGAATGATGCTGTGAATTTCCTCAAAACATGTTGCCTCTCTACAGCCCTGACCATAACACCCCCTGCTCATCAGTTACTATTGTCTCAGTTCTGGTATTCTGCCAGACACACTCAGCTAACATCGACCAAAGACCCCACGAAGAAAATCGATTGCATCCTCTATGACACTGATTTTGGCACCATAAAAATCACCCCTGCCATTATCCGAAAAGCACTGAGCCTTCCCATCGCCACAAAAGAAAAACCCTTTATTTCTCTCCCTGACCACAAGAAACATGCTGATAGGGAAGCCATCACTGCATTCTTTGATGCAATGGGTTATATATGGGAAACTGGGAGGGACAAGAAGCCTGAGAAGAAGCTGACCCTCATCAAGAAATCAAAAATGGCAAGCGAGATGAATTTCATCTCCGCACACTTGATAAGCTGCATGATTGCAAAGACCGGCTCCTCTAATCAATCCGCTCAACCTCAGCAAGCAATGGGCTATGCATTGCTGAAGGGTCTTCATGGTTATTGGGCCTCGAAAATCTACGATGATCTAGTGCTCAGAGTAGACTCTGCTGCTGACCGACCATCATGGGTTCCAGAAGCTAAAGCTGATACTTTTCAAGGAATGATGGATGCAGGACCTGCAGGAATGTCTATGCGTACACGCACTCTAGCTGACGACATGGAACTTTTCTCAGGACACAGAGGTTTTGACGAATTCACCAACCGTCCTGCAGGTATACACCAACCCATATACACTATAACTAAACCCCAAACTTCTGAGCTTTCCTTTGTTCATAAGTACTTATCTGTTACAGGTCCTAATTTGGGAGACATCAACGCCTCTCTGAAGAACCTGGATACAAAGCTGACAGGTCTCACCACTACTCTCTCAGACAACTCTTTAGCTGTAACAAACGCTGGAGAGAATCTCAACAAGCTGACAAAAGTGGTTGAACAGAAAGCCTCCAAAGCTGATTTGGAGAAGGTTGATGGTACTCTTGGTGACTTTGCCAAAGTCCTTGCTGATATCTACACCGACTACAACTCTCTCTCCTCAAGAGTTAACACCATGTCCAGCGAGGTCATAACGCTGAAGACATCGGTCAGTACTCTTCAGAGAGAAGTGGCTGCTGTAAAGACTGACGTGAGTTCAGTAAAGCTGACGTAAGTTTAGTGAAGACGATGGTACAGCAGATCCTGAATCACATGACCGCCCCTGCCCCTGCACCTTCACATTTTACTCCGGCGGATCATGCTGAACTTTTCAAGATCACTCCTGCTATTACTGGCCTAGAATACAGAGTAGCAGCGATTGAAAACTATATTGGGATCCCTGGCCAAGAAGACAGGGAACCAACACCATCTGCTGAGTCATCGCATTCCTCCCTCACTCATCATGAGGATGGGGGGAGAAGAACTCTGAAGACCTTCCCCATGATGAATCTATCGAGGGGGAGAAGACTGAAGACCTTCCCCTTACTGAAGAGGGGGAGAAGACAAATGAAGAAACAACTGATGGACCTCAGGGAGATGAACACCCTGAGGGAACCGAGAAGCTTACCTCTGTATCTGAGGGGGAGCAACTCGAAGAAGCTGCTGAAGAATCTGAATCTGAAGCTGAAGATGAAGAAGTCGTCGACCTCTCTGATGATGAACCATCTTCCTCTCCAAAGGATGATGACGATGATGATGATGATGACGACTCCTTTATCGTCAAGCCTGTTCAGAAGAGTACAACTCTTAAAGGGATTTCGATAAACGAACCTTCAGGGGAGCGGACCAAGACAAAGCCTGCAGCGTCTGAAGCTGACAAAGGCAAAAACAAAGGCCTCGCTGAAGAAGACAATCTGACGATCTTGCTTCCAAAGCCAGTTTGTCAGGTACACTACCTTCTACTTCCTTACACTGCATCCTTCCTCTATCTATACACATTATCAACTCTACTATCCACAAAAAGCCTATACACTTAAACTTATTTATTTTCTCTGTTCTACCCACGTTCTTATTCGAAATATCGTTGTGTTTCAGCTAGTCCTCTCTCCTGTATGAGGATATCGCTGAAGTTTCAACAGCTGCGACTTCACCAACAATAATCCCAGCTCCCAACGCTGAAGAAATAATCCCAGTCTTGGATTTGATCTCTGAGACTGATGAACCTGAAGAACAGCAACTCTCTCACAAAAACAGACCTTCCTTGGCTCCTCAAAAGCTGAGTGAAGAGGATCAAGAAAAGAGAGATGCAATGATCAAGAGATTAGAAGATCAGCGAATCATCCTGAAGCGTGATTAACTTCCTTCTATTCCTCCAACGTTCAGACTTTCACAAAAGGAATACAAGGATCACCTCAGAGCTGAAAGGTTAATCGCTGAAAGAAGGGAAGCTGAAGAAAAAGACAGAGAACTCGCCATCCAGCTTACTCAACAATCGGTGAAAGACCCCTCGCTGAAAAGAACTCCAATCGAAGTTCAACGTCAGCTATGGGAAGACGCCAAGAAGATCGTTGAAGAAAAGAGAATTGTGTCTCAATCTACCTTAATCTGGTGCAAAGAAAAGGTACACTTCAGATATCGACCTGCCAGAATCAACAAGGTACATATCACTGGAAAATCAACCCTCAAAGTTTCAATCGCTGAAATCGAGATATTCAGAGAAAACAGACAGTACGAAAAATTCTATGTTGAAGCCATCACGAAGTACGGTCTCTTTGAATGGTTGGAGATCTGATTAGCCATCCAGAAGTCTCAATCTAAGTACAAGGATCATGTCGAAAAGCTGATAAATCAACTGGTCGACTTAGTATCTTCTTGTGTGGATATTCCTCCTCCCCCTCCTCTCGCAAATCAGAAAAGAAGGGCCTCTGCAAAGAAAAAGTCTAAACCTTCAGACTCAGGTCCTCTTATACGGAACGAAACAGGTATTGGTTTTTCTCGTGCTGAAGTTCTTGGTCCAGAACCTGACCTTTCCGCACTTGACACATCTCTTCCTCCTGGTGAGACTTTCATCCCTGAAAAAGTCATAAGCAAACCCTATGGGATATTCTTTATTGACTATGGTGGACGACAACGTTTTCAACGTATCTCTGAGCTTCCCATCACTCCCATCGAATAGCTGAAAGATCTCATCTACTGGTGTGAATTCAAACGCGACATTCAGACACGGCATCTTAAACCTTAGATTTTTGAAGAAGCTTTGAACAAAAAGAATCAAGGAGTAAATGTCCCTGACTGGATGATTCCCACATCAAAGGCCCTTGATGAACTTCTCATTAAGGAAGAACCTCTATAAGCTGATAGGATCGCCTTATTCTTCTATTTTATCAGTTATTCTTTTGTACTTGTAATTTATTTCGCTTGTACTTATAATCTTTCCACTTCCCTTTGTAATCTGATACGAAGTTTAAAGAAAGATTTCAGCGAAAGTACTTTACTCCATCAGTATAGAAAAGATCCCAGAAAACAGTAAAAGGGACAAATATTTTATGAGTTCTTTTTATCCTTATGTTTTCATTAAATAGCAATTTTCTTTGTTGCTATGTCATAATCAAATAAGGGGGAGATTGTTGATCCAAACCCTCAGTGATTTGATAATGACCCTCTCTTATATACTTAGTGAAAATTGTAAGTAAACAATATGTATCAGAGTTTCACTATCGCTGATAAGTACTAAGACCTTACAGTACCGCTGATAGGAACTCTCGTTCTTTAGATTAAACATTCACCGAACACTGTTCACCATAATGCTCTGAGCCTGTTCAGTCCTTATGGTGATCGCTGATAAGTTAGTTGTTTACTTATGATCCCTGAAGACAAGTTTCACGTCAACATAGGTTCTACGCTGAAGTCGAAGATCAAGCTCAAGAACCAGCGACAAGTCTCCTAATGAACTGATGCGGATCAGCGAAGACTCATATTTGTCCACTCAACATGAAGTATCAAGTACAAGACTTCAGCTATAGCTGAACTTTGTCATTCACTGATATAGAATGATAAACGCTGAATCAACGTAAGCTGATCATAAATTCCTCCGTACAAAGTACTTTTGTCTTAACCACCCTTGCACGACTCCGTACGATATGTCAGAAAAGAACCTCCTTATTGTCTGAAATCGTACAACCACTCTGATACTACACTGTTCAAACATGTGGCTACTAAGGTTGTCTACAAAGGTCAATGACATACAACCAATGAGTTGCTGCCACGTGTAAAGTATAAACTGCCATGCATTAAATGCACGCAGTATATAAGAAGGACTCCAGCTTCATTTTTGAAGCAACTCGTAAACTCTGTTCGAGTCATCCTTATTATCTTGAGATAGGTTATTATTAGTAACTTCTTTCTCTTTCTTAGTGCAAGAAAACTTAGTGTTCCAACTTGTTTAGATTTAGGTTTATCCTTAATCTTGTTCCGCAACAAGCTGTAAATTGTTAATGATTTATCAATAAACAATTTAGAAAAGTAAAATCTGTGTGTTTGTATTCAACCCCCCCCCCCCCCCCCCCCCCTTCTACAAACTTGTATAGCCCTTCGGGACCAACAGAAGCAGAGAAAGAGAAAGAAAAAGGAGCTGAGACAGACGAGACAGAAAAAGAAAAAGAAATACCAGGGGAGACACCAGAGACACAAGGGGAGACGGAGATAGAGATGATTCCAACAGAGATAATTCTGGTAGAGGTCGACTTCATGTACAAAAACCTAACGTTCAAAGCACCAGAAAAAGCGTCGACTTCTCAACCACCAGAGATCATCATCCTAGATACTCCTCCCCAAACCCCAAGGACTGAACCAGAGAGAACAAACCCATTCTCTGTTGAAGAACACATAACCCAAACCCAAACTGCAGAACAACCACAGAACCTAACTGATACACTCATGGCTGAAAACCAACCCCAAAACCCACCTGAGCAAAACCCTCAACAGAATCCATAATCTTCAACCCAACACACAGACAAACCTTCTCTAGAAGAAGTGTTTGCACATCTCTATGCTGACAGAGATATTATCCCTATAAACGCCATACCCAACAACCTTACTTTAATCCCATCAGAGCAAGTAGACTTAATGATGATAGGCGAAGGTTCATCACAACCAAATCATATCTGAACAAAGCCATCAACTCATCATTCGCCTTCAACAGAATCCTGAAGATTGAGCACAGAAAATTTGCTCATGACAGGATTGTGTATCATGTTTACACAGTAGCGTCAGAGAACAACAAGATAGAGATGTTCAGCGATAATGACTTAGTTCTTCTGAATCCTTATGATCTAATAACCCTTCATCGATACTGTGTGAACAACAGCGACAGGAACAAACCTGCAAGAACCGCACTGGTTGAAGTTCAGTATGCTATGCAAGAGCACGTAAACCTCAGAACAGAAGTTGACTTCCAGCTTGGCATAGAATTTGAACTCGAGAAACTGGCGATTGCACCTCCAAATGAAAGTCTTGAGGGACTCGGCAAACACAGAACAGGAACCGTGATTGGAAATCCACCAATCTTCATCTGCCGACAGAAGCGCATCAAGAAGGCCATCAGAACTTCTGAAACCCACAAGTACTCAAGTGAATCACTGCTGTATCTCAGGAACATCATCGCAAACCTACCAAGAGAAAAAAGTCCAGAAGATGCGATGAGGTTCTACATCAACCAGATAGACCTCATGTTAGAATTCAGAGACCTGATTAGAAGATTCGACAGAATTCTAAGAGGAGAGTATTATGCTTAGTATACTATTTCTTTGTTCTGCATTGTAACACTTTAAAAGAATAGTATCAAGTTTCACAGAGGATGATCTTCTCCTCTTTGTCTTTTGTTTAAATATCTTTGTAATTTGTATTTTTGTATTTTCAATACTTGGGGGGAGATTGTTAGCCCCAAGTATACAAGATGTAAAAGTATTGAAAATATTACAAGTTAGAAGACTACCAGAGATCCGACAGAAGACTTAGAAGAATTCAACCAGAATATCACCAGAGCTCGACAGAGCTCTGGTAGAAGACTTCTTCTGTTCACCAGAAGAACTGTTCACACCAGAAGACCATCCGAGCTCTGGTGTAAGAGCTCTGGCGTAAGAGCTCTGGTGAATGAAGACCTCTGTGAAGCTTAAGTCTCGTAGAAATCTCTAAGTGTTAGACACGTGTCCGTACTTTCAACGTAAGCCCTAAAAGGACGGAGACACACTTTCCACGTGTCACCTCAGGGTTAGATAGTACACTGTCTTTCACTTTATCAGGCTATAAATAGAAGGGTAGTGGAACATACATTGTAAGCGTTTGGAAGAATTGTTTTCCACATTTGTGAGAGCACACACTGCAACATTCTATTCCACCATCACAGTACGATTTGTTTCCTGAGATATTTCAGAATACACACACTTGAACGTGTTCTTGGTGTTATTCAAATATATCAATATACGAGCAACTTATTTACTTGATCTTGTTATCATTTACTGTTCACTATTGATACTCTCACCGTTACATAATCGTTCACACAATCACTCGTATTTAATTGCTTTATATAATGCTCCCGCTATCTGTTTTATGCTATTTATATGAGACAACTTGAATCTGGGAACCTACAATATATATGAGAGAGAGAGAGGTGGGTTCAAACGAAAACAATAACTATTTAAGAAAACGCGAGAACTACGTCGTTTGAGTCTCGCTTATTACTTTTCCGATAATCGTTTTCATTCTTTCCGCAAGAACCTTAGAGAGTATTTTGTAAAACACACCGATTAGACTAATCAGACAATGTCTCTCATTATAATCATTTTTTAGAGTTATACAAATTTGGAGAAATACTCTCTCTCTCTCTCTCTCTCTCCATTTAAGAGAAAGTTTTGGAGCAAAAATATGTCCAAAATCTTTATTTTCTCTATTTTAGAGAATATGTTATAAATGCTCTTATATACCGTTTATTTCTTACCCCCTACCTTACTCACACACCGCCTATATGAAGATATATGAATAGAATTCATTATTTTAATTATCAATCAAACTCGTAGCACTTTTTCTTAAAATATAATTACTTTCAACCATCAGCATAATCTTTTACGCAAAATAAAATATTATTACACCAAATTTAATAGCTAAAAATATTCAGACCAATTTATATACATCTCAACAAATACGTCAAGGCAAGAAGCAAACACCAAGATGTGGAAGTGTCGCATTTACAATACGCCGATGATTTAAGAAATCTCATGTTGATTTTGAAATGCTTTTACGAGTTGTCGGGATTAAAAATTAATTTAAGTAAGAGTATGCTTTATGGGGTGTGGATGAAGAAGAAGTGAAAGTATGGGCGAGAGGGTTTGGATGTGGGAGCGGGACTTTACCGTTCACATATCTCGGCCTTCCGGTTGGTTCATATATGAGGAGAGTTGAGTGTTGGAAAGTAGTGGTGGAAAAAATAAAAAATAAAGTTAGCATCGTGGAAGGCAAAACTCATTTCGTTTAGAGAGACTGACGTTGGTTAAATCAGTTCTCGGGGGTACTCATTTGTACTTCTTTGCATTGTTTCGTGCTCATAAGGGTGTGATTAGTGAAATTAAGGGGTTGAGGAGTAATTTTTTTTTTTGGGGGGGGGGGGGGGGGGGGGGTTAAGGGTGCGAGTGAGAATAAAGGGATGGCATGGGTAAAGTGGGAGAGATTAGTGAGGGAGCAAAAAAATGGGGGTCTCAATGCGGGTAGTCTATAATTAGCCAATTGGGGGCTATTGAGGAAGTGGTGGTGACGCTTCTTGGTCGAAAAGGAAGCTTATTAGGTAAGGGTAATAAAAAGCTTGTTCGAGGAAGAGGGGTCTCAATGGGGAATCTGTAGGAGGCGGTTGGGAAATTCGGTATGGTCGAATATTATTAGGATCGGTCAAGACTTGGAGAAAGCAGGAGTTAGTTTTTCGTCATCGTTTGGAAGTGAGGTTGGGGATGGTCGACAAACTAAATTATAGGTAGATAGGTGGGTTGATTCCAACAAGATGTGTGAAACACCATAAATTACAGCTGATAGGTGGGTTTACACCCCTCAAGTCTAACCGCAAGTGTACGGGTCGAATCAAGTGTTGGTCCCGGAGGGTTATACAAGTTTGTAGAAGGGGGGGGGGGGGGGGGGTGATGAATACAAACACACAGATTTTTACTTTCTAAATTGTTTATTGATATAATCAAACAATTTACAACTTGTTGCGGAACAAGATTAAATATTAACCTAATCTAAACAAGTTAAGAACACTAAGTTTCTTGCACTAGAATTAAGACAGGAGGAGATAAGAATACTACGAGTAATATTCTAACACTAAGAGAGAAAGAAGAAGATGGCCGAGCACTTCATTTCAGAAGTAGGGTTCTTCTTATACACTGCATGCATTTAATGCAAAGCAGTATACCTTTATACGTGGCAGCAGCTGATTGGTTGCATGGTTTGACCTTTGTAGACAACCTTAGTAGCCGCATGGTGAACAGAGTTGGTTGTACGATTAAGGGCAAAAGGGATGTCCTTTCTGACAAATCATACGGAGGCGTACAAGGGGGAAAGACAAAAGTAACTTGTAGAGGAAGACTTCATGATCGGCGATTACTGAACAGTACTTTACCAGCGAGTGACAAAGTTCAGCGATAGCTAAAGTCTTCTACTTGTAACTTCACGTCGAGTGGACAAATCTTGGCTTCGCTGATATCCGCATCAGTTCATTAGTAGACTTGTCGCTGTTCTTGAGCTTGATCTTCGACTTCAGCGTAGAACATAGTTAACGTGAAACTTGTCTTCAGGGATCATAAGTAAACAACTAAACTATCAGCGATCATTAATAAGACTGAACAGGCTCAGAGCTTATAGATGAACAGTGTTCGCTGAATGGTAAAATTAAAGAGCATGGGTTTCCTATCAGCGGTACTGTTAGAGACATAGTAGTTATCAGCGATAGTGAAACTCCAATACATATTGTCTACTTACAATTTTCACTAAGTGTTTAAAGGGTCATAATCAAATCACAGAGGGTTTGGATCAACAATCTCCCCTATTTGATATTGACTTAGCAACTGAGAAAATTGCTAATTATGAAAACATAAGGATAAAAAGAACTCATAAAATATTTGTCCCTTTTACTGTTTTCTGGGATCTTTTAAGTACTGACGGAGTAAAGTACATTCGCTGAAATTTTTCTTTAAACTTCCTAAAGGTTACATAGGGAAGTGGAAAAATTACAAGTACAGCAAATAAATTTACAAGTACAAAAGATGTAAGCTGGTAAGGATAGAAGAATAACAAGGAAATCCTATCAGCCAAAAGGTTCTTCCTTAACGAGAAGTTCATCAAGGGTCTTTGTTGTGGGTATCATCCAGTCAGGGACCGTTACTCCTTGATCTCGTTTGTTCTTTGCTTCATTAAAGATCAGGGGCTTGAGGTGTTGACCGAGAAGATCATTTCTGAATCCACACCGGTAGATGAGATCCTTGAGCTGTTCGATAGGAGTGATGGGAAGTTCAGAGACACGTTGAAAGCATTGTCCTCCATCATAGTCATGAAAGAAGATACCATACAATTCGCTTAAGACTTTTCCAGGAATGAAGCGTTCACCAGTGGGTTGGGAGGTGTCAAGCGCTGAGAGGTCAGGTTCAGGACCAAGTATTTCAGCTCGAGAAAAACCAATACCAGTTTCGTTCCAGATAGGAGGACTTGTGTCTGAAGATATTATCGTTTTCTTTGCAGAGGCCCTTTTTCTTTTTGGAACAGGAGCAGCAGGAGGAGGAATATCCACAGCAGAAGAAACCCAGTCGATCTGTCGATTTAGAAGTTTTTAGACAAGATGGATGGGTACCGTCGCTATAGCCTGTTCTCAAAACACAAAGGCAATCGTACCTTGGTTCTAAAAACTGCTGTCAATGACCGCAAGTGGAAGAACAGGTACGCATTCGTGCGTGTGGCGACGCTAGACACTGACAGCGACTGGATTAGGTCCGGCTGGAATATGGCGGGTGAGTCTTTAGCTTTTGTCGAGCGTCATGTGTTACATTTGACTTGTGTTTTGCTTACTTCTTTTCTTTTACTTGCTTATCAGATATCAAGTTCGAAGACGTGAAGTCGAACGACGACTCCAAGGCCAAGATCAACAAGTTTCTGGAGTTCAGTACCGATGACCGATCGTTCGTCACACGACATCTGGTAGACGAGAACGACGATGTGGTCTGTTAATGCCAAAAATCGCACAAAAGTACAACTTGAGGTTGATTGTGGAACTTAACAACTAAAGAAAGAAATCTCTCGACAAAGTGTGCGACAAAGACAAGAAATATAATTGAGACAGAGAATTTTGGTGACACGGGAAAAACCTCAACGAGGAAAAAACCCGCGAACGACAGTGGAAGTCGCCGCTGCTGTTTGGGCAAAAAATCACGTCGCACGACCGCGACCAGAAAAGGTAAGACGCACGTCATGGGATATATATTGTATTAAGATAAGGTCCCGACAAAGGCCCAGAAGACATCCGTCGTCACTCCTGGAAGGTAAGTCGAGAGTTCCTCACGATACTCGACCATAGCATCGCCCGTCCCGCACGACCATCGCATAGAACCATGCGACCTCGACCAAATTAACACTAACCATGACTGTTACGTTTGTTAAGTGTTTAATGCAGGAGTCAAAATCATTAAGAAGCAACGGATATAATCGACGCAACCATCAACGATCGATAGCCGTAACGGACGAAGATCATCATGGATATTCACTCCGACAACCGTTACAGACCGTTGCAGACGTTATAGCTGTTAAATGAAGCAATCAATGACCTAATTAAAGCTCCCGGAGAGTATAAATATAAAGCTCAATCAACATTTCAAGCCATCAGATATCCGGCGATTAACAACCGAAGCAATATTCAAGAACACCTGAAGTGAAGAACCACTGTTCTAACTATCGCTCTAGACGCATGACAACAGCCTTCAACCAGCAGTTCACATTTTGTTTCATACACGACAAACACCTGTTTTTACATTCAAACACTTGTACTTTACATTTCGAAGCATTTTCTTCATTTGTATTGTAATCACTGTACGATCGACACCAGTATCCAAGGACATCGCCCTGATTGGCGACCATAGTGCAGCGACGACACCCCTTGTCGTCCGCAGGTTTTTTCCTCTATTGAGGTTTTCCTGCGTCATCAAATCCCTCGTTTCTTTATTTTATTTATCGTCGCACGTCTCGTCGAAATATTCTTTCTTTAGTTGTTTAAGTCCACATCGACCTTAAGTTGTTCCTTTGGTGCGATTTTTGGCATTAACAGTTTGGCGCCATCCGTGGGACTACATATAGAGAAAATCATCGAAGAACGTGCATTCTACTAATAGTTTCTTGGAGTTTCTTCTATTTTCTGTTGCAGGAAAATGGCAGCCCCTGGAAATCCACAGCAAGCCGTCGCTCAGATGTATCAGGAGCTCGAAGTTGCTAGGAATCAACACAATGCAATGGCAGAGCAGAATCGCAGAGCAGCTGAAGAGATCGCACGGCTAAGGAATCTTTTTGGACCCCAGAATGGTCCTAGACCATTCATCCAGAATCCAGGTCCGGGACCAGGCCCGTCCACGCAGAATCAGCATACAGGTCCATTCATGCAGAATCAGCAATCGGGTCCGTTCATTCCGAATCCCCAGTCTGGGCAGATTCCCCCTCAGCACATCCGACCACCACCCTTGAACAATGGATCCCAATCATTGCAAGGTGGCACCCAGCCGTTCTAGAATGGATCCCAACCGTTTTCCCAGCCATTCCAAAGTGGTCCGCAATCTTTCTAGCAGATTCGCAGCCATTTCAGCATGGGCCGCAATCGTTTCAGAATGGACCACAGCAATTCCACTATGGGTCGCATCCATATTTTGTTCCGTTCAACGGGGACACCAATGGTTCATCGCATGGTAATGGCACTAGTCCAGGGACCAATCCCTCGATAGGGGAAAATCCTGATCTTAACGATCCCGTCGCCCGGCGTTTGAAGATGTTAGAAGACCAAAATGAGCGCGTCTTGTCCTTGCTCGCCAAGTTGCCTGGGGCAGCCGTGCCTATCGACGTCGAGCCTCGCTCGGGGTATCAGGCATCGCCCTTCATCGACGAGATCGCAACCGTCGAGATCCCAAAGAAGTATAACATTCCTGCCTTCACTCCTAAATATTCGGGTGTGACCGATCCAACCGAGCATGTCGCGCAGTATAAGCAGCTCATGTGGACGATCTCGATTCCACACATGTACCAGGAAGTATGCATGTGCAAGAATTTCGGGGCGACTCTCACTGGTCCAGCTCTCCAGTGGTTGATCAATCTCAAACCCAAATCTATCTGGTCGTTCGCCGAATTGGTCAAACAATTCTCCTGGCAATTCGCCAGCAGTCGCAAGATGGAAAAGCAGGCTAGTGATCTGTACTATGTCGTGCAGAAGACCCATGAGTCTATTCGAAGTTATTTCAATAGATTCAATGCCGAAATGATCAGTATCCGTAATTGTGACACCAAAACTGCGATCGAAGCTTATAAGCGTGGTCTAGACGATAATTCAAGTTTATATATCGATCTGACCAAGTATCCCCCAGAGACTTTCGAAGACGTTCGAGCTCGAACCTTAGCATATATGAGGGTCGAAGACGATGCAGCATTTAGTCGCAAATACACTGACGACAAGAAGCTGTTAGGTGTCAAGAAGCCAGAATTCAAGCCGAAAGCCATATCCAGAATAGAGCCCGCGCGCCAGATTTCAAATGTTCATTTCAAGACGAAAACGGAGGCCAAGACCGCGACTAAGTTCACTCAGTACCCCAAGATATCCTCTTACGGATTCAAAGGGTCCGCTAAAGACTTAGTCGAAGCTCTGAAAAGTACCCAAGCAACCATTCGATGGCCTAAGAAGTCCGACCTGGACAATGCTAAGAAAGATAAATCAAAGTGGTGCGACTTCCATGTCGACCATGGTCATACGACGGATGATTGCATCGCACTGAAGAAAGAGCAAGCATATCACGTCACGAAAGGCAATCTCAAAGACATCTTCGACGACGTCGTGACTCCAGCTAGCGACCATCGACCGTCGACCCCCGAGCACGCTAAGGTCGTCAATTGCATCACCGGTGGTTCAGACGTGTGTGGTCTGACGTACTCCGCAGCTAAACGTCATGCCAGTCAAGCGCCCGATGATCGACCTATTCCGCGTTCATCAAGACTCAAAGGAGATCTGGAGTTGGAGGCTCTAAAGATCGTGTTCGATCAAGACGACCTCGGCGACTCGTATCAGAAGCATCACGATGGGTTGATCATTCAACTCACAGTCGGTAATTGTTTAACTCGTCGAGTCTTGGTCGACGGGGGCAGCTCACCAAATGTTATTTTTCTTAACACCATCAAAGCCATGGGAATCGATCGCTCGGAAATCACCCGACGTTCGACGACTTTGGTCGGTTTCAATGGAGAAGCGACGAATACCTTCGGAGAAATAGTCTTTCCCGTCTATGCCGGAGGAGTCAACAAACAAATTAAGTTCAGTGTCATCGACTGTGCGTCGGCCTATAACATCATCTTAGGTCGACCATGGATCCATGATATGAAAGCCGTTCCTTCGATGTATCATCAAATGTTGAAATTCCCTACGCCATGGGGAATCTAGGAGATCAAGAGTGAACCAAAAGTTGCTCGTGAGTGCTACAAGTCTACTTTGAAGCCGCGGAAATAAACTGAAGTCGCAAGATCAAGCTCTCGACAGGTTCGTTCTTCTATCCCTAAAAAAAATATATGTATATATATATATCTTTTTCACAAGGATAAGTCTACTATGGTGCCCTGTCGCACGACAACATAGTCGACCGCATACAGTATTTCACCAGATCGCCGCGTCGTTCTGTCATTTAAAACCTATTTTTTCTCGAAAAGAATAGTATGATAAATGACAGGGGGCAAGTAGAGAGAGTCTGAAAAGGTATGTTCCCTAACTCTTTTTCATACGATTTTTTCTCATGAACGAATACTGACTTAAGCATCGGAGGGTCGTTGGCCAGCCAACGACCAACCCCCGACATCGTTTCATCACAGGATCGCACGGCAGTAATCATTAAATCTACTATATGACTTTAAATTCGCAAGGTCGCACGATATAAACGATCAGGTCTTTCTTCCTTGATCATCCCTCCACGGGGGCACACGATTCAAATTCATTTGTACGATCTAGTCGTACAATAGCAAATCCTAAACGACTTACCCCTAAGTTTCTCAACTTTCATGGATGCTTTAATCGCATGTTCTTGTATTTCCTTTACGTCCTTATCATCGTATTACACTAAAGGCGTTAGTCGCATGATTTCATATGTATTTTATGATCGAATTCATAATCAGTGTGGTTTGAATAAAGCATAAAAACAAAAGATATATTCATTGTGTAAAACATTAGATACATACTCGACCATCAATAGGTCGAGCGGCAAAAACAAAGAAAATGAAAATTCTAGATTGCAAGGGGAACATCGGTCGCGTCCCTGCTCGAAGTCCCGACCTGAGGACCTTCATCTGCCACTCCTCCCGCACGAATCACCTGCAGTTCATACTGAGCATCGAAAAGTTGGATGGCCAGTTCATCCGCGCGCGCCAAAGCTAACCTCTCCCTTTCTAACGCCGCTTCCTCACTTTTCAAAGCTGACGCCACCAACTCCTCAACTTTCGACATCTCGGCGTATAAATCCAAAGATGACTGGAACGTCTGAAAATACACAAGAAAACGTTAGACAACGAACGACGGACAACGACTAAAACAACGAAACAAGTCATGAAAGAATGACGCTCACCATGAACGCCAGACTGGCAACTTGAGATCCTGTCTCTCCGGCCGGAACTCCATGAAAACGCTCCCCGAAAGATGGGAGCAAATACTTCTCCACATGAGGAAACAACGTCGTCCCGTCTAGGACCCTATCCGCCATAAAGTCAGACGGCAACGTAAAGTTAACCGTCATAACTTTGGCCGATGATCCCTCACCCCTGTCGGCAGACGTTGGGATCAACACTTGAGACACCGGTTTCGTCACCATCGCCGGAGGCACAGAACTTGCTGGTGTCGCGTCCATCACGCCAGGACGGCTAGATGACGCCCTCGCCTTCTTAGGAAGAACAACTCTCGATGAGTTATCAACCCTCGACGACGGTTCTGTCCTCTCGATTCACTTTTGGCTCGACCCAGCTGTCGAAACGTTTTCACCCCGGAGGGCTCGCATGACCTGCTTCCCTTTCCCCCGAGAAACTGATTTCCTCTCGGTCGGCACTGATCAGGAGATACATGAAGCGTCAGATAGGCAAAATCAACAAGATAAAATAAATATTACGGTACGCTTACCAGTCGCCCCTTCCTGCATGTCCTTATCTCCCTCATCTCCTTCTTCAGAATCTTCTATCACATTCTCGTCCTCGGCCGCCGATTGCCACGTCACGAAAGATCGGTCGTCAACGCTAAGACTCAAGAACTTGTTAATCTTAGTCTGGGAATCCACATTCGGCTTCACTTCGTCGAATCTAATCTCGGAAGGCAACAAGAGGAGAATGATAAGTAAAAGTCATAAAAATAAATGAAACTTAGAAGCGACAAAGTATACCTGTCTTATTCCAGCCTGACCGCATCCAATCGCTGCTGGAATCCAGTGAATCGGTATCAACAAATACATACCTTGACTTCCACCCACGATCATTGACGCCAGTTCCTGAAACCAAGGTACGATCACCCCTGAACTTTGAATAAGGACTATAGCGCCAATTCTTATCCCTTTTAACTTGATACGCCGCCAAGAAATCATTCATGATCATAGGGGATTCCCATTTCGCGGACGCTCGCTCGATAACCAAAAGAACTCGCCAAAGTTGGGGCATCAGCTGCCCTGGTGACACATCGAAATCCTGCATGAATGACTTTGATAAACCCAAAAACGGCCATTCAAACCCTATTTTGAAAGGATACTCGTACAATACAAGATATCCCTCGGGACAATCCTTAGAACGCACGATCCCCGGACACCGCAACTCTATATTTGCAGGGATTTTTGCTAAGCTCCTAAAAGCGTCCAAGTCTACATGATTCGTGATAAGACTAGCAGGCTCTGTCGACATTGTGTATCAGAGGACAGAACAAAGTCCTATATAAATCAGTAGAATCTCATACAAACTATGGAAAGGATTCGGAGAGAATTGGCAAGAAGATCGCAAGAATCGCGGAATAGAAACTCTCGCAGAAAAGAGAAGGAGTTACTAAGGAAGAATCAGAAAATATTCTTCGATCTCTCCGAAAGCGTAAAAAAGAATGGGTTTGCCAAAATCTCTATTTATGTAAAAGATCGTGCCAAATCGGGTTCTTTGATAAATCAACACGCGTCCACGTCCTTTCGCATACCCATACAGATCTTCGACACCTGTCCTCAACAGCTGGTAAACATCATCGTGTGTCACCATGACGTCACGACCTTGTTCCTTTTCAGCTTCTCGTTCTGTTAGAAGTGGACCAGTCCAGTTCCAAAGCGATTAAGGTAATATTTTCCCTTGATCTATTTCTAACGCGTTTGATTGGCAAAATTTAAACTCGAATTTGCCATCCTTCTTTCAAATTTTGGGGGCAAACTGTTTGGGCAAAAAATCACGTCGCACGACCGCGACCAGAAAAGGTAAGACGCACATCATGGGATATATCTTGTATTAAGATAAGGTCCCGACAAAGGCCCAGAAGACATCCGTCGTCACTCCTGGAAGGTAAGTCGAGAGTTCCTCACGATACTCGACCATAGCATCGCCCGTCCCGCACGACCATCGCATAGAACCGTGCGACCTCGACCAAATTAACACTAACCATGACTGTTACGTTTGTTAAGTGTTTAATGCAGGAGTCAAAATCATTAAGGAGCAACGGATATAACCGACGCAACCATCAACGATCGATAGCCGTAACGGACGAAGATCATCATGGATATTCACTCCGACAACCGTTACAGACCGTTGCACACATTATAGCTGTTAAATGAAGCAATCAATGAGCTAATTAAAGCTCCCGAAGACGATAAATATCAAGCTCAATCAACATTTCAAGACATCAGATATCCGGCGATTAACAACCGAAGCAATATTCAAGAACACCTGAAGTGAAGAACCATTGTTCTAACTATCGCTCTCGACGCACGACAACAGCCTTCAACCAGCAGTTCACATTTTGTTTCATACACGACAAACACCTGTTTTTACATTCAAACACTTGTACTTTACATTTTGAAGCATTTTATTCATTTGTATTGTAATCATTGTACGATCGACACCAGTATCCAAGGACATCGCCCCTGATTGGCGACCATAGTGCAGCGACGACACCCCTGTCGTCCACAGGTTTTTTCCTCGATTGAGATTTTTACTGCGTCATCAAATCCCTCGTTTCTTTATTTTATTTATCGTCGCACGTCTCGTCGAAAGATTCTTTCTTTAGTTGTTTAAGTCCATATCGACCTTAAGTTGTTCCTTTGGTGCGATTTTTGGCATTAACAGTTGCATTATGGTCGTCAAACAGGGGCGATGTCCTTGTGTTTCTGGTGTCGATCGTACAGAGATTACAATACAAATGAAAGAAAGACTTCAAAATGTAAAGTAACAGGTGTTTCGAATGTGAAAACAATGTGAGTCGTGTATAAAAATAAAGTGTCGTGTGTAAATGTCGTGCGTCGAGAGCGATTCTTCGAGAGTGAATTCTTTGCTACGATTGTTCTTTGGAGCTCAGATGATTGTGATGTGTTCGCTATCTGTTGTCTTTTCCGCCTCTCTCCTTGAAATGATGATTGAGCTTGGTATTTATAGTCTTCGGGTGGTTTAATTGATTCGTTGAATGTTTCATGTACCGGTTTGCTGACTTGAATGCTCATAACTAACCTCGTCGGTTATAGCTGTTGATCATGAATGATATTGACTCCTGCATTAAAACACTGAATAAACGTAACAGTCATAGTATACGTTAGTCGGTCGAGGTCGCATGGTTTTATGTGACGGTCGTGTGAAATAGGCGACATCGTGGTCGAGTGTCGTGAGGTAAATAACTTTTCGATCTCAACTCTAATCAGGGGATAAAAATGCTCATGATTTTATCTTACCAAAGAAAAGGGAAGTAGGTATTTTCCTTACCTCGGTCGTGGTCGAGACTGGTGAAATTTTGCCCAAACAGTTTGCCCCCAAATTTTGAAAAAGTGGAGTGGCAAATTCAATATTTCAAGAAGTTTTTTAAATTTTGCTTGTCTGATGTCTGGGATCGCGACACGTGTCGAATAAATTTAGTTTTTTTAGTTACCTTGGTTGCTCTAGAACTGAATCGGTTCAATTCTAACTAGAGAGGGAAGTCGAAGAGAGGATAAGGTCGTGACGTCATACTGACGCACGATTATGCTAAGCAGCTATCATTGCCAGGTGTCGGCGATCCAGGTGGTCATACAAAAAGACAGGACGCGTGTCTATCATCGAGGGACCTGACCTGACATGATCGTTTACATAAATAGAGACCACGATGGATCTTTTCCTGTTTTACAATTTCGGACAGTTTTAAGCAGAGGTTTCCTCTTGATTTTCTTGCTTTTCTTCGTCCGATCCTTTCTAAAACCTGCAAGGATTTCCAGATCAGTTAGAATTTTCGAGGTCTAGAGCGTTTATATATATATAAGGTACGATCTCTTTGATTTCTTAAGTCTGTTTTAGAAATGTCAATAGACCCTGAGAGTTCCATTCAAGAACAATCGGACCTTGATGACCTTAGAAGTTTAGCTAAAATCCCTGCGGGGGTTGAATTAATCTGCGCAGGTCAGACTCGATCAAATGAATGTCCCGGGGGGTATATCGTGATACACGAATATCCCTTTAAGTTGGTTTCGAACGGCCTTACTCGCCTCTGGCTAAGGCATTTATGCTAGAATTCGACTTAGCATCGAGCCAACTAATGCCCTAGTTTTGGCGAGTCGTACAAGTGATCGAGCGCCTCACTAAAAAATGGGAATCTCCCATGAATGTACGCGACCTCCTCTTGGCTTATCAAGCTAAAAAGGATAGATGTCATCGATGTAGCTTGTACTCCAGGCTTAAAGGCAATCGTACTTTGGTCCTAAGGACCGCTGTAAATGATCGTAAATGGAAGACCAGGTACGCATTCATGCGTAGGTCGACCCTTGATTTTGAGAGCGGTTGGATTAGGGTCGGTTGGAATACGTCGGGTGAGACTTTGTAATTTCAATGTCGTTCGTTGTTTATGACTTTTCATTGACCTCTAACTTGCTCTTTATATGTCAACAGTTATAAAATTTAAGGACGCGAAGCCTTACGCGAACTCTCAAGCAAAGATCGACGCGTTCTTGGAGTTCAGCATTGCAGAACGGTCATTTGTCGTACGACGCTCGGTGGACGACGACGAAGACTTGGTATACTTAGGAGAGAATCGGGGGAAGGAACGTGAGGAGAAAGAGGAAGGAGAAGAGAAAGAGTTGAGAGAAGAAAGAGAAATGACCGGTGAGTGTACCTTCTCGATCCCTTCCGCTTAAGTTGAATTTTCTTATCTTATGCTCTTTCTTTTCTGGTTTCCAGGAGAGTCACAACCCACGATGCCGACTGTCTCTGCTAAAAGAGTAGCTCAGCTTGAACTTTCCCGTAAGGGCAAGGAAAGGAGGTTAAGGAGCTTGTCCACTGACCCTGAGGGGACCATCTTTGGGTGTTCCTGACTCGTCTAGAGTCGTTACGCCCGATAAGGTGAAGGTCGCGCCACCCAAGAAGACATCTTCTAGTGCGATCGCTGCGACACCTATTAGTTATGCGCCTCCGGCGGAAATAGCGAAGTCCCCGTCTGCCACGTCGGACCCTTCGTCGGCCGGCAAGGGCAAGGATCACCCGAGGGGAGGGGCTAAGGTCACGACGGTAAATTTTACATTGTCGTCGGACTTTATGGTCGATAATGTCCTGGACGGGACGAATTTGTTTCCTCATCTAGGGAAATATCTGCTCCCATCTTTCAGGGAGCATTTTGAGGGGTTCCCAATCGAGGAGACGGGAGCCCATGTAGCCGGGCTGGCGTTCATGGTAAGTCTTTCTTTCAAAACTTGTTTTATTTTTTCGATGTTTACGTTGTCGCACGTTTATTAACGATGCTTAGTTTATGTTTCCACGGGCGTTTCAAGCCTCTTTGGCTTTGCGTGCCGAGATGGCAAAGATCAAGGGTCTAGTGTTTGCTGCCCATGAGAGGGGGAAAGCGGCGTTGGTTAGGGCGAACGTCGCCGTAGAATGCGAAGAGGCTATGTCGAAACGTCTCGACGATGCCCGGAAACAGTTAGAGGTTGTCAAACGTGCAAAGGATGAGGCCGACTATCGCCTGACGCAGTCCCTATGCATGATTGGCGACCAGAGAGAGGAGATGGACAAGGTCAAAGAATCCTTGGCTGCGACCGCAAAGGAAGCTGAGGATTCTAAGTCCAGAGTGGTGGATCTAGAGAAATAGGTGCAAGGTCTTAAGGACGCAGCTAAGTCCGTTTTTGCCTTGGCTCGTCTGACCACTAGGGCGGCGATTATGAGGAGACATTTGGTGGGGAAGGATCCTCTTGCCTCAGCGTCAGAGGAGCTTGCCATCTACTTGAAGGATTTCGGTTATGCGAGAGACCTTGATTCAGATGATGAGAAGGATGTTAAGGAGGAGACAGGCGAGGGTTTCCAGGGCGAAGCTTCAGGCAAGGATGTGACTGACGTTCCTCCTCAAATCTAAAAATTCTTTTATCTTTGTTTTTTTTCGATCGACCGTTGGGGGTCGAGTCTCCTTGGCGTAATTTTAAGTATGAATGAAGTCTCTATCGAACGTAAGATTTTTCATTGTCCATTACAAGCAATCATCGATTAAAATATCAAACGTATGAAAACACTCGTAAGTCATATATAACGTGCGACAAAGGCCTTTTATTGAAAGATAACAGCTAAAACATAAATCGTGTAAGCGAACATGTATACATGCATTTAAAGCATACGTTCAGAACATGAGGTCTTTTCTAAGTTTAGAACACTTAGATCGCGGGTCAATTGTACAGTTACATCGTGCGGTGAATCTAAATCATGTGTTAAATCCTGTATTTGACCCGACTACGATCTTGCAAAAGTCATGCGATAGACTTATGTCGTGCGATCCTGTGATAAAATACTGTCGAAGGTTGGTCGCTGGCTAACCAACGACCCTCCGATGCTTAAGTTAGTTATTGTCGAGGTGAATAAGGAATTGTGCGAGAGAAAAGGGGTTTTTAAAAGAAATTCCTTTTTAGATGTGTTGTATTCCTGTTATGTCGACGACATCGACGTTTTTGAATGTCATACGACCAATCATCTTTTTGGTTTGCCGAATATTGGTTCGACCAAAGCAGATCCAAGGTTTGCTAAAGCGTCGGCCTTAGTGTTCTAGTCCCTTGGAATCTGTTCAATAGAAAAAGATTTAAATTTTTTGGATTTTTCTTTTACTACCTTTAGGTACGCTGTCATTTTTGAATCTTTGGCTGCGAATTCCCCATTAATCTGGTTTACCACCAGGAGAGAATCTCTTTTGACATGTAACGTGGTTGCCCCCGAGTCATAGGCCATATTCATTCCCATGATCAGGGCTTCATATTCAGCTTCGTTGTTGGTGGTCTTGAAGTCGCATCGGACTGAATATACCATCTTGCCCCCCTGTGGCGACTTTAAGACAACGCCTAGTCCTGAACCTCTAACGTTGGATGATCCGTCGACATGTAAGATCCAAGGCACGTCGTCGTGAGTCGCCATAGTTGACACTTCGAGCTCTGCTTCTTTCTCCAATTCAGGGTTGAAATCAGCAATAAAATCTGCTAAGGCTTGCGATTTGATCGCGGTCCTGGGTTTGAAATCGATGTCGTAACTGCTGAGATATATGCTCCACTTTGCTAAGCGACCTGTCAACTCAGGTTTCCTCAAGACAGACTTAAGAGGAAAGTTAGTCACGACAGTAATAGGATGTGATTCAAAGTAATGTCGCAATTTCTTAGCAGTTGTGACTAGCGACAAGAGCAATTTTTCCATAGGGGAATACCTGGTTTCTGCGTCCAAGAGAGATTTACTTACATAGTAGATCGGAAATTGTTGCTTTTCATCTTCTCGCGTCAGTACGACACTTACTGCATTTGGACTAACAGCCAAATATAGTTGCAATACTTCGTGATCGTGAGGTTTTGATAACAAAGGAGGCGACGTCATGTACTCCTTAAGATTTTGCAATGCCTGCTCATGACCGTCGGTCCAGTCGAAGCCTTTGTTCTTCCTGAGGACATTGTAAAATAAATGGCACTTATCTGAAGATCGAGAGATAAACCTGTTAAGAGCTGCCACTCGACCAGTAAGTCTTTGGACTTCTTTGAAATTTCTCGGGGATTTGATCTCGATGATGGCTTTGATCTGGTCGGGATTAGCTTCGATTCCTCGACGAGTGACCATGTAGCCCAATAATTTTCCAGCACTGACACCGAAGGAACAATTTGTCGGGTTGAGCTTCATACTATACTTCCGAAGGACGTCGAACGACTGCCTCAGGTGTTTGACGTGGTCGACTGCTTGCTTCGAATTGACGAGCATGTCGTCGATATAAACTTCCATCGTGTCGCCAAGGTGATCTTTGAACATCTTATTCACCAGACGCTGGTAGGTAGAACCTGCATTTTTTAGTCCAAAAGGCATAACCTTATAACAGTAAATACCTCGATCTGTCATGAATGCAGTTTTCTATTGGTCCTCGACGTGCATTAAGATTTGGTTATATCCTGAGTAGGCATCCATGAATGTCAATAGTTCATGCCCCGTTGTCGCATCGACCATGGCATCGATGTGTGGTAATGGAAATGGATCTTTTGGACAGGCTTTGTTAAGATCTGTGGAGTCGATACAGACTCTCCATTTGCCATTTTTCTTTGCCACGACCACGACGTTAGCAAGCCAATCGGGATATTTTACTTTGCGAATCTTTCCTGTTTTGAGGAGATTGTCGACATCGTCATTTATCACCTTATTCCTTTCAGGAGCAAATTTCCTTCGCTTTTGCTTGATGGGTTTGAATGACAGATCGACGTTGAGCTTATGGGAGATGACATCAGGATCGATACCGACCATATCTTCATGCGACCAAGCAAAACAATCGGCCTGTTCCTGCAGGAAAGATATTAGATTGTCTTCAATGCAGGGATCGAGGGAGGATCCTATAAAGACTTTTTGATCAGGTTTGCTCTGATCTAGGATGATTTCTTCCAAGCGATAGTCATCAACTATCGTAAAGGAATCTTGTGCATCCTCGAGCTCTTCGCGCATCTGGGCAATGATTTGCTCTGGATTTTCGAAGCCTGCCATTCTCCTGAAAAAGAAAACAAAAGAAACTCCAAGAAACCGTTAGTATGACGCACGTTTGTCGAAGATTTTCTCTAGATGGGGCCCCACGGTGGGCGCCAAACTGTTAATGCCAAAAATCGCACAAAAGTACAACTTGAGGTTGATTGTGGAACTTAACAACTAAAGAAAGAAATCTCTCGACAAAGCGTGCGACAAAGACAAGAAATATAAATGAGACAGAGAATTTTGGTGACGAGGTAAAAACCTCAACGAGGAAAAAACCCACGGACGACAGTGGAAGTCGCCGCTGCACTATGGTCGCCAAACAGGGGCGATGTCCTTGTGTTTCTGGTGTCGATCGTATAGAGATTACAATACAAATGAAAGAAAGACTTTAAAATGTAAAGTAACAGGTGTTTCGAATGTGAAAACAATGTGAGTCGTGTATAAAAATAAAGTGTCGTGTGCGAATGTCGTGCGTCGAGAGCGATTCTTCGAGAGTGAGTTCTTTGCTACGACTGTTCTTCGGAGCTCAGATGAATGTGCTGTGTTCGCTATCTGTTGTCTTTTCTGCCTCTCTCCTTGAAATGATGATTGAGCTTGGTATTTATAGTCTTCGGGTGCTTTAATTGATTCGTTGAATGTTTCATGTAACGGTTTGCTAACTTGAATGCTCATAACTAACCTCGTCGGTTATAGCCGTTGATCATGAATGATATTGACTCCTGCATTAAAACACTGAATAAACGTAACAGTCATAGTATACGTTAGTCGGTCGAGGTCGCATGGTTTTATGTGATGGTCGTGTGAAATAGGCGACATCGTGGTCGAGTGTCATGAGGTAAATAACTTTTCGATCTCAACTCTAATCAGGGGATAAAAATGCTCATGATTTTATCTTACCAAAGAAAAGGGAAGTAGGCGTTTTCCTTACCTCGGTCGTGGTCGAGACTGGTGAAATTTTGCCCAAACATGGTCTACTTGGGAGAGAACCTAGAGGAGAGACGAGAGGAAGAGGAGGAGGAAGAGGAGACAGAGGAGAAGGAAGAGAAAGAGGAGTCGAGAGAAGAGGAAGAAGAAATGACCGGTAAGTGTACCTTTTTCCCGTTCGACTTAATCCTTCCATTATTTCAGTCGTTTAACCGTTCTTCCTTTATTGTTTTACAGGAGAATCTCAGGCGAAAGCGTCGTCTGTGGCTGCTAAGAGGGCAGCCCAAGCTGAACTGGCCCGTGTTTGGGCAAAAAATCACATCGTACGACCGCGGCCAAAACAGGTAAGACGCATGTTATAATCCAAATCTTGTATTTAAGATAAGGTCTCGACAACAACCCAGAAAACATCCGTCGTCTCCCGTAAAAGGTAAGTCGTACGTCCCTCATTACGCTCGACCACAGCGTCGCCCGTCCCGCACGACCATCGCGTAAGATCATTGTACCTCGATCAAAGCTAACGTTAACCATGACTGTTACGTTTGTTAAGTGTTTAATGCAGGAGTCAAAGCCATTAAGGAGCAACGGATATAACCGACGCAACCATCAACGATCGATAGCCGTAACGGATGAAGAACATTATGGATAATCATTCCGGCGACCGTTTCCAGTCGTTGTAGCCGTTGATCAAAGCATTAATGGAGCTAATTAAAGACGCGAAGACTATAAATACCAGTCAAGTCTTCACATCAAGGATGAGGAGTTAACATCCGATACACATCAGCAATCATCAGCGAACATCACCGAACAGCAGAGAAAAACATTTGAGCTCATAACCAAGAACCCTCAAACTCTGGAAATCAAGTACTGAAAGCCAGAACCCTACAGCGAACTCAAGAACACTCGAAGAAAAGCTCAAGTCATCGCTCTCGACGTACACCAACAGTTTTCGACCAACAGTTGTTTACACTTTGTATTCACACACGACAAACACTTGTTTTACATTTCAAACACTTGTTCTTTACATTTCGAAGCATTTCCTTCATTTGTATTGTAATCATCGTACGACCGACGCCAGTACCAAGGACATCGCCCCTGATTGGCGACCATAGTGCAGCGACGACACCCACTGTCGTCCGCGGGTTTTTTCCTCGTTCGAGGTTTTTCCTGCGTCATCAAATCCTTTGTCTTATTTATTTTTCCCTCGTCGCACGTCTCGTCGAAAGATCCTTTCTTTAGTTGTTTAAGTCCACATCGACCTTAAGTTGTCCCTTTGGTGCGATTTTTGGCATTAACAGTTTGGCGCCATCCGTGGGACTACATCTAGAGAAAATCCTCGACGAACGTGCATTCTACTAATAGTTTCTTGGAGTTTCTTCTATTTTCTGTTGCAGGAAAATGGCAGCCCCTGGAAATCCGCAGCAATCCCTCGCTCAGATGTATCAGGATCTCGAGGTTTCCAGGAATCAACTCAATGCAATGGCAGAGCAGAATCGTAGAGCAGCTGAAGAGATCGCGCGGCTAAGGAATCCTTTTTGATCCCAGAATGGTCCTAGACCATTCATCCAGAATCCAGGTTCGGGACCAGGCCCGTCCGCGCAAAATCAGCATCCAGGTCCATTCATGCAGAGTCAGCAGTCGGGTCCGTTCATTCCCCCTCAGCACATCCGACCACCACCCTTGAATAATGGATCCCAACCATTGCAAGGTGGCACCCAGCTGTTTCAGAATGGGTCCCAGCCGTTCCAAAGTGGTCCGCAACCTTTCCAGCAAGGATCGCAATTTTTCCAGCAGAGATCGCAGCCATTTCAGCATGGACCACAATCGTTTCAGAATGGACCGCAGCAATTCCACTATGGGTCGCAGCCATATTTTGTTCCGTTCAATGGGGACACCAATGGTTCGTCGCATGGCAATGGCACTAGTCCAGGGACCAATCCCTCGACAGGGGCAAATCCTGGTCTTAACGATTCCGTCGCCCAGCGTTTGAAAATGTTAGAAGACCAAAATGAGCGCGTCCTGTCCTTGCTCGCCAAGTTTCCTGGGGCAGCCGTGCCCGTCGATGTCGAGCCTCGCTCGGGGTATCAGGCGTCGCCCTTCATCGACGATATCGCCACCGTCGAGATCCCAAAGAAGTATAACATTCCTGCCTTCACTCCCAAGTATTCGGGTGTGACCGATCCAACCGAGCATGTCGCGCAGTATAAGCAGCTCATGTGGACGATCTCGATTCCACACATGTACCAGGAAGTATGCATGTGCAAGAGTTTTGGGGCGACTCTCACTGGTCCAGCTCTCCAGTGGTTGATCAATCTCAAACCCAAATCTATCGGGTCGTTCGCCGAATTGGTCAACCAATTCTCCCAGCAATTCACCAGCAGTCGTAAGATGGAAAAGCAGACTAGTGATCTGTACTATGTCGTGCAGAAGACCAATGAGTCTATTCAAAGTTATTTCAATAGATTCAATACTGAAATGATCAGTATCCGCAATTGTGACATCAAAACTGCGATCGAAGCTTATAAACGTGGTCTAGACGATAGTTCAGGTCTATATATCGATCTGACCAAGTACCCCCTGAGACTTTCGAAGACGTCCGAGCTCGAACCTTAGCACATATGAGGGTCGAAGACGATGCAGCCTTTCGTCGCAAACACACTGACGGCAAGAAGTCGTTGGGCGTCAGGAAACCAGAGTTCAAGACAAAAGCTGTTTCAAGAATAGAGCCCGCGCGCCAAATTTCAAATGTTCGTTTCAAGACAAAAGCGGAGGCCAAGACCGCGACTAAGTTTACTCAGTATCCCAAGATATCCTCTTATGGGTTCAAAGGGTCAGCTAAAGACTTAGTCCAAGCTCTGAAGACCACCCAAGCAACCATCCGGTGGCCGAAGAAGTCTGACATGGACGATGCTAAGAAGGATAAATCAAAGTGGTGCGACTTCCACGTCGACCATGGTCATGCGACGGATGAATGTATCGCACTCAAGAAGGAATTGGCATATCATGTTCCACAAGGTAATCTGAAATATATCATTGATGATGTCGTTCTTCCAGCTAATAGCCACCGATCGTCAGTGCCCAAGCTTGAAAAGATCGTCAATTGCATCACTGGTGGTTCGGACGTGTGTGGTCTGACGTACTCCGCATCTAAGCGTCATGCCAGTCAAGCACCCGACGACCGGCCTATTCCTCGTTCATCCAGACCCAAAGGAGATCGTGTTTGACCAAGTCGACCTCGACGACTCGTACCAAAAGCATCACGACGGGTTGATCATTCAACTCACGATCGGTAATTGTTTAACTCGTCGAGTCTTGGTCGACGGGGGCAGTTCAGCAAATGTCATTTTTCTCAACACCATCAAAGCCATAGGAATCAACTGCTCGGAAATCATCCGACGTTCGACGATCTTGGTCGGCTTCAATGGAGAAGCGACAAGCACCTTCGGAGAGATAATTTTACCCGTCTATGCCGGAGGAGTCAACAAGCAAACCAAGTTCAGCGTCATTGACTGTGCGTCGGCCTATAACATCATCTTAGGTCGACCATGGATCCATGACATGAAAGTTGTTCCTTCGACGTATCATAAAATGTTGAAATTCCCGACGCCATGGGGAATCCAAGAGAACAAGAGTGAGCCAAAAGTCGCTCGTGAATGCTACAAGTCTACCTTGAAGCCGAGAAAATAAACTGAAGTCGCAAGATCAAGCTCTCGACAGGTTTGTTCTCCTATCCCCAAATTAATATATTTTCCACAGGGATAAATCTACTATGGTGCCTTGTCGCACGACAACATAGTCAACGCAAGACAGTATTTCACAGGATCGCCGTGTCGTTCTGTCATTTAAAACCTATTTTTCCCGAAAAGAATAGGATGATAAATGACAGAGGGCAAATAGAGAGAGTCTGAGGAGGTATGTTCCCTAACTCTTTTTCATATGATTTTTTCTCACAAACGACTACTGACTTAAGCATCGGAGGGTCGTTGGCTAACCAACGACCAATCCTCGACATTGTTTTATCGCAGGATTGCACGACAGTAATCCTTTAAGTCTATGATATGACTCTAAATTCGCAAGGTCGCACGACGGTCAGGTCTTTGACTTGATCATCCCTCCACAGGGGCACATGATACAAACTCATTCTACGATCCAGTCGTACGATCGCGGAATTTAAACGACTTTTCCCCTAAGTTTCTTAACTTTTGTACCCTGAATGGATGCTTTAATCGCATATTCTTATAGTTATTTTACGTCATCGTATTACAATGAATTCCTTAGTCGCATGATTTCATATGTATTTTATGTTCGACTTCATAATCAATGCTATTTGAATAAAGCATAAGATTCAAAACAAAAGATATATTCATTGTGTGAAACAATAGATACATACTCGACCATCGATAGGTCGAGCAGCAAAAACGAAGAGAGTAAAAATTCTAGATTGCAGGGGGAACATCGGTCGCATCCCTGCTCGAAGTCTCGACCTGAGGGCTTTCATCCGCCACTCCTCCCGCACGAATCTCCTGCAGTTCATACTGAGCATCGAAAAGCTGAATAGCTAACTCATCGGCGCGTGCCAAAGCCAGCCTCTCCCTCTCCAACGCCGCCTCCTCCCTTTTCATAGCTGACGCCACCAACTCCTCAACTTTCGACATCTCGGCGTGCAAAGCCAAAGATGACTGGAACGTCTGAAAATACACAAGAAAACGTTAGACAACGAACGACGGACAACGACTAAAACAATGAAACAAGTCATGAAAGATTGACGCTCACCGTGAACGCCAGACTGGCAACTTGAGATCCTATCTCTCAGGCCGGAACTCCATGAAAACGCTCCCCGAAAGATGGGAGCAAATACTTCTCCACATGAGGAAACAACGTCGTCCCGTCTAGGACCCTATCCGCCATAAAGTAAGACGGCAACGTAAAGTTAACCGTCATAACTTTGGCCGATGACCCCTCGCCCCTGTCGGCAGACGTGGGGATCGACACATGAGACACCGGTTTCGTCACCGTCGCCGGAGGCGCAAAACTTGCTGGTGTCGCGTCCATCATGCCAGGACGGCTAGATGACGCGCTCGCCTTCTTAGGCAGAACAACTCTCGATGAGTTATCAACCCTCGACGACGGTTCTGTCCTCTCGATTCTCTTTTGGCTCGACCCAGCTGTTGAGACGTTTTTACCCCGAAGGGCTCGCATGACCTGCTTCCCTCTCGCCCGGGAAACTGATTTCCTCTCGGTCGGTACTGATCAGGAGATACATGATGCGTCAGACAGGCAGAATCAACAAGATAAAATAAAGATTACGATACGCTTACCAGTCGCCTCTTCCTGCACGTCCTCATCTCCCTCATCTCCTTCTTCAGAATCTTCTATCACATCCTCGTCCTCGGCCGCAGATTGCCACGTCACGAAAGATCGGTCGTCAACGATAAGACACAAGAACCTGTTAATCTTAGTCTGGGAATCCATATTCGGCTTCACTTCGTCGAATCGGATCTCTGAAGGCAACAGGAGGAGAATGATAAGTAAAAGTCATAAAAATAAATGAAACTTACAAGCGACGAAGTATACCTGTCTTATTACAGTTTGATCGCATCCAATCGCTGCTGGAATCCAGTAAATCGGTACGAACAAATACATACCTTGACTTCCACCCACGATCGTTGACACCAGTTCCTGAAACCAAGGTACGACCACCCCTGAACTTAGAATAAAGACTATAGCGCCAATTCTTATCCCTTTTAACTTGATACGCCGCCAAGAAATCATTCATGGTCATAGAGGATTCCCATTTCGCGGACGCTCGCTCGATAACCAAAAGAACTCGCCAGAGTTGGGGCATCAGCTGCCCTGGCGACACATCGAAATCCTGCATGAATGACTTTGATAAACCCCAAAACGGCCATTCAAACCCTATTTTGAAATGATACTCGTACAATACAAGATATCCCTCGGGACAATCCTTAGAACGCACGATCCCCGGACACCGCAACTCTATATTTGCAGGGATTTTTTCTAAACACCTAAAAGCGTCTAAATCTACATGATTCGTGATAAGACTAGCAGGCTCTGTCGACATTGTGTATCAGAGGACAGAACAAGGTCCTATATAAATCAGCAGAATCTCCTACAAACTATGGAAAGGATTCGGAGAGAATTGGCAAGAAGATCGCAAGAATCGCGGAATAGAAACTCTTGCAGAAAAAAGAAGGAGTCGCTAAGGAAGAATCAGAAAATGTCCTTCGATCTCTCCAAAAGTGTAAAAAAGAAAGGGTTCGCCAAAATCCCTACTTTTGTAAAAGATCGTGTCAAATCGGGTTCTTTGATAAATCAACACGCGTCCACGTTCTTCCGCATACCCATACAGATCTTCGACAGCTGGTAAGCATCATCGCGCGTCAGTATGACGTCACAACTTTTCAACTTCTCGTTCAGTTCAAGGCGAACCGGTCTAGTTCCACGACAACCAGGTAAGTCCCTCAACCCAGGTCATGAGTCTAAGCGTTCGACAAGCAAAATTTAAAACTTAAATTTGACATTCAATTTTCAAATTTTGGGGGCAAACTGTTTGGGCAAAAAATCACGTCGTACGACCACGGCCAAAACAGGTAAGTTGTACGTCCCTCATGACGCTCAACCACAGCGTCGCCCGTCCCGCACGACCATCGCGTAAGATCATTGTACCTCGATCAAAGCTAACGTTGACCATGACTGTTACGTTTGTTAAGTGTTTAATGCAGGAGTCAAAGTCATTAAGGAGCAACGGATATAACCGACGCAACCATCAACGATCGATAGCCGTAACGGACGAAGAACATTATGGATAATCATTCCGGCGACCGTTTCCAGCCGTTGTAGCCGTTGATCAAAGCATTAATGGAGCTAATTAATGACGCGAAGACTATAAATACCAAGTCAAGTCTTCACATCAAGGATGAGGAGTTAACATCCGATACACATCAGTAATCATCAGCGAACATCACCGAACAGCAGAGAAAAACATTCGAGCTCATAACCAAGAACCCTCAAACTCTGGAAATCAAGTACTGAAAGCCAGAACCCTACAGCGAACTCAAGAACACTCGAAGAAAAGCTCAAGTCATCGCTCTCGACGTACACCAACAGCTTTCGACCAACAGTTGTTTACACTTTGTATTCACACACGACAAACACTTGTTTTACATTTCAAACACTTGTACTTTACATTTCGAAGCATTTCCTTCATTTGTATTGTAATCATCGTACGACCGACGCCAGTACCAAGGACATCGCCCCTGATTGGCGACCATAGTCAGCGACGACACCCACTGTCGTCCGCAGGTTTTTTCCTCGTTCGAGGTTTTTCCTGCGTCATCAAATCCTTTGTCTTATTTATTTTTCCCTCGTCGCACGTCTCGTCGAAAGATCCTTTCTTTAGTTGTTTAAGTCCACATCGACCTTAAGTTGTCCCTTTGGTGCGATTTTTGGCATTAACAACCCGCATGGGCAGAGAGAAAAGGAAGGGGACCTCGACCATTGGATCGGGGGTTTTAAAACGGATGAAGATGACGGTCCTGAGGGAACCGTCTTCAAAGGCTGGCGACTCATCGAGAGTCGTTACACCTGAGAAGGCGAAGGCGTCGGTCGCATCCGCTGGGAAGACGATGACGTCTTCTGATGCGATCGACGCAACACCAGTTAGATATACGCCTCCGACGAAAACGACGTTGTCTCCTTCTGCCACGTCAACCCCTTCGTCGGCCGACAAGGGCAAAGGTCACACGACGGGAGAGGCTGAGGTCATGACGGTCAACTTTATGTTGCCGTTAGACTTCATGGCTGATAATGTCCTAGACGGGATGAAACTTTTCCCCCATCTGGGGAAATAGTAGCTCCCGTCTTTCAAGGAGCGTTTCTAAGGGGTCTCAGTCGAGGAGACGGGATCGCACGTTGCTGGACTTACGTTCATGGTAAGTAATCTTTCGATTTCCTTTATTTTTTATAACTATGTTGGGCGTTTACTAACCTATATCTTGAGTTTTTCAGGCGTTCCAATCATCCCTTGCCTTGCACTCCGAAACGGAGAAGATAAGGGGTCTGGTGTCCTCTGCTCTCGAAAGAGAGAATGCGGCACTGGACAGGGAGAAGGCCGCTCTAGCACGTGCTGAGGCTATGTCCATACGGCTCGACGACGCCCAGAACGAGTCGGAGGCCGTCGGACGTGCAAGGGATGAGGCTAACTATCGTCTGAAGCAGTCCTTGTCCCTGATCGCCGAATAAAGGGTTGAGCTGGACAAGACCAAGGAGTCCTTGGCTGCGAATGAAAAAGAAGCCGAGGAGTCCACGTCTAGGGTGGCGGAGCTGGAGGGAGAGGTGAAAGAGCTGAAGGACGAGGCGAAGTTTGTTCTCGCTCTTGCTCGACTGACCGCGCAGGCGGCAATCATGCGACAACACTTGTCGGGTAAGTATCCCCTTGCCTCTGCGTCGGATGAGCTGACGTTCTTCTTGTCGAATGTCGGGACTGAGAGGGATCTCGACTCGGACGACGAGAAGGAAGCCGAGGAGGAGGAGATGGATAAGGTCTTCAATGGCGAAGTCTCCGGCAAGGACGCGACTGACGATCTTCCCCACCCTTAAAAATTTTTATTTTTTGTATTTACCGATCGACCGTTGGGGGTCGAGTCTTTTAGTGTAATCGTCTTTTGAATATGAATGAATATTCTTTTGAACTTAAGATTTTCTTATTATCAATCAATTTTTGTATTACAAGCAAACATCGAGTACAATACTGATCGTACGAAAATAAACATAAGTCGCATATAACAAACATAGGTACTTGCGACAAAGGCATTCATTGAAATACATCAACTTTTCAGAGTTAAAAAAAATAGATTGTGAGATCTCTAGATCTTTGAGTCGTACAAAGCAAACATAGGTACGTGCGACTTAGGCACTTATCCAAAATGTGAAAAAAATTCTAAGTTAAGGAACTTAGATCGTGAAGTTGTTAGGCCTTATGATTAAATCGTGCGACGAACTTGAGTCGTGCGTTCCTACAATCGTATAATCAAGTCGTCTAATAGACCTGACTGCTTATGTCATGCGATCGAAAGTTTTACTGAAGTCGTATAATAGACTTAGTAACCTATGTCGTGCGATCCTGCGATAAAATAAGGTCAGAGGTTGGTCGTTGGCTAACCAACGACCCTCCGATGCTTAAGTCAGTAATCGTCGAGATGAATAAAAATTGTATGAGAAAAAAGGGTTTAGAAGAAATACCTTTTCGATTGTCGAGGGTTTGGAGCCGGTTGGCACCTTCACCCACGAATTCTGAGATATGATAAGGACCTTCCCACTGGGTGGAAAGCTTACCTGCATTGAGCTCTTGAGCGCTCTGGAACACTCGTCGGAGGACGTAGTCGCCTTCTTGGAAGACTTTAGCTCTGACGTTCTTATTGAAATGTCGTTCGACCGCTTGCCTCTGCGACGCCATTCTGATCAATGCGGATTCTCTAAGTTCTTCAAGGGCGTCGAGGTCATAACTTAAATCAACCAGGTTGTGGTCGATGGAACTATGTCTCGAGGTTGGGAGATGGACCTCGACCGGCAGAACTGCTTCACAACCATAGACTAAAGAGAAAGGGGTTTGTCCTGTGGACGTGCGAGGTGTCGTGCGATTCGCCCACAGGACCGAAGGGAGTTCTTCGAGCCACTTTCCCTTTGCAGGTTTTAACCTTTTCTTGATAGAAGCAATAATGGTCTTATTGCTCGACTCAGCAATTCCATTTGCCTGGGGATACCTGGGTGTCGAGGTCGTCAGCTTGATATTGCGGTCTTCACAGAATTGTCGAGTTCTGTTGCTTATGAACTGGGATCTATTGTCGCAGACAATTTTGGATGGGATCCAAACCTGCATATGATGTTAGTTTGGATAAAAGAGACGACTTCCTTGTCCCTAACTGGGGAAAAGGCAGCTGCTTCTACCCATTTAGAAAAATAATCCGTCTTGAGGAGGTTGTCGACCTCGTCATTTATCAATTTATTCCTTTCAGGAGAAAATTTCCGTCGCTTTTGTATGACAGGCTTAAATGACGGGTCGACATTGAGCTTCTGAGAAACAACGTTGGGGTCTATGCCGACCATATCCTCGTGCGACCAGGCAAAGCAGTCGGCGTGTTCCTGCAAAAAAGATATCAGTTTTTCTTTAAGGCAGGGATCGAGGGACGAACCTATAAAGACTTTCTGGTCAGGCTTGCTCTGGTCCAGGACGACTTCCTCCAGGCGATAGTCGTCGGCTGTCCCAGGAGCATCCTGGACCTGTAATTGAGAGATGGCCTGCTTCTGCGGCTTCAGGGTCGACTTGTAGCAGTCGCGGGCGACTTTCGGCTTACTTTTGATCTCCTACACTCCCCACGGCATAGGGAATTTCATGGTCTGATGATACGTCGAGGGAACGGCTTTCATGTCATGGATCCACGGTCGACCTAGATGATGTTATAGGCCGACGAGCAATCGATGATGTTGAACTTGGTCTGCTTGTTGATTCCTCCGACATAGACAGGCAGGGTGATCTCTCCAATGGTACTCATCGCGTCTCCATTGAAACCGACCAATGTTGTCGAGCGTCGGGTGATTTCCGATCGATCAATTCCCATGGCCTTGATGGTATCAAGGAAGATGACGTTTCATGAACTGCCTCCGTCGACCAAGACTCGTCGGGTTAAACAATTACCAATCGTGAGTTGAATGATCAACCCGTCATGATGTTTTTTATGCGAGTCGCCGAGGTCGTCTTGGTCGAATGAAATTTTCATGGCTTCTAATTCCAGATCTCTTTTGGGTCTTGATGAACGAGGGGTAGGTCGATCGTCAGGTGCCTGACTGGCATGACGTTTGGCTGCGGAATACATCAGACCGCATACGTCAGACCCACCAGTGATGTAATTGACGATCTTTGCATGATCGGGAGTAGGCGGTCGAATGTCGTTAGCTGGAGTAACGACATCGTCGATGATATTCTTGAGATTGCCTTCCGGGACGTGATATACAGTCGTCCTTCTTGAGAGCTATACAGTCGTCCGTCATATGACCGTGGTCGACGTGGAAGTCGCCCCACTTTGATTTATCCTTCTTACCGTCATCTTTGTCGGACTTCTTTGGCCACCGGATGGTCGCCTGGACGGTCTTCAGGGCCTCAACCAAGTCTTTAGTAGTCCCTTTGAATCCATAGGAGGATATCTTAGGGTACTAGGGAAATTTGGTCGGGGTCGCGGTCTTGAACTCCGCCTTCGTCTTAAATCGGACGTTCGAGATTTGTCGTGCAGGCTCTGACTTGGATACTGCCTTCGCCTTGAACTCTGGCTTCTTTACACTCAACGACCTCTTGTCGGCAGAATGCTTTCGACGAAAGGCAGCGTCGTCTTCCACCCTCATATATGCTAGGGTTCTTGCTCGAACATCTTCGAAATTCTTCGGAAGGTATTTGGTCAAGTCAGTGTACAGACCCGAACTGTCGTCCAGATCACGTTTAAAGGCTTCGATCGCGGTCTTGACGTCGCAGTTGCGTACACTGATCATTTCTGCGTTGAACCTATTGAAATAACTCTGGATAGATTCACCGGTCTTCTGCACGACATAATATAAGTCGCTTGTCTGCTTCTCCATCTTGCGACTACTGGCGAACTGCTGGGAGAATTGGTTGACTAACTCAGCGAACGACCCAATGGATTTGGGCTTGAGGTTAATCAACCATTAGAGGGCAAGACCCGTGAGGGTCACCCCGAAACTCTTGCACATGCAAACTTCTTGATACATATGCTGGATCGAGACCGTCCACGTTAACTGCTTATACTGCGCAATGTGCTCCGTTAGATCTGTTATTCCCGAATACTTGGGCATGAAAGCTGGGATGTTGTACTTCTTCAGGACATCAACGGTCGCTATCGTGTCAACGAAAGGTGACGCCTAGTACCCCGAGCAAGGCTCGACGTCGACGGGTACGGCTGCCCCCTGTAGCTTAGCGAGCAAAGACAGGACACGCTCATTCTGGTCTTCCAACATCTTCAACCGCTGAGCGACGGGGTCGTTAGGACCGGGATTCACACCGGTTAGAGGGTTAATCCCCGAACTGGTGCCATTTTCGTACGACGAGTCGTTGCGTCCCCATTGAAAGGGATGAAGTACGGCTGAGACCCATTGTGCATGGGTGGTGGCCTCAGATGCTGAGGAGGAATCGGCCCGAATTGGGGATTTGGGATGAACGATCCCTGATGTTGGTTCTGCATGAATGGACCTTGCTGTTGGTTCTGACCGAACGGTCCTAGTCCTGGATTCTGAATGAATGGACCCGAACCTGGATTCTGGACAAATGGTCTTGGGCCATTCTGCGGTCCGAATGATCCATTCGGATTCTGATTCCTCAGTCGCGCGATTTCCTCAGATGCCCTTCGACTTTGCTCAGCAAGGGCGTTGATTTGATTGCGCGCAGCTTCCAATTCGTCCAGAAGGATAACTTAAGGTTGATTGTGGAACTTAACAACTAAAGATAGAAATCGTTCGACAAAGCAATGCGACAAAGACAAAAAATGTAAACGAGACAAAAGGATTTTGGTGACGCGGGAAAAACCTCAATGAGGAAAAAAACCTGCGGACGACAGTGGGTGTCGTCGCTGCACTATGGTCGCCAAACAGGGGCAATGTCCTTGTGTTTCAAGTATCGAGAGTACAGACGATTACTGTAATACCCCGGGTAAGTTCGTTAGTTAAATTCTAGTTCCGTTAAATTTAATTAACTTTATAAATAATGTTTAGAGTAAATTTGGGTTAATTTATAAGTTTAGGGTGTGTTGGTCATTAGTATTTAGCTCAAGGACCAAAATGGTAAATAATGGTTTGATAATATCCATTAGACTATCCAGATATTTCATTCATCAAAATATCCAGATTAGTGTTGTGTGTGTGTGTTTGGAGAAGAGAAGAAGAAGAAAGAAAGTTTTGTGGCTAGGGATTCAAATTTGGTACACTTGGAAGTAATTCAGAGGTATGTTTCTGTGCGTTTTATGTTTGTAATTGATAGTAGAAGGTTTCTATCGGTGTAGAATAGTCGATTTCATGTCTAGTAATGATTTCAGTCGAATCTGGGTGAAAAGGGGTAAACCGACAGAGGTTTCCGGACACAATATGAATGTGTCCGGGTAGTTTTGTTGGTGGTGTCCGGATGATGTTCTAAAGGTGTCCGGACGAGTCTTTTATCCGGGTAAGTCTCTCTTTTCAATGGTTTCCGGATGATATAAGATACCGGATGGTATCTGGGTTACCTTGGTTTTCGGGTGTCGTCCGGATTGTTTAGGTTGTCCGGAAAAGTCATGCTGTCCGGATTGGTCATGCTGTCCGGAAAGTCATGCTGTCCAGATTGTTTTTGTGTTATCCGGAAACCAAAGCTGTCTGGTCACTTTTGAGAGTTTAGATACTTTTGAGTATCCAGGAACCTGTGTTTTGTTGACTATTGGATAGGGAATGAATAAGGATTGACTATTCTGTGGACTCGACTTAAGTTCGGGTTTGGGGGTAACATGTGAGGATAGAGTTATCTAGAGTTCTTAGCTCTAGTAAGTCTTATGTGTTCTATTTGGTAAAGAGATACTTGTACCTATTTGTTTCAGATACTGTGAATTTGGAGTGAAAGCTGAATCTTGTGGAAAAGACTGGAAAGAGTTTTGATAGGCAAACAGGTGAGTTTTACTTTAAAACGTTTTTAAACTGGAATACATATATGTGTGGATTGGGAATGTGATAGATGGTGTAATTATGTGTTTATGTTTGAAATATAATATATTGAGATATTGTATTTACATGAGCATCATACTATACGAGAATACGTTGGTCGGGCTTAGGACCGGTGGTGTTGGCTGTAATAGTCGTACAGCGGTGTTGGCTGTAATTATCGTACAGCGGAGTTAATTTATTAGTTGGCTTGCAACCAACTAATATGGCCAAGAGAATGAGACAGGAAGGTATATGATGCATGAGTCATAACTGGTATTTGTATTTGTGTTATGTATATGGTGGTTGTGCAAATGGTTTTAAAACTAACAGGGATTTTCTCACTTAGACCTCTAGGTCTAACCCTCATTTTGTTTTAAAAATATGTATTCCAGTGCGTGGATCAGGTAAGAGCAAATGACAAGGATAGTCAGGGGATAGCTTTTGTGAAGACTTATGTCATGAAGATTAAAATATGTTTTGTAGTTATAACCTCGTTATCAGATATCATGTATTTAGTTAGCGAAAAGTTGTAATGAAATACCCTATTTTGGATTGTAAAGACTAAAAGGACAGTATTTGTTATATGATATATATTGTTATGTAACGATGTTATGCAATATATGTTATCTGTGTGTGTTTAGGGAATCCGGGTCGTTACAGATGGTATCAGAGCCCTAGTTTAAGGGATTTAGGTATTCGTTTCTGTACCTAGACTTAAACTTCATGTGAAGTAGGATGTCCCTATTATTGTAGAACCTTGGGATGTTAAATATAAAAAGGTATAAGGAACATCATGTAAGGTAATTTCAGATTACACCTGGCCAGTGTAATTGTGATCTTACAGGTACATGTTTGAACTGGAATACCTTGTTATATGGGGTATGTGCTTATGTGTATATTAATCTTGTTTGAATCTACAGAATGGCAAGTGGTACTAGACAAACGAATCGGGAGGGAGGAGGAAATCCTAATAGGACGAATCCAACAGTTGGGACAAGGGGAAGAGGGGGAGAAAGAGGTAGAGGCAGAACAGGCGGCAGAGTTCAACAGCGAGGTGCAGAATTTGTTACAAGAGACGACTTGGCGGCTGAAATGGGAAGATTACAGGCAAATATCCAAGCTATGTTCAACCGAACTCATAATACTGAAACGGAAATACCAGATCCTACTCATGAAGACGAGATGCCTATTACACCGACTGTCATACCGGTACCAAGAAAGTGTGATTACAAAATGTTTTTAAGTTGTATGCCTCCAACTTACTCAGGAGATAGAGACCCAGTGAAAGCTATGAGGTAGCTGAAGGAGATAGAAGCTATCTTCAAGACCAGTAAGTGTGCTGATGAAGATAGAGTGCTATACGGAACAGCAATGTTGAAGGCAGATTCTCTATACTGGTGGGAATCTCTTATTTCTTCTGGAGGATCTGACATATATTCTACTTTCTCTTGGGAAGAATTTGTTATAGCTTTCAGGAAACAGTTTTGTCCCCAAGCAGCAGTTAAACAATTGGAAGGGGAGTTTATGAACTTGCATCAAGGGAATTTATCAGTTCGAGACTATACCACTCGTTTTCTGGAAAAGTCTCATTTCGCAGAATACTACGTTGCCACGGAGGCAATGAAGATTGAAAGGTTTATCTTTGGGTTGAATTCAGAAGTCAGAAGTCTGGTGATTGCTAAAGGACCAGAAACTTTCTCAGCCGCAGTAGACGCCACGGAAACCGTGGAACAGGATAAAGGGAGAAACGTTAGTGATAAAGGTATGGGAAAAAGAAAGTGGGAAGGACCACAGTATGATCCAAAGAAATCCAGATTTCAGAGGTTTGATAACCGTCCGTCTTTTCGACCAGCGGAAAGACCTTGTCCGAAATGCAACAGTATCCACCAAGGAAATTGTCAAGTTGATCCTCGGGTTTGTTATAGGTGTGGGAAGACCGGACATGTTGCTAAAGACTGTCGAGTAACGCGGTTTTGTTTCTCATGTAATTCTACGGATCACATTCAGTCTGATTGTCCGAGGGGAAGAGTACAGCAAGGGGGTACGTCAGGGAAACCAGCGGGTGTTAGACCGGTAGTACCAAGGCCGGAATTACCAAGGGCAAGGGGTCGTGCCTTTCAGATGACAGCTCAAGAAGCGGAGGAAACTCCGGATGTGGTTACAGGTACATTTTTAATAAACTCTACACGTGCTAAAGTGTAATTTGACTACGGTGAAAATTGATCGTTCGTATCTCCTTCATTTGCTGCTTATATGCATTTAAAGCCTAAAGTGTTAAATCATGCTTTAATGGTAGATACTGCAAATGATAACCAAGTATCGGTTAAAGAGGTTTTTGATAGTTGTGTGATAAATATAGAGGGGTGTGGAGTACCTATTCAACTATTTCCTATAGCTTTGATCGAATTTGATGTGGTAGTGGGAATGGATTGGTTAGCCGAGAATCAGGCTAGCATAGTATGTGATAAGAAGTTAATAAATGTTGTCTTACCTGAGAGGGGACCGGTAGTGATTTATGGTGGTCGTAGAAATCATCAGTCTTGCCTTATATCTATGTTAAAAGCTCGTAAGTGTGTCAGTAAAGGTTTCCCAAGTTATTTAGCTTATGTGATAGACATTAAGCCAGAAAAGAATAAGTTGGAAGACATTCCTGTTGTTTGTGAATATTCGGAAGTTTTCCCTGAAGACTTGAATAGTCTTCCTCCCGTTAGACAAGTAGAGTTTGGTATAGATCTGATTCCTGGAGCCGCTCTGTTGCCCGTGCACCGTATCGTCTGGTACCTCCAGAGATGAAAGAAATGATGACGCAACTGCAAGATCTTTCAGATAAGGGTTTCATCAGACCCAGTTCTTCGTCGTGGGGAGCACCGGTTCTGTTTGTGAAAAAAAGAAGGATGGTTCGATGATAATGTGTATTGATTATCGGGAACTGAATAAGCGCGCGATCAAGAACAAGTATCCGCTTCCCAGAATTGATGACCTCTTCGATCAATTAGTTGGAGCTTGTTATTTCTCCAAGATTGATCTAAGATGTGGTTATCATCAGCTGAAGGTTAAAGAAGAAGACGTTCTGAAAACTGCTTTTCGTACAAGGTACGGTAACTATGAATTCCTGGTAATGCCATTTGGACTGACGAACGCTCCAGCTGCTTTTATGGATCTAATGAACCGAGTAGGTAAGCCATATCTTGATAAATTTGTTATTGTGTTTATCGATGATATCCTTATCTACTCCCGATCCAAAGAAGAGCACGCACAACATCTTCGTTTAATTCTGGAATTGTTAAAGAAGGAACAGTTATACGCTAAGTTCTCTAAATGTGAATTCTGGCTACGGGAAGTTCAGTTTCTCGGACATGTAGTTTCCGAGAAAGGTATTCAAGTTGATCCGATGAAAGTGGAGGCAATTGAAAAGTGGGAACCGCCGAAGACGCCAACGAAAGTACGAAGTTTTCTGGGTTTAGCCGGGTATTATCGAAAGTTTATAAAGGATTTTTCTCGTATTGCTACGCCTCTCACTAAGCTGACCCGGAAGAATCTAAAGTTCGAATGGAAAGCAGAATAGGATGAAGCATTCCGAATATTGAAAGAGAAACTCTGTAGCGCGCCGATATTAGCATTACCTGAAGGTTCCGATGATTTTGTTGTTTACAGTGATGCTTCCAAACTGGGATTGGGTTGTGTACTAATGCAGCGTGGGAAGGTTATCGTTTATGCTTCTCGTCAACTAAAGGATCATGAACGGCAGTATCCTACACACGACATGGAACTTGCAGCAGTTGTGTTCGCGCTAAAGATTTGGAGACACTATCTCTACGGTTCTAAATGTCAAATTTTCACTGATCATAAGAGTCTCCAACATCTTTTTGTCAGCGGGAATTGAATATGAGGCAAAGAAGATGACTAGAACTGGTGAATGATTACGACTGTGAAATTCTTTATCATTCGGGAAAGGCGAATGTGGTAGCTGATGCACTGAGTCGTCAAAAAAAAGTGGAACAATAAAGCCATTGCACTACGAGCTGAACTTCTACCTAACATCTTTGACGAATTAAAGAAGTGTCAAGAGGAAGCTTTTCAAGAAGAACATTTGAAATCAGAACGGTTACTGGGAATATCAGCATCACTTGTAAAAGATGATCGTGGGTTATTGTGTATGGGAAACAGAATCTGGGTGCCTCGTTTGGGTGGTTTACGTGATCGGGTACTACAAGAAGCTCATCAATCCCGTTTCTCTATTCATCCTGGTACGAATAAGATGTATAAAGATTTAAAACAATTTTATTGGTGGCCGAGAATAAAAAGAAGCATTGCTCAACATGTGGAAGGTTGTACTACTTGTAAGAAGGTAAAAATTGAACATCAAAAACCGTTTGGTCAGTTGCAACGGTTAGAAATACCTGTAGAAATGGGATCAGATTACTACGGATTTCATCACGAAGTTACCAAGGACTCCGAAGGGATTTGATGCCATTTGGGTAATTGTTGACAGATTGACGAAGTCTGCTCACTTCCTGCCAATAAAAGAAACTTATTCGTTGGAAAAGTTAGCCAAGTTATATATCGATGAAATAGTAACTCGACATGGAATTCCAATCTCGATTATTTCTGATCGGGATAGTTGTTTTACTTCAAGATTCTGGAGGAGTTTTCAAAAGGAAATGGGAACGCAAATAAAACTAAGTACATCATATCATCCTCAAACAGATGGTCAGAGTGAACGAACAATCCAGACTTTAGAAGATATGCTACGGGCCTGCATTGTTGATTTTGGGGATCGTGGGATAAGCATTTGTTGTTGATCGAATTTGCCTACAATAACAGTTATCATTCCAGCATACAAGTGGCACCGTTTGAAGTATTGTATGGTAGAAAATGCCGAACGCCTCTGTGTTGGAACGAAGTGGGAGAGAAACAGTTAGCGGGGCCAGATATAGTTTAGTTAACCGCGAATAAGATTACTCAGATTCGGGAACGATTGAAAGTGGCTCAAGACAGGCAGAAAAGCTACGCTGACCGACGCCGAAAACCGTTAGAGTTTCAAGTTGGAGATTATGTAATGTTAAAAGTCTCACCTTGGAAAGGAGTCATTCGCTTTGGAAAGCAAGGTAAACTTAGTCCGAGGTACATTGGACCGTTTGCAATTACATAAAGAATTGGGGAAGTAGCTTACCGGTTAGATCTCCCGCCAGAATTAAGCCGTATACACAACGCCTTTCATGTATCGAATTTTCGAAAGTGTTTGGTTACACCAGATCAGGCCGTTTCTCTACCGGATATACAAGTTGATGAAAAGCTGAATTATGTGGAGGAACCTGAAGCCATAGTTGACCACAAAGTTAAAGTGTTGCGGAACAAAGTAATCAAGCAAGTAAAAGTACAGTGGAAACACCATAGAGGTCAAGATGCTACTTGGGAATCAGAATCCGAAATGAGAACTAAGTACCCGTACCTTTTTGCCTAACCGAATTCTGGGACGGAATTCTTTTAAGGGGGAGATGATGTAATACCCCGGGTAAGTTCGTTAGTTAAATTCTAGTTCCGTTAAATTTAATTAACTTTATAAATAATGTTTAGGGTAAATTTGGGTTAATTTATAAGTTTAGGGTGTGTTGGTCATTAGTAATTAGCTCAAGGACCAAAATGGTAAATAATGGTTTGATAATATCCATTAGACTATCCAGATATTTCATTCATCAAAAAATCTAGATTAGTGTTGTGTGTGTGTGTGTGTTTGGAGAAGAGAAGAAGAAGAAAGAAAGTTTTGTGGCTAGGGATTCAAATTTGGTACACTTGGAAGTAATTCAGAGATATGTTTCTGTACGTTTTATGTTTGTAATTGATAGTAGAAGGTTTCTATCGGTGTAGAAATGTCGATTTCATGTCTAGTAATGATTTCAGTCGAATCTGGGTGAAAATGGGTAAACCGACAGAGGTTTCCGGACACAATATGAATGTGTCCGGGTAGTTTTGTTGGTGGTGTCCGGATGATGTTCTAAAGGTGTCCGGACGAGTCTTTTATCCGGGTAAGTCTCTCTTTTCAATGGTTTCCGGATGATATAAGATACCGGATGGTATCTGGGTTACCTTGGTTTCCGGGTGTCGTCTGGATTGTTTAGGTTGTCCGGAAAAGTCATGCTGTCCGGATTGGTCATGCTGTCCGGAAAGTCATGCTGTCCGGATTGTTTTTGTGTTATCCGGAAACTAAAGCTGTTTGGTCACTTTTGAGAGTTTAGATACTTTTGAGTATCCAGGAACCTGTGTTTTGTTGACTATTGGATAGGGAATGAATAAGGACTGGCTATTCTGTGGACTCGACTTAAGTTTGGGTTTGGGGGTAACATGTGAGGATAGAGTTATCTAGAGTTCTTAGCTCTAGTAAGTCTTATGTGTTCTATTTGGTAAAGAGATACTTGTACCTATTTGTTTCAGATACTATGAATTTGGAGTGAAAGCTGAATCTTGTGGAAAAGACTGGAAAGAGTTTTGATAGGCAAACAGGTGAGTTTTACTTTAAAACGTTTTTAAACTAGAATACATATATGTGTGGATTGGGAATGTGATAGATGGTGTAATTATGTGTTTATGTTTGAAATATAATATATTGAGATATTGTATTTACATGAGCATCATACTATACGAGAATACTTTGGCCGGGCTTAGGACCGGTGGTGTTGGCTGTAATAGTCGTACATCGGTGTTGGATGTAATTGTCGTACAGCGGAGTTAATTTATTAGTTGGCTTGCAACCAACTAATATGGCCAAGAGAATGAGACAGGAAGGTATATGATGCATGAGTCATAACTGGTATTTGTATTTGTGTTATGTATATGATGGTTGTGCAAATGGTTTTAAAACTAACAGGGATTTTCTCACTTAGACCTCTAGGTCTAACCCTCATTTTGTTTTAAAATTATGTATTCCAGGGCATGGATCAGGTAAGAGCAAATGACAAGGATAGTCAGGGGATAACTTTTGTGAAGACTTATGTCATGAAGATTAAAATGTGTTTTGTAGTTATAACCTCGTTATCAGATATCATGTATTTAGTTAGCGAAAAGTTGTAATGAAATACCCTATTTTGGATTGTAAAGACTAAAGGGACCGTATTACATATTATCTATCTAATCTTCACTCGGAAGGTTTGGATATTGAAAAAGAAGGAAGTTTGCCCCACCTTCGCTCTTCATTCATGCACATTGAGTCCGTGGAAAACTTGTTGTTGTCTCAACAGTTTACACAATTTGAGCCTATTATTATTCAAGCATAAGTTGCTTAAATCATTTCTACACTCGCACGTACACACAAGGAATATGTTTTCTTGTCATAACGTTCATAGAGATTCCTTAGTGTTTTTCGATAATTGAATGGAAGCCCTGGAGGAGTGAACATCAAAAAGCTCCTTTCCAAAGTGCATTAGTTGTACTAAGTGGCTCCGTGCAACTTATAGGCATTTTAACTTATTCATTAGTTGTTTCAGGGTTACCACTTTCAATTTTTCTGAATTTGAAAAGATTCCGATAAACATATTTTTGGAATTGACGGATAAACAGATCAAAAGGAGGAGATTGTTATTGGTATATTCAAAGACCGCTGAAATTGATATTGAAGTTTTGATGATCATGATGCTCAAAATCATCAAAAGGGGGGAGAACATATGAAAGTTTCAATTTCAAGATGAAGAGAAGTTTTTGTTAAAGTTAAGAAGCTCGCGATAAAAAGTCAAGATGTTTCGAGATGATTCGAGAAAGTACAAAGTTCAAAGTTTCTCATTGTTGAATAAGTGAAGATACACAGTTCAAGAAATTCAAAGCTACAAAGATTCAAAGCCCATTCAAGAATGTTTTTAAAGCTCAAACCCCGTTAAAGCTCAAAGACCTGTTCATATTCAAAGACTGGAGATATTTCTCAAAGATGCAAAGATCAATGCTACAATGATTCAAAGATCAGTAATGCGAAGATTCAAAGAGAGGAAGTTTTTGTTTGAAGACTTTGACCAACACTACAAAGATTTGAAGATTATGTTTCGAGACTTTGATGACTATTTGATTTTGAAGATCCAGTTAAAGATTAAAGCAGTCAAATTGGATTTCTGAAGACAACGCTTATTTGATGATTCTTCGGAGCTATTTTTCAAAGATTGATCTTCCTTCAAAGCAAAGAGGGAGACTGTTCAAAGCGGTGAAGAGATAAGAGCTTAAAGTGTTAAAGAGATTAAGTTTACAAAGAGCTGAAGATTGTCGTCATAAATTCTTAAATCTTGAATCCATAAGGGGTAGATTGTTTGAGCAAAAATGTATTCAAGATTTATGTATAATTGTAAGGAGTCAAAGTCTTTGTAAAAGTCAAAGTAAGGGTGTTGAGAGTCAAAGTCAACATACTTAGAGTGAATAGTCAAGGAGTATAAATAGGGATGTTGTAATAGGAAATGGAAGAAGTCTCATACGTGTGGTTCATTGTAAAGTGAGAGAGATGACATTATAGAGAGAGAGTTTAGAGAGAGAAACTAGATCTCATTCTCATCTTGTATAATTCTCTCATCTAAATGAAGATCTCTTGAATTCATCATTGTTACTTGATTATATTGGACTCACACCAATACACTTCAATTTTACAACTGCTTACCTAACTCATTTATTTTTATTTTAAGGTCGAAACTAAACAATTCTCATCATTTAAAATTATTCATGAGATAAATTCTGAAATTACCTAACTCACAATTATAGACATTTTTCCATAATAAAACGTACTATAATTATGGGAAATTCGAGGTGTTACAATTCTCCCCAACTTGAAAATGACTTCGTCCTCAAAATCTGAACTATGAAAACAAGTGAGGATATATATTCTCCATGTCTTCTTCTGCTTCCCAAGTCACATTGGCACCTCTATGATGTTTCCATTGCACTTTGATCATGATGACTTCCAAAGGGTCTTGAGTGACAAACATCCTACTAGAGGGAGGGTTGATAGATCGAAGTAGTGGTTGAGTAAGGATGGGGACCTTTCGTTTGAAGAACTTAAATCCCAAGTTGAAGAAAAGGCGGTTGAAATAGGGGAAAGTGTAGAAGCAACTAAGTGGGTAAAATTGGTTCCGAAGAAGGTTGACATATTTGTGTGGAGAGCTAAATTAGGGAGGCATCCGTGCCGGGAAGTCTTAGTTAACATGGGTATGGACATTCATTCGTCGTTGTGTCCAAGGTGTGGAGCGGATGTGGAATCGTGGACCACGCCTTGGTGAAATGCTCAGAGATAAAAAAAGGTATGGAAGGAAGTCTTGCGGTGGTGGAATATTAGGAGAGATGAGGTTAATTCGATGATCGAGATTAATTCGCTAGAGGGATATTTTGAGGGAAAAGCTAGACTTACGGAAATATGGACGACTGTGATTTGGTCATTTTTATATACAATTTGGTCTCATACCAAATAGTATTCAAAGAAGACAAACGCAAAATGGCAGAGATGATATTGGAGATACAACACCGATGCTTCGATTGGATTTCAAACAGGATTCGAGGACCGAAAATGAGCTGGGTTATGTGGCTTCAAAATCCAGCAGAACTGTCAAGAGGCTCGTGAGGTATGCATTTTGTTTTGGTGATCGATTACAAAAATTTTGGATGAAACAACTGCCTGCGTTCAGCTGTGTTGTTTTGGATGCTGTTGCGGCTTATGGGTGCAGTTGTCCAAATACAGCTGATGTTGTTCGGCTGCTGCGGCTGTTTCTCGGTGGACTTCTTGATGTCTCCCTTAGAGTGATCGAGTCGTGTGGATTCTGTAGTCCGTCGCGGCTAGGCGCTTGGGACACTCTTGGTGAACTGACGTCGGGGCTGTAGGTGGGGTTGCAGCTTCGTGTTTGGTTGGTTTAGTGGTTTGATGTTATGGTTGTGGTTTATATTTTCTTTTTTGTGATTGTTGTAATGCTTCATTTCGGTGTGGTAATAAAAGTTTGCCTTTGTTTTTCAAAAAAAACAAACACCAAATCCTACATATGAGTTACCTTTTAAGGTATTTTTACACCAAATGTGATAACACAAAAATCGTGTAAATGAAGACTATTAAATCAAGTTTAATTTTTACTATTCATAACAATGAATTTGTGCAAATGCAATCAATACCATTTTCTTAGACAAAATTAGTAATAAAAAAAACTGTGTAAATGAGCGTAATTATATAAAATTTGATGTTTTACGATTTATAATCACAAAATTGTGTAAGTCAACAAATATATCTATACTACTTTATAAAAATTGTAAAACGGTTATTTTCAAGAATCAGTTTTTTAAGATTCAGTTTTTTTCAACACCAAGTTCTTCTTCCCGATTATCTTCAATCCACGACGTAGGGTTGAAATCAGTTTTCTTCTCCCTGCTCAATTGCAGCATAGGGTTGAAATCAGTTCTATTATCGGAAACCAAATCACATCCCTATAATTATGCAACTACCTTGGATAGAACGAAATCAATAGAAATCCCTTCCTAATAGATAGGCATGATTAGCTTGTAATTATCCTTAATTGATTGTAATCTGTTGTACTATATATTGTGGTGTGATGATCAATGGAAGTATCAAGGATTTCACAATCTGTCATGGTATCAGATCCATACAGATTTCTCTTCTAACTGTTCTTTCATCTTTCTCTACCTTGCTGTCGAAAGCCATCCATGGCAATCACCGAACCTTCCTCTCCCAAAAACGATGATACCAATCGTGAAACCACACGCTCTTCGTATCATCCGGCTCTCACTGTTTCTAATATACGTATCTTCATCCCCATCACTCTCGAAATCGAAAAAGGACAGTACGCGTCATGGGCTGAATTATTCAAAATTCACGCCAAAGCCTTCCAGGTTCTCGATCATATTCAGCCCCCCCTCCCCCCGAGACGATTCTGTCGATCGCGGCTTATGGACACGATTGGATGCCATCGTACTCCAATGGATTTACGGTACAATCTCGAGTGATCTTCTTCACACGATACTCGAACCCGATTCCGATGCTCAATCTGCATGGAATCACTTGAAGGCCATTTTTCAAGACAATAAAAATTGTCGGGCACTACATCTTAAGCATCAATTTTCCAACCTACATCAGTCTGATTTCCCGAGCATCTCCGCTTACTGCCAAAACCTAAAGATGATTGCTGATCAGTTGGCAAACGTAGGTTCTCCGGTCTCGAATCAGCGTCTGGTTCTCCAACTCGTGGCCGGCCTGTCAGAAAATTACGATGGCATTGCGACTCTCATTCAGCAATCGGACCCTTTACCGATGTTTTATCAGGCCCGGAGTATGCTCATGCTCGAAGAATCACGTAAAAGTAAGCAGGCTTCTCTCTCGTCTCCATCCGCCTTGGTCGTCCAACCAAGTTCTCATCCACGTTCATCCACTAGCAACTTCGACTCCACCCGCCCGGATCACCAACAATATGAGGGCCAATACAATCACCGTCCGGGACGGGGTCGGGGCGGAAGAGGACGCTCATATCGTGGCGGTCGTGGGGGCCGTAATTCTGGCCGGGGACGCGACGCATGGTACTGCCCTCCGTGGGCATCGTATGGCACGGGTTGGAATTGATGGTCGCACCCACCTTGGGTCACACCACCGTATCCGTATCCCACTTCGGCTCCACCGTACCCGGCTCCTCAACAGCAACAACTGCAACCTCACGGCCCGTCTCAAGGCCCCGGTCTACTTGGTCCTCGACCTCCACAAGCGCATTACGCGACTGCTCCCTCACAATATGCTCCTACCGATATCGAGTCGGCATTCCATACTCTTACCGTAACCCCACCGGACGACAGTTGGTACATGGATACGGGGGCGACAAGTCACATGGCCTCAACTCCGGGTAAGCTCTCTTCGTTTTCTAATAATTGTTTATTTAATCATGTTCGTGTTGGTAATGGCACGACTATTCCAGTTACCGGATCAGGTTCGACTATCTTTCCCTCTTCACGTCCTTTATCTTTATCTCAAGTTCTAATTGTTCCGCATATCGTTAAAAACCTCATATCTGTCCGTAAATTTACCCGGGATAATTCAGCTTCTATAGAATTTGATCTTACTGGTTTTTGTGTGAAGGATCTTCGGACGGGCAAGCCCCTCATGCGGTGTGATAGTCAAGGGGACCTATATCATGTTCTTCCGAGTCAAAGCTTCCATCCACCTTCCGCGCTCACCGCTGTCTCCTCTAATATTTGGCACGATAGACTCGGTCATCCGGCTTTTCCCATTCTTAATAAACTTAGTCATATGCTTTCTTCTTTAGATATTAAACGTTTTTCTTCTTGTTTATGTGCATCTTGTCAACTTGGCAAACAAAATAAATTACCATTTCATAATTCAACTACGTTGTTGTGTGCTCCTTTTGATATTATTCATAGCGATATTTGGACCTCTTCGGTTGTTAGTACGAGTGGTTCACGGTATTATCTTATTTTTCTTGACGATTACACGAACTTTGTTTGAACGTTTCCAATGGCAACCAAATCACAAACATTATTACTTTTTCAATCGTTCCATAAATACGTCCTTACTCAATTTGAAAGGAAAATAAAAACGTTTCAATGTGATAATGGCCGAGAATTTAATAACGGTGCATTCCATACTTTTTGTCAACAACAAGGCATCCATTTTCGTTTTTCATGCCCATACACATCCTCCCAAAATGGTAAAGTCGAGCGTAAAATTCAAACAATCAAAAAAATAACCCGCACGCTCCTCCTTCACGCTTCCATCCCCGCTACCTTTTGGCCTCACGCGCTCCAAACCGCCACGTACCTCCACAACATTCTCCCTAACCAAACATTATCCTACGTCACGCCCACCCATATCCTTTACCAAAAACAACCTTCATACAACCACCTTCGTACTTTTAGGTGCCTTTGTTTTCCTCACAACCCTCCATCTCTCATCCACAAACTCCAACCACGATCTACCCCCTGCGTGTTCCTTGGCTACCCGACACACCACCGTGGTTATACGTGCTTTGACACCGTTCACAACAAAATAATCTTCTCGCGCCATGTCACATTTGACGAATCCAAGTTTCCCTTCGCCACCGCTAACGCACAACCCACATCTCCCACTTATTATTTTCTCGATCCATCCCCCTCCATGCTCCCAAATCCTATTTCTTTTCCTCCCTCTACGTCTATTTCATCTCCCATGCATGCATCGTCTCCTATTTCATCTCCTATGCATGCATCGTCCTTTCCCACGCCCCTCTCCTCATCGCCCAACACAGCTTCCCCCATTCAGCCTAACACCGCCTCTCCTATTCAGCCCCCCCCCCCCCCCCCCACTCTCCCACATACCTCCGGTTCCACAGCCCACATCACTACCACAACACTCCGTCCCTCACCCTATGGTCACCCGTAGTAAAGTGGGTGTCACAAAACCAAACCCACGGTATGCTCTTCACACTTCTACCGATCGCATCTCTCCCATTCCTACCTCTCATATGGCCACTCTTACTGATCCTAACTGGAAAGCGGCCATGCTTGACGAATATGAGGCACTTATTAGAAACACGACTTGGGAGCTTGTTCCGTGACCATCCGATGCCAACATTATTAGATGCATGTGGATTTTTACTCATAAATTTCGGTCGGATGGCACTATCGAGCGCCATAAGGCCCGTTTGGTTGTTAATGGCAGGTCTCAACAGGTTGGCTTGGATTGTGGAGAGACATTTAGCCCGGTGGTGAAACCGGCGACGATCCGAACCGTGCTTTCTATTGCATTATCTTGCCATTGGTCAATCCACCAATTAGACGTCAAAAACGCGTTCCTTCATGGAACGCTAGATGAGACCGTTTTTATGCATCAACCTCCGGGTTTTCGGGATGCCCGGTTCCCGAATCACGTTTGTCGCCTCAAGAAAGCGCTATACGGGCTGAAACAAGCCCCAAGGGCGTGGTATCATCGCTTTGCCCGGTTTATTTCTACGCTGGGATTTACCCATAGTCGTTGCGATAATTCCTTGTTTATTTTTAATAATGGTCGGGATATTGCGTATTTATTATTATACGTCGATGATATTGTACTTACGGCATCGTCCGAGACTTTTCGACAGGCCATTCTCTCTAAGCTCGGCAAGGAGTTTGCCATGAAAGACCTTGGCCCTCTCAATTATTTCTTGGGGATTTCGATTCATCAACATGCTACAGGTCTATTTTTGTCTCAACAAAAGTATGCAGCGGAAATCCTCGAACGGGCAAACATGACCGGGTGCAACTCCTCCTCCACTCCTATGGACACCGGGTGCAAACTAAGTGCATCCTCCGGTCCTCCTGTCAAAGACCCGACGTTATATCGGAGTTTAGCCGGGGCATTGCAATATCTTACATTCACACGACCGGAAATTTCATACGCGGTCCAGCAAATCTGCCTGTTCATGCATGATCCCCGAGAGCCGCACATAAATGCTCTCTGCCGCATTCTTCGTTACATCCGTGGCACTATTCATGTTGGCCTTCATCTTCGTAAAGCAGACACGAAGAGCCTCGTAGCTTACACTGATGCGGACTGGGGCGGGTGCCCGGATACCCGTCGATCCACATCCGGGTATTGCGTCTTCTTGGGTGACAACTTGCTATCGTGGTCTTCCAAACGTCAACCTACCGTCACACGGTCGAGTGCCGAAGCTGAGTACTGTGGCGTCGCCAATGTTGTTTCGGAGACATGTTGGCTCCGCAACCTTTTGTTGGAACTACGCTACCCATTAACGACCGCGACTATGGTTTATTGCGATAACGTAAGCACCGTTTACTTATCCGGCAACCCAGTTCAGCATCAACGAACGAAACACATTGAAATCGACATTCATTTTGTACGCGAAAAGGTGGAATTGGGTCAAGTTCGGGTTCATCATGTCCCCTCACGCTTTCAGTTTGCCGATATTTTTACTAAAAGACTCCCTCGGGTTCTGTTTGACGAGTTTCGGTCCAGTCTCAACGTTCACAACCCTCCAGGTTTCGACTGCGGGGGAGTATTATCGGAAACCAAATCACATCCCTATAATTATGCAACTACCTTGGATAGAAGGAAATCAATAGAAATCCCTTCCTAATAGATAGGCATGATTAGCTTGTAATTATCCTTAATTGACTGTAATATGTTGTACTATATATTGGGTGTCATGATCAATGGAAGTATCAAGGATTTCACAATCTGTCAAGTTCATCTTCCATCCTGATTTCACTCCCCCTCTCACCAGTCACCACGTCTCGCCCCAATTTCTCTCCCCCTCTAACCTCGTCTCTTCTTTACTACCGGTGTTTATGCATCTCCTCCACGATCTCACAAACCAGAAACCCGCCTCCCTCTCCTCTTCTTAGTCGGTTTTCTCAACACACAGTACATCACTCTATAAATGCTGAGAAGGATGAACCCTAATCGGTGAAAGGAGAACTCTCAACTAATCTACTTTCACATTTTAGGATGAAATCTGGCGATTCATCCATTAATCAGGTATGTGATAATTAAGTAAGCTTGATTTCAGATTACAAACAAACCCTAGGCGGATGTTGTTTACCTCTACGTGTATATTAATTCAATTTTTGCCTTTGTTCATGATGCAACAAAGTAAAAGAGCTCTGTTGAAGTTCTTCTTTACTTCGAGTTCTTCAACTCCAAGCTTGTAACCATTTTATGTAACTCGATTCAAGGTATTTTCATATATTCTTTCTTCCTTCGTGTTCTTTGTTGGATTGAAAATTCATTTGTAGATTTTGATTTGTTTGAGAAATTAAAGAACATGTATGGCTTTTGATTTTAAGGATTTAAAGGTATTTTTGTTATAGGTGCAATGTTTGTAGGCATATGCTTATCTCTGTCTCTCATGGCTCTGACCTCTCTTAATGTCTCAACCTGATCTCTTAATCACTCTACATATTATGTTTTTTTAAGTTGATTTTGCAACAAAAGCAATTGTTTAAAGCATGTTTATTAGTATAATTTGTTTTCCTATACCTAACCCTGACTTTGTTATTCTATTTAGCATGTATCCGAAACAAATATGTGAAGAGTATTGATATACAAAATCATTTATTGTTTGGAACGAAGTATGCCCAAATTGAATATTAGGTAAACAGAACTTTGTTTAAATTAGAATATTAGATGCAATAGCATCTGAAACTGAATTATATGCTTTGCTATCCACTGGATTACAATGATGAAGCTACCACTTTTTGTACATGTGTGGTATAAACTTTTCCTTTTTAGTTGTTATTGCCATCATTGGGAAAATTGATTACTTTGTTCTCCTCTCTTTTTTCTTAGTCACGTAGTTTCATTTATCAAATTCACATCTTCATTGACAGGGTTCAAGCTTTGATTTTGTCACCTACAAGAGAGCTTGCAGCTCAGACAGAGAAACAGATATTGGCTATTGGTGATTTCATCAGTATACAAGCCCATGCATGCATTGGATGAAAAAGTGTTGGGGAGGACATAAGGAAGCTTGAAAATGGAGTCCATGTTGTTTCTGGAACACCCGGTAGAGTCTACGACATGATTAAGAGAAGAACTTTGCGAACTAGAGCCATTAAATTACTAATTCTTGTGAGTTTGCTATTCTTTTTACATTTATAATTACTGTTGATACTTTTTTTTGAAATAATTAATGTTGATACTTGTATTCCTAAATTTTGTCACTTTCTGTTTGGAAGTAAATCTGTAAATTGATGCATGTGAATATCTTAAATTTCAACAGGATGAATCTGATGAAATGTTGAGCCGTGGGTTTAAGGATAAAATTTATAATGTCTACCGATACCTTCCACCAGAGCTTCAGGTGATCTACATCTCTCTCCATCTATCTCTCTTGTACACCTTGGCACAAACATAATACATTACTTATGTATTATTTGATATTTAATGCGTTTGTGTATATATATATATAGGACGATAATCAAATGAGAATCTAAAATAGGTTGAGAACTGTGAAAACCAATCTAAGTCGTTAATTGATTTTAATCTATGGACATTATTATAGGCAAAAATAGATTGAGAACCGTGAGAATCTATGAATGAATTTTTATGTTTTTAAAACCATAGGATCAAAACCAAATGACGGCTTAGATCGGTTCCCACGGTTCTCAACCTATTTTTGGTTCTCACATGATTTAACCCCTATATATATATATATATATATATCAAAGTATTGGCATTTATAATAGAACAGTTGGAAGACTAGAATCGTGAGGGAAGGAGAATAACCATCCCCTAATCTTGGTTTTTGTTTTCTGTAGGAACTATATCGAAAAAGGCACTCCCATGCCTATATATATGTAGGGTATGTGTGTGGGTGTGTGTGTATAGAATTAGGATCGTGTAAGAAATCAAAATTCTGTGAGAATGGTAGGAACGCTATAAAAATGTTAACATAAGTTAAATAGATTAACATACATTAACATATCTTAACATAAAATGTTACCATATGTTAACATGTTAAGTTATGTCAACCTCCGCTAACAAAGTAGTTCCAACGCTTCCTATGAAATTATGATTTCCTACCAGAACCCAGTCCTATATGACGACAAGCTTTTTTCTTCCCAAGAGGTTTTCTAATAATTATGAAGGTTCAAAATTGTAAAAGAAACGAATGAATATAACCAAATAGAAAAATATTATGTAATGATGGTTATTAAAGGAGGTAGAGATAGAGATAGACAGGATTAAGCAAATTGAGGAAAGATGATAGCTCCTAGATCCAACCAATAAAAATGTAGATGTTAATTGGTTATTGGTGAGCGAGCATATGTTTTTAAATCGATAAAAGACAGGTAGGCAAAGAATAGATACACTGATTTTTTGATATTCTAAACATGGCTCCTTTGAACTTAAAAGTGAGAACAATTATCTAAATTAGGAGTACTACTTTTCTATTGGTTGTTGTATTTAATATTTTTTTCATCACCATTTTTATCCTAGAACTAAGAACTTACATCACATGATCAAGGTTTTGGAATCTGATTGTATCAACAAGTTGAATGAATGAAATAGGAAATAGGTATTTTCTCCTCAAAGGACATTCATGGAAATCGATTATACAAAGAAACATACATCACTTCATTTTGATTTTCTCTACTGATTTTGGTTTACTGGATTTTGCTACTGCAATTTGCTCTGCTCGGTAAGGGATGAAAACCATCATATCCTGCTCTATTTCGATTTTAATGGAAGGCGTTTCTCATCTCTCTAGGTTAATTGTATTGTTTGAATACATATAATAATTTTTTGTGTTTGGTACTTTGAAAATTGTGATTCTACACACACATTCTGATTCTGGCTGTATCAGGTTGAGTGGATAGTTTGCCTTCCCCAAATTCATGCTATTGTTACAGTTAATGGAAAAGTAACCGAAACAAATAAAACGGAAATTCTACAACATGGGTATAATACAAGAAAAGTTTCCAATCTCCGCAACAAATCTTGCCATATACACAACATAAATGTTTGCCATCACTTTATGTAAAATGCCGGTCAAATCATGATCGTCATTTAAATCACGTTTATTTGTTTTACTATCTCGTCATATTTGAACCATCTGTGTCGTTTGCATAAATCTCACTTCCTATATGTGTATTTTGAGCATTAGTTATAAATGAGCGGATTATAAGCTTGCAAGGAAACCATTTTAATTTCTGTAACCATTAAGAAATTAGAATTCATTCTCATTTAATTAGAAATCTACAAGGAAAAGGCCAAATACACAACAAAAAATAAATCTCTAAAATTTAAGAAAAAAAGATAAAGCTAATGTACATTTATATACAAAGATTCATTTTCCACTTATAAATTTTATCCGAGTTCGATGTTAACCAATTTCTTCAAGAGAGTCTTAATTTTTATGCAAATCACAATTAACATGAGGGTACTAATTTCATGGCATTGCCAAAAAAAAAACTCTTGATACGACATGTGAACCATCAAATATTTCAAATATATCTTTATATAACATTTGAATCCCGCCGGATCACACGGGTACGATGACTAGTGTAAATAAAAAGCATTACACCAAATTTCATGGTAATAAAATTATGTATATGAATAATATTACACCAAATTTGTTATTATGTTATTGATTAGAATAAAATTATAAAAAATATGATTTGTTTATGAAGGCGACTAAGCGAGAGAACTTTTAGAAAAGCGAAGGCCTTAATTATTAGGCCATCAGTACCCCATAAGGCCTATCTTTCAAAGATTTTCCTCCACTTCAGCGCCACATCAGCTTTTCTCTCATCCCTCACTCCATCTCTCACGATCCCTAAACACCCGTACCCCATTCCCTCAAACCCTTTTGCCACCTCATTTATTTTAATTCTTTTATTTATACATTTAATTATTTAACAAAATAAAAATATTTATATATTTTTTAATAAATAAAAATAAGATAAATAATAAAAATTAAAATTCATATCATTCATTAAAAATAAAAATTACAAAATACAAAACACTACCAATTATGAAATTTTTGGAGTTGCTCTTTTCTCGCTAAAGTAGCCCTCAAAGCGTTTCCCGTAAGGTGATCATGCGGGGCTATGAAATACTCGAAGTCTTTCTCAAATCGGTTTGAGCGTTCGATTTCGATTTCGAGATCGAGTTTTTTCATTTTGTATTCCATTGTATCATCAATCTTGTTGTTGAACGTCGTCAACAACTGAGTAACACTTTCGTCCGTATTCGCCCCGGACGTATTACTCGTTGATGATTTTTTTGCCTTGTTTCTCCCGATGGGTCGTTGAATTTGCTCGTCATCGTCATCATCGGAAGGTTGGGTACGTTTTGAACCCCGCGATGAAGTTGTCGTCATCGTTGGAACGGCTCCCCATTTTGGACATTTTTTTAGGACGTCCCAAGCTTGTTCGTGAGTGAAAGCAACTTTATGGCGTGCTACATACCGTTCGTGTGCCGTTCGGGATATATCGGCCTCACTCATCCCGCTTGATCTATTATTGAGCAAGTTGTTGTAGATGCCGCCAAACGAATTAACTCTTTTATTGAGGTCGTTGAACTTGCTATTGAGTTGATGGGTTGATCTATAACCTGGTTCACGACCCATGCAAGTAAAGAACACATGCCCGATTCGGCCCCAAAATTTCCTACATTTATGTAAAATTAAGTATAAGAATAATAATAATAATAATAATAATAATAATAATAATAATAATAATAATAATAATAATAATAACAATAAAAATAATTACCACTGCTTTGTGCGTTACCGACCACGGGGTCCTCCGAAACGTCAACTCACGCCGACACTAACGCGAGTTCCTCGTCTCTTGTCCACGTTTGTTTGGCGGCTTTCTTTGGTCTCGGATTTGATGGTTCCGGGTTAGATTGTTGTGTCGGGATAGATTGTGGTGTGTTCGGGGTAGAAGGTTGGGTTTCCGAAACAATGTCGTCGTCGAGATTGAAGTTGGCCGGAGTAAAACCTTGTTCAATCAACCCGGGACGTGTAAATTGGTAAGGAAATTGTTGGTGAAATTGTTGGGGAAATTGTTGCGGATATTGTGGCGGATTTTGTTGCGACCATTGTGCCGGAATTTGTTGCGAAAATTGCGGATGATAACCTTGTTGTGTAAACGCTTGGAAACCAAGCTCTTGATCTTCTTGCGATTGTGGTGTATTCGGTCGGTTACGACGGGATGTAGGTGTTCTGTTTAGATTCATGATGAGAGAGGTGTGAAAAATAAGAGGTTGAGAGAATTTGAGAGAGTTTGAGAGGTGTGAGATTGAGAGAATTTGAGAGTGTGAGAAATAAGAGGTGTGAGAAATAAGAGGTTGAGAGGTGTGAGAAATAAGAGGTTGAGGGTTAAATATATAGTGGGATTAAATTGAGAAAAATAATTTTTTTTTAGAAAGAGCCGTTCAACGGTTATTTTTTTAAAAATTTAATTAAATTTTTTTTTTAAAACCCTCGGGATGATCCGGGATCCCAACCCCGAACCCATCCCCGCCCCGCCAACCCCGCGAGCCCCGTAGCCCATCCCCGCTCGACCCCGAAGCCCTTCCCGAGCCCATCCCCGCCCGCTACGGATGGCCTTAGCAGTTTAATGAGAACAATAACTCAACTGTAGATAATTGTCTAGTAATGATTTAATCATATAGAAATTGATTTATTTAGTAACGTGTTCTCGAGTTTGTTTTACGAAGGAAAGGAATGGAAAGAGGAGGAAACTAGGAGAAAAATATAAAATGTTGTGTTCTCGAGTTTATTTTAAAGAGGGAAAGGAAGTGAAAGGGAAGAAAAATATTGTTGATTTTCCTCCCAAAACTTTCCGTCCAAATGTAGGAGGAAACGGAAGGAAAGAAAAGAAATGAAATAAAAAGAATTAAAAATATTTATAAAATTACACATATACCCATCAATTACATTTTATTATGAAATAAATGAGGGCATATTGGTAAAAGTAACATCTTTCATTTTCATTATATTCTACTCATGAACATAAAAATTTATTTTCTTTCCCTCTCATTCCTTTTTTTCCTTCATTCTCAAAAACACAAATAAAAATATGTATTTTCTTTCTCTTTTTTTCTTTCTCTTTTTTTCTTTACTTCTAAAACTCGAGAACGCGGCGTAAGAGATTCTAGGGAGAAACTTTACGCAATAAGATTTTATTTTTTTTCGAATTTGTCCCTCCCAATTGAAAATCATGTTTATCCATCTATAATAAAATAATAAAGATATTTTCAAATATTTAGAGATTAATCTACACAGATAACTTTATTTTTATTATTCATTTTTATTTTAAACATGAGAATGGAAAAGTTAAAATAGTACTTAATCCCACTGTTTACCTTGATTTCATACTCCACAGTCCACCATCATGACAGATACTGTCTACCCTCCATCAAAGCCCAACGGCAACGCCTCCTCCGCCGCAGCCGCCACCACCCAAAAACCACAACCACCACCACCAACAGCAAACAAATCTCAACTTTACAACCCTAATCTGAATCGCCACCCTTACCGACCAAACCCTAACATCTACCACCGCAACCACCGCCGCAGCTACTTCTGCCTCTGCTGCTTCTGGTCAATCCTCATCATAATCCTCCTCCTCCTCCTCGCCACCATCGCCGGCTGCATCCTCTACCTCCTCTACCGCCCTCACCGGCCGACATTCTCCATCTCCTCACTCAAAATCTCCCAATTCAACCTCACAACCACCGCCGACGACACAACACACCTCACATCAAAGCTCAATCTCACTCTCTCCACTAAAAATCCAAATAAGAAAGTTGTGTTTTACTACGATCCAATCGCAATCACATGCTTATCATCAGACGAAACTCAAATCGCAAACGGATCGTTTCCGATTTCCTTCGTTAGTAATCCGAATAACATCACTATCATTCGCTCCTCACTGTACAGCAACTCTCTGCTTCTCGAGACGACTACAGTGAGCCAGATCATATCAGATCTGAAGAAGAAATCTGGATTGCGATTGAAGATATTGCTTGATACTGAAGCTAGAGTGAAGATTGAATCAATTAGAAGCAAAAAAGTTGGGATTCGGATCGAATGCGAAGGAATTCATAGCCTCATTCCAAAGATTGAATCAAAGTCTAGTAATTCATCGGCATCCGTAACTGCTACTGTTTCTGACGCTAAATGCAGAGTTGATCTTCGGATCAAGATCTGGAAATGGACTTTTTCAAGTTAGCAATCATCACACAAATTGATTTGTGTTTTTTTTATATAATTTTGATTATTATTAACTTGTTGAGGATTTGATTCAAATCAACTGATTAGATCAAAAGGATGAAACTAGAAGAAAACACTTGTTTTCTCTAATTTTTCATGAATCTGTACTGAAATCATTGTAATTGTTTGCATACATTTTCCCCTTTTTCATGAATTGTGTTTCTTTAACTCAAGAAACTGTATATTATTAATGTTTACTTCTTGTTGTTTTCAAATGGTGTTTGGATGTGATTTTATGAGAGTTATCTGATATCAAATAATCAAAACTAGATAATGAGTTGTGAAAATAAAACATGTTCCATTAGATAGTGTTTGTTTTTCAAAGTTTTATAATGAAATCTTATAAATTTCATTTGTTTAAAAAAAAAATATAAGCCCATTTGCAACAATGAATACACCAAAATCTTTTCTAAATGTCAACACATTTATAATTAAATTCCTTTCAATGGTCTTAAATGTCAAATCATCAACTACTTATATTTTATTTTTACATATTTAATAATTTATAATATCACCAAAAATAGAGTAAATTATGTTTTTAGTTCAAGTGGTTTGTTGAAAATTTCTAACTTCATCTTTATGGTTTTGAAATTACAATTTTCATTCCTATGATTTATAACTCATTAGCTATTTAAATTTTATTGTTTTTTTCATCTCTATGATTTGAAGTTCATTTTTATTTTAGTTATTAATACTTAAAAGTCCTATTTTGGCCTCGGGAACGAAAATAGAAATGAATTGCAAACCACAGGGACAAAAACCAAAATTGTAAAACCATGGGAACAAAATCTGCAATTTTTAACAAATATTGGGGATGAAAAAGTAATTTACACCATAAATACTAAATATGATTTGTTTATAATATACATAATTGATTAATTATAATAAAAAATAAAAAATTAACTATAAAATATAGAACATAACTAATTTTTTTACTTTTAGTATATTTTGTGTGAATATAATATTTGTATTTTTGTATTTTTCTATATTGATGTATTTTTATTTTAGTAATCAAATTAGTAATTTAAATAAAAAAACATTCTATAAAAATATCATTTATTTAAAATAAATTATGGATACAACTTTTAATAAAAAAGTAAAAATTAATGTTCAAACAAATTAATAAATGAATTAAACTAAATAAAATTATTAATAATTAATGTTTAAACAAACTAATAAATTAATAAATTAAATAAATATGGAATTGTTTTATCTAGTTGCCATTGATAATGGTCTTGCCAATTTAACAAGTGTAAGGTGTTGTTCGGTTTATTTTTTGTTAAGATCTGAATGGATATAGTTGCCTGTATAGATAAAGTTAAACAGATAAGTTGTTGTTGTGTTGAACAAACAGTTTGAATGTCATAAATGATAATTATACCCCCAATATTTATTTTTGTATGAATAAATCAGTGTATGAAATTGATACACAAAAAATTGAAATCCATATACAAAAACAGATACACAGGTACAAAAAATTGAAATCCATATACAAATAATCGACCACTGTATGAAATCGATACACATGTATAAAAAACAGGCCAATACACAAAGTATCAAAAACAGATCGATACACACAGAAAGAACCCCCAAAAACAACCCTCCACAAATTAGGTACATAGACTCTTCCCTGCAACAACCCAAATACAAACGGGAACCGACGAAAAGATGGGCGCCTGTGATAACTTACGAGCTCATGATCCATTAATCAAGTGGTCGATTTGTAGATGATCGACGAGAAGAAACCTGATGAGTAGGGAAATAGAGAGCAACGATGAAGGAAGATTGACAGAAAAATAAAGAGAAACGATGACCTAATGAGTAGAAAAACACAGAGCAACAATGGAGGAAGATGAGCAGAAAAAACAGAGAGCAACGATGGAGGAAGATGAGCAGAAATTACATGTGAGATGGGCAGCGATGGAAGAGCTAATTGATAGGGATGAGGTTTGATGGAGAGCGACGTCTTATATGGTTGTAGTTCTTTTTTCTTTTTAATGATGGGTAGTTTGAGAGGGGTAAATAGAGAAAATACATGGCTGAGCCCAAATGACTTGGTCATTCTAGCTGACCGAACCAACCACCTTCTCGACGATTCAGTCGGTACAGAATAGGAAGATATGGTTGTGCGAATCTGTGATATCTTTCATACAGACCATTAATCCACAAACGAAGAGACCCTAAAAAACCTTGCTATCTATATGACATGCACATGTTATTTTTGCAAGATCTCTAACAAAATTGATGTCGATGCTCTAACGTATCTTCTTTAGAAAAAATGTCATTTTTGTGATTAATTTAATCGTGAATTATTAATTTTATTATACAATTGTTGATAATTATAATTATGGTTTGCTAGTTTTTTTAATTTAATTTTATATATTGATGGGTATTTTAAGTCTTTATAGGAAGTGATCGAATTAGCACCATAATTAAAGTTCAATTTCTAATAAATATGATTTGCAAATCGATAAATTCACAAAGAAATGTTTCTTATTTTAATTCAAATGTAATATTAAAAGGCATGAGAGAGAGAGAGAGAGAGAGAGAGAGAGAGAGAGAGAGAGAGAGAGAGAGAGAGAGAGAGAGAGAGAGAGAGAGAGAGAGAGAGAGAGAGAGAGAGAGAGAGAGAGAGAGAGAGAGAGAGAGAGAGAGAGAGAGAGAGAGAGAGAGACGTCGTCGCTGCCTGCCGTTGCTGCTGCTATGCCGACTGCCGCTGCTGCTGCCGCTGCCACTGCTACGCCGACTGCCGCTGCCTCTGTTGCTACTAAGCCGACTGCCGCTGCCGCTGCCACCGCTGCCGCCGCTGCTGCTACGCTGCCGCTGCCGCTGTGGATCTGTTCTTTTGACCTGTTTCATCAGAAAGGGTTTCGCCGACTGTCGCTGCTGCTACGCTGCCGCCGACTGCCAACCTGCTGTCGTTGCCCGCCGCCACTGCCGCCGCTGCTGCCTGTTGCCGTTGTGACTCTCTCTCCTTGTCTCTCTCAGATCTCAAAATTAAACCCACCTCTGGTGAGTTCTCCAACATCAACGTGCTTCGGTTTATAGAAGTTTTAACTTCTAAATCCCCATGTGGCTTTAAATCCCTCTGTGGCTCTCATATCTGAGAAGAAGTCGTTCGACTACACTCCTACGACCATAACGACGTTTATCGGTGATACAATGTAAGATCTCCCGACCATCGCCACCAAACTCCACGACTTTTACGACGACGCCTATGGTGAAATTGTCAAAGCCTCTGGAGAGTACATGGTAACGTTAAGGGTAGCAAAAATGTGGAAATATCGGAAACGTTGGAAATTCCGATAACCCTACAACCAAAGTAAGAAAAATAATTTCATTTCGGTTACTTGGCAAGATCAGCAGATAGGAAAAATCAAGAAAGTAAAGTGGACCATATCCACTTTCAAAAAGGAGGAAATCGTCAAAGAAAGGTGGCACCTTCCCACTGTTTCTCCTTACCTTCAGGCTGTGATTTTGCAAAAAAGACGAGGAGTCAATTCTTTGATCGCCTCCAGTTGGAACTGCAGGGGCCTTGCCTTTCCTCGGGAAGTTCAGGTTCGTCGGGAGATTATCTCGATCCATGCGGTGGATAGACAAGCTAACGAAGCGGCTCAGTTGACTACGAGACACTTTCGTTTTTTATCTTGTCCAAAATGTTACGGTGTTTTTCAGTCTTTCATTTCGTTTTGTATTAATGTTTTCTGTAACGATCAAAATTTTAATGATAGGATTGTTCTCCCGATCGGGTGATGGCTTGGCCGAAGCACGATCGTGATGCAATCATTTCTTTTCAAAAAATAAAGATAGAAAGGTAGAGAGAGAAAAGAAAAGAGAGCGAGAATTCTTATTTTCTTATTATGTAAGAAATGAGATACAAAGTTATTTATACAAAAGAGAAGGGATTGATGACATCATCATAACAGAATTCAAACAACCAAATAACTTCTTAACAACCACCAACTATCTTTTTTCTAAGCTACACTATCATCCCCCCGCAAGTGAAACACGTGGAACGATGCGAAGCTTGGACTTGAAAGTAGAGAAACGAGTAGAAGTTAAATATTTGGTTAAGATGTCAGCAATTTGAACGACCGTTGGAACATACCGAATATGTAATTGATTGGCAATTATCATGTCTCGGATGAAATGAAGATCAATTTCCATATGATTGGTTCGTTGATGAAAAACCGGATTAATAGCCAAGTAGGTTGCTCCAATATTATCACACCACATCGTCGGTACACAATTGAGCCGTAATTGTAACTCTGTTATTAAAGACTGAAGCCAACATAATTCGGTAGATGCAAGGGCCAATGCATGATATTCGGATTCCGTACTTGATCGAGCCACAATGTGTTGTTTCTTCGAACTCCAACTAATCAAATTGGGTCCAAGAAAAATACAATACCCACTAGTTGATCTTCTATCATTCGAACATCCGGCCCAATCGGCATCGGAATACGCATGCATCTCAAAAGAAGAGGATTTTTGAATTAATAACCCATGTGAACTCGTACCTCGTAAATACCGTAAAATTCTTTTAACGGCTTCCCAATGTCGATGTGTCAGTGTTTGTAAAAATTGAGAAACTTTGCTAACCGCATAAGCAATTTCTGGCCGAGTAATTGCAAGGTATTGTAAAGCACACACGATACTACGATATAAAATTGGATCTGAGAGTGGAATTCCCGAAAATCGTGATAATTGTCTACCGGGTGAGACGGGAGACGAAATCGGCTTACAATCACTTAACCCCGTTTTCTTCAACAAATCAAGAAGATATATTTCTTGAGACAAATGAAGGCCTTTATTTGAGAACTCGGTTTGCACTCCCAAGAAATAATTGAGTTGACCCAAATCTTTTAAGGCAAATTTAGCATTCAATTGTTTAATCAAGTCGGAGACAAACACCGAAGAATTTGCTGTAATGATCACATCATCTACATACACCAAGACATAGGTTAGAATATCGGATATGGAATAAACGAACAAGGATGTATCGGAGACGCATTGTTTAAACCCCAAGGTAAGCAACGTATGAGATAGCTTTGCAAACCATGCACGAGGTGCTTGCTTCAAGGCGTAGAGTGCTTTCTTATGTAAGCACACATGATTAGGTCGAGTAGTATCAACAAAACCTTGTGGTTGAGCCATAAAAACTGTCTCCGTATGATCTCCGTGTAAAAAGGCATTATTCACATCAACTTGCCTTATATCCCATCCTCGAGAATATGCAACTGATACAACCAACCGAACCGTTGTGGGTTTAACAACGGGACTAAAAGTTTGGGTATAATCAATACCCTCGGTTTGAAAAAAGCCTTTGGCTACCAAGCGAGCCTTGTAGCAACTAATAGAACCATCCGGATGTCGCTTGATTTTGTATACCCACTTACATCCAACTATATTTGCACCGAAAGGAGGTGCAACTAATACCCAAGTTTTGTCAGAGTGGAGTGTGGTCATTTTTTCTCTCATAGCATCCCACCATACAAGTCATTCTTGTACTTGGGAAAAACTTCTGAGGTTCAGAATTTGGAACAAATTGAGTTTGAGCATTATAAACAACATGATCGGGAAATTGTTTAGGACGACGTGTATGATCACGAGTACGAGTGACCATAGGATGAGAAGGAAGACTTGATGGAATATTTAGAGTCAGGGACGAAGGAGAAAAGTTCAAGATAGGAGACATGTGAGAATAAGATTTTGTTTCGTGCATGGAATTTGATTGATGATGGTAAACTACCCATGGATGGAGTAGTAGAAGATTCATAATGGATAGATGGAAAAACATATTCATGAAATTGAACTTGTCTTGATGTATATGTGATGGATGAACAAGCATCATAACAGAGATATCCTTTGTGATGAGGAGCATACCCGAGAAAAATACAAGGCACAGATTTCGGAGAGAGTTTATCTTGACGAGTAGAACCAAGAAACGGATAACATAGGCATCCAAATGTGCGCAAATAACCATAATCCGGTGATTGATTGAATAGAAGCTGAAATGGAGACATGTGAGACAGATTTTTAGACGGTAACCGATTAATTAAAAAGGCCGAAGTAGCATACGCATCATACCAAAAAGATTTTGGTAAAGAAGAATGAATTAATAAAGCTCGAGCTATTTCGGACAAATGTCGATTTTTACGTTTGACAACTCCATTTTGTTGTGGAGTATATGGACATGAAATTCGAATAGAAATTCCGGACTCGTATCGTAAAGGTCCTTTTGTTAATTCAGGGGCCCCATCACATTGAAATTGTTTGATTTTTGTTGAAAATAAATCTTCAACATGAGCTTTAAAATGACAAAATGAATCATAGGCTTAAGATCGAATGGATAATGGATATAGCCATGTAAAACGACTATAGTCGTCTATAAAAGGGATGAAATAACGAAACCTGGTACGAGAAACAACGGGAGAAGGACCCCAAATATCCGAATGTATTAAATGCAAAGGATATTCACTTAGATAATTGTGAACGGAAATGGTAATCTAGTACTTTTAGACATGCTACAAGCACTACAATTTGTATTCACTTTATTTGAATCAAACAGAACACAAAGTTTTTGAAGCGCATAGTTGGATGGATGACCGAGACGAGTATGCCACAAATCTGAAGAGATACACATTGCGGTAGTGGGTGAATAGAGGCTCCCATGTCTATGCAAAATGTGGTGGATAAAGTTCCCATTGGAGTCTGAATAGAAAGACCAAAACATGAGAACTTAACAGTTAGAGGATTATCGGCCACTGATTGACAAATAGATAATAAGTTTCGAGTAAGCTCAGGTACAATTAGGACACATTTAAGCACAAGACGACATTTAGGAAGAAAAATGAATGCATGACCAATATGTGAGATGCAAAGAGATTGTCCATTACCTACAACCACTCTTTCAGACCCGGTATAAGCAACAACGCCTTGTACAAGATTTGGATTTGGTGTCATGTGTGTAGTAGCACCCGAATCAGGAATCCAAGAATCAATCATAGCACACGTATTAGAAAAATTTGCCGAAGTACCATATTGTTTTGCCCATTTATTAAAATGTGCAGGTCCAAACTCAGCTGAAAAAGCCTCAGAACCATGCCTAGTATTAACAGGTCCATTTGAATTTCCATACTGTCCAGAATTAACATGGGAGTAGTCAGGCCTAAGCGATTGTTGCTGATGGATGTTCGGCCTAAATTGATTGAATTCATATGGTCCATATGATTGACCTGATTCGGTGCCCACAAAATAACCTGTTTGACCTTGAGAAAAATGTGGCGGCTGCTGACTTCCTCCATATCGACTTCCAGTAGCCATAGCCATTGGATTAAAGCGATTTCCATTAAAATTTATTCCAGATCGATTTCCTCTAAAACGATTTCTATCAGCAAATCGTCCATTTCCTCTATTTCGATTTCGAGAGATATCATTCCACCTTTCTCCTCCTTGATTGCCTTCTGAATATCGATACCTTTCTCCTCCTTGATTGCTTTCTGAATATCGATAATAGCACTTATCTGCAAAGTGCCCCTGTTTCGACAAATCTGACAGATAACACTAATTTATGGTTCTTTGAGACTATTATTTGGAAGAGAGTCTCCTATCTTCAGAGCAGACATGGCAGAAACAGTAACAACCTCTGATTGTTGATGATTCATTCTTTGTTCATACAAGAGTAATCTAGATCGAAGTTGTGCAAAACTAGGTTGCACTTCTGAATTTTCAACATTTAAAACAAAAGTATTGTAACTTGTGTTCAATCCAATAAGAGTTTGCAGCACCAGATCTGATTCAGTTACATTTTCACCAATTGACCTCAAAGCATCACATATGTGTTTTATTGAATCACAATATGTAGCTATTGAGTTATTTCCTTGCTTAATATTCTGAAACTCAGTTTTTAATTGAGACTTTTTGGCATAAGCTTGTTGTAAATAAGTATCTTCAATCACTTTCAACAAATCAGAAGCAGATCTAGTGTCTATTGCAAGATGAGCAATAGAAGCATCAAGAGTTGAATTGATACATACCGATACAAAATTATCCTCTTTCTTCCATCTTTCAACACTTTCTGAAGGAGTAGAAGGAGGAACATACATCTGATCAATATGTTTTTCCAACCCTAGAGTCTTAAAAACAGCTAGCAATTGATGTTTCCAACACAAAAAGTTTTCACCATTCAACTTCATAGTCATGAAGTTTGTCATATTTGGAATAACAAAAGAGTTGTTGTTATTAGAATTTCTCTCTTAAGTAGCTTCTGTCATCTTTTAAGAAAAGTAAACTTTAAAGAACACAGAAGAAGAATATCATATCTGAAGAAGAATTGCAGAAGAGAGAGAGAGAGCCTAAGCTCTGATACCATAATAGGAAAGATAGAAAGGTAGAGAGAGAAAGAAGAGAGAGAGAGAGAGAGAGAGAGAGAGAGAGAGAGAATTCGTATTTTCTTATTATGTAAGAAATGAGATACAAAGTTATTTATACAAAAGAGAAGCGATTGATGACATCATCATAACAGAATTCTAACATCCAACTAACTTCTTAACAACCACCAACTATCTCTTTTCTAAGCTACACTATCGTGATAGTCCCTCCAAAAAAGAACCAAATCAAAGACTTACACGAATAATTATCTTTTTAAACGAAAAAAACTATCTTAGAAATACCATCTAATTGAAATACATAACTCATTTCTCATAAGATAACATCTTTTAGTTGAATGACGGACCCAACGTTTTTTGACAGTAGTATCACAAAATAAGCGTTTTAATATAAAACAAATTAAGATATTCTTAAAATCATTACTTAGACTTTGTTTTTGGCTATTTTGGGTCGATTAAATATAAATTATGTTGATCCAAACTCTCTCAATGATTTGATGATGATTATTTATACTTAGTGAAATTTACTTAAGACTATTTGATTAAATTGCTTCAGTTTCAGCGATCATTACTGAGTCTGTTCAGTGATCATTGAACATGTATTGTAACATAAATTGTTGAAAAACAAATAAGTTTTTCATTTAAGATGTTGTGCAATTCTCGAAGCACGATGTACAAGTTGTGATGCATGAGAAATGTGGATTAATTAGAGCCACATCTTTCTTTGGGCTACAAGTAGAAGACATTTGCATGCTACCATATGCTATAGCATTCATATGGTTCCACATGCTATAGCATGCCAAGTTGCCAACCAATTGCCAACTTGCAAGAATATTCCATGGGATATTCTCTTGGTTTCTACTATAAAAGGAGATGATTGCTTGAGGAAAAATTACACCAACACACCTACACCAAACATCTCAAACACTTGTAAAAGGGTGAAGTCATCTTAGACTTCATCTCTTCTTCCTCCTTTGTTTTCTTCCTCTCGGTGATGTCTATATATATATATATATATATAGGGTCTCCTTCTTTTGTTAACTTTTTCATGATGTGCATATATGCACATCGGGCATTGCATATATGCACATATTACAATTGCCTGATGTGCATATATGCACTGGTTAACAAAAGAAGGAGCCCCTATATATATATATATATATATATCGAGGAAGATTTTGGTTGCTAATTAGTTGATCTAGAAAATCTCGATAACACGTTGTAATCTCTCCCGGTTGGTAATAATATTCTTGCTCTCTCTCATTGGTAGGTTTATATATATATATCGTCGATATATATACACTTATATATATATCGTCGATATATATACACTTATATATATATCGTCGATATATATACACTTATATATATATCGCTATATATATTTATAGATAATAACGTTTTCATCGTTTTTATCTATACGTATATATATACATCTTGTGTGGGTTTATTTTCTACGTTAGAGAATTACTGTGCAACATCTAGATTATTGTTATCCGCATTTATTGTTGGGTTTATTGTGCACTTGGATTTCTACTCGTTTTGGGACCTTAGAAATCATTTGTGAGGTTCTCGTATTTTTGGCACGATAAATTTTTCCTAACAATTGGTATCAGAGCTTCGGATCTAGAATTGGGTTTGTGTAGAAAATATACATAAACTAGTTTGCACATTTTGTTTTATCTATGGCTGAAGTAGAAAACCCTTTGGTGCCGTTCCCTCAAACCAGTCCCAAAAGCCGTACCAAGAAGGTACCTTTAATTCGTCCGGGGCTGGGATTCGTATACAGACTTGGAATGGGGACGGTGACTTTGGTAAATGGCAGTTCACAACATCCGCGACACTTAGGAAAAATGGAGTCCATCCCGTAGTATTTACTAAAGATGAGTTAGACCCTAATATGTCTGACCTTAAGGCTAAAATATGGAAGCATGAGCATTTACTACTTTGTAAATGGCTATGGGAGATAATGTTATATCTGAGATTGTGTCTGAAAAGACAGCTGCAGGTATTTGGAGCAAGCTTGAGAATCTATATCTCAAGAAAACATTGACCAACAGATTGTTACTAATGCGGTCGTGCTTCTTCTTCAAAATGAAGGAAGGCACAACAATTAAAGCGCACATGACCGAATTCGAAGACATCATAATGAAGTTAAAGGCAACAGATGCACTTCTTGCAAAAGATGAAGAAGCACTCGCTATGATCCTATTGTATTCACTTCCCGAGAAATATTCCCAATTCACTAATAGTTTTATTTATGGAAGATAAACTCTTTCTTTGTCTGATGTGAAAACATGAATGATTTCTGAAGATCAACGAATTCAGATGCGAATCGGTAACAATCCCAGAGAGAACAGCTACAGTCAAGGCCTATTTGCTGACAGAGGCCGAGACGATCAACAGTCTTCAAAAGGAAGAAACCGTGGGCGCTCTCCGTCTCGCCGACCTGGTTCTCGAGGGAAATCAAAGACGCGTGGCAACTGTAATTATTGCCACAAGCCTGGTCATTGGGTGAAGGACTGTCCGAGTCTTAAAAACAAAGACAATGCGTACACCTCAGCCGTTGCAACCGAAGAGGAGCAAGATGGCTTCTCTGCCATAGTTACACCACCGCAAGGAGACAGGCGATGGGTGTTAGATACCGGGGCATCTTGCCACATGACACCATTCCGGAACTGTTTCTCTACCTTTGAAAAAGTTAAAGGTAACAGTAATTACATGGGAAACAGTACTTCGTGTGTCACTCAAGGTATCGATACTGTGCGGATCAAGATGTTTGATGGGTGTATTCGGACATTAAATAATGTCAAATTTGTTCCATCCATGACTCGTTCCTTGATCTCTGTTGGACAACTGTCCAAATTGGGATGCAACATTCGAATCGATGACGGGAGTTTGCGCATCTCCAGAGGGAGTATTATTGTAATGAAAGGCGAACGGGCGGAAAATAATCTTTTCCATTTGATTGGCTAGACTATTTCTTCTAAATCGTGTGTGGCCGACATTTCTCAGAATCTTGATGGTGCTCGCTTATGGCATCTTCGTTTGGGTCACACATCCGAGAAGAACTTGGAGATTTTGCGCAAGCGAAAACTCATTAAAGTCTCTGTTCCTGCTAGCCTGGAGTTTTATTCGGGATGTGTCAAAGGAAAGCAAACACGTGTTTCTTTTGGTGTTGGAAAACACAACACTAAAGGAATCCTCTATTATGTTCATACAGATGTCTAGGGACCATCCAGTACTCCGTCCCTCAATGGAGGTAAATATTTTGTTTCGTTTATTAATGATTTCTCACATAAGCTTTGGGTGTATGTGTTAAAGTTCAAGTGAGATGTCTTTGATACTTTCAAGACTTGGTTGGCACGAGTAGAGGTCGAGACTGGCAAGAAGTTGAAAGTGCTTAGATCTGACAACAGTGGAGAGTTTACTAGTGGTAACCTCAAGGACTTTTGTTCGCGTAAAGGAATCCACCGTCACTACACCACTCCGAGCGATCCTCAATCTAATGGGGTAGCCGAACGGATGAATAGGACTTTGCTTGAAAAGGTCCGATGTATGTTGTCGACATCGGAGTTCCCCAAAATTTTCTTGGCCGAAGCACTGCACACAGTGGTGCACATTGTTAACAGGTTACCTTGTTTGGCCATCGGGGGAAAGATTTTGGAAGAGGTTTGTAGAGGTAAAAGAAACATCTGTTTGAAATACATACGTGTATTTGGTTGTCCTGTTTACGTTCACGTTTCAGGCCAAGACAAGTTGGATCCTAAAGCCACCAAAGGATCCTTTCTCGGCTATACAGATGGTATCAAGGGTTACCGAATCTGGAACCCCTTGACTCGTAAGGTGATTCATTCTCGACACGTCACTTTTGATGAATCGGTGGTGTTAAAGTCACATGATCCTCAGTCCTCTCAAAATTCGGAAGTCGTCACTACTGTTGCTCCGACTGCCGATGATGTGCAGCCAGTAGCCAGTCCTAATAATCCCATTTCATTCGTTCCTTATATTGTTCTAGAATCACCAGTTGATGTTAAAGAAGTCATTCCGCCAATGACTTCTACTAGTGATTCTGAAGAACAGATTCTGAATGATGGTGGAGACCATGGCGACACAATCCAAGTTACTGCACCTACCAGGGGTAGTCAAAGGACTATTCATCCACCGAATAGGTATGGAGATTGGGATTTTGCTAACATGAGTTTTAAAGATCAGCTGGAGTTTGCTTTGCATGCAGGGAAAGAAGAGCCGCTTGATGTAAAGGAGGCATTGGCCTCAACCCAAAGTTCAAAATGGCTAGGTGCCATGCAAGAAGATATGGAAGCTCTCTTGAAGAACAACACCTGGGACTTATGTCCATTGCCGAAGGGCAGCCGTGTTATTGGTTGCAAGTGGGTTTTCAAAGTCAAAGATGACAATCGGTACAAGGCTCGTCTCGTTGCTAAAGGCTTTGCACAACGGAAAGGTATCGAGTATGACGATATTTTTGCTCCCGTTGTTAGACATACATCTATTCGTGTTCTTTTAGCAATCGTGGCTATTCACGATTTAGAGCTAGAACAGCTAGATGTTAAGACCGCCTTCCTACATGAAGACTTGGAGGAAACTATCTATATGAAGCAACCTGATAGTTTCATTTCCGAAAACAAACCAGAATATGTATGTAAGCTCTAGAAGTTCCTCTATGGACTTAAACAGTCCCCTCATCAATGGTATAAGAAGTTTGATTCGTTTATGCTCACTCTGGGATTTGAGCGCAGTGAAAAGGATGCTTGTGTCTATCATAGATAAAGCGGTGGTATTTTCACTTACTTACTTCTTTATGTAGATGACATGCTTATTGCCTGCAAGGACCAGTCAGAGATTGAACGTCTGGAAAATAAGTTGAAGTCAGAATTTGAAATGAAGGATCTTGGCGCGACGCAGAAGATTTTAGGCATGGAAATCGTGCGGGACAGAAAGTCTCGAACACTCAGGTTGACACAACGAGCATATATTCAGAAAAATCTAAAGCGGTTGATGGTGCCAAGACGTCTAGCACTCCGCTACCGAAGCACATCAAGATTACAAGTGAAAATTCTCCGAAGAACGACAAGGAGAAGGCCGAAATGTCAAAGGTTCCATATGCTAGTGCAGTCGGGAGTCTCATGTATGCCATGGTGTGTACCCATCCCGATCTCTCACATTGTGTTGGAGTGGTGAGTCGGTTTATCGCGAATCTGGGTCGATCACATTGGGCAGCCGTTAAAACGGCATTCCGATATTTGAAGGGAACCGAGAAACATGGTCTTATATTTGGTTTGCACATTGACTGTGAAATTGTTGGATATTGTGATTATGACTATGCAGGTGATCGAGTTGGTTGGAGATCCACATCCGGTTATGTATTTACCTTGGGTAGAACGACCGTCAGTTGGAGATCACAGTTACAGTCTATTGTTGCATTGTCGACCAAAGAAGCTGAACTTGTTGCGGCGGTTGAATCTGCAAAGGAAGCGGTCTATTTGAAAGAACTGATAAATGACTTGGGCTTCGAGCAAACTTCCGTACATATTCTCTGTGATAATCAGAGTGCCATCCATTTGGCAACTAATTTGGCTTTCATCTCCCGGACAAAGCACACAAATGTGCGTGATGCATATCTTGTTAGATTACATGAAGCAAAGGTTGTCTATTTGAAGAAAGTCCTGACAGACGACAATGCCGCTGATATGTTCACTAAGTCGCTACCGCCAGCTAAGTTTGGGCATTGCTCAAACTTGATCCAGCTCCGTTTGTGTTAATGCCACTGGGCACATTACGAGAGAGAGAAGGCATTACCACATGTGACAAAACGATATATTTGGGGAGTTATTACTTGGAACGTGTTTTTGGAGTTGATGAACTCATTTGTTTCATTGAGATTGCACACTTGAGGATTTTTTGCTTTTGTCTTTGACGGGTGATGGCTGAGCCGAAGCTCGGCACGGTCAAAATACATTTGGTTACCTCGTGTCAATCTCTATCAACTATTCGTTCAAGATCGTTCGTGCTCTGTTTTCATCAGGAGATTTGCACATCATGGTGGAGTGTTGAAAAACAAATAAGTTTTTCATTTAAGATGTTGTGCAATTCTTGAAGCACGATGTACAAGTTGTGATGCATGAGAAATGTGGATTAATTAGAGCCACATCTTTCTTTGGGCTCCAAGTAGAAGACATTTGCATGCTACCATATGCTATAGCATTCATATGGTTCCACATGCTATAGCATGCCAAGATGCCAACCAATTGCCAACTTGCAAGAATATTCCATGGGATATTCTCTTGGTTTCTAGTATAAAAGGAGATGCTTGCTTGAGGAAAAATTACACCGACACCTACACCAAACATCTCAAACACTTGTAAAAGGGTGAAGTCATCTTAGACTTCATCTCTTCTTCCTCCTTTGTTTTCTTCCTCTCGGTGGTGTCTATATATATATATAGAGAGAGAGAGAGAGGAAGACTATTTTCAACCCTTAAATAACTTGCAACCTTTGCAACTTTCATCATCACCGTTGATCTCATTAGATTAGTTTCTATTACTAATTGATGGTTCCTATATTGTTAAAGGGTAATTAAGGTATTTGTTAATTGTATAATTTTTTTTAATCTATTGGTTTCTTAAAGTTTCCATAATAGATGCACCCGAAATTTATGGTAAGGATAATCACAATTCAACTTTTTTGAATTAGTGGATTAGTTAATGCTCCTACATTAATGGGTTCTATTTCAATTTCAGTATTCGTCCTTTTTTTTTCTATTCGTATTAAGGGGGTGTTTGGGAGTGCTTATATTTTTGACTTATTTGCTTATAGATTCTTCCCACCGCAAATAAGCAGTTTGGAGTGTTTGGATAGAAAAAATCAAAAGTGCTTATTTGCTTCTCCTCACCACAAATAAGTTGTTTTTGATAAGTCAATCCATACCTACTTATTTACTTCTCCTTATTTCCTTATCTATCCAAATTACCTTTTTACCCTCAATTTTTAACAAACACTTTTTAAAAACTGCTTTTCCTCACCACATAAGCAAATAAGCATAAGTTAAAAATATAAGCACTCCCAAACACCCCCTATTGGCAAATTCAATGATGTCTTGCAACTTAAACTTAATGGTTACTAACTAATTGAGGATAAAATATTTTCAATCTTTTTTTTTACTATCATCCCCTATAATCATGGGATAGTATCCTTGTAATATATATGTATTATTTTTTTTAGATTTGTCCATTAATGTTGAAACCTGTATTTAAACAAGTAAATAGTTTTCATGAACGACAAGAGTTGAAACCCCAAAAAACGTATACCATGGATGGAACTAATAACAAAATTGTGGTTGATGCGCAAGTTCATAACGATTGTTCCGAGATTAACACTGTGGATGAAATAGTTTCGGAAGATCCTGTCGATGATTACCTACTATCGTTATGTTCTATTCGTGATCATGGAAAGAATTCATCGTTGACGTTTGATTCTTTGTTATGTAACGAGAACAATGGTGAAGTAGCCAATGACTTAATAATTATGAAGTTATAGCATGTAAGTCCCCCATCAAACTCAACCATTAGAGTATAAGATTTAAACAGATTATAGGTTCAAGATTCTAGATTGCTATTTGCAGATCAAAATCAAGGAGTCATTTGTAAGAATTGCAACAACGTTTTATTCTTCACACTACAAGGATGACCAAAAATAACTTTCAGCACCATGTTGACTATATTACTCTGGACACAAAGGGGAATTAGGCATGCCCAATACATATTTTAGGCATTTAATACAGGAGTTATCTCATCCTGGTCCTCCTGCACAACCCAAGGATCCGACCCTCTCAAAAAGCTACAAGATCTTCACAGGAATTTGAAAGGTTGTTTCATTATGATTGATGACGAGGGAACTGTCGATTTCCAAATGCTACAAAGAAATATCACATCATCTGTTTGGGTGATCAATTGCATATGAAATGCCAAGTAGTCCACATAATTGTTTTTTTGTTATCGAAGTACTAATGTTGAAGCTGATTTCCTGAGCAGCTTGCAGGAACTAGAACAAAAATCCTGGTTATCCCAGCAACACTCCATACTTTTGAGAGGTATAAACGAGAAGCATAATCCTATGAATGTTGTAGTAAGATCAAAGATGTAAAAGCAAAGAGCAATAAACAAGAAGCCATGAATGCGAAGTGAAGAAGCAATAATCTGAACCTTTTTTCTTGCCAACAACAGTTTCTTCGACCTTTACATCATCATGTTTTTCTGTTCCACACCATTATATATACATATAAAGTATATCAAACATATTAAAATATTAAATGGTAATAAATAATGTATACCTCCAGTATAAGTTGGGTGCTTTCTTTTTATCATCCATAGTCAGCTCTTTCATGAGATATTCCACAACTGAAAATAGTAAAGTTAACGAATGTCGACATGCTTAGTTGACAACCAGATTCATGAATGTAATTTTTAACATGCAGCAGGTTTCTCCCTAAACAGAAAAAGGTATGATTCATAATTAAGATTTAGGATTCAATTTTTGGACATTGGCATAATCATCATTTTAAGTTACAAAATACTTATTAATGGTTGGATATTGAGAATCAAATTCATTATTTGATTATATGTACCACTTAATCATGAACATGTGTACTACTTAATCATGATTATTACTTTTATATGACAAAGAATCATGATTATAAATTCATGATCCTTATTACAGTTTACCTCATGTTTTAATAGTGAAGATGCCTTAATCAGTGGTATTTGTTCTGTCTTAAAAAAACAATCCAACATCTACAGTTGCCTCTAAATCAACATCATTAAACAATTTTGATCCAAATTTTTGCAAACCATTTACAGAATCAGTTAATGTCATTTGTTTAATCATGATTTTGGAAACAAAAAAACAGTCATATGTAATACGAATTCATGAATTGGTATCCCACTTGAATTAAGAATATTGAATTTCTAATTTCTCAAGCTTTTAAAATAGTGCAAAGAAACCCAACTTTTTTTCTTCATATGACACTGAATCATGAATAGGAATTTCATGATTCTTATTTTCTTATAATTCATGATTTAAGATTCAAGATGTCATAATCAGTGGCATTTGTTCTTTATTTTTTATAAAAAAGGCCAACATCAACTGTTTACTCTAAATCAATATCATTGAACAAAGAAACCCAACCTTGTTCATAACTATTTACACTTATGATGCTCCACAATAAAAACCCTGTTTAACTTTTTGAACATAAAATGTGGATGAAGAACAGAGAATGTATTTTCCCTAAAAAAATTAAGAAAATAAAAGTACAATGTAAGTTCAATACCTTCATTAGATGTGGTATCTGTGATCATAACAGGAAACGATTCCATTGTTGGTGGATCATCGGCTCCGAGAAAATCCACGATCATATCTACTGGTTCATGCAATGGTTGTTGCTGTTCATCATTATTTTCTTCTGGGAACGGAAGTTCTTCGATGAAATCATCTAAATCGATGAGAATCGGGTCTGATTCAGTGTTTTTGAAGCGAGAGAACGAGTTTTTTTAGCATTATTCTCTCGCTTTTTCGTCCTCCTGATGATTGAGATGAATACAAAACGAAAACCCTATTTAGAAAATATGAACAGAGAAACTATTAGATATAACAAGAACTTTCTGAAGAGTTTGAAAACTAACCTCTGAATCTGTCTCCCATTTTCGATTGATTAGGGTTGCACAAAATGGTATTCGATTATTATAGAAGATTATTGGGAAACCGAATCAGGTTTATGGAGAGAATTTGGGGATTATGATCTGGTTGAATCTTTGTTGTACAAAATGGTATTCGATTATTATAGCAGATTATTGGGAAATCGAATTAGGTTTGTGGAGAGAATTTGGGGATTATGATCAGGTTGAATCTCTGTTGCCATCGTTAGCCGGATTGTCTAAGAAATGATTTGACGAAACTGCCCTTTAGTGCCTTATTAATGGAAGGTTAAAAAATAAAAAATTTGAATTTTTTGTAAAAAACTAGGAATTAATCTTAGCCTTCTATATAGTAATCAACATTTTTTAATGGTTTCAAAATATAGCACCCCTATATATATATATATATATCGAGGAAAATTTTGGTAGTTGATTAGTTGATCGAGAAAATCTCAATAATACGTTGTAATCTCTCCCGGTTGGTAATAATTTTCTTGCTCTCTCCCTTTGGTGGACGTACACTATCACATCGATAGTGGAACCACGTTAAATCTCGGTGTTATTTGTTGTGATCTTGCTCTTTCTATATATATATATATATATATAGGGCCCTTCTTTTGTTAACCCCCAAATTAGTATTAACCCTATTAACTATTATCAACCAATAGGAATCAAGTATGAAGTTTGGTTTTGCAACATTCTGGACGGTTTAGGCAGGGGTATTTCTGGAAGAATTTTTTTTTCCAGTAAGTTATGGTTGCATGATTCACGCCTCCAATACATGGCAGTTTTGAATATATTTTAGTTTAATATTAAAGATAATCTTCATCATCTCTTTTCTTAATCTTATCATATCATTAATAAATCTTTTCCAGTTTTTAATGGTTCCTTCATAATCGATCCATCTTTTTTCTTAATATTATCATATCATTAATAATATTTTCCAGATTTTACTGGTTCGTTCATAATCGATCATGAATTCTACTCAAGAAGAAAGCGGTGTTTCAATGTTTCGGTCTTCGGTTTCTAATTAGAATGATTATTCCAACGATATCGAAGAACAAACTTTGGTGAAGGATGGTGTTCTTACACAGGTTAGTACCCATGTGCAGACCCGCAGTGTTGGAGACTTTGATTTTGATGATGTTGATGATTGTAACCCGACACCGTGGAGTAATGTTGAAGAGCCGATCAACGATGAAGATTCTGTAGGTTTGTTTTTTTGTATTTTAATTTTAATTATTGGTATTGTTAGGCGTTCTAAGTTAGGGTTTCTGTAGCGTTTCGCGTTATGGTGTTCGTTTTTGTTAATTATTATGTGCGGTATTTTTCGATGATGATGGAATTATAAATCTCCATTCAAATGCTTTTTTTTTGTAAATTTTTGTAAATTTTTTAATATTTTTAATTTATTACATTAACTTGTATTATGTGACGTAAAGCATTTTTAGTTTGCTATAGGAACAATAATAATTATTATTTATGTAATGATTCTGCATACATGCAATGCAGTAGTTTATGTATTGTTTAATTTAGTTTCTGGTATAGGAACAACTACACATATTATTTATACAATGTTTGTGCATATATGCAATGCAGTGTTTTTTGTACTGTTTATTCTACTTCTACTACTATGATGACCTAAATTTTTTTATGCCTGCATGTTCAATTTCATTTTGTCTTCCAGATGTTGAAGCACAAGATGAGGTCATCGAGACAGTTGATGGTTCAAAGTTATGGATTCCCAATGTTCCTGTTCAGTTTAAACCAAAGGTGAACGATGGTTTTTCATCTTACCAAGAAGCCGAGTCATTTTACAGGACGTATGCAGATTTTGCGGGATTTGATGTAAGGTTGAATGCCAAAAAGACAAATACGGATGGGATTATACAGACTAGATGGTTTGTTTGCAGTAAAGAAGGTATTCCAAAGAAGAAGTTTTTCGATTCGCTTGAGTTAGGTCCTGGTGATAGGCGTTACCGAAACTCTAATGTTAAACGGTCAGGGTGCAATGCATGCATTAAAATCCATTTATTGAAGGACAAGACTCAATACGAGGTATACGCATTTGTTGAAGCTCATAATCATGTTTTGTTTAATAATAACGATCGTAGATTTTCACGTAAGAACAGGAAAATGCAGTACACTGATTATAGGAATGTTTTGAATAGTTCTAGTTATAAGTTGGGTGCAACAAGGGCGCATAGAATACAAACTGCGTTGAAGGGTGGGTTTGAACATAATAGGTGTAGTGTTGTTGAGTACCAGAATTTTAAGAGAGATGTTGGGTTATTTGTTGGGAATAAGGATGCGAAGATGCTTATCAATAAGTTGTCAAACCGTAAGGATATAAAAAGCGAGTATTTTTTTTAGTACAAGTGTGACGAACGTGAGTTACATGCCATTTTCTGGGCCGATGAAGTTGCTCAACTTAATTATAGAGAGTTTGGAGACGTAATTTCCTTTGATGCTACTTACCGGATGAACGAGTAAGTTTTGTTTATACATTGAACCATTTTTGTATTATCGGTGTTTTTTATTTGTATGTTGTTCGTTTTTTTTCAGGCATGCAATGTCATTTGTCCCTTTTTTGGCCGTAGATAATCATAAAAGTTCTGTTGTAGTCGGTTCTGCGTTGATTGCCGGGGGGACAATTGAGAATTATAAGTGGGTGTTGAGGGCCTTTTTGAAATGCTACGATAGACAACCTTTGGTCGTGATAACGGATCAGTGTTCAGCTATGAAACAAGCTGTTCCATATGTGTTCACTGAATCAAGACATCGATTATGTATGTGGCACATAATGAAAAAGGTTCCTGCCAAGGTATTTTGATATTGTTTTTTATCTTATATGTGTTATATTTGTTTTTTTATAAATGTTTTGAAAAAGATATTTACAATTGTTATTTGTCGTTTTTTTAGATAAGTGCCGCCTTAAACGTGAATCCTAATTTTAAGCGGGCAATAAACAAACTTGTCTGGAATTTTCATATTAGTCCTGAAGATTTTGAGATTCAGTGGAACAGTATGATTCAAGAATATGACCTTGCTGACGAGGATTGGTTCAGAGATATGTATGCTATTCGTCATTCATGGATTCCGGCGTTTTATAAAGATAATCCTATGTCGGGTCTTATGAGAACCACGTCCAGATCTGAGAGTGCAAATGCATTTTTCAACATATATCTTGCATTCCACTATGACCTCGTTAAGTTTCATATTAATTATGATAATGCAATTGAGAAGCAACGAGACACGCAATCATTTAAGGAGAACGTCACGAGGAATACGTTTCCACAATTAATTAGTTCATATCCAATTGAATCTCATGCTGCAAGGTTGTACACGCGGAAAATTTTTAGGGATTTCCAAAAACAGATAAAGAAGGCGATGTTGAGGTGTGGAATTGAGACTGTCGAACTTTTAGGCGATACGAAGAATTATGTCATTAGTCACAAGAATAAGTTGTCTGAAATGAAGATTTTGTACAAGGTATTTGTCCCAGCTTAGTTTTTAAGTTTTTATTTCTATATAATTCGTTTGTGTTATTTATTGTTTGTTTTTTTGTATTGTTGGTTAGGTATCACGCTGAGTTTCAATTAACAATGCTGATTGTGAATGCAAATTCTTTATACGGAATGGTTTTTTATGTCGACGTGCACTGAAAGTACTGATCACTGAGCCGGTAGATTCCATACCTGATCAATATGTTTTGCGAAGATGGACCCGGGAGTTGGTTCCTGTGCAACTACAGAGCGCTCGTGTTAGGTATGGCGAGTCTGATCCGGTGAAAGAGAAATTGTTAACCGGTGCGTATTCCACAATTGATGACATTGTAAGTCTAGTCCGCAACGATAAACCATTGTTAGTTAAGCTAAATGAAGTACTTGGAAACTTCAAGAACGAGGCAAGGTCCCAGTTACCGTATGAACATCCATCACAGCAGAAGATGGATGCAATTACTGAGTATTACGATGTTTCAGTTCCAAATGATGTGGATATAGTACCCCCGAGTGGTCTTAGAAACAAGGGATGTGGCACGGGTAAACGGTTGATAAGTATTTCTGAGAGGATTCAGTCGAAGAGTAAGCAGCCGAAACGCAAATGTAAGAAATGTGGGCAGTCTAACGGTCATGATTCTTGCAATTGTTCGTCAGTAGCTCGATCTTGATTCATATGTTAGTTACTTTGTTTTATTTTAATGATTGGACGTCGGATCTTTATTATTTTTTGTTTTGGTAACAAACTTTGCATTGTTTATGTTGTTTGTTTTGGTTTCGACATATTCATGTCATTGAATAACTTGTTTTATGTTTTAGACCGTATTAATAAAAAACATACAAGTATCAAAGAATTATCGTCAGTTCTCATATATGTTTTTCCAATATGTACTTACTTTCACAGAATTCGTATACCCAATTTTTCACTTATGCTTGATATGCATATATGCACATTTTACAGAATTCATATACATATCAAAATTGCATATATGCATATATGCATATTTTACACCCACAACATTCATATCAGATAATAACATGTATGCACATTAGAGAATTGCGTATATGCACTTATTAGATCTGCAGTTATGTAAATTTTACACATGCAGCATATAGGCACATATCAAAATTGCATATATGCACATATCAAAATTGCATATATGCACATATCATAAGTGCGTATATGCACATTTTGCAAGTTCATATATGCACATATCAAAAGTGCATATATGCATATTTTACACCCACAACAAGCATATCAGAGAATAGCATATATGCACATTATGATATGTGCATATATGCACTTATTAGAACTACGTTACTAGCATATACTGAGAATGTTAAGCCCACTATCATAACCCAATCATACTGATTAAACCAAAACGATAAATATCCAAAAATCTAACCAAAAACTGTGTTAACACACGATGCAACAATCAGTATCCAAAAATCTAACCCAATAGTGTTTTAACACGCACTGCAACCACAACCAAAAATAAACCTATTTTTTAAGCACAACTATTCAATCAACCAATGATTTCCACCTTATCAACTATTTGCCAACTAAATTTGTCTTTTCCTGCTTTTCGTGAAACTTGGCCACCTCCATCGGTATCACGTGTTTCTTGAGGTTCGCCTCACTCATCAATATCTTCGTGACATACTTTGACCGCAGTTGCCTGAGTTGGTTTTTCTGTTTGGTGCTCTCCTTATACAGGCCGTTTACCCATTTGTTTCGTTCCTCACCCATGTATGTCTCCATGTTCCTCATCAATGCAACGCCTTGGTCGATTTGATTTTTTGTCATTTGCCATCGTACTTTAAACTTTATTGGCAACATTTCCTCAAACTGTTGATATTGCATGTATCCCACTTTGTGTAGATGCATGGTCATCATGAGTTGCTGTTAATAAAAGAAAAACATTACATTAATATAAGTAACACATTTGGATTGATGATTAATAAATCAAAGTTCATATATTAACATTACCAACGAATATGCATATTTGTCATCCAACTGTGCTATTCTACCTTCACGCTCCTCCGTGTCTATAACTATAAACGCTGGATTCTTAAGGTTCACAACGATCAAATAGTAGAATGGTGGTACTACAACAGGGAAAAACACCTACATAGATATATGATGTTAATTTGTTTAGTAATAATTTTTTAACATTCTCACTATATGATAGTAACGTAGGTTTTTGAGAGTGCTTACCAAGTCCACATTTGTCATATTGTTCATCTGATTGTCCCAATGCCCCCAACGATTTGTCATTAATTTGAAACTCTCATACCTTTTTTCTTCGTCCAGTTCGTCATCCAGCATGATATGATTTAACTGTAATTGTTTGTTAGTGTACCATTCAGTTCACACTAGTAGTATGTAATACTAATTTTTTGACAGCAATTATAAGTTATTAATACGTGATAGTACGTATATTGTCTTACTGCCACATCCGTTGCAAAGAACAATCTTCGAGGGGATTCATTACTCCGCAACCGTTCTTCATCGTTCAGCACACAAGACCACGCATCTATTACTTCACTGTTCACTTCTGATTCAAATGCAAGACTCATCATCTGTATCCGATCTAACGTCTTTGAATTTCGACCTAAAAACATCAGTTCACTGCATACCAACCCATATAAACATTATTTAAAAAAGCATTTAAAATGTATGTTAAACGATAATAATGTATTGTATTAGATCTGTAAACTTACTGTGTTCCTCCTATTCCACTCATAACCCAATCTTGTACCCGAGATTCGTCCACCGAAACATCAAATGTAACCGGTCGCCGAACATATGGTGAACGAATCTTTTCTCCCAACTTTTTCAGTCTCTTGCTACATCTTCCCTGCTCTGGCTGTCTTTCATCATTCTTGTCCTTCCTCTTTGGGGAGTCTATGCCGATTTTGAAGTTCGGTGCATCCACGTCCCCCATCGCTATTAATTGTTGGTCAGAGTTTTTCCGTTTCACACTTCCAGCAGTTGTTTCTGTTCCGGATATCACGCCTTTTCCTTTATCAGTATTTGTAAAAATTGCTTCGGGGGTATTATCGGTCAGCACAGGATCCTCGATATTTTCACACATCGGTCCGCTTGATGTTGACACCGACTGTTGAAGTGGTATTGTTGCTGACTTCTTTGTTCCTCCGAAGGTGTAAAAACATCTCTGAACAGGTTTTGTTGTTACCACTGGTGTCGTCATTGTTTGGTTCGGTTGACTCTGTTGTTCTATATCCTCATCAGTCACTTTCCACTTGCTGTTTTTGAAAATGCTTGCCAACTCCAACTTATAAACCTCGAAATCCGGGTCGTCGGGGTATTCTGAAATTGCTTGTGCTAACTCTATGTCCGCATCCATTTTTTGCCCCGCGATTTCAAGTATCCGGTCGTCCATTGCCCTTTTTAACTCCTACAATGTTAGAAATCAGAAAAAATAACTAAACACTGAAAAAAAGCATATATGCACAATACACTGTAGGACTAAACAAACAAGTTATGTGCAAGCAATCATATTCAAACAATACATTGTTTACTGGCTTTAGTTTCATATATGCACATGTATATGTATTTAACATGCATAAATTTCCATACGTGCACATGCATGAAGTTTTTCTAAAGTTTAATATTACTCATAAACTAAATGTCCAACAAATGCACATATGCTCAACTATTAATATGTCTAAACATGCACATCATAAATCTATGTGTAAAGCCTATATGCACTAACAGGTTTTGTTAAAGTTTAAACCGTGAATGTGTGTCAACTTTCATACATGAAACTGAAGTGCACGTGTTATAACAGTTTGAAACAAATACCTTTCTACGTTTCTCCCTTGCCTCATCCGCATTTATAGCTGTCTCAGGTCCACTTGTTATTGCTTGTTCAGATCCATCATTGATCAATGGAGTGGAACCAAAACCACCTTTTGATAACTCTTCCTCCTTCCTATCCCTTAGTATATCTAGCGTCCATTTCCCTAACGCATTGTCACTGTTCAGTGTCTGTACGTTGGGACACGATGTCGACTCAACGTACAAAAGCTGCATGCACCAAATGAACGCGTAAATCCATAACGAAATTAAAAAGTTAAACATTAATTTAACAAACTAATTTAATAGAAGAAGTGTAGTTTAACATGTTTACCGTTAGATAAGTGAGTGGACCGGCATAGAACGACAAATGGCTGTCCCTTTTCCATTTTTGCTTGCTTACCGCTAACATGTCATACACATATTTGCACCAGTTTATTTGACTTATCATGTGTATGCCTCTTATATGTGATAGAAACGATACATGACAGTATCCTGTTCTACCACACTCTGCCAAAGTGTTTATTACAAGAACCAAAAAATTAAGTCTGAACGTTACTCCTCCATCAGTTGATCTTTTTATGGCATCTGCGACGTCTTTTGGGGTAATTCCTTTTTAGTGAATTGCTTTAACCAAAGTTCAGTCATGTCATCCGCTTCACTTACTGGATCAGTCTCCATCAAGTCTATCCCCCCAATCGGAATCCCGAGTACTTTATGAATTGACTCGATTGTTATTGGGATTTTGTCATTTCTTAGCTTTAGCTCCATACGTGTCGGGTTAAAGTTGTCGACCACGTAAAACCCAATTTTTGATGGCACTCCATCCACTTTCATACAAAGCAGCGATTCCATTCCCATGTCTATGGTAGCATCTTTTTGTGTGTCAGTCAATACCTTCACTGCGTCAAACAATGGTTTTGGTGATGTTCTAGTTCTCAATCCGAAAGGTTGTTTGGGAACCTTCGATTCCTTCTTTTGTGCCATTTTGCGTTCCTTCTTTCCCTTCTGCACAACCACTTTAGGTTGTGCTCGTGGTTGAGTTACGAAGTCATTGTCTGTGTTTGCTAATGTTAAACAATGCTAGTTGTTATTACAAAAACTTTCAATATACACCATGACACTATTTGATTTAGGAATTTTACCTTCTTGGATATCATTCCCCCAGGTCGATTTGCATCTGCTTTTGAACAAACCATGCCACCCTTACCTGTGTGTTCAATACAATGTCTTATATATGTTTATTTATAATAATATTTTCTTAAAATTCAATAAAGTTTTAAGTGCGTTCATGTTAACCTTTTTTTGCAATATGATCTAGTAGCGAACTCCTGGTCCACGCTTTTGTTTGCGGTGTTTCTATTCATTGTTATTAGATATAAATTTTGTCAAACTTCTGGTACAATATAGTAAAGAGTTGTGTATATAAATTTGCAATTGTAAATGATAAATGCACATGTTCAAATCTCGTATATGCACGTCTTAATGCTTCATAAATGCACAAGCCACCATCTTCATTCTTGAAAGATACAACCAACAAGTCTAATTACTGCATATATGCACTTATCATAATTTCCACATATGCACTTATCATAATTTCCACATATGCACATTCAAACCATTTGCATATATGCACATTCCATAATTTGCATATACGCACATTCCATAAGTTGCATATACGCACATTCCATAAGTTGCATATATGCACATTAGAGAGTTGCATATATGCACTTAATAAAACTGTATATACGTAATCTTTACGCATGAAGCATATATGCATACATCTCAAATTGCATATACGCAATTGTAACACGAAAAAAATAATTCCATCATTTCACATTTTCATATATGCACATATCAAACTTGCATATATGCACTTACTACAAAATTCATATATGCACATAAAATCAAATCACCACTATCTTTAGACAGAAATTAACATGGTAATTTTAGTATTGTAGTATCAATTAGCAGAATGCCAAAAACTTATGACACAGAAATTGAAAATCTATCAGTATGGAACAAAAACTTAATCATCTTAACTAAATATACCTTTAACTTGTTCTTGACCCTTTTCCGGTATGGCAACTTGTTGTTCAACAACTTCTTTATCAACACCTCCACTATTAACAACCATATCTTCAGCCCTATCGATCTTCTTAGTAACTGAACAACAAAAACATGAACCCATTTCAAAACCCTAGAACTTAAATCGATTTCAAAACCCTAGAAGTCGAATTTTTTTCCTTTTCTTTTTGTCATTATCTTCAATCTTTAATCTGAAGAGCACTGTTTTGTTGAGAGTTTTCGTGCGGTTTACCCTCTGCAACGAATCGATTTGTAGTCGATTTGCGTTTGATCGATTCGGTAACGATTTCGACTATATTTTGAAACCTACGATTAGTATCTTCGATGCACTCGAATCGAACGAAATTGGAGGTGGTATCACTCTATTTTTAAGAATCGATTTTGAAAACGGGGTTGATCGAACTAATTTTTTAAGAGATTTGGGGACCACTTTTTGACTTTTGGATGATATGTGCCGATTTGGAGATTGGAGAGAGAGAGAGAAACGTGTTTGGAGTAACCATCAGATAAGTCATATCCCTTAAATGTAGCTTTCTCTTTTTCTTGTTTCCATATCAAGATTTATTAAATGACCACAATACCCCTCTACACATATGCTTTAGCCGTGTTTTTTGTTTAAAAATGAATTAAAATATGTTTTTGATCTAAGCCATTGATCTTGATTTTTAAGGGTCCATATTAGTTAACGTAGTTAACACTAAATGATTGGTTAACAAAGGAAGGGACCCTATATATATATATATCATTGGTATATATATATATATATATATATATATATATTTCGTCGATATATATACACTTATATATATCTCGCTATATATATATATATATATATATATATATATATATATATACAACTCGTGTGGGTTTATTTTCTACGTTAGAGAGTTATTGTGCAACATCTATATTATTGTTATCCGCATTTGTTGTTGGGTTTATTGTGCACTTGGAGTTCTACTCGTTTCGGGACTTTAGAAATTATTTGTGAGCTTCTTTGTATTTTTGGCACGATAAATTTTTCATAACATAAATAACTTAAGTATTCCTCAAGACAACACTCACACCAAAAAAAACCTTCAGCGATGCCGAAGAAGTAGCTAAATATAGAGACTAGTCTACTCGTGATTTAAAGCGGCATTCAGCGATACCAATATTGTCTACATCAAGTGTGAAGTCTGACCAAAACTCATCTATAGCTGAAAAGTCCTCAACGATCCATCAGTATCACTGATCAAGAGTCTTGTGCAACAATATTAGTTTTTGTCTTACTCTCTTCCATAAAAGAATGAAGGTACATAGTACGATTGTCCCTAATCGTGCTTACCAAGTGCCTAGCCTTACTATTCACATGTGGTAAAAAAACATGCTACATAGCTGTAGATTGTTTGGCTGCTTATGGTCATACTCATACTCACCAGACTCCATTTTATTTAATAGCTTAGGGCAAAAGGACAAGTACATGCATTCCACCCAACTATTGACACGTGGATTGTACCTTCTGAGGTGCATTTAATGCATTGGGTATACATAGCAGAGAAGAATCATCTTCTATGCCAAGCTTTCACCTTTTTTTCTTACTCTCTTCTATCTTGTTCTATCTTCTCTGTGCAAGAAAACTTTGTGCTTCTCAAGATTGTTTAGATTAGGATATTTCTTATCTCCTTCCACAATAATCAATAAATTTTGTATTGGTTCTTCGTTAATCAATAAAAGAATTTTAAAAGTAAACAATTGTGTGTTTGTATTCACCCCCTCCCCTTCTACAAACTGTTTGCTCTTGTAAAAAATTTAGTTTTTTTCTATAATGAATTAATTCAATATTTTACTAATTATAATTAAAAGAATTTTAATTTCTTCAACATTTTATACCTTTAATAAGTAGAAATAGACTTGATAATAAAATTAACTACAATTTTTAAAATTGCTATTTATATAACTTTAAAAATAATTTTATATGAACTCTAAAATTTGTATTAATTTTCTTTTATTTATCGATATTTTGATTTTACGACTATTTATTTAGTTCTTATTTTCATGTAACATTCATTTTTTTTAAGAAATAACAATATGGTTTTTCGAAAAATTAAAAATGATACCCAATGTGGCACCGTTCTCGGGTACCACGGTGGGTTCGTAGGGCGGGTAGGGCGGTACGGTGGGTGCGGGTAGGAAGGGTTCATGAACTAGAGCGGGTTCAAGGTTTTTGTTGGGTTCGGTGGGTTCGGTGAGGTGGTAGCGGGTAGGAGTGGGTTCGGTGGGTTCGTGGGTTGGCGGTACTCCACTTTAGGGTAAGGAGGGTAGAAAAGAGAAAAACTGATGTGACGCTGAGATGGCATTCGGGTTCATTGGTTCGTGGGTAGCCGGTACTCATGGCCTTAGGGATGAGAGAAAGAGAGATAACATTATTTAAAAAAGTCAAAAAAAGGTATTCATTACAAAGTACGTAAAGTCATAAATATATGTTTAAATAGCAACTCTTCAACAAATATTGGTTTTCATTTGAATTTCTCTCTATATAATAACCATATTTTACAAAAATATGAGAAGATTTATTGGCTCCAAATAATTTACCAATAATTAAAATTAAAAGAAAATAGACTAGTTAATTAAGGATATCATGTGATTTCATATTTATCTGTAATCTTGGTGACTCATTTATCCCTAAAATCTCGTACATATAACATACTCGGTGATAACAAATCAGTATCACATTCTTATCAGAAAAAAATCACATAATGAACAAACAACGAAGATTGTAGATGTGATCGTCACTGGTTTTCGATTATCACATTGTTATCACTACAAAATCACATAAATATCAGGTGTTTATCACAACAAAATCAAATCATAAAAAGTCTTCAATTTATCAAAGCATTATCACAACAAAATCATATCATTACGACAACATAATCACATCATCATCGATAATGGAGACATCGACATAATAAGTCCTAGATGATATTAGCAACATTGATGGGATAAGGACAAATCTAAGATAACAGAAAATTGTGAATAAACACTAATTTATTTTTATTTATTCTAATTTTTATTATGTGTTAATTAATTTAGATGCCTAGAAGTGTTCTCGCATTTTCGTAAAACATGGATGTTCTCGTTTCAACCCTTCCCTATTTGAATACAGACGCAAGATCGTGTGAGAAGAAAAGTTAATATGAGAACGTACGAAGGGATTTTTTAACACCATCAAATTTGGAAATAGTAACTAATTTAAAATATTCAACAATACATCGAATAAAAGATCAAATCCCTTTCTACAAATCAATACTTGAAAAGACCTCAAATTAAATTCTAAATTTAACCTCAACAAATGTTAACCTAAGTCTTATACAAAGACTAATTAAAGGTCGGGTGTTACTAAACTCATACAAATTTCTATTCCCAAAGTGTGGAAGGTTTCAACCAATAGTTACACTATTCACGTGCATCTAACTAGCACTCAATTCTTCACGGAACCGCTATAACCATTCCTCAACCATAACCTGATGCACATGTCGACAATTAAAAAGGTTAGCCTAACGCCTAGCGAGTTCAAGAGTTTTTATCATAATTATATAAGTCGTTAAACCGAAAGAATGCAATTTAAATCATGGTTTCTAAAATGATATACACTAAATATGAAAACTACTCATTTTCCAAAACACGCAATTTTTTGGGATGAAGGCCCCAATATAAAACATTCCTTCAAATTGTAAACTCAAACCCAAAACTCACCTGAAACGTGAATAATGATTTAATTCCCAAATAATGAAAACGTGGATAAAACTTTATTATCCAAAATATATGAAAACATAAATAAGATATAATACTCAAACTGAAAATTATGGATAGAAATTTGTACACAAAATGTCACCGAAAACATGAATAATACTTGATACCTAAAACAACCAATATAAACAATAAAAACATCGGAAGCGTCAAATCATGGATAATTTTCGTCTGTAAAGAATATATCCAAAATCCACCATTCAGTGACGAGGGAGACCCGGTTAACATGACAGAACACAAAATAAGTCACATATCTATGTTATATGAGCGTCACTTAAGGATTATACATTCCTTAACATCAACCTTTCCGGTTCTATAGTTAACGAGTCAACAAACTCAACAACTCCATGTCTATTTGTAGCACCCGTGTCCTAAATGTTAAGCCTTTGGTGTGTTGCGGTTAAAGTTAAGAAAAAGAAACTTGAGGGTCTCCAATAGAAATTTAAACAAGGTATAAATGGGGGACCAAAACCCCTAATTCTTCCATTTTTGTATGAGAAATTCCATCAGGAAGAGAGAGGTGGCGGTTGAGAAGAAATTCTAGCAAGGGTTCGGTACAAAGAAATCGTTTGTGAAGAATCATCATCTGAAAGTAAGCCTAAAACCTAGCAATCTCTTTCAATCCTGAAATCTTGGTAAAGTAAATTTGTTGAGGAGAAACCCTTTTTGAGTTCATTGTGTTCTTCTCTAAATAAGATATTTGGGTTTTGGGATGTTTTGGGTCGATTTGAGACTGTTTTGTGGGAATAAGTGATCATTTAAAGTTGAAATATAAATCCTTAGGGTTTTCTAATCTGGTCAATGGCTTAATCAGTGCTCAAATCGAGTTAAGAGGAGTTCGAGGTTTTTTGGTTCGTCAAGTCCGGAAATCGCCTAGTCCGGAAGGGTTCGGATTATGGATTGGGGAGTTTCGGATTGTGAGTTATAGATTATGGAGTTCCGGAACTAAGATCCGGATTTGGACGTTCCGGATAGGTACTTCCTGATAAGTAATCCGGAATCTCATAGTTGTCCGAAATGTGGGAATTCAGAAAAGAGAGGAGTCCGAGTGGTTTGTCCGAACAGAGTGGCCTGACATTGAACTGTTTGTTTGGTTTAGGTGCGTTTCAAGTAGTTCAGAAATGAGACACGTGTATTTCAACCTTCATAATCAGGTGAGTTCCCTTATACTCCTTTTTGATGAAACGAAACGTTAAACGCTTGTGATTATTACTGATCATGGTATGAAATGCACGCATGCTTATTTATAAACTTGTTATAAATTCGGAGCATGAATTATATGTTTTGAGACTGTTATGCACACATGCTATAAACTGCTTTTGCAAAGATACATGCATCGCTACATGTTTTCTCTTAGCCTTGCTTTGTATGCTTATGTGGATTCGGGTTGCACAGTGGGATTAGTGTACCTTGGGATCCAACGATCCCTTGAGAGTTTATGATGACCCAGGGTGTATGGAATCTGTTTCCTGCACACTGGGGAAGTGGGGAGTCTGCTTGGGTCCCAGAACGAGGCAAGAGAGGAGTCTGCTTGGGGCCCGATCGTGGTAATTGTTGGTTGTACGCGATCTATGAACACTGTGCAAATACCCCTGTTTGTTATGAAATTGCTTGTGGGTCTTAGGGCGGATAAAGAAATGATTTTATGCATATTTTCGTAGAAACTGCATTTCGGAGGGAATTCACTAGACCTCATGGTCTAACCCTCGTTTTTCAAAACTAAAACCATTTTCAGGGAAGCATGTTAGTGGTGCTTCTTCTAGAGGAAAGGAGGAGGCATGAAGAATAGAGTTGGAGGCGATCTTGTGTAGAGCACTCTAGTTCTTAAATTAGTATTGCTTTACTATAGCTAGTTCTCGGCTGTGGAAGTTTGTTTCCGTTGCAAGTTTTGTAATCTCTGGCTTGGGATGTTATGTATGTACTGAGACCCATTTTGGGGTATTTTTTTAATAATAAGATGTATGTTATGGATTTTGGGTTGTTACAAATGGTATCATAGCCATAGTTTAAGGGATTTTGGTGACCGGATGGGCCTAAAGTTAAACTGTATGATGGGGGACACAACCGAGATATATGGTTTGCCTTTAAGATCACTCTAGGTGCACTAAGGATAAGGTAGTGAGAACAGTCATGTAAGGTAAATTTGAAGTTACACCTGGCCAGTGTAATTGCGAATTTACAGGTACATGTATGTGCTTAAGGTGCCTTATTTAGCGAAGCTGTTGTTCGAGTGTAGGTTATATATGGTTATTCCAGTTCTTGTAATGCCAGAAAGATTTCTAATGTTGAGACAATCGACAGAAGGGTAGTAGTATGGAGTAAATTCTAACCTTGCGACGATATCAATGGTTTTGATGTGATGTGTGAGGTCGCTCATGATGTGAATGGTGACACCTTCTGGAAGGAGTATTGTTCGGGGCGGTAGTAAACCGACTAAAGGTAGAACTTCTTGGGGTCGGAAGGGATGATTGACTGGCTACGGGTAAACTCCTAGTTTCTAGAGAGTCCCCATTCTTGGAACTGATGGGAAGATCGTTTGGGATAGGAGATAAGAACTGCGATGGAGTCTTGAAAGTTTCAGCCCTAGGACGGGTGAAGGAGATGAGCCTCTGACTTTAGTCAAGCGATATAGTGGCAAGGATAATGAAGGAGAGATATCAGTGTTGGATTGAAGTATGCATGTGAGAAGGATGTGAAGTAGCTGGTCATTTATCGACCTGTATCAGTCAAGGTTTCAGACAGCATGACTTGGGGGTCGTTGGTATATGCGAAAGACTATGTGGGGTGGTCAGACAGGTGGGTTTTGAAGCACTTGTACCACTAGTTTCTATTAGGGTCAGAAGTTGACCGTCGGTCGAAAGTGAGTGTCGATGATAAGTTATTGGGAGTACATTGGTGGACCTTATTAGAGTGAATAGCCTTCATTGCAAAGTTAGTTTCATGCATGGTGTCTTTTCTTAAATGACTTACATGGACTCTTTTGTGTAATTTTTTTTACAAGCATAATGAGCTCCTTGTTTTGGGAAAAATGAGTCGAAACGCGCGAGCGTGTGTTTAAAGAAAAAGATAAGCTTGTTTACAAAGCACAACGATATTTTGAGCATAGTGATCTGTGAATTATTTTACTTTTCTATGTGGGGATAAACACTGTTGTGAAAGTCATAAAACATTTTACCGCAAAAGCTTTTATAACTGATACGAGTAGTAGTACTTTTAACATAAGGAGTGTGGGAGCCTACTGGCTCGTTCCATATAAGTGATTTTGTTCTGAAACCTTAATCGTATTGGAAATGTTTTACTTAATACATTTTATTTGGGCTGATCCTGGTTCGGTGACTAAAGTCGTGATTTATCGTGGGGTGGCATGCGAGCGACCTTAGGATTGTTGTGTTTACGATTCCGCTTGAGTAGTGATGTGCCATGTATATGCTAAGTTGTTTCTCATTGTCGTATTTATCGAACTTCCAAGTGTGCAAAACGATTTAAATCATTGTGTTGTCATGCATGAAGGCTATGAACTCCTTTGGTCGTAGTTGTTGGTGCATTTAAGAGTGAGGAAAGGTCTAATTGGAAATTGTTCAGTTGATTTCATTATGGCCTTAGTGTTTCAGTTAAAGGAAAACGGACTAGCGGGGGTCCCGGGCAATGAGTTTGATATTGATCGTTAGTGGGTGATGTGGTTCCCTGTGAAGCGGGGATACCCATGATGAAGTCGGAAGTTGTTGAGATGCTTTAAACAGTAGCATGTTAGTAAGTAGATATTGTGCCTTGAGGAAAGGATAATGGGTATGAGTCGTGTAGTGTGAGGTATTGTAATAGGCTACGAACCACGCGAGTCTTATTACTTGACTTGTAAGGACTATAGGGCACGAAGTTAGTACAATGAATTAGAAGCGGTAGGTTCCATTGGAAAAGATTTGTGTGTCGATGAAATGGTGGAAGCCTCACTGTTTTAGCTATGGATGCTAAGACTGATAACTGTTAAAAGTGTCCAGCCTCGAGATCAACATTGAGAGACTGAGATTCGAGAAGGATTTTTGGTGCGGCTAATTCGCTAAATCTATTCATGGAAATGAAGGGTGGTCGGGGGATATGTATACGCGGCATGATGCTGGACCACCTCGTGCGGGTGTGAAGAATGTGGAGTGGTGTGGTAGCTATGTGATTTCGTGAGAGTTTTGATGACCCGTGTAGGAACAAAGCGGTTGGCACAACCGAAGGAGGTGCCTCGAGTATATCGACATGTAAGGGATTGTACCCTGTCATGGAATGATTTTCATGGAGCTTGCAATGGATTGTCAAGGAATGTATATGTTGAACAAGTACGGGAAATCGTGAGTGGTGGTTTGTCTAAATTCAGAGACAAACAAGTCGTGAGACAGACTTGGTTATTTATGAACTTAGATGGAAATGAAAGTGACCTTGTTATGTGTGCAAATGGCTGGGAGCACCTGGTCTGCGATGTGAAGTTGTGGGTGGAGATTGTGTGGATAAATTAGTGATAACCTTTGCCAAGGTAGTTGTGCAATACAATGTTATAGTGATGTGTTGTAAAGAAGGATAAACACAGATAAAAGTCTATTCGGAGGTTGTGGATGAGAGTACGAAGTATTAAGCATGTAGTTCAGATGCATGGTTTGTAAGTTGGGGTATGATATGGTTTTTGTCAGAATAAATCGGTGGTTGCCCAAAAGAGAAACCATGTGCTTTTAGTGGAATGAGTCACTGAGTGAGTTCATGTGGGGATCAATAAAAGATCGATGAAGATATTGGATTAGTTAGTTTATGAAGTGACATAGTCGAGACGGGATCCTTGAGGAATGTGAATTGCTCTTGGTGCAGGAAGAAACTTTGGCGAGTAGGTTAACCATGTTTGGGAAATGAGAAACGTGTGGTGTTGTTGATCGTTGAATGATATTTCAGGAAGACTTGGTTGATTATCTCGAATTAGAATGGTGATGAAACCGTTGGTTGGGCTTAGTAACACAGAGTGTTGTTGGCATGTTTGGAGCGATCAGGAATGGAGTGGATGTTGATAGGTGAAGCAATGTTTAAAATGGATTTTGGATTTTGGTGTATGTCTTGGTTAAAGTGCGAAGAGACTCGTATGAGTCAACATGTCTTTCCTTGAGAGGACGTGACCTATGCCTTTGAAAAGGCATCGTATAAGTGGTTGTACGGGACACTCAAAGTGTAAGACCGTCATATCTGAATAAGTGTTAAAAATGTGGACGTTCCAAAGTGAACATGATGTTTAGTGAGGGGTTAATCAAAATGGCTTGGTGTGAGTACAGCCACTCCTTCTGGTTAGATAATCGTTGGGCGTAGTGAGAATGTGAACGTGAGACTTCAGAACTAGATTAGCTTCGTTTGGTGATACCCCAGATGTTGGGTTGCGGAGGTCTTCTGATGCTAACTATGAGTGAGTATGGGGGTGATGACGTGGGAGGAGCGCACATTTTGACTAACATTGATCGATTGAAGTCAATGTGATGTCAGAGAAAATGTATTGTTTCTTTAAACGTAGGTCATGTTTGGGGAGGCAGTCTCATAATTTCATGTGACGTCGGTGAAGAAACGCACAACTGTGAATTTATCAAGTTGGTCGAGGTTGACCTTGTGCTAAGATTGGCGAATTGGGTGGTTATATTTTGTAAAGGGTTCATGTCGTTGTGACGTTAAATTTGGTACAATTCCTTGTTTATAAGGAAGTGAAATGTACGTGAAGACCTTGATTAGACGCGTTTTAAAACCGTGAGTCCAGCTGTGGACAAAGCGGACAATATCTGGTACGGTTGTCTGGGATGTTACATTTATATGTGGCATAAATGGTCGAAAGGGCTACAAGTACATTATGTGAGTATTCCTAGCCTCAGAAAGTTGTAGTCTTGGACATAAATGCTTGGAAGATCAATTGGAACCAAAGCTGTTAAATTTGGGAGTGAAATTCGTGAAACCTAAGGTTTGGGGGCTTGGTTTGGCTTGGCTTGGTTTGGCTTGGTTTGTGTTGGTTTGGTTTGGTTTGGGTTGGTTTTGAAATATGTCGAAAGAAAAGAGGGATGAGCCATGTTTTAGTAAGTCGGTTGTATTTTGTTCAATGGATTGAAGTATTGGCAAAGGGACCGGGTAACCTTGTGGGATTTGTAATGTGTTTCGCGCCTCTAATTTTGAGAGCATTGGTTGAAAGCCGGTGTAGTTTTTCATTATAAGTTGTACCAGTGGACATGAAGCGACTTGGGAAGCAGAACCCGAGACGAGGGTCAGGGCCCATGTCTGTTTGACCAAGGAATTCCGGGGACGAAATTCTTTTAAGCGGGGAGGTGTTGTAACACCCGTGTCCTAAAATGTTAAGCCTTTGGTGTGTTGTGGTTAAAAGTTAAGAAAAAGAAACTTGAGGGTCTCAAATAGAAAATTTAACAAGGTATAAATGGGGGACCAAAACCCTTAATTCTTCCATTTTGTATGAGAAATTCCATCAGGAAGAGAGAGGTGGCGACTGAGAAGAAATTCTAGCAAGGGTTTGGTTCAAAGAAATCGTTTGTGAAGAATCATCATCTGAAGGTAAGCCTAAAACCTAGCAATCTCTTTCAATCCTGCAATCTTGGTAAAGTAAATTTGTTGAGGAGAAATCCTTTTTGAGTTCACTGTGTTCTTCTCCAAATAAGATATTTGGGTTTTGGGATGTTTTGGGTCGATTTGAGACTGTTTTATGGGAATAAGAGATCATTTAAAGTTGAAATATAAATCATTAGGGTTTTCTAATCTGGTCAATGGCTTAATCAGTGCTCAAATCGAGTTAAGAGGAGTTCAAGGTTTTTTGGTTCGTCGAGTCCGGAAATTGCCTAGTCCGGAAGGGTTCAGATTCCGGATTGAGGAGTTCCAGATTGTGAGTTCTGGATTGTGGAGTTCTGAAACTAGTATCCGGATTTGGCGTTCCGGATAGGTACTTCCGGATAAGTAATACGGAATCCGATAGTTGTCCGGAATATGGGGATCCAGAAAAGAGAGGAGTCCAGGTGGTTTGTCCGGACACAGTGGCCTGACATTGAACTGTTTGTTTGGTTTAGGTGCGTTTCGGGTAGTTCAGAAGTGAGACACGTGTATTTCAACTTTCATAATCAGGTGAGTTCTCTTATACTCCTTTTTGATGAAACGAAACGTTAAATTCTTTTGATTATAACTGATCATGGTATGAAATGCACGCATGCTTATTTATAAACTTGTTATAAATTCGGAGCATTAATTATATGTTTTGAGACTGTTATGCACAGATGCTATAAACTGCTTTTGCAAAGATACATGCATCGCTACATGTTTTCTCTTAGCCTTGCTTTATATGCTTATGTGGAGTCGGGTTGCACAGTGGGATTAGTGTACCTTGGGATCCGACGATCCCTTGGGAGTTTATGATGACCCATGGTGTATAGAATCTGTTTCCTGCACACTGGGGAAATGGGGAGTCTGCTTGGGCCCCGGGATGAGGCGAGAGGGGAGTCTGCTTGGGCCCCGATCGTGGTAAGTGTTGGTTGTGCGCGATCTATGAACACTATGCAAATACCCCTGTTTGTTATGAAATTGCTTGTGGGCCTTAGGGCGGATAAAGAAATGATTTTATGCATATTTTCGTAGAAACTTCTTTTCGGAGGGAATTCACTAGACCTCATGGTCTAACCCTCGTTTTTCAAAACTAAAACCATTTTCAGGGAAGCGCATTAGTGGTGTTTCGTCTAGAGGAAAGGAGGAGGCATGAAGAATAGAGTTGGAGGCGATCTTGTGTAGAGCACTCTAGTTCTTAAATTAGTATTGCTTTTGTATAGCTAGTTCTCGGCTGTGGAAGTTTGTTTCCGCTGCAAGTTTTGTAATCTCTGGCTTGGGATGTTATGTATGTACTGAGACCCATTTTGGGGTATTGTTTTTTAATAATAAGATGAATGTTATGGATTTTGGGTTGTTACACTATTGCTTGGATAGTCATCAAGTTCAACCCCTTTTGGTCTGTACCTTGGAATTTTCAAACATTTTAGTTAAGCTTCTTCACAAGAAATTACAATTATTAGTCATTGGACGATGCCCGACTCAAAGAGGGTACATCTTACTCCCATAAGACCCATGCTTATTTCAAGTTATATTACAGGGATATTTATCCCACTCAAACCGACTCTTATGCTTATGAATCCAATGTGTTGCAGTCTAAAATTACATGACTCCAAATGAATGACCAACACACTCAAAACATGTAACTTAAATATGAATATGCCATAACCTCATATAATTCCACAAGCTCGAATCAAACGGACAAGACGTCCCCAAAACTCATTTGAGTCAAATCTGAGCCAAAAGCTCAACAACATGCATTTTTCAATAAATAGGTAAACTCATACTAAAAAATATGATTAGGCTAAACACTGTCAACATAGGGATAAATCATCCCTAAATATAAACCATATGGTTTATACATCCAAAATATCTCATAACACAAAATATGCATTTTCTAAACGGTTTATCAAATAAATACACCAAAAATGAATTACCATCAAATAACCTTTATTTATGAAATACCTCGTCAAAAGACACATTCTCAATGGTTTATTCATCAAAATGACCAAAAATCCCAAATATGGGCATTACACAAGATTCGTAAATCAAATATCAAATTTGCAAAACTCACCATATACCCTACATTTGTTTTTTTCGAACAAGTAAACACATTAATACTTCAAACTGAACATTTTTGACATGTACATAGTTTTAACTGTTAGAACATTATTGTATTCAAGATTTATTGTAAAAGCCTTGTAAAGTCAAAGTATTGTAAAAGTCAAAGTAATAGTCAAATAGTCAAAGTCATGTAAAGTCAAACTAACTTTAGTTTAATATGTTGTAATTAGGAAGTATAAATAGTCTTGCTTAGAGATTAAGCTAGGTTAATGATCTTAATTGTAATATCAAATGAGAGAGGTTAGAGAGAGAATCTAAAGAGAAAGTGTTCATTCTTATGCAATTCTCTAGATTCTATCAAGATCAATGAAGATGATGACGTTTACCTAATTAACAAAGCAATTTGAACTCACCTTGCTAGATTTAGGCTAAACCTAGATTTTTACCCCAATCTTGAGCTTCCTTTATGTAGCTTGAACCTACAAGCAATCCTTCCAAATCCTAGATCCACAAGCTCCCAACACATAAACAAACAAAACCACATGCTTAGAATCATTCCCCAAATATCTTATATCAAAATCTTCATTTTGACCAAAACCTTAATTTTGACTAACTTTCCCAAAATCATCTTAACCAAAATTTGATATATAAGAACACTATGACATCGTAAATAGAACATTTATAGCTCACATAAAAGTTTAGAAAGAAGAAGGATGAAATCACCCCTAGGTTTTGGGCAAAAAAACCCCCAAAACCTAGAAATCTCAAGCACCCCCCATCGCGTTTTAAACGAAACAAATGCGGCCGGCATAACGTACTTGGAGCTCTTAGTAATCTTTTCCCTCTCTTTACATATCTGGCATTTAATAAATCGAAACAATTAGATATAACAACAAAAAAGTACACACAACACAACGGACATGTGCTTTCGGTACTTACTTCTTTCATTAGTTTCTCAATCTCGTCTTTATAATAATCGACAACATCCACCCTCTTCCCATACAAGCCAAGATAACCGATCTGTTCCATTAAGAAAAGAATAAAAATCCTAAGAAATGGTTATTGCGAAATATGAAAACCTGCAAGATGCCGCTAATATACTGGGGTCCGTTTGATTTGGTTTTGTTTTGAAATCTTGCAAGATGTAGGCTGCCTTCGAAAAGCGGAAAATACGGACTTAAAATGAAATAAAACAATACCTTCATTGATGGTCTTTTTGACTGGTTATTTCTATTATACTTTAGTTGATAGTAGTCAAGCCAATTCTGCTTCTTTTTCTTCTCATTTACCAAATTAGAGAGTGAGTTTGCGTTATAAACAACCTGCAATGAACTTATATATAAGAAATGGGAATAACACACATCTTTTATGTGTTAACTTGTTCCCGATACCTTAGCACATTGTTCAGTCAGCCAAACATGGATCCCAGAATTATCAACGATATATTAAATTATAAAAAATATCGATAGATATATTGGTGATGAAACCTGATGAGATAAGTAATGATCTGGATGGTTGACAAGAAAAAAATGCTCCACAAGTTCATCGACCGACTCATCGGGGTCTGGCGGCACATTTCTGACGAGCACCTAAGAAATCGGGATGTCAGCAAACTCAAATGTGCAAAGTTTGTGTCAACAACAATTTATAATATTTAAATCATAATTCATAAACACTCAACATACAGAAAAAAAGAGTTAGGAACTTGAGTTCATACATTCATAGTTTTGATAATTCATACCTACAAAAACTATCATGTTTCAAATTCAAAAATTTATATGAACTCTTTTTCATTTTAGAAACTAAATTTCTTTTTTCTTATTTGTAGCCATTAATGTGCAAACGTTTTCCTCAAGTACTAATTGAAGCATAAAAGAAGTGAAGTTTTGTATCATCAAAACTTCGAAAGCAAAACAAAGAGTTTTAGAAGATAGCAATATTCAATTGTTAACACTACATTTAATAAATAAATAAAAAAGTGATCTTATAGTAAATTGATCAGGCCACCTTTGTCGTGATGCAATAAAATGCAGCCTCATTGATGCAATTATCTCATACTCTCTTTTCAAAATGTAAAGGCGTAAGCCATGACTATATGGGTAAAGAACCTGCACTCGATATTTAATGTCGAGGTTTAGATACAAGAAAAATACATGGTTGTACACTTAAGGTGGGAATGATTCTAATGATCAGTAAGCAGCAACTTTTTAACTGATCATCACACACAGGGTTCAATGAGATATAACCTATCATTATTACCTACCTAATAGAAAAGAACCATTAAGTGCAAATGAAAGAAATAAAGAGAAACTAAAGATGAAATGCAACAATTTTTTTGAAGAAACTAAAGATGAAATGCAAAGTTAGAGTACCTGTTTGATCCAGTTGGAATGTTGGATATTGAAAGCTTGTCTATTTCAGTGTATGTTAATTTAGACTGCTCCAAAGTCCGATTAGTCCAATTGACCGACACCATGACTGTGAAAGCAAGGCATGCTATGGGGATAAAGATTTTGAGTCTGTTTGACAAGAAGAGAAAAAAAAAGAATCAAGAACATATCAAGAAAACTAAACAGCCTGTGAAAATCTTGCTATTTGATATAACAAACTTCTGCAAGTTTTCATATAGAAAGTGTCTAAAACAAAGATGAAATTGAAGAATCTAAGCCACTTTGCATCTGCTGAAATTGTGAAAAGACTAAGGAATAAGAAGATGATTACAAACCCTAATAAGTAGATTCTCAAGTAAATAACAGAGCCTAATCCAGCATGATCAATAAGCTCAGGCTGTGGCATGTGAAGTGCAACATGCATCCAGTTCAAAAATCTCAAGTATGATCTGAAATCTAAGTTAACAAACTTTTGCACAAATGTGCCTGTATAGTAGGGTCTTCCTTTCCAAGACCAACACTATTCCAGAATCAACAGTATAGTAGGGTCTTCCTTTCCAACTTCTCTTCGACCTAAAACACAATCAACAACACCATAAAGAAAAAGCTCGAACAATTTAATAAATTGAACTAAAAAATCGATTGTTCCTCACCCATAAAAACACCTTGGGTTGCTTCAAAAAACGTCTTCTCTGTCTATCAAATACATACAATATCGAGCAAACAAATATCGAGCAAACATAAACAAAGAGGAATCAAGACAGAAATCGAACCTGGTGTTGTGACGGAGAAGCCAGGGAGAAATTGAGAACTTGGAGAAAGATGAGCAGAAGACGTAGAGGTTAACCCTAATTAACCCTATCCGATTGTGAATATGATAAACTAAAAAATCGATTGTGACTGATTCTTAATCGACGATTGAACAATTTAATAAATTTAAACTTCGTTGCTCATAGTCTAACCCTAATCTGATAAACCAAAGCAAGAGAACAAGTTTTGGATTGTGAATCGTCGATTAAGAATCAGTCACATTGGGAGAGAGCAGAAGACGTAAAGGTTGAAAATAAGAACCTGATCAATTTGAATTTTAAGACTTTGTGCGTAAGAACACAGTAACTTATGCATTGTTAGTTGTTTTTAAGATTTTGTGCATAGAAAAACAGTACTTTATGCATTGTAGGTTGTTTTTAAGACTTTAAGACTTTTATCCTAAATGATTTATAAGATAATATAGATTAAATACTTTCATAACAAATTTCAATAGTTCATACCATAGAAATGACTGATTTACGTTTAATTTCTTATTTTCTTACATATATAATCTAATTGAAGATCTTCCATCTTCTTGGTAAGTGTTCCTTTAGCATGGTGCAATACTGCAATTACACTGATCAACCACATGTGCAAGGATTGTTTTATATTACTTTGAGATCTAATCAAAGACTTATCATATAATTAATATTAAGAAAACTATGTCGGTGTATGGTTGGTTTACACATACATATTACATACCCAGGTTTAAGACAGAGAGAATCCTTACAACAAAACCTTTGTCAATAGTTATTAACGACAAATAAATTGATGACTCGTTATATAAAGAAAATTAACTTAAATAGCTATTTTATGTTTTTAAATTAGTTTTTTACTTATTTTTTCTTATTTTTATCAAAATGTCATTATATTCACAATTTTAGGCCGATGTTTGAAAGATTTTCTTAAGTAAATTTGATCAGATTTGTATTTTGGTGTTTTTTTAGCTAGGTCCACACGAGTCAAAATGAAAGAGAAATATTAATCTAAAATAACTAGTTGTGTCAATTTCCCTTTATATAATCGTGTATTTAGTTTTGTTAAACATACTTGTCCATATTATTTTGAATTATTGGATTAAAATAGATGGATTGTTTGATAACGTCTTTTATTCTCAATTCTATTAGTGTATTATCTTTGAGTCCACCCATATATATATATATATATATATATATATATATATATATATATATATATATATATATATATATATATATAGGGTCTCCTTCTTTTGTTAACTTTTTTCATGATGTGCATATATGCACATCAGGCATTGCATATATGCACATATTACAATTGCCTGATGTGCATATATATATATATATATATATATATATATATATATATATATATATATATATATATATATATATATATATATATATATAAGGTCCTCTTCTTTTGTTAACCTTCAAATTAGTGTTAACCATGTTAACCAATCATGACCATTAAATCTGAAAATCAATGGCTAAGATTGAAACTGATTTTTAGTAACTAATTAAATAATAAATACGTTTGATTAATATAAATGCATATACGCACAAGGGTAAATATGTCAATTGCCAAATCTCTTGTAATTAATAGATAAGAACAATCCCTTATCTCACGGAACTTCCAAAACAATATCAAGTCACTTTCTAATCCCTATTCCTAGTATCACTGTAACCACTATCAACAAAAAATCTTTAAAAATAAATTGCTTGAATCGTATATATGCCAATGGTTTAAATATGTGTACATGAATAGATGTGCATATATGCAGTTTGGTAACAAAACATGCACTTTTTCACAAAACGTGTGTACATGAACAGATGTGCATATATGCAGTTTGGTAACAAAACATGTACTTTTTAACAAAAACATGTGTACATGAATAGATGTGCATATATGCACTTTGGTAACAAAACATGCACTTTATCTGAATATGTGTACATGAATAAATGTGCATATATGCACGGTTGGTAACAAAACATGTGCATATATGCACTTTTTCATGTGCATATATGCACTTTTTCAGATGCATATATGCACATGCAATATACCGCAAATCATAACTAACCAAAACGGACACTAAAGCACGAAACCCTAACTCAAAAAACACCTAACAAAACCAATAATTCGAATTACAATATCAAAAAACGAACGTACAGAAACTTCATCGTTCATCATCTCTACGACGTTACTGCACGATGTCGGGTTACAATCATCCACAAACTGAAAAGAAACATCTTCAACCCCACGGGACTGCACATGGGTACCAATCTGCGTAAGAGCATCATTAAAAGGTTGAATACTATCCTTCACCAAAGTTTGTTTTTCGATATCTTCGTAATAATGATTCTGATCAACAACGGAAGACGGAAACATTGAGGCAACACGTTCGTCTTGAGTGAAATGCATAATCGATTACAAAAAAAATCGTGAAAAAAGACTGATATGATAAGATCAAGAGAGATTAACATGAAGTTAGCATTAATATTAAAAAAATTTATATAATAACAACTACCAAAATTGAGAGGCGTGAAATTAGGAAAGTACATTTACTTAAAATAATTAAAATATCAAACTTCCTAAACTACCCCTGTAAATGGCGGCCTCCTACTACTAAAACCAAACAATTATCTTGATTCCTATTGGTCTAAAAAGGTTAACAAGGTTAACACTATATGATTGGTTAACAAAAGTAGAGCACTATATATATATATATAGAGAGAGAGAGGGATAATAAATTATAAACCTCTAAATGTGTGTAAACTTTGGATTTCATAGGCTTTCTTGATGAAATTGTTTATTTTGATAAAAATGTTTCATATCATTCATTTATTGATGAAATTGTTTCATATATTTGTGTTTAGGGAGAGGTTCAAATGAGAAGTGCTAAATATATGAGAAGTAAAGAAATGATTTTAGCCATTCATTCGGTCAAGATCGACGGCTTTGACCGAGAAGCAGCATATAATTTATCGCGTGGTCTGCACAAGATAGAGTGGTAGTTTCGTAAAAATACGCTAGACGAGTTCATATATGAATCTGTGTGATTCACATATGAACTATACGTTCATATATGAACATTTGTAATTCACATATGAACTCTTTTTTAACTAATTCATATATGAACCTTTGTGATTCATATATGAATCAGTTAATTAGTTCATATAAGAATTAGTTAAAAAAATTTCATATATGAATCACAAAGGTTCATATATGAATCAGTTAATTGGTTCAATTGATTCATATATGAACCTACAGTTAATTAGTTTCATATATGAAACACAAATGTTCATATATGAATCACAAATGTTCATATATGAATCAGTTAATTGGTTCACTGATTCATATATGAACCTACAGTTAATTAGTTTCATATATGAAACACAAAGTTTCATATATGAATCACAAAGGTTCATATATGAATTAGTTAAAAATAGTTCATATGTGAATTACATGAGTTCATATATGAACAGATAGTTCATATGTGAAACACACAGGTTCATATATGAACTCATCCCGTGTTTTTGTAAAAGTTACGAAACTGCCCTTCTATTTTTTGAACAGCCGCAACTTTTGACCATTCAAAGCCACAACTTTTGACCAGTCAAAGCCGCAACTTTTGAGCAATTAAAGCCGATCTTGACCGAATAAATGGCCAAAATCACTTCTTTACTTCTTATATATTTAGCACTTATCATTTGAACCTAAGGCTATATATATATATATATATATATATATATATATATATATATATATATATATATATAGAACGATAATCAAATAAGAACCACAAGTATGTTATAAAGCAGTGAAAATCAATATAAAAATAATTTTTTATATGATTTTTTTCATCAAAACTTATGGTTGAATATATTGTTTCACACATGTTCGTGTAACCTTATGAAAAGATTACATGTGAAAATTTATTTTTGATTCACCTAGTGAAATGAAAAATACACGTAAAAAATATTCACATGGTGAAACAAATCCATGTGAAACTATCATATTATGAAACAAATATATGTGAAGCAAAATATCTTAAATCCTAGCATTTGATGAAAAAAGATTATGTAAAAAATATTTTTATATCAGTTCTCATAGGTTTGTAACATATTTGTGGTTCTCATTTGATTTAACCCATATATATATATATATATATATATATATATATATATATATATATATATATATATAGAGAGAGAGAGAGAGAGAGAGAGAGAGAGAGAGAGAGAGATATGGCTTTTACTTGGAATAACACTTTTTTGTGAGAAAAGGTTAAAATATCATTATATCATATGAAGGTTTAGTGAATCCCAATAACAAGTGCAAGCAAACAATCAATCAATAACATACAATGACGAATCAAGAAATTCGGTCATATGATTGATGCAGAGAGTTTCTACACGTGAAAGTTTAGAAAGTAATTTGGCTAATGATCTCTAGTTTAATCCCTAGATTAACAAAACTATTTATACCTTTAAGGTATTTACATTTTAAGCCCATAACTTTTATTCAACAAACATTGACCCCAACAATCTCCCCCTTTGAATTAAAGTTGAAAAAGATATCAGCCTGAAACGTAACGTCTTCGGATAGCAAATAGGATCTCGAATCTTCGAAGTGCATCCCGATACTCCAGTCTTTCCTTGATCGTCTCCAACGCTTTGTCAACCAACGCTCTATCTTTCGGTTCAAGCTTCTTTGATCCTTTATTATCCAAGGCGATCTTGCTTTCTAACTGATTGTGAAGTAGCATTAGTGTACCGTCACAATAGCGAGCAATTTGGATAAACCGCAGAAAACACTTGTTGCCCTTGCCGTTCTTGTAGGTCATTCTTAACTCAGGATTTTCAAGTACTGAATCGGCAGGAAGGTTCTCTAGGTTAGGCAGGCTTTGATCCGGTTTAAGGATGTTGACCTTTGATTGATTACTTTTGATACCCATTTGGAAATATTCTATGCATGACAGTACTATAACACTCTTAAAGTGTCTCTTGATGGCTTCAAGTGCGGAAGTGATTTCCCAAGGTCTGATGGTCCTGGTTTTCAAGACCCTCAAGATAAACTCAAAGTCTTGTAGTTCCAGGTTTTCAAAATCGGCTTTAGAGAAGGTCCAGTTTATTCCCATCATCCCTCATAACTGCGAAAATTAGGTACCATACCTTAAGTAAGCGATTGAGGAGATCTCTTTTATTTCAGAGATGCGGTGTTTAGTTTTGACGAGACTGATTGGTCGGACTTTTGTTCTTCTTATCTGAATGTACTTAATCTGTCTGTTCAGCTTCTTCATGAACTAGACACCATATAGACTGACTGCTGTCGGATCCAGTGGACGTACATCTTTTTCTCTGTTTCGTCTAGAAAAGGAACCAAAATCCTGACTCTTTCCCATCTTAGCAGATGATTTGGTTGGACCTTCTGGATCACTTAGATTACCAGTTGTCATGATAGTTGAGTTAACTGTATGGCCTACGTTAGAAGTTGGCGTGATGTTAGCAATGGTAGGACTTCCACTCAATCCTCATAAACCATCGAACGATGGAGTTACAATGAGTGTTCCGATAGGGTCACTTAGACTTCCAACAATAACCTAAGAATGTACTTGTGTCCTAGCAAAAGAAAGTATACCAGCGAGTGGATCTAGACTCAATGGTGCACTCAAAAAGGTCGAAGACTAGAGCTGGAGTATTCTTGTTTCAATACCTGACCTCTCCAAGTAAGAGACATATAGATTTTGTGCTAAGTCCCCGTGAAAAGTTGAAACATAAATCTGTTGAGAGATATTTGAGTGGCTAGGGAGGGTGTACAATTGCGTCGCTGGGTCCACGATGGCTTCTTCAATATCCAGTCCTAACGATTGAGAATGGATAGTAGATGTGGCTACCCGACTGACACTAGTTTGGGTAAGGCCAACAAAAGGTGGTGAACTTATCACACACTCATTATTTATTTTACTTCTCCGTTCCCTCTTGCTCACATTTTCAATATTTTCAACTTGTACTCCCTCCGCTCTCCTTATCACTCCAACTACGGTTGGGGTTTCGGATGATGTAGAGGGTATGGCTGATGCATAACCTATTTCAAATTATGGAGGACGACGACCGATTCGTGCTGTTGATTTCGTGCTGTCATCTTCCGATGCGAACGAAGTGGCATTCGTTGTGTAAGAACTTTCGGTAGCGGCATTAAAGGCCTCGTCTCTAATACGAATGTCATGGAGTGTCGTGTCGGCTTCACGGTTCTGCACTTGAGGTATTCGGCTTGTAGTTGCGCGAGTGTCCACGACACCTCCCACGATTGATCCCCTCCACATATTTTCTCTTCGCACTCCCCATTCGGAAATCCCAACATTCCAGACCCGCTCGGCTCTTCCTAAGGGACCCTTACGTCTCTCAGGTCGTGCTCCCTAGGGAGGTCCTTCCGGTGCTAGATGGACCATAGGAGCTTGATTACGCACACAGTTCTTATAAGCTAACACACTTGACGATAAGCTAACACACTCGGCGCCGAAGAATGTGCGTACGCTAGCAAGCCATCAGGATTGCGCATCAGGACAATGCTTGGGATCTCATTCTTGTTGGCTAAGGGCCTATTCGTTTGTGGCTTAATGGTTTGTATGGAAGATATGGTTGATTCACATAACCATATCTACGTGTTCGGTACCGGCTTAATAGCTCAGATGATAGCTGATTCCGTGGATCCCAGATATCAAGTGTAATTAAAAGAATCAACACAATAGCAGTCAATTAGTCATAAATCTCACTTGGATTGATAGCAGAAATCGTATGAATACACAGTAGCCATACAAAGTAATTATTAGAGTAAACAAGTCATTAACCCTAATTCTAAACAAAACATAGCATTTATATCCCATAAGGGATAGTTACACAAAATGTTAGAAACGGTCCATGAAGTTCTATTCAACCAGCAACTGAGACCTAACAATCTCCCCATTTCAATTGAAGTTCGATCTCACGCCAGTTGGGGACATAACACTTTCTGATAACAAACAAAACCTCAAAGTGCCGTATGAAGTTTCTGTAATCAAGCCTTTCTTCAATTTCTTTGAGCAGCTCTTTTGCGAGGTATTTTATTGTATTAACAAACTTTTCTGACGAGTCCCTTTTCTCTTCATCAAATATCTTTCTCAGCACATTCCGCACCTCCATCAAAGTCCCTTCACTGAATTTGTGCAGCTCACTTATCCTCATAAACTGCTTCTCTCCCTTATCGTTCAGATACACGATCCCTGTCTTTGGTTTAAGTAAGAGAGTATGTACCTGCAAGTCTTCAGCATCAGGAAGAGTCAGATTGGGCTTCAGCACATTCACTTTTCTTTGATTTCTTTCGATTTCCAACTGAAAATTGTTGATGTACGAGAGGGTTATGGTGAACTTCATGAATCGTTTGATAGTTTTGAGGGCTTTGGTATACGGTAGTGGTTGGATGGTTTGGGTCTTTAACTCTCGAAGAAGAACCGGGAAGTCTTTCAAGTTCAAATTTCTGAAGTCGGCTTCTGAGAATACCCATTCTTTCCCATCATCTCTCTTAACAGTAAACATCGGAAACCATACCTTCAGGACTTTGTCTGACACAATCTCCACAGTTTCAGTGCTCCTGTGGTTGGTTCTGACTTCATGTACCATTCTGCTTCTTTTCATTATTTCCATGTACTAAGAACGAATCGGTTCATCTAGATCTGAAACCCCGTGACACATAACCGGGTCGAGCGGTCTGATCCAGTGAACGAAAATCTTCTTTTGGGATTCTTCTAAGTACGGAACCAGGATTCGGACTTTCTCCCAACGAGTTGGTTGATTAGGTTGAGGTTGAGTCATTTCCGGTTCAAGAATCGGTATATTAGAAGTGGTACTTGCGGTGTCATGTTCATCGTGCTGAGATTCTGTTACGTGTTCACTTCGGAGTAAGAACTGGTCGTAGTCTTCCTCATTCATTGCCTCGTCTTCTGAGAAATCCCACAAAGCATCTGTCTCAGATTGAATGGCTATTACTGCTTTCTCTCTCCATACTTGTTCCATTTCAGGATTACCATCTGAGTCTTCATCAATCAACTCCAGGTCTGGTCTCTCCGAACTGTCAGCATCAAATTTTCTTCTAGTTCTCCCTCGGGCTTTTCAATCGTTGGGTCTGCTGACTCGAGCACTTGGTCTCTGACCGGTGTCGATAGCTCCATATCCTGAACCATGTCTTTTTCTCTTGACTGTTGGTGTGGCTCAGGTTCAGCTGGGGTTTCAATTAATGGTTTTGTCGTTGCGGTTGACAGCTCGGTTAGTCGAACTCTTTTCTCCTCCTCATGCTGATCAGGATCCTCCTGGTCATCATGCTGTCTTTTCAAGCCCTGTGCTTGACCCTTACAAGTGTTTTCAAGGCTGGCAACCCTATCGGATAAGGTATCGAGTTTGGAATTTGGGCTTGAGAGTCGGTTTGAGTGTTTGGGGGTTGAGTGTGTGAGCGTAGAGACTCACTAAGTTAGCTTCAGAGTATGTATCTGTGTTTGATTAGGACAAGATCTTATCGAGTACTGCGGCTTTGAGGGCGTCGATGCTCATGTTTTGCGGGTTTGGGGTAGGGTGAGGAGGTTGTATCGGTGTTTGCGCTGGGGGATCATTTACTATTTCCTTACCCTTGATGGACCTTTTGATGAAGTCCATCTCCTCTGACAACCTTTTCAAGATCTCTGATTGGACAGCCTTTAAGGCGTCGTCTATGGTGTCCTTGGAGACGAACTCTGGGATGCTAACACCTGGCGCACGTAGACCACCAGTTGTAGTAACTACGGTGGAGTGCACCGCAGTACCTCCTGCGCTCACGATTGGCTTAATGGTAGCCGTGGCAGGACTTCCACCGTGTCCTTGTAAGCCACCAAGAGGCAGACTCACTCTGGGTGTTCTGGTCGAGTCACGAAGAATCTCGACCTTAGCCGTTCTAAGTTCATCTATCCTAGCCAAATAAATTAAATCATCAAGTGGTGCTAGACTCGATAGTGCATCCAAAGAAGGCGAGAACCGGGGCAGGAGTTCTCTTGTTTCTTCACTGGAACTCTCCAAGTGAGAGACCGGTGGCAGTTGTGCTACGTCCTCTTGTGAAAATGAAACAATATCCTGTTGAGAGGACACTGAGTGGCAGAGGAGAGTATGCAAATGCGTCGCTAGGCCCACGACGTCTTTTTCAATACCACATCCCAACAAATGAGAAGGGGTAGTGGATGTGGCTACCTGGCTTATCTGAGGCTGGGTGGAGACAACCTGAGTAGGTGGCCTCTTCTCTCTATATCCCTCATTGTTTTGTTTACTTTGCCTTTCCCTCACTCGCTCACTTTGATTTTCATTTTCGACTGATTCTCCCTCCGCTCTCCTTATCTCTCCAGTATCGGCTTGGGTACGAAGGGTTGGCTCTAGACGAAACTGGTCGTCTTTGTGGTCGTGAGAGTCTGTTGACTCATCATCCGAGCCCGAGGACCCTGGCTCGGCACCGGATTTCGGACCTGATTCAGAACCAGATTCGGAACCCAACTCTGAGCCAGATCCAGACTCAGGGGCAGATCCGGATTGGGAGCTGGAGGAAGACGCTTCCTCCTCCACTTCATGTAGTGCTAGATCATCATCTTGGGGTTGTGTGGATGCGTGGGGTAGGGTGCTTGGGCGTCGAGACGAGCTAGGTCTGTGAGATGATCGTTCGGCACTGCCCGTATCTTCCCCCTCACTATATTTTCTCTCATCACGCCTTGTCCGGGAGCCCCTGCTCGTCGGACCCTACCTCCTCTAGTGCGTGACCCTCACGCCGCTTGGGACGCACTCCTTGGGCAGGTCCTACCGGATCTGGCTGGACCATCGGAGCGACTAGATTGTTCTTTCGCCTATAGTCTATCACACTCAGTGCCGAAGGATCAGCGAGAGCTAGCAAGTCTGCAGGTAAAAGCATGGGGACTAGTGATAACGCCACTTTTTGGCGTTATTTTCGGTCCACAAACCAATGAGATTGGCTTGTGTTGAAGCAAAAAGGCGGAATTTTATGGTTTTTCCAGTGAAATGCGCAGGTAATCCGAAAGAAGACGAGCATCGAGAAGCAAAGCGGAAAAGGCCAGAAAAGAATCCAAAGGAAAGCCTAAAACGAAGCCCAACGGAAGCCCAAGATCCAAGCCCAAGCCATGACCCAGACCTGACCTGGGCCAATCAGGAACACGCGCGGCCTGCGCCGCGGCCTTAGGCCACGAGCCAGGTCGCGTAACTCTTTGTTTCAGTTCTATACTTGGCGTTTTCTGGAATTTAGGTCATCATTCCGACACGTGCGACGGGAGGCTATGGAGGGGCGATTTTCAGAGGTATTTTCACTACTTTTGAGCCACGATAGAGAGCCGATTGAAGGGGAGTTCACCACGAGAAGCGGATTAGAGCCGAGAGAAGGGATTTCATCAGTACATCTTTCACGTTTATGATCACGATGTTTTCACACATTATTTTCTACCCTTTTCTTGCGTTTTTGTCCACCACCAACATGAACTAATCTTTAGATGTTGGGGATTGAAATAACTATGGTTTTTATGATGGATGACGTCTAACCGAAGGATATTTATTCGATTTGATCTATGAAGCATTTGATTTCAGTTTTCATACCTAATTGTAGCTTGATCACCTTCAATTGATTTTCATGGTTTTTGATTAAGTTCGAGAGAATTAATTAATAACTAGATCAGGTAATCAGGTGCCGGAAAGGAAATTCGGGTAGAGATAGCCGAATCACATTTTTGCTTTGTAAAGTTTAACCTAATGTGTTTTAAAATCACCGGTGGAGATCGAGAGATAAAACTAGTGAGTTTAAGAGAAAATCCGTTATTGCTTGAGAAAGAATAACGGTGAATTTCAAAACTAGGGTTCATAGAAATAATCAATAATCGTCGTTCGGGTTCGTTCATCGATAGTATAACCATAGGAATTGGCTGTTTGTTTTGGATTCTAGTCTTGAGTGTAGAGAGAAGTACCTCGTGTGCGGAGCGCCTTGGGATAGTTGGGTAGACATCAAGGAAGTAGGCGACATTCAGTTGAAGAAATCTGGGAAACAGACCGCACGTCAGCTTTTTGTTTCGTTCTTTCAGTTGGACCTTTGCAATCAGCTCATTCCATAAGATGGAAGCATAGTCGGTATGGCGGTTGTAGGCCACGCCATGGATGAGTTGCAGAAGATTAACGGTGGTTTGGTAGATGCTCTTCGTGATCGACGAGAGACATCGGTTGAGGATGGTAAACAACGTGTACCAGATCGGTGTCAGATGAGCTCTGGAAAAGTGTGATGGTTGGGTGAGCTCCCTAGCATATCCGAGATCGTGCAACTCCTAGCAGAGTGTTGCATCGGAGACTGAGTTATCGAATTTGATTCTGCCAGGAATGGAAGTAGAATCCGATAGGTTGAGGATCTGGCGAAGGAGATCCCTTGAGATGACGACCGGTGTGTCGGTAATCCGGCCTTCAAGATCAATTGAGGTTAGGGACCTCCAGAATTTTTGCACGTACGCTCGTGGAATTGTGGCAGTCGCCGTCAAAGCATAATTGAGTGGGTGGCGTTTCAGTATCTCGACAATGACTGGGCACTGTCAGATTATTGTTGTCGTGTCCAAGTGGAAGTTGTTCGGGAAGATCGGGAGATTCGATCCACCTGGAAGAAGTGGTGCCTCGGCTTGTGGAGCGGGTTGGTTTGGTTGAGCCATTGGTGTACCTGAATACGAATCTGTATTAATTGATTATTTGAGCTGCCAAACCAAGATTAAGTTCCAGAGATTTAGATTTCTCGGATTTAGAGGAACCAAGAGTCTAAGGAATTCTGGAAGAGACACCAAATCGGATTCTCATGAACCCGGGGTGAGGCAATATATTCTTGAAATATACATAAAATAACATAGTTCCTTGACAAAGAAAACTAAACTGGAACCGGGACCGGAAAATGGTCAAATGCGGGAAGGCATACCGGGAAAGGTGGGTGTGGATCCCAGATTAGTGCAAACAGTATGAAATCAATAAGAATAATCAACAATCACTATGATTTCAACTCGTCATCCATGTAACATTCATAAACCTTTCAGAGAGTTTACAATGCAATAGTAATTAAGAATATGACGATTAACTCTCTAAGCTCTCTCTCTAATCTGATTGCTCTTAGGCGTAATATGAATTCTCTAACCTAAATTCTTAACAAAACAAACTATTTATACCAAGGGATTAATTCCTAAAGCCCATGGCCCAAAGGCTAATCTAAGCCCATTTAAGCATTAAAGGCTTTTACAAGTAATATTCTTTTCTTTATATCACTTTCAATATAATAGGACATTTAGTCCTAACAATCTCCCCCTAAAGTTATATAAAGAAAAAATTGGTTTTGAAAACATTTGGTCTTGAACTTCTCTTCTTTAGAATCTTTGAAACACTTTGGTGTTGCTTGTCTTCATGTCTTTCAACGCTCCCCCTTGAATAAATTTCTTATCTTCATATCTTCAACTTTATCACCAGATTCAATGAATTTGTCTTTGAACTGCAAGTTGAATTTACTTTCAGCTTTAGCTTTAAGAACTTGTAGAACCATTATGCTCGACGGAGGAAAAAGTTTGTAGCGAACACCACTTGATAAAGGATGAGAAGAATCAATCAAATACTTCAATATGTGAATCCCATGGCTTTTCAACCTTGGATTGAACCAAATAATCTTTGTAGTTTTTCACATTCAATCAAAGCACAGTTACTCCCCCTCAGCTTTTGCCAACTCCCCCTCAACATGATAATCAATGTCTTTGAATTTGTATCATTTCTCCCCCTCATGATGAGTAGGAGCATCAAAAGCATCATGTAACTTCAAAGACAATACTCGTGAGTAGCAATAATATCAGATAAAACGTTAAGTAACCAAGCTGGGGTAATCAACTAACACAGAAACACAATAGTAACTGCTATCACAACAATTAAGATAATTGTGTGGCTTATGTTCAGAGTTGGCATCGGGGTATCTCTTATAGGACTTCCAGTTATCACCGAAGTAAAGTTTTGAAAATTACTCCTCAAACTGTTCCGACAATATCACAAAGATATGCAAATGGAATCACAAAGACTCGAGCACGTGTGAAAGAATTAATTTATATCTGTTTGGCTCAAAAATTGATTTAACCTGGGACTCAAGTTAAAAATCAATTGACACCGTGATTAGAATATGATGTTCGGAGACCGGAGTTGATGTCTTCCTTGTTCAATATCTAAGACCTCCGAGTGAGGAATAGATAGATTATGTGCTAATTCTTCGTGAATATATGAAACAAGCATCTGTTGTGAGATACTTGAGTGGCTGGGTGGGGTGACACGAGTTATCGACACTGGGTCCATGTCTGTTTCAATATTCATCTCCAAAGAGCGAGAATGAATAGATTGTGTGGTTACCCGGATAACTGACTCGGTTTGGTAAGGACCAATAATTCTTTTAAGTCCTGTCACATCCTCACCAAATTCTTTTCACTCCGAACTCATCTATCAATCTAGACACCTCACTGATATCTATGAACTGGATGTGTTTCTTGGGTAGGTCCTTCCTGTTCTTGATAGACCATAGAAACGATATAAGCCCTAACACTCCTTTAATGAACCAAATAAAACATTATGTACATATTGAAGTAGGAGTTCTGAACTGATTTGTTCAGAAGTCAAAACATTTAAGAACGAGTTCTGAACTGAATTATTCAGAAGTCATAAAAATTAAGTCCGAGTTCTGATCTAGGGTAATCAGAAGTCATAAAAATTAAGTCTGAGTTCTGATCTGGGGTAGTCAGAAGTCATAGTTGAAATAACATAATTTCAATGAACAAGATCAAACGCTAAACAGATTGATTCAGCAAGCACTATATGTTCAAAAAAATGGAACAATGATCAGAAAGTTTAATTGTGAAAAACAAGTCACAATTAATGTATCAGATAAGAATTGAATCATTAATATGAAATGACGAACGATGAAAACAAATTGGAATTCAAGCGAGTGTATTTCCATCGAAATAAATCAACAAGTATATGAGACATGGAAATAACTAAATCAAGAAAATATGACGCATGACAATTCCGGAATTTAGAATTGGAGAATAACAAACGCAAGTAAGTTATTCAGAATGAATTACCACTGTCTTTGAATTCACTTAAAATCTCATGTATGTGTCAAATACCTGATGCTCCCCCTCAAAAATAGCATAACCTTTGAATGCATCTATGTGGAAAGAATCTTCTGAATTATACGCACATGACATTCCTGCAAAATAGATTAGAAAGATTTTGGTATCCATCCTTTGATGGATCCTTGATGGTTAGATGCCTTATGAGGACCAGGGATACTATAAGTACCGTACCAATGAGATGCATATTTCCGATCAACAGAATCATTCGAACCACATGTAGAACAACAGATACAATCATGAGAAAGTTGAAGCAATTGTTGAATTGAGTAAACTCTTAAGGGAAACTTCACCTTTTGTTCAACAGAAGTACAAGAATAACCTATACCAAATGGTCACACATCCTGATATTTAATCCCATACCGATGAACAAATCCAAGAGTGTGCATGCTCCCTTAAATGTTACTACCGACTAGTATCAAAAGCATGCAACACTTCAAGATTGTATAAAACCCCATAGAATACTTTAAATAGCATCCCAAGGTTAGATTTACGTCATATATCTAGATCTACCAACTAAACTTCACTCTCCTTGCTAAATTTTTATGAAGTATAGGTTTCCAAGTAAAACCCCATAGTTGGTGAAAAATTATTTAAGCTCCAAGGTTGACCTCTTTAATGGAAACTCCAAACATCAACCTTAAATGCTATTGAATCATAGATTAATATCCTTCTTTAACTCGTAAAATCAACTTAAATGATGTGAGAGATATAAATATATAATCAAAAGAAAACATGTCAAAACAAGCTTAAAATGCACCAGGCCGAGTAGCACGACTTTGGACCAAGTCTCCCTGGTAACCCTCATTTCTTAATATTATGTATACTCCTTTTAAGCCCATTTTTACCTATTTTACCTCTTTAAATACCCATTTGAGTCTTTTATTGTGATTGTGTGTCCTAGCATGCGAAACTGACTTAAATGACTTTGTGTTCGTTGTGCTTTCATTTGACTTCTTCACTACCCAAACTTGTTTGAACCTTTTTCTTCGACCATTATTATCTGAATTATCATTAAAGGTATGATCAGTAGAGCTTGAGTAGGAAGGATTTCTATCATTTGTTCGACCGGTCTTTTGCCGCGTCTGTGAACGTTTTTTGAGAATGAGAGTCGGTTTTAGAAACGTTGTTCACAGCCGGGGTCTTGAGTTTTGAAGAAAACTCTCTTTTTAGAAAATTGACCGGTCGATTTACTGCCTTAGACAGAAAGTCGGTGTGGTTTGGAAGAGGTTTTTCGAATTCAAACTTAGCAAACTCTTCATCTGAACTTTCATCGGAATTCATATATGCTGAAAAATCAATATTAGGGACAGATGGAACATGATTGGTCGAGGGAGGTGAGGAACACTTTGAGTCTGTGTTTTTGGAAGAATCTCGTGTGGAAGCTTTTTGAAATTCAGAGTTAAGATTCTTTTGAAAACACTTTTCTTGAGACTCTTTTCCTTTTCTTGAGTAAATTTTGCCAATAAAAGCTTTACACGAAGATGTATCCGATGAGTTTGAGGAAGGTTCGGGTAGATTCACCTTTTCTTTTTGGAGTTGGTCAAACTTCTCTTGGAGTTGGCTTTTACTCACTTGCTCTTGCATCACTTCTGTTGCCAAGGCAGAAAGTTTGGATGTGAGCCGATTGATTTCTACCCGAAGGAATTCCTTTTCCTCAACATATACAGATTCGGTTTTGGAAGATTTGAGTTTCTCAAGTTCAGTTAAAAACTCTTGTTTATCCTTTTGATAATTAGTCCTTTCCTTTTCGAGTGTCTCCCCTAACTCTACTATTTTTTATTCCAAAACGAGAGGAGGAACATAGAGTTTAAACTCGTCCGTCTCAGTTTTGGTGTCAGGTGCTGGGGCCTCATCCTCTTTGGAGGAATCCTTGGGCTTTGCAACCTTATAGCTGTCAAAGTAGTCATTCGAAAGGTACTTGGATTTATTTTTCCTGTAAGAATAGTTAAGAGGTTCATACGCAAAGGGTAATTGCATTTTCGTGGTATGTTTGCGTTTGTATTCCTCAGTTTCCTCTTCCTTTTCCTCGAGAGGTCCAGTCCATTTGATTTTGTATTCGTGATACTTTTTGTCGAGACCAAGAAAGTTAAATTCGTAAAGAGTGGGTCTCATTGTCAAAATCTTTTTCAAGTACTGTGGGTTATCGTACCCAATTCTCCATTCCTTGTTAAAATACGTGAATTCCTTAGGTTTGTTTATGTGAATTGTTTGATCAGTTTGACCTCGTTTATGGAGTTTAGTTTCAAGATCGGTTATTTTAGAAACAAACTCTTTGTGTTGAATTTGAAGAGAGGAACATTGATAGATAATCTCTGTTTTCTCATCCTTACACTGATCAACCTTTGAATTTAACTCAGATATATTGGCCCTAAGATCTTTGGGTGCTATCGAAAGATTTGCACACTTTTCCTTTAAGTAGGTGTTGTCAGACTTAAGCTTTTTTGAGATCTTTGTTTGAACATCTAACTTTTCTTTTAAAGAGTTAATTTCAAGAAGTTGTTCATTAGAGGTAAACATATGGGACTCTACCTTTTGACCAAGTAGTTGAATTTTATCAACAAAAGCATCATGAGTTGGTAGACATACCTGACAAGATGCTGCAGATTGAGATGGGCAAGACATCTTTATTGCACTTAGATAATCGTCAGACAATTGAAAATATTGATTCAAGGAAAAATCAGACAATCTCAAGAATACTCAAATGTCCCCCTTCGGCGACTTAACACGGGGGGTCAAGGGGCAACGCCCTTGCAGGGTCTGGGGCAGCGCCCCAAGAAAAAAATTAAAAACTGAGAGTTTCAGAAAGCTCCCAAATATGCAATCCGGGTGGTTTCCGGATAAGGAATCCGGAAAATGCAGATGTCCGAGAAATTAGCAACCTTACCGGGAAAACTGAGTTCCGGATAGTCAGACTTACCGGGAAAGAGAGGTGTCCGGGTGAAGATCCGGGAAGTAAGAGTTACCGGATGTAGCGGTGACCGGACAGGAGTAACCCGGATAGATGCGTCCGGATACAAGAGAACTTACCGGGAAATTTGAGTAACCCGGATAATCATGTCCGAATAAAAGGAACTTACCGGAAATGTGTCCGGATAGGCCACGTCCGGAAAGTAACGAGAAAACTTAAAACTTACCCGGGAACAATGCACAATCCGGATAATTGTGTCCGGACAGTAGCGAGAAATAGGAGACTTACCCGGATAATTAGAAACTTCCGGACACGGCGGCTGTTCGAGAAAATCCGATCAGGCTTCGATTAGGGTTGCTTGATTTCACTCCTGAAAGGTTAGAAAACAACCAAAACACAAAAACACACTAACCCTAATCGATTTCTAAGCAAAATACCAAGATTTTGATGCTAAAATTTTGAACTTTTCAACAACAGAGGTTAAAAAATCAATAACACTGTTTTGCTTCAAAACTCACTCAAACGATCAAATCGAACTCTAAGAATTTGAAGAAACGCTAACAAGACTATAATAAACCGATTTTGATGGTTGTAATCAAACAATTTTATGAAAATCACAAAATGAGAATTTTTGGACAAATTGGCAGTCGATAAAAAACTTACCAGGATACCTTGAAACGATGTCTGTCTGCTCTGATACCAATTGTGGATCCCAGATTAGTGCAAACAGTATGAAATCAATAAGAATAATCAACAATCACTATGATTTCAACTCGTCATCCATGTAACATTCATAAACCTTTCAGAGAGTTTACAATGCAATAGCAATTAAGAATATGACGATGAACTCTCTAAGCTCTCTCTCTCTCTAATCTGATTGCTCTTAGGCGTAATATGAATTTTTTGACCTAAATTCTTAACAAAACAAATTATTTATACCAAGGGCTTAATTCCTAAAGCCCATGGACCAAAGGCTAATCTAAGCCCATTTAAGCATTAAAGGCTTTTACAAGTAATATTCTTTTCTTTATATCACTTTCAATATTATAGGACATTTAGTCCTAACAGTGGGAATCCGGAACCAGGGCCGTAACCGGGATTTTCCTGGAACCGGATACCGTACCAGGAGTTCCCTTGTACCAGGACTTAACCGATTTCCGATCCAGGACGTACCCAAACCGGGACTTATCCCACCCGGGACTTATCAGGTCTCAAGTTGTCATAACTGCAATTCACCCCCTCAACTTTCAAAAATTTCATTTCTCCCCCTCAAGATTGCAAATTGATAACTCTCCCCCTCGACATATGAAAAGTTTCTTTTCTCCCCCTCACCTTTATAAAAATTACTTTTTGTAGGTTCCCAGATTCACTTTGTTTCATATAAACAGCAGCATTAAAGGTAGCAGAAGAATTATATAAAGCTGTTTAAATATGATTGATTGTGTATACAAATATGAAGCAATGAGAGAATAACAATAATAATATAGAACAGTGAATGATAACAAGATAGTTAAATAAACTGCTCGTATATTGATATATGAATAACACCAAGAACACTTTCTTGTGTGTGTATTTTGAAATCTATCAGGTGACAATTCCTACAGTGGTAGTGGAATAGAATGTGCAGTATTTACTCTCACAATTCTAGTAATAATTCTCACCAAAAGCTTACAATTGTGCGTTCCACTACCCTTCTATTTATAGCCCGATAAAGTGAAAGACAGTGTACTATCTAACCCTGGAATGACACGTGGAAAGTGTGTCTCCATCCTTTTAGGGCTGACGTGGAAAGTACGAACACATGTCTGACACTTAAAGATTTCTACGAGGCTTAAGCTTCACAGAGGTCTTCATTCACCAGAGCTCTTGTGCCAGAGCTCTGAAGGTCTTCTGGCGTGAACAGTTCTTCTGGTGGAACAGAAGAAGACTTCTGCCAGAGCTCTGTCGAGCTCTGTCGAGCTCTGATGATCTTCTGTTTGTTTTTCTTCTAAGTCTTCTGCTTGATCTCTGGTGGTCTTCTGACGTGATATTTTCAATACTTTTACATTGTGTATATTTGGGGCTAACACTTTTTCACTTAAACCTTTCAGAAATATCGTTATGCTCCCCCTTAAGTTTTCAAAAGTTAAGGGAACTTACCTCGGTGACTTGGACTTTGGTGGAAACCCTTCAGAAAAACATGTTAGTAGCCCGGGATTGTAAACAAAAACAATGACGAATATAAACAAGATAAAGAAACATGCAGAAAATCGAACCACAAGCGAAAAGTATTAAATAAATACAGAAGAGGATGCACCGATGTGCTTGAAACACCTAGACTGCACTAAGAGGCAAGTGTATATTGTGCATATTCAATCGAAGGTAGAATATATGTGAGAAACAGTTAACTCAAAGTGAAGAGAAGGCGTGACGAGTGCAAGGGTGGATTAGACTTTTAAATTTAGCATTCCTAGTTTGGACACGAGTTCATTGAACCATTTCTCGTCCAAAGCTTTGGGAAAAAGATCTGCTAATTGATTTTCTGTACTTACGAAATAGAGTTCGATCGTACCTCGTTCAACATGATCTTTAATTAAGTGGTAGCGCACGTCTATGTGTTTGGTCTTCGTATGCTGGACCAGATTGCTGGTGATGGCTATGGCACTCTTCGAGTCACAATAAATCGGAATTTGCGAGTATTGGAACCCATAATCCTTTAGTTGTGTACGCATCCATATTACTTGGGAACAACAACTAGCCGCGGCCACGTACTCTTCTTCCGCAGTGGATATGGAGACGCATGTTTGCTTTTTGGAGGCCCAGCTAACCAACTTGTCGCCAAGAAACTGGACGTGACTCGTTGTGCTCTTCCGGGCAAGCATGCTTCCCGCATGATCATCATCTGAGATTGCCGTGAGTTCGAAACCTGGGTCCTTAGGATACCAAAGGCAAAAGATCAGCAGTACCTTTTAAATAACGTAAAATGCGTTTAACTACTGAAAGGTGTGACTCCTTCGGTTTGGACTGAAACCGAGCACACAGAAAGGTGAAAAACATGATATCCGGCCTACTTGCTGTCAAATACATCAAAGACCCTATCATTCCTCTATAGGTACTAGTATTCACGTCCTTTCCGTCAGGATCGACGTGTAAATTTGTACCCGGTGACATGGGAGTTTTCATGGGTGTACAATTTTCCATCTGGAATTTCCGAAGAATATCCGCGATGTACTTAGATTGATTGATGAATATCCCAGTCGACAGTTGTTTGACTTGTAGACCAAGAAAGAAATTCATCTGACCCATCATATTCATTTTAAAATGTAATTTCATGAGGACTGAAAAGTTATGACAGTATTTGGGGTTTGTAGAACCAAAAATAATGTCATCAACATAGACTTGAATTAAAATGATGTCCTTACCTTCTCTCTTAGTGAAGAGAGTAGTGTCGATTTTACCGTTCGAGAAGCCTGCGTTTATGAGAAATGTAGACATGGCATCATAACAGGCTCTCGGTGCTTGCTTCAGGCCGTAAAGTGCCTTGTGAAGATGGTAGACGTGATTGGGGTGAGCGGTACTGACGAAGCCATCAGGTTAGGAGACGAACACCTCTTCCTTGAGTTTGCCTTTGAGGAATGCCGTCTTCACGTCCATCTGGAAGACGGTGAAATTCTTATAAGCGGCATACGCGAGGAACATTCGAATAGATTCTATACATGCGAGTGGTGCAAACGTCTCTTCATAGTCGATCCCTTCTTGTTATCTATACCCTTTAGCTACCAACCTAGCCTTGTTCCGAACAAAGATCCCATTCTCGTCCTTCTTGTTCTTGAAGATCCATTTGGTGCTAATGAATGTCTTGTTTTTTGGACGCGGGACCAGACGTCATACCTTGAGGATCTCAAATTCGTTCAATTCCTCTTGCATGGCAATTACCCAGTCCGGGTCGTTCAAGGCTTCTCTCACTAAGGAGGGTTCAACATTGCTGAGGAAGATGGAGAATAGGCACTCATTTCCTGTTGCCGCCCATTTTTGAGTGTTGCTCAGTAATACCGAAGCGGTGTCTTCAGTTTCCACTGTGGCTCTAGTCTGAACTGGAGCCGAATGATCACCAATGATATGTTCGGTTGGATGTGCTCGAGTCCACTTCCTTGTGTGTGGTAGCAGGTCCGTGGACGGTTGAGAGTTTTCGGGATCAACATATGAGCCTGGGTATAGGTTTTGTACCGCCTCTAGAGATGGAGTCGGATGCAAAGGTATGACGGCCGCTGATTGTTCAGGTACATCGGTTGACGAAGTGGCTTCGACCGTGTCGATTGGGGATACACTATTACTTGATCCTGGGGAAGAAGGTGAGGATGGAGCCACTGGGGAATGGGTTTCTGAAACTTTATTCGTGCTAGAAGACGGTGTCAACTCTTTCGCTGGCAATGAGGGTGAGTCCTCCGACGATGTCGTGTTGGGGGATGTTGGAGGACCAGTAATCTGCGAAGATATCACAACAGCTCCATCTACACTCAAAGGATCATCATTAGATACAGAGGAAATATAAAGATCATTATAGAAATGTTCAAATAGTAGATCTAACTCAGAACAAAGTGACTTCGACGTATTAGACGAAGATGGATCTACTAGAGCGTGTGTAGTTTCCGATCGAGATTTATCGGAAACCAGCACTCCGGTTAGCACGGGTTCTGAACTTAGGTGTTCAAAAGCCAAATCGACCAATTCGTCGAATGACACATTAATTCTCTCAATGACGGTCTTCGTCCTCTTGTTATAGACACGGAATGCTTTTGAGGTGGTCGAGTAGTCGACGAAGATCCCTTCGTCTGCCTTTGGGTTGAACTTGCCAAGACCATCCTTGTCGTTCTTGACGAAGCACTTGCACCCAAATGCGTGAAAGTAGTTGATGTTGGGGGTGTGGTTGTTGATGAGCTCGTACGACGTCTTGTTAAAGCGTTTGTTGATGATGGATCGGTTCTGAGTATAGTGATAACGCCACTTTTTGGCGTTATTTTCGGTCCTAAAACCAATGAGACTGGCTTGTATTTAAGCAAAAAGGCGAAATTTTACGCTTTATTTAGTGAAATGTGAAGGTTAATTAAAAGGCAGTAATCATCGAGAAAAGAAGCTAAAAAGAGCCCAAAAAGAGCCAAAACGAAGCCCAACGGAAGCCCGAGATCCAAGCCCAAGACTCGCGCCCGAACCAGGACCCGAAGCTGACCCAAACACCCTTAGAAAAACCGGGTGACCTACCTCGCGACTTGCAAGTCGTGGGACAGGTCGCGGGACCCCCTGTTTCAGCCAATAAGTTTGGCGTTTTTTCCAGATTTTAGGTATTCTTAGCACAACCTTCAGACGACGAACGGCAGACGACTTGGGGCGATTTTGAGAGCTTTTTTGGAGCTTTTGGAGCGACGAGAGAGGATCAAACGAGGAGGAATTCACGACGCGATGCGGATTAGAGCCGGGAGAAAGGAGTTTATCACTACATCTTTCACGTTCACGTTAATCATGTTTACATACAGTTTTTCATCCCCTTTTCTTGCGTTTTTGTCCCCCAACATCATGAACTAATCTTTAGATGTTGGGGGTTGGAATGAATGTGGTTTATAGCATATGAACAGATGATTTGAACTTTTATCAGTGTTCCTTAATTAATGAAGCATGTGATTTCGTTTCTAATGCTTTTGTGAGTTTAGCTAGCTTACAAATGTTTTGTTGATTTCAATTGAGTTCGAGAGAATTAATTGTTAACTAGAACTAGAAATTGCATGCCTAAGGTGAGAAAGGAGATAGAGATATTCCGAGTATGCCTTAGTCCCATTAAAATCTTGCGCTTAATGTGTTTTGAATTACATAGGTTGAGATCGAGAGATATAACTTGTGTCTTCAAGATAAAACTCGTGGTTGCTTGAGAAAGAACCATGCTTTTAAAATAAAACCCGTTGTTGCTTGAGAAAGAACAACGGTGATCTAAAGATTGGGTATTCATTAAAGAGAACGACTGGTAATTGTTTTGAGTTAGATGTTTATATGTGAGAACCATAGGATTTCCAACCCTCAACTGTTTTCTCTATCAAAGTTTCTTAAGTTGTTTACTGTTCCGTGTTTGATTAGTTTGTTTGCAATTAATTAGTTTATAAACCAACCACTCTAATTTCGATACTTCAGTTAATTGTGATACTTAGTTCCTAGTTCCTGTGGATTCGATACTCGTACTTCCGTACGTATTACTTGATTTCGACACCGTACACTTCCGGTAAGATTTAGGGGGGTGATACCCGCCTATCAAGTTTTTGGCGCCGTTGCCGGGGAACTAGTTGCAACTGATAGCACTACCAGCTATAAGCGCTATTACATTGAACAATTTTTTATTTATTTTATTTTATCACCTTCAGTTTTTAGATTGCTAATTTTGGTTACTTTCTGTTTCAGGTACTAGTTGGTTTATGCCAAGGAAAACCTGAGGGAAGGAAATCGAGCCAATCGATCCGGAGATTGAAAGAACTTCCCGTCGTCTACAAAAAGAAGCAAAAGCTAAAGAACACATCAAGACCGAAATGGGCGACGAAGCGAGACGTCCTATGCGGTCGTTTGTCGACCCGAACGTGGCAGCGGCACGCATGGGCATCCAACCACCCACCACTGCAGGAAACTCCTTTGAGCTCAAACCGAGTACCATCGTAATGGTACAACAAAATCAATATGGAGGGGCACCGACCGAATATCCTCATGCACATCTCCGTGCATTCGAGAGGATTTGCAGCACATTCAAGATTAATGGCATGAACAAGGATGCCGTCAAGTTAAGATTGTTCAGCTTCTCACTCAAGGGTAGAGCTGAAATCTGGATAGAGAGTTTACCAGCGGATCAGATCACCACCTGGGCAGACCTGAAGGCCGCATTCCTCCAGAAATTCTTCCCACCGGGAAGAACCGCTCAACTAATGGCCGACATTACTCACTTCGCGCAATGGGACCAGGAGACCCTATATGAGGCATGGGAGAGATACAAGGATATGTTGAAGAAGTGTCCACATCATGGGTTACACGGCTGAGTTATTATCCAAACCTTCTTCGGAGGACTTCACCCGCAGTTCAAAAATGATATCACTGCTGCAGCGGGTGGAGCCCTAATGGAAAAGGCGTATGAAGAAGCGGTCGCCTTGATCGAGAACCTAGCCGAACATAGCTTTTCTACTCCAAGATCAGCTGTTAGAGGAGTTGCGAGTGTTCAAGAGTCGGATGAGCTAAAAGAAATAAAAGCTCAATTAGCTGCAATCACGAACCATCTGAAAGGAGGTAGTCCACAAGAGCCCGAGCAAGTTCAGTTCCTACAAAACCGGAACAATCAGTCGAGGAACGACCCGTTATCAAACACCTACAATGAGGGGTGGAGGAAGCACCCGAACTTCTCATGGAGTCAACCCGGTCAAAAACAGCAAGGTAATTCTTCTAACTTCTCTAATTCTTCTAATGCTAACAATGTTTACCGTCCTCCAGGTTTTAACCAAAGGAATTTCAATGAGGGGCCATCCATGGAGAAGAAATCGGGGCTGGAAGATATGATGATGAAGTTCATGACAAAGATGGATAGTACTGTTGGGGAATTGGCCAGCACGGTCAGCACGGTCAAGGCGGCCACTGAACAAAACACCGCCTCCATTAAGATCCTCGAAAGGCAAGTGGGGCAAATCTCTGAAGCCCTACAAAACCGACCTCCTGGAACCTTCCCGAGTCAAACGGAAAGGAAACCGAGGGAAGAATGTAATGCCATTTATCTGAGAAGTGGCAAGGAGCTGAATGGAGAGCCTACACGCGAACCGTCATCAAGGGAGACCGATCCTAAAGAAAAAGAGGTCGAGATCATAGAAGTGACTGAGCTAAAAGCCGATGAGGATATGATTGATCGAGAGAAGCTGAAGGAAAAAGAGGTAACACCTCCATCGAAGCCGGTAGCCAAGCCATTTGTACCACCGCTACCATTTCCGAATCGGGTGAGGGCGCATAAAGATGAGGAACAGTTCAAGAAGTTCCTCGATGTCTTCAAGAAGCTACACATCAACATTCCCTTCGCAGAGGCACTGGCACAAATGCCAACCTACCTCAAGTTCATGAAGGAGATTCTATCCAAGAAGAGGGCGATCGATCACCAGTCCACCGTTGCACTTACTGAAGAGTGTAGCACGATCATCCAGAACAAGCTTCCCCCGAAGCTTAAAGATCCAGGGAGTTTTTCAATCCCTATTCAAATTGGGAAGTTTAATTTTGATAAAGTGTTGTGGGATCTAGGAGCGAGTATTAACTTAATGCATTTATCTGTTTTTAGGAAACTCGGCTTGGGTGAGGTGAACCCAACATACATGACACTGAAGCTCGCGGATCGATCCATAGTGTACCCGTATGGAGTGGTAGAGGACGTGCTCATCAAAGTTGGAAATTTCTATTTTCCGGTGGACTTCGTGGTGATCGACATAGATGAAGACGAAGAAGTCCTGCTGATACTGGGAAGATCCTTCCTAGCCACGAGCAGAGCGCTGATTGACATGGAAGAGGGTGAGATGACTTTAAGGGTTGGCGGTGAAAAACCGGTCTTCAAGATGTTTGAGAATGAAAGAGGAAGAAGTGGGAAGAAGCCTGATAATCAAGGAAAGCCGACGGAGTGATCGGGAAGGAAGTCGTGCCAGGACTTTAACTATGGCGCTGGGTGGGAGGCAACCCACCGAGGTTTGATTCCTTTCTATTTTGTTGTTTTACAGTGTTTTTATTTAATTTTTTTTTTCTGAAAATTGAAAAAGGTCGGAGACATACGCGGTTTACACACCGCGCCACAAGTCACGGGGGTCTCTGGATGGTTTTCCAAACAGAAGCTTACGTGGTTTATCCCGCGGCTTTCAAACCGCGTGGCTCCCCTGTTTCTGTTTTCGTGCTTTGCTTTCTTTTCTTGCTTTGTGTGTTTCGTTCCTTGCTTTCTTTCGTCTTTTACTTTGATTTCTTTGTTTTCTGTGTGTGTTCTCCGTCTTCCCCGATGTCTCTCAACTGGTAGCTCAAATTTTTCAAGAGCATCTCCTCCGTCCGGGCAAACAGGTATGTTCCAACTCTGCGTGTTAACGAGTGGTGTAGGATGTTTTATGTTCCTTATTAGTTAAACGAGATGCAACAAACCTAAGTTTCACTTAGGTTTGGGGTGCCTCACTTTTTAAACATCTACACACTCACTTTTATCCCTGTGCAAACCTCGGTTTCACCGAGGTTTGGGGTTGGCTTTGTTGACAAACCTAGGCCACGACCTAGGTTTAGGGTGGCCAGTTTTTTTTAATGAGATTGTTCTTTGATGCTTGTGTTTAAATGTTATGCCTTACCTATCTGATACCTGTAATAACCGCACAACGATACTTGTCTTAGTATCGCCTACGCCGACACGTGCACATTGGGGACAATGTGTGGGTAAGGTTTGGGGTTGCCCAATCGGGCCCACGTTATGCACGTAGATTTCCTGCACTTCTGAGTACCTAGATCACTTTAGCTAAAAAATTTGTTTTAAATGATTGAGACCGACCAGTGTGGGAAGAATCTTGTGATGGTAACGTGACCATTAGGGAAGGACTGGGAAAATACATGACTATGGACATTAGTGGAGACCACCCATTAGTGAGATTTGAGCCTAAAAGACGTTATTCAGTTCGAGGGATTCATACACTTGATTCATATACACTTTTTTGAGTTCCTTGTCGTGAATATAAAGTGATCTCGCTATATTATTGCATTGAGTAGCAAAGACAAGCATCGGGATATTAGGTAAGGGTATAGTAGACCAAATCGTGTGGACCTTGAGAGATGATTCCAGGCATTGTGTGTATGTTTAACCCGTGTTTAGCTATCGTACCTTTTCACCCATTTGTGTGTATCCATAACCCTTTTTGAAGCCAAACACTCACCTTTTTCATTCCAGACCCACCTTTAAACCCGAGCCAAAAGCCTTAGCCAACCTTATCCGAAAGTGTGTCAAACAGAGGCGGTAATGAATAGAGAAGATAGAGCGGAAAAGAAACGGATACATGCCAGTCATGAGAATAAATAGAAAAGAGGGCCAATACAGCCCCAAGCAAATAAAGAGGACCAATGAAGTCCCAAGTAAAAAAAAACAAAAAAAAGCAATAGTTTAGACAACTATCTCCAACTGAAAAATAAGAGAGCCAATGCGACTCCAATAGTGACAAAGAGAGCCGAGTGATAGGAATTGAAGTTATAAAGTTCAGAATTGCCAAAGTTTGACACACCAAGGACCTTTGAACCACTTTACCCTTCGTTCTTAGCCATAACCTTAGCCCCGTTACAACCTTTGTAAAGACCTGGATGATCTTCTGGAAAACGTGATTAGGGTATACGACCACCTTTTCCAATATTCCCTGTCTTGCTACTTGATTCCCTTATGAGATCAATTTTTTGGACAGTTGTGCGTCTTTCATTAGAGTTGTCATGTAACTTTTGAGTATTTTTGGACATAACCTCCCTATACATGACAACATGTGCGATAACCTAGGTTCTAGAGAAATGACAGAATCCTGTGAGGTAGGGTCGAGGCGAAATGTTTTCCCTAGTATGTTTGAACCTAGTACGACCTTGATGTGATCGGAACAGTCACGAGTTCAACTTACAATGGAAGGTCATAGATCAAACAGAATAAGAATGAGGCGAGAGTGAGATAGGCATTCACGGGAATGGGAAATCACCAGTGCATTGCATGGTACCAATTGGGAGTTGTGCAGTTATTATATTTCACTGAAGTGTGCTTTTATTCTATTTTTATCGCTAATTTGCTTGGGGACAAGCAACGCTCGGTTTGGGGTTGTTGATAACGCCACTTTTTGGCGTTATTTTCGGTCCTAAAACCAATGAGATTGCCTTGTATTTAAGCAAAGAAGCGGAATTTTATGCTTTATTTAGTGAAATGTGCAGGTTATTTAAAAGGAAGTAATCATCGAGAAAAGAAGCTAAAAAGAGCCAAAACGAAGCCCAACGGAAGCCCGAGATTCAAGCCCAAGACCCGCGCCCGAACCAGGACCCGAAGCTGACCCAAACACCCTTAGAAAAACCGGGTGACCTACCCCGCGACTTGCAAGTCGCGAGACAGGTCGTGGGACCCCTGTTTCAGCCAATAAGTTTGGCGTTTTTTCCAGATTTCAGGTATTCTTAGCACAGCCTTCAGACGACGAACGGCAGACGACTTGGGGCGATTTTGAGTGCTTTTTCGGAGCTTTTGGAGCGACTAGAGAGGATCAAACGAGGAGGAATTCATGACGCGACGCGGATTAGAGCCGGGAGAAGGGAGTTTATCACTACATCTTTCACGTTCACGTTAATCATGTTTACATACAGTTTTTCATCCCCTTTTCTTGCGTTTTTGTCCCCCAACATCATGAACTAATCTTTAGATGTTGGGGGTTGGAATGAATGTGGTTTATAGAATATGAACAAATGATTTGAACTTTTATCAGTTTTCCTTAATTAATGAAGGATGTGATTTCGTTTCTAATGCTTTTGTGAGTTTAGCTAGCTTACAAATGTTTTATTGATTTCAATTGAGTTCGAGAGAATTAATTGTTAACTAGAACTAGAAATTGCATGCCTAAGGTGAGAAAGGAGATAAAGATATTCCGAGTAAGCCTTAGTCCCATTAAAATCTTGCGCTTAATGTGTTTTGAATTACATAGGTTGAGATCGAGAGATATAACTTGTGTCTTCAAGCTAAAACTCGTGGTTGCTTGAGAAAGAACCATGCTTTTAAAATAAAACCCGATGTTGCTTGAGAAAGAACAACGGTGATCTAAAGATTGGGTATTCATTAAAGAGAACGACTGGTAATTGTTTTGAGTCAGATGTTTATATGTGGGAACCATAGGATTTCCAATCCTCAACTGTTTTCTCTATCAAAGTTTCTTAAGTTGTTTACTGTTCCGTGTTTGATTAGTTTGTTTGCAATTAATTAGTTTATAAACCAACCACTCTAATTTCGATACTTCAGTTAATAGAGTTTCTAGTAATTGTGATACTTAGTTCCTAGTTCCTGTGGATTCGATACTCGTACTTCCGTACGTATTACTTTATTTCGACACCGTACACTTGCGGTAAGATTTAGGGGGGGTGATACCCGCCTATCATATAGCAAGCTGTGGCGACAACTTCAACCCATATGAACATTGGAAGGTTGTACTGGGTCAGCATAGTTCGATCCGCTTCCACCAAAGGTGCGATTGCGACGTTCCAATACGCCATTTTGTTGAGGAGTCCTAGCAGTGGAGAAGTTGTGAAATCCCGACCGATGTGAGATTGTCACCCATAGTGCGATTCTTGAACTCAGTGACGGTATCGGTGCGAATGGATATGACGGCCAGCTGCATGTTTAGATTTGGGTCCTTTTCGGGATTTATTATGAAGTGAACGAGAATTAAAGACACGATACATGCCAAACCAATCAGATGCATGTTTATTATCGACAAAATTATTCATACCACACAGAGAGGAACAAACACAATCACGCGAAATTTGAATCAATTGCTGAAGTGAAGTAAGTTTAAACGGAAATTGAAAACCATGTTCAACAGACTTATTAAAAAAACCATGACTGTTATTGTTCTTCTTAATATGAGAAAACGAATTAACGGATGTGGGCATTTTGTCAAGAATTTGAAGATGACTTACAAGCTTCAGAGCAAAGTCAAATTTTGAAATTTCTTCATCGTGACAAACCGTAGAATTCATAAACTCAGAAAACCGTTGTGCAGAATTAAATGGATAATCATCATCCGAGTCAGATGAGGGACAATTAAAGGGTTGGAAGTGATCAACCGCGAAAGGGTTGTCAAAATCAGAGAAAAGATTCCTTTGTATCGATTCGGTTTGAACCGCCTTACCTTTATTATGAAAACTCAAATCCTTTTCATCGGTGTCAAGAGACACTCCTAGAAAGGCTTTGCACGAGGAACTATCTGAATAAGTAGTTGACAGGTCAACCGAGATGGTATCAAGAGTGGTGGACTTCATTGGAGTATCAACGGGACTCTCCTTAGCCACCCTTTCCATTAGAGCTTCTGTCGCCAAGGCGGGCAATTTAGACGTTTGTCTAGCAATGTCGGTTTTAAGAGTCGTTCTTTCATATTCAGACAATGTGTCAGTTTTGTCTTGATTAAGCTCGTTAATGGTTGATAAAATAATAATCCTTTCAAAGTCAAAATCAACCTTGTCCCTTACAATTGATTCTTCGAGTTGGAAATAATATTTTCCAAAATTAGAGGTGGAACATATTTTTTGAACTTTGATTGATCATAAGATTCTACATCTGGTATGCCTCAACTGGAACTGGAGTTTCCACGGTTTTGGAAACAGAACATATGTCGAAATAATCATTTGAGAGGTAAGGTGTTTTGTTTTTCAAATAAGTGGCATTAAGGTTTTCATAAACAAAAGGAACCTGAACATTGATGTTCTTTCGGGGTTGATCATCTTCCGTATTAGGATTGACATTCGCTGGCTTTTCCCCTACTTTTAGTAGAGGAATACCGGTTTGTCGTTTAAGGGTTTCCTTCTGCTCATCCTCCGGAGACAATTTGGTCCATTTAATCTTGTACTCCGGGTATTGCTTATCTAGTCCCAAAAAGTTGAATTCATAAAGAGTGGAAACACGAGATAAGATTTTCTTTAGGTAACAAGGATTGACATATCCTAGTCCCCAAAGAGCGTTGTAGTGTTTGAATTCTTTCGGTTTGTTCAAATGAATGGTTTGGTCTATTTGACCTCGTTTATAAAGTTTGGATTCGAGGTCCTTAAGCTTGTTTATCAAGTCAGCATTTTCCTTTTGAACATTTGACCGAAAATTGACAATCTTAGTGTACTCCTCCTGAGACTTGTTTAACTTTTCTGTTAATTCAGATAATTGTGTCTCTAGGGTTTCTGCTCTTTTTAAAATGGCTGAGCATTCAGATTGATAGTTTTCTATAACACATTTATGTTCAGCCTTTTCAATCGCTAGCTTGCCTATAGTGTCATATTTGAGTTTGTTATCGGCTTCTAGCTTAGTTATGTGGGCGTCTATGGTTTTAATCTTTTGTTTAAATGAGTCTAAGGTACGCACCATAACTTGCATCTGATCGATAAGTTTATCATTAGAGGAAGCACATACCTGACATTCGGCTTTCTCATTATGCTTGCTAGAAGATTCATCTTCAGGGTCAGATTGTCCTGGCTGAGTGCCAGTGTAGCACATGTGAGCTTCAGCCTCTTCCTCTTCATCTTCAGTCAGGATGAGCCAGTGATCGTCTTCTGCAATCAAAGCTTTACCAGCTTCTTTCTGCCTTGCCAACAACATCTTGTTCTTGTAGTACTCAATGTTGCGCACTACAGGTTTCCGACAGTCTCTAGCAAAGTGGCCACGCCTTCCGCAATTATAGCACTTTACTAGTTCATCGTCATCTTGCTAGTCAGACTTTCCTTCAGACTTCTTGCCTTCATCACTCTTCTTTCATCCTTCATCTGTCTTTCTCTTCCCTTCATACTTGTCTCGGTAGTCTCGACGCTTTATGTTAGTGGAGTACCATTGGTTGTTGTTGGATGGTTTCTTGAAGAATTTCTTCTTTGCGTACTCCCTAGTAAGTAAAGCAACAACTTTCTTGATTCCGTCAAGCTCGGGGTCGGAATCACTTTCAGCTTCATCATCTTCATGTTCTGTCTCACTTTGAGCGTCTTATCTATATGAGCTTCGTTGGACGAGTTTGTCCTTCTTGTGAGAAATGAGAGCAAGAGGTTCTTCTTTAATCTACTCAATCGACTTCTGATCTCCCATGAGTTTGCGAACATCATCTTCATCTTGTAACAGGATCTCGTAGAGTTCGTGCAGCGGAACATTCTCTAAAGTATGATTGTGACGAACATGTAAGACAAATCCCTTCCATTCAGGCTGAAGGTTGTTCATGAATTTGATATTATTTTCCGTGTTCGTCTTAAAGATGTTATTCTTCTGGAGATCGTTGATGAGAGTGCAGAATCTTTCGTATTTCTCTGCCAGTGATTCTCCTCTTCTGGCTTTGAAAGCTTCATATCGAGTTAGACAGTTGGTAACCTTCATCGGATTCCCCTCTCGACTACCTTGCATGATTTTCGCCAATTGATCCCACATTCCTTTAGCCGTGTGTTTCTGACTATTAATGCTGCAGTAGATGTTATTTGGAAGACTGTCGATTAGGTATGTCTTAGCAAGTCTGTCTCCATACACTTTCCTCTTTTCTTCAGCAGTCAGTTTGTCATATGGTTTGGCTATTCGTTGAGCTGGAGGTCCACCTTCTTGCGCCTGGACTTCCATCATTTGTGTAGAAACTGGTCCTTCAGTCAACGATCACATGATCTCATCGTAGAGTAGCTTTGACTCGATAAAACACATAAATAGGTCTTTCCATAGGCTGTACTCCCCTCGGTAAAGGACCGGTGGTTTGAGGTCAGTTCCTATCGCTAGCGCGTCTTCAGTGTTCATTATTTGGCACTTGAGTGATCGTAAGACGAGTTTAGTGATCTAAAGGTGAACGAGTGATCTAGCACAAAGTTCCTACGGGGGATGAGTGACCTAAAGTAATCCTAAGCTCAAACGGGTACTTTCGGGGAACTTAGTAAATTTAGATAAAGTACACACTAAATATAAGGAAAGAAAGAAGGTTGAACTGATAAAGATAACAAAAATAAATGACACAGTTGCAAACTCCCGGCACAGACGAAGTCCGGAATCGGAATGAGTCCGGAACCGGATTGATTGCGGTACCTGTGCTAGTACGGGACCCGATATGAAACCGGAATAGGTAGAAGTCGGAATCGGTATGTGTCCGGAACCGGGCAAGATCCGGAACTTGAAGAGGAACCGTAACGTGATCCGGTATGAGCTAAATCCAGGTAAGAAACCCGAGAGACTGATACGGACCCGGAAAGAATTCGGGATCTGATGTGAAATGTCGGGAAACTTAGGGAGACAGGAACCCAAATTTTTCAAGTCCCGTATTCGAACAAAGTCGAGGAAATAGACGTACCTGGAAGTGCAAAAACCACGATTTGGACGAGATTGCTCCGAGAGACTTCTGTGAACAATTTTAACACCACAAACCCAAGAAAAGGAACACAAACAACTAACCAAATCGAATTTAAAGCCACTTTTTGAGCAAAAATTAAGAAATTTTGTAGAACAGAGTCTTAATAACCCATAACTTCAAAATCTCAGAATTGATGATTGAAAAGCTTACCAAAGTGACCCAAGAATTAACTAAAATTCTAGAGACACAATACGAACAACTTCTTTAACACCAATTTAGATATTAACACATAAATCAAAATTAAAGATTGGGCTTTTTCAACAAAATAGCCGACAATACTGGAATGACTCAAAAGTAAAGATTTTACCTTTGGGTCTTTCGTCTTTCTACTCTGATACCAATTGTGGATCCCAGATATCAAGTGCAATTCAAAGAATCAACAAATAGAAGTCAATTAGGTATAAATCTCACTTAGATTGATAGCAGAAATCGTATGAACACAAAGTAGCCATACATGGTAATTATTAGAGTAAACAAGTCATTAACCCTAATTCTAAACAAAACATAGTATTCATATCCCATAAAGGATAGTTACACAAAATGTCAGAAACGGTCCCTGAACTTCTATTCAACCAGCAACTGAGACCTAGCAGATTCGATCAGCTACATTATGTATGTCCTTCGGGCTCAACTGTCCATTTTCTCCATCTAGCCCTCACAATTACCCACTAATCCCTTTCTCCTAACTAGAAACCCTACAATTAAAATTCCATAGTCCCTCCTCTCATTCCTATCGCTGCTCTCTATCGATTAAAGAAACCCTACTGCATCGATTTGGTTCCTGAATCGTCCTTCTGCTGCGGTTTGGTTCCTAAATCGTTGGGTGCCTGCTCTCTATCGATTGAAGAAACCCTGCTGCATCAATTTGGTTCCTTTATCGTCCTGCTGCTCTCTATCTATTTAAGAAACCAAACTGCATCTATTTGGTTCCTAAATCATCTTGCTGCTGCGGTTTGGTTCCTGAATCGTCCTACTGCTTCGGTTTGGTTCATGAATAGTTATGCTGTTGCGGTTCAGTGTAATAACGGACTCGTCGGTGTAATAATCGGCCTCGTTCTCCTATTGGTCAGGCTCGTTCTCCAGGCGTCATTCTCCGGTCTAGCTCGTTCTCCGACGGTTTACTCGTTCTCTGTCTATTTATTCTCTCTCTCTCTATGTGTTTGCTACTATTTGAGTTTTGATTTGGTTGAAGATCTTCTATTTGGGTTGGTTACATATCTTTTTCTTTATTTAGTTACAGATCTTCTAAAAGAGCCTGGTCTATATAAATTTGATGTTCTTCATCTTATGCTTTTTGATCTGCTTGTTATTCATCATACGGTTTTTATATGCATGTTATTCATAATCTTGATAATTGATTAACAAACTATTTGTTCTTTATTTTCTTGAAGTAATAACATTGATTTAGTACATCAAAGGGTAAAATATTCATTTTCATTATTCAGACATTTAATTTAGCATAATAACCGAACACTAGTTTTGTTAAATCCATATAGACAACTGTATCCACGTGGATAACTTAATCCATACCTTAATGGTAAACGAACCGAACAACCCTTAAGTGATGCATATTAAATCAGGACATACCTGGTGTGTCTGTCATCGTGTGGCGGATGGCGATCTGTAGAAAACGCATGAACGGCATAAAGTTCCGCTTCTTGGAGTTGTCGTTTTCTTGTTCGTTCTGTACTAATGCACTCAACAGAATGCTGGTGTAGTCTACATGGCGATGAAAGGCCACACCGTGGAACAGGCATAGGAAATTAGCATTGCCCTTAGTCTTGGAGGATAGGCATCTGTTGAGGATCATGAACAGAGTATACCACAATGGTGTCAGCCATTTTCGTTGGAACGTCGAAGCCCTGTTGAGGTCTTGTGAGTATCCAAGCGATCTGATATCGGCTCATAGTTAGTCTTCCGACACTGTGGGATCATATTCTTCTCGTCCTGGAAAGTCGGTGGCAGGTGGAAAGTCGAGAGTGCGTTGGATGTTGTTTCATGTTAGGATGAAACGAGACGTGTCTAGGAAGGCTTCAAGTCGGTTTCCTCGTCCCTCTGGTATGTAGTGAACGGTGTTTCATACTTGTTGCAAGTATAGTATAGGAACATCAACACTTTTTGAGAGCGCGAACTTAAGAGGGTGACCTCTGAGGATTTCCACAATGATCGGGTGGCGATAGTTGTATGCTTCGACGTCCAAGTGGAAATTGTTCCGGACTATAGGCAGATACGCCGCTGGCTGGATTAGATCTCATCTGCATTATAATCGGGATTCTCATCACCAGAGAGATGATCGGAATCGTTCTGTTCATCGTTAGACATGATGAATACCTGAAAAACAAATGTTAGCGAAAACAAATGTCTCACCGGAGAACACGAGTACTGACATGGAATGGATCCTTCAGTAGAAGTACAAGACACAAAGGAGTGACATAGGATTATTCCCGGATGAAGAGTATCCGGAAAACAGGGTTATCCGAAAAAAAGTCAATCAGGAAATAGCATACACGGATAAAAGGTTACCCGGGAAACGGAGTACCTAGAAAGCGAGTTATCTGGGAAAGAGGTATCGAGTAATATGTGCGGGAGTCAGGGCACACCTAGAAATTCGAGTCACCCGGGAACTAGGTTACCAAATACGCAAACATAAAGAGCTCAAAAATCGATACTCACGATCGAATTCAATAAAAAACGACGAGAAACTGAGTGATTAATACACGAAATCATCGTTCATGACGTGTTAATTGAGCCGGCAAGAATTTGAACAAAACCCTATGTAACGACCCATCGCAAAGATACATCATATAACATAATATACATCTCATCATTTGATCAAAAGATACATAAAGATCACATAAGGTCTCTTAGTCTCAAAACTGTACAATACATAATTCAGTACAAACTTTTTGCTAATAATTTACATTAAAACTAACAAAACTATTAATACAAAACACTTCATGAAACTTCAAAAAAAAAACACGACTTCCAAAATCAAGTCACAGTTTATCTTTTCCTTTGCTATTACTCGCTCCACGACCTGGAATACATATTTTTGAAAACAAAATGAGGGTTAGACCAAACGGTCTAGTGAGATAATCCTTGTCAATTTAGTAGTTCTTTTATAAAACACAGATATACAACAAGTATATAAATACCAAGCATGACTCGTGTGCACTGTGTACAACTCTTTCACATGGCCATAATAGTTGGTTGCGCTAAACCAACTAATCAATTTACTCCGCTGCACTAACATACAGCCAACTCCGATGCCCCTCCGTACATCCAATACTCCGTCGGCCCTCAGTCCGGCCAATGTGCACTCGTGTAGTGTAATGCTTATATAAATACAACATATATCTCAATATATCATATTTTCAATCATAAGCATATCATCACACTACCTACCACATATTTATTCCACATACATATGTATTCCAGTTTGAAAACATTTTACAGTAAACTCACCTGAAAGAAATACGCAAATAACACCTTCTCTTGACAACTTGCAAGAACCTTACTTTTCCACAGACTTTACGAAATTTGAATTACACAAAATACGTATAACCATTTACCACATAACACTCAATGACAAAATAAGAATCCTAAATAAGCCTATCATTCCCTTACCCAGAAATGCCCCCCTACGGAGACTTAGCATGGGGGTCCCGCTAAGTCATATTCGGAAAACTCATCTAGAAAACCAAATGCGAAACTCATATCCGGAACCCCAAACCCGGGAACTTTCCCGGAAACAACACCCGGAAATCCGGAAATCTGGAATTCCGAAATCCAGAAACCACATCCGAAAACCAGTCCAGAAAACAATCTCGAAAACAATCCGGAAAAGACGAATCCAGACTCTTCTAATTCCGGATAACTAATCAAAACCCAGACTCGATCGAAATCATGAAATTGACAAATCTAAACCGATAGGAATTGTCTACTATAGGATATGAACACATATTGAAAAGGAATTATACCTCAAAGTCGAAAACACACACTCAATCGATCCGATATTCTCTCTGCTTTCTCGACTTAGCACACACTCACACACTACTATTATTTCTTCTAGAAACCGACTTATCAAAAGTAAAGGAGCATGACTCCTTAAATACTAAACCCCAAATTGAAATCAAGGACTTGATTATACAAAAATTACGGATACGACTTTAAACTTACGAAACTAACCCAAACTTACCCTAAACTAATAAAATAAATAAATAAATACGAACTTACCAGAGATATTACACCCTAGTCGCACGATAGAACACGAACCTCCGGGGTTTGAAACCCTTCGAAAAGCGATCGAATGGACGAAATAAACTATCATTAGATGTTAAAACCGTATTGAAAGTGAAATCGAATTTGTACCCGATATTCGATTGAGTGTGCGTTAGAAAAAAATCAGTGAAAGCGCCCGATGATGTGATCGTCCGAGGGTTTAGAGAGAGTGCGTGCGTGACAATGAACGATTGGTTTAGAGAGAAACCTTTTTAACCATAAGGAATGCGTCCGGATGGATGAGAATCTGGAATCACGGTGATCGGTAAAAAGATAACCAGATGAGATTTATCTGGGTAAGGGTTGCGTCCAGGAAAATTGTAACCCGGGTAAGGGTTTCGTCTTGGAAAGGAGTAACCCGGGTAAGGTCTTATCTGGATAAAGCGGATTAAGGGTCCGGGAAATGATCTGTCCGGATAAAGCAGAGCATTTGGAAAACTTTGTCTTATTCAAATCTTTGAAGAGCTTATTCTCACTTGTTAAAGCGCACATTTTTAAAAACACACTCCCCCTTAATTGGTGCATGATAAAACGAAAACTTTACCATTAAGGGTTCGGACCACTCAGCGATAAATCATTTTACTCACCACTCCCCCTCAACTTGTGCATAAAAAAACTTTGTAAATAGAAAAGCTTGCACAAGAAGGCCAGAGTTCACACACATAGTTTTGAAAAACGATAGGGTGTGACACTCCCCCTCAGCTGAGGACCTTATACTAACTTACTCTTCGTCAAGTGCTTTGCTCCCCCTAAATACATGAACACACTATAAACGCATAAATATCAACACTGAAATAAGTGAAAGATAACGAAATAAAGGTCACTAAGAGAAAAACGAAAATGATACGGAAGAAATATATTTTGAAAATATAGAAGTTTAAGACTATATGAGTACGATACAAGTACGATGTAGTAAATGAAGAGTGTGAACTTGATCATCTAGAGAGTAACCACTGGACAAGAGAGTAACCGTCCTAATTTACTGAATAAAAGTTGTATCAGATTCATATAGGAGTTAAACTATCAGGTTGAGCATACCAAGCTTGAACACTAGAAAGTTAAACCGTTTTACGTCCAAGGCTTTTGTAAAGAGGTCTGCTAACTGATGCTCCGTATTTACAAAGTAGAGTTCGAATGTACCTCGTTCGACGTGATCCTTTATGAAGTGATACCAAGCATCTATGTGTTTTGTCTTCGTATGCTGGACTGGGTTACTTGAAATTGCGTTGGGGATCTTTGAGTAGTGGTATTCGTAGTCCTTGAGATGGGTGCGCATCTAAATTACTTGCGAGCAACAACAACATACTCAGGTCCAGCGGTAGAGGTGGACACACAATTTTGTTTCTTCAACACCCAGCTAACGAGCTTGCCTCCCAAGAACTGGACGTGACCTAAGGTGCTCTTTCGGTCGGCATGGTCGACATCATAATATATCATCAGTTCAAAACCTGTCTCTTTTGAGTACCACAAGCTAAGATTAATAGTACCTTTTAAATATCTAAGAATACGCTTAACCACAATTAAGTGAGACTCTTTAAGTTTAGACTGAAACCTTGCACAAAGAAATATATAGAACATAATCAGGCCTACTTTCCATGACATACATCAGCGAACCAATCGTTCCTCGATAGGTTTTATTGTCCACGTCCTTTCCGCTAGGATTGAATTGTAACTTCGAACCAGGGACCATAGGACTTTTCACGGGTGTAGAGTTTTCCATCTTGAATTTTCGAAGAATTTCATAGATGTACTTGGACTGATTGATGAATATTTTTGTCGACAGTTGTTTAACTTGAAGACCAAGGAAAATATTCATCTGACCCATCATGCTCATTTGAAAATGTGACGTCATGAGGACTGAAAAGTTGTGACAGTGCTGAGGGTTGGTCGATCCAAAGATTATGTCATCTACATAAATCTTTATAAGGATAATATCCTTCTTTTCAATTTTAATAAACAACATAGTATCTATTCTACCTTTGGAAACATCTCTCTATGTCTGGCTTAGCCTATCACTTTGTGGGCTTCTATCCCTCTGGTCGTATTCAAAGGATCTCTCAAGAGAAAAAATATCTCTCCCGACATCACAGCCTATTCCATTTCTATTTTTTTGATACTCTTAGATGGAGAGGTGCTACCGTCGACCGAGTTGGGGAGGGAGCCGACATTTATTTAAAAGGTAGATAATGTGTCATACCAAGCTCGTGGTGATTGTTTGAGACCATACATGGCCTTATATAGTATGTAGACATGATTGGGCTTGGATATGGGTGTAAAAAGGTCATGTTGGGTTGGGTTCGGGTTCAACCCATTTATTAATTGGGTTGAAAACCTCAACCCAACCCAACGTGTTTAAGTAAATGGGTTGAGATTTTCAACCCAACCCAACCTGGTACTTAAATGGGTTGGTAGCGGGTTGACTTGTTTATGATTTTCTCAACCCAACCTGTTTAATAAATGGGTTGAACCTGGGTTGACCCATTTATTTTTAAAACATTAAATAAAATAAAAAAGGACTAAAGCATAATTCCATGACAAATACACAAGTCACAACCACAAAACCAAATAAATTGTTCAAAGATTCAAAAAGATCACAACCATAAAGTGAAATAAATTGTTCAAAGTTTCAATAACACAACCATAAAGTCAAACAAATAAGTTTCTAAATTCTAAGTAACTCGACTTCCACTTTCACCGACTCCAATTTCACTCTCGCTATTACTTTCCACTTGATCTTCCATCTTCTCCGTCATTATTGCTCCACATAGCGCCTCAAGGAAATGGAATGGCGGCTAGGATTTGAGAGTTTAGAAATTAGAATTGATATAGGATATTCAATATTGAACGATGGCATCATGGGTCATGGGATATTAGAATTTTTAATTTTAGTTTTTTATTAAGTTTTTAATTATTAATTATAATTAAATGATATAAAAAATTAAAAACAAGTCATAAACGGGTTTCAAGCAGGTTGTAAATGGGTTCAAAACACGTTGTAAATGGATTCAAAGCAGGTTGTAAATGGGTTAAAAACATGTTGTAAACGAGTTGAAATCAGGTTGAAAATAGGTCGAAAATTTCAACCCAACCCAACCCATTTATTAATTGTGTTTGGTGGGTTGACCCATTTAACTTAATTGGGCTGAAAATATCAACCCAACCTGCTACTATTGGGTAGGGTTCGGGTTGGGTTGGCGGGTTGGGTCACTTTTTGCCACCCCTAGGCTTGGAGTTACACACGAACCCTTCTGGTTGCGAGACGTAGACTTCTTCCTTGAGAACGCCGTTGAGAAACGCATTCTTCACGTCCATCTGGATTATCGTGAAGTTCTTGTGGGCAGCGTAGACGTGGAACATTCCGATCGCTTCGATGCGAGTAACGGGTGCGAACGTCTCATTGTAGTCTATACCTTCTTGTCGTTCTTGTGGGCAGCGTAGGAGAGGAACATTTTGAATGCCTTGTTACGAACCACTATGCCGTCTTCGTCTTTCTTGTTCTTGAAGACCCATTTTGCACCGATCACCATTTTGTTCTTTGGTTGTGGTACTAGCCGCCACACTTTGAGGCTCTTGAACTGATTCAACTCCTCTTTCATGGTGATTACCCGGTCGGGATCGTTGAGGGCCTCCGAGATGTTCGATTGTTCAATGCGGCTCAGGAAAGTGAAGAAGAGGCATCCATTGGCTGAGGCAACCCTATTCCTTGCCTATGATTTGATGAAGGGGATGTGCTCTCTTTCACTTTATGGAGTGAGGAAGTGGTTGATAAGTCGATTGGGTATTGACTAGATCCACGTATCCACTTGGATGTAAGTCTTGAATGGATTCGAGTGAAGGTGAATCGCTGGACGGTGAGGCTGGTGTTGGATGTTTTGTTGTGGGGGCAACCTCAAGAGTTGGTGAAGGATGATTCGTATGAGTATCCGAAGATGACTCTACAGTAGTATCTTCCAACGTCTTTGAGATTGGCGTGTCTTTACTTGAACTCGGTATAGGTTGATCAACTGGGGGAGTAGATGGAGATGCTGAAGAAACTGATGTGTGAGATGTCGAGTGACCAGAAATTGGTGTCGAGTCCTCAATATGTGTAGCTCCATCAATGTTAGACACAGTAGAATTTGGATTAGGTTGACCAAAATACTCATCATAAAAATGTTCAAAAAGTAAATCTAAATCAGAAAGATGTGCTCTTGACGTAGAGGCATGATTTGGATCTACTGGAGGTTGTGCAGGTTCTGAACGAACTTGTTCAGAAGCTAACACACAAGATAAAACGAGTTCTGAACTGAGATGTTCAAAAGCCAAATCAGCCAATTTGTCAAAAGACACATTTACACTTTCGATGACGGATTTGGTTCGCCGATTATAGACGCGGAATGCCATGGAGCTGGTTGAGTAGCCGATGAAGATCCCTTCACCCGCCTTGGGGTTGAACTTGCCGAGATCTTCGTTGTCGTTGAGTACAAAGAACTTGCACCCAAAGGCGTGAAAGTACTTGATGTTGGGATGTAGTTGTTGATGACTTCTGTACGGTGTTTTGTTGAATCGCTTGTTGATGATGGAGTGATTTGTGTGTAGCACGTGGTTGCAACTCCTTCAACCTACATAAATAATGGAAGTTTTGACTGAGTAAGCATCGTCCGACCCGCCTCCACTAGGGTACGATTTCTTCTTTCCACCACCCCATTTTGCTGAGGGGTGTGAGCAGCGGAGAAAGTATGAGTGATTCCGAATGAAACCAGATATCCATCCAGGGTCTTGTTCTTGAACTTCGTACAGTTGTCAGCCCTGATGGATTGAACCGCTTGTGGTAGATTGACCTGTACACCCTTAAGATATGAGATAATCAGCTCCAGAGTCTCGTCCTTAGAACGGAGAAATTTGACCCAGGTGTACCGAGAGAAGTCATCCACCATAACAAGAACATACTTCTTTCCGTTGATGCTCTGGACGCGCATTGGTCTACATAGGTTCATGTGAATTAGCTCGAGTGATCTCGTCGTGCTTGGTGCAGCCTTCGGCTTATGAGGTGCACGTTTCATCTTCCCCATCTCGCATGCCACAGAGACATGTTCTTTCTCAAACTTCAGGTCAGGCATTCCTTTGACAAGTCCACTTAGCACCAGTTTGCTGATGTTCTTGAAGTTCAGGTGCGAGTTCTATGCCACAACCAATTTTGTTGCATAGTTGCTTTGGACATGAGGCACACTGCTTTTTCGTTCTTTAGTGTAGATAGGTCGATAGTGTAGAGGTTGGTCCGTCGCGTTCCAACCAGGAGTTCTTTGCCAACTTCAGGCCGGATGCTACAAATTTTGGCTTTGAAGTTTACCTCTAAGTTCTTATCACATAACTGACCTATGCTAAACAGATTATGCCCTAAACCTTCAACATACGAAACCTTCTTATCTCATAATGTTGTTTTGAACAATATCTCTGTATCCCATAATCGAAGAGTAGTGGCCTTTCCCAAATCTCACGTTGCCACAGAATTTGTCAGTGAAGTTTGTGAGAAGCTCCTTGCTTCCGGTCATGTGTTTGGAGCAACCAGAATCTAGATACCACACATGACCGGTCTGCAAAAACAATTAAGCATATTTAGGTACCCATTTGAAAATGAGTCCTTTGGGGTTAGGTATAGCACCTGATTTTGGAACCCATTTGGAAATGTGTTATTACCAGATCCGTGCAACAAAATAAGAAATCGAAATAATAAACAGTATGCGTAATGATTTCAACTGGTCATCCCTCTCATTCACTTTCAGAGAGAATTTACAATAAAGTTCAGAAAGCTAAAAGGATGATTCGCTTGTTTTTCCAAGCTAATCACACATTAAATACATCGGGCCCGTGGTTAACAAGCCCACGACCCGTTCACTAATAAGCTCTAATTTCAACAAATACAATTTAACCCTTGAACATTAAATCAACTATAAAACCTGCCCTAACAATCTCCCCCTTTGATTTGAAGTTCGGGTTGGCGCTCTAGATCTCTCCAGTTGAAGACATATCTTTTGCGAAGCGCGAAGTGTACCTCGAACAATCTGATGGCGCGGCGATAGTCGATGCGATCTTCAATCATTTCCAAGGCATTCCGAGCAGTTACTTCATTCGGATTCGGAACATAAGAATACCTTGGATTTTCAGACTCGTGCTGAATAATCTTTCGAAGGGCATCTCTGACTTTTAGAAGCGTGCCGTCGCAAAATCTGTCTACCTGACTGAAATGCATGAATTTTTTCTCCTTTTGCTCATTGAGGTAAACAATCCCGAATTCTGGTTCCAGAAGCATAGCGTTCTCGGGATACATGTTTAACTCAGGTGCTTTCAGATTCGGCTTGATCAGATTTACCTTTTTCGCCTTGTTCTCGACAGCCATTTGGAAGTCCGTTAGATAAGACATCATGACGGTGGGTGGTTCTCGATAGCCATTTGGAAGTCCGTTAGATAGCCATCAGGTATCGACGAACAGCTTCGAGTGCCTTTGTAATCTCTAGCGGTCGGATGGTTCTTGTACGTAAGTCTTTCAGAATAACCAGAAAGTCGAGTGGTCGGAGATTCTTGAAGTCAGCTTCTGAAAATTTCCATTCGTTCCCATCTTCACGTCGAACAATGAAAACTGGGTAGACGATCCTCATAATACGTCTTGAATAGATACTGATTACCTCTGTGATTCGAAGTTTGGTTCTGACCTGGTTGACTGGAAGACACCGCTGCATTGTGCTGATATATCGGCGTTGAAATTCTGGGTCAAGGTTGTAAATACCCAGACCGAAGGTCGGCTCGATCGGGCGAAGCTTGTGTACGAACAACTTATTCAAAGATTCCTCCAAGTGAGGGATAAGTACCATGATCTTCTCCCAACGGATTTGTTGCTGTTGAGGAGGGGGAGGAAGATCAGAAGCTGTCGTGGGAGGAGCAGTTGTCGGAAGATCGGAAGTAGTAGACTCGGGTCTTGTTGATGATGTTCCGGCGGGTTGAGCATAGTGCACGGGGGATGTTCCATATAAATTTTGAAGCAGGAACTGATCATAATCAATGTTGTCGTCCTCATCAGTGGGGAAGACCAAATTTACCTGGAGATTTACGGCAAAGGCGGCTTTTTCGTACCATGCATCTTCGGTCTTAGGGTTGGCTTCACAATATGGATCTATCATGTCCAAAATCATATGTCTGATGAGTCAAAATCAATCAGTTCATGTGTTGAACCCTCGGGATTTTCAACCGTCGGGTCTTCTTCATCTGATATCTTGTTAATGCCAAAAATCGCACCAAAGGGACAACTTAAGGTCGATGTGGACTTAAACAACTAAAAAAGAATCTTTAGACGAGACGTGCGACGATAAACAAAATAAAGAAACAAGGGATTTGATAACGCAGGAAAAACCTCAAACGAGGAAAAAACCTGTGGACGACAGTGGGTGTCGTCGCTATACTATGATCGCCAATCAGGGGCGATGTCCTTGGATACTGATGTCGATCGTACAACGATTACAATACAGATGAAGAAAATGCTTCGAAATGTAAAGTACAAGTGTTTGAACGTAAAAACAGGTGTTTGTCGTGTACGAAACAAATTGCGAACTGCTGGTCGAGGGCTGTTGTCGTGCGTCAAGAGCGATACTTAGAACAATGGTTCTTCACTTCAGGTGTTCTTGAATATTGCTTCGGTTGTTAATCGCCAGAGATTCAATGTCTTGAAATGTTGATTGAGCTTGATATTTATAGTCTTCGCGTCCTTAGCTTCATCCATAAATGCTCCTTTAATGGCCTTAACGGTTGGAAACGGTCGTCGGAGTAATGATCTTCGTCCGTTACGGTCGCCGACCGTTTAATGATTGCGTCGGTTATAGTCGTTGCTCCTTAATGACTTTTACTCCTGCATTAAACACTTAACAAAACGGTCATGGTGAACGTTAGCTTTGGTTGAGGTCGCACGTCCTTATATAATAGTCGTGCGGATCGGGCGACGCTATGGTCGAGCGTCGCAAGGAACTCTCGACTTACCTTTTAGGAGGGACGACGGAGGTGTTCTAGGTCTTTGTCGAGACCTTATCTTAATACAAGATATAGTCCTTAGTCATACGTCTTACATGTTCTGGTCGCGGTCGAGCGACGTGTTTTTTTGCCCAAACAGTTTGCCCCCAAAATTTGAAAATTGAATGTCAAATTTAAGTTTTAAATTTTGCTTGTCGAACGCTTAGACTTGTGACCTGGGTTGAGGGACTTACCTGGTTGTCGTGGAACTAGACCGGTTCGCCTTTAACTGAACGAGAAGTTGAAAAGTTATGACGTCATACTGATGCACGATGATGCTTACCAGCTGTCGAAGACAGGTGTCGAAGATTCGGATAGGTATGGACGCGTGTTGATCATCAGTGGACTCGACTTGTTGTGATTTCCTGCATAAATAGAGACCACAGTGGGTTGCTTTCTTTAGAGATTTTCTTTAAAAGTTTTCTGTTTCTGATGAGGCCCTTCTCTAGAATCTCGACTTTGTTCAAATCTTGGGTGGTTGGAGATCTATCAAGGGTTGCGATACCCGAATCGTTGACGATGTTGGTTACGATGTCTGTGTATTCTGCGCACCTGGCCCTGAGGAGGAACTTATGGTGATCAGCTTTGTGCTGTCGCCGTCCCTCTCGTTTGACTACGTCCTCGTCAGGATGAAGTCACTTCCGCATCTGGGGAAACATCAGCCCTTAGTTTCCGAGGAGTGTTTTCAAAGGATCTCTATTGGAGAGATAGGGCTGTGTTTAGCCGAACTGGCGTTCCTTGTAAGTTTTTCTTTCAAAACTTGTGTTATCGATGTTCTTTAGCTGAATGTTTTGCTAACGTGTTCCTTCTGTATTTGACAGATGTTCCTGTTTTTTCTCATTAAGTGTGTGAAGGCAGAGAAAATGTTGGAGTGGAGGTCGATCGTCGAGAAGAATATATTCCTTCCTCCAACCTTAACATTAATCTTAAGAGCCACATTCTCAGAGTGTCGAGGCGTAAGGAGTTGGAAGATAACTCCTAATATACTCGTTTGATCCTTGCATCAGTTCTTCGGGATTGATAGGATTTCGAAGATCGAGATTTTTGAACAGAGCTTGCCATCGACATGCTTCTTTGGTTCTGGGGTAGATTTTTGGGTTTACGAGCTAGACTTTTTTTGTTCGGGTTGTTGGTATGCAACGACTTTTGACTTTGTATTTACTTGTCCGACTATCGGTCGTTCATATGTAATCGTTCAATGAAGTTCCTTCTTTTGCTGAACATATGTCGTGGATAAATGTAATATTGATCATAAGATTCGTTAAGTATGAAATAAACGGAGAATCGTGCGACTTAGGCTTTTTTTGCAATATAACGGTTGAAACATAAATCATGTATTTGGACTGTAATAATAAACACAAATATATATCATCGATGTGTTAGAACATACAAAGTTTTTCTATGTTCCAGAAACTTAGATCGAGGGATCGTTTAGACCTTACATGTGACTGTATCGTATGAGGAAATTCCAGAATGTATGCCCCTGTGGTAAAACAATTAAGTCACACACTCGGGTACTCATGTCATGCGTACCTGCGACAAAGTTCGTTAGAGGTCGGTCATCGGATCTCCAACGATGTCACGACGTTCACTGTCATGTAAAAAAAAAACTTTGCATGAGAGGAAGGAGACTCTAAAAGAAATATTTTTTCAGATGCGTCGCATTCCAACTTCACGGGATTTCTTGATTGTCGAGGGTCTGAAGTCGATAGGCTCCTTTACCAACGACTTCAGAGACGCGGTAAGGTCCTTCCCACTTAGTAGAAAGCTTACCAGCGTTGAGCTCTTGGGTGTTTGGGAATACTCGACGGAGGACGTAATCGCCTTCTTGAAAGACTTTAATTTTGACGTGCTTATTGAAATGTCGCTCGACTGCCTGCTTCTGCGACGCCATCCTGATCAAGGAGGATTCTCTGAGCTCTTCTAGGGCGTCGAGGACATGACTTAAATCAACCAAGTTGTGGTCGATGGAGGTGTGCCTCGAAGTCGGGAGATGAACTTCGATTGGTAGGACGGCTTCACAACCATAGACGAGAGAGAAGGGGGTTTGTCCTGTGGACGTGCGGGGTGTCGTGCGATTTGCCCATAGGACTGAAGGGAGTTCTTCAACCCATCTTCCTTTTGCAGCTTTTAATCGTTTCTTGATCGAGGCTACAATAGTCTTATTACTCGACTCGGCAAGTCCATTGGCTTGGGGATATCTGGGAGTCGAGGTCGTCAGCTTGATGTTCCTATCTTCACAGAACTGTTGGGTGCTGTCGCTTATGAATTGGGATCCATTGTCGCAGACAATTTCGGATGGAATCCCAAACCTGCATATGATGTTAGTCTGGATAAAAGAAATAACTTCTTTATCCCTAATTTGGGAGAAGGCAGTCGCTTCGACCCATTTAGAAAAGTAGTCCGTAAGTACAAGGAGAAATACCTTTTGTCCTGGAGCGGGTGGTAGTTTGCCGACAATATCCATTCCCCATCTCATGAAGGGCCATGGGATAAGTGTCGACTGCAAAGGTTCCGAAGGTTTATGAGACATACCTGAGTGTCGTTGACAGGGGTCGCAATTCTGGACGTACTTGATAGCGTCTTGTCGCAGTGTCGGCCAAAAGTACCCTTGTCGGGAGATACGATTAGCCAAGCTACGACCTCCTGAATGATTACTACATTCGCCGTCGTGCATCTCTTGGAGGATTTTCTGGGCTTGATTTTTGCTGATGACGCACCTTAAATTTAAGCCCGTCGATGATCGCCGATAAAGCTTATTTTCGATCATGACGTACTTAGATGCTTTGAATCTGATTTTTCGAGCCGCCATTTTGTCTTCGGGGAGTTGGTCGTGCACGAGGAAATTTCGAATGTCGCGTGACCAATCATCTTCTTTGTCTTCGATCTGGATGACGTATGCGTTTCCAATGGACGACGTTGCCAGGTGAATCATAGGAATAACATCAAATTATGGTTCAACTAAAGCGGACCCAAGGTTTACCAATGCGTCGGCCTGAGTGTTCTGGTCTCGCGGAATCTGATTTACTACCAGCAGGGAATCGATCTTGACATGCAGTGCGGTTGCCCCCGAGTCGCGGGCCATATTCATTCCCATGATCAGGGTTTCATACTCAGCCTCGTTATTGGTGGTTTTGAAGTCGCATCGGACTGAGTATACCATCTTCCCCCCCTGTGTCGACTTTAAGACGACACACAATCCAGAGCCTCTAATGTTGGATGATCCATCGACATATAAGATCCAAGGCACGTCGTCGTGAGTTGCCACAGTTGATACTTCGAGTTCTGCTTGTTTCTCCAATTCAGGGCTGAAATCAGCAATGAAGTCTGCCAAGGCTTGCGATTTGATCGCGGTCCTGGGTTTGAAATCGATGTCGTAACTGTTGAGATATATACTCCATTTTGCCAGGCGACCTGGTTTCTGTTTAGAGCTGCTACTCGACCGGTGAGTTTCTGGACTTCTTTGAAATTTCGAGGAGATTTGATCTCAATGATGGCCTTGATTTGGTCGGGGTTAGCCTCAATGCCTCGACGAGTGACCATATAACCCAGGAACTTCCCGGCACTAACGGCAAAGGAACATTTCGTCGGATTGAGCTTCATGTTATACTTCCGGAGGATGTCGAACGATTGTCGGAGGTGATCAATGTGATCAATCGCTTGCTTCGACTTCACTAACATGTCGTCGATATATACCTCCATTGTATCTCCAAGATGGTCTTTGATCATCTTGTTTACCAGCCGTTGGTAGGTAGAACCTGCATTTTTTAGTCCGAAAGGCATAACTTTGTAACAATAAATACCTCGATCCGTCATGAAAGCGGTTTTCACTTGGTCGTCAACGTGCATTAACATTTGGTTGTATCCAGAATAGGCGTCCATGAACGTTAATAACTCATGCCCCGCGGTTGCATCGACTATGGCGTCAATATGAGGTAACGGGAATGGATCCTTTGGACAGGCTTTATTGAGATCGGTGAAGTCGATACAGACCCTCCATTTTCCATTCTTCTTGGCTACGACCACGACGTTAGCGTGCCAATCGGGATATTTTACCTCTCGAATCTTTCCTGTCTTGAGGAGGTTGTCGACCTCATCATTTATTACTTTATTTCTTTCAGGAGCGAACTTGCGACGTTTTTGCTTGATAGGTTTGAATGATGGATCGACGTTAAGCTTATGAGCAATGACACTGGGGTCAATACCGACCATATCTTCATGTGACCAGGCGAAGCAATCAGCATGTTCCTGCAAAAAGGATAGGAGTTTTTCTTTAATGTGGGGATCAAGGGATGAACCCATAAGAATCTTTTGATCGAGTTTGCTTTGATCTAGAACGATTTCCTCCAAATGATACTCATCGACAGCTGCTGGGGAGTTTTGTGCATTTTCTAAGCTTGCGTGTACTGGTATAACGGCTTGTTTTGGATTCCCGTTATCCGCCATTTTCCTGCGACAAAAAACAGAAGAAACTCCAAGAAACTATTAGTAGAATGCACGTTCGTCGAGGATTTTCTCTAGATGTAGTCCCACGGATGGCGCCAAACTGTTAATGCCAAAAATCGCACCAAAGGGACAACTTAAGGTCGATGTGGACTTAAACAACTAAAGAAAGAATCTTTCGACGAGACGTGCGACGATAAACAAAATAAAGAAACAAGGGATTTGATGACGCAAGAAAAACCTCAAACGAGGAAAAAACCTGCGGACGACAGTGGGTGTCGTCGCTATACTATGATCGCCAATCAGGGGCGATGTCCTTGGATACTGGTGTCGATCGTACAACGATTACAATACAGATGAAGAAAATGTTTCAAAATGTAAAGTACAAGTGTTTGAACGTAAAAACAGGTGTTTGTCGTGTACGAAACAAAGTGTGAACTGCTGGTCGAGGGCTGTTGTCGTGCGTCAAGAGCGATACTTAGAACAATGGTTCTTCACTTCTGGTGTTCTTGAATATTGCTTCGGTTGTTAATCGCCGGAGATTCGATGTCTTGAAATGTTGATTGAGCTTGATATTTATAGTCTTCGCGTCCTTAGCTTCATCCATAAATGCTCCTTTAATGGCCTTAACGGTTGGAAACGGTCGCCAGAGTAATGATCTTCGTCCGTTACGGTTGTCAGTCGTTTAATGATTGTGTCGGTTATAGTCGTTGCTCCTTAATGACTTTTACTCCTGCATTAAACACTTAACAAACGGTCATGGTGAACGTTAGTCGAGGTCGCACGTCCTTATATAATAGTCGTGCGGATCGGGCGACGCTATGGTCGAGCGTCGTAAGGAACTCTCGACTTACCTTTTAGGAGGGACGACGAAGGTGTTCTAGGTCTTTGTCGAGACCTTATCTTAATACAAGATATAGTCCCTAGTCATACGTCTTACCTGTTCTGGTCGCGGTCGAGCGACGTGATTTTTTGCCCAAACATATCTCCATGTCTATAACCATGTCTGCTAAAGGCAACTCGACTTCTGGTGCTTCTGTTGTAGCTGCTGCAGTTGGGGGTTCCTGATGAACCACAATTGTAGCTTCAGTCTGGATCAAGGGGGCGGTCTCGGTTAGACGTTGTCTTTTCTCCCCCTCACGGTGATCAGGATCATCCTGGTCATCGTGTTTCCGCTTCAGGCCGCCTGCTTGACTCTTACAGGTATCTTCGAGTGAGCGGACTCTCTCGGACAGCGTTGTGAGCGCTTGGCTGTAGTCCTTGAGAGTCGAGTCAATGGCGTCTAAGCGAGTGGTAATAGATGAAGATGGAGCAGTGACCTGTGATCGGAGAACTGAGATCAGGTCTGCTTCAGTAGAGGCGGTGGTATCGGATTCCTGGAGCAGTTGAGCCAAGAGCATCGTCTTCAGGGTGTCCACCGAATAGATAGGTTGCGGTTGAATTGGTGGAGGTACATGGGCGGTTTCAGCTTCGACGAGGTGGCGTTTACCTTTGATAGTGCGCATCACTTTGGCAAGTTCAGCGGCTACATGTTCCTGCATAAGGTGCTCCATATCCTGGAGGACAGCCTTAAGGGTGCTGTCTAGAGACCCTGGTGACACGAAGTCGGGTAAAGTAACACCGAGATCACTTAGATTGCCCGTTGAGTCGTCCACCACAGGGGTAGAGCCACCTACGTTCACAGTTGGCGTGATGTTAGTTGTGGTAGGATTTCCCGCCGATCCTTGTGTTCCACCAAGAGGTGAAGGCACTACGGTGGTTCCGGTCGAGTCACGAAGAGTCTCGACTTGGTGTTGCTCCGCTTCAAGTGTCCTAGCCGAAGGATGTTCAATATCGAAAGGCGCTAGACTCGATTGTGCATGAAATGAAGTCGCGACCGGGGGATGATGGTCGCTTGTTTCAACACCAGCACTATCCGAGTGAGAGACCGGTGGAAGTTGTGCTATATCCCCGTGATGTACTGAAACATCCGTCTTTTGAGAGACGGATGAGTGGATGAGGGGGTTGTGCAATTGCTCCGCTGGGTCCACGGAGGCTTCTTCAATACCCCGTCCCAACAAATGAGACGGGATAGTAGATGTGGCAACCCGGATTTCGCTCAGTTGGGTTCGCTCTGGAGCCTCGTTATCTTTACGGCTCAATCTTTCCTGGTTCGCTTTCAACCTTAACTCCCTCCTTCTCACATGTTCTATGTCCCAGGGAAGGTCCCTCCGGCGCTGGCTGGACCATGGGATTCCCTAACTCTCGTCTATATGCTATCATAGGTAGGGTTTCAGGCATATGCATATCACGTATATTATCCTGCTCCCACTCAAAACATACACGGGGATTGACTTGCTCCCCCTCGGCGTGAGAGTGATATCAACACAAGAAAAAATATAAAAACAGTCTGACGCTTCCCCTCGGATTGAGATTGTTTATCCGCCATGGAATGTCTGTAAAAAGACAAAGCACAGTTAGTAACTGAGACGGATGAACAAGTGTCGGTGCGTACCTTTATATTAGGAGGCTCAATTTGAGACAAATTGAGGACTGGCAGTGATGAAACAGGTACCGGACTGAAAATAGCAGGGGCGTCCGAACATAATAGTGAGATTGCAAGACATTTCGGACAACACAGGTATCCGGACAAAAGGTATCCGGACGAAAGAGCATACCGGAGAGGATGAAAGTTTCCGGATAAAATATGCAATCCGGACAAACGAGAATCCGGATGACATTTAAGAGAGACCAAGCGTCCGGATATGGTACCCGGGTTCCCTTCAAATTCGGATAAGGACCCGGTCCGGAAACCTATCCGGAAAGATAGGGTTTCCGGATACCTGTCCGGATACTTCTGGAATTTTCAAGAATTTCCCTGATTCTTGATATTTTGCAAAAATAAAGCTATATGGATTTCAGAAACGATCCTTCTCTCACTCCCCCTCAAACGGAGCATGGGGAAGAATTTTCTCCCCCTCCGAATGTGCGCGTAGAGTGAAGTGCACACGAGAGTATCCACACACATAACAAAACTTTTCAGCATTTAAAAAAAAATGTGTGTGACGCTCCCCCTCAATAGTAGAGTATACTAACCTGATGATTGATCATGCTCCCCCTAAACACATGAGCAGCTCATGAAAGTACAGGTATAGGCAAACCTCACGTCTTCTTAGTATTGTTCCTTGTAGATCGTGAGCAGCTCCCTCCTAACGGTCATGTGTGTGGAGCATCCAGTGTTTAAGTACCACACATGACCGTCCTACAAAACAAGATTAGCGGACCTTCGGTACCCAGATTTGCCTGGGTCCAAGAGGGTTAGGTTTGGCACCGTTTGGGGAAGCTTGCTTTGTCCCAGCTTTCCCTTTAGGTGTAGGATTTACACCGGTGGAGGGAACTGGTTTTGGCACTTGTTTCCTCTTCGGTGCAGAATTTACACCTTTAGGAGGAACAGATTTTGTAGCAGCTTTCCACCTGGGTGCCGGTCTATCCTCAGTAGAAGAAGCCCGTTTTGGAATGTGTTTGGTCTCCCGCTGTGGTTTAACCTCTGATTGGAAACCCCGTTGTTTATAGTATTTTCTTTTGTTATTACGAGGTTTGCGTTTGGGTGTCGAATTATACATGTGATATGACCCAAACCAATCATTGTTGTTAATATCATCAAAGTCATTCCAACCACAACTAGAACAACATAAACAATCGTGCGATAATTGAATCAATTGTTGAGTGGAGTAAATTTTCATTGGAAAATTAACATCTCTTTTAACAAAAACATTCCTATGATTCCAGGCACAATCGTTTTTGTTCATTCTAGGGTAAAACCCAGTATTGAACGAATTTGGTGCAACATCCTCGACAGATTCCTTCTTTAGCCACTTTGGTTTTTCTTGTTTAGCGCGACCGGTTTTATCTGGAACAACAGGGACAGAATGGTCAGTGACTTTTGAAGAAACAGGAGTTTTGACAAGCAATCGCTCGGTCTTTTGCCTTGGCTGTGATTGGTTTTGAGAAACAGGTTTCGATTTAGGAATCTCAATCACGGTTGGGGCCTTAGTGGTAGAACAGGTACCCTTTTCAAAATTGACCGGACGATTTACCACTGGGGACAGAAAATCAGTGTGACTTGGAAGAGGTTTGTCGAAGGGGACCGACTCAAACTCTTCTTCACAGTTACCTTCGGAGTTCATGTACTCTAGAAAATCTATCTCGGGAATTACTGGACTTGAATCAGGTGAGGAAGGTGAGGAGCTCTTTGTGCTTGTGTGCTTTGGGGAATTTGGTGCGGAAGCTAAGAAAACACCAGAGTTCAAATTCCTTAAAACACTCTCGTCTTGAGAATCTTGACCGTCTTGTGAACTAGAAAATTTGCCTAAGAAAGCTTTGCACGAAGACATGTCGGATGAATTTGAGGAAAGTTCGGGTGAAATCTGCTTTTCAGATAGCAGTTGGTCAATTTGCTCTTGAAGCTGACCATTTCTCGTGTACTCTTCCATCTTTTCTGTTGCCAAGGCAGACAGTTGTGATGTGAGTCGATTGATTTCACACCGAAGGATTTCCTGTCCTTCACCAGACACAACTTCGGTTTTGACCGGTTGTAGATTCTCAAGCTTTGTAATCAAGACTTGCTTTTCCATTTGAAACATTGACCTTTCTTTCTCAATTGACTCCTCCAACTCGACTATCTTTGCTTCCAAGATGAGAGAGGGAACATAGAGTTTAAACTCATCCGTCTCAGTCTTGGTTGCAGGTGCTAGGTCCTCATCCTTTTTGGAGGAATCCTTGGGTGTAGCTACCTTGTAGGGGTCGAAGTAGTCATTGGAGAGGTACTTTTTGTCCTTTTTATACGAGTAGTTTAAAGGTTCATAACAAAATGGAAGTTGAATTCCTCGTTTGTGTGTGCGCTTATATTCCTCGGTTTCCTCCTCTTTTTTGGGTTCAAGAGGACCAGTCCATTGAATTCCATATTCAGGATACTTTTTATCTAACCCAAAACAAGCAAAGTCATACAGAGTGGGTACATGTCATCTTCCCTTTTTCAAATAGTGTGGCTTATCATATCCGATTCCCCACTCTTTGTTAAAGTATGTGAACTCTTCAGGTTTATTCAGGAAGATGATTTGATCAGTTTGACCCCTTTTGTGGAGTTTTGTTTCAAGATCAGTGATTTTATTTACAAACTCCTTGTGTTGAATTTGAAGAGAAGAACATTGTAAAGCCCGTATCCCGGTATGTAATTTATTAGTATTAATTCTTTTTTTAAAAAGTTTTATTTAATGTGGTTCCGTTAACGGGGTTAGACGAATTGGACCTAATCGTTAATTATGTCAAAGCTTTAGTTAGATTGCGAGAAGGAAGTAGTTGAGGGACCAAAATTGTTAAAGGGCCAAAGGTGGTGATTGGCCCATGCAAGTCCAAAACCAAAACCCATACTGTGTGTTTGAATCGTGACTTAGCAGGTAGGAGAAAGAAAGAAACCCTAAAGTCTCTCTCCCTCACGTCTCGTTCCTCTCGGCTGAATTTCCCCCCTCCCCTTTCGTTGTCGTCGCCGTGAGTAAGAGAGAGAGAGTCGCCGGAATAAGAGAGAGAGAGTCGCCGGAGTAAGAGAAGAGAGAGTCGCCGGAGAGAGAGGGAGAAAGTTCGCCGGAAAGAGGGGAGAATCGTCGTCGTTTCTGCCGGAAAGAGTGGAGGAGAAGTCACGTCGAGGTAATCCCGTGTTTCCGTTCTCTTCGTTGTGTTTTCTTCGTCGGACTTGGTAAACCACCACCACCACCGCCACAGCCATGGCTGCCGGCGGTGGGGCCGCCGCTGCATACCGCCGGGTGAAGGCTGGAGGGGTGCGTATGTGTGTGGGTGTGTGGGTGTATGCGGGTGAGAGTGTGGGTAAGTCGGGGTGTGCGTTTTGGTGTGGTTTTGCCGGAAGCTTTGAGCCGCCGCCGCCGCCAACGGCCGCCTCTGCCAGAGGTGGCAGTGGGTAGTGCACGGTTGTTGTCCAGCGTAGTATAGCCCTTTCCAGTAAGCTTGTAGGCTGTTTGGGTTTGTTTGGGTTAAGCTTTGGCTTAATGGGTTTATAAACAACTTTTGTCATTTCATGTGAAAACATTTTTCTGCCACTGTTTTGCGACGGCCATAACTTTTTCGTCGTAGCTCGGATTGAGGCGAATCCGGTGCCCACGGTTCACATTCTGTGCCGGGCACACTTTTCGTGTTTTAGTGGAAGTCCGGTTCGGCCTCTAGCTAGGTGTAATTTGGCTGTTGATACAGCAGGTCCGGAATTGACAGTTTCGCGTTCCGTTTTAAAAAAAAAAATTCACAGTTTCTGCCACTGTTTTGGGAAAGCCATAACTTTTTATAGGAACGTCGTATTGGGGTGAAACCAGTTCCAAAATCTCCCATTCTGAGTCTAGTAAGTTTCTTATGTTTTGCGGAAAAACCAGTTCGGACCATAGCTAGTGTCAAACTGCTGTTTTGTACTGAAAGGTCCTGTTTTTCACACTGCAGCAAGCCGGTTTTGTAAAATCCATAGAAAATTGTAGAAAAATCGTTAGAGTGCGTACGATATGTCCCTGGAACCCTAAGGAATGGTACTTCGTGATTATGGAAACATATTTCTGGTTTAATCAGTTTATAAGGGGTTAAACAGATCCCGAACAGACCTGTGTGTTGAGAGTAAAAACTGGAAAAAATGTGTTTTTAAAGTTAGTAGTCGTGGCTTTGGTTTGGGGCATCACTTTGACAATTGTTAACGATTATTTAGGTGGAAAAAGGTGAGCTAGTGTTGGCCGGTTCGTGTTGCTGTTGAGGTCATAAGTTGTGCGTTTGAGGTGAGTTCTCTCACCGCAAAGTTAGGAATTTCATGCATATCGTTATTTTGTGCTACGTGTTATTACGTGCTTACGTGAACTAGTTAGGATGTGATAACTAGTTGTGATTTGTTGAATTTATATGTGGATTATTTATGCTTATGTACACCTCAGTGGGACTGGGGGGCTCGGTGGGACCGAGGGCTCGGTGGGACTGAGCTAGTACAATTATATTATCTTTACTCGGTGGGACCAAGGGCTCGGTGGGATTGAGCTAGTACAATTATATTATCTTTACTCGGTGGGACCGAGGGCTCGGTGGGACTGAGCTAGTACAATTATATTATCTTTACTCGGTGGGACCGAGGGCTCGGTGGGACTGAGCTAGTACAATTATATTATCTTTACTCGGTGGGACCGAGGGCTCGGTGGGACTGAGCTTGTATCGATATATTTTTGTGTACTCGGTGGGACCGAGGTTCGTATTTATACATTAATCATTATGTGGTTTATATTCGTGGTGATGGTGATGTTACCTATTTGCGAGTAGGGGCGATATACGTGGGGTTGCTACCTGCGTGTGTGGTAGGACTCACTAAGCGTTTAGCTTACCTTTTCCCAATATGTTGTGATTTCAGGTGCGAGCGGCAGTCGGGCTTGACGGTACACACACTAAGCGCGGGTGTCGAGAATTGTTTAAATTTCACTTTCATACCTTTGGATTTTATTTTATAAAATTTTCGCTGCATAAACTTTATTGACTGTTTGAGTTAACGACGTTAATTTCAATTGAGTTGCGAATTATTAAATTGTGGTTGTTTTATAATGAAATGAATGTCTTAAAAAATTTTAAATTCCTTGTAATTTTTGGGACGTTACAACTTGGTATCAGAGCACAGCTTGAGTGAATCAAACACATCTCGGTGTGTTTGGTCTCAAGTTGCGGCTATGAAATTTTAAATTCTTTTACTAAAAGCTTTTAGAATAAAGAAAAAAGTAAAACCCGTTTGGGAAACGGTGATCGAGGGCGCAGTGTGTACAGTCAGCCGACACTATTTGGGAAGGTACAGTACTTAGTGTATTTATCGCTTTCTAGATCAGACGGCATGCATGCTAGATTACCTATGTGGTTTGCATTGTACTGTATGATGATGGCTTGCTAGTGGGAATGAATGTTAGTTATAATAGGTTGTTAAGTGAAGGCCATATAGGTTGTATGCAGTAAGAATCGTATAGCCTTAGAATATTTGATTTAGTTCTATTGCGCAGCTCTTGTTTGAGTCCAACCGTTCTAGGATAGAATCTTGTATTCGAATGTCTATTTGATTCACGCTGCATGCGACTGGGTATTCGCGAGGCAACTCGTTATGGCTAATAGAGTTTCCGTTGTAGCAAGGGTAGTGGGATGAGATGAAATTCCTAGTGAACTGGGAAGAGTGTTTACATATGAGTATGTATGCTAGATTGCTTTCTAGAACATATGAGTATGTGTGCTAGATTTCTTGATGCTTATTACATTGTACCGCATATTTGTTGCTTGCTAATAGGAGTTTATGCTAGCCTTGGAATGTTGTTAAGTGAATGCACTATAGGTTGTATGCGGTAGGAACCGAATAGCCCTAGAATGTCGGATTTAGTTCTATTGCGCAGCTCTTGTTTTAGTCCAACCGTTGTAGGATAGAATCTTATATTCGAATGTCTATCTGGTTTCCACTGTATGCGACTGTGCGTTTACGAGGCGACTCGTCAGGGCTAGTGGGGATTTCGTCATAGTAAGGGTAGTGGAATTGGGTGGAATTCCTAGGGAGCTAGTAAGAGTGCGTACATATGCCGGTGCGGGCATATGTGTATAGTTTTCGGCAAGGAACTACTTGGACACATCGGATGGAACTCGGAACGAGTGATGATAGGTATGGAAGGTAGTAGAAGATCTCCTACTATCGGAAACACAGGATCAATGCTCGAGTCGGGGGATGTCACGAGGAATCCAAGGAGTTGAGCGTGGGCGTTGTTAGTGTGAGCTATTATGTGCTAATAACTCGTTGTAATATCTACCCAGAATAGCCATCACAGGGAGGAACGACTATAGTAAACCTACTAGTACAGGTGTGTACTTGATTTGCCTTGATGGGATGATCGTTGGGGTAGTGACGAAGGTTGTAAATTAGTAGTTGTTAGAATAAAAGGACGATTCTAGTATTAATCACTTGGAGTGGCGATGAGGATGATGTTTGTTTCGGGCCAAGATGGATGATTGTGCTAGAATCATAGGCTTATAGAGCCGATTTTGATTTGAGGAAAAAAAAATCGTAGGGATTATTTGACGTAATTTCCCAACTTGCCTAAGAGGTTTAAAGGTTCGGATGACGTTAGTGGACCAGAGAGATTTGGAGGAGTAGGAGTCGAGGCGTAGAATGCCGATTAAGTCATGCACAAAGTTTGATTTTGAAATAGATTGCATTAACAAACTCTTGTGTTTCAAATCATTTTTATGGATGGTGTTTTGGAATTTTGGGAAGTGTTCAGCACACACACAAGATTTTGAAATAGGGTTTTGAAAATGTATGAAATCGTTTTATCACGGGAGTGCAAACTTTGTTAGAATTTGTCTCATTTCTTTATTTTTCCAACGGTTCTTTCGGGTAAGATGATATCCGTGTTTTGTGGTGTTTATAATGTCGGGCAAGTGACTACGGCTTGTGACTTTAACATTGGAACTCCTCCACATATGTTAGAGTTGAGACGGAAAGTTACATTCCACTATGTCTGTATAAAGCTATTTGAGTGATTTGGTTAAAATAAGTTTTGTTTTACGGTATGTTGAGTCGTGTGAGTTTAATTTCACGAGGTGCATATCTTATTTTTTTATGTGACCATTTGGGGAAATCTTGGAAATCAATTTAAAGAACCCCACCTTTTGAGATTTTATGAGGTTTTAGTCGATATTTTCAAATGATGGAAACGTAGTGGTTTTTATCTTTAAGTTTGAAACTTACACTAGACAGTTGTGTTTTAACAAAAATATATTTGTAAACCGTTTCATCGTTTTGTATGACTAGCCGGCGCGCGTAAGATTTGTGGGTGAACCCTGTGCCACGACATTTTATGTTGAAAAAGAGAAATTTTGGGGTCAAATGTCGTGGAACTGATTTTGAAATTATGTGTACACTTTTGCCACACCCGGTGTAAGGTCGAGCGGTTACTTTAAATACATGTCATGAGTCTATTCATACTAGAACCGTGACGGTTCATTTTCAAAGAAATTATTTATTTCGCTTACGTTTTGTGAGTAAACTAAGCTGCAATGAAATGATTTTCAACATGATTTTCATATGTGGGACGAGCGTGTCCATTTTTGCGTAACTACCGACCTGGTAATAGTAGTTTTATTGCTTACGGTCTTTTTGAAATGAAAAAAATCTTGACGTTGAAAATATTTTGTAAATGATTTTGTAAACCATTTGGGAAGTGCGCTTATAAGTGTTATGTGTCATTTTGAGAATTTTAAGGTGTGAGTCCTTTTGGAAAACTCTTTTGTTTAACCAGTGTCGAGTTTGGGACTAATGTTGATTTTAGAGTATTGCTTGCTTAAACTTTATTTAAACGCGTTTTTGACCGACTTATGGGTCTAGCAAGCGTGGAGCATTTTGCTCGGTTTTGACTTTGAGATAGTCATGGGTCAATTGCACGGTTTTTAATGGCTCGATGTGGAGTTTTGTTGATGGGTTCTTTTGTTGCACAGTTTTGCACTTATTGCACGTTGCGTATTTACATGTTGGGTGAGTGAGTCATTCTGGGATAGGCATGTTGTTGGTAGACTGTTTTGCATTGGATCCTTGGCCATGTCAGTCAGTCGTTAGTAATGGTCGGTTGAGTATTTCGGGGTGGGACCCCGGTATTCATGTGTTATGACCTTGACTTTCCAGTAGGCGCTGGGAGGATATAGTCTTGGGCACTTACCTGAGAGGTAGTTCCGATGTGCCGGGCCTTGAGACGTACCTGGGAGGTAGGCGTTAAGGCGTATCTTGATACAGTGTAACTAGGTTTCCTAGAGCGAGCGTGGAGGATAAGTAGACGGTGGAAGATTGGGTATTCCACACGTGATGTTAGTGTAGACCGAATAGTGTCGGTTAAGGGAAGGATGCCTTTGTAATTAAGAGAATAAATGCGCAGTAACCTTTTTGAAGTAAGTAGTATGTTTAAGTGTCGACTTTTGGGCTTGAGGCCAAACACCTTTAGTGTAATCGGAGATTTGTAGCTGATTTTAAATAATTATGGTGATGGTAGTAGTGACCCCGAGATGCTTAATTGTGATGAATGGTTATGGTGGAATGACCTTCTTGGATGATTATAAGTTTACTGGTTTGATGACCCGTGTGAAATAAATTTTGGGGGTCTATTAGAACTCGTGGAAGTTAATCGGCAGTTAATGGTAGGAATGATCGGATCCGAGTATCCAGTTGGGTATATTGGTAGGCAACTTTAGAATGGTTAGAGCTTGAGATTTGGCTCGGGATGTATGGAATATCTAAGGTTGGGAGACAACCGAAGTCGCTTGGCTAGGAATGATTCCAATTGTTGGGGTGTTCTGCCGATCATAATCCCAGTGTCCTAGAAGGAGTACGTTAGTAAGAAAAGTATTCGAGAAGTTTTAGAAGGGGTTTCAAGTGGACTTCGGAACCTGAGGTTGAGATGAGGGAGAACTATCCAGAGCTATTCGTAGGCAGAGACTTCGAGGACGAAGTCTAATCCAAGTGGGGGAGAGTTGTAAAGCCCGTATCCTGGTATGTAATTTATTAGTATTAATTCTTTTTTAAAAAGTTTTATTTAATGTGGTTCCGTTAACGGGGTTAGACGAATTGGACCTAATCGTTAATTATGTCAAAGCTTTAGTTAGATTGCGAGAAGGAAGTAGTTGAGGGACCAAAATTGTTAAAGGGCCAAAGGTGGTGATTGGCCCATGCAAGTCCAAAACCAAAACCCATACTGTGTGTTTGAATCGTGACTTAGCAGGTAGGAGAAAGAAAGAAACCCTAAAGTCTCTCTCCCTCACGTCTCGTTCCTCTCGGCTGAATTTCCCCCCTCCCCTTTCGTTGTCGTCGCCGTGAGTAAGAGAGAGGGAGTCGCCGGAGTAAGAGAGAGAGAGAGAGTCACCGAAGTAAGAGAAGAGAGAGTCGCCGGAGACAGAGGGGGTAAGTTTGCCGGAAAGAGGGGAGAATCGTCGTCGTTTCTGCCGGAAAGAGTGGAGGAGAAGTCACGTCGAGGTAATCTCGTGTTTCCGTTCTCTTCGTTGTGTTTTCTTCGTCGGAATTGGTAAACCACCACCACCACCGCCGCAGCCACGGCTGCCGGCAGTGGGGCCGCCGCTGCGTACCGCCGGGTGACGGCAGGAGGGGTGCGTATGTGTGCGGGTGTGTGGGTGTATGCGGGTGAGAGTGTGGGTAAGTCGGGGTGTGCGTTTTGGTGTGGTTTTGCCGGAAGCTTTGAGCCGCCGCCGCCGCCAACGGCCGCCTCTGCCGGAGGTGGCAGTGGGTAGTGCACGGTTGTTGTCCAGCGTAGTATAGCCCTTTCCAGTAAGCTTGTAGGCTGTTCGGGCCTGTTTGGGTTAAGCTTTGGCTTAATGGGTTTATAAATAACTTTTGTCATTTCATGTGAAAACGTTTTTCTGCCACTGTTTTGCGACGGCCATAACTTTTCCGTCGTAGCTCGGATTGAGGCGAATCCGGTGCCCACGGTTCACATTCTGTGCCGGGCACACTTTTCGTGTTTTAGAAGAAGTCCGGTTCGACCTCTAGCTAGGTGTAATTTGGCTGTTGATACAGCAGGTCCGGAATTGACAGTTTCGCGTTCCGTTTTAAAAAAAATCACAGTTTCTGCCACTGTTTTGGGAAAGCCATAACTTTTTATAGGAACGTCGTATTGGGATGAAACCAGTGCCAAAATCTCCCATTCTGAGTCTAGTATGTTTCTTATGTTTTGCGGAAAAACCAGTTCGGACTATAGCTAGTATCAAACTGCTGTTTTGTACTGAAAGGTCCTGTTTTTCACACTGCAGCAAGCCGGTTTTGTAAAATCCATAGTAAATTGTAGAAAATCGTTAGAGCGCGTGCGATATGTCCCTGGAACCCTAAGGCATGGGACTTCGTGATTATGGAAAAATATTTCTGGTTTAATCAGTTTATAAGGGGTTAAAGAGGTCCCGAACAGACCTGTGTGTTGAGAGTAAAAACTGGAAAAAATGTGTTTTTAAAGTTAGTAGTCGTGGCTTTGGTTTGGGGCGTCACTTTGACAATTGTTAACGCTTATTTAGGTGGAAAAAGGTGAGCTGGTGTTGGCCGGTTCGTGTTGCTGTTGAGGTCATAAGTTGTGCGTTTGAGGTGAGTTCTCTCACCGCGTAGTTAGGAATTTCATGCATATCGTTATTTTGTGCTACGTGTTATTACGTGTTATTACGTGCTTACGTGAACTAGTTGGGATGTGATAACTAGTTGTGATTTGTTGAATTTATATGTGGATTATTTATGCTTAAGTACACCTCAGTGGAACTGGGGGGCTCGGTGGGACCGAGGGCTCGGTGGGACTGAGCTAGTACAATTATATTATCTTTACTCGGTGGGACCGAGGGCTCGGTGGGACCGAGGGCTCGGTGGGACTGAGCTAGTACAATTATATTATCTTTACTCGGTGGGACCGAGGGCTCGGTGGGACCGAGGGCTCGGTGGGACTGAGCTTGAATCGATATATTTTTGTGTACTCGGTGAGACCGAGGTTCGTATTTATACATTAATCATTATGTGGTTTATATTCGTGGTGATGGTGATGTTACCTACTTGCGAGTAGGGGCGATATACGTGGTGTTGCTACCTGCGTGTGTGGTAGGACTCACTAAGCGTTTAGCTTACCTTTTCCCAATATGTTTTGATTTCAGGTGCGAGCGGCAGTCGTGCTTGACGGTACACACACTAAGCGCGGGTGTCGAGAATTGTTTAAATTTCACTTTCATACCTTTGGATTTTATTTTATAAAATTTCCGCTGCATAAACTTTATTGACTGTTTAAGTTAACGAAGTTAATTTCAATTGAGTTGCGAATTATTAAATTGTGGTTGTTTTATAATGAAATGAATGTCTTAAAAAAAATTAAATTCCTTGTAATTTTTGGGACGTTACAACTGATAAACAATTTCTTCTTTCTCATTCAAGCACTTATCAAACTGAGACTGAAGATCAGATAACTTGGCCCTTAAGTCCTTAGGTGCTAATGAAAGATTTTTGCATTTGTCTTTTAGATTAGCATTTTCAGACTTATATTTTTCAGTTATTCTCCTTTGAACATCTAGCTTTTCAGATAGTGATCTAATCTCAAGCAGTTGTTCATTAGAGGTGGCCTTAAAGAATCTACCCGTTCAGCAAGTGGTTTCATTCGGTCATAAAGTTCTGAAAAGATAGGTTCACATACCTGACACGGCTTTGTGATGTATTCTTCAGCAGGAGACATCTTCAGTTGCATTGGAGTGATCGTCAGACGATGGTTCGATTCAAAGTGGAATAGTATCAAAGATACTTAAATGTCCCCCTCCTGCGACTTAGCACGGGGGTCCCTTGCGGGGTCTGGGGGCAGCGCCCCGAGAAAAAATTTGAGAATTGAGGTTTCAGAAAGCTCCCGGATTGTGTGTCCGGGTGGTTTCCGGATAAGGAATCCGGAAAACTGAGCTTACCGGATATGAGGGTTTCCGGAACAATTACTTACCGGGAGAAATTGGATTCCGGATGATAAGCTTTCCGGGTGGAATAGGTTTCCGGATACCTTGAGTTATCCGGGAAAAATGCTTTACCGGACACTTTGGGGTTTCCGGATGCAATGAAGTTTCCGGGTACAATGGATTGTCCGGATAAGATATGTCAGGAAACACTGGGTTTCCGGATACAAATGTTACCCGGATTGTATAAGGAAAAGTGACTTACCCGGATTGTAGAACTTACCCGGAAAGATGAGGAGTCCGGATGGAATACTTACCCGGATGAGTTACCCGGAAAAGTGATGAATCCGGATGGAATAACACAAACGTCCGGACACCTTGAAGTTATCCGGAAACGACGGCTGGTTTATCCGAAAAAGTCGGCTGTTTGCTCAAATCGATCGAATTTTCGATAAGGGTTGCCCAAAATCGACCCTGGAAGATTAGTAACAATGCCAAACACAAAAATAACACTAATCCAATCGATTTCAATGCAAAAACAACAAGTTTTGATGGTTAAAAATCGGATTTTTATCAAGAACACTACTAAAAACCTTTGATCTTAAATTGCTCAATTAAACACTCAAACGATCGAATTGGAATGCGAAAATTTGCAGAATTACTCACAAGTATAATGCTAACACAACCCAATAAACAGAATTGAACAATTTAGCCAGAATCAAGATTTTGAAAATTCAAGATGAACACATACGGGAAAAGTCAAAATCTTACCAGAAATCACTAGAGAGGTTTTGAATCGAATCCGTCCATCTGCTCTGATACCAATTGTTATTACCAGATCCGTGCAACAAAATAAGAAATCGAAATAATAAACAGTATGCGTAATGATTTCAACTGGTCATCCCTGTCATTCACTTTCAGAGAGAATTTACAATAAAGTTCAGAAAGCTAAAAGGATGATTCGCTTGTTTTTCCAAGCTAATCAAACGTTAAATACATCGGGCCCGTGGTTAACAAGCCCACGACCCGTTCACTAATAAGTTCTAATTTCAACAAATACAATTTAACCCTTGAACTTTAAATCAACTATAAAACCTGCCCTAACAAAATGGGTCCTTGTCTTTCGAATGGTGTCTTAAACTAACATGAGAATTATAAACATGATAATTACCGAACCAATCAGATGCATAATTACGATCAACGAAATCATTAAAACCACACACAGAACAACAAACACAATCATGAGAAAGTTGAATCAACTGCTGAATTGAATAATGTTTTAAAGGAAACACCCCAATTTGTTCAACAGAAGTACAAGAATGAAAAACATCATGATTATTATGTTTGTCCAAAAATGTGAAACAGAACTAAATGACTTTGTCTTTGCTGTGCTTTTATTAGACTTCTTTTCTACCCAAACTTGTTTGACACCTTGAGTCCGATCGTGATTATCTGAAATATCATTAAACTCACTGTCAGATGAACTGGAGTAGTAAGAATGCCTTTTACTTGAGTACCCGATCTTTTGTTGATTCTGTGAACGTCTTATAGATTTTGATTTTGTTATTTTGTTCACGGAAACTTTTTGAGGGGCAGATGTAGAACATTCGCCCTTATAAAATATGACCGGTGACTCTGTTGTTTGATCAAGAAATTGAACGTGACTAGGAAGTTTAGGCGCAAAATCAAACTTATCCAGATCAACATTTGAACACACTTTGGAATTCATGAATGTGGAGAACTCGATTTCTTCATCAGACTTATCATTATCATCTGTTTGAGGTGGGGAACTGGTTGGACTCGGACTTTTTATAGAATCAGTGGCGGAAGCATTTGCAAAATCAGAGTCAAGATTTTTTTTGAAAAAGTCAAGTTGAGGTTCTTTTCCATTATTGGACTTTTTTGAAGCCTTGCTCTTAAAAACTGTTGATGAATTACCTTAGAAGGCTTCGCAAGAAGAAGCATATGATGGTGTAGAGGAAGGTCCAGACAGGTTAATTTTTTCCTCAAAGAGTTGGTCAAGATTCTTTTGTAAGTCAGCTTTGCTCACCTGCTCTGTCATAATATCTATCGCCAAGGCAGACAGTTTAGAAGTGAGTTTCTGAATTTCTATCTGAAATGCTTCCTTTTCTCCCTCAAACACCTTTCCTGTTTTGTTGGAATTCAAAACTCTCAATTTTGGTTAAAAGCTCTTTCCTTTCTTTGTCAAAATTGATCCATTCCTATTTAAATGACTCCTCGAGATGGACTTTTCTTTTCTAAAACCAAAGGTGGAACATAGAGTTTTAACTCAGTAGGATCTTCCTTAAGTTCAAAAGGTGTTGCCTTACCTTCAGCAGGAGTTGCTTTAGGTTTGCCATTAGAATAACTGATAAAGTAGTCATTTGAAAGGTAGGTGGACTTATTTTTTCTATAAGATGCATTTACATAGTTATACACAAAAGGAAGTTTCATTTTAACAGCGTTTTTATATTTTAAGACCTCCAGTTCCTTATCCTCTTCGCCAGGTGACTCAGTCCATGTGATTATGTACTCGGGATATGTCTTATCGAGACCCAGAAAGTTGAATTCATACAACTTTGGGACCTCCGATAAGATCCTCTTTAGGTAATGAGGATTATCATATCCTATCCCCATTCTGAATTATAGTATCTGACTTCCTTACGTTTGTTCAGATAGATTGTTTGAAGGGTTTAACCGCGTTTATAAAACTTTATTTCTAGATCTTTCAACTTTTCAGTTAACTCTTTGTTTTCAATTTAAAGAGATGAGCTTTGATAAACAGTCTCAGCTCTCTCGTTCTCTGACTGTTTGAGGTTTTCAGATAAATCATACAATTTGGCCTTTACGGACTCACTCTCTTTAGAGATGGTTTCGCATTTATCTTTGAAGTTTTCAATTATGCATAGATTACTAACATTTTCTACATTGATTTTATCAATTAGGTTATGTTATTTTTCTACCATGGCTTCCAAGTCGGATACTTGGATTTCCTTCGCCTTAAGACTATCCATAACAGTATCTAATTTACGCACCATAGTTTGCATCTGATCAATTAAGGATTTATGAGTTGTGGGACATACCTGACAAGCTACTTCAGAATTGGATTAGTTGCGATCATCGTCTTCCGAGTCGTTCTGCTTAGATTGGTTGCCCATTAAGAACATGTAGGCTTCAGCATCTATCTCTTCCTCCTTATCGGGTAAGTTGAGCCAATGATCGTCTTCTACCATGAGAGCTTTGCCAACTTCTTTCTGCTTAGCCAGCAACATCTTGTTCTGTACCACTGGCTTTCGACAGTATCTAGCAAAGTGACCTAGCTTACCACAATTCTAGCACTTTATCGACTCGTCTTGTTCATTCTCCCCGGACTTGTTGTCGGACTGCTTTTTATCATCAGGTCTCTTCTTGCTTTCATAGCGATCCTTGTATTCATGGCGCTTGTTGTTGGTCGAGTATCTCTGATTGTTCAAATGTGGCTTCTTGTAGAACTTCTTCTGAACAGCTCTGGTCAGTAAGCCATCGCCTTCTTGATGTCGTGAAGCTCAGTATCCTAATCACTTCCATCTTCCTCTTCCTTCTCAAACTCACTCTTTTCTTGCTCTCTCTGAGAGCTGCGGCTCGAGTGTCTCTCTCGCTTGTCAGAGACTAATGCTAGCGGGTCAGCTGTGGGTTTCTCGACTTGATTCTTCCCTTCCATCAACTCCATGACTTTGTCTTCTTCTTGCTTAAGCATCTCGTATAGCTCGTGGAGAGGAACATTCACCGGCATATGATTATGTCGGATATGTGAAGCAAATCTCTTCCATTATGGCTGAAGATTGTTCATGAACTTGATGTTGTTTTCGGTATTGGTCTTCGTGATTTTATTCTTGACAAGATCATTCAGAAGAAGACAAAACCTCTCGTAGGTTTCAGTGGGCAAGTCTCCTTTCCTGGCCTTGAAACCATTATCTTCAGTTGATTCCCCACCTTGTTGTCCATCATCATCTTCTCGATCTGATCCCACATGCCCTTGGCAGTATCCTTGTGGTTGTCTATTCTTATGTAGATATTATTTGGCAAACTGTGAAGTAGATAGGTCTTCGCCAACTTGTCTCCATTGAACCTACTCTCTTTTTTTCGTTCATTTTTGCATATGTCCTTGGGACAATTCATGCTGGTTCGCCGGTTGTTTAGGCTGGGACTTCCATGGTTGGTGTAGATGATGGCCTTTCTTTTAAGGAGGCTTTGATGTCTAGATATTTGTCCTTAGACTCAATGAAATCCGTGAATCGATCTCGCCATTGTTGATACTCAACTCTATTCAGCAGTGGGGGCTTGCTCTCAAACCCTATCGTTAAAGCATCACGTGTATTCTTCTTGAGGTGCACTTGTGTGATCATGAGAAAGTTCAGAGATGATCCAAAGGTGGTGATGGAAAGTACTGAGCGGGATGGATTTTTTTGAGTGAACACTTAACGTAAGAACTATGAGTGAAAGAGTGTCCTAACGCAAGATTCTAATAGCAAGCAGAAACAAAACAGACAACACAGCAGAACAAATCCAGATAAAATTCTGTCCAGGTAAGATGAATCCGGATAACAAGCGTCTGGGTATTGTGAAACCCAGGTGATATTTGTCCGAATAAACAAGTTTCCAGGTACGAATCTGGATAAGGATTTCTCGATCAAAGGTGATCCGGGTATCGGTGCAATCCAGGTGAACCACTCGGGAAATACATGAACCGGGTATACGAAAACCGGGTATATGAAAACCGGATAAAACTTATTCGGGTATTAAGGGTATCCGAAAACCTTATACGGAAATTGAGTGATCAGGAAAGGGCACTTACCGGGAAAGATGAACAATCGGGGAACTATGTATTCGCACTGTTCGACTTTTCCAAATCAAAACTCAACCAAAGTTGATTTTTAATGATCCTGGATAACAATGTAAGCACAAAAAATGCAAAACAACACACACAAACACAATATGAGATATTCCAAAATATGCTTTATTTTTTGAAAAACAGCAAGGCTTCTTGAAGTACAGTAAACACAGATCAAACCCAGATTTTCGAAATTACTACTCAAAAGATTTGGTTTTGACGATGAAACTCTACCAAAAGAAATTAAAGACTTGAAGGAGTAGGTTAGAATAACTAGAGATCGATAATTCAAGCAAAAATCAAAGAATCGAAATAGGCGTCGTTTTATCGAGAATGAAAGAACAGTGTTGAAAATTGATTACCTTTGGATCGAAATCTCTGTCTCTCTGCCCTGATACCAATTGTGAATCCCAATAACAAGTGCAAGCAAATAATCAATCAATAACATATATTGATGAATCAAGAAATCTGGTATTGATACAGAGAGTTTTTACATGTGAAAGTTTAGAAAGTAATTAGGCTAATGATCTTTAGTTTAAACCCTAGATTAACAAAGCTATAAGTTATTTACTTTTTAATCCCATAACTTTTATTCAACTAACATTGACCCCAACAGGTTTGTTGTGAGACAATATGAAGATACCTTTATATCGTGTGACTGTTACAACATTCATACAATTAATATACTGTGTTGGCCACTATACACTAGATGGTAACATAAACTTTACAATTTTCACACAATATAAAGTAATATAACTTATTCTTATCTTATCACGATAGTAGAAATTTAGGAGAACTCTGACTATATATATATACACACACACACATATACATATTGTTGATCTCAACAATCAGATGTGATAATAATAAGTAACATCCGATCTAACACTTGGAAGAATAATTCTTAGTTCATTGTCTTATAACTGTTATATCTGAAAAATCACAGTCGTCTGATATAACTGATAGATAGAGAAATCTGAATCTTGTGTCACAGTCGTCAGTACTAAAAAAGTCACCTTCAGGTCTATATCTTAGATAGTATTTTGGAATCAAATATCAAATTTGAAAAATCTTCATTCGAATACAAGAATCCAATTAACCATTAACGTGGTATATGAATCTTGTCATTTATAAACCCATAAATACTTTTAAGTGTGTGTATATATATAACAATACGAACTTCCATATTTCATAAATACTCTAAGCTGATGTCCGATTTATAGCTTATATAAACTCTCTTTATCAAACTTTAAATTAGGTAAGCTTGTGACCAACCCTCGTGTAACTTGTTTGTTGATATTCTTAAAGTTCAGGTGAGAAAGTCTTCTATGTCGTAACCAACTTTGTTGCATAGAGGCTTTCGACAGTAAACACACTTCCTTTGACGGTTTAAGATTTGACAGGTCAATGGTATATAGTTTGATTTATTGGTACCAGCTAAGACCTCATTTCCTTCCTCAGCTCTCACACTACATCTCTTAGCTCAAAAATTAACCTCCAACTGTTTGTCACAAAAATGATCTATACTAAACATATTATGTCCTAGCCCTTCAATATATGAAACTTTATTGATTGTAAGATTGTCATGCACCAGATCACCGACCCCATGATTGGTCAAAAGTGATCATTACCAAACCGCACAATTCCACCATATCGTTCAGTGTAGTTGTTCAGGATTTCTTTCCTTCCAGTCATGTGTTTTGAACGTCCTGAATCTAAGTATCACACATGATCGGGCTACAAAACATATTTAGCAGTTTTAGGTACCTATCTAAACATGGGTCCTGACTTGTTAGGTGTGGTATCTTTAACTCTACAGGTTAAGATTTTATAAGTTCCACACCATTTATGGACATTCTTTTTAGAGTATATTACATTTTTGGTCCATGTGGTTACCATCCACTATCAAGTCTAGTCCCTCTTTTAAACTAATTACAGTTTTAGTCACTGTGGTTGCCATTATGTTTCACTTTTTGTCCCTGTTAGGACCATAAATGTCCTACATATTAGAAAGATATATAAATAATTATAGAGTTTAATTAATCTTTTGTAATGACCTTTAATCATAAAAGGGCTTAGATTAGGTTTATGGGTCTTGGGCCTTTGTGTTTTTAGCCTTGGTATATAAGGTTATGTTAACCTTAGAATTAGGTTAGACTTTCGATAAGCGATTCATTATCATTCATTAGGCTTAGAGAGAAAAAGTCGTTCATTTATTTCCATTGTAATATTGTTGAACGATTAATACTTTGAATGAATACGAGAGAGATGACAAGTTGAAATCATCAATCGTTCTTGTTATTTCTCATTGAATCATTGTTACCTGATCAATCTAGGACTAACAATTGGTATCAAAGCAGAATCGGTGATTTGAAGACACGAAAGAAATCGAACGAAAGCGAGAAAAGGCAAGAAAATTCGCAGCAAATTTTCTGGAAAATCACAGCCATCCGTTTCGCCCATTACTGGCGATTGAACCGTCGGATCGTCGCGATTTTTGGACAGTAGCTTCGGGACATCTTGGTTCACATTCTGACCGGTTGGATTAGTCGTTTGAGGTCCAGAAGGTATCCAAAAGACTTTCGTAAAAGTGCAGCAATTTTTGAAGGAAATCGTTCTTCAATCGGTTTGCAAAGTTCTTTCATCGTTTTAATAACTCGTTAGTTATATCTCGATTGATTAATTGCCTTAATCTAGACTTTATCTGCGATTACAAGGACTCAAAACTATTAATTTTGCATGTTAAAAATCAAATCTTGAGTCTTGGTGTTCTTGAAGTTTTGTGGTGATTTTTTGGAAAATATGATATATTTTGCATAGAAATCGATTTGGGTGTGTTTGTTTTTGTGTTTTTGGTCAAAATCTAACCCTACAGGAGTGAAATCAAACAACCCTATCGATATTAGATCTGAATTGCAATCACAGCCGCAGTGTCCGGACGTCTCTAATATTTCCGGGTAAGTTTCCTGAAATTTTGTCCGGATACCTCTCAAAAACAATTTGTCCGGATGAATTTTTTTGTCTAAACTATCTGGATACCTCTCAAAAATCATTTGTCCAGATGATTTTTTTTTAAACTGTCCGGATACTTCTCAAAATCAGCTGCCATTGTTGACTCTCCTTGGCTTGACGTGGCAACTACCCAAGATTGAAACTCTTTGGTTTTGTTTTAATTTTTGCTCACGTTGGATACTTATATAAAGTTGGTGGCAAGTATTATTTTTTCCTTTCTCTGTTTTAATCCAACGAAGCCATCATACATAACATCATGATTTTTTTCTGCATGGCTTTATTCATCCATATCTAACCATAACTGCAGTAAAATTGTTCCCTACCCGGTAACCGCATCTATCCGGTAAGTCTTAATTCTCTTTACCCGGTAAGTGCTGTCGCAAATAACTTCCATCCGGTAAGTTAACTTCAATCTTTATCCGGTACGAATCTTTTGTTCGGAAAAGTGCATCATCCGGTGTAACTCCATTTATCCGGTAAGTCGCTATCAAATTCCATCCGGTAAGTTCCTCTTCATCCGGTAAGTTGTGTTTTTGTTAAGTTTTTGTTTGGTAAGATCTCGAAAAGTAATTTCGTTCGTTCGAATTCAATAATAATTAGATTTTAAATTTTGAAAACCAATTTATTTTAAATTTGTTTTTTTTCTGATTTAATTTTCGATTTTTCTTCCGCAAATTTTTCTTCAAAATAACACCGATTAACGATCAAAATTTTCAGGTAACAATGTCTTATTCATCCCAGTCTGAAGCAACTTGTCAAGACGAAGATGAGGTGATGGAGATTCTGAGCAAAAAGAAGTATTCGTCCAAATCACCTGCTGATCCACTAGTTCTTACTTTTTCAAAACGAGGCAAATCCTCCACCCGTAGTTCCAAACGTGCACAAGAGCCAAGTGAATCTAAGCCAGAATCGAAGGAAGAAGATGGTAGTGATTCTGATCCTGAAATCTCAGCCTTTAAGAAAACAGTAGCTCGGCTCACCAGATCTGTAACGTCCCAAACTTTTTTTTTCTTAAAACATAATATATAAAACATCTATATATATATAATAAACCGCAATTCTAATTGTTCAACGCAACGGAAGGTTTTCAGTTACTAAATAACAAAGTAAAACTTGTCTAAGTCTTGAATCATCCTTCATCACGCCTTTATTCCAACGCCAACCCGGTTCTAGATCTTCTCTTTCCCCTTGCTACTACTCCCGAGTGAGTGACGACCTGGTTGCATTGTTATTTTGAAAAGGAGTTGGGTGAGCCTAAGGCCCAGTGAATTCACGGTTTTATGCATGATAATAATATCAATAACAATTTTCACAAAGCATCATAGTTTAATATGCATACAGTAAAACAATATAATTCACAAAGCTATCGGCATCATGGAAGGTGCCTAACTCACACAGCTTTGCCTGGCGGACTCACACAGCATGTCCGCGCTTACGGCTTTAGACAAGCTCACACAGCATGCTCGTCTTACCATAGTACACCTCTATTGCCAAACAAATTTCCACATATATATCATAAAACATGTCATGATTTATTGCATAAACGACATAATAAAATTCTCGAGAACATGAAGCAATTTTATAAAAGTATGCAACCGTTTAAAAATCACGTTAACTCACAGTACTCGTCGGAGCCCGACCCATTCTTGAAGTTCCTTACGCCTTCCCTACAATTTACGATCACATTAGTTGGGATGAAGATATATGGAAACATGCTGACTGAGCCAGGGATGTCAATCTCTAAAATGGTACTTGAATTCTTGTGCCAAATGTTCAAACCTGAAGCAGTTCAGCATAGGTTAAACACACAGTTTCAAGTCATTACCAACTGGATACTCTATGAAAACTGTGGAGTATATGTCATCTCCCTTGACTCTGCAACTCATGAATACTATCTTGTAGATGAAATATACAATCACAGCATGAAGAGGCTGCAAGGAATGCTACACACTAAGCTGACCTGCAACAAGGATTCAGCAATGGGTAGATTCTTGGTAAAGAGGATTCTCAATCAGAGTCTAGGCCTAAGTCCTAATCTGTGTGTACATGATGACTAAGTTTTGGAAGCATCATCTGAAGAACTTGACTTCTTTTCCTAAAAGTCAAGTTAGGGGGAGATTGTTGGGAACTGAAGATATGCCAAGTATGGTTAGTACTGCTAAGTCTTCATTACTACTGCCAGTTCTTCGTTACTACTGCTGGGCAAAGTTACTGCTGCTAGATGAAGTTAATGCTGCTAGTTGAAGTTAGTGCTGCTAGTCCAAATTACTACTGCTAGACATGGTTAGTACTGCTGAGCTGAGTTACTACTGCTTGAAGACTGTGAAGATTAATACTGCTGAAGGTTGTTAATGCTGCTGAGCCAAATCATCATTAATACTGCTGAGTTGATAAATTTGATATGCGATACTTTTGGAGACAAAGAAGGAATTGATCAAGATATGCTTAACGAAGATTCAGAAGATCAATTTACTTTTTATGGTTATCTTGTAATTACTTTTGTATAAATAGTATTGATAGATAGCTATTAAAAATACGAAAAAGAAGATAGATAATATACAGAATTCTATATTCAAGAGTGAATTAACCTCAAGATCATAGATCCTATTTCTAGAGAAGTAGAAATCGTCTTGTTGAGCCTGTTCAACAAGATTGAGGTTTGGTGTAAAACTTGTGAGTAATAACTGTTTGATCTATATACAGTTTATTGAATTTCTATTGATTGTTCTTTAATTGATTTAGAGTTCTATTCCGCAAGATTCTCTAAATTCTGTTTCTAAGAAGTTTAATTCTTGTTAAGAATCGATCCTGTCAAGAGGTATATGTACCCAAATCCCCTAAAGGGAAGGTTTTTTCAAATATGAAAAGACTTCCTAGGGACTCGGAAGGAGTTGACACACCATTGTTCTCTACAATGATGGTTGTGTCCCACCCCTCTGAAGGTATGGCATCAGGATCAAGGCCCTCATTAGATCAACCCACTGATGACCAATCCCAACCTTCCATCTTAAAAGACATCCCTCAGTCCATTCTTGAACAGCCCACTCCCACAATCACCAAAAGGTTTCAAAGAAGAAAGGTGCACAAGGCTCCTTCCCTTGATGTACCTACTCAAAGCCCTACGCCTTTAAGCCCTCAATTGGAGCATTCTCCAATTGAGAATATCAACAGGGAAACCACAGGGGAGTCTCCCAACCTCAAGAAGGTGGTCTCTAAGGAGAAGGATGACCATATGGGTGCTAAGGCTGCCACTACTTCTGCTAGCACAGAGAAGGACAGTGGTAACATAAATAAGACCTTCCCCATGGCAACTCTAAATGAGAAATCATTAGGAGGACCCAGGTGCCAAGAAACCAAGGGGGCAGGTAGTGCTTCTGCTAGGCAGAAGGCTTCTGCTGAAACTTCCAAGGATCCTTTAAAGAAGGTTAATACTTCTAAACAAGGTGAGGATAGATATAACTATGAGGAATTGATGGAAACCTTAGGGAATATAAACTTGGATGTCATGGCACAAAAGAAAGAGATTGAGCAACTTAAGACTGTGGTTACCTACCAACAGTCTCAAATTGAGAAGCTCAAAAAGATGGTCACCAAGTTGCTGAACAAAAGGAAAAAGGCAAGGTTTGTGCTAAGAAGGAGAACCTCAACTGATGATGCTCCCAAAAAGGGGGAGTCAGAGTCAGAAGCAGAACTGAAACTGAAGGGTCCACAAATTGAGGGGGAGACTGCTCACATAGAGACTGAGATGGAAATGGACTATGCACAGTTTAAGGGGGAGTCCAGTGAGACAGAAAAGGGGGAAGAGTGTGTCAAAGAAACCAAAGCAGCAGAAACCACAGCAGCAGAAACCAAAGCAGCAGAAACCACAGCAGCAGAAACCACAGCAGCAGAAACTGTTAATGCTGCTGAGCTTGAACAAGCAGCAGAAACAGTTAATGCTGCTGAAGGCCAAACAGTCAAAGCAGCAGAAACTGAGAAGGAAGCAGTAACTACAACTCAAGCTGAAATAGATGAAGAAATTTACTGGATTATAAAGAACAGTATTGAAGCAGCATCACTACATGTACTAAGAGAAGCAGTAACAGCCATAGCAGCAGAAATGGTTATTGCTGCTGAAAAACTTAAAGCAGCTGAACCAACTCCTGAGGCTGTCAAAACTCTTAAAAGAACCAAGATGATGTCCAAGAAAAGACCAAGAACCCAGCCCATAACTACAAAGAAGAAAAATGAAAAGAAACCAAGGGTGGAGTCATCTGCAGAAAAGGCCCAGGAGGAAACAGTGAAATCTGATGGAAAAGTTGCTGAAGAAGAAGTGGCAACTCCATCAGGGAAATCAGGCAATGTGCAATCACAAACGGATGCCCAATGTGACTTGTACATCACTAGTGTTGAATCTAACCCAATTCCACTTCAGGCTGAACCAATATCATCTAAGGCTCCTGAAATCATCTTTTGGGACACTTTGAAAGATGGTAGAAAGGAGTTCATTAGGATAAAAAGAGCTGATGGAAAATTTGAAGTATTTTCTACTTGGGGAAAGATTGTCAGAACTTGCTCAAGATCAGACTTAGAAGAGATGTTCAAAGTTGGGATGAAGATATATGGAAACATGCTGACTGAGCCAGGGATGTCAATCTCTAAAATGGTACTTGAATTCTTGTGCCAAATGTTCAAACCTGAAGCAGTTCAGCATAGGTTAAACACACAGTTTCAAGTCATTACCAACTGGATGCTCTATGAAAACTGTGGAGTATATGTCATCTCCCTTGACTCTGCAACTCATGAATACTATCTTGTAGATGAAATATACAATCACAGCATGAAGAGGCTGCAAGGAATGCTACACACTAAGCTGACCTGCAACAAGGATTCAGCAATGGGTAGATTCTTGGTAAAGAGGATTCTCAATCAGAGTCTAGGCCTAAGTCCTAATCTGTGTGTACATGATGACTAAGTTTTGGAAGCATCATCTGAAGAACTTGACTTCTTTTCTTTATGTGGTCTTGTTTCTTTGCCACATTTTTCTTTGCAGATTTTTTATATCCACCATTCCTTCTGTAACCACTAGGTTTTTGAAAAGATCTTTGAGCATTAAACCTTTGGTTAATAGGATTGAAATAACAGTGTTTGGCTAAGTGATTTAGCTTACCACAGATGAAACAAGGTTTTGGCCTGTTGATTCTGTTCAGGTCAACTCCTTGTCTCATAGCCCACTGGTTATTCCAGTTCCTTTGATTTCCCCTCTGATTATCATGTTTTTGGGGCTTGTTCTCTTTGAATTTCCTGCAGGAACACTGTTTACAAGTATTTGAGTTCACAACTTTGGGCTGTGTGTAATGAACTTCCTTTTTCTCTTCAGTCCTTTTGATCTCTGTGTTCTTGACACATGGACTCTCATATTCCTCATCAGAGTCTACTTTGTCAGTCTCATCCTCAACAACTATTTCTTTTTCACAAGGATCTATATCAATCTTTAATTCAGGTTCCTTTCTATCCTTGGTCTCTAACAGATCAGACTTAGGAGGTATGTAGTTGTTATTGTAGGGTGGAGGTGTGGCATTGTACCCTATCCCTACTTTCATCTTGTCATGAATTTGTGCTTTAATGATGGTGTCCATGGTTTTAGAAGCACAGGTAAACTTTTCAACATCAAGTTTAACCTTTTTAAGCTCTTCTTTTAACTTTTCATTCTCCTCCCCAGATACTTTCAGCTTAATCTCATACTCATTCTTCTCCCACTTCCAATAGTTAGTATCATAGTGGTGTTGAAGTTCATTAGCTTGAAAAGCTCTAATCTGTTCCTCAAACCTTTCTACAATCCTAACATAATCTTTCACATCTTTCTCTAGCCTCTTAAGGTCATCACACATACCCTGATTGTGATCCCTATATCTTTTAACAGCATCAATGCAAGCTTGAGAACAGAGTTTAGATTGTACCTCAGTGGGGATATCAGACACTTCTGCCATAAGAGCTTGATTCTGACAGGCTTCTTCAGCTTGATCACTCCAATCAAATCCCATTCCTTGTTGAGAAACAAGGGCTTGAGAGGAGCTTCTGTTTTGGTTTCCATTTGGAGTCTGTGATCCTCCACTTCTGCATTCTCTGGCAAAGTGTCCCATCTTGTGACACTTATAGCATTCAACCTTTGACTTGTCAAAGCCTGCACCATCTTCTCTTCTTTGGGAAAAGTTGTTTCTCCCAGTCCTTTTGATGAATTTCTTCACCCTCATTGATAGCATAGCCATCTGCCACTTGATGTCCATCTCTTCCAGATCATCAGCATTGATCTGCTCTAAATCATCATTGATTAGAGAAGAGTGGACATGACTAGAAAAGAATGCTTCTAGTACAGAATCTGTGGTCTTCTCTTGATTGGTTCCACTAGCAGAATTAACAGAACCTGCAGTATTAACAGAATCAGGATTAGCAGCAGTATCAGAGGATGAAGATAACAAAGCAGCATTATAAACAAATCCTGATGGCCTTTTCTTGGCTTCAACTTCAGCCTCAAATACTCTTAGATCATTGTAGAGGTCATCTAGCTCTTTGTCCTCCAATTGGTCATTCTGTCTGAATGAGACAGTGTACATGGTCCATTCTTCTCCCAATGATCTAAGGAACTTTCTGTTGACATCATCAGCATCCATGTGTACACCCACAGTTGCTAATTCTCCAATTAACTTGTTAAATCTGTCAAAAGTTTGAGTCATAGACTCATTCTTTGCAGACATAAAGTTTTCATATTGTTGCCTGAGAATAGCCTTTTGATTTCTCTTTGTGCTCTTTGTTCCAGTAAATCTTTTCTCCAGAGCATTCCACAACATCTGTGCATCTGTGCAGTGTTGGAATTGATGTTGGTACTCATTAGGAATAGCCAAAAGCAGAGTGCTTAATGCCTTCATCTCTGTTTGTCTTACTTTCTTTTCAGCATCTGTCTTGGGAGGAGGTCTCTTTCCATCTGCTCCAATCTTTCCTTCATTACATGGGCCATTTTCTATAATGTCCCATATTGCATAATCAGTAAGAAGAATGTACTGCTTGATTCTTAGTTTCCACATGTCAAATTCATTGGGTTTGAGCATGGGAACCTTTGAAACAAGAGTACTGTGAGAATCCATTGAGTTGTCCATAATTTCTAAGATACCAATGCTCTGATACCACTTGACAGGATCGATTCTTAACAAGAATTAAACTTCTTAGAAACAGAATTTAGAGAATCTTGCGGAATAGAACTCTAAATCAATTAAAGAACAATCAATAGAAATTCAATAAACTGTATATAGATCAAACAGTTATTACTCACAAGTTTTACACCAAACCTCAATCTTGTTGAACAGGCTCAACAAGACGATTTCTACTTCTCTAGAAATAGGATCTATGATCTTGAGGTTAATTCACTCTTGAATATAGAATTCTGTATATTATCTATCTTCTTTTTCGTATTTTTAATAGCTATCTATCAATACTATTTATACAAAAGTAATTACAAGATAACCATAAAAAGTAAATTGATCTTCTGAATCTTCGTTAAGCATATCTTGATCAATTCCTTCTTTGTCTCCAAAAGTATCGCATATCAAATTTATCAACTCAGCAGTATTAATGATGATTTGGCTCAGCAGCATTAACAACCTTCAGCAGTATTAATCTTCACAGTCTTCAAGCAGTAGTAACTCAGCTCAGCAGTACTAACCATGTCTAGCAGTAGTAATTTGGACTAGCAGCACTAACTTCAACTAGCAGCATTAACTTCATCTAGCAGCAGTAACTTTGCCCAGCAGTAGTAACGAAGAACTGGCAGTAGTAATGAAGACTTAGCAGTACTAACCATACTTAGCATATCTTCAGTTCCCAACAATCTCCCCCTAACTTGACTTTTAGGAAAAGAAGTCAAGTTCTTCAGATGATGCTTCCAAAACTTAGTCATCATGTACATCACTAGTGTTGAATCTAACCCAATTCCACTTCAGGCTGAACCAATATCACCTAATGAACTCCTTTCTACCATCTTTCAAAGTGTCCCAAAAGATGATTTCAGGCGCCTTAGATGATATTGGTTCAGCCTGAAGTGGAATTGGGTTAGATTCAACACTAGTGATGTACAAGTCACATTGGGCATCCGTTTATGATTGCACATTGCCTGATTTCCCTGATGGAGTTGCCACTTCTTCTTCAGCAACCTTTCCATCAGATTTCACTGTTTCCTCCTGGGCCTTTTCTGCAGATGACTCCACCCTTGGTTTCTTTTCATTTTTCTTCTTTGTAGTTATGGGCTGGGTTCTTGGTCTTTTCTTGGACATCATCTTGGTTCTTTTAAGAGTTTTGACAGCCTCAGGAGTTGGTTCAGCTGCTTTAAGTTTTTCAGCAGCAATAACCATTTCTGCTGCTATGGCTGTTACTGCTTCTCTTAGTACATGTAGTGATGCTGCTTCAATACTGTTCTTTATAATCCAGTAAATTTCTTCATCTATTTCAGCTTGAGTTGTAGTTACTGCTTCCTTCTCAGTTTCTGCTGCTTTGACTGTTTGGCCTTCAGCAGCATTAACTGTTTCTGCTGCTTGTTCAAGCTCAGCAGCATTAACAGTTTCTGCTGCTGTGGTTTCTGCTGCTGTGGTTTCTGCTGCTTTGGTTTCTGCTGCTGTGGTTTCTGCTGCTTTGGTTTCTGCTGCTTTGGTTTCTTTGACACACTCTTCCCCCTTTTCTGTCTCACTGGACTCCCCCTTAAACTGTGCATAGTCCATTTCCATCTCAGTCTCTATGTGAGCAGTCTCCCCCTCAATTTGTGGACCCTTCAGTTTCAGTTCTGCTTCTGACTCTGACTCCCCCTTTTTGGGAGCATCATCAGTTGAGGTTCTCCTTCTTAGCACAAACCTTGCCTTTTTCCTTTTGTTCAGCAACTTGGTGACCATCTTTTTGAGCTTCTCAATTTGAGACTGTTGGTAGGTAACCACAGTCTTAAGTTGCTCAATCTCTTTCTTTTGTGCCATGACATCCAAGTTGATATTCCCTAAGGTTTCCATCAATTCCTCATAGTTATATCTATCCTCACCTTGTTTAGAAGTATTAACCTTCTTTAAAGGATCCTTGGAAGTTTCAGCAGAAGCCTTCTGCCTAGCAGAAGCACTACCTGCCCCCTTGGTTTCTTGGCACCTGGGTCCTCCTAATGATTTCTCATTTAGAGTTGCCATGGGGAAGGTCTTATTTATGTTACCACTGTCCTTCTCTGTGCTAGCAGAAGTAGTGGCAGCCTTAGCACCCATATGGTCATCCTTCTCCTTAGAGACCACCTTCTTGAGGTTGGGAGACACCCCTGTGGTTTCCCTGTTGATATTCTCAATTGGAGAATGCTCCAATTGAGGGCTTAAAGGCGTAGGGCTTTGAGTAGGTACAACAAGGGAAGGAGCCTTGTGCACCTTTCTTCTTTGAAATCTTTTGGTGATTGTGGGAGTGGGCTGTTCAAGAATGGACTGTGGGATGTCTTTTGAGATGGAAGGTTGGGATTGGGCATCAGTGGGTTGATCTAATGAAGGCCTTGATCCTGATGCCATACCTTCAGAGGGGTGGGACACAACCATCATTGTAGAGAACAATGGTGTGTCAACTCCTTCCGAGTCCCTAGGAAGTCTTTTCATATTTGAAAAAACCTTCCCTTTAGGGGATTTGGGTACATATACCTCAGTGAACTGAGGTAAGTCCATCAACTCCTTGTTAAGAACTTCTTGCACAAACCTTGGATACATGAAAAAGGTCTTTTTGGATTCCAAGTTTGATACAAGATCATTAAAGATCATTGCTGAGAAATTGTACTTTCTGGCAGTGGATAAGCAGACCAAGGCATATGCAATGGGACTGCTGAACTCACTCCATCCAGTAGTTTTCTTGGAAATACAGTGCATCAGGGTATGAACAAGAAATCTCCATTGGTTGAAAAATTTTGACTTGTAGAATTTAAAAACACCAATGGGACCTTCATACCCCATTCTTTGTAAAGTAGAAAAGAGTTCCTCATTAGGAATAGAAGTTATACCTGAAGCATCATTCAACTGAAGGGAGATGCGAATAACCTCTTCAGTGACTTTCAAGGGTTTATCACAAACCCTTGTTCGTATGGTCTTCTGCCCTTCTTCAACACTAACAGTGGCATTCTCCCAAAATTGTTTCTGATGTTCGATATAGATTGTTGGGCTCACCGTGAGTGCATAGGAGATGTGCGAGGATTTGAGAAAATCGACTATATCGTGGAATCCCGCAGCTTGTTTCGGCTTCTGAAGCATGGCTATTTCATTGTGCTCATCCACAAACTCCATGATGCCTAAGGATTCTTGAAAGAAAAGCACAGAGATGCTGGGGAGTCTAGGTTAGAACGAGAGAGAAGAAGTAAATGCGAAGAGTCGTTATGAACATGGGCGGGCAAACAGGGGTATTTATATGCCCTAGATTATCAGAAGCAGTATTAACTACCTCGCAGTATTAACTACCGAGCAGTATTAACTGCCAAGCAGTATTAACTGCCAAGCAGTATTAACTACCTAGCAGTATTAACTACCGAGCAGTATTAACTACCGAGCAGTATTAACTACCGAGCAGTATTAACTGCCAAGCAGTATTAACTGCCAAGCAGTATTAACTACCTAGCAGTATTAACTACCGAGCAGTATTAATTACCGAGCAGTATTAACTGCCAAGCAGTATTAACTACCTAGCAGTATTAACTACCAAGCAGTATTAACTACCGAGCAGTATTAACTCCACTAGCAGTATTAAATGCACTAGCAGTATTAACTACTGAGCAGTATTAACTACTGAGCAGTATTAACGACCAAGCAGTATTAACTACACTAGCAGTATTAACTGTACTAGCAGTATTAACCACTGAGCAGTATTAACCACTGAGCAGTAGTAACTGCTGGAACACAGACAGTAGTAACTTCTGTACTGGCAGTAGTAACCACACTTACACTTTTCTTCACTTGGTAATCTGAGGAAAACAGAGGATCCTGAGAAAGAAAGTTAGTAGCACCAAATACAGGAAGAAATATAGGTATAAAAACAGAAAGTCAAGAATTTATTCTAGGTTGATCATGCCCACACTTGTTACCAAAAAGGTGAATCTACCCACATCAAAAGCTTTTGTGAATAGATCAGCAAACTGGTCATTTGTATGAACTTTAGCAACCTGAATTAATTTCTTTTCATTGCAATCTCTTATAAAGTGATACCTTATCTCTATATGCTTTGTTTTTGAGTGTTTGACTGGATTATTAACAATGCTAATAGCACTGTTGTTATCAATGAAGATTGGTGTGTGAAGAAAAGTTACCCCATAGTCCAACATCTGATTCTGAATCCATAGAACCTGAGAGCAGCAGCTTGCAGCAGCTATGTACTCAGCTTCTGTGGTAGATAAGGACACTGTGGTTTGTTTCTTACACTGCCAAGATACTAGTCTTGTACCCAAAAACTGACATCCACCTGAAGTAGACTTCCTATCCATGTTGGCTCCTCCCAAATCACTATCTGAATATGCAAGCAAGTCAAAAGAGGATTCATGAGGATACCAGAGACCTAATCTAGGTTGCCCTTTTAAGTATCTGAATATTCTCTTGACAGCATGAAGGTGTGATTGCTTAGGAGAAACCTGAAATCTGGCACAAACACAGACTGAAAACATAATGTCAGGTCTAGAGGCTGTGAGATACATGAGAGATCCAATCATTGATCTGTAATGATGGACATCCACATCCTCCCCCTCAAGATCTGCAGTGATCTGTTTATGTGTTTCCATTGGAGTGCTTGCTGACTTTGAGTCTGATAAACCAAACTTGTCCAGGATGTCTTTCACATACTTGGATTGGCTAATAAAAATTCCATCTTTCCTCTGTTTTACCTGAAGCCCAAGAAAGAATGTAAGTTCTCCCATGGAGCTCATCTTGAAGCTTTTGTGCATCAATTCTTCAAACTCTTTACACATTTGATCATTGGTGGATCCAAAGATGATATCATCCACATAGATCTGAACAAGTAAAGTACCTCTCTTTCTCCTCTTGATGAACAGGGTCTTGTCAATGACTCCTCTTTCAAAGTCATTTATCAAGAGATAGGTAGACAAAGTGTCATACCATGCTCTTGGGGCCTGATGCAAACCATAGAGAGCCTTCTTCAGCTTGTATACTCTGTCAGGATGCAATGGATTCTCAAATCCAGGGGGTTGACAGACATATACTTCTTCCTCAATGCTTCCATACAGAAATGCACTTTTGACATCCATTTGGTACACTTTGAACTTCATGTATGAGGCATAGGCTAGAAATAACCTGATTGCTTCAATCCTTGCCACAGGAGCAAAGACTTCCTCATAATCTATTCCTTCTTCCTGAGTGTACCCTTGTGCAACCAGTCTAGCTTTGTTTCTGATTACAATCCCTCTGTCATCCTTCTTGTTCCTGAAAATCCACTTGGTGCCAATTGCTCTATGACCTTTTGGAAGGTCTACCAAGTCCCAAACATCCTGTAATTTGAACTGTAGCAGCTCCTCTTGCATTGCCTCTATCCAGCTTGGGTCTTTCATGGCATCATAAGCCTTTTTGGGCTCAATCTGGGACAGAAAGCAAGTAAGAACAGTGTTAACTGTATTTTGCTGCTCTTGCAACTCTTGGAGTCTGCTGTGCTTTCTAGTCATCATGGGAGATGCAATATCTCCAATTACCAACTCAGGAGGATGATTTTTCTGAGTTCTTGTTTGATGACCAGCTTCCTCTTGTAAGTCCTCATCCAGATTAGACTCATTTAATTCTGGATTTGTTTCTGCTTCTTCAGTCACCTCAGATTCTCTGGAATTTGAACCTGAAGACTGATTTTCCTCTGCTCTCCTCTCTTCTTCATTCTGAATAGGTTCAGTCTCCTCATGGTGTTCACAGAATTCCACAGGATCAATGGAAGGGATTGGAAATATCACAGATTGAATTCTGTGTTCTGATGATGGTGTATCCCTTTGTCCTGCATATACATCACCACTGAAACCCAAAGAATTAGTGAGTGAATCAATGTCAAATAGCCAATTAGGACCTGAACCAATAGGATTTGGTGTGTTCTCATTGCATTTGACATTGTCACTTTCTTCAATTATTCTAGAAGAGGTATTAAAGACTCTGTAGGCCTTACTTTGAGATGAATACCCAACAAGAAAACCATCATCTGCTTTGCTATCAAACTTGCCTAAGTGAGATTTGGTATTGAGAATAGTACAAGGACATCCAAATGGCTTGAAAAATCCAATATATGGTTTCCTTTTATGGAAAAGCTCATAAGGTGTCTTGTTTTTAGGCTTTACAACTAAAACTCTGTTTTGAACATAGCAGGCAGTATTAACTGCTTCTGCCCAAAAAGTAATTGGTAACTTTGAGTCAGCTAACAGAGATCTAGCAGCCTCAATCAGTGTCCTATTCCTTCTCTCAGCAACACCATTTTGTTGTGGAGTCCTAGGAGCACTGTATTGTCTCTCAATTCCTTTTTCTTCACAAAAGGTGTTTAGATCAGAATTTTTAAACTCAGTTCCATTATCTGATCTAATGACTTTCACTCTTTGATTTGATTGGTTTTCAATTTTGAGAATGAAAGATTTGATCAGTCCACTTGTCTCATCTTTAGTTCTCAGAAAATATACCCAAGTAAATCTAGAATAATCATCAACAATAACTAAGCAGTATGATTTCTTGCCAATACTCATCACATTGGTAGGACCAAACAGATCCATATGTAACAGTTGAAGAGGATTTGATATAGTGTTTATCTCTTTGGACTTATGAGAAGTTTTGTGTTGTTTGCCTTTGAGACAAGCAACACAATGATCATCACATGAATATACTTTGGATGGCAAACCCCTTACAAGGTTATTCTTAACAAGTTTATTTATTGTTTTAAAGTTCATGTGACACATCCTTCTGTGCCATAGTGATGATTCATCTAAAGAAGCTTTTGAAACTAAACAATTTAGAGATGAATCAGATGAAACACTTTCCAAATCTAAACAATAAACATTATCCTTCCTTGGAGTTCTCAGAAGTATCATGTTTTCATCAACCACTTTGTATCCAGGAGCAAGGATAATACATTCAGAGTCTGTAAACAATATACTATGCTTCTTGTCACAAACCTGTGATACACTTAACAGGTTGTATCTCAATTGTTCAACATAGTATACATCTTCAAAGGTCATCTTACCCTTTGAAACATCACCCTTACCACTTATCTTTCCACCAGCAGGATTATCCCCAAATGCAACATGTCCTCCATCAACCTTTTTGAAATTTTTGAGGCAGGACATGTTACCTGTCATGTGCCTGGAGCAACCACTATCAACATGCCAAATGCTCTTCCCCTTGAGCTGTTGGTTTCCCTGCACATCAAGATAAATCAGTTAGTTTTATTTGGAACCCAAGCCGAAGTGGTCTTGGGTCTCCCTTGCTCATCAAAATACTTACACTTGGTTTTGATGAGATTTTTAACTTTTGGTACTGCTGTGCTGGAATACTTTGTCAAAATTATTGGTGTAGCAGCACTTGCAGCAGTACTAACAGTGCTAGCAGTACTAACAGTGCTAGCAGTATTAACCTCAGAAGTACTAACAGAGGTAGCAGTATTAACCGAGTTAACACTGCTAGAAGCAGTATTAACAGAGTTAATACTGCTAGCAGCAGTACTAGCTGAAGAAGAAGCACTAACAGTATTAGCAGCACTAACATTGGACTGAATACTAGCAGTATTAATATTGCTAGCAGTACTAACTTTGGAATGATTACTAGCAGTATTAATATTGCTAGCAGTACTAACTTTGGAATGATTACTAGCAGTATTAATACTGCTAGCAGCACTAACTTTTGAAGCAGTACTAGCAGTGTTAGCAGTACTAACACTGCTAGCAGCAGTATTGTTTTTAGTGCTTTTTCGAACCCACATATTATCACATTCCTTTTCAGTTGTTTTCTTTATGTGGTCTTGTTTCTTTGCCACATTTTTCTTTGCAGATTTTTTATATCCACCATTCCTTCTGTAACCACTAGGTTTTTGAAAAGATCTTTGAGCATTAAACCTTTGGTTAATAGGATTGAAATAACAGTGTTTGGCTAAGTGATTTAGCTTACCACAGATGAAACAAGGTTTTGGCCTGTTGATTCTGTTCAGGTCAACTCCTTGTCTCATAGCCCACTGGTTATTCCAGTTCCTTTGATTTCCCCTCTGATTATCATGTTTTTGGGGCTTGTTCTCTTTGAATTTCCTGCAGGAACACTGTTTACAAGTATTTGAGTTCACAACTTTGGGCTGTGTGTAATGAACTTCCTTTTTCTCTTCAGTCCTTTTGATCTCTGTGTTCTTGACACATGGACTCTCATATTCCTCATCAGAGTCTACTTTGTCAGTCTCATCCTCAACAACTATTTCTTTTTCACAAGGATCTATATCAATCTTTAATTCAGGTTCCTTTCTATCCTTGGTCTCTAACAGATCAGACTTAGGAGGTATGTAGTTGTTATTGTAGGGTGGAGGTGTGGCATTGTACCCTATCCCTACTTTCATCTTGTCATGGATTTGTGCTTTAATGATGGTGTCCATGGTTTTAGAAGCACAGGTAAACTTTTCAACATCAAGTTTAACCTTTTTAAGCTCTTCTTTTAACTTTTCATTCTCCTCCCCAGATACTTTCAGCTTAATCTCATACTCATTCTTCTCCCACTTCCAATAGTTAGTATCATAGTGGTGTTGAAGTTCATTAGCTTGAAAAGCTCTAATCTGTTCCTCAAACCTTTCTACAATCCTAACATAATCTTTCACATCTTTCTCTAGCCTCTTAAGGTCATCACACATACCCTGATTGTGATCCCTATATCTTTTAACAGCATCAATGCAAGCTTGAGAACAGAGTTTAGATTGTACCTCAGTGGGGATATCAGACACTTCTGCCATAAGAGCTTGATTCTGACAGGCTTCTTCAGCTTGATCACTCCAATCAAATCCCATTCCTTGTTGAGAAACAAGGGCTTGAGAGGAGCTTCTGTTTTGGTTTCCATTTGGAGTCTGTGATCCTCCACTTCTGCATTCTCTGGCAAAGTGTCCCATCTTGTGACACTTATAGCATTCAACCTTTGACTTGTCAAAGCCTGCACCATCTTCTCTTCTTTGGGAAAAGTTGTTTCTCCCAGTCCTTTTGATGAATTTCTTCACCCTCATTGATAGCATAGCCATCTGCCACTTGATGTCCATCTCTTCCAGATCATCAGCATTGATCTGCTCTAAATCATCATTGATTAGAGAAGAGTGGACATGACTAGAAAAGAATGCTTCTAGTACAGAATCTGTGGTCTTCTCTTGATTGGTTCCACTAGCAGAATTAACAGAACCTGCAGTATTAACAGAATCAGGATTAGCAGCAGTATCAGAGGATGAAGATAACAAAGCAGCATTATAAACAAATCCTGATGGCCTTTTCTTGGCTTCAACTTCAGCCTCAAATACTCTTAGATCATTGTAGAGGTCATCTAGCTCTTTGTCCTCCAATTGGTCATTCTGTCTGAATGAGACAGTGTACATGGTCCATTCTTCTCCCAATGATCTAAGGAACTTTCTGTTGACATCATCAGCATCCATGTGTACACCCACAGTTGCTAATTCTCCAATTAACTTGTTAAATCTGTCAAAAGTTTGAGTCATAGACTCATTCTTTGCAGACATAAAGTTTTCATATTGTTGCCTGAGAATAGCCTTTTGATTTCTCTTTGTGCTCTTTGTTCCAGTAAATCTTTTCTCCAGAGCATTCCACAACATCTGTGCATCTGTGCAGTGTTGGAATTGATGTTGGTACTCATTAGGAATAGCCAAAAGCAGAGTGCTTAATGCCTTCATCTCTGTTTGTCTTACTTTCTTTTCAGCATCTGTCTTGGGAGGAGGTCTCTTTCCATCTGCTCCAATCTTTCCTTCATTACATGGGCCATTTTCTATAATGTCCCATATTGCATAATCAGTAAGAAGAATGTACTGCTTGATTCTTAGTTTCCACATGTCAAATTCATTGGGTTTGAGCATGGGAACCTTTGAAACAAGAGTACTGTGAGAATCCATTGAGTTGTCCATAATTTCTAAGATACCAATGCTCTGATACCACTTGACAGGATCGATTCTTAACAAGAATTAAACTTCTTAGAAACAGAATTTAGAGAATCTTGCGGAATAGAACTCTAAATCAATTAAAGAACAATCAATAGAAATTCAATAAACTGTATATAGATCAAACAGTTATTACTCACAAGTTTTACACCAAACCTCAATCTTGTTGAACAGGCTCAACAAGACGATTTCTACTTCTCTAGAAATAGGATCTATGATCTTGAGGTTAATTCACTCTTGAATATAGAATTCTGTATATTATCTATCTTCTTTTTCGTATTTTTAATAGCTATCTATCAATACTATTTATACAAAAGTAATTACAAGATAACCATAAAAAGTAAATTGATCTTCTGAATCTTCGTTAAGCATATCTTGATCAATTCCTTCTTTGTCTCCAAAAGTATCGCATATCAAATTTATCAACTCAGCAGTATTAATGATGATTTGGCTCAGCAGCATTAACAACCTTCAGCAGTATTAATCTTCACAGTCTTCAAGCAGTAGTAACTCAGCTCAGCAGTACTAACCATGTCTAGCAGTAGTAATTTGGACTAGCAGCACTAACTTCAACTAGCAGCATTAACTTCATCTAGCAGCAGTAACTTTGCCCAGCAGTAGTAACGAAGAACTGGCAGTAGTAATGAAGACTTAGCAGTACTAACCATACTTGGCATATCTTCAGTTCCCAACAACATTTAACTCTAAGGCACAACACCCGAACTATGCTTCAAATTAATCGATTTCGTTCTAGTCTATTATTTACCTAATGCTTTTAGAATTCTTCCCATAAATTTTTGGTTTGTAACTAAATAAGTCTATATTTATATACATATACGTATAAAAATATGTGTATTTCTATCAACAAAACCATATGGGTTTATGTAACCCATGAGAACCCATTTGTCATCTTCTGCCATATACATTCATATACATATATGACCATATATATGTATATTCACGAAATGGTTCACGTAGCTTATTTTTTCATTCCATGCTTTCTTTCTTTCTTATATATATATATATATATATATATATATATATATATATATATATATATACCTTAATAAGCATATATGCAAAACTCTTAAAGACAAGTCATGAAGCATGGAGTACTGCTGTTTTATGCTTCAGTTCTTAAAAACTATGAATTACAAGTATTTATGCATTGGGTACAAGTCAACAAAGCTTACACCCTTCCCTCAGATTTGTTTCAAACTAACTCCCGCTTCTCTTCCCATAATTTGTTTTAAAAATCCCGCTTCTCTCTCCTTCTGTCTCTTTTCAGAGTTTTGGACAGGCTATGCTCAGGCTTCAAAGCTCAAAGGGATTCAAAAATTCCTTCTTCATCATGAATCGTTCTCTTCTTTTCTATCGTTTTTTTTTACCTTGCTCTCTGTCTACTGTAGGTTTTGTTGTTGCTTTCTTCGCTGTCGATCTTCAACAGAGGTAATAGTTTTTCTCTCGATTTTCTTTTCATTTTAGCACTTAGTTGTATATTTCTTTGCATTTTCCTTCCTTGTTCCAGAATATTGGGGGATCCAGGTCGGCTGAACTACACCATCAGCTAAGAAACATTGGCCCTGCTGGATCTTTTAACTCTGCAATGCTTTTTCGCCGGTTCACAGCCTCGATTCCCCGGCTTCAAGATTTTGCCTCAACCAATTCTCTGAAACTCTAGCCGATTTATTTTCTCAATAATGGTTATTTTTCTTGCTTTGTCTTTCTATTTTGTTTGGATAAAAGTAACTTCATCTAATCTAATCAGATACATGTACCGGTGATACTTTTTTATGTGGTGAATCTTTTTTTGTATGAATTCTGGAAAGCGATGGTGAGACTGATGAAGAATAGGATTGCCATGAAAGTGCATAGATTGAAGAAAAATTCCTCTCGGATAAGTAAGTTTTCTGAAGTTCAATATGCAAGGATATGTGAAGTTTTAGTTATCCATTTGATGTCCCAACGAGGGACTTTGCTTTTTGATATGCTATTTATGGATTTCATTTCTTGAGGGTTGTTTGCTACATGTATATGAAGGATATGGAGTTGGGTGTTTTGAGTGATATGTCTGACATTCAGGAAAAAACATGGTTTCACTTATTAAAGCAACAGGTAATCGATTGTAATTTTACCAGTTGGTTCCAGTTGTTTTCTTTATGTTGTAGCATGTACCCGATATGGTTTAAGCTGAATTCCACAGCCTTGATGGCTTTTTAAAGTTTTTTGGTTGACTTTTTGGAAATTTTGAGGTTCTTTGATGATTTTGAGGTTTTTTTTAGCTTTTTGGTTGATTTTGAAGGACATTTTTTGTTTGATTCGAGTAACATTTTCAATTTTTTTGGGTTGATGCCCCTTGTATTTTCTAATATCCTAGAGAATGCCTCAAACTTTAACGGGTCCACTTTTCATACCCCCAAACAACTTCTACATGCAAAAATCGGTTGAACGGGTGCAAGTGACCCTACTAGCACCTTCATTGCTAAACTTCGTAAAAATAAATCAATAAAATGAAAGCTAGAAACCAACAATGATTATATATGAATGCATTACATATGCATACATATAAGCAAATGCACACAAATACACATACACATATGCATAAATATACATATGTATATGCATACATGTATCCATGCGTATCTTCTGCATTAATGCCGTTACGTAGGGGCACCTAATAGGCCACTTTAGAGGAAGCATGCTTATCAAAGAGTATGGTTAGGACAATAATTACTTCGAGATCAAATTAAACAAAAGAAGTTGGATAACATAAATAAAAATAAAGTAGAATTAATCAGCAAAGAGTAATAACTCCTTAGACATACCTGAGGTGCATATTGTGAATTTTTTTGTGCTGCTAAAGTTAAAGGGTGTAAAGGTACACGAGTTGGGAATTTTCATTTAACCTTTTCAGTAAGATTTTAAGATGCTTGAGGTTCTGAACTCTATTGATTTTCTTATCCCATATAATCATTTCAATCAGATTGTGGAGGGAAAGGTAGAAATAGTATAATTATTGTGTCTATTTAAGTATGCAGAAAAAACAATGGGCAGTGAGTATGCATTCAGCATCCATTTCGTAATTATGCTCCGTGATTTAGCTCTCCGTTTTTATTCCTCTTTATCACCTTGAGGTAGGTCTTCAACCAGTCTTTACCTTTTGTTCTATATCCTCTTTCGGTATGTAATTTTTGTCCTTAGTAGAATAGATATAAAGCTCATTACGATAGTTCTTTTTGACAGTTATGCATTATTCGATAACATTGATATTATTCTGTTCTTTTTTTCTGAGTGCATTTAATGAATGATAGAATTTGGATTATTGCTTGTGTTCTTCATCAATCATCACCTTCCACTCTTCACATCTAGATGGAGGATGGAGCTCTTCGATGCGTTCTAATTGCTATTTAAAACTCAATTACGGTGCAGGTTTTTGAGTCCTACTTGTTTCAATGGCCCATATTTGCTTTTCCTTCATTTTTTCCGTGGACCTATAAAATACGTCTACTTGTAGTCAAACTGAAATCCAATGCAACGATCTATGGCTCAAGTCGTTTGTCGTAAAAATGATGGTCGAAATACCACTTGGGTGCTTATTGCTCGTTTAACTTAATTCTACTTATATATTTCTTGGTTATCTTAATTTTCTGTGATTGGTCTTGAGCAACCACCAAATGTGATTCCTGTCCAATTTTTCTAGCAGGTGCTTTAAGTATTTAAGCCCCTGTTTGTTTTCGCTCAAGCACATGGACGGATTAGATCTTGTGATGCCATGGGAAAATTCACCAAATTTGCATATGGCTTTGGTATTTAACATCACTTCCATTGCCATTTGTCATTTGCTATTGCTTAATTATTCCAAAGTTTTCTACCTCAATGATCATTATAACTATATTTGGTTGGTGATTTCGGTTATAAGTTGATGTTTAGGTTTTTAGTTGTCATCTACGGTTGCTCATCTAACCGGTTCTTCTTAATCTCTTCAAATTCCTATCAACAATTTTTGATTCTCTGATTATGGAGGCATTTGATGCAAGAAAAGCCATAGTTTTAATTTTGGTACAAGTTAATTTTTAAGTGGGTGATGAAATCCCAGAAGGTTTTGATACCTGCAAATATGTATCGTCAAGCAGGGAAAAGAAGAGCCATCGATTTCTTCCAGTCTGGTACGCTTGCGTTCCCTTTTCATCTGATTTTGTCTTAATTATTTGATTTCCGCTTTAATTTTATTTACGTGTTGTTCTTGGAGGATTCAAGGTGTATTTAGCCGTTCTCGGGTTTATGCGGTTTGTTTTGTTCGGAGTCTGACAGTGACATGTATTTTATGGTTTGCAGGCTATTGGTTGAATTCAACCTCAGGGAGTGAGTATTAGTGTCGGTGGCCTTCCACTTTTACGCTTGGATTCGTATCACAAAGTGTTGGGTTTTGTGTTTGTTGTTTGTTCCCTAATTCTATATGACAAAGTCTCTGAATTCAGCAAGCTCATCAATGATTCAGTAAAACCTGCAAAGAGCTGAAAAGATTCAATTTAACCGTTTCAATAGCACAAGATCCAGAAGTTTGTTGTTTATTTCCTTATCTTTATTTTTAACAGTCTAGCTTGATGAAACAGAAGGGAAAATTATTTATGTAAGCAAATGCGCGAAGTCAAATGCAAAGTTGATATGGAAATTTTGAATTCACATCCTAGATCATATATTGCATCACAAAGTAGTGTTTGAAAGTTATAAATTTCTGGAACAATCAAGATATCTTTTTTTCCCTTTTTATTCAAATTTAATTCCTTCGATTTTGATGAATCATAAGTTTGCTCACATAGATTGCATACAGAGCTGGTGTGATTAAAAGAGCTCTTGAACTTGTGTATCTCCTGGTGAATGAAAGCAATGTAAAACCGTTGACAAAGGAGTTGATTGATTATCTAGATGTTAGTGACCAAGGCTTCAAGGGAGATCTTACTGCAAAAATATGCTCCATTGTAGAAAAGTAAGTGCAAGGTTTCTTTTTAACGGTCATATCGTTTTATATTTGGTATGAGAACTACAAAGTCCGTATACTAATGCAGTTATCCTGAAGTTTCTTATAAAGAACCTCAACCATGGTTAAATAGTGAGGCCTTGTTTGTTTTTGTATAGCTCTTATCGGCCTCTTATGTCAGATTCGGTAAGAGGTAGGGTCGTTCAGACTGTTTGTTATGTTGTTATGCAACTGGTGGACTTTCCTGCAGGTTTTTACATAAAGCGTGGTTGTATGACAATATGGGTTCAAGAGTAGACTACGATGCACCAGGTCATTCATCGACAACTATGGCCTACAATGCAGATGGAACAAGGTTTTAAAATTAAATGCTTTTATGCTTCTGTTGTATCTAGAATTTAGGTTTAGGGGTGTGATACTGGCTGCTTCCAATGCTAATGAGAAGAACATATCTGATACGAATAGGTTATTCTTGTGTGGTACAAATACAGGAGAATCATACATTGTGGAATGGAATGAAAGTGAATGAGCTATGAAGCGTACATATAACGGGCTTGGGAAACGATCTGTTGGTGTTGTGCAGCTTGATACTACCAAAAATCGGTTTCTTGTTGCTGGTGATGAGTTTTTGGTTAAGTTATGGGATATGGATGGTGTTAACTTATTGACAACCATTGATGCAGAGGGTGGTCTACCGGTACCATCATTTGCTTTCTTTCATATATCATCTCACTGATTGAGAGAAAACGAGAATAATACGAACAAAAAACATCGGTGTCAGAAAAGTTATTTGCTTCAGAATTGTCATTCACCCGCGCTGCATCGCGCGGGTAGACAGCTAGTATATATATATTGTATGTGGACATATTCATGATGGCCATGGGCTTCGGAACCTTACTGGTTTTAGAAACAAACACCATGGTTTATCCTAACCATGCTATATATACATATACATGCATGCATAATGCATTTCTTTGCAAAACGTTTAACATATATATCGAAAAGCTTCTTTTTTTTCGATTTTCTTTACTGCTATAACAATCCAGAAAGTTGTTGAATATCTACTCAACTAGAACCCATTTCTTTTTAACATTAACTTAACGATCCATAAAACTCGTTGGATATCTCAAGGCTTCGAACGAAACTTGCACCGAGAAAGCACAACGAAAACATCGGTGGTACCGATTGGAACACCGACCACGACCGGTGGTTGAGACCACTTTATCGAGTCCTCAATCATCTCGTCGAGGTTCTGAGATATATGAACGAAACTGGAGTAAAGAAACACTTACCGATGATTACCGAAATCGTCGCGAATCCCCGAACCGTTACCGTCCTTTTCCTTCTAAACTTGTTTCTTCTCTTAAGTGTTGGTTGCTTTATACTTGCAGGTCTATAACCATATATATATATATGATACAATTAACGGTTTCATGGCAAAAGAAGCTATAAAGGGTCATGGTTTTAATGAGAAGAGGTTTCCACCTCTTCGTTTGCATGATAATGAATGACCATGAAACTTTCCAAGTCTAAACCTTTTAGTTTCTTTGCCTCTACACAACAAGTCCTTATGAATTACTATCATTCATTTTTTTTTGTTTTTTTTTTGTTTTGGGTTATTACAAGATCCTTCCAGCAGCATTGCCATGATAAAAACGAAGGCAAGAAGAAGGTAGATAAGCACAAGCAGTTTGATAAGAAGGAGAAGACTGAAGAAGAGCAAACAAGACTATATGAAAAGAATATCAAGCAGAAAGATGATTTGATCAGCAAGTACGTCAAAGAACTGAAGAAACTAAAATCTCAAATCTGGAATAGTTCTGAGAAGCTGGCTAAATCTGAAGAAAAGGCAACAGCGTTAGAGTCTGAAAACATTAAGCTAAAAGGAAAGATTTCTGATTTGCCATCACATGAAGAGATAAAGGTACTTGAAGAGAAAGGTAAGCTCCTGAACCGTGAAAAGCTTGAACTTAAAGGTAAATTATCCTCTCTTGAAAAGGCTTTTGAAAAGGAGAAAGGAAGTTTTGAAAAAGAAAAACAATTGCTTATTCAAAATCAATCTGGGTTTACAACCAAATCTCTTGAAGAGAAGAAGAGTCTTGAGCTTATGTGTCTAAAACTTTCAAAACAGATCTCCGACTTTGAAAAAGTTTTGATTTTAGAAAGAGAAAAGTTTGAAACTGAATGCAAATCTTTTTCTAAAAAGAATGGAGAACTCCCTTTGACAATATCTGATTTAGAAAAGGAATTAGACGTTCTAATCAAAGAGTCTGAGAAATGGAAAGTTGAAGGTTTTAGATCAAAATGTTTAAAAGATGATTTTTCAAGAGAGAGAAAGAGTTTGCAGTTCGAGATTTCTAAACTTACACAGATATTATCTGGATTAGCAACCGAGACTTTGAAAAAACAAATGGTTAAATCTGATTCAAAGATTTTTGTCAAATCAAATGATTTTCCAAAAGATCAGATTCGACCTTCTAATCTTTTCTATAATTCTCGTGTTGATAATAAAGATAATCAAACCTTCAAGAAAGTAAAAATGGAGTGGAGAGTTAAAGGAACCACTCCTGCTCCAAAGTCATCTGTCCCTGTAAAGAATGCCAAGAATAACACAGCTTTCCATGCTAAATCTTTTGTGAAAACTGATCGTGTTTATTCTGTTAATAAACTAATCAGCTTATCTGCACAGAAGCTGTGTTGTTCTTACTGTGGAACAAATGACTTTGTGAAGAAAGACCATGCTAAGTATTGGTATGACACTTACAGTATCCTCGGTCCTCACAATCATAGGGCATCTAACCAACAAGGATCCATCAAAAGATGGATACCAAATTCTGTCTAATCTGTTTTGTAGGAATGTCATGTGCAGTTAAATTAAAAGATTCATTCCACATGACGGCATTCAAAGGTTATGCCAATTTTGAGGGGGAGTACTATCGTATAAAAGGTAAGTGAACTTCAACTGAATTCAAAGACCGTGGAAATTCATTCTGGATAACTTACTTGTGTTTGTTATTCTCAAATTTTAACTTCCATGATTGCCACGTGTCAATTTTCTTGAATTAGTTATTTCCATGCCTCACATGTTTGTTGGTTTTTCGATGGAAATACACTCACTTGAATTCCTAGTTGTTCTCTAAGTTCGCTATTTCTTGCAAATGATTTCATTCTTATCTGATATATTAATTGTGACTTGTTCTTCACAATTAAACTTTCTAATCATTGTTTCATTATTGAAAATATTGTGCTTACTGAGTCAATCTGTTTTGCGCTTGATCTTGTTTCTTGAAACTCTGGTATTTCAAACAATGACTTCTGATTACCTCATATCAGAACTCGGACTTAAATTTTTATGACTTCTGATTACCTCAGATCAGAACTCGTTCTTAAATGTTGTGACTTCTAAACACTTTAGTTTAGAACTCGTACTTCAATTGTTTTACTAAACTGGTATACTCGATGCATGAAAGGAGTGTTAGGGCTTACATTGTTTCTATGGTCAAGCCAGAACCGGAAGGACCTACCTAAGAAACACATCCTTTATAGACAACAGTGAGGGGTCTAGATTGTTAGATGAGTTTGGAGTGAAAAGAATATGGTGAGACTGTGACAGGACTTAAAAGAATTATTGGTCCTTACCAAACCGAGTCAGTTATCCGGGTAACCACACAATCTATTCATTCTCGTTCTTTGGAGATGAATATTGAAACATACATGGACCCAGTGTCGATAACTCGTGTCACCCCACCTAGCCGCTCAAGTATCTCACAACAGATGCTTGTTTCAAACATTCACGGAGATTTAGCACATACTCTATCTATTCCTCATTCGGAGGTCTTAGATATTGAAACAGGAATACATCAGCTCCGGTCTCCGAACTTCATATTCTATTCACTGTGTCAATTGATTTTAACTTGCGTCCCGAGTTAAATCAATATTTTGAGACAATTAGATAGAATTTATTTTCTTTCACACATGCACGAGTCTTTGTGATTCCCATTGCATATCTTCGTGATATTGTCGGAACAGTTTGAGAAGTAATCTTTATGATTTTTTAGTGATAACTGGAAGTCCTATCAGAGATACCCCATTGCCAACTCTGAACATAGGCCACATAATTTTTTAAAATTGTTGTGATAACAGTTACTAACGTGTTTCTGTGTTAGCATTTTACCCCGTTCTGGTTACTTACTGTTTTATCTGGATTCTTTGCTACTCGTCATAATTGTCTTTGAACGTGCATGATGCTCCGGATGCTCCTATTCATCATGAGGGGGAGAAAGGGTACAGATTTAAAGACACGGATTATCAAGTTGAGGGGGAGTTAGCAAAAGCCGAGGGGGAGTAAAGAAGCCCCCATGCAAAAGCCAAGGGGGAGTAACGGTCAAGTTCCGAAATCCGAAAAGACTTCAAAGTTCAAGTGATCAACTCTTCTCATTCCTTATCAAGTGGTGTTCGCTTCAAGTTATTTCCTCCATCGAGCATTCTGGTCAAGTTCTTAAAGTTGAAGATTTGAAGACTAAGAGCTTTATTCAAGGGGGGGCGCTGAAAAGACATGAAAACAAGCAACACCGAAGTTCTTCAAAGATTCAAGAAGAAGAGAAGATCAAGATTTGAAGGTTTCAAGACCGATTTTTATTTATATATCTTTAGGGGGAGATTGTTAGGACCATAAATGTCCTAAATATTAGAAAGATATATAAATAATTATAGAGTTTAATTAATCTTTTGTAATGGCCTTTAATCATAAAAGGGCTTAGATTAGGTTTATGGTCCTTGGGCCTTTGTGTTTTTAGCATTGGTATATAAGGTTATGTTAACCTTAGAATTAGGTTAGACGTTCGATAAGCGATTCATTATCATTCATTAGGCTTAGAGAGAAAAAGTCGTTCCTTTACTTTCATTGTAATATTGTTGAACGATTAATACTTTGAATGAATACGAGAGAGATGACAAGTTGAAATCATCAATCATTCTTGTTATTTCTCATTGAATCATTGTTACCTGATCAATCTAGGACTAACAGTCCCTCATACTAAATTTTGTTAAATAACTCTGTTAACTCGAAGGGTATAATTGTCTTTTTAGTATTTCGTCAAATTTCACTTAAAAATAAGAAAAAAATATTACTCTATTGATTATTAATTACTATATATTATAAATTTTTAATGTTTCTTTTCTTTAGACAAACAGGGAGTCAGTAGTATCCCCCTTCGTGGCCCCAACCCGCTTCAACGATTACCATTCACTGGCCATCGTTCTCTCAAACCACCGTATCCCCCTCTGAGGCTTTGAATATCTCTATTCGTGAACATCTCTGCCCCTAAACCCACCGACTTCCCGCCTCCCTAAGTTTACATCAAGAACTCAAGAAACTTTATCCAAATAAGTTTGAATCAAACCTATGTTCAGAAATCAAACCCATTCCCTGGTGGTTATTCGACATAGAAGGCTTCATCCTTAGAAGACTTTGATCTAGGCTTCAATTTTGAGCAGGTCGGACTTCAAGCCTGGCCTCGATGTGGAGTTGCAAGATCGAAGCTTCGAAGAGGAAAGCACTTTGTTTTGCGTATAATCACCGGTGCCAATTTATTACATGTATTACGAGTGTTTATATGTGAATCTTAGTTTCCACCAAAACTGTTGGTTAGAGGATTTGCATCAAAGGTAAATCACCAGATCTCTACCCTGGTTCGGGGATCTGCGTCAAAGGTAAATCACGAGATCTGCATCGACGACCCTAGATTTCAGATCCATCTCCATTTCTTCCCTTCTAGTACGTGACGCCCTGCCCCCACTCCTTCCCTTCCCCTTCCATGCACTCCAATTCTATCTATATGTTCATCTCCCGTTTATGAGTTTGTGGTTGCAACAAAGAATAATATTTTGTCGGGTTTTATTTTGATTATTTTCGTGGTTTTGTTTTTTTGTTTTTTTTTTATTTTGATTTGGTTGGGTTGGGTTTGATATGGATTGGATTTTGTTTGTGGGTTAGATTTTTTATTTTGTTGGGATGAATTTGTTGGTCGGAGCCGGAGATTTAGCTAGAGAAGATCGTTGGGGTTGGGGGTTATATTTTTTATTTAATATAATAAGAATTTTTCTTATTTTTTAATTGTTGAATGTAAAATATCAAAAAGACAAATATACCCTCTGAGTTATTGGATTTATTCAACAGAAGTTAGTCTGAGGGACCAAAATTGAAACAAAATGGTAACCATGGTGACCAAAACTGTAATTACTTTAAAAGAGGGACTAGACTTGATAGTGTATGACAACCATAGGGACCAAAAGTGTAATTTACTCTTCTTTTTATGAACAAAATCATTCATTCCACAATAAAAACAAAAGAATTTCTCTTGAGATAAACTGATTAATTTAAGATATCAAACAAGGAAGTTTAACATCGGTTTTAACAAAAGTATCACCAACATGAGTTACATTAAGAAAAACTTTGTCCTCTTTCACATGAGAATTAGAAACAAATGATTATCTGAAACATCAGAAGAACCAGAGTCAGAATTGCTCGAGTAGTAATTATGCAATTTGGAAAATTTTCCGGACTTATGATGTCTCTGAGAATACCTCTTTTTTTGTTAGAAGAATAGTTGGTATTACCAAGGACAATCTTAGAAAAACTTTTTGAAGATTCACCTTTGTAAATCTTTGTTGGAGCTTCTTGTTCTTTTCCTTTAGTTTTTATTTCAAAGTAAGAAGAGCACTTGAACTTTTCTGAACAATCAAAACAACCACTTTCATCATCTAAACTCACCTCAACATTCATCAAATAATCACCCTCCTTTTCAGAACAAATCATCTTATGATGTTGAAATCTTTGAATCACAAGAGATATTTCCAATTAAAGCTTTACAAGTAGAAGTTTCTGAATCGGTTGAGATATTATCAAATAACACCATACTTAGTTCAGAAGTTTCTTTAACTTGAGTTTTGATAACATTCTCAAGTTCCTTGATTTACTTAAAAACTGATTTATTTCTTCAAAATTCATACTCTTTCGTTTTCAAGATCTGTTTCAAGTTCGAATATTTTCTTTTTTTTAAATAACTGTCTCCTTTGAAGATGAAATAAAAAATTAATTAACAGTAGGTTTTGAATAAAGTTCCTCTTTAGAATAACTAAGAAAGTAATAATCAAAAAGTAATTACCCTCGTTTCGTAACCTTCATTTATCTTATCATAAACAAAAGGAGTTTGCATTTTATCTGTTCTAGACCTATTGAAATCTTCTCTTGCTTCAACTTCTTTAGATTTCTTTGTAAAAATCATTTTGTAACCATAACCCATGTATCGAATGTCATACATAGTTGGAGCTTTAGCAATGCCTTTTATCAAACACTTTGGATTTTCAAAACCTAAACCCTCTTTTGGATTATAAAATTTGAATTCCTTGGGTTTATTCAGATGAATAGTTTGATCCGTTTGACCTCTTTTCAAAAACTTATCCTCAAGTACTTTGATTTATGCATAAAGCTCAATTCTTTCTACAAATAAAGAATGACAATAACTACATTCTTACTACACTCACTTTCTGAATTCTGAAGCACTTTTTCTAATTCATATATCTTCGTTTTCAATATATCATTTTCTTCTTCAACTTCTTTCTTACTATCTTCTAAAGAAGTTAAGATTCTTAGAGCTTGAGCTTTCTCAAAATAAAAGTGTAAAACCAACTCATGCTCATTTTTAATTTGTTATCCAAAGAAATAACCAAAGCTCTTTCCTTTTTGATTTTAACTTGAAACTCTTGAATTCTAAGCATAATTTCATTAATTTGTTCTTCAAATGCAGAATAAAGATTAGATTTTACCTCAGATGCATAATCAGAATAGTAAGAACCATGATTCTCCTCGTTAGACATGCATTGATCTTTCTTCTTTGCCATGAAGCATATATGAGCATGATCATCCACTTCGTTATCTGTCAAGCTCAACCAGTGATCATCATCCGCCATTAAAGCTTTGTCTGCTTCTTTTTGCTTGCTCAGGAGCACTTAGTTCTTATAGTACTCGGAATTCCTCTCAACCAGTTTCCTGCATTCTATGTGTTAGTGCAATATGTCTTCAAGGTTTAAATATAGAATGGTCAAAGTCAAAGTCAATGTATTGAGTTGTATTGTGTTGTTTACACCTTGTAAAGTGTTTAGTATAAATAGGTTTTGTTGTGTTTTAGTAGATGGGATTCTAGACATTCTCATAATTCACATTCATATCTTAGAGAGAGATAGTGCAAAACTCATATCTTGTATACAATGTTCTTGATGAATGAGATGACGAATTCATATCTTCTCTATCTTGAATGATCTTGGTTTAACAATTGGTATCAGAGCACGTTATTGAAGATCTTGGATTTACAATTGGTATCAGAGCACGTTATTGAAGATCTTGGATTTACAATTGGTATCAGAGCAGATTCAAGATTTAGAGGAGAATTTCTACTGATCTAACACATCAAATTTGTGGAATTCTTAAGAAAATTTGATCGATTTTCTTGATTTTTCAAGAAAATCTCGTTTTCTTGGATTTTCGTCAAATTTGTGTGATTCTTGGTCGAATTTGATCAAGATTTAGTTCGTTGGATTCGTTTTTGATAGAGGAACACTTTTCGTTCAAGGACTCTAGACATACTTAACTCACATTCTTATATTCTAGAGAGAGAAACACTTGTAAAGAACTCCTAATCTTGTAATGTGTTCTTGAGTGAAATGGATGACGAATTCATATCTTCTCTATCTTGAATAGATCTTGGTTTAACACTATGGCATAGTGACTAGACTGACACGGGGTTTTGACACCGCGCGAATCTTAACCGCAAGTGTACGGGTCGAAGTCAAGTAATAGTACTGGAAAAGTACGAGTATCGAATCACGGGGAACTAGGAACTAAATATCACAATTACTATAGATTCTATTAACTGGACTGTCGAAATTAGAGATTGGTTTATAGACTAATTAAATTGCAATAAATGAGATCAAATCACACAAGACAAAACAGAACAACTTTGAAAACTTTGATAGAGAGAAAAGCTGAGGGTTGGAACTCCTATGGTTCTTACATACAAACGTCTTGACTCAATTCAATTACCAGTTATTCCTATCAATGAATGCCCAATCTTTATCTAATCGTTGTTCTCTCTCAAGTAACACCGATTTTATTTATAAAGCACGATTCCTTTTTCAAGCAACCGTAATTTCTATTTTGAAAACAATAGTTTTATCTTTCGATCTCAACATACAGGTTTCAAAATGCATTAAGATTAACATTCAACCGGGACTAAGATTTACTCAGTATCTCTCGATCCTTTCTTACCTTAGCTATGCAATTCCTTACTTCTCTCGAACATTAATTGAAAACAATAAAACAGTTGCAAGGTAGCTAATCTCACAAAAGCATTAAACACCAAATTGCATTCATTCATTCAATAAAAAAATTGATAAAAGTTTCAAATCATCTGTTTATAAGTTCAAACCACATTCATTCCAACCCCCAACATGAACCGGTTAGTTCATATCGGTGGTGGATTCAAACACAATAGAAAAGATGAAAATAAGTATGTGAACATGATAATCGTGATAACGGTGAATGTAATGGTTACTCCCTTCTATCGTGGTCGTCTCTACGTCGCGTGATGAACGTGTATCTGATCCTCTCTCTATCTCCGCTCCAACGGGTGTCACTTGGCTTCGAAAATCGCCCCCGGGACTGCTCTGGCCGTATCGTGAAAACTCGATATCGAACGAATGACCTAAACCCGAAAGTTATAGCTGAAAAACGTGAAACAGAGGCTTACGCGGCCTTCCACGCGACTTACAAGTCGCGTGGAAAGTCGCGCGCTTTCCAGAGGCGCTTCTGGGTCGGATCTGGTTCGCGGGTCGGGTTCTGGTTCGGTCGCGGGTCTTGGGCTTGGCTTTTGGGCTCCCGTTAGGCTTCGTTTTGACTCGTTTTGGGCTCTTTTAGCTTCTATTTCCGAGGAATGCCGCTTTTTATAAAACCTGTGTAAATCACTAGATAAACCGTGAAATATACGCCTTTTTACTTGAATCCAAGCCAATCTCATTGGTTTTAGAACCGAAAATAACGCCAAAAGGTGGCGTTATCAACAACCCCAAACCGAGCGTTGCTTGTCCCCAAGCAAATTAGCGGTAAAACAGAATTAAAGCACATATCAGTGAAAATATAATAACTGCACAATTTCCAATCGGTACCAGGTGATGCATCGGTGATTTCCCATACCTGTGAATATCTATCTCACTCTCGCCTAATTCTCATTTCGTTTGACCTATGACCTTCCATTGGGAGTTGAACTCGTGACAGTTCCGATTACATTAGAATTAGACTAAGTCCAGACATGCTAGGGAAAACATTTTGCCTCGACCCTACCTCACGGGATACTCTCTTTGCACTCGAACCTAGGTTATCGCTCGTGTTGTCATGTTTACGGAGGTTATGTGCAAGAATACGCAAATGTCATGACAACTCTAAAGAAAGACGCACAAATGTCCAAAATTTTGATCTCAGAAAGAATCAAATAGCAAGACAGGGAGTATCAGTAAAGATAGTCGTAAACCGTAATCACATTTTCCAAAAGATCATCCAGGTCTTTATACGGGTTGTATGGGGCTAGGGTTAAGGCTATGAAATGAAGGGTAAAAAGGATCAAAAATCCTCGGCGTGTCAATCATTTGCAATTCTGAACTCTCGTTGCCTCACATTCGCTCACTTGGACCTTTCTCGTCACTATTGGAGTCGCTTTGACTCACTTAATTTTTTTTTGTGGGACTTCATTGGTCCTCTTTTCTACTTCTCGGGTTACATTGACCCGTTTTATTCTCATGACTGGCCTGATTTCTTTCTTTTCCGCTCTATCTCTATTAGTTCATCACTGCTTCCGATTGACACACTTGCGGATAAGGGTTGGCTAAGGCTTGTGGCTAAGGGTGAATGATGGGTTTAGAAGGACTTATGGTGAGTGTTTGGCTGCAAAATGGTTATGGATACACACTAAGGGTAAAAGGGGAAACGATAGCTAAAAATGGTTAAAACAAACACACACTGCCTGGAATCATTTCTTAAGGTCCACACGATATGGTCTACTATACCCTCACCTAATATCCCGATGGTTGTCTTTGCTACTCAATGCAATAATGTAGCGAGATCATTCTACATTCACGACAAGGAATTCGAAAAGGTGTATAAGAAATTCGTGTATGAATCCCTCGCAATGAAAAACGTCTTTTAGGCTCAAAACTCACAATCGGGTGGTCTCCACTAATGTCCCTAGTCATGTCCTTTCCCAGTCCTTCCCTAACTCTCACGTCACTATCACAAGATTCTTCCCACAATGGTCGGTCTCAATCATTCAAAACAAAAAATTTTAGCTACTTTGATCTAGACACTCAGAAGTGTAGGAAATCTACGTGCATAACTTGGGCCCGATTGGGCAACCCCAAACCTTACCCCCATATTGTCCCCAATGTGCAAGCATAGTCGTAGGTGATGCGACTCAATCATTGTGCAGTTATCACAGTTATCGAAAGGACAGGCAAGGCATTACATAGCCAGCAAAAGAAAACCCAAATTTCTAAAGTGGGCACCCCAAACCTAGGCCGTGGCCTAGGTTTGCCAAATAAAAGCCAACCCCAAACCTCGGTAAAACCGAGGTTTGCACAGGGTCAAAAGTGAGTGTGTAGGTGTGAAAGATGAGGCACCCCAAACCTAAGTGAAACTTAGGTTTGTTGCATCTCGTGCAATTGAAATAGAATAACACATCAAGCACCACTCTTTTAGCAGAGAAGGATTTAGAACATACCTGTTTTGCCCGGCCGGAGGATTCTTGACAGTTGATCATCAATCGGAGAAGATAGGGAGAAGATGCAAGACAAGGGAAAGACACAAAACAAAAACAGGAAACACACAAAGCAAGAAAAGGGACAAAAACTGCACGAAAAACGAAAAACGGAGTAAATGGGACTCACGCGGTTTAGCCCGCGACTTGCAAGTCGCGTGGAAAACCGCGTAACCCTCTGTTTCAGAAAACCAACAGAGGGTCCCACGGCTTGCTGCGCGGTATACAAACCGCGTGTAAAGCCGCGTATGTCCCTGTTTCAAAATATTTTTGATTTTTTCGATTTTTCGATTTTTATGGTTTTTCCGGAATTAAAAACACACACAAGATAAAAATAATAAACAGAAACTAACCTTGGTGGGTTGCCTCCCACCCAACGCCTTATTTAAAGTCGTGGCACGACTGTGCGGTTCTCAACTTGGCTCCGTATCCGCAGACCTGAATCACCCACACTTACGATTTCCCGCGGATTTCTCTCCTCCTTCTTCTCTTTCACCACTTCCTCTTTCTAGCAACTTGAATCTCACGTTCTCACCGCCAACTCGGAACGTGATCTCACCCTCTTCCATATCAATTAGTGCCCGACTCGTGGCCAGGAAGGATCGTCCCAGGATCATCGGGACCTCTTCGTCCTCATCTATGTCTATCACCACGAAGTCGACAGGAAAGTAAAACTTACCAACTTTGATGAGCACGTCCTCAATTACCCCGTATGGGTACCTTATTGATCGATCAGCCAGCTTCAATGTCATATATGTTGGGCTTACCTCACCCAGGCCAATTTTCCTGAAAATAGATAGAGGCATCAGGTTAATACTAGCCCCTAAATCACATAAAACTTTATTAAAATTAAAACTGCCAATTTGAATAGGAATTGAGAAACTCCCTGAATTTGTGAGCTTTTGGGGCAGCTTATTCTGGAAAATTGCGCTGCACTCTTCAGTGAGTGCAACGGTGGCCTGGTGATCAAGTGCCCTCTTTTTGGAGAGGATCTCTTTCATGAACTTTGCGTAAGAGGGCATTTGTGTAAGCGCATCTGCAAACGGGATATTAATGGTTAGCTTTTTAAAGACATCAAGAAATTTAGAAAAATGAACCTGGTCCTTATTTGCTTTCTTCTTCTCTTCACTCTTCTCGCTCTCTTCAACCACGACCTCTTTTTCTTCATTCGAACTCTCTCTATCGGGCTTGGTCTCTTCAGATGACGGTTCTCTATTCAGTCCCTTTCCGCTTCTCAAATAAATGGCGCTACAGTTCTCTTTGTTCCTCTTTTCAGCCATGCTTGGAAAGGTACCGGGAGGTCGGGTTTGTAGGGCTTCAGAAATCTGCCCCACTTGCCTCTCGAGAATCTTTATTGCAGCCGTGTTCTGATCAGTGGCTGCTTTGACTGTGTTCACCGTGTTCGCCAATCCCTCGACTGTGCTGTCCATTTTTGCCATGAACTTCATCATCATTTCTTCTAGGCCCGACTTCTTCTCCCTGGATGGTCCCTCGTTTCTTTGCTGAAAACCTGGAGGGCGATAAGCACTATTAGTATTAGGGAAATTAGAAGAGTTACGGAAATTACCTGACTGTGGTTGGCCCGGTTGACTCCATGAAAGATTGGGGTGCTTTTTCCACCCCTCATTGTAAGTGTTGGAGAACTGATCGTTTCGCGGCTGATGGTTTCGGTTTTGCATAAATTGAACCTGTTCAGGTTCTCCCAGATTGCTTCCCTTCATACGGTCCGTGATAAAAGCTAGTTGAGCTTTTAGTTCCTTAAGCTCATCCGACTCCCGAACACTCGCGACTCTTCTAACATCAGCCCTTGGAGTGGAAAAACTATGCTCGGCAAGGTTTTCAATCAGCTCGCATGCCTCTTCATAAGATTTATCCATTAGTGCTCCACCCGCGGCAGTAGTGATATCATTTTTAAACTGCGGGTGAAGGCCACTAAAGAAGGTCTGAATGATGACCCAATCTTGTAACCCATGGTGAGGACATTTCTTGATCATGTCTATGAAGCGCTCCCAAGCCTCATATAACGTTTCTTGATCCCATTGTGCGAAATGGGTGATCTCGGCCATTAGTTGGGCGGTCCGACTCGGGGGACAGAACTTTTGAAGGAACGCAGCCTTCAATTGTGCCCATGTGGTGACCGAATCTGGCTGGATGCTCTCGGTCCATGCTTCGGCTCGGCCTTTGAGGGAGAATCCAAATAATCGCAGCTTGATGGCATCTTCATTCATGCCATTGATCTTGAAAGTGTTGCAAACCCGCTCAAATGCACGAAGGTGTGCATGAGGGTCTTCTGTCGGCGTCCCTCCATACTGGTTTTGCTGCACCATCACGATGGTGCTCGACTTTAACTCGAAGTAGTTTGCCCCAGTAGCGGGCGCTTGAATGCCTATTCGGGCCGCTGCCACATTCGGATCGGCGAACGACCGCATCGGAACTCTCTCCGGAGGAGGTGGTGGTGGATTGTTGCGGCGAGGTGGTCTCTCGTCGTCAGACATCTCGAATTTCAAATTTCGCTTAGCTTTAGCTTCTTTCCGTAGACGACGGACGGTTCTTTCGATCTCCGGATCAAATTCTTCAATCTCTTTTCCTCGGGTCGTCCTTGGCATAAACCAAGTGGAACCTGAAAAGAAGAAAACAAAGTCAATAATCCAAAAACTGAAAGTGAATGAAATAAAATACGAAAAGCAAATGTCCAATCTAATAGCGTGTATAGATAGTAGTGCTATTAGTTGCAACTAGTTCCCCGGCAACGGCGCCAAAAACTTGACACGGGGTTTTGACACCCCGCGAATCTTAACCGCAAGTGTACGGGTCGAAGTCAAGTAATAGTACTGGAAAAGTACGAGTATCGAATCACAGGGAACTAGGAACTAAATATCACAATTACTATAGATTCTATTAACTGGACTGTCGAAATTAGAGATTGGTTTATAGACTAATTAAATTGCAATAAATGAGATCAAATCACACAAGACAAAACAGAACAGCTTTGAAAACTTTGATAGAGAGAAAAGCTGAGGGTTGGAACTCCTATGGTTCTTACATACAAACGTCTTGACTCAATTCAATTACCAGTTATTCCTATCAATGAATGCCCAATCTTTATCTAATCGTTGTTCTCTCTCAAGTAACACCGATTTTATTTATAAAGCACGATTCCTTTTTCAAGCAACCGTAATTTCTATTTTGAAAACAATAGTTTTATCTTTCGATCTCAAAATACAGGTTTCAAAATGCATTAAGATTAAGATTCAACCGGGACTAAGATTTACTCAGTATCTCTCGATCCTTTCTTACCTTAGCTATGCAATTCCTTACTTCTCTCGAACATTAATTGAAAACAATAAAACAGTTGCAAGGTAGCTAATCTCACAAAAGCATTAAACACCAAATTGCATTCATTCATTCAATAAGAAAACTGATAAAAGTTTCAAATCATCTGTTTATAAGTTCAAACCACATTCATTCCAACCCCCAACATGAACCGGTTAGTTCATATCGGTGGTGGATTCAAACACAATAGAAAAGATGAAAATAAGTATGTGAACATGATAATCGTGATAACGGTGAATGTAATGGTTACTCCCTTCTATCGTGGTCGTCTCTACGTCGCGTGATGAACGTGTATCTGATCCTCTCTATCTCCGCTCCAACGGGTGTCACTTGGCTTCGAAAATCGCCCCCGGGACTGCTCTGGCCGTAACGTGAAAACTCGATATCGAACGAATGACCTAAACCCGAAAATTATAGCTGAAAAACGTGAAACAGAGGCTTACGCGGCCTTCCACGCGACTTGCAAGTCGCGTGGAAAGTCGCGCGCTTTCCGGAGGCGCTTCTGGGTCGGATCTGGTTCGCGGGTCGGATCCTGGTTCGGTCGCGGGTCTTGGGCTTGGCTTTTGGGCTCCCGTTAGGCTTCGTTTTGACTCGTTTTGGGCTCTTTTAGCTTCTATTTCCGAGGAATGCTGCTTTTTATAAAACCTGTGTAAATCACTAGATAAACCGTGAAATATACGCCTTTTTACTTGAATCCAAGCCAATCTCATTGGTTTTAGAACCGAAAATAACGCCAAAAGGTGGCGTTATCATAGAATTTCTGTAATTGTGTCACTTTGAAACATCTTGTACTGCCTTCTCATCATTCTTCTTCATTTTAGGCCTTTCCTTAGATCCATTCCTTCTTGAACCAGAAGAAAACCTTTGATTATTTGATGATGGCTTCTTCAAGTACTTTTCTGGAAATCTTTAGTCAATAAAACCATAGCTTTTTAGATCTTGTAAGTCAGTGTCGGAGTCATTTCCTTCCTCTTCACCTTCAGAGGATTCGCTTGGTTCTTTGTCATGCTTAGAAACCTTAGAAGAATGCTTGCACTTTTTATTAACAACTAATGCTAATCGATAACCATTGCTTTACACTCTGCTTTTGTGCTTCAAGAATATCTAACACCTCATCTTGATTCTGATTTAGATTCTCATAAACATGATGAATGTTTAACTCAAAAAGATTCTTGTTCTAAGTGTCGTTAGTAGAAAACCACTTGCACTCGGGCCTTAGATGATTCACAAAATTAATATTGATCTCAACGTTTGTCTTGTGAATTCCATTCTTTCTCAACTCGTTAAGTAAGTCACAATACCGATTATAAGTAATCTCCAACAGCTTTCCTTCTCTACCTTTGAAAGATTCATAAATTGATAGGCACTTAGTCACCTTAATTTGAGCTCCCATGTCAGTGCTCTACATTATCCTGGAGATTTCATCCCACATAGATTTTTCGTTTTGTGGCTATCAACACTGGTATAAACCTCATTTCTCAATCCTTACATCAGATTGGATCTAGCCAATTTGTCTACTTTAAGTCGATTTTTCTCTTTTTCAGTCAACTTAGCTGGCTCCTGAGGAATTTTTCTTGCTGGAATAGGTGGATTATGGTACCTCAACAAGAAATTATGTTGGACCTTCCTGAAGTGAAAGTAGCATTTCTAGACCTAGTTTTTGACGATCGATAAAATCCAGAAATCTATCCTTCCATTGAAAATAATCTCTTCTGAAGAGAAACGGGGGTTTCTGATCTGACCCACTTGTCATGGCTTCTCTAGACATGATTATAAACTTGAATTGATCGTTAAACGGTGTTGGTTTAGAATATTTTTAAACTTTGACCAAAAGTCAACTCTTGAAAAACTTGAGCAGTGATGTCTCACATTTGAGATGCGACATTTGAACTTTGAGCCAATAGAACTCAAAATCACTTGTAAACTTGTTTGTTTCATGTTCGATTCTTGTTACCAAACACAATTAAAGAACGACTTAATGCCTACTTCGAATCAAAACTAATAAATTTCACCAAAATTCATCAAGAACAGTTGAACAAAAAAATTCTACAAAATTCTCCAATTCGATCAAGATGATTTGAAGTTGCAGAAAGAAACTGATTCAAATATATTCTAGAATGAAATTTGAACCAATTATACTCCAAATCTAACCAAAAACAAGATCAAATCATCAAAATCGCATATCCAAACCCTCTATTCATCAAGATCTTCAAGAAAAACAAGAAATTCTTCTAAATTATTGTTTCAAATCATCTCTAAATCACCGAATCCGCTCTGATACCAATTGTGAGTTCCAGATTCAAGCAATATAAAAGAAATCTAGAGAATAAAAATCAAGAACATATCTATGGCTTCAAGCTTCCGTATGTATTACATTCAGGGAGAAAATTATACCATGAGATACACACAATTAAGCTCTTTCAAATCTATCAAAGTCGTTAGAGACTCTAACTAACAAAAGCTATTTATAGTAACAAAAGATCAAGGAAGTCATAAGTCGACTCCTCAATATATTTACAAATAAGCCCTTTAACTTGAATACAACATTCAATCCTAACAATGTGTATTTTTGTCATGGTCCTAAATGCCACGTTGTGGCATGTTATGGCATCGAGGCTTGGCTTCCCCGCTAAGTTAACCCTTGTGGATTCACTCTATGTTATGGCATGTTATGGCACATTACGACACGCTATTTTGAAATGCATAAGTTGTTTTTACTTTTCTTTAAACATATAACTCGTGGGATACATGATAATTATGTGCGACACCTATGACTTAAATAAACAGTACAAGAAAACATAAAAACTAAAACCCTAAGTACGTAAATCCATGCACATAGAGTCGAATGAAAATTATTTAAAATTTGAAGAAGGTAGTGAGTAGAGACTTAGGGTATTAATCCAAATTTTGCACTCTTGATATATCGTTTTCTTATAAACTCAATATATTTGATATAAATGATTCTTCTTTTCTTTTCAGTTTTATAGCTATATATAAAGTTAAATTGTTCTATGGGATCATTCAAAATATTAACACACCCAAGTATACACACATATATGTATATACTAGTTGTATACTCGTGCAACGGGGTGCACAAGTTTTATCTATTACTTTTACAAAACCAAAGAAAAATTTCCCTTTGTTTTTCAAATTAAATTGAATATATGGATGAAAAAAATAGCATCAATAAATTAGCGTATGCATTTTTTATGTTTTGGCGTAAAAGTTCTATTGATATGAGTGGTTAGATTTTATTGATATTTTCTTACCAAATGCTACGAGGTTTTTTTTTTGGAGAATATAGTAAATGCAAATAATAACAATCAAAGAATTGAGTTCCGATCATGTCGCGTATTTTGTTAAAAATATATGATTTTAGCAATGGATATTTAGGTTTATGATATCCCTCAATTTTTTGAGTTATTCGTCACTCTTTTGAACCCATTTCAAGTTTTTTCGTACCCATTTGTACCTTTCTAATTCTTTTGGTCTAAATTGTTCCAAAATATTTGAAATAGCTTAAAGATCAAAATCTCGTTTTGGTGTACCATTGTGGCCACAGTGTCACCATTGTGGCGGACAACTATGTGTTTCACGATTTTCTGTAGATTTTTGAAGCCATTTTGGCGATAAAAGAAATTTTGAAACATGTTTTGAATTGCGATAAATAGGAGAATAATTCATATTGGGTAACATGGAGTTGGGGACTACTATCTTTAGTTGAACTTGTTTCAATCAACTTATGCATTCTAGCAATTGGTACTCTATGCTCCTGTTTTCCGGTGCATGTCTTTTATAATGTATATATTGATAACATCATTTTTGGCGTTATTTTAGCACCACTTTCCGTGATTAAATTGCTTGAATTCCAAACAAACGAAACGTATTTCACGGTTTATTCATGAGTTTTTAGGAATCCATGTTTCTATAATAAACGAAGAATTTGGTTCGAAAAAAGCTAATTATAGACGAGAATGAAGTATCCAACAAGTTGATGGCAATTGGAGATCATACGAGTCAATTCGTGGGTCAAAGTTCGGAGAAATGTGTTAAAGAAACTCTAAAGGGTTCCACCAAGACTTGTCAAGTTGGGCCGTCAAGCAAATGAAAGATCTCATTTTTTTTGCAAAACAGTGCCTACCGGTACTAAAGTCTCGATGTAACTTCCGGCAGCCCAAAATTCTGGAAAACAGTGGCCATCGGTTGTTGATCCAAACCCTTCAGTGATTTGATGATGACCCTTAGAATCACTCAGTGAAAATTGTAAGTAAACATTAGGTATTAGTGTTTCACCATCAAAGAATAAATACTAAGTCTGTTTAGTATCGCTGATGTGAAACCACCGCTCTTAAATTTATTATTCAGTGATGTATGTACATCAGCGACAACTGAGCCTGTTCAGTTTAGCTGATGAACACTGATTGATCAGTTTGTAAATGTTTGCTTATAATCTCTGAAGACAAGTTTCGCGACAAAAGAGTTCTACACTGAATAGAAGACCAAGCTGAAGAACAAGTGATGAGTCTATTAATGATCTGATGCGGACATCAGTGAAACCAAGATTTGTCCACTACACGCGATATTTCAAGTAGAAGACTTCAGCGAGAGCTGACCTTCTTTCAGGCCTCCCTGAAGAAGATTAACTCAGCGATCGCTGATCATGAAGCCTGCTCTACAAGAAATATTTGTCTTATCCTATTGCACACTTTTGTACGATTTGTCAGAAGGACATACCTTTGTCCAGGATCGTACAAACCACTCTGCAACTACTCTGTTCACCGTGCGGCCAAAAGCATGTTTGCGAAAGTCAGAATCATGCAACCAACCAAGTGCTGACACGTGTAAAGTCATTCTGACATGCATTTAATACATGCAGTATAAATAGAAGGTGGCGAACCCCTAAACTTCTACGTAGGGGTGAGCATAACCGGGTACCCGACTAAATTTCATGGAACCGGAACCGGAATCGGCGGTTCCTAGAATGAAGGAACCGGAACCGCTTACATCGGTTCTCTATATTTTGGAACCAGTCCCGGAACCGACGGTTCCAGTTCCGGGTACCCGCTATTAATTTTTTAAATTTATTTTCAACATTTCATACAATAAAAATGTAATTTTATGTCTATTGCAAACTACAAAGTACCAACTTAAAGAAATAAAGACAACAAATGGTGAAAAATAAACATATAAAAACTAATTATTACATAAATAAATTAGAAACTCCGGCGTATTGAGTCTTGACATCAACAAAACGACTTACATAATACATAACGTCATTACGTCAAGACCTAACAAATAAAACATTTGGATCTAAATGAATAAAACACCTAACAAAACCAATAACACATCATTAAATATTTAAATATAATAAATATATAAATAATTTTTATTAAAAAATAGCAGGTACCCGTCGGTTCCGGTTCTGGGTGCCCAGCGGGTAACGGTTCCAAAAAAATGAGAACCAGAACCGGAACCAGTTCTAATCGGTTCCGTATGTTAGGAACCGGAACCAATCATATCGGTTCCAGTTCTGGAACCGGCAGTTCCGGAGCGGTTCCGGTTCCAAAGACAGGTACCAGTTCCGATGCTCACCCCTACTTCTACGTGCCTTAAGAAAAACTATCATTAGATTTTCTTAACTTCCTTCTTTCTTTTCTTAGTGCAAAAATCTGTGTGATTCTCATAGTTTGTTTAGATTAGGTTTTATACTTAGTCTTATTCGGCAACAAGCAGTAAATTGTTTGACTTATTCAATAAAGAATTTAGAAAGATAAAAACCTGTGTTTGTATTCAACCCCCCCCCCCCCCCCTTCTACAAACGTGTATAACCCTTCGGGACCAACAAGTGGTATCAGAGCAGATTGTTTAATCTCCATAAACAAGATCTTGCTTATACTATCTATTCCTTGCAATTCTCTAAAATGGCAAACACCACAAACACAAATTACATAGATAATGGCTCTCTTGCCAAACCACCTCGATTCAGCAAAGATAACTTCAATCTTTGGAAAAATCGAATGATGCTCTTTCTAGAAGGTGTAGATCCTACTATACCTCATTATGTGGAATGAACCATATGTTCCTTACATCATAGATCATGTTGTTCCAGCCACTGCCCCCACACCTGTCGTACCTGAAAGACAAATCGTCAAAGCCATCTCTCAATGGAATGATGGTTATAAGAAGAAGGTGGCCATATATACAAAGGCCAGATCTATCCTTTCTATGGCTCTTCCTGATGAAGTCTACCATTCCATCATGAACCTCAAGAGTTCAAAAGCCATGTAGGACACAATTTGTGTTCAATATGAAGGCATTGTTTATGTACAAGAATCCAAGAGAATAAACCTGGTAAGACAGTATGAAAGCTTCATCTATGGTAAGAATGAAACTCTCTCTGAAGTTCACCAACGATTTAACTATTTAAAAACTGTTGGTAAGACCTATGCTAACTCCAAGATCCTGACAAAGTTCTTGGAAAGTCTTCCCGAATGTTGGGACAACTATACCATGTATCTTAAACTCTCAAAGGATCTAAAATTTATGACCCTTAGTACCTTATTTGGCACTATGCTCAATCATGAGCAATCGTGTCTTCTTTAGAAGAATTTTGTCAAAGATTCCAAAAGCACACCTGTTGCTTTACTCTCTTCAAATTTAATGCCCGCTCAGCGATCTACTCTTACTATCACTGAGTTGGAATCTAACTCTGATGATTCATCAGAAGCTGATCCTTCAGAGCTTGATGAATCTCTGGCACTGCTGACAAATTCTTTCAGGAGGTTTGCCAGAAAGAGTAACTTCAGAAGGAATAAACCTCTCACCATCACTGACAAGCCAAAATCATCTCCTGTTGATAAGGCTACTGCTACCTGTTTTAACTGTGAAAAAGTAAGACACTTTGCTAGTGAATGCAGGTCAAAGAAAGTCTTTAAACCTTCTTCATCCCTCAAGAAATCCTCTACTTCTAAGAGTAGAGATGATAAATACCTGAAGCTCAAGGAAAAATATGAGAAGCTGAAAAGCTATAAAAAGAAAGGTAAAGGTCTGATCGCTGAAGATCATGATTGGGCTGAATTTTGATGAAGAATATGAAGAAGATGAGGCCAATCTCTGTCTAATGGCCGAAATTCAAGAAGATGAGGAAGAACCCACTGAAATTCCTTCTACTTCTACTTCTACCTCTCAAGTATCACTCTCTTCTTCTCTTTCTCCAACTATCATTGACGCTGATAGACTTCGTGATATCGATATGCTGACTGTGGATTTATATGATGCCCTGAATGGAAAAACCAAAGCTGAACAACAAAACCTAGATCTATCTGAACAGCTTGAAAAATGTCATTTAAAAATACAAGAGCTTTCAAAAATAGAAGAAAATTTGAAATATCAGGTCTACGTAAATCAAGTCATCAGTATTGAACGCAAACTGTAATAACCAGGTATGTTATTGATTTATTTAAATTTTATTACAATTTTAAGATAGGTTTGGGGTTAGTTTTACAAGTTTAGTTAAGTGTTTAATGGAGTTATAAGTTAAGAGGTAAGTTTTAAATTTTATGGGAGTAAAAGGGTAGATGCTGCCATTAATTGGAAGTTTGAGGTTTGTTTGGATTAAACAAACATCTCCACCGCCTCACTCTCCTTAATCTTGGAGAGGTGTCTCATTTAGAGACTAGTAGCAAAAAGACTAAAAGTGTGTGTGTGTGTGTGTGTGTGTGTATGTGTGTGTCTCGTTCACGGCAAAGAGAGAGAGGAGAGAAAAGAGAGAAATTGAGAAAGGAAAGGCTAAGAAGAAGAAGGAAGCTGAATATTACAGCTATGTTTTTGGAACAACTGAAGTATTAAAAGGTAACAATCAAATACAAATCCTTTCTCTTTATGTTCATAAGTTGCTAAATAAGTTTATAGATGGGTTTTGATAATTTTAGAGGAGTATGAGAAATCTGGGTTTAAAATGGTGTTCTAAAAGTGGTCTTAAACATATCTGCAAAATTACATAAACATGCATGGTCGAAATCTACAGTTTCTGGGTTAAGTATGAACTTAGTTAACTGAGATAGTTATGAATGTCGCGGTAGTGGGTTGCGACAGTTATGGTGTTTTGCGACATTCATAAGTATCGTAACCTTGGGTTGCGACAAGATCATTGGTATCACAATAGTTGGTTGCGACAAGTGGTGTATCGCAACAGTTAGTTGCGATAAGAAGCGATGTCGCAATAGGGGGTTGCGACAAGCTGTTGTGTCGCAAGTAGTTGGTTGCGACAAGGGTTATCACAACTAGTTGGTTGCGATAATAGTCGAGGATTTTGGATTTTTGAGATTTTATGTCTTTAAAGAGATAATTGTATTGTTTCAGATTCTGTGAATTTTGGGTGAAAGATTGGATTGCGCGAGAAAGGATTTGGAAGAGTTTTGATAAGCAAACAGGTGAGTTTTATTTTAAAATGTTTTCAAACTGGAATACATATATGTGGATTGTGAATGTGATAATTTGTGTAATTATGTGTATATGTAGGAAGTATGATATATTGAAGTGTATATTATATTTATACGAGTATTACACTACACGAGAGCACGTTGGCCGGGCTTAGGACCGGTGGAGTTGGCTGTACGAAGGGACAGCGGTGTTGGCTGTATTTAGTACAGCGGAGTAAATTTATTAGTTGTCTCGCAACCATCTAATATGGCCATGGAAATGAGACAGGAAAGTACACGATGCATGAGATATAATTGGTATTTATATTTGAATGATGTATTTGGGGTTTGTGCAAATGATTTTAATCTAACATGGATTTTCTCACTTAGACCTCTAGGTCTAACCCTCATTTTGTTTTAAAATATGTATTCCAGGACGTGGAGCGAATAAGGGCAAGTGATAGGATAATCTATGAATTACTTTTGAAGATGTATGTTTATGAAGATCCGTGAAGTGTTTTGTATCTATCGTGTTAGTAGTTATTATGTAAATTTTTAGCAAAAAGTTTGTACTGAAATACTTATTATGGTTAGAAACACTAAGGGACCGTAAATGAAATATGATGTATCTTTTGTTATGAAACTATGTTATCTGTTGTATGTTTGGGACTCCGGGTCGTTACACAAACAAGCTATCGCTGACCTGAAAGTTGAAAAAACTACTGTTGAAAGATGGGGTAAATCCTCAACAAAGATCATTGAGATAACTGGTGCTCAGATCCCTGTCAATGACAGAAGTGGTCCTGGTTACAAATATGACGTTGAAGAACCAACCAAAGATCGTTCGATGCTTAATTTTGGAATGTTCGTGTCCTCTATCCCTGACACTTCATCATCTCAGTGCTCTTCTTCTCTTAATCCAATCCCTGAGGAAAAATCTACTTTAAGCCCCAAACTTAAAGGTAAAGAAAAAATTGTTTTCCAAAAACCTCAGAAGGGTACCAAAGTACCAAAGCTGAAAACGTCTAAACTTTCAGCTAATCAACCCTCTACTTGAAAGAACAAGATCCCTGAACATGTTCAGCGATCTACTCCTAGAATAAGAGTTGATGTCATTGGCAAGAAATCTGAAGAACCTCAGGTTCCTCCGATCTCGGATGCCAAAGGTGTTCTTGGTATAGGCTCTGCCCATTTGAAAATTTCAAATAATTATGCCTATGGACTATGGTCCTAAAGCTACTTTCAGCTATAGGAAATGTTATCACTATGGACTTACCGATCATATTGCCAGTAAGTGCCCCACAACCACTAAAGCTGAGAAATTAGCTAAGGTGAAGACTACTGCCCCCAAGGCAAAGAAGAATATCCCTGGTGAAAAACAAGCCAAGGTGAAAAATGTCACTAAGGTTAAGAAATTAACCAATATGAAGATTACCACTGACGCTGAGTCATCAGATGCTGCAAAGACCTCTGATCCTTCTACTTTCTCTACCACTGACAAGTGTGGACCCATTGTAAAGTGGGTGCCTATTTCAAACTAATATTCCTTTGTTTGCAGGTCTCGAAGGGTATCTGGTATCTCGATAGTGGATGCTCTCGACACATGAGTGGAAAAAGAAACTTGCTAACTGAATATAAGGAAGAGAAAGGTCCCTCGGTGACCTTTGGTGGAAATGGTAAAGGATATACCTCCGGGTTTGGTGTACTTTCTAATGGTACAACTACCTTCAGAAGAGTCGCATATGTTGAAGGACTAAAGCACAATCTTCTTATCATCAGTCAGCTATGTGATAAGGACTACAAATTTGCTTTACTAAATAAAAATGTTTTGTCTCTGATAAGAAAGAGAAGATTGCTCTCAAAGGATATCGTTTGGAAAATGTTTATGTCATAAACATGGACTCAACATCCACTGAGAATATTTGTTTTCTCTCTAAAGCCTCATCTGATGTCAACTGGCTATGGCATAAGAGACTCTCTCATCTAAACTTCAAGATGTCGAATACTCTTCTCCTAAGAGTTAGCCAATGTCTTGCCTCAACACTCATACGCAAAGGAATCTCTCTGTTCAGCGTGTGAAAAAGGAAAACAAACGATAACAAGTTTCAAGTCCAAGCAAGTCTCCTCAGTGACAAACCCACTTCAGCTCCTCCACATGGATTTATTTGGCCCTGTCAGTATTCAATCCATCGTTGGAAAGAAATACACTCTAGTTATAGTAGATGAATTCTCTCGCTATACCTGGCTTATGTTCCTCCGTGCAAAGAGTGACACCTCAGAAGAACTCATCTCATTTGTCAGGAAAATGGAAGTCCCGAATAATATGACTGTTCGCTCAATAAGGAGTGAACATGGGACTGAATTCAAAAACAGTTCCCTTGATAACCTCTTTGAGAGCAAGGGCATTTCTCACAACTTCTCTGCAGTGAGAAATCCTCAGCAGAATGGCATCGCTGAAAGAAGAAACAGGATAATCATCAAAGCAGCCAGATCAATGCTCAGCGATTCTCATCTTCCAACATAATTATGGGCAGAAGCTGTCAACACTGTCTGTTTCACTCAAAATAGGTCGCTGGTCGTCAAAAGATTCAACAAAACGGCCTACGAACTTTTCCATGGAAGAAATCCATCTATCAGCTTTCTCCACATCTTTGGTTGTCAATGTTTCATCCTAAACAACAGAGATGCTCTTGGAAAATTCGATCCCAAAGCTGACGATGGAATTTTCTTAGGATACCGTGATCCCAGAAACAAGTAAACAAGATAGATCAAGAATTACTTATGTCATCTCTCATTAATCTCCAAGATCCAAATACAAAGTGTAGCGAGAAAACTAGAAAGTGACTTGAAGTAGTAATGTGACAAGTGTATAAAATCTAACTCTATCTAGGCTATATATATATACCAAGACTAGAATTTACAAAATAATCCCTTCTACTTGAATACAATTACATTTTAAGCACCAACAATCTCCCCCTTTGTATCCAAGTAAGAAAAATACAAATTAGACAAGTTGCTCATGAGGAATGTACTTCTTCCTTATTCCAAAGATGATCTCGAATCTTCTAAGCGCATTCCTGTATTCCAGTCTATCTTCGACTGCTTTCAGAGATCCATTGATCAGCACTTTCTCTTTATCTTTCAGAGGCACTTTCTTTTGTTCATCAAGTCTTATCCTTTCAGTCAACCGAATCTTTAACACATTGAGCGTACCATCACAATACTTATTGATTTCAATCAACCTCATGAACTTCTTCTTTTTCTGCTCGTTGTAGTAGATAACCCCAAACTCAGGTTTCTCCAACACAGTGTAAACTGGAATGCCTTGAACATAAGGCAATCTTCTATTGGGCCTCAAAACATTTACTCTGATCTGATTTCCCTCCAATGCCATTTGAAAATCAGTCAAGTAAGCCAGTTTGATCAGATTCTTCATGAACCTCTTCGCAGCTTGATAAGCTTCAGACCAAGTCTTATCTTTATTAGGAAGTCTGGCAAGAATATCATATAACCTGAAGAAATCTTCACATGTCAAGGATTTGAAGTCAGCTTCACTGAAAGACCATTCTTTGCCATCCGTTCGGTAGACTGTAAATCTCGGATACCAAACTGTTAGAGTATTATTGTATTCAAGATTTACTGTAAAGTCAATGTACTGTATGAGAACAAACGTTCAAAATCTTCTCAGACTCTATCTTTGAAATCCTCACAATCTCCTTGTCTGTTCTAACAAACTTCAGCTCATGGTCTTTGTTTTTCATCAGGTGAAGATACTCTATCTGTTGTGAAGGTGGTAGCTTTTTAATGGAGTACAATTTAATCTTGTCGATCGATTGAACTTTACTCACAAACAGATCACTTCGGATATCTTCTTGAAATGGAGTGATAATTCTTATTCTGTGCCAACGTATTTCAATCAATGATTCTCTGTCAATTAGAATCTGAAAGACTCTCAGTTTTGCCTCGGATACCGGATCTTTTATCTTTCCTTCTTGTAGATCAGGTATGACTGGAACATCAATCACATGATCATCTGGTTTTAGAACATCAGCAACATAAGGAATATTTTCATCCTCAGAATCAGCTCCTCCTGGTTGTACATTAACAACATCAAATACATCGTCAAATTCCTTCTTTATCTTGATCACAGTATTTTCAGGTTCATCATCCGAATCCACATATATAATATCCTGAATCAGATCATCAGCTATCCTCTCCTCTTCTGTTCTGTTATCACTTTCACCAGGCTTTTCAACAGTAGGAATGATATAATCCAGAACTCCCAAAACGTCACTTTCTTGAACATTATCACCACCACCACCACTCGTACCAATATCCACATGTTAGATTTGAAGTTTGTCAAAAACCTAAGTGTTAAAGTCTGAAGAGAAGACTCAGACTTCTGAAAAGGAGTACTCAGAAGTTCTGGATGAAAAGTATTTGTCAAGTGCTAAGTGTTCAAGTCTGATGAGAAGACTCAGCCTTCTGAGAAGGAGAACTCAGAAGTTCTGAATAAGAAGAAAATGTTCATGCCCTCATGTGATTAGTTCTGAGTACGCTTAGTCAGAATAGTATTCAGAAGTTCTGAACTAGTGGTTCAGAACTTATGACTTAAGACATTTTCTATCTTTGTAATTCAGTTGATAGCTAGCATATTAGAACACGTGTCATTGTTCTAATGGTATGTTTTGTATATGCAATGTAGTTGTAGTATTTCCTAACAATATATATAGTTGTTAGCAAACTGTAAGCAAACTAACTTTCGTATTCTGTCTTGTAATCTTTGAGATATTTCTCTCTCTAGATCTGTACTTCGTTCTTCATTGAATACGAAGCATTTGTCATCAATTCTCTCTACTTTCTATGATTTGATTGTGTTCTTGATTGTTAAATTGATTGTAAGATCAATCCTGGTTCCTACAATTGGTATCAGAGCCAATCAACAACAAATTAATTCAAGATCTGTGAAGATTCGAGTTCTTTAAGATTTTTTGATCTGTTTGATAAAATTTGAATTTCGCTGCTACTTGTAATTCATGAATTCATTGAATTCTTGAATTCTTTGTGTTTGTTGATCAAGAAATTCGAATTTGATTTTTGTTGAATCGGTTTAAATTGTCTTACAATCATGTCATCCAAGGAATTTCTCTCGATTGGGTCAGAAACAAAACCTCCAGTTCTAATTCCTGAAGAATACCAACAATGGAAGATCAGGATTATTCAATTCTTGGATAATATTGATGAAAATTTAATGATCTCGATTCGTGAAGGTCCGATAGAGGTTTATGTTGAAGTCGTTGGTGTTCCTGCAACAGATAATACACCTGAGATACCTGCTTCAAGAGTCAAGAAGGTTGTATCACAGTATATAGAAGCACAGAAGAAAAGGCACGCAATAGATAAAGGGTTGTTACTCTACTAACTTTGGCCATTCCAAATGACATCTTCAACAGAATTGATAGTGGAACTTCTGCTAAGAAGATGTGGGATGAATTAGAGAAGCAGATGTTGGGTACAACAAAGTCCATTTAGACAAAGCTGAATCAGTGCATCAATGCATATGAAAAGTTCAAAGCCAAAGAATGTGAGAGTCTGACACAAACATATAATAAATTCTGTACAATCTTGAATGATCTCAGAAAGAATGGTTTGAAGAAAACCAAGTCAGAAATTAATTACAAATTTCTGAATAGTCTTAATACAGAATGGTCGACTTATGCCATAAGTTTGCAGATGAATAAAAACATGTGTGAGGAAGATTTGAATGATTTGTTTTTGCATTTTAAATCGGCATGAAGATTCTGTAAAACAGAATGTTGAAGAAAAGAAGATTGTTTTAGAACCGTTTTCTTTGATGTTTGAAAGACAATACAAGACAAGCAAGACAAATAAGAAGTCTGTTTTTCTTTCTGAAATTGAAAATGTAGAAGTAAAATCAGAAAAGAAAGAAGGGTCTGATGAGGATGCTGATATGAAGATGATAGCAGAGAAGTTGGCATTGTTAACCAAGACTTTCAACAAGAGATTTGGTAAGAAGAAATATGAAGAAAGTAAATTCAGAAGGGATGAACAGGGGAGTTCAGAAGAGAGTTATAAAAAGAAGGATGATAGAGAAGAGAAGAGGTATGAGAAAAGAGAAGAGAAGGAAGAGAAGAAAGAAAAGGATATGTGTTTCAAATGTGGGAAACCTGGTCATTTTGCAAGAGAATGCAAGGTAAACGTAGTAAAAAACTATGAGTACTACGTCAAGAAAGCACAGTTAGCCAAAACAAAAGATAGCGGGATTGCCCTTTTTGCTGAAGAGGAAAATTGGCTATACTACTCATCTGATGAAGAAGACTGCATTCATTTTCCCCAAATGCAGAGCTACATGGCCAAAATGAATGATGAGGATGATTCAGACTATGATGGAGCAGGTTCTGAGTCTTCTGCTGAGGTACACTCTAGTCTTGAAATGGATTTGATGATTCAAATTGGAAACATGAAATCTGAATTTGTTAACCTCAGAAAACAAATTAAAGGTGAAAGAATTATGGTTAATAAATTCAGACAAGAAAAAGAAATGTTTAAGATAAGATTTGAGGAAACTGAGGTTGAGAAACAGGAAGTCAGAAAAGAGAATTCTGAACTTTTGAAAAAGATATCTGATTTATAAAATGAACTTTCAGAAGTAAAAGGAGAAAAGGGTGATTTATCCATTAAAGTGGAAATGTTGCTCAATAAAAGAAAGAATTTATTTACAAAAATTAAAGGGTAGGAAGATCTTAATCTAAAAAGAGGTCAAACTCAACAGACTTTAAGTCTTCTCACAAGCAATGTTAAAGATACAAGATTTTACAATCCAAAAATGGGATTGGGTTTAGAAGAAAATACTATTTTGAAAAAGGCTCCAATGAATCTTTATGATTTTAAGGAATTAAAAGGTCCTAAACCAGAAATCCCAGATTTGGTTGAAGTTTTTTGTGAGAGCAGCAAGCTCAATAACAAGTTCTAACAATTTGAAAAAAGCAAGTTTTGAAAAAGTAAAGGAAAATATTTTTGAACCAAAAGTTGAAAAATCAGAAATTTCAGAAGAAAAGGTTCAGAAATAAATTTCAAAACCAACTGAAGAAAAACCAAGATACAATACTGCTAAATTCAAGTATGATTCGCTAAATGTTAGTTATAAAGATAAACAATCAAGTTTTTCCTATACTGACATTGAGAATGTATTCTTTAATGAAGCATGTAAGGTTTCTGAAAACAAAGAAAAATCTGAAAAATCTGAAACAGTTAGTCAGAATTCTGAGTCTGTCAGTAAGAATTCCGAGTCTGCTCAAAGTTCTGAGTCAGTTCAAAGTTCTGAAGACATATTCAAAACTCAAAGTCAGAAAGTTTTTCAGAACTTGAAAATAAGTTTCAGCTAGTTAATCAAGAGCTTGAAGAATTAAGAAAAAGTTTTGATGAACATGAAAATGGTTTTTGTGATGTTGACTTTAAACATGGAAAAGTCTCAAAAGAAAACAAAACTTATATCTTTAAAATAAAAGATCGTGAGAAGTTAAAATCTGAGTATGATCTGTTTAAGATTAAAGCCTTAGAGGAAAATAAAAAATTCTTTAATGAATCAAGTACTTTTGAGTATTGTGAATCATCTAAAGTATCTACTAATTCTGCAAAGTTAAATGTTTCAAAAAAAAGAAGAGTGCAATGGGAAAGATGACTTGAAAAAGAATTATGAGAAGATTTCCTTGAATACTACTTCTGATCCCAAAATAAGTAGTTCTTGTAATAGTTGCAATTGTAATCTGAATACTATCAATGAAAATGAAAAGTCTTTTCATTCAGATTTATTGTCTCTTGCAAGAAAGAATCTTAAATGTGTTCAATGTGGTAATCAATCATTTCAACTTACTCATAAGACTCAAAATTCAAAAACATCTTTCAAGTCTAAAGTAAAACAGAATTCAGACAAGACTATTAATGTTTCTCAATCCCAACCTAAAGTTTTCAAAATGAAAAGAAATGACTTTTCAAAGAAAAGATATTCTGATTTTATAGGAATACAAGGAAAATGGTGCTTAAAAGAAAATTATGAATGGAGAGTTAAAGGTACTTTTGTTAAAACTGTTATTGAAGCTAACAAAAAAGGACCTATTCTGGTATGGGTACCTAAATCTAACTAACTGTTTTTGCAGGGTTGGCATGTGTAGTTTTTAGATTCAGGAGCATCAAGACACATGACAGGTCACAAATCTTCACTGACAAATTTTACAGAAAAAGTTGAAGGAACAATTAATTTTGGAAATAACAGTAAAAGGCATGTTAGAGGATATGGTGATTTAACAAAAGGAGATTTAACCATTCAAAAGGTGTTCTATGTGGAAGGATTGCAGCATAATCTGTTTAGTATTAGTCAATTCTTGGATAGTTTGTGTGAGATCAAGTTCAGCATAAGAGGGTTTTAATTCTAAGTGAGAATGGGATTAAGGTGTTTTAGGCTAAAAGACACATGGATTTATTTGTGGTTAAGTTTTCAAAAGTCGAAGCATTGACTCCTGTATGTTTACTGTCAAGAGCAACTACCAATGAATGTTGGTTATGGCACATAAGATATTTTCACTTGAACTTTAAGGAATTAAGCAATTTAGTTGGCAAACAGTTGCTTAAAGGACTGCCAAAGATTAAGTTTGAAAAGGAGTCTTTGTGTTCAGCATGTGAGATGGGCAAGATGAAGAAAAGTTCTCATTAGTTGAAGATGGATTCTTCATGCAAATCACCATTAGAGATGATACACATAGACTTATGTGGTCCTATAGCAGTTCAGTCAATGGGTGGGAAGAAGTACATGCTTGTCATTGTTGATGAGTACTCTAGATATACATGGGTTAAATTCTAAAGAGCAAAATCTGAGGCTGCAAGAAGTATTGATAAACTTCATCAAAAGGATTCAAGTATTACTGCAACTTCCAGTTAAGAAGACTAGGAGTGACAATGGAACAGAATTCCGAAATGAGACTCTTCAGAACTTTCTGCAAAGCACTGGGATTTCTCATAATTTTTCTGCTGTCAAAACTCCTCAACAAAATGGAGTTGTTGAAAGAAAGAACAGGACTTTAGTTGAAGCTACCAGAACCATGTTGACATATTCCAATGTTCCAACCTTCTTATGGGCTGAAGCAATTGCCACTGCATGTTTTACTCAGAACAGGACTTTGATCAATAAAAGATTAAATAAAACTGCATATGAATTGATTAATAACAGAAAGCCACTAATAAAAAAATTTCATGTTTTTGGCTGCAGGTGTTATGTTCTCAAGGATAGAGAAAATATTGGTAAATTTGACAAGAAAGCAGATGAAGGATACTTTGTTGGTTATTCTTTAACTTCCAAAGCTTTCAGAATCTACAACAAAAGAACCAAGAGAATTATGAAAAGCATTAATGTTACATTTGATGAGTCAAAGGCAAAGATTTCTGATAAAGACAGTTCAGAACTCAATCAGAAGAAGACAAAAACAAAGACTTCTGAATCAGATTCTAATCCTAACTGTTCAGAACTCAGTTTATTGTTTAAGGATGCTTTTCTGGAACTAACTTCTGAATCTTATGCAGATTATGGGAAATCCAAAAATGATTCAAGAGATGAAAGGGAAAAATCTTAGAGGTCCAAGCAACAACTATGATATCTGATTCTGGTCCATCTGAAGAATGTCCAACTTTAATAGATACAAGTGTTGAATTATCTGAGTCTGGTATCCAGAATTCTGAACAAGGTACTCAGAATTCTGAACAGGATACTCAGAATTCTGAACAAGTTACTCAGAATTTTTATTCTACTACTCAGAATTTAGACTTAGATGCTACACCTCAACAATTTTCAGAGCAAAGAGGGAGTTCAGATTTACAAGCTGTAATGGATGAAAATGATGCAAACAATAATCTTTCAGATATTGATGGGCTTCCAAGTTCACATAAATGGACAAAAGACCATCCTATACATCAAGTGATAGGAGATCCATCAGTTGGAGTGCAAACTAGGTCAGCAACAGCAAATGAGGCTATGTTTACAAGAAATAAAGTTTGGAGACTGATTCCAAGTCCTGAAGGTAAATCAATCATTGGAACAAAATGGGTTTTCAAAAATAAGAAAGATGAGGCAGGTATTGTGGTTAGAAATAAGGCTAGGTTGGTTTCAAAGGGATATTCACAACAAGAAGGCATTGACTTTGATGAGACATTTGCACCAGTTGCAAGGATTGAGGCAATCAGAATATTCTTGGCATATGTTGCACACAAGAATTTCAAGGTGTACCAAATGGATGTCACATCAGCTTTTTTGAATGGTGTACTTAATGAGGAAGTTTATGTTTATCAACCAGAAGGATTTGTTGATCGTGAGTATCCAGACCATGTGTATGTATTAGATAAACCTTTATATGGTCTAAAACAAGCACCAAGAGCCTGGTATGACACTCTAACTCAGTATTTGTTAGAATCTGGCTTCAAGAAAGGTAAAATTGATACAACTTTATTTTTAAAGAAGGAAGGTGAGGATTTGATCTTCATTCAGATATATGTAGATGATATCATATTTGGTTCTACAAATGCAGATTTATGCAAAGAATTTTCAGACATCATGAAATCCAAATTTGAAATGAGTATGATGGGAGAATTAAATTTCTTCCTTGGTCTTCAGGATAAAAAATTACCAAATGGGATTTTCATCAATCAAGGAAAATATGTAAAAGATATTTTAAAGAAGTTTAAGATGTCTGATTGTGCTGCTATGAGAACCCCAATGGCTACTAATACTAAGTTAGATGTTGATCTCTGTGGAGTATCAATAGATAACAAGGTATATAGGGGCATGATAGGTTCTCTACTTTGTCTGTATGCAAGTAGGCCATATATAATGTTTGCTACATGCTTTTGTGCTAGATTTCAATCTAATCCTAAGGAATCTCATCTATTAGCTGTTAAAAGAATCTTAAGATATCTTAAAGGATCATCTGAATTAGGCCTTTGGTATCCAAAAGAAACCGATTTTAAGCTAATTGCCTTTACTGATGCAGATCATGCTGGAAGCAGACTGGACAGGAAAAGCACTTCAGGTGCATGTCACTTTTTAGGAGACAACATAGTAAGTTGGGCTTCAAAGAAGCAAAATTGTATGTCCACATCCACTGCTGAGGTAGAATATGTAGCTGCTGCTGCTTGCTGTTCTCAAACCTTATGGATGAAAACACAACTCATGGATTATGGCTATCAGATAAACAAGATTCCTATTTATTGTGATTCAGAAAGTGCTATTGCCATAACTCAGAATCCTATTCAGCATTCAAAGATAAAGCATATTGATGTAAGATATCATTTCATTAAGGATCATGTGGAAAAAGGAACCATAGAGATGCACTTTGTACATACAAAGTATCAATTGGCAGACTTGTTCACAAAGCCTCTTGATCACAAAAGGTTCAACTTTCTCATTTGCAAAATTGGTATGCTTAATCTGACTAATTGATTATGTTTGTTAATCTTCATAAATGAATTTTTTCCTAAGTAGTGTTCTCAGAATTCTAACTCTCTTACTCAGATTTTCTGAGTCTTGGGTTCAGAACTTCTGAGACAATACTTCAGAACTCTGACTTAATTTTTTTAATTCTGGTAAGGTTAGTCAGATCTTCTGAATACACCTTTCAGAACATATTCATTTCTGGAAATTACAAGTTTTTCAATTAGTTGTTCATTTTTTGTCTTTTCCATATGATTCATTTTCTACTAATATGTGTTAGAGTGTATGCATTATTCAAGGGGGAGCATTGATATTGTCATTCTGAGTTCTTTACAAGGTTTGTATTCTGTTTCTCATCTCAAATCATTTTAAGAGGACAAGCTTTTAATGATAATTTTTTTACTTGTTCAAACAACTTCTGAATCCTTAAAAAGGTTTACAAGGTCAGAAGTTAGATTTTAATTTTTTTAGAAATCTCAAATCATCTAAAGAGGGACAGACTTTTGTTGACAAAACAATTTTAATATCAGTTCAAACTACTTCTGCGTGTTTAAAAGATTTATATCATCAGAAGTTGGAATTTTAAAAGAGTTTTGTTACAAGGGAATTTTGCTGAATTGTATACTCAGAACTTCTGACTATGCAATATCAGAATTCTGAGCATGGTATTCAGAACTTTGACTTGTGTTGAATTTTATCCCATACCACGTGTCAGCTTCTTATACATTGACAATTCCACGTCTGAAATGAAATTGTTTGGTGGCATTACACGACGTTTGTTACTGTTTCAATTATGTCAAAAAGCACTTTTAGTCGTTTAAACCCTTCAGCTTCGCGGATTTTAAATAGACCTTAAAGTCCCTCATTTAAACTTTTTCAAGTTCTAAGATCACAAATTGTTATCGTAAAACTATCGAGTTCATTGATTCTGTATTCTTTCAAATTCTTGTACTTCAATCATGTTTGCCTCACGAAGAACTGTCACTCGATCCCTACACACTGCTAGAACACTAAATGAGTCTTCGTCGGATTCGGAGAATGAGGTTTCGATGCCAGAGAGAATGGTTGAAGTGGAGCAGGTTATTGGGGGAAATCTGGTAGAAAATCAGAATGTTGAAAAGAACATGAATGAAAATCAAATGGTTGAATCTGAGGGTGATGCTGAACAGGGAAATGATGAAATTGAACATCAATAGAGAGCAATAAGGTCTGTGATTTCTTCTAGGCGTACTTTATTGGAGAAAGTAGTACCAGAGGAGGAGTATTTGGATATTGCTGAGAATAACTGTGTTTTGGTGCTTGATGAAACAAAATTCAAGGAGGAGCATATGATCATTATTGAAATGTTAAAATATCATCCCTTTAGGAAGTGGTTCACTTTGAAGAAGGCTGTACCCGTGCAATACATTCAACAGTGGTGGAAACATTTAGAATTGGAGGGCAATAAATTTGTATCAAATGTAGGGGGAGTTCAATTAACTTTGAACATTGGAATTCTAAGGTTTATTTTGAGATTGCCAGACAGTGATGAATTGGAGGAAAGGTCTGATTTTGATGATAAGCCTACTTCAGAAGAAATGGTTGCAGATTTTAAGAAACTTGGATATTGTGATGAGTTGAAGAACTTAAGCTCTTTCAGAAGGAACAAGTTACCTCTAATATGGAATTGTTTCTTTACTATTGTCAACAAATGCTTATCTGGAAAGCATAGTTCTCCAGATCAGGGGTCTAGGCAAGTGATGCAGATATTTCATGGCTTGGTGAAGAATAGGCACTACATCTATGCTTCTATCTTGTGGGATGATATGAAGAATACTTTTGAAAAAAATCAGAAAGCATTGAAGAGATTAAAAAAGGACAAGCCTCTGTCCTACATTACATTTCAGAGATACTGGCAAATATTTTTGTGGTATGCACTAAGGGAGAATCCTCAAATTCCATGGAGAGTAGATGAGTAGCACGGGCCAATCTTCTGTATGGGTACAATGACATCATCTCTGAAACTTGTTAATTTTCCAGAACATAAACTGTTGACAAGAGCACTTAGGTCTTATATTCCAAGGGACAGTGAGATTTTAAAAGCATATTGCACCTCAATGGGACTTGAAGCACCTCAGGTCCCTACCCACGAGGATAACCAAGAGATGAGAGGTGAGGGGTCTAATATAGAAAGAGAGGGGGAGTTTGTTCTAGGGGGAGAACATTCTCAGAGTGATGAGAGGGAAAATTCAGAGAGTATGGGTAGAGATGAAAATGAAAAATAGATAGAGGGTGGTGAGAATGAGAGAATGTCAGCAGAGTTAGAAAAAAGAGATGACTCTGTTCTAGCTGATCAAAGTCGGGCACCCACATCTGCTATTGGTTCAGAATTCTTGGTGACCAATATTGAAAATGCTAGTGAGCCCATGGTAAATCATGAAATACCCATCCCCACCCACTCAGTAGTATTTCCACAAGCTACTGTTTCAATTTCTTTAGGGGAACCATTGCTTTCTCATTTAGAGTTTGGCAATAAATCCCAACCTTCATTTCATCACATTGAGTCTGGATTTCACAGTAATATCCTATTTGAGCCTGAATTGACCTTTCACACAAGCACATCACAGGGAATTCATTTTCGTGTATCAACATCCATAGACATACCTACAATTGGGTGTCAAGGATTGGATGGAAGTCCTGGGGAAGTGAACATCTCAAAATCTTCTTTTCAAAGTACATCTGTTGCACTAGGTGACTCAGTGACACCTACATGCCATATGTTCTCTGACCATATGAAAACTGGATCATACGTTGCTCTAGGGTTACCACAGTTCTCTTCTGAATTTGAAAAGATTCAAAATATATATCATGATTTGGAAAATAAGGTTCAGAACTCGGAGAATGAAGTGACTTCTTTAAAAGATGAAGTCAAATATCTTAGAACTATGGTGGAGGGTATAGCAAAGTCTGTTGAAGATAAAGTATATACTGTTAAAATCTCTTTGGAATCTTATCAAAAAGAGATCAAAGAGGATTTCTCAAAATTTCAACAGGATGTTCTAAAAAGCATGGATGATATGAAGTCTTCCCTACTTCAAGCTTTTGCTTCTCATTTGGTTGCTGTGTCAAAGCCATTGGAGGTTATACATGTGGCTGATGTTGTTCCAGTGTCAAGTTCCACTCAGTCCTTGAAGAGGAAATTTGATGATGATGACTCTCATGATCATCAAAAGGGGGAGAAAAGGCAAAAAACACGTTCAATTACTGAGTATATGGATGTTTCAATCAATAGTTCTGAGGATCAAATTTCTAAATGTGAAAGAATCAGAAGAGGTGGAAATTGAAAAGACTTGTTCTAATATTGTGCTCTACACTGGAGACAATTTGGCTTCTGAATTGGAGCAAAGGAGGATGTACAGTATGTTGGCAAGGAGGATGCACAGTATGTGGGTGAGTGTTTTGAATTGTCAAAATGTTCCTAGATGTCTGAGAAGTTTAACTCCAATTGAACTGATGGGTGATAAGGATTGTACAGTTGAGTACTCATTAAAATATGAATATGATGTTGAAGAGCACTACTTTGATGATTTGTCAGAAGCAGAGTTTGAAAGAGTTGCTAATTACTTTATGCCTCCAGAGTATGTGTATAGAAGCCCAATCATCATTCCAAGACTTGACGTGCCTTTCCTGGAAGAACCAATTTGTGATTTCATTATGAAACAAAAGGATGTCCCACTGGCTAGGAATTATCATTATGACATTTTTCCTGAAGACAATTATTGGTCACTGTACTGCAAAGAAGATGAGTTTGTTGAAGTTGAACACTTTGTTGATGGGTACATGGATCAAAAGTTGCAAATGGTTTACTGTGAAGCTTCTAACAGATTCAGAAAACCATATGAAAGATTATTGTTAAGGAAAAAGATTGTTAAAATTCTGGAGTTCCAAATTGAAGAATTTGCTGACCTCATGTATGTTAGCATTGAAGTTCTGAAAGAAGACAACATTAAAGTCAACTTTACAAGTTTTGACTTCCACAAACTATTTTTGGATAATCAAATGTTCTTAGTGAAGTTCTTTGCATGCACTGAAGAAACATGGGTTGAACTCGAATTCAGAAGGCTCTTGGGGATTTATGTCAGGAACTTGTACATGTATGATTTTCAATTGGCTATTGAAGCAAGAAAGGTTAAGTGCAATTTTCAGTTGGGTTTGTTGATGAGGGAATTGATAATGAAGGCTTCATTTATGCAACTTCCAGAAAACTTGTTCTGTTCAGACTGAATGATCTTGTGAAGTATAGTGATGCTACTTTGGAATTGATATTGATGAATATGGAAGCAAATATTGAAGATGTTAGAACTTCTGTGAAAGAAAGATGTATAAGGCATATAAAGGAAAGATTGGAGCTCAGAGTTAAAGTCAGAAACTGCTTTGATCTGTTGCTATCAGAAGAGAATCCTAAGAAAACTCTTCATATTGATTTTGTGTTTCCTTCAGAATATGAAGTAAATGGTGTGTATGATGATGTTGTTGAAGAACCTATTCCAGAATCCTTACATGTTCAAGAAGATGTTCATATGCAAGATGTTGAACAAGTACCTGAAGATTCTGAAGCTGTTTCAGAACAAGTGCCACTTGATCTGAATGCACTATTCTTGGAGTTTGAGTTACCTAATTTCTTTGAAAACAAGGTTGTTTAATTCACAGATGTATACCATGATAAATCTGAAGACTCTCAGAAGTTTTTTGCAAAGCTGATCAGATGCAGAGGAAAGAACAGAATGTATGTGTATTATGATTTCATGATCACTAGCATCAGAGAAATTTGTGCAAGGAAATTCATGAAAAATGAATATTATGGCTTTGAAGTTTTGAGAGAAGATGGAAAGGTCTACTACTTTTCTGAAGCTGATTTTGGGAAGATTTCAATATTTGATTTCTATGGTTTATACAAGCTTTTGGGAAACAAAGAAGACAGTAAATACAAGAAGGAAAGAGGGGCATTGGCTACTGTCAAGCAAGGAATGTTTTATGCTTTAAGATGGTATGCCTATAATTATTTTTTAGATTGCTCGGTCAGCAAAAATACAATCTGTTTATCTTTCAAGACCAAATACTGATCACAGTCAGCTGGAAATGTTAAAAAGAGGATATGTGTGTACATGGCTAGAATTGGGAATCATCATGTCAAACAATCACAGTGAAAAGATGTTAATGTCTATTTTATGTTGTATTCAAGTTGAGGGACTAAACTTGTAAAGTCTAGATCTAGGTATAAAAGGCTTAGATCTTTATGCTTTTGACTAACACTTTGACATACATATCATTTCAACTCTCTGTGAGTTTCTCTCTACTTCTTGTATCATGTTCTTGATGATTAATGAGAGATAACCAGAGTTTTTCATAGATCGTGTTCATATTACTTGTATCTTGAGATCACAAGTGGTATCAGAGCCTAGCAGATTGCAATTTGTGAAGAAATCTTGAAGAATTTAGGCATTTTTTTGAAGATTTTCGAGTTTCTTTGATTTCTGCGATTTGGATGTGTTTTAGTTTGTGATTTGAGCACAGTTTTGTTCGAATTGATTATCTGAATCAATTCGTGCAAAGTTACAGTATCAGAACACAGAATTTGAAGGATTTCAGCAGATTTGTGGATTTTTTCGAAAGTTTACTGTGCTGATTCGAAAAATGGATTTCTGTATTGTTCTTGGTGTTACTTGCTGAACAAAAGGTGTTCAGATTGGTCGTGCGAATCACCCTACAAAGTTTCAGATAAATTGGACTTGATTTGTGCTAGTTAGGATACTTAGAAATTTTTTGGATCTCGGACTCATAACTGTCGTACGATATAGTGTTCATAAAACTCATAACTGTCGCACGATACTAATCTTCATAACTGTCGCACGATTCTTGACCGTCTTCACTTTTTAGTCACACAAGACTTGTACGAGAGTTATTGTTCATTGAGCCTAGTCGCACAAGGCGTGTCCGACAGTTACTGTTTCAAAGACCAAGTCGTACAAGTGTTATACGCCAGTTGGTCCTAGTCGTACGAAGTTAATCCGAGAGTTACTGTTTACATAGTTAGTCGTACACGTTCTGTCCGACTACTCCTGTACACTTTTCTTGTCGTATACTTCTTCTACGACAGTTGCCCGACAGTTTGTCAAATTTCACAAATTCGCTTATCTGTTTAAAGGTAAAAACAAGTAATTTTTCAAGATGATGAGAAATGATATAATGAATTCTTTGGGAACTGATTCTAGACCTCCGATTCTAATTGAAAGGGAGTATGAACAATGGAAGGAAAGATTTGAAGATTTCCTTGAGAGACAACCAAACATATTATACTTGCTAGATTAACTTAAGAATGGTTTAATGCCACCTGTATATGAAGCTGTTCAAGCTCCAAATACACAAAATGCAGCTCCTAAGTTGGTTCCCGTATCTGAATACACTGTTGAACAAAAGGCAAGATACAATGCAGATAAAAAGGCAAGATCGTATGTAATGATGGGGATTCCGAATGAAGTCTTCAACAAGATTGATACTTACAAGGATACAACAAACTGTAATACCCCGGGTAAGTTCGTTAGTTAAATGTTAGGTCCGTTAAATTTATTTAAACTTTATAATTGATGTTTAGGGTAAGTTTGGGTTAATTTATAAGTAAAAGGTATTTTGGTCATTAGTGGATAGTTTTGGGACTAAAGTGGTAAATTGGATTAGATATTATCCCTTTAGGACTTCAGCTAATTCAGAATTCAGCAGATATTTCAGTGTGTGTGTGTGTGTGTGTGTGTGTGTGTGTGTGTGTTTTGAGACCAAAAGAGAAGAAGAAGAAAGCTAAGGTTAAGGCCTAATTTGAAGTTCTTGGAAGTGAAATTAAGGTATGTTCCTTTGTAATTTATGTTTGTAATTGGTATTGGAAGGTTTCTATCGGAGTAGAATCATCAATTTCACATCTAGTAATGATTCAGTCGATTTCTGGGTAGAAAATGGATAAACAGTCAGAGGTTTCCGGATAAGATGAATGTGTCCGGTAGTTTCTTGGGTGGTGTCCGGATAATGTGTTGTTAGTGTCCGGTAGTTTTTCTTGCAGGTATCCGGATGAATCGATTAACCAGGTAAGTCCTATTTTCTCTAGTTTCCGGATGAAATGATTTACCGGATAGTGTCCGGATTGTTGTGTTGTCCGGATAGTTATGTTATCCGGATTGGTTATGTTATCCGGAAAGTTGGTGTTTTCCGGAAAGGTTGTGTTGTCCGGATACTTTAGCTGTTTGGTCAATTTTGAGTGTTTAGATGCTTTTGAGTATCTAGTAACCTGTGTCTTGTTAATTCTTGGAGGGGGGAATGAATGAGGACTGAATGCATTATGGACTCGACTTAAGTTCGAGTTTGGGGGTAACATTTGAAGATTAGAGTTATCTAGAGTTCTTAGCTTTAGTAAGACTTGTGTGTTCTATTTGGTAAAGAGACATCTGTATTTAATTGTTTCAGATATTGTGAATCGAAGGTGAAAGTTGAGTTCTTTGTGGAAGACTGGAAAGAGTTTTGGATAACCAAACAAGTGAGTTTTTACTTAAAATGTTTTCTAACTGGAATACATATATGCGAATAAGTGTAATAATGTACATATGATGTTTATATGAGTATTACACTGCATGAGTGCTAGTTGGTCGGGCTTAGGACCGGTGTATGTTGGCTGTACAGAGGGACAGTGGTGTTGGTTGTATTCAGTACAGTGGTGTAAATTAATTAATTGGCTCGCAACCAATTAATATGGCCAAGAGAATGAGATGGAAAGATACATGATGCATGAGTTTTAATTGGTATTCCTATGTGAATTATGTGTATGATGTTGTGCAAATGGTTTTTAACTAACGAGCATTTTCTCACTAGACCTCAAGGTCTAACCCTCATTTTGTTTTAAAAATATGTATTCCAGGTCGTGGATCGAGTAAGAGCAAATAAGAAGGTTAAACCACGAATAGGTTTTGGAGGACTATGTAGTTGAAGACTATGATGTGTTTAGTAGATATAGCATGTTATTAGTAATGATGTAAATTTACTAAGTAAACGTTTGTAATGATGTATTGAATGTTTGTAAAGACTAGGGTTCCGTATTTGTTATATAATGTATCTTTGTTATGTAACGACATTATGAAATATATGTTACTTGTTGTATGTTTGGGATCCGGGTTGTTACAGATGGTATCAGAGCCCTAGTTTAAGGGATTTAGGTATTTGTATCTGTACCTAGACTTAAACTGCATGTGAAGTAGGATGTCCTTATTATTGTAGAACCTTGGGATGTTAAATATAAAAAGGTAGAAGGAACATCATGTAAGGTAATTTCAGATTACACCTGGCCAGTTTAATTGTGATCTTACAGGTACATGTTTGAACTGGAATACCTTGTTATATGGGGTATGTGCTTATGTGTATATTAACCTTGTTTGAATCAACAGAATGTCAAGTGGTACTAGACAAACGAATCGGGAAGGAGGAGGAAATCCGAATAGAACAAACCCAACTGCCGGAGGAAGGGGAAGAGGGGGAGAAAGAGGTGGAGGCAGAATTGGAGGCAGAATTGGGGGTAGAACTGGGAGTGGAGCTCCGCCGCGAGGTAATGAATTTGTTACTAGGGATGATTTAAAAACCGAAATGGGAAGACTGCAGACCAGTATACAAGCCATGTTTGATCGAACTCGTCATAATGAAGTTGATACACCAGATCCTGGTCAGGAAGACGAGATGCCTATTACACCTACAATCACACCAGTACTAAGAAAGTGTGACTATAAAATGTTCTTTAATTGTAAGCCTCCAACTTACTCGGGAGATCGGGATCCAGTGAAAGCTATGAAGTGGCTGAAGAAAATAGAAGCTATCTTCAAGACTAGTAAATGCGCTGAAGAGGATAGAGTACTCTATGGAACTGCAATGTTGAAAGGCGATGCCCTATACTGGTGGGAAGCACATATGTCCTCGGGAGGATCTGATATATATTTTACTTACTCTTGGGAAGAATTTGTGATAGCTTTCAGGAAACAGTTTTGTCCTCAAGCCGCAGTTAAACAATTGGAAGGGGAGTTTATGAACTTGCAGCAAGGGAATTTGTCAGTTCGGGACTACACCGCTCGTTTCTTGGAAAAGTCTCGTTTTGCGGAATACTACGTTGCTACGGAGGCCATGAAGATTGAAAGGTTTATCTTTGGATTGAATGCAGAAGTCAGAAGTTTTGTGATTGCTAAAGGACCAGAAACTTTCTCTGCCGCAGTAGACGCCGCGGAAACCGTGGAATAAGATAAAGGGAGAAGTACTAGTTATAAGAATGTGGGGAAAAGAAAGTGGGAAGGACCGCAGTATGATCCTAAGAAGTCCAAGTTTCAGCGATTTGATAACCGTCCACCTTTCCGACCAGTTGAAAGACCTTGCCTAAAGTGCCACCGTTTTCATCAAGGAAGTTGTCAAATGGATCCTAGAAACTGTTATAAGTGTGGAAAGATCGGTCATATTGCTAAAGACTGTCGAGTAGTTAGATTTTGTTACTCGTGCAATTCTCCTGATCACCTTCAGTCCGATTATCCACCGGGGAGAATACAACCGGGTGGTACGTCAGTAAGACCAACGGGTGTTAGACCGGTAGTACCAAGGTCAGAAGTACCAAGAGCAAGGGGCCGTGTCTTCCAAATGACAGAGCAAGAAGCAGATAAGACTCCCGATGTGGTTACATGTACATTCTTAATAAATTCTACACGTGCTAAAGTGTTATTTGATTCTGGTGCAAACCGATCGTTTGTGTCGCCTTCTTTTGCTGCCTATATGCATTTAAAACCTAAAGTGTTAGATCATGCGTTAATGGTACATACGGCTAACGATAATCAAGTACCGGTTAATTAGGTATTTGATAGTTGTGTGATAAACATAGATGGGTGTGGAGTGCCTATTCAGTTATTTCCTATAGCCTTGATCGAGTTTGATGTGGTAGTGGGAATGGATTGGTTAGCTGAGAATCAGGCTAATATAATTTGTGATAAGAAGTTGATAAATGTTGTCTTACCTGAGAAGGGACCAGTAGTGATTTATGGTGACCGTAGAAATCACCAGTCTTGCGTTATCTCATTGTTGAAAGCTCGTAAGTGTATCAATAAAGGCTGCTCAAGTTACTTAGCTTATGTGATAGATATTAAGCTAGAAAAGAATAAGCGGGGAGATATTCCGGTTGTTCGTGAATTTCCGAAAGTTTTTCCAGAAGATTTGACTAGCCTTCCGCCCGTTAGACAAGTAGAGTTTGGTATAGATCTGATTCCTGGAGCCGCTCCTGTTGCTCGTGCACCGTATCGTTTGGCACCTCCAGAGATGAAATAGATGATGACTCAACTGCAGGATCTTTCAGATAGAGGCTTCATCAGAACCAATTCTTCGCCGTGGGGAGCACCGGTTCTGTTTGTGAAAAAGAAGGATGGTTCGATGAGGATTTTTATTGATTATCGGGAACTGAATAAGCGCACGATCAAGAACAAATATCCGCTTCCCAGAATTGATGATCTCTTCGATCAATTAGTTGGAGCTTGTTATTTCTCCAAGATTGATCTAAGAGCTGGCTACCATCAACTGAAGGTTTAAGAAGAAGACGTTCTGATAACTGCTTTTCGCACACGGTATGGTCACTATGAATTCTTAGTGATGCGTTTTGGATTGACGAACGCTCCAGCTGCTTTTATGGATTTAATGAATCGGGTATGTAAGCCGTATCTCGATAGATTTGTTATTGTATTTATCGATGATATACTTATCTATTCCCGATCCAAAGAGGATCACACCCAACATCTTCGGTTAATTCTGGAATTGTTAAAGAAGGAACAGTTATACGCTAAGTTCTCTAAGTGTGAATTCTGGCTACGGGAAGTTCGGTTTCTAGGGCATGTAGTTTCCGAGAAAGGTATTCAAGTTGATCCGACGAAGGTAGAAGCAATTGAAAAATGGGAACCGCCGAAGACGCCAACGGAAGTACGAAGTTTTCTGTGTTTAGCCGGTTACTATCGAAAGTTTATAAAAGATTTTTCTCGTATCGCTATGCCTCTCACTAAGCTAACCCGGAAGAATCTAAAGTTCGAATGGAAAGCAGAACAGGATGAAGCATTCCGAATATTGAAAGAGAAACTCTGTAGCGCACCGATACTAGCATTACCTGAAGGTTCCGATGATTTTGTTATTTACAGTGATGCTTCCAAATTGGGATTGGGTTGTGTACTAATGCAGCGTGGAAATGTTATTGCTTATGCTTCTCGTCAATTAAAAGATAATGAAAGACAGTATCCTACACACGACATGGAACTGGCAGCAGTTGTTTTCGCGTTGAAGATTTGGAGACATTACCTTTACGGCTCTAATTGTCAAATTTATACTGATCATAAGAGTCTCCAACATCTTTTCGATCAGAAGGAACTAAATATGAGGCAAAGAAGATGGCTAGAATTGGTGAATGATTACGACTGTGAAATCCTTTATCATCCGGGAAAGGCGAATGTGGTAGCTGATGCACTAAGTCGTCAAGAAAGGAGTGGAACAATAAAACCTATTTCACTACGAGCTGAACTCCTACCTAACATATTTGACGAATTGCAGAAGTGTCAAATAGAAGCTTTTCAAGAAGAACACTTGAAACCAGAACGGCTAGTGGGTATATCAGCATTGCTTGTAAAAGATGATCGTGGGTTGTTGTGTTTGGGAAACAGAATCTGGGTGCCTCGTTTGGGTGGTTTACGTGATCGAGTACTACAAGAAGCTCATCAATCTCGTTTTTCTATTCACCCAGGTACGAATAAGATGTATAAAGACCTGAAACAATTTTATTGGTGGCCTGGAATAAAAAGAAGCATTGCTCAGCATGTGGAAGGTTGTACTACTTGTAAGAAGGTAAAGATTGAACGTCAAAAGCCGTTTGGTCAGTTGCAACGGTTAGAAATACCTATGTGGAAATGGGATCAGATTACTACAGATTTTATCATGAAGCTACCAAGGACGCCGAAGGGATTTGATGCCATTTGGGTGATCGTTGACAGATTGACGAAGTATGCTCACTTCCTACCAATAAAAGAAACTGATTCGTTGGAACGATTAGCCAAGTTCTACATCAATGAAATAGTAACTCGACATGGGGTTCCAATCTCGATTATTTCTGATCGTGATAGTCGTTTTACCTCAAGATTCTAGAGGAGCTTTCAAAAAGAAATGGGTACACAGATAAAGCTAAGTACGGCGTATCATCCTCAAACTGACGGTCAGAGTGAACGGACGATTTAGACTTTAGAAGACATGCTCCGGGCTTGCATTGTTGATTTTGGGGGATCATGGGATAAGCATTTACCGTTGATTGAATTTGCTTACAATAACAGTTATCATTCCAGCATACAAGCGGCACCGTTTGAAGTTCGATATGGTAGAAAATGCCGAACGCCTCTGTGTTGGAACGAAGTGGGAGAGAAACAGTTAGCAGGGCCAGATATAGTTCAGTTGACCGCGGATAAGATTTCTCATATTCGAGAACGATTGAAAGTGGCTCAAGATAGACAGAAAAGCTACGCCGACCGACGCCGAAAGCCGTTAGAATTCCAGGTTGGAGATTTTGTGATGTTAAAGGTCTCGCCTTGGAAAGGAGTCATTCGATTTGGGAAACAAGGTAAACTGAGCCCGAGGTACATTGGACCGTTTGCAATCATAGAAAGGATTGGTGAAGTAGCCTACAGGTTAGATCTTCCGCCAGAGTTAAGCAGAGTCCACAATGCATTTCACGTGTCAAATTTCCGAAAGTGTTTAGTTATGCCGGATCAGGCTGTTTCTCTACCAGACATACAGGTTGATGAAAAGCTGAATTATGTGGAAGAACCTGAAGCGATAATTGACAGTAAAGTTAAAGTTTTGCGGAATAAAAAGATCAGACAAGTAAAAGTATAGTGGCGACATCATAAAGGGCAGGATGCTACATGGTGTAAAGCCCGTATTTCAGTAGGTATTTTCTGTTATTATCTATTTTCCCTTAAATTTATTTAAGTGTGATTTTTTTGTTAGCGGGGTTAGAAGAGTCGAACCTAACTGTAAAATTTTTTCTGGTAGGGAGCTTAGGGAACTATTATGGGTTCTCGAGGGACCAAATCTGTTTTGGGCTAAGTTGGCATGGGTGGGGCCGGCCCATGCAAGTAAACCAAACACTTTTGTGTTTTTGGAATTGTTTTTGAGGATAGCAAATCATACGTGTCCGGGAAGTAAACCCACATTTGTGTTTTGGAGTTAGTATTTGGAGAATAGCAAAATCATACAAAAAAAAGGGAATTAAGTTTGAAATTTTTTGAAACCGAGAGAGAAAAGTGAGAGGTCCCTCCTACCGCCGGTGACCCCTTCCCCTACCCCTTTTTCTGTTTTGTCGACTTGGTTTCTGGCAGCATCATCAAGAGAGAGAGAGAGCAGTATACGAGAGAGAGAGAGAGAGCAGTATACGAGAGAGAGAGAGAGAGCATAATCGAGAGAGATAGAAGTGATCGAGAGAAAGAGACGCCGAAACTGCTGCTACCTCGCCGGAAAATTGCTGCTGCTTCGCCGGAGCAGTTGCTGTGTCGCCGGAATTGTGCTGTGCCGCCGGAGTTCTGGCTGTTGTCGCCGGGAAGAGAGAGAGAGCAGAGGTTCGGGGTGTGGCGGTGGCGATCGCGAGAGGTAAGCGTTTCTTTCTTTTTCTTTTTCGTGGTCGTTCCGATCGCCATCAACGGCGGTGGTTGCCGCCGCCGCCTGCCACCACTGCCGGAGGCGGCAGTGGGTGGTGTTTGGGTGTTGTATCGTAGTCTTTAACGCTTGTTAGTTAAACCGTAACTCGGATCGTTTAAATCAAACGCGTAGACCGTTTTTCTTTAGATCGTCATTTTATGTGAATATTAGCTTCCTGATCAGTTTTGTCTCGCGCGTAACTTTTCCATCATAACTCCGATTGAGCCGAAACTGGCGTCCACGCTTCGAGCTCGGGACCGGGCACGTTTTCTGTGTTTTAGCGGAAAACTGGTTCGGCCTCGAGCTAGGAGAAAAAGTGGCCGCACGTTCAGCGGTTCGTCATTTCATGTGAAGGATTCTGGAATCTGCCCTGTTCTTGCGTAGCTTATAACTTTTTACTCGTAGCTCGGTTTGGGGTGAAATTGGTGCCAAAAGTTCCCTTTTCGAGTCTAGCAACTTTTCTGTGTTTTGTGCAAAACCCAGTTCGGACTGTAAATAGAGTCGAATTGCTGTTTTATATCGAACAGTGCGGTTTTTCGCTGTGCAGTTAACCGGACTTGTAAAATCTATAATAAATTGTAGAAAAATCGTTAGAGCGTGTGCGATATGTCCTTGGAACCGTAACTCAGAGCACTTCCTGGTGATGTAAAATGTTTGAGGATTTTCTGGGTTTAAGGGGGGTCGAATCAGGTCCCGAACAGACCCGTTTAGTTAGGTGAAAAAGTCATTTTAGTGACGGTCGTAGCGTGCGTCGCGTCTTTAGGTCCGGGTCTCGTATTAATGCATGTTAACGTTCGTTTAGGTATTGGGAAGTGATGTTTGGATTGTGGAGCTTGGACTTTTGATTACGAGCTAGACGCGCTTTTGAGGTGAGTTCTTTCACCGCGTAGTTAGGAATTTCATGTATGTTGTTTTTGTGTTATTGGTTGTTACGTGTAATTATGTGGTTGCATGAGATAATTGGTATGTGATAACTGTTAATGATTGGCGATTTGTATATTTATATTTTGCTCACTCGGTGGGACCGAGGGCTTGGTGGGACTAAGCTTATTTGTATTGTTTACTCGGTGGGACCGAGGGCTTAGTGGGACTAAGCTTAGTTATATTTTGTTTTACTCGGTGGGACCGGGGGCTCGGTGGGACTGAGCTTATAATTAATTTATCTAGTTGCTCGGTGGGACCGAGGTTTGTCTTTATATGATAATTGATTGTGGCTGTATTCAAGGTGATAGTGATGTGGCCTACTTGCGAGTAGGGGCGATATACGTGGGTTACTACCTACGTGTGTGTTTGAATTCACTAAGCTTCAGCTTACCCTTTTCCCTTATGTTGTGATCTCAGGTGCGAGGGGCAGACAGGCTTGACGGTACACACAAGCGCGGGGTGATGATGATGTTTTTTTATTTTTACTTTTAAACCTCTAGACTTTGTTTATAACATTTTCCGCTGCATAACTTTTTGGATGGTTGGTAAACGAAGTATTTCAATTTGGTTTGCAAATTATTAGATTGGGGGAATTTTTATAATGAAATGTATGTTTTAAATTTTTTTAAATTCCTTGTAAATTTTGGGACGTTACAACTTGGTATCAGAGCACAGCTTGAGTGAATCAAGCACATCTCGGTGTGTTTGGTCTCAAGTTGCGGCTAAGAGATTTTAAATTCTTTTATTTGATCTTTTTAAAATTAAATGAAAAGAGAAAACCCGTTTGGGAAACGGTGATCGTGGGCGCAGTGTGTACAGTCAGCCGATGCCAGCTGGGAAGGTAAGGAGCTTAGTGTAAATATCGCTTTCTAGGCATAGGGTATGCATGCTAGATTGCTTATGTGAACTGTATGGTACTGTATGCTTATTACTTGCTTATTGGAAATCATGCTAGCTCTGATAGGTGGTTAAGCGAATGCACTTTAGGTTGTATGCGGTAGGAACTGAATAGCCTTAGAATATTGGATTTAGTTCTATTGCGCAGCTCTTGTTTGAGTCTAACCGTTCTAGGGTAGAATCTTTTATTCGAACGCCTATCTGGTTTTACACTGTATACGACTGTGCATTCACGAGGCGACTCGTCAGGGTTAGTGGGATTTCCGTCTTAGCAAGGGTAGTGGGGTGATATGACTATTCTAGAGAGCTAGGTAAAGTGTTAGCAATTACTGGAATGTGTATACGTGTTGTTTGTGGTAACCAACTACTTGGACGTCTCGGGACAGGACTCGAAACGAGTAAGGATAGGTGTGAAGGGTAGTAGCCGAGCTCCTACTATCTGAAGCACAGGATCCATGCTCGAGTCGGGGAGAGTCGCTAGGAAGCCAAGGAGTGGAACGTGAGAGTGGTAGGGTGAGTTAGTTGTGTTAATAACTCTCTGATTTTTTTTTTAGAATGGTCAACACTAGAAGGAACCGCGCGGCTGCGCCGCAGGCTGAGGCAGGACTTACTGAGGAGCGTATTAGGGAGCTGATTGCCGAGGAGGTATCCCACGCGATCGGGGAGGCGATTCCCGAGATCATCACCGCTATTCGAGATGAGGTGGTGACTCTTCTAGAGGAGCGTATTGCGGCTATTCCCCTGCCTGCGGAGGGCCAGCCTCGTACTCGAGAGTTCCAGTATCGGGATCTCTCTGCCTGTTCCCCGCCAGATATTAAAGGAGACCCGAATCCTATTACCAGCATGCGGTGGGTGTCCGACATGGAATTTGCTTTCCTGACCAGTGGCTGCCCGGACAACCTAAAGGTCCGTTTCGCAGTAAACCTACTTCGTGACGGCGCGAAGGATTGGTGCGCCACGGCATTGACGCCTGCCGAGCGCACTACCTTGACTTGGGACGAGTTTGTCACTCGTTTCCGTGCAGAGTATGTATCGCCGGTAGAAATGGAACGACTCGCGAAGGAATTTTTAGAACTCACACAGACATCAGAGACGGTAAAGGAAATGAACAAGAAATTCACTGAGATGTCATTATTTTGCCCACAGTATGCTGCCTCGGAAGAGATGAAGATGTCACGGTATAAGGATATGTTGCGCACGGAGATCCGGGAATTTGTTAGTACGGCTCAGTATGCTTCGCTGTCTGCCATGATGGACGCTGCTCGGAGGAGGGAGATTGAGCTGGAGACCCAAGCCAAGAAACGGAAGGCAGCACAGCCGGTGACGCCCATCTCGGCAGTACCGAAGAGATCGAGGTTCACAGATACGCGCACGGGTTCTAGAAGTGGCGGGTTTAAACCCCGAGATACCGGAGTGAGGAGAGTTGAGGGGTGTTTCAAGTGTGGCCAATCCGGTCACCTTAGTCGGGATTGTAAGGTACCGTTAGTGGTTTGCTTCAACTGTAATCAGGCGGGCCATGTAAAGGCCAACTGTCCTAGAGCAGGGGTAGCTACTGGGGGTGGAGCACAGAGGGCGCCTGGGAATGCCCCGTTACGTATTACCGATGGTCGAACAGGCCCGTCGGGGGCAGGAGCGGCGCGAGGCAGAGTCCACCAGTTGACGGTGGATGAGGCGCAGGCGACGCCTAAAGTGGTTACAGGTATATTCTCTTGTTTCCCTCTTCTTGTTTTTCCTTTGCATGTTATTTATTTATTTGTGTCGGAATTATATGTTAGGTACGTTCCTAGTTAACTCGGTGCCTGCGGTTGTGATGTTTGATAGCGGGGCTACTCACTCATTTGTGTCACGCACTTTTAGCGAGGGTTTGGGCCGAGTGGTAGGACGTTTGAGTCATCCTCTTGTTGTTGAGGTGGCCGATGATAGGACTTTGACAGTCACGGACGTGTTTCGCGGATGCATTTTAGAGATCTCAGGAGTGCGGTTTCCCATCGACCTGATCCCGATTGCCATGCGGGAGCTTTGTGTGATTGTGGGTATGGATTGGATGGATAAGTTCGATGCAGAGATTGTTTGTCGCCACAAGCAAGTGCGAGTTCGAACCCCAAGCGGGGGAGAACTGTTAGTGCAGGGAGATTCGTCTAGGCGGACGACGGCTATATGTTCGGCTGCGAGAGCTCGAAGGTACCTTCAGCATAGTGGTCAGGGGTTCCTGGCATATGTGTTAGACACGAGAGTTGGGGAGGTGAAGGAGTCTGCGGAAGATGTGCCAGTTGTACGGGAGTTCATCGACGTATTCCCTGAGGATTTGCCGGGGATACCTCCCGAACGACAGGTAGAGTTTCGGATCGATCTGATCCCGGGTGCTGCTCCGGTGGCCAAGGCACCCTATCGCCTGGCCCCACCGGAAATGAAAGAACTGCACGCCCAGTTACAGGAACTACTCGAAAAGGAGTTCATCAGACCGAGCTGTTCGCCGTGGGGAGCACCTATTTTATTTGTGAAGAAGAAGGATGGGTCACAGCGAATGTGTATAGATTACCGGGAGCTGAATAAGCTTACGGTAAAGAATCGTTATCCGTTGCCGAGGATTGACGATCTTTTCGACCAGCTTCAGGGAGCCTCGTGGTTCTCTAAGATTGACTTACGGTCAGGGTACCACCAGATGCGGGTCCGGAGTGAAGACACGGAGAAGACGGCCTTCCGTACACGGTACGGTCATTACGAGTTCGTGGTGATGCCTTTTGGGCTCACCAATGCACCGGCAGCATTCATGGACCTCATGAACCGTGTGTGTAGTCCGATGTTGGACAGATCGGTGATTGTATTCATCGACGACATTCTGGTGTATTCCAAGTCCAAGGAGGAGCATGAGGTACATCTTCGAGAAGTGTTGGAGGTTTTGAGGCGAGAGAAGTTATACGCAAAGTTTTCTAAGTGCGAATTCTGGTTACGAGAGGTCCAGTTCTTAGGACATGTCGTGAACCAGGATGGTATCATGGTTGACCCAGCTAAAATCTCAGCAGTGTTACGGTGGGAGGTACCGAAGACTCCTACCGAGGTGCGGAGCTTCTTAGGTTTGGCGGGGTATTACCGAAGGTTTATTCAGGATTTCTCCAAGATCGCGTTGCCGATGACGCGGTTGACGAGGAAGTCTGCGGCTTTCAGCTGGGGTGAAGAGCAACAGAAGGCGTTTGAGGAGCTACGCAGGCGGTTGTGCGAGGCTCCTGTGCTAACCTTGCCTGAGGGAATGGAGGATTTGGTGGTATACTGCGACGCATCACATCAAGGTTTGGGTGCCGTACTTATGCAGCGCGGCAAAGTCATAGCCTATGCTTCTAGGCAGCTGAAACCTCACGAAGCAAATTACCCGACTCACGACTTGGAGCTGGGAGCGGTGGTGTTTGCCCTTAAAATTTGGAGGCACTATCTCTATGGTGTCAAGTGTACGATCTACACTGACCATAAAAGTCTCAAGTACTTGATGGATCAGCAGAATCTTAATATGCGCCAGCGAAGGTGGCTCGATGTAGTGAAGGATTATGACTGCGAGATACTTTACCACCCGGGAAAAGCGAACGTGGTCGCGGACGCACTCAGCCGACACCCGGCCGGTGAGCCATTGAGGGGTTTATGTCAGCGATTGACAGTGGTTGCCCCTATCTTGGAGTCAATAAGAAGCGCTCAGGAGGTGGCTGTCTTAGAGGAGAATGCGAAGCGGGAAAGAGTGTCGGGGGAAATCCCGAATTTTATTCGTGATAGTCGTGGGTTGTTAACTCGACATGGTAGGGTTTGGGTTCCACTCCTCGGTGGGAACCGTCAGGTGCTGATGGATGAGGCGCATAAGTCAAAGTTCTCGATTCACCCGGGAGCTACAAAGATGTACAGAGACTTGCGTGAAGGTTACTGGTGGCCCGGCATGAAGCGGGATGTTGCTAGGTGTGTTGAGGTTTGTATGACCTGTCGGAAGGTCAAAGCGGAACATCAACGACCACATGGGAAGGTGCAACCGTTGGAGGTCCCGGTTTGGAAATGGGAAAAGATTACTATGGACTTCATAACGAAACTCCCCAGGACTCCCCGTGGGAACGATGCGATATGGGTGATCGTTGACCGTCTGACCAAGAGTGCCCACTTCTTGGCTATTAGGGAGAGCTCCTCGGCGGAGAAGCTTGCGGAGGTGTTTGTCCGTGAAATCGTGGCCAGGCACGGGGTGCCAGTTTCAATTGTCTCCGACAGGGACACTCGTTTTACCTCCCGGTTTTGGGAGAAGTTCCAGTCAGAGATGGGAACACGGTTACACTTTAGTACGGCTTTCCATCCACAGACGGACGGTCAGAGCGAGCGAACCATTCAGACCCTCGAGGATATGCTACGAGCTTGTGTCATCGACTTTGGAGGTAGTTGGGATCAGCACCTTCCTCTAGCTGAATTTTCCTACAACAACAGCTATCACTCTAGTATTGGCATGCCGCCGTACGAGTTGTTGTACGGTAGGAAGTGCAGGACGCCCGTTTGTTGGGGCGAAGTGGGTCATCGGGTGCTAGGGAGCACTGACATTGTGTTGAGGACGACCGAGATGATACAGATCGTGCGGGATCGTTTGGTTACTGCTCAGAGTCGACAGAAGAGCTACGCCGATAAAAGGCGATCAGACTTGGAGTTTCAGATAGGCGACTATGTGTTATTGAAGGTTTCACCGTGGAAAGGGGTGATCCGGTTTCGTAAGCGAGGGAAGCTAGGGCCTCGTTATATTGGACCTTACCGGATCATCGCCCGTGTGGGGAAAGTAGCTTACCGTTTAGAACTACCGGATGAGTTAAGTTTGATCCACAACACCTTCCATGTTTCTCAGTTACGGAAGTGTGTAGTAGATGAGTCTGCCGTGATTCCTCTCGAGGACATTCAGATCGACGAAAGACTCAATTACGTGGAGAAGCCGATAGCCATTGTTGGGAGAAAGACAAAGACTCTGCGGAACAAAGTCATTGGGTTGGTGAAAGTCCAGTGGCAACACCGTAAAGGTTCAGAATGGACCTGGGAACCCGAGGCCGAGATGCGAGAGAACTACCCGGAACTATTTGTAGGTGTGGACTTCGAGGACGAAGTCTAATCCAAGCGGGGGAGAGTTGTAAAGCCCGTATTTCAGTAGGTATTTTCTGTTATTATCTATTTTCCCTTAAATTTATTTAAGTGTGATTTTTTTGTTAGCGGGGTTAGAAGAGTCGAACCTAACTGTAAAATTTTTTCTGGTAGGGAGCTTAGGGAACTATTATGGGTTCTCGAGGGACCAAATCTGTTTTGGGCTAAGTTGGCATGGGTGGGGCCGGCCCATGCAAGTAAACCAAACACTTTTGTGTTTTTGGAATTGTTTTTGAGGATAGCAAATCATACGTGTCCGGGAAGTAAACCCACATTTGTGTTTTGGAGTTAGTATTTGGAGAATAGCAAAATCATACAAAAAAAAGGGAATTAAGTTTGAAATTTTTTGAAACCGAGAGAGAAAAGTGAGAGGTCCCTCCTACCGCCGGTGACCCCTTCCCCTACCCCTTTTTCTGTTTTGTCGACTTGGTTTCTGGCAGCATCATCAAGAGAGAGAGAGCAGTATACGAGAGAGAGAGAGAGAGCAGTATACGAGAGAGAGAGAGAGAGCATAATCGAGAGAGATAGAAGTGATCGAGAGAAAGAGACGCCGAAACTGCTGCTACCTCGCCGGAAAATTGCTGCTGCTTCGCCGGAGCAGTTGCTGTGTCGCCGGAATTGTGCTGTGCCGCCGGAGTTCTGGCTGTTGTCGCCGGGAAGAGAGAGAGAGCAGAGGTTCGGGGTGTGGCGGTGGCGATCGCGAGAGGTAAGCGTTTCTTTCTTTTTCTTTTTCGTGGTCGTTCCGATCGCCATCAACGGCGGTGGTTGCCGCCGCCGCCTGCCACCACTGCCGGAGGCGGCAGTGGGTGGTGTTTGGGTGTTGTATCGTAGTCTTTAACGCTTGTTAGTTAAACCGTAACTCGGATCGTTTAAATCAAACGCGTAGACCGTTTTTCTTTAGATCGTCATTTTATGTGAATATTAGCTTCCTGATCAGTTTTGTCTCGCGCGTAACTTTTCCATCATAACTCCGATTGAGCCGAAACTGGCGTCCACGCTTCGAGCTCGGGACCGGGCACGTTTTCTGTGTTTTAGCGGAAAACTGGTTCGGCCTCGAGCTAGGAGAAAAAGTGGCCGCACGTTCAGCGGTTCGTCATTTCATGTGAAGGATTCTGGAATCTGCCCTGTTCTTGCGTAGCTTATAACTTTTTACTCGTAGCTCGGTTTGGGGTGAAATTGGTGCCAAAAGTTCCCTTTTCGAGTCTAGCAACTTTTCTGTGTTTTGTGCAAAACCCAGTTCGGACTGTAAATAGGGTCGAATTGCTGTTTTATATCGAACAGTGCGGTTTTTCGCTGTGCAGTTAACCGGACTTGTAAAATCTATAATAAATTGTAGAAAAATCGTTAGAGCGCGTGCGATATGTCCTTGGAACCGTAACTCAGAGCACTTCCTGGTGATGTAAAATGTTTGAGGATTTTCTGGGTTTAAGGGGGGTCGAATCAGGTCCCGAACAGACCCGTTTAGTTAGGTGAAAAAGTCATTTTAGTGACGGTCGTAGCGTGCGTCGCGTCTTTAGGTCCGGGTCTCGTATTAATGCATGTTAACGTTCGTTTAGGTATTGGGAAGTGATGTTTGGATTGTGGAGCTTGGACTTTTGATTACGAGCTAGACGCGCTTTTGAGGTGAGTTCTTTCACCGCGTAGTTAGGAATTTCATGTATGTTGTTTTTGTGTTATTGGTTGTTACGTGTAATTATGTGGTTGCATGAGATAATTGGTATGTGATAACTGTTAATGATTGGCGATTTGTATATTTATATTTTGCTCACTCGGTGGGACCGAGGGCTTGGTGGGACTAAGCTTATTTGTATTGTTTACTCGGTGGGACCGAGGGCTTAGTGGGACTAAGCTTAGTTATATTTTGTTTTACTCGGTGGGACCGGGGGCTCGGTGGGACTGAGCTTATAATTAATTTATCTAGTTGCTCGGTGGGACCGAGGTTTGTCTTTATATGATAATTGATTGTGGCTGTATTCAAGGTGATAGTGATGTGGCCTACTTGCGAGTAGGGGCGATATACGTGGGTTACTACCTACGTGTGTGTTTGAATTCACTAAGCTTCAGCTTACCCTTTTCCCTTATGTTGTGATCTCAGGTGCGAGGGGCAGACAGGCTTGACGGTACACACAAGCGCGGGGTGATGATGATGTTTTTTTATTTTTACTTTTAAACCTCTAGACTTTGTTTATAACATTTTCCGCTGCATAACTTTTTGGATGGTTGGTAAACGAAGTATTTCAATTTGGTTTGCAAATTATTAGATTGGGGGAATTTTTATAATGAAATGTATGTTTTAAATTTTTTTAAATTCCTTGTAAATTTTGGGACGTTACACATGGGAATCAGAATCCGAAATGAGAACTAAGTACTCGCACCTTTTTGCCTAAACTGAATTCCGAGACGAAATTCTTTTAAGGGGGAGATGATGTAATACCCCGGGTAAGTTCGTTAGTTAAATGTTAGTTCCGTTAAATTTATTTAAACTTTATAATTGATGTTTAGGGTAAGTTTGGGTTAATTTATAAGTAAAAGGTATTTTGGTCATTAGTGGATAGTTTAGGGACTAAAGTGGTAAATTGGATTAGATATTATCCCTTTAGGACTTCAGCTAATTCAGAAATCAGCAGATATTTTAGTGTGTGTGTGTGTGTGTTTTGAGACCAAAAGAGAAGAAGAAGAAAGCTACGGTTAAGGCCTAATTTGAAGTGCTTGTAAGTGAAATTAAGGTATGTTCCTTTATAATTTATGCTTGTAATTGGTATTGGAAGGTTTCTATCGGAGTAGAATCATCAATTTCACATCTAGTAATGATTACGTCGATTTCTAGGTAGAAAATGGATAAACAGTCAGAGGTTTCCGGTAAGATGAATGTGTCCGGTAGTTTCTTGGGTGGTGTCCGGATAATGTGTCGTTAGTGTCCGGTAGTTTTTCTTGCAGGTATCCGGATGAATCGATTAACCGGGTACGTCCTATTTTCTCTAGTTTCCGGATGAAATGATTTACCGGATAGTGTCCGGATTGTTGTGTTGTCCGGATAGTTATGTTATCCGGATTGGTTATGTTATCCGGAAAGTTGGTGTTGTCCGGAAAGGTTGTGTTGTCCGGATACTTTAGCTGTTTGGTCAATTTTGAGAGTTTAGATGCTTTTGAGTATCCAGTAACCCGTGTCTTGTTAATTCTTAGAGGGGGGAATGAATGAGGACTGAATGCATTATGGACTCGACTTAAGTTCGGGTTTGGGGGTAACATTTGAGGATTAGAGTTATCTAGAGTTCTTAGCTTTAGTAAGACTTGTGTTTTCTATTTGGTAAAGAGATATCTGTATTCAATTGTTTCAGATATTGTGAATCGAAGGTGAAAGCTGAGTTCTTTGTGGAAGACTGGAAAGAGTTTTGGATAAGCAAACAAGTGAGTTTTTACTTAAAATGTTTTCTAACTGGAATACATATATGTGAATAAGTGTAATAATGAGCATATGATGTTTATATGAGTATTACACTGCATGAGTGCTAGTTGGCCGGGCTTAGGACCGGTGTATGTTGGCTGTACAGAGGGACAGTGGTATTGGCTGTATTCAGTACAGTGGTGTAAATTAATTAATTGGCTCGCAACCAATTAATATGGTCAAGAGAATGAGATGGAAAGATACATGATGCATGAGTTTTAATTGGTATTCCTATGTGTATGATGTTGTGCAAATGGTTTTTAACTAACGGGGATTTTCTCACTAGACCTCAAGGTCTAACCCTCATTTTGTTTTAAAAATATGTATTCCAAGTCGTGGATCGAGTAAGAGCAAATAAGAAGGTTAAACCGCGAATAGCTTTTGGAGGACTATGTAGTTGAAGACTATGATGTGTTTAGTAGATATAGCATGTTATTAGTAATGATGTAAATTTACTAAGTAAACGTTTGTAATGATGTATTGAATGTTTGTAAAAGACTTGGGGACCGTATTTGTTATATAATGTATCTTTGTTATGTAACGACATTAGGAAATATATGTTACTTGTTGTATGTTTGGGATCCGGGTTGTTACAGATGGTATCAGAGCCCTAGTTTAAGGGATTTAGGTATTTGTATCTGTACCTAGACTTAAACTGCATGTGAAGTAGGATGTCCTTATTATTGTAGAACCTTGGGATGTTAAATATAAAAAGGTAGAAGGAACATCATGTAAGGTAATTTCATATTACACCTGACCAGTGTAATTGTGATCTTACATGTACATGTTTGAACTGGAATACCTTGTTATATGGGGTATGTGCTTATGTGTATATTAACCTTGTTTGAATCAACAGAATGGCAAGTGGTACTAGACGAACGAATCGGGAAGGAGGAGGAAATCCGAATAGAACAAACCCAACAGCCGGAGGAAGGGGAAGAGGGGAAGAAAGAGGTGGAGGCAGAATTGAAGGCAGAATTGGGGGTAGAACTGGGAGTGGAGCTCCGCCGCGAGGTAATTAATTTGTTACTAGGGACGATTTAACAGCCGAAATGGGAAGACTGCAGACCAGTATACAAGGTATGTTTGATCGAACTCGTCATAATGAAGCTGATACACCAGATCTTGGTCAGGAAGACAAGATGCCTATTACACCTACAATCACACCAGTACTAAGAAAGTGGGACTATAAAATGTTCTTTAGTTGTAAGCCTCCAACTTACTCGGGAGATCGGGATCCAGTGAAAGCTATGAAGTGGCTGAAGGAAATAGAAGCTATCTTCAAGACTAGTAAATGCGCTGAAGAGGATAGAGTACTCTATGAAACTGCAATGTTGAAAGGCGATGCCCTATACTGGTGGGAAGCACATATGTCCTCGGGAGGATCTGATATATATTCTACTTACTCTTGGGAAGAATTCGTGATAGCTTTCAGGAAACAATTTTGTCCTCAAGCCGCAGTTAAACAATTGGAAGGGGAGTTTATGAACTTGCAGCAAGGGAATTTTTCAGTTCAGGACTACACCGCTCGTTTCTTGGAAAAGTCTCGTTTTGCGGAATACTACGTTGCTACGGAGGCCATGAAGATTGAAAGGTTTATCTTTGGATTGAATGCAGAAGTTAGAAGTTTTGTGATTGCTAAAGGACCAGAAACTTTCTCTGCCGCAGTAGACGCCGCGGAAACCGTGGAACAAGATAAAGGGAGAAGTACTATTGATAAGAATGTGGGGAAAAGAAAGTGGGAAGGACCGCAATATGATCCGAAGAAGTCCAAGTTTCAGCGATTTGATAACCGTCCACCTTTCCCACCAGTTGAAAGACCTTGCCCAAAGTGCCACCGTTTTCATCAAGGAAGTTGTCAAGTGGATCCTAGAAACTGTTATAAGTGTGGAAAGATCGGTCATATTGCTAAAGACTGTCGAGTAGTTAGATTTTCTTACTCGTGCAATTCTCCTGATCACCTTCAGTCCGATTATCCACCGGGGAGAATACAACCGAGTGGTACGTCAGTAAGACCAACGGGTGTTAGACCGGTAGTACCAAGGTCAGAAGTACCAAGAGCAAGGGGCCGTGTCTTCCAAATGACAGAGCAAGAAGCAGATAAGACTCCCGATGTGGTTACATGTACATTCTTAATAAATTCTACACGTGCTAAAGTGTTATTTGATTCCGGTGCAAATCGATCGTTTGTGTCGCCTTCTTTTGCTGCCTATATGCATTTAAAGCCTAAAGTGTTAGATCATGCGTTAATGGAAGATACGGCTAATGATAATCAAGTACCGGTTAATGAGTTATTTGATAGTTGTGTGATAAACATAGATGGGTGTGGAGTGCCTATTCAGTTATTTCCTATAGCCTTGATCGAGTTTGATGTGGTAGTGGGAATGGATTGGTTAGCCGAGAATCAGGCTGATATAGTTTGTGATAAGAAGTTGATAAATGTTGTCTTACCTGATAAGGGACCAGTAGTGATTTATGGTGACCGTAGAAATCATTAGTCTTGCCTTATCTCTTTGTTGAAAGCTCGTAAGTGTATCAATAAAGGCTGCTCAAATTACTTAGCTTATGTGATAGATATTAAGCTAGAAAAGAATAAGCGGGGAGATATTCTGGTTGTTCGTGAATTTCCGTAAGTTTTTCCAGAAGATTTGACTAGCCTTCCGCCAGTTAGACAAGTAGAATTTGGTATAGATCTGATTACTGGAGCCGCTCCTGTTGCCCGTGCACCGTATCGTTTGGCACCTCCAGAGATGAAAGAGATGATGACTCAACTGCAGGATCTTTCAGATAAAGGTTTCATCAGACCCAGTTCTTCGCCGTGGGGAGCACCGGTTCTGTTTGTGAAAAAGAAGGATGGTTCGATGAGGATGTGTATTGATTATCGGGAACTGAATAAGCGCACGATCAAGAATAAATATCCGCTTCCCAAAATTGATGATCTCTTCGATCAATTAGTTGGAGCTTGTTATTTCTCCAAGATTGATCTAAGAGCTGGCTACCATCAACTGAAGGTTAAAGAAGAAGACGTTCTGAAAACTGATTTTCGTACACGGTATGGTCACTATGAATTCTTAGTGATGCCTTTTGGATTGACGAATGCTCCAGCTGCTTTTATGGATTTAATGAATCGGGTATGTAAGCCGTATCTCGATAGATTTGTTATTGTATTTATCGATGATATACTTATCTATTCCCGATCCAAAGAGGATCACGCACAACATCTTCGGTTAATTCTGGAATTGTTAAAGAAGGAACAGTTATACGCTAAGTTATCTAAGTGTGAATTCTGGCTACGGGAAGTTCAGTTTCTGGGGCATGTAGTTTCCGAGAAAGGTATTCAAGTTGATCCGACGAAGGTAGAAGCAATTGAAAAATGGGAACCGCCGAAGACGCCAACGGAAGTACGAAGTTTTCTGGGTTTAGCCGGTTACTATCGAAAGTTTATAAAAGATTTTTCTCGTATCGCTACGCCTCTCACTAAGCTAACCCGGAAGAATCTAAAGTTCGAATGGAAAGCAGAACAGGATGAAACATTCCGAATATTGAAAGAGAAACTATGTAGCGCACCGATACTAGCATTACCTGAAGGTTCCGATGATTTTGTTGTTTACAGTGATGCTTCCAAATTGGGATTGGGTTGTGCACTAATGCAGCGTGGAAAGGTTATTGCTTATGCTTCTCATCACTTAAAAGATAATGAAAGACAATATCCTACACACGACATGGAACTGGCAGCAGTTGTTTTCACATTGAAGATTTGGAGACATTGGTGAATGATTACAACTGTGAAATCCTTTATCATCCGGGAAAGGCGAATGTGGTAGCTGATGCACTAAGTCGTCAAGAAAGGAGTGGAACAATAAAACCTATTTTACTACGAGATGAACTCCTACCTAACATCTTTGACGAATTGCAGAAGTGTCAAATAGAAGCTTTTCAAGAAGAACACTTGAAACCAGAACGGCTAGTGGGTATATCAGCATTGCTTGTAAAAGATGATCGTGGGTTGTTGTGTTTGGGAAACAGAATCTGGGTGCCTCGTTTGGGTGGTTTACGTGATCGGGTACTACAAGAAGCTCATCAATCTCGTTTTTCTATTCACCTAGGTACGAATAAGATGTATAAAGACCTGAAACAATTTTATTGGTGGCCTGTAATAAAAAGAAGCATTGCTCAGCATGTGGAAGGTTGTACTACTTGTAAGAAGGTAAAGATTGAACATCAAAAGCCGTTTGGTCAGTTGCAACGGTTAGAAATACCTATGTGGAAATGGGATCAGATTACTACAGATTTTATCACGAAGCTACCAAGGACTCCGAAGGGATTTGATGCCATTTGGGTGATCATTGACAGATTGACGAAGTCTGCTCACTTCCTACCAATAAAAGAAACTGATTCGTTGGAACGATTAGCCAAGTTCTACATCAATGAAATAGTAACTCGACATGGGGTTCCAATCTCGATTATTTCTGATCGTGATAGCCGTTTACCTCAAGATTTTGGAGGAGCTTTCAAAAAGAAATGGGTACACAGATAAAGCTAAGTACGACGTATCATCCTCAAACTGACGGTCAGAGTGAACGGACGATTCAGACTTTAGAAGACATGCTCCGGGCTTGCATTGTTGATTTTGGGGGATCATGGGATAAGCATTTACCGTTGATTGAATTTGCTTACAATAACAGTTATCATTCCAGCATACAAGCGGCACCGTTTAAAGTTCTGTATGGTAGAAAATGCCGAGCGCCTCTGTGTTGGAACGAAGTGGGAGAGAAACAGTTAGCAGGGCCAGATATAGTTCAGTTGACCGCGGATAAGAATTATCAGATTCGAGAATGATTGAAAGTGGCTCAAAATAGACAGAAAAGCTACGCCGACCGACGCCGAAATCCATTAGAATTCCACGTTGGAGATTTTGTGATGTTAAAGGTCTCGCCTTGGAAAGGAGTCATTCGATTTGGGAAACAAGGTAAACTGAGCCTGAGGTACATTGGACCGTTTGCAATCATAGAAAGGATTGGTGAAGTAGCCTACAGGTTAGATCTTCTGCCAGAGTTAAGCAGAATCCACAATGCATTTCACGTGTCAAATTTCCGAAAGTGTTTAGTTACGCCGGATCAGGCAGTTTCTCTACCAGACATACAGGTTGATGAAAAGCAGAATTATGTGGAAGAACCCGAAGCGATAACTGACAGTAAATTCAAAGTTTTGCGGAATAAAGAGATCAGACAAGTAAAAGTATAATGGTGATATCATAAAGGGCAGGATGCTACATGGGAATCAGAATCCGAAATGAGAACTAAGTACTCGCACCTTTTTGCCTAAACTGAATTCCGAGACGGAATTCTTTTAAGGGGGAGATGATGTAATACCCCGGGTAAGTTCGTTAGTTAAATGTTAGTTCCGTTAAATTTATTTAAACTTTATAATTGATGTTTAGGGTAAGTTTGGGTTAATTTATAAGTAAAAGGTATTTTGGTCATTAGTGGATAGTTTAGGGACTAAAGTGGTAAATTGGATTTGATATTATCCCTTTAGGACTTCAGCTAATTCAGAATTCAACAGATATTTCAGTGTGTGTGTTTGTGTTTTGAGGCCAAAAGAGAAGAAGAAGAAAGCTAAGGTTAAGGCCTAATTTGAAGTGCTTGGAAGTGAAATTAAGGTATGTTCCTTTGTAATTTATATTTGTAATTGGTATTAGAAGGTTTCTATCGGAGTAGAATCATCAATTTCACATCTAGTAATGATTCAGTCGATTTCTGGGTAGAAAATGGATAAACAGTCAGAGGTTTCCGGATAAGATGAATGTGTCCGGTAGTTTCTTGGGTGGTGTCCGGATAATGTGTTGTTAGTGTTCGGTAGTTTTTCTTGCAGGTATCCGGATGAATCGATTAACCGGGTAAGTCCTATTTTCTCTAGTTTCCGGATGAAATGATTTACCGGATAGTGTCCTGATTGTTGTGTTGTCCGAATAGTTATGTTATCCGGATTGGTTATGTTATTCGGAAAGTTGGTGTTGTCCGGAAAGGTTGTGTTGTCCGGATACTTTAGCTGTTTGGTCAATTTTGAGAGTTTAGATGCTTTTGAGTATCCAGTAACTTGTGTCTTGTTAATTCTTGGAGGGGGGAATGAATGAGGACTGAATGCATTATGGACTCGACTTAAGTTCGGGTTTGGGGGTAACATTTGAGGATTAGAGTTATCTAGAGTTCTTAGCTTTAGTAAGACTTGTGTGTTCTATTTGGTAAAGAGATATCTGTATTCAATTGTTTCAGATACTGTGAATCGAAGGTGATAGCTGAGTTCTTTGTGGAGGTGTTAGACCCAGATTTAGCAGGTAACAACGATTCAATGAGGAATAACAAGAACATATAATGATTTCAACTTATCATCCCTCTCACATTCATTAATCAAGATAGTTTACAAATGTTTGAATGAAAAACAACTATCTCTCTCTAAAACAATTAAGCTCTAATTTCTCTAATGAATCGTCTAACCTAATTCTAAGGCTAACACTAACCTTAAATATCTAGGCTTTAGACAATAAGGCTTAAGCCCATTAAACACAATTAACTAAGCCCATTTAACAATTAAGGCTTTTACAAGAATAATAAATCTAATTAAGCACTATATAATTATTTATATATCTTTCAAATATGTAGGACATTTATTGTCCTAACAATCTCCCCCTAAAGATATATAAATAAAAATTGGACTTGAAACCTTCAGGTCTTGATCTTCTCTTCTTCTTGAATCTTTGAAAACTTCGGTGTTGCTTGACCTCATGCCTTTACAACGCTCCCCCTTGAATAAAGCTCTTGGTCTTCATATCTTCAACTTTGTAAACGGATTCGGTGAACAATGAATTTGTCTTTGAACCGCGAGTTGACTTTGCTTTCAGCTTCAGCTTGTAGAACCAATATGCTCGATGGAGGAAATGGAGGCGAACACCACTTTGAAACACGATGAGAAGATTTGATCACTTGTAAGCACTTTGAATACTTGAATGCACTTTGAAGTCTTGAAGTCTTTTTGGATTTTGGCTTGACCGTTACTCCCCCTTGGCTTTTGCATGGGGTCTTCTTTACTCCCCCTCGGCTTTTGCTAACTCCCCCTCAACTTGATAATCCGTGTCTTTGAATTTGTACCCTTTCTCCCCCTCATGACGAGTAGGAGCAACCGGAGCATCATGCACGTTCAAAGACAAAAATGACGAGTAGCAAAAGAATCCAGATAAAACATTAAGTAACCAGAAATGGGGTAATTATCTAACACAGAAACACAAAAGTAACTGTTATCACAACAATTTAAAAAATTGTGTGGCCTATGTTCAGAGTTGGCAAAAGGGGTATCTATGATAGGACTTCCAGTTATCATTGAAGTAAAATATTAAAAATTACCTCTCAAACTGTTCCGGCAATATCATGAAGATATGCGAGTGGAATCACAAAGACTCGTGCATGTGTGAAAGAAATGAATTATATCTGTTAGGCTCAAAAATTGATTGAACTTGGGATACAAGTTAAAAGTCAATTGACACAGTGATAAGAATATGAAGTTCGGAGACCGGAGCTGATGTCTTCCTGTTTCAATATCTAAGACCTCCGAGTGAGGAATAGATAGATTATGTGCTAAGTCTCCGTGAATATATGAAACAAGCATCTGTTGTGAGATACTTGAGTGGCTGGGTGGGGTGACACGAGTTATCGACATTGGGTCCATGTCTGTTTCAATATTCATCTCCAAAGAACGAGAATGAATAGATTGTGTGGTTACCCGGATAACTTACTCGGTTTGGTAAGGACAAATAATTCTTTTAAGTCTTGTCACAACCTCACCATATTCTTTTCACTCCAAACTCATCTAACAATCTAGACCCCTCACTGTTGTCTATAAAGAATGTGTTTCTTGGGTAGGTCCTTCCGGTTCTGGCTTGACCATAGAAACAATGTAAGACCTAACACTCCTTTCATGCATCGAGTATAACAGTTTAGTAAAACAGTTGAAGTACGAGTTCTAAACTGAAGTGTTTAGAAGTCACAACATTTAAGTACGAGTCCTGATCTGAGGTGATCAGAAGTCATTAACAAATTAAGTCCGAGTTCTGATCTATGGTAATCAAAAGTCATAAAAATGAAGTCCGAGTTCTGAACTGAGTTATTCAGAAGTCATTACAATTAAGAACGAGTCCTGATCTGAGATGATCAGAAGTCATTAAAATGAAGTCATAGTTGAAAGCCCAGAATTTCAAGAAACAGATTCAAGCGCAAAACAGAATGACTCAATAAGCACAGTATTTGCAAGAAATGAAACAATGATCAGAAAGTTTAATTGTGAGGAACAAGTCACAATTAATATAACAGATAAGAATTGAATCATTAATATGAAATGATGAACTATGAAAACTAAGTAGAATTCAAAAACGGGTGTATTTCCATCGAAAAATCAACAAACATTTGAGACATGGAAATAACTAAATCAAGTAAGTGTTGATCATGGCACTCATGGAAGTTAAACTTAGATAATAACAAACGCAAGTAAGTTATTCAGAATGAATTGCCATGGTGTTTGAATTCAGTTAGAGTTCACATACCTTGCATAAGATAGTACTCCCCCTCAAATTTGGCCTAACCTTTGAATGCTCGTCATGTGAAAAGAATCTGTAGCGCACCGATACTAGCATTACCTGAAGGTTCCAATGATTTTGTTGTTTACAGTGATGCTTCCAAATTGGGATTGGGTTGTGCACTAATGCAGCGTGGAAAGGTTATTGCTTATGCTTCTCGTCACTTAAAAGATAATGAAAGACAGTATCCTACACACGACATGGAACTGGCATCAGTTGTTTTCACATTGAAGATTTGGAGACATTGGTGAATGATTACAACTGTGAAATCCTTTATCATCCGGGAAAGGCGAATGTGGTAGCTGATGCACTAAGTCGTCATGAAAGGAGTGGAACAATAAAACCTATTTCACTACGACCTGAACTCCTACCTAACATCTTTGACGAATTGCAGAAGTGTCAAATAGAAGCTTTTCAAGAAGAACACTTGAAACCAGAACGGCTAGTGGGTATATCAGCATTGCTTGTAAAAGATGATCGTGGGTTGTTGTGTTTGGGAAACAGAATCTGGGTGCCTCGTTTGGGTGGTTTACGTGATCGGGTACTACAAGAAGCTCATCAATCTCGTTTTTCTATTCACCTAGGTACGAATAAGATGTATAAAGACCTGAAACAATTTTATTGGTGGCCTGTAATAAAAAGAAGCATTGCTCAGCATGTGGAAGGTTGTACTACTTGTAAGAAGGTAAAGATTGAACATCAAAAGCCGTTTGGTCAGTTGCAACGGTTAGAAATACCTATGTGGAAATGGGATCAGATTACTACAGATTTTATCACGAAGCTACCAAGGACTCCGAAGGGATTTGATGCCATTTGGGTGATCATTGACAGATTGACGAAGTCTGCTCACTTCCTACCAATAAAAGAAACTGATTCGTTGGAACGATTAGCCAAGTTCTACATCAATGAAATAGTAACTCGACATGGGGTTCCAATCTCGATTATTTCTGATCGTGATAGCCGTTTTACCTCAAGATTTTGGAGGAGCTTTCAAAAAGAAATGGGTACACAGATAAAGCTAAGTACGACGTATCATCCTCAAACTGACGGTCAGAGTGAACGGACGATTCAGACTTTAGAAGACATGCTCCGGGCTTGCATTGTTGATTTTGGGGGATCATGGGATAAGCATTTACCGTTGATTGAATTTGCTTACAATAACAGTTATCATTCCAGCATACAAGCGGCACCGTTTAAAGTTCTGTATGGTAGAAAATGCCGAGCGCCTCTGTGTTGGAACGAAGTGGGAGAGAAACAGTTAGCAGGGCCAGATATAGTTCAGTTGACCGCGGATAAGAATTATCAGATTCGAGAATGATTGAAAGTGGCTCAAAATAGACAGAAAAGCTACGCCGACCGACGCCGAAAGCCGTTAGAATTCCAGGTTGGAGATTTTGTGATGTTAAAGGTCTCGCCTTGGAAAGGAGTCATTCGATTTGGGAAACAAGGTAAACTGAGCCCGAGGTACATTGGACCGTTTGCAATCATAGAAAGGATTGGTGAAGTAGCCTACAGGTTAGATCTTCTGCCAGAGTTAAGCAGAATCCACAATGCATTTCACGTGTCAAATTTCCGAAAGTGTTTAGTTACGCCGGATCAGGCAGTTTCTCTACCAGACATACAGGTTGATGAAAAGCAGAATTATGTGGAAGAACCCGAAGCGATAACTGACAGTAAATTCAAAGTTTTGCGGAATAAAGAGATCAGACAAGTAAAAGTATAATGGTGATATCATAAAGGGCAGGATGCTACATGGGAATCAGAATCCGAAATGAGAACTAAGTACTCGCACCTTTTTGCCTAAACTGAATTCCGAGACGGAATTCTTTTAAGGGGGAGATGATGTAATACCACGGGTAAGTTCGTTAGTTAAATGTTAGTTCCGTTAAATTTATTTAAACTTTATAATTGATGTTTAGGGTAAGTTTGGGTTAATTTATAAGTAAAAGGTATTTTGGTCATTAGTGGATAGTTTAGGGACTAAAGTGGTAAATTGGATTTGATATTATCCCTTTAGGACTTCAGCTAATTCAGAATTCAACAGATATTTCAGTGTGTGTGTTTGTGTTTTGAGACCAAAAGAGAAGAAGAAGAAAGCTAAGGTTAAGGCCTAATTTGATGTGCTTGGAAGTGAAATTAAGGTATGTTCCTTTGTAATTTATATTTGTAATTGGTATTAGAAGGTTTCTATCGGAGTAGAATCATCAATTTCACATCTAGTAATGATTCAGTCGATTTCTGGGTAGAAAATGGATAAACTGTCAGAGGTTTCCGGATAAGATGAATGTGTCCGGTAGTTTCTTGGGTGGTGTCCGGATAATGTGTTGTTAGTGTCCGGTAGTTTTTCTTGCAGGTATCCGGATGAATCGATTAACCGGGTAAGTCCTATTTTCTCTAGTTTCCGGATGAAATGATTTACCGGATAGTGTCCTGATTGTTGTGTTGTCCGAATAGTTATGTTATCCGGATTGGTTATGTTATTCGGAAAGTTGGTGTTGTCCGGAAAGGTTGTGTTGTCCGGATACTTTAGCTGTTTGGTCAATTTTGAGAGTTTAGATGCTTTTGAGTATCCAGTAACTTGTGTCTTGTTAATTCTTGGAGGGGGGAATGAATGAGGACTGAATGCATTATGGACTCGACTTAAGTTCGGGTTTGGGGGTAACATTTGAGGATTAGAGTTATCTAGAGTTCTTAGCTTTAGTAAGACTTGTGTGTTCTATTTGGTAAAGAGATATCTGTATTCAATTGTTTCAGATACTGTGAATCGAAGGTGATAGCTGAGTTCTTTGTGGAGGTGTTAGACCCAGATTTAGCAGGTAACAACGATTCAATGAGGAATAACTAGAACATATAATGATTTCAACTTATCATCCCTCTCACATTCATTAATCAAGATAGTTTACAAATGTTTGAATGAAAAACAACTATCTCTCTCTAAAACAATTAAGCTCTAATTTCTCTAATGAATCGTCTAACCTAATTCTAAGGCTAACACTAACCTTAAATATCTAGGCTTTAGACAATAAGGCTTAAGCCCATTAAACACAATTAACTAAGCCCATTTAACAATTAAGGCTTTTACAAGAATAATAAATCTAATTAAGCACTATATAATTATTTATATATCTTTCAAATATGTAGGACATTTATTGTCCTAACAATCTCCCCCTAAAGATATATAAATAAAAATTGGACTTGAAACCTTCAGGTCTTGATCTTCTCTTCTTCTTGAATCTTTGAAAACTTCGGTGTTGCTTGACTTCATGCCTTTACAACGCTCCCCCTTGAATAAAGCTCTTGGTCTTCATATCTTCAACTTTGTAAACGGATTCGGTGAACAATGAATTTGTCTTTGAACCGCGAGTTGACTTTGCTTTCAGCTTCAGCTTGTAGAACCAATATGCTCGATGGAGGAAATGGAGGCGAACACCACTTTGAAACACGATGAGAAGATTTGATCACTTGTAAGCACTTTGAATACTTGAATGCACTTTGAAGTCTTGAAGTCTTTTTGGATTTTGGCTTGACCGTTACTCCCCCTTGGCTTTTGCATGGGGTCTTCTTTACTCCCCCTCGGCTTTTGCTAACTCCCCCTCAACTTGATAATCCGTGTCTTTGAATTTGTACCCTTTCTCCCCCTCATGACGAGTAGGAGCAACCGGAGCATCATGCACGTTCAAAGACAAAAATGACGAGTAGCAAAAGAATCCAGATAAAACATTAAGTAACCAGAAATGGGGTAATTATCTAACACAGAAACACAAAAGTAACTGTTATCACAACAATTTAAAAAATTGTGTGGCCTATGTTCAGATTTGGCAAAGGGGTATCTATGATAGGACTTCCAGTTATCATTGAAGTAAAATATTAAAAATTACCTCTCAAACTGTTCCGGCAATATCATGAAGATATGCGAGTGGAATCACAAAGACTCGTGCATGTGTGAAAGAAATGAATTATATCTGTTAGGCTCAAAAATTGATTGAACTTGGGATACAAGTTAAAAGTCAATTGACACAGTGATAAGAATATGAAGTTCGGAGACCGGAGCTGATGTCTTCCTGTTTCAATATCTAAGACCTCCGAGTGAGGAATAGATAGATTATGTGCTAAGTCTCCATGAATATATGAAACAAGCATCTGTTGTGAGATACTTGAGTGGCTGGGTGGGGTGACACGAGTTATCGACATTGGGTCCATGTCTGTTTCAATATTCATCTCCAAAGAACGAGAATGAATAGATTGTGTGGTTACCCGGATAACTGACTCGGTTTGGTAAGGACAAATAATTCTTTTAAGTCTTGTCACAACCTCACCATATTCTTTTCACTCCAAACTCATCTAACAATCTAGACCCCTTACTGTTGTCTATAAAGAATGTGTTTCTTGGGTAGGTCCTTCCGGTTCTGGCTTGACCATAGAAACAATGTAAGACCTAACACTCCTTTCATGCATCGAGTATAACAGTTTAGTAAAACAGTTGAAGTACGAGTTCTAAACTGAAGTGTTTAGAAGTCACAACATTTAAGTACGAGTCCTGATCTGAGGTGATCAGAAGTCATTAACAAATTAAGTCCGAGTTCTGATCTATGGTAATCAGAAGTCATAAAAATGAAGTCCGAGTTCTGAACTGAGTTATTCAGAAGTCATTACAATTAAGAACGAGTCCTGATCTGAGATGATCAGAAGTCATTAAAATGAAGTCATAGTTGAAAGCCCAGAATTTCAAGAAACAGATTCAAGCGCAAAACAGAATGACTCAATAAGCACAGTATTTGCAAGAAATGAAACAATGATCAGAAAGTTTAATTGTGAGGAACAAGTCACAATTAATATAACAGATAAGAATTGAATCATTAATATGAAATGATGAACTATGAACACTAAGTAGAATTCAAAAACGGGTGTATTTCCATCGAAAAATCAACAAACATTTGAGACATGGAAATAACTAAATCAAGTAAGTGTTGATCATGGCAATCATGGAAGTTAAACTTAGATAATAACAAACGCAAGTAAGTTATTCAGAATGAATTGCCATGGTGTTTGAATTCAGTTAGAGTTCACATACCTTGCATAAGATAGTACTCCCCCTCAAATTTGGCCTAACCTTTGAATGCTCGTCATGTGAAAAGAATCTTCGAGTTTAAATGCACATGACATTCCTGCAAAATAGATTAGAGGGATTTTGGTATCCATCTTGGGATGGATCCTTGACGGTTAGATGCCCTATGACTGTGAGGACCGGGGATACTATAAGTACCATACCAATACATAGAATAGTCTTTCTTCACAAAGTCATTTGTTCCACAATAAGAACAACACAGCTTTTGTGTGGATAAGTTGATCAGCTTATTAACAGAATAAACACGATCAGTTTTCACAAAAGGTTTAGCGTGAAAAGCTTTGTTGTTCTTGTCACTTTTAACAGAGACGGATGACTTTGGAGCATAAGTGGTTCCTTTAACTCTCTACTCCATTTTTACCTTCTTGTAAAATTGATTATCTGTATTATCAACACGAGAATTATAGAAAAGATTGGAAGGTCGAATCTGATCTTTTGAAAAATCATTTGATGTGACAAAATTCTTTGAATCAGATTTAACCTTTTGTTTCTTCAAAGACTCGGTAGTTAGTTTACATAATCTCTTTGTAAGCTTAGAAATCTCAGTCTGAAAGGTCTTTCTTTCTTTTGCAAAATCATCTTTCAAACATTTAGTTCTAGAGCCTTCAACCTTCATTTTCTCATTCTCTTTGCTTAGAATGTCTAATTCGTTCTCCAGATCGGATATTTTCAAAGAAAGTTCTCCATTCCTTTTAGAAAAAGATTTGCGTTCAGTTTCAAACTTTTCTCTTTCAAAAAACAAAACCTTTTCAAAGTCGGAGATTTGTGTTGAAAGTTTTAGACATCTAAGCTCAAGACTTTTCTTTTCTTCAAGAGATTTGGTTGAAAACCCAGATTGCTTTTGAAGAAGCAATTCTTTCTCCTTTTCAAAAACCTTTTCAAAATTAGATAGTTTACTTTTAAGCTCAAGGTTTTTCCGGTTCAGGAGTTTACCTTTCTCTTCTTCTTCAGCAAGCTTCTCAGAACTGTTCCAGAGTTGAGATTTCAGTTCCTTCAGCTCCTTGATGTACTTGCTGCACAAGTCGTCTTCTTGCTGGATATTCTTTTCAGAAAGTCTTTGATGTGCTTCCTTTTCAAGTGCCTTTATCTCGTCTGGTGATGGCAGTTCAGAAAGTTTATTTTTCAGCTCCGTGTTTTCGGACTCTAAGGCTGTTGCCTTTTCTTCGGATTTGGCAAGCTTATCAGCACTTTCAGATATTTGCAGTTTCTGTTCCTTCAGTTCTTTGAATTGCTTTTTGTACGTTTCATTGGCACGCTCCCAATTCTCTTCATGCATCCTCATCAGATCTTTACACTCATGATTGAAGCAATACTTCGACATTGTTACCTGAAAAAATGATCGTTAATCGGTGTTGATTTTGAAGAATAAAAAAATGCGGAAGAAAATCAAAAGTTAAATTTGAAAAACAAATTTATAAAATAAATTCGTTTTAAAAATTCAAAATCTGATTATTGACTTTAAACGAACGAAATCAAACTTCGAGAACTTACCAATCAAGAACTTATCAACCACAACTTACCTAACTCAACTTACCGGATGATTGAGATTCTCGCAAATAAAAACAACTTACCGGGTGAGATGTACTTTCCGGACACAGTTGGTTTACCGGACAAAATAAAATTAAGTGAACTTACCGGGTGAAGGTGAGAAACCCGGATGAATGAGTTTCCGATCAAAAACTTACCGGAAACAAAAGATACTTACCGGGTACGAAGATACCTACCGGGAACTTGTCCGGATGCGATGAGATTCCGGATGGAGAATGAAACTTACCGGGTGATGGACAGCTTACCGGATGAGCTTTCCGGATAAGAGTTGTTTACCGGATGGATGAATAATCCTATCAAAACAAAACTTACCGGATGAAGATGTTTCTCGATAAAAAACAAACCAACCAAAAATTAACACAAACAAAAACAATTTGCTTCGAACTTAAATATATATGTATGTATGCATGGAAAAAAAAATTAGCGTGATATGCATGTGTGTGTAATAGATGGATAAGGCAAAACAAATCATTCATGCAACTAATGAGGAAAGTCAACGAGAAAGCAAAAAAAAAAAATCAACAATGTTGTGCTGTGCGGAAAGCGTTTGACGCCATGGTCATCCGGAAAGGTTGAAAAAAACGTCCGGAAACTTGTGAAATTGGAGTTATCCGGACACTTGGGAAGAAAAAAAAAATTATCCGGTAACTAGGTGGGTATCTGGGAAGTGTGTTATCCGGACAAAATTGATACCCGGAAAGATTGAGGTGTCCGGTTAGATTTACCCGAAAACCAAAATCAATCCGGATGATTCGTCCGGATAGTATTGAGAAATAGAAAACTCACCCGGTAACAGCGGAAACGTCCGGTAACCACGTCTGTCTGTGATTGAAATTCGGATCTGGGATCGATAGGGTTGATTGATTCCACTCATGTAGGGTTAGATTTTGACCAAAAACAGAAAAACAAACACACCCGAATCGATTTCTGAGCAAAATATATCCTATTTTTCACAAAACACCACAAAAACTTGAAGAACACCAAAAGATTCAAGAATTGATTTTTCAATTGAAAGATTAAAACCTTTTGGGAATCGATATAAGTACAGAAAAACAGCAGATAAATACGAGTAAACAATCGAGATCTAACAAACGAATTATTAAATCAATGACAAAGCTTTGCAAACCCGATTGAAGAAAGATTTTCTTCAATAAAATCTGCACTGTTATGAAAATAATTTGGATGCCTTCTAGACTTCAAACAACCAATCCAACCGGTCAGAATGTGAAACAATATGTCCCGAAGCTACTTTCCAAATATCGCGACGATCCGACGGTTCAATCTCCGGGAATAGGCGAAACGGCTGGCTGTGATTTTCCAGAAAATTCAACTACAAAAATTTTGATTTTTCTTGTGTTCATTCGATTTCTTTCGTATTTTCAAATCACCGATTCGGCTCTGGTATCAATTGTTAGACCCAGATTTAGCAGGTAACAACGATTCAATGAGGAATAACAAGAACATATAATGATTTCAACTTGTCATCCCTCTCACATTCATTAATCAAGATAGTTTACAAATGTTTGAATGAAAAACAACTATCTCTCTCTAAAACAATTAAGCTCTAATTTCTCTAATGAATCGTCTAACCTAATTCTAAGGCTAACACTAACCTTAAATATCTATGCTTTAGACAATAAGGCCTAAGCCCATTAAACACAATTAACTAAGCCCATTTAACAATTAAGGCTTTTACAAGAATAATAAATCTAATTAAGCACTATATAATTATTTATATATCTTTCAAATATGTAGGACATTTATTGTCCTAACAGGAAGACTGGAAAGAGTTTTGGATAAGCAAACAAGTGAGTTTTTACTTAAAATGTTTTCTAACTGGAATACATATATGTGAATAAGTGTAATAGAAAATCAGAAACTAGAATGTGAAATAAAGAAGAATAGCGACTTGAAACAAAAGATTGATGATGTTGAACTTGAGAAAATGGAAAAATATTATGAGATTGATACTCTCAAGGCTCAACATGATCAATCTGAATCAGAAAAGAAAAGACTTGATTCTAAATTATCTGAGCTGAACAAACAAATCAAAGACTTAGAAACAAAGAATAATGAAAGTGAATTATCTTTGACAAATCTTTCAGATCAAAATGCAGAATTTTTAAATAAAATCAAAGAATTGGAAAAGAAGCTGTATTTGAGAGATCAAACTAATCAAACAATTTTCATGAACAAGCCAATACTTGTAAGCAAGGCTAATAAGTATTGGGGACTTGGTTACGAAAACCCAAAACATTTGGCCAAAGCTATATTTACATTACCAACATTGTATAATTTCAAATGTTTAAGATATGCACGATATTGGCCCGAATTTGAAATTCATTGGACGGGTGAAAAGGAAACATACGAAGAGGAAACAAGAAAAAGATCTTTAACAACTCATGTACAACTTAAATTTTGTTATACTCGTGAGACGGAGAAGACTCTTAACAATCTAAATAGTCCACTTCCAAACAACTATTTTGACATATGTGCTACAAAGCCAATCACTCAACAAGTCTTTGAAACTAAGAAATATGTTCCTACATTGGTTCTAGAAGGGAAGATCGTTGAACTTGAAATCTCTCTTGCAGAACAAAGGATCAAATTTGAATATGAAAATGATCTCCTTTCAACTGTTTATTCAAATAGTTTTAAGGAAATATCATCTGGTTTCAAAGACGAGGTGAAAAAGGAAACTTTTAAAGTTGAACATTCTTTGATCAAAAAGTTTTCTGAATCAACAAAGAGCATCTTTGATGCTAAACAAAATATTGATCTAAAATGTCTCAATCTTTCTAAGAAAGTGGTGGATCTTGAGAACCTTCTTCTCTCCGAGTATACTAATTTGGAAAATGAGAAAGTCAACTTTGTAAATCAAATCAATTCATTTGAAGTGAAGTTGACTGATTTGTTAAAGACAAAAGCTGATCTGAGATTGTCTTAGAAAATGAAAGAAAGGAATTTGCTTTGAAAAATTGGTTCAATCTTGAGGAAAGCAACTTTCTTAAATAACAAAATTGTGAACTTTCTCAAAAAGTGATGACATTGGAAAAATCTTTGAAAGAACGAAAAACTAATACAATGTATGATTTTGAAGATACTTTCAATCTTGAAAGAGCACAATTTGAATTTGAGAAAGTTAGTTTCGAAAAAGAAAAACAATCTTATGAAATGAGGATAATTGAGCTTTCTCAAGATGTGGACAAGTTAGAAAAAGAATTGGCAAAAGAACGAAGAGAATATGCTTCTAAAACATGGTTCGCACCTGATTCTAAAGAGAATTTAAAAATGGGTTTTGAAGTCCACAATGCCGATTCTGATTCTGATTGTGATTTTGTGCTTAATGATCAAGTTTTCGAAACCATGTCAAAGCCAAAAGATAATGATAAAGGAAAAGCTTGTTTATTTGATTTCTCAAAGCAGCTTCAGGACCATACAAATTTTATCATTTCTGAAGAAAAACCTTCAAGTACTTTTTGTAAAGGTGAGTGTTCAAACACTAAGAAGACACCTTTAAAGAAAAGAAAGAAAAGTAAAAAGTCAAAGATAACTCAAGTTCAAAGTTCGAAAGGTTCTAATTCTAAATCTTCTGCTATTTCAGATAATCTTGTGAATCCGAATGAGAAAGCGCAAGAATGGCGGGTAAAGCAAACAAAGTCTGATTCATCCAAACAGAATGATAAAAACAGTAGTTTTTCAAAGAATAAACAATTTGGTACGAGTAATAAACAATCTTTTGTAAAGTCTTACAAAAGTTACTCTAAAGACCAGTTGTTGAATTTTAAAAATGGTGAATGTTTTTGCTCTGTTTGCGGTTATGAAAGTGCGTTTGCTATGCCTGGTTCTTGTTGTTGGGATAATTCTTATTTTATTCCAAATAGTTCAAGAAAATCAAATTCACGGAAAAAGAAGAAGTCACCGAAATTTAAAATATGACTTCACAATCTAACCAAAAAGGACCCAATCTTCAATGGGTACCAAAAAATGTTTAAATCTGGTTGATGCAGAAAAATAAGTTATGGTACTTAGATTCGGGATGTTCGAAGCATATGACAGGCCAAAGACACATGCTAAACAATTTTGTTGAAAAGGATCTTGGTCGAGTAAGATTTGGAAACAATCAAGTTGCTCCAATAAAGGGTTTTGGAGACATTATACAAGATAATCTTACGATAAATAATGTCAACTATGTTGAAGGATTGGAGCACAACCTATTCAGTATTGGACAGTTTTGTGATAAATATTTGGAGGTAAACTTCAAAAAGACGAGATGCTGTGTCAAAACTGAGGAAGGAACAAAACTTCTTGTTGGCACTCGGAAGTCTAATCTTTACACTATCAACTTGTCTAATGTTAAGCCGACCAATGAAGTGTGTCTATTATCAAAAGCTTCGGAAGAACAAAGTTGGTTATGGCACCGACGGTTATCTCATCTGAATTTTCGATATATTCAAAAGCTGGTTTTTGGAGATTCAGTTCAGGGACTTCCAACTTTAAAATTCAATGCCGAAAACTTATGTGATGCGTTTGAGAAAGGGAAGATGAAGAGGGTTCCTCACAAGCCTAAACCGGAACCAACAATGAAGAGTATACTTGAGCTGTTACATGTGGATTTATGCGGTCCAATGAAAACCGAAAGCATAAATGGGAGGAAGTATGTCTTGGTAATAGTTGATGATTTTTCAAGATACACATGGGTTAAGTTTCTTCGTTCGAAAGATGAAACTTCAGAACTTCTGATTGGTGTTATCAAGGCAGCTTAGAACAACATGCAGATTTCAGTTAAAATCGTACGTTCGAATAATGGTACAGAATTCAAGAACAGAATCCTAGGTGATTTCTACGAATCAAATGGGATTATGCAACAGTTTTCTGCCGCCAGAACTCCTGAACAAAACGGTGTTTTAGAACGACGTAACAGAACATTATTCGAATCTGCGAGAACTATGTTGGCGTATTCAAAACTACCTCTCTTCTTATGGGCCGAGGCCGTGGCAACCGCATGTTACACACAAAACCGTTCTGTCATACACCGCCGGTTTGGTAAAACGCCCTATGAAATCATGAATAACCGGAAACCTAACATAAAACATTTTCGTGTTTTTGGTTGTAGGTGTTATGTCTTGAACGATAAAGAACAACGGAACAAGTTCAGTCCAAAGGCGATTGATGGTATCTTCGTTGGATATTCTTTCTCAACGGCTTCATATCGGATATATTGGAAGCAATCAAGAACAATCATGGAAAGTGTCAATGTCAAATTCGACGAACATCACGAATTGGCTTCTGACCAACACAGTTCAGAACCCGTAATAACCGGAGTCTTAGCTTCTGGACATCTCAGTTCAGAACCTGCTTCAACTTCTAATCAGGATCAACCTTCTACCTTAAAATCTCAATTAACTGATCTTGATTTGTTATTTGATGTGTTTTATGATAAATTTTATGGTACTTACAATAAATCTGTTGATTCAAATAGGATGGTACAAGCACCTACAATAATTTCCGCTGCCACAAATACTCAAGATGGTGCACCTACTTCAACACCGGTTGATATTTCCAGTCCTGTTCAAGATGTTCAAGTACCAGAAGTTGTTACTCCACAACAAGAGACTACAAATAATGTGGAAGGATCATCACATCATGCTAGTTCTTCGGTTACTGAACCAAACATTCCTCAGCACCAACCGGAAACTTCTACTATTCCTTCAGAAATTCCAAGTGCTGAACCAATTGTTCCTCTAATCGAAGAAAGCACAAATGCTACTCTTGATAATGTTCAAGAATCCTATGCTCCTCACCCTCATACTACAAAGTGGACGAAGGCTCATCCTATTCACCAAGTAATAGGTGATCCAAATTTGGCAGTTCAAACCCGCTCGTCTATTATGAGTGCTACCGTAAATGAATGTTTGTTTTCAATGTTTTTGAGCAACATTGAACCACTCACTGTTAAAGAAGCGTTAAATGATCCGGATTGGATTCTAGCTATGCAAGAAGAGCTAAATCAATTCGAAGCGTTGAAAGTGTGGAGGCTCGTTCCAAGACCGGCTGATAAAAGTATCATTGGAACAAGATGGGTGTTCAACAACAAGAAAGATAAAGATGGCATCATAGTTTGTAACAAGGCGAGACTTGTAGCGAAAGGTTACCGACAGCAAGAGGGAATAGATTACGATGAGACTTACGCTCCAGTCGCACGCATTGAAGCAATCAGAATATTTCTAGCATACGCGGCATACAAGAACTTCACGGTATATCAAATGGACGTGAAGACATCATTTCTAAATGGAATTCTCAAAGAGGAGGTATATGTCTCTCAACCCGAAGGTTTTGTCGACAAGGAAAATCCAAACCACGTTTACATATTGGATAAAGCCTTGTATGGATTGAAACAAGCCCCTTAAGCATGGTACGACGTTCTGCCACAATTTCTACTCGTATCTGGCTTTGAAAAAGGTAAGATTGATACGACTTTGTTTGTCAAGCGCGAAGATGGTGACATAATTATAGTACAAATATATGTAGATGATATTATCTTTGGCGCATCTAACCCTGGTTTAAATAAATTGTTTTCTGATCTGATGATTGCTAGATTTCAAATGAGCATGATGGGAGAGATTAATTTCTTTCTCGGATTGCATGTGAAGCAGTTTTCCACGGGGATTTTCATCAATCAGTCAAAGTATATATTTGACATTTTGAAGAAATTCAAAATGGAAAATTGTACTTCCATTGGAACGCCGATGGCACCATGTTCAAAGATCGGTCCGGATCCTCATGGTAAGGAAACAGATATACGACACTATCGAGGTATGATCGGATCTTTAATGTACTTAACTTCTAGTCGCCCGGATATCATGTTTGCTACGTGTCTTTGTGCGAGATTTCAGGCGAATCCTAAGGAATCTCATCTCGGGGCCGTCAAGCGTATCTTTCGCTAACTCAAAGGAACCACCTACCTTGGTCTATGGTATCCCAAAGGCACGGGATTCGAGCTAACGGCTTACTCCTATGCGGATCATGGTGGTAGCTTATTGGATCGGAAGAGCACATCCAAACACATACAATTTTTGGGAGATAAATTGGTGAGTTGGGCATCCAAGAAACAGAACTGTGTATCAACTTCTACAGCGGAGGCAGAATATGTCGCGGTCGCGAGTTGTTGCTCACAAGTCATTTGGATGAAAACCCAACTGATGGACTTCACATGTCGATACGAAAAGATCCCAATTTATTGTGATAGTAAGTCCGCAATAGCAATATCCGTGAATCCGGTTCAACACACGAAAATCAAGCACATCAAAATACGGTATCATTTTATTAAAGATCACGTCGAAAAAGGTACAATTGAACTCTATTTTGTTCCTACTGAATTTCAACTCGCCGACTTGTTTACAAAGTCTTTGGATGAGAAACGTTTCAGGTTTCTGGTTTCAAAGCTAGGCATGTTGAATTTGAATGTTTGATTCATCATAATTTTCATTCAATATTTTGAAAATAAATACTAATCGTTCAAATTTTATAAATTTGAGTGAAGAATACTTATTTTCACAATAATGAATATTCATTATGATGAGCTCAAATTTAGATTTCTTTCAGTAGTTTACAAAGTCGATTTCAATTTTATTCTTTTTACCGTATGTATTTCAGTTGATATTACTTGTGCAGTTTTATGTGTGGGTTCATGTGTATAGGGGGATCTATAAATGTTTGTGATCATGTTTCAAGGGGGAGTATCTAACTTTAAAGATGTGTTTGATCAACACAATCGAGGTAAGTGTTCTATTTCAATTGATTTGTGCAAACCCTACTTGATGAAAAATAATTTTGTCAAATCTTATGCATCTTTGTAGGGGGAGCAAAATGATTTACTCTGAACACTGATTTTTCAAGATTAAAAGCTGAACAACTTTTTCATTTGAAAAGTTCATTTTTTTGCTGGGAACTTGTCGTACAAGCTGTGTCCGACTAGCAATCCTAGTCGTACAAGCCGTATACGACAGTTACTGTTCATATACGACAGTCGCACAAGTCTTGTCCGACTAGCAATTCTAGTCGTACATGCTTTGTACGATTGTTACTGTTAATAAGGCCAAGTCGCATAAGATTTGTCCGACTAACAGTCCTAGTCGCACAAGCTTCATACGACTGTTACTGTTCATCATCCCACCTTAGTCGTACACTTCATCCTACGACTAAGAAGAGATACTCGTACATTGTATCGTACGACTATCTTACACGTGTCGGTCAACCCTTGGACCAATCATTTGTTGACACGTGTCCACACAGTCTGAGTTCTATAAATAGTGCGACTTTCAAAGTATTTTACTTTTTACGACTCTTTTGAAACCCGATTTCTCTGAGAGTGAAAATCGATTTTGGATCATTTGTTACTGTTCATTTACATCTGAGGATTCATTATCGATTCAGGTATCGAATTCTGTCCTTAGAATCGTTTTTCATCATGAATATCATCTGATACTTTGATTTGCAGTTTAGTCGAATAAGGGTTTTTATAAACCCTTCGTATTCTTAGTTAAGATCACTCATAATGTTAGTGTTTCTCGGAAAAGATGTTAGAATAGCATTTCTGATAGTGAATCGTGTTTAGGGTACTTGTTTTTGCATGCTTTCACTTCGAAATTCTTAGTTCTGGGTTTGAATGTTCAAACTTGTTCGAACATTCAAAACTGTCGCACAACACTATGTTCTTCATATTCATAATTGTCGTACAAAACAAGCATTCATAACTGTCGTACAAAGTTTGTCCGACAACTTTTAGTCATACAGCTTTGTCCGACAATTAGAGTCGTACGATTTGATGTGTTGTACGACAGTAGCCCATACTTAGGATTTTTTGATTTTTTTTTGGTAAAAACGTACTCACATTCAAATGGTCAAATTTTGTCAATCATAGACCATGGCACACATGCAAGAGCAGGGTGATGGTAATTCTTCTGATGAGAACACGGTGATTCCATCTCATCGTTCATCACATCCTTCTGTGAACGCTCGAAATCTAGATGACGAACTTATTCTTATAAGAGACAAAAAGGAGTTAAAGCCAAACAATTACACCCTAGATTTCAACGTCATAATGGATTATCAACTCATCATGGAAATTCTCAAACATCATCCGCTTCGTACTGCTCTTGAAAAGACACAACAAGTTCCGGAGATCTATTTGCAACAAGTATGGCATAACATTCAGTACGTACCACGAAATGAGTCGAACAGCTTCTTTAATCTAAAAGTGGATCACTTTGATGCCAAGATTACTCTGAAAAGGTTGCGGACAGTTCTAGATCTTCCTTATACTCCAAATTTTGAGGATATGGTGTATGAAGAAGATTTGTGCCGGGATATAATGCGGATGGGTTACAATGATCCAGTTCGTGGTGTGTTAACAAGTACATCGAAGTTAAAGAGAAACTATCTACCGCCGATCTATTACACACTATTCAGTGTTGTTAATAGATGCATGACTTCTAAACACACGGGAGTCGACACGGGCAGTATTTCAGTTTTTCGAATGTTCCATGCTATCGTTTTTGACCGCAAGATTGATTTTGCTATACTTATATGGAATGATCTGATTGAGGTGGTCACCGATAAGACAAAGCCATCAAAAGCCAGATCGTTTGTACCGTTTCAGCGATATCTTCAGATTATTATTCATTCTATTATGGAGGCTAATCGAGAGATACCGAAACGCGAGGGAGCAGTTCTTGGTCCAACCAATTACATGAAGTCTCTCTGATTTCCCAAAGGTCTAATCTTTCCTCATATTATGATTTTACCTGAAGCACTACTCGCATACGCTGACCAAGAGTCACCATTCTTGAGTGAGTATAGAGAAGAGAATGCACTGATGGCCCGGCCAGGACCGGTAGGGCCTACCCAAGGTGCCAACCAACTAGGTGAGAGTGGTGAGGGTCCAGTAGCTAGTGAGTGAGTTCAGGATACTGGGGTACCTGAACAGGGTGTGTTGAGTGGTAAAAGCGATGTAAGGGGAAAAGGAGATGGGGGTGCTCTTGGCCAGTCGTCAAAATCGTCAAAGATCTTTGAGGACGATGACGATGAAGAAATTCTTGGTTCTGAGGATACTGAAGAAGAATCTGATGATCTTGATGCTGATATTGATGATCCAGCAAATCTTGTATATGACGCAAGTTCGAGTGATGATGAAGCTAATCCTGACGATGAAAGAGAGGATGACAATTCCGATAATGATGATGATAATAACAATAATGATCAAAACATGGAAATTCTTGACACTGTTGTGGAAAAAGTGGTTACTCATTCTGATACTGGAGGAGATATAAGGGGAAATGAGGGAGTATTAGTTGAAACAGAAAATGAGGTGAGGTTAAGTGAGAAGGAAAGAAAAAAAGATGGTGAGAGTGTGACAGGATCAAAGAAAGTTTTAATTACTGATCCTACCCAAACCGTGTCTAGCCGGGTAGCCACATCTACTGTCGGTGCGCGTTCGTCGCCACAAGACATTGAAGAAGCCATAGTGGACACAGCTATGCAATGCACAACCCCACTCATCCACTCATCAACTTCTTCACAAGTTGATGTTTCACTTTCTCACAGGGGAAAAACACAAACTCTATCGGCGACACACTCGGTGTCTGCTGATATTGAAACAAGATGGCAACTGCCTCGACCACCACCTTCATTTGTTCACAGATCGCGTCTAGAACCTTTTGATTTTACTTCATTTCCTAGGACACCGAGACCGTTCGTCACTTCATCAATGGTGACACAAAACGTTTGAGTTCTTAGTGACCCAACCGGAACGCCCCGAGTGTTACCGCCATTCGTTGGTGCTTCACGAGGACCGGGCGGAAGTCCTATCAATGTTAACACCATGCCAGCATTGAACATAGGCCATACAGTCTCTTCGACTGCTATGTCAACTAGTAACCTAAGTGTTCTGGGTGTTACCCCGTTACAAGTTCGTGTTGTTCAGTCATTGGTGGATCCTCCTCCTCACAATTTTGTATCCGTGAAGTTGAACGAATTTGCCATCCAGTCTCTTAACAACAGTCATAAAGCTCAAATGGCCGAATTGAAAGATGTTATTGGGAAATTATCTGTCGATGTTTAAAAAGCTGTCAAAGGAAAATCTGTTGCCGAATCTTCTTCCACACCACCCGACACTCAACCAGAATCTCAGCCTAACCCACAAGTATATCCTAATTTGCCTTTACATGAATTGAAATCTCAATTGCTTACTCGTTTGTTAGAACAAGGATATACGAATACTCAAGAAGAAGTAGACATGCTTGGTTTACTTAGACGACAAACCGAACAACAAGCCACTTTACCAAATTCACTTAATACCCTACAACAATACATATCCAACCTAACCTCGACTATCTCTTCTGGCTTCACAACCCTATCTAACCGAATGAAAGTGGTGGAAGAAAAGTGTGGGATTCAAGCCCAAACCACCAAACGTAGACATGATGATCAAGATCCGATCAAGATCACCATGAGGGGGAGAGAAGTGTAAGACAAAGAGTTGAATAAGCTAGTGGTTCGGGCGTTCAAGTGCCTGAAAATGTGGAAACGAATGTGGAAACGGGTTTCGGTAATGTTGGTGGTACTCAAGTGGATGAAAGTGATGATTTGGGATTTCTGGATGATGTCAGTCCTACGGTTGAGAAGCCCGATGGATGTGACAATAGAACAGTTGAGGAAAGAATGGCAGATGGTTTTATACAAGTTGTGATTTATATTGACTGGGAAGAGGATCAAACTGTTGTAACGATTAAAGAAGAGATGGATGATGTAATCGATGGTGGTGTAGTTCAACCTGATTCTGATTCCGAGAGAGAATATAACCAACCTGATCAAGTGACACAAGTTCCGGTGATTCCTGATCTTCCTGAAGGCAAAATCAAAGATCCAGTCTCCGAAGCTGAAATGCGAAACCTTCAGATGTTGGTGGATAGAGAAGCACTGATTGTTAGAGGTCATCATTGAACAAGAATTATTACTCTGTTCCAAGAAGATATCAGGGGTGACTTGTTTGTGAAAAAGGTTCAGCCAATCGACAAGGTAAAATTATATTCAATTGAAAAGTTTCCACGCCAGAATCAGATTGAATACTTATACATGTTGAACGACAAAGATCAAGCGCTCAGATTGGTCAGAACAAATAAAGAGATTGTCAGAATTGTGAAGATAGAATCGGAGAGGATTCTGAATGTCTTTTATCCGAGATTCTACGTCTACAGAACAGATGGAAAAGAATGGAATTTCAGTGAAGCTGACTTCAAATCCCTAACCTGTGAAGATTTCTTCAGACTATATGATATTCTTGCACGGATGCCGAACAAAGACATTACCTATTCTGAAGCCTATCAAGCCATCAAAAGATTCATGAAAAACTTTATCAAGATTGCATTCTTAACCAACTTTCAAATGGCTTTGGAAAGTAATCAAGTCAGAGTTAATAAAAGAAGGCCAAACAGAAACTTACCAGACATACAAGGTATTCCTCTTTATACCGTGTTGGAAAAACCAGAGTTTGGGATTGTTTACCACAACGGGCAAAAGAAGAAGAAGTTCTTGAGACTCATTGAAGTCAACTTGTATTCTGATGGGACGCTAAATGTAATAAAGATTCGACTGACTGAAAAGCTAAGACTGGATGAACAAAGAAAGGTGCCTCTGAAGGATAAGGAGAAAGTCTTGATCAACAACGCTTTGAAAGCATTACAAGATCGACTGGATTACCGGAATTCACTAAGAAGGTTTGAAATCATCTTTGGGATCAGAAAGAGATACATTCCACCGGAGCAGCTTAGAGGATAAAGCTTACTTGGCTCATTTGAATACAAAGGGGGAGAATGATAGTGTCTATTTTATGTTGTATTCAAGTTGAGGGACTAAACTTGTAATGTCTAGATCTAGGTATAAAAGGCTTAGATATTTATGCTTTTGACTAACACTTTGACATACATATCATTTCAACTCTCTGTGAGGTTCTCTCTACTTCTTGTATCATGTTCTTGATGATTAATGTGAGATGACCAGAGTTTTTCACAAATCTTGTTCATATTACTTGTATCTTGGGATTACAAAAGATGTTCTTCAGAGCCAGTGAAGTTGCCAAGTACAGTTCTGGTACACTCAGATTCATAAATATTAATTTGGAAAGAAAGATGACAAAGGGAGTTAGTGTCAAAGAAATAAAGGAGATCATTGAAAAGATTGACAGAAGACTAGCTCTGACAAAGATGTTTCTTCTAAAGTTTGTTTCTATCTTGAAAGAAGAGTATTGGGACAAGTACAAGGTTGTTCGACAAAAGGGGGAGATTGTTAGATCTGAAGTTTGTCAAAAACCTAAGTGTTAAAGTCTGAAGAGAAGACTCAGTCTTCTAAAAAGGAGAACTCAGAAGTTCTGGATGAAAAGTATTTGTCAAGTGCTAGGTGTTCAAGTCTGATGAGAAGACTCAAACTTCTGAGAAGGAGAACTCAGAAGTTCTGAATAAGCAGAAAATGTTCTTGCGCTCAAGTCATTAGTTCTGAGTATGCTTAGTCAGAATAGTGTTCAGAAGTTCTGAACTAGTGGTTCAGAACTTATGACTTAAGACATTTTCTATCTTTGTAATTCAGTTGATAGCTAGCATATTAGAACATGTGTCATTGTTCTAATGGTATGTTTTGTATATGTATTGTAGTTGTAGTATTTCCTTACAGTATATATAGTTGTTAGCAAACTGTAAGCAAACTAACTTTCGTATTCTGTCTTGTAATTTTTGAGATACTTCTCTCTCTAGATCTGTACTTCGTTCTTCATTGAATACAAAGTATTTGGCATCAATTCTCTCTACTTACTATGATTTGATTGTGTTCTTGATTGTTAAATTGATTGTAACATCAATCCTGGTTCCTACACCACATGAACAATTTTAGTTTGAGTTCCCCAACCACTAGTTTCCCCCACTTTTCCCTCTTACTCATCTCCCCCTCATGGTGATCAAGATCAGGATCTTGATCATCATGATTACGCTTACTGGTTTAGGCTTGAACTACACACATTTCTATTAAAGCTTTGATACGGTCAGAAAGGGTTGAAAAGCCAAAAGAAATAGATTTGGTCATATCAAAGATTGATTGTTGTAGGGTTTGGATATCAGCTTGGGTTGGTAGGTTGGTTTGTTGTTCGGTTTGGCGTCTAAGAAGACCAAGTAAATCAACTTCTTCTTGAGAGTTATTATCACCTTGCTTTAACAACCTGGTAAGCAATTGAGATTTAAGTTCATGTAAGGGTACGTTAGGAAATACCTTGTTCGATGGAATAGGTTGAGATTGTGTATCAGGTTGAGCTTCGGTTGTGGTGGATGGAGTTTCCACGAATGACTTTCATTTAACAGCTTTGGTCACTTCTTGAGATAACTTTCCAATAATTTCTTTCAATTCTGCAGTCTGAGCTTTTTGTGAATTATTGAACGAAGTAATTTCTAACTCTTGCAACTTCACTGAAATAAAGTTATGTGGAGGAGGACCCACCAACAAGCGTAACTGTTGAGTTTAAACCGGGATAAAACCTAGGCCACTTAGGTTACTGGTTTGCATGGCAGTCGAAGAGACTGCATTGCCTGTGTTCAATGCTGGCATGGTGTTAACGTTGACAGGACTTCCACCCGATCCTCGTAAAGCACCAACAAATGACGGCAATACTCTGGGCGTTCCGGTTAGTTCACAAAGAATACCAACGGTTTGTGTCACCAACAGTGTTGTGACTAACGGTCTTTGTGTCCTAGGAAATGAAGTTGTTCCAAAGGGATCTAGACTCAATGTGCGTACAAATGAAGGCGGTGGTTGGGGCAACTGCCTACCTTGTTCAATAGCAGCAAACATCGAGTGTGTGGCCGATAGACTTTGTGCTAATCCCCTGTGAGAAAATGAAACACCAACTTGTTGAGAAGTTGATGAGTGGCCGAGTGGGGTTGTGCATTGCATAGCTAGGTAGATGTGGCTAACCGGATAGACTCGGTTTGGATAGGATTAGGAGTTAAAACTTTGGTTGATCCTGTCTCACACTCACCATTTTTTTTCTTTCCATCTCACTCAACCTCACTTGTAATTCTGTTTCAACTAAGTCTCCCTCAGAACACCTTATTTCCCCTCGAGCACCAGAGTTAAGCTCGGAATTAACAACGATCTCAAAATTAATATGATCATCAAGTTGATCATCATCATCTGAACTATCCTCCTCTTTTTCTCTTTCATCACCACCTTCATCAGAACTAGAACTTGCAGAATAGACATTTGCTGGATCATCTATATCAGCAAAGACATCATCAATTTCGTCATCGGAATCTGAAGATCCAAGGCTTTCTTCATCTATAGCACGAGACGACTGACCAGGATCACCCCCTTCTTCAGTTCCACTCACAATAATTTTACCACTCGTCTCACCCTGTTCAGGTACCCAGTAGCCTGAACTCTCTCTCTACGGACTATACCCTCACTTCGCTCACCTAGTTGGTTGGCACTCTGGGTAGGCCCCTCCGGTCCTGGCCGGGCCATAAGTGCATTTTCTTTTCTATACTCATTCACAAATGGTGACTCCTAGTCAGCGTAAGCAAGTATAGCTTCGGGTAAGACCATAACACATTCAAAGTGTATATCTTTGGGTATTCTGAGATAATGCATCCATTGGGCTGGACCAAGTGGAGCGTCTTGACGTACAAAGTGGAATTTCTTGGTTTGCATCCATTATATACTGAATAACAATCTGAAGAAACCTCTAAAACGGTACAAAGGTTCTTGCCTTGGAAGGTTTGGACTTATCAGTGAAGACCTCTATCAGTTCATTCCAGAGGAGAACTGCAAAATCTATCTTCCGATCATAAACGATTGCATGAAACATCTTTAGCACATAAATACTGCATCTGTCTAATCCAGTATGCTTGGAAGTCATACACCTGTTGATGATACTGAACAGTGTCTAATATAGTGGTGGTAGATACTTCCTTTTGAAATTAGAAGAACGAGTAAGAACACCATCTTCAGTATCATTGTATCCCAGTTCCATTATGTCTCGGCACAGATCCTCCACAGAAATCATATCGGCAAAATCGGTTGAAAATGGTAGACCCAGAACAGTTCTGAGTCTTTTCAATGTTAGCTTAGCATCAAAGTGATCAACCTTAAGACTGAAATACTGATTGTTTTCTGAAACCGGCACAAATTGAATAGTATACCATGCCTGTTGTAGATAAATTACAGGTACAAGTTGTGTCTTTTCAAGAGCAGTTCTGAGCGGATGACCCTTCAGAATTTCAACAATGATGTGATAATCCATTCTCACATTCATGTCGAAAGTAAAATTATTGTGCTTGATCGCCAACGTGATGAATGGTGTGATGGAATAACCGTGTTTTCATCGGAGGAATTGCCATCACCGTGCTCAAGAATTTGTGCCATTGGATATGTTTTGGAACTTGTTAGATCACTCGGATAAAAGTTGCAACTAACCACTTTTGAGAAAAATTTCTCAAAAGTTTCCTAAGTCCGGGGTGTTGTCGCACAAAGCATCAAGTCCTAATCGCATGACACTTGTGCGATGAAAAAGGTTATCGTCTAAGTCATGTGCGATCAAGATGAATGTAAGGTTTGTGCGATAACAATGAATCTTTGAATACATTCTTTCTGCGATTACTATGAATCTTTGAAACTATTATGAAGAAATCGAAGAAATCGCATGAAAAACAAACCCTATTGTCTATTCACTAACAGAAACCTATCTTATCATCTTTTACGCATAAACTAACACACATGAATGATTTTCGAAATAGGAATATGAACAGTTTCATAAACCCGACTTTTTCAACAAGAAATCAAACATAACAAGTAATGTACTGGATGAATGTAATAAAAAATGATGGAATCACCAACCTTATACGACTGCGATTCGAAAGCAATAAGAATCAGCAACAAACTCGACAAATCACGAAATCACAGTTGAGAGAGAGAGTAGGGATAGTCGAGAAGTCAGAAAAGTTTAAATCTTCGAAAAACTGTTCTATATATAGATCCTAGGGTATTTCGACACGTGTCAAACGATGATTGGTCCAAAATTTGACCTGCCACCTGTCAACTCATCGCATGAACGATGTGCGATCAGTTCATCTTCATCGCATGAAACGTACGCGATGAAGGATTCAAAGTTATCGGTCAAAGAAAACCAATGAACAGTAGTTATCGCATGATGCTTATGCGATAAGAACTCTGATCGCATGAAGCTTATGCGATGAACAAGAGTTATCGCATGAATCTTGTGCGTTGAGGAAAGTTGTCGAACAAGGCTTGTGCGATTAAGAGACTTGATCGCATGAGCTATGTGCGATAACTTCCTACACTTGGACATTTTTCAAAAAATCTGACTTTTTCCAACTTTTCAAAAATGAACTTTTCCAAGTTAAAAGATGTCCAACTTTTAACTGGTTCTCTCCAACTGTCTTTTTAAAACATTTTGCCCCCGTACAATGATGCATAAGATTTTCAAAAATAATTTTCCATCAAGTAGAGTTTGCTTGAAAATTAGAATTAGAAGACTTACCTTTGTCTTCAAAGACTCACATATGATTTGAGCAACACATGTATAAACATGATTTTATGCTCCCCCTTGACAAATGATAAATTCTTTTCAATTCTCCCCCTAAACACATGTACACACACATCAAACTGCACAAAGAAACCATGAAGAGATAATATTGAAAAATAACAAGACAAAAGATAAAATTTGAAGTAAACTTTGTAACCTACTAAAGACATAAACTTTTGAACTAATCATAATAAAGATTCAATAATATGAAAATTATTATTGTCAATCAAGATTTTAAGCTTGAATGAATAATAAGAATTTTCAAAGTATTGGATGAATATTATGAATAATCAAACTTTCATGTTCAACATGCCTAGCTTTGAAATCAAAAATTTGAAATGTTTCTCATCCAAAGTTTTTGTGAAAAGATCGGCAAGTTGAAATTCAGTAGATACAAAATAAAGTTCAATTGTACCTTTTTCAACATGGTCCTTGATAAAATGATACCGTATGTCGATGTGCTTTGTCTTCGGGTGTTGGACCGGATTCACTGAAATAGCAATTGCGGATTTACCATCACAATAAATGGGAATTTTATCATACTTATTATTAGCTCCAACTTCTATGTAAAGAAGTATTGAAAAATAGACTAAATGTAAAAACATCGACAAAGCCTCTGCCAAGACAACGAGTGAAGATCCAACAGAAGATGTTCCCAGAAGACAAGGCCACAGAGCCTCTATCACTCTTGACAGAGCCTCTGTGGTATAAAGACTGAAGACTTGGAAGATAATCTGAAGATCAGAACAAAGACGATCGTGCCTCTCACGATTTCTGCTGTACGGAGATCCTGAAGATCATTCGTACAAGGCATGCCCTGCCAACTCCACGTGGCAACCTCTGATGGGTTACAGCCTTTGCAGATAGCGGCACACTACATTAACGTTGTACATGTACCAGTCCCACGACCGTGTCTTTGTACCCTTAGTACTTCTTATCTAAAGCTTGTCCCCTAATGAACAGTATAAATAGAAGACACATGTTGAGCTCTTCTATTAACTTTTGCACGACACACACACCTTTAGAGCAGAATTAATATTATACATTCGGTGTTCTTGGTGTTATTATTTTAATCAATACAAAGTGAATCTTTGAGTTAATCTCGTGTTAATTTATACTTTGTTTATTTGATTCAGTGTGTTTTTCTACCTAAGAATATCTCTTCAGTTCGTTAAAACGCTTCCGCACTCTTATTTGTTTGAACTAATAGATATTTATATCATTGTTGAGAAATATCGGGATAAACAATTGGTATCAGAGCCTTCCTTGATTTTCTATATCAAGAGATCCTCTCTGACAATGATTTTTGGTAGAAACGTGGATTGATTTTAACCTGTTCTTCGTTTATTTCTAACAGCCTCTGTTTTTCTGCCATTCTCGACTAGTTCGACTTTGGTAAACTTACAGAACATGTTTCTACGGTTAAAACTCTCCATTTTAGTGCATTGTTCAAGGTTTTAAAGCTTATAAACTCTTTTAGAAAGATCCACTCCATCATCTGAAAGTTTACTGTTCATACTCGGTTTTCTGATATTACTCTATCAAACTACTTTTAAAAATGGGAAACACGAACAACTTCTTCACCGCTGGTTCTTTAACCAAGCCACCCACTCTACTCAGAGACGAGTACCCTCAATGGAAGATACGAATGATTCACTTCTTCGAGGGTACTAACTAAGAACTCGTCTACTATATCCACAATCCTCCTTTCGTTCCCTTGGTCACAGTACCACGTGTACCTGTCACATATGATACTCCAGAGGTTGCTGAATATGAGAAACCAAAGACAAAGGACAAATGGTCCGCTACAGACTGGGAGAAGTACGAGATTGCTCAGAAGACCAAGCGACTTCTGATAATGGACATACCCAATGACCTCTTCCAATCCCTAGATGCGTGTGAATCTGCATATGATATATGAAAGGAACTAGAGAAACAATTGGAGGGAGGGGCCAAGACTCAGAAGAACCGCAGAGCCCAATGCATCAACGAATACTACGCATTCAAAGCTCTGCCGATAGAATCTCTGCAGTCAACATACGACAGGTTCAACTCTCTTATCAACAAGTGTAGGAAGTTCGGAATTCACAGAACTTCTGAAGAAAACAACGTCATGTTCCTAAAGAGCCTTAATGAAGAATGGCTCAAGTTGTCTATGTCTCTGCAAACAAATTAGGACATAGACACCTGGACTCAGTCAGATCTTTACGGAACACTGGCTGCCCAAGAACCTCAGAATGCACAAGCAAAAACTCAAACCGGTGGGCCTCTTGTACTTGTTGGTAAGGCCTCAAAAGCTAAGGAGAAACCAAAGAAGGAAAAGTCTGTGGAGGAAAAGAAAGAGAAGAAGAAGAAGGTGTTGGTCGTTGATAGTGAAGAAGAGGAATTGGTAGAAGAAGAGGAGGCAACAATGGCCTCAATAACTAAATCTTTAGCTCTTTTGACCCGAGAATTCAGCAGAGGATACCAGAAGAAGTCTGGATATGAACGCAGTGGGAGAGATGATCGAGGCGGGAAGTATGAGCCAAGGAATCAGGGAAGAGAAGATGGTAATGAACAACAGACGTCAAATGACAGAGGTGGTGACCAATAGTGGTTAGGCGACAGAACTGGGAATGCACCCCAGAATCAGGGATGTTTCAACTGTGGCAAGCCAGGCCACTATGCTGCAGACTGCAAGAGCAAACCAAACCGCCCTCAGAGGTACTCTGGTTTCTACAAAAAGAAAGCAGAATAATATGCTCAGAAGTCGCTCATGGTGGAGCAGGAAAACTGGCAGTCAGATGAATCCTCTGACGATGGTGAAAAGAAGAACGCCCTATTCTGCAGGATGGCAGAGGTCAGCTCCTACGACTCTGACAGTGAGGTATCCACTTCTGACTCTTACTCTAATGAAACAGAAGCTGATTTGCTTAAACTGACTATTGAGTACACTGAGCTTAAAAAGACTTGTGAAAATATCCAGAAGAAGCTTGCCTTCTCTAAGAGAGAAGCCAGACTTCTCACTCAAGAAAAGGCAAAAATATTTCAAGAAAAGGAAGAAATTGAAACTAACTAGAATAAACATCTAAATCCTTTAAAAGAAAAGATTTCAGAACATAACTCTGCCTTGAAAGCTAAATCTAAAGAACTTAGGGATGTTGAGAGCGACAAAATGAATATTCTTGCTCTTAAACACTATTTTCAAAAGGAAAGAGAAGTCCTTCATCAAGACCTACTCAGAAGAGACCTTTTAATTAAAAAATATCAAGATGCACAGATGGTATATGAAAAGCTGAATACACAAATAGGGAGACGGGGAATTGGCTTCTGTGATATAGATCCATACACTAGAACCAAAAGAGACAAGTATCTGTCCTCTCTATTTTGTATTGGAAGTACAAGAAAACCCAGTTTTCCTAACTTACTCTCTGTAAGCAAAAGGCAGAAAACCTCTGCGGAACCACACAAGAGGAAACCTCTGAAGATGATAAATGTGTGGTATCAAAACACAGATTTGTCACCCTCAGCCTCTGTCAAAAGAGCCTCTAAACCCAAAAGATATCTGAAAACTCAAGATCAGATAGGAATCTTCACAATAGACCCAGAGACACAGACCCAAGTTGCTTTTGTCTACACAATAGACTCTGAAAAGACTCTATCGACAGAGGCACCTGAGTTCATGCCTGCTTCTTTAGAAGAAAAACTAAAACACATTTCTGAAAATGAATTGATGGAAATCGGCAAAAATAACTTTTATGAAAACCACTGTACATCCTCTGTTGATCAAAATCTGTCTGAGGAAATCTTGATAAACACTTCTGCTAATTTGGAAGATAGTCCCAAAGAAAAGGAATAAAGTGAGTATGGCACATGCTCTGAAAGTCCAGCCTCTGTCGACAGAGATCCTAGTTACTCAACCTCTGTATATGAGGACGATTCATCCTCTGACGAATCTGAGACTGACTCAATAAAGTCAGAGACAGTTCCTTGTGGTACAGAGAAAATTAAACTTCCTTCTGGAATTCTTAACAGAACCATACCTCCTAAGGAGAAAACCACAAGGATTCCTATCTGTCCAGACTTTTTGGACATGCGTATACAAGCCAAAACCTCTCTTGAGCTTGAGAAAAAAAACAACAAAAGGAAATGTCTTGTCAGAATCCAACAAGTTCAAAAACTTCAAAACCCATAAGGCCTCTTAAAAAAATTAACTTGGCAACAAAAGGGTAAGTGGGTTGAAAATAACAAATCTTTTTCTTCTGTGACAGTGAAACCTGCAGAAGTTCACCACAGAGGAAGGGGTCAATAGAAGGCTACTCCCAACAGAGAATTTTCAAAACAACAATCTAGTCTACATAGGTCTTCTTGTAATAGGAAGTCAAATGCTATGGTAGATTGTCATAATAAAGCCTCTGTACCCATGTTCAGTGTTTTTAATGAAAAGTTCAAGCAAATTTCTTCGCATATTCATTATTGTCATTGTTTTGAACTTATGCATCAATTGAATAAACACTTCTCTAGCCCACACTGTTTCCTCTCTAGACCCAAAAAGAATGCAAAATTCAAGGGTAAGAAGAAACAAACTGGTTCTTCATCAGAAGCTAAAACCAAACCCAAGGATGCTAAGGCAACCTTGAAGACCCCTAACAGAGCTGGACCCATTTGGATATGGGTACCTAAAATTCTCTAATTGTGTAAAAGAAAAAGTATGTGCCGATCTGGTATCTTGACTCCGGGTGCTCGCGGCACATGACTGGCGACAGAGGTCTACTATCCTCCTACAAAGATAAACTCGATGGAGGATCTGTGACCTTTTGCGACAACAAGAAGGAGTATATAAAAGGCTACGGAGTCATCAAGAAAGAAAACATGACCGTTTGCAAAGTTGCATATGTGGATGGCCTTAAACACAACCTACTCAGTGTTAGCCAATTTTGTGATACGGGTTTTAACGTCATGTTCAAAAGAACCTTCTGCTCTTTACAAGGTGAAGATACCGGAGTCGAACTTCTGCGAGCCGAACGCAAGGGATATTTTTACCTCATGAACTTTAGTGCCAAGAATAAGAAGGACAAACTCTGTCTTGTTGCTTGTAAGATTGAAGAAGCTTGGTTATGGCATAGCAGGTTCTGCCACTTAAACTTTCATACTTTAGATAAGCTTGTTAAACTTGATCTTGTTAAAGGTTTGCCAAATGTAAAATTCAGTAAAGATCATTTGTGCTCTGCCTGCGAAATGGGTAAACTCAAAAGAGCTTCCTATAAAGGCAACACTGATGTGTCTTGCCCAAGGCCTCTGTACATGCTGCATGTTGACCTCTGTGGTCCAATCGCTACACAGAGCCTTGGTGGCAAGAAGTACATACTTGTGTTGATTGATTAATACTCGAGATATACATGGGTGGAATTTGTCAGAAAGAAATCAGATCTTCCTAACATTCTGATAAACCTAATGAAAAGAATCCAGGTTCTGTATGAGTGCAGGATTCAAAAGTTGAGAAGCGACAATGGCACAGAATTCAAAAACTCTGTCATTGAAGCTTACCTCACAGAAGAAGGCATATCTCAGAACTTATTTGCAGGACGCACCCCATAACAGAATGGCGTGGTTGAACGAAAGAACCGCACGCTTGTGGAGGTTGCAAGAACTATGCTGACAACATCTGGATTGCCTATTTCTTTCTGGGCAGAAACAGTATCAACCGCTTGCTATACCCAAAATCGATCAACGATAGTAAAAAGGCACATTAAGACACCTTATCACTTGATCAACAAAAGGCGACCAAACATCAAGTTCTTCCATGTATTTGGATGCAAGTGTTTTGTCCTGAATGATAGAGAAGCTAGAGGAAAGTTCAAGGTGAAAGCAGACGAAGGAAAGTTCATTGGATACTCTGCCACCTCAATGGCCTATAGAGTCTACCTTCTGCGCTCCAGAACCATTGTGGAAAGCATCAATGTCTCTTTTGACGATTTCTTTCAAAAGACTTATGAACAAATCTGTTTAGAACTCGGTCTCAAAAAGGAATCCTCTGGATTGATCAAGTGAAACAGACCTAAATCTGCTATTTGAAGAGAAACAGACCTAAATCTGCTATTTGAAGAGATGTTCCATGATGATATTGATCCCTCTGTTGGAGTCGTCAAAGCATCTGGAGAAACATCTTCTGCAAACCAGACTGGGTCAGGTATATCTATGACTGGTCCATTAAATACTTCATCCTCTTTTGTAAATCGTGCAGATGCAAGTTCTGAGGTGGAGCGAACAGAAGATGATACAACAAAGGATTCTACTACAGAGGCATCCGAAATATCAACTCCAACATCTACAGAGGAAGCAATACCAGAGGAAAACGAGGATTCAGTCTCTACATCCTCAGAAGAACAAATTCCAACTCTTATCCCAATACCCCCACAAGCTGCAACACCAATTTCAAGCACAGAAGTACCTTCCACAACAGAGGTTGCATAGGAACCAACAAATGCAACCACATAGGTTCAACTAGATGATGCTAATGACCATTTTCCAAGAACGGCAAAGTGAACGAAGAGCCATCCTCAGAACCTAATTATTGGCGATCCTTTTGAAAAAGTCAAGACAAGATCAGCCACTGCTAACTTTTGTTTCTTTACAAATTTTATCAGTGTGATCGAGCCAAAACGTGTCTCTGAAGCCCTAGATGATCCAAACTGGGTAGATGCAATGCAAGAATAGCTTCTATAGTTTGAGAGAAACAAGGTATGGACCCTAGTTCCTCTGCGAAGAGGGAAACAAGCAATAAGGACAAAATGGGTCTTCAGAAACAAGAAGGATGAGGATGGGGTGGTCATAAGAAACAAAGCGAGATTGGTGGCCAAGGAATATTGCCAAGCAGAAGGCATTGATTATGATGAGATGTTTGCCCCTGTCGCACGGCTCGAAGCAATAAGAATCTTCTTAGCCTTCGCAGCCCACAGAGGTTTCAAAGTTTTTCAAATGGATGTAAAATCTGCCTTTCTAAATGGTCAAATTCAAGAAGAAGTATACGTCCAGCAGCCACCAGGGTTTGAAAGTGCCAAGTACCCAAACTACGTTTATTATCTTGACAAAGCTCTGTATGGACTGAAACAGGCTCCAAGAGCATGGTACGAACGACTTTCAACCTTTCTTCTCGATAATGATTTCGACTGAGGTACAACCGATACTACTTTGTTTTATAAAAGAAAAGGTGATGAGATTCTGCTTGTACAGATCTATGTGAAAGACATTATTTTTGGTTCTACAAATGCACAACAATGCACAGATTTTGAAAAACTCATGCAGAGCGAGTTTGAAATGAGTATGATGGGAGAATTAAACATCTTCCTAGGACTCCAAGTCAAACAATCATCAGAGGGAATTTTCATAAATCAAGCCAAATATGTCTCTGACATTGTTTCAAAATTCAGGCTCTCTGATGCCTCTGTAATGAAGACCCCCATGTCCACTGGAAATAAGTTACACTCAGATCCAGGTGGTAAATCTATAGAGTGCAAGCTCTACAGAGGCATGATTGGGTCCCTTTTATACTTAATAGCGAGTAGACCTGATATAATGTATGCTACATGCCTCTGTGCAAGATATCAAGCTAACCCAAAGGAATCCCACCTTCTTGTTGTAAAGAGGATCTTCAGATACCTTAAAGGAACCAAAAATCTTGGGCTCTGGTATCCAAAGAACTCTGGCTTTGATCTTAAGGCCTACACAGATTCAGACTATGGAGGATGCAAGCTTGACCGAAAAAGTACCTCTGGGAGTTGTCAATTCCTGGGTGGTAAACTAGTCAGTTGGACTTCAAAGAAGCAGAATTGTGTGTCGACATCTACAGCAGAAGCTGAATATGTTGATGCTGCTAGCTGTTGCTCCCATGTTCTGTGGATGAAAACTCAGCTAAAGGACTACGGTTACAACATATACAAGATACCCATCCTTTGTGATTCAAAAAGTGCCATTGCTATCTCTGCCAACCCTGTACAGCACTAAAAAACAAAGCATATCGACATCTGTTACCACTTTTTGAAGCATCATGTTGAACAAGGCACAACCGAGATGTACTTTGTGTCCACTGAATACCAGCTTGCAGACTTATTCACCAAGGCACCAGATGAGAAAAGATTTCTTTTCTTGGTGAGTAAGTTGGGTATGATAAACATGTGTTGAACCCTCTGTAAGTAAGACTTGATCCTCTTGTGAATATGTATATATTTAAACTCTTTTGTATGTAAATTCCTTATCATCAAAAGTTCTGCACCCAACAGAGCTTCTGTGGGATTGCTCAGAACCTCTGACGATCTCCACAGAACCTCTGGTGAGTTTGACCTATGTTCTGTGCATTACTTATCTCATTTGATCCAAGCATAGGTCAAGGGGGATAAGAAGGAGACCTTGAATTGATCCACATAGGTTGAGCATTCAAGGGGGAGCCAAAGAAGCGATGAGATCAACCAAATCCACAGAAGTCAGGTGTTTTGCCGAGCAAAGGTAATCAAAAGGAGAATGTCTAGCACAAAACCTTTTTCCAAAACAGTTTTCTAGGACACCAATTTCCAAATATGTCCTAAAAACATTGTTTAAAACAATTAAAACTTTGGATGATAAAAAAGTTTTATGAATTTTTAGTTGTTAGAATTTTTCACTCATAGAGCCTCTACTGAGTTCAACATTGCCTCAAAACCTCTGTGAATGCAAATTTTGTACTAACATTCTATCGATAATTTCCAATGTATTTTCAAATGTCTTTGGTAAGGGTGCAAGCTCAGAGGAAAGGAAAAGTAGGTTTCAGACCATAGAGCTCATTCCACCACAAAGCTTCTGTCGATTCTGATACTTGGCTTTTTATGGAAACTCTGTAACATGCGGGTTATTTCTGCAAGTGACAGTCATCTGGTAGTAGAAACGCCCATGCCCAAACATTAATGGGCCGTGCACGACGTCTAATCGTGCTCTGACACCTCTGACGTGGCATGTTTTCATTGGACGTGCATGCCACACGTTCCTCTGAAACGTTTCACCAGCTGTAGAACTCGAGTGCGGACCCCAAATGTTTATTGAATTCACCTTTTAACCGTGGAATTCTATCCGTTTCTACCCCACTGTATAACCCCGTTTACCTCCTTTCCTATTCCTTTTACGAATTTACTCTGTTCTTCTCCGGCGAACCTTGCAAAAAATGCAACTTCTCCATATTCTACTCCATTCTTTGAAGAAATCATCAATGGCTTCCACCTCAAACTCTCTGGCGAACTCCCCAGCCCATTCTGAGCACTCACAGAACCCAACCATGGTCGGAAACTTAGCACAAGACAACTCAGGTGAATCAGTGGCCTTTACTTCGACAACCCACCTTCAAAACTTCCTGGAACATGAACACTTTGAACGTGTTCTTCCCCTTAAACCCAACAATCACTTTCTTGTTCCCTCAAGAACTACATTTGGGGAAGAACATGCCATTTTATTAAACATCCTAGAAAACCATTACCTTTTCCCTCTGCTAACAAAGAACGTTAAAAGGATCCCTGCCAGATACATCAACCAGTTCTGGCAGAGCTGCTTTTATGACCAAGACAATAGGCAAATCAAGGGCTACATATCCAAACCTGGCCAATCAGAATACCTTGAAATAAAGTTCAATAGAACTATGTTCTCCCTTGAGTTTGGCCTACCAACCAGGGGACTTCTAGGCATAAAGAAGTACGCAGATGAACCCTCAGATTCAGACCTCTGTAGATTCACAGATATGTTGGGCTACAAACCCCAATTGAAGAAGAGGAACTATTTCAGAAGGAACAGGTTCCCCCCTCTGTGGGATACTCTCTTCTCCAACCTGAACTGATGCCTGACTGGAAAAGTGGGCAGCCCTGACCAAACATCTCACCAGATCATGGCAATCATGTACGGGGTGTACTATGATTTGCCTCTGGACTATGGCACACTTATGTTGCAGGAGATAGTGAACACCATAGACCACTAAATCTCTTCACAGAGGGCAAAGGGACCCACAAGCAAAGATCTTCCCCCACTACAATTTCAGAGGATCCTAGGTGTACTTCTGGAACCCCTACTTCTCTTAGAAAACTGGCCAAAGGAGGGACCCGTGGTCAAAACCTACCCAATGGCAAAGAATACCCCAACAGAGCATGTGGACGGATACAAGTTATGCAGACCACTACCAGCATCCCTTCTAACCTATGCAAGTGATGAGGAGCTTAAATTAGCTCATACGCGATCACAGGACTCCAGAACCGAGTCCTGTGACACCCCCGCGTTTAGGAGCCCCCTTAGGAACTCAGGTAGTGGAGCGGATGAGCGATGAGAAGTGGGCAGAGTCCTTGGCAAAACACGAGCAAGTACAAGCACGATTCCTTCTTCAGAGAAGCCAACTAGACACCTCTGCTTCTAAGAGAAAACCCTCTGCTACTCCCCCCAAACAAAAGAAGGCCCCTAAATCAAAGAAAACCACAGTGGGTACTTCTACAAGTGTCGCACATACCCAACAATCACCTCCGGCAGCAACCATTATTGGATCCTCTGCACCTTCCCTTCCTCCGAAAGAAAAGAAAAAGAAGAGAAAATCTAAATCTTCTGAGGAGGGTGCCCCCAAACCTAAACGCAAGAAGGACAAGAAGAAAACCAAGAAGCCCCAAACTCCTCTGCAAACTATCGCAGAGGAAGCTGAAATGGAAGAATAAGCCACTACACAACCTCTGCAATCACCCACTCCCATCGCCTATGCAGATCAAGGTGACTTCTCAGCCTTCCTTGAAAACCCCGAATAGATACCTTGGATACCTCAAGATGGAACTCAGAAGCCCTTTCAAATTGGTCAACTGAAAAACCAGACTTCAGAGTTACAGACATTGATTCTGATTTGGAAGTAGACAACAGAACCCCTGAGGGCATTCAAGAAAATACTCCAGAACTACGCATGGATCCTTTGCTCTACCCCACTCACCCCTGCTATGATGTACTTAGCAAAAGCCCAGAGGAGGTAGTAGAAGCTGCTGGCATTGAGGGTGAGATATCGTTAGGGTGTATGACAGAAGAAGTGGCAAGAAAAGATGCCGAAGATAGTAGAGGCACACAACCCCAACCAACTCCCAGCGCAACCCACATTTCTGACACTGCCAGTCTAGTGGCGGAAGGTGTCATTGAAAAAGAGCCGCACAGCTTGAGCCTAACCCCTGCAAACCGGACATATGAACTTCTTTCCACCTCTGTACCATTAGAATCTGGGGACACCATTCCAAGGAGTTCTCTCCAAAGGACTTACCTTTAGTTCGTGATCAGTCGCCCCGGATCACATCTAAAATCCCAACAGAGGAATCCGTTTCCTCTGCCACACACACACTTATAGGTCCCAACAGCTCTTCAGAGGAGCTTAGAAAGCACAACGACGAAGGGACTCTAAACATGTCCCCAAGTCCACTTAAGAATAGTCTTGTACCCACCTCTGGAGTGGTTCAGGACAATGTACTTAACAGAACCTTCGTAGAGTCTGAAGCTCAAAAAGCCTCTGCTCTAGGATCAACGGGAAGTCCTTCCGCTCTCAACGTACAAACAGGAGCGAAAGAAGGCGTCTCAGGAACAGAGAGTCACTCTGGTGATAGATCCGTTCACCCAGAGGTTACACTTAGTCCACATGTCTCAAGGGATGAGTTCCAAACCCTTGTCACCTCTATGGACAACACGTTGAAAGGGATGAAAAGCTCTTTTGACTCTTTTGCAGAAACCTCTACAAGGGCAATTACTGACTTGACCACCAAAGTGGACAACCTGTCCACAGAAGTGAGAACTGCCACGGCCCAAATGAAAACAATTGCAACAACCTCTGCCACCTCTGCTGCCGCTGAATTCGAGAAAGCAACAAGCTCTGCCTTCTAGGCCTCTGTCAAAAATCTACTTGAACAGCTGAAGAAAGAGCAATCCCCAACTTCTACGGGCCTTATACCAGAAGATCTAAAGAAGGCCCTAGAGCATGTCCAGGAACAAACTACAAGAGACACTCTAGACATAAAGCCCTCCGACTACATGACCAGAGTAAAAATCCCAGAACTTGGACAAGGGATACTCGACCAGATGACAGAATTTATTAAAGCCTTCACCGCTGCCAACGCCAACTATGTCAAAGATTTTCGAACTAGCGTGGGCAAAATGCGCTTCAACACAAAAGCAGAGGTCTGCTACCTTCTAGGAATCTGCGATGATTTATGTGCTAAGATGATAGCCGCAGGTGCCTAACAACCCAAAAAGCCAGAAACTAAATGTAGAACAGAAGGTACAAGACAGAAGGGTCAGGATGATTCTGATGATGATTAAGAAGGACCATCAGATCATCCTGAGAGGGAGAAGAGAAGAGAAACAGCTGTGAGCAGAGGTCTACCAGCTCCACCAATAGCAGTAGAACCCCTAACCCAAGTACCAGAATATGAAACCCAAGGAGGAACCCAACAAAAGACCACAAAGGCAACACCCACCTCTGTACCTGTAGAAGATGTACCATCACCAACCCCCAAACAAACAGAACAATTCCAGATCCTCACCTCATCTGAAGAGGATCAACCATCCCAATCACCAAAACCAACAGAAGACAAACCCCTTCACCAACAACAAAAATACCAGAGGAACCCAAACCACCATCTCCCACAACAGAAGCTGAAAAGTCAAAAACTCCATCTCCCAAACCCAAAACAACAGAACAACCCAAAACCAGAACCTAGACCTTAGCTCATAAAAGAAAATATCTGAGCAAATCTACAAAAGCCTCACCAACCAAACCCTCTGACAAACCTGCAGAAGCACCCCCATCCAAGCCCTCAAGAAACTCTAAAGCTCAAACCAACAGAGGCAACCTCACCAAAGACCTCAGAGGCTCAATCGCTAAAACAAACAGAGGCAACCCAATCCCAACGAGCAGAACCACAAAAGCCGAAGGACAAAGCCAAAGAAGAAAAAAGTTAGTGACAGAGGAACCAAAGAAGAAAAAGCCTAAGCATCAACCCACAGAGAAGCTGATGAAGAGCGCCTTTGCCGCCTTTGTCACCCCTAAACCTGAAGAAGAAGATTGGGCTTACGGACTCACTCCTCTGTCAACAAATCTCACAATTGACCCAAAGGCAAAACCCTCAGAGGACAGGGTGGCACAAATAAAAAGCAAAATGGATGCTCTATGCAGGCCCATGCCTCCACCCGTTGCACCTCCACGCCAAATGGGAGAGGTGGTGTACAAGTATTTGTATAACAGAGCCATCAATGACCCTCTGCCAAAATCCATTCTGCCACCTGATCTCCTCAAGGAATTAAAAGTAGACTTCTACAGAACAAAAGCCAAACCTACCAAAGATGTCTTCTCAAATTCTAAGATCACAAAGGTCATATACTGCAAGCTCTCCAGCACCAAAGGCAAAGAGATACACTACAACCTCTATCACGTCAAAAGGGCTGCCAGAACAGAGACCAAAAGCTCAGATGCTGATCTGAGGAACATGAGCCCTTATGACCTGCCCGACCTTCTGAGCTGGGCCAGACAGAACTACGGTGCAAGACTCGAAGTACAGAGGGCGTATCGTATAATCAAGAAGACCATACGTGAAAAGCTACTGATGTACATCATGACGGACTTCCAAGTAGGACTTGACCTCAGAGTAAAACAAATAAGTCTCCCACCACCAGAAGATGACTGCCCACCTTCTGCCAGACCAAATTCTACCATCACATTTCCTAGGATTGGGTACGTCTACAGAGATCCTACTGGAAAGTCAAGATTATTCCTAGAGGTTGATTGCCAGAAATATGCAACAAAGACTCTGATCGAGTTCAGGGCCAACCTCATGGAACACAGAGGAACAGGGTTCATGGATCAAGCACTCGCCGATAGATTAATAGAGGTCATTGACTCCGTAATTAACTTCAGAAACTTCTGCACCAGGATCTATCGTGAACTCAAAGATGGAGGAATCGACAACAGAAAAATCAGAGACATCCCAAACGCCAGAGTCTGATTTCCACATCCCTCATCTGCTTACTCTTTCATACTTATGCAATCAAATGTAAATGCCTTTGGCATAACCTTATATGAAAGGTAAACTTTCAACAGAGGTCAAATACCACTTGTCGTGCTCTTAGCTTAGAAACCCATGCACTTTTCAATTTTTTATTTTTCAATACTTAGGGGGAGATTGTTAGATCCAACTTCTATGTAAAGAAGTATTGAAAAATAGATTAAGTGTAAAACATCGACAGAGCCTCTGCCAAGACACCGAGCCAACACACCGAGTGAAGATCCAACAGAAGATGTTCTTAGAAGACAAGGCCACAAAGCCCCTGTTACTCCTGACAGAGCCTCTGTGGTATAACGACTGAAGACTTGAAATATAATCTGAAGATCAAAACAAAGACGATCGTGCCTCTCACGATTTCTGCTGTATGAATATCCTAAAGATCATTCATACAAGGCGTGCCCTGCCAACTCCACGTAGCAACCTCTGATGGGTTACAGCCTTTGTAGATAGCGGCACACTACATTAACGTTGTACCTGTAGTAGTCCCACGATTGTGTCTTTGTACCCTTAGTACTTCTTGTCTAAAGCTTGTCTCCTAATGAACAGTATAAATATAAGACTCATGTTTAGCTCTTCTATTAACTTTTGCACGATACACACACCTTTAGAGAAGAATTCATATTATACTTTCGATGTTCTTGGTGTTCTTATTTTAATCAATACAAAGTGAATCTTTGAGTTAATCTCGTGTTAATTTATACTTTGTTTATTTGATTCAGTGTGTTTTTCTACCTGAGAATATCCCCTCAGTTCGTTAAAACGCTTCCGCACTCTTATTTGTTTGAACTAATAGATATTTATATCATTGTTGAGAAATATCGGGATCAACACTTACAGCCAAAATCCATTAGTGGAGTCTTCATCCAAAGAACTTCTCAACAACAACTTGTGACAGAAACATACTCGGCCTCTACTGTAAATGTCGAAACACGGTTTTGTTTCTTTGAAGCTCATCTCACTAATTTATCTCCCAAGAATTGTACATGTTCGGTTGTGCTTTTCCGATCCAATAAACTTCCACCATGATCCGCGTCAGAATAAGTTGTTAGCTCGTATCCCGCTCCTTTCGGATACCATAGTCCAAGATAGGTAGTTCCTTTCAAGTATCGGAAGATGCGCTTGACTGGTCCGAGATGAGATTTGTAGAAATCAGGATTCAATCTTACAATCAATTAAGATCAATCAAACAGTAAATGATAGAGAATTGGATCCAAAAGTATAGTATTCAATCAAGAACAAATTACAAATCTAGAGAGAGAATCTCTCAAAGATTACAAAAGTGAATACAAAGATATGCGGAAAGTTATGCCAAAGATTAGTTAGCTTACAGTTGCTAACAACTATATATACTGTAAGGAAAAGCTAAAGCTACAGTACATATACATGAAAGTCTAATAGGAATATTACACGTGTCCTACTTAACTAACAGAATTCAAAGGAAAGTATTCTGTCATAAGTTCTGAACATGTTGTTCAGAACTTCTGAACAATCTTCTGACTAAGCATATTAGAACTTCCTTTAAAGCACTTGGTCTTTTTAACTTCTTCTTCAGAAGTTCTGAGTCTCCTACTCAGAACTCCGATCCTTCTGTTCAGACTTTCATACTTGTAATCTTTTCGAGACTTCTCAGCCAGAGCTTCTGAGTCTTCTTACTCAGAACTCTGAGTCTTCTATCCAGAACCAATACTTATAACTTTTGACAAAACTTTAGATCTAACAATCTCCCCCTTTTTGTCAAACAGTCATGTACTTATCAACATTGAACTCTTTCAAAGCAGGTACAATCTTTAAAAGAATTACATTTCTCAGATTAAGCCTTCTTTCAATCTTTTCTATGATCTCTTGTATTTCTTCAACTTGAGATCCTCTTGTTAACTTTTTCTCCAAGCTATGTTTAATGAATCTCAGAGTTCCAGAACAGTATTTTGCCATTTCATCTGGTCTGAAAAAAATCTTCTCTTTTCTGTCATTTCTCAAGAAAACTCCCAACTCTGGATATCTTACAACATTTCCACTATTCAGAAGATTCAACTGTCATGAACATTGTTTGGCTTTGAAAGATATACACATGGTCTTTGTACATACATAGCAATCTGAAAATCTGTATATGCATACCATCTCAGAATGTAAAACATAGCATCTCTTACCACAGCCAATGCTCCTCTCTCCTTCTTATGTTTACTACAGTCTTTATTTGAAAAAAGACTATACAACCTGTAGAAATCTGTCACTGAGATCTTGTCAAAATCTGCCTCAGTAAAGTAGTAGACTTTTCCATCTTCTCTAAATACTTCAAATGAATAATACTCATGTTTTCTGAACTTCTTAACACTCAATTCTCTTATTCCAGTGATTAAGAAATCTGAGTATACTACTTCTTTTGATTTTGCTAAGTATCTTGCCATATCTGCACGAAGCCATTTATGTACATCTGTTCTGTCATGATACACACTTAGAAAGCTTACTTCTCTTGGTTGAAAGAAATAAGGAAGAGCATACTCCAGAAAGTAACCATTAACATTAGCCTCAGACTTTTCTGGCTGATCTGCATCTTTCATTTCACATCTTGTGAAGACATATCTGGAATATCTTCTTCAATCTCTTTTGAATAAACTCCATTTACCTCATACTCAGCAGGAAATACAAAATCTTTATGTAACAGTTTCTTTGGGTTTTCTTCTGAGAGCATCCATTCACTGCAGTCTTTGATTCTTGTTCTGAGATCCAACCTCTCTTTGATATGCATTTTGCATTTTTGTTTCAGAACTGCTTTCTCACCCTCAGCATTTACAGCCATTTCTACCAACAACCATTTTAAAGTAGCATCACTGTACTTCACCAAATCATTCAATCTGAAGAACATTTTTATTCCACATACTAGATATGTAAAGCCCTCATTTTCAACTCCTTCAGCAACAAATTCACGACCTCCAATATCATGAAGAGGCTTTTTGACTGGTTTGCTCAGGTTACATTTCTCTTTCCCTGCTTCAATTGCCAACTGAAAATCATAGAAGTACATATTTCTTACATAAATCCCCTTAATTCTTCTGCATTCAAGTTCTATCCAAGATTCTTCAGTACTAGCAAAGAACTTCACCAGAAATACTTGATCATTCAGAAATAGTCTATGAAAGTCAAAACTGGTCAAGCTTACATTCAGATTACCTTCCTTCTGAATTGTTAGACTCACATATTTTAACCCATCAAATTCATCAGTTTGAAACTCCAGAACTTTCACAATTGCTCTCTGAACATGTAGTCTTTCATCAGGCTTTCTGAATCTGTTAGAAGCTTCCACATAACCATCTGAACTCTTTCATCCAAAAATCCATCAATAAAATTCTCAATTATTACTGAGTTGTCTTTTTCGCAGTAGATATTCTCATATATTTCTTCTGGAAAGATATCTTTAAAGAAATGATTAGCCAGAGGAGTATCACTCTGACTGATAATGAAATCACATAAAGGCTCTTTTAATACTGATATGTCAATCCTAGGAATCACAATGGGTCTTCTGTACACATACTCCATAGGCATGAAGTAGTTTTCAACTCTTTCAAATTCTCCACTTAGAACATTTAACTCATCCAAAAAATGAAGTTCAAAATTTTCTTGAAAACTACTTGTGTATCCAACTGAATGATCCTCTTCTCCCAACAAATCAATAGGTCTCACTGTCTTCATAATTCTTTGAATTTTCTGAACATTGAGTGCTCTGACCAACTCACCATGCATTCTTCTTATCAGAATTTCATTCAGTCTTCTCTCTTCTAACTCAGAATTCAGAAGTTTACCACTGATATAAGGAACTATCTCTTTACAAGTGTTTACTTCAGAACTTTCAGTCAAACTTTCCTCAGAAATATCTGCCATACTGATCTTACAACCTTCTTCAGAAGAATCTGTCATTACTTCTTCTGTCATAGCATTCTGATCTGTCATTACTGCCTCATCTGATCCAAAAATACTTGCTGGCTTGACATTCTGAACTTCCATGACAACATCAACATCTGCCATAAGAACTTCAGTTTCATCAGAATTTACCTCCATTTCAGTATTCAAATCTATTTCCTCTGTTTTATCAGTGTCACTTTCAGAAGAGTTATCTTTTACCACTCTATCAGTTTCCATGTCATCTTCAGAATCTAAACTTAATGTCTGAATACTTATTTCCTTTTGAACCTCTGCTGATTTCTCAACAATTGCTGATTCTTCAAAAACAACCTTTTCTGAGTTCTGAACATCTGCATCTGCTAACTCCATATCTGCAAACTCAAAACCTGTCACTTCAATATCTGCTAACTTTTCAATATTTTCAAACTCACCAGTGCTTTGTTTTTCTAACTCAGTACATATATTTTGCCTTTTCTCCCCCTTTTGATGATCATGAGGATCATTATCATCAAACTTTCTTTTGGACTGAGTTGATTCTGATTCAGGTTCAGCTTCAGATACAGGCATGATAGCTAATGGCTTTGAAACACTAGCCAAAGATGAACTAACAGCTTGTAACAATGAAGATTTCAAATCCTTCATACTGTTGAAAAGCTCTTTTTGAAATTCTGACATTTCATCCTTGATCTCCTTTTTGTGAGCATCCAAGGATTCTTTCATTTTTTAAGGAGTCAACAGTACTCTCCAAATTTTCAACTTTCTCCCCCAACAATTGATTTTGTTTCTGAATCTTTTCAAATTCAGAAGGTTCAAACAGTGAACCTGGATCAACAAAGGGTCCAGTTTTCAAGTGTTCAGAGAACTCTTGGCCTGTAGGTTCCACAAAGACACCATGTACCACATAGGCACTGTGTAATGAAGCTTTTGAGATGTTCACTTCACCAGGACTTCCATCCAATCCTTGACAACCAATATTAGGAGTGTCTATGGATGTTGTTACAGGAATACGAAATTTCTGTGATGTGCTTGTGTTGAAAAAAAATTCAGGCTCAAATTGAATTTTACTGTGTAATTCAGACTCTATGTGTTGAATGAAATCTTGTGATTTATCACCTCCCTCCAAATGAGTTTGGAATGTTTCCCCTGTTTGTTTTGAAATAGTAGCATGTTGAAATGCTTCTGAGTGGCTAGGGATGGATTGTTCAAGTTCCACCACGGGCTCCATGGTGTTTTCTTCAATGTTAGTCACCAAGGGTTGTGAACCAACAGTAGATGTGGCTGCCCGGATTAAGTTGGCTGGATCAGAATTATCTCTTTCTGTTTCAAATTCTGTTAACAATCTCTCATTCTCACCACTCTCTTTCTGTTTTTCAGGCTCACTTCTAACCAAGCTCTCTGAATTTTGCCTCTCAATTCTCTCAGAATGTTCTCCCCCTTGAACATTCTCCCCCTCTCTATTTTGAATAGACCCCTCAACTCTCAACTCAGATTGTTCCTCATGGGTAGGGGCTTGAGGTTGTTCAAGTCCTATTGAGGTGCAATAAGCTTTTAATATCTCACTCTCCCTTGGAATGTATTGCCTAAGTGACCTTGGAAGAGGTCTGTGATTTGGAAAATTTTCAGGTTTTAGAGTAGAAATCATTTTACCCATATAGAATATTGGTCCATGCTCCTCATTTGATCTTCTTGGAATGTTTCTGTATTGATCCACTGCATAGAAAATTACCAACTGCCAATACCTCTGATATGGTATGTATGTGAGTACCTTATCCCTTGTTCTCTTTTCTTTTGCCTTCTGATTCCTCTCAAAAGTGTTCCTCATATCTTCCCATAGAATAGAAGTGTAATCATAATGCCTACTCTTCACTAATCCATGAAAGATCTGCAAAATATGCTTTGAACCTTGATCTAGAGAGTTGTTCTTCCCAGAAAGACATTTGTTGATTATATTGAAAAAACATGCCCAAATTGGTGGCAATTTGTTCCTTCTGAACAAGCTTAGAGTTTTCAACTCTTCATTATACCCTAATCTTCTAATTTCAGCCAATAATTCCTCTATTAATGGAGAATCTTCAAAGTCTAATCTTCCCTGTAAATCCTCCTTTTCTGGTAGCCTCAACATTGTTCTCATAAACTGTATATTCAGAGTTATAGTGTCTCCCCCTATTTCAGATACAAATGTGTTACCTTGTAACTCCAAATGCTTCCACCACTGTTGGATATACTGAACAGGAACCAAATTCTTCATTGTAAACCATTTCTTAAAAGGATGGTATTTCAGTAACTCTATGATTATCATATGTTCTTTCTTGAACCTAGTTTCATCAAGTATTAACACACAGTTGTTTTCAATCAACTGCAAACATTCACTCTCACGAATAATCCTATCACCTGTATTAGATCTTCCAGACATGACTGACCTAACTGCACTCTGTTCGTGTTGAATATTCTCATTTCCCTCATCTGCGTCTCCCTCTGATTCATCCATGTTTTCATCCCCTGCTTCTTCTTCAACATTTTCTAGTACAACGATTTCTCCTATTACCCCTTCTTCTACAGCTCTATTTTCAGGTCTCTGTACTTCATTATTCTCTGAATCGGACGAGGATTCCATCAATGATTTTTCAGAGTGTAAGGAAATAGGTTTACTTCTTCTCGAACCCGACATGATTTAAAATCGAAGATTGAAAGAAAACAAGAACAAAGAACTCTGGATTTGTGCGTATCTCACGTTTTCGCTCTTGGAATTCAAATAATTTTGAAAGAGGGATTTTAAGAACTATTTAAAATCCGCGAAGCCGAAGGGTTTAACGGAAAAACGTTGCTTTTGTCAGTGTTATAACGGAGTCAAACACTTTGAAATACCACAAAAGATATTAAATGACACGTGGTAATTTCAATTGAATAAGAAGCTGACACGTGTTATTGGATAGAAATTAACACAAGTTAAAAGTTCTGAATAACACGCTCAGAGTTCTGAGAAAGCATATTCAGAAGTTCTGAGTACACAGTTCAGAAGAAATTCCCTTAGAACCAAAATTCATTTAAAATCAACTTCTGATTAATATAAAAAACGTTTAATCATCCAGAAGTAGTTTGAACAGATAGAAAATTATTTTATCATCAAAGTTCTGTCCTTTTGATGATTTGAAATTTCTGAAAACATTTAAAATCGAACATCTGATCTTAAAAATATTTTAAGGATTCAGAAGTAGTTTGAACAAGTGAAAAAGATTTATCATTGATAGCTTGGTCCCCTTAGAGTGATTAGTGATGAGAAAAGAATATACAAACCTTATAAGCACCTCAGAACGATATCTGAATGATTTCAATGCTCCCCCTTGACTTTTGCATATACTCAAACACATATTATAACGAATATAAAAATAAAACAGAAAAAATCTTAACAATATATTGAAATATTTGTAATTTTCACAAATGTGTTCTAAAAGGTAGTCACAAGTTCTGATTAATCTATTCAGAATTAAAGAATTTGAAGTTAGATTTCTGAAGTATTGATTCAGAAGTTCTGAAGTCAAGAGTCAGAATTCTGATTAAGAGAGTCAGAGTTCTGGGAACACTACTCAGAAAATCTCACTTAGAAAAATTTTCATTTCTGAAAACTAACAAATATGTTCAATTAGTCAAATTAAGCATTCCTATTTTACATATGAGAAAGGTGAACCTTTTGTGATCAAGAGGCTTTGTGAACAAGTCAGTCAATTGATACTTTGTATGCACAAAGTGCATTTCAATTGTTCCCTTTTCTACATAGTCCTTAATAAAATGATATCTTACATCAATATGCTTGGTCTTTGAGTGCTGGACAGGATTCTGAGTTATTGCAATGGCACTTTCTGAATCACAATATATGGGAATTTTGTTGAGTTGATATCCATAGTCCATGAGTTGTGTTCTCATCCACAAGGTTTGAGAACAACAAGCAGCAGCAGCTACAAACTCTTATTCAGTAGTGGATGTGGACACACAATTTTGCTTCTTTGAAGCCCAACTCACTATCTTGTCTCCCAGAAAATGACAAGCACCAGAAGTACTTTTCCTGTCCAATCTACTTCCCGCTTGATCTGCATCAGTGAAAGCAGTTAGATTGAAATCAGTTTATTTAGGATACCAAAGGACCAAATCAGGTGAACCTTTAAGATATCTTAAGATCCTTTTAGCAGCTAGCATATGAGATTCTTTTGGATTAGATCGAAATCTAGCACAGAAGCATGTAGCAAACATGATATCTGGTCTACTTGCAGTCAGATAAAGTAGAGAACCAATCATGCCTCTATAAATCTTGATATCTGCTGAAACTCCAGAGAGATCAGCATCTAACTTGATATTTGTTGCCATTGGTGTTCTCATAGAAGCACAATCAGACATTTTAAATTTCTTTAAAATATCTTTTACATATTTTCCTTGATTTATGAAAATTCCATTTGACAATTGTTTTACTTGAAGACCATGGAAAAAATTTAGTTCTCCCATCATGCTCATTTCAAATTCTGATTCCATGACTTTTGAGAATTCAGTACATAATTCTGCACTAGTAGAACCAAATATGATATCATCTACATATATCTGAATTAAGATCAAATCATCACCCTTTTTCTTTAGAAACAGAGTAGTGTCAATTTTACCTTTCTTGAAGCCAAATTTTAATAAGTGTTGAGTTATAGTGTCATACTAGGCTCTTGGTGCTTGTTTCAGACCATATAAGGCTTTATCTAAAACATAAACATGATCTGGAAATTCAGGGTCAACAAAACCTTCTGGTTGATAGACATAAACCTCTTCATTAAGTATACCATTTAGAAAAGCTGATTTGACATCCATTTGGTACACTTTGAAGTTCTTATGTGCAGCATATGCCAAGAATATTCTGATTGCTTCTATTCTTGCCACAGATGCAAATGTCTCATCATAATCTATTCCTTCTTATTGAGAATATCCCTTTGCAACCAATCTAGCCTTATTTCTGACCACAACACCTGACTCATCTTTCTTGTTTCTGAATACCCATTTTGTTCCAATAATATATTTTCCTTCAGGTTTTGGAACAAGTCTCCAGACTTTGTTTCTTTCAAACTGTAGCAATTCATCCTGCATTGCTAAAATCTAATATGGATCCTCTAGGGCTTCATTGGCTTTCTTAGGTTCAATCACACTCAAAAATCCTGCAAACATTGCCTCATTTGCTGTTGCTGATCTGGTCTGTATTCCCACTGATGGATCTCCTATCACTTGATGAATAGGATGGTCTTTAGTCCATTTATTTGAACTAGGAAGTACATCAATCTCTGAAAAGTTGTTGTTTATATCATTCTCATCAATAATAGCTTGTAATTCTGAACTGTCCCCTTGTTCTGGTACTTGTTGAGGTAAAACATCCAAGTTTGAATTCTGAGTAGTGGAGTCAGAATTCTGAATAAGTTGTTCAGAGTTCTGAGTACTCTGACCAGAAGTCTGTGTATCTTGACTAGAAGTCTGATTAACTTGCCCAGAATTCTGAGTTCTAGGCTCAGAAGTTTCATTACTTGTGTTGATTAAAGGTGGACATTCCTCTGATTGGCCGGTATCAGAAATTACTGTTGTTTGAACCACTTCTGAGGTTCGCTTTTTCATTTCTTGAATCATTTTAGGATTTGCAAAATCTGCATAAGATTCAGATGTTAGTTCCAGAAATGCATCCTTAAACAATAAATTGAGTTCTGAACAGTTAGGATTAGAAGTTGTTTCAGAAGTCATTTTTGTCTTATCCTGTTTGAGTTCGGAACTATTTTGTTCAGAAGTCTTCATTTTTGACTCATCAGATGTTACATTTATGCTCTCCATTATCCTCTTGATTCTTCTGTTGTAGATTCTGAATGCTTTGGAAGTTAGTGAATAACCAACAAAGTATCCTTCATCTGCCTTTTAATCAAATTTACCAAGGTTCTCTCTGTCTTTGAGAACATAGCATCTGCATCCAAAAACATGAAAAAATTTAATCAGTGGTTTTCTCTTGTTAATCAGTTCATAAGCAGTTTTATCTAGTCTCTTATTTATCAAAGTTATGTTCTGTGTAAAACAAGCAGTGGCTATTGCTTCAGCCCATAGGAAGGTTAGATGATTTGAATAAGCCAACATGGTTCTTGCAGCTTCAACTAGAGTTCTGTTCTTTCTTTCAACAACACCATTTTGTTGAGGAGTTTTGACAGCTGAAAAGTTATGAGAAATCCCCAGGCTTTGCAAAAAGTTCTGAAGAGTCTCATTTCTGAACTCTGTCCCATTGTCACTTCTGATTTTCTGGACTGGAAGTTGCATGAATACTTGAATTCTTTTGATGAAATTAATCAGTGTTGTAGCAGCCTCTGACTTTGCTCTTAAGAATTCAACCCATGTGTACCTGGAATATTCATCCACAATAACAAGCATATATTTCTTTCCTGCCATTGATTGAACTGAAATAGGACCACACAGATCTGTATGTAGCATCTCTAATGGTGATTTACATGAAGAATCCATTTTTATTTTGTGAGAACTTTTCTTCATCTTGCCCATTTCGCATGCTGAGCATAATGATTCCTTTTCATACTTGATCTTTGGTAAACCTTTGACCAGATGATTGCTAACCATATTGTTCAGATCCTTGAAATTTAAGTGAGAACACCTTTTGTGCAAAAGCCAACATTCATTAGCAACTGCATTTGATAATAGACAAACATGGGTTAAAGCTTGTATTTTTGAAAAATTAACCACAAATAGGTCCATATGTCTTTTGTCCCAGAAGACTTTTATGTCATTCTCAGTTAAAATCATGCAACATGTTATGCAGAATTTAATCTGACAGAAACTGTCCAAAAACTGACTTATGTTGAATAGATTATGTTGTAATCCTTCAACATAGAAAACCTTCTGAATGGTTAGATCTCATTTTGTTAAATCTCCAAAACCTCTGACTTGTCCTTTGCTGTTATTACCAAAATTTACTGCTCCTCCAGCCTTTTCTGTGAAGTTTGTCAGAGAAGACTTATGACCTGTCATGTGTCTTGAAGCTCCAGAGTCTAAAAACCACACATGACAGCCCTGCAAAACCAATCAGTTAGATTTAGGTACCCATTCTGGAATGGGTCCATCTTTGTTAGCTTTGGTATTTGATTTAACAAAAGTTCCTTTGACTTTCCATTCAAAATCTTCTTTTAAGCACCACTTTCCTTGTACTTTTATGAAGTCAGAACATTTTCTGTTCACAAAATTGTTTCTTTTCTTTTTGAAAACTTTTGGTTGAGACTGAGAAACATTTTCAGTCTTCTTTTCTTTAGTTTGAAACATATTTTCTTTCTTCTTTTCTTTTGTATTAGATTGAGAAATGTTTTCAATCTTCTTTCCTTTTATCCGAGTTTGAGGAATCAAAACAGTTTTCTTTTCTGAATTCTGATATGCTTTGTTTATATAAGAAACAGATGTTATAACAATTGGACTTTTCTAAGATGATTGAAATGAATGACTACCACATTGAACACATATGAGATTCTTTCTTGCAAGAGCCAATAGATCTGAAACATAAGTCTTTTCACTTTTATTGCAAGATTTCATATTACAATTGCATTTCATACAAGAACTATTGACTCTAGGTTCAGAAGTAGTATTCAATCTAATCTCCTCATAAACTCTTTTCAGATCATCTTTCCTTTTGCTTTCCTCTTTTTCTGAAACATTCAATTTCACAGAATTAGCAGATGATTTAGATGATTCACCATTTTCAAATGTACTTGATTCATCAAAGAATTTCTTATCTTCTTTTAAGGTATTAACCTTGAAAAGATCATATTCAGCCTTTAACTTCTCAAGCTCTATTATTTTCTGAACATAAGTGTTGTTTTCTTTTAAAACTTGGTCCAGTTTAAAATCTACATCACAATAATCATTTTCAAGATCATCAAAAGTTTTTTCTTAAGTCCTCAAGTTCTTGACTAACAAGTTTAAATCTCTTTTCAAGTTCTGAAAAACTTTCTGAAGCGATATGAGAATTTTCAGTTGTCTCAGAATTCTGACCTTCAGACTCAGAGTTCTGACTAATAGAGTCAGAATCCTGACTAGAAGACTCAGACTTCTGACTGGCTGTTTCAAAAACCTTATTTGTATCAAATATACTTTCAATGTCAGAATATGAAAAATTTGGTTGTCTATTTTTATAATTGACATATAAAGAATCATATTTGAATTTAGCATCATTATATTTTGGTTTCTATTCTGTTGGTTATGAAATTTCTTTCTTAACCTTGTCATCTGAAACTTCTGACTTCTCAACTTTTGGTTCAGAAATTGTTTCCTTTGCTTTTACAGGACTTGATTTTTGTAGATTATCTGAACTTGTTATAGAACTAGCAGGTCTCACAAAAACTTCAACAATCTCTGGGATTTTTGGCTAAGGAACCTGTAATTTATCAAAATCATAAAGATTTGTTGGAGCTATTTTCAAAACAACATTTTCTTCTAAACCTAAACCTATTTTTGGATTATAGAATCTTGTGTCTTTAATATTGCTAGTGAGAAGATTCAAGGTTTGTTGAGTTTGACCTCTTTTCAGATTAAGGTCTTCCAACTCTTTGATTTTTGTCTACAAATTCTTTCTTTCCTCAAGTAACATATCATATTTAATTTGTAAATCAACATTTTCATCTTTTATTTTTGAAAATTGGGTTTTTAATTCAGAAATCTTCTTTAAAAGATCGGAATTCTCATTTTTGACTTTTTGTTTCTCAACTTCAGATTCTTCAAACTGTTCTTTAATTATCTCTTTTTCTGTTCTGAACTTGTTAACCAAAATTCTTTCACCTTTTATTTGTTTTTTTGAGTTTAACAAATTCAGAATTCATATTGCCAATTTGAGTCATTAAATCAATTTCAAGTTCAGAATGTACCTCAGCAGAAGATTCAGAATCAACATCTTCATAATCAGAATCATCCCCATTCTTCATCTTGGCCATATAACTTTGCATTTGAGAAAAGTGAATGCAATCCTCTTCATCTGAAGTATAATATAGCAAGTTCTCTTGTTCTGCCAACATTGCAATCTCATTATCTCTTTTCTTAGCCAGCTGAGCCTTCTTTGTGTAGTATTCATAATCTTTTACTACTTTCACTCTGCAGTCTCTGGCAAAGTGACCAGGTTTTCCACACTTAAAACATAAATCCTTCTCTTTTCTCTCTTCATTCTCTTTTTTCTTCTCAAACTTACTTTCTTCTCTGTCTTCTTTCTTCTTGTATTTCTCTTCTGAACTCCCCTGTTCCCTTCTGTACTTACTCTGAAACTTATTCTTTCCATATCTTTTGTTGAACGTGTTAGTCAACAAGGCCAATTTTTCTGCAATCAGCTTCATATCAGCATCTTCCTCTGATCCTTCCTCCTCATCAGATTTTTCTTCTAACTTTGGTGTTTCAGACAAAAATACCGATTTCTTTGTTGTTTTGATCACCTTAGATTTTCTTTCTGAAAGTAAGGCTAGTTGACCAGAAACACTTTTCTTCTCCTCCACTACTTGCTTAACCGAATCTTCATGTTGATTTAGAACACATAATAGATCATTTAAATCTTCCTCACACATGTCTTTATTCATTTGAAGACTAATTGCAAAAGATGACCATTCTGAATTAAGAGAATTCAGAAATTTGTAATTAATCTCAGACTTTGTCTTTTTCAACCCATTCCTCCTGAGGTCATTCAAAATAGTACAAAACTTTTCATAAGTTTGATTTAAACTTTCACACTCTCTTGCTTTGAATCTTTCATAAGCATTGATGCATTGGTTTAACTTTGCTTGAATTGATTTTGCAGTGCCAAGCATTTGCTTTTCAAGTTCATCCCACATTTCTTTTGCTGATGTTCCTGTTGGTTCCCGTTTTGCTTTAAACAAGATTATCAGATCTATTAGTTCAGGTTTAAGGTTTGATGCGGAAGCGTATTTAAAGAACTAACAGATAAGTTTGATAGATTTAGAACAAACTATAAATAAACAGTGAACATAATATTATATCTCAAAGTTTACTGAATATATATCAAGAACAGGTTTATGAACCGTGAGTAAGAAAAAGCTTTAAAACAGATATGACTCTTAAGGTGAATAAGCTTTTGTGTTCTTGATGTTCGATTGAAGTGTTGTGTATTGTGTGTGTGTAAGGAAGAACTAAACATGAGTCTTCCTTATATACTACTCTAAAGGGGACCATAAAGCATATGCTATTATTCAAAAGGTACGTATGAATAGTTGAGAGGATGTCGTGAACAGTTGCAAGGATGGCATGAACAGTCAGACGTGCTGTATTGCATTTAATGCAGCAGACGTCTAATATGTACTAAGCCCTACTGAGTCCAATCAGAGTTTGACACGTCGATGTTGGACAGGGCATGCTACCATGCAAGTTGATGTACGAGTCCTGTAACAGTAGCAAGATATTATAAATATCTTCAAGTCTCAGTGAGGACCACAGAGGCTCTGTAATGAGTTACAGAGGTTCTACGGTCTGGTCCCTTGTGGAGCAGTCTTCGCCGGATTCTGAGTCTTTGGTCTTCTTTGTGCGTATGACAGAGCTTCTGTAGGAAGCCTCTGCTGCTTCTGTAGCTTCTTGACCTTGATTTCTCGGTAATGTCGGCAGAGCCTCTGTAAGAGGCTTTCTTCACTTAGCCTATTTTTCACTACTTCTAAATACTTCTATGATTAGGAAGATTGAAGCTAACAATCTCCCCCTAAGTAGTGAAAACTAAAAAATTTGAACTTGAGTTAAGTTTGGCTAAGTTAGATAAGACAGAGGCATTTTACATTTAGAAATATGCCAGAGGCATTTTACATTTGAGTACAATGAAAGATAAACTTTAACTTTGTTTGCAGAGATTGGAGGTCTGAGAATCAGATTTTGGCATCTTTGAAATCGTTGTAGCTTCTGTTGTCTCTGTCGACTTTTCTGATCTCTTTGTAGAATCTGATGCAGAGTTCTCTTAGGCGGATTGTTGAGTCTATTTCTCTGATGAAAGTATCTGCATCATCTCTATCCATTTTCTCTGTACCTCTGTATTTTACAAGGCTTGCTCTGAATTTGCTCAGAGTACTGGTTGCGTACTTCTGACAATCCATGAGTACAAAAAGTTTAACCTGGTGTTGTGGGTTTTGAAATACTAACCCAAATCTTGGTTCTCTGATGATTGAGTTGGGCACAGCGTCTGGTGGGCAGCGATCTTCTGGTGGTCGTAGATCTAGATGTTTGAGACCAAGATCCTTTCCCAGTTGAAAATCTATCATGCTGTATAGCAGAAGCTTTTCCTTCATCGCTTTTCTCAACACTTGATAGGCTATGGTATTAGGCTCTGTGTTGTAGTTGTCTTTTGTCCATTGCAGAAGGTCAGGTAGATCGTAAGGATTGATGTTTCTTAAGTCAGCATCAGCGAAGGTAGATTCTGAATTGTTCTCTCTTCTGACTTTGTAAAGATTGTACCTGACCCATGGATAGGTTCTTGTGAAGGAGAATCTGCAGAAGATCACCTTTTTGATTTTGTGAATTGAGAAGACATCTGCTTTGGTTCTTGGCTTTGTTCTTGTGAAGATGTTCTCAAATTCTTCTCTGATCCTTGGATCTGTCACATGATCTACTGGATGATTTGTCTGATAGGATTGTTTGTAGAGGTATTTGTATACCACTTCTTCCATCTCTTCATGTGTTGGACCAGGTCGTGGAATTTGTCTTCTGAGACTCTCCATCTGTTGAACAACTTCTGCAGCTCTACCAGTTAGAGGCTTCAATCCATGTGCCCAGTCAACTTCTTCGGGTTTTGGGGTTTGAAAGGCGTCAAACGCACTCTTCATTAGTTTTTCTGTTGGCTTTGGCAATGTTTTCTTCTTCTTTGGCTCTTCTGTCAGTATCCCTTTGCCCTTATCTTTTGCTATTGTCGTGGCAGAACCTGTTGCTTCTGTGGGTTTTGAGGTTGACACTTCTGTTGGTTTGATGGAGGTTGCCTCTGTGGATTTTGACGATTGTGATTTAGAGGACTTTTGTGGCGATGGTTCTGTTGGCTTGACTTGCTATGTAACCTCTGTTGGAGGTTGTTTGATGACCTCTTCTGCGAGCTCAGTTTCTGTTGATGAAGTATTGACATCAAATCTTCTTGCCATTTTGAAAGCTAAAGTGAACCTGTTCCTTTCTTCTTCTCTCTATGCTATTCGATCACTCATTATTGTGTGCATTCTTTTCAGAACATCAGAAGCAGAGGTCGTTGCTCTTTTTGGTTTGGTGGCAATCGACTTTCTTCTGGGTATGGTTTGGGGTGTTTCCACAGAGGTGGGTGTTTTCTCTGTGGTTTGTTCATCTGTTTCTTCCAAAATGATTACCTCAGGGGCGGTTGTTGCCTCTGTGGCTTGCTGATCTGCTTCTGGAGTTTTGGTTTCGTCAGGAGATGATTCCACAGAGATGGGTGTTGTCTCTGTGGTCTTTTGGGTTTGTTGTTGGGTTTCTTCTGGAGGGGCTTGGTTGATTGGTTCTGCTGCGATTGGTGGACTTTGTATTCCTCTGCTCGTAGCTTTCTCTCTTAGATTCTCCCCCTCAGGATTATCTGATGGACCAGGTTGGTCATCATCAGAATCATCCTGACTTTTATCAGAAGTACCCTCTGCTCTGCAAGAAGTGTTGGGCTTCTTCGGTAATTCAGCTCCTGCTGCTATCAACTTTTCACAGACATCATCGCAGAGGCCAATCAATGTCGCAAGCTCTGATTCTGTTTTGAAACGCATTCTGCCGACACTCTTTCTGAAATCCTTGACATAGTTGGCATTTGCAGTTGTGAAGGAGACAATGACTTCTGTGACCTGGTTAATGACGTTCTGTCCGAGCTCTGTAAGATGTGCTCTAGTCATATAGTCTTTTGGTTGCATTATTGTCGAGTTGCGTATTGCCTCTGCTTGTACTTGTGATAGGGCATTCTGTAAGTCTGCAGGAGTGATGCCCTCTGCTCTGTGGGATTGCGTATTCATTTGTTCAAGGAAATCTTTGACAGAGTCCCTGAAAGCAGAAGTTGCAGTTGTTCCGAATTCCTGAGCTGCAGAAGTGGCTGTTGCTTTGGCAGTAGTTTCGGCAGAAGACTTCATCTCTGAGATGGCGGTTTTTACCTCTGTGGACAGATTGTCCATTTTGGTGTTCAGTTTCAGGATAGCCGTAGATGTTGTCTCTGTAAAGGATTTGAAAGAGCTTTGCAACTCTTTCAATGTTTGGTTCACAGAGGTGACAAGGGTTTGGAACTCATCCCTTGATACTTGTGTTCCTTGTGTAACCTCTGGAGGAACACATTCGTCTCCAGAGTGAGTCCCTGTTCCTGGGACACCTTCGTTCACCCTTGTTTGTACGATGGGGGTGGAAGGATTTCCTTCTGATCCTCGAGAAGAAACCTGAGTTTTGATCTCTACAGAAGTTCTGTGAAGAACAGTGTCCAAATCCACTCCATAGGTGGTTATTGGAATGTCCTTCTGTTGACTGGGAGACTTGTCTAGAGTCTCTTCGTCTCTGTGCTCACTACTTCTCTCTGAAAGAAGTTTTGGTCCTAATGTGTGCGTGGCAGAGGAAACGAATTCCTCTGTAGGGTGTTCTATGGTGATCTGTGGCGACTGATCACGAACAATAGTTGAATCTCTTTGAGGAGACTCCCTAGGAATGGATTCCCCGGTTTCTGTGGGCACAGAGGTTGAAAGAGTAACCTCTGGCTGGATGGGTTGGGTTAGGATCGAGCTGTGCTGCTCTTTTTCAATAACTCCTTCTGCAGCTAGACCTGCGGAGTTAGAAATGTGGGTTGCACTGGGAGTTGGTTTTGGTTGTGTGCCTCTATTTATCCAGGCATCTTTTCTTGCTTCTTCCTCTGTTAAGCATCCAAGTACTACTTCATTTTCTATCATATCATCCTCTGTAACTATCCTATGGCTTGGTGCTTCTTCCCTAAGTTCTGTGGAAGTTCCTTGCTCTGGTCGTAAGAAGTCATACATTTGATGAGATCCAAATAATCTCATGACATGTGGATGATAAAGACCCTTACGTATCCAGACAGCTTCTTCTTCATCTGAATCTGTCTCTAAGATCTCTATTTTTGTCTCCGTTGTTGCTAATCCCTCTTTTTGTACAACTTCGGCCCCTTTTTCTTTCTCTTCTTCCATCATGTTCTCAGAAGCCTCTGTAATTTCACCTCTGTTCCATTCAGATTCAGTTTGTTCTATTTCTTCTGAAGCTGGGTTTGGACTTCTTCTGTGGACATCCAATCCTTGAATGAAAGGGTTTTGTAAAATAACAGGGGTTTCGGCTGGTTGATTTCTGGGTGTTGTGTCATCTTCTTGCAGATGTGTGTCAATGCCAGAAATGAAGAAATCTTGTTCTTCTGGAGAGTGGTGGTCGAGAGGTTGTGCCGTCCACCCTGCTGTATTTAGGGTGTTGGCAATTTCAGGGTTCTGTAAGAAGTCGTTCAGGTCTCCTTGGTGAGCAAATCTATCTGGAGATTGATAGGGTGATTGATACCTTTCTGTAGCCATTTCTTCTTCTGCAACTTTTTCTTCAGCAGTTTCCTCTTCTGCAATGGTTACCAACTTTGCAAGTGATTTACCATGCCTCTTTTTGGTTTTCCTCCTCTTAGGATTTGGTGCCCCTTCTTCTGTTGATTTTGATCTTTTCTTCTTCATTTTTGGGGAGGAGGGAGGAGCAGAGGAGCCAATTTCTGTGGCATGAGGAGGTGAGGGTTGATCTTCTGCAGCGCTTGTTGAGGTGCCTTCTGCAGTTTTCCTCTTCTTAGCTTTTGGAGTAGATGCAGAGGTTCTTGATGAAGACTTCTTTCCCATTAGTTCTGCACGTTTGGCTATAAAGCTGAGTTGAATAGCCATGTGCTTTGCTAACTTATGATCCTTTTCTTCTTGAGTGGAAAGAGGTTTTGCTATCATTGTTCCTAGGGGGACACCTAAACGCGGGGGTGTCATAGGACTCGGTTTAGGAGTTCTATGATCGCGTATATACTCTTTCTTAAGGGATTTATTCGATGCGTATTGCAGAAGCTTCTTTGACAGAGGTCTGCAGTGTGAGTAGCCATCAGCATGATCAGTGGGGGTATTCTTGTTCATCGGGAACTGTTTGGGAGTTGGCCCTTCCATTGGCCAATTTTGGATTAGCAGCAGAGGTTCGAACAGTACTCCTAATATTCTTTGGAATTGCAGAGGTGGTAGAAAGTTGGGATCGTTCTCTTTGACCCTTTTCGAGTTGTTCTTTATGTCGATGGTGTTTATGATCTCTTGCATCATTATGGTCGCATAATCTAGTGGAAGATCATAGTAAACCCCATACATGATGCTCAAGATTTGATGTGAGCTCTGGTCAATACTGCCTATCTTTCCTGTCAGGCATCTGTTAAGAATAGAGAACAAAGTGTTCCACAGAGGTGGTAATCGGCCTCTGCGGAAGTCATTTCTCTTCCGTAGTTGGGTGTTGTACCCAAGCATTTCCACGAATCGACAGAGCTCTTCGTCTGTTGGTTGCTCTGCATAACTCTTCAATCCCAGAAGACCCCTTGTTGGTAGGTTGAATTCAAGTGAGAACATTGTTCTGTTGAACTTGATTTCAAGATGCTCAGATTTATCAGGTCTTGAAATGTACCCTTTGATAAGAGAATCGTCTTTATCAAATCGGCAGCTTTGCCAAAATTGGTTCAAATAACGGACTGGAATTTTGTTCGGGGTTCTTGATAGTAGAGGGAAGAGGACATGATTCTCCATGATGTTCAGAAGTATGGCATGGGCTTCGCCGAAAGTAGTGGGTGAGGGGACCAAATAGCAGTTGTTGGATTTGATAGGAAGAATGGCTTCGAAATGATCCTTTGCTATAAAGTTTTGCAAGTGTGTCGTCGGAGCAAAGTCTGCTGAGTCCCCGGAATCTTGTTGTTCAATATTTCTTGCAAGGCTGGGGTTTTCAGAATGTTCTGAATGTGCAGGGGAGTGTTCCGGTGAGTTCGCCGGAGAGAGTTCAGAGGATGTAGCTCGAGAAGATGAAGCCATTTGATTTTAAGAATAAGATTTTTGCAAGCTTTTTGCAGGGTTTCTCCGGAGAAGAAGATGAGAGTTTGTAAAATGTTTTATGAGAGGGTAAGCTTTGTTTTTATAGGATGGTAAAACGGTAGAATTCGAAAGAGTAAAATATATGGCAATGGATTAAAGTTTGGAATCCGCACTCGAGTTTGAGCGGCGGGTTCAACTTTCCAAATAAAAACGTTCCATGTACACCCAATGAAAATGGGACACGTAGGCCTTGTCAGAATATGACAGGACGTCGTGCGCGGCACATTAATGCTAGGCGCGTGTGGTTGATTTTAGCCATATGAGTTTCACTCGCAGTAACAGTAACCGTTATTACCACAGATAACAAAATGGCAGAACTTTTGTGTTTTACAGAAGCTCTGTGATTTTGAAAATCTTGAGTTTTAACCTTTTCTCATATATCTCATTATTGTCATGACTCTGAAGGTTCTTCTTTGAACGAAAACGTTTGTAAAGACATTGGAGAGGATCAATAGGATTTTGTCAAGAAATTTTACTCACAGAGGTTTTGTAGCTCTGATGGAACTTGCAGAAGCTCTGCGAGAGCCAGCAGAAGCTCTATGAGAGAAAAAATCTTATAACTTGAATTCTATTAACTTTCTGATCATCCAATTTTTGATCTGTGTTAAGAGATGTTTTTCGCACATATTTGAAGGTTGGTGTCCGAGAAAACTATTTTGATAAACGTTTTGTTCGAGAAGGTCATGGTGTATGTTGTCGGTTTCCGAGATAACATTCCAAAAGATCGACAGAAGGTTAATTTGTGATCACAGAGCATATTTCCTGCAGAAGCTCTGTTGAGCTCAGCAGAAGCTCTATGACCTTAAATTTCTCCTATTTCGAATTTTGTTAAACCTTTTGAACTTTTGATTTTTGAAATGTTATTCATAGTATAATTAGGACATATTTGACAATTCTTGTCCTAGCAAACTGTTTTCTAAAAACCTTTCGTGCGAGAGACATACCTTTTGGTTCTTCTGTTCTCGGCAGTTTTGTCTTTCTTCTGTCGATGGAGAATTATCGACATTCTTCTTTGGCTTTCCTTTGAAGGATTTACCTCTGTAGATCATTTCAGTGTCCCTTTTGCTCCCCCTTGATCTAATCGCTTCTGTAGATCAAGAATTTTCCTTTTTCTCCCCCTTGATCTATGCTTGGTTCAAAGAATGGTAAGATTTGTATTGAGCATAGATTATGTTTACCAGAGGTTCTGTAAGGGTTATCAGAAGATCTGAGCGGACCCACAGAGGCTCTGTAAACAATTTATTTTATATATATAAAAAAATATAAACTGAAATAAATTTATCAACGCAATAACTTAGTAATAATAGATATTTATACTTATTTACAGAAGATAAAGCTATAGTTACAGAGGATTTTCATACCATGTTAATCATTCCTAACTTACCCACCAAGAAGTTGAATCTTTTCTCGTCTAATGCTTTGGTGAATAAGTCAGCGAGTTGATATTCTGTGGGCACGAAATGCATTTCGATTGTACCGTATTCAACATGATGTTTCAAGAAATGATACCTTATATCGATATGCTTGGTTTTTGAGTGTTGCACAGGGTTGGCAGAGATAGCAATAGCACTTTTGGAATCACAGAAGATGGGTATTTTGAACAGAATGTGGCCATAGTCTTTTAGCTGAGTCTTCATCCATAGAACCTGAGAACAACAGCTAGCGGCAGCAACGTATTCAGCTTCTGCAGTGGATGTGGAGACACAATTCTGCTTCTTGGAGGTCCAACTGACTAGTTTACCACCTAGGAATTGACAACTCCCAGAGGTACTCTTTCTGTCGAGCATGCATCCTCCATAGCCTGAATCTGTATAAGCTTTAAGACTAAAACCAGAGTTCCGTGGATACCAGAGACCAAGATTGTTGGTCCCCTTCAGGTATCTAAAGATTCTTTTTACAGCATCATAATGTGATTTCTTTGGATTAGCTTGATAACGTGCACAAAGACATGTGGCATGCATAATGTCAGGTCTGCTTGCTGTTAAGTATAACAGAGATCCAATCATGCCTCTGTAGAGAGTACATTCTACAGAAATACCATTTGGATCTAAGAATAACTTATTTCCAGTGGCCATTGGAGTCTTCATTGCAGAGGTATCAGAGAGATTATATTTTAAAAGTATGCCAGAGACATATTTGGCTTGATTTATAAAAATCCCTCTGAAGATTGTTTGACTTGAAGTCCGAGGAAGAATGTTAATTCTCCCATCATACTCATTTCAATCTCACTCTGCATGATTTTTTCAAAAATTTTGCACTCTTCTGAATTTGTAGACCCAAAAATTATGTCATCTACGTATATTTGTACAAGCATTATCTCACTATTTTTGCGTTTATAGAATAAGGTAGTATCTGTTGTACCTCTGTTGTAGCCATTGACTAGAAGGAAGGTAGAAAGTCATTCGTACCATGCTCTTGGAGCCTGTTTCAGTCCGTATAGAGCCTTTTCAAGGTAGTATACATGCCTTGGAAACTTTGAGCTTTCAAAACCTGGTGGCTGATTTATGTAAACCTCTTCTTGGATTTCACCGTTTAGAAAAGCTGATTTTACGTCCATCTGATAGACTTTAAAACCTCTGTGGGCTGCGAAGGCTAAGAATATTCTTATTGCTTCGAGACGTGCGACAGGGGCAAAAGTCTCATCGTAGTCTATGCCTTCTTCTTGTCTATATCCTTTTGCTACTAATCTTGCTTTGTTTCTGACGACCACTCCATCTTCATCCTTCTTGTTTCTGTAGACCCATTTAGTCCCAATGGCCTGTTTCCCTCTTGGCAGAGGTACTAAAGTCCATACTCTGTTACGCTCAAATTGCAGAAGTTCTTCTTGCATGGCGTCTACCCAGTTTGGGTCATCTAGGGCTTTAGAAATCTTCTTTGGTTCTATAACACTAATAAAATTTGTAAAGAAACAAAAATTAGCAGTGACAGACCTTGTTTTTACTGAGTCAGAAGGTTCTCCAATTATTTGGCTTGTAGGATGGCTTTTTGTCCACTGAGTTGTGCGTGGAAGATGATCATCAATGTCATCAAAACTTTCTTCAGAGGCTTCTTGTGTTTCTTCTTGTGCAGCCTCTGATGTTCTTCGTGCCTTGGTAGTTGATTCTACCGTTTGTGGAATGATTGGTACGAGTGGTGGTGGAGTTTGTTCCTCTGAGGATGTATAGTCTTGGTCCTCGATCTCCTCTGTAATTGGTTCTTCTATGGTTTGTGCAGCTTCTGTGGTCGTTTTTCTTGATGTTTAATCTTCTGCACTTTCTTCTGCTTCGGCAATTGCATCTGTATTATTTATAGAAGAAGATGAAGCATTATTTGGACCAGTTAGAGTCATACCTGTAGGATTTTGTCCGATAGAGGATGGTTCTTCAGAAACTCTGATGGTTCCGACAGAAGGATCAATGTCATTGTGGAACATCTCCAAAAATAGAAGATTCAAATCTTCTTTTGTTCTTGAGATGTCAGAGAATTTCCCTTTAATTCCGAGTTCTGAACTTATTTGCTCAGAAGTCATTTGGAATGAATCATCAAAAGAAACATTGATGCTTTCTACAATCTTGTGAGACTTTGTAAGGAATGTTCTGTAGGCTTTGGAAGTGGCAGAGTATCCAATGAATTTGCCTTCATCTGCTTTTACATCAAACTTTCCTCTTGAATCTCTGTCGTTTAAGACGAAGCATTTGCATCCGAATACATGGAAAAATTTGATGTTTGGCCGCCGTTTGTTAAGCAATTCGTAAGGCGTCTTGAGCTGTCTTTTCACAATGGTTGATCGATTTTGAGTATAACACGCAGTAGAAATTGCTTCTGCCCAAAAGTTCATTGATAATCCGCATGCTGACATCATAGTTCTTGCGGCTTCCACAAGTGTTCGATTCTTTCTTTCGACAACACCGTTCTGTTGTGGAGTACGAGATGCAGAGAAGTTCTGTGAAATTCCTTCTGTTGAAAGATAAGTTTCAATGACACAGTTTTTGAATTCTGTGCCGTTGTCACTTCTTAACTTCTGTATTTTGCAGTCATAAAGAACTTGGATTCTTTTCATTAGATTTATCAATATAATTGGAACATCTGATTTCTTTCTGATAAATTCAACCCATGTGAAACGTGAATACTCATCAACTAAGACAAGTATATATTTCTTGCCACCTAGGCTCTGTATTGCAATGGGACCGCAAAGGTCGACATGCAGCATGTACAGAGGCCTGGTGCAAGACACATCTGTTTTGCCTTTGTGGGAAGCTTTTTTGAGTTTTCCCATCTCACAGGCAGAACATAAATGATCCTTATTGAATTTAACATTTGGCAAACCTTTAACTAGATCAAGTTTGACCAGTTTTTCCAATGTTTGAAAATTCAAGTGACAGAACCTGTTGTGCCATAACCAGGCTTCTTCACTTTTGCAGGCAACAAGGAAAACTTTGTCCTTGTTCTTTGAGTTGAAGTTCATTAGATATAGATCACCTATTCTTTCAGCTCGCAGAAGTTCCATACTTGTTTCTTCACTTTGTAGAGAGCAGAAAGTTCTTTTGAACAACACATTGAATCCTGTATCACAAAGTTGACTTACACTGAGTAGGTTGTGCTTAAGGCCATCCACATATGCAACTTTGTATACAGAAACGTCTTCTTTCCTTATGACTCCATAGCCTTTTATGTGTCCTTTCTTGTTGTCTCCAAAAGTCACAGATCCACCATCTTGTGTTTCTTTGTACGTGGATAGTGCACTTCTGTCACCAGTCATGTGCCTTGAGCATCCGGAGTCTAGATACCAGATTGGCACATACTTCTTCTGCAGGACAATCACAGAGATTTAGGTACCCATATCCATATGGGTCCAATATTGTTAGAGTTTTTCAAGTTTGCTTTGGCATTCTTGAAATACATTTTGTTTTCTGCAGAAAAGTCAGATTGTTTCTTTGTGGGATTTGACTTTTGAATTGGCGTAGAGAGTAGACAATCTTGATTTGAAAAATGATTATTAAGTTTAGACATAAGATCAAAGCAATGACAGTATTGAATATGAGATGTAGTTTGTTTGAACTTTTCATTGAACTTTTTAAACTCAGCCACAAAGGCATTACATTCTTTCTTTACATTAGATTTCCTATTACTAGAAAATCTATGAATATTCGAATGTTGTTTGCAAAAGCTCTGTTTAGGACCTGCCTTCTGTGGGTTGCTTCTGTGGTGAGCTTCCTTTATCACTGTCACAGAAGAAAAAGATTTATTAACCTTGGGTTTTGAAAATATAGAACTTATAGGATCAATAGAGGCCTTCTGTAACATTTTAAGCTCAGCAGAGGTTTTGACATGTAGATTCAAATTTAGAAAATCTTGGCAGATTGGAATCTCTGTGAGTTTCTCTTTTGGAGAAATAGTTCTGTGAGGAACTTCAGAGGAGTATTTAACATCCTCTGTGTCATAGAGAGTTATCCCAGATGTAACATCTGTCTCTGAATCGTCAGAAGATGAGTCGTCCTCGTATACAGAGGTTGAGTCAATTCTTTCAATAGAGGTTGAATTTTCCGAACATGCATCATACAAGCTTTCTTCCTCTGTAGAATAGTTTTCATAGATTGCAGATGTTTCTAATAAGATTTCTTCAGTGAGAGATTTATCTATAGAAGATGTACAGAATTTTTCTAAAACGCTTGATTTCCATATTTCCAAAATTTCTTTTTCAATTAAGTTTTTAAAGTTTTCTTCTGAAAAAATGGGTTTAAACTCAGGAGCTTCTGCTGATAACTTCTTTTCAACGTTTATCAAACAGTCAAAAGCAACCTGTGTTTGGGTCTCTGGTTTACCAAACTTGAAGATACCAATCTGATCTTGTGTTTTCAGATATTTCTTTGTTTTGATACCTCTATTGACAGAGGTTGAAGATGATGAGTCTGTGTTTTCAAACCACACGTTAATCATCTTCTTATGTTTCTTCAAGTAAGGATCCACAGAGATTTTCGCCCGTTTGCTTACAGAGATTAGATTTGGAAAAGCTGGTTTGTTTGTTTTTCCAATCACAAATAACGAGGACAGAGGTTTGTTTCTTTTGCCTTCAACACCTAGGGTGATAGCATCATACCCTATACCTCGTCTCCCTATTTGTGAGTTTATTCTTTCATAAACTTTATGTGCATCTTTATAGTTTTTTAAGCAAAACTTCTCTTCTGAGTAAATCTTTCTCTTTGAAAGTATTCTTTAAGAGCTCTTATGTCAGTAGTTTCGCTCCTTGAAACTGAAAGTTCTTTTGTTTTATCTTTTAAAGTATTGGTTAATTCAAAATTTTGTTTTTTTTAAAGGATCTAGAGTTTTGTTCCATTTCTTTTCTATTCTCTCTTTTTCCTCAAAAATCTTTGCTTTTTCTTGAGTGAGAAGCCGTACTTCTCTCTCATTGAAAGTGAGTCTTTTCTGAATACTTTGATTTATCTCTTTCAATTCAATTAATTCAATGTTAATTCTAAGTGTATTATCATCTACAGAGGTAATACAAGAGTTGGAATTTGAAGTAGATACCTCAGAGTCAGTGCAGGAGTCGACTTCTGCCATGCCACAGAAGAGGGCATTGGCGGTATGTTCATCGTCAGAAGTAGAGTCTGACTGGAAGTCTTCTGTGTTCTCCTCAGAATGTCCTTTTGCCATTAAGGATTTTTGAGCATAATATTCGGCTTTCTTTTTGTAGAAAGCAGAGTCCCTCTGTGGGCGATTTGATCTGCTTCTGCATTCATTCGCAAAATGGCCTGGTTTTCCGCAGTTAAAACACCCTTGTGGAGTGTTTCCTGTTCGATCGTTGGACTTCTGTAGGTCTCCGCCTTTCTCTGATCTACATTCATTTGCATAGTGACCAGGTTTGCCGCACTTGTAGCATTCTTGCTGCGTGTGGCTTACCGAGTCATCTGACCTCTGTCGGTCATCCCCTCTGTAATTTCTATCGCTTGACCTCTGTCGGCCACTTGATTCTTCTCCTCTTCTGTCATCTCTTCTGTTGTCTCTTCTGTCATCCTGGTTGTCTCTATCATATCTTTCATTTCCGGAACCTCTTCTGTTTCCTCTGAACTCTTTTGTCAATAGAGCTAAAGATTTAGCTAGTGACGCAAGAGTTATTTCCTTTTCTGCTTGCTCTTCTTCTTCACTGTCAATTATCACCATCTTCTTCTTCTCCTTCTTCTTCTCCTCTGTGGCTTTATCATTTCTTGGTCTCTGTGCATCCTCTTTAGTTTTACTAACCAATGCATATGGTGCAATGGTTAGTGTTTTAGCATGTGCTATCTGAGGTTCTTGTGCGGCTAATGTTCCGTAAAGATCAGAGAGAGTCAAGGTGTCTAGATCCTGATTTGTCTGTAGGGACATAGACAGCTGGAGCCATTCTTCATTTAGACTTTTTAAAAACATGACATTGTTTTCTTCAGAAGTTCTGTCAATGCCTGATTTTCTGCACTTGTTGATTAGAGAGTTGAATCTGTCGTATGTTGTTTGTAGAGATTCTGTTGCAGAGGCTCTGAATGCATGATATTCATTGATGTACTGTGCTCTTCGGTTTTTTTGTGTTTTAGCACCTCCTTCCAACTGTCTTTCCAGTTCTTTCCACAGATCATGCGCTGTTTCACATGAATCCAAGGATTGAAATAGTTCGTTGGGTATTGCCATAATTAATGTCCTCTTGGTTTTCTGAGCAACTTCATCTTTTGCTTTATCTTCGGTTGACCACTCCCCTTTTGGCTTTGGTTTTTGATGTTCGGGGATTTCGGCAGATTCAGCAGTAGCAGGTACACGAGGTACTACAGTCATGGGAATAGGAGGAGGATTGTACAGATATTGTACTAGATTTCTTTCAGTGCCCTCGAAAAAATGGACCATTCTTATTTTCCACTGAGGATACTCATCTCGAAGGAGAGTAGGAGGTTTAGTGGGAGAACCAGTAGTAAAGAAATTATTTGTATTTGTCATTTTTGAAGATTTTAGAAAGAAAGTATGACTAAAGAGTTACTTCGATGAACTTGAAGATTTTCTGGGTTTAAGCAGTTTCCAGACACAATTTTAAATCTCAATAATATCTATCACGAATCTTGATAAGTGGATCACTTGATATTGAAAATCAAGGAAGGCTCTGATACCAATTGTTGGTTCCCGTTTTGCTTTAAACAAGATTATCAGATCTATTAGTTCAGGTTTAAGGTTTGATGCGGAAGCGTATTTAAAGAACTAACATATAAGTTTGATAGATTTAGAACAAACTATAAATAAACAGTGAACATAATATTATATCTCAAAGTTTACTGAATATATATCAAGAACAGGTTTATGAACCGTGAGTAAGAAAAAGCTTTAAAACAGATATGACTCTTAAGATGAATAAGCATTTGTGTTCTTGATGTTCGATTGAAGTGTTGTGTATTGTGTGTGTGTGTAAGGAAGAACTCAACATGAGTCTTCCTTATATACTACTCTAAAGGGGGTCATAAAGCATATGCTACTATTCAAAAGGTACGTATGAATAGTTGAGAGGATGTCGTGAACAGTTGCAAGGATGGCATGAACAGTCAGACGTGCTGTATTGCATTTAATGCAGCAGACGTCTAATATGTACTAAGCCCTACTGAGTCCAATCAGAGTTTGACACGTCGATGTTGGACAGGGCATGCTACCATGCAAGTTTATGTACGAGTCCTGTAACAGTAGCAAGATATTATAAATATCTTCAAGTCTCAGTGAGGACCACAGAGGCTCTGTAATGAGTTACAGAGGTTCTGCGGTCTGGTCCTCTGTGGAGCAGTCTTCGCCGGATTCTGAGTCTGTGGTCTTCTTTGTGCGTATGACAGAGCTTCTGTAGGAAGCCTCTGCTGCTTCTGTAGCTTCTTGACCTTGATTTCTCGGTAATGTCGGCAGAGCCTCTGTAAGAGGCTTTCTTCACTTAGCCTATTTTTCACTACTTCTAAATACTTCTATGATTAGGAAGATTGAAGCTAACAGTTCCACTATCAATTCTATTAAAAACCTCATTCGGAACTGCCAAAGTCAACAACGTAACATCTCTTTTGTCAATCGCATGTCTGGTTTTCTGTGCTTCTGAGTACTGTGAAAAATTCTTCTTCACCCTAGTAGCAGGAATCTCTGGAGTTGTATCAGTTGCAGCTGTAGCAGCAACATCGACATAAACTTCAATTGGACCTTCTCGTATTCAGATCATCAAATTCTCATCGATATTATCCAAGAATTGTATCATACGAATCTTCCATTGCTGATATTCGTTAGGAATAAGAACAGGGGGTTTTGTCTCAGATCCCATTGAGAGAAATTCTTTCGAAGACATGATTGTAAGATAATTCAACAGAAAGACAAATCGAATTTCTTGAACAAACGTAAAACAAATTCAAGAATTACAAAGAATTCAAGAATTGTGAGTAGCAGCGGAATCAATTGACGAATTGATCAAGAAATCTTCAAGAATGCGATCAAGAAACCCTCAAGAACACGATCTTGAACGAATTTGTTTGTTGATTGGCTCTGATACCAATTGTAGAAATCAGGATTCAATCTTACAATCAATTAAGATCAATCAAACAGTAAATGACAGAGAATTGGATCCAAAAGTATTGTATTCAATCACAAACAGATTACAAATCTAGAGAGAGAACATTACAAAGATATGCGGAAAGTTATGCCAAAGATTAGTTAGCTTACAGTTGCTAACAACTATATATACTGTAAGGAAAAGCTAAAGCTACAGTGCGTATACATGAAAGTCTAATAGGAACATTACACGTGTCCTAATTAACTAACAAAATTCAAAGGAAAGTATTCTATCATAAGTTCTGAACATGTTGTTCAGAACTTCTGAACAATCTTCTGACTAAGCATATCAGAACTTCCTTTAAAGCACTTGGTCTTTTTAACTTCTTCTTCAGAAGTTCTGAGTCTCCTACTCATAACTCTGATCCTTCTGTTCAGACTTTCATACTTGTAATCTTTTCGAGACTTCTCAGCCAGAGCTTCTGAGTCTTCTTACTCAGAACTCTGAGTCTTCTATCCAGAATCAATACTTGTAACTTTTGACAAAACTTCAGATCTAACAAGATTCCTTCGGATTCACCTGAAATCTTGCACGCAAATTTGTAGCGAACATAATATCCGGACGACTAGAAGTTAAGTACATGAGAGATCCTATCATACCTCGATAAGTCCTTATCTCTATTTTCTTACCATCTTCATCTGGACCAATCTTGGAACCTGGTGCCATAGGTGTTCTGATTGATGTACAATTCTCCATTTTGAATTTCTTCAAAATATCGAATATGTATTTGGATTGATTGATGAAGATTCCCGTTGAGAATTGCTTCACTTGCAATCCGAGAAAGAAGTTGATCTCTCCAATCATGCTCATCTGAAACTTAGTCACCATAATGTCAGAAAACCATGTACACAAACCAGGGTTAGTCGCACCAAATATAATATCATCTACATTAATATGTACAATTATAATGTCACCATCTTCGCACTTAATGAATAATGTCATATCGATTTTACCTTTGTCGAATCCTAGCTCAAGTAGAAAGGTTGAAAGAACTTCATACCATGCGCGAGGGGCTTGTTTCAGACCGTACAAGGCTTTATCCAGAATGTAGACGTGATTTGGATGCTCCTTGTCGACGAAACCTTCAGGTTGAGATACATATACTTCTTCTTTAAGAACGCCATTCAGAAAAGCTGTTTCACATCCATCTGATAGACGGTAAAGTTTTTGTAAGACGCAAAAGCTAGAAAGATTCTATTTGCTTCAATTCATGCGACCGGAGCATATGTCTCATCATAGGCGATGCCCTCTTGCTGACAATAACCTTTTACTACGATTCTGGCTTTGTTATGAACAATTATTCCATCTTCATCCTTTTTATTTTTAAAGACCCACTTGGTTCCTATGACGCTTTATCTGCAGGTCGTGGAACTAGCCTCCAAACTTTTAACGCTTCAAACTGGTTAAGCTCATCTTGCATGGCTAACACCTAGTCTAGCTCATTTAGAGCCTCATAAACCGTTAAAGGTTCAATATTACTTAGAAAGATCGCAAAAAGACACTCATTTGCCGTAACCATAAGAGCTGACGATCGTGTTTGAACTGGTGAATTCGGATCACCTATTATCTGATGAATAGGATGAGCCTTCGTCCAGTTTGTTGAGTGTGGGTGTGGAACATACGACGTCTGAACATTGTCAACAGAAGCATTTGTTTCTTCATCAGCTAATGGTACTTCTACTTCAACACTCGGAATTTCCGGAGGAATATCAGTAGATGAAATTGGTTCTCCAGAAGATTCAGGTGGTTTCTAAGGTGTAGTGGTAACATTTACTGAAGAACTAGCATTATGTGATGAACTTTCCACAATTATAGGAACAGATTCTTGTGTAATATTGACCTTTGGTACATAAGAGTCTTGAACAAGAGTAGAAACATCAATCGTTGTTAATTGTGTTGCATCTATTTCAGTAGTAGGAATGGCAGCGGATTTTTTTGTAGATGCAGGTTTCTTCCTGTTAAGAACATCAGAAGAATTGTAAGTACCAACATATTCATCATAGAAATCTTCAAATAGATAATCAAGATCAGTTAAATGAGTTTTAGAAGTTGAAGGTTGATCCTGATTTGGTTTTGGAACAGGTTCTGAACTAATATGTCCTGAAGCTAAGATTCCAGTTATCACGGGTTCTGAACTGTTTTGATCAGAACCTATTCCTTCAGTTTCATCAAACTTTACGTTAACGCTCTCAATTAAAGTGATGGGCTGCTTCAGATAGATACGATATGAAGCTGCAGAGAAAGAATAACCGACAAAGATTCCATCAACAGCTTTCGGACTGAACTTGTTTCGGTTCTTCTTGTCGTTCAATACGAAACATTTGCAACCAAAGACACGAAGGTGCTTTATGGTTGGCTTCCGGTTGTTCATTATCTCATAAGGTGTTTTATCAAACCGGCAACGAATAATAGAACGATTCAGAGTGTAGCATGCAGTTTCGACAGCCTCAGCCCAAAGAAACAACGGTAGATTCGAATAAGCCAACATTGTTCTTGCGGATTCAACTAAAGTTATGTTTCGTCTTTCCACAATGCCATTCTGTTCAGGAGTTCTAGCCACAAAAAAATGTTGAATAATCCCGTTCGATTCATAAAAATCTCCCAAGATTCTATTCTTGAATTTCGTGCCATTGTCCGAACGAACAATCTTAACTGATATTTGCAAAAAAATTTGTGCTGACTTGATTACGTTGATCAAACTTTCTAGTTTCATCCTTTGAGCGAAGAAGCTTGACCCACGTGTAGCGTGAAAAATCATCAACAATCACCAACAAGTATTTCCTACCATTGATACTTTCAGTCTTCATGGGGCCGCACAAATCCTCATGTATTGATTCGAATACACTCTTTGTCGTAGGTTCAGGTTTCGGCTTATGAGGAACCCTTTTCATCTTACCTTTCTCGCAAGCATCACAAAGATTTTCAGCGCTAAACTTCAACACTGGAAGACCACAAACTATATCACCTAGAACTAACTTCTGAATGTATTGAAAATTCAGACGTGACAGCCTTCGGTGCCATAACAAGCTTTGTTGAACTGAAGCCTTTGATAGAAGACACACATCACTTTCTGATTTGACTATAACTTCCAAATCTTTCTCACAAAATCCTTTAATCATTAGCTTGTCTTAATCATTAGCTTGTCTTGTACTATATCACCAAATCCTTTAATTGGAGCAAATTGGTTGTTACCAAATCTCACTCGGCCTCAATCCTTTTCAACATAGTTTGTTAACATGTCTCTTCGGCCGGTCATATGCTTTGAGCAGTCAGAATCTGGATACCAAAAATTATTCTTCTACAAACAACCATATTAGGCATTTTTAGGTACCCATTTGAAGATGAGTCCTTTTTGGTTAGTTGTTCGAGATACCTTTTCAGAAACTGGTGATCTCTTTTTCTTGAAGGCATTGGTTTTATCAAAAGCATTTGGAACAAAATAGGAATTAAGCCAACAACAAGAACCAGGTTTAGCAAAAAGATTATTACGAGCACAAGCAGAACAAAAACATTCTTCATTTGAAAAACTCAATAATTGCTTGTTTGAATAACGTTTGTAAGAATTTACAAGTTGTCGTTTATCATTCGCAACAAATTGTTTCTTATTTGAAAAACTAGTGTTTTTGACATTCTGCTTAGTCGGTAATGTTGTCTTTTGCTTCACCCGCCATTCTTTCTTTATCCCCTTCTCATTCACAAAATGATCTGAAAAATTAGAAAATTCAAGATCAGAAGACTTGGAACGATGGAAAGTGTTTTTCTTTGACTTTTTATTCTTCTTTCTTTTTCTTTGAGGGTTTTTCAGAAATAGGCACTTTCTTCGTATTTGAACACTCTCCCTTACAAAAAATACTTGAAGGTTTTTCATTTTTCAAAACTAAGTCTTTATGGTCCGAAAGCTTCTTTGAAAAATCAAACTCACAAGGTTTTCCCTTATCACTAACCTCAGGCTTTGATTTCTCTTTAGAAACAGGGTTAGGTTGAAAATCCTCAAAATCAGAATCAGAATCAACATTGTGCACATCAAAATCCTTTTTAGAAAAAGAATTATATTCAGGAGTAAACCACGATTTGGAAGCAAATTCTTTTCGTTTTTTTCTAAAGCAATTTCTAAATCATTTACTTCTTGAGAAAGTTCACTTATTTTCTCTTCAAAAGATTGTCTTTCATTTTCAAAAATAACTTTCTCATTTTCAAATTGTTTACGCTCAAGATTGAAAACTTTCTCAAAATCAGACATCTTACTTTCATTTGTAAGATTATTTCTTTCTATTTCTAAAGCATTTTCCAACGTCTTCACGTTCTGAGAAAGTTCACTAATCTTTTCTTCAAGAAGTTTGCTTTCCTTTGCAAAACTTGCTTTTTCACTTTCAAATTGATTATGCTCAGAGAGTAAAATTTGCTCAAGATCCGAAACTTTCTTTGAAAGACGGAAACATGTTGGTCCCGGAGGGTTATACAAGTTTGTAGAAGGGGGGGGGGGGGGGTTGAATACAAACACACAAATTTTTACTTTCTAAATTGTTTATTGATATATTCAAACAATTTACAACTTGTTGCGGAACAAGATTAAGGATTAACCTAATCTAAACAAGTTAAGAACACTATGTTTCTTGCACTAGAATTAAGACAGAAGGAGATAAGAATACTACGAGTAATATTCTAACACTAAGAGAGAAAGAAGAAGATGGCCGAGCACTTCATTTCAGAAGTAGGGTTCTTCTTATATACTGCATGCATTTAATGCAAAGCAGTATACCTTTACACGTGGCGGCAGCTGATTGGTTGCATGGTTTGACCTTTGTAGACAACCTTAGTGAAAGTGCAGGATCTATTCTTACAATCAATATAGAAAGAAGTAATTGAGAAATTGTATGATCAAGCCCAATTGTATTCAATGATGCACAGAATTACAGATCTAAGAGAGAGATAACCTCAAAGATTACAAGGAATGAATACAAGTAATATGGGAAAATCAATCAGTTAGCAACGTAGTGCTAACCACTCTATTTATACTGCAACAGATATATTAAAGCTACAGTACAAATAAGAAAGACTAATAAGAACAAAACACGTGTCCTAATTAGTTTACACATTACTAAGTAACGAAACTCGTCATAAGTTCTGAACAGGTAGTTCAGAACTTCTGAACATTCTTCTGATCACGCTTCTCAGAACTTCTGACTTCTCTTCTCAGATCTCTGACTCTTCTTCTCAGAACTTCTGAACCTTCTTATCAGATCTTCAACACTTAGTTTATTGACAAAACTTCAGATCTAACAATCTCCCCCTTTTTGTCAAATAAACTTAAACTTTGCATCATCTAATTCTTTCAGAGCAGGAACAATTTTCTGAAGTAGCACATTCCTCAGATTAAGCCTCTTATCAATCTTGTCAATAATTTCTTGAATAACTTCAACTTGCTGATTTATTGCTTCTTGAGTTATGTTTGCTTCCTTTACTTTCAGCATCTTTTTCTCCAAATTGTGCTTTATGATCCTTAAAGTTCCAGAACAATATTTTGCAGTTTCCTTTGCTCTGAAGAAGATCTTTCCACTTTTGTTCTTCAAAAATACTCCCAGATCTGGATACTTGTGAACACTTCCAGTCTTTAACACCTTTTTCTGCTCATGATCTGTATTGGGATTTGCCAGATAAACACATGACTTTTGCAAATACAGAGCTATTTGGAAATCTGTATAGCAATGCCACCTTAAGATATAGAACATGGCCTCAATCACCACACTTCTTGCCTTCCTTTCATTTCTGTCTTTACTTGACTCTTAAAAACATAGAAAGCTGTGTAATCTGTAGAAGTCAACCACTGACAGTTTCTCAAAATCTGCATCAGTAAAATAATAAACCTTGCCATCTTCTCTCAGAACTTCAAAAAATAAGTACTCCATCTTTCTGAATTTCTTAACCTTCAATTCTCTGATTCCAGTGATTAGAAAATCTGAGTAAACGGCTTGCTTTGTTTTGCCAAGACATCTTGATTTTTCAGCCAACCAGATCTGAGTCTCCTTAGACCTATCATAATACACATCCAAGAATTGTACTTCTTTTGGTTTGAAAAACTCAGGCAGATCAAATTCAAGAAAGTATCCATTCAGATCAATGAATATTTCATCTTCTTTGGGTTCAGACTGTTCAGCTTGGTCAATATTAGTTATCTGCACATTCTGAGGTGTTGTGTCCTGAACTTCTTCAACTTCATCTGACAAAATTTCATTCACTTCATACTCAGCAGGGAACACAAAATCACTATGTAACATCTTCTTGGGATTAACTTCAGATAGCAACCATTCACCACAACTTCTGATCTTTCTTCTGAGATTCAACCTTCTATTCATAGAGTTTACACACCTTATCTTTAAGTTCTCTCTTTCAGTTTTAGCACTTACTTCCATTTCAATCAGTAACCAACTCAGAGTTGCATCACTATATTTTACCAGTTCTTTCAGTTTGAACATTTCAAGTCTCTCTTGAACTTTATATGCAAACCCTTCAGATTCCATTCCTTCATTTACGAATCCTTTTGTACACACATCAAATCCTTCAACATTTGTTGGAGACCTCAGATTGCACTTCTCTTTTCTTCCTTCAATGGCTAGTTGAAAATCATATAAGTACATGTTTCTGACATAGATACCCAGAAGTCTTCTGCATTCAATTTCCATCAAGGCTTCTTCAGTACCAGAGAAGAATTTGACTAGAAAGATCTGATCATCAAGTGTTAGTCTGTGGAAATCAAAACTGGACATGGCAACTTTTGTATTTTTCTCTTTCAACACTTCCATTCTAACAAACATTAAACCACTGAATTCTTCTTCTTGAAACATTAGAACTTTCTCAATTCTTTTCTGAATATGCAGTCTTGAGTCAGGAATTCTGAATCTGTTTGAAGCTTCTGTGTAAATCATCTGAGCTCTTTCATCCATGAAACCATCAACATTACTTTCTAAAAACTCATATTCTCCTTCTGAGTGGTAGAGGTTTTCATACATTTCCTCAGGAAAAATATCATCATGAAATTGTCTGGCCAAAGGTACATCACTTAGTTCCAGGATGAAATCACATATGGGTTCTTCTAACGTCTGTAAGTTAATCTTGGAAATTTCAATTGGTTTTCTGAATACATACTCAGAAGGCATGAAGTAATCTTCTAGTTTCTCATATTCTTCTTCTGTGTTCATCTCATCAGCATAGTTATATCTGAACTCATGCTTAAAATTCTGAGAATAATCAACAGTTCTGTCTTCTTCACCCATCAGATCAATAGGTCTTATTACTTTTATCCCTTTATGAATTTTCTGAACACTCAAAGCTCTGACTACTTCATTATGCATTCTTCTGATCAATTCTTCATTCAACCTCCTTTCTTCTGATTCAGACTCCATTGCCTTTTCACTGTTATAAACCACAATATCTGTACACCTGTTTACCACTGTACTTTCCACTATTTCTTCTATTCTCAAATCAGATTCCTCAATAGCTACAGTTTCATCTGAGTTTCCTTCCATCTCAGTATCCAAGTTCAATTCCTCTGTTTTATCTGATTCATTACTATCAATACTTCCCAACTCCATTTCTTCTGTATCTGAACTGTCAAGCTGTACTATCTGAATCATCTTCTTTAAATTTTCCTGTGTCTGATCTTCTGAACTTTTTGTATTGGCTAAGTGCATGTCTGCTATCTCAAAATCTTCTATGCCAATGTCATCATCAGAACTTAACCTTTGTCTTTTCTCCCCCTTTTGATGATCATGAGGCTCATTATCATCAAACTTTCTTTTTAAGTTCTGATTAGAAGTACCTTCAGCTTCAGCTTCTGCAATAGGAACAGGATCAAGAGGCTTTGAAGTAGAAGCCAGTGATACACTCAGTGCTTTCAGTATAGAATCCTGCATATCTTGCATTTGTTTCAACATATCTTTTTGAAAACCAGACATTATATCCATGATCTCCTTTTTGTGAGAATCCAAGGATTTCGTTACATCATCTACCTTGGTTTCAACAGAAATTAACTTTTTCTCCAACACATTTTTCAAATCTGATACCTCATCATTCAGATCCTCCATCCTCTTCTCCAAATTTTCTACTTTTTCCCCCATCTCCTTGTTTTGTTTCTGAATCTTTTCAAATTCAGAAGTTTCTAACAGTGAACCTGAACCAACAGATGGTCCAGTTTTCATGTGCCCAGAGAGCTCATGGCCTGTAGATAACACACAGTCATCTTGTACAACAGATGCACGTTTGAATGAGGCTTTTGTAATGTTCACCTCACCAGGACTTCCATCCAATCCTCGACACCCAACATTAGGCATGTCTATGAATGTTGTTTCAGGAGTACGAAATTCCTGATCTGTGCAAGTGTCAAAAGGAATTTCAGGCTCAATATGAATAGGACTGTGATATTCAGACTCAATGTGTTGAAAAATAAGTTGGGATTTATCACCTCCCTCCAAATGAGTTTGGGATGGTTCCCCGGATTTGTGTGAAACAGTGGCATGTTGAAATGCTTCTGAGTGGGTATGGATGGGTTGTTCAAGATCCACCACTAGGTCCATGGTGTTTGTTTCAATATTGGACACCAAGAGATGTGAACCAATAGCATGTGTGGTTACCTGGTCAAGATTAGCTGGTTCAGAGGCATCTCTTTCTGTTTGAACCTCTGTTGACAATCTCTCATCCTCATCACTCTCATTCTGTTTTTCCTCACCAAATCTAACCAAGCTCTCAGAATTTTCCCTCTCAGGTCTCTCAGAATGTTCACCCATCTGAACATCCTCCCCCTCTCTAATTCGACTAGACCCCTCACCTCTCTTCTCAGGTTGGTCCTCTTGGGCAGGGATTTGAGGTAATTCAATTCCCATAGAGGTGCAATAAGCTTTTAAAATCTCACTCTCCCTTGGAATATAATTCCTAAGTGATTTTGGCAACAGTTTATGATTGGGATAATTTTCAAGTCTTGTTACTGAGGTCATCTTACCCAAATAAAATGTAGGACCATGCTCTTCATTTGTTCTTCTTGAGATTGTTCTGTTTTCCTGCATGGCATACCAAATAACAATTTGCCAGTACCTTATGTAGGGAATGTATGTCAGTGGAGCATCCTTTGTCTTCTTCTGAATTGCTTTCTGATTCTTCTCAAATGTATTCTTCATATCTTCCCAAAGTATTAAAGTATAGTCATAATGCCTATTCTTCACTAAACCTTGAAATATCTGAAGAATTTGTTTAGAACCTTGATCAGCAGAACTATTTTTCCCTGACAAACATTTATTTACCACATGAAAGAAGCAAGCCCAAATAGGTGGTAATTTGTTTCTTCTGAACAAACTGAGAGTCCTCAATCCTTCATTGTATCCCAACTTCATGAACTCTGCTATTAATTCCTCTGTTAGGGGTAAATCCTCAAAATCTGTTCTTCTTTGTACATCATCTTTCTCTGGTAGATTCAGCATTTCTCTTAGTGCAGAGATAGATAAGACAAATGTCACTCCTCCAATTTCAGACACAAACTTATTATCTTCTAACCTAAGATATTTCCACCATTGTTGTATGTACTGAACAGGCACATTTTTACTTCTTGTAAACCATTTTCTGTACGGATGATGTTTGAATAACTCCATGATAATTCTGTGTTCAGGCTTAAAACGACTTTCCTCAAACAATATAACACAGTTATTTTCAGATAATTTCAACCATTCACTCTCAGGAACAACTCTTTCCACTAGAATAGATCTATCTGACATAATAGAACCTGCAGCACTCTGATCATGTTCAATATTAACGTTTACCTCATCCGCATTTCCTTCAGATTCATCCATTTGTTCATCTTCTTCATCATTTCTTATTGCCCCTTCCTCTGCAACTCTATTTTGTACTTCATCATTTTCCGAATCGGATGAATCCATTATCGATTTTGTAGAATGTAGAGAAATTGGACCACTTCTTCGTATTTCAGACATGATTTAAGAAGAAAAACAGATTCAAAGAACTCTGGATTTGATTCGTATCTCACGTTTCGCTCTGGAATTTGAAAGAAATTTGAAATAGGGATTTTAAGACCTATTTAAAATCCGCGAAGTTGAAAGGTTTAACGGAAAAGCGAAATCAATGTTATAACGGAGTCAACACATGTGAAATACCACAAAGGATTTAAATGAAATACGTGGCATTGTCAAACAAATATGAAGCTGACACGTGTTAGTGGATAGAATTTTGACTCAAGTCAAAGATCTGAATAACACGCACAGATGTTCTGATTCCATGACTCAGAAGAATTTTGCCTTGTAACCAAAATGTCTTTTAAAATCAACTTCTGACCAATATAAAACATTTTGATTATTCAGAAGAGGTTTGAACAGATAAGAAATGAAAACAAATCTTTTAAGCATCACAAAATGATTTCCAAAAGAATTTTGATGCTCCCCCTTGACTTGAGCATGCATTTGAGTATTAATGATACATAAAGATGAGATAAAAAGATAATCAAAGAAGCATAATCCATACAGTTGAAGTTATTTGTATTTCTCAAAAGTAAATTTTTGAAAGTTAGATTGCTGAAGTATTGACTCAGAATTTCTGACCTTAAGATTCAGAGGTTCTGATCTCGAGATTCAGAAGTTCTGAACTCAAGACTCAGAAGTTCTGAACTCAAGATTCAGAAGTTCCGAACTCAAGACTCAGAAGTTCTGAACTCAAGATTCAGAAGTTCCGAACTCAAGACTCAGAAGTTCTGAATACACTACTCAGACAAGTTTACTTAGAAAAATTTAGCATTTTTAAGAAAAAAATATTTTCAACTAGGCAGATTAAGCATTCCTATTTTACATATGAGAAAAGAAAACCTTTTGTGATCAAGAGGCTTTGTGAACAAGTCAGCCAATTGATACTTTGTATGCACAAAGTGCATCTCTATAGTTCCTTTTTCCACATAGTCCTTTATAAAATGATACCTCACATCTATATGCTTAGTCTTCGAATGTTGAACAGGGTTCTGAGTAATAGCAATTGCACTTTCTGAGTCACAATAGATGGGAATCTTATTAAGCTGATATCCATAGTCCATGAGTTGTGTTCTCATCCACAATGTTTGAGAGCATGAAGCAGCAGCAGCAACATACTCTGCTTCAGCAGTTGAAGTGGATACACAGTTCTGTTTCTTTGATGCCCAACTCACTATTTTATCTCCCAAAAAGTGACAAGCACCAGATGTACTCTTTCTGTCCAACCTACTTCCTGCATGATCAGCATCAGTGAAAGCAGTCAATTTGAAGTCAGTTTCTTTTGGATACCATAAACCTAGATCAGGTGTTCCTTTGAGATATCTTAAAATCCTTTTGACAGCCAACATATGTGATTCTTTCGGGTTAGATTGAAATCTAGCACAGAAACAGGTAGAAAACATGATATCTGGTCTACTTGCAGTCAAATAAAGTAATGATCCAATCATGCCTCTATAAAGTTTGATATCTGCTGAAACACCTTTGAGATCAGCATCTAACTTTATGTTAGTTGCCATAGGTGTTCTCATAGAAGCACAATCAGACATTTTGAACTTTTTCAGAATATCTCTGACATATTTTCCTTGATTTATGAAAATACCTTTTGGTAATTGTTTGACTTGAAGACCAAGGAAAAAATTCAGTTCACCCATCATGCTCATTTCAAATTCAGATGACATGATTTTTGAAAAATTATCACATAATTCTGGACTGGTAGAACCAAATATTATGTCATCAACATAAATCTGAATCAGAATCAAATCATTACCCTGTTTCTTTAAAAACAAAGTTGTGTCAATCTTACCTTTCTTGAATCCTGAACCTAACAGGTGTTTAGTAAGAGTGTCATACCAGGCTCGTGGTGCTTGTTTTAGACCATATAAAGCTTTGTCTAAAATATAAACATGATCAGGGAATTCTGGATCAACAAAACCTTCAGGTTGATGGACATACACCTCTTCATTAAGTTTGCCATTTAGAAAGGCTGATTTGACATCCATTTGATACACCTTGAAGTTTTTATGTGCAGCATAGGCTAAAAATATTCTGATTGCCTCTATTCTTGCCACTGGTGCTAATGTCTCATCATAATCAATTCCCTCTTGTTGACAGTATCCCTTAGCAACCAATCTTGCCTTGTTTCTGATGACAACACCTGATTCATCCTTTTTGTTTCTGAACACCCATTTAGTTCCAATAATAGATTTACCTTCAGGCTTTGGAATGAGTCTCCAAACTTTATTTCTTTCAAATTGAAGCAATTCCTCTTGCATTGCTGAAATCCAGTCTGGATCCTCTAGGGCTTCATTAGCTTTCTTTGGTTCAATTACACTTAAGAAACCAGCAAACATTGCTTCATTTGCTGTAGCTGATCTTGTCTTTACTCCTGCTGATGGATCACCTATTACTTGATGAATAGGGTGATTTTTAGTCCATTTATTAGCACTAGGGAGTACATCAATCTCTGAATAATTGTTGTTTGCATCATTCTCATCAATGATTGCTCGTAATTCTGAACCGTCACCTTGTTCTGACGTATGAGTAGGAGTTGCATCCAAGTTTGAGTTCTGATCAATGAAGCCAGAGTTCTGATTGACTTGTTCAGAGTTCTGAGTACAAGAATCAGAATTCTGATTACAAGGTTCAGAATTTTCACCACTTGTATGTATTAGATTTGGGCATTCCTCTGATGGACCTTTGTCAGAAATTACAGTTGATTGAACTATTTCTGGAGTCTTATTTTTCATCTCTTTGACCATCTTTGGGTTTTCATATTCTGCATAAGAATCAGAAATTAGTTCACTAAAAGCATCCTTAAATAGTAAATTGAGTTCTGAACAAATAGGATTAGAATTTGTATCAGAAGTCATTTTTGTCTTGTTCAGCATGAGTTCTGAACTGTCTTGTTCAGAAGTCCGCATTCTGGCTTCATCAAAAGTTACATTTATGCTCTCCATTATCCTCTTGGTTCTTCTATTGTAGATTCTGAATGCTTTGGAAGTTAAAGAATAACCCACAAAGTATCCTTCATCTGCCTTTTTATCGAATTTGGCAAGATTTTCTCTGTCTCTGAGAACATAGCACCTGCAACCAAAAACATGAAAGAATTTGATTAATGGTTTTCTTTTATTTATCAGTTCATAAGCAGTCTTATTTAATCTCTTATTGATTAAAGTTCTATTTTGTGTAAAACAAGCAGTTGCAATTGCTTCAGCCCATAGGAAAGTAGGAAGATTTGCATAAGCCAGCATTGTTCTCGCAGCTTCAACTAGAGTTCTATTCTTCCTTTCAACAACACCATTTTGTTGAGGAGTTCTGACAGCAGAAAAATTGTGAGAAATCCCAGAACTTTCTAAAAAATTCTGAAGAGTCTCATTTCTGAACTCTGTTCCATTATCACTTCTGATTTTCTGAACTTGAAGTTGTAAGAGAACTTGAATCCTTTTGATAAAATTTATCAATGTAGTAGCAGCTTCTGACTTAGCTCTTAGGAACTCAACCCACGTGTATCTGGATAATTCATCAACAATCACAAGCATATATTTCTTTCCTCCCATCGATTGAACTGAAATTGGACCACAAAGATCAGTATGAATCATTTCTAATGGTGCTTTGCAAGATGAGTCCATTTTTAATTTGTGAGAACTCTTTTTCATCTTGCCCATTTCACAAGCTGAGCATAATGATTCTTTTTCAAATTTAAGCTTTGGTAAGCCTTTAACCAAATGTTTTGCAACAAGATTATTAAGATCTTTGAAATTCAGATGAGAACATCTTCTGTGCCAAAGCCAGCATTCATTTGCAGTTGATTTTGATAAAAGACAAACTGTATTTAATGTTTTCAATTTTGAAAAATTAACTACAAATAAGTCCATATGTCTTTTGGCCCAGAAGACTTTAACATCATTTTCAGTTAAAATCATGCAACCTGTTATTTGAAACTTAATTTGACAAAGACTGTCTAAAAACTGACTTATACTGAAAAGATTATGCTGTAATCCTTCAACATAGAAAACCTTTTGGATAGTCAGATCCCCTTTAGTTAAATCCCCATAACCTTTGACTTGTCCTTTGCTGTTATTTCCAAAGTTTACTGCTCCTCCAGCCTTTTCTGTGAAGTTTGATAGAAAAGACTTCTGACCTGTCATGTGTCTTGAGGCTCCTGAATCTAAAAACCACACATGACAGCCCTGCAAAAGGATCAGTTAGGTTTAGGTACCCATTTTGGAATGGGTCCATCTTTGTTAGCTTTGTCATTGGATTTAACATTAGTACCTTTTACTCTCCACTCAAAATCTTTCTTCAAACACCATTTTCCTTGAACTTTTATGAAGTCAGAACATTTTCTGCTTACAAGTTTGTTCAAATTCTTTTTGAGAGTTGTAACTTTTGGTTTTGCTATGTTTTCAACTTTCTTTTCTTTTATCTTTTCTTTCTTCTGAGTCCGAGGAACAGAAATTTTCTTCTTTTCTGTATTTTGAGAAACAGAAACTTTCTGAATATCTTTTCTTATGTATGAAACAGAAGTTATTTTGACTTGACATTTGTGAGAATATTGGAATGAATCATTTTTACATCTAACACAAACAAGATTTTTCTTTGCAAGTGACAATAAATCTGAAACATAGATCATTTCATTTTTATTTATACTGTTCAGAGTACAATTGCCCTTATTACAAGAATTTCTAGCGTTTAGTTCAGAAGTAGATTTCATTCTAAGCTTCTCAAGTTCCCTTTTCAGATCATTCAACTTTGCAAGATCATCTTTCCTTTTGCTTTCTTCTTTTTCTGAAAAATTCAAGTTCTTTTTGTTAGAAGAATTAGATGATTCACCTTTTTCATATGTACTTGATTCATTAAAGAATTTATCATTTTCTCTTGAAGCATTAATTTTAAAAAGATCATACTCAGTCTTCAGTTTTTCAAGCTCTGTTATTTTCTGAATAAAAATATTCTTTTCTTTCAAAGCTTCTTCAAGTTTAATATCCACCTCACAGAAATCATTTTCAAGTTCATCATAAGCTTTCCTTAAATCCTCAAGTTCTTGACTCACAAGATTAAATCTCTTTTCAAGTTGCAAAAATTCATCTGATTTTGTTTCAGAAAATCCAGTTGAATCAGACTTCTGACTACCTGAGTCAGAGTTCTGATTTACAGACTCAGATGTCTGATCTTTAGACTCAGAATTCTGACTACAAAGTTCAGAATCCTGACTAGAAGTTTCAGACTTCTGATTGACTGTTTCAGAATTTTTACTTGTACCAAATATGCTCTCAATGTCATGATATGAAAAACTTGGTTGTTTATTTTTGTAGCTGACATTTAAGGAATCATACTTGAATTTAGTATCATTGTATCTTGGCTTTTCATCTGTTGGTTTAGAAACTTCTTTCTTAACCTTTTCTTCTGAACCAACTGACTTTTCTGTTTTAGACTCAGAAATTGTCTCATCTGACTTTTTAGAGTTTGGTCTTTGCAAATTGTCAGAACTTGTTATAGAACTAGCAGGTCTTATGAAAACTTCAACAATTTCTGGGATTTTTGGCTTAGAAACTTGAAGTATTGGAGCTCTTTTTAAAATGACATTTTCTTCCAATCCCAATCCCTTCTTTGGATTGTAAAATCTTGTATCTTTAACATTGCTTAATAAAAGATTTAATGTTTGCTGAGTCTGACCTCTTTTCAAATTCAAATCTTCCAATTCTTTGATTTTGGTGTATAAATTCTTTCTTTCTTCAAATAACATATCAAATTTTATTTGTAAATCACCTTTTTCATCCTTTATTTTTGAAAACTCAACTTTTAGTTCAGAAAGCCTTTTCATCAATTCAGAATTTTCATCTTTAACTTTCTGTTTCTCAGCCTCAGATTCTTCATATTGTTCTTTTATTACTTCTTTTTCAATTCTGAATTTGTTAACCAAAGTTCTTTCTCCTTTTATCTGTTTTCTTAGATTAGCAAATTCAGTTTTCATTTCACCAATCTGTGTCATTAACTCTAATTCAAGTGAAGAATGTACCTCAGCAGATGACTCAGAATCAGCATCTTCAAAATCAGAATCATCCTCATTCCTCATTTTTGCCATATAGCTTCGCATCTGTGGAAAGTTGATATCATCATCTTCATCAGAAGTGTAGTACAGCCAATTCTCCTGTTTAGCCAATAGCGCACTCTCGTCATCTCTCTTCTTTGCAAGCTGAGCCTTCTTGGTGTAGTATTCATAATCTTTCACAACTTTAACTCTGCAATCCTTGGCATAATAGCCAGATTTTCCACACTTGAAACACAGATTCTTTTCTTTTCTCTCTTCCTTCTCTTCCTTGTTTTCTTCACTTCTCTCTATTCTCTTTTCAATCTTATTTTCTTCTCTGTCATCTTTCTTCTTATAATCTGAACTTCCAACTCTCTTATAATTTCCTTGAAATCTGCCCTTCCCATACCTTTTGTTGAAAGTATTTGTCAGCAAAGCTAGCTTTTCAGCCATTATCTTGATATCTTCATCATCTTCTGATCCTTCTTCTTTGTCAGATTCCTCCAGACTCGGTATTTCTGATAGATATGCAGTCTTTTTGGTTGCTTTGATTGCTTTGGATTTTGATAAGAATGCTAACTGATCAGCAACATTTTTCTTTTCTTCCACAACTAACTTGACAGAGTCTTCATGTTGATTAAGAACACAGAACAAATCATTTAAGTCTTTTTCACACATATCCTTGTTCATTTGCAGACTTATGGCAAATGATGACCATTCTGAATTTAGACTGTTCAGAAATTTGTAATTTATTTCTGATTTTGTTTTCTTCAGTCCATTTCTTCTCAAGTCATTTAGAATAGTGCAAAATTTACTGTATGTCTGTGTCAAACTTTCTGACTCTTTTGCTTTGAACCTTTCATAAGCATTTATGCTTTGATTTAACTTTGCCTGAATAGATCTCACAGTTCCTAACATTTGCCTTTCCAATTCGTCCCACATTTCTTTAGCTGATGATCCACTGTCAATCCTGTTAAGAACCTCATTCGGGACAGCCAAAGTCATCAAAGTAATTGCTCTTTTGTCAATAGCATGCCTATTTTTCTGTTCAGCAGTGTATTGGGAATAATTCTTCTTTACTCTGGTCGCTGGAATTTCTGGAGTTGTCTCTGTAGCAGGGGTTGCGGCGACATCGATATATACTTCGATTGGACCTTCTCGAATAGAAATCATAAGATTTTCATCGATGTTGTCAAGGAATTGGATCATACGAGTTTTCCATTGCTGATACTCTTCTGGTATAAGAACAGGCGGTTTGGTTTCGGATCCCATGGCTAGATATTCTTTAGAAGACATGATTGTAAGAAAATTCAACAGAAAGACAAATTCGATTTTCTTGATCGAAAAGTAGCAGGTAATTCAAGAATTGCTAAGAATTCAAGAGCTAGCCCTAGCAGCGGAATCGAATTTTGAATGAATCAAGAAATCTTCAAGAAATTGATCAATCGATCTTCGCAATCACAATCTTGAACGAATTTGTTTGTTGATTGGCTCTGATACCACATGTTAGGATCCAAGCGCTTACCACTACGCCAAAAGCAATTGCTGGTGGAGAAGGCGCAACTTATTTCCATATAGCGTAGCAGCCAGCGCCACGTTTCGATTTAGGGAGATGCTGGTCAATGACCCAACAATCCCCCCCCCCCCCCCAGCATCTGCCAGCACTCTTGGCTGCACAGCATGCCTTTGGCATTATAATGCACTCCATGGGATTCGAACCCGTGACCTGCTCTGATACCACATGTTAGGATCCAAGCGCTTACCACTACGCCAAAAGCAATTGCTGGTGGAGAAGGCGCAACTTATTTCCATATAGCGTAGCAGCCAGCGCCACGTTTCGATTTAGGGAGATGCTGGTCAATGACCCAACAAATTTTTTTTTTTTTTTTTTTTTTTTTTTCTTAGTAGCCGCATGGTGTACAGTGTAGAATCAGAGTTGGTTGTACGATTAAGGGCAAAAGGGATGTCCTTTCTGACAAATTGTACGGAGACGTGCAAGGGGGGAAGACAAAATTAACGTGTAGAGGAAGACTTCATGATCAGCGATTTCTGAACAGTACTTTATCAGCGATTGACAAAGTTCAGCGATTGCTGAAGTCTTCTACTTGTAACTTCACGTCTTCAGCTTCTTCTTCAGACTCGACCTCATCAGCGTATGGAGTAGTAACATCAGCAACAGCTTCATCATGTTGCTCTTCGAGTTGCTCCCCCTCAGATACAGAGGGAGGTGAAAGTGCAGGATCTATTCTTACAATCAATATAGAAAGAAGTAATTGAGAAATTGTATGATCAAGCCCAATTGTATTCAATGATGCACAGAATTACAGATCTAAGAGAGAGATAACCTCAAAGATTACAAGGAATGAATACAAGTAATATGGGAAAATCAATCAGTTAGCAACGTAGTGCTAACCACTCTATTTATACTGTAACGGATATATTAAAGCTACAGTACAAATAAGAAAGACTAATAAGAACAAAACACGTGTCCTAATTAGTTTACACATTACTAAGTAACGAAACTTGTCATAAGTTCTGAACAGGTAGTTCAGAACTTCTGAACATTCTTCTGATCACGCTTCTCAGAACTTCTGACTTCTCTTTCTCAGATCTCTGACTCTTCTTCTCAGAACTTCTGACTCTTCTTCTCAGAACTTCTGAACCTTCTTATCAGATCTTCAACACTTGGTTTATTGACAAAACTTCAGATCTAACAATCTCCCCCTTTTTGTCAAATAAACTTAAACTTTGCATCATCTAATTCTTTCAGAGCAGGAACAATTTTCTGAAGTAGCACATTCCTCAGATTAAGCCTCTTATCAATCTTGTCAATAATTTCTTGAATAACTTCAACTTGCTGATTTATTGCTTCTTGAGTTATGTTTGCTTCCTTTACTTTCAGCATCTTTTTCTCCAAATTGTGCTTTATGATCCTTAAAGTTTTGTAAAGCAGAATCATCTTCAAAATCTTTAGCTTTTCTCCCCCTAAAGTTTTGGAAAGCAAAATCATCTTCAAAATCTTTAGCTTTTCTCCCCCTTGATTTTCAAAACTTTAGCGATGAAGTCTATGCTTTTTCTCCTCCTTAATGAATAACCTTGCTCCCCCTCAAAATAAGAATTCTGGAGCAAATTGTTTTCTCCCCCTGAAAGTATGCATATATTTCATTAAAATTATTCATTTCAAATATAGTGCTTTAATGAAACATTTATGCAAGGAAAATAAGATTCACTGAACTATACTTGATAACTACTAACATTTGATCATCTGAAAATTTTACAAAAGAAATCCAACTTAATGAAATTTAACAGATTTTTCAATCAAATGAAATCAAATGCATGTGTTTGGATTCAAATACAAGTCATCATTGCATATCAAGTTAAAAAAAGTTCAGTTTCAATCCCTTTATTAAATCTATTTGGCGTGCTTAGCATGCGAAATATGATTAGCTTCAAGAATATGCAATTCTAAAAACATATACGAATACTTTGCTCTACTTACACTATTTGTCCAAAATCAGGATTTTCACAAATTTACAAGTTTATTGCGACTTTGTATTTTCCCAATGTTTCAAGAGATGTGTTCTCATTGGCATCTTTTAATTTTGTGCTCATTGACATCTTTTAATTTTGTGCACATTGGCATCTTTTAATCAAAAAGTTTAGTAAGAATAAGATACATCGTTAAACATGACTTTCTATCTGGTTCTATAGCAGGATTTGGGTCAACATATCCCAGACCAGTTGGTCTTAGGTGCTAGATGACAAGCACCCCTTGGAACTTAATTTCCCAAACCAGAAAGGCCACATCGATATATCTTAAACCCATTTGTACCAGTAGAACATGGTTTTCTATCTGATTCTATTGCAGGATTTGGGTCAGCCGATCCCAGACCAGTTGATCTTAGGGACTAGGTGTCGAGCACCCCTTAGGACTTACTCTCCCAAACCAGAAAGGCCACAGGTATAAACTTTCAAACTAAATGATTTTATATATATTTTTATTTCATCTCAATCACTTGGTACTAAAACGTAGTACTTCCCCCATATTTTTGTTTCCATCCAACATTCTGACATTTAGGCTTTTTGAACATTATATTCTATATAAGTATAGATTTCATAACATTGAGCATTCGGCATAATTTCATTCATGTTTTGCTTACCTTTCGATTTAATTCAGAAGTGAAAGTTGAAACAAATATATCTTAGATAATACAGAAATACTTGTAAAATCATCTTTGACACACATTTCATTCATTTAATGAAAATTAAAAAAAAAATCATATCATTGAATTAAATTTGTTAAGATTCAAACATTCAAAGCAATAGAAATAAAACATAATGCAATGTTACCTTTCACCACTTGTTCCTTGAAACAGAAAAATATGACAGTTAAGGATATCACCTGAGAAGTATGAGTTCTAAACTGATTTGTTTAGAAGTCTTAGTCTCTGAAGTACGGGTTCTGAACTGAATTATTCAGAAGCCATAGTCATTTAAGTACGGGTTTTGAACTGATATGTTCAAAAACCTAAAACGTTGAATCACGGGTTTTGAACATTATCTTGAAACAATCAGATCAAATTTTGAGTCAATACTTCCTCTGAAATCAAGATAATCCTGCAAAATCAAGAGATTTTGGTAATCATCTACGATGATTCCTCATTAGTTATAAAAAAAATTCTGAGTAGTAGAGTCAGAATTCTGATTAGAAGAGTCAGAATTCTGAGTAACTTGCTCAAAATTCTAAGTATCAGAGTCAAAATTCTGATTAGTTGAGTCAGAATTTTGAGTAGTAGAGTCAGAACTTCTGATTAAGAGAGTCAGAATTCTGATAAAACTTTCCAGAGAAAATTCCTTAGAAAAATGTTTGGATTTTGTGATTTTTGAACATTCTGAATTTCAAATCACCATAACTTGCTCAAAAATCAGAATTTTTCAACCAAAATTTGCAGGGTTACTCAAAATATGATTCTGAACACGTTCTCTGGAAATGTTTTCTACTAAAAACACTCACATCTATGAGTTCGATAACCCCATAGTAAACAGAACTTTTTCAAAAAAAAATTCTTCAAAATCAACAAATTGATCTGTATGAATCAGAAATCCATAATCAAGATGAGACCAATTGTAAGTCCATAATCACATTCTTCCGTGTTTTGGACTGAATTATCCAAAAGTCAAAATTCTCAATTAAGCACAACATATGTTTTCAGTCATGTGTCGGTATGGATCATTCATTCAGCTCTACACATGAATAACCTGCAAAACAGATTAAGTTGTCTTTGGTACCCATATGAACTTGGGTCCAGGTTTGTTAGGTGCAGTGGCATATGCAGATATTCTATAAGAACCATACCAGTGCTGAATAAAATTCTTGTTCACAAAATCATTAGTCCCACAATATGAACACCAAAGTTTCTTTTGTGCAACTCTGACTAATTGATTTACAGAATAAATCACATCAGGTTTAACAAAAGATTTTCTTTGAAATGTATTGTTCTTCTTGACATTTGAATTAGGAACCTTTGATTTTGGCACTTCTTTCTTGGAAGTTGTTCCTTTAACTATCCATTCCATTTTTATCTTTTTAAAAGAACAATTATAAGATTTATCAATAGCAGAATCATAAAACAGATTAGAAGAACGAATCTGATCTTTTGAACTATGATTTGATTTGTCAACAACTTTCGTTTCAAATTCCCTAAACTTTTTAACATACAAATCAAACCTTGACTGCAAATCAGATTTGGACTTCCTCTCTATCATGATTTTAGTTGATAAATCAGATAATTTCTTAATAAGCCTCCTTATCTCCAAATGAAAAACTTTCTTTTCCTTCTCAAACTCATCTTTTAAGCATTTTTCTTTAAAGCCATTTACCTTCTTCTTTTCAGTCTCTTTCCTTCCATCTTCTAACTCTTTCTCCAACTCATTGATTTTTACAGAAAACTCATTTAACATTCCTGTTTTCTTTTTCTCAAAACCAATCTTTTCTTTTTGAAAAACATTTTTCTTGCATTCAAACTCTTTCCTTTCTTTTGCAAGAATTTTCTCCAAATCAGAAATTTTCAAAGATAATTCAACAGACTTTGTTTCAAAACCTTTCCTCTCAGTTTGAAAGTCTCTTCTCTCTTTCTCAAATTTCACTCTTTCAAGTATAAGAACTTGTTCAAAATCATAGATCTGTTTCAAGAGTTGACAATTTTTCATTTCACATGATTTGATTCTATTTTCAGACTCTGTCAACATCTTTCTTCTAAAATTGCCTTTCTCATTCAAATCAACATTCTTTTTTTTTCTAACAACTTTATGTTTTCTTGAACCTTTTCAAAATCCTTTAGAAAATCAGATTTCTCTTTTTGCAAAATCTTTATAACTTTTGCATATTCGTCTTGTTTTGCTTGAAGATTAGCAATCTTGCTTTCAAAATGAATAATCTCAGTTTTTGGTTCAGAAATTGTTTCTTTTGCTTTTACAGGACTTAATTTTTGTAAATTGTCTGAACTGGTTATAGAAATTGCAGGTCTCACATAAACTTCAATAATCTCAGGCATGATGAAATGACAAATTCGAATATCAACTATGAATTATGATCAAAAATGAGAATCAACACAAATCTAAAACATGCAAGAATTAATCAAATCTGTCACATGCATTTCATCAAACAGTTAGAGTACATGAATTAATGAAATCTTCTTTTCAACAAAAAATTTGAATACTAATCAACATGCAGCAGATATAATCACTTTGATCCAGAAACCAATCAAGAATTTCGAAAACATACCTGTGATCTCTGTTTAATTTCGAGAATTAATCAGCATAGAGAGAAAATCTTTGGATGACTTGATTGTAAGATATCGATTCAACAGAAAGACAAATTCAAATTTCTTGAATCAATGATAGAAACGAATTCAAGAATTGTTAGGAATTCAAGAATTGTTAGCAGCAGCGGAATCAATTGTCGAATTGATCAAGAAACTTCAAGAACGCGATCAAACACACTCTTGGACGAATTTGTTTGTTGATTTGCTCTGATACCAATTGAAAGTGCAGGATCTATTCTTACAATCAATATAGAAAGAAGTAATTGAGAAATTGTATGATCAAGCCCAATTGTATTCAATGATGCACAGAATTACAGATCTAAGAGAGAGATAACCTCAAAGATTACAAGGAATGAATACAAGTAATATGGGAAAATCAACCAGTTAGCAACGTAGTGCTAACCACTCTATTTATACTGTAACGGATATATTAAAGCTACAGTACAAATAAGAAAGACTAATAAGAACAAAACACGTGTCCTAATTAGTTTACACATTACTAAGTAACGAAACTTGTCATAAGTTCTGAACAGGTAGTTCAGAACTTCTGAACATTCTTCTGATCACGCTTCTCAGAACTTCTGACTTCTCTTTCTCAGATCTCTGACTCTTCTTCTCAGAACTTCTGACTCTTCTTCTCAGAACTTCTGAACCTTCTTATCAGATCTTCAACACTTGGTTTATTGACAAAACTTCAGATCTAACAGGAGGTTTATCGGTTCCCTCAGGGTTTTCAACTCCCTGAGGTTGTGCGGTAGAAGTAGCAGCAGCAGCAGTTTTATTTGTCTCCCCCTCAGCATTATTGGGAAGACCTTCATCGTTCTTCTCCCCCTCTTCCACATGATGAGTGGGGGAGTTAATCGGAATATCAGCAGCATCAACAAGAGAGTCACTGTCTTGTAGGCCAATGATTCCCATGCAGATTTCAATTACTGCGATTCTGTCTTCTGGGCCAGAAACAGCAGGATTGAGTCTTTGAAGATCCTCTCGATCAGCCTGAGTGAAATGTGAAGGAGCACAAGTTGGAGCATTCAGGCGATCAAGGTCTTGTTGGAGTAAGTTTTTGACAGTGCCAACCTCAGTCTTGACAGAAGTCACTTCACCCTGAAGAGTTCCAACCGCTGTCGTCAATGATGTGACTTCATTGGACAGCGTGGTGAAGTTTGTAGAGAGGGTGGTGTGCGCCAAGCTGAGATTGTTGATGATGGTGGAGTGGTTAGCGATTTTAGTAGCAAAACTTCCAATATGATCTTCAACCTTCTCCATGTCAGCACTGGAGTCTTTCTTAGCGACCTCTGTTGTCAGCGTTTTGAGATTCTCTCCAGCGTCTGTAACCGCTGAAGAGTTGGTGGAGAGAGTGGTGTTGTAAGAGTCCACCTTTGTCACTAGATCTTTCAGGGAGTTTTGAATATCTCCCAAATTAGGACCTGTAACAGTAAACAACTTGTGAACAAAGGAAAGCTCAGAAGTTTGGGGTTGAGAGAGAGGAGTGTTTATGGTTTTGTGTATACTTGCAGGCGGGTTGGGGAAGTTGTCGAAACCTCGTTGACCTGAGTAGTGTTCCATATCGCCTTGGAGAGTTCCTTGGCGCATGGAGGTGCCTGCAGATCCTAAGCTTGTATCCATCATCATATGTAAAGTATCCGCAGTTAAATCATGTATGATGACAGGCGTTCCAGAGAACGAGGGGAAAACTGGTGGAGTGTCAAAAGAAATGGTGGGAGGAACGAAGGTTGAGAGAATTTGTTGGGAGAGAGGTTCAGCGTTGGATCCGCTGAGAATCACTTCAGTTTATAGAGAGGCTGAAGGAGGTGGGTTCTGTTCCAAGTTAATAACGTCAGCGTTTAGAAACACTGAAGTTTGGATGGAAGGTGGCTTTTTCAGCTGTGGCAGAGCGTACCACGAAATCATCCAGCGTAGTCTATTGAGAGTCAGATGCTAGGTCTTCAGCCATTGATGGCTTGGAGGGTTGCTCTTTGGTTTTCTTGATCCTTTCGGAATCAAGTTGGGAAGTAGAGTGTTTCCTTTTACGAGGAGTGGTTTTTGCAGCCTGGGTATCAGCGGTGGGGATTTCCGCAGAAAGAGCCGCAGAAGTAGAAGAAGGAGGATTAAGAATAGATAAGAGAGTAGAGAGACGTACCTCGTTTGGTAGAGCTTTGAAGTCGAACACCTTAGAGCCAACCTGAGAGAGTCTTAGGTCACCCACTTTTGGGTATTTATCTCCAAGTGCGTGTAGAAAGAGAGCACTGACAAACCTTAGATATGGAACACATGTTGGTCTGTCAGCCATGCCCACCCTGAACGCCAGATCTTCGTAGATAATTGACGCCCAATCAACATGGAGACCCTCCAGCAACGAGAATCCGATGGCCCGTTGAGGTTGGGATGCTTGGTCAGTTGACCCAACTTTTGCTATCAGGCAGCTAATCAGATGAGCAAAGATGAAATTCATCTCGTTGGGCATCATTGACTTCTTGATGGCGGTTAGCTTCTTGTCAGGGTTTTTGTCTCTCCCTGTGTCCCATGTGTAACCCATTGCATCATAGAATGCAATCAGGGTTGCCCTATCAGCATGGTTCTTTTTGGGATATGGTAGAGGGACAAAACGGTTTTCCTCTGGTACTGCCGGGAATGTTTAGAGCACGCCTGTATGATGCGGTGTGATCTTGGAAGTTCCATGTTTGGTGTAACGGAGAATGACATCAACCATTTTCTTGGGATCCTTGGGAGAAGGCACCTGAGTTCTTCTGGCAGTAAACCAGAACTGAGTTAGAAGATAACGATGTGCAGGGGGTGCGGTAGTAAGAGCTGTCGATATAGGACAAGTCTTGAGAAAGTTCACAGCGTCATCCAGATGTGTGACCTGTTTCCTTTCAGGGAATTCGAAAAGAGCATAGGGATTATTGTGTTGAAACGTAACTTTCTTGAGATCGAATTTAACCCGAGGAGCCTTTGTGAACTCAATGATCTCAGCGGCAGAAGGAGACTTTGCGGTAGCAGTGTCAGTAGTAGTTGCCATTTCTGTGTAACACATATAATCACGAAGAAAATGAACAAAAATGTCTTAATGTGGAAAGATTTTCCAAACAGATATTTTTGAAATTTTGTCCATTTCATTCAGACAAAAAAATGTCTTAATGAAGATTAGGGTTTTTCTTGTTTAGAAAAAGAGATACAAATCATATAGAGAATTTGTTTTTCCAGTTTCTGTTTGAAGAAGAGATTCTAGAAAAGCATATGAAGAACAAGTTTAAGATTTTTGAATTAAACTTGAAGAACAACCATGAAGGTTGTGTTTATAAAATCATGAAAAGAAAATGATTTCATTTTAAAAAGGTTTCTTTTGTTTGATTTGTTAATAACAAGAATAAGATCAAAAACAAGTTTATAAGAGGTAAATAATAAGAATATTAACCTTAGATGAAGAAGACGAACAATTTCTGGAAAACGAGGAGTTCGAAATGCAACAGTGATTTCTTGCTTGTAGGAGAAGTTGTCCGCGTAAAGGAAAAAATATAAACTCAAAGGGTTTATATAGAGAGAGTAGAGAGAGAAAAACTATGAGCGAGAAAAGTTTTTCATGATGACACGGACACGTGTTTGCATATGATTGGTTGAGGAAAACGAAACGTGCAAACGTGTGTCAGAAAGAGAACGTGCCAGGGTTTATCCGTTTGATTACGTCACAAACGTCCTTTCATATTTTAGGATGTCTCTGAGGATTTGAAATTCTCAGGGACCTTTTTGAAAACATAAAGCACTGAATGGAAATATCAGTGTTAGATTTAGAAATTTCCAAAGTATCACTGAAAGGAAGAGATATTCAGCGATGCAATTTGTTTTCAAATCTTGCAGTTCTAGCGAACGTCAGTGAGTAAGAGAGAACATACCTTGATATCAGCGAATCAGTTTTGTTCATAGAGTAGATGATAGAATGGGTTATACAGGTTGGTTTTATCCTATCACTGATCAAATGCGAACCGCTGAAGATTTTATTCTTCAAAGTTCAGTATTCCAAGCTCGCTAATGAAAAAGTTGAATCTTGTCTCATCAAGAGGTTTGGTAAATAGATCAGCTAACTGAAAGTCAGTGGGGATAAAATGAAGTTCGATATCACCATTCATCACATGATCTCTGATAAAATGATACTTGATTTTGATGTGTTTGGTCTTTGAGTGTAGCACTGGATTATTGGCTATAGCGATGGCACTTGTGCTATCGCAATAGATTGGAGTTTTTTAGAGTTGTAAGTCATAGTCCAGTAGTTGATTTCTCATCCACAAAACCTGAGAACAACAACTTCCAGCAGCTACATACTCAGTTTCAGCGGTTGAGGTGGACACAGAGTTTTGCTTTTTACTTGTCCAACTCACCAGCTTTCCACCCAGGAGCTGACAGCCTCCTGTGGTGCTTTTCCTATCCATTTTGCAACCAACAAAATCACTATCTGAATGGGCGATTAGATCAAACCCTGAGTCTTTGGGATACCAAAGACGTAGGTTAGGAGTACCCTTAAGGTAACGAAAGATTCTCTTTACAACGATCATATGAGATTCCTTAGGTTCATCTTGATATCGTGCACACAAACAGGCTGCGTACATAATATCAGGTCGGCTAGCTGTGAGATACAGCAGAGAGCCGATCATCCTATGGTACGTCGTGACATTAACAGGTATTCCAGAAGGATCCTTGTTTAGTGTCAGCGGCGGTGCCATAGGGGTTTTCATAGCTGAGCTCTGAGTTAAATCAAATTTCTTCAGCATATCTTTAACATACTTTCCCTGATTAATGAAAGTTCCTTTTTCATTTTGTTTTATCTGTAGACCAAGGAAATATGTTAGCTCACCCATCATACTCATTTTATATTCAACTTTCATTCTATCAGCGAAACGAGTACACAAGTCAGGGTTAGTAGAACCAAATATAATATCATCGACATATATTTGAACAGTAATAATATGACCTTTTACTTTCCTGAAAAATAGAGTTTTGTCGATTTTACCACGCTCAAATTTTTCGATAAGGAGATAAGATGAGAGAGTGTCATACCATGCACGATGAGCTTGTTTTAAGCCATAGAGTGCCTTATCCAGTTTATAAACATAACCTGGATGCTTAGGATCTGAGAATCCTGGAGGTTGTTCCACGTAGACTTCTTCATTCAGCTTTCCATTTAGGAACGCTGACTTGACATCCATTTGATAAACTTTGAAGTCTTTGTGTACATCGTAAGCTAAGAAGAGACGAATGGATTCTAGTCTTGCCACTGGAGCAAAGGTTTCGTCGTAATCTATACCTTCCTCTTGTCTGTATCCCTGAAAAATAAGTCGAGCCTTGTTGCGGGTTACAGTTCCTTGTTCATCCAACTTGTTTTGATAGACCCATTTAGTGCCTATTACTGACTTGTCAGATGGACGAGTAACAAGTTTCCAAACTTTGTTTCTTTCAAATTCTGTTAGCTCTTCTTGCATAGCGCTGACCCAGTTTGGATCTTGGAGGGGATCATTTGTTTTCTTTGGTTCAATCAGAGAAATAAAGTTAACAAATAAGCAAATATTACCTGCACGTCGAGTCTGAACACCAACGTTTGGATCACCAAGAATCTGATCAATAGGGTGATTTATAGTCCATCACTGAGCAGGAGCATAAGTCGCTGACTCAACCTGAACTAGAGGAGCTGAAGATGAGGCTTCAGTGACTTCTGGTATATCAGCCAACAGAGGAAATGGTGCAAATGGCATTTCATTCACTGATTGCTGAGAAGTTGATGGTATGTCTGAGACAGAAGGTTCAGAAGCAGGCATAGTGTTTAGAGGAATAGCTGAGACCCATGAAGTTTCAGCTTCACTATTCTGCATGCTTGGGATGATGGTAGGATCATCATCTTCAGCGGGATGAGTATGAGATGGAGGAGTGGGAATGTCTTCTGAATCACCAAGATGAGAAAACATCCATTGATTTAGTTCTTCAGTATCAGCAGAGGGTCTAGAGTTCGCTGAGCGAGATTCATCAAAGGTGACGTGGATAGTTTCTTCGATAGTCTGTCTTCTTCGATTGAAGACTCTGAAAGCTTTGGAGATTGAAGAATATCCAAGAAAGATTCCATCATCAGCCTTAGGATCAAACTTTCCAAGGGCATCTCTGTTGTTCAGTATGAAACACTTACATCCAAAGATGTGAAGAAAGCTGATAGAAGGCTTTCTCCTATGAAAAAGTTCATAGGCTGTCATTTTGGATCTTTTGACGATCAGTGACCTATTTTGAGTAAAACAAGAAGTGTTGACAGCTTCTGCCCAAAACTGAGTAGGCAGGTGAGAATTGCTGAGCATTGAACATGCGGCTTCAATGACAGTTCTATTTTGTTGTGGCGTTCTCACTGACGAAAAGTTGTGAGAAATAGCCTTACTTTCGAAGAAGGAATCAAGAGAACTGTTTTTGAATTCAGTTCCATGATCACTCCTTATTGAGCGAACGGTCATGTTGTTCAGGACTTCCATTTTCCTAACAAAGGTGATGAGTTCTTCAGGGGTGTCACTCTTAGAACGGAGAAACGTTACCCAGGTATAGCGAGAGACTTCATCAACTATGACCAATGTATATTTCTTTCCAGCGATGGATTGTTTGTTAACAGGACCAAACAAATCCATATAGAGAAGTTGTAGAGGAGATGACACTGAGGAAACTTGCCTAGACTTGAAGCTTGCTTTGGTCTGTTTCCCTTTCTAACACGCTGAACATAAGGACTCCTTGGCGTATGAGTGTTGAGGTAGACCAGTGACCAACTCTTTAGAAGAAAGAGTATTCAGTGTCTTGAAGTTGAGATGAGAGAGCCTCTTATGCCATAGACAGTTGACATCAGATGAGGCTTTTGAGAAGAAACAGGAGTTCTCAGTGGTTGTAGAGTCCATGTTTATAACGTAAACATTTTCTAAACGATAACCGCTGAGAGCTATCTTCTCCTTTTTGTCAGTGACAAAGCAGGATTGCTTAGTGAAGATCACTTTGTTATCTTTGTCACATAGCTGACTTATGCTTAGAAGATTATGCTTCAGTCCTTCAACATATGCAACTCTTCCAAAGGTTGTTGTACCATTAGAGAGTACACTAAACCCTCGGGTATAGCCTTTTCCGTTTCCACCGAAGGTCACTGAGGGACCCTTCTCTTCCTTATACTCAGTGAGCAGGTTCTTCTTACCAGTCATGTGTCTAGAGCATCCGCTATCGAGATACCAGATACCCTTCTTAACCTGCAAACAAAGGAAGATTAGTTTGACTTAGGTACCCATTTCATTTTGGGCCTAGATTTGTCAATGGTGGTAGAGGAAGTGAAAGGTTCAGCATTCTTTGTAGCATTTGAAGATTCGGCTTTGTTGTCAGTTTTCACTTTGGTTAATTTCTTAACCTCAGTGGTCTTCTTTGCCTTGGCGGCATTAATCTTCACCTTAGCTGTCTTTTCAGCTTTGGTGGCTGTGGGGCACTTACTAGCAACATGATTTGTAAGTCCACAGTGATAACATTTCCTATAGCTAAAAGTAGCTTTAGGACCATTTGCATGCTTACCCGTTAATTTTAAATGAGCAGGGCCAGCACCAACTATACCTTTGGCATTGGAAATGGGAGGAAGAATCAGTTCTTCGGATTTCTTACCAATGATATCCATTTTGATTCTAGGAGTAGATCGCTGAATGAATCCAGGGGTCATATTCTTAGAAGTAGAGGGATAGCTCACTGAAGCTTTAGAAGCATTCAGCTTTGGTACAAAGGTACCCTTTTGAGGTTTTGGATAAACGATTTTCTCTTTACCTTTATAAGCTAAGGTAGAGATTTCCTCAGGGATATGAGATTTTAAAGAGGAACACTGAGAAGATGAAGTGTCAGGGATAGAAGAGACAAACATTACAAACTTGAGCATGAGATGATCAGTGGTTGGTTGTTCAGCGTCAGCCTTATAACCAAGACCATGTTTTTCACTCAGGGGTATTTGAGACTTAATTATCTCAGTGATAGGTGTTGAGGATTTATACCATCCATCAACAGTAGCTTTTTCAGCTTTTAATGCAGCGATAGCTTCTTCTCGTTCGATTTTTACTAGCTGATTTATGTGAACCTGATCTCTTAAATCTTCTTCAATTTTAGAAAGCTTTTCAATTTTAAGATGACAGTGTTTAAGTTTTTCAGCGAAATCAAGGTTTTGATTTTCAACAACCGTTTTGCCATTCATGGCTTCATATAAACTCATAGTCAGGAGATCAATTTTTCGAAGACTATCAACTTCATCAATATTTGAAATATTGGTAAAGAAAGAAGGTGATACCTTGGAGGTAGAGGATGAAGCCGAGGGAATGTCAAACTTTTCTTCCTCTTCTTCGATTTTGGCCATAAGGCAGAGATTGGCTTCATCATCATCTTCAGAGTCAGATGATTCTTCTTCGTCAGAAGCAGCCCAGTCATAGTCAGCCATCAGGCCTTTGCCTTTTATCTTAAAGCCTTTCAGCTTTGCGTACCTTTCTTTCATCCTTTGATATTTGTCATCTGTAGCCCTAAGGTTAGAGGATTTCTTGGAGAAAGCTGAGTTTTTAAAAACTTTCTTTCACCTGCACTCGCTAGCAAAATGTCCTATCTTTTCACAGTTATAGCAAGTAGAAGTAGCCTTATCAACAGGGGTTGATGATCTAGGCTTGTCAGCTGTAGCATGAGGTTTGTTCTTTCTGAAAATTTTCTTTTTGGCGAATCTCCTGAACTTGTTAGATAGGAGAGCCATAGATTCATCAAGATTTGAAGAGTCAGGATCTGATGAGCATTCAGAATTAGTCTCCAACTCAGTGATAGTAATAGAAGATCGCTGAGTGGAAGGTGACTCTGAGATAAAAGCAACAGGGGTGCTTTTGGAATCTTTTACAAGATTCTTCTTAAGATGACTCGATTGCTCATGATTGAGCATCGTGCCATATAAGGTAGAAAGAGCCATAGATTTTAGATCCCTTGACAGCTTGAGACACATTGAATAACTGTCCCAACTTTCAGGTAAACATTCTAAGAACTTTGTTAGAACATCAAAGTTAGAATATTCCTTACCAACAGTTTTCAGATCTATTATTAAACAGTTAAACCGCTGATGTACTTCAGAGAGAGATTCATTCTTACCACAAATGAAGCTTTCATACTGTCTTACCAGGTTGATCTTACGTGAGTCCTGTACTTCAGATGTACCTTCATACTGAACACAGATTGTGTCCCACATGGATTTGGAGGTTTTCAGGTTCATGACGGAATGGTAGACTTCGTCAGGAAGAGCCATGGAAAGAATGGATCTGGCTTTGGTGTCGATAGCCACTTTCTTCTTATCTTCATCAGTCCACGTATGAATTTCCTTTGGAACCAATCTTTATGGAATAGCAGCTCTATTCTCAGTGGCTGGAACTTCAGGATCAATTCTAATAGGAATATATGGGCCATTTTCGATGTAGTAAGGCATAGTAGGGTCTACACCTTCTAAGAAGAGTATCATCCTATTATCAATATAGTTTGTGTTTGTGTTTGTGTTGGTAGCCATTATGAAAAATAGCAAGGAAGAGAAAAGATTAGGATTAGCAAGATCTTTGTTTATGAGATTAAACAAATCTGCTCTGATACCACTTGTTGGTCCCGGAGGGTTATACATGTTTGTAGAAGGAGGGGGGGGGGGGTTGAATACAAACACACAGATTTTTACTTTCTAAATTGTTTATTGATATATTCAAACAATTTACAACCTGTTGCGGAACAAGATTAAGGATTATCCTAATCTAAACAAGTTAAGAACACTAAGTTTCTTGCACAAGAATTAAGACAGAAGGAGATAAGAATACTACAAGTAATATTCTAACACTAAGAGAGAAAGAAGAAGATGGTCGAGCACTTCATTTCAGAAGTAGGGTTCTTCTTATATACTTCATGCATTTAATGCAAACCATTATACCTTTACACATGGCAGCAGCTGATTGGTTGCATGGTTTGACCTTTGTAGACAACCTTAGTAGCCGCATGGTGTACAGTGTAGAATCAGAGTTGGTTGTACGATTAAGGGCAAAAGGGATGTCCTTTCTGACAAATCGTACAGAGACGTGCAAGGGGGAAAGACAAAAGTAACTTGTAGAGGAAGACTTCATGATTAGCGATTTCTGAACAATACTTTATCAGCGAGTGACAAAGTTCAGCGATTGCTGAAGTCTTCTACTTGTAACTTCACGTTGAGTGGACAAATCTTGGCTTCGCTGATATCCGCATCTGTTCATTAGTAGACTTGTCGTTGTTCTTGAACTTGATCTTCGACTTCAGCGTAGAACATAGTTGACGTGAAACTTGTTTTCAGGGATCATAAGTAAACAACTAAACTATCAGCGATCATCAACAAGACTGAACATGCTCAGAGCTTATAGATGAGCAGTGTTCGCTGAATGGTAAAATTAAAGAGCATGAGTTTCATATCAGCAGTACTGTTAGAGATATAGTACTTATCAACGATAGTGAAACTCTAATACATATTGTCTATTTCAATTTTTACTAAGTGTTTAAAGGGTCATTATCAAATCACTGAGGGTTTGGATCAACAAAACACTTTTGATTAACTTTCTGTTTTTCATCAAAAGATTTCTTAAAAGAATATGAAAACGTTTTAACTAGTAATTTTTCAAGAATATCCTTTTCGGTTTTAGACTTTTTCTCGAATTCAATAGATAATTCCTTAACACTATTTGTAAAAATAGAAGTAAGAAAATCCTTTTCTAAATCAAATTTCACCCTTTGTTCTAAAATAGAATCAAAGGTGGAACATATCTTTTTGCTTCAAGAGGTTTTTCACATTAAGGTTTAGTAGCAAAAATGTTAAAATAGTCATTCGAAAGTCTTCCATTCGGATTCTTTTGGTATTTGCAGTCTCTCGAGTATAACAAAATGGAAGTTGCATTTTAGTTGTAGTGGCTCTTTTCCTTATTTCTTCTTTTTCTATTTCATCAACATCAGTCAATGTGAGTTCCATATTAGTGCATACACAATAGAAATAAATAGAATAATAACCAGTCAGAATGATTTCAAATTGTCATCCATATTGTTAGATCTGGGTTTTGTCAATAAACCAAGTGTTAAAGATCTGATGAGAAGGTTCAGATGTTTTGATATGAAGGGTCAGAGTTCTGAGTAAGAAGACTCAGAAGTATTACACGGAAAGTTACTAAAGAGAAGTCAGAAGTTCTGGTATGCCTAATCAGATGAATGTTCAGAAGTTCTGAACAACCTGTTCAGAACTTATAACTAGATACTTTACTTTGTATTTAGTTAACTAATTAGGACACGTGTATTGTGCCTATTAGTCTTTCTTATATGTACTGTAGCTTTAGTATTTCCGTTTCAGTATATATAGTGGTTAGCACTGTTACGCTAACTAACTTTTCCTGCATATTCTTGTATTCATATTATGTAATCTTTGAGATACGCTCTCTCTAAGATCTGTAAATCTGTTCTTCATTGAATAAAAGTGTTCTTGATCAAATTACTTCTCAATTACTATTCTATTCATTGTTATATTGATTGTAAGATTGTATCCTTGACTTACAATTGGTATCAGAGGTAATCAACAAACAAATTCGATCGAGATCGCGTTCTTGAGGGTTTCCTGTTTGTGTTCTTGAAGATTTCTTGATCAATTCGAAAATTGATTCCGCTGCCACTCACTGTTCTTGAATTCTTAGCAATTCTTGAATTAATTGTTGTTTTTCGATCAAGGAATTTGAATTTGTCTTTCTGTTGAAGCTTTCTTACAATCATGTCTTCTAAAGAGTATCTAGCCATGGGATCTGAAACCAAACCACCTTTTCTTATACCTGAAGAATATCAGCAATGGAAAATCCGTATGATCCAGTTCTTGGATAACATAGATGAAAATGTTATGGTTTCTATCCGAGAAGGTCCTATCGAAGTGTATGTCGATGTCGCTGCAACTCCTGGAACAGAGACAACTCCAGAAATTCCAGCTACAAGGGTGAAGAAGAGTTTTTCTCAGTATACAGCAGAAAAGAAAAACAGACATGCTATAGACAAAAGAGCAATTACGTTGATGACTTTGGCTGTCCCAAATGAAGTTCTTAACAGGATTGATAGTGGATCATCTGCTAAGGAAATGTGGGATGAACTAGAAAGACAGATGTTTGGAACTGTGAGGTCTATTCAAGCAAAGTTAAATCAGAGCATAAATGCCTATGAAAGGTTCAAGGCTAAAGATTCAGAAAGTTTGACTCAGACGTACAGTAAATTTTGTACTATTCTGAATGATTTGAGAAGAAATGGGCTGAAGAAAACGAAGTCAGAAATAAATTACAAATTTCTGAACAGCCTTAACTCAGAATGGTCATCATTTTCTATAAGTCTGCAAATGAATATAGATATGTGTGAAGAAGACCTCAATGATCTGTTCTGTGTTCTTAATCAACATGAAGACTCTGTCAAATTAGTTGTGGAAGAGAAGAAAAATGTTGCTGATCAGTTAGCATTTTTATCAAAGTCCAAAGTTATCAAAGCACCCAAGAAGACTGCATATCTATCTGAGATACCAAAGCTGGAAGAATCTGACAAGGAAGAAGGATCAGAGGATGATGAAGATATCAAGATAATGGCTGAGAAACTAGCCTTGTTGACAAATACTTTCAACAAGAGGTATGGGAAAGGTAGATTTCAGGGAAATTACAAGAGAGAACAGGGGAGTTCGGATTATAAGAAAAGAGAAGACAGAGGAGAAAATAAGTTTGAGAAGAAAGTAGAGAGAAGTGAAGAAAAGAAAGAAGAGAAGGAAGAGAGAAAAGAAAACAATTTGTGTTTCAAGTGTGGAAAATCTGGCCACTATGCTAAGGACTGCAGAGTAAAGATTATGAAAGATTATGAGTACTATACCGAGAAGGCTCAGCTTGCAAAGAAGAGAGATGATGAGATTGCTATGTTGGCTGAACAGGAGAATTGGCTGTACTACACCTCAGATGAAGATGATCATATCAATTTTTCACAGATGCAAAGTTACATGGCCAAAATGAAGAATGAAGATGATTCTGACTATGAGGATTGGTGACATGAAAACTGAATTTGTTAATCTTAGAAAACAGATAAAAGGTGAAAGAAGTTTGGTTAACAAATTCAGAATTGAAAAAGAAGTAATAAGAGAACAATATGAGGAATCTGAGGCTGAGAAACAGAAAGTTAAAAATGAAAATTCTGAATTGTTAAAAAGGCTTTCTGAACTAAAAATTGAATTTTCAAAGATTAAGGATGAAAAGGGTGATTTACAAATAAAATTTGATATGCTATTTGAGGAAAGAAAGAATTTATACGCCAAAATCAAAGAATTAGAAGATCTAAATTTGAAAAGAGGTTAGACTCAACAAACGTTAAATCTTCTAACAAGTAATGTTAAAGATACAAGATTTTACAATCCAAAGAAGGGATTGGGATTGGAAGAAAATGTTGTTTTAAGAAGAGCTCCAGTCAACTTGTATGATTTTGAAAAGCTTCAAGTTCCTAAGCCAAAAATCCCATTAATTGTTGAAGTTTTTATCAGACCTGCAAGTTCTATAACAAGTTCTGACAATTTGCAGAAACCAAGCTCTAAAAAGACAGAGATAATTTCTGATTCGAAAATAGAAAAGTCAGTTGTTTCAGAAGATAAGGTTAAGAAAGAAATTCCTAAACCAACAGATGAGAAACCAAAATACAATGACATTAAATTCAAGTATGATTCTTTAAATGTCAGTTACAAAAATAAACAACCAAGTTTTTCACATCATGACATTGAGAGCATATTTGATACAAGTAAGGTTTCTGAAACAGTTAATCAGAAGTCTGAAGCTTCTAGTCAAAACTCTGATTTTTGGAGTCAGAACTCTGAGTCTGAAGGTCACACATCTGAGTCTGTTAATCAGAATTCTGATTCAGGTAGTCAGAAAAAGTCTGAGTCAACTGAATTTTCTGAAACAAAGTCAGATGACTTTTCAGAGCTTGAAAAGAGGTTTAATCTTGTAAGTCAAGAACTTGAGGACTTGAGGAAATCTTTTGATGAACTTGAAAATGATTACTGTGATGTGGATGTTAAACTTGATGAAGCTTTAAAAGAAAAGAACATCTTTATTCAGAAAATAACAAAGCTTGAGAAACTGAAGACTGAGTATGATCTTTTTAAAATTAATGCTCTAAAAGATAATGATAAATTCTTTAATGAATCAAGTACATATGAAAAAGGTGAATCGTCTACTTCTTCTTCTAACAAAAAGGGATTGAATTTTTCAGAAAAAGAGGAAAGCAAAAGGAAAGATGGTGTGAAAAGAGTTTCTAAGATGAATGGATTGGTTCCTGCAACTGTACCAAAGGCACAGAGTTATTGTGATAAATGTACTTGTACTTTGAAAACCAGCAATAAAAATGAAAAGGCTTATGGTACAGATCTGTTGTTACTTGCAAAGAAAAATCTTATTTGTGTTCAATGTGAAAGTGATTCATTCTAATATTCTCAGAAATGTCCTATCACAATAACCTCTGTTTCCTATATAAGAAATGGCATTCAGAATAAAGAAAAGAAAAATGTTTCTGTTCCTCAAACTCAGAGAAGGGAAATAATAAAAGAAGTGAAGCCTCAAATTAAAATCACAGGAAAGAATGAAAAAAGGTTTAATGTGAAAGACAAGAAAGTTGAAACTTCTTCAACATCTAAATTTAAAACTTTCAAGAAGAAATTGAACAATTTTGTGAACAGAAAATGTTCTGACTTCATAAAAGTTCAAGGAAAGTGGTGTTTGAAGAAAGACTTTGAATGGAAAGTCAAAGGTACTTTGGTTAAATCAGATAAAAAGGCTAACAAAGAAGGACCCAATCCAAAATGGGTACCTAAATCTAACTGATTGTTGTTGTAGGGCTGTCATGTGTGGTTTTTAGATTCAGGAGCTTCAAGACACATGACAGGTCAGAAGTCTTTTCTATCAAATTTCACAGAAAAGGCTGGAGGAGCAGTAAACTTTGGAAATAACAGGAAAGGTAAAGTTAAAGGTTATGGGGATTTAACAAAAGGAGATCTGACAATTCAAAAAGTTTTCTATGTTGAAGGATTACAACATAATCTTTTCAGCATAAGTCAGTTTTTAGACAGTCTTTGTCAAATCAAGTTCAAAATAACAGGTTGCATGATCTTAAAGTCTTCTGGGCCAAAAGACACATGGACTTATTTGTGGTTAATTTTTCAAAAATACAAACATTAAATCCTGTTTGTCTTTTATCAAACTCAATTGCAAATGAATGCTGGCTGTGGCACAGAAGATGTTCTCATTTAAATTTCAAAGATCTGAATAATCTTTTTACAAAACATCTGGTTAAAGGATTACCAAAGATTAAATTTGAAAAGGAATCATTATGCTCATCTTGTGAAATGGGCAAGATGGAAAAGAGTTCTCACAAATTAAAAATGGACTCATCTTGCAAAGCACCATTGGAAATGATTCATACTGGTCTTTGTGGTCCTATTTCAGTTCAGTCTATGGGAGGAAAGACGTATATGCTTGTAATTGTTGATGAATATTCCAGATACACATGGGTTGAATTCCTAAGAGCTAAGTCAGAAGCTGCTACTACATTGATAAACTTTATCAAAAGGATTCAAGTTCTCTTACAACTTCCAGTCCAGAAAATCAGAAGTGATAATGGAACAGAGTTCAGAAATGAGACTCTTCAGAATTTTTTAGAAAGTTCTGGGATTTCTCACAATTTCTTAGCAGTCAAAACTCCTCAACAAAATGGTGTTGTTGAAAGGAAAAACAGGACTCTAGTTGAAGCTGCAAGAACCGTGTTGGTTTATTCAAATCTTCCAACTTTCTTATGGGCTGAAGCAATTGCAACTGCCTGTTTTACACAGAACAGAACTTTAATCAATAAAAGATTAAATAAGACTGCTTATGAACTGATAAATAAAAGAAAACCATTAATCAAATTCTTTCATGTTTTTGGTTGCAGATGCTATGTTCTTAAAGACAGAGAAAATCTTGGTAAGTTTGATAAAAAGGCAGATGAAGGATACTTTGTTGGTTATTCATTAACTTCCAAAGCATTCAGAATCTACAATAGAAGAACCAAGAGGATGATGGAAAGCATCAATGTAACATTTGATGAAGCCAGAATGAAGACTTCTGAACAAGACAGTTCAGAACTCATGCAGAACAGGACAAAAATGACTTCTAATACAAATTCTAATCCTATTTGTTCAGAACTCAATTTACTGTTTAAGGATGCTTTTCTTGAACTTACTTCTGATTCTTATGCAGAATTTGAAAAACCAAAGATGATCAATGAGATGAAAAGAAGAACTTCAGAAGTAGTTCAAACAACTGTAATTTCTGATAAAGGTCCATCTTAGGAATATCCAACTCTGATAAATACAAGTAATGAAAATTCTGACCCTGATACTCAGAATTCTGAACCTTGTATTCAGACTTCTGAGCCTCGTATTCAGAACTCTGAACAAGTCACTCAGAACTCTGACTTCATTGTTCAGAATTTGAACTCAAATTTATCAGAACAAGGGGACAGTTCATAATTACAAGCTATTATTGAAGAAAATGATACAAACAACAATTATTCAGAGATTGATGTGCTTCCTAGTGCAAACAAATGGACTAAAGATCATCCCATTCATCAAGTGATTGGTGATCTATCAGCAGGAGTAAAAACCAGATTAGCTACTGCAAATGAAGCAATGTTTGCAGGTTTCCTAAGTGTTATTGAACCTAAGAAAGCTAATGAAGCCCAAGAGGATCCAGATTGGATTTCAGCAATGCAAGAGGAATTGCTTCAATTTGAAAGGAACAAAGTCTGGAGACTCATTCCAAGGCCTAAAGGTAAATCTATCATTGGAACTAAATGGGTATTCGGAAATAAAAAGGATGAGTCAGGTGTTGTCATCAGAAACAAGGCAAGATTGGTTGCTAAGGGATACTATCAACAGGAAGGAATTGACTATGATGAGACATTTGCACCAGTGGCAAGAATTGAGGCCATCAGGATACTTTTGGCCTATGCTGCACACAAGAATTTCAAAGTATATCAGATGGATGTCAAATCGGCATTTCTGAATGGTATACTTAATGAAGAGGTGTATGTACATCAACCTGAAGGCTTTGTTGATTCAGAATTTCCTGACCATGTCTATATTTTAGATAAAGCTTTATATGGTCTAAAACAAGCACCAAGAGCCTGGTATGACACTCTTACTCAACACTTGTTAGGTTCAGGCTACAAGAAAGGTAAGATTGACACAACTTTGTTTTTAAAGAAACAAGGTGAGGATTTGATTCTTGTTCAAATTTATGTTGATGACATAATATTTGGCTCTACCAGTGCAAAAATGTGTGATGATTTTTCTAAAATCATGAAATCTAAATTTGAAATGAGCATGATGGGTGAACTTAATTTTTTCCTTGGACTTCAAGTCAAACAATTACCAAATGGTATTTTTATAAATCAAGGAAAATATGTAAGGGACATCCTGAAAAAGTTCAAAATGTCTGATTGTGCTTCTATGAGAACTCCGATGCCAACAAACATAAAGTTAGATGCTGATCTCAAAGGAGTTTCAGTAGATAACAAACTTTATAGAGGCATGATTGGATTATTACTATATCTGACTGCAAGTAGGCCAGACATCATGTTTTCTACCTGTTTTTGTGCAAGATTTCAATCCAATCCCAAAGAATCACATATGTTGGCTGTCAAAAGGATTATCAGATATCTCAAAGGAACACCTGATCTTGGTTTATGGTATCCAAAGGAAACTGACTTTAAACTAACAGCTTTCACTAGTGCTGATCATGCAGGAAGTAGAATGGACAGAAAGAGTACATCTGGTGCTTGTCACTTTCTAGAGGATAAAATAGTGAGTTGGGCATCAAAGAAGCAGAATTGTGTGTCCACATCAACTGCTGAGGCAGAGTATGTTGCTTCTGCTGCTTCATGTTCTCAAACCTTGTGGATGAGAACACAACTCATGGATTATGGGTATCAGCTAAACAAAATTCCTATCTACTGTGATTCAGAAAGTGTAATAGCCATTACTAAGAACCCTGTTCAACATTCAAAGACTAAACACATAGATATAAGGTATCATTTTATAAAAGACTATGTGGAAAAGGGAACAATAGAGATGCACTTTGTGCATACAAAGTATCAATTGGCTGACTTGTTCACAAAGCCTCTTGATCACAAAAGGTTCTCATTTCTCATATGTAAAATAGGAATGCTTAATCTTACTAATTGATCTTACTTGTTATTTGATTTTCAGAAATGTTAAATCCTGCTAAGTAAGATTTTCTGAGTAGTGTACTCAGAACTCTGAGTCTTGTAATCAGAATTCTGACTCTTGAGTTCAGACTTTTGAGTCTTGGGTTCAGCTCTTTTGAGTCAACACTTCAGAAATCCAACTTTCAAGATTTCATTTCTGAGAATTACAAGTACTTCAATTTTTGTGGATTATTTTCATTCTATTATTTTTTCTATCTCATCTTTATGTCTAATATATGGTCAAGTACATGCTAAAGTCAAGGGGGAGCATTAACATCTTTTGGAAATCATTTCATGATGATTAAAAGGTTTGTTTTCATTTCTTATCTCTGATCATTCTAAGAAGAACAAGCTTTTAATGATAAATTTTTTTTCTCACTTGTTCAAACTTTATCTGAATCTCAAAATTTTCTTATTCAGATATAAGATTTTAAATGAGTTTCACAAATCATCACTGTTTGAACAGAATTCTGATGATAAAATGATTTTCTATCTGTTCAAACCTCTTCTGAATAATTAAAGTTTTTTACATTTGTCAGAAGTTGATTTTAAATAGTTTGGTTACAAGGCAAATTCTTCTGAATCATGGATTCAGAACTCTGAGTAGAATAATCAAATCTCTGATAAAGGAACGACAATCATCTGAGCGTGTTATTCAGATCTTTGACTTGTGTCAATATTCTATTCAATAACACGTGTCAACTTCATATTTGGTTGATTATGCCACGCATTTCATTTCAATCCTCTGTGGCATTTCAAATGTGTTGACTCCGTTATAACTTTGACCTCGTTTTTCCATCAAACCTTTCAACTTCGCGGATTTTAAATAGGTCTTAAAATCCCACTTTCAAATTCTTTCAAATTTCAGAGCGAAAAGTGAGATACGAATCAATCCAGAGTTCTTTGAGTTTGTTTTTTTTCTTAAATCGTGTCTGAATTTCGAAGAAGTAGTCATATATCTCTGCATAGTACTAAGTCTTTATTGGAGGAATCTGATTCGGACAATGATGAAGTTCAAAATAGACCTATTGAAGAAGAAGCAGTAGGAAACGATGAAATAAATGCAGGAGATGAAGAAATGGCTGAATCTGAGGGGAATGCAGATGAGGGAAATATGAATGTCAAACATGAACAGAGTGCTGTAGGGTCAATGATGTCAAGAAGACCAAATTTAGTGGAAAGAATTGTTCCTGAAAGAGAATGGTTGAAGTTGTCAGAAAATAATTGTGTGTTATTGTTTGAGGAAAGTAGATTTAAGCCTGAACACAGGATCATAATGGAGTTATTCAAATATCATCCCTACAGGAAATGGTTTACAAGACACAAATCTGTCCCTGTTCAGTATATTCAACAATGGTGGAAATATCTTAGGTTAGAAGAGAATACACTTGTATCTGAAATTGGAGGAGTAACAATCACTTTATCAATCCCTGCACTGAGGGAAATGCTCAATTTACCAGAAAAAGATGATGTACAACAAAGGACAGACTTTGAAGACTCACCTTTAACAGAAGAATTGATTGCAGAGTTTATGAGGTTAGGATACAATGAGGGGTTAAGGACTCCTAGTGGTTTCAGAAGGAACAAATTGCCACCAATTCGGGCATGTTTCTTTCATGTGATTAATAAATGTTTGTCAGGGAAGAATAGTTTTGCGGATCAGGGTTCAAAACAGATTCTTCAAAATTTTCAAGGTTTAGTGAAGAATAGGCATTATGACTACTGCTATACTTTGGGAAGACATGAAGAATACATTTGAGAAAAATCAGAAGGCTATTCAGAGGAAAACAAAGGATACACCCCTGTCATATATACCTTACATAAGGTATTGGCAACTTGTGATTTGGTATGCAATGCAAGAAAACAGAACCATTCCAAGAAGATCAGATGAGAAGCATGGTCCCATTTTCTATTTGGGTAAGATGTCTTCTGTTACTAATATTCAAAATTATCCTAATCACAAACTCTTGCCAAGATCACTTAGGAATTACATTCCAAGGGAGAATGAGATTTTAAAAGCTTATTGCATCTCTATGGGAATTGAAGAACCTAAAATCCCTACCCATGAGGACCAACCTGAGAAGAGAGATGAGGGGTCTGGTCATGTTAGAGAGGGGGAGGATGTTCAAATGGGTGGACATTCTGAGAGAAATGAGGGGCAAAATTCTGAGAGCTCGGTTAGAATATGTGAGGAAAAACAAAATGAGGGTGGTGAGGATGAGAGAATGTCACCAGAGGTTCAAACAGAAAGAGATGCCTCTGTACTAGCTAATCTTAACCAGGTAACCACATCTGCTTTTGAGACACAACTCTTGGTGTCCAATATTGAAAAAATCACCATAGACCTAGTGGTGGATCTTGAACAACCCATCTATACCCACTCAGAAGCAGTTCAACCTGCTACTGTTTCACATAAATCAGGGGAACCATCCCAAACTCATTTCGAGGGAGGTGATAAATCCCAACCTATTTTTCATCACTTTGAGTCTGGATATCACAGTTCTATCCATATTGAGCCTGAAATTCCTGATTTGTGAAATTCCTTCTACCACTTGCACAAATCAGGAATTTCGTATTCCTGACAAAACATTCATAGACACTCCTAATTTTGGATGTCAACGATTGGATGGAAGTCCTGGTGAGGTGAACATTACAAAAGCTTCATTAAAATGTGCATCTGTTGTACAAGATGACTTAGTGTTATCTATAGCCATGAGTCCTCTGGACACATGAAAACTGGAGCATCTGTTGGTTAAGGTTCACAGTTAGATTCTTCGGAATTTGTAAAGATTCAAAATCAAAACAAGATGATGGGGGAAAAAGTAAAAAAATTGGAGGAAAAGGTGGATGGACTGAATGATGAGGTAAAGGAGTTGAAAACTATGTTGGAGGGGAAGATGAAATCTGTTGAGACTAAGATAGATGATGTGAAGATATCTTTGGAATCTCATAAAAAAGGAGATCAAGGATATTATTTATGAGTTTCAGAAGGATCTGAAGAAACAAATGAAGAGTATGCAAGACTCTATATTTCAAGTAATAAGTACTTCTTTGGCTACAACTTCAAAACCATTTGCAGAAGCTGAACCTGAGGTTAGTAATGTTTAGAACTCTAAAAGGAAGTTTGATGATGATGATTCTCATGATCATCAAAAGGGGGAGAAAAGGCAAACAATGAGTTCTGATAATGATATCTGTGTAGAAGATTTTGAAATGAAAGATATGCAGTTGGTTCAGACAGAGGCAAATATTCAGAAAGTGGATACTCAGATTGTTCAGATTACAAGCTCAGATACAGAGGAAACGGAGATGGAATGTATGGATGGTAATGATTCTGATAAAATAGAGGAATTGAACTTAGATGCAGAAATGGAAGTTAATTCTGATGAAACTGAAGCCATTGAGGAACCTGTGTTGGGGTAAGAGGAAATAGATGAAAGATTAGTGGTTGTGAACACTTGTACAGATATTGTCCCATATGTCAGAGTTGGCTTGTTGAATTCTGAACTGGAAGAAAGGAGATTGAATGAGATTTTGATCAGAAGGATGCACAGTGAGTTAGTCAGAGCACTCAATGTTCAGAAAATTCAAAGGGTTGTGAAGGTGGTAAGACCTATTGATCTGATGGGAGAAGAAGATAGTACTGTTGGCTATTCTCAGAAATTTCAAGAGGATTTTCATTTCAACTATGTGGATGACATTGCTGATGTTGAAGAAGAATATGAAAAAGTTAAAGAATACTTCATGCCTTCAGAATATCTATTCAGAAAGCCAATTGAGATCCCTAAGATTGACTTGCCAATGTTAGAAGAGCCTGTATGTGACTTTGTTCTGGAAATGAGTGATGTACCTCTTACTAGACAATTTCATGATGACATTTTTCCAGAGGAAACATATGAGAATCTTTATCACACAGAGGAAGACTATGAAGTTGTGGAAAACAATGTTGATGGTTTCATGGATGGGAGATCTCAGATGATTTATGCAGAAGCCTCAAACAGATTCAGAATTCCCGATTCAAGATTGCACGTTCAGAAAAAGATTGAAAAAGTACTGATGTTTCAAATAGAAGAGTTTGATGGTCTGAAATATGTAAGATTGGAAGTTTTGAAAGAAAGAAATGTAAAAGTGGTCATGTCTAGCTTTGATTTCCACAGATTGATACTTGATGATCAAATCTTCCTAGTAAAATTCTTTGCCAGTACTGAAGAGGCCTGGATAGAGATTGAATGCAGAAGACTTCTGGGCATCTATGTCAGGAACATGTACTTGTATGATTTTCAACTGGCCATTGAAGGAAGAAAAGAGAAATGCAACTTAAGCTGTCCAGTGATGGTTCCAGGGATTGGTGTAAATAAGCCAGGATTTATAAATGAAGGAATGGAATCAGAAGGATTTGCATATACAGTTCATGAAAGACTTGAACTATTCAGATTAAAGGATTAGGTGAAATATAGTAATGCAACTTTGAGTTGGTTACTAAATGAAATGAAATGGTATTCTGGTAATGAAAGAGAAAATCTTAAGAGAAGATGTGTGAAGTCTGTGAAAAGAAGATTGAGTCTCAGAAATAAGATCAGAAACTGTGGTGAATGGTTATTATCAGAAGTTAATCCTAAAAGAATGTTGCATAGTGATTTTGTGTTTCCAGCTGAATATGAGATGAATGAGGTGTTTTCAGAAGAAATTGAAGAAGAAATTCAAGAGACAACTTCTCAGAGTGCTCAAATGACAAGTATTAATCAACCTGAACAGTCAGAACCAAAAGAAGATGAAAGATCTGTAGATATGAATGGGTATTTTCTGGAATTTGATCTGCCAAACTTCTTTAATCCAAGTGAAGTAAACTTTCTAAGTGTATATCATGACAAACCAAAAGAGACTCAGATCTGGTTGGCTGAGAAATCAAGATGTCTTGGAAAACCAAAGAAAGATGTGTATTCATATTTTCTAATCACTGGGATCAGAGAACTAAAGATCAAGCAGTTCAGAAAGCAAGAATACCTATCCTTTGAAGTATTGAGAGAAGATGGAAAGGTGTACTATTTTACTGATGCAGACTTTGAAAAGCTATCAGTAATGGATTTCTACAGACTACCCAGTATGTTGTGCTTCAAAGAATCAAGCAAAGATAAGAATGAAAGGAAGGCAAGGAGTGTAGTGATTGAAGCTATGTTTTACATCCTAAGATGGTATTGTTATACAGATTTTCAAATAGCTCTGTATTTACAAAGGCCATGTGTCTATCTTTCAAGACCCATCACAGATCATGATCAGAAGCAAGTATTAAGAACTGGAAGTGTGTCCAGACATCCAAAATTCGGAGTCTTTTTGAAAAACAAGAGTGAAAGGATCTTTTTCAGAGCAAAGGAGACTGCAAAATACTGCTCTGGAACTTTGAGATTCATCAAGCACAATTTGGAGAAAAAGATGTTGAAAACAAAGCAATCCAACATAACTCAGGAAGTGATGACTCAGCAGGTTGAAACTATTCAGGAAATTATTGATAGAATTGACAAGAGACTTACTCAGAGGAATGTGCTGTTACAGAAAATTGTTCCTGCATTGAAAGAGCTTGATGATACAAAGTACACGTTTATTTGACAAAAAGGGGGAGATTGTTAGATCTGGGTTTTGTCAATAAACCAAGTGTTAAAGATCTGATGAGAAGGTTCAGATGTTTTGATATGAAGGGTCAGCGTTCTGAGTAAGAAGACTCAGAAGTATTACACGGAAAGTTACTAAAGAGAAGTCAGAAGTTCTGATATGCCTAATCAGATGAATGTTCAGAAGTTCTGAACAACCTGTTCAGAACTTATAACTAGATACTTTACTTTGTATTTAGTTAACTAATTAGGACACGTGTATTGTTCCTATTAGTCTTTCTTATATGTACTGTAGCTTTAGTATTTCCGTTTCAGTATATATAGTGGTTAGCACTGTTACGCTAACTAACTTTTCCCGCATATTCTTGTATTCATATTTTGTAATCTTTGAGATACGCTATCTCTAAGATCTGTAAATCTGTTCTTCATTGAATACAAGTATTCTTGATCAAATTACTTCTCAATTACTATTCTATTCATTGTTATATTGATTGTAAGATTGTATCCTGGACTTACACATATAGTATTGAATAACTTTCAGAGAGTTTCTTTACAGATGATCAAGAACAATTAAAATGATTAACTTGAATTCTAAGGCTAATGAACATATTTATATCTAGGCCTAATACATCAAGCCCATGGCCCATTATACAATTAAGCCCAAATTAAACATTTACAATTAATACCCTGAACTTCTATTCAATAAAAATTTATTCCCAACAATCTCCCCCTTTGAATCGAAGTTCAATCTCGCGCCAGTTCTCGACGTATCTCTTTCGGAGTGCGAACAGAATCTCGAAGCTTTGGATTGCTTTACGAAACTCCATGCGGTATTATACAAGTTCCAAGGTTTCTCAGGCGTTTATTTTGTTACGATTTGCAGCAAATGAAATCCGGAGTTCCTTTTCCTTGGATATGATATCTTTGAGCGCATCTTTGGCCTTTAGAAGAGTTCCATCGCATAATCTTTCGACTTGGCTAAACCGGAGAAACTTCTTCTCGTTCTGCTCGTTGAGATAGACGACTCTGAATTTTGGTTGTAGTAGCAGCGAATTGGCGGGGTACATCTTCAGATCTGGTTTCAAAAGATATATCTTTTTGGTTCGGTGCTCAACACCCATCTGAAAATCCGTGATGTAGGACATCATCACCTTGTGTTTCAGAAAACGCTTTACAACTTCTAGCGCTTTGGTGATGTGGAGCGGTCAGATCGTTCGGGTACGAAGGTCTTTGAGCAAGGCGTGAAATTCGTTCAGTCGTAGGTGCTTGAAGTCGGCTTCGGAGAACTTCCATTCATTTCCATCTTCACGTTTAACCGTAAAACCTGGATACCAGATCTTCAAGATTCGGCCAGACTGGATGTTCACAACTTTGGTGATCTTGTGCTTTGTTCTGACCTGGCTGAGTGGTAGACACCTTTTCATTGCTTCTAAGTACTGTTTCCTGTAAGCTTCGTCGAACATGGCTAATCCAACGCAGAAGGCTGGGTTGAGCACACACAACTTGTGTATAAACAACCTTTTCAGGGAGTCATCTAGGAAGGGGATGAGGACGATGATCTTCTCCCATCGGACAGGTTATTGTGGCGGTTGAGGTTGATCAAGAGCTTGTTGATGCTGAGGAGATGTCGGATGTGTTGTTGTTGATGTCTCGGGAATCTGATTAGCTTAGATTGGGGTACTTTGAAGGTTTTGTAGCTGGAACTGATCGTAGTCTATTTCATCGCCAGCATCGATAGGAAAGATCAGGTTGACCTCGAAGTTTATCGCACTGGAAGCTTTTTTATACCATGTGTTTTCGGTCTCCGGGTCGATCTCGGAATCTGGATCTATCAAATCAAGTGCGCGCCTTTTTGGTGCAGAACATACGATCAGATCCTGTGATTCTTACTCGGGCTTTTCAATCGTTGGGTCTTCATCATCGGATATGTCCATATCTATGACCATCTCGGCTAGACTCAGCTGGTCTTCGGATTGTGCCACAGCTGATGGTTCCAGTTGAACTGTTGGAGTAGTTTCTGTGGGATTGGATCGGACTCGGATAGTCGTTGTCTTTTGTTCTCCCCCTCACGGTGATCAGGATCATCCTGGTCATCGTGTCTGTGTTTGAGTCCGCCAGCTTGACTCTTGCAGGTGTCTTTGAGAGAGGTGACTCGTTCGGACAAGGTAGTGATTGCTTTCTGAACGTTCTTAAGAGTCGTGTCAAGCTGGTCCAATCGGGTGGTTACGGATGACGACGAAGCAGATGTTTGCGATCGTATAACTTTGATGAGGTCTGCTTCCTTCGAGGAGTCTGTGTTGTCGTGCTGGACCAGTTGGGCAAGGAGCATGGTCTTCAGATCATCCACCGAATAATTGTGCTGAGCAGGTGCCGGTGGAGGTGTCGGTTTGGTATCGGCTTCGACCACTTTATCCTTCCTGTTAGCCCCACGTATCTGTTATGTAAAAGTATTGTAAATATTATCAAGTCAGAAGACCAACAGAGATCCAGCATAAGACTTGGAAGAAGATCAACAAGAAGACCAACAGAGCTCAACAGAGCTCTGGTAGAACCAACAGAAGAACTGTTCATACCCAAAGACAAACAGAGCTCTGGTCTAATGAGTTATGGTGAAGTGAAGACCTTTGTGGTGCCTAAGTCTCGTAAGAAATCCTAAGTGTCAGACACGTGTCCATACTTTCCACGTATGCCCTAAAGAAAGGAGACACACTTTCCACGTGTCGTTCCAGGGTACGATTGTACACTGTCTACACTTTATCAGGGCTATAAATAGTGAGGTAGTGGAACAAATGATTGTAAGCTTTTGGAAGAATAGTTTTCCACAATTATTTAAGCACACACTGCAGTAATCCCGAGCACTACCTCCGTACGATATTGTGTCCTGTGAGATTTCCGAACACACACTTAAACGTTTTCTTGGTGTGATTCATTATCAATATACGAGCATCTTTTATACTTGATCTTGTTATCATTATCACCGTTCTATATTTGATACTCGCATTTATTATATCGTTTACACAATAACTCATATTAATGGCTTTATTTAATATGCTTCCGCTGTCTATTTTCTTACCATTATTGTGATGCAACGTGAATCTGGGAACCTACAGTTGGTATCAAAGCTTGCTTGATTTTCTTAAATCAAACAATCTAATCTACCAAGGTTGATTCACTGTTGTTGATTGTGTGTGTGTTTCAAAGCTTCCTATTATACTCTGTTTTACAGTTTACTAGTTTAAAAGTTATTATATCTCTCATTTAAGCTTTCCAGTCTAGTTTAAAGATCTTATCTACTGTTCCATTGGTTACTGTTCACTTACTTTCAGCTTATTCTCTTTCAAAATCGTTTGAAACCATTATACTCTGTTTTTCTGAAAAATGGCTAACAACATCAACGCCATTTATACTGCTGGTTCTCTGACCAAGCCTCCTACTATTTTGAGAGATGAATATCCTCAATGGAAGATTAGGATGGTTAACTTCCTTGATGGAAAGGACAGAGATTTAATGCGTTCTGTCATGGATGGACCTTGCAAACCCATGGTTTTGGTTCCACGTGTACCCGCAACAGAAACTACTGATGAGATTCCTGCTTATCTTAAACCTAAACCCACCGGGTTTACTGATGAAGAGAAACTTCAAATGGAAAATGACCTTAAGGCAGTTAGACTTTTGATTATGGCCGTTCCTAACGAAATATTTCAAGAACTAGATTCACGTGTTACTGCTAAGGAAACCTGGAATCAGCTTCTTAATCAACTTGAGGGTGGAATTAAGACCCAAAAGAACAGAAGGACCCAATGTATAAATGAATACAATGATTTCAAGGCACTTCCTAAGGAAACCTTACAACAAACCTACAACAGATTTAATGTGTTGATAAACAAATTCAAAAAATGTGGGGTTGTTAGGTCGAAGGAAGATAACAATGTTCTGTTTTTGAAAAGTTTAAATGACGAATGGTTGAATATGTCCATGTCTTTACAAGCTAACCAGGATCTAGATGCATGGTCTCTAACTGATGTGTATGGCACTCTCACCGCACAAGAGAAGGATGTTGTCAAACAAAAGGGCAAATCCACCATTGCAGGTCCAATTGCTTTAGTTTAAGAATCAAAGAACACCTCTGAAGGAAAATCCAACATAGAAAGTTCTAACAGAGATAAGAAGAAAGAGAAGAAGAAGGGTAAGAAGAGTCTGGTAGCAGAAAGTGATGCTGAAGAAAGTTCATCAAAAGATGATGACATAAATGCTTTTGCTAAATCTCTTGCATTAATCACTCAAAAATTTAACAAGAGATTTGGCAACAGAGCATTTGACAGAAGAGGTAGATACGAAAGAGAAGGGAAAGATGAGAACAGAGGTTATGCTGCACAACAGAACTACCAGAACAGAGCTCCACATGAACAAAGACCGTAACCACAACCTCAACAGAAGTATAATGCTCCAGTTCCTCAGAAAACTGATGCTGCCCAACCCATCAACCAGAATGATGGACGTTGCTTTAGATGTGGCAAACCTGGCCATTTCTCTGCTAATTGTAGAGGTAAACTGGTAAAAGACCAGGATTACTATAAAAACAAATACAAGTACAATTACAGAGAGAGAAGCTACGTTGCTGAGATGGAGAATTGGATCTCTGATTCATCCTCTAACGATGAACAAGAGCAAGCCAACTTCTGTGGAGTCGTTGTGGATGATGAGAGTTTGGGAGAAGAGGTTTATTGGATGACCAGAGAGAAGTTAGAAAGTGCGACATAAGAAGATTTGGCTCATGCATTTGCTCTTACTGTGACAGAGCCAGACAACAGAGCGCTGGAGACCACCAGACCCAGTGCCAAGGTATGTTCTTCTGAATCTAAGTCCGACTCTGAGTTGGAAATGCACGTTTCTTTGCTAACAGAAGAATTTCAACTCTTAAAACAAAAGCTTTCTGTAGAGAAAGAGTTATGAAAGCTAGCTCAGAAGGATCTGTCCTTCTACAAGAGAGAGAAAACTCTCTTGGAACAGGAAAAGGAAGAAATATTCAAAGATAAATCTGAGCTAGAGATCACACAACAGAAGAAGGAAAGCATATTTTCTGAAAAGGTTAAAGAGTTTGAAAATGTTTTGAAACAAAAGTCTGAAGAGGTTAAGAAGTCTGAAACTGAAAGACTTAACTCTGTTGCTTTAAAAGATTATTTTCAAAGAGAAAGGGGGGTTTTACATCAATCCCTGCAGAGAAAAGAAATTCAAATCATGAAGTACCAGGATGCACAAGATGTGCACATTAAGATAAACTCACAGATGGATACACAAGGTCTCGGTTTCTCTGACCTTGCTCCCTATAATGAAAAGAAGAAGACATCTCTGTCCTCTGCTTTTTGTGTTGGGAAAATCCAAGAGGATGTGATCTCTGGTACTGCTGCTTTCAAAAGAATCAAAACCTCAGATGTTTTCAAAAGAACCGGAAGACTTGACTATAGGAATGTTAGCTATGACTCCTTGAATCATGAAAAGGTTATTAAACCATCTGAAAAGTTCATTCTCGATCAAGGAAGAGCTAGAATCATACTTGTTGGTCCCGAAGGCCTATAAAAGTTTGTAGAAGGGGGGGGGGGGGTTGAATACAAACACACAGATTTTACTTTTCTAATTTGTTTATTGATAAATCATTAACAGTTTACAGCTTGTCGCGGAAACAAGATTAAGGATAAACCTAAATCTAAACAAGTTGGAACACTAAGGTTTCTTGCACTAAGAGAGATAAGGAAATTACTAATAATAACCTATCTTGAGATAAGAGATTGAACTTGTCCAGAGTTAGCAAGTTACTTCAAATGAAGTGGGTTCATCTCTTTATATACTGCATGCATTTAATGCAAGTCAGTATACACTTTACACGTGTCATCAGCTGGTTGGTTGCATGCCATTGACCTTTGTTGACAACCTTAGTAGCCGCATGGATGAACAATGTAGTATCAGAGTGGTTGTACGATTTCAGACAGTTGGAGGTTCTTTTATGACATTTCGTACGGAGTCGTGCAAGGGTGGTTAAGACAAAAGTACTTTGTACGGAGGACTTCATGATCAGCTTTCGTTGATTCAGAGAATTATCATTATCTATTCAGCGAATGATAAAGTTCAGCGATAGGTGAAGTCTTGTACTTGATACTTCACGTTGAGTGGACAAATCTGAGTCTTCGTTGATTCGCATCAGTTCATTAGGAAACTTGTCGCTGGTTCTTGAGCTTGATCTTCGACTTCAGCGTAGAACCTTTGTTGACGTGAAACTTGTCTTCGGGGATCATAAGTAAACAACTAACTTATCAGCGATCATCATAATGACTGAACAGACTCAGAGCATTAATGGTGAACAGTGTTCGCTGAATGTTTAATTTAAAGAGCGAGAGTTCCTATCAGCGATACTGTAAGATCTTAGTACTTATCAGCGATAGTGAAACTCTGATACATATTGTTACTTACAATTTTCACTAAGTATATAAGAGAGGGTCATTATCAAATCACTGAGGGTTTGGATCAACAATCTCCCCCTATTTGATTATGACATAGAAACAAAGAAAATTGCCATTTAATGAAAACATAAGGATAAAAAGAACTCATAAAATATTTGTCCCTTTTACTGTTTTCTGGGATCTTTTCAGTACTGATGGAGTAAAGTACATTCGCTGAAATCTTTCTTTAAAACTTTGAATCAGGTTACAAAGAGAAATGGAAAGATTACAAGTACAAGCGAAATAAATTACAAGTACAAAAGAATAACTGATACAATAGAGAAATAGGCGATCATATCAGTTTGTAAAGGGTTCTTCCTTAATGAGAAGTTCATCAAGGGCCATTGATGTGGTGGGAATCATCCAGTCAGGAACGGTTACACCTTGTTTTCTTTTGATCAGCGCTTCTTCAAAAATCAAGGGTTTCAGATGTCTTGCCTGAGGGTCATTCCTGAAGCCACACCAGTAGATGAGATATCTCAGCTGTTCGATGGGAGTGATGTGAAGTTCAGAGATGCATTGAAAATGCTTTCCACCATCGTAGTCATGGAAAAATATCCCGTAGGGTTCGCTTATGACTTTGCCAGGGATGAAAGTCTCACCAGGAGGAAGAGATGTGTCAAGCATGGAAAGATCAGGATCAGGACCAAGGACTTCAGTACGTGAAAAACCAATACCTGTTTCATTTCGTATGACAGGGCCATCAATTGAAGATTTAGATTTCTTCTTCTTCGTTGAGGCATTTCTTTTCTGACTTTCGAGGGGAGGAGGAGGAGGAATATCCACACAGGAGTAGACTAAGTCGATTTGTTTGTTGATCAGCTTTTCAACATGTTCCTTGTACTTCGACTGAGACTTCTGGATGGCTAACCTGATCTCCAACCATTCAGAGAGACCGTACTTCGTTATGGCTTCATCATAGAATTTTTCGTACTTCTTATCTTCTCTGAATATCTCGACTTCAGCGATTGAAACAAGGGTTGTTCTTCCAGAGATGAATACCTTGTTGATTTTGGCAGGAGAGAGTCTGTAGTTGACCTTTTCTTTGCACCAGGCTAAAGTGGACTGAGACACAGTTCTCTTTTCTTCAGTTATCTTCTTGGCGTCTTCCCAGAGCTGACGTTGAACTTCAATAGGAACTCTTTTCAGCTTGGGGTCTTTCACTGATCGTTTAGAAAGCTGGATGGCGTATTCTCTTTCCTTTTCTTCAGCTTCCTTTCTTTCAGCGATTAATCTTTCAGCTCTGAGGTGATCCTTGTATTCCTTTTGGGAAATTCTGAACTTTGGAGGAACTGAAGGAAGTTGATCACGCCTCAGAATGATTCGCTGATCCTCGAATTACTTTATTATCTCTTCTCTTCTTTTTTGATCCTCTTCACTTAGCTTTTGAGGAGCCAAGGAAGGTCTGTGTCTGTGTGAGAGTAGTTGTTCTTCAGGTTCATTAGTCTCAGAGATTAAATCTAAGACTGGGATTATTTCTTCAGCAGCCGCTGGTATTATTGGTGAAGTCGCAGTTGTGGAACCTTCAGCGATATCCTCAAACAGGGGAGAGGACTAGCTGAAACACAACGATCTTACAAGTAAGAACTTGGGTAGAATCAGAGAGAGAAAATTTGTTCAAGTGTATAGGCTTGGGTAGTAGAACTGATAGTGTATGATAGAGGAGGGATGGAGTGAGAGATGTTTAGTGTACCTGACAAACCGGCTTTTCAAGCAAGATCGTCAGATTGTCATCTTCAGCGACGCTTTTGCCTTTGCCTTTCTCAGCTCCAGAGGCTGAGGGTTTTGTCTTTGTCTGCTCCCCTGAAGGTTCATTTATCGAGATTCCCTTAAGAACTTTGATCCTCAAAGCAGGTTTGACGATAAAGAAGTCATCGTCATCTTCGTCATCTTCATCATCATTCTTTGGAGAAGAGGATGGTTCATCATCAGGGATGTCGACGGCTTCTTCATCTTCTGCTTCGGATTCGGTTTTATCAGCTTCTTCTTCGAGTTGCTCCCCCCTCAGATATAGAGGCGAGCTTCTCGGTTTCCTCAGGATTTTCATCTCCCTGAGGTCCAGCGGTGGTTTCCTCAGCATCCTTCTTCTCTCCCCTGATAGATTCATCATGGGAAAGGTCTTCAGCGCTCATGGAGAGATCTTCAGCGCTCTTCTCCCCGTCTTTCTTATGATGAGTGGGGGAGGAATGGGTTGACTCAGCAGCGTTGGCAGGGTCACTGTCTTCTTGGCCAGAGATACCTATACAACCTTCAATCTTTGCTATTCTGTCTCGAAGGCCAGAAATAGCAGGATTGATCTTCTCCAGCTCAGTGCGATCCACCGCTGTGAAATTGTCAGATGCAGGGACAGGGGCAGGGGCAGGAGTATTCGCTTTGTGTAGTAGCTGCTCGATCATTGTTTTCATCGAACTAACATCGGTCTTTACAAAGCCTAAGTCAGTCTTTACAGTAGACATATCTACCTCTAGTTGTCCAACCGATGTCTTCAGCGTTGTGACCTCGCTGGACATGGATGAAACTGAATTTTTGAGAGAGGTGTAGTCTGTGTAGATGTCAGCGAGCACCTTGGCGAAGTCGCTGAGAGTTTTATCAACCTGCTTCATGTCATCTTTGGAAGCCTTCGTCTCCACCACCATTGTCAGGTTTATAAGATTCTCTCCAGCGTTTGTTACAGCTCTAGAGTTATTTGAAAGAGTAGTGGTGAGACCTGTCAGCTTTGTCTCCACGGACTTCAGAGAGGCGTTGATGTCTCTCAAATTAGGACCTGTAACATATAAGAACTTGTGAACATAGGAAAGCTCAGAAGTTTGGGGTTTAGTGACAGTGTTTATGGGTTGGTGTGTACCTGCAGAAGGATTGATGAACTCGTCAAAATTACGGGTTCCTGAAAAATGTTCCATGTCATCTTCAAAAGTGCCCATGGATTGTCTTGCAGGTCCTGTCTTCATTATTCCTGGAGTATCAGCTTTAGTTTCCGTAGAAATGATGGCAGCTCCAGCGAAAACTGGAGGAGAGACCAAATGAGTAGAGGGAGGAGCGAAGGATAAGAATGGAGGTTGGGTTCTGAGTTCAGCGTTGGATTCGCTGAAAATCACTTCATCAGTCTTTTGAGAGACTGAAGGAGGTTGGGTAGGTTCCAAGTTTGTAACCTCAGCGTTTAGAGACGCTGAAGTTGGGATGGAATGGATGGGTTGTTCAGGTGTGGCAGAGCGTACCACTGAACGTTCCTTCAGCTCTGCAGAAAGAGCTGAGGAGTCTTCAGCATGAGATTGCTGGGGTTGCTCCTTTGTTTTCTTGATCCTTTTAGAACCAAGTGGGGTAGATGATTGTTTCCTTTTCTTAGAAGGAGAGGATTTTGTGGCCAGGGTATCAGCGATGGGTATTGTCGCTGAAGGAGCCATAGAAGTAGAAGAAGAAGGGTTGAGAAGAGTTAAAAGGGTAGAAAGACGTACCTCATTTTCAACTGGTTTGAAGTCAAGTACCTTAGGGCCAACCTGAGAGAGTTTCAGGTCACCCTCTTGCGGGTAGCTGTCCTTCAGGCCATATTGGAAGATGGCGCTGATGAATCGGGGGTAAGGAACCCATGGAGGTCTGTCAGCGGCAAAGTCTACTCTTTGCACCAAGTCATCATAGATAAGAGATGCCCAGTCATTGTGTAGACCTTTCAGCAGAGCGTATCCCATTGCTTGCTGAGGTTGAGCGGCTTGGTCAGAGGAGCCGGTCTTGGCAGTCATGCAGCTGATTAAGTGAGCGAAGATGAAGTTCATCTCGCTGGGAATTTTCAACTTCTTTAGCAGGGCCAGCTTCTTCTCGGGCTTCTTGTGTCTGCCAATTTCCCATACATAGCCCATTGCATCGAAAAATGCAATAAGAGCTTCTATGTCAGCGAGTTTCTTATGGTCAGGGAAAGGAACAAAAGGAGTTTCTTTTGTAGCGTTGGGAAAGTTCAGAGCTTTGCGAATGATGGCAGGTGTGATCTTTATCGTGCCATACTCAGTATCGTTGAGGATACAATCAATTGTTTTGGAGGGATCTTTGGCGGATGGTAACTGAGAATGCCTGACAGAGTACCAGAACTGGGATAGTAGTAGCTGACTTGCAGGAGGTGACATGGTCAGGGCTGTTGAAATGCATCAATTCTTTAGGAAATTCACAGCATCTTTCAGATGTGTGACTTGCTTTCGAGGAGCAAACTCGAGAAGCGCAGAAAGGTTGTTCGTTTTGGTCCAATCTAGTTGTTCCAGAGGGAACTTAACCTGAGGAGCCTTGATAATTTCCACTTCCTCAGAATCAGCGGAGATGTTCTCAGCGGTAGCAGGAATGTCAGACGATGCCATTTCTCTGTATTATCAGTTCAACCAAAGATGTTAACAAATAAGAATAATCTTAATGTGGAAAGATTTTCCATTAAGATGGTTCAAATTTTATCCATTTCATTCAGGCACAAATGTCTTAATGAAGATTAGGGTTTTTCTTGATTTTAAGAAACGAAATGTAAAACCCATTTATTCTTGTTATCCAGTTTTCTATGAAGAAATAGATTCTGGAAACGAATGAAGAACAAGTTTAAGATTTTTGCATTTAAACTTGAAGAACAACCATGAAATGGTTGTGTTCATAAAACCATGAAAAAAATGATTTCATTTTTAAGAAGTTCTTTTGTTTGATCTTGTTAAAACAAGGAAAAGATCGGAAACAAGTTATACGCATTCGGTAATAAATAAGAACATATTAACCTTGATGTTTGATTAAGAAGATGATGAACAGTTCTTGAAGTTTTAGAAAGCACAAATGCAACAGTGAATTCTTTCTTGCAGAGGAAGATTGTTCGCGTAAAAGAAAAATATAAACCACGAGTTTGTTTATATAGAGAGATTAGAGAGAGAAAATCTTGAGCGGGAAAAGATTTTCATCATGACACGGACACGTGTTTGCATTTGATTGGAAGTTTGAACGAGACGTGCAAACGTGTGTCAGAAAGAGAAACGTGCCGGGGTTTATCCGTTGCAATGACGTCACAACTGTCCTTTCATATTCTTTTAGGATGTCTCTGAGGTTTTGAAAGCTCAGGGACTCTTTTACAAACATGAAGCACTGAATGAAAATATCAGTGATGGTTTTAAGAATTTTCAAAATATCGCTGTTAAGGAAGAGATATTCAGCGATGCATTTTGTTTTGAAATCTTGCATTTTCATGCGATTGTCAGAGAGAGAAAACATACCTTGATATCATCTTAACCAAGTTTTATTCAGAGAGAAGATGATTGAATAGGTTATACGAGTTGATTTTATCCTATCACTGATCAATGTGAACCATTGAGGATTTTACCCTTCAAAGTTCAGCATTCCAAGCTCGCTGATGAGAATGTTGAATCTTGTCTCATCAAGAGGTTTGGTAAATAAATCAGCTAACTGATAATCAATTGTGATAAAATGAAGTTCTATATCACCATTCATCATATGATCTCTGATAAAATGATATCTGATTTCTATGTGTTTGGTCTTTGAATGTAGTACTGGATTGTTTGCTATGGCGATGGCACTTGTGCTGTCGCAATAGATTGGAATTTTGGAGAGCTAAAGATCATAGTCTAGTAGCTGATTTCTCATCCACAAGACTTGAGAACAACAACTTCCAGCAGCTACATATTCAGCTTCAGCTGTGGAAGTGGATACTGAATTTTGCTTTTTACTAGTCCAACTTACCAGCTTTCCACCCAGGAGCTGACATCCTCATGTGGTGCTTTTCCTATCCATTTTGCAACCTGCAAAATCACTATCTGAATAGGCGGTTAGATCGAATCCTGAATCTTTGGGATACCAAAGACCTAGGTTCGCTGTACCCTTAAGGTATCGAAAGATTCGCTTTACAGCTTTCATATGAGATAGCATAGGTTCAGCTTGATATCGTGCACACAAACATGTTGCATACATAATATCGGGTCGGCTAGTTGTAAGATACAAGAGATAGCCGATCATCCCACGGTACAGCGTGACATTAACAGGTATTCCCTTTGAATCCTTGCCAAGTGTCAGCGGTGGTGCCACAGGGGTTTTCATAGCTGAACTATTAGTTAAATCAAATTTCTTCAGCATATCTTTAACATACTTTCCCTGATTAATAAACGTTCCTTTTTCAGTTTGCTTAATCTGAAGACCAAGGAAATATGTTAGTTCACCCATCATGCTCATTCGATACTCATCTTTCATTCTATCAGCGAAACGAGTACAAAGCTCAGGGTTAGTAGAACCAAATATAATGTCATCAACATATATTTAAACTAGAATGATATGACCTTTCACTTTTCTAAAAAATAGAGTTTTGTCAATCTTACCTCGCTCAAATTTTTCAATATGGAGATAAGTAGAAAGAGTGTCATACCATGCACGAGGAGCTTGCTTTAAGCCATAAAGTGCCTTATCCAGTTTATAAAAATAATCTGGACGCTTAGAATCTGAGAATCCTGGAGGTTGTTCCACATACACTTCTTCATTTAGCTTTCCATTCAGAAACGCTGACTTAACATCCATCTGATGTACTTTGATGTTTTTGTGTACAGCATATGCTAAGAATAGACGAATAGATTCAAGTCTTGCTACTGGAGCAAATGTTTCGTCATAATCTATACCTTCCTCTTGTCTGTATCCCTGAGCAACAAGACGAGCTTTGTTGCGGGTTACAGTACCATGTTCGTCCAACTTGTTTCGATAGACCCATTTAGTGCCTATTACTGTTTTATCAGTTGGTCTCCAAACTTTGTTTCTTTCGAATTCAGTCAGCTCTTCTTGCATGGTGCTGACCCAGTTTGGATCTTTGAGGGCATCATTTATTTTCTTTGGTTCAGTTAGAGAAATAAAGTTAACAAATAAACAAATATTACCTGCACTTCGTCGAGTCTGAACACCAGCGTTTGGATCACCAAGAATTTGATCAATTGGGTGATTTACGGTCCATCGCTGAGCTGGAGCATAAGTCGCTGACTCATCTTGAACTGGAGGAGCTGAAGATGAGGCTTCAGCTACTTCTGGAGTTTCAGCTAAGAGAGTAATACTTGCATTTGTCATTTCATTTACTGATTGCTGAGAGATAGATGGAATGTCTGAGGCATTTGGTTCAGCGGTAGGTATAATGTTTATAGGAACAGCTGAGACCCATGATGTTTCAGCTTCACTATTCTGCATGTTTGGAATGATAGGAGGAATATCATCTTCTACTGGATGAGCATGAGGAGTGGGAATATCTTCTGAATCACCAAGATGAGAAAACATCCATTGATTCAGTTCTTCAGTATCAGCAAACGTGACATGAATAGTTTCTTCTACGGTTTGTCTTCTACGATTGAAGACTCTGAAGGCTTTGGAAACTGAGGAGTATCCAAGAAAAATTCCATCATCAGCCTTAGGATCAAACTTTCCAAGAGCATCTCTGTTGTTCAGTATGAAACACTGACATCCAAAGATGTGAAGAAAGCTGACTGAAGGCTTTCTCCCATGAAAGAGTTCATAGGCTGTCTTTTTGAATCTTTTAACTATCAACGACCTGTTTTGCGTAAAACAAGCAGTGTTGACAGCTTCTGCCCAAAACTGAGTAGGCAGGTGAGAATCGCTGAGCATTGAACGTGCAGCTTCAATAATTGTTCTATTTCTTCTTTCAACGACTCCATTTTGTTGCGGTGTTCTCATTGAAGAGAAGTTGTGAGAAATACCCTTACTCACAAGGAAGGAATCAAGAGAGCTGTTTTTGAATTCAGTCCCATGATCACTCCTTATTGAGCGAACGGTCAGATTGTTCAGGGTTTCCATCTTCCGAAAAAGGTGATGAGTTCTTCAGGGGTGTCACTCTTAGAACGGAGAAACATTACCCAAGTGAAGTGAGGGAATTCATCAACTATGACCAGCGTATATTTCTTTCCAGCGATGGATTGTTTGTTAACAGGGCCAAACAAATCCATATGGAGTAGTTGTATAGGAGATGACACTGATGAAACTTGCTTTGATTTAAAGCTTGCTTTGGTCTGCTTCCCTTTTTCACACGCTGAACATAAAGACTCTTTGGCGTATGAATGCTGAGGTAGACCAGTGACTAACTCTTTTGAAGAAAGAGTGTTCAGTGTCTTGAAATTTAGATGAGATAGCCTCTTATGCCATAGCCAGTTGACATCAGATGAGGCCTTTGAGAAGAAACAGGAGTTCTCAGTGGTTGTTGAGTCCATGTTTATTACATAAACATTTTCCAAACGATAACCGTTGAGAGCTATCTTCTCTTTTTTGTCAGTGACAAAGAAGGATTCCTTAGTAAAGATTACTTTGTTATCCATGTCGCAAAGCTGACTGATGCTTAGAAGATTATGCTTCAGCCCTTCAACATATGCGACTCTTCTGAAGGAGGTTGTACCATTTGAATGTACACCATACCCTCGGGTATGTCCTTTTCCATTTCCACCGAAAGTTACAGAGGGACCCTTCTCTTCCTTGTATTCAGCGAGCAGGCTTTTATTTCCCCTCATGTGTCTAGAGCATCCGCTATCGAGATACCAGATACCCTTCTTAACCTGCAATACAAAGGAAGATTAGTTTTTCTTGGGTACCCACTTGACCATGTATACACATTTGTCAGTGGAAGTAGTTGGAATGGAAGATTCAGCAATCTTCGCAGCATTTGAAGATTCAGCTTTGTCTTTCTTCACTTTGGTTAATTTCTTAATTTCAGTGGTAGGATTCACCTTGACCTGATTTGCACCAGGGTTGGTCTTCTTTGCCTTGGGGGCAATCTTCACCTTAGCTATCTTTTCAGCTTTGGTGGCTGTGGGGCACTTACTAGCAATATGATCGGTAAGTCCACAGTGATAACATTTCCTATAACTAAAAGTAGTTCTAGGACCATTTGAATGCTGAGCTTTTGATTTCGAATTAGAAGTGCTAGCACCAAGTAACCTATTGGCTTTAGAAATGGGACGAACATTCAGTTCTTCAGATTTCTTACCAAGGACATCCACTCTGAGTCTAGGAGTAGATCGCTGAATAGATCCAGAGATCTGCTTCCTTGATCCAGAGGGATGAGTCACTGAGCTTTAGAAGCATTCAGCTTTGGTACTAAGGTACCCTTCTGAGGATTCTGGTAAATAACAATTCCTTTACCTTTGTTTTTAGAGACAGAGGTAGGTTTTGAATAAACCATTTTCTCCTTGCCTTTTGAGGAGGTAGGAGTTTCCTCAGGGATTGGTGTATTGGACGAGGAGCACTGAGAAGATGAAGTATCAGCGACTGAGGATACGAACATTCCAAATTTAAGCATTGAACGCTCAGTGGTTGGTTTTGGAGTATCATATTTGTAACCCAGACCACGTTTATCACTTAGGGGAATCTGAGACTTTATTATCTCAGTGATCTTTGTTGAAGAATTACACCATCCTTCAACAGTAGCTTTTTCAGCTTTTAATGCAGCGATAGCTTCTGCTCTTTCGATTTTGACTAGCTGATTTAAATATACTTGATCTTTAAAATCTTCTTCAATTTTAGAAAGCTTTTCTATTTGAAGGTGGCAGTTTTTAAGCTTTTCAGCGAGATCAAGGTTTTGGTTTTCAACCACAGTTTTGCCATTCATGGCTTCGTATAAACTTCTAGTCAAGAGATCGATCTTACGGAGACTATCAGCTTCATCAATATTTGCAATATTGGTAAAGAAGGAAGGTGATACCTGAATAGCAGAGGTCGAAGTGGAGGGAATGTCTGAACTTTCTTCCTCTTCTTCAATCTTGGCCATAAGACATAGATTTGCTTCATCATCTTTAGAGTCAGATGATGATGCTTCTTCATCAGAAGCAGCCCAATCATAGTTAGCCATCAGGCCTTTACTCTTCTTCTTAAAGCTTTTCAGCTTAGCATATTTTTCTTTCAGCTTTGAATATTTGTCATCTTTATTCCTTGGAACAAAGGATTTCTTTGTAAAAGCTGAGGGTCTAGAAACTTTCTTAGACCTGCACTCGTTAGCGAAATGTCCTGTCTTTTCGCAGTTAAAACAAGTAGCAGTTGCCTTATCAACAAAAGCTGATGATCTAGGCTTGTCAGTTATGGAAAGAGGTTTGTTCTTTCTAAACATTTTCTTTTTGGCAAATCTCCTGAACTTTTTAGTTAGGAGAGCCAAAGATTCATCATCATCTGAAGAATCAGAATTTGATGACCTTTCAGAGTTACTTTCTAACTCAGTGATAGTGATCGAGGGTCGCTGAGTAGAAGGTTCCTCTGAGATTAAAGCAACATGGGTGATTTTGGAATCTTTTACAAGATTCTTCTTAAGATGGCTCGATTGCTCATGATTCAGCAACGTGCCCTATAAGGTTGAAAGGGTCATTGATTTTAGATCCTTTGACAGCTTGAGACACATAGAATAATTGTCCCAACTTTCTGGTAAACATTCTAGAAACTTTGTCAGAACTTCAAAGTTAGAATATTCCTTACCAACAGTTTTCAGATCTATAATTAAACAATTAAAACGTTGGTGAACTTCAGAGAGAGATTCATTCTTACCAGAAATGAAGCTTTCGTATTGTCTTACCAGGTTGATCTTTCTTGAGTCATGGACTTCAGAAGTTCCTTCATACTGAACACATATTGTGTCCCACATGGCTTTTGATGTTTTCAGATTCATGACGGAATGGTAGACTTCGTCAGGAAGAGCCATGGATAATATGGATCTGGCTTTTGTATCTATATCCACTTTCTTCTTATCTTCGTCGGTCCATTGAAAGATTTCCTTAGGGACCAGCCTTTCTGGAATAGCAGGTCTATTCTCAGCGGCTGGAACAACAGCATCAATTCTTACAGGGATGAATGGACCATTCTCGAGATAGTAAGGCATAATAGGGTCTACACCTTCTAGGAAGAGTGTCATCCTATTTTTCCATAAGTTGGAGTTATCTCTGGAAAATCTAGGGGGTTTAGCAAAAGAACAATTGTCTATATAATTTGTGTTTGTGTTGGTGGCCATTTTCAGATAATAGCAAGGAAGAGAAATATCTTAGATTAGATCTTGTTTATGAGATTAAACAAATCCGCTCTGATACCACTTGTTGGTCCCGAAGGCCTATACAAGTTTGTAGAAGGGGGGGGGGGGGTTGAATACAAACACACAGATTTTACTTTTCTAAATTGTTTATTGATAAATCATTAACAATTTACAGCTTGTTGCGGAAACAAGATTAAGGATAAACCTAAATCTAAACAAGTTGGAACACTAAGGTTTCTTGCACTAAGAGAGATAAGGAAATTACTAATAATAACCTATCTTGAGATAAGAGATTGAACTTGTCCAGAGTTAGCAAGTTACTTCAAATGAAGTGGGTTCATCTCTTTATATATTGCATGCATTTAATGCAAGTCAGTATACACTTTACACGTGTCATCAGCTGGTTGGTTGCATGTCATTGACCTTTGTTGACAACCTTAGTAGCCGCATGGATGAACAGTGTAGTATCAGAGTGGTTGTACGATTTCAGACAGTCGGAGGTTCTTTTCTGACATTTCGTACGGAGTCGTGCAAGGGTGGTTAAGACAAAAGTACTTTGTACGGAGGACTTCATGATCAGCTTTCGTTGATTCAGAGCATTATCATTATCTATTCAGCGAATGATAAAGTTCAGCGATAGCTGAAGTCTTGTACTTGATACTTCACGTTGAGTGGACAAATCTGAGTCTTCTCTGATCCGCATCAGTTCATTATGAGACTTGTCGCTGGTTCTTGAGCTTGATCTTCGACTTCAGCGTAGAACCTTTGTTGACGTGAAACTTGTCTTCAGGGATCATAAGTAAACAACTAACTTATCAGCGATCATCATAATGACTGAACAGACTCAGAGCATTAATGGTGAACAGTGTTCGCTGAATGTTTAATTTAAAGAGCGAGAGTTCCTATCAGCGGTACTGTAAGATCTTAGTACTTATCAGCGATAGTGAAACTCTGATACATATTGTTTACTTACAATTTTCACTAAGTATATAAGAGAGGGTCATTATCAAATCACTGAGGGTTTGGATCAACAATACTTCCTAACTCTGTTAATAGTCTGGATCCAAAAGAGATTTTTAATTTCAACTCTTTTAAGGGACAGAAGTCTGTTACTTCTGTGGATGAGTCCTCTGTTGATAAAACACAGAGCGAGCTCAACCCTGAAGCACCAGTCTTCTCTTCTTCCTCTGAATCAATCAGAACATCATTTGAAGAGGATATTAAAAGAATTCATGAGGAAAATGTTGTTTCTGATGCATTAAAACCAAAGTTGAGAAAGTTTAATTCTGCTCAAGCTAATACCTCTGTGATACCTCAGGTGGTTAACACCTCCACAAGAGCCACCAGAGACTTTTAGTGCTCTGACAGTGACTCTGATTCTGAGGTAGATGAACAGATTTTTTGTGGTCAAAAGAAAGCTTTGCATAAACCTAAGCAGATACCGGTGGGATCTATGGATCAGAAAAAGGATGTCTCATTCTTTAAGAAACAATCTAGATTCATACCAGTAACTACGTTTGATAACAAAGGCTTTAGGATTCTTGCTTCTAATGTAGTAGAAGCAGAGAAAAGAGAGAAAGCTAGAAATAATCCAGTAAACAACACCTCAGTTCCCTTTGCTTTTAAACCAATCAGGTTTACACCAGAACAGGCGGGTAAATGGATAGTCAATGACAGACCTATTCCCAATTCTGGTGTAAATCAAAGAAATTCTTTTTGGTCACGTGAGTCAGTTCCAAAGAAAAACAACTTTCTGTCAAGAGATTTTGTTTCAAGAAACAACAGCTTTAAGAAACCAAATCAGGACATAATGTATGGTCCTAAAGTTTTTCAGAATCAAGCACCATTCAAAAAACAATTTTTGAATAAAAACAACAATATGCACCAATTATCTTCATGTTCTATCAACTGCAATTGCATTCAACTGTTGTTAAAACTACAAAACCATATGAATGGTCCTCACTGTGTTCTGAATCAGTCACCTCAAAGGAATAATCCCAAGACTGTTCAGAATGCACAGAAAAAGACCTCTGGCACATCATCAAATAATGAAAAGCCAGTAGGAAAGACTGTTAACACCCCAAAGCCTAACAAGAAAGGACCCATCATGAAATGGGTACCTAAAAAGAACTAATCTGTCTTGCAGAAACCTCATGTGCAAATCTGGTATTTAGATTCCGGATGCTCCAGACACATGACGGGCAATAAGGAGCTGCTGACTTCATTTAAAAACAAGAAGGGAAGTGCAGTAACCTTTCGAGGAGACAATGGTGGACAGATTAGAGGATATGGTACTTAATTAATGGTGGTGTTTCAGTTTCTGAAGTTGCTTATGTTGAAGGATTAAATCATAATCTTCTCAGTATAAGTCAACTTTGTGATCATGGGTTCGATGTCAATTTTAGGAAGAAGTATTGCTCCTTGTTGCTTTCCGAGTCTGGTCAAGAACTTTTAAGAGCCGACAGAAAAGGCAATATCTACAAAATGAACTTTAATCCAAACCAAAACTCTACAACAGAAAAACTCTGTTTACTGTCTTTGAAAAATGAAGATGCTTGGCTCTGGCATAAAAGATTTGCCCATTTAAAATTTTCAAATTTTGACAAGTTCGTGAAATTGAACTTAGTGAAAGGTCTGCCTTCGCTAAAATATGACAAAGACCATCTCTATTCTGCTTGTGAGCTGGGTAAGATGAAAAGATCTTCACACAGAACTAAGAGTGATCACAATTGCCCAAGACCTTTGCATATGCTTCATGTGGATCTTTGTGGTCCAATCTCTGTGCAAATTCTGTCGGGTAAGAAGTATATATTCTTGTGCTAATTGATGAATTTTCTAGATATACATGGATTGAGTTCATCAGAGTAAAATCTGATGTCCCAGAAATTCTGATAAGTTTGTTGAGAAGGATACAGGTTCTGTTAGGTCTCAAAATTCAAAAGTTGAGAAGTGATAATGGGACAGAGTTTAAGAATGCCAGAATAGATGCCTATCTTTCAGAAGAAGGAATCTCCCAGAACTTCTCAGCTGCCAGAACTCCACAACAGAATGGAGTAGTGGAAAGAAAGAACAGAACTCTGGTAGAAGCCGCCAGAACCATGTTGGCCAGTTCTGTCCTTCCCATCAACTTCTGGGCAGAGGCAGTCTCAACAGCCTGTTTTACCCAAAACAGAGCTGTTATAGTGAAAAGATTCAAGAAGACTCCCTATGAACTCATCAACAACAGAAGGCCAAACGTAAAATATTTTCATGTTTTCGGCTGCAAGTGTTACATCTTGAATGACAGAGAACAGCTGGGTAAATTCGACAAGAAGGCGGACGAAGGAATCTTTATTGGTTATTCCTTAACCTCTAAAGCTTACAGAGTCTACTATACCAGAACCCGTGTTATTCAAGAAAGTGTTAATGTGTCCTTTGATGAAAGTACATCAAGTTCCTCTAATCGTAAATCAACAGATGCGACACAGAATGAGCAGAAGAAACCAAGTTCTTCTAAGACAAGGGAAGAAGATATCAATCTGGTGTTCGATGATTTCTTCGATGATGATGATTCCTCTGTCAACATCAACAGAGGCAATCAAGCTCAGAATTCAACAGAACAGAATCTGACAGGTACAACTCTTACTGGTCCCTCCAATACTTCACCATCTACTTCTCTGTCTACAGGTGTTATTCAGAGAAATGAGGAACCACAATTAAATGTAAGAGAACCTGAACTAGAGCCATCATCACCTCTGCTAACCAATATTGGTAGAGACTCCCAATTTGAAAGCTCACCTTCACAGAGCCCTGTTGGCAACTCACAGAGCAATGAGGCCACTCTCCAGAGTTGTGTGCCACAGAGCCCTGGTACCAATCCACAACGCTCTGATGTTGAAGATCGTCTTTTCCCATCAGAAGCACAAACCCCACCTGTTGTCCATGCTCCCATGACAAGATGGACAAAGGATCACCCCCACCATCTTATAATTGGTGCTGCTGAAGATGGTGTGAAGAAAAGATCGGCCACAATCAATGAAGCTTTCTTTGTAAATTTTCTAAGCATGATTGAGCTGAAGAAGATTTCTGAAGCCCTTGAAGACCCAAACTGGATAGAAGCGATGCAAGAGGAGCTTCTGGAGTTTGAAAGAAAAAAAGTTTGGTCCTTGGTTCCACTTCCTCAAAATAATACTGCTATTGGAACCAAGTGGGTGTTTAGAAATAAAAATGATGAACATGGGATAATCATCAGAAACAAAGCCCGTCTGGTTGCAAAGTGTGACAACCGTCAAATTTACGTTTCAGGTTAGAACTATACTGGACGTCTCAGTTATTTACATTGTAGTCAACACAGTCGAATTTAGCAGTGAAAACAGCTTTGTTAGGAAATCTTGAGAATTTTGCCTCGCATTTCCCTAAAATAGGTGAATTATCCACAAATCTCATAAAATGTCAAATCGAACACCTTATATATATATATAGATATAGATATAGATATAGATATAGATATGTACCTTGTCAAATAAATACTAGCAAGAATAACTAGTATCATTCACACTAATACAATTAAAATTTGTTTAATTAAGTCTTTAAAAGAAAAAGAAAAAAATATATATATAAAATAAATAAATGATATTTTGGAGGTCCAATAATAATACACCAAATTTTACACCCCATACCTCTCCTCCCCTCTACCCAAAACCCCGCTCTCTCACTTCATTTCTTCATTTCAAACAACAACACACATATCTCTCTCTCTCTCTAACTTCTCTCTCTAACTTCTCCCTCTAGAGAAATTCTCTCTTTTTCTCTCAAAAATCATCTCTACATCCTTCTAAATACTCCCTCATATTTCAGCCCCTAAAACTCAAGGGAATTCAAGTGTTCAAGAACTTTTGAGGTATGCATGTGTGTAGGATGAAACCTACACACCTTCTTGTCAAGTATTTTCATTTTCTTCATGTTTTTCTTCTTCTACTCTTGTTCTTAATCTTGTTCTTGCTAGAAAAGATATTTTATTTTTTTTAATTTTTGTAGATTCATCACCACAACATCTTGCATGTTGTTAAAAAGGTGAAGAATCCATGATCAAACCTATGTTAAGATCAAAGAAGGAACCTTTGCAAGTTTTTACTAGCATGCATGTAGTTTTCTTAAAAGATCTATACTTTTTGATCCAAAAGTTGTGTGGAAAGCTCTTTGACTTCACTACAAACATGTTTTAATCAACATGCATGTGCCAAAAAGTTACTATTTTAAGTTGCATGGAGAAGTTTTTGACATAAACACCCAAGAAATCTTCAAAAAGACCCATTTTCAAATTTCTACAAAAGATGAGTTTGATAGATAGCATGCATGTGGTTTAAATGGCTTAAAAATATGTTTTAGAACTGAAAATATCTGTATAGGGATGAGTCAAGTCGGATTGCATGCAAGAAGAATAAGAATCTTGATAAAAAGACAAAAGGGAGGCACATGTATAAAGTCTAGTTTTGACAGCTTACTGCCAGATTTCTATCTCTCTCTCTCTTCAAAAAATCATATCTCACTCAATAATACTCCAAATTAGGTGATTCGTTTTCTGGAATTTATTTTTATGAGTTAGGTTTCAAACCCAAGTGGTGTAACTCAAATACTCAAAGATTTCGACCTTCAAACATTTTTCACAAAAACAGTGCGCAAACAGCAAAGGTTTCTGTAGTGATTTTACGTCAAGAATTATTTCATGTACTTAATAACCTCTAAAAATTATGAATCTTATGTCAAAAGTTTCCTAACACATTAAGTTATATGGACATAAAATTTCTTGACCTAAATGCCCCTGGAACATATCCAAAAACGAAATGAAAGTGACACAAAGATTCTGGACAGAAAAGTGAATTTCCAAGTATTATTAAAAATCAACTCTCAACCATTTTAGCATTTTATTTTATAAAACTAGAGACTTGTGTAACTAAACAACTTAATAATGAGACATGCAAGGTATTTAGAGCATCAACAAAAATATGAACCTTAAACAAAGTTCTACATAAGGCATTTTATGACATTGTGGACAAGTAGGATTCACCAAACCCCTAGAATCAAGCTTGAATCTTACTAGTGATTCTTACGATTCGTAGGATCGGAGTAGGAATACATTACAAGATACACTCGTGAGCATCCCGGAAACATCTTCGCTTATCACCGTGAGTTCACAGCCCCTTTTCAATATTTTACATATTTTGGGGTGAAAAGCATGTTGTTACTACAATTATTTTACGCACCGGTTGTCTCGTTTTCTTGGAAATGCTAATCTTGCTATGGTATGTATGTTTTGTGCATGTTGTAAGTTTGAGTTTTCTCTATCGTACTAAGTCCCCGTTTAATCTACGTTACCCGTTTAACTCATGTATTGAGCCGTTGGTAATTATGGATAGCGCTATTTGGTTGACACCCCACTCACAAGTCGCGCTTGTTTGAGTGCATAATTATTGTTGTTCGTACGCATTGTTGACGATAGAACATGCGGAGGGGCGTCTTGTCACATAGGTCGGGTAACGGGCTCATAACTTAAACATTATACATACAATTACCTTGAGCAAGTGTTTTTACAACCGGTTGACTTATCCACTTGTGTAGATTAAAACTATTTCTATGACAAACTTATATCCACTTGTGCGGATTAAAACTGTTTCTATGACAAACTTATATACACTTGTGCGGATTAAAACTGTTTCTATGACAAACTTTGTTGTACTCATAAAACCTGTGAACTCACCAACTATTCAATAGTTGACCCTCTCATTTACATGCTTTTCAGGAAATAGCAAGTAAGATTGGAACTTTAGAAGGCACCACAAGTAGCTGCATCCAACACTATTTTCCTTATCATGTCAATTTTTGTTTTGGGACATTTTGTATTTTTGAACAAGATGTAACTTATGTAAACCTTTTAAGCTATGATGATTGTGTGTTGTCTTCCACCTTATGCAATGAAACCTTGAACTGTGACATTCCGTATTTCTGCTTTAGCGGGGTGTGACAGAAATGGTACCAGAGCCGAAGGTTATAGAGAATACCGGTCTTTCATTGGAAAAACCCAACTATAACCAAAATCCAAAACTGACATGAAAACAACTGAACCTACTACTAGTATAACTAAGTCTAGAATGGTATTAACAGACTTTAATTAAACATAACCTGATCACCTATGTTCGATTAAGGAAGGTTAATGCGAGACTAGAAATTGTTATAGTAGGAGTATGTCAATTTTTACTTGCACTCTCTAGTAGCATGCATAGTGCGTAGACGTTGCTAAGGATGGACATTACACTTGTGCGACAAGTAACTAAGTACACTGTTGCCTCAGTTTCACTATGTCACCATCATCATTCCCACACTCTCTCTTCTCACTCGGCCGATGCGTCGGGTTATGTCACTGGTCGACCTCAAGTCAACCCACTAAACATCCGGGAAAACGAGATTTCTAGGAGCACCGAATCGGAGCAAGAAGTGTCAAGCGAACGAGATCCGTACGACGGACCAAGAGTGTCACCGACCTCGGTACTACCGCGACCAACTCCGATAATTGTACAACCAAACCTTGGAGTGCCTCGTGTTAGATAAATGGCAATAAAGAGCGTCCTAATCCCTAGATGGGTGACGTTTAGGACGGAGCGTGCAGAAGCATCGGAGCCGCCTCAAGTTCTCATCGGCATACCAATCGGACGAGTGTCCGGAATGTCTTGGGCGGAGGAGCAACACATAAGGGCGATGGCGGCTGAGCTACATGGGTGTCATGTGAGGGTGACTCATCAGGAGATGGTCGTGACTGACCAGGCGGAGCTGACGCATCTCCTGTATGATTGTTCAACCAAGGCTTTGGAGAACGCTAGGACTGCTAGGCGGACTGTGATGAGAGCGGAGCTTGTGTGCGTGATTAGGGGAGTAGTGCTAGCGATGTTTGTGCTGATAATCTTGATAGATATGTATTTAAGATGGCTTTGATTAGGATGGTTGATAGTTGGCAGCTTTTGATAAGACTTTTGGTTCAAAGGAAAAATATTTTTCTTGAGGTTATTAGGAACTATGTATTTTAAGTAATTTCCAGTATTTGGTGGTATTAGATGTAAAAACTATGGTATTGATGGTTGATGAACATCAAAATTTTGTTTTAGCGGCATTATCTAAAAATAGGAACGAACATTATCTTGGTGTTATCTGGAGCAGACATGGACCGATACACTGCTCACTTCCATGAACTTGCAAAAATGGTACCTCATATGGTTACTCCGAGAGCAAGAGAGTTGATCGATATTTATGGGGATTAGCGTCGGAGATCCGAGGAATGGTCACCACGGCAAACCTGACCACAATCTAATCAACAGTGGCATTGGCGACTAGCCTAACGAATGATGCGGTTGGAGCAGGAACTCTGACATCGGGAAGTGCCAGTAATAAGAGGAAGCCAGAGTATCAGTCTGGAAAGAAAGTCTTTGGTAGTGCAAGCAGGGATAGAAAGGTGGTGAGAAACTTTGGAGTAAAGACTCAGGATCCAAAGCAATACAATGGTCCACTCCCAAAATGCAACAAGTACAACCTTCATCATGAGGGAGCCTACCCCGTTTGTGACAATTGTAAGTGGCCAGGTCATCTCACCAAGTTCTGTAGGATGGAAAAGGGTCTCAATGACGGGAGAAGGGCATGCTTCGAGTGCGGAAGTCCGGATCACTTCCGGAACATGTGCCCGAGATTGGGTAGGAGGCCGAGCAATAACCATATTGGGAACTAGGCAAGGAAAGCCAATCAAGGAAATCAAGGAGGCCAAGCTCGAGGACGGGCATTTGTCATTGGAGCTGACGAAGCACGTCGCGATCCTAATGTGGTGACACGTACGTTTCTTCTAAACAACCACTATGCATCAGTATTATTTGACACTGGAGCGGATAGGAGTTTTGTTTCGTTAGAATTTAGGCCACTAATTAACTTGGAATCTAGGAGAATGTCATATGCTTATATTATTGAAGTTGCTAATGGTCATAAATTTGAGGCTAAGGATGTAATTTTAGATTGTACCTTGAATTTAGCCGATAAGTTGTTTAGCGTTGATCTTATTCCTATTGAATTGGGGAGTTTTGACGTAGTAGTGGGTATGGGTTGGTTATCCAAGAATCGAGCGAAGATTTTTTGTTTTGATAAGACGGTTAGGATACCTTTGCAAAAAGGAGAAACCCTAGTCATACAAGGGAACAAAGTTGGAAGGAGCCTAGAGATAGTGTCAAGTGTGAAGGTTCATAAGTATTTGAGGAAGAAGTGCGTTGCATTTTTGGCACACGTAGTTGAGAAGAAGTCCGAGAAAAGGCGAATCCAAGATATTCCTATGGTGAAGGATCACCCGGAGGTGTTCCCCGATGATTTGCCTGGACTTCCCCCGTTTAGACAAGTTGAATTTCAAATTGACCTCGTACCCGGAACATCACATGTGGCTAAGGCACCGTACCGTTTAGCACCTGCCGAAATGCAAGAGTTGTCGTGTCAACTTCAGGAACTCCTGGACAAGGAATTTATTAGGCCAAGTTCCTCACCTTGGGGAGCCCCAGTCCTGTTTGTCAAGAAAAAGGACGGATCGTTTCGAATGTGCATCGATTATAGGGAGCTGAACAAGTTGACGATCAAGAATCAATATCCTCTTCCTCGAATAGATGATTTGTTCGATCAATTGCAGGGTGCAACCTATTTCTCAAAGATTGATCTTCGATCAGGTTATCACCAGTTAAGATTCCGTGAGGAGGACATTCCTAAGACAACTTTTAGAACTCGATATGGATACTACGAGTTTTTGGTTATGCCTTTCGGATTAACGAATGCACCAGCTGTATTCATGGACTTAATGAACAGGGTATGCAGAACATACCTTGACAACTTTGTGATTGTGTTTATCGATGACATATTGATCTACTCTCGAAGTAAGGAGGTTCACGAGCAGCATTTAAGAGTAATTCTAGAACTTCTCAAGGAGCAAAAACTGTACGCCAAATTCTCAAAGTGCGAATTTTGGATTCGAGAAGTACACTTTCTTGGTCACGTGATTGGAAGAGAAAGGAATTCACGTGGACCCGGCTAAAGTGGAAGCCGTTAAGAAGTGGGAAGCTCCAAAAACCCCAACAGAAATTCGTCAATTTCTAGGATTGGCAGGTTATTATAGGCGATTCATCGAGAACTTCTCAAGAATTTCCAAACCACTCACAACACTGACCCAAAAGGATAGTAAATTCGTTTGGGGAGAACCGCAAGAGGAGGCGTTCCAGCTATTGAAGAAAAAGTTGTGCAATGCACCAATTCTAGCATTACCGGAAGGAACCGATAACTTTGTGGTGTATTGTGACGCATCGCGTCAAGGTTTGGGTTGTGTATTGATGCAAAAGGACAAGGTTATAGTGTACGCCTCGCGACAACTAAAGGTTCATAAGAAGAACTATACCACACACGACTTGGAGCTCGGAGCTGTGGTATTCACTTTAAAGATTTGGAGACATTATTTGTACGGCACTAAATGCACTATCTTCACCGATCACAAGAGTCTTCAGCATCCTTAATCAGAAAATGCTTAATATGAGGCATAGGAGATGGGTAGAACTACTCAGCGGCTACGATTGTGGAATTCGCTATCACCCACGTAAGGCCAATGTAGTGGCCGATGCCCTGAGTATAAAGGAAAGAGTAAAACCTTCACGAGTACGAGCATTAGGAGCGCTTGTTCAAACGAGTTTAAAGACTCGAATTCTTGAAGCTCTGGTCGAAGCAATGAAAACGGAAAACTTGAAGAACGAGACTCTTCATAGTATAGAGAATAGATTTGAAGCTAAGGTCGATGGAGTACGTTACTTCAAGCACGGAGTTTGGATTCCAAAAGCTAACAACGTACGGGAAACGGTTCTGGATAAAGCCCACAAGTCTAGATATTCAATTCATCCAGGAGCGGATAAGATGTACAAGGACTTAAGGGAATATTATTGGTGGCCAGGAATGAAGAAAGATATTGCCTTGTACGTAGGGAAATGTTTCACTTGCTCAAAGGTCAAATCTTTATGTCCAAAACCATCTGGTTTGCTGCAACAACCAGAGATTCCCCAGTGGAAATGGGAACAAATAACCATGGATTTTATAACCAAACTTCCGAGAACAGCCAAAGGGCACGACTCGATTTGGGTTATAATAGATCGATTCACAAAATTTGCACATTTCCTACCAATTCGGGAAGATTACAAGATGGAGAAGCTTGCTCAGACATACCTCAACGAAATCGTTGCACGTCATGGAGTACCAATATCCATCATTTCAGATCGAGATAGCCATTTCACGCCACTGTTTTGGCAGTCGCTTCAGTAAGCATTGGGTACGCAATTGAATTTGAGCACTGCCTATCATCCTCAAACGGATGGGCAAAGTGAATGAACTATTCAAACGTTAGAAGACATGCTTCGGGCATGCGTATTAGACTTCGGAGGAAGTTGGGATAATCACTTACCTTTGGTCGAGTTTTCTTATAGAAATAGCTATCACACCAGTATTCAGTGTACGCCATTTGAAGCTTTATATGGACGCAAGTGTTGTTCACCCCTTTGTTGGTTAGAAATTAGAGATAGACATAAAGCATCCAGAGATCGTCAGAAAAGTTATGCGGATAATCGTAGGATGCTCTTAGAATTCCAAGTTGGTGATAGAGTGCTTCTAAAGGTATCACCATGGAAAGGAATAGTACGATTTGGAAAAAGAGGAAAGTTGAGCCCCAGATATGTCGGACCATGAAAGAATTGGTCCAGTGGCATATAGACTCAATTTGCTTAAGGAGCTAAGTGCAATCCACGACACGTTTTATGTGTCGAACCTCAAGAAATGTTTAGATGGCGATTCATTAATCATACCTCTGGAAGAAGTTCAGATTAACGATAAGTTGTATATCATAGAAGAACCAATTGAAATCCTCAATAGAGAAGTTAAGCGTCTTAAGCGAAGTAAAATTTCGATTGTAAAAGTTCAATGGAGCACAAGGCATGGGCCTGAGTATACATGGGAACGAGAGGATTACATGAAACATAAGTATCCTCACCTCTTTGCTAAGAAACCGGTTAATGCTGAAAGTTCTTGAATTTCGGGACAAAATTCTTTTAACCGGGGGAGACTGTGACAACCGTCAAATTTACGTTTCAGGTTAGAACTATACTGGACGTCTCAGTTATTCACATTGTAGTCAACACAGTCGAATTTAGCAGTGAAAACAGCTTTGTTAGCAAAATTTGAGAATTTTGCCTCGTATTTCCCTAAAATAGGTGAATTATCCACAAATCTCATAAAATGCCAAATCGAACACCTTATATATATATATATATATGTACCTTGTCAAATAAATACTAGCAAGAATAACTAGTATCATTCACATTAATACACTTAAAATTTGTTTAATTAAGTCTTTAAAAGAAAAAGAAAAAAAAATATATATAAAATAAATAAATGATATTTTGGAGGTCCAATAATAATACACCAAATTTCACACCCCATACCTCTCCTCCCCTCTCCCCTAAACCCCCCTCTCTGACTTCATTTCTTCATTTCAAACAACACACATATCTCCCTCTCTCTCTCTAACTTCTCCCTCTAGAGAAATTCTCTCTTTTTCTCTCAAAAATACTCTCTACGTCCTTCTAAATACTCCCTCATATTTCAGCCCCTAAAACTCAAGGGAATTCAAGTGTTCAAGAACTTTTGAGGTATGCATGTGTGTAGGATGAAACCTACAGACCTTATTGTCAAGTATTTTCATTTTCTTCAAGTTTTTCTTCTTCTACTCTTGTTCTTAATCTTGTTCTTGCTAGAAAAGATCTTTGATTTGTTTTAATGTTTGTAGATTCATCACCACAACATCTTGCATGTTGTTAAAAAGGTAAAGAATCCATGATCAAACCTATGTTAAGATCAAAGAAGGAACCTTTGCAAGTTTTTACTAGCATGCATGTAGTTTTCTTAAAACATCTATACTTTTTGATCCAAAAGTTGTGTGAAAAGCTCTTTGACTTCACTAAAAACATGTTTTAATCAACATGCATGTGCCAAAAAGTTACTATTTTAAGTTGCATAGAGAAGTTCTTGGCATAAACACCCAAGAAATCTTCAAAAATACCCATTTTCAAATTTCGACAAAAGATGAGTTTGATAGATAGCATGCATGTGGTTTAAATGGCTTAAAAATATGTTTTAGAACTGAAAATATCTGTATGGGGATGAGTCAAGTCGGATTGCATGCAAGAAGAATAAGAATCTTGATAAAAAGTCAAAAGGGAGGCACATGTATAAAGTCTAGTTTTGACAGCTTATTGTCAGATTTCTATCTTTCTCTTCAAAAAGTCTTATCTCACTCAATAATACTCCAAATTAGGTGATTCTTTTTCAGGAATTTATTTTTATGAGTTAGGTTTCAAACCAAAGTAGTTTCACTCCCAAACTCAAAGATTTTGACCTTCAAACATATTTCACAAAAACAGTGCGCAAACAGCAAAGCTTTCTGTAGTGATTTTACGTCAAGAATTATTTCATGTACTTAATCACCTCTAAAAATTATGAATCTTATGTCAAAAGTTTCCTAACACATTAAGTTATATGGATAAAAAATGTATTGACCTAAATGCCCCTGGAAAATATCCAAAAACGAACTGAAAGTGACACAATGATTTTGGACAGAAAAGTGAATTTCCAAGTATTATTAAAAATCAACACTTAACCATTTTATCATTTTATTTTATAAAACTAGAGACTTGTGTAACTAAACAAATTAATAATGAGACATGCAAGGTATTTAGACCATCAACAAAAATATGAACCTTAAACAAAGTTCTACATAAGGCATTTTATGACATTGTTGACAAGTAGGATTCACCAAACCCCTAGAATCAAGCTTGAATCTTACTAGTGATTCTTACGATTCGTAGGATCGGAGTAGGAATATATTACAAGATACACTCGTGAGCATCCCAGAAACATCTTCGCTTATCACCGTGAGTTCACAGCCCCTTTTCAATATTTTACATATTTTGGGGTGAAAAGCATGTTGTTACTACAATTATTTTACGCACCGGTTTTCTCGTTTTCTTGGAAATGCTAATCTTGCTATACTTGTTTATGCTCTATGGTATGTATGTTTTGTGCATGTTGTAAGTTTGAGTTTCTCTATCGTACTAAGTCCCCGTTTAATCTACGTTACCCGTTTAACTCATGTATTGAGCCGTTGGTAATTATGGATAGCGCTATTTGTACCTTCTCCCGCGCTTGTTTGAGTGCATAATTATTGTTGTTCGTACGCATTGTTGACGATAGAACATGCGGAGGGGCGTCTTGTCACATAGGTCGGGTAACGGGCTCATAACTTAAACATTATACATACAATTACCTTGAGCAAGTGTTTTTACAACCGGTTGACTTATCCACTTGTGCGAATTAAAACTATTTCTATGACAAACTTATATCCACTTGTGCGGATTAAAATTGTTTCTATGACAAACTTATATCCACTTGTGCGGATTAAAACTGTTTCTATGACAAACTTTGATGTACTCATAAAACCTGTGAAGTCACCAACTATTCAATAGTTGACGCTCTCATTTACATGCTTTTCAGGAAATAGCAAGTAAGATTGGAACTTTAGAAGGCACCACAAGTAGCTGCATCCAACACTATTTTCCTTATCATGTCAATTTTTGTTTTGTGACATTTTGTATTTTTTTAACAAGATGTAACTTATGTAAACCTTTTAAGCTATGATGATTGTGTGTTGTCTTCCACCTTATGCAATGAAACCTTGAACTGTGACATCCCGTATTTTCGCTTTAGCGGGGTGTGACACAAAGGGATATTGCCAAGAGGAAGGTATTGACTATGACGAAACCTTTGCTCCTGTGGCTAGGCTAGAAGCAATCAGAATCTTCTTAGCCTATGCTGCTCACAAGGGTTTTAAGGTCTATCAGATGGATGTGAAGTCTGCCTTTCTGAATGGCAAACTACAAGAGGAAGTTTATGTCCAACAACCACCTGGCTTTGAAAGTTCAGAGTTTCCCGACCACGTTTACAAGTTAGACAAAGCTTTAGAAGGTACAAAAATGATATACTTCCGGTGCAAATATACGTTGATGACATTTTTTTTGGGTCTACACGGCAAGAGTACTGTGATAGGTTTGAGGATTTGATAAAAAGCGAATTCAAAATTAGCATGATGGGAGAACTTTCTTTCTTAATTGGTTTACAAGTAAAACAATCCATCAGAGGGACTTTCATAAGTCAGTCAAAATACATCTCTGATATTTTGAAAAAATATAAGCTCAACAATTCAAATCCAATGAAAACTCCTATTGCCACTGGAGTTAAACTTGACTCTGACCTTAAAGGTGAACCTACAGATGTCAAGAACTACAGAGGCATGATAGGGTCACTTCTGTAAGATCAGAATTCACTCTTTATATCAATGTATAGAACAGTAATTGAGAAGTAATATGATCAAACCAACTTGTATTCAATGAAGAACAGATTTACAGATCTTAGAGAGAGAGTATCTCAAAGATTACAAAAGATGAATACAAATATATGCGGGAAAGTTAGTTAGCGTAAAAGTGCTAACCACTATATATACTGTAACAGAAATACTAAAGCTACAGTACATATATGAAAGACTAATAGGAACAATAAACGTGTCCTAATTAGTTAACTAAATACAAAGAAAAGCATCTAGTTATAAGTTCTGAACATGTTGTTAAGAACATCTGAACATTATTCTGATTAAGTTTCTCAGAACTTCTGACTCTTCTTCTCAGACTTCTATACTTGGCAAACTTTCAGAGCAATACTTCTGAGCCTTCTTAGTCAGAACTATGACTCTTCACTTCAGAACTTCTGAGCCTTCTTAGTCAGAATTCAACACTTAGTTTATTGACAAAACTCAGATCTAACAATCTCCCCCTTTTTTCAAATAAACTTATACTTTGCATCATCCAATTCTTTTAAGGCAGGAACAATCTTCTGTAAAAGCACATTTCTTTGAGTAAGCCTCTTGTCAATTTTAACAATGATTTCTTGAATGGTTTCAACATGCTGAGTGATCACTTCTTGAGTCATGTTATCTTGTTTCACCTTCAGCATCTTTTTCTCCAAATTGTGCTTAATGATCCTTAAAGTTCCAGAACTATACTTTGCAGTTTCCTTTGCTCTGAAGAAGATCTTTTCACTTTTATTCTTCAGAAAGACTCCCAATTCTGGATGCTTGGATACACTTCCAGTTCTCCAGACATTTTTCTGATCATGGTCTGTGTTGGGATTTGAAAGATAAACACATAGCCTTTGTAGATACAGAGCTATTTGAAAATTTGTATAACAATGCCATCTTAAGATATAGAACATAGCTTCAATCACCACAATCCTTGCCTTTCTTTCATTCTTGTCTTTGCTTGAATCTTTGAAGCACAAAAGACTATGTAACCCGTAGAAATCAACTACTGATAACTTTTCAAAGTCTGCATCAGTAAAATAGTACACTTTTCCATCCTCTCTTAAAACTTCAAAGGACAAGTACTCTTGCTTTCTAAATTGCTTAGCCTATAATTCTCTGATCCATGTGATTAAAAAATCGGAATACACAGCTTGCTTTGGTTTTCCAAGACACCTTGACTTCTTTGCCAACCAGATCTGAGTCTCTTTTGGTCTGTCATGATATACACTCAGAAATTGTATTTCTTTAGGTTTGAAAACTTGGGTAAATCAAATTAAAGAAAATATCCATTCAAATCAATAGATCTTTCATCTTCTTTTGGTTCAGATTGTTCAGGTTGATCAATACTTGTTATTTGAACATTCTGAGGAGTTGTGTCTTGAATTTCTTCAACTTCTTCTGAAAAGATTTCATTTACTTCATATTCAGCGGGAAATACAAAGTCACAGTGCAACATCTTTTTAGGATTAACTTCTAATAACAACCATTCACCACAGTTTCTGATCTTAATTCTGAGATTTAATCTTCTTTCCACAGATTTCACACATCTTTTCTTTAGATTTTCTCTTTCAGTATTAGAAATTCCTTTCATTTCTTTTAGTAACCAACTCAAAGTTGCATTACTATACTTCACCAATTCCTTTAATTTGAATAGTTCAAGTCATCCTTGAACTCTATATGCAAAGCATTCAGTTTCCATTCCTTCATTTATAAACCCCTTCATATTCACACCAATCCCTGGAATCTTTACTGGACAACTCAAGTTGCATTTCTCTTTTCTTCCTTCAATAGCCAACTGAAAGTCATACATATACATATTCCTGACATAAATACCCAGAAGTCTTCTGCATTCAATCTCTATCCAGGTCTCTTCAGTACTGGCAAAGAATTTAACTAGGAAGATCTGATCATCAAGAGTTAATCTGTGAAAATCAAAGCTGGACATGGAAACTTTTACATTTCTTTCTTTCAGTACTTCCAATCTTACATACTTCAGACCATCAAACTCTTCTGTTTGAAACATCAACACTTTCTCAATCCTTTTCTGAATATGCAATCTTGAATCAGGAATTCTGAATCTGTTTGAAGCTTCTGCATAAGTCATCTGAGATCTCCCATCCATGAAACCATCAACATTGCTCTCCAAAACCGCATAATCTCCTTCTGTGTGATAGAGATCCTCATATGTTTCCTCTGGAAAGATATCATCATGAAACTGTCTAGCAAGTGGTACATCACTTATTTCCAGAACAAAGTCACATAAAGGCTCCTCTAAAATTGGCAAGTCAATCTTAGGAATTTCAATTGGCTTTCTGAATAAGTATTCTGAAGGCATAAAGTATTCTTCAACTCTATCATATTCTTCTGATTTGTCACCAATATCATCAGCATAGTTAAACTGAAACTCCTCTTGAAATTTCTGAGAATAGCCAACAGTACTATCTTCTTCTCCCATAAGATCAATAGGCCTTACTGTTTTCACAACTTTTTGAATTTTCTGAACATTTAGAGCTTTGACTAATTCACTATGCATCCTTCTGATCAAGACTTCATTCAGTCTCCTTTCTTCTAACTCAGAGTTCAACAAGCCAATTCTGACATAGGGAACAATGTCTGTACAAATGTTTTCAACAACTGAACTCTCAACTGTTTCCTCTGACCTCAAAACAGGTTCTTCAATGGCTTCAGTTTCATCAGAATTTACTTCCATCTCTGTATCTAAGTTCAATTCTTCTGTTTTATCAGAATCACCACCATCTATACATTCAACCTCCATTTCCTCTGTATCTGAACTTTCAATCTGAACTATCTGAGTATCCACCATCTGAACATTTTCATCTGTCTGAACTTCTGTGCATTTTGTATTGACTAACTCCATATCTGCCATTTCAAAATCTTCTATACCAATATCATCATCAGAACTCAACCTTTGCTTTTTCTCCCCCTTTTGATGATTATGAAAGTCATTATCATCAAACTTCCTTTTGGAGTTCTGATCAGAAACACCTTCAGGTTCAGCTTCTGCTAGTGGAACAATTTCAAGTGGCTTTGAAGTTGAAGCCAAAGAAGTGCTCAGTGCTTTAAATACAAATTCTTGCATACTCTTCATTTGATTAAACAAATCCTTCTGAAATTCATACATAATATCCTTGATCTCCTTTTTATGAGATTCCAAAGATACCTTCACATCATCCATCTTAGTCTCAACAGATTTTATCCTTCCCTCCAACAGATTTTTCAACTCCTTCACCTCATCATTCAGTCCATCCACCTTTCTCTCTAATTTTTCAACTTTATCCCCAATCACCTTGTTTTGATTCTGAATCTTTACAATTTCAGAAGAGTCTAACTGTGAACCTGAACCAACAGATGGTCCAGTTTTCATATACCCAGATGGCTCATGGCCTGTAGATAACACTAAGTCATCTTGTACAACAGATGCACATTTTAATTAGGCTTTTGAAATGTTCACCTCACCAGGTCTTCCATCCGATCCTTGACATCCAAAATTAGGTATGTCTATGAATGTTTTGTCAGGAATACGAAATTCCTGATTTGTGCAAGTGTTAGAAGGAATTTCAGGCTCAAATTGGATAGGACTGTGAGATCCAGACTCAATGTGATGAATAACATGTTGGGATTTATCACCTCCCTCCAAATGAGTTTGGGATGGTTCCCCTGATTTATGTGAAACAATAGCATGTTGAAATGCTTCTGAGTGGATATGGATGGGTTGTTCAAGTTACACCACTAGGTCCATGGTGTTTGTTCCAATATTGGACACCAAGAATTGTGAACCAATTGCAAATATGGTTATCTGGTTAAGATTAGCTAGTGCAGAGGCATCTCTTTCTGTTTGAACCTCTGGTGACAATCTCTCAACTTTACCACCCTCATTCTGTTTTTCCTCACATATTCTAACCGAGCTCTCAGAATTTTGCCCCTCATTTCTCTCAGAATGTTCACCCACTTGAACATTCTCCCCCTCTCTAACTTGACTAGACCCCTCACCTCTCTTCTCAGGTTGGTCCTTTTGGGTAGGGATTTGATGTTCTAAATTCCCACAGAGGTGCAATATGCTTTTAAAATCTCACTCTCCCTTGGTATGTAATTCCTAAGTGATCTTGGCAAAATTTTATGATTAGGATAATGCTGGATTTTAGTAACTGAAGACATCTTACCCAAGTAGAAAATAAGACCATGCTGTTCATTTGATCTTCTAGGAATGGTTCTGTTTTCTTGCATTGCATACCAAATCACAATTTGCCAATACCTTATGTAAGGTATGTATGACAGAGGTGTATCCTTTGTTTTCTTTTGAATAGCCTTCTGATTTTTCTCAAAAGTGTTATTCATGTCTTCCCAAAGTATAGCAGTGTAGTCATAATGCCTATTCTTCACTAAACCCTGAAAAATTTGAAGAATCTGTTTTGAACCTTGATCTGCAGAACTATTCTTCCCTGACAAACACTTATTCACCACATGAAAGAAACATACCCAAATTGGCGGCAATTTGTTCCTTCTGAACAAACTAAGAGTCATTAATCCTTTGTTGTACCCTAACTTCATAAACTCTGCAATTAATTCTTCTGTTAAAGGTGAGTCTTCAAAATCTGACCTTCTTTGCACATCATCTTTCTCTGGAAGATTTAGCATTTCTCTCAGTGCAGAGATTGATAAAGCAAATGTTACTCCTCCAATTTCATATATAAACTTGTATCCTTCTAACCTAAGATGTCTCCACCATTGTTGAATATACTGAACAGGGACTGTTTTGCACCTCATAAACCATTTCCTGTAAGGATGATATTTGAATAATTCCATTATGATTATGTGTTCAGGCTTAAATCTACTCTCCTCGAATAGTAAGACACAATTGTTCTCTGACAATTTCAACCATTCGCCTTCAGGTACAACTCTTTCCACTAAATTTGGTCTATTTGACATTATCGACCCTGCAGCACTCTGTTCATGTTCAACATTCATGTTTTCCTCATCTGCATTTCCTTCTGATTCAGCCATTTGTTCATCTCCTGCATTTATTTCATCATTTCTTATTGCTTCTTCTTCAACAGCTCTATTTTGCACTTCATCATTATCCGAATCGGATGAATCCATTAAAGACTTAGCAGAATGCAGAGATATTTGACTACTTCTTCGGAAACCAGACATGATTAAGAAGAAAACAAACTCAAAGAACTCTGGATTGATTCGTATCTCACTTTTCGCTCTGAATTTTGAAAGAATTTGAAAGAGGGATTTTAAGATCTATTTAAAATCCGCGAAGTTGAACGGTTTGATGGAAAAACGAGGTCAAAGTTATAACGGAGTCAACACATTTGAAATGCCACAGAGGATTTAAATGAAATGCATGACATAATCAACCAAATACGAAGCTGACACGTGTTATTGGATAGAATATTGACACAAGTCAAAGATCTGAATAACACGCTCAGAAGATTGACTTTCCTTTATCAGAGATCTGATTATTCTACTCAGAGTTCTGAATCCATGATTCAGAAGAATTTTGCCTTGTAACCAAAATTTATTTAAAATCAACTTCTAATAAATGTAAAACCTTTAATTATTCAGAAGAGGTTTGAACAGATAGAAAAACATTTTATCATCAGAATTCTGTTCAAATAATGATGATTTGAGATATTTAAAAAAATCATTTAAAATCTTATATCTGAATATGAATTTTTTTCGAAATTCAGACATAGTTTGAACAAGTAATCAAAAACTTTTATCATTAAAAGCTTGTTCTTCTTAGAATGATCAGAGATAAGAAATGAAAACAAACCTTTTAAGCATCATGAAATGATTTCCAAAAGATATTAATGCTCCCCCTTGACTTTAGCATGTACTTAAACATATATGAGACATAAAGATGAGATAGAAAAATAATAGAAAGAAAATAATCCACAAGATTGAAGTACTTGTATTTCTCAGAAATGAATTCTTGAAAGTTAGATTTCTGAAGTATTGACTCAGAATATCTGAGCTCAAGACTCAGAAGTTCTGAACTCAAGAGTCAGAATTCTGAATACAAGATTCAGAGTTCTGAGTACACTACTCAGAAAATTGTACTTAGAAAAATTTAATCATTTAAAAAAAACAAATATAATCAATTAGTTAGATTAAGCATTCCTATTTTACATATGAGAAAAGAGAACCTTTTGTGATCAAGAGGCTTTGTGAACAAGTAAGCCAATTGATACTTTGTATGCACAAAGTGCATCTCTATAGTTCCCTTTTCCACATAGTCCTTTATAAAATGATACCTCACATCTATGTGTTTAGTCTTTGAATGTTGAACAAGATTCTGAGTAATGGCAATTTCACTTTCTGAATCACAGTAGATGGGAATTTTGTTGAGTTGATACCTATAATCTGTGAGTTGTGTTCTCATCCACAAAGTTTGAGAGCATGAAGCAGCAGCAGCAACATACTCTGCCTCAGCAGTTTATGTGGACACACAATTCTGCTTCTTTGATGCCCAACTCACTATCTTATCCCCCAAAAAGTGACAAGCACCAGAAGTACTTTTTCTGTCCAACCTACTTCCTGCATGATCAGCATCAGTGAAAGCAGTCAATTTAAAGTCAGTTTCTTTTGGATACCATAAACCTAGATTAGGTGACCCTTTGAGATATCTTAGAATCCTTTTGACAGCCAACATATGTGATTCTTTTGGGTTAGATTGAAATCTAGAACATAAACAAGTAGAAAACATGATATCTGGCCTACTTGCAGTCACATAAAGTAAAGATCCAATCATGCCTCTATAGAGTTTGTTATCTACTGAAACTCCATTGAGATCAGCATCTAACTTTATGTTTGTTGCCATAGGTGTTCTCATAGAAGCACAATCAGACATTTTGAACTTTTTCAGAATGTTTCTGACATATTTTCCTTGATTTATAAAAATACCATTTGGTAATTGTTTGACTTTAAGACCAAGGAAAAAATTCAGTTCACCCATCAAGCTCATTTCAAATTCAGATTTCATGATTTTAGAAAAATCATCACATAATTATGCACTAGTAGAGCCAAATATTATGTCATCAACATAAATCTGAATAAGAATTAAATCCTCACCCTGTTTCTTTAAAAACAAAGTTGTGTCAATCTTACCTTTCTTGAACCCTGAAACTAACAAGTGTTGAGTAAGAGTGTCATACCAGGCTCTTGGTGCTTGTTTTAGACCATATAAAGCTTTATCTAAAATATAAACATGGTCAGGAAATTCTGGATCAACAAAACCTTCAGGTTGATGAACATACACCTCTTCATTAAGTATACCATTCAGAAAGGCTGATTTGACATCCATCTGATATACTTTGAAATTCTTGTGTGCAAATGTCTAATCATAATCAATTCCTTCTTGTTGACAGTATCCCTTAGCAACCAATCTTGCCTTGTTTCTGATAACAACACATGACTCATCCTTTTTGTTTCTGAACACCCATTTAGTTCCAATGATAGATTTACCTTCAGGCTTTGGAATGAGTCTCCAGACTTAGTTTCTTTCAAATTGGAGCAATTCCTCTTGCATTGCTGAAATCCAACCTGGATCCTCTAGGGCTTCATTAGATTTCTTAGGTTCAATCACACTTAAGAAACCAGCAAATATTGCTTCATTTGCTGTAGATGATCTGGTTTTTACTCCTGCTGATGGATCACCTATCACTTGATGAATAGGATGATCTTTAGTCCACTTGTTTGAACTAGGAATCACATCAATCTCTGAAAAATTGTTGTTTGTATCATTCTCATCAATGATGGCTTGTAATTCTGAATTGTCCCCTTGTTCTGATATATGTGTAGGTGTCGCATCCAAGTTTGGATTCTGAGCAATGAAGTCAGAATTCTGAGTGACTTGTTCAGAGTTCTAAATATAAGGTTCAGAATTATGAGTACAAGGTTTAGAATTTTCATCACTTGTATTTATCAAATATGGACATTCCTCAGATGGACCTTTATCAGAAATTACAGTTGATTGAGCTACTTCTGGAGTTCTTCTTTTCATCTCTTTGACCATCTTTGGGTTTTCAAATTCTGCATAAGTATCATAAATTAGTTCTAGAAAAGCATCCTTAAACAGTAAATTGAGTTCTGAACAAATAGGATTATAATTTGTATCAGAAGTCATTTTTGTCTTGTTCTACATGAGTTCTGAACTGTCTTGTTCAGAAGTCTTCATCCTGGCTTCATCAAATGTTACATTGATGCTTTCCATCAACCTCTTGGTTCTTCTGTTGTAGATTCTGAATGCTTTGGAAGTTAATGAATAACCAACAAAGTATCCTTCATCTGCCTTTTTATCAAATTTACCAAGATTTTCTCTGTCTTTAAGAACATAGCATCTGCAACCAAAAACATGAAAGAATTTGATTAATGGTTTTCTTTTATTTATCAGTTCATAAGCAGTCTTATTTAATCTTTTATTGATTAAAGTTCTGTCCTGTGTAAAGCAAGCAGTTGCAATTGCTTCAGCCCATAAGAAGGTTGGAAGATTTGAATAAGCCAACATGGTTCTTGCAGCTTCAACTAGAGTCCTGTTTTTCCTTTCAACAACACCATTTTGTTGAGGAGTTTTGACAGCAGAGAAGTTGTGAGAAATCCCAGAACTTTCTAAAAAATTCTGAAGAGTCATTTCTGAACTCTGTTCCATTATCACTTCTGATTTTTTGAACTGGAAGTTGTAAGAAAACTTGAATCCTTTTGATAAAGTTTATCAAGATAGTAGCAGCTTCTGACTTAGCTCTTAAGAATTCAACCCATGTGTATCTGGAATATTCATCAACAATTACAAGAATATACTCTTTTCCTCCCATAGACTGAACTGAAATAGGACCACAAAGATCAGTATGAATCATTTCCAATGGTGCTTTGCAAGATGAGTCCATTTTTAATTTGTGAGAACTCTTTTTCATCTTGCCCATTTCACAAGCTGAGCATAATGATTCTTTTTCAAATTTAATCTTTGGTAAACCTTTAACCAGATGTTTTGCAACAAGATTATTCAGATCTTTGAAGTTTAAATGAGAACATCTTCTGTGCCACAGCCAGCATTCATTTGCAGTTGAATTTGATAAAAGACAAACAGGATTTAATGTTTGTAATTTTGAAAAGTTAACCACAAATAAGTCCATATGTCTTTTGGCCCAGAAGACTTTAATGTCATTCTCAGTTAAAATCATGCAACCTGTTATTTTGAACTTGATTTGACAAAGACTGTCTAAAAACTGACTTATGATGAAAAGATTATGTTGTAATCCTTCAACATAGAAAACTTTTTGAATTGTCAGATCTCCTTTTGTTAAATCCCCGTAACCTTTAACTTGACCTTTGCTGTTATTGCCAAAGTTTACTGCTCCTCCAGCCTTTTCTGTGAAATTTGATAGAAAAGACTTCTGACCTGTCATGTGTCTTGAAGCTCCTGAATCTAAAAACCACACATGACATCCCTGCAAAAACAATCAGTTAGTTTTAGGTACCCATTTTGGAACGGGTCCTTCTTTGTTAGCTTTGTTATCTGATTTGACAAAAGTGCCTTTTACTTTCCATTCAAAATCTTTCTTTAAACACCATTTTCCTTGAACTTTTATGAAGTCAGAACATTTTCTGTTCACAAACTTGTTCAATTTCTTCTTGAAAGTTTTAAATTTGGATGTTGAAGTGTTTTCAACTTTCTTTTCTTTCACGTTAAGCTCTTTCTCATTCTTTCCTTGGATTTTAGTTTGAGGCTTCACTTCTTTTATGTTTTCTTTTCTCTGAGTTTGAGGAACAGAAACATTCTTCTTTTCTGTATTCTGAATATCTTTTCTTATAAAAGAAACAGATGTTATTGTGATTGGACATTTCTGAGAATATTGAAAAGAATCACTACCACATTGAACACAAATGAGATTTTTCTTTGCAAGTAACAACAGATCTGTACCATAAGTCTTTTCACTGTTATTGCTATTTTTCAAAGTACAGGTGCATTTATTACAAAAACTATGTGCTTTTGGTACAGAAGCAGAATTCAATCCAATCTTCTCAGAGACTCTTTTCATATCATCTTTCCTTTTGCTTTCCTCTTTTTCTGAAAAATTCAACCTGTTTGTGTTAGAGGATGAAGTAGATGATTCACCTTTTTCATATGTACTTGATTCATTAAGGAATTTATCATTATCTTTTAGAGCATTAATCTTGAAAATATCATATTCAGCTTTCAGTTTCTCAAGCTCTGTTATTTTCTGAATAAAGACACTCTTTTCTTTTAAAGCTTCTTCAAGTCTAACATTCACATCACAGTAATCATTTTCAAGTTCATCAAAAGATTTCTTTAAGTCCTTAAGTTCTTGACTTACAAGATTAAATCTCTTTCCAAGTTCTAAAAAGTCTTCTGACTTTGTTTCAAAATATTCAGTTGACTCAGAATTCTGACTCTTTGAATTAGAATTCTGATTAACAGACTCAGAGATCTGACTTAAGTAATCAGAATTCTGATTAGAAGATTCAGATTTCTGACTAACTGTTTCAGATACCTCACTAGTATCAAATATACTTTGTATGTCAGAATGTGAAAAACTTTGTTGTTTATTTTTGTAACTGACATTTAGAGAGTCATATTTGAATTTAGTGTCATTGTATCTTGGTTTCTCTTCTGTTGGTTTAGAAATTTCTTTCTTAACCTTATCTTCTGAAACATCTGACTTTTCTGTTTTTGATTCAGAAACTGTTTCCTTTGTCTTTTTAGAACTTCATTTCTGCAAACTATCAGAACTTGTTATAGAACTTGCAGGTCTGATAAAAACTTCAACAATTTCTGGAATTTTTGGTTTAGGAACTTGAAGCTTTTCAAAATCATACAAGTTGACTGAAGCTCTTTTCAAAACCACATTTTCTTCCAATCCCAATCCCTTCTTTGGATTGTAAAACCTTGTATCTTTAACATTGCTTGTTAGAAACTTTAACGTTTACTGAGTCTGACCTCTTTTCAAATTAAGATCTTCTAATTCTTTGATTTTGGTGTACAAATTCTTTCTTTCCTCAAATAGCATATCAAACTTTATTTGTAAATCACCCTTTTCATCTTTAACTTTTGAAAGCTCATTTTTTAATTCAGAAAGCTTTTTCAACAATTCAGAATTTTCAGTTTTAACTTTCTGTTTCTCAACCTCAGATTCCTCATACTTTTCTCTTATAACTTCTTTTTCAATTCTGAATTTGTTAACCAGACTTCTTTCACCTTTTATCTGTTTTCTGAGTTTATCAAATTCAGCTTTCATGTCACCAATCTGTGTCATTAAATCAATTTCAAGTGCAGAATGTACCTCCGTGGATGACTCAAAATCAGCATCTTCAAAGTCAGAATCATCCTCATTCTTCATCTTTGCCATGTAACTCTGCATCTGTTAAAAGTGAATTCAGTCATCTTCATCTGAAGTGTAGTACAACCAATTTTCCTGTTCAGCTAACATTGCCACTTCATTATCTCTTTTCTTGGCTAGCTGAGCTTTCTTGATGTAGTAATCATAATCCTTCACAATCTTCACTTTACAATCCTTTGCATAATGGCCAGATTTTCCACATTTGAAGCACATATCCTTTTCTTTTCTTTATTCCTTCTCTTCTCTCTTCTCTTCTCTTCTCTCTACCTTCTTCTCATATTTACTTTCTCTTCTTTCTTCTCTTTTCTTGAAATCTGAATTTCCCTGCTCTCTCTTGTAATTTCCCTGAAATTTACCCTTTCCATACCTCTTGTTGAAAGTGTTAGTCAACAAAGCCAACTTCACAGCCATTATTTTGATATCTTCATCTTCTTCTGATCCCTCTTCCTTATCAGATTCCTCCAGCTTTGGTATCTCAGATAGATACGCAGTCTTCTTGGGTGCTTTGACGATTTTGGACTTTGACAGAAAGGCTAACTGTTCTGCAACATTTTTTATTTCTTCAACAACAATCTTAACAGAATCTTCATGCTGATTAAGAACACAAAATAGATCATTGAGATCTTCTTCACACATATCCTTATTCCTTTTCAGACTGATAGCAAACGATGACCATTCTGAATCTAGACTGTTCAGAAACTTGTAGTTTATTTCTGACTTTGTCTTTTTCAACCCATTTCTTCACAAATCATTCAGTATGGTGCAAAATTTTGTACGTCTGAGTCAAACTTTCTGATTCTTTTGCCTTGAACCTTTCATAAGCATTTATGCTTCGATTTAACTTTGCTTGAATTGACCTGACAGTTCCTAACATCTGTCTTTCCAGTTCATCCCACATTTCCTTAGCAGATGATCCACTGTCAATTCTGTTTAGAACTTCATTTGGGACGGCCAATGTCATCAATGTGATGGCTCTTTTGTCTATAGCATGCCTGTTTTTCTGTTCTGCTATGTATTGAGAGAATTTCTTCTTCACCCTTATAGCAGGAATTTCTAGAGTTGTCTCTGTTTCAGGAGTTGCAGCAACATCGACATAGACTTCGATAGGACCTTCTCGGATAGAAACCATCAGATTTTCATCTATGTTATCCAATAATTGGATCATTCGGATCATCCATTGCTGATATTCTTCAGGTATGAGAACAGGTGGCTTGGTTTCAGATCCCATGGCTAGATACTCTTTTGAAGACTTGATTGTAAGATATTTCAACAGAGATACAAATTTGAATTTCTTGATCGAAAAACAACAATTAATTCAAGAATTGCTAAGAATTCAAGAATTAGAACTAGCAGCGGAATCGATTTTTGAACGAATCAAGAAAACTTCAAGAAATCGATCAATAACCTTCACGATCACAATCTTGAACAAATTTGTTTGTTGATTGGCTCTGATACCAATTGTAAGATCAGGATTCACTCTTACAATCAATATATCAATGTATAGAACAGTAATTGAGAAGTAATATGATCAAACCAACTTGTATTCAATGAAGAACAAATTTACAGATCTTAGAGATTACAAAAGATGAATACAAATATATACGGGAAAGTTAGTTAGCGTAAAAGTGCTAACCACTATATATATTGTAACAGAAATACTAAAGCTACAGTACATATATGAAAGACTAATAGGAACAATACACGTGTCCTAATTAGTTAACTAAATACAAAGAAAAGCATCTAGTTATAAGTTCTGAACATGTTGTTCAGAACATCTGAACATTATTCTGATTAAGCTTCTCAGAACTTCTGACTCTTCTTCTCAGACTTCTATACTTGGCAAACTTTCAGAGCAATACTTCTGAGCCTTCTTAGTCAGAACTATGACTCTTCACTTCAGAACTTCTGAGCCTTCTTAGTCAGAATTCAGCACTTAGTTTATTGACAAAACTCAGATCTAACAACTTCTGTACTTAACTGCTAGCAGACCTCATATAATGTTTGCAACCTGTCTCTGTGCCAGATTTCAAGCAAATCCTAAAGAATCTCATTTGACTGCTGTCAAGCGCATATTTAAATATCTGAAAGGGAATCAATTCTTGGGTCTCTGGTATCCTCTTAATTCTGGTTTCGAGCTTTTAGCATATACAGATTCAGACTATGGAGGATGCAAGAATGACAGAAAGAGTACTTCTGGTAGCTGCCAATTGCTTGGAGAAAAATTGGTGAGTTGGACATCCAAGAAACAGAATTGCGTATCAACTTCTACAGCAGAAGCATAATATGTTGCTGCTGCCAGTTGTTGCTCTCAAGTGATATGGATGAAAACCCAACTCAAAGACTATGACCTGGAGTATGGCAAAATTCCAATTCTGTGTGACTCCAAGAGTGCCATCGCAATAACAGCTAATCCAGTTCAGCACTCAAAGACGAAGCATGTCGACATAAGATACCACTTCATAAAAGACCATGTTGAAAAAGGGACGATTGAAATGTATTTTGTTTCAACCGACTTCCAACTTGCTGACTTGTTTACAAAAGCCCTTGATGAAAGGAGATTGTCCTTCTCGAACTTGATCTTGGGCATGCCTTTCACGTGTCCGCCTAGCACCAGCTTGTTGATGTTCTTGAAGTTGGGGTGCGAAAGACGTCAGTGCCAAATCCATGCTTGTTGTGAGTTGGCCTTTGACATCAGGCAGACTAAATCATCGATCTTCAGGGCAGCAAGGTCTATGGTGTAGAGGTTGGTCTTCCGAGTTCCAACAAGCAGCTCCTTTCCGTCTTCAGTACGGACGCTACACCTTTCAGCTTTGAATCTGACCTCTAGATCTTTATCGCACAATTGGTCGATGCTGAACAAATTGTGTCCCAATCCCGCGACATATGATACCTTCTTGATAGTGATCTTTTCTTGGACAATGTCGTCGTAGTCCATAATCGGCGCCTTGTCATCATTCCCAAATCTCACGTCTCCGCAGTATTTCTCTGTGAAGTTCGTGAGAAGCTCCCTCCTTCCGGTCATGTGCTTGGAGCATCCTGAGTCTAAGTAACACACATGACCGTCCTGCAAAAACAAGATTAACGGATTTTAGGTACCCATTTGAAAATGGATCCTGGAGGGTTAGGTTTAACACCTGACTAAGGAACCCGTTATGAAATGGGCTTCCTTTTGGTCTTACGGGATTTGCGTTTTGGTTTGAATTATAAACATGGTAAAAACCAAACCAATCAGATGCATATTTATTAGCATCAAAGTCATTCAAACCACAATTAGAACAACACAAACAATCATGGGATAACTGAATCAAATGCTGAATTGAATAAAGTTTAATCGGAAAATTAACACTTTGTTCAATTGAATTATTCGAATGATTCAAACCACAATCATTAATGTTCTTCCTAGAATAAAAAACAATATTAAATGACTTCGAGTCCGACTTGTTCACGACAGATCCTTTGGCTACCCACTTTTGTTTTCCTTGTTTTGCCCGACCATTTTTATCTGAAACATCATTAACGGCATGGTCAGCAGAGTTTAAGTAGACATGATTTTTATCAGATGATCGACCGGACTTTTGCCGTGGCTGTGAATGATTTTGTAAACGAGAATCAGTTTTAGAAACTTTATTCACAGTCGGGGTCTTGGGTTTTGTAGAACTTTCGCCTTTAAGAAAATTGACCGGGCGATTTACCGCTTTAGAAATAAAATCGGTGTGACTCGGAAGACGTTTTGTCAAACAGAAAAGATTCAAACTCTACATCTGAACTAGCATCGGAATTCATGAATGTAGAAAAATCAATATCAAGAATTGATGGACTAGGATTCGTCGAGGGAGGAGAGGAACACTTTGTGTCTGTGTTTTTAGAAGAATCTGGTGCGGAAGCTAAGAAAAAATCAGAGTTTAGATTCTTTATAACACAATCATCTTGAGACTCATTACCTTTTCATGAAGAGGTTTTTCCAATGAAAGCTTTACACGAAGATGTGTCGGAGGAATCAGAGGAAGGTTCGGGTGAAAGCATGTTTTTGTTTTGGAGTATGTCAAGTTTCTCTTGAAGATGAAACTTGCTTACTGGATCTTGCATCACTTCTGTTGCCAGAGCAGACAGTTTTGATGTAAGCCTATTGATTTCATTCCGAAGAATTTTCTGTTCCTCACCGGATACAGATTCGGTTTCGGAGGATTTGACTTGCTCAAGTTCTGTTATAAGCGCTTGCTTTTCCTTTTGAAAACTGGTTCTTTCCGTCTCGAGTGTCTCCTCTAATTCGACTATTTTTTATTCCAAAACGAGAGGAGGAACATAGAGTTTAAACTCGTCCGTCTCAGTTTTGGGTTCAGGTGCTTGGGCCTCATCCTTTTTGGAGGAATCCTTAGGCTTCGCAACCTTACAGCCGTCAAAGTAGTCATTCGAGAGGTAATTCTTTGGGTTTTTCTTGTATGAGTAGTTCATACGCACATACGCAAAAGGTAATTGCATTTTAGAGGTGTGTGCGCGTTTGTATTCCTTAGCTTCCACTTTCTTTTCTTCTTCAAGAGGTGTTGATCCAAACCCTCAGTGATTTGATAATGACTCTTTAAGAAACACTTAGTGAAAATTGTAAGTAGACAATATGTATTAGAGTTTCACTATCGCTGATAAGTACTATGTCTCTACAGTATCGCTGATAGGAAACTCGTGTTCTTTAAATTATACATTCAGCGATACTGTTCATTAATAAAGCTCTGAGCCTGTTCAGTCTTATTGATGATCGCTGATAGTTTAGTTGTTTACTTATGATCCCTGAAGACAAGTTTAACGTCAACAAATGTTCTATGCTGAAGTCGAAGATCAAGCCAAAGAACCAGCGATAGGTCTACTAATGAACTGATGCGGATATCAGCGAAGCCAAGACCTATCCACTCAACGTGAAGTTTCAAGTAGAAAACTTCAGCGATCACTGAGCTTTGTCACTCGCTGATAAAGTACTGTCCAACGAACGCTGATCATGAAGTTTTCTCTACAAGTTACTTTTGTCTTCTCCCCTTGCACGTCTCCGTACGAACTGTCAGAACGGACATCCCTGTTGTTGAAAATCAAAACCTTGATCTCGCTGAACAGCTTAAAAACTGTCACCTTCAAATAGAAAAGCTTTCTAAAATTGAAGAGGATTTAAAAGATCAGGTTCATATAAATAAACTAGTCAAAATCGAACGTGAAGAAGCTATCGCTACACTGAAAGCTGAAAAAGCTACTGTTGAAGGATGGTGTAAATCCTCAACAACGATCACTGAGATAATAAAGTCTCAGATTCCCCTGAGTGACAAACGTGGTCTTGGTTACAAAGCTGATACTCTAGAACCAACCACTAATCATTCCATGCTTAAGTTTGGAATGTTCGTGTCCTCTATCCCTGACACTTCCTCATCTCAGTGTTCCTCTTCAAAAACTCCTATCCCTGAGGAAATCTCTACCTTAACTTCTAAAGGTAAAGAGAAAATTGTTTATCCAAAACCTCAGAAGGGTACCTTTGTACCTAAGCTGAATCCTTCTAAAGCTTCAGTAACTTATCCCTCTAATTCTAAGAACAAGATCCTTGGATTTATTCAGCGATCTACTCCTAGAATCAGAGTGAATGTTATTGGTAAGAAATCTGAAGAACTGATTGTTCCTCCCATTTCCAATTCCAAAGGTATACTTGGTGCTGGCCCTGCTCATTTAAAATTAACGGCTCATCATGCAAAAGGTCCTAAAGCTACTTTTAGTTATAGGAAATGTTATCACTATGGACTTACAAATCATATTGCTAGTAATTGCCCCACAGCCACCAAAGATGAAAAATTAACTAAGGTGAAGATCAATGCCCCCAAGGCAAAGAAGCCCACTGAGGTTAACAAATTAACCAAAGTGAAGAATAATTCTGAAGCTGAATCTTCAAATGCTGCGAAGATTGCTGAACCTTCCACTTCCTCTACCACCACTGACAAGTGTGGGCCCATGGTAAAATGAGTGCCCAAGTAAAACTAATCTTCCTTTGTTTGCAGGTTAAGAAGGGTATTTGGTATCTCGATAGCGGATGCTCTAGACACATGACGGGAAAGAAAAGCCTGCTCACTGAATACAAGGGAGAGAAGGGTCCCTTAGTGACCTTTGGTGCAAACGGAAAAGGCCATACCCGAGGGTTTGGTGTACTCTCTAACGGTACAACAACCTTCACAAGAGTCGCATATGATGAAGGGCTGAAGCATAATCTTCTAAGCATCAGTCAGCTGTGTGACAAGGATAACAAAGTGATTTTCACTAAGTAATCATGCTTTGTCACTGACAAAAAGGATAAGATAGCTCTCAGCGGTTATCGTATGGAAAATGTTTATGTTATTAACAAGGACTCCACAACCACTGAGAACTCTTGTTTCTTCTCAAAAGCCTCATCTGATGCCAACCGGCTATGGCATAAGAGGCTATCCCATCTCAACTTCAAGACACTGAATACTCTTTCTTCTAAAGAGTTGGTCACTAGTCTACCTTAACACTCATACGCTAAGGAATCCTTATGTTCAGCGTGTGAGAAAGGGAAGCAAACTAAAGCAAGCTTCAAATCTACGCAAGTTTCCTCAGTGTCATCTCCTCTACAACTTCTCCATATGGATTTGTTTGGCCCTGTTAACAAACAATCCATCGCTGGAAAGAAATATACATTGGTCATAGTTGATGAATTCTCTCGCTATACCTGGGTAATGTTTCTACGTTCTAAGAGTGACACCCCTGAAGAACTCATCACCTTTGTTAGGAAAATGGAAGTCCTGAACAACATGACCGTTCGCTCAATAAGGAGTGATAATGGGACTGAATTCAAAAACAGTTCTCTTGATTCCTTCTTTGAAAGTAAGGGTATTTCTCACAACCTTTCCTCAGTGAGAACACCGCAACAAAATGGAGTCGCTGAAAGAAGAAATCGAACTATCATCGAAGCTGCACGTTCAATGCTCAACGATTCTCATCTACCTACTCAGTTTTGAGCAGAAGCTGTCAACACTGCTTCTTTTACTCAAAACAGGTCGCTGATTGTCAAAAGATTCAAGAAGACAGCCTACGAACTTTTCCATGGTAGAAAGCCTTCAATTAGCTTTCTTCACATCTTTGGATGTCAGTGTTTCATACTGAACAACAGAGATGCCCTTGGAAAGTTTGATCCTAAGGCTGATGATGGAATTTTTCTTGGATACTCCTCAGTCTCCAAAGCATTCAAAGTCTTCAATCGTAGAAGACAAACTGTAGAAGAACAATTCACGTCACTTTTGATGAATCCCGTTCAGCAAACTCTAGATCTTCTGCTGATACTGAAGAACTGAATCAATGAATGTTTTCTCATCTTGGTGATTCAGAAGATGTTCCCACTCCTCCATCTCATACTCATCCCGCTGAAGATGACGATCCTACCATCATCCCAAGCATGCAGATTAGTGAAGCTGATACATCATGGGTCTCAGTTGTTCCTATAAATACTATGCCTGCCTCTGAACCTTCTATCTCAAATATACCATCTACTTCTCAGCAACCAGTGAATGAAATGACATCTGAACCTCTTCCTCTCTTGGCTGATATACCATAAGTCGTTGAAGCTTCATTTTCAGCTCCTCAAGTTCAGGTTGAGTCAGCGACTTATGCTCCGGCTCAGCGATGGACTATTAATCACCCTATTGAACAAATTCTTGGTGATCGAAACGATGGTGTTCAGACTCGACGAAGTGCATGTAATATTTGTTTATTTGTTAACTTTATTTCTCTAATTGAACCAAAGAAAATAGATGATGCCATCTGAGATCCAAACTAGGTCAGCACTATGCAAGAAGAGCGGACGGAATTCGAAAGAAACAAAGTTTGGAAGCTCGTTCCTAGACCATCCGATAAAACAGTAATATGCACTAAATAGGTCTATCAAAACAAGCTGGATGAACATGGAACTGTAACCCGCAACAAGACTCGTCTTGTTGCTCAGGGATACAGACAAGTGGAAGGTATAGATTACGACGAAACTTTTGCTCTAGTGGCAAGATTATAAGCCATTCGTCTATTCTTAGCTTACGTAGTACACAGAGACTTCAAAGTTTATCAGATGGATGTAAAGTCACTGTTCTTCAATGGAAGTCTGAATGAAGAAGTCTACGTGGAACAACCTCCAGGATTCTTAGATCCTAAGCATCCAGGTTATAAACTGGATAAGGCAATTTATGGCTTAAAGCAAACTCCTTTGAGTGAGGTAAAATCAACAAAACTCTATTTTTCAGGAAAGTAAAAGGTCATATTATTCTTGTTCAAATATATGTCGATGATATTATATTTGGTTCCACTAACCCTGACTTATGTACTCATTTCGCTGAAAGAATGAAAACTGAATATAAAATGAGTATGATGGGTGAGCTAACATATTTCCTTGGTCTTCAAATCAAATAGAGTGAAAAAGGAACTTTCATTCACCAAGGTAAGTACGTTAAATATATGCTGAAGAAATTTGATTTAACTCAGAGCTCAACTATGAAAACCCCTATGGCACCACCGCTGACACTGAACAAGGATCCTTCTGGAATACCTGTTAATGTCACGACGTAACGTGGGATGATCGACTCCCTTTTGTATCTTACAGCTAGCCGACCTGATATTATGTACGCAAGCTGTTTGTATGCACGATATCAAGCTGAACCTAAGGAATATCATTTGATCGCTGTAAAGCATATTTTTCGATACCTTAAGGGTACTCCTAACCTAGGTCTTTGGTATCCCAAAGACTTAGGGTTTGATCTAATCGCCTATTCAGATAGTTATTTTGCAGGTTGCAAATTGGATAGGAAAAGCACCACAGGAGGCTGTCAGCTCCTGGTGGAAAGCTGGTGAGTTGGACAAGTAAAAAGCAAAACTCAGTGTCCACCTCAACCGCTGAAGCTGAATACGTAGCCGCTGGAGCTGAAGTGTTAGCTTCAATCTTCCTAATCGTAGAAGTATTTAGAAGTAGTGAAAAATAGGCTAAGTGAAGAAAGCCTCTTACAGAGGCTCTGCCACTTCCGAAAGATCAAGGTCAAGAAGCTACAGAAGCCACAGAGGTGTCCTACAGAACCTCTGTCTTACGCACAAAGAAGACCAAAGACTCGGAACCCGGTGAAGACTGCTCTTCAGAAGACCAGACCTCAGAACCTCTGTAACCCTTTAGCCTCTGTGGTTTACGATAAAGACTTAGAAGATATTTTATATCTTGCTACTGTTACGGGATCCGTTAAACAACTTGCATGGTAGCGTGCCCTGTCAAACCTCAACACGCGTCAAACTCTGAATGGACTCAATAGTGCTTAGTACAATTTAGACGTCTGCGGCATTAAATGCAATACAGCACGTACAACTATTCATGTCGTCCGATCAACAGTAGCTCATGCTTTATGGTCCCCTAGAGTAGTATAAAAGGAAGACTCTTGTTGAGATCTTCCTTAACAATCTTAAGGACTTAAAAAAGAATCTGAGTTTTATGCTTATGTTTTATATCGTCAAACCTGTTAAGCATTACACTCTCTCTCACACCAAACAGTTCTTAATCTGTTCTTGGTGTTCTTATTATATATCGAACAACAGTAATCTTCAAGATATCATTTTGTTCTTAAAATACAATTTCTTTATATCTATCAAACATATCTGTTAGTTCTTTAAATACGCTTCCGCATTAAACATAAACTCGAACTAATAGATCTGTTAATCTTGTCTAAGCAAAACGGGAACCAACAATTGGTATCAGAGCCTTCCTTGACTTTTAATATCAAGTGATCCTCTTTGTTACAAGATTTGTGATAGACATCATTCTGTTTTAACCTGTTCTTCATTTCGTTGAAAAGTTTCTGTTTTCCTATCATTTTTTGATTTATTCGAAAGTGGTATTCTTAAAAGAAACTATTTTTTCCCAGGTTAAAACTCCATTAAAGTACACTCTGGGAACTGTTAAAACCCATAAAACCTTCCAGATCATCAGACTCATACTCTTTCGTCATATTATCTTTTCAGAACCTTCGAAACTCTTACAATGACAAATACAAATAACTTTTTCACTGCTGGTTCACTAACCAAGCCTCCTACTCTCCTTCGAGATGAGTATCCTCAATGGAAGATAAGAATAATCCATTTCTTTGAGGGTACTGAAAAAAACTCTCGTACAATATCTTTACAACCCTCCTCAAGTTCCCATGATAATAGTACCACGAGTACCATCTACTGCTGAATCTCTTGAAATCCCTGAACGTCAAAAACCTAAGCCAAAAGGAGAATGGTCAGATGAAGATAGGGCAGAAGATGAAGTTGCACAGAAAACAAAAAGAATATTGATCATGGCTATCCCCAATGAACTTTTTCAATCCTTAGATGCATGCGAAACAGCGCACGATATTTGGAAAGAATTAGAAAGACAGTTGGAAGGGGGTGCTAAAACGCAGAAGAACCGAAGGGCACAATACATAAATGAATATCATGCCTTCAGAGCCTCTGCAACAGAATCTCTGCAAACGACATACGACAGGTTCACCTCTCTCATAAACAAATGTAGAAAGTCTGGCATTCACAGAACCTCGGAAGAAAATAACGTCATGTTTCTAAAGAGCCTGAATGATGAGTGGCTCCAGTTGTCTATGTCTTTACAAACAAACCAAGATCTAGACTCCTGGACACTCTCTGATCTCTATGGAACACTAGCCGCACATGAGCCTCAAATAGCACAGGCTAAAACACTAACCATTGCACCATACGCATTGGTTAGTAAATCTACAGAGGCTGCAGAGAGACCGAGAGATGAGAGAGCAACAGAGGAGAAGAAGAAGGAGAAGAAGAAGATAGTGATGTTTGATAGCGAAGAAGACGAGCTGGTAGAAGAAGAGATAACTCTTGCGTCATTAGCTAAATCCTTAGCTCTGTTGACAAGAGAGTTCAGAGGAAACCAGAGGAGTTCAAGAATTGATCGATATGGCAGAGACAAACGAGGTGATAGAAGAGATGATGGAAGAAGAGAAGAATCGAGTGACCGACAGAGGTCAGATGATAGAAATGACCGACAGAGGTCAAGCGATAGAAACTACAGAGGTAATGACCGACAGAGGTCAGATGACAAGGTGATCCACACACAACAAGAATGCTACAAGTGTGGCAAGCCTGGTCATTACGCAAACGAATGTCGAACGGAGAAAGGTGGAGATCGACAGAAGTCCGACGATCGTGCTGGAAACACTTCCCAAAGTTGTTTCAACTGCGGGAAGCCAGGCCATTTCGCAAAGTAGACCAAATCGCCCACAGAAGGACTCATCTTTTTACAAAAAGAAGGCTGAATATTATGCGCAAAAATCCCTAATGACAAACAAAGGGCATTCTGAGGCGAACAAGGAGGACTTCGAGTCAGACTCTACCTCTGACGATGAATACACCACCAATGCCCTATTCTGTGGCATGGCAGAAGTCGACTCCGACACTGACACTGAGGTATCCACTTCAAACTCTACCTCTTGTACTAATTCCGTAGATGATAATTTACTTAAACTTAACATTGAACTGATTGAACTAAAAGAGATAAATGAAAGCATTCAAAAAAGACTCACCTTTAATGAGAGAGAAGTAAGGCTTCTCACTCAAGAAAAATCCAAAATTTTTGAAGAAAAGGAGAGAGTAGAAAAGAATTGGAACAAAAATCTAGATCCTTTAAAAAGGCAAATTTCTGAATTAACCTCTACTCTAAAAATCAAAACAAAAGAACTTTCAATTTCTAGGAGTGAAACAACATACATAAGAGCTCTCAAAAAATACTTTCATAGAGAGAGAGATACTTTGGCAAGATCTACTCAGAAGAGAAGTTTTACTTAAAATCTATAAAGATGCACAGAAGGTGTATGAGAAAGTAAACTCACAAATAGGAAGACGGGGTATAGGGTACGATGATATTATCCTAGGTGTTGAAGGCAAAAGAATTAAACCTCTGTCTTCTCTGTTTGTGTTAGGAAAAACGAACAAACCAGATTTTCCAAACTTACTCTCTGTAAGTAAAAGGGCTAAAATCTCTGTGGAACTTCACTTGAGGAAACATACGAAGATGATCAATGTGTGGTTTGAAAACACAGATTCATCATCTTCAACCTCTATCAATAGAGGAATCAAACCAAAGAAATATCTGAAAACACAAGATCAGATTGGTATCTTTAAGTTTGGTAAACCAGAGACTCAAACGCAGGTTGCTTTTGTCTGTATGATAAATGTCGAAAAGAAATTATCGGCAGAAGCTCCTTAGTTTAAACCCACATTTTCAGAAGAAAAACTTAAAGAAACAATTGAAAAGGAAATTTTGGAAGTATGGAAAACAAACGTTTTAGAAAACTTCTGTACATCTTCTGTAGATAAAATTCTCGCTGAAGAGATCTTATCAGAAAACTCTGCCGTCTATGAAAGTTATTCTACAGAGGAAGAAAGCTCGTACGATACATGTTCGGAAAATCCAGCCTCTGTCGAAAGAGATGACTCAACCTATGTATATGAGGACGATTCATCTTCTGACGACTCAGAGACAGATGTTACATCAGGGATAGTTCACTATGACACAGAGGATGTTAAATTCTCCTCTGAAGTTCTTAACAGAACTATTTCTCCAAAAGAGAAAATCACAGAGATACCTATCTGCCCAGATTTTCTAAACTTGTATTTACAAATCAAAACCTCTGCTGAGCTTGATATGTTAAATCTTAAAAAGAAGACCTCTGTAGATCCTAAAAGTTCAAAATTTTCAAAACCTTTAAGGCAAATTAACGAAAATCCCACTTGGCAACAAAAGGGAAAATGGCCTAAAGTTAACAAATCTTTTTCCTCTGTGACAGTGAAGAAAGATGTTCACCACATAAGTGACTCACAGAAGGCAGGAACTAAACAAAGCTTTTGCAAACAACATTCTAGTATTCATAGATCTTCTTGTAATAGGAAATCTAGTGTTAAGAAAGAATGTAATGCCTCTGTGGCTCAGTTCAATGAATTCAATGAAAAGTTCAAGCAAATCACGTCTCATATTCAATATTGTCATTGCTTTGATCTTATGTTCAAACTAAATAATCACTTCTCCAGTCAAGATTGTTTACTCTCTACTCAAATTCAAAAGTCAAAACCTACAAAGAAACAATCTGATTCTTCTACAAAAGATAAAATGTATTTCAAGAATGCTAAGGCAAACTTGAAAAACTCTAACAATATTGAACCCATGTGGATATGGGTACCTAAGTCTCTATGATTGTCTTGCAGAAGCAGAATGTGCCAATCTGGTATCTAGACTCCGGATGCTCAAGGCACCTGACTGGCGACAGAAGTTTACTATCCACGTACAAAGAAACACTCGGTGGTGGATCTGTAACTTTTGGAGACGACAAAAAGGGACACATCAAAGGCTATGGAGTCATAAAGAAGGAAAACGTTTATGTATACAAAGTTGCATATGTGGATGGCCTTAAACACAACCTACTCAGTGTAAGCCAACTTTGTGATACAGGATTCGATGTGTTATTCAAAAGAACTTTCTGCTCTCTGAAAAGTGAAGACACAGGAATGGAACTTCTGCGAGCCGAAAGAAGAGGTGATCTATATTTGATGAATTTTAGTTCCAAGAACAAGGACAAAGTTTGCCTTGTAGCCTGCAAAAGTGAGGAAGCCTAGTTATGGCATAACAGGTTCAGTCACTTGAACTTTCACACCTTGGATAAACTGGTCAAACTTGATCTAGTTAAAGGTTTGCCTAATGTTAAATTTAATAAGGATCATTTGTGTTCTGCCTGTGAAATGGGAAAACACAGAAGAGCTTCCCACGGAGGCAAAACAGATGTGTCTTGCACTAGGCCTCTGTACATGCTTCATGTCGACCTTTGCGGTCCCATTGCCATACAGAGCCTAGGTGGCAAGAAATACATACTTATCTTAATTGATGAGTATTCGCGATTCACATGGGTTGAATTTGTCCGAAAGAAATCAGATGTTCCAATCATCTTGATTAATCTAATGAAAAGAATCCAAGTTCTTTATGAATGCAGAATACAGAAGTTAAGAAGTGACAATGGCACAGAATTTAAAAACTCTATCATTGAAGCATAACTTTCTACAGAAAGAATATCACAGAACTTCTCTGCCGCACGCACTCCACAGCAGAACGGCGTATTCGAAAGAAAGAATCGAACGCTCGTGGAGGCCGCAAGAACTATGCTATCAGCATGCGGATTACCGATGAACTTTTGGGCAGAAGCGATTTCTACTGCTTGTTATACGCAGAATCGTTCAACCATTGTTAAAAGACACATCAAGACTCATTACGAACTGATCAACAAAAGGCGGCCAAACATCAAGTTTTTCCATGTGTTTGGATGTAAATGCTTTGTTTAAAATGACAAAGATTCCAGAGGAAAGTTTGAGGTAAAAGCTGACGAAGGAAAATTCATTGGATACTCTGCCACTTCCAAAGCCTACAAAGTATACCTTACAAAGTCTCGCAAGATCGTAGAAAGCATCAATGTTTCTTTTGATGATTCATTCCAAAAGACTTCTGAGCAAATCAGTTCAGGACTCGGACTTAAAGGGGAATCCTCTGGCATCTCACAAACAAAAGAAGACTTAAATCTTCTATTTCTAGAGATGTTCCACGACGACATTGATCCCTCTGTTGGAACAATCAGAGCTTCTGCAGAACAATCTTCTGTCAGTCAAAATCCTACAGGTATGACTCTAACTGGTCCAAATAATGCTTCATCTTCTTCTGTAAATGCTACAGATGCAAATGCTGAGGAAGAGTCTACAGAAGATGAAACACAAAGGAAAACGACCACGGAAGCTGCTGAAGAACAAACTCCACAATCTACAGAGGAACCAATAACAGAGGATATAGAGGACCAAGTCTATACGCCTTCAGAGGAACAAACTCCACCACCACTCATACAAATCATTCCACAAACTGTAGGATCAACTACAAAGGCACGCACTACGATAGAGGCTACACCAGAAGAAGAAGAACAACAACAACAACAAGAAGCCTCTGAAGAACAATTCGATGACATTGGTGACCATCATCCACGCACAACTCAGTGGACAAAAAGCCATCCTCAAAGCCAAATAATTGGTGAACCCTCTGACACGGTAAAAACAAGGTCTGCCACTGCTAATTTTTGTTTCTTTACGAACTTTATTAGTGTGATAGAGCCAAAGAAGATTTCTGAAGCCCTTGATGACCCAAACTGGGTAGACGCCATGCAAGATGAGCTTCTGCAGTTTGAGCGCAACAAAGTCTGGACTCTAGTACCTCTGCCACGGGGGAAATAGGCCATTGGGACTAAGTGGGTCTACAGAAATAAGAAGGATGAAGATGGAGTGGTCATCAGAAACAAAGCACGATTAGTGGCCAAGGGATATAGACAAGAAGAAGGCATAGACTATGATGAGACTTTTTCCCCTGTCGCACGGCTCGAAGCAATAAGAATATTCTTAGCCTTCGCAGCCCACAGAGGTTTCAAAGTCTATCAGATGGACGTGAAATTAGCTTTTCTCAACGGTGAAATCCAAGAAGAGGTTTACGTAAATCAGCCACCAGGGTTTGAAAGCTCAAAGTTCCCAAGGCATGTCTACTACCTTGAAAAGGCTCTGTACGGACTGAAACAGGCTCCAAGAGCATGGTACGAATGACTTTCTACCTTTCTTCTATTAAATGGCTACGACAGAGGTACAACATGTACTACCTTATTCTATAAACGTAAAAACAGTGAAATAATGCTTGTACAAATCTATGTGGACGACATAATTTTTGGGTCTACTAATACAGAAGAGTGCAAAACTTTTGAAAAACTCATGCAAAGTGAGTTTGAAATGAGTATGATGGGAGAATTAACATTCTTCCTCGGACTCCAAGTCAAACAATCATCAGAGGGAATTTTTATAAATCAGGCCAAATATGTCTCTGACATTCTTTCCAAGTATAGCCTCTCTGATACCTCTGCCATGAAAACTCCAATGGCCACTGGAAATAAGTTATTCTTAGATCCAGATGGCATCTCTGTAGAATGCACTCTCTACAGAGGCATGATTGGATCTCTATTATACTTAACTGCTAGCAGACCTGACATTATGCATGCCACATGTCTTTGTGCACGTTATCAAGCTAATCCTAAGAAATCACATTATGATGCTGTTAAGAGAATCTTTAGATACCTAAAGGGGACCAAAAATCCTGGTCTCTGGTATCCACAGAACTCTGGCTTTTGTCTTAAAGCTTATACAGATTCAGACTATGGAGGATGCTTGCTCGACAGAAAAAGTACCTCTGGGAGTTGTCAATTCCTAGGTGGTAAGCTAGTCAGTTGGACCTCCAAGAAGCAGAATTGTGTGTCAACATCTACGGCAGAAGCTGAATACGTTGCTGCTGCTAGATGATGTTCTCAGGTTCTGTGGATGAAGACTCAGCTAAAAGACTACGACCACATCCTACTCAAGATACCCATCTTCTGTGATTCCAAAAGTGCCATTGCCATCTCTGCCAATCCTGTGAAACATTCAAAAACCAAGCATATCGATATAAGGTACCACTTCTTGAAACATCATGTTGAATACGGTACAATCGAGATGCATTTCGTGCCCACAGAATACCAACTCGCGGACTTATTCACCAAAGCTTTAGACGAGAAAAGATTCAATTTTTTGGTAGGTAAGTTAGGAATGATCAATATGACGTAAAAATCCTCTGTAAGTATAGCTTATCTTCTGTAAATATGTGTATAAATATATTGCTTTATTTATTGCTTTGATTGATTTCTTTCTGTATGTAAATTCTCAATCTTAAATAGTTCTTAAAATCACAGAGCTTCTGTGGGTCTGCTCAGAACCTCTGACAACCCCTATAGAACCTCTGGTAAACATGACCTATGTACTATGCAAAACTTATCCTATTTTGATCCAAGCATAGGTCAAGGGGGAGCAGAAGGAAATTACTTGTGTAAGTCCAGGATTCACTCTTACAATCAATATATCAATGTATGAAACAGTAATTGAGAAGTAATATGATCAAACCAATTGTATTCAATGAAGAACAGATTTACAGATCTTAGAGAGAGAGTGTCTCAAAGATTACAAAAGATGAATACGAATATATGCGGGATAATCAGTTAGCAATGTATTGCTAACCACTATATATACTGCATCGGAAATATTAAAGCTACAGTACAAATATGAAAGACTAATAAGAATAATATTCGTTTCCTAATTAGTTAACCAAAATACAAAGTAAAGTATCTAGTTATAAGTTCTGAACATGTTGTTCAGAACTTCTAACATAATTCTGATTAAGCATCTCAGAACTTCTGGCTCTTCTTCTCAGACTTCTGACTCTTCTTCTCAGACTTCTGTACTTGGTAATCTTTCAAAGCAATCCTTCTGAGCTTTCGTAGTCAGAACTCTGACTCTTCTCTTCAGAACTTCTGAGCCTTCTTATCAGAATTCAATACTTGGTTTATTGACAAAACTCAGATCTAACAATCTCCCCCTTTTTGTCAAATAAACTTATACTTTGTATCACCAAGCTCTTTCAATGCAGGAACAATTTTCTGTAACAACACATTTCTCTGAGTAAGTCTCTTGTCAATTCTATCAATAATTTCCTGAATAGTTTCAACTTGCTGAGTGATCACTTCTTGAGTCATATTAACTTGCTTCACCTTCAGCACCTTTTTCTCCAAATTATGCTTGATGAATCTCAAAGTTCCAGAGCTATATTTTGCAGTCTCCTTTGCTCTGAAAAAGATCTTTTCACTCTTGTTTTTCAAAAAGACTACCAATTCTGGATGTCTGCACACACTTCCAGTTCTTAAAACTTGCTTCTGATCATGATCTGTGATGGGTCTTGAAAGATAGACACCTGGCCTTTGTAAATACAGAGCTATTTGAAAATCTGTATAACAATGCCATCTTAGGATGTAAAACATAGCTTCAATCACTACACTCCTTGCCTTCCTTTCATTCTTATCTTTGCTTGATTCTTTGAAGCATAACATACTGTGAAGTCTGTAGAAATCCATTACTGATAACTTTTCAAAGTCTGCATCAGTAAAATAGTACACCTTTCCATCTTCTCTCAATACTTCAAAGGATAAGTATTCTTGCTTTCTGAACTGCTTGATCTTTAATTCTCTGATCCCAGTGATTAGAAAATCTGAATACACATCTTTCTTTGGTTTTCCAAGACATCTTGACTTCTCAGCCAACCAGATCTGAGTCTCTTTTGGTTTGTCATGATATACACTTAGAAAGTTTACTTCACTTGGATTAAAGAAGTTTGGCAGATCAAACTCCAGAAAATACCCATTCACATCTACAGATCTTTCATCTTCTTTTGGTTCTGACTGTTCAGGTTGATCAATACTTGTCATTTGATCATTCTGAGGAGTTGTCTCTTGAATTTCTTCTTCAATTTCTTCTGAAAAGACCTCATTCACCTCATATTCTGTTGGAAACACAAAATCACTATGCAACATCTTTTTAGGATTTTCTTCTGATAATAACCATTCACCACATCTTCTGACCTTACTTCTAAGATTTATCCTTGTTTTCACAGCTTTCACACATCTTTTCTTTAGATTTTCCCTTTCAGTTTTGTAAACTCTCATTTCAATTAGTAACCAACTCAAAGTTGCATTACTATACTTTACCAACTCCTTTAATCTGAACAGCTCAAGATTTCCTTGATTACTATATGCATACCCTTCAGATTCCATTCCTTCATTTATAAAACCCTTCACAATCACACCACTTCCTGGAATCTTCATTGGACAATTCAAATTGCACTTCTCTTTTCTTCCTTCAATTGCCAACTGGAAGTCATACATATACATATTTCTGACATAGACGCCCAGAAGTCTTCTACATTCAATCTCTATCCAGGCTTCTTCAGTACTGGCAAAGAACTTAACAAGAAAGCTCTGATCTTCAAGAGTTAATCTGGGAAAATCAAAACTTGATAAGAAAACCTTTACATCTTTTTCTTTCAATACTTCCAATTTTACATACTTCAGACCATCAAATTCTTCTGTCTGAAACATCAATACTTTCTCAATCCTTTTCTGAATGTGTAGCCTTGAATCAGGAATTCTGAATTTGTTTGAGGCTTCTGCATAGATCATCTGAAGTTTTCCATCCATGAAACCATCAATGTTATTTTCTAAAACAACATAATCTCCTTCTGTGTGGTATAGATGCTCATATGTTTCCTCTGGAAAAATATCACTATGAAATTGTCTTGCAAGTGGTACATCACTCATATCTAGAATAAAATCACACAAAGGCTCCTCTAAGATTGGCAAGTTAATCTTAGGAATCTCAATTGGCTTTCTGAATAGATATTCTGAAGGCATGAAGTATTCTTTGACTCTTTCATATTCTCCTATATTGTCAGCAATATCATCAACATAGTTAAAATAGAATTCCTCTTGAAATTTCTGAGAATATCCAACTGAACTATCTTCTTTTCCCATCAGATCAATAGGTCTTACCACCTTCACAGCTTTTTGAATATTTTGAACATTAAGTGCTCTGACTAACTCACTGTGCATCCTTCTGATCAAAATCTCATTCAATCTCCTTTCTTCCAGTTCAGAGTTCAACAAGCCAACTCTGACATATGGGACAATATCTGTACAAGTGTTCACAACCACTAAGCTTTCATCTATTTCCTCTTATCCCAAAACAGGTTCCTCAATAGCTTCAGTTTCATCGGAATTAACTTCCATTTCTGTGTCTAAATTCAATTCTTCTGTTTTATCATAATCATCACCATCTATGCTTTCCACCTCCAATTCCTCTGTATCTGAACTGTCAATCTGAACTATCTGAGTATCCACTGTCTTTACAATTTATTCTGTCTGAACTTCTGTGTTCTTTGTACTGACTAAGTGCATATCTGCTATTTCAAAATCTTTTATGCCAATATCATCATCAGAACTCAATCTTTGCCTTTTCTCCCCCTTTTGATGATCATGAGGTTCATTATCATCAAACTTCCTCTTTGAGTTCTGACCAGTAACACCTTCAGGTTCAGCTTCTGCTAGTGGAATAAGATCAAGAAGCTTTGAAGTTGAAGCCATAGATACACTCAGTGCTTTAAATACAGAATCTTGCATACTCTGCATTTGTTTCAACATATCTTTTTGAAATTCAGACATTATATCCTTGATCTCCTTTTTATGAGATTCCAAGGATATCTTCACATTATCTATCTTAGTTTCAACATATATCAATTTTCCCTCCAACATATCTTTCAATCCTTTCACCTCATCATTTAGTCCATCCACTTTTTTTCTCCAATTTTTCAACTTTTTCCCCCATCTCCATGTGTTGATTCTGAATCTTTTCAAATTCAGAAGAGTCTAACTGTGAACCTGAACCAACAGATGGTCCAGTTTTCATGTGCCTAGAGGGCTCATGGCCTGTAGATAACACGAAGTCATCTTGTACAACAGATGCACATTTGAATGAGGCTTTTGAAATGTTCACCTCACCAGGACTTCCATCCAATCCTCGACACCCAATATTAGGTATGTCTATGAATGTTGTGTCAGGAATACGAAATTCCTGATTTGTGCAAGTGTTAGAAGGAGTTTCAGGCTCAATGTGGATAGGACTGTGATATCCAGACTCAATGTGATGAAAAACGGGTTGGGATTTATCACCTCCCTCCAAATGAGTTTGGGATGGTTCCCCTGATTTATGTGAAACAGTAGCATGTTGAAATGCTTCTGAGTGGGTATGGATGGGTTGTTCAAGATCCACCACTAGGTCCATGGTGTTTGTTTCAATATTGGACACCAATAAATGTGAAGCAATAGCAGATGTGGTTACCTGGTTAAGATTAGCTAGTACAGAGGCATCACTTTCTGTTTGAACCTCTGGTGACATTCTCTCATCCTCACCACCCTCATTCTGTTTTTCCTCACATATTCTAACCGAGCTCTCAGAATATTGCCCCTCATTTCTCTCAGAATGTTCACCCATTTGAACATCCTCCCCCTCTCTAACGTGACTAGACCCCTCACCTCTCTTCTCAGGTTGGTCCTCATGGGTAGGGATTTGAGGTATTTCAATTCCCATTGAGGTGCAATATGCTTTTAAAATCTCACACTCCCTTGGTATGTAATTCCTAAGTGATTTTGGCAAAACTTTATGATTAGGATAATTCTCAATATTAGTAACTGAAGACATCTTACCCAAATAGAAAGTAGGACCATGCTGTTCATTTGATCTTCTTGAAATTGTTCTGTTTTCTTGCATTGCATACCATATCACAATTTGCCAATACCTTATGTAAGGTATGTATGCCAGAGGAGTATCCTTTGTCTTCTTTTGAATAGCTTTCTGATTTTTCTCAAAAGTGTTCTTCATGTCTTCCCAAAGTATAGCAGTGTAATCATAATGCCTATTTTTCACTAAACCCTGAAAGATTTGAAGAATCTGTTTTGAACCTTGATCTGAAGAGCTATTCTTTCCTGACAAGCATTTATTCACCACATGAAAGAAACATGCCCAAATAGGTGGCAATTTGTTCCTTCTGAACAAACTAAGGGTCCTCAATCCTACATTATATCCTGTTAGTTCCCGTTTTGCTTAAACAAGATTATCAGATCTATTAGTTCAGGTTTAAGGTTTGATGCGGAAGCGTATTTAAAGAACTAACAGATAAGTTTGATAGATTTAGAACAAAATATAAATAAACAGGGAACAAAATATTATATCTCAAAGTTTACTGAATATATATCAAGAACAGGTTTATGAACCGTGAGTAAGAAAAAGCTTTAAAACAGATATGACTCTTAAGGTGAATAAGCTTTTGTGTTCTTAATGTTTTTCTGTGTGTTGTGTGTGTTTTTTTATGTAAGGAAGAACTCAACATGAGTCTTCCTTATATACTACTCCAAAGGGGACCATAAAGCATATGCTACTATTCAAGAGGTACGTATGAATAGTTGAGAGGATGTCGTGAACAGTTGCAAGGATGGCATGAACAGTCAGACGTGCTGTATTGCATTTAATGCAGCAGACATCTAATATGTACTAAGCCCTACTAAGTCCAATCAGAGTTTGACACGTCGACGTTGGACAGGGCATGCTACCATGCAAGTTGATGTACGGGTCCTGTAACAGTAGCAAGATATTATAAATATCTTCAAGTCTCAGTGAGGACCACAGAGGCTCTGTAATGAGTTACAGAGGTTCTGCGGTCTGGTCCTCTGTGGAGCAGTCTTCACCGGATTCCGAGTCTTTGGTCTTCTTTGCGCGTATGACAGAGCTTCTGTAGGAAGCCTCTGCTGCTTCTGTAGCTTCTTGACCTTGATTTCTCGGTAATGTCGGCAGAGCCTCTGTAAGAGGCTTTCTTCACTTAGCCTATTTTTCACTACTTCTAAATACTTCTATGGAAGATTGAAGCTAACAATCTCCCTCTAAGCAGTGAAAAATAAAAATTTGAACTTGAGTTAAGTTTGGCTAAGTTAGATAAGACAGAGGTTAAACAATACCTCGAAATTTCTTTCAATTAGAAATATGCCAGAGGCATTTTACATTTGAGTACAATGAAAGATAAACTTTAACTTTGTTTGCAGAGATTGGAGGTCTGAGAATCAGATTTTGGCATCTTTGAAATCGTTGTAGCTTCTGTTGTCTCTTCCGACTTTTCTGATCTCTTTGTAGAATCTGATGCAGAGTTCTCTTAGGCGGATTGTTGCGTCAATCTCTCTCATGATTGTATCTGCAGCATCTTTATCCATTTTCTTTGAACCTCTGTATTTCACAAGGCTTGCTCTGAACTTGTTTAGAGTACTTGTTGCGTACTTCTGATAGTCCATGCATACAAATAGTTTAGTTTCGCCTTGAGGGTTTTGAAATACTAACCTAAACCGTGGTTCTGTGATGATTGAGTTAGGTACGGCGTCCGGTGGGCAGCGATCCTCTGGTGGTCGTAAATCCAGATGCTTGAGACCAAGATCCTTTCCCAGCTGGAAATCTATCATGCTGTAGAGCAGAAGCTTTTCCCTCATCGCTTTTCTCAACACTTGATAGGCTCTGGTGTTTGCCTCTGTGTTGTAGTTGTCCTTTGTCCATTGCAGAAGGTCAGGTAGATCATAAGGATTGATATTTCTTAAATCAGCATCAGCGAAGGTAGTTTCTGAATTGTCTTCTCTTCTGACTTTGTAAAGATTGTACCTGACCCTTGGATAGGTTCTTGTGAAGGAGAATTTGCAGAAGATTACCTTTTTGATCTTGTGGATTGAGAAGACATCTGCTTTGGTTCTTGGCTTTGTCCTTGTGAAGATGTTCTTAAATTCTTCTCTGATCCTTGGATTTGTTACATGATCTGTTGGATAATTGGTCTGAAAGGATTGTTTATAGAGGTATTTGTATACCACTTCTTCCATTTCTTCATATGTTGGACCTGGTTGTGGTACTTGTCTTCTGAGACTCTCCATCTTTTGAACAACTTCTACGGCTCTACCAGTTAGAGGAATGTCTGACAGAGGCTTCTTCTCTCTGCGCCATACGATCACTCATTGTTGTATGCATCCTTTTCAGAACGTCAGAAGCAAAGGTCGTTGCTCTTTTTGGTTTGGTGGCAATCGACTTTCTTCTCGGTATGGTTTGGGGTGTTTCCACAGAGGTGGGTGTTTTCTCTTTGGTTTGTTCATCTGTTTCTTCCAAAATGATTACCTCAGGGGCGGTTGTTGCCTCTGTGGTTTGCTTATCTGCTTCTGGAGTTTTGGTTTGGTCAGGAGATGATTCCACAGAGATGGGTGTTGTCTCTGTGGTCTTTTGGGTTTGTTGTTGGGTTTGTTCTGGAGGGGCTTGGTTGATTGGTTCTGCTGCGATTGGTGGACTTTGTATTCCTCTGCTCGTAGCTTTCTCTCTTAGATTCTCCCCCTCAGGATTATCTGATGGACCAGGTTGGTCATCATCAGAATCATCCTGACTTTTACCAGAAGTACCCTCTGCTCTGCAAGAAGTGTTGGGCTTCTTCGGTAATTCAGCTCCTGCTGCCATCAACTTTTCACAGACATCATCGCAGAGGCCAATCAATGTCGCAAGCTCTGCTTCTGTTTTGAAACGCATTCTGCTGACACTCTTTCTGAAATCCTTGACATAGTTGGCATTTGCAGTTGTAAAGGAGACAATGACTTCTGTGACCTGGTTAATGACGTTCTGTCCGAGCTCTGTAAGCTGTGCTCTGGTCATATAGTCTTTTGGTTGCATCATTGTCGTGTTGCGTATTGCCTCTGCTTGTACTTGTGATAGGGCATTCTGTAAGTCTGCAGGAGTTATGCCCTCTGCTCTGTTGGATTGCGTATTCATTTGTTCAAGGAAATTTTTGACAGAGTCCCTGAAAGCAGAAGTTGCAGTTGTTCCGAATTCCTCAGCTGCAGAAGTGGCTGTTGCTTTGGCAGTAGTTTCGGCAGAAGACTTCATCTCTGAGATGGCGGTTTTTACCTCTGTGGACAGATTGTCCATTTTGGTGTTCAGATTCAGGATTGCCGTAGATGTTGTCTCTGTAAAGGATTTGAAAGAGCTTTGCACCTCTTTCATTGTTTGGTTCACAGAGGTGACAAGGGTTTGGAACTCATCCCTTGATACTTGTGTTCCTTGTGTAACCTCTGGAGGAACACATTCGTCTCCAGAGTGAGTCCCTGTTCCTGGGACACCTTCATTCACCCTTGTTTGTACGATGGGGGTGGAAGGATTTCCTTCTGATCCTCGAGAAGAAACCTGAGTTTCGATCTCTACAGAAGTTCTGTGAAGAACAGTGTCCAAATCCACTCCAGAGGTGGTTATTGGAATGTCCTTCTGTTGACTGGGCGACTTGTCTAGAGTCTCTTCGTCTATGTGCTCACTACTTCTCTCTGAAAGAAGTTTTGGTCCTAATGTGTGTGTGGCAGAGGAAACGAATTCCTTTGTAGGGTGTTCTAGGGTGATCTGGGGCGACTGATCACGAACAATAGGTGAGTCTCTTTGAGGAGACTCCCTAGGAATGGATTCCCCGGTTTCTGTGGGCACAGAGGTTGAAAGAGTAACCTCTGGCTGGATGGGTTGGGTTAGGATCGAGCTGTGCTGCTCTTTTTCAATAACTCCTTCTGCAGCTAGACCTGCGGAGTTAGAAATGTGGGTTGCACTGGGAGTTGGTTTTGGTTGTGTGCCTCTATTTATCCAGGCATCTTTTCTTGCTTCTTCCTCTGTTAAGCATCCAAGCACTACATCATTGTCTATCATTTCATCCTCTGTAGCTATCCTACGGCTTGGTGCTTCTTCCCTAGGTTTTGTTGAAGTTCCTTGCTCTGGTCGTAAGAAGTCATACATTTGATGAGATCCGAATAATCTCATGACATGTGGATGATAAAGACCTTTACGTATCCAGACAACTTCTTCTTCATCTGAATCTGTCTCTAAGATCTCTATTCCTGTCTCTGTTGTTGCTAATCCCTCTTTTTGTACAACTTCGGCCCCTTTTTCTTTTTCTTCTTTCATCATATTCTCAGAAGCCTCTGTAATTTCACCTCTGTTCCACTCAGCTTCTGTTTGTTCTATTTCTTCTGAAGCTGGGTTTGGACTTCTTCTGTGGACGTCCAATCTTTGAATGAAAGGGTTTTGTAAAATAACAGGGGTGTTGGCTGGTTGATTTTTGGGTGTTGTGTCATCTTCTTACAGATGTGTGTCAATGCCAGAAATGAAGAAATCTTGTTCTTCTGGAGAGTGGTGGTCGAGAGGTTGTGCCGTCCACCCTGCTGTATTTAGGGTGTTGGCAATGTCAGGGTTCTGTAAGAAGTCGTTCAGGTCTCCTTGGTGAGCAAATCTATCTGGAGATTGATAGGGTGATTGATACTTTTCTGTAGCCATTTCTTTTCTGCAACTTCTTCTTCAGCGGTTTCCTCTTCTGCAATGGTAACCAACTTTGCAAGTGATTTACCATGCTTCTTTTTGGTTTTCCTCCTCTTAGGATTTGGTGCCCCCTCCTCTGTTGATTTCGATCTTTTCTTCTTCATTTTTGGGGAAGAGGGAGGAGCAGAGGAGCCAATTTCTGTGGCATGAGGAGGTGAAGGTTGATCTTCTGCAGCGCTTGTTGAGGTGCCTTCTGCAGTTTTTCTCTTCTTAGCTTTTGGAGTAGATGCAGAGGTTCTTGATGAAGACGTTTTTCCCATAAGTTATGCACGTTTGGCTATAAAGCTGAGTTGAATAGCCATGTGCTTTGCTAACTTCTGATCCTTTTCTTCTTGAGTGGAAAGAGGTTTTGCTATCATTGTTCCTAGGGGGACAACTAAACGCGGGGGTGTCATAGGACTCGGTTTAGGAGTTCTATGATCGCGTATATACTCTTTCTTAAGGGATTTATTCGATGCGTAGCGCAGAAGCTTCTTTGACAGAGGTCTGTAGTGTGAGTAGCCATCAGTATGATCAGTGGGGGTATTCTTGTTCATCGGGAACTGTTTGGGAGTTGGTCCTTCCATTGGCCAGTTTTGGATTAGCAGTAGAGGTTCGAACATTACTCCCAATATTCTTTGGAATTGCAGAGGTGGTAGAAAGTTGGGATCGTTCTCTTTGACCCTTCTCGAGTTGTTCTTTCTGTCGATGGTGTTTATGATCTCTTGCATCATTATGGTCGCATAATCTAGTGGAAGATCATAGTAAACCCCATACATGATGATCAAGATTTGATGTGAGCTCTGGTCAATACTCCCTATTTTCCCTGTTAGGCATCTGTTAAGAATAGAGAACAAAGTGTTCCACAGAGGTGGTAATCTTCCTCTGCGAAAGTCATTTCTCTTCCGTAGTTGGGTGTTGTACCCAAGCATTTCTACGAAGCGACAGAGCTCTTCGTCTGTTGGTTGCCCTGCATAACTCTTCAATCCCAGAAGACCCCTTGTTGGTAGGTTGAATTCAAGTGAGAACATTCTTCTGTTGAACTTGATTTCAAGATGCTCAGATTTATCAGGTCTTGAAATGTACCCTTTGATAAGAGAATCGTCTTTATCAAATCGGCAGCTTTGCCAAAATTGGTTCAAATAACGGACTGGAATTTTGTTTGGGGTTCTTGAAGAATAGCATGGGCTTCGCCGAAAGCAGTGGGTGAGGGGACCAAATAGCAGTTGTTGGATTTGATAGGAAGTATGGTTTCGAAGTGATCTTTTGCTATGAAGTTTTGCAGGTGTGTCGTCGGAGCAAATTCTGCTGAGTCCCCGGAATCTTGTTGTTCAATAGCTCTTGCAAGGTTGGGGTTTTCTGAATGTTCAGAATGGGCAGGGGAGTGTTCCGGTGAGTTTGCCGGAGAGAGTTCTTGGGAGATAGCTTTAGAAGATGAAGCCATTTGATTTTAAGAACAAGGTTTTTGCAAGCTTTTGCAGGGTTTCGCCGGAGAAGAAGATAAGAGTTTGTAAAAGGTTTTATGAGAGGGTAAGCTTGGTTTTTATAGGAGGGTAAAACGGTAGTATTCGAAAGAGTAAAATATATGGCAATGGATTAAAATTTGGAATCCGTACTCGAGTTTGAGCGGCGGGTTCAACTTTCCAAATAAAAACGTTCCATGTACGCCCAATGAAAATGGGACACGTAGGCCTTGTCAGAATATGACAGGACGTCGTGCGCGGCCCATTAATGCTAGGCGCGTGAGGTTGTTTTTAGCCACATGAGTTTCACTCTCAGTAAAAGTAACCGTTATTACTTCAGAAATGCCCAGATAATAAAATGGCAGAACTTGTGTTTTACAGAAGCTCTGTGATTTTGAAAATCTTGAGTTTTAACCTCTTCTCATATATCTCATTGTTGTCATGACTCTGAAGGTTCTTCTTTGAACGAAAACGTTTGTATCGACATTGGAGAGGATCAATAGGATTTTGTCAAGAAATTTCTCTCATAGAGCTTCTGCTGGCTCTGATGGAACTTACAGAAGCTCTGTGAGAGCCAGCAGAAGCTCTATGAGAGAAAAAATCTTATAACTTGAATTCTATTAACTTTCTGATCATCCAATTTTTGATCTGTGTTAAGAGATGTTTTTCGCACATTATTGAAAGTTGGTGTCCGAGAAAACTATTTTGATAAACGTTTTGTTCGAGAAGGTCATGGTGTGTGTTGTCGGTTTCCGAGATAACATTCCAAAAGATCGACAGAGGGTTAATTTGTGATCACAGAGCATTTTTCCTGCAGAACCTCTGTTGAGCTCAGCAGAAGCTCTATGACCTTAAATTTTCTCCTATTTCGAATTTTGTTAAACTTTTTGAACTTTTGATTTTTGAAATGTTATTCATAGTATATTTATGACATATTTGACAATTCTTGTCCTAGAAAACTGTTTTCAAAAACCTTTTGTGCGAGAGACATACCTTTTGGTTCTTCTGTTCTCGGCAGTTTTGTCTTACTTCTGTCGATGGAGAATTATCGACATTCTTCTTTGGCTTTCCTTTGAAAGATTTACCTCTGTAGATCATTTCAGGGTCCCTTTTGCTCCCCTTTGATCTATTCACTTCTGTAGATCAAGAATTTTCCTTTTGCTCCCCCTTGATCTATTCACTTCTGTAGATCAAGAATTTTCCTTTTGCTCCCCCTTGATCTATGCTTGGTTCAAAGAATGGTAAGATTTGTATTGAGCATAGATCATGTTTACCAGAGGTTCTGTAAGGGTTATCAGAAGATCTGAGCGGACCCACAGAGGCTCTGTAACCAAGAATTATTTTTGCACACAACAAAAAATACATACAGAAATAAATTTATCAAAGCAATAACTTGAGTAATAATAGATATTTATACTTATTTACAAAAGATAAAGCTATACTTACAGAGGATTTTCACACCATGTTAATCATTCCTAACTTACCCACCAAGAAGTTGAATCTTTTCTCGTCTAATGCTTTGGTGAATAAGTCAGCGAGTTGATATTCTGTGGGCACGAAATGCATTTCGATTGTACCGTATTCAACATGATGTTTCAAGAAATGATACCTTATATCGATATGCTTGGTTTTTGAGTGTTGCACAGGGTTGGCAGAGATAGCAATGGCACTTTTGGAATCACAGAAGATGGGTATTTTGAACAGGATGTGGCCGTAGTCTTTTAGCTGAGTCTTCATCCATAGAACCTGTGAACAACAGCTAGCGGCAGCAACGTATTCAGCTTCTGCAGTGGATGTGGAGACACAATTCTGCTTCTTGGAGGTCCAACTGACTAGTTTACCACCTAGGAATTGACAACTCCCAGAGGTACTCTTTCTGTCGAGCATGCATCCTCCATAGTCTGAATCTGTATAAGCTTTAAGACTAAAACCAGAGTTCTGTGGATACCAGAGACCAAGATTGTTGGTCCCCTTCAGGTATCTAAAGATTCTCTTTACAGCATCATAATGTGATTTCTTTGGATTAGCTTGATAACGTGCACAAAGACATGTGGCATGCATAATGTCAGGTCTGCTTGCTGTTAAGTATAACAGATATCCAATCATGCCTCTGTAGAGAGTACATTCTACACAAATACCATTTGGGTCTAAGAATAACTTATTTCCAGTGGCCATTGGAGTCTTCATTGCAGAGGTATCAGAGAGATTATATTTTAAAAGTATGTCAGAGACATATTTGGCTTGATTTATAAAAATTCCCTCTGAAGATTGTTTGACTTGAAGTCCGAGGAAGAATGTTAATTCTCCCATCATACTCATTTCAAACTCACTCTGCATGAGTTTTTCAAAAAAAATTCACTCTTCTGAATATGTAGACCCAAAAATTATGTCATCTACGTATATTTGTACAAGCATTATCTCACTATTTTTGCGTTTATAGAATAAGGTAGTATCTGTTGTACCTCTGTTGTAGCCATTGACTAGAAGGAAGGTAGAAAGTCGTTCGTACCATGCTCTTGGAGCCTGTTTCAGTCCGTATAGAGCCTTTTCAAGGTAGTATACATGCCTTGGAAACTTTGAGCTTTCAAAACCTGGTGGCTGATTTACGTAAACCTCTTCTTGGATTTCACCGTTTAGAAAAGCTGATTTTACGTCCATCTGATAGACTTTAAAACCTATGTGGGCTGCGAAGGCTAAGAATATTCTTATTGCTTCGAGACGTGCGACAGGGGCAAAAGTCTCATCGTAGTCTATGCCTTCTTCTTGTCTATATCCTTTTGCTACTAATCTTGCTTTGTTTCTGACGACCACTCCATCTTCATCCTTCTTGTTTCTGTAGACCCATTTAGTCCCAATAGCCTGTTTCCCTCTTGGCAGAGGTACTAAAGTCCATACTCTGTTACGCTCAAATTGCAGAAGTTCTTGTTGCATGGCGTCTACCCAGTTTGGGTCATCTAGGGCTTCAGAAATCTTCTTTGGTTCTATCACACTAATAAAATTTGTAAAGAAACAAAAATTAGCAGTGGCAGACCTTGTTTTTACTGAGTCAGAAGGTTCTCCAATTATTTGGCTTGGAGGATGGCTTTTTGTCCACTGAGTTGTGCGTGGAAGATGATCATCAATGTCATCAAAACTTTCTTCAGAGGCTTCTTGTGTTTCTTCTTGTGTAGCCTCTGTTGTTCTTCGTGCCTTGGTAGTTGATTCTACCGTTTGTGGAATGATTGGTATGAGTGGTGGTGGAGTTTGTTCCTCTGAGGACGTATAGTCTTGGTCCTCGATCTCCTCTGTAATTAGTTCTTCTATGGTTTGTGCAGCTTCTGTGGTCGTTTTTCTTAATGTTTCATCTTCTGCTTCGGCAATTGCATCTGTAGTATTTATAGAAGAAGATGAAGCATTATTTGGACCAGTTAGAGTCATACCTGTAGGATTTTGTCCGACAGAGGATGGTTCTTCAGAAACTCTGATGGTTCCGACAGAAGGATCAATGTCATTGTGGAACATCTCCAAAAATAGAAGATCCAAATCTTCTTTTGTTCTTGAGATGTCAGAGGATTTCCCTTTAATTCCGAGTTCTGAACTTATTTGCTCAGAAGTCATTTGGAATGAATCATCAAAAGAAACATTGATGCTTTCTACAATCTTGTGAGACTTTGTAAGGAATGTTCTGTAGGCTTTGGAAGTGGCAGAGTATCCAATGAATTTGCCTTCATCGGCTTTTACATCAAACTTTCCTCTTGAATCTCTGTCGTTTAAGACAAAGCATTTGCATCCGAATACATGGAAAATTTTGATGTTTGGCCGCCTTTTGTTAAGCAATTCGTAAGGCGTCTTGAGGTGTCTTTTCACAATGGTTGAACGATTCTGAGTATAACACGCAGTAGAAATTGCTTTTGCCCAAAAGTTCATTGATAATCCGCATGCTGACAGCATAGTTCTTGCGGCTTCCACAAGTGTTCGATTCTTTCTTTCGACAACACCGTTCTGTTGTGGAGTGCGAGCTGCAGAGAAGTTCTGTGATATTCCTTCTGTTGAAAGATAGGCTTCAATGACAGAGTTTTTAAATTCTGTGCCATTGTCACTTCTCAACTTCTGTATTCTGCAATCATAAAGAACTTGGATTCTTTTCATTAGATTTATAAATACATTTGGAACATCTGATTTCTTTCTAACAAATTCAACCCATGTGAAACGTGAATACTCATCAATTAGGACAAGTATGTATTTCTTGCCACCTAGGCTCTGTATGGCAATGGGACCGCAGAGGTCGACATGAAGCATGTACAGAGGCCTAGTGCAAGACACGTCAGTTTTGCCTTTGTGGGAAGCCCTTCTGTGTTTTCCCATTTCACAGGCCGAACACAAATGATCCTTGTTGAATTTAACATTTGGCAAACCTTTAACTAGATTGAGTTTTACTAGTTTATCCAAGGTGTGAAAGTTCAAGTGACAGAACTTGTTGTGCCATAACCACGCTTCTTCACTTTTGCAGGCTACTAGGCAAACTTTGTCCTTGGATTTTGAAGTAAAATTCATTATGTATAGATCACCTCTTCTTTCAGCTCGCAGAAGTTCCATTCCTGTGTTTTCACTCTGTAGAGAGCAGAAAGTTCTTTTGAATAACACATCGAATCCTGTATCACAGAGTTGACTTACGCTTAGTAGGTTGTGTTTGAGGCCATTCACATATGCAACTTTGTATACAGAGACATTTTCTTTCTGTATGACTCCATAGCCTTTGATGTGTCCCTTCATGTTGTCTCCAAAAGTTACAGATCCACCATCGTGTGTTTCTTTGTATGTGGATAGTAATCTTCTGTTGCCAGTCATGTGCCTTGAGCATCCGGAGTCAAGATACCAAATTGGCACATGTTGCTTCTGTAAGACAATCACAGAGATTTAGGTACCCATATCCACATGGGTCAAATATTGTTAGAATTTTTCAAGTTTGCCTTAGCATTCTTGAAATACATTTTATCTTTTGTAGAAGAATCAGATTGTTTCTCTTTTGGTTCTGACTTTCGAATTTCAGTGGTGAGAAAGCAATCTGGACTTGAGAAGTGTTTATTCAATTTAAACATAAGATCAAAACAATGACAGTATTGAATATGAGATGTGATTTGTTTGAACTTTTCATTGAATTCTTTGAACTGAGCCACAGAGACATTACACTCTTTCTTTACATTAGATTTCCTATTACAAGAAGATCTATGAATACTAGAATGTTGTTTGCAAAAGTCTTGTTTAGTTCCTGCCTTCTGTGACTCTCTTCTGTGGTGAATATCTTTCTTCACTGTCACAGAGGAAAAATATTTGTTAGCTTCAGGCCATTTTCCCTTTTGTTGCCAAGTGGGATTCTCTTTGATTTTCCTTAAAGGTTTTGAAAATTTTAAGCTTTTTGGATTTTCAGAGGCCTTTTTCAGATTTTCAAGCTCTGTAGAGGTTTTGACTTGTATACACATTTTGAGAAAATCTGGATGGATAGGTATCTCTGTGATTTTCTCTTTTGGAGAAATTGTTCTGTTAAGAACTTCAGATGAGAATTTGACATCCTCTGTGTCACAGTGAATTATCCCTGATTTGAAATCAGTCTCTGAGTCGTCAGAGGATGAATCGTCCTCATATGCAGAGGTTGAGTCATTTCTTTCGACAGAGGCTGGATTTTCTGAGCATGTATCATACGAGCTTTCTTCCTCTGTAGAAAAACTTTCGTGGATGGCAGAGGTTTCTGATGAGATCTCTTCAGCGAGTTTTTGATCTATAGAAGATGTACAGAAATTTTCTAAAATATTTGATTTCAAAACTTCCAAAATTTCTTTTTCAATAGATTCTTCAAGTTTTTCTTCTGAAAAGATGGGTTTAAACTCAGGAGCTTCTGCTGACAATTTCTTTTCGACATTTATCATACAGACAAAAGCGACCTGTGTTTGAGTCTCTGGTTTACCAAACTTAAAGATACCAATCTGATCTTGTGTTTTCAGATATTTCTTTGGTTTGATTTCTCTATTGACAGAGGTTGAAGATGATGAATCTGTGTTTTCAAACCACACATTGATCATCTTTGTATGTTTCCTCAAGTGAGGTTCTGCAGAGATTTTAACCCTTTTACTTACAGAGAGTAAGTTTGGAAAGTTTGGTTTGTTAGTTTTTCCCAAAACAAATAGAGAGGACAGAGGTTTTAGTCGTTTATTTTCAACTCCTAAGGTAATATCACTGTACCCTATACCTCGTCTTGCTATTTGAGAGTTTACCTTTTCATACACCTTCTGTGCATCTTTATAGTTTTTAATTAAAACTTCTCTTCTTAAAAGATCTTGCCAAAGTACCTCTCTTTCCTTTTGAAAGTATTCTTTGAGAGCTCTTATGTCTGTAGTTTCACTTCTTGAAACTGAAAGTTCTTTTGTTTTGATTTTTAAAGCATAGGTTAAATCAGAAATTTGCCTTTTTAAAGGATCTATATTTTTGCTCCAATATTTTTCGACTTTTCCTTTTTCTTCAAAGATTTTGGCTTTTTCTTGAGTGAGAAGCCTTACTTCTCTCTCATTAAAGGTTAGCTTTTTCTGAATGCTTTCAATTATATCTTTCAGTTCAATGTTAAGTTTAAATAAATCATCATCTACAGAATTAGTACTTGAGGTAGAGTTTGAAATGGATACCTCATTGTCAGTGCCGGAGTCAACTTCTGCCATGCCACAGAACAGGGCATTTGTGGGAAATTCATCATCAGAGGTAGAGTCTGATTCGAAGTCTTCTTTGTTTGCCTCAGAATGCCCTTTGTTCGCCATTAGATATTTTTGTGCGTAATACTCGACCTTCTTTTTGTAAAAGGCTGAGTCCTTCTGTGGGCGATTTGGTCTACTTCTGCATTCTTTTGCGAAATGACCTGGCTTGCCGCAATTGAAACAACCTTGGGAGATGTTTCCAGTTCGGTCGTCAGACTTCTGTAGGTCTCCACCTTTCTCTGTTCGGCATTCGTTTGCGTAATGACCGGGTTTACCACATTTGTAGCATTCTTGTGTGTGGCCTACCTTGTCATCTGATCTCTGTCGATCATTTCCTCTGTAGCTTCTGTCGCTCGACCTCTGTAGGTCATCATTTCTGTAGTCTGACCTCTGTCGGTCACTTGGTTCTTCTCTTCTTCCATCATCTATTCTACCAGAAATCCTTTGGTTATTTCTAAACTCTCTTGTCAATAGAGCCATTGATTTAGCTAATGACGCAAGAGTTATCTCTTCCTCTATCAGCTCGTCTTCTTCGCTATCAACCATTACCATCTTCTTTTTCTCCTTCTTTTTCTCCTCTGTAGATCTCTCATTTCTTGGTCTGTCTGCATCCTCTGTAGATTTACTAACCAATGTGTATGGCACAATGGTTAGTATTTTAGCTTTAGCTATTTGAGGCTCTTGTGCAGCAAGTGTTCCATAGAGATCAGAGAGTGTCCAGGAGTCTAGATCTTGATTTGTTTGTAAAGACATAGACAACTGAAGCCACTCATCGTTCAGGCTCTTTAGAAACATGACGTTATTTCTTCCGTGGTTCTGTGAATACCAGACTTTTTGCATTTGTTTATGAGAGAGTTGAACCGGTCGTATGTTGTTTGCAGAGATTCTGTTGTTGAGGCTCTGAAAGCATGATATTCATTTATGTATTGTGCCCTTTGGTTCTTCTGAGTTTTAGCACCCCCTTCCAACTGTCTTTCTAATTCTTTCCAGAGATCGTGCGCTGTTTCGCATGCATCTAAGGATTGAAAAAGTTCGTTGGGGATTGCCATGATCAATATTCTCTTTGTTTTCTGTGCAACTTCATCTTCTGCCTTATCTTCATTTGACCATTCTTCTCTTGGCTTAGGTTTTTGATGTTCAGGGATTTCAGCAGATTCAGCAGTAGCTGGTACACGTGGCATAGTTATCATCGGAACTGGAGGAGGATTGTAAAGATATTGTTTGAGAGTTTTTTCAGTACCCTCAAAGAAATGAACCATTCTTATCTTCCATTGAGGATACTCATCTCTAAGAAGAGTAGGAGGTTTGGTTAGTGAGCCAGCAGTGAAAAAGTTATTTGTATTTGTCATTTTGAGGAAAGGATAATCTGATGGAGGATTTCTAAGTATGAAGATCTGGAAGGTTTTCTGGGTACGACTAATATCTAGAAATATGGTGATGAAGAGAGAAAATAATCTATCAAATAAAAGTTGTAAAACGAGGATCACTTGATATTGAAAATCAAGCTTTGCTCTGATACCAATTGTTGGTTCCCGTTTTGCTTAAACAAGATTATCAGATCTATTAGTTCAGGTTTAAGGTTTGATGCGGAAGCGTATTTAAAGAACTAACAGATAAGTTTGATAGATTTAGAACAAAATATAAATAAACAGTGAACAAAATATTATATCTCAAAGTTTACTGAATATGTATCAAGAACAGGTTTATGAACCGTGAGTAAGAAAAAGCTTTAAAACAGATATGACTCTTAAGGTGAATAAGCTTTTGTGTTCTTAATGTTTTTCTGTGTGTTGTGTGTTTTTTTTATGTAAGGAAGAACTCAACATGAGTCTTCCTTATATACTACTCTAAAGGGGACCATAAAGCATATGCTACTATTCAAGAGGTACGTATGAATAGTTGAGAGGATGTCGTGAACAGTTGCAAGGATGGCATGAACGGTCAGACGTGCTGTATTGCATTTAATGCAGCAGACGTCTAATATGTACTAAGCCCTACTGAGTCCAATCAGAGTTTGACACGTCGACGTTGGACATGGCATGCTACCATGCAAGTTGATGTACGGGTCCTGTAACAGTAGCAAGATATTATAAATATCTTCAAGTCTCAGTGAGGACCACAGAGGCTCTGTAATGAGTTACAGAGGTTCTGCGGTCTGGTCCTCTGTGGAGCAGTCTTCACCGGATTCCGAGTCTTTGGTCTTCTTTGCGCGTATGACAGAGCTTCAGTAGGAAGCCTCTGCTGCTTCTGTAGCTTCTTGACCTTGATTTCTCGGTAATGTCGGCAGAGCCTCTGTAAGAGGCTTTCTTCACTTAGCCTATTTTTCACTACTTCTAAATACTTCTATGATTAGGAAGATTGAAGCTAACATATCCTAACTTCATAAACTCTGCAATTAGTTCCTCTGTTAAAGGTGAGTCTTCAAAATCTTACCTTCTTTGTACATCATCTTTCTCTGGAAGATTTAACATTTCTCTTAGTGCAGAGATTGATAAAGCAAATGTTACTCCACCAATTTCAGATACAAACTTGTTGTCTTCTAACCTAAGATGTCTCCACCATTGTTGAATATACTGAATAGGAACTGTTTTGCTTCTTGTAAACCATTTCCTGTAAGGATGATACTTGAATAATTCCATGATGATTCTGTGTTCAGGCTTAAATCTACTCTCCTCAAATATTAAAAACACAATTATTTTCTGATAACTTTAACCATTCACCTTCAGGTACAACCCTTTCCACTAAAATTGGTCTATTTGACATAATCGACCCTGCAGCACTTTGTTCATGTTCAACATTTATGTTTACCTCATCTGCATTTCCTTCTGATTCAGCCATTTGTTCATCTTCTTCATTTATATCATCATTTCCTATTGCTTCTTCCTCAACAGCTCTATTATGCACTTCATCATTATCTGAATCGGATGAATCCATCAAAGACTTAGTAGAATGCAGAGATATTTGACCACTTCTTCGAAATCCAGACATGATTTAAGAAGAAAACAAACTCAAAGAACTCTGGATTGATTCGTATCTCACTTTCACTCTGAAATTTGAAAGAATTTGAAATAGGGATTTTAAGACCTATTTAAAATCCGCGAAGTTGAAAGGTTTGACGGAAAAGCGAGGTCAAAGTTATAACGGAGTCAACACGTTTGAAATGCCACGGAAGATTTAAATGAAATGCGTGGCATAATCAACCAAATATGAAGCTGACACGTGTTATATGATAGAATATTGACACAAGTCAAAGACCTGAATAACACGCTCAGAAGATTGTCTTTCCTTTATCAGAGATCTGAGTATTCTACTCAGAGTTCTGAGTCCATGATTCAGAAGAATTTGCCTTGTAACCAAGATTTATTTAAAATCAACTTCTGACAAATGTAAAAATTTTAATTAATCAGAAGAGGTTTGAACAGATAGAAAAACAATTTATCATCAGAATACTGTTCACAAAATGATGATTTAAAGAAAATCATTTAAAATCTTATATCTGAATATGAAAATGTTTGAAATTCAGATATAGTTTGAACAATGAGAAAAAAAAATTATCATTAAAAGCTTGTTCTTCTTAGAATGATCAGATATAAGAAATGAACACAAACCTTTTTAGCATCATGATATGATTTCCAAAAGATTTTGATGCTCCCCCTTGACTTTAGCATGTACTTGACCATATATGATACATAAAGATGAGATAGAAAAAAATAGAAAAAAATAGAAAAAAATAATCCACAAGATTGAAGTATTTGTATTTCTCAGAAATAAATTTTTGAAAGATAGATTTCTGAAGTATTGACTCAGAATCTCTGACCTTAAGACTCAGAAGTTCTGAACTCAGGACTCAGAAGTTCTGAACTCAAGACTCAGAAGTTCTGAACTTAAGAGTCAGAAGTTCTGAACTTAAGAATCAGAGTTCTGGGTACACTACTCAGACAATTTTACTTGGAAAAATTTAACATTTTATTTTTAAGAAACACAAATATTTTCAATTAGTCAGATTAAGCATTCCTATTTTACATATGAGAAAAGAAAAACTTTTGTGATCAAGAGGCTTTGTGAACAAGTCAGCCAATTGATACTTTGTATGCACAAAGTGCATCTCTATAGTTCCTTTTTCCACATAGTCCTTTATAAAATGATACCTCACATCTATGTGTTTAGTCTTTGAATGTTGAACATGATTCTGAGTAATGGCAATTGCACTTTCTGAGTCACAAATGATGGGAACTTTGTTGAGCTGATATCCATAATCCATGAGTTGTGTTCTCATCCACAAAGTTTGAGAGCATGCAGCAGCAGCAGCAACATACTCTGCCTCAGCAGTTGAAGTGGACACACAATTATGTTTCTTTGATGCCCAACTCACTATCTTATCCCCCAAAAAATGACAAGCACCAGAAGTACTTTTTCTGTCCAACCTACTTCCTGCATGATCAGCATCAGTGAAAGCAGTCAATTTGAAGTCAGTTTCTTTTGGATACCATAAACCTAGATCAGGTGATCCTTTGAGATATCTTAAAATCCTTTTGACAGCCAACATATGTGATTTTTTTGGGTTAGATTGAAATCTAGCACAGAAACAAGTAGAAAACATGATATCTGGCCTACTTGCAGTCAGATAAAGTAAAGATCCAATCATGCCTCTATAGAGTTTGATATCTGCTGAAACACCTTTGAGATCAGCATTTAACTTTATGTTTGTTGCCATAGGTGTTCTCATAGAAGCACAATCAGACATTTTGAACTTTTTCAGAATGTCTCTGACATATTTTCCTTGATTTATAAAAATACCACTTGGTAATTGTTTGACTTGAAGACCAAGGAAAAAATTCAGTTCACCCATCATGCTAATTTCAAATTCAGATGACAAGATTTTAGAAAAGTTATCACATAGTTCTGCACTAGTAGAGCGAAATATTATGTCATCAACATAAATCTGAATAAGAATTAAATCCTCACCCTGTTTCTTTAAAAACAAAGTTGTGTCAATCTTACCTTTCTTGAACCCTGAAACTAACAAGTGTTGAGTAAGAGTGTCATACCAGGCTCTTGGTGCTTGTTTTAGACCATATAAAGCTTTGTCTAAAATATAAACATGATCAGGAAATTCTGGATCAACAAAACCTTCAGGTTGATGAACATACACCTCTTCATTAAGTTTACCATTTAGAAAGGCTGATTTGACATCCATTTGATACACTTTGAAATTCTTGTGTGCAACATAGGCCAAGAATATTCTGATTGCCTCTATTCTTGCCACTGGTGCAAATGTTTCATCATAATCATATCCTTTTTGTTGACAGTATCCATTTGCAACCAATCTTGCTTTGTTTCTAATAACAACACCTGACTCATCCTTTTTTTTTTCTGAACACCCATTTAGTTCCAATGATAGATTTACCTTCAGGCTTTGGAATGAGTCTCCAAACTTTGTTTCTTTCAAATTGGAGCAATTCCTCTTGCATTGCTAAAATCCATTCTGGATCCTCTAGGGCTTCATTAGCTTTCTTAGGTTCAATCACACTTAAGAAACCAGCAAACATTGCTTCATTTGCTGTAGCTGATCTGTTTTTTACTCCTGCTGATGGATCACCTATTACTTGATGAATAAGATGATTTTTAGTCCATTTATTTGCACTAGGAAGCACATCAATCTCTGAAAAATTGTTGTTTGTATCCTTCTCATCAATGATTGCTTGTAATTCAGAGTTGTCCTCTTGTTCTGATATATGTGTAGAAGTTGTATCCAAGTTTGGATTCTGAGCAGTGAAGTCAGAATTCTGAGTGACTTGTTCAGAGTTCTGAATACAAGGATCAGAATTCTGAGTACAAGGTTCAGAATTTTCACTACTTGTATTTATCAAATTTGGACATTCCTCAGATGGACCTTTATCAGAAATTACAGTTGATTGAACTATTTCTGGAGTTCTATTTTCATCTCTTTTACCATCTTTGGGTTTTCATATTCTGCATAAGAATCAGAAATTAGTTCTAGAAAAGCATCCTTAAACAGTAAATTGAGTTATGAACAAATAGGATTAGAATTTGTATCAGAAGTCATTTTTGTCTTGTTCTTCATGAGTTCTGAACTGTCTTGTTCAGAAGTCTTCATTCTGGCTTCATCAAATGTTACATTAATGCTTTCCATCATCCTCTTGGTTCTTCTATTGTAGATTCTGAATGCTTTGGAAGTTAATGAATAACCAACAAAGTATCCTTCATCTGCCTTTTTATCAAATTTGGCAAGATTTTCTCTGTCTTTAAGAACATCGCATCTGCAACCAAAAACATGAAAGAATTTGATTAAAGGTTTTCTTTTATTTATCAGTTCATAAGCAGTCTTATTTAATCTTTTATTGATTAAAGTTCTGTTCTGTGTAAAGCAAGCAGTTGCAATTGCTTTGGTTCTTGCAGCTTCCACTAGAGTTCTGTTTTTCCTTTCAACAACACCATTTTGTTGATGAGTTCTGACAACAGAGAAATTGTGAGAAATCCCAGAACTTTCTAAAAAATTCTGAAGAGTCTCATTTCTGAACTCTGTTCCATTATCACTTCTGATTTTCTGAACTAGAAGTTGTAAGAAAACTTGAATCCTTTTGATAAAGTTTATCAATGTAGTAGCAGCTTCTGACTTAGCTCTTAAGAACTCTACCCATGTGTATCTGGAATATTCATCAACAATTACAAGCATATATTTCTTTCCTCCCATAGACTGAACTGAAATAGGACCACAAAGATCAGTATGAATCATTTCTAATGGTGCTTTGCAAGATGAGTCCATTTTTAATTTGTGAGAACTCTTTTTCATCTTGCCCATTTCACAAGCTGAGCATAATGATTCTTTTTCAAATTTGATCTTTGGTAAACCTTTAACCAGATGTTTTGCAACAAGATTATTAAGATCTTTGAAGTTTAAATGAGAACATCTTTTGTGCCACAGCCAGCATTCATTTGCAGTTGAGTTTGATAAAAGACAAACATAATTTAATGTTTGTAATTTTGAAAAGTTAACCACAAATAAATCCATGTGTCTTTTGGCCCATAAGACTTTAAGATCATTCTCAGTTAAAATCATGCAACCTGTTATTTTGAACTTGATTTGACAAAGACTGTCTAAAAACTGACTTATGCTGAAAAGATTATGTTGTAATCCTTCAACATAGAAAACTTTTTGAATTGTCAGATCTCCTTTTGTTAAATCTCCATAACCTTTAACTTGACCTTTGCTGTTATTTCCAAAGTTTACTGCTCCTCCAGCCTTTTCTGTGAAATTTGATAGAAAAGACTTCTGCCCTGTCATGTGTCTTGAAGCTCCTGAATCTAAAAACCACACATGACAGCCCTGCAAAAACAATCAGTTAGTTTTAGGTACCCATTTTGGAATGGGTCCTTCTTTGTTAGCTTTGTCATTTGATTTAACAAAAGTACCTTTTACTTTCCATTCAAAATCTTTCTTTAAACACCATTTGCCTTGAACTTTTATGAAGTCAGAACATTTTCTGTTCACAAATTTGTTCAATTTCTTTCTTTTCTTTCATATTAAGCTCTTTCTCATTCTTTCTTTTGATTTTAATTTGAGGATTCACTTCTTTTATCTTTTCTTTTCTCTGAGTTTGAGGAATAGAAACATTCTTCTTTTCTGTATTCTGAATATCTTTTCTTATGAAAGAGACAGATGTTATTGTGATTGGACATTTCTGAGAATATTGAAAAGAATCACTTCCACATTGAACATAAGTCAGATTTTTCTTTGCAAGTAACAACAAATCTGTACCATAAGTTTTTTCACTGCTATTGCTATTTTTCAAAGTACATGTACATTTATTACAAAAACTCTGTGCTTTTGGTACAGAATCAGAATTCAATTCAATCTTCTCAGGAACTCTTTTCAGATCATCTTTCCTTTTGCTTTCCTCTTTTTCTGAAATATTCAACCTATTTTTGTTAGAAAATGAAGTAGATGATTCACCTTTTTCATATGTACTTGATTCATTAAAGAATTTATCATTTTCTTTTAGAGCAGTAATCTTGAACAGATCATATTCAACTTTCAGTTTCTCAAGCTCTTTTATTTTCTGAATAAAAACACTCTTTTCTTTTAAAGCATTTTCAAGATTAAAATCTACATCACAGAAGTCATTTTCAAGTTCATCATAAACTTTCCTTAGGTCCTCAAGTTCTTGACTTACAAGATTAAATCTCTTTTCAAGTTCTAGAAATTTTTCTGACTTTGTTTCAGAATTTTCAGTTAACTAAGAATTCTGACTCTTTGAATCAGAATTCTGATTAATAGACTCAGATTTCTGACCCTCAGAATCAGAAAATTGATAAGAACAGTCAGAATTCTGATTAGAAGATTCAGATTTCTGACTAATTGTTTCAGAAACCTTACTAGTATCAAATATACTTTCTATGCCAGAATATGAAAAACTTTGTTGTTTATTTTTGTAACTGACATTTAGAGAGTCATATTTGAATTTAGTGTCATTGTATTTTGGTTTCTCTTCTTTTGGTTTAGAAATTTATTTCTTAACTTTATCTTCTGAAACATTTGACTATTCTGTTTTTGATTCAGAAACTGTTTCCTTTGTCTTTTTAGAACTTGATTTCTGTAAACTATCAGAACTTGTGATAGAACTTGCAGGTCTTATAAAGACTTCAACAACTTCTGGAATTTTTGGTTTAGGAACATGAAGCTTATCAAAATCATACAAGTTTACTGGAGCTCTTTTTAAAACAACATTTTCTTCCAATCCCAATCCCTTCTTTGGATTATAAAATCTTGTATCTTTTACATTGCTTGTTAGAAGATTTAATGTTTGCTGAGTCTGACCTCTTTTCAAGTTAAGATCTTCTAATTCTTTGATTTTGATGTACAAATTCTTTCTTTCCTCAAATAGCATATCAAACTTTATTTGTAAATCACCCTTTTCATCCTTGACTTTTGAAAGTTCAATTTTTAATTCAGAAATATTTTTCACCAATTCAGAATTTTCAGTTTTAACTTTCTGTTTCTCAACCTCAGATTCCTCATACTGTTCTCTTATTACCTCTTTTTCAATTCTGAATTTGTTAACTAAATTTCTTTCTCCTTTTATTTGTTTTCTTAGTTTAACAAATTCAGTTTTCATTTCACCAATCTGTGTCATTAAGTCTATTTCAAGTGCAGAATGTACCTCAGCGGATGACTCAGAATCAGCATCTTCAAAGTCAGAATCATCCTCATTCTTCATCTTTGCCATATAACTCTGCATATGTGAAAAATGAATGCAGTCTTCTTCATCTGAAGTGTAGTACAACCAATTTTCTTGTTCAGCTAACATTGCCACTTCATCATCTCTTTTCTTTGCTAGCTGAGCCTTTTTGGTGTAGTACTCATAATCCTTCACAATTTTTACTTTGCAATCCTTTGCATAGTGACCAGACTTTCCACACTTGAAGCGCATATTCTTTTCTTTTCTTTCTTCCTTTTCTTCTCTATTTTCTTCCCTTATTTCTTCCTTCTTTTCATACTTACTCTCTCCTCTCTCTTCTCTTTTCTTGAAATCTGAATTTCCCTGCTCTTTCTTGTACTTACCCTGAAATTTTCCTTTTCCATACCTCTTATTGAAAGTGTTAGTCAACAAGGCCAACTTTTCAGCAATCATTTTGATATCTTCATCTTCTTCTGATCCCTCTTCCTTATCAGATTCCTCCAGCTTTGGTATCTCACATAGATACGCAATCTTCTTGGGTGCTTTCACAATTTTGGACTTTGACAGAAAAGCTAACTGTTCTGCAACATTTTTCTTTTCTTCAACCACAATTTTAACAGAGTCCTCATGCTGATTTAGTACACAAAATAGATCATTGAGATATTCTTCACACATATCTTTATTCATTTGTAGACTGATAGCAAATGATGACCATTATGAGTTTAGACTATTCAGAAATTTGTAGTTTATTTCTGACTTTGTCTTTTTCAGCCCATTTCTTCTCAAATCATTCAGTATAGTACAAAATTTACTATACGTCTGAGTCAAGCTTTCCGATTCTTTAGCCTTGAACCTTTCATAAGCATTTATGCTTTGGTTTAATTTTGCTTGAATTGATCTGACAGTTCCTAACATCTGTCTTTCCAGTTCATCCCACATTTCCTTGGCGGATGATCCACTGTCAATTCTGTTTAGGACTTCATTCGGAACGGCCAATGTCATCAATGTGATGGCTCTTTTGTCTATAGCATGCCTATTTTTCTGTTCTTCTGTGTATTGAGAATAATTCTTCTTCACCCTTGTTGCCGGAATTTCTGGAGTTGTCTCTGTTTCAGGAGTTGCAGCCACATCGATATAAACTTCGATAGGACCTTCTCGGATTGAAACCATCAGATTTTCATCTATGTTATCCAGGAATTGGATCATTCGGATTTTCCATTGCTGGTACTCTTCAGAAATTAGAACAGGTGGTTTTGTTTCAGATCCCATAGCTAGATACTTTTTAGAAGACATGATTGTAAGAAATTTTCAACAGATAGACAAATTTGAATTTCTTGATTGAAAGATAACAATTAATTCAAGAATTGATAAAAATTCAAGAATTGGAACTAGCAGCGGAATCGATTTTTGAACGAATCAAGAAATCTTCAAGAAATTGATCAATTAACCTTCGCGATCACGATCTTGAACAAATTTGTTTGTTGATTGGCTCTGATACCAATTGTAAGTCCAGGATTCACTCTTACAACCAATATATCAATGTATGAAACAGTAATTGAGAAGTAATATGATCAAACCAATTGTATTCAATGAAGAACAGATTTACAGATCTTAGAGAGAGAGTATCTCAAAGATTACAAAAGATTAATACAAATATATGCGGGAGAATCAGTTAGCAATGTATTGCTAACCACTATATATACTGCAACGGAAATATTAAAGCTACAGTACAAATATGAAAGACTAATAAGAACAATACACGTGTCCTAATTAGATAACCAAAATTCAAAGTAAAGTGTCTAGTTATAAGTTCTGAACATGTTGTTCAGAACTTCTGAACATAATTCTGATTAAGCATCTCAGAACTTCTGGCTCTTCTTCTCAGACTTCTGACTCTTCTTCTCAGACTTCTGTACTTGGTAATCTTTCAAAGCAATCGTTCTGAGCTTTCGTAGTCAGAACTCTGACTCTTCTCTTCAGAACTTCTGAGCCTTCTTATCAGAATTCAATACTTGGTTTATTGATAAAACTCAGATCTAACAACTTGATCTACAGAGATGGTTAGATCAAGGGGGAGCAAAAGAAACCTTGAAATAATCTACAGAGGTTAATCTTTCAAAGGGGGAACCAAATAAGAGTGTCGATGAATCTATATCGTCAGAAGTCAGACATCACTGCCGAGAAAGGAAGAACCAAAAGGTATGTCTCGTAGAAAAGGTTTTTGAAAACAGTTTTCTGGAACAAAAATTGTCAAATACGTCCTAAAAATACTAGGAATAACATTTCAAAAATAAAATTATTAAACCTTTTAATAATTATTGAATTATGAGAAATTTGAGGTCATAGAGCTTCTGCTGAGCTCAACAGAAGTTCTGCCAAAACACTGCTCTGTAATCACAAATATAACTCGGAAACCGAATACGCACAAATACACACACCATGACCTTCTCGCACAAAACCTTTTCCAAAACAGTTTTCTCGGACACCAACTTTCAAATATGTCCGAAAAACATTTCTTAATGCAAATCAAAACTTGGATGATCAAAATTGTTAATAGATTTTTAGTTATGGGAAATTTTCACTCATAGAGCTTCTGCTGGCCCTGACAGAGCTTCTGCAAGTTCCTACAGAGCCTTAAAACCTCTGTGAACGAAATTTCTTCACTAAAATCCTATTAATCCTCTCCAATGCTTTTACAAATGTTTTGGTCAAAATAGAACCTACAGAGTCATGATAACAATGAGATATATGAGAAAAGGGTGAAAATCCAAGATTTTCAAAATCACAGATCTTCTGTAAACCACAGAGCTTCTGTGAATTTGGTATTTGGGCATTTCTGTAAACGGTAACGGTTACTTTTACTGAGAGTGAAAATCATGTGGCTAAGAACAACCCCACGCGCCTAGCATTAATGGGTCGCGCTCGACGTCATGTCATCCTCTGACATGGCCTACGTGTCTCATTTTCATTGGGCGTACATGGCACGTTTTTTTTTGGAAAGTTGAACCCGCCGTTCTAACTCAGGTACGGATTCAAAATAATTATCCATTGCCAAATATTCTTACCCTTTCGAATTCTACCGTTTTACACACCTATAAAACCCAAGCTTACCCTCTCATAAAATCTTTACGAACCCTCATTCTTCTCCGGCGAAACCCTGCAAAAACCTGGAAGTATCTTATTCTCATTACCAATGGCTTCATCTTCTCAAGTTATCTCCCCTGCACACTCTCCGGAGAACTCACCGGAACACTCCCCTGCTCATTCTGAACATTCAGAAAACCCCCACCTCGCCAAAAATGCCGAACAAGAAGATTCCGGCGACTCAGCAGACTTTGCTCCAACCACCCATCTCCAAAACTTTATCGCAAAGGAGCACTTTGAAAAGGTGCTACCCATCAAATCCAATAACTGCTTTTTGGTCCCCTCACTCACTGCTTTCGGCGAAGCCCATGCCCTTCTTCTAAACATCATGGAAAACCATATTCTCTTTCCTTTACTCTCAAGAACCCCAAAGAAAATACATGTTAGGTATTTGAACCAATTTTGGCAAAGTTGCCGATATGATAAAGATGATTCTCTTATCAAAGGGTACATCTCAACGCCAGACAAATATGAACATTTGGAACTCAAGTTCAATAGAACAATGTTTTCTCTTGAGTTCAATCTACCAACTAGGGGTCTTCTTGGACTGAAAACATATGCAGAACAACCAACAGACGACGAGCTCTGTCGTTTTGTAGAAATGCTTGGGTACAACACCCACCTAAGGAAGAGAAATGACTTCCGCAGAGGCAGACTACCACCTCTGTGGAACACCTTGTTTTCGATCCTCAACAGATGCCTTACAGGGAAGATAGGCAGCATTGACCAGAGCTCGCACCAGATCTTAACCATCATGTACGGGGTCTACTACGATCTCCCATTCGATTACGCGACCATCATGTTGCAGGAGATCATCAATACGACCGACGGAAAGAACAACACCAAAAAGGCAAGAGAGAACGATCCTAAGTATCTACCGCCTCTGCAATTCCAAAGGATATTGGGAGTCCTGTTCGAACCTCTGCTGAAGATGCAGAACTGGCCAATGGAAGGGCCAACTGCCAAACAGTTCCCAATGAACAAAAACATCCCCACCGATCATGTAGATGGCTACACCCACAGCAGACCTCTGTCAAAGAAGCTTCTGAGCTATGCCAAGAACAAAACCCTTAAGTTAGAGTATATACACGATCATATGACTCCAAAACCGAGCCCTGTAACACCCCCGCGTTTAGGTGTCCCCCTAGGAACAATAGTTGCAGAACCCCTCTCTACAGAAGCGAAGGAGCAGAAACTGGCAAAACACATGGCAATCCAACTTAGTTTTATAGCCAAACGAGCCAAGCTCATTGGAAAGAAGTCTTCTTCTAAAGCCTCTGCCTCTACCCCAAAAACAAAGAAGAGGAAAACTGCAGAAGGCACCTCTACAAGCATTACAGAAGCTTAACCTTCACCTCCTCATGCCACAGAAGTTGGCTCCTCTGCTCCTCCCTCTTCTCCAAAACAAAAGAAGAAAAGGAAATCAAAACCCACAGAAGGAGGGGCACCAAAACCCAAGAGGAAGAAGACCAAAAAGAAGCATGGGAAACCACTTGATCAAATGGTTACCATCGCAGAAGAGGCAGCTACAGAAGTTGTTGAAGAAGAGGTCGCAGAGACCCGGGTCGAAGAAACTGCAGAGGAAGAGACTGCAGAAAAAGAAGTTGTAGAAGAGGGATATCAATCACCTTATCAATCCCCTGGACTCCTGGACTCTTACAGATCTTTATGGAACTTTGGCAGCCCAAGAACCCCAAATCGCCCAAGCAAAAACACAAATTGTTGGGCCTCTGGCACTTGTTGGGAAAGCTACAGAAGCTAAAGAGAAACCGGAGAAAGAGAAAGTTGTGGAAGAAAAGAAGGAGAAGAAGAAGAAGGTCATGATCGTTGACAGTGAAGAGGAGGAGGTGGTGGAAGAAGAGGAGGCAACCATGGCCTCGATAGCTAAGTCTTTAGCACTTTTGACCCGAGAGTTCAGCAGAGGATACCAGAAGAAGTCTGGTTATGAACGCAATGGGAGAGATGATCGCGGTGATTCAAGGAATCAGGGAAGAGAGGGATCGAATGACCAACAGAGGTCAAATGACAAGACTGAAAGAGGTGGTGACCAACAGAGGTCAGACGATAGAGCTGGCAATGCTTCCCAGAACCAGGGATGTTTCATTTGTGGCAAGCCAGGCCACTATGCTGCTGACTGCCGGAGCAAACCTAACCGCCCTAGAGGGATTCTGCTTTCTACAAAAAGAAAGCGGAATATTATGCTCAGAAGTCACTAATGGTGAATCAGGTGAACTGGCTGTCAGACGAATCATCTAATGAAGGGGACAAGAATGCCTTGTTCTGTGGAATGGCAGAAGTCAGCTCCTTCGACTCTGATAGTGAGGTATCCACTTCTGACTCTTACTCTAATCAAGCAGAAGCTGATTTGCTTAAACTGACCACTGAATACACAGAACTTAAAAAGACCTGCGAACGTATTCAAAAAAGGCTCACCTTCTTTGAGAGATAAGCTAGACTTCTCACTCAAGAAAAGGCTAAAATCTTTCAAGAAAAGGAAGAAATTGAAACAAATTGGAACAAGCACCTAAATCCTTTGAAAGAAAAGATTACTGAACTCAAGTCTGCCTTAAAAGCTAAATCTAAGGAACTTATGGATGTTGAGGGCGACAGAATGAATATCCTAGCTCTTAAAAATTATTTTCAAAAGGAAAGAGAAGTCCACTGTCAGGATCTACCCATAAAAGATCTTTTAATTAAGAAATATCAAGATGCACAGAAGGTGTACGAGAAAATTAATACACAAATAGGGAGACGGGGAATTGTATTCTGTGATATAGATCCATACACTGGAACCAAAAGAGACAAGTCTCTGTCCTCTCTATTTCATATTGGAAGTACAAGAAAACCTGGATTTCCAAACCTACTCTCTGTAAGTAAAAAGCAAAAAGTCTCTGGGGAACCTCAAGAGAGGAAACCTCTGAAGATGATAAATGTGTGGTATCAAAACACAGATTTGTCACCTTCAATCTCTGTCAAAAGCGAATCCAAACCTAAGAAATATCTGAAAACTCAAGATCAGATAGGAATCTTCAAGTTTGGTGATCCCGAGACTCAAACACAAGTTGCTTTTGTCTGCATGATAGACTCTGAAAAGAAACTATCGGCAGAGGCACCTGAGTTCAAGCCTCCCTCCTCAGAAGAAAAGTTTCTTCATATCTCAGAAAAGGAGTTAGTGGAAATTGGGAAAAATAACTTCTATGAAAACCTCTGTACATCCTCTGTCAAACAAAAACTCTCTGAGGAAATCTTAATAGATAATTTTGTTGACTTAGAAGACAGTCCCATAGAAAAGGAAGAAAGCGAGTATAGCACATGCTCTGAAAGTCCAGCCTCTGTCGCAAGAGAACTAAGTGACTCAACCTCTGTATATAAGGACGACTCATCCTCTGATGAATCTGAGACTGACTCTAAGTCAGAGATAGTACCTTGTGACTCAGAGGATTGTAAGCTACCCTCTGGAGTTCTTAACAGAACTATTCCTCCCAATGAGAAAACCACAAGTGTTCCTATCTGTCCAGACTTTTTGGACATGTGTATACAAGCCAAAACCTCTCATGAGCTTGAGAAAATCAAACAACAAAAGGACATGTCCTCTCAAAATCCGACAAGTTCAAAGACAGCAAAACCCTTAAAACCTTTTAAAGAAAAACTAACTTGCCAACAAAAGGGTAAGTGGGTTGAAAATAACAAATCTTTTTCTTCTGTGACATTGAAACCTGCAGAAGTTCACCACAGAGGAAGGGGTCCACAGAAGGCTACTCCCAAAAGAGAATTTTCAAAACAGCAATCTAGTCTACATAGGTCTTCTTGTAATAGGAAGTCTAGTGCCAGGATAGATTGTAAAAATAAAGCCTCTGTATCCTGTTTTAATGTTTTTAATGAAAAGTTCAAGCAAATCTCTTCGCACATTCATTACTGTCATTGTTTTGATCTCATGTATAAATTGAACCAACACTTCTCAAGCACACATAGTTTCCTCTCTTTGCCCAAAAAGAATGCTAAATTCAAGGGAAAGAAGAAACAAAATGGTTCTTCAACAGAAAGTAAAACCAAACCCAAGGATGCTAAGGCAACCTTGAAGACCTCTGACAAAAAGGGACCCATTTGGATATGGGTACCTAAAAATCTCTGATTGTCTTACAGAAGCAATATGTGCCGATCTGGTATCTTGACTCCGGGTGCTCGCGGTACATGACTGGCGACAGAGGTCTACTATCCACGTACAAAGAAACACTCGATGGTGGATCTGTGACCTTTGGCGACAACAAAAAGGGGTACATAAAAGGCTATGGAGTCATCAAAAAGGAGAAAATAACCGTATGCAAAGTTGCATATGTGGATGGTCTTAAACACAACTTACTCAGTGTTAGCCAACTTTGCGATACGGGTTTTGACGTCATGTTCAAAAGAACATTCTATTCTCTACAAGGTGAAGATACAAAAGTCGAACTTCTGCGAGCTGAACGCAAGGGAGATCTGTACCTCATGAATTTCAGTGCCAAGAACAAGGAGGACAAGCTCTGTCTAGTAGCTTCTAAAAATGAAGTAGCTTGGTTATGGCATAACAGGTTCTGCCACTTAAACTTTCATACTTTAGATAAACTTGTCAAGCTTGATTTAGTCAAAGGTCTGCCAAATGTCAAATTCAATAAAGATCATTTGTGCTCTGCTTGTGAAATGGGTAAGCTCAAAAGAGCTTCCCATAAAGGCAAGACTAATGTGTCTTGTCCTAGGCCTCTGTACATGCTACATGTTGACCTCTGCGGTCCAATCGCTACACAGAGCCTGGGTGGCAAAAAATATATACTTGTGTTGATTGATGAATACTCAAGATTTACATGGGTAGATTTTGTCAGAAAGAAATCAGAGGTACCAAACATTCTGATAAACCTAATGAAAAGAATCCAAGTTCTATATGAGTGCAGGATCCAAAAGTTGAGAAGCGACAATGGCACAGACTTCAAAAACTCTGTCATTGAAGCTTACCTCACAGAAGAAGGCATATCACAGAACTTCTCTGCTACACGCACCCCACAACATAATGGTGTGGTTGAACGAAAGAACTGCACGCTTGTGGAGGCTGCAAGAACTATGCTGACAGCATCTGGATTACCAATCTCTTTCTGGGCAGAAGCAGTATCAACCGCTTGCTACACCCAAAATCGATCAGCTATAGTAAAAAGGCACATCAAGACACTGTATCATTTGATCAACAAAAGGCGACCAAACATCAAGTTCTTCTATGTATTTGGATGCAAGTGTTTTGTCCTAAACGACAGAGAAGCTAGAGGAAAGTTTGAAGTGAAAGCAGACGAAGGCAAGCTCATTGGGTACTCTGCCACGTCAAAGGCTTATAGAATTTACCTTTTGCGGTCACGAACCATTGTAGAGAGTATCAATGTCTCCTTTGACGATTCCTTTCAAAAGACTTCTGAACAAATCAGTTCAGAACTCGGTCTAAAGAAGGAATCCTCTGGCATCTCTAAAACTAGAGAAGCAGACCTAAATGGCTAAATCTGCTATTTGAAGAGATGTTCCACGACGATATCGATCCCTCTGCTGGAGCTGCCAGAGCCTCTGGAGAATCATCTTCTGTAAACCAGACTGAGTCAAGTATATCTCTAACTGGTCCATTAAATACTTCATCCTCTTCTATGAATCATGCAGATGCAAATACCGAGGGGGAGCGAACAGAAGATGACATAAGCAAAGATAAAACAACAGAGGCACTGGAAACACCAACTCCAACGACTACAGAGGAATCAATACCAGAGGAAAACGAGGACTCAGTCTCTACTTCCTAAGAGGAACCAATTCCAACTCTCATTCCAATAATCCCACAAGTTGATACACCAAGTTCAAGCACAGAAATACCTTCCACTACAGAGGTTGCACCAGAACCACAGTGTACAACCTCAGAAGTTCAACTTGATGATGCCAATGACCATCTTCCAAGAACAACACAGTGGACGAAGAGCCATCCTCCAAGCCTTATAATCGGTGATCCTTCTGAGAAAGTCAAGACAAGATCAGCCACTTCTATCTTTTGTTTCTTTACAAATTTTATCAGTGTGATCGAGCCAAAACGTATTTCTGAGGCCTTAAATGATCCAAACTGGGTAGATGCTATGCAAGAAGAGCTTCAACAGTTTGAGAGAAACAAGGTATGGACCCTAGTTCCTCTGTCGAAGGGAAAACAAGCAATAGGGACTAAATGGGTCTTCAGAAACAAGAAGGATGAGGACGGGGTGGTCATTAGAAACAAAGCGAGATTGGTGGCCAAGGAATATCGCCAAGAAGAAGGCATTGATTACGATGAAACTTTTGCCCCTGTCGCATGGCTGGAAGCAATAAGAATTTACTTAGCCTTCGCAGCCCACAGAGGTTTCAAAGTCTTTCAAATAGATGTAAAATCTGCCTTTCTAAATGGTGAAATTCAAGAAGAAGTATATGTCCAGCAGCCGCCAGGGTTTGAAAGTGCCAAGTACCCAAAATACGTCTATTATCTAGACAAAGCTCTGTATGGACTAAAACAGGCTCCAAGAGCATGGTACGAACGTCTTTCAACCTTTCTTCTCGATAATGATTTCGATAGAGGTACAACTGATACTACTTTGTGTTATAAAATAAAAGGTGATGAGATTCTGCTTGTACAGATCTATGTGGATGACATTATTTTTGGTTCTACAAATGCATAACAGTGCAAAGATATTGAAAAACTCATGTAGAGTGAGTTTGAAATGAGTATGATGGGAGAATTAAACTTCTTCCTAGGACTCCAAGTAAAACAATCATCAGAGGGAATTTTCATAAATCAAGCTAAATATGTCTCTGACATTCTTTCAAAATTTAGTCTCTCTGATGCCTCTGTAATGAAGACCCCCATGCCCACTGGAAATAAGTTATACTCAGATCCAAATGGCAAATCTGTAGAGTGCAAGCTCTACAGAGGCATGATTGGGTCTCTTTTATACTTAGCGGCAAGTAGACCTGATATAATGTATGCCACATGCCTCTGTGCAAGATATGAAGCTAACCCAAAGGAATCCCACCTTATTGCTGTAAAGAGGATCTTCAAATACCTTAAAGGGACTAAAAATCTTGGGCTCTGGTATCCGAAGAACTCTGGATTTGGTCTTAAGGCATACACAGATTCAGATTATGGAGGATGCAAGCTTAATCGAAAAAGTACCTCTGGGAGTTGTCAATTCCTGGGAGGTAAACTAGTCAGCTGGACTTCGAAGAAGCAGAACTGTGTGTCTACATCTACATCAGAAGCTGAATATGTTGTTGCTGCTAGCTGTTGCTCCCAATCTATGTGGATGAAAACTCAGCTAAAGGACTACGGGTACACCATATACAAGATACCCATCCTCTGTGATTCAAAAAGCGCCATTTCCATCTCTGCCAACCCAGTACAGCACTCAAAAACAAAGCATATCGATATTCGTTACCACTTTCTGAAGCATCATGTTGAACACGGCACAATCGAGATGCACTTCGTGTCGACAGAATTTCAGCTTGCAGACTTATTCACCAAAGCACTAAATGAGAAAATATTCCTTTTCTTGGTGGGTAACTTGGGTATGATAAACATGAGTTGATCTCTATAAGTAAGACCTAATCCTCTTGTATATATGTACATATTTATACTCTTCAGCATGTAAATTCTTTATCACCAAGAGTTCTGTACCCAACAGAGCTTATGTGGGATTGCACAGAGCCTCTATTGTTCATAGCCTCTGATGAATTCCACAGAACCTCTAGTGAGTTTGACCTATGTTGTATGCATTACTTATCTTATTTGATCCAAGCATAGGTCAAGGGGGAGTAGAAGGAGACCTTGAAATGATCCACAGAGGTTGATCATTCAAGGGGGAGCCAAAGAAGAAATGTGATCAATCAAATCTACAGAAGTCGGGTATTATGCCGAGCAAAGGTAAATCAAAAGAAGATTGTCTCGAACAAAATCTTTTTCCAAAACAGTTTTCTAGGACACCAATTTCCAAATATGTCCTAAGAACAGTGTTTTAGACGATAAAAACATTGGATGATCAAAATGTTTTATGAACCCTTAGTTATTAGAAAATTTCAGTCATAGAGCCTCTGCTGGCTTTGACAGAGCTTCAAAACCTCTGTGAGTGAAAATTTTGAGCTAACGTTCTATCGATCCTCTCCAAAGTATTTTCAAACGTTTTTGGTAAAGGTACAAGAAAAGAGGAGATGAAAAGCAGGTTTCAGACCACATAGCTCATTCCACTACACAGCCTCTGTTGTTTCTGACACTTGGCTTTTTAGGGAAATTCTATAGCATGCGGGTTATTTCTGTAAGTTACAGTCATCTGGTTGTAGAAACACCCACGCGCCAAGCATTAATGGGCCGCGCACGACGTCTAATCGTGTTCTGACACTTCTGACGTGGTAGACTTTCATTGGACGTGCGTGCCACACAATCCTTCTGCAACTTGTGCCCAGCTGTACAACTCAAGTGCGGACCCCAAATGTTTATTGAATTCACTTTTTACCATGGAATTCTATCTGTATCTACCCCCACTATATAACCCCGTTCACATTCTTTCCTAATCTTTTTACGAATTTACTCCCACCTTTCTTCTCCGGCGAACCTTGCAATACCTGCAACTTCTACTTTCTACTCACTTTCTTCAAGAAAACATCAATGGCTTCCACCTCAAACACTCCGGTGAACTCCCCAGCTCATTCTGAGCACTCCCAAAACCCTAACATGGCCGGAAACCTAGAACAAGACAACTCCGACGACTCAGTGGCTTTTACTCCGACCACTCACCGTCAAAACTTCTTCGAACATGAACACTTTGAACGTGTTCTTCCCTTAAAACCCAATAACCACTACCTGGTTCCCTCAAAAACCGCATTTGTGGAAGAACATGCCATCCTACTTCACATTCTGGAAAACCATTACCTTAACCCCCTATTAACCAAAACTGTGAACAAAATCCCTGCCAGATACCTCAATCAATTCTGGCAGAGCTGCAGGTATGACCCAGAAGATAGACAGATAAAGGGCTACATCTCAAAACCTGATAAATCCGAATTCCTTGAACTCAAGTTCAACAGAACCATGTTGTCACTTGAGTTCGGTCTACCCACCAGAGGTCTTCTAGGCATTAAGAAGTACGTAGAGGAACCCACAGACACAGAGCTCTGCAGATTTATTGAAATGTTGGGCTACAATGCCACGCTGAAGAAACGAAATGACTTCAGAAGAAATAGATTCCCACCTCTGTGGAATACTCTCTTCTCCATTCTCAACAGATGTCTAACTGGAAAGGTGGGTAGTCCTGACCAAACTTCTCACCAAGTCATGGCTATTATGTACGGGGTGTACTACGATCTACCTCTGGACTACGCCACCCCAATGATACAGGAAATGGTTAACACCATTGACCGAAGAATCTCCTCCCAGAGAGCCAAAGGACCCACAACCGAAGATCTTCCCCCACTTCAATACCAGAGAATCCTAGGTGTCCTCCTAGAACCTCTGCTACTATTGGAGAAATGTCCAATGGCGGGACCAACTGTCAAAATGTACCCAATGGGAAAGAACACCCCAACAGAGCACTTGGAAGGATACCCATTCTGCAGACCTCTGCCAACCACCCTTCTGGGATATGCTACTGATGAGACCATTAAGTTAGAATACATACGCGATCATAGGACTCCAGAACCAAGTCCTGTTAAACCCCCGCGTCTAGGAGTCCCTTTAGGATCTAAGATTGTAGATAGGATGACTGATGAAGAGTGGGCAGTGGCCTTAGCTAAACACCTACAAATTCAGGAGAACTTCCATCTACAGAGAAGCCAGCTAGAAACCTCTGCCTCTACACCCGTTCGTACGCGAGGCGCTTCCGCCAACTTCTGTCTCTTCTTCGGCTTCTTAAGCAAGATAGAGCCAACAACCGTACGTGAAGCGCTTGATGATTCGGACTGTATAATTGCCATGCAAGAAGAGCTCAATCAATTTGAAGCTCTAAAAGTGTGGCGGTTGGTTCCACGTCCAAAACACAAAACGGTGATCGGCACCAAGTGGATCTTCAAGAACAAAAAGGACGAAGACGGTATTGTTATCCGCAACAAGGCGCGTCTCGTGGCTAAGGGATATCGTCAACAAGAGGGAATTGACTTTGATGAAACCTATGCTCCGGTGGCACGAATCGAAGCAATTCGCATGTTTCTAGCATATGCCGCGCACAAGAACTTCACCGTCTTCCAAATGGATGTGAAGACGGCCTTTCTATACGGCGATCTCGAAGAAGAAGTTTATGTGTCACAACCCGACGGCTTTGTGGATGATTCGAAGCCTGACCATGTCTACATTTTAGACAAAGCACTATATGGTCTAAAACAGGCCCCGCGAGCTTTGTACAATACTCTCTCTAAGTTCTTATTAGAGAAAGGCTTCACACGAGGTACAATTGACTCTACTCTTTTCATTAAAAATGAGGAAGGTCGTATAGTCTTGGCTCAGGTATATGTGGATGACATCATTTTCGGTTCTACCAATCCTCTATATGCCAAGAACTTTGCCAAACTAATGGGAAAATATTTTAAAATGAGTATGCTTTGTGAGATGAATTTCTTCCTTGGTCTACAAGTTAAACAACTTTCGACCGGAATATTCATTAACCAGTCCAAATATATTCGGGATATTCTTCGGAAATTCCAATTGGACCAGGCCTCACCAATAAAAACTCCCATGGCAACGACTACAAAGCTTCACGCCGATCCCAATGGACCGGATGCGAATCAGAAGCTGTATAGAGGAATGATTGGCTCTTTAATGTACCTAACTGCCAGTAGGCCGGATATAATGTTCTCGACTTTCCTGTGTGCCCGGTATCAATCCAACCCAAAAGAGTCTCGCATGACTGCTGTTAAACGAATTTTTCGTTATTTACGTGGTACTGCTGATCTTGGCCTATGGTACCCGAAAGAGACAGGTTTTGGATTATCAGCTTATTCTGACGCCGATCACGCGGGCTGCATGATGGATCGGAAGAGCACATCGGGGCACATTCAGTTTCTGGGTGATAGTCTGGTAAGCTGGGCATCAAAGAAGCAGCAGTGCGTTTCAACGTCAACTGCCGAGGCGGAATATGTGGCCGCCGCAAGCTGCTGTTCCCAAGTCATCTGGATGCGGACACAACTCAAGGACTACGGTTTCACGTATGTCAAGGTCCCGATCTACTGTGACTCGAAGAGTGCTATTGCTATCTCAAGCAACCCGGTCCAGCACACCAAGACGAAGCACATCGACGTTCGGTACCATTTCATTAAGCATCACGTCGAAAGAGGTACTGTCGAACTCTACTTCGTAAATACTGAGAATCAGTTAGCAGACCTGTTTACCAAAGCCTTGGACGAGAAGCGTTTTAAAACTCTGGTGTTCAAGCTAGGTATGCTAAACCTGAAAACTTAATCCATTTGTGTACCCTTGTCAAGTTCCATACCTCTACGAGTAACTGTCTACTTATCATCCGGTGTCAACACTCTGGACGATTGAGCAAACACTTCCTCGCACTGGTATTCTACTTGCCTCAGTAACACAGTTAGATTTAGTCTCTGTATTTGTTAGGTAGTTTCGTCTATTTTTCCTCTTTCTTCGTGTGTTTCTTTTATTCAATACCGTCGTTTGTTTGTTAATTCCCGATCTCTGTGCTTTCACCATTTGTTAATGTGTTCAGGGGGAGCTAACTGCCATATCAGGTAAGTCTTCTAATCTGTTGAGGGGGAGCGTCACACACAGTTTTTCTTGAACAGTTCAACAGTTTTTTTATGTGTGTGGGCACTCCCAAGTCCACCTTGGTCTACACTTGAGGGGGAGCGACACAACGTTTTCTATCCAACACTCAAAATTTTGTGTGTCGGATTCCTCACTTGCACCCTACTGCACGATTCGAGGGGGAACAATGGCAATCCCATGCTCAATTTGAGGGGGAGCGAGAGAAAGATCCCTGGCAGCACAGTTTACTGAACATTCTGCGGAAATTGCCAAAACAGTGTTATCCGGACTCTTGAGGATGTCAGGACACCTCTGTTTGTCCGGACAGTATCCGGACCGGACAGACCCGGGTCGGTCAACTTCTCCGGACAACACCCGGGTCCTATAAGACACCCGGGTACCTCATATTTCATTCTACCCGGTTTCTCTTGCACAAACCCTAAACCCTCGTCGATATTCTCTCTCGCTCGGACTCTCCTCAATCGCACGATTCACGCACACGTTTCACTCCAAAACTCAGGTATGTTGCTCGTGATTCCCACTACATCTTTATTATACGAATCTCGATTCTTATTGCCTCTCAATCAACCTCGGTTTGATCGAGATTGTTAAACCCGAACACCACACCTCGGATCCACAAGATTTGGGGTTCTTTCGGCGTAAGATTGATAGGGAATGACCAAGGGTAGTCTAGAATGCTATTTGGTCTACTTATGTGCATTTACACTGGCCTTTAAACCTAGATTTGGTCGATTTCTCACCAAGGCGTTTCGTCCGGACACACTCATCGTGTCCGGACACCATCATCGACATGCGCTTCTATCCGGACACACTCAATGTGTTTGATGATACATCCGGACTCTCTCAATCTACCGGAAACTTAGTTGTCCGGAAACCTTATGGTTTCCGGTAAGTTCAACTACCGGATAAGTTTGGAGTCCGGACAACGCCTTTATCCGGAATACTCACTTTATCAGGGAACCTTGTCCGGGTAATTCAATTTTACCCGGACACTCGTATAATCATCCGGACTCCTCTGCCATCCAGACAAATCATGTTATCCGGACACTTCATTTTGTCCGGAAAAGTGCCCTGTGCTGTCCAGTTCTTGCCTGTTTTTATCAAAACCAGTCCTCGATCTATCTCAGATTGAGCCATTCAAAGCTAAGGTACGCACCTACACTTGTAATTCTAATTATGATCCTAACCGTGTGCTCCTTTGCAGATTTTCAAATGGCGGAACAACAAAACCCGGAAGAACAAATTCCTCAGGAGGAGGAAATTATAGACGAAGTAGCTGATGCTGCACTGGTCGACCCTGACCATGGCATCGAGCTAGAGGCGAACAACCACTACCTCGACCCGGCGCTTTTCAGACCAAACCCCCAACATCAGGTCATACTCGACATTCTGATGCGCCATCCCATTTCTGAGGCACTCACTCGCACAGCCGACGTTCCCTTGCTCTACGTTCTACAAGTCTGGCTGACGGCGCAAGTCCGCACAATTGGCAACACTCAGACCATCACAGCGCGAATAGACAACCACCCGTTTACACTGACGCCAGATTCTTTTCGCCGTTTACTATCCCTGCCTGAGGCCACTGCCAACAACCATGAACGGTACGATCCTGCCGTTAACGATGCGACTCTCTGCGCCCAAATGCGTGCTCTTGGGTACAACTCCGACCTTCCACGGCCATCGGTCTTCAATCGAAAGTACTTGGCGCCTATTTGGTACACGCGCTTCACTATTCTCAACCGATGCCTATCCGCCCGATGGAAAGGTATTGACCAATGTACCGGCGACTTTCTCCGCCTTGTTCACGCCGTGTGCTACAACCGCCATGTCGATTTCGCCATGATCATCTGGCGTGAACTTGTGACCACCATCCGACATATCGGCGGCACCAAACAGAAGAAGTTTCTTCCATATCCGCGATTCCTTTCGCTTGCCGTTCGACAACACATGGATGCCAATCCCACCATTCCACGACGACTCACACATCCGGTATGTCCCATACGCCACCTACAATTCATGGTGATCCGCAACCCATCCGATGCGGTCGCCTCACCCATTCCTGCCGCCCTACTAGCCATAGCCGATCCCGCTGCACCGGGGGTAGTTGCTTATAGGGGAGAGTTAGGAAATCCCGTGGTCCAGCCAGAGCCGGAGGGACCTGCCCAGGGACATAGACCCGAGCGACGTGAGGGTCCAAGAGTGAGAGGTGGAAGGGCCCGACAAGCAGGTGCTGTCGGGCGGGGAACGTTAGTTTTGAGAGGAAGGGGAGCGAGTGTAGGTGGTGCAGCGGAATCGCAGCCCGGTTCCAGTTCAGCCCAACCAGGTCCTTCTTCGAGACCACGCCTACATCACACCACCGAACTATATATAACCGAACCCCCTTCTCTAAGTACCCAAGTCGAAGACGTGGAATCCGACTACACGGACTCCGATACCGACCGCAACATCCGCTTGACGCATATCCCTCACGGTATCGGACCCAACCCTGATTTTACCGTTGGCATCCCACTTGACTCCCCTCCACATACTGGAACCGGACCTACCACTAGGGCATCTGAGGGAGACACAGGTGATGAGTTAGATCATGCGAGACGGAGAGAACTGCGTTCAAAGTTGAACCAGGAAAGATCGAGCCGTAAAGATAACGAGGCTCAAGAGCGACCCCAACCGGGTGATATCCGGGTTGCCACATCTGCTATCCCGTCTCATCTGTTGGGACGGGGTATTGAAGAAGCCTCCGTGGACCCAGCGGAGCAATTGCACACCCCCCATAGCCACTCATCCGTCTCAAAACAGACGGATGTTTCAATATCACACGGGGAACAAGCACAACTTCCACCGGTCTCTCACTCGGAGAGTGCTGGTGTTGAAATAAGAGACCAGCAGCCCTCGGTCTCAACTTCTTTGTGTGCACCATCGAGTCTAGAGCCTATTGTTACTGAACATTCTTCGCCTAGGACACTTGATGAGGAACAACACCACGTCGCGGCTCTTAGTGACCCGACCGGAACGTCTATAGTGTCTCCGACTGCCGGAACACGAGGATTGGACGGAAATCCTACCACAGTCAACATCACGCCAGCTGTGAACGTAGGTGGCTCTACCTCTACGGTAGACGCCTCAACGGGTACTCTAAGTGAGCCCGGTGTTATTTTACCCGACTTCGTGTCAAAAGGGTCTCTGGACAGCGCCCTTGAGGCTGTCCGACAGGTTATGGAGCAACAAATGCAGGAACATGTAGCCGCTGAGATTGCCAAAGCGACGCATGCTTTCAAAGGAAAGAGCCCTCTCGTCAGCTCTGAATCTGTCTCTGTGCACCCACCGCCTCAACCGCGACCTACTTACTCGGTGGATACTCTAAAGACGATGCTCTTAGCCCAGCTGCTCCAGGAATCCGACACTACCGCATCTGCTGAAGCAGACCTGATCTCCGTTCTACGATCCCAGGTCACCGCTCCTACTTCGTCCATCACATCACGCCTTGACGCCATTGACTCGACCCTCAACGACTACAACAAAGCGCTTGCCACGCTGTCTGAGAGGGTCCGCTCACTCGAAGACACTTGTAAGAGTCAAGCCGGCGGTCTCAAACGTAGGCACGATGACCAAGAGGATCCTGATCACCGTGAGGGGGAGAAGCGACAACGTCTAACCGAGACCGCCTCCCTGCTCCACACTGAAGGTACATCTGCGGTTCATCAGGAACCCCCAACTGCGGCAACTACAACAGACGAACCAGAAGTCGAGTTGCCTCTAGCCCAGATGGTCATCGATATGGACATCTCAGATGAAGAAGACCCGACGGTTGAAAAGCCCGAGGGTTCAACACAGGAACTGGTCGAATTTGACTCGTCAGACAGACCGATACTGGACATGATAGATCCAGCGTGTGAGACCAACCCGGAGACCGAAGATGCATGGTACGAAAAAGCTGCCAGTGCCGTAAATCTCCAGGTAAACTTGGTCTTTCCCACTGATGAGGACGACAATGTTGATTATGATCAGTTCCTGCTCCAAAATCTATATGGAGCACCCCCCGTTCACTATGCTCAACCCGCCAGAACATCATCAACAAGACCCGAGTCTACTTCTGCCGATCAACCGACAACTACTCCTCCAACGACAGCTTCTGATCTTCCTCCCCTTCCTCAACAACAACATAACCGTTGGGAGAAGATCAAGGTACTTATCCCTCATCTGGAGGAATCTTTGAAAAAGCTGTTCGTCCACAAACTTCGCCCGATCGAGCCAACCTTTTGCCTTGGTATTTACAACCTCGACCCTGAATACCAACGGCGTTACATTCTTGCAATGCAGCGGTGTCTACCAGTCAGTCAAGTCAGAACAAAGCATCAAATCACTGAGGTTCTTAACATCCATTCACGCCGCATCATGAGGATCGTCTATCCAGTCTTCACCGTTCGCCGCGAAGATGGTAATGAATGGAGATTCTCTGAAGCTGATTTCAAGAACCTCCGACCGCTCGACTTTCTGGTATTACTGAAAGACTTACGTTCAAGAACCATTCGACCGCTGGAGATTACAAAGGCACTCGAAGCCGTTCGTCGACACCTGGTCCGTACTATCATGATGTCATACTTAACGGATTTTCAAATGGCTGTCGAGAACAGGGCTAAGAAGGTAAATCTGATAAAACCAAATCTGAAGGCTCCTGAGCTGAAGATGTATTCCGAGAACTCTTTACTGCTACAACCTGAATTCGGGATAGTCTACAACAACGAACAGAACGAAAAGAAGTTTATGCGTTTCAGTCAGGTAGACAGATTTTGTGACGGCACGCTTCTAAAGATCAGAGATGCTCTTCGAAAAATTATTCAGCACGAGTCTGAGAATCCGAAGCATTTGTATGTCGCGAATCCAAACGAAACAACTGCTCGGGAAGCTTTGGAAATGATTGAAGACCGCATTGACTATCGCCGTGCAATCAGATTTTTTGAGGTTCACTTCGCTTTGCGCAAACGATATGTATTCAACTGGCAAGAGCTAGAGCGCAAACTCGTACTTCAAATCAAAGGGGGAGATTGTTAGGGCAGGTTTTATATGTTGATTTAAAGTTCAAGGGTGTAATTTGTATTTCCTTAATCTTAGTCCATAGTGAACGGGCCGTGGGCTTGTTACCACGGGCCCAGCATATATAATGTGCAACTAGCTTAGAAAAAGAGTTAGTTGTCTCATTTAGCTTTCAGTATTGTAACGATTATTCTCTGATCAAATAGCTAAGTGGGCAGCCTTTGTGACTAAATTCTTCGTTCATATTTCTTATTCACATAAACACGATTGTTGCACGGATCTGGATCCTACAAAACCCTCTGCCATCACTCCCAAAAGGAAGAAAGCCCACAAGGAAAATAAATCTACAACGAGCACCTCTACCAGTGTTGCACAAACCCAACAGTCTCCTCCAGCAGAAACTGTGGTTGGATCTTCTGCACCTCCTTCTCCTCCTAAAGACAAAAAGAAAAAGAGAAAACACAAGTCTTCTGAGGAGGGTGCCCCCAAGCCAAAAAAGGAAGAAGAGCAAGAAGAAATCCAAGAAACCCCACACTCCTCTGCAAACCATTGCAGAGGGAGTTGAAATGGAATAAGAAACCCGTGAACAGCCTCTGCAATCCCCAACTCCTATCAACTATGCAGAATAGGGTGACTTCTCTACCTTTCTCCAACGCCAAGATATTGCTGATTCTTTAGATACTTCTGGCTGGAACGCAGAAGCCATATCCAATCAATCAATAGAAGAACCAGAATTCATAATCTCTTCTGACCTGGATGAAGATGACCAAACCCCTAAGGATATTCAGGTTTAGACACTAGAAGTACTACAGAACCCCTTCCTACATCTAGGATATGATGTCCTAAGAAAAAGTCCAGAGGAAGCGGTAGCAACAGAGGACATGGTCATTTCTGATGCAGAGGAAGATGACCAAATAAACAAAGGGCCTCTGCACCCAGATCTACGACACTTACCTTCTTTCCATCCCATATACGCCTCACTCTTACAAGATGCAATAGAAGCCGAGGGCACTAGGGATGAAGTAGCCACTGAGGTAGATACTGCGAGCACTGAGGGTGAAGTAGTGTTAGGATGCTTGACAGAGGGTGAAGCCCTAAAAGATGTCGTAGATGGAAGAGGCACACAACCCCAACCATCTCCCAGTGCAACCCACACTTCTATTACCGCCAGTCTAGTGGCAGAAGGTAATATTGAAAAAGAGCAGCATGGCTCGACCCCACCCCAAACCGATCGGGCAGAGGAAACTCTTTATTCCTCTGTGCCATTAAAAACCGGGGAAATCATTCCGAGGGAATCCTCTCCAAAGGACTTGCCTTTAGTTCGTGATCATTCGCCCCAGATCACAACAGACATCCCTGCAGAGGAATTTGTTTCCTCTGCCACACGCACACACATAAGTCCAATCGGCTCTTCAGAGGAGCTTAGAGTGCACATGGAGGAAAGGACTCTGGACAAGTCCCCAAGTCAACTTGAGAGTACTCCTGTACCCGTCTCTGGAGCGGATCAGGACAATGTTCTCAACAGAACTTCTATAGAGTTTGAGGCTCAAAAGCCCCTGCTCAAGGATTAGAAGGAAATCCTTCCGCCCACAACGTACAAACAGGGGCAAAAGAAGGTGTCCAAAGAACATGGACAAACTCTGGGGACGAATGTGTTCCCCCAGAGATTACACTAGGTACACATGTCTCAAGGGATGAGTTCCAAACCCTTGTCATCTCTGTGACCAACTCGTTGAGAGAGTTGAAAAGCTCTATTGACTCCTTTGCAGATTCAACGAAGAGGTCCATTACTAATCTGAACACCAAAGTGGACAACTTGTCCACAGAGGTGAGAAATGCCTGCGCCCAGATGAATGCAACTGCAACAACCTCTGCTGCCACTACTGCCTCTGCATTTGAAAAGGCCACTACAAGTGCATTTTAGGCCTCTGTCAGAGATCTCCTTGACCAGATGAATAAGGAACAAACCTCTACCTCTACGGGCCTAAATCCATAAGACCTAAAGAAGGCCCCAGAGCAAGTTCAAGAGCATACTACAGAAGAAACTCAGGCCATGAAACCCTCTGATTACATGACCAGAGCTCAGCTGACAGAGCTAGGACAAGGGATACTCGATCAAGTGACATAATTCATTAGAGCCTTCACCACAACTAATGCAAATTATGTGAAGGATTTTCAGAGGAGTGTGGGCAGACTAAGATTCAACACCGAAGCAGAGGTTGCTAACCTGCTCGACATATGTGACGACCTCTTCCCTAAAATGATAGCTACAGGGGCTTCCCAACCACAGAAGAAACCTACGTCATGCCAAACAGAGGGTACCAAAGATAAGGGTCAGGATGACTCTGATGATGGATCATCATATCATCCTGAGGGGGAGAACAGAAGGGAGAAAGCTACGAACAGAGGTTTACCTGCACCAACGATATCCGCAGAACCCCTAAACCAAGCACCTCCATCTGAAACCCAAGGAGGAACCCAACAGAAGACCACAGAGGCAATACCCACCTCCGTGGAAACAACCTCTATACCTATCGAAGACTTGCCATCTCAAACCCCCAAACCAACTGAACAAGTACAAATCCTCACCTCATCAGAAGAAGACCATCCAACACCAAAAACACCAGAAGAACCCAGACTACCATCTCCTACACCAGAAGCTGAAACAACTAAACCATTATCGCCCAAACCCAGAACCAAAACCATTGCTAAAAAACAAAGGAAATATCTGAGCAAAACCATAGAAGCTTCACCAACCAAACCTACCTCACCATCCAAGACCTCAGAAACACAAGTGTTAAAACCAACAGAGGCAACCCCCACAAAACCTACAGAAGCACCTACAACCAAGCCCTCAGAAGCTCAGCCGCTAAAACAAACAGAAGCAACCCATTCTGTACAAAAGAAAGATCTCCACCCGAAGGCAAAAGACAAAGGCAAGGGAATATTGACAGAGGAACCAAAGAAGACAAAGCCGAAGCATCAACCTGCAGAGAAACTGATGAAGAGCGCTTTTGACGCTTTTGTTACTCCTAAGCCCGAAGAAGAAGACTGGGCTTATGGACTTACCCCTCTGTCAACCAATCTTACATTGGATCCAAAGACAAAAGTCACAGAGGACAGGGTCGCCCAGGTAAAGAAACAAATGGATGCTCTGCGCAGGCCCATGCCTCCACCTGGTGCACCTCCTCGACAAATGGAAGAAGTAGTGTACAGGTATCTCTACAACAGAACGATCAGAGATTCTCTACCACCAACCATTCAAGATCCAAACTTTTGTGCTGAGCTCGAAAATATCTTCACAAGAACAACACCCAAGCCTGTCAACCAAGTCTACTCAATCTCCAAAATTGACAAAGTCATATACTGTAAGTTCTCTCACACCAGAACCACACCCAAAATTTCCTACAACATCTATAAGGTCAAAAGAGTGGACAGAACCGAGAACCAATTCTCAGATGCTGATCTTAGAAATCTAAGCCCCTACGACCTACCCGACCTTCTGAACTAGACAAAACAGAACTTCACAACAGGAGATGCATTTCAAAGGGCATACAGGGTGATCAGGAAATCCATGCGTGAGAAACTTCTACTGTACAGTTTGATTGATTTCCATGTAGGACGAGATATTGGAGTGAGAAACCTAAGCCTTAGACCACCAGAAGATGACTGCCCATCCTCTGCCATACCAAATTCAATCATCACATTTCCAAAGGTTGGGTACGTCTATCAAGATCCTACTGGGAAGTTAAGGCTTTTCCTAGAGATTGACTGTCAAAAGTGTGCAACAAGTACTTTGACAGGGTTCAGAGCTAACCTCATGGAGCACAGAGGTACGGAGCTCATGGATCAATCCCTTGTAGATAGACTGATAGAGGTCATCGATTCGGTAATCAACTTCAGAACCCTCTGCATCAGAATCTATCACGAGCTTAAAGAAGTTGGTCTCGACAACAGAAATTTCAACGACTTCCAAAACGCCAACGTCTGAGTTAGTCTACAAATCTCTGCAACTTTTTCTTTCATCATGTAATCAAATGTAAATGCCTCTGGCATAACTTTATATGAAAGAAAAGTTTCAACAGAGGTAAAATACCTCTTGTCGTGTACTTAGTCTAGAAAGCCATGCACCTGTCAATTTTTTATTTTTCATACATAGGGTAAGATTGTTAGCTCCATTTCTACTATTTATAGGAGTATTAAAAATATAGGCTAAGTGTTGACACCGACAGAGGTTCTGTCAAGACACCGAAAGAAGACCCAAGTGAAGACTCGACTGAAGTCATTCACAGAAGACAAGGCCACAGAGCCTCTGCCATACTTGACAGAACCTCTGTGGTATGAAGACAGAAGACTTAGAAGAATACTTGAAGATCAAGACAAAGATGATCGTGCTTCCCACGTTTACTGTTGTACGAAGATCCTGAAGATCATTCGTACAAGGCTCGCCCTGCTGCCTCCACGTGTCAACCTCTGATGGGTTACAGTCGTTTATAGAGTGCAGCACACTACATCAACGTTGTACCTATCACTGTTCCACGATAGTGTCTTTGTACCTTAGTACTTCTTATCTCCACCTTGTCCCCTATGGAAGTAGTATAAATAGAAGACTCATGTTGAGCTCTTCTATTAAGCTTTGCACGATACACACACCATTAGAGTAGAATTCTTGTATTACCTTCGGTGTTCTTAGGTGTTCTTATTATATCAAATACAGTAAATCATTGAGTTAATTATCTGTGTTATTTACACTTCACGTATTTGATATTGTGTATTTTTTTACCAAGTAATATCTCTCTAGTTCGCTAAAACGCTTCTGCACCCTAATCTGTTTGAACTAATAGGTATTTATATCATTGTTAAGCAAAATAGGAACCAACAGAGTGTAGCAGTGGATTGTTTGCTATGGCGATAGCACTAGTGTTTTCGCAATAGATTGGAATTTTGGAGAGCTAAAGGTCATAGTCCAATAGTTGATTTCTCATTCATAAGACCTGAGAACAACATCTTCCAGCGGCTACGTACTCAGCTTCAACGGTTGATATGGACACTGAGTTTTGCTTTTTACTTGTCCAGCTCACCAGCTTTCCACCCAGGAGCTGACAGCCTCCTATGGTGCTTTTCCTATCCAATTGGCATCCTGCAAAATCACTATCTGAATAGGCGATTAGATCAAACCCCAAGTCTTTGGGATATCAAAGACCTAGGTTAGGAGTACCCTTAAGGTATCGAAAAATATGTTTTACAACGATCAAATGAGATTCGGATTGATATCATGCACATAAACAAGTAGCATACATAATATCAAGACGACTCGCTGTAAGATACAGAAGAGAGCCGATCATCCCACGGTACATTGTGACATTAACAGGCTTCCTTAAAGAATCTTTGTTAAGTGTAAGCGGTGGTGCCATTAGGGTTTTCATACCTGAGTTGTGAGTTAGATAAAACATTTTCAGCATATCTTTAACATACTTACCTTGGTGAATGAAAGTGCCTTTTTCATTCTGCTTGATTTGAAGACCAAGGAAATATGTCAGTTCACCCATAATACTCATTTTATATTCAGTTGTCATTCTTTCAGCGAAACGAGTACATAATTCATGGTTAGTAGAACCAAATATAATATCATCGACATATATTTGAACAAGAACGATATGACCTTTTACTTTTCTGAAAAATAGAGTTTTATCGATTTTACCACGCTCAAATTTTTCAATATGAACATAAGTTGAGAGTGTGTTATACCATGCACGAGGAGCTTGCTTTAAGCCATAAAGTTCCTTATCCAGCTTATATACATAACCTGGATGCTTAGGATCAGTGAATCCTGGAGGTTGCTCAACATAGACTTCTTCATTCAGCCTTCAGTTTAAGAATGTTGATTTCACATCCATTTGATATACTTTGAAGTCTCTGTGAACGGCGTATGCTAAGAATAGACGAATAGCTTCGAGTCTTTCCACTGGGGCAAATGTTTCGTCGTAGTCTATGCCTTCCTCTTGTCTGTATCCTTGATCAACAAGACGAGCCTTGTTGCGGCTAACAGTTCCATGTTCATCCAACTTGTTTCGATAGACCCACTTAGTGCCTATCACTGACTTGTCAGATGGTCTTGGAACGAGATTCCAAACTTTGTTTCTTTTAAATTCTGTCAGCTCTTCTTGAATAGCGTTGACCCAGTTTGGATCTGAGGGCATCATCTCTTTTCTTTGGTTCAATCAGAGAAATAAAGTTAACAAATAAACAAATGTTACCTGAACCTCGTCGAGTCTGAAAACCAGCGTTTGCATCACCAAGAATCTGATCAATAGGGTGATTGATAGTCCATTGTTGTGCCGGATCATGATTCGCTGACTCAATTTGAACTTCTGGAGGAGCTGAAGAAGAGGCTTCAGCAACTTCAGGTATTTCAGGCAAGAGAGGAAGAGGTTCAGATAGCATTTCATTCACTGATTGCTGAGAAGTAGATGGAATATTTGAGGTAGATGGTTCAGAAGCAGGCATAGTGTTAAGAGGAACAGCTGAAACCCATGACGATTCAGCTTCACTTGTCTGCATGCTTGGGATGATGGTAGGATCATCATCAGCGGTAGGGATGTTGACCTGAGGGTTAGGATTATTTTCCGAATCCCCAAGATGAGAAAACATCCATTGATTCAGTTCTTCAGTATCAGTATAAGGCCTTGAGTTCGCTGAACGGGATTCATCAAAAGTGACGTGGATTGTTTCTTCTACAGTTTGTCTTCTACGATTGAAGAATCTGAAGGCTTTAGAGATAGAAGAATATCCAAGAAATATTCCATCATCAGCCTTAGGATCAAACTTTTCTAGGGCATCTCTGTTGTTCAGTATGAAATACTGACATCCAAATATTGAAGAAAGCTAATAGAAGGCTTTCTCCCATGGAAAAGTTCGTAAGCTGTTTTCTTGAATCTTTTGACAATCAGCGACCTGTTTTGAGTAGAACAAGCTGTTAGCTCCAAATATTCATAATATTAGAAGTATTGAAAAATAGGCCAAGTAAAGAAGACTTCCACATAAGCTCTGCGAAATGCCACAGAAGCTCTGCCAAAATAAACAAGATTTTCATTCAAGGAACCCCAAGACCAGACTGAACTAAAGAAGACTGCTATCAGAAGAATCAAGTCACAGAACCTCTGCCACCCTTGACAGAAGCTCTGCGGAAAAGACTGAAGACTTGGAAGATATTTATAATATCTTGCCACTGTTACAGGAATATCTTACCACTATTACAGAAATATCTTGCTACTGTTCCAGGGTACGTTCGTCAACTTGTACAAGGCATGGTCTGACTCCTACACGTGTCATACTCCGATAGGACCACCTTCCAAGTTGATATTAGTGCATTTAATGCATGTAGTTTTCCAACTGTTCATACCATCCTTTCTTTCCTGTAGCAATAGTCCTTTTGTCTAGAATAGATCTTTTGTAGTAGTATAAAAGGAAGACTCATGTTGAGTTCTTTCTTAACAACGAAAAAGATATAATCTTCTACGCAAAAACACTTGCACACAATTAACGTCAAATCTGTTCTTAGTGTTCTTAATCAAATACAGTAATCTTTGAGATATTCATTTGTTCTTCATATACTGTTTATTTGGTATTTTATGTTGTTTCTATATAAACATATCTGTTAGTTCTTCAAATACGCTTCCGCAACACATCTTATTTGAACTAATAGATTATATAGTCTTTGTTAATCAAATACGGGAACCAACAATTGGTATCAGAGCAAAGCTTGGTTTTCAATATCAAGCGATCCTCGTTTAAAAAAGATTATTGGTAGAAACATGGTCTGATTTTAACCTGTTATTCATTCCTTCAAACAAATTCTATTGTTCAGCCATTTTCGATTTATCCGATATTTGGTAAAACTAGAGAAAATGTTTCTTTTGTTAAAACTCCATAAAAGTGCACTATTAAAAGCTTCCAAACCCAGAAAATCTTTCCAGATTATTCTTTCGTACTTTTACGTGTCATATCTTTATTCTGAAACTTTCTACTCTTAAAATGACAAATGCACAAAATTTCTTCACAGCTGGTTCACTAACCAAACCACCATATCTTCTACGAAATGAGTATCCTCAGTGGAAAATAAGAATGATCCATTTCTTTGAGGGTACTGATAAACAGCTCGTACAATACCTTTATAATCCTCCTCATGTCCCTATGTTAACTGTACCTCGTGTACCAGCTACAGCTGACACTCCTGAAATCCCTGAGCATCAAAAACCTAAAACCAGGGATGGTTGGTCAGATCAAGATAAAGAAAAAGATGAACTCACGCAGAAAACAAAAAGAATTTTGATCATGGCAATCCCCAACGATCTCTTCCAGTCCTTAGATGCATGCGAATCTGCGTATGATCTTTGGAAAGAACTGGAGAAACAACTTGAAGGGGGAGCAAAAACTCAGAAAAACCGAAGGGCTCAATACATAAATGAATATTACGCTTTTAAAGCCCTGACAACTGAATCTCTGCAGACAACGTATGACATGTTCAACTCTCTGATCAATAATTGCAAGAAGTTCGGCATCCACAGAACTTCTGAAGAGAATAACGTCATGTTTCTCAAAAGTCTGAACGAAGAATGGCTCCAGTTATCTATGTCTTTACAAACCAATCAAGATTTAGATTCCTGGACTCTTTCAGACCTCTACGGAACATTAGCTGGTCAAGAGCCTCAAATAGCACAAGCAAAGACACTAACCATTGCACCTCTTGCTTTGGTTGGCAAATCTACAGAAGAAACAGAGAGGCCGAGGAAAGAAAGAGCGACAAAGGAAAAGAAGAAGGAGAAAAAGAAAAAGGTGGTGGTAGTTGACAGCGAAGACGAAGAGATTATGGAAGATGGAGAGATCACTCTGGCATCAATAGCAACATCCTTAGCTCTACTGACAAGAGAATTCAAAGGAAACCAAAAGAGTTCAGGAAATGATAGATATGGCAGAGATAATTGAGAAAGAAGAAATGATCGGAGTAGAAGGGATCAAGGAAGAAGAGAAGAATCAGCTGACCGACAGAGGTCAGATGACAGAAGTAACGACCAACAGAGGTCGAGTGAAAGGTACAACAGAGGAAATGACCGACAGAGGTCAGATGACAAGGCAAGCTATACATCACAAGAATGCTACAAGTGTGGTAAGCCTGGTCATTATGCAAATGAATGCAGATCGGAAAAAGGTGGTGACCGACAGAAGTCCGACGATCGTGCTGGCAATACTTCCCAAAACCAAGGTTGCTACAACTGTGGGAAGCCAGGCCACTTTGCCAATGAATGCAGAAGCAGGCCAAATCGCCCACAAAAGGACTCAGCTTTTTACAAAAAGAAAGCTGAGTATTATGCTCAAATGTCACTCATGGCAAACAAAGTAGTGAACAAAGAAGATTGGGAGTCAGATACAACCTCTGATGATGAATATACCAACAATGCCTTGTTCTGTGGCATGGCAGAAATCAGCTCAGACTCTGACACTGAGGTATCCACTTCAAAGTCCACCTCTAGTACTACAGAACTTGATTTACTTGTAATTAAAACTGAAAATATTGAACTGAAAAAGACCTGTGATGATATTCAGAAAAAGCTCACTTTTTATGAAAGAGAAGCTAGACTTCTCACTGAAGAAAAAGCAAAATAATTTCAAAGAAAAGGAAGAATTAGAAGCACACTGGAACAAGAATCTATTTCCTTTAAAAGAGAGAATTTCTGAATTAATTACATCTTTAAAATCTGATAAATCCCAAATCTCTAGCAATAAGATATGAATGTAGTGAGAGAGAATCTAGAGAGCAAATATGTCATCCATGTATTAAGCTCAAAGGATTACAAATGGTTTCTTAAAGATTACAAAAGCTTTCTAAAGTGTTTTGAAGTGTTACTAACAAATGGTCTAGACAAGCCTATTTATACCCATGACATACAAGGTATAAAGGCATTCACAATACTGTATAGACTCATACAGTACATTGACTTTACAGTAAATCTTGAATACAATAATGCTCTAACAATCTCCCCCTTTGGATTCAAGATTTAAAAAAATAACAGCAGTCTTCAGCTCTTTGTAAAGTCAATCTTCTCAAACAGACACTCTATCAAATCATCTTCAAATAGCTTTATCTCCACTAGTTCACGGCGAACTATATGCTTTGACACTCTTTAAGAACTCAGCTTTGAAGAATCTTCAGACAAACATGAAAAGTCATTGTCTTTTTCTTTGAAAAATCAACCTTCTTCAATACAATCTTCAACAGATTGTCTTCAAGTCTTGAACATGGATTTCATATCTTTATATAGAACCATCAATTCGGAACAAGATAAATCAGAAACGATTAGAGTTTGGATCAGAAATATGTGAAACAATCCACATTGTTGAACTTTTAGGTGTAAGCACATTCCGAGAATCACTCAGAACTAAGATAACCAAATTCAGCAATATTTAGACTTCACATGATCCTTCTCCCCAATCTTCAGTCTTTGTTCACGAATCTTTGACTTGAAATATCTTTGATTTGAAAATTCTTTGACATGAAATTGAAATTAAACTTTTCTCCCCCTTTTTCGATGATGGTGAGCATCATAATCATCGAAAACCATTTTCAATTTCAGTTGTGTCTTTGAGTATTGCTAACAATCTCCTCCTTACAGAATAACCTTGCTCCCCCTCAAAATAAGAATTCTGGAGCAATTTATTTTCTCCCCCTGAAAGTATGCATATATTTCAATAACGTACAGTATTTGAAATTGTAGCACAAATTTTAAAACAAATTTACACAAGGAAAATAACATTCATTGAATTTTATTTTATAACTACAAACATTTGATCATTTGAAAACTTTACAAAAGAAATTCAACTTAATGAAATTTAACAGATTTTTCAATCAAATGAAATCAAATGCATGTGTTTGGATTCAAGAACAAGTCATCATTATATATCAAGTTAAAAAATGTTCAGTTTCAACCCCTTTATTAAATCTATTTGGTGTGCTAGCATGGGAAATATGATTAGCTTCAAGCATATGCAATTTTAAAACATATAAGAATATTTTGCTCTACTCACACTATTTGTCCAAAATCAGAATTTTCACAAATTTACGGGTTTATCGCGACTTTGTATTTTCCCAAGTTTCAAGAGATGTGTGCTCATTGGCATCTTTTATTTTGTGCTCATTGGCATCTTTTGATTTGTGCACATTGGCATCTTTTGATTTTGTGCTCATTGGCATCTTTTGATCAAAAAATTTAGTAGGAATAAGATACACCGTTAAACATGACTTTCTATCTGGTTCTATAGAAGGATTTGGGTTAGCAGATCCCAGACCAGTTGGCCTTAGGTGCTAGGTGTCGAGCACCCCTTAGAACTTAATTTCCCAAACCAGAAAGGCCACATCGATATATCTTAAACCCATTTGTACCAGTAGAACATGGCTTTCTATCTGGTTCTATTGCAGGATTTGGGTCAGCCGATCCCAGACCAGTTGATCTTAGGGACTAGGTGTCGAGCACCCCTTAGGACTTACTCTCCCAAACCAGAAAGGCCACAGGCACAAACTTTCAAACTAAATGATATTCTATATAAGTTCGAATTTCCATCACAAAATATGAATGATATCTCAATCACTTGGTTCTTAATCATAGTGCTTCCCCCATATTTTCGTTTCCATTCATCATTCTGATAAATAGGCTTTTTGAGCATTATATTCTATATAAGTCCGAATTCACATAACTTTGAGCATTCAGCATAATTTCATTCATGTTTTGCTGACCTTTCGATTAATTTCAGAAGTGAAAGTTGAAACAAATATAACTCGGATAAAACAAAAATACTTGTAAAATCATCTTTTAGCACACATTTAATTCATTGAATGAAAATTGAAAATTTTATCTCATTGAATTAAATTTGTAAAGATTCAAGTTTTCAAAGTGGTAGAAGCAAAATATAATCCAATGTTACCTTTTGCCACGTTCCTTGAAACAGAAAGATGTAACAGTTAAGGATATCACCTGAGAAGTGTGAGTTCTAAACTGATTTGTTTAGAAGTCTTAGTCGTTGAAGTACGGGTCCTGAACTGAATTGTTCAGAAGCCATAGTCTTTGAAGAACGGGTTTTGAACTGATTTGTCCAAAAACCAATTACATTTAAGCACGGGTCCTGAATTGATGTATTCAGAAACCATTGTCGTTGAAGCACGGGTTCTAAACTGAGATGTTTAGAAGCCATAAATATTTGTCTCCCCCTTAATGGTACAAATATTTTTCAAAAAATACGCCGCTTCTCTTCTGTTTTCAGTCATGTGTGTGGTATGTATCTACAATTCAGTACAACACATGAAGAACCTGCAAAACAGATTAAGCAGATTTTGGTACCCAATGGCATTTGGGTCCTAGTGGGTTAGGTGTAGATTTCTTACAAGGAATACTATAAGTACCGTGCCAAAAAGAAGTATAATTTTTATGCACAAAATTATTTGTTCCACAGTAAGAACAACAAATTTTCTTTTGAGCCAACCTAATCAGATGATTTACAGAATGAATAGGATTAGGTTGAACAGAAGATTTACCTTTCGGCGCATTGTTCTTCTTTGCATTTGATGTGGATACAGATGATTTTGGCACATCTTTCTTTGGAACTGTTGTGCCTTTGATTCTCCATTCCATCTTCACCCTCTTGAAGACTGGAACTTCTTCAGGTTTGGAAGTATTAACTTTAGGCACTTTTGTTTTGTTATCTGATTTATCATACAGAGGATTATAGAAGAGATTTGTTGAACGAATCCGACCTTTTGAGAAATCTGTTGATCTATTAAATTGTTTAGAAGAAATGTTTTTAAAACTTGAACTTGAAGCAGTTTTAAAAGAGCATTCAGAATCATTTGAATCAACAAATGGAGTCTGAAAGATAGAATTATGACCGGTCTGCTTTGAGACATCAAATTTAAAAATGACGTCTTCAAGTTCTTTGACTTTGTTTATTAAAACATTTTTCTCTTTAGAAATTAGATCAAATTTCTTTTGGAGATCAGATTTGATCAACTGATCCTTCATAATATCAGCTGATAAACCAGATAATCTTTTGGTAAGATTAAGAATCACATCTTCAAAATATTCACGTTCCGATTCAAAATCTTTTTCCAAAAACTTTCTTTTATCAGTAATCTCTTTGAAAATTTCCATATTTTTCTTTTTAAGAGTTTTACTTTCCTTTTCAAAGAGATTTTTCTTTTCCGTGAAATCTTTTCTTTCCTTTTCCAAAAGATTTTCTAATTCAGAGATTTTCACGGAAAGTTCAGAACTTTTAATTTCAAAAGATTTGCGTTCAGTTTCAAATTTAGCTCTTTCTTTTTCGAGCTTGTCTTTTTCTAAAAATAAAACTTTCTCAAAGTCTGAAACTTGTTTTGAAAGTTTTATACATTTCAGCTCAGTCTCTTTCTTTTCTTCAAAAACTTTCTTTTCTTCAAAAGAAAAATTAGACAGTTTTCTCTTTAGATCGGCATTTTCACTGTCCAAAATTTTCTCTATATCTTTAACTTCTTTTAATTGAGCATGTAACTTTAAGTTCCACTTCACTCTCTTTTCTTCTCTACTCTTCAAATCGGCATTTTCTTTTTGAAGAGTTGTTACTTTCTCTTGAAGTTTCTCGATTTGATCGTGCAGACTTGAGTTGTCTTTGTCTTTTTTTGTTTCAAGACCTGCAATATAAACTTCAAGATCAGTTATTCTTTTAGTAAGTTTAGCATTTGAAGAAGAAATGTCTAAAATTTGTCTTTTCAGATTAACATTTTCTTCTTCCAATGCTTTATTTAAAATAGGAGTTGAAGAATTTGAAGCATTATCTTTAACAGGAGTTTCTGATATACGAGATGTTTCTGATAAAATAACTTGTTGCAAAATTCCATTATTTGCCTTAGCTTTTTCAAGTGGCTTTGGAGGTGTTTTTGTTATTATGACTTGTTGCAACACTTCATTATTTGGTTTAACAGATACATGTGAATTAACAGATGTTTCTGTTATAATGACTTGTTGCAACTTTACATTTGGTTTAACAAAAACTTTTGCAATTGGAGGATTCTCCTTTTTCAGAGTTTGCTTCAAATCTTCACCACTGCTTTTAACAATAACTTGTTGTAAAACCATTTTGAATATTGCTAGAAATTGATCGTTCAGAAGATCAAGCCGACAGTGTATGAAAATACACAAAAAAATATATAAAATTTTTTCTTGAAAAGCTCTTACAGTGTATGAAATACACTATAGAAAAAATTTTTTTTTTTTTTAAATCAATGAATTCGAATGTATAAGGGTTCGAATTCAATGAATTCGGATGTATAAGGGTTCGAATTCAATGAATTCGGATGAAGAAGGGTTCGAATTCAATGAATTCGGATGAAGAAGGGTTCGAATTCAATGAATTCGGATGAAGAAGGGTTCGAATTCACTGAATTCGGATGAAGAAGGGTTCGAATTCACTGAATTCGGATGAAGAAGGGTTCGAATTCACTGAATTCGGATGAATAAGGGTTCGAATTCAATGAATTCGGATGAAGAAGGATTCGAATTCACCCAATTCGGACTTAACTTGGTTCGAATTCACTCAATTCGAATGTACTTAGGTTCGAATTCAACCAATTCGAATCCATAAGGGTTCGAATTCATCCAATTCGAATCCATAAAGGTTCGAATTCATCCAATTCGAATCCACAAGGGTTCGAATTCTCTACAATTCGAATCTAATAGGATTCGAATTCTATGAATTCGAATTCTTCTTGAGTCGAATTCTACATTTATGATGCCAAGAACAATCCGAATTCTCTATGAATGTTCCGAATTCTCTTTGAATGATCCGAATTCACCAAGAATGATCCGAATTCACCACTTCGAACTTCAGAATCACTTAATTTGCCATATCTCTTTCAATTCTTGATCAATTTTGATGAATCTTATATCAAAATGCTCGTAATTCAAATCCGCACACTTTTCATGTTAATCACGATTCACAATTCGGACAATTTAACCAGATTAAGATCCAAACAGTGATTTTGAACTTTTTTTAAAAAACTTCAAAAATTGATCAGATCTGTCGATTCTGTGCAGTTTTTGATGTTGATCCAAAAATTAAAGATGATCAGTAATCAATTCCGAGTTCAGTGATGCAAGAAATTGATTCAAAAGATCAAAATTTAAAAAAATCAGATGAATAGTGATGAACACCCAATCCGAATTCTTCAGCTTTAGTGTAAAAATTCTTCAATTTGGTCTTCGATCTGCTTGAATCTTCTGTTTAGCTCTGATACCAATTGATAAATCCCAAATCTCTAGCAATAAGATATGAATGTAGTGAGAGAGAATCTAGAGATCAAATATGTCATCCATGTATTAAGCTCAAAGGATTACAAATGGTTTCTTAAAGATTACAAAAGCTTTCTAAAGTGTTTTGAAGTGTTACTAACAAATGGTCTAGACAAGCCTATTTATACCCATGACATACAAGGTATAAAGGCATTCACAATACTGTATAGACTCATACAGTACATTGACTTTACAGTAAATCTTGAATACAATAATGCTCTAACAAAATCCAAAACAAAAGAACTTTCAGATTCTAAGAGCGACAGACTAAACATTTTAGCTATTAAGGAATATTTTCAAAAGGAAAGAGAAGTCCTTTGGCAAGATCTGCTTAGAAGAGATGTTTTAATTAAAAATTATCGTGATGCACAAAAGGTGTATGAGAAAATAAATACTCAAATAGGAAGACGAGGTATTGGGTACGGTGATATTAATCAAGGTACAGAAAACAAAAAGAATAAACCTCTGTCATCTCTATTTGCTGTAGGAAAAATCAACAAACCTAATTTTCCAAACTTAATCTCTGTAAGTAAGAGAGTAAAAGTCTCCGGGGAACCTCACTTAAGGAAACCCATGAAGATGATAAATGTGTGGTTTGAAAACACAGATTTATCACCTTCAACCTCTGTCAAAAGAAGATCCAAACCGAAGAGATATCGGAAAACTCAAGATCAGATAGGAATCTTCAAGTTTGGAAAACCAGAGACTCAAACTCAAGTTGCTTTTGTCTGCACAATAGATTCTGAAAAGAAATTATCTGCAGAAGCACTTGAGTTCAAACCAATCTTTACAGAAGAAAAACTAAGAAATATAATTGAAAAAGAAATAATGGAAATCGGGAAAATAGATATTTTGAAAAATCTATGTACACCTTCTACAAATCAAAAACTCTCTAAAGAGATCTTATCAGACACATCTGTTGACTTAGAAAGTAATTTTTCAGATGAAGAAAGCAAGTATGACACAGCTCGGAAAGTCCAGCCTCTGTCGAAAGAAATATTGATGACTCAACCTCTGTATATGAGGATGATTCATCATCTGACGAATCAGAGACTGAAAGAATAGAAAAGGTTCCTTGTGACTCGAAGGTTATTAAACAAACCTCTGAAGTTCTTAACAGAACTATTCCTCCAAAGGAGAAAATCACTGAAATTCCAATCTGTCCAGACTTTTTGGATATGTGCATACAAGCCAAAACCTCTATTGAGCTTGAAATTTTCAAAAGACAGAAGTTAATGTCCACTCAAAATCCAAAAGATTCAAAGTTATTAAAACCCTTAAAAATTAAAGAGAAACCAACATGGCAACAAAAGGGTAAATGGCCAAAACCTAACAAACCTTTTTCTTCTGTGGCAGTGAAATCAGCAGAAGTTCACCACAGAAGGGACTCACAGAAGGCTGCTACAAACAAAGATTTTTGCCAACAATCTAATCTACATAAATCTTCTTGTAATAGGAAGCCATATGCTAGAATAGAATGTAATGCCTCTGTGGCCCAGTTTAAAGCTTTCAATGAAAATTTCAAGCAAATCACTTCTGATGTTCTATACTGTCATTGCTTTGATCTTATGTTCAAACTGAATAATCATTTCTGTAGCTCAAATTGTTTTCTCTCTGCACCTAAATCAAATGTTAAAGAGAAACAAACTGATTCTTCGACAAAAGATAAAATGTATTTCAAGAATGCTAAAGCAAACTTGAAAAATTCTGACGAAACTGGACCCATATGGATATGGGTACCTAAAACTCTGTGATTGTCTTGCAGAAGCAGTATGTGCCAATATGGTATCTAGACTCTGAATGCTCAAGGCACATGATTGGTAACAGAAATCTTCTATCCATATACCAAGAAAAACAAGATGGTGGATCAGTGACTTTTGGAGACAACAAAAAGGGGCATATTAAAGGCTATGGAGTCATAAAGAAAGAAAATATCACCGTACACAAAGTTGCATATGTGGATGGCCTAAAACATAACCTACTCAGTGTCAGCCAACTTTGTGACACAAGATTCGATGTACTGTTCAAGAGAACATTTTGCTCTCTACTAAGTGAATACACCGGAATAGAACTTCTGCAAGCCAAAAGAAAAGGTGATCTGTATCTAACGAACTTCAATGCCAAAAACAAGGACAACATTTGTCTTGTTGCAAGCAAGAGTAAAGAAGCCTCGCTATGGCATAACAGGTTTTGTCATTTAAACTTTCATAATCTAGATAAACTGGTAAAACTTGATCTAGTCAACGGTTTACCTATTGTTAAATTTAATAAGGATCATTTATGTTCCGCCTGTGAAATGGGAAAAATCAAAAGAGCTTCCCACATAGGCAAAACTGATGTGTCTTGTCCTAGGCCTCTGTACATGCTTCACGTTGACCTCTGTGGTCCAATAGCTATACAGAGCCTAGGTGGCAAGAAATATATACTTGTCTTAATTGATGAGTATTCACGATTTACATGGGTTAAATTTGTCAGAAAGAAATCAGATGTTCCATGCATCCTGATTAATCTAATGAAAAGAATCCAAGTTCTTTATGAGTGCAGAATTCTGAAGTTACGAAGTGATAATGGCACAGAATTCAAAAACTCTGTCATTGAAGCCTATCTCACAGAAGAAGGAATATCCCAGAACTTCTCTGCCGCTCGCACCCCACAATAGAATGGCGTGGTCGAACGAAAGAACCGCACGCTCGTGGAGGCTGCAAGAACCATGCTTTCTGCATGCGGATTACCAATGACGTTTTGGGCAGAAGCAATTTCAACTGCTTGCTATACCCAAAATCGTTCAACAATCGTGAAAAGACACATCAAAACTCCTTATGAATTGATCAACAAACGGCGACCAAACATCAAGTTTCTCCATGTGTTTGGATGCAAATGCTTTGTCTTAAACGACAGAGACTCAAGAGGAAAGTTTGAAGAAAAGGCTGACCAAGGCAAGTTCATCTGGTATTCTGCCGCTTCCAAAGCCTACAGAGTTTACCTTCTGAAATCGCGCACAATAGTAGAAAGCATCAATGTGTCCTTTGATGACTCATTCCAAAAGACTTCTGAAAAACAAGGTTCAGAACTCGGGCTAAACAAGGAATCCTCTGGCATCTCAAAAACAAATAGAGATTTAAGTCTTCTATTTCAAGAAATGCTCAACGACGATGTCGATCCCTCTGCCAGAACCAACAGAACCTCTGCAGAATCACCTACTGTAAACTAAGTAAGTATCTATCTGTCTGGTCCATTTAATACCTCATCCTCTTCTGCAACTACTACATGTACTGAAAATCAAACAGAAGATACAACAAAAGATTCAACAACAGAGGTAATCCAAATACTAACAAATCCAACAGAGGAAGAAACACTAGAGGGAAGTGAAGATGAAACCACAATGCCTACAGAGAAGGAAATTCCAACTTTGATACCCATTCCTACAAAAGTTGAACTAAACACATGGGCAGAACCTTCAACCACTTCAACCATAGAAGTTCAACTTGATGACTCAAATGATCATCTTCCACGAACAACTCAATGGACAAAAAGCCATCCTCCAAGCCATCCTCCAAGCCAAATTATCGGTAATCCCACTGATAAGGTAAAAACAAGATCAGCTTCTGCAAATTTTTGTTTCTTTACCAACTTTATTAGTGTGATCGAACCGAAAAAGATCTCTGAAGCCCTGGAAGACCCAAACTGGGTGGATGCTATGCAAGAAGAGCTTCTGCAGTTTGAACGAAACAAGGTCTGGACTCTAGTACCTCTGCCACGAGGAAAACAGGCCACAGGGACTAAGTGGGTCTTCAGAAACAAAAAGGATGAGGATGGAGTGATCATTCGAAACAAAGCAAGACTGGTGGCCAAGGGATATCGCCAAGAAGAGGGCATAGATTACGATGAAACTTTTGCCCCTGTTGCACGGCTCGAAGCAATAAGAATTTTCTTAGCCTTCGCAGCCCACAGAGGTTTTAAAGTATATCAAATGGATGTAAAATCTGCTTTTCTCAATGGTGAAATTCAAGAAGAAGTATACGTCCAACAACCACCAGGGTTTGAAAGCTCAAAGTACCCAAGGAATGTCTATTACCTCGACAAATCTCTATATGGACTGAAACAGGCTCCAAGAGCATGGTACGAAAGACTTTCTACCTTTCTTCTCAATAACGACTACAAAATAGGTACCATTGATACAACTCTGTTCTTTAAAGGAGAAGGAAATGAGCTTATTCTTGTACAAATATATATATATGACATTATTTTTGGGTCTACTAATGCACAAAAATGTAAAGATTTTGAAAAGCTCATGCAGAGTAAGTTTGAAATGAGTATGATGGGAGAATTAACCTTTTTCCTCGGACTTCAAGTCAAACAAACATCAGAAGGAATTTTCATAAACCAATCAAAATATGTCTCTGACATACTTGAAAAATATAGCCTCTCTGATGCCTCTGTCATGAAAACCCCAATGGCCACTGGAAATAAACTATTTTCAGATCCAAATGGCATCTCTGTCGAGTGCACGCTTTACAGAGGAATGATTGGGTCTTTATTATACTTAACAGCCAGTAGACCTGACATAATGCATGCCACATGCCTTTGTGCAAGATATCAAGCTAATCCTAAGAAGTCACATTATATTGTTGTAAAGAGAATCTTCAGATACCTCATAGAGACCAAAAATCTTGGCCTCTGGTATCCATAGAACTCTGGTTTTGGACTAAAGGTATACACAGATTCAGATTATGGAGGATGTAAACTCGACAGAAAGAGTACCTCTGGGAGTTGTCAATTCCTAGGTGGGAAATTAGTAAGCTGGACTTCAAAGACACAGAATTGTGTCTCAACATCTACGGTAGAAGTTGAATACGTTGCTGCTGCTAGCTGTTGCTCTCAAGTTCTGTGGATGAAAACACAGCTGAAAGACTTTGGTCACATCATCTACAAAATTCCCATCTTCTGTGATTCCAAAAGTGCAATTGCCATCTCTGCAAATCCAGTACAGCATTCAAAGACAAAGAACATAGATATCAGGTATCACTTTCTGAAGTATCATGTTGAAAACCAAACCATCGAGATGCATTTTGTACCAATAGAATTTCAGCTTGCTGATTTATTCACCAAGGCACTTGATGAGAAAAGATTCCTTTACTTGGTGGGTAAAATTAGGAATGATAAATATGAGTTAACCTCTGTAAGTATCTTATCTTCATTATAAAAATATATATGATTTTTTTTAAATTATTAAAATAATAAGTTTTTTGTTGTTGTTATTTTTTTTCTTTCTCAGTAAATAATTTGCTTTTGTATGTAAATTCTAAAATCTCAAATCTGAAGACAACAGAGCTTCTATAGGACTCCTCAGAAACTCTGACAATCCTTACAGAACCTCTGATACACTTGACCTAGGTTATATACATTACTTCTGATCATTGAACCAAGCATAGGTCAAGGGGGAGCAGAAGGAGAACTACTTGATCTACAGAGGTTGATTAGATCAAGGGGGAGCAAAAGGAGACCTTGCTTAATCTACAGAGATTTATAAATCAAGGGGGAGCAAAGGAAGAAACGACATCAAAAGAAGAGAAGAACTTTACCGGACAAAGAAGAACAAAAAGGTTGGTATCTCGTACAAATTCTTTTTGAAAATAACTTTCTAGGACACTAATTTCTAAATATGTTCTAGAAACATTATTAAAAACATTCCAAATGAAATTTGATCAAAAAGAATATTGAGTTTTCCATTATTAGAAATTTAAGGTCACAGAGCCTCTGCTGAATACAACAGAGGTTCTGCAGGCAAAAGCTCTGATCATAAATCAATAATCTTGGAAACTCTGTCAATCACCTTAGGTATCAATTTCAAAAAGAATCATCGCGTACAAATACACTGCAACAGAAGTCATTAGTTACAGAGTTCTCTCCACAAGATAGAACTTTTGTAGACCAACACTTGTTTTAAAAGACTTTTTACTGCACAAAACCTTTTTAAAAAAAACAATTTTCTAGGACACCAGCTTTCAAACAGGTCCTAAAAATATTGTTAAAAACAATCAAAAACATTGGATGATCAAAAATGTTTATAAATTGTTAGATATGAGAAATTTCTTGTCTCAGAGCCTATGCTGGCTCTGACAGGGGTCCAAAAACCTCTGTAAAGGAGTTTCTATGCTAATAATTTATCGATCCTCTCCATGGACTTTTCAACCATTTTTTGTGAAGGTACAACCTACAGAGGCAAGAAAAACAAAGTTTTCAAATCTCAGAGCCTCTGTCAGTTTTTACTTTGGGCATTTCTGTAACAGTAACGTTAACGGTAACTTTTTTTGCGAGTGAGAATCATGTGGAGTTAAAGAGGCCCACACGCCTAGCATTTAATAAGGGCGCCCACGACGTCTCGTCATAACTGACACAGATGACGTGCCATCTTTTCATTGGACCTACATGGAGTACGTGCCTCTGGAAAGTTGAACCCGCCGTAACCACTCACGTGCGGACCCCAAATATTATTTACCTCAAAATATTAACCCTTTCAGATTCTACGGTTACATACTCAGTATAAAACCCACGTTACCTTTCCTCACAAAAACTTTACTTACTCTCTTCTCCGGCGAACCTGCAGCTATTCTCAAACCTTCATTCTTCTTTGCAAAAATGGCTTCCAGTTCCCACGCTGCTCAGAACTCTCCGGCGAACTCTCCTCAACAATCCCAGTACATTCAGAGCACTCTCACAACCCAAACATCGCCGTAAATGCAGAAACAGAAAACTCCGGCGACTCTGCAAATTTTGCACCAACCACCAACCTTCAACATTTTCTGAACAAAGAACATTTTGAGGATGTTCTTCCATTAAAATCCAACAACTGCTACCTGGTGCCCTCATCAACAGCCTTCGGCGAAGCCCATGCCCTTCTCCTAAACATCATGGAAAACCATATCCTATACCCCCTTCTTTCCAAAACCTCAACCAAAATCCGTGCTCGATATCTGAATCAATTTTGGGAAAGTTGCCGATTTGATTCAGATTATTCTCTGATAAAGGGCTATATTTTGAAGCCAGACAAATCTGAATACCTCGAACTCATGTTCAACAGAAACTATGTTCTCGCTTGAGTTTAACCTGCCAACCAGAGGTCTACTTGGAATAAAGAAATATGCTGAGGTTCCGACGGACGAAGAGCTCTGTCGATTTGTAGAGATGTTAGGGTATAACACAACCCTAAGGAAACGCACTGATTTCCGCAGAGGCAGGCTACCACCTCTGTGGAATACCCTCTTCTCCATCCTGAATCGTTGTCTAACAGGGAAAACTAGCAACCCTGACCAGAGCTCACACCAGATCCTGACCATCATGTATGGGATCTATTACGATCTTCCACTTTATTTTGCCACCATCATGATGCAGGAGATAGTAAATACGATCGACAGAAAGCTTGCAATCCAAAAGGCCAAAAAGAACACACTAGGGTATCTGTCACCTCTGCAATATCAGAGAATTCTAGGAGTCATATTCGAGCCTCTACTTCTAATGGAGAAATGGCCAATGGAAGGGCCAACTGTAAAACTTTATCCCATGAACAAAAATACTCCTACAGAGCATGAAGACAACTATCCCCACTGCAGACCTATGTCGAAGAACCTTCTGTCATATACACGCCCACAGGACTCCAGAACCAAGTCCTGTGACACCCCCGCGTCTAGGATCCCCCTTAAATTTAGATATAGTAGAGAGGATGACAGAAGAAGAATGGGCCAGAGCTTTAGAAAAACATCATTCAGTACAAGACCGGTTCAAAGCCCAAAGAGAAAGCATATACCTCTCTTCACCCAAGAGAAAAACCTCTACAACAACACCTCAAAAGAAGAGCAAGAAAAGGAAACCAACAGAGGAATCTACAACCTCTGCAGCTCAACCCTCTTCTCCACCACATGCTACAGAAACAAGATCCTCTGCACCTCCCTCCCCTCCAAAACAAAAGAAACGAAAAACCAAATCAACAGAAGAGAGAGCCCCTAAGCCAAAGAAGAGGAAGTCAAAGAAGAAGAAACCCACATCACCTCTACAAGTCATTACAGAGGAAGATGAACAGGAAGAGAAAGATCAGATTAAACCTCTGCAACCTCCCTCCCCAATAACCTATACAGATCAACAGGGAGATTTTAATGCCTTCCTCAACCATCCAGACATAGCTCACACCATAGATCCATCAGGATGGATCGGAGAACCGTTGGATCGGAACATTCAAAGTAAGACTACAGAGGTTCTGCGCATAACAAAAGAAATTTCACCACCTCATTCAAGTTTTGACACTCAACGTCAAACCCCTCAACATTCAATAGAAGTCATATCTGAGGCTCAAGGTACACTACCTATGCACCCTCACGTTCGACAACTCATAGGATCTCGTTTTATATATGATTCCTTAGGATCAGAAGGAGAAGCGACTATAGTGGAAAATGCAGAAGAAGAGGTAGGCATAGAGACTACAATAGAGGAAGAGGTTAGGGTTGAAACCACAGAGGGTTTTACAGAAAAATATGCCGAAGAAGTAGAAGGCACACATCCCCAACCCCTTCCAGTGCAACCCACGTATCTGATACCGCCGGTCTAGCGGCAGAGGGTATCATTGAAAAAGAGCAGCACAACTCGATCCTAACCCCACCCAGCCAGCCAGAGGTTACTCTTTCAACCTTTGTGCCCATTATAACCGGGGAAACCATTCCTGGGGAATCCTCTCGAAAGGACTCACCCATTGTTCGTGATTCATCGCCCAGAATCACATCTGACATCCCCGCAGAGGAATTCGTTTCCTCTGCCACGCACACAACAATAGGGCCAAACCTCCTTTTAGAGAGGAGTGTAGAGCACAGTGACAAAGAGACTCTAGACAAGTCTCCAAGGCAACAGAAGGACATTCCAATACCCACCTCTGGAGTGGATTTAGACACTGACCTTCTCAGAACTTCTGTAGAGGTTGAAACACAAGTTTCTCCTCGAGGATCAGAAGGAAATCCTTCCACCCTTAACGTACAAACAGGGGTGAACGAAGGTGTCCTAGGAACAGGGACTCACTCTGGGGACGAATGTGTTCCCCCAGAGGTTACAACGAGTTCACACGTATCAAGGGATGAGTTCCAAACCCTTGTCACCTATGTGAACCAAACAATGAAGGAGTTGGAAAGCTCTTTCAAATCTTTTGCAGAAACTACATCAAGAGCCATTACAAGCCTAAATACCAAAATGGACACCTTGTCCACAGAGGTACAACAAGCTCTGTCAAAGATGATGTCTGCTACAGAAACTTCTGTCACAACCTCTGCCAGACTACATGCTGAAGAATTTGAAAGATGTGCAACCTCTGCATTCAACAAGTCTGTCAACAACTTCCTGCAAAAACTCAAAGATCAATCCTATACTTCTAAGGGCCTTACACCTGAAGACCTAAAGAAGGCCTTAGAAGAAGTTCAAGAGCAAACACTGCAAAACACTCAAGCCATGAAGCCTTCTGACTACATGACCAGAGTTCAGCTCACAGAACTTGGGCAAGGAATCCTTGATCAAATGACAGAGTTCCTCAGAGCCTTCACAGTTGCCAATGCAAACTACGTCAAAGAGTTTCAAGCAAGCGTCGGCAAAATGCGCTTCCAAACAGAAGCAGAGGTTGAAAAACTACTCGGCCTCTGTGATGGCTTGTGCGCGAAGATGATTGCTGCAGGGGCTGTTCCACTAAAGAAATCAGACACATCATGCAGGGCAAAGGGTACTTCAGATATAAATCAGGATGACACTGGTGATGACCATCATGGTCCATCAGATCATCCTGAGGGGGAGAAAGAAAGGGAGAAACAAAGGAAAACAGCTGCAAGCAGTCCTCCAATATCAGCAGTACCAATTTCCTCTGCACCCCTAACCCAAACCCAAACTCAGGGAACTCAACAGAGACCCACAGAGGAAACACCAGCCTCTGTGGAAACCACCTCTGTCTTTGAAAAAGATGTCCCTCAAGTTCAAATCTTGACATCTTCATCCTCAGAAGAACTTTCCACTACACCAAAACCAACAATCCCTCCACAAACCACAACCGAGCTTACAGAAGAAATACCCACAGAACCATCCCCACCAAAGTCCTCAGATACTGAAAAGTCAAAAACTATAGAGGCAATCCCCATCATACCCAAAGAAACCTCTACACCCAAACCAACAGAAGCAATCACAGAAAGTCCAAAACAGGCAACAGGATCTGAGCCTCAAGCCAAAGATAAAGGAAAGGGTATCATGACAGAAGAACCAAAGAAGAAAAAGCCAATACCTCAGACGACAGAGAAGTTGATGAAGAGCTCATTTGATGCCTTTGTCACTCCTAAATCTGAAGAAAACTGGGCATTCAACTTAGATCCTCTGTCAGAAATTCCGGTTCTTGATCCAAAAGCAAAGGTAACAAAGGGTAGGGTTGCAGAGATAATACAAGAAATAGATGCTCTGCGAAGACCAATACCAATACCACCACCGTCTACACAACATACAGAAATAGAACAGGTGGTGTATAGGTATCTTTACAGACAACAATATCAGAACAATCCTCCGCCACACATCAAAGATCCCCAACTCAGAGCTGACCTTGACAACACCTTCACCAGAACAAAGCCAAAAGCAAGGGTAGAAGTCTTCTCAGAGTCCAAAATTGAAAAGGTAATTTATTGCAAATTCTCTCAAACAAGAACCTTTCCAAAGATCAGGTACAACATCTACAAAGTCAAAAGGGAGAACAGGTCCGAAAATCAATTTTCAGATGCCGATATAAGGAACTTGAACCCCTACGATCTGCCAGATCTTCTACTTTGGACGAAAGAAAACTTCGACAACGACGCTAACAGAAGGGCCTATCAAGTATTCAGAAAAGCGATGAGGGAAAAGCTTCTGCTATATAGCATGATAGACTTTCAACTGGGAAGAGATCTTGGAGTCAGAAATCTAAGTGTGAGACCACCAGAGGATCACTGTCCACCTTCTGCCGTACCCAACTCAATCATAACAACACCAAGGTACGGGTTAGTATATAAGGATCCTGCTGGTCAAGTAAGAGTCTTTATGGAAATGGACTGTCAGAAGTATGCAACCAGTACTCTGAACAAATTCAGATCAATCCTAGAAGAGAACAGAGGTACGGAGCTTATGGATCAAGAATCAGCAGAAAGAATGATCAGAGAAATAGATGCTACAATTGGCTTAAGAGAACTCTGCATCAAATTCTATCACGAGCTAAAAGAAGTGGGATTCGACAACAGAAGTTTCAACGACTTCAAAGATGCAAATGTCTGAGTCTAATTTACATATCTCTGTAAACTTTAAAAAGAAATGAAATAAATCTTTTGAGGTATTGTTTAACCTCTGTCTATTTTACTTAGCCTAATTATGCTTAAATTCAAATTTTCATTTTTCAATACTTAGGGGGAGATTGTTAGCTCCAAATATTCATAATATTAGAAGTATTGAAAAATAGGCCAAGTAAAGAAGACTTCCAAAGAAGCTTTGCGAAATGCCACAGAAGCTCTGCCAAAATAAACAAGAAGATCATTCAAGGAACCCCAAGACCAGACTGCACTAAAGAAGACTGCTATCAGAAGAATCAAGTCACAGAATCTCTGCCACCCTTGACAGAAGCTCTGCGGAAAAGGCTGAAGACTTGGAAGATATTTATAATATCTTGGCACTGTTACATGAATATCTTACCACTGTTACAGAAATATCTTGCTACTGTTCCAGGGCACGTTCGTCAACTTGTACAAGGCATGGTCTGACTCCTACACGTGTCATACTCCGATAGGACCACCTTCCAAGTTGATATTAGCGCATTTAATGCATGCAGTTTTCCAACTATTCATACCATCCTTTCTTTCCTGTAGCAATAGTCCTTTTGTCTAGAATAGATCTTTTGTAGTAGTATAAAAGGAAGACTCATGTTGAGTTCTTCCTTAACAACGAAAAAGATATAATCTTCTACGCAAAAACACTTGCACACAATTAACGTCAAATTTGTTCTTAGTGTTCTTAATAAAATACAGTAATCTTTGAGATATTCATCTGTTCTTCATATACTGTTTATTTGGTATTTTATGTTGTTTCTATATAAACATATATGTTAGTTCTTCAAATACGCTTCCGCAACACATCTTATTTGAACTAATAGATTAGATAATCTTTGTTAATCACTGAGCATTGAACGTGCAGCTTCGATGATCGTTCGATTTCTTCTTTCGGCGACTCCATTTTGTCGCAGTGTTCTCGCTGAAGAAAAGTTGTGAGATATTGATAGGTGGGTATCACCCCCTAAATCTAATCGCAAGTGTACGGTGTCGAAATCAAGTAATAACGTACGGTAAGTACGAGTATCGAATCCACGAGAACTAGGAACTAAGTATCACAATTACTATAAGAACTATTAATTGAACTGTCGAATTTGGGAGATTGGTTTGATTTAAAACTACTTAATTGCAACGAGTACGAAATCACAACGAAACAGTAAACGACTTAGAAACTTCGATAGAGAGAGAAGTTGAGAGTTGGAAATCCTCAAGTTCTACACATGCAAACAACTGACTCAAAACAATTACCAGTTTATCCCCTTAATGATTCCCAAATCTTTTAAGATCACCGTCGTTCTCTTTCGAACAACAACGGATTTTATTTTGAAAAGGATAAGTTTAATCTCTCGATCTAACCTATGGATTCCAAAACACATTAAGTACACGATTTATGTTTAAATTGGCTAGATTTTATCTCTCGATATCAACCTAACGGTTTAATTGGGACTAAAGCTTACTCGGTATATCTCTATCACCGATTTATCGTCTTAGGCATGCAATTCCTAGTTCTTTTTAACAGTTAATTCTCTCGAACTCAACTGAAAATAATAAATCAATTGAAAGCTAGCTAGACTCTCAAAGGCATTAAACACAAAATCACATGCTTCATTAATAACGGAAAAACTGATAAAATATCAAGTCAATTGTTTACATGCTAAATAAACCGAATTCATTCCAACCCCCAACACGAACCGGTTAGTCCATGTCGGTGGTGGATTCAAACACAAGAGAAATAGATGCGAAAGTGTATGTAAACATGATTAAGCGTAAAAGATGCAATCGTAAACAGTAAGATGATGAACTCCCTTCTCTCGTGCTCGTCTCTACTTCGCGTGTTGAACGTCTCCTTGATCGGCTCTCGATCGTGACTCCGAAAGCTCCGAAAAGTCTCCCGGAATCGCCCCAAAATCGCCCCTGTACGTCGTGTGAAAGTTTCATATCGAATGAATGACCTAAAATCGTATTTAAAGCTGGAATTCGCGAAACAGTGGGTTACGCCACTTGCAAGTCGCGTGGTAAGTCGCGCGTATCATTTTTGCAGCGTGGGTCGTCGTCTGGTTCGCGGATCGGGTCCTGGTTCGGTCGTGGGTCTTGGGCTTTGCTTTTGGGCTTCCGTTAGGCTTCGTTTGGGCTCGTTTTGGGCTCTTTTTAGCTTCTTTTCTCGAGGATTACCGCCTTTTAGATAACCTGTATAAATCACTAGATAAACTGTAAAATACAAGCCTTTTTACTTGAATACAAGCCAATCTCATTGGCTTGAGAGCTGAAAATAACGCCATAAAGTGGCGTTATCAACAACCCCAAACCAAGCGTTGCTTGTCCCCAAGCAAATTAGCGATAAAATAGAAATAAAGCACACATAAGTGAAATAATAATAATAATAACTGCACAATTCCCAATCGGTACCAAGTGATGCATCGGTGATTTCCCGTACCCGTGAATATCTATCTCACTCTCGCCTCATTCTTATTTCGTTTGATCTATGGCCTTCCATTGGGAGTTGAACTCGTGACTGTTCCGATTACGTTCGGGTTAGACTAGGTCCAAACATACTAGGGAAAACATTTCGCCTCGACCCTACCTCACGGGATACTCTCTTCGCACTCGAACCTAGGTTATCGCTCGTGTTGTCATGTTTAAGGAGGTTATGTACAAGAATACTCAAATTATTACATGACAACTCTAAGGAAAGACGCACAATTGTCCAAAAATTTGATCTCAGAAGGAGTCAACTAGCAAGACAGGGAATATCGATGAGGGTGGTCATATACCGTAATCATATCTTCCAAAAGATCATCCAGGTCTTTACAAGGGTTGTAATGGGGCTAGGGCTATGACTGAGAAACGAAGGGTAAATGGTTCAAAGATCCTTGGCGTGTCAATCATTGGCAGTTCCGAACTTCTCTACTTCAGCCTCTATCATTTGGCCCTCTTTGTCACTATTGGAGTCGCTTTGACTCTCTTATTCAGCTGCTATAAATACTATCTGACTAACTGTATTTTTTTTATTTTTTTTTTATTTTTTTTAGTTGGGACTTCATTGGTCCTCTTTATTTGATTGGGGCAGCATTGGCCCTCTTTATTCTCATGACTGGCCTGTTCTATTCTTTTCTGCTCTATCTTTCGTAGTTCATCACTGCCTTTGATTTACACGCTTTCGGATAAGGGTTGGCTAAGGCTTTTGGCTAATGGGTTAATGATGGGTTTAGAAACGAATAGGGTGCGTGTTTGGCTGCAAAAGGGCTATGGATACACACAAAAGGGTGAAAGGGAACGATAGCTAAAATGGTTAAAAACAAAACACATAATGCCTAGAATCATATCTTAAGGTCCACACGATATGGTCTACTATACCCTTACCCAATATCCTGAGGTTCGTCTTTGCTACTCAATGCAATAATGTAGCGAGATCATTCTACATTCACGACAAAGGATTCGAAAAAGTGTATAAGAATTAGGTGTATGAATCCCACGAAATGAAAAACGTCTTTTAGGCTCAAAACTCACTATCGGGTGGTCTCCACTAATGTCCCTAGTCATGCCCTTTATCGGTCCTTCCCTAACGGTCACGTCACTCTCACAAGATTCTTCCCACAATGGTTGGTCTCAATCATTCAAAACAAAAAATTTAGCTATTATGATCTAGACACTCAGAAGTGCAGGAAATCTACGTGCATAACTTGGGCCCGATTGGGCAACCCTAAACCTTACCCACACATTGTCCCCAATGTGCAAGTAAAGTCGTAGGTGATGCGACTCGAATCATTTTGCAGTTATTACAGTTATCAAAAGGACGGGCAAGGCATTACATAGCAAGCAAAAGAAAACCCAAAATTTCTAAAATGGGCACCCCAAACCTAGGTCGTGGCCTAGGTTTGCCAATAAAAGCCAACCCCAAACCTTGGTGAAACCGAGGTTTGCACAGGGTAAAAAGTTGAGTGTGTAGATGATGAAAAATGAGGCACCCCAAACCTAAGTGAAACTTAGGTTTGTGGCATCTCGCTTAACTAATAAAGACCATACATCATACACCACTCGTTAAACAGACAAAGTTGAGAGCGTACCTGTTTTGCCCGGATGAAGGAGGATTCTTGAAAGGTTGAGCATCAATCGGAGGAGATAGGGAGAACATGCAAAACAAAGGAAATCAAAGCACAAGACAAAATGCAGGAAGATGAAACCCACAAAGCAAGAAAGGAAACAAAAATTGCACGAAAAAAGAACAGGGGACACCCGCGGTTTGCTGCGCGGCTTGCAGGTTGCGCCACATCTCGCATAACCCACTGTTTCACAAATAGTCAGAGGAGTCCCGCGGCTTGACACGCGGTATGTAAACCTCAGCATAAGCCGCGTATGTCCCTATTCCAGCTATTTTTGATTTTTCGATTTTTCGATTTTTATGGTTTTTTCGGAAATAAAAACACACTCAAACTAAAAATAATAAAAGGAAACAAACCTTGGTGGGTTGCCTCCCACCCAGCGCCTTATTTAAAGTCGTGGCACGACTGTACGGTTTTCAACTTGGCTCCGTATCCGCTGACTCGAACCGCCCACACTTGCGGTTCTTCGCGGATTCTCTCGCAATTGGCCTTCCATGACCAGATTCGGATGCCTCTTCACTCCGACCTCTCGTCTTCTCGAACATCTTGAAAGTCACCCTCTCGCCACCGACTCTAAAGGTCACCTCTCCTTCCTCCACATCAATCAAGGCTCTACTCGTGGCTAGGAAGGACCTTCCCAATATCAATGGGACTTCTTCGTCTTCGTCTATGTCTATCACTACAAAGTCCACAGGGAAGTAGAACTTTCCGACCTTGATCAGCACATCCTCCACCACTCCATACGGGTACGCGATCGATCGATCTGCGAGCTTCAGCGTCATATAAGTTAGGCTCACATCACCCAATCCGAGTTTCCTGAAAACAAAAAGAGGCATCAGATTAATACTAGCTCCTAAGTCACACAACACTTTATTAAAATTAAAGCTCCCAATTTGGATAGGGATCGAAAAACTCCCTGGATCCTTAAGCTTCGGGGGAAGCTTATTCTGAAAAATCGCGTTGCACTCTTCAGTGAGTGCAACGGTGGCCTGGTGATCGATCGTCCTCTTTTTGGATAAGATCTCTTTCATGAATTTCATGTAAGAGGGCATTTGCACCAACGCATCTGCAAAAGGGATATTAATGGTTAACTTTTTAAATACATCAATAAACTTAGAGAAATTAACATCATCCTTATGCTCTTTCAGTCTATTCGGGTATGGCACTCTCGGAATTTCCGGCTTGACTAGTGGTTGCTTTAGCTTGTTCTCTTCACACTGCTTGCTCTCTTCACCCTCCGAGTTCTCTTTTATTGCACACTCTATATCAGCTTCTAGTTCAGTCACTTTAATGCTCTCGATCTCTTTTTCTTTCGGACCGGTCTCCCTTGATGACGACTCTCGTAATGGCTCTCCATTCAGCTCCTTGCCATTTCTCAGATAAATGGCATTGCATGTTTCCCGGTTAGTCCTTTCGGTTTGACTGGGAAAGGTTCCGGGAGGTCGGTTTTGTAGAGCTTCACTAATCTGCCCCACTTGCCTCTCGAGAATCTTAATTGAAGCCGTATTCTGATCGGTTGCAGCTTTGATTGTACTCATCGTGCTCTCTAATCCCTCAACCGTCCTTTCCATCTTCGTCATGAACTTCATCATCATGTCCTTAAGTCTCGACTTCTTCTCTCCGGATGGTCCTTCGTTCCTTTGGTTGAAACCTGGAGGACGGTAAGCATTGTTAGTATGAAAAGAATTAAAAGAGTTAGACGAATTACCTGGTTGTTGTTGAGGTTGACCCCATAAAAGATTAGGGTGCTTTTTCCACCCCTCATTGTAAGTGTTCGAGAAAGGATTGTTCCTCGGTTGGTTCCGGTTCACAAACTGAACCTGATCAGGTTCTCCCGGATTACCTCTATTCAGATGATTCGTGATAAAGGCTAGTTGAGCTTTCAGTTCATTCAGCTCATTACTTTCCTGCACACTTGCTACCCGTCTCACGGCTGATCTTGGGGTGGAAAAACTATGCTCCGCTAAATTCTCGATCAGTTCGCACGCTTCTTCATAGGACTTATCCATTAGTGCCCCACCTGCGGCCGCAGTGATGTCATTTTTAAACTGCGGGTGAAGGCCACTAAAGAAGGTCTGGATAATGACCCAATCTTGTAACCCATGGTGAGGACATTTCTTGATCATGTCCTTGAAGCGCTCCCAAGCCTCATATAGCGTTTCTTGATCCCATTGTGCGAAATGGGTGATCTCGGCCATTAGTTGGGCGGTCCGACTCGGAGGAAAGAATTTCAGAAGGAACGCTGCCTTCAGTTGTGCCCATGTAGTAACTGAATCCGGCTGGATACTCTCAGTCCATGTCTTGGCTCGGCCCTTGAGTGAAAATCCAAACAATCTCAGCTTGATCGCGTCCTCGTTCATGCCATTAATCTTGAACGTATTGCATATTCGTTCAAATGCCCGAAGGTGTGCATGAGGATCTTCTGTCGGCGTCCCTCCGTATTTGTTTTGCTGTACCATCACGATGGTACTCGGCTTAAGCTCAAAATAGTTCGCCCCGGTTGCGGGCGCTTGAATACCTATGCGTGCCGCCGCCTCATTCGGATCGGCAAACGACCGCATAGGAATTCTTTCCGGAGGTGGTGGTGGATTATTACGCGGTGGATCATTGCGTGGAGGTCCTTCGTCGTCGGACATCTCGAATTTCAGATTTCTTTTAGCTTTCACTTCTTTACGTAGACGACGGGCGGTTCGTTCAATCTCCGGGTCAAATTTCTCGAGCTCTTCCCCTCGGGTCTTCCTTGGCATAAACCAATTAGTACCTGAAATGAAAAGTGAACAAAATCAGCAACCCAAAAATTGAACGTGACAAAATAAAATAACAAGAAAGGAAAATGCTCAATCTAATAGCGCGTATAGCTGGTAGTGCTATTAGCTACAACTAGTTCCCCGGCAGCGGCGCCAAAAACTTGATAGGCGGGTATCACCCCCCTAAATCTAACCGCATGTGTACGGTGTCGAAATCAAGTAATAACGTACGGTAAGTACGAGTATCGAATCCACGGGAACTAGGAACTAAGTATCACAATTACTATAAGAACTATTAATTGAACTGTCGAATTTGGGAGATTGGTTTGATTTAAAACTACTTAATTGCAACGAATACGAAATCACAACGAAACAGTAAACGACTTAGAAACTTCGATAGAGAGAGAAGTTGAGGGTTGGAAATCCTCAGGTTCTACACATGTAAACAACTGACTCAAAACAATTACCAGTTAATCCCCTTAATGATTCCCAAATCTTTTAAGATCACCGTCGTTCTCTTTCGAACAACAACGGATTTTATTTTGAAAAGGATAAGTTTAATCTCTCGATCTCACCTATGGATTCCAAAACACATTAAGTACACGATTTATGTTTAAATTGGCTAGATTTTATCTCTCGATATCAACCTAACGGTTTAATTGGTACTAAAGCTTACTCGGTATATCTCTATCACCGATTTATCGTCTTAGGCATGCAATTCCTAGTTCTTTTTAACAGTTAATTCTCTCGAACTCAACTGAAAATAATAAATCAATTGAAAGCTAGCTAGACTCTCAAAGGCATTAAACACAAAATCACATGCTTCATTAATAACGGAAAAACTGATAAAATATCAAGTCAATTGTTTACATGCTTAATAAACCGAATTCATTCCAACCCCCAACACGAACCGGTTAGTTCATGTCGGTGGTGGATTCAAACACAAGAGAAATAGATGCGAAAGTGTATGTAAACATGATTAAGCGTAAAAGATGCAATCGTAAACAGTAAGATGATGAACTCCCTTCTCTCGTGCTCGTCTCTACTTCGCGTGTTGAACGTCTCCTTGATCGGCTCTCGATCGTGACTCCGAAAGATCCGAAAAGTCTCCAGGAATCGCCCCAAAATCGCCCCTGGCCGTCGTGTGAAAGTTGCGTATCGAATGAATGACCTAAAAATCAGATTTAAAGCTGGAATTCGCGAAACAGTGGGTTACGCCACTTGCCACGCGACTTCCAAGTCGCGCGGTAAGTCGCGCGTATCATTTTTGCAGCGTGGGTCGTCGTCTGGTTCGCGGATCGGGTCCTGGTTCGGTCGTGGGTCTTGGGCTTTGCTTTTGGGCTTCCGTTAGGCTTCGTTTGGACTCGTTTTGGGCTCTTTTTAGCTTCTTTTCTCGAGGATTACCGTCTTTTAGATAACCTGTATAAATCACTAGATAAATCATAAAATACACGCCTTTTTACTTGAATACAAGCCAATCTCATTGGTTTGAGAACTGAAAATAACGCCAAAAAGTGGCGTTATCAGATATACCCTTACTTTCAGAGAAATTATCAAGGGAACTGTTTTTGAATTCAGTCTCGTGATCACTTCTTATTGAGCGAACAGTCATATTAATCAGGACTTCCATTTTCCTGACAAAAGCGATAAGTTCATCAGGGGTGTCATGTAACGACCCGGAATCCCATACATAGTTCAAATAGCATACATTGCATAACGTCGTTAAAACAAGAGATACATTGTATAACAAATACGGTCCCCTAGTCTTTACAAACATTTAATACATCATTACAAACGTTTACTTAGTAAATTTACATCATTACTAATAACGTGCTATAACTACTAAACACATCATAGTCTTCAACTACATAGTCCTCCAAAAGTTATTCGCAGTTTAACCTTCTTATTTGCTCTTACTCGATCCGCGACCTGGAATACATATTTTTAAAACAAAATGAGGGTTAGACCTTGAGGTCTAGTGAGAAAATCCCCGTTAGTTAAAAATCATTGGCACAACATCATACACATAATTCACATAGGAATACCAATTAAAACTCATGAATCATGTATCTTTCCAACTCATTCTCTTGGCCATATTAATTGGTTACGAGCCAATTAATTAATTTACACCACTGTACTGAATACAGCCAACACCACTGTCCCTCTGAACAGCCAACATACACCGGTCCTAAGCCCGGCCAACTAGCACCCTTGCAGTGTAATACTCATATAAACACAATATGCACATTATTACACTCATTCACATATATGTATTCCAGTTAGAAAATATTTTAAGTAAAAACTCACCGGTTTGCTTTATCAAAACTCTTTCCAGTTCTCCACAAAGAACTCTGTTTTCACCTTCGATTCACAGTATCTGAAACAAATAGATGCAGATATCTCTTTACCATATAAAACACATAAGTCTTACTAAAGCTAAGAACTCTAAAGAACTCAAATTCTCAAATGATGCCCCCAAACCCGAACTTAAGTCAAGTCCACAGTACATTCAGTCCTCATTCATTTCCTATCCATGACTTAACAAAACACGGGCTACTGGATACTAAAAAACATCAAAACTCTCAAAGTTTGACTAATCAGCTAAAGTATCCGGACAACACAACCTTTCCGGATAGCACCCATATTCCGGACAACATACACAATCCGGATTACATAACTACCCGGACAACGTCAATAATCCGGATAACACCCGGACACCAAATCAATCCGGATACCATCCGGTATCTTATTTTAACCGGACACTTATGGAAAAGAGGAACTTACCAGGTAAAGGACCTGTCCGGACACCACTAGAACACTTCCGGACACCATCAGCTAAAACTACCGGACACATTCATCAAAACTACCCGGATACCTTCATCCTATCCGGAAACCTCTGTCGGTTTGCATATTTTCAACCCAGAATTCGACTAAAATCATCTCCAGTCTAGATGTGATAATTCTAATCCGATAGATACTTCCTAATAGCAGTTACAAACATAAAATGTAAAGTAACATACCTCAATTCCTCTTCCAAGTACACCAATTTGAGTCTTTTAGCCACAAACCCTTCTTTCCTCTTTTGGTCTCAAACACACACACATACACTGAATTTTCTGGATACTTGCTGTTATGAAATATCTGATTCCATTAAGGGATAATATCTATCCATATTTACCACTTTAATCCTTTAACTATCCACTAATGACCAAAAGACCACTAAACTTAATAATTAACCCAAACTTACCCTAAACTTCCAATTTAAAGTTACTCAATTTAACGGAAAGAGATTTTTAACTAACGGACTTACCCGGGGTATTACATCATCTCCCCCTTAAAAGAATTCCTTCCCGGAATTTGGTTAAGAAAAAAGGTACGGGTACTTAGTTCTCATCTCTGATTCCGATTCCCATGTAGCATCCTGCCCCTTATGATGTCTCCACTGAACTTTCACTTGTCTGATTACTTTGTTCCGCAACACTTTAACTTTATGGTCAACTATGGCTTCAGGTTCTTATACATAACTCAACTTTTCATCAACTTGTATATCTGGTAGAGAAACTGCCTGATCCGGCGTAACCAAACATTTTCGGAAATTCGATACATGAAACGCGTTATGAATCCTGCTTAACTCTGGCGGAAGATCTAACCTGTAGGCTACTTCACCGATCCTTTCTATGATTGCAAAAGGCGCAATGTACCTCGGGCTCAGTTTACCTTGTTTCCCGAATCGAATGACTCCTTTCCAAGGCGAGACTTTTAACATCACAAAATCTCCAAGTTGGAACTCTAACGGTTTTCGGTGTCGGTCGGCGTAGCTTTTCTGTCTGTCTTGAGTTACTTTCAAACGTTCCCGAATCTGAGAAATCTTATCCGCGGTCAACTGAACTATATTTGGCCCTGCTAACTGTTTCTCACCCACTTCGTTCCAACACAGAGGCGTTCGGCATTTTCTACCATACAGAACTTCAAACGGTGCCGCTTGTATGCTGGAATGGTAACTGTTGATGTAGGAAAATTCTATCAGTGGCAAGTGCTTATCCCACGATCCCCCCAAAGTCAACAATGGTAACTGTTGACCGGAGCATGTCTTCTAAAGTCTGAATCGTCCGTTCACTCTGACTGTCAGTTTGAGGATGATACGATGTACTTAACATTATCTGCGTTCCCATTTCCTTTTGAAAACTTCTCCAGAATCTTGAGGTAAAACGGCTGTCACGATCAGAGATAATCGAAATTGGAACTCCATGTTGTGTTACTATTTTGTTGATATACACTTTGGCTAATCTTTCCAATGAATAGGTTTCCTTTATTGGTAGGAAGTGAGCAGACTTTGTCAACCTGTCAACGATCACCCAAATAGCATCAAACCCTTTCGGAGTCCTTGGTAACCTCGTGATGAAATCTATAGTAATTTGATCCCATTTCCACATCGGTATTTCTAAACGTTGTAATTGCCCAAACGGCTTTTGATGTTCAATCTTCACCTTCTTACAAGTAGTACAACCTTCCACATACTGAGCAATGCTTCTTTTTATTCCCGACCACCAATAGAATTGTTTTAGGTCTTTGTACATCTTATTCGTACCTGGGTGAATAGAGAATCGAGATTGATGAGCTTCTTGTAGTACACGATCACGTAAACCACCCAAACGAGGCATCCAAATTTTGTTCCCCAGACACAATAACCCACGATCACCTTTCACTAGGAATGCTGATAACCCCACTAACCGTTCTGATTTCAAATGTTCTTCTTGAAAAGCTTCCACTTGGCACTTCTTCAGTTCATCGAATATGTTAGGTACGAGTTCAGCTCTTAGTGCAATGGCTTTTATCGTTCCACTCCTTTCTTGACGACTCAGTGCATCAGCTACCACATTCTCCTTTCCAGGATGATAAAGAATCTCACAGTCGTAATCATTCACCAACTCTAGCCATCTTCTTTGCCTCATATTTAGTTCCTTCTGATCGAAAAGATGTTGGAGACTCTTATGATCAGTATAAATTTGACATTTAGAGCCGTAAAGGTAATGTCTCCAAATCTTCAACGCGAAAACAACTGCTGCCAGTTCCATGTCGTGCGTAGGATACTGTCGTTCATGATCCTTTAGTTGACGAGAAGCATAAGCGATAACTTTCCCACGCTGCATTAGTACACAACCCAATCCCAATTTGGAAGCATCACTATAAACAACAAAGTCTTCGGAACCTTCTGGTAGTGACAAAATCGGCGCACTGCAAAGTTTCTCTTTCAATACCCTGAATGCTTCATCCTGTTCTGCTTTCCATTCAAACTCTAGATTCTTCCGGGTTAGCTTAGTGAGAGGCGTAGCGATACGAGAAAAATCTTTTATAAACTTTCGATAGTAACCGGCTAAACCCAGAAAACTTCGTACTTCCGTTGGCGTCTTCGGCGGTTCCCATTTTTCAATTGCTTCTACCTTCGTCGGATCAACTTGAATACCTTTCTCGGAAACTACATGCCCGAGAAACTGAACTTCTCGTAGCCAGAATTCACATTTAAAGAACTTAGCATATAACTGTTCCTTCTTCAACAATTCCAGAATTAAACGAAGATGTTGGGCGTGCTCTTTGTAACACCCGTAATTTTCGGATAAGTACAACTTCGATTCAGTGTGGAATCGATCTTTTAAGAAAAATATGAAAAATAGGATTTTAAATTAAATCCTAGATTTTATGGTCTTGTTGGATGGGGAATTCGAATACGAGTCCAACGGTTCTTCCCGGAGCGAAATCGGAGCTATAACGAAGAAGTTATGGTCAAAACAGTTTCAGTACACTTTGTGCGACTATGACCAGCGACAATGACCGTGTCATTGTCGCGTGTCATTGTCGCGAAAAGGGTACAACCTACGGTACACCACCAGTGACTATGACCAGCGACAATGACCGTGTCATTGTCGCGTGTCATTGTCGCGGTCGGGTACCTGGTTGCTGTCAAATACGAATTTCACACCCCAAACTTCATTTCTTCATATCTCCCTCGTTTCACCTCCGATTTTGGCGATTCAAGTGGCCATGGTTCCGATTTTGAGAGCTCTTCAAGGATCTAGAAAGAGTTTTGAAGTTCATAGAGAGATTCAAAGGTGTTTGGTGGTGGTAAGTCTCTCAAATCTCTTCCCTTTCTCTCCCAAATCGTTTTCCCTTGCTTCCTCACCAACCCTAACTGATTTTGGGACTTGTTCATGGAGATTAATGTGTTCCTTCTCCATTTTATGCTAGTGGTTTCATTCATTGATGCAAGAACAAGTCTCATCCACATCACTAGAGATTTTTGGGATTTTCTAGGTTTTCATCAAAACCTAAGTGGTGAGTTCATCCTACTAGCTTCTATACTTTCATATGAGTTAGAAATGTTCCATTGATGATCTTCTAGTATTTTGCTTATCCAATTTCGGTTTGGATGATTTTGGAGAAGTTAGGTCAAATTGAGGTTTTGGGTATAAATGGAGATTTTGATGGTTGATGTTTGGAGAACAATTCTAAATGGTTAAATGTAGTTATTAATGGTGGGAAATTATGGATTTAGGTTTTGAAGTTTTGGTTTGAGGATTCATGTGCATCAAAGGAGCATACGTTTGGGGAAAAATCTAGATTTAGCTAAATCTAGCAAAGGTGAGTTCAAGTTACTTTGCATAAACTTTGTACATGCCAAAATGTTAATTTCCAAGTAATTATGTGTTTTACATGAAAATTATCAATGTCGAGTTATTTGATGGGTTTCAACCTTTGAAGTATTTATGGTTGTAAATATGGTAAAACACTTACATTTGGGATTTGGGAAAAATGTGATGAATAAATCATACATGAAAATGAGTTGTTGATTTATGTGATAAATGGAGTCTATTTGTTATGAAAATGCATTTTGTGAATATTTTGTGAATATGTATATAGTACATCGTGTGATGTTTTGAAAATGTAAAGGTGTGAGTCCTTGGAAAGGAGGGTTTTCCCGATCCAAGGTTTTATTTCGGGTTTTCATGGATTTGAGGTATTTACTGGCAAACGGTTGGTGTTGTCGTATTTGATGTCATTTTATGACTTTCATAATCTATCTTTTGAGTTAGTTGAGTTTGTGGCTCGGTATCGAATTTTATCAAGTCTTGGGGACATTTGTCCAGTGTTGATAGCTCAGAGTTGAGTTTTGATCATGATTCACGTTATTGGGAAATTGCATGTTTTGAATGCATTTGTTTATTCATTTGGGGTCGTGTAATATTTAGACCTTGTTAGCTTTGGATCCATAGGCTGTTGAGTTTTCCAAGTCTCGCGGGCAAGAGATCGGGATGATTGAGCTCAGTTTATGAGACGTTAGTTTCTTTTGTAGCACATAATAGGCATCGGGTTCCATGATAAGTAAGGCGTGGACCTAGATGGTCGGGCGTCGTCTCATGGGCAGTAAGGTGTAATTACATATATGTGCTTAGCACGGGATAGGCATCGGGTTCCATGATAAGTAAGGCGTGGACCTATATGGTTGGGCGTCGTCTCGTGGGCAGTAAGGTGTAATCCCTAATGTGCTGTTGTGGATTTGGTGACCCAATGTATAGACCTGGAGTGGTTGAAGTTGGGGGCATCCTAGTCTCGTGGGCAATAGATCTGGAGTGAGTGAGCTCAGTTTTAAGAGAGTCATCCACGTGGGTGTTTTTATTACATAGTAAGTGACCCACTTTAGTGTTCCGTCACGTGCGATGTATACGGGCCTCCCCCGTCACCGAAAGGTGTTGTTTTGGGTATTTGTTGCTACTCATGTTTTCGGTGACGTGTTATATTTATATGGATTGTTTTCCATGGTACGTAAGTTATGGTTTATGTCTCATCCGTGAGAGATGTTTCGGGTATTTGTATTTATCCATGTTTTCGGTAATGCATCATATTTATGAGAATTGCATTCCCACGTTATATAAGTTGTGGATTCTGTTTCATCCATGTTTTGGGATGTTTTGGGACAAAGGCAAATAATTATGCGTTTAATCGTCTTGAGTATCAAATGCTATTTCACATTTTTCGTGGACTTTGTGAATAAGTCTATTTTTGGGAAATCATGTTATAATAAAGATTTTAGCATGGGAAATGTGTGAGTTGGAAAATGGGTGATTTGCAACTAAAGTAAACCCTTTATAAATCATGACTAAAACTATTACTCTTTCGATTTATGTTTTTATATAGTCATGATAAAATGCTTGAACTCACTAGGCGTAAGCCTAACCCTTTTTATTTGTCGGCATGTGCAACAGGCTCAGGTTGGGGTAGCTCTAGCTACATTGTGAAGTGGCGTGTACTAGTAGTGTGCACGTGAGGTGACTTGAGTAGTGAAGACTTATGCACTTATTTGGAATTAGCAAATTGTGTTATGTTAAGTAGCACCCGTTTAAGTTATTTTATTGTGGGAATTATAATGTTTTAAATTCCAAGTTATTTTGAGGAATGAATTGTAGAAATGAATCCATCTATTTTGGTTAATTTATTGAAAATTAAAGTTAGTTGCTCGTTCCAAATTTGAGGGTGTTACACTCTTCTTTGGACCAGGAGTAGATAAGGATATCATCAATAAACACAATAACGAATTTATCGAGATATGGCTTACATACTCGATTTATTAAATCCATAAAAGCAGCTGGGGCATTCGTCAATCCAAAGGGCATTACTAAGAATTCATAGTGACCATACCGTGTGCGAAAAGCAGTTTTCAGAACGTCTTCTTCTTTAATCTTCAGCTGATGATAACCAGATCTCAGATCAATCTTGGAGAAATAGCAAGCTCCAACTAGTTGATCAAAGAGGTCATCAATTCTAGGAAGCGGATACTTGTTCTTGATCGTGCGCTTATTCAGCTCTCGGTAATCAATACACATTCTCATCGAACCATCCTTCTTTTTCACAAACAGAATCGGTGCTCCCCACGGCGAAGAACTGGGTCTGATGAAGCCTTTATCTGAAAGATCCTGCAGTTGAGTCATCATCTCTTTCATCTCTGGTGGCGCTAAACGATACGGTGCACGGGCAATAGGAGCGGCTCCAGGAATCAGATCTATACCAAACTCTACTTGTCTAACGGGCGGAAGGCTAGTCAGATCTTCTGGAAAAACTTCCGGAAATTCACGAACAACCGGAATATCTCCCAGTTTATTCTTTTCTAGCTTAATATCTATCACATAAGCTAAATAACTTGAGCAGCCTTTATTGATACACTTACGAGCTTTCAACAAAGAGATAAGGCAAGACTGATGATTTCTACGGTCACCATAAATCACTACTGGTCCCTTCTCAGGTAAGACAACATTTATCAACTTCTTATCACAAACTATATTAGCCTGATTCTCGGCTAACCAATCCATTCCCACTACCACATCAAACTCGATCAAGGCTATAGGAAATAACTGAATAGGCACTCCACACCCATCTATGTTTATTACACAACTATCAAATACCTCATTAACCGGTACTTGATTATCATTAGCCGTATCTACCATTAACGCATGATCTAACACTTTAGGCTTTAAATGCATATAGGCAGCAAAAGAAGGCGACACAAACGATCGGTTTGCACCGGAATCAAATAACACTTTAGCACGTGTAGAATTTATTAAGAATGTACCTGTAACCACATCGGGAGTCTCATCCGCTTCTTGCTCTGTCATCTGGAAGGCACGGCCCCTTTCTCTTGGTACTTCTGGCCTTGGTACTACCGGTCTAACACCCGTTGGTCTTATTGACGTACCACCCGGTTGTATCCTCCCTAGTGGACAATCGGACTGAAAGTGATTAGGAGAATTGCACGAGTAACAAAATCTAACTACTCGACAGTCTTTAGCAATATGACCGATCTTTCCACTCTTATAACAGTTTCTAGGATCCACTTGACAACTTCCTTGATGAAAACGGTGGCACTTTGGGCAAGGTCTTTCAACTGGTCGGAAAGGTGGACGGTTATCAAATCGCTGAAATCTGGACTTCTTCGGATCATATTGCGGTCCTTCCCACTTTCTTTTCCCCACATTCTTATCACTAGTACTTCTCCCTTTATCTTGTTCCACGGTTTCCGCGGCGTCTACTGCGGCGGAGAAAGTTTATGGTCCTTTAGCAATCACAAAACTTCTGTCTTCTGCATTCAATCCAAAGATAAACCTTTCAAACTTCATGGCCTCCATAGCAACGTAGTATTCCGCAAAACGAGACTTTTCCAAGAAACGAGCGGTGTAGTCCCGAATTGACAAATTCCCTTGTTGTAAGTTCATAAACTCCCCTTCCGATTGTTTAACTGTGGCTTGAGGACAAAACTGTTTCCTAAAAACTATCACGAATTCTTCCCAAGAGTGAGTAGAATATATATCAGATCCTCCCGAGGACATATGTGCTTTCCACCGGTATAGGGCATCGCCTTTCAACATTGCAGTTCCATAGAGTACTCTATCCTCTTCAGCGCATTTACTAGTCTTGAAGATAGCTTCTATTTCCTTCAGCCACTTCATAGCTTTCACTGGATCCCGATCTCCCGAGTAAGTTAGAGGCTTACAACTTAAGAACATTTTATAGTCACACTTTCTTAGTACTGGTGTGATTGTAGGTGTAATAGGCATCTCGTTTTCCTGACTAGGATCTGGTGTATCAGCTTCATTATGACGAGTTCGATCAAACATGGCTTGTATACTGGCCTGCAGTCTTCCCATTTCGGCTGTTAAATCGTCCCTAGTAACAAATTCATTACCTCGCGGCGGAGTTCCACTCCCAGTTCTACCCCCAATTCTGCCTCCAATTCTGCCTCCACCTCTTTCTCCCCCTCTTCCCCTTCCTCCGGTTGTTGGGTTTGTTCTATTCGGATTTCCTCCTCCTTCCCGATTCGTTTGTCTAGTACCACTTGCTATTCTGTTGATTCAAACAAGGTTAATATACACATAAGCACATACCCCATATAACAAGGTATTCCAGTTCAAACATGTACCTGTAAGATAACAATTACACTGGCCAGGTGTAAAATGAAATTACCTTACATGATGTTCCTTCTACCTTTTTATATTTAACACCCCAAGGTTCTACAATAATAGGGACATCCTACTTAACATGCAGTTTAAGTCTAGGTACAGATACTGATAACTAAATCCCTTAAACTAGGGCTCTGATACCATCTGTAACGACCCGAAATCCCATACATAGTTCAAATAGCATACATTGTATAACGTCGTTAAAACAAGAGATACATTATATAACAAATACGGTCCCCTAGTCTTTACAAACATTCAATACATCATTACAAACATTTACTTAGTAAATTTACATCATTACTAATAACGTGCTATAACTACTAAACACATCATAGTCTTCAACTACATAGTCCTCCAAAAGCTATTCGCAGTTTAACCTTCTTATTTGCTCTTACTCGATCCGCGACCTGGAATACATATTTTTAAAACAAAATGAGGGTTAGACCTTGAGGTCTAGTGAGAAAATCCCCGTTAGTTAAAAATCATTGGCACAACATCATACACATAATTCACATAGGAATACCAATTAAAACTCATGCATCATGTATCTTTCCATCTCATTCTCTTGGCCATATTAATTGGTTGCGAGCCAATTAATTAATTTACACCACTGTACTAAATACAGCCAACACCACTGTCCCTCTGTACAGCCAACATACACCGGTCCTAAGCCCGGCCAACTACCACCATTGCAGTGTAATACTAATATAAACACAATATGCACATTATTAAACTCATTCACATATATGTATTCCAGTTAGAAAACATTTTAAGTAAAAACTCACCGGTTTGCTTTATCAAAACTCTTTCCAGTTCTCCACAAAGAACTCTGCTTTCACCTTCGATTCACAGTATCTGAAACAAATAGATGCATATATCTCTTTACCATATAAAACACATAAGTCTTACTAAAGATAAGAACTCTAAAGAACTTAAATCCTCAAATGTTTCCCCCAAACCCGAACTTAAGTCAAGTCCACAGTACATTCAGTCCTCATTCATTTCATATCCATGACTTAACAAAACACAGGCTATTGGATACTAAAAAGCATCAAAACTCTCAAAGTTTGACTAATCAGCTAAAGTATCCGGACAACACAACCTTTCCGGATAGCACACATATTCCAGACAACATACACAATCCGGATTACATAACTACCCAGACAACATCAATAATCCGGATAACACCCGGACACCAAATCAATTCGGATACCATCCGGTATCTCATTTTAACCGGACACTTATGGAAAAGAGGAACTTACCGGGTAAAGGACCTGTCCGGACACCACTAGAACACTTCCGGACACCATCCGCTAAAACTACCGGACACATTCATCAAAACTACCCGGATACCTTCATCCTATCCGGAAACCTCTGTCGGTTTGCATATTTTCAACCCATAATTCGACTGAAATCATCTCCAGTCCAGATGTGATAATTCTAATCCGATAGATACTTCCTAATAGCAATTACAAACATAAAATGTAAAGTAACATACCTCAATTCCTCTTCCAAGTACACCAATTTGAGTCTTTTAGCCACAAACCCTTCTTTCCTCTTTTGGTCTCAAACACACACACATACACTGAATTTTCTGGATATTTGTTGTTATGAAATATCTGATTCCATTAAGGGATAATATCTATCCATATTTACCACTTTAATCCTTTAACTATCCACTAATGACCAAAAGACCACTAAACTTAATAATTAACCCAAACTTACCCTAAACTTCCAATTTAAAGTTACTAAATTTAACGGAAAGAGATTTTTAACTAACGGACTTACCCGGGGTATTACATGTCACTCTTAGAACGGAGGAACATAACCTAGGTGTAGCGAGAGAATTCATCAACAATGACCAATGTATATTTCTTTCCAGGGATGGATTGTTTGTTGACAGGACCAAACAGATCCATGTGAAGAAGTTGAAGAGGAGATGACACTTAGGAAACTTGTTTTGACTTGGAGTTTGCTTTGGTTTGTTTCCCTTTTTCACACGCTGAACATAAGGATTCCTTAGCGTATGAATGTTGAGGAAGATTAGAAACTAACTCTTTTGAAGAAAGAGTATTCAGTGTCTTGATGTTGAGATGAGAGAGCCTCTTATGCCATAGCCAGTTGACATCAGATTAGGCTTTGGAGAAGAAACAAGAATTCTCAGTGGTTGTTGAGTCCATGTTTATAACATAAACATTTTCCAGACGGTATCCGCTGAGAGCGACTTTCTCCTTTTTGTCAGTGACAAAGCAGGATTCCCTAGTGAAACACACTTTGTAGTCCTTGTCGCATAGCTGACTGATGCTCAGAAGATTGTGCTTCAGCCCTTCGACGTATGCGACTCTTCTGAAGGTTGTTGTACCATTAGAGAGTACACCGAACCCTCGGGTATAGCCTTTTCCATTTCCACCAAAGGTCACTGAGGGACCTTTCTCTTCCTTGTATTCAGTGAGCAGGTTCTTTTTGCCAGTCATATGTCTAGAGCATCCGCTATCAAGATACCAGATACCCTTTAGGACCTCACAAAGGAAAATTAGTTTGACTTGGGCACCCATTTTACTATGGGTCCACATTTCTCAGTGGTGGTTGAGGAAGTTGAAGGTTCAGCAATCTTCGCATCATTTGAAGATTCAGCTTCAGTGACATTCTTCACTTTGGTTAATTTCTTAACCTCAGTGGTTGTTTTCACCTTAACCTGATTTGCACCAGGATTGGTCTTCTTTGCCTTGGGGGCAGTGATCTTCACCTTAGCTAATTTCTCAGCTTTGGTGGTTGTTGGGCACTTACTAGCAATATGATCGGTAAGTCCACAGTGATAACATTTCTTATAGCTAAAAGTAGCTTTAGGACCATTTGCATGCTTAGCAGAGATTTTTAAATGGGCAGGGCCAGCACCAAGAATACCTTTGGATTGGTCTTCTTTGCCTTGGGGGCAGTGATCTTCACCTTATACAAGTTTGTAGAAGGGGGGGTTGAATACAAACACACGTTTTTACTTTTCTAAATTGTTTATTGATAAATCATTAACAATTTACAGCTTGTTGCGGAACAAGATTAAGGATAAACCTAAATCTAAACAAGTTGGAACACTAAGTTTCTTGCACTAAGAAAAAGAAGGAAATTACTAATAATAACCTATCTCAAAGATATAAGAAGGATGACTCGACCAGAGTTTACGAGTACTTCAAAATGAAGCTAGGTCTTCTTCTTATATATTGCATGCATTTAATGCAGGGCAGTTTATACTTTACACATGGCAGCAGCTGATTGGTTGTTTGATTCTGACTTTAGTAGACAACCTTTGTAGCCGCATGGTGCACAGTGTAGAATCAGAGTTGGTGTACGATTTCAGACAATAAGGAGGTTCTTTTCTGACATATCGTACGGAGTCGTGCAAGGGTGGTTAAGACAAAAGTACTTTGTACGGAGGACTTCATGATCAGCTTTCGTTGAATCAGAGCTTTATCATTCTATATCAGTGAATGACACAGTTCAGCGATAGCTGAAGTCTTGTACTTGATACTTCACGTTGAGTGGACAAATCTGAGTCTTCGTTGATCCGCATCAGTTCATTAGGAGACTTGTCGCTGGTTCTTGAGCTTGATCTTCGACTTCAGCGTAGAACCTATGTTGACGTGAAACTTGTCTTCAGGGATCATAAGTAAACAACTAACTTATCAGCGATCACCATAAGGACTGAACAGGCTCAGAGCATTATGGTGAACAGTGTTCGCTGAATGTTTAATCTAAAGAACGAGAGTTCCTATCAGCGGTACTGTAAAGTCTTAGTACTTATCAGCGATAGTGAAACTATTATACATTGTTTACTTACAATTTTCACTAAGTAGAATGGAGAGGGTCATTATCAAATTACTGAGGGTTTGGATCAACAATCTCCCCCTATTTGATTATGACATAGCAACAGAGAAAATTGCTATTTAATGAAAACATAAGGATAAAAAGAACTCATAAAATATTTGTCCCTTTTACTGTTGTCTGGGATCTTTTCTGTACTGATGGAGTAAAGTACTTTCGCTGAAATCTTTCTTTAAACTTCGTATCAGATTACAAAGGGAAGTGGAAAAATTATAAGTACAAGCGAAATAAATTACAAGTACAAAAGAATAACTGATAAAATAGAAGAATAAGGCGATCTTATCAGCTTATAGAGGTTCTTCCTTAATGAGAAGTTCATCAAGGTTCTGGGTTGTAGGAATCATCCAGTCAGGGACTTATTCTCCCTAATTTCTTCTTTCTTGGGCTTCCTTGAAGATCAACGGCTTCATGAAGTGTCCGAGAAGGTCTTGTCTAAACTCACACCAGTATATGAGATCTCTGATCTGTTCGATCGTAGCTTAGCGATACGTTGAAAACATTTTCGTCCCTCGTAGTCACAAAAGAATGTACCGTAAGGATTACTTATGACTTTACCAGGGATGAAACGTTCACCGGGTGGCAGAGATATGTCAAGGGCAGATAGATCAGGGTCAGGACCAAGCACTTCAGCGCGAGAGAAACCAATACCAGTTTCATTTCGTATGGGAGGACCTGAATCTGATTCTTGTAGCTTCTTCTTTGCAGAGGCCCTTTTTCTTTACAGCTTAAGAGTAGGAGGAGGAGGAATATCCACAGCAGATGAGACCAAGTCGATCTGTCGATTTATAAGTTTCTCAACATGATCCTTGTACTTTGAACGTGATTGCTGAATGGCTATCCTCATCTCCAACCATTCAGAGACACCATACCTTATGACGGCTTCAGCACCAAAGGTTTCAGTTTGGCCGTTCTCTCTGAACAATTGAATATCAACAATAGGTACTCTGATAGTTGTTCTTCCAGAGATGTGTACCTTGTTGATCCTTGCTGGACGATATATGAAGTGTACCTTCTCTTTACACCATTTGAGGGTGGATTGAGATACTTCAGTTTTCTTCTCGACAATCTTTCGAGCATCTTCCCAAAGCTGACGTTGGACTTGAATGGGAATTCGTTTCAGCTTGGGGTCTTCGACTGATTCTTGGACAAGTTGGATGGCGAGTTCTCTGGCTTTTTCTTCAGCTTCCCTTCTTTCAGCGATTAACCTTTCAGCTCTGAGGTGATCCTGGTATTCCTTTTGTGAAAGTCTGAACTTTGGATGAATAGAAGGAAGTTGATCACGCTTCAGGATGATTCACTGATCTTCTAATCTCTTGATCATTGCATCTCTCTTTTCTTGATCCTCTTCACTCAACTTTTAAGGAGCCAAGGAAGGTCTGTTTTGGTGAGAGAGTTGTTGCTCTTCAAGTTCATCAGTCACAGTGATTAAATCCAAGACTGGGATTATTTCTTCAGCTCTTGTGGCTGGGATTATTCCTGGTGTAGTCGAAGGAGCTTCAGCGGGATCCTCAAACAGGGGAGAGGACTAGCTGAAACACAGCGATCATTTAAGTAAGAAGAGTTGGGGAAGAAAGAGATAGAGAAAAGAATGGGGTTAAGTGTATAGAGGTTTTATGGATTGAAGGATTGAGATTGAGAAGGGATAGAGGAGGGATGCAGTGTAAGGGAATAAGAGGTAGTGTACCTGACAAACTGGCTTTTGAAGCAAGATCATCAGATTGTCTTCTTCAGCGAGGCCTTTGTTTTTGCCTTTGTCAGCTTCAGACGCTGCAGGCTTTGTCTTGGTCCGCTCCCCTGAAGGTTCGTTTATCAAAATCCCTTTGAGAGTTGTTCTCTTCTGAACAGGCTTGACGATAAAGGAGTCATCATCGTCATCATCATCATTCTTTGGAGAAGAAGATGGTTCATCATCAGAGATGTCGACGGCTTCTTAATCTTCAGCTTCAGATTCAGATTCTTCAGCAGCTTCTTCGAGTTGCTCCCCCTCAGATACAGAGGTAAGCTTCTCGGTTCCCTCATGGTTTTCATCTCCCTGAGGTTTTGAAGAAGTAGCATCAGCTTCAGTCTCAATACCCTCCCCTTCAGCATGGGGAAGGTCTTCTTTATTTTTCTTCTCCCCCTCTTCAGTAAGGAGAAGGTCTTCAGTCTTCTCCACCTCGATAGATTCATCATGGGGAAGGTCTTCAGAGTTCTTCACCCCCCCCCCCCTTCCTCATGATGAGTGGGGGAGGAATGCGATGACTCAGCAGATGGTGTTGGTTCCCTGTCTTCTTGGCCAGGGATTCCCACATAAACTTCAATCTCCCCTAATCTGGCTTCCAGGCCAGCTATAGCAGGATTGATCTTGAGAAGTTCAGCTCGATCCCCCGGAGTAAAATGCGAAGGTGCAGGGGCAGGGGCGGTCATGTGATTCAGGATCTGCTGTACCATGGTCTTCACTGAACTTACGTCAGTCTTTACTGAACTCACGTCAGTCTTTACAGTGGACACCTCTCCCTGAAGATTTCCAACCGATGTCTTCAGCGTTATGACCTCGCTTGACATGGTTTGAACTGTTATTTTGAGAGAGGTGTAGTCGGTGTAGATGTTAGCAAGAACTTTGGCAAAATCACCAAGAGTACTATCAACCTTCTCCAAATCAGCTTTGGAGGCATTCTGTTCAACCACTTTTGTCAGCTTGTTGAGATTCTCTCCAGCGTTTGTTACAGCTGAAGAGTTGTCTGAGAGAGTAGTGGTGAGACCTGTCAGCTTTGTATCCAGGTTATTCAGAGAGGCGTTGATGTCTCCTAAATTAGGACCTGTAACAGATAAGTACTTATGAACAGAGGAAAGCTCAGAAGTTTGGGGTTTAGTTACAGTGTATATGGGTTGGTGTATACCTGCAGGAGGGCGAGTGAAGTCGTCAAAACTTCTGTGTCCTGAAAAAAGTTCCATGTCGTCAGCTAGAGTGCGTGTATGCATGGACATTCCTGCAGGTCCTGTATCCATCATTCCTTGAAAAGAATCAGCTTCAGCTTCTGGAAGAATGATGGGTGCTCCAGTGATCGTGGTGAAAACTGGATTAGAGTCCAATGGAGTAGAGAGAGAAGCGAATGTTGAGAAGGTTTGATGTGGAGCTGATTCAGTGTTGGATCCACTGAGAATCACTTCTTCAGTCCTATGAGAGACTGAAGGAGGTTGGGTCGATTCCAAGTTTATAACTTCAGCGTTTAGAGACGCTGAAGCTGGGATGGAAGGTGTGGCTTGTTCAGCTGTGGCAGAGCGTACCACTGAACTTTCCATCAGCTCTTCAAGATGAGCTGAGGAGTCTTCAGCAAGAGATTGTTGGGGGGTTTCTCCTTGGTTTTCTTGATTCTTTTGGAACCAAGTTGGGTAGTAGATTGTTTCCTTTTTCTAGAAGGAGTGGAGGTTGCAGCTGGGGTATCAGCGGTGGGGATTTCCACTGAATGAGCTGCAGAAGTAGAAGAAGGAGGATTGAGAATAGATAAGAGAGTAGAGAGACGTACCTCGTTTTCCATTGGCTTGAAGTCGAGCAGCTTAGGGCCAACCTGAGAGAGTTTCAGGTCTCCTACTTTTGGGTAGTTATTCTTCGGGTCGGTTTAGAAGATGGCGCTAAGGAATCTTGGGTATGGAACCCATGATGGTCGGTCAGCAGCAGAGTCTACTCTGAGCACAAGATCATCGTAGATTATCGAGGCCCAGTCAACATGAAGACCTTTCAGCAATGCATAGCCTATTGCTTGCTGAGGTTGAGCGGCTTGATCAGAGGAGCCGGTCTTTGCAGTCATGCAGCTTATCAAGTGTGCGAAGATGAAGTTCATCTCGCTGGGCATTTTGGATTTCTTGATGAGGGTCATCTTCTTCTCAGGCTTCTTGTCCCTCCCTGTTTCCCATACATAACCCATTGCATCAAAGAATGCAGTGATGGCTTCCCTATCAGCATGTTTCTTGTGGTCAATGAAAGAAACAAAGGGTTTTTCTTTTGTGGCGATGGGAAGGCTCAATGCTTTTCGGATAATGGCAGGGGTGATTTTTATGGTGCCAAAATCAGTGTCACAGAGGATGTAATCGATTTTCTTCGTGGGGTCTTTGGTCGATGTGAGCTGAGTGTGTCTAGCAGAATACCAGAACTGAGATAGTAGTATTCGATGAGCAGGGGGTGTTATGGTCAGGGCTGTAGAGAGGCAACAGGTTTTGAGGAAATTCACAGCATCATTCAGATGTGTGACTTGCTTTCGAGGAGGAAACTCAAAAAGCGCATAGAGATTGTTTGTTTTTGTCCAATCGAGTTCCTCAAGCGTGAACTTGACCTGAGGAGCCTTTGTGATTTCCAGTTCCTCAGCAGCAGCAGTGTTCTCAGCTGTAGGAATATCAGTAGAGGCCATTGCTGTATTATCAGTTCAACCAAAGATATAACAAATAAGAATAATCTTAATGTGGAAAGATTTTCCAATAAGATGGTTCGAATTTTGTCCATTTCATTCAGACAAAAATGTCTTAATGAAGATTAGGGTTTTCTTGTTTTTTGAAAAAGAAATGCAAACCCAATAAAAGGTCTTATTTTCCAGTTTCCTTTGAGGATTAGGATTCTGGAAAACGTATGAAGAACAAGTTTAAGATATTTGCTATTAAACTTGAAGAACAACCATGAAAAGTTGTGTTCATAAAACCATGAAAGAAATGATTTCATTTTTGAAAAAGTTCTTTTGTTTGATCTTGTAAAAACAATGAGAAGATCATTAACAAGTTTTAAGAAATAGGTAAATAAAAGAAATATTAACCTGGTTCGTTGAAGAAGAAGAAGATGAATAGTTCTTGAAAACTTGAGAGAAAAAATGCAACAGTAGTTTTCTTGAGAAAGAAGTTGTTCGCGTAAAGGAAAAAATATAAACCCAAAATGTGTTTATATAGTGAGATTAGAGAGAGAGAAAATCTTGAGCGGAAAAAGATTTTCATCATGACACAGACAAGTGTTTGCATTTGATTTGCTGGTAAACGAAATGTGCAAACGTGTGTCAGAAAGAAGACGTGCCAGGGCTTATCTGTTTCATGACGTCACGGATGTCCTTTCATATTTTAGGATGTCTCCGAGGTTTTGAAAGCTCAGGGAAACTTTTGAAAACATGAAGCACTGAATAGAAATATCAGTGTTGGTTTTAGAAATTTCAAAGTATCGTTGATTAAGGAAGAGATATTCAGTGATGCAATTTGTCTTGAAATCTTGCATTTACATGCGATTGTCAGCGAGAGAAAAACATACCTTGATATCAGCGAATCAAGTTTATTCAGAGAGAAAATGATAGAATGGGTTATACAAGTTGATTTTATCCTATCGCTGATCCAATGTGAACCGCTGAATATTTTACTCTTCAAAGTTCAGCATTCCAAGCTCGCTGATGAGAAAGTTGAATCTTGTCTCATCAAGAGGTTTGGTGAACAGATCAGCTAACTGATAGTCAGTTGGGATAAAATGAAGTTCTATATCAGCATTCATCACATGATCTCTGATAAAATGATACCTGATTTCGATATGTTTGGTCTTTGAGTGTAGCACTGGATTGTTGGCTATAGCGATGGCACTTGTGCTGTCGCAATAGATTGGAATTTTTGAGAGCTGAAGGTCATAGTCTAGTAGTTGATTTCTCATCCACAAGACCTGAGAACAACAGCTTCCAGTGGCTACATACTCAGCTTCAGCAATTGAGGTGGACACTGAGTTTTGCTTTTTACTTGTCCAACTCACTAGCTTTCCACCCAGGAGCTGACAGCATCCTGTGGTGCTTTTCCTATCCAATTTTCAACCTGCAAAATCACTATCTGAATAGGCGATTAGATCAAACCCTGAGTCTTTGGGATACCAAAGACCTAGGTTCGCAGTACCCTTAAGGTATCGAAAAATTCGCTTTACAGCGATCATATGAGATTCCTTAGGTTCAGCTTGATATCGTGCACACAAACAGGTTGCGTACATAATATCGGGTCGGCTAGCTGTAAGATACAAGAGAGAGCCGATCATCCCATGGTACAGCGTGACATTAACAGGTATTCCATTAGTATCCTTATTTAGTGTCAGCGGTGGTGCCAAGATTTAGTTCTTCTGAATCACCAAGATGTGAAAACATCCATTGATTTAGTTCTTCAGTTTCAGCAAACGGTTTAGAGTTTGCTGAACGGGATTCGTCAAAAGTGACGTGAATAGTTTCTTCAACAGTTTGTCTTCTACGATTGAAGACTGAAGGCTTTGGAAATTGAAGAATATCCAAGAAAGATTCCATCATCAGCCTTAGGATCAAACTTTCCAAGGGCATCTCTGTTGTGCAGTATGAAACACTGATATCCAAATATGTGAAGAAAGCTAATTGAAGGATTTCTCCCATGAAAAAGTTCATAGGCTGTCTTATTGAATCTTTTGACTATCAGCGACCTGTTTTGCGTAAAACAAGCAGTGTTGACATCTTCTGCCCAAAACTGAGTAGGCAGGTGAGAATCGCTGAGCATTGAACGTGCAGCTTCAATAATTGTTCTATTTCTTCTTTCAGCGACTCCATTTTGTTGTGGTGTTCTCATTGATGAAAAGTTGTGAGAAATACCCTTACTCTCAAAGAAGTAATCAAGAGAAGTGTTTTTGAATTCACTCCCATGATCACTCCTTATTGAGCGAACGGTCAAGTTGTTCAGGGTTTCCATCTTCCGAACAAAGGTGATGAGTTCTTCAGGGGTGTCACTCTTAGAACGGAGAAACATAACCCATGTATATCGATAGAATTCATCAACTATGACCAGCGTTTATTTCTTTCCAGCGATGGATTGTTTGTTAACAGGGCCAAACAAATCCATATGGAGAAGTTGTAGAGGAGATGACACTGAGGAGACTTGCTTTGACTTAAAGCTTGCTTTGGTCTGCTTCCCTTTCTCACACGCTGAACATAAGGACTCTTTTGAAGAGAGAGTGTTCAGTGTCTTGAAGTTTAGATGAGAGAGCCTCTTATGCCATAACCAGTTGACATCAGATGAGGCTTTTGAGAAGAAACAGGAGTTCTCAGTGGTTGTTGAGTCCATGTTTATTTCATAAACATTTTCCAAACGATAACCGCTGAGAGCTATCTTCTCCTTTTTGTCAGTGACAAAGCAGGATTCCTTAGTAAAGATTACTTTGTTATCCTTGTCACAAAGCTGACTGATGCTTAGAAGATAATGCTTCAGCCCTTCAACATATGCGACTCTTGAAGGTTGTTGTACCGTTAGATAGTACACCAAACCCTCGGGTATGTCCTTTTCCATTTCCACCGAAAGTCACAGAGGGACCCTTCTCTTCCTTGTATTCAGCGAGCAGGCTTTTCTTTCCAGTCATGTGTCTAGAGCATCCGCTATCAAGATACCAGATACCCTTCTTAACCTGAGTAGCAGAGGTTGAAGTGGAGGGAATGTCTGAACTTTGTTCCTCGTCTTCAAGTTTGGCCATAAGAAAGAGATTGGCTTCATCATCTTCAGAGTCAGATGATTCTTCTTCGTCAGAGGCAGCCCAATCATAGTCAGCCATCAGGCCTTTGCCTTTCTTCTTAAAGCTTTTCAGCTTTGCATACCTTTTTTCAGCTTGGCGTATTTGTCATCTCTAGACCTGAGGTTAGAGGATTTCTTGGGAAACGCTGAGTTTCTCGAAACTTTCTTTGACCTGCACTCGTTAGCGAAATGTCCTATCTTTTCACAGTTAAAACAAGTAGCAGTAGCCTTATCAACAGGAGCTGATGATCTTGGCTTGTCAGTAATGGAAAGAGGTTTATTCTTTCTGAACATTTTCTTTTTGGCGAATCTCCTGAACTTTTTAGTGAGGAGAGCCAAAGATTCATCAAGATCTGAAGAGTCAGAATCTGATGACCTTTCAGAGTTACTCTCCAACTCATAGATAGTGACCGAGGGTCGCTGAGTGGAAGGTTCCTCTAGGATTAAAGCAACATGGGTGCTTTTGGAATCTTTTACAAGATTCTTCTTAAGATGACTCGATTGCTCATGATTCAGCATCGTGCCATATAAGGTAGAAAGATTCATCGATTATAGATCTTTTGACAGCTTGAGACACATAGAATAACTGTCCCAGCTTTCAGGTAAACATTCTAATAACTTTGTAAGCATTTCAAAGTTAGAATATTCCCTACCAACAGTTTTCAGAACTATTATTAAACAGTTAAAACGTTGGTGTACTTTAGAGAGAGTTTCATTCTTACCACAAATGAAGCTTTCATACTGTCTTACCAGGTTGATCTTTCGTGAGTCCTGGACTTTAGAAGTACCTTCATACTGAACACAGATTGTGTCCCACATAGCTTTTGAGGTTTTCAGGTTCATGACGGAATGGTAGACTTCGTCAGGAAGAGCCATGGAGAGTATGGATCTGGCTTTGGTGTCGATAGCCACTTTCTTCTTATCTTCATCAGTCCACATATGAACTTCCTTGGGTATCAGCCTTTCTGGAATAGCAGGTCTATTCTCAGCGGCTGGTACTGCAGGATCAATTCTAACAGGGATATATGGGCCGTTTTCATGATAGTAAGGCATAGTCGGGTCTACACCTTCTAAGAAGAGAATCATCCTATTTTTCCATAGACTAAAGTTATCTCTGGAAAATCTAGGGGGTTTTGCAAGAGAACCGTTGTCAATATAGTTTGTCTTTGTGTTGGTAGCCATTTTCAGAAATAGCAAGGAAGAGAAATCTTAGTATAGATTAGATCTTGTTTATGAGATTAAACAAATCCGCTCTGATACCACTTGTTGGTCCCGAAGGGCTATACAAGTTTGTAGAAGGGGGGGGGGTTGAATTCAAACACACGTTTTTACTTTTCTAAATTGTTTATTGATAAATCATTAACAATTTACAGCTTGTTGCGGAACAAGATTAAGGATAAACATAAATCTAAACAAGTTGAAACACTATGTTTCTTGCACTAAGAAAGAGAAGGAAATTACTAATAATATCCTATCTCAAATATATAAGAAGGATGACTCGACCAAAGTTTACGAGTACTTCAAAATGAAGTGAGGTCTTCTTCTTATATACTGCATGCATTTAATGCATGGCAGTTTATACTTTACACGTGGCAGCAGCTGATTGGTTGTTTGATTCTGACTTTAGTAGACAACCTTTGTAGCCGCATGGTGCACAGTGTAGAATCAGAGTTGGTGTACGATTTCAGACAATAAGGAGGTTATTTTCTGACATATCGTACGGAGTCGTGCAAGGGTGGTTAAGACAAAAGTACTTTGTACGGAGGACTTCATGATCAGCTTTCGTTGAATCAGAGCTTTATCATTCTATATCAGTGAATGACAAAGTTCAGCGATAGCTGAAGTCTTATACTTGATACTTCACGTTGAGTGGACAAATCTGAGTCTTCGCTGATCCGCATCAGTTCATTAGGAGACTTGTCGCTGGTTCTTGAGCTTGATCTTCGACTTCAGCGTAGAACCTATGTTGACGTGAAACTTGTCTTCAGGGATCATAAGTAAACAACTAACTTATCAGCGATCACCATAAGGACTGAACAGGCTCAGAGCATTATGGTGAACAGTGTTCGATGAATGTTTAATCTAAAGAACGAGAGTTCCTATCAGCGGTACTGTAAAGTCTTAGTACTTATCAGCGATAGTGAAACTCTTATACATTGTTTACTTACAATTTTCACTAAGTAGAATGGAGAGGGTCATTATCAAATCACTTAGGGTTTGGATCAACTGAACTATCAGTTTTTCAGATTTCTTACCAATTACATCCACTCTCGGTTTAGGGGTAGATCGTTGAATAAATTCAGGAATCTTAGTCTTAGACATAGAGGGATGACTCACTGAAGTTTTAGAAACATTCAGCTTAGGTACTTTGGTACCCTTCTGAGGTTTTTGATTAAAAACGTTTTCTTTACCTTTAGAAATTAAGGTAGAACTTTCCTCAAGGAAGGGAGTTTTAGAAGACGAACACTAAGACGAAGAGGTGTCAGGGATAGATGATACGAACATTCCAAATTTAAGCATGGAACGATCAGTGGTTGGTTCTTCAGCGTCAGCTTTATAACCAAGACCACGTTTGTCACTCAGGGGAATCTGAGCACCAATTATCTCAGTAATCGTTGTTGAGGATTTACACCATCCTTCAACAGTAGCATTTTCAGCCTTTAATGCAGCGATAGCTTCTTCTCGCTCAATACTGATGATTTGATTTAAGTAGACCTGATCTTTTAAATTTTCTTCTATATTAGAAAGGTTTTGAATTTGTAACTGACAGTTTTTAAGCTGTTCAGCGAGATCAATATTTTGTTTTTCAGCTTTGGTCTTGCCATTCATGGCATCATACAAATCAACAGTTAATAGATCGATGGTTCGACGTCTATCAATGTCATTAACGGCTGAAGTAGAAGTATCAGTAGAAGGATTTTATACCTGAGAGGTAGAGGTAGAGGTAGAAGTAGAGGAAATTTCAGTTTTTTCTTCCTCTTCTTCTATTTGGGCCATGAGGCAGAGATTTGCCTCATCATCATCAGAGTCAGATGATTATTCATCAGAAACAGCCCAGTCATGATCTTCAGCGACCAGACCTTTTCCTTTCTTTTTGTATCCTTTCAGCTTAGCATAATTTTCTTTGACCTGCATTCACTAGCAAAGTGTCCTACTTTTTCACAGTTAAAGCAGGTACCAGTGGCCTTATCTACAGGAGTTTAAGATTTGGGCTTGTCAGTGAGGGAAAGAGGTTTATTTCTTCTGAAGTTACTCTTTCTGCAAATTTCCTGAAGGAAATAGTCAAGAGTGCCAGAGATTCATCAAGTTCTGAATGATTAGCGTCTGATGAATCATCAGAGTTAGACTCCAACTCAGTGATAGTGACAGTAGAACGGTGAGTGGGTACCAACTCTGAAGAGAGTAAAGCAACATGTGTGCTTTTGGAATCTTTTACAAGATTCTTCTTAAGTTGACACGACTGCTCATGATTGAGCATAGTGCCAAATAAGGTAGAGAGGGCCATGAATTTAAGATCCTTAGAGAGCTTAAGACACATGGAATAATTGTCCCAGCTTTCAGGAAGACTTTCCAGAAACTTTGTCAGGATCTCAAAGTTAGAATATTCCTTACCAACAGCTTTTAAATCAATGATTAAACAGTTAAACTATTGATGTATTTCAGAGAGGGTTTCATTCTTACCACAGATGAAACTTTCGTACTGTCTTACCAGGTTGATCTTTCTCGAATCCTGGACTTCAGTAGTACCTTCATGTTGAACACATATAGTGTCCCACATGGCTTTGAAACTCTTAAAGTTCATGATGGAGTGGTAGACTTCATCAAGAAGAGCCATTGAGATGATAGATATGGCCTTAGTATCGACGGCCACCTTCTTCTTGTCTTCATCATTCCACGTGTTAACTTCCCTGGGAATGATTCGTTCAGGGATGGCAGCTCTAGTAGCAGTGGCTGGAATAGCAGGGTCTATAATGAAAGGAACATATGGCCCATTTTCAATATAGTAAGGTATAGTAGGATCTACACCTTCCAAGAAGAGCATCATCCTATTTTTCCAAAGATTGAAATTATCTTTGCTAAATCTAGGGGGTTTGGCAAGAGAGCCATTATCGATATAGTTTGTATTTGTGGAGTTTGCCATAATGAAGAATAGCAAGGAAGAGAAAAAGAGATAGTATAAGCAAAATCTTGTTTATTAGATTAAACAAACTGCTCTGATACCACTTGTTGGTCCCAAAAGGGTTATACAAGTTTGTAGAAGGGGGGTTGAATACAAACACACAAATTTTATCTTTCTAAATTGTTTATTGATATGTATCAAACAATTTACAGTTTGTTGTAGAACAAGATTAAGGAATAAACCTAATCTAAAAAAACTATGAGAACACTAAGAGTTCTTGCACTAGAAATAGACAGAAAGAAGATTAAGAAAACTAAAGAGGGTTTTCTTTCACACAGAAGTTCAGCGAGGAAGGAAATGGCCGAGTTCTTCAAAATGAAGTAGGGTTTCCTTTATATACTGCATGCATTTAATGCAAGTCAGTATACCTTTACACGTGGCAGTCTCTGGTTGGTTGCATGATTTGACTTCAGTAGACAACCTAGTGGCCGCATGATGAATAGTGTAGCAGCAGAGTTGGTTATACGATTCTGGACAAAAGGGATGTTCGTTCTGACAAAATCGTATGGAGGCGTGCAAGGGGATAAGACAAAAGTTGCTTGTAGAGGAGGCTTCATGATCAGCATTCGCTGAATGATTCTTTATCAGCGAATGATAAAGTTCAGCGTTCGCTGAAGTCTTCTACTTGAAACTTCACGTGGGATGGACAAGTCTTGGCTTCGCTGATATCCGCATCAGGTCACTAGTAGACTTAGTCGCTGGTTCTTTGGCTTGTTCTTCGACTTCAGCGTAGAACATAGTTGACATGAATCTTGTCTTTAGGGATCATAAGTAAACAACATAAACTATCAGCGATCATCAGTGAGACTGAACATGCTCAGGGCTCACTGATGTACAGTGTTCACTGAAGTATAAATTTAAAGCGTATGTTTTTCATCAGCGATACTAAACAGACGTAGTATATTTTCTTTGATGACAAAACATTAATACATATTGTCTACTTACAATTTTCACTAAGTGTTTCTCAGAGTCATTATCAAATCACTGAGGGTTTGGATCAACAAAAAACCATCTTCATCTTCAGGGCCTGCTATCCGAAATGAAACAGGAATCAAATTTTCAAGGGAAGCAGTGCTCGGTCCTCCACCTGACATATCAGCTCTAAACCTCTCGCTGCCACCTGGTGAAGACTTTGTCCCTGGACCAGTGGTCAGTGAGCCTCTCGGAATGTTATTTCTCGACTTCCATGGCAAGAAGTGTTTTTAACGCTTCTCTGAATTATCCATCTGCCCAGTCGATAAACTCAGAGACCTGATGTATTAGTGTGACCTGTCATGACTTGGAATCTTCTTGAAGCCTCAAGCACTGAATGAAGCAAAATTAAGAAGGCAACAGGGAGAAAAAGTCCCTGACTGGATGATTCCAATGACCAATGCCTTTGATGAACTACTCTTCAAGGATGAACCTAGCTAGTTGATAAAATCTCTCTTGTACTCCTCTATTTTATCAGTAAACCTTTGTACTTGTAGTTTTATTTCATTGTACTTGTAAATTTTTCATCTTCCCTTGTAAACTAAATTACGAAGATTAATGAAGTACTTTATTCCATCGGTACTAGAAAAGATCCCTGAAAACAGTAAATGGGACACGTATTTAAGAGTCCTCTTTATCCTTATGTTTTTAAATTAGCAATTTTCTTATGTTGCTTATTCATCACCAAATAGGGGGAGATTGTTGATCCAAACCCTTCAGTGATTTGATGATGACCCTTAGAATCACTTAATGAAAATTGTAAGTAAACATTATGTATCAGTGTTTCACCATCAAAGAATAAATACTAAGTCTGTTTAGTATGGTTGATGTGAAACCACCGCTCTTAAATTTATTATTCAGTAATGTATGTACATCAGCGACAACTGAGCCTCTTCAGCTTAGTTGATGATCACTGCCGATGATCATTGATTAATCATTTTGTAAATGTTTGCTTATAATCTCTGAAGACAAGTTTCGCGACAAAAGAGTTCTACGCTGAATCGAAGACCAAGCTGAAGAACAAGTGATGAATCTACTAATGATCTGATGCGGACATCAGTGAAACCAAGACGTGTCCACCACACGCGATATTTCAAGTAGAAGACTTCAGTGAGAGCTGACCTTCTTTCAGGCCTCCCTGAAGAAGATCAACTCAGTGATCGTTGATCCTGAAGCCTGCTCTACAAGAAATGTTTGTCTTATCATATTGCACACTTTTGTATGATTTGTCAGAAGGACATACATTTGTCCAGGATCGTACAAACCACTCTGCAACTACACTGTTCACCATGTGGCCAAAAGCATGTTTGCAAAAGTCAGAATTATGCAACCAACCAAGTGTTGACACGTGTAAAGTCATTCTGACATGCATTTCATGCATGCAGTATAAATAGAAGGAACACCTTCATTCTGAAGTTGGCGAACCCCTGAACTTCTACGTGCCTTAAGAAAAACTATCCTTAGATTTTCTTAACTTCCTTCTTTCTTTTCTTAGTGCAAAAATCTGTGTGATTCTCATAGTTTGTTTAGATTAGGTTTTATACTTAGTCTTATTCCGCAATAAACTGTAAATTGTTTGATTTATTCAATAAACAATTTAGAAAGATAAAAAACTTGTGTTTGTATTCAACCCCCTTCTATAAACTTGTATAACCCTTTGGGACCAACATCGGTACTGCTGTCGGTACTTAACTCTCGGTGTAAGTACCGATGACGGGCTGATACGTTTTTAAAGCCTTTTTTTACCTAGGGTTTGGGACATTCTTCACCATATCGACTAGAGAGAGGTAAGGGACGATTTTGGGGCAACTTAGGTCGATTTTCCATAGATTTTAACGCCGATTAACGCAACGAAATCATCGGAGAACGCCAGATTAACGAAGATCAATTCCTTGTTCGCGGGTATTGCGATTCAACAAAGGGGAGTTTGTTCATACATTGATTTGTTGTTCAAGAGACCATGTCTACCTTACTTTTCCTCCTTTTTGCTTTGGGTTTTAATACCCCAACATGAACTAATCTTTAGATTGTTGGGGGTTGGATGAACTTTGGTTTGTAAGCATATGAACACGAAACCTTGTGATTCTTATCAGTTTTTCTAATCAATGAAGCATATGAATTTGGTTTTAATGCTTTTGTGAGTTTGATCATCTTGCAAATTGATTTAGTGGTTAGGAATCCGATTCGAGAGAACGATTCCATAACTTGGCTTGATTTGTATGCTTAGGGTGAGAAATTGGATAGAGATATACCAAGTAAACCTTGGTACTTGTTTTTACAATCTTGTTCTTAATGAATTTCTGAATTCCTAGGTTGAGATCGAGAGATAAAACCTGAGTTTTCTAGAAATAACTCTGTTGTTACTCGAGAGAGAATAACAGTTAATTACGTGATTGTGTATTCATTTGATTGGTTTAGTCAGATAATTGTCATAAATAGAGTGTTCTTTGTGAAACCATTGGGATTCCAATCCTCAACTACTTTTCTCCCAAAAATCCAAATTTGTTCTTTGTTTTACTCTAAAGTCTATTTATTTAATTTAGTTATTAATCGTTTATCAACAATTCACCAATCGGATCGTCCAGTTAATAGTGGTTATAGTCATTGTGATACTCAGTTCCTAGTTCCCTTGGTTCGATTCCCGTACTTCCAAGTACATATTACTTGATTCGACCCGTACACATGAGGTTAGAATAGGAGGGTGTAAACCCGCCTATCAATATAGCATAGATAAATTGAGATTTGGATTAAATGTTTTTGGCAAATTGTTCGTTAACCAGCACATATGACAACATATGCATATAATCATATTGTTCCAGTTCTCCTATACATAAGCTTTGACAGAACCCTTTGTTATCTACCTACCCTTACCTTATGCTAATATATTGACTGAAACAAAGCTTTATAGAAGTAGCTAACCGCATCTTCCTCTAATTTCGGGAACCACTAATTTTCATCCTTAAAACATGTTACATTTCCCGAAAACCTCAAACCCAATTCTTTGAAGATATAATATTTACCTTGAAAGCAAATTAGATTTGATTATATTTGCTCCATATCGTCATTTTGTCGCACATAACATCAACTTAAAACCTACCTTTTTGCTTATATATAGTCTGATCAAAGAGATTGCATCGGTCGACGAAATTGGAATTACACCAATCACAAGTGCATAGAAATCCACAGCTTGAGGGCAAGTTCTTCTTGCTCGGACAAAGAGATTTCATCTGTCTTTAATGTAACCTTCAATATCCCATCCTTGTCCATATCCTCATCCTCATCCTCAACTTCTTCTTCATCTCTTGTCCTCTTGTGTTTATATTTCTCCTTTATTCTCTTTTCTTTGTGTAATTGACGATCCAGAAGCTTGTCCTCCTGGTTGCGTGTTTTCATATTTTCTCTCATCTCAGCATACCTCTTCATTACTGCAATGCGCACATGTCACCATTTGTACCACATGTACTTTGGAAGCAACCAAATATATTACAAGTTTCACCAAACAACATAATAGGAAATACATGGACACCTAAGCCAAAAGAAAATTAAGAATCAATTAGGAACGTAGAACAAAATAAAATTATCTGATAAACACAATTTACATCTGCTTATTTTGGGGGTGGGGATAGGCCCTGATTATGTTTAATTTTATTAAAGACTATTCAAGCACTTTCTCTTGATCTATTACACTCGATGTTTCCTATGTAATCCTTTCTATAAAGTTTTGAAGAAGTCAAGTAAGCAAAGCCATAAAAAGCAACATTTGCCCAAATTGAAAGAAATCATTAATAAAATACATTTTAAAGCACAAATACAATACCATAAGCTCGATCACATGCATATATGAGATATAAAGGATATGAGAATTCACCTACTCTTATTCCTTAAATCAAGTGCCACAAAGCTCACCATGCTATATCCATCCACCTGATACAACATACATAAATGTAATAACATCTCAAAGAATCTCTTAATGAATGAAAAAACCACAAGAAACCACAAATCACAAAGATCTTTGAAAATCTAAGTACCTTTTTATAGAATCATCAAAGACCCATGATACATATATCACCAGAGAGGCGGAGATGTGATAAGAACTTTATTTGTCATGTATTCACAGGATAAAGAGATAAATAAGCATAAGAATAGATGGTACCTGAACACCACCCATAACGCCAATTCTTGCATTTGGCCTAAAGAACATGAAGTTTGGACTATAAGTACACCACACATTGCATAATTTCCAACACCAAAGCTTCCACTAACAACAATAGTAATTTTCGGTACCTGCTTGTAAGTAAACAAGCAAAAAGGAAAGTGTGTTGCTCTTCGAGTCATTTTAGGATTAAAACCTCAACATTACACGAGTAGATGGCACACAACCATAGTTATTTCTTTAAAAAATGTTGAAACTTCCTGAATCAAAATCAAACAAAATATCCAAAGGGAATGGACATCTTAAAAACTATTAAACGTGTATTAAATATTTTCCACGAAAAAGAAGGTTACATGTGATCTAATTTAGAAGATTGAGAAAACAAGCCAACCTTTGCAAATGAAACAACCATCACCATCTTTGCTCCAGCTTTTGCTATACCACTGGACTCTGATTTTGATCTGACCTATCATAACAACAAACATTCATATCATTTGCCATCAACCACATAACATACTCAAACATTTAACCATATTAGGAGGAATATAATGTACCAATAATAACATACCATGAATCCTATAATATTTTGTAGGAACACCAAAGGAATGTTACGTTGACAACATAACTCGATAAAATGGGATCCTTTAGATCCGATTCATTTAATAATTCCATTGTTTTCAATGATTCCAACCAGCTGTCCAAGAATTCTAGCGATGCCTGTTACAAGGGTCTGCAAAACGCAAAGGGGATTAGTAAAATGAATGGTATTATCCTAACAAAAACTAATTTGAGTGATGATCAAAGTGATGAATTTTTTCCCTCACAGTGCCATACAATTGTTTAAATTCATCGAATTCACTTCCATCAACAATGCGGGTAATAATTAATAGAATGTCAAACGACTGCTTCTTATCAGTAGGCGCGATTAGAGGAAGCTCCTTAACATCATAGACTGGCTCTTTGTAATCAGAAATTATGTCTCGTAAACCATCCATCATCCCTTCACTCCTAGCCATGTGCAAGTTCTTAACAATGTTTCTTCCTGTAGAGAGTGCATGTAGTCTATCTGCGAGTATGACAGGCAACACGTAGAATTAGCCAACTTTATTTCTATCAATTAATGCAGTACACTTATCTATGTTCGTAGGTTAATGATTCAAGCAAGTTTGGAACCAAGTAGAATGGTTTAGGATAAATTCAAGGAAGCAAAATATGTATTAAAATTTTTGATAAAAAATAAAATAAAACAAATTCAGCAACACAACATAGTGACAGAGCATCAGAATCTATGAATACAGAAACCCATACAACCTATTCAGAGATGCCACTTAACCGTTCATAGCAAATAAACGAAGAGAGATTTGAATTCTCTTATTAAGAAAAACTAAAATCGTTTTGTGTTGGAGAGAAGAAGAGAAGAAGCAATCACAATGTGAGAAGCAATCAAACAGAGCTTAAATAGCTTGGGAGGGGTGTCTAGTTTGAATTTTAAATTTTGAAAATTTGAATGGCTATTAGGGATTCAAATTTGGACTGAGAAGTCGAAATAGTTATACAGGGAGAAAGCAAGGACAGTAAAGCCTGCAAGTTTGGTGTTAGGCCATCCGTACCCGGCTCGGGATGAGCTCGGGATGGCCTGCGGTATCAGCCGGAATGGGCTACGGCCCTTGCGGTATCAGCGGTGCGGGATGGGATGCGGGTTCCCCATCCCGTTTCATCCCGAAGAAAATGTGAGGAGGAGAGGTGGGTCCCAGGTGAGAAATGAGAGGGAGTGGGTTACGGAATGGGGTAAGGGTGTTTAGGGATTGAGTGAGGGTTAGGAGAAAAGCTGATGTGGCACTGACGTGGAGCTTGAAAGATTGAAAGATTAAGTGTTGGGGTACTGATGGCCTTAGTTGGGCACAAAAGCAAGGAAAGTAAAGCCCACAAATATAGTGGTATCTGGGTCTAAAAAAGATGTATCAATAACTTGTACGATGTACATTAAAAAGTGTAATTAAGATGTTTTTAAGTTTTATGCATAATATAGCAGTAATCAATGCATCAAAGGTAGTACTTAAGACTTTTGGTGTAAATGCTTATTAATGTAATATAGATATGCCGCCTTAGAGTACACCTTGAAAAACGTTTCTAGTTTTTCCGTAACTCATAACGCTTGAGGTTTGACATCGCCGCCACGTTACGCCTTGCGTATTAGAATCTTGATTTTTGTTTGAGTAATTAACTGAAAAAAAGTTATCTATATATTATAAAGCATTTGAGTTAATTGTTTTTTTAAATCTTAATTTTTCAAAGATACAACTATTAAAACATCAAACATATATCAACGTATACAAAATCTTTCAGTTTTTATAATATTCCAAAGTATGCTCATCTTATAAACAGTAAAACGGCAACTTGAAGGGTTTTTTTAAACTAACTTTACCTTTTTCCATATGAACGGATCATCTTATGCAAATTCACAGATTTAACACAATTTTTACATAGAAAAACTGACTTGTCTTAAACATAATTTATTTTTAACTAGTCATCGTACCCGCGCGATGCGGTGGGAGGTAAAATTTATCTTGATGTAACAAAAAAAGAACATGTGAAATCGTCCAAACAACGCTGTATAAAGTTTATTGTGCAAAAGTAACGATTCTAATAGACAGATGCCAAGTTTTTGAATTGCTGGTCTCAAAATTACATGGATAATCGTACCAATAAAATTGGATAAAAAATTTATTCTAAATAAAGAAATCAAAAAACAAATAAAAACTTGACATTAAAATATTTAGCTAAATATAAGAGTGCTAAATACAAGAGTGCATATAGCTAAATATCACTTTGAAATATGGAAAGACTTGAATGCTAATATAAAGTGTGCATATAGCTAAACACAGATGGAATCAAACTTCCCAAAACTTCTCATAAAGTATGACCAGTTTGTAGAATACGTATGCAAGGGTTATAATATTGTACTTACAGACAAATCAAAACATGGCAATCATGACAAGTTGGAGAAACCGATCATAGTTACAAGCAATTTACTTGTACAATCATATCCTATCAACTAACCATTCACCTAACAGACAACTAACCATTAATATTGGTGAAAAATACCATAGGCATAACATTCATACATGATATGGTGTATCAATGGAAACAACTATGCACAAATGGTTAAGAACAACGTAGTACTAATCTAAAATGTCTAAATAGGTACAAAAGGAAAACAATTGGATGCAATGACTGAAGTGGATTACGACAATTTTAGTGTCCAACCTCCTTCCAGTCTTTCTTTCTTAAGGGCAACAATAGCCTCATGGGGTTATGATAATTCACCTTCCTCCCTGCTTTCACTCACATTCCTTCTAGAAGCAAATAGCCTACATTAATTCAAAAAACATCATCAGCTAAATTTGATATGCAGTGGTTCCATGACCCACAAAAAGTGTATGAAATTAATTCAAGATCCAATGAACTAATACTCCATCCGTCCTAAAATAAATGTCAAGAATGAAAAAGACACATTTTTAGGACTAATTTTGTTATAAAGAGATGAAATCTCCTAACTAACAATGAAAAATACACCTTTTAATTAACAAAAAGACATATTTGTTATACAGAGATGAAATTTCTCCATCTCATATTAAGGGTAGAATCAGAAAGTAAAATATTTACCGTTTAAAGTGGACACCTATGTTGGGACACAAGGAGTAACAAATACCATTCAGATATGAACTAACGGCAACTCCCCAAAGTTGAAGTTGGAAATAAATTGAAGCTTACTTTTGTCGTATCTGTAAAAATATATCTTAAACAAACAAACAGAAATCCAAAAAATGAATCTAAAAGATAAACACCAAAACTCTTTGGCCCCGCTATCGATTCATCAAAAGTAAGATGGCCACTGTCGGTTGTCTTGCACATTTTCTTTAGTCCACCAATTACATCTTATGATGCAATGACCTGCATCCAACAAATTGGGTAAAACATTTCATACCCTAACCTTTGATCAAAACTTAAAAAACATCACAAGTAACTGGCAGCATATGATCAGAACTAAAAAACATGATAGGTAATTAGAAGCATATCATCCCCATAACAATACACCTCAAGCATAATCTACAACCATAGTTGGTTCAACACAAAGCATTCTTCTAGTTTCGATTAAAACTATACCAACTTACAACTTCTAGTACTCATAAAGGATCATTTCCCGATTTCTTAACCTTAGCGAATCACATATTAGACACTAAATTGCCACACATTTTAAAAGACAAGAGAGGAACCGATTTCATAACATGACCTCAAGACACATAAAAAGCGAAAAAGTCTTGGAATGAAATAGTCATTATGAACCGGTATTTAATTTAGAACTCCAAAAACAGTTGCTACAATGCTATTAAGTTAAAAGAAACTTGATCAGGTGGACTTAAAACTTCAAAGTATTATAAGGAATCAATTATGGAACCTCATCAAGTGAAAAGGTCAATGCTGAAACAAAAATACATGAAGTTTATGCTCAAAATAAGTTGTTAAATACTAAAAAAAACATAAAGTAAGCAATAAATCACACTTTGCTGTAAAAACAACCAAAACCTATTTCTACATCCTTCTTCTTGAATCATTTGTTTTAGCGCGTGTATTGATGGTTTAATCTTGAAAAAGATCTCATGTCTATAACAGCTATCACGTTCTTCCAAACTAAAATCAAACCAAATATTATGCAAAAATTATGCAGTAGATGAAATCAATAACCAAAATAAAACCATAAATTCGGCAGTTTAGGACAGAGCCAACAACATAAAGACTCATATGCAACCGATTTTTCTTTTTCAATGGGCATGTTTAACTAACCTTTGATTTTAAATAAGAGGATGAAATCTTCATCACAGAAAACTGCATCAGTTGAGGGTATTGGCAGCTCCTAAAAATCAAGAGATTTGTTGTTAAAGAATGCAAAGAAAAACTGAGTGTTGTTGGAATTCGAAGCTTTTGTCGCATGCTCTCCAAATCATCCTGCTAAAAAAGTAAAATAAATCTCAAGTTACAAGATCAGAGTCCTTTACTGTTTATTTAGCATGAATCAAATCACAAACCCTTGATTGCTACAACAAAACCAAAAGACCACAATATATGATTGAATTCCATGATCCTCCAGGTAGCTAAGCAAAATTAAGAAAAAAATGAAACAAACCCATGGTTAACTCATGTCAAGTAACTTTATTTCAATATAAAATCTTTTAAGCTAAGAAGAACCCAACTAACCGGATCCTTCATGTAAAATAAGAGAGTATAAAGAGAGAGAGGGTGAAACATGCCTTGTCTTTCGCAACCCACGACATATTTCCAGAAAGCCATTGGTATCAATCCAACATGTAAATCAAGCTTCCATCTAAAACTATAACATTGCGATGAAAAGAGGAAATAATATAGTGAAAATCTACAAACATAAACCTGATGAAGATACCAGTTAGAAATGCAGCCATATAAATGAAACCAATAGCCAAGCAAACTGACAACAAATGCTTGTCATGCCAAAATGACCAAGTGAGTGCAAAAGGATGCCATGTGTCATTGAATATGAATACAAAAATCAAAGACTTTTAACGGAAAAAATTAAGAATTATTCTACATAAATGGATCCTCGTTACTTGAAGATATATAAAGACCCAAGTTTACTTGCATCCTATAACCATTTGCTTGTCTTCAACAGTAAGAACCTTTGGTCTCTGCCATAAAAAGGAAGACAACCAATCAAAATAAAATAAAGAAAATAAGTCAACAGAAGAAAATATTATGACTTTAGCACCATCACAAACAAAATATTAACTTCTCATCAAATCAGCTAAAATTTTACAACATGAAGTGACCATGAAAATAGAAAACTGCCAATGACATACATTAAATGAGAGCATGACTCCATAAAACTGTCCATAAATAATTTTTGAAATGTATTTGTAAGTTGAAACTCTTTATAAAACAAAAAGATTGCCATGTTAAACCTTATAGCAATTGCAACAGAAAATTAATCTATTTTAACTTCATAGCGAAATGTATGTTGATTTTGCATTAGGGTTACAAATCAAGAAACAAAGCAAAAAAAATCTGTGTGCCCAAAAACAAAGCCAACATCTCAACTTGTTAAAACAATATTAGGGTTACAAATCTAGAAACAAAGCAAAAAAAATCTTTGTGCCCAAAAAACAAAGCCAACATCCCAACTTGTTAAAACAATTATACAAAGTTAATTCCACAAACTAATCCAATTAGACTTCATTGAAATAATCAAACCGCGAATAGCACCATCAACATATTAACAACCTTAGTGACTTCAATCAACTGCATTAACAATCAACCTACTTGATACAAATAAATAAAAAAACATTGCTGATACGATTTATGTATACCTCTTTTGGTACAATCGCCATAGCCTTCGATTTCGATGTCTGAATACGCATTGGAGGAGGAATCTATATCACTTCGGGTTCCATACATGCTGAACTACTCCCTGGAAACACTCTTTTCCTAAAAATCAAAATTCACACACATAAATACACAAAGAATGACGATATACCCATAATTCACAAGAGGAAGTTTTACTTGGATTTCGGAGGAATATATCTTGCAAAGAATGACGATATACCCATAATTCACAAGAATGGCGATATACCAAACTCGATTGCAACGAAGGAAAAATTAGGGTTAGGGTTTTATTACCTGGTTCTAGGAGTTATCCGGCTTCTCAAATCCATTCTTGTTCTATCCAGCGGAAGATGATGATGGTGATTAATCGATTACAGAAATTGCTACTGGGAGAAGATTGAGGATGAGAAGTCGTTAACACAAGGTTTATGTAAATGGAGAGAAATTTGAGGAGAACCTGGGATACGGAGAATGGAGAGGGAGGATCTGGAGAAGGAGACGCAGAGGTTGGATGCTTGATAAAGTTGTACCAGAGAGAGGGACGTGGGGAGAGAAGTTGAATTGAAAAAAACTACTGACTGAAAAAAAAAACTGACACTATTCTTTTTATAAGGTAGTATAGATTAATGTTATAATCTAATATGATGCTCATATCAGTGATAAAAAATTCCCAATTTTCTTTAACATTATTTTTCAAAATTTTGATCACAAATATAATCATGACTATATATTTATATTAATATATTTACTATATTGTACACCATTTAACTCATGTTCTAATATTTAAAAATTCAAGTCTATAACGTATTTTTATATACATATTAGAGACGTATCCGCATGCGATGCGGCGACGAACATCTCGAATCTAAAGCTGATAATTTAAAAGAATAATCTTGTTTCATGTTCAGTTTTATTCTCCATCACACGGTGACATTTTATGGTTTTTGTGTTTTTAAATCACATATCGGATGTATAAAATTAAAGGTCAATATGATCAAATGATCAAAAAAATTGTAAAAGATTCGTTCGATAATGAGGTCTTCAAACCCATAACATTTGAGCTCATTTTGAAGTTTTTTATGAGACGATTATAATGGTATAATTTGTAAAATACATATTTGTTTAATGTATTTAGTTTATAAACGATTATGTATGTTAATATGATAAGGGTGTAAAAAAAAGAAAGGACATAAAGTAAATTAAATAACTAATTATAATGGTATAAAGTGTAATTTAAAAATTAAAAAAATTAATTATCATGTTGAACGTGTGAGGTTTTAAAGTCTTTAAACTTGTACATTATGTATCGAGATTGGTACCTATGATTATGATTATGTATTTTATAATATGATATGTACTTTTAATATGAAAAATTAGTAAAATGAAAAATGAAAACGTAATGAATATAAAACAAGTTAATTCGTATGTATTCATGATATTTAATAGGGAATTTAATTAAAATACCAAAAGTTTGACTTTGACTTACCAAAAATATCCATTTTCTCGTTCATTTTACCAAAATATCCATTTTTCCGTAATTGGGTTCGCGATCGCGGACCAAGGTATAAAATGAAAATGTTGATCCCGCTATTAATCCCGCGACACACACAAAATCCCGCGACACATCTCAAATTTGTGATTTTTATTGAATTTCACTTTCAACCCCTATATCAGGGACCATTTTTGAAAATCTCTCCCGCGAATAGTCCCGCTACCAACTCAAATTTGTGATTTGTAATTGATATTTACACTTTCAACCTCTATACTTATTTACTTACTTTACTTTATACCTTTTACTTTCATAATTTTAATTTTACATTTAACACATATAATCGTTTATTAACTAAAATACGTTAAAAAATACGTTTTAATTTTTACAAGTTACACCATTATAATCGTCTATTCGATACGTTTGAAATGAGCCCAATATTGAATATTTTTTGATTTATTTATTTTAATATATATCATATATACTACATAAAAATATTATTTATATTTAAAAATCATATTCTTATAATTAATTATTTAATTTATGGTACTCTTATAGTTAAAATACATTTTATTTATTTTATTATCGATGGTCCAAGTGTAAGTATTAAAATTTGGCGGAGGATTTGTGATGGACAGGCATCGATCCTTTTGTGCATACTCTGTAACAGCAAATACTTCAGCTCCAAACACACATGAATCATCATTCGCCAAATACCCATTTTCACAATTCTTAAATGAGTCCAGTGATACCAACTTGTCAAAACCCCATTTCATATTCTTCTCGTGAAACCTTGTCCTATTGTCATTCACGATATCTATAAACACATACAAATAATAATAATTTAAAACGATTTAATGAACTAGTTAATATATGATTATTATGTTAATGCGATATGAGTGTAAACAAAATTGAAAAAAGTAAGAGATGTACCATAAATTAAATAATTAACTATAAGGGTATGAATTGTAAATATTAAAAATATTTTTAAGTAACAGGACCTGTCAAGATCAGGAACAGGAGGAATATCCACACAAGAAGATATCAAGTCGATCTGTTTGTTTATCAGCTTTTCGAAATGATTCTTGTACTTAGATTGTGATGGTTGGATAGCTAACCTCATCTCCAGCCATTCAGAGAGACCATACCTTTTTACAGTGTCAGCGCGAAAGGTTTCAGATGTGCCATCTTCTCTGAACAGTTTGATGTCAACAATAGGTACTCCGATAGAGGTTCTTCCAGAGATGAATACCTTGTTGATCTTCGCTGGACGATATCTGAAGTGAATTTTCTCTTTACACCAGATCAAGGTGGTCTGAGAAACTTCAGTTTTCTTTTCGACGATCTTCTGGGCTTCTTCCCACAGCTTTCGTTGGATTTGAATGGGAACACGCTTCAGCTTGGGGTCTTTGACAGATTCTTGAGTGAGCTTGATGGCGTATTCTCTGTCTTTCTCTTCAGCTTCCTTCCTTTCAGCAATGAGGCGTTCAGCTCTAAGGTGGTCCTGGTATTCAGCTTTTGAAATTCTGAACTTGGGAGGAACTGAAGGCAGTTGATCAGGCCTTAGAATGATTCGCTGATCCTCGAATCGCTTTATTATTTCTTCTCTTCTCTTTTGATACTCTTCACTCAGCCTTTGAGGAACTGAGGAAGGTCTCTTATTGTGCGAGAGAGGTTGTTCTTCTGGTTCATCAGTCTCAGAGATCAAATCCAAGACTGGGATTATTTCATCAGCAGCAGCTGGCTTTATTTGTGAAGTCGCAACAGTAGAACCTTCAGCGACATCCTCAAACAGGGGAGAGGACTAGCTGAAACGCAGCGATCTTACAGATAAGAACTGGGTAGAAGAACTTAGGTAGAAAAGATAGAAAAAGAATGTGGATGTGTAGAGAGGTTGTTGAGTAGAGAACTTATTGAGTTGTTGAGAAGTTCAGGGAAGGAAAAAATAAAGTTTTAGTGTACCTGACAAACCGGCTTTTCAAATAGGATCGCTAGATTTTCATCTTCAGCGAGGCCTTTGTCTTTGCTTTTCTCAGCGCCAGAGGCTGAGGGCTTTGTCTTTGTCTTCTCCCCTGATGGTTCTTTTATCGAGATTCCTTTAAGAGCTTTGATCCTTGGGGCAGGTTTGACGATAAAGAAATCATCGTCATCTTCATCATCATCATCATCCTTTCTTGGAGAGAAGGATGGTTTGTCTTCAGGGATGTCGATGTCTTCATCTTCTTCTGCTTCGGATTCCTCGGCATCTTCTTCGAGTTGCTCCCCCTCAGATACAGAGGCGAGCTTCTCGGTTCCCTCAGGGTTTTCATCTCCCTGAGGTCCAGTGGTCAGATCTTCAGTCCTCTCTCCCCTGACAGATTCATCATGGGAAAGGTCTTCAGCGCTCTTGTTCAGATCTTCAGCGCTTTTCTCAAGATTTTCAGCGCTTTTCTCCCTGGAATGTTCAGCGCTCTTCTCCCCCTCTTTCTCATGATGACTGGGGGAGGAATGGGCAGACTCAGCATTGGTGTTATCTCTGTCTTCTGGGCCAGAGATTTTCACACAACCTTCAAGCTTTGCTATTCTGTCTTCTAGGCCAGAAATAGCAGGCGTGATTTTCCTCAGCTCTGTGCGATCCTCCTCTGTGAAAGATTCCAAAATAGGGACAGGGGCAGGAGTAGGAGCTGGACTATTTGCCTTGTTTACCAGCGTCTCGATCATCGTCTTCATAGAACCAACGTCGGTCTTTACAGAGCCTAAGTCAGTCTTGACCTCTGACATATCACCCTCGAGTTTTGCAACCGATGTCTTCAGCGTTGTTACTTCGCTGGACATGGTCGAAACTGATGTTTTGAGGCTTGTGTAGTCAGTGTAGATGTCACAGAGCACCTTGGCAAAATCGCTGAGTGTCTTATCAAGACTCTTGATGTCTTCAGTGGAAGCTTTCTTCTCCACCACCGTTGTCAGCTTTGTCAAATTCTCTCCAGCGTTTGTTACAGCTGTTGAGTTGTTGGAGAGTGTGGTGGTGAGACTGGACAGCTTTGTTTCCACGGACTTCAGAGAGGCGTTGATGTCTCCCAAATTAGGACCTGTAACATATAAGTACTTGTGAACAAAGGAAAGCTCAGAAGTTTCAGGTTTAGTTACAATGTTTAAGGTGGGATTTGTACCTGCAGGAGGATTGATGAACTCGTCAAAGTTGCAAGTTCCTGAATAGTGTTCCATATCCTCTTCGAAAGTACGGTGAGGTATGGTGATCTCTGCAGGTCCTTTCTTCATCATTTGTTGAGAAGCATCAGCGGTGGCTTCTGGAATGATGGCATCTCCAGTGTTCGCTGGACGAGTGTCCAAGTGAGTGGAGGGAGAAGCGAAGGTTAAGATTGGGGTTCGGGTTCTGAGTTCAGCGTTGGAATCGCTGACAATCACTTCATCAGTCTTTTGAGAGACTGAGGGAGGTTGGGTAGTTTCCAAGTTTCTAACCTCAGCGTTTGGAGACGCTGAAGTCTGGATTGGAGGGATGGCTTGCACGGGTGTGGCAGAGCGTACCACGGAACTTTGCTTCAGCTCTTCAGAATGAGCTGAGGAGTCTTCAGCATGGAATTGTTGGGGTTGCTCCTTGGTTTTCTTGATCCTTTTGGAATCAAGTTGGGTGTGTGAGGGTTTCCTTTTCTTATAAGGAGAGGATTTTGTGGCCGGGGTATCAGCGATTGGTATTGTCGCTGAAGGAGCCACAGAAAGCGGAGAATTTAGAAGAGTGAGAAGAGTAGAGAGACGTACCTCATTGGCGACAGGCTTGAAGTCGAGAACCTTAGGGCCAATCTGAGAAAGTTTCAGATCACCCTCTTCAGGATAGCTGTCCTTCAGGCCATATTGAAAGATGGCGCTGATGAATCATGGGTAAGGAACCCATGCTGGTCTGTCAGCGGCAGAATCGACACGTTGAATCAGGTCTTCATAAATAATGGAGGCCCAGTCAATATTTAGACCTTTCAGCAGTGCGTATCCCATGGACTGCTGAGGTTGGGCGGCTTGATCAGAAGATCCGGATTTTGCTGTCATGCAGCTGATCAGGTGAGCGAAGATGAAATTCATCTCGCTGGGCATCTTGGATTTCTTTATCAGCGTCAGTTTCTTCTCAGGCTTCTTGTCCCTTCCAATATCCCAGATATAACCCATTGCGTCAAGGAAAGCAATGATTGCTTCTCTGTCAGCATGCTTTTTATGGTCAGGGAATGGAATGAAGGGTTTTTCTTTGGTGGCATTTGGGAAGTTTAGGGCTTTGCGGATAATGGCGGGTGTAATCTTGATGGTGCCATACTCAGTATCGCTGAGTATGCAGTCTATGGTTTTGGATGGATCTTTGGCAGAGGGTAGCTCAGTGTGTCTGGCAGAGTACCAGAACTGGGATAAGAGCCGCTGACTGGCAGGAGGTGTTATGGTCAGGGCTGTGTAGATGGGGCTATTCTTCAGAAAACTTACATCATCGTCCAGATGTGATACTTGCTTCCGAGGAGGAAACTCGAGAAGAGCTGAGAGGTTGTTGGCCTTAGTCCAATCGAGTTGATCCAGCTCGAACTTAACCTGGGGGGCTTTGAAGATGTCCATTTCCTCAGAGTCAGTGGAGATGGACTCAGCGGTAACATTCAGCTTTGAAGATGCCATATCACTGTTTTATCAGTTCAACCAAAGATGTTAACAAATAAGAATTATCTTAATATGGAAAGAATATCCATTAAGATTTTTCGAATTTTGTCCATTTCATTCAGACAACAAATGTCTTAATGAAGATTAGGGTTTTTCTTGATTTTTAAAAGAAAAGTAAAACCCATAAAGTCTTGTATTCCAGTTTCTAAAAGAAAAATGGATACGAATGAAGAACAAGTTTAAGATTTAGATTTAAAACTTGAAGAACAACCATGAAATGGTTGTGTTCATAAAACCATGAAAGAAATGATTTTATTTTATAAAGTTCTTTTGTTTGATCTTGTTAAAACAAAGAGAAGATCGAAAACAAGTTATACGCATTTGATAAAAGATAAGAACATATTAACCTTGAAGTTTTGATGAAGAAGATGATGAACAGTTCTTGAGGTTTTTGAGAGCACAAATGCAACAGAGGATTCTTTTCTTGCGGAGAAAGATTGTTCACGTAAAAGACAAATATAAACCAAGAGTTGTTTACATAGGGATTTTTAGAGAGAGAAAACCTTGAGCGGGAAAAGGTTTTCATCATGACACGGATACGTGTTTGCATTTGATTGGAAGTTTGAACAAAACGTGCAAACGTGTGTCAGAAAGAAATCGTGTCGAGTGTAATTTGTTGCAATGACGTCACAACTGTCCTTTCACATTCTTTTAGGATGTCTCTGAGGTTTTGAAAACTCAGGGACTCTTTTGAAAAACATGAAGCACTGAATAGAAAATATCAGTGAAGGTTTAAGGAAATTTTCAAAATATCGCTGTTAAGGAAGAGATATTCAGCGATGCAATTTATTTTGAAATCTTGCATTTTCATGCGATTGTCAGAGAGAGAAAACATACCTGGATATCAGTTTAACCAAGTTTATTCAGAGAGAAGATGATGAAATGGATTATATAAGTTGATTTTATCCCGAAGGCTATACACGATTGTATAAACGTATCGCTGATTTAATGTGAACCGCTGAAGATTTTATCCTTCAAAGTTCAGCATTCCAAGCTCGCTGATGAGAAAGTTGAATCTTGTCTCATCAAGAGGTTTGGTAAACAAATCAGCTAACTGATAATCAGTTGGGATAAAATGAAGTTCTATATCACCATTCATCACATGATCTCTGATAAAATGATATCTGATTTCTATGTGTTTTGTCTTTGAGTGTAGCACTGGATTGTTTGCTATAGCGATGGCACTTGTGCTGTCGCAATAGATTGGAATTTTGGAGAGCTGAAGATCATAGTCTAGTAGCTGATTTCTCATCCACAAGACTTGAGAACAGCAGCTTCCAGCGGCTACATACTCAGCTTCAGCTGTGGAAGTGGACACTGAGTTTTGCTTCTTACTTGTCCAACTTACCAGCTTTCCACCCAGGAGCTGACATCCTCCTGTGGTGCTTTTCCTATCCATTTTGCAACCTGCAAAATCACTGTCTGAATAGGCGGTTAGATCGAATCCCGAGTCTTTGGGATACCAAAGACCTAGATTCGCTGTACCCTTAAGATATCGAAAGATTCGCTTTACAGCTTTCATATGGGATATCTTAGGTTCAGCTTGATATCGTGCGCACAGACATGTTGCAAACATAATATCGGGTCGGCTAGCTGTAAGATACAATAGTGAGCCGATCATCCCACGGTACAGCGTGACATTGACAGGAACACCCTTTGTGTCCTTATCAAGTATCAGCGGTGGTGCCATAGGGGTTTTCATAGCTGAACTTTCAGTTAAGTCGAATTTCTTCAGCATATCTTTAACATACTTTCCCTGATTTATAAAAGTTCCTTTTTCAGTTTGCTTAATCTGAAGACCAAGGAAATATGTTAGTTCACCCATCATGCTCATTTTATACTCATCTTTCATTCTATCAGCGAAACGAGTACAAAGCTCAGGGTTAGTAGAACCAAATATAATGTCATCAACATATATTTGAACTAAAATGATATGACCTTTCACTTTTCTAAAAAACAAAGTTTTGTCAATTTTACCTCGCTCAAATTTTTCAATATGGAGATAAGTAGAGAGAGTATCATACCATGCACGTGGAGCTTGCTTTAAGCCATAAAGTGCCTTGTCCAGTTTATACACATAACCTGGACGCTTAGGATCTGAGAATCCTGAAGGTTGTTCCACATATACTTCTTCATTCAGCTTTCCATTTAGAAATGCTGACTTAACATCCATCTGATGTACAGTGAAGTTTTTGTGTACAACATATGCTAAGAAAAGACGAATAGATTCAAGTCTTGCTACTGGAGCAAAAGTTTCGTCATAATCTATGCCTTCCTCTTGTCTGTATCCCTAAGCAACAAGACGAGCTTTGTTGCGAGTTACAGTACCATGTTCGTCCAACTTGTTTCGATAGACCCATTTAGTGCCTATCACCGTTTTGTCAGTTGGTCTACGAACAAGTTTCCAAACTTTGTTTCTTTCGAATTCAGTCAGCTCTTCTTGCATAGCGCTGACCCAGTTTGGATCTCTGAGGGCATCATCTATTTTCTTTGGTTCAGTTAGAAAAATAAAGTTAACAAATAAACAAATATTACCTGCACTTCTACGGGTCTGAATACCAGCGTTGGGATCACCAAGAATTTGATCGATTGGGTGATTTACAGTCCATCGCTGAGCCGGAGCATACGTCGCTGACTCAGTCTGAACTGGAGAAACTGAAGATGAGGCTTCAGCTACTTCTGGATTATCAGCTAAGAGAGGAATGTTTGCATTTGCCACTTCATTCACTGATTGCTGAGAAATAGATGGAATTTCTGAGACATTTGGATCAACTGCAGGTATAGTGTTTATAGGAACAGCTGAGACCCAAGATGTTTCAGCTTCACTATTTTGCATATTTGGAATGATAGAAGGACCATCATTTTCTACGGTGTGAGCATGAGGAGTGGGAATATCTTCTGAATCACCAAGATGAGAAAACATCCATTGATTCAGTTCTTCTGTATCAGCGTTCGGTTTAGAATTCGCTGAACGGGATTCGTTAAACGTGACGTGAATAGTTTCTTCTACAGTTTGTCTTCTTCGGTTGAAGACTCTGAAGGCTTTGGAAACTGAGGAGTATCCAAGAAAGATTCCATCATCAGCCTTAGGATCAAACTTTCCAAGGGCATCTCTGTTGTTCAGTATGAAACACTGACATCCAAAGATGTGAAGAAAGCTGATTGAAGGCTTTCTCCCATAAAAAAGTTCATAGGCTGTCTTTTTGAATCTTTTAACTATCAGCGACCTATTTTGCGTAAAACAAGCAGTGTTGACAGCTTCTGCCCAAAACTGAGTAGGCAGGTGAGAATCGTTGAGCATTGAACGTGCAGCTTCAATAATTGTTCTATTTCTTCTTTCAGCGACTCCATTTTGTTGTGGTGTTCTCACTGACGAAAAGTTGTGAGAAATACCCTTGCTCTCAAGGAAGGAATCAAGAGAACTGTTTTTAAATTCAGTTCCATGATCACTCCTTATTGAGCGAACAGTCATATTGTTCAGAGTTTCCATCTTCCGAACAAAGGTGATGAGTTCTTCAGGGGTGTCACTCTTAGAACGGAGAAACATTACCCATGTGTAACGAGAGAATTCATCAACCATGACCAGCGTATATTTCTTTCCAGCGATGGATTGTTTGTTAACGGGGCCAAACAAATCCATATGGAGTAGTTGTAGAGGAGATGACACTGAGGAAACTTGCTTTGACTTAAAGCTTGCCTTGGTCTGCTTCCCTTTTTCACACGTTGAACATAAAGACTCTTTGGCGTATGAATGTTGAGGTAGACCAGTGACTAAATCTTTGGATGAAAGAGTATTCAGTGTCTTGAAGTTGAGATGAGAGAGCCTTTTGTGCCACAGCCAGTTAACATCAGAAGATGCTTTTGAGAAGAAACAGGAGTTCTCAGTGGTTGTTGAGTCCATGTTTATAACGTAAACATTTTCCAAACGATAACCGCTGAGAGCTATCTTCTCCTTTTTGTCAGAGACAAAGCAGGATTCCTTAGTGAAAATCACTTTGTTATCCATGTCGCAAAGCTGACTGATGCTCAGAAGATTATGCTTCAGCCCTTCAACATATGCGACTCTTCTGAAGGATGTTGTACCATTTGAAAGTACACCATACCCTCGGGTGTGTCCTTTTCCATTTCCACCGAAAGTCACAGAGGGACCCTTCTCTTCCTTGTATTCAGCGAGCAGGTTTTTCTTTCCAGTCATGTGTCTAGAGCATCCGCTATCGAGATACCAGATACCCTTCTTAACCTGCAATACAAAGGAAGATTAGTTTTGCTTGGGTACCCACTTCACCATGTATACGCGTTTGTCAGTGGAAGAAGTTGGAATGGGTTCAGCAGTCTTTGCAGCATTTGAAGATTCAGCTTTGTCTTTCTTCACTTTGGTCAATTTCTTGACCTCAGCGGTAGGAGTCACCTTGACCTGAATTGCAACTGGTTTGGTCTTCTTGGGGTGCTATCTTCACCTTAACTATCTTATCAGCTTTGGTGGCTGTGGGGCACTTACTTGCAATATGATCGGTAAGTCCACAGTGATAACATTTCCTATAACTAAAATTAGTTCTAGGACCACTTGAGTGCTGAGCTTTTAATTTGGAATTAGAAGTACCAACACCAAGTACACTATTGGTTTTTGAAATAGGACGAACATTCAGTTCTTCAGATTTCTTACCAAGGACATCTACTCTGAGTCTAGGAGTAGGTCGCTGAACTGATCCAGAGGTCTGATTTCTAGAACCAGATGAATGAATCACTAAGGCTTTGGAAGCATTCAGCTTAGGTACTAAGGTACCCTTCTGAGGATTTTGATAAATAACAATTCCTTTACCTTTGTCTTTAGAGACAGAGGTAGGTTTTGAATAAACCATTTTCTCCTTACCTTTTGAGGAGGTAGGAGTTTCCTCAGGGATTGGTGTAACCGACGAGGAGTACGGAGATGATGAAGTGTCAGCGACTGAGGATACGAACGTTCCAAATTTAAGCATTGAACGTTCAGTGGTTGGTTTTGGAGTATCATACTTATAACCCAGACCACGTTTATCACTCAGAGGAATCTGAGCCTTAATTATCTCAGTGATCTTTGTTGAAGAATTACACCATCCTTCAACAGTAGCTTGTTCAGCTTTTAATGCAGCGATAGCTTCTGCTCGTTCGATTTTGACTAGCTGATTTAAATAGACTTGATCTTTAAAATCATCTTCAATTTTAGAAAGCTTTTCTATTTGAAGGTGGCCGTTTTTAAGCTTTTCAGCGAGATCAAGATTTTGGTTTTCAACCACAGCTTTGCCGTTCATGGCTTCGTATAAACTTCTAGTCAGTAGATCGATTTTACGGAGACTATCAGCTTCATCAATATTTGCAATATTGGTAAAGAAGGAAGGTGATACCTGAATGGCAAATGTTGAAGTGGAGGGAATGTCTGAACTTTCTTCCTCTTCTTCAATCTTTGCCATGAGACATTGATTTGCTTCATCATCTTCAGAATCAGATGATGAGGCTTCTTCATCAGAAGCAGCCCAATCATAGTCAGCCATCAGGCCTTTTCCTTTCTTCTTAAAGCTTTTCAGCTTTGCATACTTCTCCTTCAGCTTTGAGTATTTGTCATCTTTATTCCTTGGAACAAAGGATTTCTTTGTAAAAGCTGAAGGTCTCATGATTTTCTTTGACCTGCACTCGTTAGCGAAATGACCTGTCTTTTCGCAGTTGAAACAAGTAGCAGTAGCCTTATCGACAAAAGCTGATGACTTAGGCTTGTCAGCTATGGAAAGAGTTTTCTTCTTTCTAAACATTTTCTTCTTGGCGAATCTCCTGAACTTTTTAGTTAGGAGAGCCAAGGATTCATCATCATCTGAAGAATCAGAATCTGATGACCTTTCAGAGTTACTTTCTAACTCAGTGATAGTGACTGAGGGTCGCTGAGTAGAAGGTTCCTCTGAGATTAAAGCAACAGGGGTGCTTTTGGAATCTTTTACAAGATTCTTCTTAAGATGGCTAGATTGCTCATGATTCAGCAATGTGCCATATAAGGTAGCAAGAGTCATTGATCTTAGATCTTTTGACAGCTTGAGACACATGGAATAATTGTCCCAGCTTTCAGGTAAACATTCTAGAAACTTTGTCAGCACTTCAAAGTTAGAATATTCCTTACCAACCGTTTTTAGATCTATAATTAAGCAATTAAAATGTTGATGAACTTCAGAGAGAGTTTCATTCTTACCAGAAATGAAGCTTTCGTATTGTCTTACCAGGTTAATCTTTCTTGAATCCTGGACTTCAGACGTTCCTTCATACTGAACACATATTGTGTCCCACATGGCTTTTGATGATTTCAGGTTCATGACGGAATGGTAGACTTCGTCAGGAAGGGCCATGGATAGTATGAATCTGGCTTTTGTATCTATAGCCACTTTCTTCTTATCTTCATCGGTCCACATGTGTATTTCCTTCGGAATCAGCCTTTCAGGAATAGCAGCTCTAGTTGCAGTGGCTTGAACTAAAGGATCAATAGTTACAGGGATGTGTGGGCCGTTTTCAAGATAGTAGGTCATAGTGGGGTCTACACCTTCTAAGAAGAGCATCATCCTATTTTTCCATAAGTTGAAGTTGTCTCTGGAAAATCTAGGGGGTTTTGCAAGAGAACCATTGTCTATATAATTTGTGTTTGTGTGGGAGGCCATTTTCAGATAATAGCAAGGAAGAGAAATATCTTAGATTAGATCTTGTTTATGAGATTAAACAAATCTGCTCTGATACCACTTGTTGGTCCCGAAAGGCCTATACAAGTTTGTAGAAGGGGGGGGGGGGGTTGAATACAAACACACTATTTTACTTTTCTAAATTGTTTATTGATAAATCATTAACAATTTACAGCTTGTTGCGGAAACAAGATTAAGGATAAACCTAAATCTAAACAAGTTGGAACACTAAGGTTTCTTGCACTAAGAAAGATATGGAGATTACTAATAAAAACCTATCTTGAGAGAGATTTGAACTTGTCCAGAGTTAGCAAGTTACTTCAAAAGAAGTGAGTTCATCTCTTAATATACTGTATGCATTTAATGCAAGTCAGTATACACTTTACACGTGTCATCAGCTGGTTGGTTGCATGTCATTGACCTTGGTTGACAACCTTAGTAGCCGTAAAGATGAACAATGTAGTATCAGAGTGTTTGTACGATCTCAGATTTTCGGAGGTTCTTTTCTGACATTTCGTACGGTGGCGTGCAAGGGAGGTTAAGACAAAAGTACTTTGTACGGAGGACTTCATGATCAGCTTTCGTTGATTCAGCGATTATCATTTACTATTCAGCGAATGATAAAGTTCAGAGATAGCTGAAGTCTTGTACTTGATACTTCACGTTGAGTGGACAAATCTGAGTCTTCGCTGATCCGCATCAGTTCATTAGTAGACTTGTCGCTGGTTCTTGAGCTTGATCTTCGACTTCAGCGTAGAACCTTTGTTGACGTGAAACTTGTCTTCAGGGATCATAAGTAAACAACTAACTTATCAGCGATCACCATAAGGACTGAACAGACTCAGAGCATTATGGTGAACAGTGTTCGCTGAATGTTTAATTTAAAGAGCGAGAGTTCCTATCAGCGGTACTGTAAGATCTTAGTACTTATCAGCGATAGTGAAACTCTGATACATATTGTTTACATACAATTTTCACTAAGTATTTAAGAGAGGGTCATTATCAAATCACTGAGGGTTTGGATCAACAGTATATATGATATATAATAAAATAAATAAATCCAAAAATATTCAATATTGAGCTCATTTCGAACGTATCGAAGAGACGATTATAATGGTGTAACTTGTTAAAATTAAAACGTATTTTTAACGTATTTTAGTTAATAAACGATTATATGTGTTAAGTGTAAAATTAAAATTATGAAAGTGAAAGGTATAAAGTAAAGTAAGTAAATAAGTATAGGGGTTGAAAGTGTAAATTGCAAATTCAATTCACAATTTAGTGTGTGTCGCGGGTTGTAGCGGGGTGGTCGCGGGATGCAATTTTTCAAAAAAACACACTATCCCGCGATCGCGGGACAAATCGCGGGAAAAATGGGTATTTTGGCAAATTCATGAGAGAAATGGGTATTTTGGTAAGTCAAAGTTAAACTTTGGGTATTTTAATTAAAGTCGCTATTTAATAGTATGATTAAATCAAGAAAAAATCAATATTGCGCTCATTTTCAAGGTATTGACGAGACAATTATAATGGTATAATTTGTAAAACCAGAAATGTATTTTTTTAATGAAATTTACTTCATATACGATTGTTTATGTTAATATGATAAATGTGTAAAATGAAAAAGTAAGTGTAATAACTCGTGTCAACAAAATCTAAAGTCTATGAAGATTAGGGACTTATTTGAAGTAAATGAACTTTCAAGGATTTCAGGCCAGTTTGAGGTAATAAGAGGGTAAAACCTCTCTAAACCCTCTCATTCTTGCTATTCATGTTTGGAGGCTAAGGACGGGAGTAGAGAGAGAATTTTTTTTTGAGAATCTTCATTGAGAGCTTGGTGCAAGAGGTAGCTCTAAGGTTTTTGCTTCTTCTTCTTCAAGATATGAACTCTCCATCTCCATCTTTATGCTTGGTTAGGTTAAGAATACGATTTAGGGATTTTGATAACCCATTTTAGTTATTTGATGTAAAATCTTGTGGAGAGAGAGTTTTGGAGATTGATTTCTTGTTTAGTTTTGGCTAATCACTGAGAAACCCTCACTATTTTGCTGATAGTTTCTTTTCATCAATGGTTTGGGGTTTTAATCTTAAAATAGGATTCTAAACATCGATTTTGATGGGGTGAATAGTGTTTTGATGATTGGTTATTGGTTTAAAAGGTTTAAGGTGGCAAACGTTTCGATTTGGAGGCTTAAAACTAATTTGGGGAAGTTCAGGTATGAAAACTATTGAGTTGTTGGTTAGATTTCTCGTGCAGGCCTAGAAGTGCCAAACAACTTTCACGAGCTAGGCCGCGACCAGGAGATTGCGGGCCAAGCCACCCAAGTAGCTGTTTGTGCCATTTGTTGGGTTTTGCATCGTTTCTCGTTGAGGGCTAGGATCGAGCCATCGATTGGGGGTTTATCTTAGGATGTTGAGGGATGGTTTTGGGATGTAATTAATAGGTTTAACACCATTTTTTTTGTCGTCCAATTCAGGCGTTAAGTTTAACCAAAAAGTGAGTCTTAGGATGTGTGACAATTTGTCAAAACTCAGGTGAGTTCCCTTAACTCTTTTTGTGCATATGAAATGTTTTGAGACCCTTTTTGGGCTTTATTTTATGAATTTTGAATTATGGTATTTGGGAGGTTACAAATGGTATCAGAGTTGTAGTTTAAGGGATTTAGGTGACCGAATAGGCCTAAACTTAAACTGTAGGATGAGGGACACAACCAGATATAGGATGCCTTTAAGAAAGATCACAGCAGGAGCATGAATGATAGGGTAGTGAGACCTGTCATGTAAGGTAAATTTGGAATTACATCTGACCAATGTAATTGCGAATTTACAGGTACATGTATGTGCTTAAATTGCCTTATTATGTGGGACTATTGGTTTTAGCACTTGTTTATATGTGATTGTTTCAGTTTTCATCGTGTTGTAAATATCGCTAAGGAGTAGGTTGGTGCCCATTGAGGGGTCGATCCCGACCAATGAGGTCCTTGTGGATGGACCAATGAATCCTCCAAGGAAGACAACTACTCGAGGAAGGGGAAGGGGCCATGGTAGAGGATGGGGAATAGCGTCCCAAAGGACCCGAGGACGAAAGAAGACTCGTGTCACCCATTGGGCTAGGAGGGTGGAAATCCCGGTGGAACGCGAAGCGTATCATCAAGAGAGCTCGGAAACTGTGAGGGGCGGAGGTCAATCGAGGGGTCACGGTCGAGGTCGTACCCAAGCTTTTGTGACTCCAAGAGGAATTTGCCATGGAGATGGGCAAACTCCAAGATACCTTGCAAGCCTTATTGGCCCATAAAAAGAAATCGTTGTCGGGAAGCAAAGAAAAGAGCAAGAGTAGGGAGAGCATGGATATGTCTAGCCTGTCCATGACGAAAGTAGATGGTAATTCTCACTAGTGGCGAATGAGCCAATTATGGTGAAAGGATGTAACTACAAGGCATTCTCCTCTTGCAAGCCTCCTACTTTTAAGGGGTAATGTGATCCGGTCTTGTCTTTGACAAATGGAGCTTGTCTTTGACACTTGCAAGTGTGCCAAGGGAGATAAAGTGATGTTTGCTTTGTCTATGTTGAATTCGGATGTTATCTATTGGTGGGATGTCGAGTCGGGAGGGAAAGGATTGACGGTGGCTCGGAGTATGACTTGGGAAACTTTCACTGTTAAGTTCAAAGCTCGGTTTGCCCTCTAGAAGCAATCAATAAACTGTAAGAAGAGTTTTTGAGGTTGGAACAAGGGGATATGACCGTGCGAGAGTATACCTCAAAATTTTTAGAGAAATCTCGTTTCGTCGAATTCTACGTGCCGACCGAGGAGCGTCGTGTGGAGCGATACAACTATGGTTTGAAGAGTAGTACTCGGGAGTTGGTATTGACAAGAAACCCTACCACCTTTCAAGCGGCCATTAATGCGGCCGAACTTACGGAGAAAGAAAAGAACCGTCAAGTGACCGAGAGGATTGGAGATAAGAGGAAGTGGGAAGGAGTGAAGGACCGGGGAACGAGACAAGGAAGGACAAGACCTTGAGACCAGAGTTGTGTGGAAGCCAAGGGGTTGGTGGTAAGCTGTGTGGGAAGTGTCGCGGAGTTCATCAGGGAGAGTGTATGGTGGATTCGAGATCATGTTTTCAATGTGGGTTGTCGGGTCATATGTTGAGGGATTTCCTGAGTAAGAAGTCATGCTATCAGTGTGGTTGCCTGATCACATGTGGTACGATTCCTGCTATTGAAAAGGAGAATCGGTGCAGTCTAGGGGTCGTCAAGGGAGAAAGGGGGAGGATAAAAGGTTAGAGTCGGTGCGCCCAAAGGGACGTGCATTTCATATGATGACGGTGGAGGCAGAGGAGACTCTGGATGTTGTCATAGGTACCTTTTTGGTGAATTCTATATGTGCCAAGGTGTTATTTGATTCGGGAGCAAATCACTCCTTTGTATCTCCTGATTTTCTGAAGTGCTTGAGGATGAAACCCAAGCGTTTAAAGCATGCTTTAAAGGTAGAGACCGCCAATGATATACGGGTGTCTATTAGCGACGTGGTTGAGGTTTGTTCCAGAGATGTAGAGGGGAGTTTGGTAGCATTGCATTTGTATCCAATGGCAATGGGGGAGTTTGATATAGTGTTTGGCATGGATTGGTTAGCAAAGAATAATGCCAATATCGCATTCAATAAGAAGTTGATTCAGATTCATTTACCTGATAAAGGGGACGGTAGTAATCTATGGGAACCGTCGGGATAGAAAGTCTAGTTTTATTTCTATGATTAAGGCTACCAAGTGTTTGAGGAATGGGTGTCAAAGTTTCTTATCTTATGTAGTAGATGCCAAGAAGGAGAAGCGAGGTAAAAGATGTGTCGATAATGAACGAGTACCCTGGGGTATTTCCGGATGACTTGACGAGCCTAACTCTGGACCGTCAGATTGAGTTTCGGATGATTTAGTGCCTGGAGCTGCTCCAATAGCTCGTGCACCATATCGATTAGCACCTTCAAAAATGATGGATATGATGACACAACTTCAAAAGTTGTTGTATAATGGGTTTGTTAGACTAAGTACCTCGTCGTGGGGAGCACCGGTACTTTTCATTAAGAAGAAGGATAGGACTATGCGGACGTGCATAGATTACCGTGAACTCAACAAGGTCACGGTTAAGAACAAGTATCCGCTTCCAAGGATAGATGATTTGTTTGATCAGTTACAAGGGGCTGGTTATTTCTCAAAGATAGATTGGAGGTCGGGATATCACCAACTCAATGTGAGAGAAGATGACATACCGAAGACGGCTTTTCGAACTCGGTATGGACACTATGAGTTCTTGGTGATGTCGATTGGCTTAACAAACGCTCCTGATGTCTTTATCGATTTGATGAATATAGTATGCCAACCTATTAGGTCTCATGTTAGTTGAATAGAAGTTGAGGGATTATATTTGCCATTTCTTGTAAATATCATTTTTAGGGTATAAATAGTTGCTTTAATCCTAGTTTAGGGTTAATGACCTAATAGCTTTCTTAATTACTTTTGATGTACGACTACTGAAGTTTATAGCTTTCTATTCATCAATACAAGTGAGATTTATGACATGTTTACTGATTTGTGTTGATTGCACTTCTTAATCTGGGATCCACAATTGGTATCAGAGCAGAAAGACGATCGATATAAAGGTAAATTCATCTAATTCTGGTCATTCAAACTTTGTCGACTGTTTATTGGTTAAAGGTGTTTTTTTTGCTTTGATTCAAGTGTTAAAACTTGAAATTAAGGTTTGAGAAATTATCTTTATTGTGTTTCTAGTGTCATCTCAAAGTTTCGTTGCGTTTAATCAAGTTCAAGTTAATCAATTTTTGAGATTTTTTGCTTTCTGGGTTTCTACACTCTGTTCTTTATAAAAATCTCAATTTTTGCTTAAAAGTGGTTCAATAATCAAGTTGGTCAGTTGTTTTTGCTTTCCCTACTTTCTTGTTTTTGTTCTAAAGTGTTTGTAGAAGTTTTCTAAGTCAAAAATGTGCGATTTCGATCTCCAGGTAAGTTTTTCTTTCAACCAGACTTTGAATACGGGACTCAGTTGCTTGAGTGTAAAGCCCGTATCCCGGTATGTAATTTCTTTTATTAATCCTTTTCTTTTAAGGTTGATTTATTGTGGTTCCCGTTAACGGGGTTAGTCGAGTTGGGTCAAATCGTTAAAGTATCGGAATTTTTTTGGCTAGTTGCGAGAGGATTGTAAGTGGAGGGGCTAAAAGGGTAAAAGGCCAAAAGGTGGACTTTGGCCCATGCTAGTGTATAATCATAATCCAATTTTGTCTATTGTTGGTGTTGGTGCCGTGACCAACAAACAAAAGAATAGAAAACCACAAAAAAAAACCTTACGGCACCCTTGATGGTCTTGTGATTCGCCGGCCGGAGGAAAGAGCGTAGAGAGAAAGAGAGATCACGAGAAAGAGTGTGAGGAGAAGGAAGAACACAGCGGCAGCCGTCGCCGCCGCTGTTGCTGTCGCCGGAGACCGCCACCATCGGCTGTCGTCGGAGGAGTCTAGGGTGAGAGGTCGGTCGTGGTGGTGAGGCGTCGTCTTGAGGTAAGCCGTTCTCTCGTTCGTATCGTTTCTTTTCTTTTCCTTTTCGTTTTTCCGGCGAGACCACCACCGCCGCACGCCGCCGCCGCTGCGGTGGCTGTAGGTGGAGGGTGGTGGCAGTGGGTGTCACACGTAGCGTAAGACCCGAATCGTTAAGCCTTGAACCGTTTTTATAAGTTATCTTTTATGAAAATTTTAGTGTGCTGTCCAGTTTTCGCGCAACCATAACTTTTCCGTCGTAACTCCGTTTGAGCCGAAACTGGCGCCCACGGTTCAAGTTCAGGGTCGAGCACGTTTTCCGTGTTTTAGCGGAAAACTGGTTCGGTCTCTAGCTGGGCGAAATAGTGGTCGCAAGTTCGGTGTTTCGTCATTTTATGCGAAAATTAGTTTTCTGTCCAGTTTGTATTTCGGCCATAACTTTCTCGTCGTAACTCGTTTTGAGGCGATTCTGGTGTCCTCGGTTCACATTCTGTGTCGGTCACGTTTTTCGTGTTTTAGCGAAAGGCTGGTTCGGCCCCTAGCTAGGCGGAAAACTTCTGTTTTTACAGCAGGTCGGTAAACCGACAGTGTTGTAATCTGCCACTGTTTTGTCATGGTCATAACTTTCTGCTCGGAACTCGGTTTGGGGTGAAATCGGTGTCAAAAGTTCCCTTTTTGAGTCTAGAAACTTTTCTGTGTTTTGTGCAAAACCCAGTTCGGGACGTAGCATGGGTCAAATTGTCGTTTTATACTGAAAGGTGCTGAATTTCGCTGTTCTGGAAACTGTTTTTGTAAAATCCGTAGTAAATTGTAGAAAAATCGTTAGGAGGCGTATTATATGTCCTCGGAATCCTAACTCTGAGTACTTTCTGGTCATGAAATAATATTGGGAATTTTCTGGGTTTAAAGGGGTCGAAACAGGTCCCGAACAGGCCTGTTTTGGGTGATCGGAAGATAGTTTTAGTGACGGTTTAAGCGTGTGTCGTGCCATAGGGTCCGGGTCTCGTATTGACACGTTTTAACATGCGTTTAGGTGCTGGGAAGTGACCGTAATTGTGGAGCTTGAATTGTGTTGTTAAGCTGGGCGCGCATTCGAGGTGAGTTCTCTCACTGTGTAGTTAGGGGTTGTATGCATGTCATAATAGTTTGTATGTACTACTGTCTTTGTGGTGTGAACTAGTTCTTTGTGGTGTGTAATATTTGATTGGTTTGAATGCTTGGTATAAATGTGTTACATTACAATTCGGTGGGACCGAGGCCTCGATGGTACTGAGGTGTTGGTTACATTACAATTCGGTGGGACCGAGGCCTCGATGGTACTGAGGTGTTGGTTACATTACAATTCGGTGGGACCGAGGCCTCGATGGTACTGAGGTGTTGGTTACATTACAATTCGGTGGGACCGAGGCCTCGATGGTACTGAGCTGTTGGTTACATTACAATTCGGTGGGACCGAGGCCTCGATGGTACTGAGGTGTTGGATACATTACAATTCGGTGGGACCGAGGGTCCGATGGGACCGAGGGGTTGGATACATAATTACTTGTAGATGTTTACTCGTTTTATGTAACTGTGATGTTGTTGCTTATGTGCGGATAGGGGTGATGTGTATATAATTCCTATCTGCGCATGTGTTGGAATTCACTAAGCTTCGTGCTTACCCTTTCCCAATAAACTGTGGTTTCAGGTACGGGCGGCTCCAAGGCGTGACGAGTACACACTGGCGCGCGAGAAGAGCTGGTTGCTTTATGATTTTAATAATTAAACGTTTATTCCGCTGGTTTTAGTTTATAAAGACATTAATTATGTGTTTGCAAACGAAACGTTGGGATCATTTATTGAGTTGTTATCAATGAATTGTTTATTTAAAAATTTAAATTTGCTTGTAATTTTTGGGACGTTACAACTTGGTATTAGAGCACAGCTTGAGTGAATCAAACGCACCTCGGTGTGTTTGGTCTCAAGTTGCGGCTGGGAAATTTTCAAATTCTTTATTAAATCTTTTTGGAAAATAAAAGAAAGGAAAACCCGTTTGAGAAACGGTGATCGATGGCGCAGTGTGTACAGTCAGCCGGAGCCAAGGGAAAAGGTACAGTACTTAGTGTTTTATTGCTTTCTAGATCATAGAGTATGCATGCTAGATTGCCTGTTGTGGACACTATGCGGTATGTTGAACTGCTTGCTATTAGGAATTTATGCGAATTATGATAGGTTACTAAGTGGATGCCCTCTAGGTTGTATGCAGTAAGAGATTTATAGCCTTAGAATATTCGATTTAGTTCTATTGCGCAGCTCTTGTTTGAGTCCAACCGTTCTAGGATAGAGTCTTGTATTCGACTGTCTATTTATTTCGCACTGCATATAATCGGGTATTCGCAAGGTCACTCGTCATAATTAGTAGGGATTCGGTAGTAGCAAGGGTAGTGGGATAAGAAGAAATTCCTAGGGAGCTGGGAAGGGTGGATGTATATATATGCTGGTGCAGGCATATGGTTATTTATATATTTAATTGTTGTTGTATGATCGGGGTGACCGATGGTTTATTATGTATGCAATTGTGGTTGTCTGATCGGGGAGACCGATGGTTTTATATATACAGTAGTTGTATGAGTTGCCTGTTTAGGATATGTTCTCGAACTGGCATGTGTGGATTAATTGTATTATGTGTATAGTTTCGGCGAGAAACTACTTGGATCCTTGGGATGGGACTCGGAACGAGTGATGATAGGTGTGGATGGTAGTAGTAGAGCTCCTACTACTGGAAGCACATGATCAATGCTCGAGTCGGGGAAGTCACGAGGAATCCAAGGAGTTGAGCGTGAGTGTTGTTGGTATGAGTTATTATGTGCTAATAACGCGTTGTATTGTCTACCCTGAATAGCCGTCACGAGGAGAGACAAATATAGTAGATCCACTGGTACATGTGTGTACTTGACTTGCTTTGATGGGATGATCGTTGGGGTAGTGTCGAAGGTTCTAAAATAGCAGTCATTGGAATAGGAAGACGATTATAGTATTAGTCACTTGGAGTGACGATAAGGATGATATTTGTTGTAAGCAGGTCATTTCGGGCCAAGATGGGAGATTGTGCTAGAGTCATAGGCTTATAGAGCCGACTTTGATTTGAGGAAAAATCGTAGGGATTATTTGACGTAATTTTCCATCTTGCCCTAAGAGGCTTAAAGGTCCAGAGGACGATAGTGGATTGGAAAGGTAGAGAGGAACATGAGTCGAGACGTTGAATGCCGAATGAGTCATGCACGAAGTTATTTTGAAAATAGGATTGCAATAACTAATTTTTGTGTTTATAATCCTTATATGGATTATGTTTTGGAATTTTGGGAAATGTTTAGCACACGCACAAGGTGATAAATTATAGTTTTGAAAATGCTTGAAACCGTTTTATCACGGGAGTTGAAAACTTTGTAAAAGATTGTTTCATTTGATTATTTTCCAACGGTTCTTTCGGGTACGATAATATCCGTGTTTTGTGGTGGTTAAGATGTTGGGTAAGTGACTACGGCTTGAGACTCTAACATTGGAACTCCTCCACATGTGTTAAAGTTGAGACGAAAAGTTACATTCCACGATGTCTGTATAAAGGTGAATTTGGTGATTTGTTTAAAATGAGTTTGGAATTTCCAGTGTCGCTTAACTTTTCGTTCGAGAGTTTGTATTACTAAGTGTTTTATTGCAAATAGTTCAGTGTGTGGATTGATTCATGCGTAACATAAGTGATGCATGGAGGAATTTTGGTAACATTTCATAAGGAGTTGTTTAGTGCGCTTTTTAGTCAGCTAAAGGTTATATTGACATTTCCATGAAAATGCGATTTATCGACTTAGGGGTATGCATACTGGGGTAACCTTTGTTCTCGGCATTTTGATGAACGAGTCGTGCAAGAAAATGCTTTAGTTCCTTTTTGTCGAAATGAAAGACCATTTGATCCAAGGAGTGTTTTAATGTTGTAAACATCATGCATACGATTACAATGTGTTATATTTTGGAAATATAAATGCGTAGATTTTTGACATTCGATTAATTTAGAATTACCGATCAGTTTTTTTTTTGGGAAATTAAAAACTTTTGCTTTGGAGGAAACGAGTATTTTGAGCATTTTCGATAAATACATTTTTAAACTATAATGTTTTGACGTTATATGTCCCAAATACGAAACTTGAGGAAGTGTTACAAGCTTGCATGCCTGCCCCCAGTTTGAGATTTTACGAGGTTTTTAGTCGATATTTCCAATTACTAGAAGCGGACTGGTTTCTGTCTTCAAGTTTGCAACTTACACGAGACAATTGTGTTTTAACAAAAATATATTTGTAAATCGTGTCATCGTTTTGTGTGACTAGCTGACGCGCGAAAAATTTGTGGCGAACCCGGTGCCACGTCATTTTATGATTAAAAAGAAGAATTTTTGAATCAAATGTCGTGAAACTTATTTTGAATTATGTGCACACCTTTGTCGCACCCTGTTTAAGGTCGAGCGGTTACTTTAAGTGCACGTCATGAGTCAATCCATACTGGAATCGAGGCGGTTCATTTTAAAGAAATTGTGTATTACGCTTGTGTTTGTGTGAGTAAACTGAACTGCAATGGGACGATTTTCAACATGATTTTCCTATGTGGGACGAGCGTGTCCAGTTTTGCGTAACTATCGATCTGGTAATAGTAGTTTTATTATATACGATCTTTTGAGATGAAAATCCTGATGCTGAAAATATTTTGTAAAGGATTTTGTGAACCATTTGGGGAAATGTGCTTTTAAGCGTCATGTGTCATTTCGAGAATTTTTTTGGGTGTGAGTCCTTTTGGAAAACTCTTTTGTTTAACCCGTGTTGAGTCTGAGACTAAGGTTGATTTCAGAGTATTGCTTGCTTAAACTTTGTTTAAACGCATTTTCCGACCTATGGGTCTAGCAAGCGTGGAGCATTTTGCTCGGTTTTGACTTGGAGTTAGTCATGGGCCAATTGCCCGATTTTAATGGCTCGATGTGGAGTCTAGTTGATGAGTTGTTTTTGTCGCACCGTTTGGCATTCTTTGCACGTTGAGTGTTTACATGTTGGGGTGAGTGAGTCAATCCGGAATAGGCATGTTGTTGGTAGGCTGTTTGCTTTGGATCCTTAGACACGTTAGTCAGTCGTTGGTAATGGTCGGTTGGGTGTCTCGGGGTGGGACCCCGGTATTCATGTGTTTTAACCTAGACTTTCCAGTAAGTACTAGGAGGATATAGTTGTGGGCACTTACCTGGGAGGTAGTTCCGGTGTGCTGGGTCTTGAGGCGTTACCTGGGAGGTAGACGTCAAGGTGTATCCTCGATACGGTGTGACGTGACTTCGTAGAGCAAGTGTGGATGATACGTCGACGGTGGAAGGTAGGTATTCCACGCGCGTTAGTACTGTAGGGCGAATAGTATCGATTAAGGGATTGATGCCCTTGTTATTAGGAGAATAAATGCGCATCAACCATTTTGAGGTAGGTGGTATATTTAGGTGTCGACTTTTGGGCTTGAGGCCAAACACCTTTAGTATAATCGGAGAGTTGTAGCCGATTTTAAGATAATCATGGTGATGGTAGTAGTAACCCTGAAATGATCATTTGTGACGAATGGTTACGGTGGAATGACCTACGTGTGTGTTAGCTGTTTTGGTTGTGGGGGATATCTATTTGTGTTAGTGTCTAGGATAATACCGCGCTTATGTGATTCATTGTAATCGGTTGGACCGATGTTCGGCGGGTGGCCGATGTTTGTTATTGTAATCGGTTGGACCGATGTTCGGCGGGTGGCCGATGTTTGTTATTGTAATCGGTTGGACCGATGTTCGGCAGGGGGTCGATGTTTTGTTAATATAAGTTATTGAAAATCTTTGGAGCCTATTAGAATTCGTAGAAGTTAAATCGTCAATTAATGATAGGAGGGATCGTAATCGAGTATCCTGTAGGGTATGCTGGTGAGCAGCTTTAGAATGGTTAGAGCTTGAAAGTGGATTGAGTTGGGATATCATCAAATGCGAGAGAAGTATTAGAAGCTGTTTGCGGACGTAGACTTCGGGGACGAAGTCTAATCCAAGTGGGGGAGAGTTGTAAAGCCCGTATCCCGGTATGTAATTTCTTTTATTAATCCTTTTCTTTTAAGGTTGATTTATTGTGGTTCCCGTTAACGGGGTTAGTCGAGTTGGGTCAAATCGTTAAAGTATCGGAATTTTTTTGGCTAGTTGCGAGAGGATTGTAAGTGGAGGGGCTAAAAGGGTAAAAGGCCAAAAGGTGGACTTTGGCCCATGCTAGTGTATAATCATAATCCAATTTTGTCTATTGTTGGTGTTGGTGCCGTGACCAACAAACAAAAGAATAGAAAACCACAAAAAAAACCTTACGGCACCCTTGATGGTCTTGTGATTCGCCGGCCGGAGGAAAGAGCGTAGAGAGAAAGAGAGATCGCGAGAAAGAGTGTGAGGAGAAGGAAGAACACAGCGGCAGCCGTCGCCGCCGCTGTTGCTGTCGCCGGAGACCGCCACCATCGGCTGTCGTCGGAGGAGTCTAGGGTGAGAGGTCGGTCGTGGTGGTGAGGCGTCGTCTTGAGGTAAGCCGTTCTCTCGTTCGTATCGTTTCTTTTCTTTTCCTTTTCGTTTTTCCGGCGAGACCACCACCGCCGCACGCCGCCGCCGCTGCGGTGGCTGTAGGTGGAGGGTGGTGGCAGTGGGTGTCACACGTAGCGTAAGACCCGAATCGTTAAGCCTTGAACCGTTTTTATAAGTTATCTTTTATGAAAATTTTAGTGTGCTGTCCAGTTTTCGCGCAACCATAACTTTTCCGTCGTAACTCCGTTTGAGCCGAAACTGGCGCCCACGGTTCAAGTTCAGGGTCGAGCACGTTTTCCGTGTTTTAGCGGAAAACTTGTTCGGTCTCTAGCTGGGCGAAATAGTGGTCGCAAGTTCGGTGTTTCGTCATTTTATGCGAAAATTAGTTTTCTGTCCAGTTTGTATTTCGGCCATAACTTTCTCGTCGTAACTCGTTTTGAGGCGATTCTGGTGTCCTCGGTTCATATTCTGTGTCGGTCACGTTTTTCGTGTTTTAGCGAAAGGCTGGTTCGGCCCCTAGCTAGGCGGAAAACTTCTGTTTTTACAGCAGGTCGGTAAACCGACAGTGTTGTAATCTGCCACTGTTTTGTCATGGTCATAACTTTCTGCTCGTAACTCGGTTTGGGGTGAAATCGGTGTCAAAAGTTCCCTTTTTGAGTCTAGAAACTTTTCTGTGTTTTGTGCAAAACCCAGTTCAGGACGTAGCATAGGTCAAATTGTCGTTTTATACTGAAAGGTGCTGAATTTCGCTGTTCTGGAAACTGTTTTTGTAAAATCCGTAGTAAATTGTAGAAAAATCGTTAGGAGGCGTATTATATGTCCTCGGAATCCTAACTCTGAGTACTTTCTGGTCATGAAATAATATTGGGAATTTTCTGGGTTTAAAGGGGTCGAAACAGGTCCCGAACAGGCCTGTTTTGGGTGATCGGAAGATAGTTTTAGTGACGGTTTAAGCGTGCGTCGTGCCATAGGGTCCGGGTCTCGTATTGACACGTTTTAACATGCGTTTAGGTGCTGGGAAGTGACCGTAATTGTGGAGCTTGAATTGTGTTGTTAAGCTGGGCGCGCATTCGAGGTGAGTTCTCTCACTGTGTAGTTAGGGGTTGTATGCATGTCATAATAGTTTGTATGTACTACTGTCTTTGTGGTGTGAACTAGTTGTTTGTGGTGTGTAATATTTGATTGGTTTGAATGCTTGGTATAAATGTGTTACATTACAATTCGGTGGGACCGAGGCCTCGATGGTACTGAGGTGTTGGTTACATTACAATTCGGTGGGACCGAGGCCTCGATGGTACTGAGGTGTTGGTTACATTACAATTCGGTGGGACCGAGGCCTCGATGGTACTGAGGTGTTGGTTACATTACAATTCGGTGGGACCGAGGCCTCGATGGTACTGAGGTGTTGGATACATTACAATTCGGTGGGACCGAGGGTCCGATGGGACCGAGGGGTTGGATACATAATTACTTGTAGATGTTTACTCGTTTTATGTAACTGTGATGTTGTTGCTTATGTGCGGATAGGGGTGATGTGTATATAATTCCTATCTGCGCATGTGTTGGAATTCACTAAGCTTCGTGCTTACCCTTTCCCAATAAACTGTGGTTTCAGGTATGGGCGGCTCCAAGGCGTGACGAGTACACACTGGCGCGCGAGAAGAGCTGGTTGCTTTATGATTTTAATAATTAAACGTTTATTCCGCTGGTTTTAGTTTATAAAGACATTAATTATGTGTTTGCAAACGAAACGTTGGGATCATTTATTGAGTTGTTATCAATGAATTGTTTATTTAAAAATTTAAATTTGCTTGTAATTTTTGGGACGTTACATTGAGTTTCGGTTCCTGTTTCCAGTATCGGATCCAGAAACTTACCGGATCTCATTTTCGTTCCGGTTTCATACCGGGTTCCCAATACCGGACTTCAATTTCGGTCCCGAATTCTACCGGATTCATACCAGGTCCCGGTTCCAACTAATTCCGGTATCCAATCCGGATCCGGTCCCGAGCTACAGTACTCCGACTTTTGACTTTGGATCCATTTAATTCAGGATCCGTTTGATTCCATTCAGGATCTTCAAATTCCGGATTCCACATTCCGGATCTCCACTCCGAATCTCTAGTCCGGATCCTGCTCTGTAAACTCAAGTAAGACTCTTTCAGTTTCTTTTTGAATCTAGTCCGGATTCCACATTTTTGTGTTTGTTTCCTTAATTATTCTTAGGATTGCATTAGTTTACTGCTCCCTTAGGATTTCGAGTTAGTTTTGCGTTAGATCACTCTTTTACCTTTGAATCACCCTACTCGTCTTACGATCACACACAAGTGCCCGAAAATGAATGCTCAAGACACACTAGCCATTGGATCTGAACTCAAACCTCCGATCCTGTATCGAGGGGAGTACAATGTCTGGAAATATCGCTTTATGTGTTTCATCGAGACAAAGCCTCTCTATGAAGAGATTCTTCGATCGCTGACCAATGGACCGATTCCTTCACCTAAGATGGACGTTCCAGCGCAAGAAGGCGGAGCTCCAGCTCGTCAGGTGGTCAAACCTTATGACAAGCTGACTATCGAAGAAAAGAGGAAAGCCGATGGAGATAAGCTGGCGAAGACTTATCTTGTATACAGTCTTCCGAACAACATCTACTCTAGCATCGACAGTCACAAGGACACAGCGAAAGGTATGTGGGATCAGCTCGCAAAGATCATGCAAGGCAGTCGTGAGGGAAATCAGCTGAAGATAACCAACTGCCTCACTCGATATGAAGCATTCAAAGCCAAACGAGGGGAATCACTCACCGAGACCTACGAACGTTTTTGCACACTCTTCAATGACCTACACAAGAACAACATCTTCAAGACGAACCTCGAGTGCAACATCAAGTTCTTAAACAACCTTCAATCTGAATGGAAGGGATTTGTCTTCCATGTTCGTCACAACCGTTCATTAGAAAGTGTTCCGCTGCACGAGCTCTACGAGATGTTGCTACAAGATGAAGACGATGTTCGTGAACTGATGGGAGATCAAAAGTCTGGTGAAAAGACAAAAGAAGACCCTTTAGCTCTCATGTCTCACAAAAAGGATAAGCAAGTCCAACGCAGTTCGTATAGAGAGGAAGCGCATAGTGAATCTGACCGTGAGGATGAAGAACAGAAAAGTGATTCCGATCCAGAGCTTGACGGCATAAAGAAAGTCGTTGCCTTATTGTCCCGGGAGTACGCTAGAAAGAAGTTTTTCAAGAAACCATCCAACAACAACCAGCATTACTCCACCAATACAAAGCGCCGGGATTACAGAGATAAGTATGAAGGCAAGCGCAGGTCTGATGAAGGAAGAAAGAAGAACAATGAAGGAAAGAAATCTGAAGGAAAGTCTAACGACCGAGCTGATGATGAACCGGTGAAATGTTACAACTGAGGAAAGCGAGGTCACTTCGCCAAAGACTGCTGAAAACCTGTAGTACGCAATGCTCAGTACTACAAGCACAAAATGATGTTGTCAAGGCAGAAAGAAGCAGGTAAAGCGCTACTGGCGAAAGATGATCATTGGCTCGTACTGAATGAAGATGAAGACGACGACGAGTAAGCTCACATGTGCTATACTGTCATCAACCCGAAAGAATACGAATCTGAAGATGACTCTTCCGAAAAGAAGAAGGACGCCAGGTATGTGGTTCTTCTAATGCTGACCTTGTTGATCATATGCGAGTTATGGTGCGTACATTAGATTCTTTTAAGCTTATGGTTAAAACCAAAGATGCCCAAATTTCTAAGCTAGAGGCAGATGCTAAAATTAAATATGACACCATAGACAAGCTAGCTATTGAAAAGGCTGAGGACAAGTGTGTGATTGATAACTATCAATCCGAATGCTCGGCCATTTCAAAAAGGGTTGAATCCCTAGAGACCCAAATATCTGAATTCACACAAAAGTTAGAAAAGTCTCAGGAGGAGTATTCTAAGAGTGTTGTTATTCAAGAGAAAGTTCGAAAAGAAAATGAGTTGTTGACCACTAAGCTTAAGGATCTTGAATCCAAACTTTACAAACTTGGTCAATCGGAACAAACCATCCACTTGAACAAACCAAAGGAATTGAAGTATTACAACTCACAATGGGGACTCAGATATGATAATCCGTGTTACCTTAAGAAAATCTTATCTAAGGTTCCCACCCTTTATGAATTCAATTTCATGGGCCTAGATAAGCAATATCCTGAGTATAAGATCAAGTGGACTAAGCCATCTCAAGAGGATGAGGAGAAAGAGGATCTTAAACGAAAAACAAGTATTCCTCTACCAAAAGTAGAGGCAAAGCCTAAAACTGGTAACTCTAATTCTGAAGATAACACTAAATCAGAAGATGAGCCGCCTAGGAAGAATATAAATGTACAAGTTCTTTCGTGTACGAAATGCTAAATGCGTCTTATTTAAAAATCAAAACCCCATTACCTCTCCAATGATTACTTCGACATCTGTTCTCTTGCTAAAACTGTGGAAACTCCGGTTCCCGTTACGGCAACACCAGATGTAGAATCTAACGATAAATCAGAGTTCAAACGTTATGTTCCACCTCTGATTTTGGAAAACGTCATTTTTAAACTCGAAGAATCAATTGTGAGGGATAAGGTTATTTTTGAAACCGAAAGAACTGTACTTTTATCCACTATTGATAAGCTTAAAAAGAACAAAACGAGTCATTATCCGAATCAGAAATAGCGAGTTATAAAACCGATATTGCAAACTTGACTTCTCAATTGTCCGCCTTGGCGGCAGAAGCTTTAACGAGTAAAATGGCTAAGGAAATTCCAGTGGATACTACAATGAAGCATGTCACTCCTGAAACCATCTCGGTTGACTCGTCACCTATTTGTTCAGATAGTTCCTCGTGTAAAGCTTTTCTAGGAGTGTCTAATGACACAAATGATAAGAATTTGAGCTTCAAAGATAAAGGTAAGGCGATTCAACCCGATTCTGTTAAAAGGAAACGTTTTCCAGTCTTTGATAATCCCTTTGCAGATAACTCCTCGTCCGACTCTAATGGTGAAACCCCTCTTGACTCTGCACGAAGGTTTTCTGAGTTTATGAATTCCTCTACTTGTCATGATGACGATGTTTCAAAAATTGATTTTGCTCCAAACTTGCTAGTCACACTCAATTTTTAGAAAAAATGCCCACACCGGTAAATTTTGAAAAAGGAGAGTGTTACAACTCAAACACCGTTTCTGAGACCATTTCGAAATCTAAATCTAAACGTCGGTCCAAGAAACGAACTAAAACCGGTAAGAGTTCTAAAAGACAACCATATTACTCAAGCTCCTCTTACATTAACTCTAATGAAATTTCAGGTAGAACGGGTCAGGGGAAAGCAGTCCGGAAAGAGTGGGTAGAGAAGAAGGCTAAGTTACGACCAGAGAAGACCAAATCATTTAATTCTTTTTCGCATGATAGGAAGAACATTACTTTTCAGGGTTTTGATTTGAATAAGTTCGTTGGACAAGACTTTCAATTTCCTTTTAAACTTAATTCAATTCAATAGTTAATTCAAATTTCTCGTGATTGCGTGTGTTGTTCAACGTGTGGAATGAATGATTTTGTTGAACATAAACATGCATCTGATTGGTTTGGTACATATCATGTGTTTAATTCTAATGTTGTTCGTAAATCTTCTCGAAAAAGGCCCAAGTCTAAACGGGTCTCAAGCAAAGGTGTTGCACCTAACACTCAAGGACCCATTTACAGATGGGTACCTAAACAACCATAATTTCTGTTTTGTAGCCCGGTCATGTGTGGTTTTTAGATTCCGGATGCTCCAAACACATGACTGGTAAACGGAAGCTGCTCACCAACTTCAAGGAGAAATACTGTGGTGACGTCAGATTTGGGAATGATAATGTAGCCCCGATCATGGGCTATGGCGACCTCGATCAGGACAACCTCACCATCAAGCGGGTGTCCTACGTTGAAGGATTGGGTCACAACCACTTCAGCCTCGGCCAGTTCTGCGACAAGAATCTTGAAGTCAACTTCAAGGCGAAGCGGTGCAGTATTCGTAACGAAGACGGAACGGAGATCCTTGCCGGAACTCGAAGGACGAAACTCTACACCATCAACCTAGCCTTCGTGAAGACCGATAAAGCCGTTTGACTCCTTTCCAAAGCTACTACTCAACAGAATTGGTGGTGGCATCGACGGCTTTCACATCTGAACTTCAAGCACATCAACAAGCTGGTGCTCGGTGGACTCGTCAAGGGTATGCCTGAACTACGATTTGCGAAAGAACATCTTTGCTTCGCATAACGCGAGATGGGAAAAATGAAGAAGGTGTCTCACAAATCGAAGGCATATCCTAGCACGTCTAGACCTTTGGAGCTGATTCATATGGATCTCTGCGGCCCTATGCGCGTCCAAAGCATAAGTCATAAGAAGTACGTATTGGTGATGGTGGATGACTACTCGCGATACACCTGGGTCAAATTCCTCCGTTCAAAGGACGAGACTCCTGGGGTCATAGTCCACCATCTGAAGGGTGTCCAGAACAACTTGCAGCTAACTGTCATCTCGATTCGCACGGATAACGGAACCGAGTTCAAGAACCGCGTTATAAGTGACTATCTCACATCGGCTGGGATTTCACATAACTTCACTGCTGCTAGGACTCCTTAACAGAACGGCGTGGTGGAACGTCGTAACCGCACCTTGGTGGAAGCGGCGCGCACCATGTTGACCCAGTACAATCTTCCTATGTTCCTATGGGCCGAAGCCATCACAATGGCTTGCTATACTCAGAATAGATCCATCGTCCACAAGCGCTTCAACAAGACGTCGTACGAGCTCATCAACAAACGCACCCCCAACATCAGCTACTCTCATGCGTTCGGGTGAAAGTGTTTCATGCTGAACGAAAAAGATGATCTCGGCAAGCCCAAGCCAAAGGCAGACGAAGGAATTTTCATCGGCTATTCTACCTCTTCGAAAGCATACTGAGTCTACAATAAGAGGACAAAGAGTGTTATAGAGAGTATCAATGTGACCTTCGACGAATTGGTCGATTTGGCTTCTGAACAAGCTAGTTCAGAACCCGTGCTTACTGGAGTGCTAGCTTCCGATCACTCTAGATCGGAACCCAAGCACACTACAGTAGATCCTTCATCGCCAAATACGTCGAAGTCACATCCTTCTGAGTTAGATCTACTGTTCGAACATTTCTACAATGATTTCCATATTTCCCATGTATCTACTAATGTTTGCATTAATGCAGATGGAGCTGTAGTGGTATCGTCACACATCTCTGGTCCTCCACCAACCCCCAACACTGCATCATCGGAGGACTCGCCCTATTCACCCGTAATTGATACGACACCATCCTCAAGCTCAGCAACAGTGACCGCGACTCCATCCGTAGTGGTTCAACCCACTCCGACTTCCCCCGGTTCAAGTAACAGTACTGATGCAGCCGCCGAATCTTCGTCAACTGCTATTCTTCCACAACCAGCGGCCGCCGTCCGATTACATCCGAAACCATCTTTAGAAGCGGTTCAAGACTTACCCTTAAGCTAATACATCGATGCCAATAATTCTCAACCTCTCATGGACCCGCTACCTCACACATGGAAGTGGACTCGAGCGTACCCACCTGAGCAAATCATCAGAGATTCGCCTACTCCCGTTCAAACTAGAGCAATGGCAGAAACTGAAGACAACGTTGCCCCTGCACTTCTGAGCAACACTCAAAAATTGGCGGCAACGGGAAATAGGCGGCAACGGGAATTGAGTGCCTCTTCTCCATCTTCCTCGACAATATGGAACCAGCAACGGTTAAAGATGCCTAGCACGACCCGGACTGGGTGATAGCCATGCAGGAAGAGGTGAACGAATTTGAAAGCCTCAAAGTATGGCACCTGGTCCCTTGACCGAGAAACAAAACCGTTATCGGAATGAAATGGATCTTCAAGAACAAGAAGGACGAGAACGGGATCGTTGTTCGGAACAAGGCTCGTTTGGTAGCAAAAGGGTATCGAAAACAAGAGGGGATCGATTACGAAGAGACGTTCGCACCAGTTGCCCGAATCAAAGCTATTCAGATGTTCCTCGCATACGCCGCTTACAAAAATTTCACCGTCTTTCAAATGGACGTGAAAACGGCATTTATAAACGGCAAACTCAATGAGGAAGTCTACGTCTCTCAGTCGGACGGGTTCTTCAGTCAAGATCACCCCAACCATGTGTATCTCCTCGACAAAGAGTTGTACGGACTCAAGCAAGCACCGAGAGCCTGGTATGACGAATTATCTACGTTTCTAACAAATGTCGGCTTCTCGAAAGGTAAGATAGACACAACCCTTTTCATCAAACGGGAAGTTGAGGACATCATTTTAGTTCAAGTCTATGTCGATGACATTATTTTCGGCTCTACGAACCCACAATACTGTTACAAATTTTCAGTCCTCATGAAATCCCATTTTAAAATGAGTGTGATGGGTCAGATGAATTTCTTTCACGGTCTTCAAGTTAAACAACTGTCGACCGGGATATTAATCAATCAATCTAAGTACATCGCGGATAATCTTTGGAAATTCAAGATGGAACAGTGTACACCCATGAAAACTCCAATGTCCCCTGGTACGAAGTTACACGCCGATCCTGACGGAAAGGACGTGAATACTACTACCTATAGAGGAATGATAGGTTCGTTGATGTATTTAACGGCAAGTAGGTCGGACATAATGTTCTCTACCTTTTTGTGTGCTCATTTTCAATCTAAACCAAAGGAGTCACATCTTATAGCAGTTAAGCGTATTCTCCGTTATTTTAAAGGTACTGCTAATCTTGGCCTTTGGTACCCTAAGGACACAAGTTTTGAACTCATAGCATTCTCAGATGCTGATCATGCGGGAAGCATGCTCGACCGGAAGAGCACCACGGGTCACGTCCAGTTCCTTGGCGATAAGTTGGTTAGTTCGGCCTCCAAGAAGCAAACATGTGTCTCCACCTCCACGGCAGAAGCGGAGTACGTGGCCGTGACTAGTTGCTGCTCGCAAGTCATCTGGATGCGTACGCAACTGAAGGACTATGGGTTTAACTACTCGAACATCCCGATCTACTGTGACTCCAAGAGTGCCATAGCAATCATGAGCAATCCGGTCCAATATACGAAGACAACGCATATTAACGTGCGCTACCACTTCATCAAAGACCATGTAGAACGAGGTACGGTGGAACTCTACTTTGTAAGTACATAAAATCAATTAGCAGACCTGTTTACCAAAGCTTTGGACAAAAAACGGTTCAATGAACTCGTGTCCAAGTTGGGTATGCTTAATTTGAAAGTTTGAGTCAATGTTGTACTTGTCGCACCTTTTCTTCACTACGAGATAACTGTCTCTTACCAGTTACACTTGTCTCGCAGTGCAGTTTAGGTGCTTCAAGCGCGTCAGTGACTTGTACTCTGTATTTACGTTATAGTGTTTCATTTCGTTTTTCATTTTTCTGCATGTTTCTTTAGATTATACTAGTCTTGTCTTTGTTTTCAATTTATTTCCCGAGCTACTAACCTTCTATTCTGCAAGGTGTTTCCTCGAAGGCCAAGTCCCCAAGGTAAGTAACTCGTTCTTTGTTAGGGGAGAGTTGCAATGTTTGAAAAGTTGAGGGGGAGAGTTGATATTTTGAAAAGTTGCGGGGGAGAGTTGATATTTTGATAAGTTGAGGGGGAGAAGTGTCATTTTGAAAAGTCTAGGGGGAGAAGTGAAATTTTTGCAAAGTTTACGGGGAGAAACTGAAAATTTTAAACTTGAGGGTCCAAAATGTCAATCTTTAAACCTCAGTGTTAATTTTAAAAGTTTTTCAAGTATCAGGGGCAACTCTTGCCATTTACCAAAAGTTGAGTAAAGTTGGAACCGGGAGAGTTAAGGAAACTGGTACCCGGGTTCACTCCTGGTATCGACCGGTATACAAATATCGGATTTTTCATTCTAACTTCTCACAACTTTAAATTTTTCGCGCCAAACTTCTCTCACACCAACTTTTTGTTCTCCACTTGCGGTTTTGTCCCCATTCATCTCCTTTTTGCTCGCAAATCCTCAGGTATGTGCTCTAATCCATGCTTAATCTAGATTGCAACGTGGAATTGATTCAATCAGTCAAGGGAACACGCCCGATTTAATCGATTTGTGATCGGCGGCACGGTTAGGGTTCATAAACCCTTCTTTTATTCGAATTGACCTCCAATCGCCACAAATCGCTTCAAATCCAACTTAAATCGGCTGTTTAAATTGATTTTGATCATTGATTTGACCCTGCGTTGATTCGATTTTGAGTTGGTGTTTCGATTGAAACCCGATAAGGGTTCCGGATTAGGTTCCGGATGATGCAAATCCCGGAATGGAGTCTCAGTTTGTGACAAGTTACGGATCCGGGATACCCCGATTCCGAATTTCCTTCATGGTCCCGGTCCCTATACCGGTTCCGGATCACCTTCCGGTTCCTGGTCCCTACACCGGTTCCAAATTCTCTATTCCGATTTCGGTTCCTATTCGGTTCCGGATTCCCTTCCGGTTCTGGATTCCCTATTCCGGTTCCGGTTCCTATTAGGTTCCGGATCTTAGGTGGTTCCGGGATTGCCTATTTTTCTAAACTATACCAGTTCCAGGATTGCTTATTTTTGTTAATAATATCTACCTGTATGAGTGAAATTGGCCATAGATTTAATGTCTGCACTCCGGGCTCCCCGAGACCCGTTAGTGATCTGTTTTGGCCCTTACTCGACTCTCGGTGTTTCCCAAATCCGAGAATACGAGACCCGAAACATGCTTTTGGGTTATACATGGCATGAAAACTCAACACTTTTTGGTCTTTAACATGTATGATCATGGCACATCCAAACCAACCCCAAGGCGATTCACCACTACTCCCCGATAGTCCAAACCTACCACTCCTCCCAAACAACTTCTATTTAGACACATCAAACATCATCTGTCAATGCCCGGTCATCGTGGAAATCCTCAAGAGACACACTCTCAATCGAGCTTTGACGGCCATCGCAAACGTTCCAACCGTGTACGTGCAACAACTCTGGAGGTCCCTCACCTCAGTTGCACGCGTCCAAGAGTTCGACATCCAAGGCCGTATTGCTGACACCTTAGTGCTCATTACTCGAGACCTCTTGCGCCAGATCCTCGATCTTCCAGAGGTGACAACCGTTCCAGGTCGAGTTACATTTGATGTTGCAGTCTCTGATGCAGTTCTGTGCCAAGAATTGCGCGCTCTTGGATATGCTTCCGAGCTCAACCATCCTTCGCGCTTCTCAAGAATACATCTTCAACCGGTCTGGTACACCTTGTTCACTATCCTGAGCAGGTGTTTATCATCCATCAACAAAGGCATAGATCAGACGATCGTCAACCTGCTCCAATTGTTCCACGGCGGCGTATACAACCGACACATCGACTATGCATCAATTCTTTGGACCGAGCTGCTCGAGAAGGTCTAGAAGAAGCACGGCAATGAACGTCTCACGTTCCTGCCATTCTCGAGATTCCTGCAGCTCATCGTCGCCCATTTCATGGCTGCAGACCCTACAATTCCTCGACGCGCCAATTATGAGGTAATGCTCTCAACCCGAATGACTAGGATCCAGAACAAACAGCTGATCTAGGACCTAGTCCCTATGATGATACCCAATAACTTACTAGCTATCGCAAACCAATCGGCACTGAGTGTGATAGCTTATAGGCGTGAGAATAACTTAGTCGCTCCGATGGTCCAGCCAGATCCGGCAGGACCTGCACAAGGAGTGCGCCCTGAGAGACATGAGGGTCCACGTACTAGAGGTGGCAGTGTTCGGCGAGCAGGGGCTCCCGAACAGGGCGTGATGAGAGAACATTTATTGAGGGAACGCGGCGTGGGCAGTGCTGAAAGGTCCATACGTGAAGCTAGCTCATCAAGCCACCCACCCACTCTACCACGTGCATGTACCCAACCTCAAGACGACGAACCAGAACTGCATGAGGTGGTAGTGGAAGACATCATGCGCGAACAAGCCCAAGAAGACGCAACCTCCTCTTCTAGCTCCGAGTCCGGCTCAGCCTCCGGAACAGCTTCCGAGTCCGCCTCTGGCTCAGAGTCGGGATCCGAATCAGGGTCAGAATCCGGTTCCGAGTCAGGGTCTGACGAATCAGGAAGTGAGTCAACTGAGTCGGATGACAACAACGATTATCAGTTCTGCATGGAACCCTCACCCCGAACCGTAGCCATATCTGGAGAGATAAGGAGAGCAGAGGGAGTTGAAGTAGAAAAAAAAGGTACAAGTGAGCAAGTGCGTGAAAGGAGAAGCAAGAAAAAGAATGAGAATGATAGAGTGATGGAGCAATCAACTCATGTTGCTCCCAACCAGCCTCCATTTAGCCAGGCAGCCACATCCACTACCCCGTCGCATTTGTTGCAACAGGGTATTGAACAAGACGTCGTGGGCCTAGCGACACATTTGCACACTCTAACCAGCCACTCAGTCTTATCTCAAAAAGAAACCGTTTCAACTTCTCACGGGGACGTAGCACATATACCATCGGTCTCTCACTTGGAGAGTTCCGGTGTGGAAACAAGAGAACACCAACCCCGGTTCTCGACTTCTTTGGGCGCACAATCGAGTCTAGATCCATTTGCAGATATTATTTCTTTGGATAGGACACTGGTCATATCTAGGCATGGCAACGGGGCAGGTATGGGGCGGGGTTCCCCATCCCCGGCCTCGGCCCCGGTTTTTGTTAACGACCCCCGGCCCCGGGCGGGTACGGGGATTCCAATCCTGTCCCCGGTCAAGTTTTGGTCAAGACCCGGTCAAGACCCGTCCCCGGTTTGTACCCTGTTCCCCGACTCGTTTGTTTTTTATTTGGCTTTTTAACAGCTGTTTTTGTTGCTGTTTTTGTTGCTAATTATCTGATGTTTTAAAATAAAAGAGGTACCATACTACCATTACATAATTTAACAACCACAAGTCCATAACAAAAGTCCAAAGTATTAAGTTTTAATGCATCAAACAATTCCATATCAAAATAACAAAATACGTCAAAAAATTATAAAAGATTGTTTCCAAATTCCAATTTCCAACCAAGCGAGCAATGCATCATTCAACATCTTCATCGTATGCAACCGTTTGATCAAATCCTTCCGGCTCTCCGTCTTTTTTTTATCTAAAATTAAAAATAATACGAGTTAGAAAAATTTATATAAGTGTACAAATTATGATAATAATTATATAATTATTACCTTCAATTTCTTTCCTCAACCAACTTTGAGTGCACATCAACGCTGCAACAGTTTGCACTTTTAGCCGACTACGTTGTTTGGTTATCTTGTTCTCGCTCATGCTAAATGTGGATGCTGATGCTACGGTAGAAATTGGAATGGCTAGCAAATCCCTCGCAATCTTCTTCAGGATACGATACCTGGCACCGTTGCACTTCCACCACATTAAAATATCAAACCCATCATCATTTGGTAACAACTTCTCCTCTAAATAGTGATCCAACTCGGTCGTTTCAAACATATCATCCACGGAAATATCATTCACAAATTGTAATTCCCATGAAGCCTTTCCCTTTCCCTTTGAAGATATCCCCCCATCTGAGTGAGTAGTGTTTGATTGCCCCTTCCCTTTCTTTTGATCATGTTTCCTTTTGTATTCCTCAAACAAATCACTACATAGGCTACGTATCATCATAACCTCATCTTTTGAGTCAAGACCATAAATCTTTGGAAAGAACCAATTGATCAACTTTAACTTATACCTAGGATCTAAAACAATAGCCACACACATGACATCATGTATGATTCCCCAATATTTATCAAATTATTCCAACATACTTGATGCCATGTTCCTAATAACCACATTTTCATCATCTCGCCAACTTCTAATTTCTAATTTCATGTCACAAATCAAAGGAAAGAATATGTTGGAAGTGGGATACTTGGTCCCGGAGAATGTCTCGGTCACGGTATAAAACAACTTCAATTTGTCACAAACATCAGACGCCATTTTCCATTCATCTTCACTAGGTAAACTAACATAATGTTTGTCTTTCTTGCTTAGACGAGTGAAAACATCTTTATACTCTAAGGCAACATTCAACATTGTATAAACAGAATTCCATCTAGTCTTACAATCAAGCACCAATTCCTTTTCACAATCTACACCAAGTTGTTGTGCAACTAGTCTAAAATCTTGGGACCTTTTAGGAGTACATGACCAAAATGAGACACTATCCCTAACATTCTTGATTGCCCTTTCAATCACAGAAAACCCATCTTGCACAATGAGATTAATGATATGTGCATAACATCTCATGTGAAATAACCTACCCTTTAAAATTAATGAGGAATGAGTAAGAGCACCTAACAACTTGTCGACCAAAGCATCGTTTGTTGAACAATTGTCAAGTGTCAATGATGACAACTTGTTGTCAATGTTCCAATCCAGAAAACATTCCATCATAATTTGAGACAAGGCATCGGTCGTGTATGGAGAAGGCACATGTATGAAGCTGCATCAAGGTATATTAAAAATTAATATTATAGATATTAATATTGAATTATAAAGATTTAAAGAATAGTAAACGAGAAAAAACCTGATAATCTTATTTTGTAACTTCCAGTTGGCATCTATGTAGTGTGTTGTTAGTGCCATGTAGCCTTTCTTTTGGGGTCCTGTGGTCCACATATCAGATGTAAGAGCAATCCTACTTTCATTCTCTTCCAAACAACGCAATGTACTACCCTTTTTTGTTTCATATAGCTTCATGATGTCATTCTTGATGGTAGATGTTGGTTCCTGTTTTGCTTAACAATGATGATTCTATCTAATTAGTTCAAACAATATATAATGCGGAAGCGTTTTAACGAACTAACAGATATTATGAGGTAGAATAACACACAATATCAAATACAAGAAGTGTAAATAAGACAGATAAATAGCTCAATGATTTACTGTATTTGATATAATAAGAACACCAAGAACACCGAAAGGTTTGACAAGAAACTGCTCAAAAGGTGTGTGTGTGTGTATGTTGTGTAAAAAGCTTAATAGAAGAGTTCATATGAACCTTCTATTTATACTATTTCTAAAGGGGACAAGATCTAGATACTAAGGATGGTAGGTACTAATACACTGCTTGGAACAGTTGCTGGAAGGTACAAAACACTGTTATGGAACTGTTGCAGACACAACGTTCATTAAATGCTCCGTATTCTGCTTTAGGCTGAAACCTATCAGAGTTTAACACGTGGAGTTGTCAGGTCACGCCTTTGTACGAGTGATCTTCAGAACCTTCGAATGGCAGAAATCGTGTGAAGTACTATTGTCCTTATATAGATCTTTTGCGTAGATCTTCTTTTTACCACAGAGGCTCTGTCAAATATGACAGAAGCTATGTGGTCTTGTCCGCATAGAAGAGTCTTCTGTTGCTTCTTTACTTCGGTCTTCTTGGGTAACCCGACAGAGCCTCTGTCGAAGACTTCTGTCTTCTCGGTTACTCGGCTACTCGGCAGAGTTTCTGTTGGTGTCGATACTTAGTCTATTTTTCCAATACTTCTATTTATCATAAAGATTGGAGCTAACAATCTCCCCCTAAGTATTGAAAAATAAAAATTTGAAACATGCAAGGTTTTGTAGACTAAGAACACGACAGGAGGTATTTCACCTCTGTTGATATTTTTCTTTCATAAAAGATGTGCCAGAGACACTTACATTTGATTACATGATGAAAGTAAAAGTAACAGAGGTTGGTAGAGGATATCAGACTTTGGCGTCTTTGAAGTCGTTGAAACTTCTGTTGTCGAATCCTAATTCCTTAAGCTCGTGATAGAAGCTGATGCAGAGGTTTCAGAAGTTGATTGTTGAATCTATGACTTCTATCACTCTATCTGCATTAACCCGATTCATTTGCTCTGTTCCTCTGTCAAAGTACTTGTTGCATACTTCTGACAGTCCATTTCTACGAACAATCTTGACTTCCCAGCAGGATCTTGATAAACTAGCCCAACTCTTGGATATGTAATAATCGAGTTTGGTATGACAGAGGATGGGCAGTCGTCTTCTGGTGGTCGGAGAGCGAGGTTTCTTACTCCGAGATCTCATGCTAATTGGAAGTCGACAAGGCTGTATAGCAGAAGTTTCTCACGCATGGCTTTCCTTATTACCCTGTATGCCCTTCGATGTGCATCTGTTGTGAAGTTCTCTTTTGTCCAGAGCAGAAGGTCGGGTAGGTCGTAGGAATTTAGATTTCTCAGATCAGCATCTGAGAATTGATTCATGGTTCTGTTCTCCCTTCTGACCTTGTATATATTATAGGAAACCTTAGGTGTAGTTCTGGTTTGAGAAAACTTACAGTATATGACCTTGTCGATTTTTTCGATTGAGAAGACTTCATGTTTTGGCTTGGGTTTTGTTCTTGTGAAGATGTTTTCGAGGTCAGCACGAAGTTCGGGATCTTGGACCATTGGTGGCATTGGATCTCTGGCAGTTCTGTTGTAGAGATACATGTACACCACTTCTTCCATTTGAGGTGGAGGTACACCAACTGGAGGCATGGGTCTGCGCAGAGCATCCATTTTTTTCTTAATTTCTGCCACTCGATCCTCTGTGAGCTTTTTCTTTGGATCCAGAACAGGTATGTTTGACAGAGGGGTGGCACCTAAAGCCCAGTCTTCTTCTTCTGGTTTTGGTGTAACATAAGCATCGAATGAGCTTTTCATGAGTTTCTTTGTTGGTTGATGCTTATGTTTCATCTTCTTGGGTTCCTCTGTCATTATCCCCTTGCCTTTGTCTTTTGTCTTCGGCTGAAGATCTTCTTGTAGAGATGGGGTTGCCTCTGTGGGATTTGTCTTTTGGATTTCTGAGGGTGCCTCTGTAGTTTTGGGGGTTTCCTCTGTAGATTTTGGCACTTGTGTTTCTGAGGACTTGGTTGGTGATGTGGGTTTTGTTGGTGAGGCTTCTGTGGTTTTGCTCAGATGTTTTTATTTGTGACCAATGGTCTTGGTTCTAGTTTTGGGTGTGGGAGATAGAGGTTTTATTGTTGCAGCTTCTGGTGATTTTGGTGTTGGAGAGGGGAGTTCTTTTGGCGATTTTGGTTTTGGTGATTTGGATGGTTGATCTTCTTCGGAGGATGATAGAATTTGGAATTCTTCATAGGTTGGGACATCTGCTCCGAATACAGAGGATGTTTCCACAGAGGTGGGTGTTGCCTCTGTGGTCTTTTGTTGTTGATCTTGGTTGGTTTCAGGTATTTAGGTTGCGATTGGGGTTTCATCAGAGGGTATTTCCACAGAGGCGGTTGTTGCCCCTGTGGTCTGTTGTTGGTTTCCTCCTTGGGTTTGAGTTGGGGGAATTTGGTTTAGGGGTTCTGCGGATAATGGTGGTTCTGGTAGACCTTTGTTTGCAGCTTCTTCCCTTTGTTTCTCCCCCTCAGGATGATCTGATGAATCGTCAGAGTCATCATCAGAGTCATCCTGACCCTTATCTTTCGTACCCTCTGCTCTGCATTAAGCTTCAGTTTCTTCGGTGGAGTAGCACCTGCAGCTATCAGTTTTGCATAAGCATCATCACAGAGACCAAGAAGAGTTCCGAGCTCTGCCTCTGTGTTGAAGCGCATTCTGCCGACGCTCGTCTGGAAGTCCTTAACATAGTTGTGATTGGCGATTGTAAATGCCTTGATGAAATCGGTCATCTGGTCGAGGATCCCCTGCCTAAGCTCTGTAAGCTGTGCTCTTGTCATATAGTCGGAAGGCTTTATGGCTTGAGTTTCGCGGGTTGCGTTCTCTTGGACTTATTCTAAGGCCTTCTTTAGATCTTCTGGAGTAAGGCCCTTGGAAGTTGAGGATTGCTCTCTCTTCAGCTTTTCAAGCAGATCGTTGACAGAGCTTTGAAAGGCAGAGGTAGTAGCTTTTTCGAAGTCAGCAGCAGCAGAAGTGGCAGAGGTATCAGCAATTGTTCTCATCTGGGCTAAGGCATTTTACACCTCTGTAGACAGGTTGTCCATTTTGGTGTTCAGGTTTGTGAGTGCCCTGGATGTTGTATCTGCAAAAGAATTAAAAGAGCTTTTCAACTCTTTTAATGTATTGTCCACAGAGGTGACAAGGATTTGGAACTCATCCCTTGATACATGTGGACTTGGTGTAACCTCTGGGGGAACACATTCGTCCCCAGAGTGAGTTCCTGTTCCTGGAACACCTTCTTTCGTCCCTGTATTGATGTTGAGGACGGAAGGATTTCCCTCTAATCCTTGAGCAGAGGCTTTATCAGCTTCAGACTCTATAGAGGTTCTGAGAAGGACATTGTCTTGATCCACTCCAGAGGTGGGGACAGGAGTATCCTTCTGTTGACTCGGAGACTTGTCTAGAGTCTCTCTGTCTTTGTGCACTCTAAGCTCCTCTGAAGAGCTGTTTGGACGTATAGTAGTGTGCGTGGCAGAGGAAACAAATTCCTTTGTAAGGTGGGCTATTGTGGTCTGGGGCGATTGACCACGAACTAAGGGTAAGTCCTTTTGAGAGGACTCCCCTGGAATGGTTTCCCCGACTAAGATTGGCACAGAGGTAGAAAGAGTTACCTCTGCCCGGTCAGTTTGGGTTGGGGTCGAGCCGTGCTGCTCTTGTTCAATATTACCTTCTGGCACTAGACTGGCGGTAATAGAAATGTGGGTTGCACTGGGATTTGGTTGGGGTTGTGTGCCTCTACTATTCCAGGCATCTTTTCTTGCTTCTGCTGGGCATCCTAGCTCTTTTTCTCCATCTATGGTTTCAATCTCTGTTGCTACCCTATGGCTTGGTGCTTCTACCCTGACTTCTGGGCTTTTCCCTAGGTCATCATAGAAAGAATGAGTCCTAATTAGTTGCATGATATGTGGATGATAAAGACCTTTTCTTATTTGGTCTGCTTCCTCTTCATCAGAATCAGCCTCTGAGACTTCTACCCTAGTACCTCTAGTTTCAACCATTTTTCTCTGTTGGATCTCCTAACATGGTGTCTATCTGATGGTTTTCTGCAGCTACCTCTTCTTCTGGGCTTGCCCTTTGGACATCAAATCCGGGTTGAGTGAAGGGGTTCTGTAGTATTTCTGGAGTTTTAGACTGATTATTCTGTGGGGTTTGGTCATCATCATCCAAGTCAGAAGAGATTCTGAAGTCTGGTGCTTCTGTTGAATGATGAGATAGAGCTTCTGCAGTCCATCCAGAGGGGTCCAAAGAGTGTGCAATCCCGGGTTGTTGGAGGAAGATAGAAAAATCACCCTGATCTTCTGCATAGTTTATGGGTGAAGGGGATTGCAGAGGTTGCTCATTAGTTTCTTCTACCATTTCTGCATCCTCTGCAATGGTCCGCAGAGGGGTGTGAGGTTTCTTGGTCTTCTTCTTGCTCTTTTTCCTTCTTGGCTTTGGGGTACCCTCCTCTGAAGACTTATGTTTTCTTTTCTTCTTTTCTTTTGGAGGAGGGGGTTGTGCAGATGATCCAACCTCTGTTGCATGAGGAGGGGATAGTTGAGCAGCAGAGGTAGAGGTGCCCTCTGTAGTTTTATTGTGGGTTTTCTTCTTCTTCTTCTTGGGAGTGGTGGCAGAGGTTTTGCTATTTGTTAAAGGGGAGAGAATCGCTTCCCTCTGAGCTTGAAAGTTGGCATGTACAAGCTGATGTTTGGCTAAAGCTACAGCCCATTGTTCATCTGACATCCTATCTACAACCCTAGTTCTTAATAGGGCTCCTAGACGCGGGGGTGTCACAAGACTCGGTTCTGGAGTCCTATGATCGCGTATGTATTCTAACTTAAGGGTTTTGTCTGTAGTGTATCCCAGAAGTTTCTTTGGCAGAGGTCTGCAGAAAGGGTATTCATCTTCGTGCTCTGTTGGGGTGTTTTTGTTCAGGGGGTACATTCTGGTTGTTGGTCCCTCCATTGGCCATTTTTGTAGACGTAGCAGAGGCTCTAGCAGGACACCCATAATTCTTTGATATTGCAGAGGAGGTAGAGTTTCGGGCTTTCGTCCTTTGGCCTTCTGAGAGGAGATCCTTCTGTCAATGGTGTTGACCATTTCTTGCATCATGATGGTGGAGTAGTCCAGAGGTAGATCATAATATACCCCGTACATTATGGTCAAGATTTGGTGTGAAGTTTGGTCTGGACTACCCACCTTCCCTATTAGGCACCGATTTAGGATTGAGAAAAGCGTATTCCACAGAGGAGGAAGGCAATTTCTTCTGAAATCGTTTCTTTTTCTTAGGGTTGTGTTGTACCCTAACATTTCAACAAAACGGCAGAGCTCTTCGTCTGTTGGTTCCTATGCGTATGCCTTTATCCCTAGTAGTCCTCTGGTGGGTAGGCTGAACTCCAGTGAGAACATGGTTCTGTTGAATTTGAGTTCGAGGTGTTCAGATTTGTCTGGTTTGGAGATGTAACCCTTGATTTGTCTATCTGCGGGGTCAAATCTGCTGCTCATCCAGAATTGATTTAGGTATCTGGCAAGGATTTTATTGACTGTTTTGGATAACAGGGGGTAAAGGTAATGGTTTTCCAGAATGTGAAGGAGGATGGCATGTGCTTCCCCAAAAGCGGTTTTTGAGGGAACAAGGTAGTAGTTGTTTGGTTTCAAAGGAAAAACACATTCAAAGTGTTCATGGGCAATGAAGTTTTGAAGATTGGTAGTCGGAGCAAAATCTGTTTCATCGCCGGAGTGGTCTTCTTCTATGTTTCTAGCGATTTCTTGGTTTTGTGAGTTCTCAGAATGAGATGGGGAGTTCACCGGAGCGTTGGAGGTGGAAGACATTGTGATTTTCTTTGAAGAAAGAGAGTGGAAATGGAAGTTGCAGGTTATTGCAAGGTTCGTCAGAGAAGATAAAGAGAGGAAGTTCGTAAACGTTTAGAGGTTGTGGTAAGTTTGGTTTTATACTGAAGAGATGGTAGAATCTGAAAGGATAAATATTTGAAAGTGAATAAAATTTGGGATCCGTAATTGAGTACATACGGCTGGTTCAACTTTCCAGGAGAACGTGTGCCACATACGTCCAATCAGAAGATGCCACATCATTAATATCAGAGCATGATTAGATGGCGTGTGCGGCCCATTAATGCTTGGCGCGTGAGCTTTTCTATTTTCAGAAGACTGTCACTCGCAGTAGATAACCCGTTCTTTTACAGAATATCAATAAAAGGCCAAGTGTCAGAGTCAACAGAGGCTCTGTGGTGGAGTGAGCTCTGTGATGTGAAACTTGTCTTTTTGTCTCCTCTGATGCTTGTACCTTTACCAAAAACGTTTGAAAGATCATTGGAGAGGATCGATAGATCTTTAGTATAAAGTTTTCATTCACAGAGGCTTTGAGGCTCTGTTGAGGCCAGCAGAGGCTCTGAGAGTGAAAATTTCTTATAACTAAAAATTTAGAGAACTTTTTGATCATCCAAGTTTTTCATTGTGTTAAACACTGTTTTTAGGACATATTTGGAAATTTGTGTCGTGGAAAACTGTTTTGGAAATGGATTTTGTTCGAGAAATACTCTTAGAGTGTCTAGTTTGGGTGACTGAGACTCTTTTTGTGGAGTGAGCTCTTTGCCCATAAGACTTTCTTTCAGTATCCTTGTGTGTGCATTTGTACGTACAAATCCTTAAAGAAGACATTTAAGTTTGATCGATAGAGTTTCCGTATAAAATTTGCAGTTCTAGAGGATCTGGCTTACAGAGGCTCTGTTGAGCTCAGCAGAAGCTCTATGACCTTAAATTTCCCATAACGGAAGGCTCGGAAATCTTTTTGATCATTTCTTGTTTGTAATGTCTTAAACAGTGTTTATATGAGGTATTTTGAAATTTGTGTCCCAGAAAATTGTTTTCAAAAAGGATTTGTACGTGTTACTCACTTTTGGTTCTTCTGTGTTCGGTAAAAACACCTGACTTCTGTGGATATGGTTGATCATATCTTTTCTTTTGCTCCCCCTTGAATGATCAACCTCTGTAGATCAGTTCAAGATCTACTTCTGCTCCCCCTTGACCTATGCTTGGATCAAATGAGATAAGTTGTGCACAGAACATAGGTCAAAGTTATCAGAGGTTCTGTGGAGATTGTCATACGCTGAGCAATCCCACAGAAGCTCTGTTGGTTACAGAACTTTTGTTGATTAAGAATTTACATACAGAAGAGTTTAAATATATACATATGTACAAGAAGATAAATCGTACTTACAGAGGGTTCAACTCATGTTTATCATTCCCAACTTACCCACCAAGAAAAGGAATCTTTTCTCATCTAGTGTCTTGGTGAATAAGTCTGCAAGCTGATATTCAGTGGGTACAAAGTGCATTTCGATTGTGCCAAATTCAACATGATGCTTCAGAAAGTGATAACGAATATCGATATGCTTTGTTTTTTAGTGCTATACTGGATTGACAGAGATTGCTATGGCACTTTTGGAATCACAGAGGATGGGAATCTTGTATATGTTGTACCCATAGTCTTTGAGCTGAGTTTTCATCCACAAAACTTGAGAGCAACAGCTAGCAGCAACAACATATTCCGCTTCTGCTGTAGATGTAGATACACAGTTCTGCTTCTTCGAAGTCCAGCTGACAAGATTACCTCCCAGGAATTGACAACTCCCAGAGGTGCTCTTTCGATCAAGCTTGCATCCTCCATAATCTGAATTTGTGTATGCCTTAAGACCAAAACCAGAGTTCTTCGGATACCAGAGTCCAAGATTTTTGGTCCCTTTAAGGTATCTGAAGATCCTCTTTACAGCAATATAGTGGGATTCCTTTGGGTTAGCTTGATATCTTGCACAGAGGCATGTGGAATACATTATGTCAGGTCTACTTGCAGTTAAGTATAAAAGAGACCCAATCATACCTCTGTAGAGTTTGCACTCTACAGATGTGTCATTTGGATCTGAGAATAATATATTTCCAGTAGCCATTGGGGTCTTCATTACAGAGGTATCAGAGAGGCTGTATTTTGAAAGTATGTCAGAGACATATTTTGCTTGATTTATAAAAATTCTCTCTGATTATTGTTTTACTTGGAGTTCGAGGAAGAAAGTTAATTCTCCAATCATACTCATTTCAAACTCACTCTGCATGAGTTTTTCGAAATCTTTGCACTGTTGTGCATTTGTAGACCCAAAAATAATGTCATCCACATAAATCTGTACAAGCAAAATCTCATCACCTTTTCTTTTATAAAACAAAGTAGTATCGGTTGTACCTCTTTCGTAATTGTTATCGAGAAGAAAGGTTGGAAGTCTTTCGTACCTTTCTCTTGGAGCCTGTTTTAGTCCATACAGAGCTTTGTCAAGGTAATACACGTATTTTAGGTACTTGGAGCTTTCAAACCCTGGTGGCTGTTGGACGTATACTTCTTCTTGGATTTCACCATTCAGAAAGGCAGATTTTACATCCATCTGAAAGACTTTGAAACCTCTGTGGGCGGCGAAGGCTAAGAAGATCCTTATTGCTTCGAGCCGTGCGACAGGGGCAAAAGTTTCATCGTAATCAATGCCTTCTTCTTGGCAATATCCATTGGCCACCAATCTTGCTTTGTTTCTAATGACCACACCATCCTCGTCCTTCTTGTTTCTGAAGACCCATTTTGTCCCTATTGCTTGTTTCCCTCGTGGCAGAGGTACTAGTGTCCATACTTTGTTTCTCTCAAATTGTAGAAGCTCTTCTTGCATAGCATCTACCCAGTTTGGATCATCTAGGGCTTTAGAGATTCTTTTTGGCTCGATCACACTTATAAATTTTGTAAAGAAACAAAAATTAGCAGTGGCTGATCTTGTCTTGACCTTTTTAGAAGGGTCCCCAATTATGAGACTTGGAGGATGGCTTTTAGTCCACTGTGTTGCTCTTGGAAGATGGTCATTTGAGTCATCAAGATTAACTTCTGTGGTTGCACAATGCGGTTCTGGTGCAACCTCTGTTGTTGATGGTTCTTCTGTGCTTATGCTTGGTTCTTCAGCTTGTGGGAGGATTGGAATGAGAGTTAGAATTTGTTCCTCTGAGGAAGTAGAGACTGAGTCTTCGTTTTCCTCCGATATTGATTCCTCTGTAGTCGTTTGAGTAGGTATTTCAGGAGCCTCTGTGGTTGAGTCCTTGGTTGTGTTATCTTCAGCTTCTGTTCGCTCCCCCTCAGTATGTGCATCTGTATGATTCACAAAAGAGGATGAAGTATTTAATGGACCAGTTAGAGATATACATGACTCAGTCTGGTTTGCAGAAGATGTTTCTCCAGAGGCTCTGATGGCTCCAGCAGAAGGATCAATATCCTCATGGAACATTTCTTCAAATAGATGATTTAAGTCGTCTTCTCTTGTCTTTGAAATGCCAGAGGATTCCTTCTTTAGACCGAGTTATGAACTGATTTGTTCGGAAGTCTTTTGAAAGGAATCATCAAAAGATACATTGATGCTTTCTACGATGGATCGAGACTTCATAAGGTACACTCTGTAAGCTTTTGAAGTGGCAGAGTATCCTATGAACTTTCCTTCATCTGCTTTCACCTCAAACTTTCCTCTTGTTTCTCTATCATTTAATACAAAGCACTTGCATCCAAATACATGAAAGAATTTAATGTTTGGTCGCCTTTTATTGATCAAATGATAAGGTGTCTTGATGTGTCTTTTTACAATGGTTGATCGATTTTAGGTGTAGCATGCGGTTGATACTGCTTCAGCCCAAAAAGACATTGGTAATCCACATGCTGTCAGCATAGTTCTTGCTGCCTCCACAAGCGTGCAGTTCTTTCGTTCAACCACGCCATTTTGTTGTGGGGTGCGTGCAGCAAAGAAGTTCTGTGAAATGCCTTCTTCTGTAAGATAGGTTTCAATGACAGAGTTTTTGAACTCTGTGCCATTGTCGCTTCTTAGTTTCTGAATCCTGCACTCATACAGAACTTGGATTCTTTTCATTAAATTTATCAGAATGTTTGGAACATCTGATTTCTTTCTGACAAATTCAACCCCTGTAAATCTTGAGTATCCGTTGATCAAAACAAGTATATATTTCTTGCCACCTAGGCTTTGTGTAGCGATTGGACCGTAGAGGTCGACATGAAGCATGTACAGAGGCCTAGTGCAACATATATCAGTTTTGCCTTTATGGGAAGCTCTTTTGAGTTTTCCCATTTCGCAGGCAGAGCACAAATGATCTTTATTAAACATGACATTTGGCAGACCTTTAACTAAATCAAGTTTAACAAGCTTATCTAGAGTATGAAAGTTTAAATGACAGAACCTATTATGCCATAACCAGGCTTCTTCGCTTTTACATGCAACAAGGCAGAGCTTGTCTTCCTTGTTCTTGGCACAGAAGTTCATTAGGTAGAGATCGCCTCTTCGTTCGGCTCACAGAAGTTTGACTCCTGTGTCCTCACCTTGTAGAGAACAGAAGGTTCTTTTCAACATCACGTCGAAACCCGTATCGCAGAGTTGGCTAAGACTGAGAAGATTGTGTTTAAGGCCATCCACATATGCAACTTTGCATACGGATATGTTCTCCCTCTTGATGACTCTGTAGCCTTTAATGTACCCCTTTTTGTTGTCTCCAAAGGTCACAGATCCACCATCGTGTTTTTCTTTGTATGTGGATAGTAGACTTCTGTCGCCAGTCATGTGCCACGAGCATCCGAAGTCTAGATACCAGATCGGCACATACTGCTTCTGCAAGACAATCAGAGAGTTTTAGGTACCCATATCCACATGGGTCCAACTTTGTTAGGGGTCTTCAAGTTTGCCTTAGCATTCTTAGTCTTTGTTTTAGATTCTGGTGAAGAAACATTTTTTTTCTTACTCTTGAATTTAGCATTCTTGTTGGGTACAGAGAGTAAACAATGTGGACTTGAGAAGTGTTGGGTTAATTTATGCATGAGATCAAAGCAATGACAATAATGAATGTGTGAGGAGATTTGCTTAAACTTTTCATTGAAAACATTAAATGGGGGCACAGAGGCATTACATTCTACCCTAACATTTGACTTCCTATTACAAGAAGACCTATGTAGGCTAGATTGTTGTTTGCAAAATCCTTTGTTGAGAGCAGCCTTCTGTGGACCCCTTCTGTGGTGAACTTCTGCAGGTTTTACTGTCACAGAAGAAAAAGATTTGTCATTTTTAGCCCATTTACCATTCTGTTGCCATGTTAGTTTTTCTTTAATAGGCCTTAAGGATTTTAAAATCTTTGAACTTGTTGGATTTTGAGAGGACAGAGCCTTTTGTTGTTTAATTTTCTCAAGCTCAAGAGAGGTTTTGGCTTGTATACACATGTCCAAAAAGTCTGGACAGATAGAAACTCTTGTGATTTTCTCCTTGGGAGGAATAGTTCTGTTACGAACTCCAGAGGATAGTTTAAAATCCTCTGTGTCACAAGGTCCTATCTCTGACTTAGAGTCAGTCTCAGGTTCGTCAGAGGATGACTCATCCTCATATACAGAGGTTGAGTCACTTAGTTCTCTTTCGACAGAGGCTGGACTTTCAGAGCATGTGCCATACTCACTTTATTCCTTTTCTAAGGGACTATCTTCTAAGTACACAGAAGTATCTGATACGGTTTCTTCAGAGAGATTTTGTTCGACAGAAGGTGTACAGAAATTTTCGAAAAAGTTGTTTTTCCCAATTTCTATTAACTCTTTTTCATCTGAAACGTTAGGCTTGAACTCAGGAGCCTCTGCCGATAATTTATTTTCAGAGTTTATCATGCAGACAAAGGCAACCTGTGTTTGAGTCTCGGGTTTACCAAACTTGAAGATTCCTATCTGATCTTGGGTTTTCAGATATTTCTTAGGTTTGGATTCTCTTTTGACAAAGATTGAAGGTGACAAATCTGTGTTTTCAAACCACACATTTGTCATCTTCAGAGGTTTCCTTTTGTGAGGTTCCCCTAGAGACTTTTCGCCTTTTGCTAACAGAGAGTAGATTTGGAAAACCAGGTTTTCTTGTACTTCCAGTGAGAAACAGAGATGACAGAGATTTGTTTCTTTTGTTTCCGGTGTATGGATCTATATCACAGAAGCCAATTCCCCGTCTCCCTATTTATGTGTTAATTTTCTCGTATACCTTCTGTGCATCTTGGTATTTCTTAATTAAAAGATCTCTTCTGAGTAAATCTTGACAGAGGACTTCTCTTTCCTTTTGAAAATAATGTTTAAGAGCTAGAATGTTCATTCTGTCGGTCTCAACGTCCACTAGTTTTTTTGATTTTGTTTTTAATGCAAAGTTAAGTTCAGAAATCTTTTCTTTTAAAGGATTTAGGTGTTTGTTCCAATATGTTTCAATTTCTTCCTTTTCTTGAAAGATTTTGGCCTTTTCTTGAGTGAGAAGTCTAGCTTTTCTCTCAAAGAAGGTAAGCTTCTTTTGAATACTTTCGCAGGTCTTTTTAAGTTCTGTGTATTCAATGTTTAGTTTGAGCAAATCAGCTTCTGCTTGACTAGAGTTAGAGTCAAAAGTGGATACCTCACTATCGGAGTCGGATGAGCTGACCTCTGCCATTCCACAGAACAAGGCGTTTTTGTCGCCTTCATCAGATGATTCGTCTGACAGCCAGTTCTCCTGATTCACCATTAGTGACTTCTGAGCATAAAACTCCGCTTTCTTTTTGTAATAAGCAGAGTCCCTCTGTGGGCGGTTGGATTTGCTCCTGCAGTCAGCGGCATAATGACCTGACTTGCCACAGTTAAAACATCCTTGGTTCTGGGAACCGTTGCCAGCTCTGTCGTCCGACCTCTGTCGGTCACCACCTCTTTCAGTTCTACATTCATTGGCGTAGTGGCCTGGCTTTCCACAGTTGTAACATACTTGGTTCTGTGGAGTGTTGCCAACTTTATCGTCTGACCTCTGTCGGTCACCACCTCTGTCAGTCAACCTCTGTTGGTCGCTACCTCTGTCGTTCCTTTCATTTGACCCTTCTCTTCCTCGATCATCTCTTCCATAGCATTCATTACCAGACTTCTTCTGGTAACCTCTGCTGAATTCCCTTGTCAAAAGGGCTAACGATTTAGCAATAGAGGTCATTGATGTTTCTTCTTCTTCCACCACCTCCTCATCTTCACTATCAACGATCAAGATTTTCTTTTTCTTCTCCTTCTTTACCTCTGCAGCTTTCTCCTTTGGCTTCTCTCTAGCTTCTGTGGTCTTACCGACCAGTGCAAGAGGTGCACTGATTTGTGCTTTTGTTGGTCCCGAAGGGCTATACAAGTTTGTAGAGGGGGGGGGGGGGGGGTTGGGGTTGAATACAAACACACGTTTTTACTTTTCTAAATTGTTTATTGATAAATCAAGACAATTTACAACTTGTTGCGGAACAAGATTAAGGATAAACCTAAATCTAAACAAGTTGGAACACTAAGTTTCTTGCAATAAGAAAGAGAAGGAAATTACTAATAATAACCTATCTCAAAGATATAAGAAGGATGACTCGACCAGAGTTTACGAGTGCTTGAAAAATGAAGCTGGAGTCCTTCTTATATACTGCATGCATTTAATGCATGGCAGTTTATACTTTACACGTGGCAGCAGCTCATTGGTTGTTGGGTGTGACTTTAGTAGACAACCTTAGTAGCCGCATGTTTGAACAGTGTAGTATCAGAGTGGTTGTACAATTTCAGACAATAGGGAGGTTCATTTCTGACATATCGTACGGAGTCGTGCAAGGGTAGTTAAGACAAAAGCACTTTGTACGGAGGACTTCATGATCAGCTTTCGTTGAATCAGAGCTTTATCATTCTATATCAGTGAATGACAAAGTTCAGCGATAGCTGAAGTCTTGTACTTGATACTTCACGTTGAGTGGACAAATCTGAGTCTTCGCTGATCCGCATCAGTTTATTAGGAGACTTGTCGCTGGTTCTTAAGCTTGATCTTCGACTTCAGCGTAGAACCTATGTTGACGTGAAACTTGTCTTCAGGGATCATAAGTAAACAACTAACTTATCAGCGATCACCATAAGGACTGAACAGGCTCAGAGCATTATGGTGAACAGTGTTCGCTGAATGTTTAATCTAGAGAACGAGAGTTCCTATCAGCGGTACTGAATTAGTCTTAGTACATCAGCGATAGTGAAACTCTAATACATATTGTTTACTTACAATTTTCACTAATTGTTTAAGAGAGGGTCATTATCAAATCACTGAGGGTTTGGATCAACAATCTCCCCCTATTTGATTATGACATAGCAACAGAGAGAATTGCTATTTAATGAAAACATAAGGATAAAAAGAACTCATAAAATACTTGTCCCTTTTACTGTTTTCTGGGATCTTTTCTGTACTAATGGAGTACTGTACTTTCGCTGAAATCTTTCTTTAAACTTCGTATCAGATTACAAAGGGAAGTGGAAAAATTGTAAGTACAAGCGAAATAAATTACAAGTACAAAAGAATAATCTGATAAAATAGAAGAATAAGGCGATCTTATCAGCTTATAGAGGTTCTTCCTTAATGAGAAGTTCATCAAGGGTCTGGGTTGTAGGAATCATCCAGTCAGGGACTTGTTCTCCCTGATTTCTTCTTTCTTGGGCTTCCTTGAAGATCAACGGTTTCATGAAGTGTCCGAGAAGGTCTTGTCTGAATTCACACCAGTATATGAGATCTCTGAGCTGTTCGATTGAGTGATGGGTAGCTCAGCGATACATTGAAAACATTTTCGTCCCTCGCAGTCATGAAAGAATATACCGTAAGGATTACTTATGACTTTACCAGGGATGAAACGTTCACCGGGTGGCAGAGATATGTTAAGGGCAGATAGATCAGGGTCAGGACCAAGCACTTCAGTGCGAGAGAAACCGATACCAGTTTCATTTCGTATAGGAGGACCTGAATCTGATTCTTGTAGCTTCTTCTTTGCAGAGGCCCTTTTTCTTTTCAGCTTAAGAGCAGTAGGAGGAGGAATATCCACAGCAGATGAGACCAAGTCGATCTGTCGATTTATAAGTTTCTCGACATGATCCTTGTACTTTGAATGTGATTGCTGAATGGCTATACTCATCTCCAACCATTCAGAGAGACCATACCTTGTGACAGCTTCAGCTCCGAAGGTTTCAGATTGGCCATTTTCTCTGAACAATTGGATATCAACAATAGGTACTCCGATAGTTGTTCTTCCAGTAATATGTACCTTGTTGATCCTTGCTGGATGATATCTGAAGTGTACCTTCTCTTTACACCAATTCAGGGTGGATTGAGATACACTTGTCTTCTTCTCGACAATCTTTCGAGCATCTTCCAAAGCTGACGTTGGACTTGAATGGGAATTCGTTTCAGCTTGGGGTCTTCAACTGATTCTTGGACGAGTTGGATGGCGAGAGCTTTGTCTTTTTCTTCAGCTTCCTTTTTATCAGCGAGTAGACGTTCAGCTCTGAGGTGATCAGTGTATTCTTGCTTTGTAAGTCTGAACTTAGGAGTTTTGACTTTGGCATGCGGCAAGATGATTCGCTGAGCCTCAAGCTTCTTTATCAAGGAAGGTCTGTTTGTGTGAGAGAGCGTCTGTTCTTCAGGTTCATCAGCCTCAGTGGTTAAATCCAAGACTGGGATTATTTCTTCAGCTCTTGTGGCTGGGATTATTCCTGGTGAAGTCGGAGCAGCTTCAGCGGGATCCTCAAACAGAGGAGAGGACTAGCTGAAACACAGCAATCGTTTAAGTAAGCAGAGTTGGGGAAGAAAGATATAGAGAAAGAATGGGGTTAAGTGTATAGAGGTTTTATGGATTGAAGGATTGAGATTGAGAAGGTATAGAGGAGGGATGCAGTGTAAGGGAATAGGAGGTAGTGTACCTGACAAAATGGCTTTTGAAGCAAGATCATCAGATTGTCTTCTTCAGCGAGGCCTTTGTTTTTGCCTTTGTCAGCTTCAGACGCTGCAGGCTTTGTCTTGGTCCGCTCCCCTGAAGGTTCGTTTATCAAAATCCCTTTGAGAGTTGTTCTCTTCTGAACAGGCTTGACGATAAATGAGTCATCATCATCATCCTTTGGAGAAGAAGATGGTTCATCATCAAAGATGTCGACGACTTCTTCATCTTCAGCTTCAGATTCAGATTCTTCAGCAGCTTCTTCAAGTTGCTCCCCCTCAGATACAGAGGTAAGCTTCTCGATTCCTTCAGGGTTTTCATCTCCCTGAGGTCCAGCAATTGTTTCTTCATTTGTCTTCTCCCCCTCTTCAGTAAGGGGAAGGTCTTCAGTCTTCTCCCCTCGATAGATTCATTATGGGGAAGGTCTTCAGAGTTCTTCTCCCCCCCCCCCTTCCTCATGATGAGTGGGGGAGGAATGCGATGACTCAGTAGATGGTGTTGGTTCCCTGTCTTCTTGTCCAGGGAATCCGACATAATTTTCAATCTCCCCTAATCTGGCTTCCAGGCCAGTTATAGCAGGATTGATCTTGAGAAGTTCAGCTCGATCCGCCGGAGTAAAATGCGAAGGTGCAGTGGCAGGGGCGGTCATGTGATTCAGGATCTGCTGCACCATCGTCTTCACTAAACTTACGTCAGTGTTTACTGAACTCATGTCAGTCTTTACAGCAGACACCTCTCCCTGAAGAGTATTAACTGATGTCTTCAGCGTTATGACCTCGCTGGACATGGTGTTAACTCTTGAGGAGAGAGAGTTGTAGTCGGTGTAGATATCAGCAAGAATTTTGGCAAAGTCACCGAGAGTACTATCAACCTTCTCCAAATCAGCTTTAGAGGCTTTCTTTTCGACCTCAGTGGTCAAAGTCTTCAAGTTCTCTCCAGCGTTTGTAACCGCTGAAGAGTTGGCAGTTAGAGTTTTGTTGAAAGACTCCATCTTTGTTTCCAGGGCCGTCAGGGAGGTGTTGATATCCCCCAAATTAGGACCTGAAAAAGTTATTAACTTATGAACAGAGGAAAGCTCAGAAGTTTGGGGTTGAGAGAGAGAAGTGTGTGGGATTTTGTGTATACCTGCAGGCGGGTTGGCGAAGTTGTCGAAACCTCGATGTCCTGAAAACGTTTTGTAGTCGTCTTCAATATTTCCTAGACAACTGGAAGTACCTGCAGGTCCTGTGGTGTGTCCTATCATCCTCTGAAAATGTTCAACAGTAGTGTCGTTGAGGATGACGGTTGTTGAGGAGAATAGGGGAATAGATTGAGTCACCAAAGAAGAGGTGAGAGGAATGGAGGATGAGAATGATCGTTGGGTGTGAGGTTCAGCGTTGGATCCGCTGAGAATCACTTCAGTCTATAGAGAGGCTGAAGGAGGTGGGTTCATTTCCAAGTTTATAACTTCAGCGTTTAGAGACGCGGAAGCTGGGATGGAAGGGGTGGCTTGTTCAGTTGTGGCAGAGCGTACCACTGAACTTTCCAGCAGCTCTTCAGGATCAGCTAAGGAGTCTTCAGCATGTAAATGCTGGGGTTGCTCCTTGGTTTTCTTAGTCCTTTTGGAACCAAGTTGGGAAGATGAGTGTTTCCTTTTTCTAGAAGGAGCGGAGGTTGCAGCTGGGGTATCAGCGGTGGGTTTTTCCACTGAATGAGCTGCAGAAGTAGAAGAAGAAGGATTGAGAAGAGTTAAGAGAGTAGAGAGACGTACCTCGTTTACCATTGGCTTGAAGTCGAGTACCTTAGGGCCAACCTGAGAGAGTTTCAGGTCTCCTACTTTTGGGTAGTTGTCCCAAAGTCCTTTGAGGAAGACGGCGCTGATGAATCTAGGATATGGAACTCATGATGATCGGTTAGCAGCAGAGTCTACTCTGAGCACAAGATCATCGTAGATTATCGAGGCCCAGTCAACATGAAGACCCTTCAACAATGCATAGCCCATTGCTTGCTGACGTTGAGCGGCTTGATCAGAGGAGCCGGTCTTTCCAGTCATGCAGCTTATCAAGTGTGCGAAGATGAAGTTCATCTCGCTGGCCATTTTGGATTTCTTGATGAGGGTCAGCTTCTTCTCAGGCTTCTTGTCCCTCCCTGTTTCACATACACAACCCATTGCATCAAAGAATGCAGTAATGGCTTCCCTATCAGCATGTTTCTTGTGGTCAGGGAGAGAAACAAAGGGTTTTTCTTTTGTGGCAATGGGAAGGCTCAGTGCTTTTCGGATAATGGCAGGGGTGATTTTTATGGTGCCAAAATCAGTGTCACAGAGGATGCAATCGATTTTCTTCGTGGGGTCTTTGGTCGATGTGAGTTGTGTATGTCTGGCAGAATACCAGAACTGAGATATTAGTAGTTGATGAGCAGGGGGTGTTATGGTCAGGGCTGTAGAGAGCCAACAGGTTTTGAGGAAATTCACAGCGTCATTCAGATGTGTGACTTGCTTTCGAGGAGGAAACTCGAAAAGCGCATAGAGATTGTTTGTTTTTGTCCAAACGAGTTCCTCAAGCGTGAACTTGACCTGAGGAGCCTTGGTGATTTCCAGTTCCTCAGCAGCAGCAGTATTCTCAGCAGTAGGAATATCATTAGATGCCATTGCTGTATTATCAGTTCAACCAAAGATATAACAAATTCGAATAATCTTAATGTGGAAAGATTTTCCAATAAGATGGTTCGAATTTTGTCCATTTCATTCAGACAAAAATGTCTTAATGAAGATTAGGGTTTTCTTGTTTTTGAAAAAGAAAATGCAAACCCAATAAAAAGTCTTGTTTTCCAGTTTCCTTTGAGGATTAGGATTCTGGAAAAACGTATGAAGAACAAGTTTAAGATATTTGCGATTAAACTTGAAGAACAACCATGAAAGGTTGTGTTCATAAAACCATGAAATAAATGATTTCATTTTTGAAAAAGTTCTTTTGTATGATCTTGTAAAAACAATGAGAAGATCATTAACAAGTTCTAAGACACATGTAAATAAAAGAATTATTAACCTGGTTCGTTGAAGAAGAAGAAGATGAACAGTTCTTGAAAACTTGAGAGCAAAAATGCAACAGTAGTTTTCTTGAGGAAGAAGTTGTTCGCGTAAAGGAAAAATATAAACCCAAAATATGTTTATATAGTGAGATTAGAGAGAGAGAGAAACTCGAGTGGGAAAGTTTTTCATCATGACACGGACACGTGTTTGCATTTGATTGGCTGGTAAACGAAACGTGCAAATGTGTGTCAGAAAGAAGACGTGCCAAGGCTTATCCGTTTCATGACGTCACGGATGTCCTTTCATATTTTAGGATGTCTCTGATGTTTTGAAAGCTCAGGGACACTTTTGTAAACATGAAGCACTGAATAGAAATATCAGTGTTGGTTTTAGAAATTTCAAAGTATCGCTGATTAAGGAAGAGATATTCAGCGATGCAATTTGTCTTCAAATCTTGCATTTACATGCGATTGTCAGCGAGAGAAAATGTTGGTCCCGAAGGGCTATACAAGTTTGTAGAAGGGGGGGTTGAATACAAACACACAGATTTTACTTTTCTAAATTGTTTATTGATAAATCATTAACAATTTACAGCTTGTTGCGGAACAAGATTAAGGATAAACCTAAATCTAAACAAGTTGGAACACTAAGTTTCTTGCACTAAGAAAGAGAAGGAGATTACTAATAATAACCTATCTCAAGATAAGAAAGATGACTTGTCCAGAGTTAGCAAGTGCTTCAAAAATGAAGCTGGAGTCCTTCTTATATATTGCATTCATTTAATGCATTGCAGTTTACACTATACACGTGGCAGCAGCTGGTTGGTTGCATGTCATTAACCTTTGTAGACAACCTCAGTAGCCGCATGTTTGAATAGTGTAGTATCAGAGTGGTTGTACGATTTCAGACAATAAGGAGGTTCTTTTCTGACATATCGTACGGAGTCGTGCAAGGGTGGTTAAGACAAAAGTATTTTGTACGGAGGACTTCATGATCAGCTTTCGTTGATTCAGCGCTTTACCATTGTTTATCAGCGAATGATAAAGTTCAGCGATAGCTGAAGTCTTGTACTTGATACTTCACGTTGAGTGGACAAATCTGAGTCTTTGCTGATCCGCATCAGTTCATTAGGAGACTTGTCGCTGGTTCTTGAGCTTGATCTTCGACTTCAGCGTAGAACCGATGTTGACGTGAAACTTGTCTTCAGGGATCATAAGTAAACAACTAACTTATCAGCGATCACCATAAGAACTGAACAGGCTCAGAGCATTATGGTGAACAGTGTTCGCTGAATGTTTAATCTAAAGAGCGAGAGTTCCTATCAGCGGTACTGTAAGATCTTAGTACTTATCAGCGATAGTTAAACTCTGATACATATTGTTTACTTACAATTTTCACTAAGTATTTAAGAGAGGGTCATTATCAAATCACTGAGGGTTTGGATCAATAATCTCCCCCTATTTGATTATGACATAGCAACAGAGAAAATTGCTATTTAATGAAAACATAAGGATAAAAAGAACTCATAAAATATTTGTCCATTTTACTGTTTTCTGGGATCTTTTCTGTACTGATAGAGTAAAGTACTTTCGCTGAAATCTTTCTTTAAACTTCGAATCAGATTACAAAGGGAAGTGGAAAGATTACAAGTACAAGCGAAATAAATTACAAGTACAAAAGAATAACTGATAAAATAGAAGAATAAGGCGATCCTATCAGTTTATAGAGGTTCTTCCTTAATGAGAAGTTCATCAAGGGTCTTTGATGTGGGAATCATCCACTCAGGGACATTTACTCCTTGATTTCTTTTGTTCAGCGCTTCTTCAAAAATCAAGGGTTTAAGATGCCGTGCCTGAATGTCGTTTTTGAAATCACAACAATAGATGAGATCTTTCAGCTGTTCGATGGGAGTGATGGGAAGCTCAGAGATACGTTGAAAACGTTTTCGTCCATCATAGTCAATAAAGAATATCCCATAGGGTTTGCTTATGACTTTCCCAGGGATGAAAGTCTCACCAGGAGGAAGAGATGTGTCAAGTGCGGAAAGGTCAGGTTCTGGACCAAGGACTTCAGCAAGAGAAAAACCAATACCTGTTTCGTTCCATATACGAGGATCTGAGTCTGAAGGTTTAGACTTTTTCTTTGCAGAGGACCTTCTTTCTGATTTATGAGAGGAGGGGAGGAGGAATATCCACACAAGAAGAGACTAAGTCGATCTGTTTATTTATCAGATTTTCGACATGATCCTTGTACTTAGATTGAGACTTCTGGATGGCTAATCTGATCTCCAACCATTCAGAGAGACCGTACTTCATGATGGCTTCAGCATAGAATTTTTTGTACTGTCCATTCTCTCTGAATATCTCGATTTCAGTGATTGAAACTTTGAGGGTTGATCTTCCAGCGATGAGTACCTTGTTGATTTTGGCAGGTCGATATCTGAAGTGTACCTTTTCTTTGCACAAGATTAAAGTAGATTGAGACACAGTTCTCTTTTCTTCAACGATCTTCTTGGCGTCTTCCCATAGCTGACGTTGAACTTCGATTGGAGTTCTTTTCACCTTGGGGTCTTTCACCGATTGTTGAGTAAGCTGGATGGCGAGTTCTCTATCTTTTTCTTCAGCTTCCCTTCTTTCAGCGATTAGACATTCAGATCTGAGGTGATCCTTGTATTCCTTTTGAGAAAGTCTGAACTTTGGAGGAATAGAAGGAAGTTGATCACGCTTCAGGATGATTCGCTGATCTTCGAATCTCTTTATCATTGCTTCTCTCTTTTTCTGATCCTCTTCACTCAGCTTTTGAGGAGCCAAGGAAGGTCTGTTTTTGTGAGAGAGCATATGTTCTTCAGGTTCATCAGTCTCAGAGATCAAATCCAAGACCGAGATTATTTCTTCAGCGTTGGGAGCTGGGATTATTGTTGGTGAAGTCGCAGCTGTAGAAACTTCAGTGATATCCTCAAACAAGGGAGAGGACTAGCTGAAACACAGCGATCGTACCAGTAAGAACTTGGGTAGAACAGAGAAAAGAGATGGGTTCAAGTGTATAGAGGTTTTATTGAGAGGAGAGCTGATAATGTGTATAGATAGAGGAGGGATGCAGGTGTATGGAAGTAAGATTTAGTGTACCTGACAAACTGGCTTTAGAAGCAAGATCGTCAGATTTTCATCATCTTCAGCGACACCTTTTCCTTTGCCCTTATCAGCTTCAGACGCTGAAGGCTTTGATTTGGTCCGCTCCCCTGAAGGTTCATTTATCAAAATCCCTTTAAGAGCTGTAGTCCTCTGAGCAGGCTTGCCGATAAAGGAGTCATCATCATCATCATCATCATCGTCATCATCATCATTCTTTGGAGAAGAGGATGGTTCATTATCAGATAAGTCGATGGCTTCTTCATCTTCAGCTTCAGATTCAGATTCTTCAGCATCTTCTTCGAGTTGCTCCCCCTCAGATACAGAGGTAAGCTTCTCGGTTCCCTCAGGGTTTTCATCTCCCTGAGGTCCAGCAGTAACTTCTTCAGTTGTCTTCTCACCCTCTTCAGTAAGGGTAAGGTTTTCAGTCTTCTCCCCCTTGATAGATTCATCATGGGGAAGGTCTTCAGAGTTCTTCTCCCCCCCTTCCTCATGATGAGTGGGGGAGGAATGCGATGACTCAGCAGTTGGTTTTGGTTCCCTGTCTTCTTGGCCAGGGATCCCCATATAATTTTCAATCGCTGCTACTTTGTCTTCTAGGCCAGTAATAGCAGGAGTGATCTTCAAAAGTTCAGCACGATCCGCCGTGGTAAAATGCGAAGGTGCAGGAGCAGGGGCGGTCATGTTATTCAGGATCTGCTGCATCATTGTCTTCATTGAATTCACGTCAGTCTGTACTGAATTCATGTCTGTCTTTACTGAACTCATGTCAGTCTTTACAGCAGTCATCTCTCCCTGAAGATTTCCATCCGATGTCTTCAGCGTTGTGAATTCGCTGGACATGGATTGAACTGTTGTTTTAAGAGAGGTGTAGTCTGTGTAGATGTCAGCAAGAACTTTGGCAAACTTACTGAGAGTATGATCAACCTTCTCCAAATCAGCTTTGGAGGCGTTCTGTTCAACCACTGTTGTCAGCTTGGTGAGATTCTCTCCAGCGTTTGTTACAGCTGAAGAGTTGTCTGAGAGAGTAGTGGTGAGACCTGTCAGCTTCGTATCCAGGTTCTTCAAAGAGGCGTTGATGTCTCCCAAATTAGGACCTGTAACATATTAAGTACTTATGAATAGAGGAAGGCTCAGAAGTTTGGGGTTCAGTTACAGTGTATATGGGTTGGTGTATACCTGCAGGAGGATTGGTGAATTCGTCAAAACCTCTGTGCCCTGAGAAAAGTTCCATGTCGTCAGCTAGAGTGCGTGTACGCATAGACGTTCCTGCATGTCCTGCATCCATCATTCCTTGAAGAGTATCAGCTTTAGCTTCTGGAAGAATGACGGTTGCTCCAGTGAAAACTGGATTTGAGTCCAATGGAGTAGATAGAGAAGCGAAGGTTGAGAAAGTTGGTTGGGTGCGGGGTTCAGCGTTGGATCCGCTGAGAATCACTTCTTCAGTCTGTAGAGAGACTAAAGGAGGTTGGGTAGATTCCAAGTTTATAACTTCAGCGTTTAGAGATGCTGAAACTGGGATGGAATGGGTGGTTTGTTCAGCTGTGGCAGAGCTTACCACTGAACTTTCCTTCAGCTCTTCAAGATGAGCTGAGTAGTCTTCAGCATGAGATTGTTGGGGTTGCTCCTTGGTTTTCTTAGTTCTTTTGGAACCAAGTTGGGTAGAAGAGTGTTTCCTTTTTCTTGAAGGAGTGGAGGTTGCAGCTGGGGTATCAGCGGTGGGTTTGTCCCCTGAAGGAGCTGCAGAAGTAGAAGAAGAAGGAGGATTGAGAAGAGTTAAGAGTATAGAGATACGTACCTCGTTTTCCACTGGTTTGAAGTCGAGTACCTTAGGACCAACCTGAGAGAGTTTCAGGTCTCCTACTTGTGGGTAGTTGTCCTTCAGGCCTGTTTGGAAGACGGCGCTGATGAATCTAGGATATGGAACCCATGGTGGTCGGTCAGCGGCAGAGTCTACTCTGAGCACAAGGTCATCGTAGATTATCGATGCCCAGTCTATATGAAGACCTTTCAGCAATGCATATCCCATTGCTTGCTGACGTTGAGCGGCTTGGTCAGAGGAGCCGGTCTTTGCAGTCATGCAGCTTATCAAGTGAGCGAAGATGAAGTTCATCTCGCTGGGCATTTTCGACTTCTTGATGAGGGTCAGTTTCTTCTCAGGCTTCTTGTCCCTTCCAGTTTCCCATACATAGCCCATTGCATCAAAGAATGCAGCGATGGCTTCCCTATCAGAATGTTTCTTGTGGTCAGGGAGAGGAACAAAGGGTTTTTCTTTTGTGGCGATGGGAAGGCTCAGGGCTTTGCGGATAATGGCAGGGGTGATCTTTATGGTGCCAAAATCAGTATCACAGAGGATGCAATCGATTTTCTTTGAGGTGTCTTTGGCTGATGGTAGCTGAGTGTGTCTGGCAGAATACCAGAACTGAGATAGTAGTAGCTGATGTGCAGGAGGTGTTATGGTCGGGGCTGTAGAGAGGCAACAGTTTTTCAGGAAATTCACAGCATCATTCAGATGTGTGACTTTCTTTCGAGGAGGAAACTCGAAAAGCGCATAGAGGTTGTTTGTTTTTGTCCAATCAATTTCTTCAAGAGTGAACTTGACCTGAGGAGCCTTGATGATTTCCAATTCCTCAGTAGCAGCAGTATTCTCAGCGGTAGGAATAACAGTAGATGCCATTTCTATATTATCAGTTCAACCAAAGATATAACAAATAAGAATAATCTTAATGTGGAAAGATTTTCCAATAAGATGGTTCGAATTTTGTCCATTTCATTCAGACAAAAATGTCTTAATGAAGATTAGGGTTTTTCTTGGTTTTGAAAAAGAAATGCAAACCCAATAAAAAGTCTTGTTTTCCAGTTTCCTTTGAGGATTAGGATTCTGGAAAAAAACGTATGAAGAACAAGTTTAAGATTTTGCGTTTAAACTTGAAGAACAACCATGAAAGGTTGTGTTCATAAAACCATGAACGAAATGATTTCATTTGAAAAAGTTCTTTTGTTTGATCTTGTAAAAACCATGAAAAGATCATCAACAAGTTTAAGAAAACAGGTAAATAAAAGAAATATTAACCTGGTTCGTTGAAGAAGAAGATGAATAGTTCTTGAAAAAACTTGAGAGCACAAATGCAACAGTAAATCTTTTTCTTGCTTGGAAGAGAAGTTTTTCGCGTAAAGGAAAAATATAAACCCAAAATGTGTTTATATAGTGAGATTTGAGAGAGAGAAAAACTCAAGCGGGAAAGTTTTTCATCATGACACGGACACGTGTTTGCATTTGATTGGAAGGTAAACGAAACGTGCAAACGTGTGTCAGAAAAAGAACGTGTCGGGGCTTATCCATTGCAATGACGTCACAACTGTCCTTTCATATTTTAGGATGTCTCTGAGGTTTTGAAAGCTCAGAGACACTTTTGAAAAATGAAGCACTAAATAGAAATATCAGTGTTGGTTTTAGAAATTTCAAAGTATCGCTGATTAAGGAAGAGATATTCAGCGATGCAGTTTGTCTTGAAATCTTGCATTTTCATGCGATTGTCAGCGAAAGAAAAACATACCTTGATATCAGCGAATCAAGTTTATTCAGAGAGAAAATGATAGAATGGGTTACACAAGTTGATTTTATCTTATCGTTGATCAAATGTGAACCGCTGAAGATTTTACTCTTCAAAGTTCAGCATTCCAAGCTCGCTGATGAGAAAGTTGAATCTTGTCTCATCAAGAGGTTTGGTGAACAGATCAGCTAACTGATAATCAGTTGGGATAAAGTGAAGTTCTATATCACCATTCATCACATGATCTCTGATAAAATGATACCTGATTTTGATGTGTTTTGTCTTTGAGTGTAGCACTGGATTATTGGCTATAGTGATGGCACTTGTGCTGTCGCAATAGATTGGAATTTTTTAGAGCTGAAGGTCATAGTCTAGTAGTTGATTTCTCATCCACAAGACCTGAGAACAACAGCTTCCAGTGGCTACATACTCAGCTTCAGCTGTGGAGGTGGACACTGAGTTTTGCTTTTTACTTGTCCAACTCACCAGCTTTCCACCCAGGAGCTGACAGCCTCCTGTGGTGCTTTTCCAATCCAATTTGCAACCTGCAAAATTACTATCTGAATAGGCGATTAGATCGAATCCTGAGTCTTTGGGATACCAAAGACCTAGGTTCACAGTACCCTTAAGGTATCGAAAAATTCGCTTTACAGCGGTCATATGAGATTCCTTAGGTTCAGCTTGATATCGTGCTCACAAACAGGTTGCGTACATAATATCGGGTCGACTAGCTGTAAGATACAAAAGAGAGTCGATCATCCCACGGTACAGCGTGACATTAACAGGTATTCCATTTGAATCCTTGGTTAGTGTCAGCGGTGGTGCCATAGGGGTTTTCATAGCTGAGCTCTGAGTTAAATCGAATTTCTTCAGCATATCTTTAACATACTTTCCCTGATTGATGAAAGTTCCTTTTTCATTTTGCTTTATCTGTAGACCAAGGAAATATGTTAGCTCACCCATCATGCTCATTTTATACTCTTCTTTCATTCTATCAGCGAAACGAGTACAAAGATCAGGGTTAGTAGAACCAAATATAATGTCATCAACATATATCTGAACAAGAATGATATGACCTTTCACTATTCTGAAAAATAGAGTTTTATCGATTTTACCTCGCTCAAATTTTTCAATATGGAGATAAGTAGAGAGAGTGTCATACCATGCACGTGGAGCTTGCTTTAAGCCATAAAGTTCCTTATCCAGTTTATAAACATAACCTGGACGCTTAGGATCTGAGAATCCTGGAGGTTGTTCCACATAGACTTCTTCATTCAGCTTTCCATTTAGAAACGCTGACTTAACATCCATCTGATATACTTTGAAGTCTTTGTGTACAGCGTATGCTAAGAATAGACGAATAGATTCTAGTCTTGCTATTGGAGAAAATGTTTCGTCGTAATCTATGCCTTCCTCTTGTCTGTATCCCTGAGCAACAAGTCGAGCCTTATTGCGGGTTACAGTTCCATGTTCGTCCAACTTGTTTCGATAGACCCATTTAGTGCCTATCACTGTTATGCAGTTGGTCATCGAACAAATTTCCAAACTTTGTTTCTTTCAAATTCAGTCATCTCTTCTTGCATGGCGCTGACCCAGTTTGGATCTTTGTGGGCATCATCTACTTTCTTTGGTTCAATCAGAGAAATAAAGTTAACAAATAAACAAATATTACCTGCACTTCGTCGAGTCTGAACACCAGCGTTTGGATCACCAAGAATTTGATCAATTGGGTGATTTACAGTCCATCGTTGAGCCGGAGCGTGAGACGCTGACTCAACCTGGACTGGAGGAGCTGAAGATGAAGCTTCAACGACTTCTGGAATATCAGCCAAGAGAGGAGTAGGTGCAGATGTCATTTCATTCACTGATTGCTGAGAAGTAGATGGAAATTCTGAGACATTTGGTTCAGAAGCAAGTATAGTGTTTAAAGGAACAGCTGAGACCCATGATGTTTCAGCTTCACTATTCTGCATGTTTGGAATGAAAGTAAGACAATCATCTTCAGCTGTATGAGTATGAGGAGTGGGAATATCTTCTGAATCACCAAGATGAGAAAAAATCTATTGATTCAGTTCTTCAGTATCAGCGGACGGTTTAGAGTTCGCTGAATGGGATTCGTCAAACGTGACGTGAATAGTTTCTTTTACAGTTTGTCTTCTTCGATTGAAGACTCTGAAGGCTTTGGAGATTGAAGAATATCCAAGAAAGATTCCATCATCAGCCTTAGGATCAAACTTTCCAATGGCATCTCTGTTGTTCAGTATGAAACACTAACATCCAAAGATGTGAAGAAAGCTGATTGAAGGCTTTCTCCCATGAAAAAGTTCATAGGCTGTCTTATTGAATCTTTTGACTATCAGCGGCCTGTTTTGCGTAAAACAAGCAGTGTTGACAGCTTCTGCCCAAAACTGAGTAGGCAGGTGAAAATCACTGAGCATTGAACGTGCAGCTTCAATAATTGTTCTATATTTTATCTTTCAGCGACTCCATTTTGTTGCGGTATTCTCACTGACGAAAAGTTGTGAGAAATACCCTTCAACATATGCGACTCTTCTGAAGGTTGTTGTAGAAGATTATGCTTCAGCCCTTCAACATATGCGACTCTTCTGAAGGTTGTTGTACCATTAGATAGTACACCAAACCCTCGGGTATGTACTTTTCCATTTCCTCCGAAAGTTACAGAGGGACCCTTCTCTTCCTTGTATTCAGCGAGCAGGCTTTTCTTTCCAGTCATGTGTCTAGAGCATCCGCTATCGAGATACCAGATACCCTTCTTAACCTGCATTACAAAGGAAGATTAGTTTTTCTTGGGTACCCACTTAACCATGTGTAAACGTTTGTCAGTGGAAGTAGTTGGAATGGAAGGTTCAGCAATCTTCGCAGCATTTGAAGATTCAACTTTGTCAGTCTTCACTTTGGTTAATTTCTTAACCTCAGTGGTCTTCTTTGCCTTGGGGGCAATGATCTTCACCTTAGCTATCTTTTCAGCTTTGGTGGCTGTGGGGCACTTACTAGCAATATGATCAGTAAGTCCACAGTGATAACATTTCCTATAACTAAAAGTAGTTCTAGGACCATTTGAATGCTGAGCTTTAGATTTTGAAATAGAAGTCCCAGCACCAAGTAAGCTATTGGCTTTTGAAATGGGAGGAACATTCAGTTCTTCGGATTTCTTACCAGAGACATCCACTCTGATTCTAGGAGTAGATCGCTGAATAGATCCACGCTGAGTAGATCCAGAGATCTGATTCCTTGATCCAGAGGGATGAATCACTAAAGCTTTAGAAGCATTCAGCTTAGGTACTAAGGTACCCTTCTGAGGATTTTGGTTAAAAGCAATTCCTTTACCTTTATCTTTAAGGTACCATTTTCTCTTTACCTTTTGAAGAGGTAGAAATTTCCTCAGGGATAGGCGGTCTAGAAGAGGAACACTGAGAGGATGAAGTATCAGTGACTGAGGATACGAAAGTTCCAAATAAGAGCATAGAACGATCAGTGGTTGGTTCTAAAGTATCAGCTTTGTAAACAAGACCACGTTTGTCACTCAGGGGAATCTGAGACTTAATTATCTCAGTTATCTTTGTTGAGGAATTATACCATCCATCAACAGTAGCTTTTTCAGCTTTCAATGCAGCGATAGCTTCTTCTCGTTCGATTTTGACTAGCTGATTTAAGTGCACTTGATCTTTAAAATCTTCTTCAATTTTAGAAAGATTTTCTATTTGAAGGTGACAGTTTTTAAGTTGTTCAGCGAGATCAAGGTTTTGATTTTCAACTATTGTTTTGCCATTCATGGCTTCATATAAACTTCTAGTCAGGAGATCGATCTTACGAAGACTATCAGCTTCATCAATATTTGCAATATTGGTAAAGAAAGAAGGTGATACCTGAGTTGCAGAGGTTGAAGTAGAGGGAATGTCAGAGTTGTCTTCCTCATCATCAAGTTTGGCCATAAGACAGAGATTGGCTTCATCATCTTCCGAGTCAGATGATTCTTCCTCATCAAAGTTAGCCCAATCATAGTCAGCCATCAGGCCTTTGCCTTTCTTCTTAAAGCTTTTCAGCTTCGCATACCTTTCTTTCACCTTGGCGTATTTGTCATCTCTATTTCTGGGAATAAAGGATTTATTGGGAAACGCTGAGTTTCTCGAAACTTTCTTTAACCTGCACTCCTTAGCGAAATATCCTATCTTTTCACAGTTAAAACAAGTAGCAGTAGCCTTATCAACAGGAGCTGATGATCTTGGCTTGTCAGTAATGGAAAGAGGTTTATTCTTTCTGAACATTTTCTTTTTGGCGAATCTCCTGAACTTTTTAGTGAGGAGAGCCAAAGATTCATCATCATCTGAAAAGTCAAAATCTGATGACCTTTCAGAGTTACTCTCCAACACAATGATAGTGACCGAGGGTCACTGAGTGGAAGGTTCCTCTAAGATTAAAGCAACAGGGGTGCTTTTGGAATCTTTTACAAGATTCTTCTTAAGATGACTCGATTGCTCATGATTCAGCATCGTGCCATATAAGGTGGAAAGGGTCATTGATTTTAGATCCTTTGACAGCTTGAGACACATAGAATAACTGTCCCAGCTTTCAGGTAAATATTCTAAAAACTTTGTCAGCACTTCAAAGTTATAATATTCCTTACCAACAGTTTTCAGATCTATTATAAAACAGTTAAAACGTTGGTGTACTTCAGAGAGAGTTTTATTCTTACCACAAATGAAGCTTTCATACTGTCTTACCAGGTTGATCTTTCGAGAGTCCTGGACTTCAGAAGTACCTTCATACTGAACACATATTGTGTCCCACATAGCTTTTGAGGTTTTCAGGTTCATGACGGAATGGTAGACTTCGTCAGGAAGAGCCATGGAGAGTATGGATCTGGCTTTGGTGTCGATAGCCACTTTCTTCTTATCTTCATCAGTCCACGTATGAACTTCTTTAGGAATCATCCTTTCTGGAATAGCAGGTCTATTCTCAGCGGCTGGAACTGCATCATCAATTCTTACAGGAATATATGGGCCGTTTTCAAGATAATAAGGCATAGTAGGGTCTACACCTTCTAAGAAGAGAATCATCCTATTTTTCCATAGATTAAAATTATCTCTGGAGAATCTAGGGGGTTTTGCAAGAGAACCGTTGTCAATATAGTTTGTGTTTGTGTTGGTAGCCATTTTCAGAAATAGCAAGGAAGAGAAATCTTAGTATAGATCAGATCTTGTTTATGAGATTAAACAAATCTGCTCTGATACCACTTGTTGGTCCCGAAGGGCTATACAAGTTTGTAGAAGGGTGGGTTGAGTACAAACACACAGATTTTACTTTTCTAAATTGTTTATTGATAAATCATTAACAATTTACAGCTTGTTGCGGAACAAGATTAAGGATAAACCTAAATCTAAACAAGTTGGAACACTAAGTTTCTTGCACTAAGAAAGAGAAGGAGATTACTAATAATAACCTATCTCAAGATAAGAAAGATGACTTGTCCAGAGTTAGCAAGTGCTTCAAAAATGAAGTTGGGGTCCTTCTTATATACTGCATGTATTTAATGCATTGCAGTTTACACTTTACACGTGGCAGCAGCTGGTTGGTTGCATGTCATTGACCTTTGTTGACAACCTTAGTAGCCGCATGTTTGAACAATGTAGTATCAGAGTGGTTGTACGATTTCAGACAATAAGGAGGTTCTTTTTTGACATATCGTACGGAGTCGTGCAAGGGTGGTTAAGACAAAAGTATTTTGTACGGAGGACTTCATGATCAGCTTTCGTTGATTCAGCGCTTTACCATTGTTTATCAGCGAATGATAAAGTTCAGCGATAGCTGAAGTCTTGTACTTGATACTTCACGTTGAGTGGACAAATCTGAGTCTTCGCTGATCCGCATCAGTTCATTAGGAGACATGTCGCTGGTTCTTGTGCTTAATCTTCGACTTCAGCGTAGAACCGATGTTGACGTGAAACTTGTCTTCAGGGATCATAAGTAAACAACTAACTTATCAGCGATCACCATAAGGACTGAACAGGCTCAAAGCATTATGGTGAACAGTGTAAGCTGAATGTTTAATCTAAAGAGCGAGAGTTCCTATCAGCGGTACTGTAAGATCTTAGTACTTATCAGCGATAGTGAAACTCTGATACATATTGTTTACTTACAATTTTCACTAAGTATTTAAGAGAGGGTCATTATCAAATCACTGAGGGTTTGGATCAACAGAAAAACAATCTTCTTGCATAGCGCTGACCTAGTTTGGATCTTTGAGGGCATCATCTATTTTCTTTGATTCAATCAGAGAAATAAAGTTAACAAATAAACAAATATTACCTGCACTTCGTCGAGTCTGAACACCAGCGTTTGGATCACCAATAATTTGATCAATAGGGTGATTTGCAGTCCATCGCTGAGCCAGAGCATGAGATGCTGACTCAACCTGAACCGGAGAAGCTGAAGATGAGGCTTCAGCAGCTTCTGGTATATCAGCTATGAGAGGAGTGGGTGCAGTTGTCATTATATTCACTGATTGCTGAGAAGTAGATGGAATGTCTGATGTAGAAGGTTCAGAAGCAGGCATAGTGTTTAGAGGAACAGATGAGACCCATGAGGTTTCAGCTTCACTAGTCTGCAAGTCAGGGATGATGTTAGGACCATCATCTTCAGCAGGATGATTATGAGTTTGAGGAGTGGGAATGTCTTCTGTATCACCAAGATGTGAAAACATCCATTGATTCAGTTCTTCAGTATCAGCAGACGGTTTAGAGTTTGCTGAACGGAATTCGTCAAAAGTGACGTGAATAGTTTCTTCAACAGTTTGTCTTCTACGATTGAAGGCTTTGGAAATTGAAGAATATCCAAGAAAGATTCCATCATCAGCCTTAGGATCAAACTTTCCAAGGGCATCTCTATTATTCAGTATGAAACACTGACATCCAAAGATGTGAAGAAAGCTAATTGAAGGCTTTCTCCCATGAAAAAGTTCATAGGCTGTCTTATTGAATCTTTTGACTATCAGCGACCTGTTTTGCGTAAAACAAGCAGTGTTGACAGCTTCTGCCAAAAACTGAGTAGGCAGGTGAGAATCGCTGAGCATTGAACGTGCAGCTTCAATAATTGTTCAATTTCTTCTTTCAGCGACTCCATTTTGTTGTGGTGTTCTCACTGATGAAAAGTTGTGAGAAATACCCTTGCTCTCAAAGAAGGAATCAAGAGACCTGTTTTTGAATTCAGTCCCATGATCACTCCTTATTGAGCGAACGGTCAAGTTATTCAGGGTTTCCATCTTCCGAACAAAGGTGATGAGTTCTTCAGGGTGTCACTTTTAGAACGGAGAAACATAACCCATGTATAGCGAGAGAATTCATCAACTATGACCAGCGTATATTTCTTTCCAGCGATGGATTCTTTGTTAACAGGGCCAAACAAATCCATATGGAGAAGTTGTAGAGGAGATGACACTAAGGAAACTTGCTTTGACTTAAAGCTTGCTTTGGTCTGCTTGCCTTTCTCACACGCTGAACATAAGGATTCTTTGGCGTATGAGTGCTGAGGTAGACCAGTGACTAACTCTTTTGAAAAAAGAGTGTTCAGTGTCTTGAAGTTTAGATGAGAGAGCCTCTTATGCCATAACCAGTTGACATCAGATGAGGCTTTTGAGAAGAAACAGGAGTTCTCAGTGGTTGTTGAGTCCATGTTTATTACATAAACATTTTCCAAACGATAACCGCTGAGAGCTGTCTTCTCCTTTTTGTCAGTGACAAAGCAGGATTCCTTGGTAAAGATTACTTTGTTATCCTTATCGCAAAGTTGACTGATGCTTAGAAGATTATGCTTCAGCCCTTCAACATATGCGACTCTTCTGAAGGTTGTTGTACCATTAGATAGTACACCAAACCCTCGGGTATGTCCTTTTCCATTTCCAACGAAAGTTACAGAGGGACCCTTCTCTTCTTTGTATTCAGCGAGCAGGCTTTTCTTTCCAGTCATGTGTCTAGAGCATCTGCTATCGAGATACCAGATACCCTTCTTAACCTGCATTACAAAGGAAGATTAGTTTTTCTTGGGTACCCACTTAACCATGTGTACACGTTTGTCAGTGGAAGTAGTTGGAATGGAAGGTTCAGCAGTCTTCGCAGCATTTGAAGATTCAGCTTTGTCATTCTTCACTTTGGTTAGTTTCTTAACCTCAGTGGCCTTCTTTGCCTTGGGGGCAATGATTTTCACCTTAGCTACCTTTTCAGCTTGGGTGGCTGTGGGGCACTTACTAGCAATATGATTTGTAAGTCCACGATGATAACATTTCGTATAACTGAAAGTAGTTCTAGGACCATTTGTATGCTGAGTTGTTTGTATAAAACGAGAAGGACCAGCATCAAGTATACCTCTGGTATTGGAAATAAGAGGAACTATCAGTTCTTCGGATTTCTTACCAGTGATATCCACTTTGATTCTAGGAGTAGATCGCTGAAAATATCCACGCTGAATATATCCAGTGTTCTTGTTCTTTGAATCAGTGGGATGATTCGTTGAAGCTGTAGAAGCATTCAGCTTAGGTATAAAGATACCCTTCTGAGGATTTTGGTTAAAAGCAATTCCTTTACCTTTATCTTTAGAGACAGTGGTAGGTTTTGGATAAACCATTTTCTCTTTACCTTTAGAAGTTAAGGTAGAGATTTCCTCAGGGATGGGCGGTTTAGAAGAGGAACACTGAGAGGATGAAGTATCAGCGACTGAGGATACGAAAGTTCCAAATAAGAGCATGGAACGATCAGTGGTTGGTTCTAGAGTATCAGCTTTGTAACCAAGACCGCGTTTATCACTCAGGGGAATCTGAGACTTGACTATCTCAGTGATCTTTGTTGAGGAATTATACCATCCATCAACAGTAGCTTTTTCAGCTTTTAATGCAACGATAGCTTCTTCGCGCTCAATTTTAACTAGCTGATTTAGGTGAACTTGATCTTTAAAATCTTCTTCAATTTTAGAAAGATTTTCTATTTGAAGGTGACAAATTTTAAGCTATTCAGCGAGATCAAGGTTTTGATTTTCAACTACAGTTTTGCCATTCATGGCTTCATATAAACTTCTAGTCAAGAGATCGATCTTTCGAAGACTATCAGCTTCATCAATATTTGCAATATTGGTAAAGAAGGAAGGTGATACCTGAGTAGAAGAGGTTGAAGTAGAGGGAATGTCTAAACTTTCTTCCTCATCTTCAAGTTTGGCCATAAGACAGAGATTGGCTTCAGCATCATCAGAGTCAGATGTTTCTTCCTCATCAGAGTCAGCCCAATCATAGTCAGCCATCAGGCCTTTGCCTTTCTTCTTAAAGCTTTTCAGCTTCGCATACCTTTCTTTCAGCTTGGCGTATTTGTCATCTCTAGACCCGAGGTTAGAGGATTTCTTGGGAAACGCTGAGTTTCTCGAAACTTTCTTTGACCTGCACTCGTTAGCGAAATGTCCTATCTTTTCACAGTTAAAACAAGTAGCAGTAGCCTTATCAATAGGGGTTGATGATCTTGGCTTGTCAGTAATAGCAAGAGGTTTATTCTTCTTGAAATTACTCTTTCTAGCAAATCTCCTGAACTTATTAGCCAGGAATGCCAGAGCTTCATCATCATCTGAAACTTCAGATTCTGGTGATCTTTCAGAGTTAGTCTCCAACTCAGTGATAGTAACAGTTGATCGCTGAGTGGAAGGTGACTCTGAGATTAAAGCAATAGGGGTGCTTTTGGAATCTTTTACAAAATTCTTCTTAAGATGACTCGATTGCTCATGATTCAGCATCGTGCCATATAAGGTAGAAAGGGTCATTGATTTTAGATCCTTTGACAACTTGAGACACATAGAATAACTGTCTTACCAGGTTGATCTTTCGAGAGTCCTGGACTTCAGAAGTACCTTCATACTGAACACGGATTGTGTCCCACATAGCTTTTGAGGTTTTCAGGTTCATGACGAAATGGTAGACTTCATCAGGAAGAGCCATGGAGAGTATGGATCTGGCTTTGGTGTCGATAGCCACTTTCTTCTTATCTTCGTCAGTCCACATATGAATTTCCTTAGGAATCAGCCTTTCTGGAATAGCAGGTCTATTCTCAGCGGCTGGAACTGCAGCATCAATTCTTACAGGAATATATGGGTCGTTTTCAAGATAATAAGGCATAGTAGGGTCTACACCTTCTAAGAAGAGAATCATCCTATTTTTCCATAGATTAAAATTATCTCTGGAGAATCTAGGGGGTTTTGCAAGAGAACCGTTGTCAATATAGTTTGCGTTTGTGTTGGTAGCCATTTTAAGAAATAGCTAGGAAGAGAAATCTTAGTATAGATCAGATCTTGTTTATGAGATTAAACAAATCCGCTCTGATACCACTTGTTGGTCCCGAAGGGCTATACAAGTTTGTACAAGGGGGGGGGGGGGGGTTGAATACAAACACACGTTTTTACTTTTCTAAATTGTTTATTGATAAATCAAGACAATTTACAACATGTTGCGGAACAAGATTAAGGATAAACCTAAATTTAAACAAGTTGGAACACTAAGTTTCTTGCACTAAGAAAGAGAAGGAAATTACTAATAATAACCTATCTCAAAGATATAAGAAGGATGACTCGACCAGAGTTTACGAGTGCTTCAAGAATGAAGCTGGAGTCCTTCTTATATACTGCATGCATTTAATGCATGGCAGTTTATACTTTACACGTGGCAGCAGCTCATTGGTTATTGGGTCTGACTTTAGTAGACAACCTTAGTAGCCGCATGTTTGAACAGTGTAGTATCAGAGTGGTTGTACGATTTCAGACAATAAGGAGGTTCTTTTCTGACATATCGTACGGAGTCGTGCAAGGGTGGTTAAGACAAAAGTATTTTGTACGGAGGACTTCATGATCAGCTTTCGTTGAATCAGAGATTTATCATTCTTTATCAGTGAATGACAAAGTTCAGCGATAGTTGAAGTCTTGTACTTGATACTTCACGTTGAGTGGACAAATCTGAGTCTTCGTTGATCCGCATCAGTTCATTAGGAGACTTGTCGCTGGTTCTTGAGCTTCATCTTCGACTTCAGCGTAGAACCTATGTTGATGTGAAACTTGTCTTCAGGGATCATAAGTAAACAACTAACTTATCAGCGATCACCATAAGGACTGAACAGGCTCAGAGCATTATGGTGAACAGTGTTCGCTGAATGTTTAATCTAAAGAACGAGAGTTCCTATCAGCGGTACTGAATTAGTCTTAGTACATCAGCGATAGTGAAACTCTAATACATATTGTTTACTTACAATTTTCACTAAGTGTTTAAGAGAGGGTCATTATCAAATCACTGAGAGTTTGGATCAACAGCTTTTGCTTGTGCGATTTGAGGCTCTTGGGCTGCCAATGTTCCATATAGATCTGACAGAGTCTAGGAGTCTAAGTCCTGATTTGTTTGTAGAGACATGGACAACTGGAGCCATTCTTCATTTAGACTCTTTAGGAACATGACGTTGTTCTCTTCAAAAGTTATGTGAATCCCGAACTTCTTGCACTTGTTGATTAGAGAGTTAAACCGATCATATGTCGTCTGCAGAGATTCAGTCGACAGAGCTTTGAATGCATAGTATTCATTTATGCATTGGGCTCTGCGGTTCTTCTGAGTTTTAGCCCCACCCTCCAGTTGTTTTTCCAGTTACTTCCACAGATCGTATGCAGACTCACACGTATCTAGGGATTGGAAAAGGTCATTGGGTATGGCCATTATCAGAAGTCTCTTTGTTTTCTGAGCAACCTCATATTTTGCCCAATCAGGTTCGGATCACTTATCCTTGGTCTTTGGTTTCTCGTACGCAGGAACCTCAGGAGTGTCACCTGTGGCAGGAATACGTGGTACTGTGACCATGGGAACGACGGGAGGATTGTTGATAAAGTGCATGAGTTCTTTGTCAGTACCCTCGAAGAAGTGAATCATTCGTATCTTCCACTGAGGGTACTCATCTCTGAGTAGTATGGGTGGCTTGGTTAAGGAACCAGCGGTGAAGAAGTTGTTTGAATTTGTCATTTTGAGAGAGTGATAATTCCAGAAAATCGGGTAAGCTTTCTGAAAAATTTGAGCAGTGTACTAAAATGGAGATTTAACTGTAGTAACAGGTTCTGTAAGTATACCAAAGTCGAACAGGTCGAGAGTGGTAGAAAAAACAGAAGGAATGAAGAACGGGTTAATATTAGTCCAAGTTTCTACCAAAAATCATTGTAAGAGTGGATCACTTGATATATAAAATCAAGGCAGGCTCTGATACCAATTGTTGGTTCCTGTTTTGCCTAACAATGATGATTCTATCTAATTAGTTCAAACAATATATAATGCGGAAGCGTTTTAACGAACTAACAGATATTATGAGGTAGAATAACACACAATATCAAATACAAGAAGTGTAAATAAGACAGATAAATAGCTCAATGATTTACTGTATTTGATATAATAAGAACACCAAGAACACCAAAAGGTTTGACAAGAAACTGCTCAAAAGGTGTGTGTGTTGTGTAAAAAGCTTAATAGAAGAGTTCATATGAACCTTCTATTTATACTACTCCTAAAGGGGACAAGATCTAGATACTAAGGATGGTAGGTACTAATACACTGCTTGGAACAGTTGCTGGAAGGTACAAAACACTGTTCTGGAACTGTTGCAGATACAACGTTCATTAAATGCTCCGTATTCTGCTTTAGGCTGAAACCTATCAGAGTTTGACACGTGGAGTTGTCAGGTCACGCCTTTGTACGAGTGATCTTCAGAACCTTCGAATGGCAGAAATTGTGTGAAGTACTATTGTCCTTGTATAGATCTTTTGCGTAGATCTTCTTTTTACCACAGAGGCTCTGTCAAGTATGACAGAAGCTCTGTGGTCTTGTCCGCATAGAAGAGTCTTCTGTTGCTTCTTTACTTCGGTCTTCTTGGCTAACCCGGTAGAGCCTCTGTTGGAGACTTCTGTCTTCTCTGTTACTCGGCTACTCTGCAGATCTTCTGTTGGTGTCGATACTTAGTCTATTTTTCCAATACTTCTATTTATCATAAAGATTGGAGCTAACAGTAGATCTACAAGGCATCTTAAACATAGGGTTAAGACCACTTGAAAACTTTCTAAAACCATAATGCTCTACAACATAAAGTGGATAGTCATGCATAACGATCATCTCGGCTAAATCATTCCTAGTCGTTGCAGCACTAAAAGCATAATTACTCAACAAGGATGTATTCCCATCCTTAGCCATTTGCTCTTGAACTAGAATATGTTGTTTTATGTCCTTTGTACCTTTCCTAGGACATATCTTAGAATGATCTTTCAAGTGGGTCGTCCCATCATTTGGTCTACTAGTCACCTGCTTATTGCAATACTTACATTTGGCCCATCTACGAACACCATCTACATAAACTGCTTCAAAATCCTTCCAAACTTCAGATTTTAATCTTTTGTTCAGTGGTTCAACTTCAATGGTCGCAGTCGACCCTACATGCATGCTTACAGATTCGTTGGTGGTGTTGGCATTCCGACCTTTATCGTTTCCTTCCGTACGAGGAGTAGGTGTGCATCCTGTATCACCAACGTTTTCATTTTCTGGAGTCTCCATCTAAAACAAAAGAAAAATTAATGCGGGCTTTAATTAGAATTAATAATTAATATTAATGAGAGCTTTACTTGGAAAAATTCTCAAAAATTCTCAAAAAGTTCATCACCAATTAGAACATCTATTCAAAAATGATATTATCATTAGTGATATTACCATTAACAAACATCACCAATTAAAACATCACCATTCACCAATTCGTTAACCAGTGTCTATGATTGCTCCATGTTCTTTCATTAGATTGTACAATAACCAAAGATCTTGTAAATTTAGATGCAAATGTAAATGTTGAAAAATAGAAACTCTGTACAGATAAATATATTAAAAAATTACTTCAGCAATATCTTTGCAATAAATGCTTATCATGTGAAATTTTGAAGGTTTTTTGGTGGTTGAGTAATCATGTATTGTTATATTATTGTTCATTGGTTGTTGGCATACAACACTTCATTACAACTTTTGTCTCAAATGTAGGACAATGTTGATTCTAGTCTGGAAACAGTCTTGAAGGAGGCTTCTATGCAAACTACCATCGTCCATCAAAGTGAAAAACCAATTCAAATATTACCATTAACAAACATCAAACTACCATTAACTACCCATTCAAAGTGAAATCAGTGTATACCAAACAAACATCACCAATTAAAATATTACCATAACTAAAATCAAGAGAAAAAGTGAGGGACTGAGGTCGAGATTCGAGAGAAATCAACAGAAATCAACATAACTAAAATCAAGAGAAAAAGTGAAAAATCAAGCTTACAAACTTGGATTACCTTACGTGAGGGACTGAGGTCGAGATTCGAGAAAAATCAACAGTGGTGTTGTGGTGGTCGACTCGACGTGAGGGACTGTCACTGAGGTCGACGTGAACGGTGTTGCGGTGGTGGTCGACGTCAGCGGTGTTGCGGTGGTGGTCGACGTGAGCGGTGGTCGGCGACGAGTGGGGAGTCACGATGGTCAGGTCGATTAGGGATTTAGGGTTTCCTTGGTTGGCTTTGAAATTTCATGATGGTCAGTCACGATAGTCAATTTAGAAATTTAGAAAATTAAAATTTATTATATATTTAATAAATATATAAAATATATAATTTTTTTAATAATATATATATATACCGGGTCCGGGGCGGGGCGGGGGATGGTCATCCCGGCCCCGGCCCCATCCCCGGTTTTCAAAAGGCGGGTTTCCCCGGCCCCGGTCCCGGTACCCGGTTTGGCGGGAAATCCCCGGTCGGGTCGGGTGGACCAGGTTCCCCACCGGGTCGGGCCAAATTGTCATGCCTAGTCACATCAACTGCTACCGTCGAGATTCTTCGTGACTCGACCGTGACACCCAGAGTAAGTCTACCTTTTGGTGGCTTACAAGGACAGAGTGGAAGACCTGCCACACCTACCATCAAGCCAACCGTGAGCGCAGGCGGTACTTCGGTGCAATCCACCGTAGTTACTACAACTGTAAGCTAAGTGCTCTAGGTGTTAGTGTCCCGGAGTTCGTCTCCAAGGAAACTCTGGACGGTGCCTTAAAGGTTATCCAAGCAGAGATATTGAAAAAGCTACCAGAGGAGATGGATTTCATCAAGAGGTCCATAAAGGGAAAGGAAGCAGCTACAGCAGATCCCCCTTCGCAACCACAAATCAGACTTCCTCACCCAACCCCGAACTTGCAGAATAGGAACATCGAGGCACTCAAAGCTGAACTCCTCGATAAGCTCTTGTCCCAATCCAACACAGACGCCTCCTCTGAAGCCGATTTAGAGAGTATTCTACGCTCACAAGCCCAAACACAACCCCCGGTCACTCCTACAGATGCCCAAACCCAAATAAACACAAAGCTTGATATACTTACTGTTTGGGTAAAAAATCACACCCTCGACCGACCTGGGGAATTCCTTCGACATGACCCATGGACTTCGATTACCCTAATGCCTACAAAAGTCATACCCCCGATCGATGAAGGTAATACCCATTATTGCCTTATCCCCGACATACGATAGTTGATTATTAAAAGACATCTTATGTCAATAGTCATTCAAGATAGTGTCTTTACATCTCATGATCGCACGTCACGTGTCGCATGTTACACGTCGCACGTCGTATGACATACATCGTTAGCGACATGTCGCCAGTCACCCGCCGCCAGTCACATGTCACTAGTCTTACGTTATTAGTCTTACGTCACTAGTCTTATGTCGCCAGTTACGTGAATCCAGTTACGACTCGTTGGTCTTACGTCGACAGTCTCCTGTCGTCGGTCTTATATCGCTCTGGTCCTACGACATCATCATCTTGGTCTTACGACCTAGTGGTCTTACGACATTTTTATCCTAGTCTCACGACATTTTTATAAGACCATTCCTATACTAAGATAAGGTCTTACAAGACATTTACAGTCATATACATGGTCTTGTATTTAGACAACGGTCGTATACTCCATTAGACCGACGTCCTGAACTTAAGATGGTCTTACGATTACACTAACCATTCATGGTCAACAGTCGTTTCTTTTGTTCATTAATGCAGGTCTACATGCATTTATGGCATAACGACCAGTAACGGACAAATCATCAATGCCATTTAGAGCCCGACAGCAGTTACAAAGACAATCATCATAGCGCATTTAATGTCGACAACGGTTACAAGACCAACAATTAAAGCACATTTAGTACCGACTGAAGCTATATAAAGACTGCTCCACCTTCGAGCAAAAGGAGAACAGACAGAGCTACTTATACTCACTTCTATATTTTTCTCTCAATACAACGAGGCATTCGAACACGCAAGTATCGCACGACGACAGTTCGAACCACCTGACGACGACAGTTCAGACGACATGACGACAAGTTATTTCGCACGATTTACGCACGACCCACGTCGTTTGCACACGACTAAGTTTATATTTACATTTATTTGTAATATGTGGTATACAAGTCACCTGTAACACAAGGACTTTCGCCCCTGTTTGGCGACTATAGTGCACTGTCGACTCTCACAGAGTCGACCACGGTTTTTTCCCTCATTTTGGGGTTTTCCGCGTCACCAAATCTCTTGTCTCTTTTACTTTTTCCTCGCGATTGTGTTATTTGGCTCGGGATACGTTTCTTTAGTTGTTAAATGTCCACATCGACCTTAAGTTGTACTTTTGTGCGATTTTTGGCATTAACAGTTTGGCGCCATCCGTGGGACCCCATCTAGAGAAAATCTCAAGCCAACACATATATCGCTCTAACGATCTTGTAAAGTCTTTCAGGTACATGGCAAATTATCAAGATCCCCTGATTCAACTTCAATCGGAATTGAATGCGGCTCGAAGCCAGATTCAAGCCATGATAAAAAATGATCCGTCAAAGTATCGCATGTATCGCATCATCCAAAGGACTCGGGGGCTCGGAACACCCTTCACAAACTGGAAAAAAATACCACGTTCGATTTCAAAAGTCCTCGGAAAAAGGCGCTTATCGACTCCATGTTACGGTAACTGTGACGTCCCATTTAGAAGAACTCTATATATATACTCTATGTATATTCTCCTCGTTTAATTATTTTGATTTAATATATGATCGTTGATTCAAGCATCAAAAGATCATTGGTCAAAACCAACGACCACCCCCGATTTTACATTACAGTTTCGCAAGATCATATGAATACAGGTCTTACGATTTACATCGTGAGAAACCAAAGTCTCTACGACTTAAAAAACGCAGGTCCTACGATTTATAGTCGTCAATAAAAGACGACTCGCATGTTTTCTTATGATCGCCAGTCATGGCAAACGAAGGTTACGATTTATAGCCGTCGATAAGAGACGAATCGTATTTTAAATCTTATGATCGCCAGTTATGGCAAAAGCAGGTTGCAATTTGTAGTCGTCGACAAAAGACGACTCATCTTTTTGACCTTATGATCGCCAGTCATGGCAAACACATGTTAAAATTCTCGGTCGCCAATAAAAGCAACTCGCATGTTGAAATCTCATGATCGCTAGTCATGACATATGTCGTCACTAAGGATGACTTGTACATTGAATCTTACAATCACCAGTCATGGTAAGTCGCATGTCAAAACGCAAAAGTCGCCAATAAATGCGACTCGCACATTTTAATCTCATGATTGCCAATAAAGGCAAGTCGCAAGGTTAACCGTATAATCACAAGCAAGAGTCAAGTTCAGAAGATCCTTCAAGAAATGCACGATGGGGAGTGTGGCAATCACTCAGGAGGTCGTAGTTTGACTAATCGTATCTCAGAAGTCGTGGGTAAAGGTGCCTATCGGCTCGAAACCCTCGACGGTCGAGATATCCCACGCAGCTGGAATGCAACGCATCTGAAAAGGTATTTCTTCTAAGTCCTTTTCCTTCTTTCATACGATTTTTTATTCATCAGACGATTACTGACTTAAGCATCGGAGGGTCGTTGGCTAGCCAACGACCAACCTCTGACATTGCTTTATCGCAGGGTCGCACGACATAAGTTACTAAGTCTATCATATGACTTCAATAAAATCGTACGGTATAAACAATCAGTTTTATTAGACAACTCAATTGAATAACTACAGGAACACATGATTCAAATTCATCGTATGATCAAATCACACGATCGTGAGGTCTAGCGACCCCACAAGCTAAGTTCTTTAAGTTAGAAAAATTTCATGCTCTGAATGAATGCTTTGATCGCAAGCGCTTATGTTTGCTTATACGATTCAAAAAGTCTTATGACTTACGTTCTAATCGTGGTATTACAATGGATGCCTGTTTGGGCAAAAAATCACGTCGTACGACTACGACCAAAACAGGTAAGACGCACGTTATAATCCAAATCTTGCATTAAGATAAGGTCTCGACAAAGACCCAGAACACCATCGTCGTCCATCATAAAAGGTAAGTCGAGAGTTCCTTACGACGCTCGACCACAGCGTCGCCCGATCCGCACGACTATTACATAAGGACGTGCGACCTAGACCAAAGCTAACGTTCACCATGACCATTTCTTGAGTGTTTAATGCAGGAGTAAAAGTCATTAAGGAGCAACGACTATAACCGACGCAATCATTAAACAGCAAGCGACCGTAACGGACGAGGATCATTATGGATATTCACTCCGACAACCGTTTCCAGCCGTTGTAGCCGTTGATCAAAGCATTAATGGAGCTAATTAATGACGCGAAGACTATAAATACCAAGCTAAGTCTTCACATCAAGGGACATCAGTTAACACCCAGCATACATCGGCTAACATCATCGAACAACAGCGAAAACGCACCCGAACTCACAAAGAAGAACACTCAAATCAAGTACTGGAGACCAGAATCGCTCAGCGAACTCAAGAACAACAGAAGCAAAGAGATTTCTCTCGAAGAACAACTCTCGACGCACGTCATCAGCTTTCGACCAGCAGTTCATACTCTGTTTCGCACACGACAAACACCTGTTTTTACATTCAAACACTTGTAGTTTACATTTTGAAGCATTTCCTTTATTTGTATTGTAATCACCGTACGACCGACGCCAGTACCAAGGACATCGCCCCTGATTGGCGACCATAGTATAGCGACGACACCCACTGTTGTCCGTAGGTTTTTTCCTCGTTTGAGATTTTTCCTGCGTCATCAAATCCCTTGTTTCTTTATTTTTATCCTCGTCGCACGTCTCGTCAGAAGATTCTTTCTTTAGTTGTTTAAGTCCACATCGACCTTAAGTTGTCCCTTTGGTGCGATTTTTGGCATTAACAGTTTGGCGCCATCCGTGGGACTACATCTAGAGAAAATCCTCGACAAACGTGCATTCTACTAATAGTTTCTTGTAGTTTCTTCTATTTTTTGTTGCAGGAAAATGGCAGCCCCTGGAAATCCGCAGCAAGCCGTCGCTCAGATGTATCAGGAGCTCGAGGTTGCCAGGAATCAACTCAATGCAATGGCAGAGCAGAATCGTAGAGCAGCTGAAGAGATCGCGCGGCTAAGGAATCCTTTTGGATCCCAGAATGGTCCTAGACCATTCATCCAGAATCCAGGTCCGGAACCAGGCCCGTCCACACAGAATCAGCATCCAGGTCCATTCATGCAGAATCAGCATCCAGGTCCATTCATGCAGAATCAGCAGCCGGGTCCGTTCATTCTGAATCCCCAGTCTGGGCAGATTCCCTCTCAGCACATCCGACCACCACCCTTGAACAATGGATCCCAACCATTGCAAGGTGGCGCCCAGCCATTTCAGAATGGATCCCAGCCGTTCCAAAGTGGTCCGCAACCTTTCCAGCAAGGATCGCAATCTTTCCAGCAGAGATCGCAACCATTTCAGCATGGACCACAATCGTTTCAGAATGGACCGCAGCAATTCCACTATGGGTCGCAGCCATATTTTGTTCCATTCAACGGGGACACCAATGGTTCGTCGCATGGTAATGGCACTAGTCCAGGGACCAATCCCTCGACAGGGGCAAATCCTGATCTTAATGATCCCGTCGCCCAGCGTTTGAAGATGTTAGAAGACCAAAATGAGTGTGTCCTGTCCTTACTCGCCAAGTTGCCTGGGGCAGCCGTGCCTGTCGACGTCGAGCCTCGCTCGGGGTATCAGGCGTCGCCCTTCATCGACGAGATCGCCACCATCGAGGTCCCAAAGAAGTATAACATTCCTGCCTTCACTCCCAAGTATTCGGGTGTGACCGATCCAACCGAGCATGTCGTGTAGTATAAGCAGCTCATGTGGACGATCTCGATTCCACACATGTACCAGGAAGTATGCATGTGCAAGAGTTTCGGGGCGACTCTCACTGGTCCAGCTCTCCAGTGGTTGATCAATCTCAAACCCAAATCTATCGGGTCGTTCGCCGAATTGGTCAACCAATTCTCACGGAAATTCGCCAGCAGTCGTAAGATGGAAAAGCAGACTAGTGATCTGTACTATGTCGTGCAGAAGACCAATGAGTCTATTCGAAATTATTTCAATAGATTCAATGCCGAAATGATCAGTATCCGCAATTGTGACATCAAAACTGCGATCGAAGCTTATAAGCGTGGTCTAGACGATAGTTCAGGTCTATATATCGATCTGACCAAGTATCCCCCAGAGACTTTCGAAGACGTCCGAGCTCGAACCTTAGCATATATGAGGGTCGAGGATGATGCCGCCTTTCGTCGCAAGCACACTGACGACAAAAAGTCGTTAGGCGTCAGAAAGCCAGAGTTCAAGACAAAGGCTGTTTCCAGAATAGAGCTCGTGCGTCAAATTTCAAATGTTCGTTTCAAGACGAAAGCAGAGGCCAGGACCGCGACTAAGTTCACTCAGTACCCCAAGATATCCTCTTACGGATTCAAAGGATCTGCAAAGGACTTAGTCGGAGCTCTGAAGACCGCTCAAGCTACCATTCGATGGCCAAAGAAGTCCGACCTGGACGATGCTAAGAAAGACAAATCAAAGTGGTGCGACTTCCACGTCGATCATGGTCATGCGACAGACGATTGTATCGCATTGAAGAAGGAATTAGTGTATCATTTCCCGAAAGGAAATCTCAAGGATATCATCGACGATATCGCTATTCCAGCTAATAGCCATCGACCATCGACTCTTGAGCATACAAAAGTTGTCATTTAAAATCCCCTACGCCATTGGGAATCCTGAAGATCGAGAATGAGTCGAAAATGTCGCTATGGTGCCCTGTCGTACGACGATCAATCACAGACAGTATCTCATCGGATCGTCGTGTCGTCTTGTCATTTAAAACCTATCTTTCTTTCCGAAAAGAATAGGATAATAAATGATAGGGGGCAATACCCCATGAAGGAGAAAGGTATGATTTCTAACTCTTTTCCATACAAATTTTTCTCACAAACAGCTACTGACTTAAGCATCGGAGGGTCGTTGGTGAGCCAACGACCAACCCTCGACATCGTTTTATCGCAGGATCGCACGACATAGACAATCAGGTCCACGACTTGATCACACCTTACATCTAGTCGAACAACTTGGTTGCACGATCACATAGACGGCTTCGCAGCCTGAGCTTCTTAACTTAGAAAAACTTCGCGTTTTGAATAAATACCTTAGTCGTGTTTTGATTGGCATACATTCTAAATGAATGCCTTATTTTTTCTCTCTTATACCCTGTATGGATGCTTTGATCGTATGTTCTCATATTTTATAAGTACCTTGGTCACATGATTTCCTATGTATCTTACATTCCATCGATGCGATATTTGTTTACCAAGTATATGAAAACACAAGTTCAAACAAAAAGTGCATTTACTGAAAAGATCATCGGGTACACGCTCGACCATCAACAGTCGAGCAGCAAAACAAACAAAATAAAATTCCTAAATTAAAGGAGGAGCATCCGTCACATTCATGCCCGAAGTCCCGTCCTGAAGGCTTTCGCCTGCCACCTCCTCCTCAGCGTCCTTTTCATCGTCCGAGTCAAGATCCCTCTCGGTCCCGACGCCATTCAGATAGATGTCCAGCTCCTCCTTCGCCGAAGCAAGAGGGTCTTTTCCCAGCAAATGTCATCGCATGATCGCCGCCCGAGCAGTCAGACGAGCTATGGCAAAAACCGACTTACCCTCGTCCTTTGCAGCTTGCACTTCTTTCTCCAAACTCTCTACCTTGGATTTATAATCCTCGGCCTCTTTCGAAACAGCAGCCAAGGATTCCTTAATCTTTTCCATCTCCTCCCTTTGCTCGGCAGTCATGGACAAGGACTGCGTCAAGCGATGGCTAAGATCCTCCTTCGCATGATTAACGATCTCCATATGTTTTAAAGCGTCAGCAAGACGCTTCGATAGATCCTCCGTGCGACCAGTAGCATCGTTTGCTCGATCCAATGCTGCATTCTCCCTTTCGCGTGCAGCAGACAAGAGATCTTTCACCTTCGCCGTTTCACTTCGCAAGGCCAAGGAAGCTTGAAGTGCCTGCGAAATCATAAAAGACAGACATCATCAGTAGACAACGACAACGACAACGAAGTCTGGGCCTAGACAAACTAAGTCTTGAAAGAAAGACTTACCATGAACACCAAGCCGGCTACATGGGCACCCGTCTCCTCGATAGGAAAACCCTCAAAACGCTCCCTGAAAGATGGAAGCAGCAATTTATCCAGGTGAGGGAACAGGTTCATCCCGTCTAGGACATTACCTGTCATAAAGTCCGATGGCAGCGTAAAGTTGACCGTCGTGACCTTCTCCCCTCCCGTCGTGTGTTCCTTGCCCTTGTCGGCTGACAAAGGATTCGACGCGACAGACGGGGACTTCACCGTTTTCGCCGGAAGGGCAGAATTGATGGGTGTCGCTGCAATCACCTTCTTAGGAGATGCGACCCCTACCTCTTCGGGTGTAATGACTCTCGACGAGTCATTAACCCCTGCCGACGACTCCCTCGGAGTCGTCGTCCTCGTCTTCTTCGGAATTTCAGGGCCAGCAGACATGGCTTTTAGCCTCTTCTCTCTGCCCTGACGAGCACGCTCCAACTCAGCTGCTCTCTTAGCAGAAACATTCAACACTTTAGGTTGAGACTCTCCTAGAAAAAAGGGATGTTACAAAGCACACAAAGGGAAAAGACTCGAGGTAACATAGGAAGAAATGGAAAGTAAAACTTACCCGTCATCCCTCTCCTTCCTCTCGACTTATCTTCTTCCTCTCCTCTTCCTTTCTCTTCACACTTCTCCCCCTTATTCTCTCCTGAAGATTCTAAATCATCGTCATCCGTCGAGTGTCGCACGACGAATGACCTCTCGGCGACGCTAAATTCTAAAAACGAATTGATCTTCGCTTGAGAGTCAGCGTCTGGCTTCACGACCTCAAATTTTATGGCTGACAAAATACAAAAAACAAGTTAAAAATCATATGTAAATCATCCACAGCGCACGCCAGATGAAATAACGAGGCTCACCCGACGTATTCCGGCTAGTCCTAATCCACTCACTTTCAGAGTCAAGGGACAACTTACGCACGAAAACATATCGAGACTTCCACCCACGGTCGTTCACACCCGTCCCTAAGACCAAAACGCGATCGCCCTTGAACCTGGAAAGTAAACTACATCGATGACATCCGTCCATCTTGGCTTGATAAGCCGAGAGGCGATCATGTACATTCATGGGAGAATCCCATTTCTTAGTAGCACTCTTGATCACTCGTACGACTCGCCAGAACTGGGGCATCAACTGACTCGGTGCCAAGTCAAACTCTAACATAAACGCCTTGGCCAGAGGAGAAAAAGGCCATTCGAAACCTATCTTAAAAGGGTATTCATAGATTACGATGTACCCCTCGGGACACTCGTTTGATCGGATCTGGCCTGGACGGATCAATTCGACCCACGCAAGAATTTTGCTAACTTTCTAAAGTCCTGGAGGTCCGATGACTCTTGAATAACACTCTCAGGATCCCTCGACATTTCTAAACAAAATTTGCAGAAGTCAGAGAAATCGTACCTTACTTATAGGCGCGTTAATCCTCAAAGAAACCTAACCAAGTCAAAGATTTTCACAAGTTCGGGAGATATCAGACAAAGAATGGCACGGAAATCACAGCACAAAACTCTTCAAGGGTGAAATAAGGAAATGATCCGTCAAAATCCCTATTTAGACCGAAAAATAGGGTTGGATCGAATCCCTGGATGATTTCCGCGCGTCCCCGATCTTTTCGCATACCCTCACAGATCTTCGACACCTGTCTTCGACAGCTGGTAAGCATCATCGTGCATCGGTATGACGTCATAACTTTTCAACTTCTCGTTCAGTTAAAGGCGAACCGGTCTAGTTCCACGACAACCAGGTAAGTCCCTCAACCCAGGTCATAAGTCTAAGCGTTCGGCAAGCAAAATTTAAAACTTAAATTTGACATTCAATTTTCAAATTTTGGGGGCAAACTGTTTGGGCAAAAAATCACGTCGTACGACTACGACCAAAACAGGTAAGACGCACGTTATAATCCAAATTTTGCATTAAGATAAGGTCTCGACAAAGACCCAGAACACCATCGTCGTCCCTCATAAAAGGTAAGTCGAGAGTTCCTTACGACGCTCGACCACAGCGTCGCCCGATCCGCACGACTATTACATAAGGGCGTGCGACCTAGACCAAAGCTAACGTTCACCATGACCGTTTCTTGAGTGTTTAATGCAGGAGTAAAAGTCATTAAGGAGCAACGACTATAACCGACGCAATCATTAAACAGCAAGCGACCGTAATGGACGAGGATCATTATGGATATTCACTCGGACAACCGTTTCCAGCCGTTGTAGTCGTTGATCAAAGCATTAATGGAGCTAATTAATGACGCGAAGACTATAAATACCAAGCTAAGTCTTCACATCAAGGGACATCAGTTAACACCCAGCATACATCGGCTAACATCATCGAACAACAGAGAAAACGCACCCGAACTCACAAAGAAGAACACTCAAATCAAGTACTGGAGACCAGAATCGCTCAGCGAACTCAAGAACAACAGAAGCAAAGAGATTTCTCTCGAAGAACAGCTCTCGACGCACGTCATCAGCTTTCGACCAGCAGTTCATACTCTGTTTCGCACACGACAAACACCTGTTTTTACATTCAAACACTTGTACTTTACATTTTGAAGCATTTCCTTCATTTGTATTGTAATCACCGTACGACCGACGCCGGTACCAAGGACATCGCCCCTGATTGGAGACCATAGTATAGCGACGACACCCACTGTCGTCCGCAGGTTTTTTCCTCGTTTGAGGTTTTTCCTGCGTCATCAAATCCCTTGTTTCTTTATTTTTATCCTCGTCGCACGTCTCGTCGGAAGATTCTTTCTTTAGTTGTTTAAGTCCACATCGACCTTAAGTTGTCCCTTTGGTGCGATTTTTGGCATTAACAATGCCCAAGTCGCACGACTTCTTGTTCATTTTTGTACTTAATGAATTATTTGACATTACATCTGTCCATGACATGTATGAGTCGAAATAATACTCAGGTTCAATAGAAAGGTAAAAAAATTTTACCGATTATCGCTAAAGCAAAACTTACCCAACGTAACATAGGTCTCTAGCGACCGTATCAGCTGTAAACGCCAGATCGAAGGTCTCTAGCGACCGTATCGGCTGTAAATGCCAGATCATAGGTCTCTAGCGACCGTATCAGCTGTAAACGCCTAATCATAGGTCTCTAGCGACCGTATCGGCTCGAACGCCAGATCATAGGTCTCTAATGACCGTATCGGCTCGAACGCCAGATCATAGGTCTTTAACGACCATATCGGCTCTAAACGCCAGATCATAAGTCTATAACGACAGTATCGGCTCGAACGCCAGATCATAGGTCTTTAACGACCATATCGGCTCTAAATGCCAGATCATAAGTCTATAACGACAGTATCGGCTCGGAACGCCAGATCATTGGTCTATAACGACCATATCGGCTCTAAACGCCAGATCAAAAGTCTATAACGACCGTATCGACTCGGAACGCCAGAACATAAGTCTTTAACGACTGTATCCCAAGATCCTTAAATTTTATCTTGGTTCAATCATCTTATGATCGCCGACAAGCTTTATTTCGGACTAATCGTATTACGATTGACTCCTGACCCATACGTCTCATTTTGATAAAGATCGTCTTACGATCACCGTCGGTTCCTTACGTTTTAAGGTCGTCTTACGACCGTCAGATGAACACCACAAGTATCTTGCGCATTAAAGGTCATCATTCGATCGTCGCAACTTACTTAAACACCATCGACTGGACTCACGATTTTAGCTAACCAAGTCAATTTTCTTAGCAAAAGTGACACGTCTCCGTATAAACACATTTTACTTTGGTACGAGATCTGAAATTCAAATGGCTTTGAAATTCAAATGGCTTTGAAATTCAAATGGCTTTGAAATTCAAATCTCGGGGGGCTAACTGTTTGGGTAAAAAATCACACCCTCGACCAACCTGGGGAATTCCTTCGACATGACCCATGGACTTCGATTACCCTAATGCCTACAAAAGTCATACCCCCGATCGATGAAGGTAATACCCATTATTGCCTTATCCCCGACATACGATAGTTGATTATTAAAAGACATCTTATGTCAATAGTCATTCAAGATAGTGTCTTTACATCTCATGATCGCACGTCACGTGTCGCATGTTACACGTCGCACATCGTATGACATACATCGTTAGCGACATGTCGCCAGTCACCCGTCGCCAGTCACATGTCACTAGTCTTACGTTATTAGTCTTACATCACTAGTCTTATGTCGCCAGTTACGTGTCGCCAGTTGCGACTCATTGGTCTTACGTCGACAGTGTCCTATCGTCGGTCTTATATCGCTCTGGTCCTACGACATCATCATCTTGGTCTTACGACCTAGTGGTCTTACGACATTTTTATCCTAGTCTCACGACATTTTTATAAGACCATTCCTATACTAAGATAAGGTCTTACAAGACATTTGCAGTCATATACATGGTCTTGTATTTCGACAACGGCCGTATGCTCCATAAGACCGACGTCCTGAACTTAAGATGGTCTTACGATTACACTAACCATTCATGGTCAACAGCCGTTTCTTTTGTTCATTAATGCAGGTCTACAGGCATTTATGGAACAACAACCAGTAACGGACGAATCATCAATGCCATTTAGAGCCCGACAGCAGTTACAAAGACAATCATCAAAGCGCATGTCGACAACAGTTACAAGACCAACAATTAAAGCACATTTAGTACCGACCGAAGCTATATAAAGACTGCTCCACCTTCGAGCAAAAGGAGAACAGACAGAGCTACTTATACTCACTTCTATATTTTTCTCTCAATACAACGAGGCATTCGAACACGCAAGTATCGCACGACGATAGTTCGAACCACCTGACGACGACAGTTCAGACCACATGACGAGAAGTTATTTCGCACGATTTACGCACGACCCACGTTGTTTGCACAAGACTAAGTTTATATTTACATTTATTTGTAATCTGTGGTATACAAATCACCTGTAACACAAGGACTTTCGCCGCTGTTTGGCGACTATAGTGCACTGTCGACTCTCACAGAGTCGACCGTGGTTTTTTCCCTCGTTTTTCCGCGTCACCAAATCTCTTGTCTCTTTTACTTTTTCCTCGCGATTGTGTTATTTGGCTCGAGATACGTTTCTTTAGTTGTTAAATGTCCACATCGACCTTAAGTTGTACTTTTGTGCGATTTTTGGCATTAACACTTACAACAACCTTAACCGACGTCCAACGCACCCTCGAAACCTTATCTGAGAGGGTTGCCAGCTTAGAGAACACGTGTAAGGGTCAAGCACAGGGCTCCAAACGAAGACATGATGATCAGGAGGATCCTGACTAACATGAGGGGGAGAAAAGACTAAGACTGACCGAGCTGTCAACCTCAGAGACAGTACTACCATCCGAGACTCCAATCCAACTGAACCACACCAACAGCCAGAAGACTCAGAGATGGTTCAGGATATGGAGCTATCTACACCGGTCAGAGAATCAGTGCCAGAGTTAGCAGACCCAACGGTTGAAAAGCCCAAGGGACAACTAGAAGAGATCTTAATGCTGACGGTTCCGAAAAGGCCAGTCCTGGAATTAATTGATGAGGACTCTGATGGCAATCCAGAATTAGAAAGAGAATGGAGAGAGAAAGCAGTGTTAGCCATCCAATTAGAGACGGATGCTCTTTGGAATTTCTCTGATGAAGACGAGTTCATGAACGACGACGACGACTACGACCAGTTCCTCCTTCAGAGCGAACATGTATCTATCTCACAGCACGACTTACACGATACGGCAGGTACATCCGAACTTCCAACTCCAGACCCGGAAATGGCTCAACCCCAACCTACTCAACCAGTTCGTTGGGTGAGAGTCCAAATCTTGGTTCCATACTTGGAGGAATCACAAAAGAAGATCTTTGCACACTGGATTAGGCCTCTTGACCCGGTTATCTGCCATGGGGTCTCATTTCTGAAAGATCCAGTTCGTTCACAGTACTTGTATGAAGAGAAGCAGAATGGTCCACGAAGACCGAACGAGACACAGAATAACCGAAATCGTGGAGATCGTATCAGACAAAGTTCTAAGTGTATGGTTCCCTGTTTTCACGGTTAAAAGGGATGAAGAAAAGGAATGGGTATTCTCGAAAGCCGACTTCAGACATTTGAATCTGAACGACTTCCCGGTATTACTGAAAGAGTTGAAGACCCGTACCATTCGACCGTTGCCATACACCAAAGCCCTCGATACGTTAAAGAGATTCATGAAGTGCACTATCACCCTCGCGTACATCAACGATTTTCAGCTGGGTTTAGAAAGCAATCAGAAGAAGATCAACATTCTGAATCCAAATCTGAATCCTCCCGATACCAAAGACGTACAGGTACATACTCTCCTGCCTAAACCAGAAACAGGGATCGTGTATCTGAATGACAAAGGGGAGAAACGGTTCATGAGGATCAGCGAGGTGCACAAATTCAGTGAGGGAACTTTGATGAAAGTTCAGAACGTGCTGCAGAAGATCATTGAAGAAGAAGAAAGAGACTCGTCAGAGAACTACGCGAATATCCGAAAATTTCTTGCCAAAGAGCTCCTCAAGGCGATTGAAGAAAGGCTGGAATTCAAAAAATCCATCCGGCACTTCGAGATTTTGTTCGCTATCCGAAAGCGTTATGTCCCTAACTGGCGTGAGATCGAACTTCAATTCAAAGAGGGAGATTGTTAGGTCTCATGTTAGTTGAATAGAAGTTGAGGGACTATATTTGCCATTTCTTGTAAATATCCTTTTTATGGTATAAATAGTTTTCTTTAATCCTAGTTTAGGGTTAATGACCTAATAGCTTTCTTAATTACTTTTGATGTACGACTACCAAAGTTTACAGCTTTCTGTTCATCAATACAAGTGAGATTTATGACATGTTTACTGATTTGTGTTGATTACATTGATTGCACTTGTTAATCTGGGATCCACACAACCCTACTTGGATAAGTTTATGATTGTCTTTATTGATGATATTCTGATTTACTCGAAGTCTGAGAAAGAGCACAAGGAACATCTTAGAGCAGTGTTGGATTTATTGAAAAGAGAGCGGTTTTATGAAAAATTCTCAAAATGTGAGTTTTGGCTCTGAAAGGTGCAATTTTTGGGACACGTGGTGTCCCAAAGTGGGATCAAGGTCGATCCAACAAAGATTGAGGCTATTAGAAACTAGGAACCACCCAGGACGCCATCTGAGATTCAAAGTTTTCTTGGCTTAGCGGGGTATTACCGTAAGTTTATCAAGGACTTTTCACAGATTGCTACCCCATTGACCTCCTTGACTAAGAAAATTGTCAAGTTCAATTGGTCAGAGAGTCAAGAGGAAGCATTTCAGAAATTGAAGGAAATGTTCAGTAGCGCTCCGATTCTAACTTTTTCGGACGGTATCGGTGACTTTGTGGTGTATAGCGATGCGTCTAAATTAGGGTTGGGTGTGTTCTAATGCAACGTGGAAAAGTGATTGCATATGCATCTCATTAGTGGAAAGATCATGAAATATGATACCACACTCACGACTTTAAATTGACAGTCGTCGTCTTTGCTTTGAAGATTTGGAGGCATTATGTATATAGGACTAAATGTCATATCTTCACGGATCACAAGAGTTTTCCTCACCTCTTGATTAAAAGGGACTGAATATGAGACAAAGAAAATGGATGGAATTATTGACGGATTATGACTGTGAGATCGAGTATCACCCCAGGAAAGCCAACGTGATGACCGATACCCCATAAGGAAAGAGGTGAATCTTCGAAGATTGTGGCCTTAAAAGCCGAAGTGACATTCAATTTGTTGGAGGAGATAAATAAGTGGCAAGCGAAAGCGGAAGCGTTAGCGGCTGAGAACCTTTAGAAAAAGCGGATAGTAGGACATGCAACCTCATTGGTGGAGGATAGTCGTGGCTTGAAATGTTTCAACGGACGAGTTTGGGTTCTGAAGCTCGGAGTGGTTAGGAAAATGATATTGGAGGAAGCGCATAAGTCGAAATATTCTATTCTTCCGGGAACCAATAAGATGTTTGGGGATTTGTGACAGTGTTATTGGTGGTTGGGTATGAAGAAGGTGTTTGGGCAAAATTTCACCAGTCTCGACCACGACCAAGGTAAGGAAACACTTATTCCCTTTTCCATAACGAAGGTAAAATCATAGTACTTTAAACTCTTGATTAAAGATAAAATCGAAAGTCTTTTTACCTCACGACACTCGACCTCGACGTCGCCTAGCCTACATGACCGTCGCATAGAACCATGCGACCTCGACCAACTAACGCATAACGTAAACTGTTACGTTTGTACAGTGTTTAATGCAGGAGTCAACATCATTAGCGGACAAATGGCTATAACTGATGAAAGTTCAGGATCCAATCTTACAATCAATATAACAATGAATAGAATAGTAATTGAGAAGTAATTTGATCAAGAACACTTGTATTCAATGAAGAACAGATTTACAGATCTTAGAGAGAGCGTATCTCAAAGATTACAAAATATGAATACAAGAATATGCGGGAAAAGTTATGCCAAAGATTAGCCAAAGATCTATTAGCATACAGTTGCTAACTCCTATATATACTGTTTAAAGAAAGACTAAAGCTACAGTACATAAAAGAAACAGACTAATAGAACAATTACACGTGTCCTAATTAGTAACTGAATATAACAGAGAATATCCCAAGATATAAATTCTGAACATACTTCTGAATAAGCGCTTCAGAACATTTGTCTTCATAGTCAGAAATTCTGAGTCTCCTACTCAGAACTCTGAACCTTCTAGTCAGAATCCAACACTTAGAATCTTTTTGAGATTTCTCACTCAGAACTTCTGAGTCTTCTACTCAGAACTTCTGAGTCTTCTGAGTCTTCTTTGGTCTTCTTACTCAAAACTCAACACTTGTGTTTTTGACAAAACTCTAGACCTAATAACTGATGAAGGTCATTAAACAACACTAAAGACGACGTCCGTTACGACAGTTATCGAAGTATTTAATGAGCCAATTAAAGTGTCTGAAGACTATAAATATCAAGGATAATCATCATTTCAAGAAAAACGAAAACGAACACAGAGACACAACATCGAACAACAGACACAAGCGCTCGAAACGAAGAAATCACTCGTAGAAGATCGCTCTCGACGCACGACATCAGCGCACGACACACAGTTTTAACACACGACGCACATTGTTTTTACACTCAAAACACTTGTTACTTTACATTTTGAAGTCTTTCTTTCATTTGTATTGTAATCTCTGTATGATCGACACCAGAAACACAAGGACATCGCCCCTATTGTAATCTCATTTACATTTCTGTCTTTGTCGCACGCTTTTGTCGAACGATTCCTTTCTTTAGTTGTTAAAGTCCACATCGACCTTAAGTTGTACTTTGGTGCGATTTTTGGCATTAACAGTTTGGCGCCATCCGTGGGACGTCATCTAGAGAAAATCTTCGACAAACGTGCGTCCTACTAACGGTTTCTTGTAGTCTTCTCTATTCCATGTTTCAGGAAAATGGCAGCTCCTGGAAATCAAGAGCACGTCATTGCCCAGATGTATCAGGAATTGGAGGTCGCGCGGAATCAATTCAATGCCATGGTCGAGCAGAGTCGCAGAGCAGCCAAGGAGATCGCACGGCTGAGAAATCCCTTTGGTCCTCAGCATGGTCCTAGGCTGTTCGTTCAGAATCCAGGCCAAGGATCGTTCGGTCAAAATGGTCCTAGACCATTTGCACATAATTCAGGTCCAGGATCGGGTCCGTTCGCTCAGAATCAGCATCCAGGTCCGTTCATGCAGAATCAACAGCCGGGGCTGTTCAACCCAAACCCCCAGTTCGGGACGGTTCCTCCTCAGCATATAAGGCCACCACCCATGCAGAATGGATCGCAGCCATTTCAGAATGCATCGCAGCCATTTCAGAATGGATCGCAGCCATTTCAGAACGAGTCGCAGCCGAATTTTGTTCCTTTCAACGAAGACGTCCATGGCTCATCGCATGGCAATGGCACCAGTTCAGGAGCCAACCCGCAAGCAGGTGTAAATCCTGACCCCAATGACCCCGTCGCCCAGCGATTGAAAATGCTAGAGGATCAGAATGAGCGCGTCCTATCTTTGCTCGCCAAGCTACCCAGGACGGTCGTGCCCGTCGACGTCGAGCCTCGATCAGGCTATCAGGCGTCGCCCTTCATCGATGAGATCGCGACCGTCAAGGTCCCAAAGAAATACAATGTTCCCGCTTTTACACCCAAGTATTCAGGAGTGACCGATCCAACCGAGCACGTCGCGCAGTATAAGCAACTCATGTGGACGGTCTCAATCCCACACATGTATCAGGAAGTATGTATGTGCAAGAGCTTCGGTGCGACTCTCACTGGTCCTGCCCTCCAATGGTTGATCAATCTCAAACCCAAATCCATCGTGTCGTTCGCTGAGTTGGTCAACCAATTCTCTCAGTAATTCGCCAGCGGTCGCAAGATGGAGAAGCAGACCAGTGACCTGTATTATGTCGTGCAGAAGGCTAATGAATCTATTCGAAGCTATTTCAATAGATTCAATGCAGAGATGATCAGTATCCGCAATTGTTACGCCAAGACCGCAATCGAAGCTTATATGCGTGGTCTGGACGATAGCTTGGGTTTATATAATGATCTAACCAAGTATCCCCCAGAAAATTTCGAAGACATCCGAGCCCGAACCCTAGCGTATATGAGGGTAGAAGACGACGCTGCCTTTCGTCGCAAGCATACCGACGACAAGAGGTCGTTAGGTGTAAGGAAGCCAGAGTTCAAGACGAAAGCGATTTCCAAAATAGAGCTCGCGCGTCACATCTCGAACGTCCGATTCAAGACGAAAGTAGAGGCTAAGACCGCGAGCAAGTTTCCTCAGTACCCCAAGATATCCTCTTACGGATTCAAATGGTCCACTAAGGATTTGGTCTAAGCTCTGAAGACCGTCCATGCGACTATTCGATGGCCTAAGAAGTCCGATCAGGACGACGCTAAGAAAGACAAATCTAAATGGTGCGACTTTCATGTCGACCATGGTCATGCGACAGACGATTGCATAGCTCTCAAAAAGGAGCTAGCATATCACGTCCCGAAAGGAAACCTCAAAGATATCATTAATGACGTCGTTACTTCAGCCAGCGACCATCGACCGTCAACCCCCGAGCATGCAAAGGTCGTTAATTGCATCACCGGTTGTTCGGACGTATGTGGTCTGACGTACTCCATGGCCAAACGTCATGCCAATCAAGCACCTGACGATCGGCCTATTCCGCGTTCGTCAAGACCCAAAGGAGATTTGGAGTTGGAAGCTATGAAGATCGTATTCGACCAAGACAACCTCGGCGACTCGTATCAGAAACATCATGACGGGTTGATCATTCAACTCACGATTGGTAATTGTTTAACCCGACGAGTCTTGATCGATGGGGGCAGTTCAGCAAACGTCATTTTCCTTGACACCGTCAAGGCCATGGGAATCGATCGTTTGGAAATCACCCGACGTTCGACGACTTTGGTCGGTTTCAATGGAGAGGCGACGAGCACCTATGGAGATATTATCTTGCCCGTCTATGCCGGAGGAATCAACAAGCAGACCAAGTTCAGTGTCATCGATTGTGCATCGGCCTATAACATCATTTTAGGTCGACCATGGATCCATGAAATGAAAGCCGTTCCTTCGACATATCATCAGACCCTGAAGTTCCCTACGCCATAGGGAATCCAAGAAATTAAAAGTGAGCCAAAAGTCGCCCGCGACTGTTATAAGACAACCCTGAAGTCGCGAAAGTAAGTTGTCCGGCGGTCGCATGTCGAAGGTTAAGCATGACCGTAGGGTCTCGACAGGTTCGTCCTTCTATCTTTAACCTTAAAGATAAATGCATGCCTTTCCTGCATGAATAAAACGACTATCTTGCCCTGTCGCACGAAAGCACAATCGACATAAACACAGTCGTTATTTCTTAAAAGCTTGGTGTCGATCCGTCATTCATAATCTATTTTTCTCTGAAAGAAATAAGATAATAAATGACGGGGGGCAAATAGACATAAAAGAGAAAAGAATATAGAAAGGTACGTATTCTAAGTCCTTTTTCATTTTTTCATTTTTTCTTTCACACGATCTCTCATCACGAACGACTACTAACTTAAGCATCGGAGGGTCGTTGGTTAGCCAACGACCAACCTCTAACATTGTTTTTCCGCAGAATCGCACGACAATAATCATACGACTCTATTTTTGCAAGGTCGCACGACATAGACGGTCAGGTCTATGACTTGATCATCCTTTCACAGGAACACACGATTCAAGCTCATCGCACGACTTAGTCGTACGATCGCAAAGTCTAAACAACTTTACATTTTAAGTTTCATACTCTGAATGTATGCTTTGATCGCACGAGCTTATGTTTATATACACGATTTAAAAGTCTTATGGCTTGTGTTTTAGTTATTGTGATGCAATGATGCCTAAGTCGCATGATTCCTTGGTTATTCTTTACTTAGTGAATCTTACAATTGATGTTGTATTTATTCACAAAATCGCAAATTCGACAAGAAGTCTAAGTTTCATTCATAAACTGTCGATTACATTAAAAGGAACTCGACCACCAACGGTCGATCGGTAAAAACAAAAGTAAGGAATTTTTTAAATTTGAGGAAGGGCATCAGTCGCATCTTTGCCCGAGGCCTCGCCCTGAAGATCTTCGCCTGCCACTTCCTCCTCGACGTCCTTCTCATCATCCGAATCGAGGTCCCTCACAGACCCGACGCCGTTCAAATAAATGTCGAGCTCTTCCGACGCCGAAGCAAGAGGGTCCTTCCACCGCAGATGTCGCCTCATAATCGTCGCCCTAGCGGTCAGGCGATGTAAAGCCCGCGTCCCGGTATGGATTTTATTTAAAATACTTATTTATTTTTAATGTTTTCCTTCAGTCGAAGATTTAACGGAAAAGACTTTAAATGTTTTAAAATTTAGACCAAAGCTAACGGGATTAGCGAGAATGACCGGAAATGTTAACGGTGGGTAAAACTATGTCAAATTGTAAGGACTTTTAGTGAGAGGGACTAAAATGTAAAGTTTTGTATGTGATTGCATGGATCGGCCCATAAGGGACCGACCCTTTCCCCCCTTCTCGTTATGTTGGACTCACGCAAGGAATCAGCCCCCAAAAACCCTACGCCATTTCCCCTTCCCTGCTGCTGTCACCGCCGAGCCATCCCCACCACCGGCGCCGTCACTGAGGTTGCTGCCGGTGAGAGAGAGAGGGATGCAGCGAGAGAGAGAGAGCTGCAGCGAGGGGAGAGTGCAGCGAGAGAGGGAGAAATCAAGAGAGAGAGAGAGGGAGCCGGAGTCGTGATCACTGCTGGGTTTTCATCGCGAGGTAAGTTTTCTCTCTTTTGTTTTTTCGTTGCCATCGCACCATCACGAAACCACCACCATGGCTGCCGCCGGTTGCCGCCGCCGTGCGCCACCAGCCGGGGATGTGATGGTGGGCTGTTTTAGGGTCACATGTGTGCGTGGGTGGGTGTGCGAGGCGGAGATAGGGTGGTCAAGTCGTACGTTTGTCTTCGCCGGATTTTCATAAACCACCATCGCCGCCGCTGCCGGCCACCGTCGCCGCCGGCGACCACCACTGCCGAGGGAGGCAGTGGGTGGTGTGCGGTTGAGTCCAGTCCCTAGTGACCACAAAACCCTAATAGCTAACCCTAATCCGTGACCCGATCGCGTAAACCCGAAACGAAAACTTAAGTTATGATTTTATGTGATCGATATCGTTTCTGCCCAGTTTTTATTTCGTCCATAACCTTCCCGTTGTAACTCGGTTTGAGGCGAAACCGGTGCCCACGGTTCACATTCTGTGTCGGGCACATTTTTCGTGTTTCGGCGAAAGCCTGGTTCGACCTCTAGCTAAGTGCAAAATAGCCATTTGTACAGCAGGTCCGAATCTGCCAGATTTGCGTTTCAGTTTTAGAAAAATCATATAAAATCGTAGGAAAATCGTTAGAACGCGTATGATATGTCCCTGGAAAGCTAAGACCTAGACCTATCTGGTTGTGAAAATAAATCTCTGGTTTAGAGGGTCTAGGGAAGGCTAAGCAGGTCCCGAACAGACCTGCAGGTTAGACCGAAAAGATGGAATATCACTCGTTTAATCTTACATTTATAATTAAGGGTTGAGGCTTCGAGTTGACACTTGTAGCACTTCTTTAGGTGACGAGAAGTGATTTTGGAGTTGGCAAGCTTGTGTGGTCAGTTGGGAACTTCTGCAACGCTTTCGAGGTGAGTTCTCTCACTGCGTAGGATAGGGATTATATATGCATTGCGGTAGTTTATGTGTATTAACTGGATTATTGTGCGTAGTACTAGTTTGAATTAATGTTTAGTATAATACCATGGGTGTCGTATACATCTCGGCGGGGCCGAGGGCTCGGTGGGACCGAGGAATTGTGTACAACTGTTGTGTGAACTCGGCTGGACCGAGTACTCGGCGGGGCCGAGGAATTTTGTATAAGTGTTGTGTGAACTCGGTTGGACCGAGTACTCGGCGGGGCCGAGGAATTGTGTACCAGTGTTGGATGAACTCGGAGAGACCGAGGGATGCCTACACGAGTGTGGTGTGAATTCGGGGAGCCGAAGGATACACGCGCGGGTGTTTTTGCATGAGTTTGCTTATACAATTAGATTTGCTTGTATTGGATGTCTATCTATGTGTGGATAGGAGTGGTGTATATATGATTGCTACTTGCGTATGTGTTTGAATTTACTAAGCTTCGTGCTTACCCCTTCCCTATAAATAATGATTTCAGGTACGAGTGGCAGTAAGGCGTGACGGTACACACTGGCGCGTTGAGAAGACTTTTATTATTAATTATTTTGAGACATCAAGTTTAGATTTATTACAATTTCCGCTGTGTTATTTATAATTGGTGATTTAACTTAACGAAGTTTTGATAAACGTTTAATTGGATTTAATTACTTATGGTTTAGTTTTAATAAAATGGTATTTTTTTTTTAAAAGTTCAAATTTATTGTAATTTTTGGGACGTTACAAGTTGGTATCAGAGCACAGCTTGAGTGAATCAAACACATCTCGGTGTGTTTGATCTCAAGTTGCGGCTATGAATTTCTTCTCTTAAAATTTTAGGAAAATAAAAGAAAGGAAAACCCGTTTGAGAAACGGTGATCGAGGGCGCAGTGTGTACAGTCAGCCGGAACCAAGGGAAAAGGTATAGTACTTAGTGTATTTATTGCTTTCTAGATCATAGGGTATGCATGCTAGATTGCCTGTGTTGGTTACACTATACTGTATGGTTATTGCTTGCTAGTAGGAATTAATGCTAGTCATATTAAGTTGTTAAGTGAATGCCCTATAGGTTGTATGCAGTAAGAATCACATAGCCTTAGAATATTTGATTTAGTTCTATTGCGCAGCTCTTGTTTGAGTCCAACCGTTCTAGGATAGAATCTTGTATTCGAATGTCTATTTGTTTCACGCTGCATGCGACTGGGTATTCGCGAGGCAACTCGTTATGGCTAGTAGGGATTCCGTTGTAGCAAGGGTAGTGGGATGAGATGAAATTCCTAGGGAGCTGGGAAGAGTGTTTACATATTAGTATGTATGCTAGATTGCTTTCTAGAACATAGGAGTATGTATGCTAGATTGCTTGGTGCTTATTACACTGTACTGCATGTTTGTTGCTTGCTAATAGGAGTTTATGCTAGCCTTGATAGGTTGTTAAGTGAATGCACTATAGGTTGTATGCGGTAGGAACCGAATAGCCTTAGAATGTCGGATTTAGTTCTATTGCGCAGCTCTTGTTTGAGTCCAACCGTTGTAGGATAGAATCTTATATTCGAATGTCTATCTGGTTTTACACTGTGTGCGACTGTGCATTCGCGAGGCGACTCGTCATGACTAGTGGGGATTTCGTCATAGCAAGGGTAGTGGAATTGGGTGAAATTCCTAGGGAGCTAGGAAGGGTGTTGTCATATGTTGGTACGGGCATATGGGATTAATTGTTGGCAAGAAACTACTTGGGCACTTCGGGACGGGACTCGAAACGAGTAAGGATAGGTGTGGAAGGTAGTAGTAGAGCTCCTACTATCTGAAGCACAGGATCCGTGCTCGAGTCGAGGAAAGTCACGGGGAACCCGAGGAGTTGAGCGTGAGCATAGATAGCAGGATTTATTGTCCTGAGAACTTGAAGGTTCGCTTAACGGTGAATCTGAAGGTAGTAGTAGAGCTCCTACTATCTGAAGCACAGGATCCGTGCTCGAGTCGGGGAAAGTCACGGGGAACCCAAGGAGTTGAGCGTGAGCATAGATAGAAGGATTTATTGTCCTGAGAACTTGAAGGTTCGCTTCGCGGTGAATCTGTTACGAGACGGAGCGAAAGATTGGTGTGCTACCGCTTTGACTCTTAATGAGTGCACTACGTTGACCTGGGAGGCGTTCGTTGTGCGGTTCCGTGCAGAGTATGTATCTCTAGTGGAGATGGAGAGGATTGCTAAGGAGTTCTTGGAGCTCACTCAGTCTACAGAGACGGTGAAGGAGATGAACCGGAAGTTCACGGAGATGGCACTATTCTGTCCTCAGTATGCTGCTTCCGAGGACATGACAATGACGTGGTACAAGGATATGTTACGTACCGAGCTCTGAGAGTTCGTGAGTACTGCGCAGTATGCTTCACTTGCTTCGATGTTGGAGGCTGCCCAGAGGCGGGAACTTGAGCTGGAGACGCAGGCTAAGAAGAGGAAAACGGTGCAGGTCGTGGTACCAGTTTCGGCTGTTCCAAAGAAAACGAGGTTTTCGGACTCACGCTCGAGTCAAAGGAGCGGTGGGTTTAAGCCAGGGATAGTAGCGGAAGAAGAAGGTGATAAATGTAGTTACATTTTACCGAAACTGTGTGATCAGGTACGTTCCGAGTTAACTCGGCGCCTGCTGTGGTGATGTTTGATAGCGGGGCTACTCATTCGTTTGTATCTCACACCTTTAGTGAGCGTTTGGGTCGTAGTGTGGGACGATTAGGCTGTCCACTTGTAGTCGAGGTTGCTGATGACAGGACCTTGACGGTTACTGACGTGTATCGGAGATGCACCTTGGAAATTTCTGGTGTGAGATTTCCTATCGATTTGACTCCAATCGCTATGAGGGAGTTGTGCGTGATTGTGGGCATGGATTGGATGGATGCTTTTGATGTTGAGATTGTTTTTCATCACAAACAAGTACGAGGTCGGACCCCAAGCGGGGGAGGACTGCTGGTTCAGGGCGACTCGCCCAGGCGGACCTCAGCAATATGTTCGGCTGCGAGGGCTCGGAGGTACTTGCAGCACAGTGGTCAGTGATTTTTGGCGTATATGATCGACACGCGCGTCGACGGAGAGGAGAAGGCTGCGGAGGATGTGACAGTTGTACAGGACTTTGCTGACGTATTTCCCGATGAGTTACCGGGGATACCTCCTGAGCGACAGGTGGAGTTCCGCATTGACTTGATTCCGGGAGCTGCTCCGGTGGCCAAGGCACCGTACCGCCTGGCTCCACCGAAAATGAAGGAGTTGTACACTCAGTTGCAGGAACTACTCGAGAAAGAGTTCATCGAGCCGAGTTGTTCACGGTGGGGAGCCCCGATTCTGTTTGTGAAGAAGAAGGACGGGTCCCAACGGATGTGTATAGACTACCGTAAATTGAATAAGCTTACGGTGAAGAATCGTTATCCCCTGCCAAGGATCGATGACTTGTTCGATCAACTTCAGGGAGCCTCGTGGTCCTCTAAGATTAATCTGAGATCGGGGTATCATCAGAAGCGGGTGAGGAGTGAGGATACGGAGAAAACGGCCTTTCGTACACGTTATGGCCATTACGAGTTTGTGGTGATGCCTTTCGGGCTCACCAATGCACCAGCATCGTTCATGGACCTGATGAACAGGGTGTGTAGCCCGATGCTGGATCGGTCGGTGATTGTGTTCATCGACGATATTCTCGTATATTCAAAGACAAAGGAAGAGCACGAGATGCATTTGCGAGAAGTTTTGGAGGTTTTGAGGCGGGAGAAGCTTTATGCTAAGTTCTCCAAATGCGAATTCTGGTTACGAGAGGTCCAATTCCTAGGACATGTCGTGAACCAGAATGGTATTATGGTCGATCCGGCCAAGATTACAGCAGTGATGCGGTGGGAAGTGCCGAAGACTCCCACTGAAGTACGGAGTTTTCTTGGGTCAGCAGGGTATTACCGGAGATTTAATCAGGATTTCTCCAAGATTACTTTACCTATGACCCGTTTGACGAAGAAATCTGCGGCTTTTAGTTGGGGTGTAGAGCAGCAGAGGGCTTTTGAGGAGCTACGCACGCGTTTATGCGAGGCTCCGGTGTTGACTTTGCCCGAGGGTATGGAGGATTTGGTGGTATATTGTGACGCTTCTCACCAAGGTTTGGGCGCCGTGCTCATGCAGGGCGGTAAGGTCATAGCTTATGCTTCGAGACAGTTGAAGTCTCATGAGGCGAATTACCCGACTCATGACCTAGAGTTAGGAGCAGTGATGTTTGCCCTCAAGATTTGGAGGCATTACTTGTATGGCGTCAAGTGTACGATATACACTGACCATAAAAGCCTCAAATACTTGATGGACCAGCAAAACCTCATTATGCGTCAGAGGAGGTGGCTTGACGTGGTCAAGGATTATGATTGCGAGATACTTTACCACCCGGGTAAAGCGAATGTCATTGCGGACGCACTTAGTCGACATCCGGTTGGTGAACCACTACGGGGTTTATGTCAACGGTTAACAGTAGTTGCACCTCTCCTGGAGTCGATAGGTAGTGCTCAGGAAGTGGCAGTTCGGGACGAGAATGCCAATCGCGAGAGAGTTTCGGGAGAAATTCCAATTTTGTCCGTGATAGTCGGGGTTTATTGGCGCGATATGGTCGAGTTTGGGTTCCCTTCACTGGTGGGAACAGGTAGATATTGTTGGACGAGGCACATAAGTCCAACTTTTCTATTCATCCTGGAGCTACGAAGATGTATCGCGACCTGCGGGAGAATTATTGGTGGCCCGGCATGAAGCGGAATGTAGCCAAGTGTGTAGAGGTGTGCTTGACTTGTCAGAAAGTCAAGGCTGAGCATCAGCGGCCGCATGGGAAGTGGCAGCCTTTAGAGATTCCGGTATGAAAATGGGAGCAGATCACGATGGATCTCATTACGAAACTCCCAAAGACACCACGTGGAAATGATGCTATTTGGGTGATTGTCGATCGTCTGGCTAAGAGTGCTCACTTTTTGGCCATTAGGGAGAGCTCCTCGGCGGAGAAGCTCGTAGAGATTTTCGTTCAAGAGATTGTAGCCAGGCACGGGGTGCCAGTTTGGACTGTCTCTGACAGGGACACTCGTTTTACCTCCCGATTTGGGAGAGGTTTCAGGAGGAGATGAGTACGCGGTTACATTTTAGCACGGCTTTTCATCCACAGACCGACGGGCAGAGTGAGCGGACTATTCAGACTCTTGAGGATATGCTTCGGGCATGTGCTATTGATTTTGGATGTAGTTGGGATCAGTACCTTCCGTTGGCGGAGTTTTCCTACAATAACAGCTTCCATTCCAGTATTGGCATGCCGCCGTACGAGATGTTGTATGGTAGGAAGTGCAGGACGCCCGCGTGTTGGGGCGAGGTTGGTCAGCGGGTATTGGGGAGCACTGATATCGTGCTAAAGACGACGGAGATGATACAAATGGTGCGGGACCGTTTAGTTACTGCACAGAGTCGGCAGAAGAGTTACGCCGACAAGAGACGATCAGATTTGGAATTTCAGGTGGGGGATTATGTGTTGCTGAAGGTTTCGCCCTGGAAAGGGGTGATTCGGTTTCGTAAACGGGGAAAGTTGGGGCCCTGTTACATTGGACCTTACAAAGTCATTGCTCGAGTAGGAAAGGTAGCTTACCGCTTAGAGCTACCGGACGAGTTGAGTTTGATCCACAACACCTTCCATGTGTCTCAGCTGCGGAAGTGTGTGGTGGATGAGTCCGCTGTGATTCCTCTCGAGGATATTCAAATCAACGAGCGGCTTAATTACGTAGAGAAGCCGATTGCCATTATCGACAGGAGGACTAGAACCTCGCGTATCAAGGTAATTGGCTTGGTGAAGGTCCAGTGGCAACACCGAAAGGGTTCTGAGTGGACTTGGGAACCCGAGGCTGAGGTGCGGGAGAACTATTCGGAGCTATTTGCGGACGTAGACTTCGAGGACGAAGTCTAATTCAAGCGGGGGAGAGTTGTAAAGCCCGCGTCCCGGTATGGATTTTATTTAAAATACTTATTTATTTTTAATGTTTTCCTTAAGTCGAAGCTTTAACGGAAAAGACTTTAAATGTTTTAAAATTTAGACCAAAGCTAACGGGATTAGCGAGAATGACCGAAAATGTTAACGTTGGGTAAAACTATGTCAATTTGTAAGGACTTTTAGTGAGAGGGACTAAAATGTAAAGTTTTGTATGTGATTGCATGGATCGGCCCATAAGGGACCGACCCTTTCCCCCCTTCTCGTTATGTTGGCCTCACGCAAGGAATCAGCCCCCAAAAACCCTACGCCATTTCCCCTTCCCTGCTGCTGTCACCGCCGAGCCATCCCCACCACCGGCGCCGTCGACGAGGTTGCTGCCGGTGAGAGAGAGAGGGATGCAGCGAGAGAGAGAGAGCTGCAGCGAGAGGAGAGTGCAGCGAGAGAGGGAGAAATCGAGAGAGAGAGGGAGCCGGAGTCGTGATCACTGATGGGTTTTCGTCGCGAGGTAAGTTTTCTCTCTTTTGTTTTTTCGTTGCCATCGCACCATCACGAAACCACCACCATGGCTGCCGCCGGTTGCCGCCGCCGTGCGCCACCAGCCGGGGCTATGATGGTGGGCTGTTTTAGGGTCTCATGTGTGCGTGGGTGGGTGTGCGAGGCGGAGATAGGGTGGTCAAGTCGTACGTTTGTCTTCGCCGGATTTTCGTAAACCACCATCGCCGCCGCTGCCGGCCACCGCCGCCGGCGGCGACCACCACTCCCGAGGGAGGCAGTGGGTGGTGTGCGGTTGAGTCCAGTCCCTAGTGACCACGAAACCCTAATTGCTAACCCTAATCCGTGACCCGATCGCGTAAACCCGAAACAAAAACTTAAGTTATGATTTTATGTGATCGATATCGTTTCTGCCCAGTTTTTATTTCGTCCATAACCTTCCCGTTGTAACTCGGTTTGAGGCGAAACTGGTGCCCACGGTTCACATTCTGTGTCGGGCACATTTTTCGTGTTTCGGCGAAAGCCTGGTTCGACATCTAGCTAAGTGCAAAATAGCCATTTGTACAGCAGGTCCGAATCTGCCAGATTTGCGTTTCAGTTTTAGAAAAATCATATAAAATCGTAGGAAAATCGTTAGAACGCGTATGATATATCCCTGCAAAGCTAAGACCTAGACCTATCTGGTTGTGAAAATAAATCTCTGGTTTAGAGGGTCTAGGGAAGGCTAAGCAGGTCCCGAACAGACCTGCAGGTTAGACCGAAAAGATGGAATATCACTCGTTTAATCTTACATTTATAATTAAGGGTTGAGGCTTCGAGTTGACACTTTGTAGCACTTCTTCAGGTGATGAGAAGTGATTTTGGAGTTGGCAAGCTTGTGTGGTCAGTTGGGAACTTCTGCAACGCTTTCGAGGTGAGTTCTCTCACTGCGTAGGATAGGGATTATATATACATTGCGGTAGTTTGTGTGTATTAACTGAATTATTGTGCGTAGTACTAGTTTGAATTAATGCTTAGTATAATGCCATGGGTGTCGTATACATCTCGGTGGGGCCGAGGGCTCGGTGGGGCCGAGGAATTTTGTATAAGTGTTGTGTGAACTCGGTTGGACCGAGTACTCGGCAGGGCCGAGGAATTGTGTACCAGTGTTGGATGAACTCGGAGAGACCGAGGGATGCCTACACGAGTGTGGTGTGAATTCGGGGAGCTGAAGGATACACGCGCGGGTGTTTTTGCATGAGTTTGCTTATACAATTAGATTTGCTTGTGTTGGATGTCTATCTATGTGTGGATAGGAGTGGTGTATATATGATTGCTACATGCGTATGTGTTTGAATTCACTAAGCTTCGTGCTTACCCCTTCCCTATAAATAATGATTTCAGGTACGAGTGGCAGTAAGGCGTGACGGTACACACTGGCGCGTTGAGAAGACTTTTATTATTAATTATTTTGAGACATCAAGTTTAGATTTATTACAATTTCCGCTGTGTTATTTATAATTGGTGATTTCACTTAACGAAGTTTTGATAGACGTTTAATTGGATTTAATTACTTATGGTTTAGTTTTAATAAAATGGTATTTTTTTTTAAAAAGTTCAAATTTATTGTAATTTTTGGGACGTTACAGGCGAGCTATGGAAAAAATGGACTTACCCTCGTTCTTAGCAGCTTGCACCTCTTTCTCCAGACCCTCTACCCTAGACTTGGAATCCTCAGCTTCCTTTGTAGCTACAGCCAAGGATTCCTTAATCTTTTCTATCTCTTCCCTCTGGTCGGCAATCAGGGATAAGGACGTCATCAGGCGATGATTGACATCATCCTTCGCACGACCGACGACCTCTAGATGTTTCAGGGCGTCATCAAGACGTTTTGACAGAACCTCTTCGCGCTCTGCGGCGACCTTCGCCCTATCCAACGCCGCATTCTCTCTCTCGTGCGCAACAAACATTAGATCATTTATCTTCGTCGTCTCGCCCCGCAAAGCCAGGGAAGCCTGGAACGCCTACAAAATTATAAAACAAACATCGTTAGTAAATAACGACAACGAACAAACGACAAACGATAAACAAACCAAGTCTTAAAAGAAAGACTTACCATGAATGCCAGCCCGGCGACATGAGCTCCTGTCTCCTCGATAGGAAACCCCTCGAAACGCTCCCTGAAAGAGGGGAGCAGATATTTCTCCAGATGAGGAAATAGGTTCGTCCCGTCTAGGACACTGCTGACCATAAAGTCTGACGGCAATGTAAAATTAATCGTCGTGACCTTAGCCCCTCCCGTCGGCTGATCCTTGCCCTTGCCAGCCGACAAAGGATCCGACGTGGCTGACGGGGACTTTGCTGTTTCCGCTGGAGGCGCAGAACTGATGGGTGTCGCAGCAATCGCACTGGAAGAAGTCTTCCTAGGTGATGCGACCTTCGCCTTCTCAGGCGAAATGACTCTCGACGAGTCATTATCCCCCGAAGACGGTTCCCTCGGGATCGTCTTCCTTATGACTTCAGGACCAGCGGACAAGGCTCTCTGCCTCTTTTCCCTGCCCTTACGAAAAAGCTCAAGCTCAACTGCTCTTTTAGCAGAGACACTCGGTATCCGTGGTTGAGACTCCCCTAGAAACCACAGAAGAGTAAATATTATGAAAAGCACAAAGAAAGGACATTCGAAGTAATCTAGAAAGGAAGGTATGCTTACCAGTCATCTCTCTTTCTTCTCTCGACTCCTTTTCTTCCCCCTCTTCTTCCTCACGTCTTTTCCCTCGATTCTCTCCTAAGAATACCAAATCTTCGTCATCGTCCCCTAAGTGTCGCACGATGAACGAACGCTCCACGACGCTGAACTCCAGAAAGGCGTCGATTCTTGCTTGAGAGTTGGAATAAGGCTTCACGTCCTCGAACTTGATGGCTGTCGATATAAAAACAGCAAGTTAAAAATCAGGTAAGAATCACAAACCACGACATACGACAGTGAAATTTTAAAGCTCATCCGATGTATTCCATCCGGTCCTAATCCAATCACTCTCGGAATCAAGGGTCGACTTACGCACGAAAACATATCGAGTCTTCCATTTACGATCGTTTACAGCGGTCTTTAGGACCAAGGTACGATCACCCTTAAGCTTAGAGTACAAGCTACAACGATGACACCCGTCCTTCTTGGCTTGATAAGCCAAGAAGATATTGCGTACATTCATGGGAGTATCCCATTTCTTAGTAACACGCTCGATCACTTGTACGACTCGCCAGAATTGGGGCATTAGCTGACCTGGTGCTAAATCGAATTCTAGCATAAAATCCTTAGAGAGTGGCGAGTAGGGCCATTCGAAACCTATCTTAAAGGGGTATTCGTATATCACAATATACCCCTCGGGACATTCGTTCGATCGAATCTGACCTGGGCAGATCAATTCAACCCACGCAGGGATTTTTGCTAGGTTTCTAAGCTCATCGAGGCCCAATTGTTCTTGAATAGTGCTTTCAGGATCTATTGACATTTCTAACAGACTTAAAGGAATCGACAGAAATCATACCTTATATAAGAGCTCTAGACCTTGAACAATCTTAACTAAGCCGAAGATTCTCACGGGTTCAGGAAAGATTGGACGAAAAATGGTAAAGAAATCAAGGCAGAATCTCTTTCTGAATAAACTCTTCGAAGGCGTAACGAGGAAATGATCCGTCAAGGTCTCTATTTATGCAAGAAATCAAATCAAGTCAAGTCCCTTTGATAATCTCCACGTGCCCTCGTCTTTTCGAATGACCACACAGATCGTCGACACCTGTCAAAGACAGCTGGTGAGCACGATCGTGGGTCAGTATGAAGTCACGATCCCGTTTCCTTTTCGACTTCTCGTTCAGTTAAAATCGGATCGATCCAGTTCCAAGACAACCAAGGTAACTTTCGACACGTGTCATAATTCTATGCGTCCGACTAACAAAATTTAAAATTCGAATTTGCCATCCTACTTTCAAATTTTGGGGGCAAACTGTTCGGGCAAAATTTCACCAGTCTCGGCCACGACCAAGGTAAGGAAACACTTATTCCTTTTTCCATAACGAAGGTAAAATCATAGTACTTTAAACTCTTGATTAAAGATAAAATCGAAAGTCTTTTTACCTCACGATACTCAACCTCGACGTCGCCTAGCCTACACGACCGTCGCATAAAACCATGCGACCTCGACCAACTAACGCATAACATAAACTGTTACGTTTGTTCAGTGTTTAATGCAGGAGTCAACATCATTAATGGACAAACGGCTATAACTGATGAAGGTCATTAAACAGCACTAAAGACGACGTCCGTTACGACAGTTATCGAAGTATTTAATGAGCCAATTAAAGCGTCTGAAGACTATAAATATCAAGGATAATCATCATTTCAAGAAAAACGAAAAAGAACACAAAGACACAACATCGAACAACAGACACAAGCGCTCGAAACGAAGAAATCACTCGTAGAAGATCGCTCTCGACGCACGACATCAGCGCACGACACACAGTTTTAACACACGATGCACATTGTTTTTACACTCAAAACACTTGTTACTTTACATTTCAAAGTCTTTCTTTCATTTGTATTGTAATCTCTGTACGATCGACACTAGAAACACAAGGACATCGCCCCTGTTTGGCGACCATAGTGCAGCGACGACTTCCACAGTCGTCCGCGGGTTTTTTCCTCGTTGAGGTTTTTCCCGCGTCACCAAAATCTCTATCTCATTTACATTTCTGTCTTTGTCGCACGCTTTTGTCGAACGATTCCTTTCTTTAGTTGTTAAAGTCCACATCGACCTTAAGTTGTACTTTGGTGCGATTTTTGGCATTAACAGAAGGATATAGCGTACTTCATTGAAAGGTGTTTGACTAGTGTACAGGTGAACATGGAGCACCAACGACCGTACGGTAAGCTCCAACCGTTGGACATTCCGATTTGGAAGTGGCATCATATCACGATGGACTTCATGACGAAATTGCCTAGGACTCCAAAGGGTTTTGTTGCAATATGGGTAATTGTGGGTCGACTTTCTAAGTCGGCGCACTTCTTACCATAAAGGAGACTTACTTGATGGAAAGATTAGCGAAACTATAGATTGATGAGATAGTGACCCATCATGGTGTACCGTTACCAATAGTATCGGATCATGATAGTTGTTTAACATCAACTTTTTGGAAGAGCTTTCAAAGAGAATTGGGGTCACAAGTGAAGTTGAGCACCGCCTATCACCCTCAAACCGATGGTCAGAGTGAGCGGACTATTCATACTTTAGAGAACATGTTGAGGGCATGTGCCTTAGACTTCTACGGCTCGTGGGAAAGCCATTTGTCGTTGATTGAGTTCTCCTACAACAACAGTTACCATGTAAGCATTAAAGTTTCTCCTTACGAGGTGCTTTATGGTAGAAAGTGTCGGACTCCATTATGTTGGAACGAAGTTGGGGAAAAACAATTGGTGGGACCCGAAACTGTAAAATTGACCGCGGACAAGATTGTTTAAGTGCGAGAAAGATTGAAGGTCGCTCGAGACCGACAAAAGAACTACGCAGACAGAAGACGAAAGGATGTCGAATTTCAAGTCGGGTACAAGGTGATGCTTAAGATATCTCCTTGGAAGGGGGTGGTGCATTTTGAGAAGAAAGGGAAGTTGAGCCCATGTTATATTGGACCATTTGGAATTATTGAATGAGTAAGGGAAGTGGCATACAAGTTAGATTTACCCGAAGAGTTAAGAGGTATCCACAACATTTCCACATCTCAAACTTGAGGAAGTGTTTAGCGGAGGTTGATATGGCAATATCGTTGCAAGAAGTGCAAGTAGATGAAAAGTTGAACTTTGTTGAGGAACCCGAAGCAATCATCGATCGTAAGATCAAAAAGTTGAGGACTAAAGATGTTAGCCTTGTGAATGTGCAATGGCGATTTCATAAAGGGCAAGAGGCGACTTGTGAAGTGGGGTAAGAAATGAGGTCCAAGTACCCGCACCTTTTCAACGATGGAATTTCGGGGACGGAATTATTTTAAAGGGGAGGTATTGTAATAACTCGTGTCCACAAAATCTAAAGTCTATGAAGGTTAGGGACTTATTTGCAATAAATGAACTATCAGGGGTTTGAGGCCAATTTGAGAAATTAGAGGGAAAAACCTGTTAGCTTCAATCTTCCTAATCATAGAAGTATTTAGAAGTAGTGAAAAATAGGCTAAGTGAAGAAAGCCTCTTACAGAGGCTCTGCCGACATTAACGAGAAATCAAGGTCAAGAAGCTACAGAAGCAGCAGAGGCTTCCTACAGAAGCTCTGTCATACGCACAAAGAAGACCAAAGACTCAGAATCCGGCGAAGACTGCTCCACAGAGGACCAGACCGCAGAACCTCTGTAACTCATTACAGAGCCTCTGTGGTCCTCACTGAGACTTGAAGATATTTATAATATCATACTACTGTTCCAAGACCTGTTCATCAACTTGCATGGCAACTTGCCTTGTCCAACTTCAACACGTGTCAAACTCTGAATGGACTCAATAGGGCTTAGTACATAATAGACGTCTGCGCCATTTAATGCATGTACCAATAGTACATCTGCTCCATTAAATGCGCATGGCTCAAACAACTGTTCACACCATCCGTTCTACTATTCATGCCGTAAAAGGAACAGTGACCTACTTCATAGTCTTCTAAGAGTAGTATAAAAGGAAGTCTCATGTTGAGTTCTTCAACACAACAAGAACGAATACACAAGGAATCACTAATACTCTCAAGCTTTATTGTCAAATATCTGAGTGTTATATTCTCACACACACCAACAGTTCTTAATCTGTTCTTCGTGTTGTTATTATATATTGAATAACAGTAACTGTTCAAGAAATCCTTTTCATTCTTTACTGTTTTCTTTATATGTGTGCGTTCTAATATCTATCAAACATATCTGTTAGTTTAATACGCTTCCGCATCAAACTCTAAACTCAACTAATAGACTGTTAATCTTGATTAAGTGTATCCGGGTTCCAACAATTGGTATCAGAGCCTTCCTTGATTTTCAATATCAAGTGATCCACTTATCAAGATTCGTGATAGATATTATTGAGATTTAAAATTGTGTCTGGAAACTGCTTAAACCCAGAAAATCTTCAAGTTCATCGAAGTAACTCTTTAGTCATACTTTCTTTCTAAAATCTTCAAAAATGACAAATACAAATAATTTCTTTACTACTGGTTCTCTCACTAAACCTCCTACTCTCCTTCGAGATGAGTATCCTAGGTGGAAAATAAGAATGGTCCATTTTTTCGAGGGCACTGAAAGAAATCTAGTACAATATCTGTACAATCCTCCTCCTATTCCCATGACAGTAGTACCTCGTGTACCTGCTACTGCTGAATCTGCCGAAATCCCAGAACATCAAAAACCAAAGCCAAAAGGGGAGTGGTCAACCGAAGATAAAGCAGAAGATGAAGTTTCTCAGAAAACCAAGAGGACATTAATTATGGCAATACCCAACGAACTCTTTCAATCCTTGGATTCATGTGAAACAGCGCATGATCTGTGGAAAGAACTGGAAAGACAGTTGGAAGGAGGTGCTAAAACACAAAAAAACCGAAGAGCATAGTACATCAATGAATATCATGCATTCAGAGCCTCTGCAACATAATCTCTGCAAACAACATACGACAGATTCAACTCTCTAATCAACAAGTGCAGAACATCAGGCATTGACAGAACTTTTGAAGAAAACAATGTCATGTTTTTAAAAAGTCTAAATGAAGAATGGCTCCAGCTGTCTATGTCCCTACAGACAAATCAGGATCTAGACACCTGGACTCTCTCTGATCTTTACGGAACATTAGCCGTACAAGAACCTCAGATAGCACAGGCTAAAACACTAACCATTGCACCATATGCATTGGTTAGTAAAACTAAAGAGGATGCACAGAGACCAAGAAATGATAAAGCCACAGAGGAGAAGAAGAAGGAGAAGAAGAAGATGGTGTTAATTGACAGTGAAGAAGAAGAGCAAGCAGAAAAGGAAATAACTCTTGCGTCACTAGCTAAATCTTTAGCTCTATTGACAAAAGAGTTCAGAGGAAACAGAAGAGGTTCCGGAAATGAAAGATATGATAGAGACAACCAGGATGACAGAAGAGACAACAGAAGAGATGACAGAAGAGGAGAAGAATCAAGTGGCCGACAGAGGTCAAGCGATAGAAATTACAGAGGGAATGACCGGCAGAGGTCAGATGACTCGGTAAGCCACACGCAGCAAGAATGCTACAAGTGCGGCAAACTTGGTCACTATGCAAATGAATGTAGATCAGAGAAAGGCGGAGACCTACAGAAGTCCAATGATCGAACAGGAAACACTCCTCAAGGGTGTTTTAACTGCGGAAAACACGGCCATTTTGCGAATGAATTTAGAAGCAGATCAAATCGCCCACAGAGGGACTCTGCTTTCTACAAAAAGAAAGCCGAATATTATGCTCAAAAATCCTTAATGGCAAAAGGACATTCTGAGGAGAACACAGAAGACTTCCAGTCAGACTCTACTTCTGACGATGAACATACCGCCAATGCCCTCTTCTGTGGCATGGCAGAAGTCGACTCCTGCATTGACTCTGAGGTATCTACTTCAAACTCCAACTCTTGTATTACCTCTGTAGATGATAATACACTTAGAATTAACATTGAATTAATTGAACTGAAAGAGATAAATCAAAGTATTCAGAAAAGACTCACTTTCAATGAGAGAGAAGTACAGCTTCTCACTCAAGAAAAAGCAAAGATTTTTGAGGAAAAAGAGAGAATAGAAAAGAAATGGAACAAAACTCTAGATCCTTTAAAAAAACAAATTTCTGAATTAACCAATACTTTAAAAGATAAAACAAAAGAACTTTCAGTTTCAAGGAGCGAAACTACTGACATAAGAGCTCTTAAAGAATACTTTCAAAGAGAAAGGGGGGTATTATGGCAAGATTTACTCAGAAGAGAAGTTTTGCTTAAAAACTATAAAGATGCACAGAAAGTTTATGAAAAAGTAAACTCACAAATAGGGAGACGAGGTATAGGGTATGATGATATCACCCTAGGTGTTGAAGGCAAAAGAAACAAACCTCTGTCCTCTTTATTTGTGATTGGAAAAACGAACAAACCAGATTTTCCAAATCTAATCTCTGTAAGCAAAAGGGCGAAAATCTCTATGGATCCTTACTTGAAGAAACATAAGAAGATGATTAACGTGTGGTTTGAAAACACAGACTCATCATCTTCAACCTCTGTCAATAGAGGTATCAAACCAAAGAAATATCTGAAAACACAAGATCAGATTGGTATCTTCAAGTTTGGTAAACCAGAGACCCAAACACAGGTTGCTTTTGTCTGTTTGATAAACGTTGAAAAGAAGTTATCAGCAGAAGCTCCTGAGTTTAAACCCATTTTTTCAGAAGAAAACTTTAAAAATCTAATTGAAAAAGAAATTTTGGAAATATGGAAATCAAGCGTTTTAGAAAAATTCTGTACATCTTCTATAGATAAAACTCTCACTGAAGAAATCTTATTAGAAACCTCTGCAATCTATGAAAACTATTCTACAGAGGAAGAAAGCTTGTATGATGCATGTTCGGAAAATTCAACCTCTATTGAAAGAATTGACTCAACCTCTGTATACGAGGACGATTCATCCTCTGATGACTCAGAAACTGATTTCAAATCAGGGATAATTCACTGTGACACAGAGGATGTCAAATTCTCCTCTGAAGTTCCTCACAGAACTATTTCTCCAAAAGAGAAATTCACAGAGATTCCAATCTGCCAAGATTTTCTAAATTTGAATCTACATATCAAAACCTCTGCTGAGCTTAAAATGTTATAGAAGACCTCTATTGATCCTATAAGTTCTAGATTTTCAAAACCCAAGGTTAATAAATCTTTTTCTTCTGTGACAGTGATGAAAGAAGTTCACCACAGAAGCAACCCACAGAAGGCAGGTCCTAAACAGAGCTTTTGCAAACAACATTCGAGTATTCATAGATCTTCTAGTAATAGGAAATCTAATGTAAAGAAAGAATGTAATGCCTCTGTGGCTGAGTTTAAAAAGTTCAATGAAAAGTTCAAGCAAATTACATCTCATATTCAATACTGTCATTGCTTTGATCTTATGTCTAAACTTAATAATCATTTTTCAAGTCAAGTCTGTTTACTCTCTACGACAATTCAAAAGTCAAATCCCACAAAGAAACAATCTGACTCTTCTGCAGAGAACAAAATGTATTTCAAGAATGCTAAGGCAAACTTGAAAAACTCTAACAATAATGGACCCATATGGATATGGGTACCTAAATCTCTGTGATTGTCCTGCAGAAGAAGAATGTGCCAATCTGGTATCTAGACTCCGGATGCTCAAGGCACATGACTAGTGACAGAAGTGCACTATCCACGTACAAAGAAACACAAGATGGTGGATCTGTGACTTTTGGAGACAACAAGAAAGGACACATAAAAGGCTATGGAGTCATAAGGAAAGAAGACGTTTCAGTATACAAAGTTGCATATGTGGATGGCCTTAAGCACAACCTACTCAGTGTAAGTCAACTTTGTGATACAGGATTCAATGTGTTGTTCAAAAGAACTTTCTGCTCTCTACAAAGTGAAGAAACAAGTATGGAACTTCTGCGAGCTGAAAGAATAGGTGATCTATATCTAATGAACTTCAACTCAAAGAACAAGGACAAAGTTTGCCTTGTTGCCTGCAAAAGTGAAGAAGCCTGGTTATGGCACAACAGGTTCTGTCACTTGAATTTTCACACATTGGAAAAACTGGTCAAACTTGATCTAGTTAAAGGTTTGCCAAATGTTAAATTCAATAAGGATCATTTATGTTCTGCCTGTGAGATGGGAAAACTCAAAAGAGCTTCCCACAAAGGCAAAACAGATGTGTCTTGCACCAGGCCTATGTACATGCTTCATGTCGACCTCTGCGGTCCCATTGCAATACAGAGCCTAGGTGGCAAGAAATATATACTTGTCCTAGTTGATGAGTATTCACGTTTCACATGGGTTGAATTTATCAGAAAGAAATCAGATGTTCCAATTATATTGATAAATCTAATGAAAAGAATCCAAGTTCTTTATGACTGCAAAATACAGAAGTTAAGAAGTGACAACGGCACAGAATTCAAAAACTGTGTCATTGAAACTTATCTTTCAACAGAAGGAATTTCACAGAACTTCTCTGCAGCTCGCACTCCACAACAGAACGGTGTTGTCGAAAGAAAGAATCGAACACTTGTGGAAGCCGCAAGAACTATGATGTCAGCATGCGGATTATCAATGAACTTTTGGGCAGAAGCAATTTCTACTGCGTGTTATACCCAAAATCGATCAACCATTGTGAAAAGACACCTCAAGACGCCTTACGAATTGCTTAACAAACGGCGGCCAAACATCAAATTTTTCCATGTATTCGGATGCAAATGCTTCGTCTTAAACGACAGAGATTCAAGAGGAAAGTTTGATGTAAAAGCAGATGAAGGCAAATTCATTGGATACTCTGCCACTTCCAAAGCCTACAGAACATTCCTTACAAAGTCTCACAAGATTGTAGAAAGCATCAATGTTTCTTTTGATGATTCATTCCAAATGACTTCTGAGCAAATAAGTTCAGAACTCGGAATTAAAGGGAAATTCTCTGACATCTCAAGAACAAAAGAAGATTTGAATCTTCTATTTTTGGAGATGTTCCACAATGACATTGATCCTTCTGTCGGAACCATCAGAGTTTCTGAAGAACCATCCTCTGTCGGACAAAATCCTACAGGTATGACTCTAACTGGTCCAAATAATGCTTCATCTTCTTCTATAAATACTACAGATGCAATTGCCGAAGCAGAAGAAAGTGCAGAAGATGAAACATCAAGAAAAACGACCACAGAAGCTGCACAAACCACAGAAGAACCAATTACAGAGGAGATCGAGGACCAAGACTATACATCCTCAGAGGAACAAACTCCACCACCACTCGTACCAATCATTCCACAAACGGTAGAATCAACTACCAAGGCACGAAGAACATCAGAGGCTGCACAAGAAGAAACACAAGAAGCCTCTGAAGAAAGTTTTGATGACATTGACGATCATCTTCCACGCACAACTCAGTGGACAAAAAGCCATCCTCCAAGCCAAATAATTGGAGAACCTTCTGACTCAGTAAAAACAAGGTCTGCCACTGCTAATTTTTGTTTCTTTACAAATTTTATTAGTGTTATAGAACCAAAGAAGATTTCTGAAGCCCTAGATGACCCAAACTGGGTAGACACCATGCAAGAAGAACTTCTGCAATTTGAGCGTAACAGAGTATGGACTTTAGTACCTCTGCCAAGAGGGAAACAGGCCATTGGGACTAAATGGGTCTACAGAAACAAGAAGGATGAAGATGGAGTGGTCGTCAGAAACAAAGCAAGATTAGTAGCAAAAGGATATAGACAAGAAGAAGGCATAGACTACGATGAGACTTTTGCCCCTGTCGCACGTCTCGAAGCAATAAGAATATTCTTAGCCTTCGCAGCCCACAGAGGTTTTAAAGTTTATCAGATGGACGTAAAATCAGCTTTTCTAAACGGTGAAATCCAAGAAGAGGTTTACGTAAATCAGCCACCAGGTTTTGAAAGCTCAAAGTTTCCAAGGCATGTATACTACCTTGAAAAGGCTCTATACGGACTGAAACAGGCTCCAAGAGCATGGTACGAACGACTTTCTACCTTCCTTCTAGTCAATGCCTACAACAGAGGTACAACAGATACTACCTTATTCTATAAACGCAAAAATAGTGAGATAATGCTTGTACAAATATACGTAGATGACATAATTTTTGGGTCTACAAATTCAGAAGAGTGCAAAATTTTTGAAAAACTCATGCAGAGTGAGTTTGAAATGAGTATGATGGGAGAATTAACATTCTTCCTCGGACTTCAAGTCAAACAATCTTCAGAGGGAATTTTTATAAATCAAGCCAAATATGTCTCTGACATACTTTTAAAATATAATCTCTCTGATACCTCTGCAATGAAGACTCCAATGGCCACAGGAAATAAGTTATTCTTAGATCCAAATGGTATTTCTGTAGAATGTACTCTCTACAGAGGCATGATTGGATCTCTGTTATACTTAACAGCAAGCAGACCTGACATTATGCATGCCACATGTCTTTGTGCACGTTATCAAGATAATCCAAAGAAATCACATTATGATGCTGTAAAAAGAATCTTTAGATACCTGAAGGGGACCAACAATCTTGGTCTCTGGTATCCACAGAACTCTGGTTTTTGTCTTAAAGCTTATACAGATTCATACTATGGAGGATGCATGCTCGACAGAAAGAGTACCTCTGGGAGTTGTCAATTCCTAGGTGGTAAACTAGTCAGTTGGACCTCCAAGAAGCAGAATTGTGTCTCCACATCCACTGCAGAAGCTGAATACGTTGCTGCCGCTAGCTGTTGTTCTCAGGTTCTATGGATGAAGACTCAGCTAAAAGACTACGGCCACATTCTGTTCAAAATACCCATCTTCTGTGATTCCAAAAGTGCTATTGCTATCTCTGCCAACCCTGTGCAACACTCAAAAACGAAGCATATCGATATAAGGTATCATTTCTTGAAACATCATGTTGAATACGGTACAATCGAAATGCATTTCGTGCCCACAGAATATCAACTCGCTGACTTATTCACCAAAGCATTAGACGAGAAAAGATTCAACTTCTTGGTGGGTAAGTTAGGAATGATTAACATGGTGTGAAAATCCTCTATAAGTATAGCTTTATCTTCTGTAAATAATAAGTAAATACTTTGCTTAATTTATTGCTTTGATTGATTCTACTTCTGTATGTAAATTCTTAAAACCTTAAATAGTTCTTAAAATCACAGAGCTTCTGTAAGTCAACTCAGAACCTCTGACGACCCCTACAGAACCTCTGAAAAACATGACCTATGTTCTATGCAAAACTTATCATTCTTTGATCCAAGCATAGGTCAAGGGGGAGCAAAAGGAAATTACTTGATCTACAGAGGTGATTAGATCAAGGGGGAGCAGAAGGGAACCCTGAAATGATCTACAGAGGTAAATCCTTCAAAGGAAAGCCAAAGAAGAATGTCGATAATTCTCCATCGACAGAAGAAAGACAAAACTGCCGAGAAAAGAAGAACCAAAAGGTATATCTCTCGCACGAAAGGTTTTTAGAAAACGGTTTTCTAGGACAAGAATTGTCAAATATGTCCTAAATATACTATGAATAACATTTCAAAAATCAAAAGTTCAAAAGGTTTAACAAAATTCGAAATAGGAGAAATTTAAGGTCATAGAGCTTCTGCTGAGCTCAACAGAGCTTCTTCAGGAAATATGCTCTGTGATCACAAATTAATCTTCTGTCGATCTTTTGGAATGTTATCTCGGAAACCGACAACACACACCATGACCTTCTCGAACAAAACGTTTATCAAAATAGTTTTCTCGGACACCAACCTTCAAAAATGTGCGAAAAACATCTCTTAACACAGATCAAAAATTGGATGATCAGAAAGTTAATAGAATTCAAGTTATAAGATTTTTTCTCTCATAGAGCTTCTTCTGGCTCTCGCAGAGCTTCTGCAAGTTCCATCAGAGCTACAAAACCTCTGTGAGTAAAATTTCTTGACAAAATCATATTGATCCTCTCCAATGTCTTTACAAACGTTTTAGTTCAAAGAAGAACCTTCAGAGTCATGACAACAATGAGATATATGAGAAAAGGTTAAAACTCAAGATTTTCAAAATCACAGAGCTTCTGTAATACACAAAAGTTCTGCCATTTTGTTATCTGTGGTAATAACGGTTACTGTTACTGCGAGTGAAACTCATATGGCTAAAATCAACCTCACGCGCCTAGCATTAATGGGCCGCGCACGACGTCCTGTCATATTCTGACAAGGCCTACGTGTCCCATTTTCATTGGGCGTACATGGAACGTTTTTATTTGGAAAGTTGAACCCGCCGCTCAAACTCGAGTGCGGATTCCAAACTTTAATCCATTGCCATATATTTTACTCTTTCGAATTCTACCGTTTTACCATCCTATAAAAACAAAGCTTACCCTCTCATAAAACATTTTACAAACTCTCATCTTCTTCTCCGGCGAAACCCTGCAAAAAGCTTGCAAAAATCTTATTCTTAAAATCAAATGGCTTCATCTTCTCGAGCTACATCCTCTGAACTCTCTCCGGCGAACTCACCGGAACACTCCCCTGCACATTCAGAACATTCTGAAAACCCCAGCCTTGCAAGAAATATTGAACAACAAGATTCCGGGGACTCAGCAGACTTTGCTCCGACGACACACTTGCAAAACTTTATAGAAAAGGATCATTTCGAAGCCATTCTTCCTATCAAATCCAACAACTGCTATTTGGTCCCCTCACCCACTACTTTCGGCGAAGCCCATGCCATACTTCTGAACATCATGGAGAATCATGTCCTCTTCCCTCTACTATCAAGAACCCCGAACAAAATTCCAGTCCGTTATTTGAACCAATTTTGGCAAAGCTGCCGATTTGATAAAGACGATTCTCTTATCAAAGGGTACATTTCAAGACCTGGTAAATCTGAGCATCTTGAAATCAAGTTCAACAGAACAATGTTCTCACTTGAATTCAACCTACCAACAAGGGGTCTTCTGGGATTGAAGAGTTATGCAGAGCAACCAACAGACGAAGAGCTCTGTCGATTCGTGGAAATGCTTGGGTACAACACCCAACTACGGAAGAGAAATGACTTCCGCAGAGGCCGATTACCACCTCTGTGGAACACTTTGTTCTCTATTCTTAACAGATGCCTGACAGGAAAGATAGGCAGCATTGACCAGAGCTCACATCAAATCTTGAGCATCATGTATGGGGTTTACTATGGTCTTCCACTAGATTATGCGACCATAATGATGCAAGAGATCATAAACACCATCGACAGAAAGAACAACTCGAAAAGGGTCAAAGAGAACGATCCCAACTTTCTACCACCTCTGCAATTCCAAAGAATATTAGGAGTACTGTTCGAACCTCTGCTGCTAATCCAAAATTGGCCAATGGAAGGGCCAACTCCCAAACAGTTCCCGATGAACAAGAATACCCCCACTGATCATGCTGATGGCTACTCACACTGCAGACCTCTGTCAAAGAAGCTTCTGCAATACGCATCGAATAAATCCCTTAAGAAAGAGTATATACGCGATCATAGAACTCCTAAACCGAGTCCTATGACACCCCCGCGTTTAGGTGTCCCCCTAGGAACAATGATAGCAAAACCCCTTTCCACTCAAGAAGAAAAGGATCAGAAGTTAGCAAAGCACATGGCTATTCAACTCAGCTTTATAGCCAAACGTGCAGAACTAATGGGAAAGAAGTCTTCATCAAGAACCTCTGCATCTACTCCAAAAGCTAAGAAGAGGAAAACTGCAGAAGGCACCTCAACAAGCGCTGCAGAAGATCAACCCTCACCTCCTCATGCCACAGAAATTGGCTCCTCTGCTCCTCCCTCCTCCCCAAAAATGAAGAAGAAAAGATCAAAATCAACAGAAGAAGGGGCACCAAATCCTAAGAGGAGGAAAACCAAAAAGAGGCATGGTAAATCACTTGCAAAATTGGTAACCATTGCAGAAGAGGAAACTGCTGAAGAAGAAGTTGCAGAAGAAGAAATGGCTACAGAAAGGTATCAATCACCCTATCAATCTCCAGATAGATTTTCTCACCAAGGAGACCTGAACGACTTCTTACAGAGCCCTGAAATTGCCAACACCCTAAATACAGCAGGGTGGACGGCACAACCTCTCGACCACCACTCTCCAGAAGAACAAGATTTCTTCATTTCTGGCATTGACACACATCTGCAAGAAGATGACACAACACCCAGAATTCAACCAGCCGAAACCCCTGTTATTTTACAAAACCCTTTCATTCAAGGATTGGATGTCCACAGAAGAAGTCCAAACCCAGCTTCAGAAGAAATAGAACAAACTGAAGCTGAATGGAACAGAGGTGAAATTACAGAGGCTTCTGAGAACATGATGGAAGAAGAGAAAGAAAAAGAGGCCGAAGTTGTACAAAAAGAGGGATTAGCAACAACGGAGACAGAAATAGAGATCTTAGAGACAGATTCAGATGAAGAAGAAGCTGTCTGGATACGTAAGGGTCTTTATCATCCACATGTCATGAGATTATTTGGATCTCATCAAGTGTATGACCTCTTACGACCAGAGCAAGGAACTTCCACAGAACTTAGGGAAGAAGCACCAAGCCATAGGATAGTTACAGAGGATGATATGATAGAAAATGAAGTAGTGCTTGGATGCTTAACAGAGAAAGAAGCAAGAAAAGATGCCTGGATAAATAGAGGCACACAACCAAAACCAACTCCCAGTGCAACCCACACATCTGACACCGCAGATCTAGCTGCAGAAGGTGTCATTGAAATAGAGCAGCACAGCTCGATCCTTACCCAAACCAAACAGCCAGAAGTCACTCTTTCGACTTCTGCGCCCACAGAAGCCGGGGAATCCATTCCTAGGAAGTCTCCTCAGAGAGACTCACCTACAGTTCGTGATCCATCGCCCCAGATCACACTAGAACACCCTACAGAGGAATTCGTTTCCTCTGCCACGCACACATTAGGACCAAAACTTCTTTCAGAGAGAAGTAGAGAGCACCATGACGAAGAGACTCTAGACAAGTCTCCGAGTCAACAGAAGAATATTCCGATACCCACCTCTGGAGTGGATTTGGACAATGTTCTTCACAGAACTTCTGTAGAGACTGAAACTCAGGTTTCTTCTCGAGGATCAGAAGGAAATCCTTCCATTCTCAACGTACAAACAGGAATGAAAGAAGGTATCCCAGGAACAGGGATTCACTCTGGAGACGAATGTGTTCCTCCAGAGGTTACACAAGGAACACAAGTATCAAGGGATGAGTTCCAAACCCTTGTCACCTCTGTGAACCAAACATTGAAAGAGTTGCAAAGCTCTTTCAAATCTTTTGCAGAGACAACATCACTGTCACTGCTAAACCTGAACACCAAAATGGACAACCTGTCCACAGAGGTGAAAACTGCCATCTCACAGATAAAGTCTGCTGCTACCACATCCACCACTTCTGCCGCAACAACTACTCCTTCGATTGAGAACTCCATCAACAAGTTCCTTGATCAATTGAACAAACAGACTTCAGTGTCAACGGGCATCACTCCTGCAGATCTACAGAAGGCCCTACAAAATGTTCAAGAAGAAGCCATGCGAAATACCATGCCGATGCAACCCAAAGACTACATGACAAGAGCACAGCTGACAGAGCTTGGGCAGAACGTGATTAATCAAGTGACAGAAGTCATCCTTTCCTTCACCACTGCCAATGCTAACTTCGTCAAAGATTTCAGAGCAAGTGTAGGAAGGATGAAATTCAAAACAGAAGTAGAGCTTGCGACATTGATTGGCCTCTGCGATGATGTCTGTGAAAAGTTGATGGCAGCAGGAGCTGAATTACCGAAGAAACCCAACACTTCTTGCAGAGCAGAAGGTACTTCTGATAAAAGTCAGGATGATTCTGATGATGACCAACCTGGTCCATCAGATAATCCTGAGGGGGAGAATCTAAGAGAGAAAGCTACGAGCAGAGGAATACAAAGTCCACCAATCGCAGCAGAACCAATCAACCAAGCCCCTCCAGAAGAAACCCAACAACAAACGCAAAAGACCACAGAGACAACACCCATCTCTGTGGAATCATCTCCTGACGAAACCAAAACTCCAGAAGCAGATCAGCAAGCCACAGAGGCAACAACCGCCCCTCGGGTAATCATTTTGGAAGAAACAGATGAACAAACCACAGAGAAAACACCCACCTCTGTGGAAACACCCCAAACCATACCCAGAAGAAAGTCGATTGCCACCAAACCAAAAAGAGCAACGACCTCTGCTTCTGATGTTCTGAAAAGAATGCACACAACAATGAGTAATCGAATGGCACAGAGAGAAGAAGAAAGGAACAGGTTCACTTTAGCTTTCAAAATGGCAAGAAGATTTAATGTCAATATTTCATCAACAGAAACTGAGCTCGCAGAAGAAGTCATCAAACAACCTCCAACAGAGGTTACAGAGCAAGTCAAGCCAACAGAACCATCGCCACAAAAGTCCTCTAAATCACAATCGTCAAAATCCACAGAGGCAACCTCCATCAAACCAACAGAAGTGCCAACCTCAAAACCCACAGAAGCAACAGGTTCTGCCACGACAATAGCAAAAGATAAGGGCAAAGGGATACTGACAGAAGAGCCAAAGAAGAAGAAAACATTGCCAAAGCCAACAGAAAAACTAATGAAGAGTGCGTTTGACGCCTTTCAAACCCCAAAACCCGAAGAAGTTGACTGGGCACATAGATTGAAGCCTCTGTCAGAAATTCATCTAACTGGTAGAGCTGCAGAAGTTGTTCAACAGATGGAGAGTCTCAGAAGACAAATTCCACGACCTGGTCCAACACATGAAGAGATGGAAGAAGTGGTATACAAATACCTCTACAAACAATCCTATCAGACAAATCATCCAGTAGATCATGTGACAGATCCAAGGATCAGAGAAGAATTTGATAACATCTTCACAAGAACAAAGCCAAGAACCAAAGCAGATGTCTTCTCAATTCACAAAATCAAAAAGGTGATCTTCTGCAGATTCTCCTTCACAAGAACCTATCCAAGGGTCAGGTACAATCTTTACAAAGTCAGAAGAGAGAACAATTCAGAATCTACCTTCGCTGATGCTGACTTAAGAAACATCAATCCTTACGATCTACCTGACCTTCTGCAATGAACAAAAGACAACTACAACACAGAGCCTAATACCAGAGCCTATCAAGTGTTGAGAAAAGCGATGAGGGAAAAGCTTCTGCTATACAGCATGATAGATTTTCAGCTGGGAAAGGATCTTGGTCTCAAACATCTAGATCTACGACCACCAGAAGATCGCTGCCCACCAGACGCTGTGCCCAACTCAATCATCAGAGAACCAAGATTTGGGTTAGTATTTCAAAACCCACAACACCAGGTTAAACTTTTTGTACTCATGGATTGTCAGAAGTACGCAACCAGTACTCTGAGCAAATTCAGAGCAAGCCTTGTAAAATACAGAGGTACAGAGAAAATGGATAGAGATGATGCAGATACTTTCATCAGAGAAATAGACTCAACAATCCGCCTAAGAGAACTCTGCATCAGATTCTACAAAGAGATCAGAAAAGTCGGCAGAGACAACAGAAGCTACAACGATTTCAAAGATGCCAAAATCTGATTCTCAGACCTCCAATCTCTGCAAACAAAGTTAAAGTTTATCTTTCATTTGTACTCAAATGTAAAATGCCTCTGGCATATTTCTAAATGAAAAAAATTTCGAGGTATTGTTTAACCTCTGTCTTATCTAACTTAGCCAAACTTAACTCAAGTTCAAATTTTTTTTATTTTTCACTACTTAGGGGGAGATTGTTAGCTTCAATCTTCCTAATCATAGAAGTATTTATAAGTAGTGAAAAATAGGCTAAGTGAAGAAAGCCTCTTACAGAGGCTCTGCCGACATTAACGAGAAATCAAGGTCAAGAAGCTACAGAAGCAGTAGAGGCTTCCTACAGAAGCTATGTCATACGCACAAAGAAGACCAAAGACTCAGAATCCGGCGAAGACTGCTCCACAGAGGAACAGACCGCAGAACCTCTGTAACTCATTACAGAGCCTCTGTGGTCCTCACTGAGACTTGAAGATATTTATAATATCTTACTACTGTTCCAAGACCTGTTCATCAACTTGCATGGCAACTTGCCCTGTCCAACTTCAACACGTGTCAAACTCTGAATGGACTCAATAGGGCTTAGTACATAATAGACGTCTGCGCCATTTAATGCATTTACCAATAGTACATCTGCTCCATTAAATGCGCATGGCTCAAACAACTGTTCACACCATTCGTTCTACTATTCATGCCGTAAAAGGAACAGTGACCTACTTCATAGTCTTCTAAGAGTAGTATAAAAGGAAGTCTCATGTTGAGTTCTTCAACACAACAAGAACGAATACACAAGGAATCACTAATACTCTCAAGCTTTATTGTCAAATATCTGAGTGTTATATTCTCACACACACCAACAGTTCTTAATCTGTTCTTCGTGTTGTTATTATATATTGAATAACAGTAACTGTTCAAGAAATCCTTTTCATTCTTTACTGTTTTCTTTATAAGTGTGCGTTCTAATATCTATCAAACATATCTGTTAGTTTAATACGCTTCCGCATCAAACTCTAAACTCAACTAATAGACTGTTAATCTTGATTAAGTGTATCTGGGTTCCAACAAAATCTCTCTAAACCCTCTCATTCTTGCTATTCACATTTGAAGGCTAAAGAAAGGAGTAGAGAGAAAAAAATATCTGAGAATCTTCATTGAGAGCTTGGTGCAAGAGGTAGCTCTAGGGTTTTTGCTTCTTCTTCTTCTTTTTCTTCTTCGAGGTATGAACTCTCTATCTCCATCTTTATGCTTGGTTAGGTTAATAATATGATTTAGGGATTTTGATAACCCATTTTAGTTATTTGATGCGAAATCTTGTGGAAAAAGGGTTTTGGAGATTGATTTCTTGTTTGGTTTTGGCTAATCATTGCGAAAACTGTACTATTTTGCTGATAGTTTCTTTCTCATTAATGGTTTGGGGTTTTAATCTTAAAATTGGATTCTAAACATGGATTTTATAGGGGTGGATAATGTTTTGATGATTGGTTATTGGTTTAAAAGGTTTAAGGTAGCAAACATATCGATTTGGAGGCTTAAAAGTTTGGGCATGAAAACTATTGAGTTTTTGGTCAGATTTCTCGTGCAAGCCTGGAAGTGCCAAACACCAACTTGCGTTGGCTACACCGCCACCTGGAGGTCGTGGGCCTGATAACGCCACTTTTTGGCGTTATTTTCAGTTCTCAAACCAATGAGATTGGCTTGTATTCAAGTAAAAAGGCGTGTATTTTACGGTCTATCTAGTGATTTATACAGGTTATATAAAAGGCGGTAATCCTAGAGAAAAGAAGTTAAAAAGAGCCCAAAACGAGTCCAAACGAAGCCTAACGGAAGCCCAAAACCAAAGCCCAAGACCCACGACCGAACCAGGACCCGATCCACGAACCAAACGACGACCCACGCTGCAAAAATGATACGCGCGACTTACCACGCGACTTGCAAGTCGCGTGGCAAGTGGCGTAACCCACTGTTTCGCGAATTCCAGCTTTAAATCCGATTTTTAGGTCATTCATTCGATAGGCAACTTTCACACGACGGCCAGGGGCGATTTTGGGGTGATTCCTGGAGACTTTTCGGAGCTTTCGGAGTCACGATCGAGAGCCGATCAAGGAGACGTTCAACACGCGAAGTAGAGACGAGCACGAAAGAAGGGAGTTCATTATCTTACTGTTTACGATTGCATCTTTTACGCTTAATCATGTTTACATACACTTTCGCATCTATTTCTCTTGTGTTTGAATCCACCACCGACATGAACTAACCTGTTCATGTTGGGGGTTGGATTGAATTAGGTTTGTAAGCATCTGAACAGATGACGAGTGATTTTTATCAGTTTTTTCCTTAAGTAATGAAGTATGCAATTTTGTGGTTAATGCTTGTGTGAATTTGGCCAATTTACATTCGATTTGTTTGTTAGTAATTAAGTTCGAGAGAATTGATTGCTACTCAGAATTAGGAATTGCATGCCTAAAGTCCGAAAGGTGATAGAGATATACCGAGTAAGCTTTAGTCCCAATTAAACCGTTAGGTTGATATCGAGAGATAAAATCTAGGCAATTTAAACATAAGTCGTGTACTTAATGTGTTTTGGAATCCATAGGTGAGATCGAGAGATTAAACTTATCCTTTTCAAAATAAAATCCGTTGTTGTTCGAAAGAGAACGATGGTGATCTTAAAAGATTTGGGAATCATTAAGGGGATTAACTGGTAATTGTTTTGAGTCAGTTGTTTGCATGTGTAGAACCTGAGGATTTCCAACCCTCAACTTCTCTCTTTATCGAAGTTTCTAAGTCGTTTACTGTTTCGTTCTGATTTCGTATTCGTTGCAATTAAGTAGTTTTAAATCAAACCAATCTTCCAATATTCGACAGTTCAGTTAATAGAGCTTGTAGTAATTGTGATACTTAGTTCCTAGTTCCCGTGGATTCGATACTCGTACTTACTGTACGTTATTACTTGATTTCGACACCGTACACTTGCGGTTAGATTTAGGGGGTGCTAACTCGCCCTATCAAGTTTTTGGCGCCGTTGCCGGGGAACTAGTTGTAACTGATAGCACTACCATCTATAAGCGCTATTAGATTGAGCATCTTTTTTTTTATTAATTGCTTTATTCCATCACTTTCAGTTTTTGGATTACTGACTTTGCTTTCTTTCTTTTCAGGTACCACTTGGTTTATGCCAAGGACGACCCGAGGGAAAGAGATTGAAAAATTCGATCCGGAGATCGAAAGAACCGCCCATCGTCTTCGCAAAGAAGCAAAGGCTAAAGAACAGATCAAGACAGAAATGGGCGACGAAGCGAGACGTCCTATGCGGTCGTTTGCCGACCCGAATGTGGCAGCGGCACGCATAGGCATTCAAGCACCAACCACCGCGGCTAATTACTTTGAGATCAAGCCGAGTACCATCGTCATGGTACAACAGAACCAGTTCAGGGGAGCATCGACTGAAGATCCCCACGCGCATCTACGGGCATTTGAACGGATCTGCAATACGTTCAAGATCAACGGGATGGAAGAGAACGCGATCAAGCTAAGACTTTCAGCTTCTCCCTAAAAGGTAGAGCTGAAATTTGGATAGAGGGCCTCCCATCAGATCTTATCACCACATGGGCAGACCTGAAAGCCGCGTTCCTCCAGAAATTCTTTCCACCGGGAAGAACCGCTCAGTTGATGGCCGACATCACGCACTTTGCGCAATGGGATCAAGAGACCTTATACGAGGCATGGGAGCGATATAAAGATATGTTGAAGAAGTGCCCGCATCATGGATTACACGGTTGGGTGATAATCCAAACGTTCTTCGGAGGCCTTCACCAACAATTTAAGAATGACATCACGGTCGCAGCGGGTGGAGCTCTCATGAACAAGACGTATGAAGAAGCGGTTGACTTGATCGAGAACCTATCCGAGCATAGCTATTCCACACCACGCTCTTTTGTTGCACGGGTAGCGAGTGTTCGGGAATCGGATGAGCTGAAGGAACTCAAAGCTCAACTAGCTTTTATCACGGACCGACTGAAAGGAGGGAATTCGGGAGAACCTGAACAAGTTCAATATATGCAAAACCGGAACCAACCGAGGAACGATCTTTTCTCGAACACTTACCATGAGGGGTGGAAACGACATCCTAATCTTTCATGGAGCCAACCCGATCAGCAACAGCAAGGTAACTTCTCTAACTTTTCTAATGTTTCTAATACTAATAATGTGTACCGTCCTCCAGGTTTTCACCAAAGGAATGAAGGACCATCGATGGAGAAGAAACCGGGGCTGGAAGATATGCTCATGAAGTTCATGACGAAAATGGACAGCACGGTCGAGGGATTAGCAAGCACGATCAACATCGTCAAGGCGGCTACCGAGCAAAACACCGCCTCTATTAAGATCCTCGAAAGGCAAGTGGGGCAGATTTCCGAGGCCCTACAAAACCGACCTCCCGGAGCACTCCCGATTATGGCTGAAAGGAAACCAAGAGAGGAGTGCAATGCCATTTATCTGAGAAGCGGCAAGGAGCTGAATGGAGAGCCAGTAAGAGAGCCATCATCAAGGGAGACCGGCCCGAAAAAGAAAGAGGTCGAGATCATTAAAGTGACTGAACTAGAATCTGATAAAGAATGTGCAATGAAGGAGAACTCTGAGGGTGAAGAGGGCAAGAAGTGTGAAGAGGCGAAGCCGAAGCAGCCACCGGTCAAGTCGGCGGCACCGAGCGTACTATATCCGAATAGACTGAAAGAGCATAAGGATGATGTTAATTTCTCTAAGTTTATTGATGTATTTAAAAAGTTAACCATTAATATCCCTTTTGCAGATGCGTTGGCGCAAATGCCCTCTTACATGAAATTCATGAAAGAGATCTTATCCAAAAAGAGGGCGATCGATCACCAGGCCACCGTTGCACTCACTGAAGAGTGCAGCGCGATTTTTCAGAATAAGCTTCCCCCGAAGCTTAAAGATCCAGGGAGTTTCTCTATCCCTATTCAGATTGGGGAGTTTACTTTTAATAAAGTTTTATGTGATTTAGGAGCAAGTATTAACCTGATGCCTCTTTCTATTTTCAGGAAACTCGGCCTGGGTGAGGTAAGCCCGACATACATGACGTTAAAGCTCGCCGATCGATCAATCAGATACCCATATGGAGTGATCGAGGACGTGTTGATCAAGGTCGGTAAGTTTTACTTTCTAGTCGACTTCGTAGTCATAGATATAGACGAAGACGAAGAGGTCCCGTTGATATTGGGACGATCCTTCCTAGCCACGAGTAGAGCCTTGATTGATGTGGAGGAAGGAGAGGTGACCTTTAGAGTCGGTGGCGAGAGGGTGACTTTCAAGATGTTCGAGAAGACGAGAGGTCGGAGTGAAGAGGCATCCGGATCTGGTCATGGAAGGCCAATTGCGAGAGAATCCGCGAAGAACCGCAAGTGTGGGCGGTTCGAGTCAGCGGATACGGAGCCAAGTTGAAAACCGCACAGTCGTGCCATGACTTTAAATAAGGCGTTGGGTGGGAGGCAACCCACCAAGGTTTGTTGTCTTTAGTAATTTTTATTTTGAGTGTGTTTTTATTTCCGAAAAAAAACCATAAAAATCGAAAAATCAAAAATAGCTGGAACAGGGACATACGCGGCTTATGCCGCGGTTTACATACCGCGTGTTAAGACGCGGGACTCTTCTGACTGTTTGTGAAACAGTAGGTTACGCGGTTTGCCACGCGACTTGCAAGTCGCGGGCTAAACCGCGGGAGTCCCTTGTGCCTTGTTTTGTTTTTCGTTCAGTTTTTATTCCTTTCCTGCTTTGTGTGTTTCATCTTCTTGCATTTTGTCTTGTGCTTTGATTTCCGTTGTTTTGCATGTTCTCCCTATCTCCTCCGATTGATGCTCAACCTTTCAAGATCCGCTCTTCCGTCCGGGCAAAACAGGTACGTTCTAACCTTGCATAGTAACGAGTGGTGTATGATGTTGGGTTCTGTAATTTTAAACGAGATGCAACAAACCTAAGTTTCACTTAGGTTTGGGGTGCCTCATCTTTCACATCTACACACTCAAATTTAAACCCTGTGCAAACCTCGGTTTTACCGAGGTTTGGGGTTGGCTTTTATTGGCAAACCTAGGCCACGGCCTAGGTTTGGGGTGCCCATTTTAGAAATTTTGGGTTTTCTTTTGCTTGCTATGTAATGCCTTTCCCATCCTTTTATACCTATAATAACTGCACAATGATTCGAGTCGCATCACCTACAACTTTACTTGCACATTGGGGACAATGTGTGGGTAAGGTTTGGGGTTGCCCAATCGGGCCCAAGTTATGCACGTAGATTTCCTGCACTTCTGAGTGTCTAGATCATAACAGCTAAATTTTTGTTTTGAATGATTGAGACCAACCATTGTGGGAAGAATTTTGTGATAGTGACGTGGCCGTTAGGGAAGGACCGGGAAAGGACATGACTAGGGACATTAGTGGAGACCACCCGATAGTGAGTTTTGAGCCTAAAAGACGTTTTTCATTTCGAGGGATTCATACACCTAATTCTTATACACTTTTTCGAATTCCTTGTCGTGAATGTAGAATGATCTCGCTACATTATTGCATTGAGTAGCAAAGACGAACCTCGGGATATTGGGTAAGGGTATAGTAGACCATATCGTGTGGACCTTAAGATATGATTCCAGGCATTGTGTGTTTTGTTTTAACCCGTTTTAGCTATCGTTCCCTTTCACCCTTTTGTGTGTATCCATAGCCCTTTTGCATCCAAACACGCACCTTATTCGTTTCTAAACCCATCATTAACCCATTAGCCAAAAGCCTTAGCCAACCCTTATCCGAAAGCGTGTAAATCAAAGGCAGTGATGAACTACGAAAGATAGAGCAGAAAAGAATAGAACAGGCCAGTCATGAGAATAAAACGGGTCAATGTAACCCGAGAAATAGAAAAGATAGAAAAGAGGGCCAATGATGCCCCAACTGAAAAAAAATAAATAAATAAATAAATACAGTTAGTCAGATAGTATTTATAGCAGCTGAATAAGAGAGTCAAAGCGACTCCAATAGTGACAAAGAGGGCCAAATGATAGAGGCTGAAGTAGAGAAGTTCGGAACTGCCAATGATTGACACGCCAAGGATCTTTGAACCATTTTACCCTTCGTTTCTCAGCCATAGCCCTAGCCCCATTACAACCCTTATAAAGACCTGGATGATCTTTTGGAAGATGTGATTACGGTATACGACCACCCTCATCGATATTCCCTGTCTTGCTACTTGACTCCTTCTGAGATCAAAATTTTGGACAATTGTGCGTCTTTCCTTAGAGTGCGAAGAGAGTATCCCGTGACAACATGAGCGATAACCTAGGTTCGAGTGCAAAGAGAGTATCCCGTGAGGTAGGGTCGAGGCGAAATGTTTTCCCTAGTATGTTGGACCTAGTCTAACCCGAACGTAATCGGAACAGTCACGAGTTCAACTCCCAATGGAAGGTCATAGATCAAACGAAATAAGAATGAGGCGAGAGTGAGATAGATATTCACGGGTATGGGAAATCACCGATGCACCACTTGGTACCGATTGGGAATTGTGCAGTTATTATTATTATCATTTCACTTATGTGTGCTTTATTTCTATTTTATCGCTAATTAGCTTGGGGACAAGCAACACTCGGTTTGGGGTTGTTGATAACGCCACTTTTTGGCGTTATTTTCAGTTCTCAAACCAATGAGATTGGCTTGTATTCAAGTAAAAAGGCGTGTATTTTACGGTATATCTAGTGATTTATACAGATTATCTAAAAGGCGGTAATCCTCGAGAAAAGAAGTTAAAAAGAGCCCAAAACGAGTCCAAACGAAGCCTAACGGAAGCCCAAAAGCAAAGCCCAAGACCCACGACCGAACCAGGACCCGATCCGCGAACCAGACGACAACCCACGCTGCAAAAATGATACGCGCGACTTGCCACGCGACTTGCAAGTCGCGTGGCAAGTGGCGTAACCCACTGTTTCGCGAATTCCAGCTTTAAATCCGATTTTTAGGTCATTCATTCGATAGGCAACTTTCACACGACGGCCAGGGGCGATTTTGGGGCGATTCCTGGAGACTTTTCGGAGCTTTCGGAGTCACGATCGAGAGCCGATCAAGGAGACATTCAACACGCGAAGTAGAGACGAGCACGAAAGAAGGGAGTTCATTATCTTACTGTTTACGATTGCATCTTTTACGCTTAATCATGTTTACATACACTTTCGCATATATTTCTCTTGTGTTTGAATCCACCACCGACATGAACTAACCTGTTCATGTTGGGGGTTGGATTGAATTAGGTTTGTAAGCATGTGAACAGATGACGAGTGATTTTTATCAGTTTTTTCCTTAAGTAATGAAGTATGCAATTTTGTGGTTAATGCTTGTGTGAATTTGGCCAATTTACATTCGATTTGTTTGTTAGTAATTAAGTTCGAGAGAATTGATTGCTACTCAGAATTAGGAATTGCATGCTTAAAGTCCGAAAGGTGATAGAGATATACCGAGTAAGCTTTAGTCCCAATTAAACCGTTAGGTTGATATCGAGAGATAAAATCTAGCCAATTTAAACATAAATCGTGTACTTAATGTTTTTGGAATCCATAGGTGAGATCGAGAGATTAAACTTATCCTTTTCAAAATAAAATTCGTTGTTGTTCGAAAGAGAACGATGGTGATCTTAAAAGATTTGGGAATCATTAAGGGGATTAACTGGTAATTGTTTTGAGTCAGTTGTTTGCATGTGTAGAACCTGAGGATTTCCAACCCTCAACTTCTCTCTTTATCGAAGTTTCTAAGTCGTTTACTGTTTCGTTGTGATTTCGTATTCGTTGCAATTAAGTAGTTTTAAATCAAACCAATCTTCCAATATTCGACAGTTCAGTTAATAGAGCTTGTAGTAATTGTGATACTTAGTTCCTAGTTCCCGTGGATTCGATACTCGTACTTATCGTACGTTATTACTTGATTTCGACACCGTACACTTGCGGTTAGATTTAGGGGGGTGTTAACCCGCCCTATCAGGGCCAAGCCGCCCAAGTAGTTGTTTGTGCCACTTCTTCGGTTTTGCATTGTTTTTCATCAAGAGCTGGGATCGAGGCATCGATTGGGGGTTTATCTTAGGGATGTTGAGGGATGGTTTGGGAATGTAATTAGATGGTTTAACACCATTATTTTGTCATCCAATTCAGGTGTTATGTTTGACCAAAAAGTGAGTCTTAGGACTTGTGACAATTTGTCAAAGCTCCGGTAAGTTCCCTTAACTCTTTTTGTGCATATGAAATATTTTGCTAAAGTTTTCCATAACTGAATTTGGTATTGAGCATGATGGCATGATTAGAAATTTTTGAAAACCTTGTTCATACATGATATGGAGATGTTTAATAATGCATGCACGTTGTTTACATGTCCTTTATGAATTGGTGTATTGAATTGGAGTCGGGTTGCATAGTGGGATTAACGTACCTCAGAATTGTGAATATTCCTTGGGAGATTCTTTATGTCGTGTGCCTTGAATCTGTTTCTTGTGCACACGGAGGGGACATCTACTAGGGGCCATGAGGATCTACTGGGGGCCCCGATTATGGACATCGCGGAGGGGTGATGGGTGATTATGATTTATGAACACTGTACAAATACCTAAGCGTGGAGTTGCTTTATTAAATTGGTTTATGGATGGCCTTTATGGAGACTTGCATGTTTCTGTCTATGGATCTTTAAACTATTTTCGGATGGAATTCACTAGACCTCACCGTCTAACCCTCGCTTTTCAAAACTTAAAACCATTTTTTAGGTCAGAGAGTAGTTGGAGCTTCTTCCAAGGGTAAGGAGAAGGCTTGAAGTATTGAGGCGTTGGCCATAGAAATATTTTTCTTTTGTTACTATTATTTAGAATAGACATCTCGGTTGTGGATGTGTGTATCCACTGCTTTGTTTTGAGAATATTTTATGAAATTTGAATTATGGTATTTGGGACATTGCATAAGGGATTGAAAATAAATTAAATAACTAATTGTAAGGATATAAAGTGCAATTTATAAATTAAAATGTTCTAATTTTCAACATGGGGTGGGGAAGAACGTGGGAGAGGTTGTGAGCTTTAAAAATGCTACTTACAAATATTTTATAATATAGATAACCTTTTAAAGATCCATCTTCAGATTTCATAATACGTTAAAGTATTGCATAAAAATGATAACCAAACAAATACTTTATCACTTTATGAAAAGTAATATAATAATATTTAGAGGGACATAACAAACAATACGAAGCATTTGATTCACTGCCTAGACGATTTTTAGTTTGTCTCCAAATAATTGTCCAATTTTAAAATAAGTTTTCACTTTTCTAATACACCCTTAATTAAAGATAGCTAAAAATGTCATTTAGTTATTTAAAAACATAAACATAGAATCATAATTCATAAAACCTGTGAACACTTGCTTATTTTAGGACGCAATATATTATTAAAAAAATTAAAACTTAAGAAAGCAAAGGGGATTTTAGTTTTTGGTGAGGTGTATAACCAAGATCTACACCGGGGGTGATAAGTTTATTGAGATGGGCAGAATTTTGTGGAGGACGAAGGGGACTTGTGATTTGGTTGATCCATAGATAATACCCGAAAGAAGCAAACAAGTGTATGAAACAAAATCTGCCAACCCACATCATCTCTCACCATTGCTTCCATATTTTATCCAATCTCAATTTCATCCATTCAAACCCAATCCATCTTCAACTCAATGCCTTCCACATGTTCGACCATTTGCCTCACCCAACTATCTAATTACATCGTGTACCGTTTACCATGTTAATTTAAATAAGGAACAAAAATCAAGGGGTTACTCCTTTCATTTTTATTTTTTTCATGTTCTTCCAATCAAATTTGAACATGTGTAATTGTAGAAGGTGGTTACTCAAACATATGTTTGAAGGATGGTTATGTAAACATAAATTAAAAGGTACTAGAATAGAAAAAATAAAATGAAGTGTGTGTGTGTGTGTGTGTGAAAATTTAGGCTATGTTTGGTAAACTATCTGATTTAGCTAGCTGATGACTAATAAGTTAGCTGATAAATAAGTCACATTTAGCAAAAACTAGTTTACAAGCATGTAAAATGACTAAAAAGACATTTTAAAAAAAATAATCAATTACAATATTTAATAATTAAATTAAAACAAATTTATAGTCATATAAGATGTTAATTAATACAAACAAGGTAATAAATAAAAACTAAATAATATAATATGTTAATTAAAAGAATTTGAAATGTATTATTATATATATAGAAAACTTTGAATTTGTTAAAACAAATTTTAGAAAAAAAATCTACATTAACTTATAATTTTAAATAACCGTTACATATAATATGAAAAATATAATTGAATAATAATTAAATAATAATAGTAATCAATAAATATAATATATTAATTAATAATAATAATAATAATAATATAAAAATAATTAATTTGATTAACCATAATTCTAAATAAGTAAAAATTAATATCAATATATAATTAAAATTAAATTAAATATTTTCAGTTATTATTAGTAATTAATATTTAGAGTAAATTACATAAATCGTCCCTGATGTTTGGTCACTTTTCGGATATAGTCCCTATTTCCAAAAAATTACACTGAGCGTCCCTAAGGTTTGACAAACCGCACGGAATTGGTCCCTCCCTCTAACGCCGTTTCTTTTTCAGCCGTTAAGTTGATCACGTGAGTGGCATGTGAGGGGTAAAATAGTCATTTTACTGTTCATCATCTCCTAAAAGTGACCACCACCACCACCACCATCACCCCATCACCACCACCATCATCAACCCATCACCACCACCACCACCACCATCAATCCATCACCACCACCACCACAACCACCACCACCATCATCAACCCATCACCACCACCAGGAACATCATCAACCCATCACCACCACCACCACCATCAACCTATCACCACCACCACCACCACCACCATCATCATTTTCCGGCTAAACTCGTTTTTCCGGCTAAACTCGTTTTTCTGGCGAGCTCTTCCAACACACCGTACTTAATAAAATATTGATGGAAATCCATTATGGATGTTGCTTCTCGATCAAAATATCAAAATAAATCAATTTGAGATGAAATTTATGCAGAAATCCGGTGAAGATGTTGATTTCCGACGAAGTCCGGTTTTCCGGCGAGTGCTCCGGCGATGCTGAAACATGCAGATTTCTCAACCAAAATCGAAACTGAAAATTTCTTTCTTTTCCAAATGCAAAAACAAGAAGGTTTGAAATGGTTGTATGAATTAAAACACATCCAAATGTCAAAACCCATTAAACTTTTCTTTCTGTCTGTGTGTATGTATATGTACGTATATATATAGATATATATATATATATATATATATATTTCTGTGTGTATGTATATGTATATATATATATATTGTATCTGTATGTGTATATATAAAGAAAGAGAGAAGAAAGAAATATGATGGTTGTGGGTTGACGATGGTGGTGGTGGGTTGATGATGGTGGTGGTGATGGGTTGATGATGGTGGTGGTGGTGATGGGTTGATGATGATGGTGGTGGTGGTCACTTTTAGGAGATGATGAACAGTAAAATGACTATTTTACCCCTCACATGCCACTCACGTGATCAACTTAACGGCTGAAAAAGAAACGGCGTTAGAGGGAGGGACCAATTCCGTGCGGTTTGTCAAACCTTAGGGACGCTCAGTGTAATTTTTTGGAAATAGGGACTATATCCAAAAAGTGACCAAACATCAGGGACGATTTATATAATTTACTCTAATATTTATTTATAATTAATAGTTAATAAATAATAATTTATATTAATGAGGACGTAATTGAAAAAGTCACAAAACGCTTCTCATAAGCTAATCCAAGTAGCTTATCAAAAAATTAGCTTATAAGCTAGTTTATATTCATCCAAACATATACCAAAAAAATAAGCTAGCTTATTTTTGACAAACAATACCTTAAGCAAATTTTCCACAAATAGCCAAATCCTCATAGCGTTTTCACTTTATAACTAATATTTAATCTAATTCCACATATAATCAAAGTTTACGCATAAAGCATACGTAGAAAGTCTTCTACGTAAACTTTGGTTTTTTCCATAAAAAAAAAAAAACTTACGTATAAAATCATTCTACATAAACTTTTCTGCATAAAGTTTCCACTTAAGAGACGGACTTGTTTTTGCCAAATAAAATTTACCTCGACTTTGCTTCTCGTTCGCTGAACAAACTGAACTATGCTTTAAAAGGCGAACTCCCCCAATTTTTGAGCTATTGAATTAGGCAATCCGAAAATCCATTTCTTTCTCACTCCCTCTATCAGAAAAGGAGGCTTGACATTGAAATGGTGGTAAGACCATCCACACACATGCAAGACCTTACTCCTTTCACAATTACCACATCAGCTTTGCAATAACACTTTCCACACACATGCAAGACCTTACTCCTTTCACAATTACCACATCAGCTTTGCAATAACACTTTCCACACACATGCAAGACCAAACTTCTTTCTAAACTAATAAATTATAATATAAATAATTATAATATAAATAATATAGATAATTATAATATAACTAATAAATTAATTATAAAATATAGATAACTAAAGTTTTACTTTTGTTTTTTTTATATTTTGTATAAATATAATTTATCAGTTTAAATAAAAAAACATTGCATAAAAATATCATTTTTTTAAAATAAACCGTGGGTAAGAAAATTTAATAAAAATATTAAAAAAAATAATGTTCAAATAAACTAATAAATGAATTAAATTTAATAAGCATATTAATAATAATTAATGTTTAAACAAACAAGCAAACTAATTAAATTAAAAAAATCTGTTTGTTTAATATATTTTATTTATTGAAAGACCTTGCAAGTTTAGCAAGATGGGGGCGGTCTTGCAAGGCCTTGCAAGACACATGGCATGTCATGTCATTTTGCAAGAGCTCTTGCAAGACGTGTATGGATGCTCTAAGGATTTACTATGAGGGCTGGAACAACAAAGACAACAAGAGGGAAACCGAAAACCCATAGACTTAATACGTTCATCATTGGAGGTTGCCTCTTAATTGCACTCAATCACCCACCTCTAATCCATCAAAAATTATGTTCATCAATCAAAAAGACCTTCTAATTTATCTTATTTACTTTAAAATATATATTTGCTAAAAACTTCATAAAAATATAAAAACAAAAAAAAGTGAAATACTAAATTCTTCATTGCCTTGCCTACTCTTGAAAATGATCAAACACTCCATATCTTGTTAGGACATAGTGTCGGTACTAAAGTCATTCTTTAACTTAGATCTTAGATCTATTTATTTTATATTTAGTGTGTATTTATCATTTTAATAAAACTCAAAAATTATACGATTAGTTAGGCCATCAGTACCGTAAGCCCTCAAGCCCTCAATGACACATCAGCGTCACATCAGCTTTTCTCCTAACCCTCACCTCAAGCCCTCAAGCCCTAAAGACCCGTAGCGCAAGCCCTCTTGCCACCTCATTTTTTTTAATTCTTTTATTTATACATTTAATTATTTAACAAAATAAAAATATTTATATATTTTTTAATAAATAAAAATAAGATAAATAATAAAAATAAAATTTCATATAATTCATTAAAAAATTAAAAATTACAAAATAAATTTAAAAATTACAAAATAAATTTAAAAATCTACTCGTCGTCATTGTTGGGAACTTGGATACGCCAAATATGTTCGACCAAATCCGACCGAAGATTATTATGAGTGGCCCGGTTTTTGACTTCTCGAACATTTGTCGCGCGTTGTTCCTCACTGATTTGGGTTTCGATATCATCCGTGAAAATGTCGTTTTCATCGCCACCACAAATAGCATGGTATTCGTCTTCGAGTATCATATTGTGTAATATGACACAAGCGTACATAATGTTTGCCAATCTTGTCGGTTCCCATCCGCGTGCCGGGTTATGAAGTATATGCCAACGTTGTTTAAGCACGCCAAAAGCTCGTTCAACATCTTTACGTGCCGATTCTTGCGCGGACTTGAACTTTTGTCGTTTAGGGTCCTGTGGGTACGTAAATGATTTTACGAAAGTAGCCCATTCCGGATATATCCCATCCGCTAGATAATATCCGTGCTCGTAGGTGGCTCCATTCACCTCAAAAGGGCAGTCGGGTGCTTTTCCATCATATACATTGTTCAAGATGGGCGACTGATTGAGAACATTGATGTCGTTGTTGGAACCGGCAACACCAAAGTATGCGTGCCAGATCCATAGATCTTGAGAGGCCACTGCTTCTAGCATGATTGTCGGGTGCTCATGATCACCTCTCATGAATTGACCTCGTCATGCTACCGGACAATTTGCCCACGCCCAGTAAGTACAGTCTATGCTTCCGAGCATGCCGGGAAATCCGTGTTTAGCTTCATGCGCGGCGTACAACTTCTGAATATCAATAAAAGTAGGGTTGCGTAAATATTTTTGACCATACAGTTCAATAATACCTGTGCAGAATTTGTACAGACAATCTCGTGACGTTTTTTCTCCCATACGGATGTACTCGTCAAGTGCGTCAGCAACTACTCCATACGCCAATTGCCGAATAGCGGAAGTACACTTTTGTATCGGAGAAAAACCTTGTTTGCGTCTGCCGTCCAACCGAAGTGTAAAATACGGATACTCTCCTTCTAAATCTGCAACTATTCGTTCGAATAGTTGCCTGCTCATCCTGAACCGCCGCCTAAACATATCCGGTGTATAAACCGGGTTGTTGCCAAAGTAGTCCCGCATAAGCCGCTCGTTTGCAGCTACTCGACCTCTTTCTATGTTCGCGGCCCTCTCTCTTGTTGACGATGAGGCGGTGCTACCATAAATCCATTGTGCAGTCTGTCGAAAAACTTCCTTTGTAGATTCAACAACTCGTCGGTGTCTACGGATGATGATGATGCGGTCGGTGAACCGGGTTGTGGCGAATCCATATTGTTTAAAATATAGAGAATGGAAGAGAATGAGAGAGTTGTTTTGTGTGAAAAATAAAAGAGGTTTGAGTTAATATATATAGTGTGATTAAATTGAAAAAAAAATTAAAAAATAAAATAAAATTACATAGCCGTTGGAGTTTAAATTTTCAAAATTAAAAAAAAAATCTTTCGGGTTTAGCGGGTTTTGGAACCCGGGGCTGAACCCGAGCCCGAGCCCGCAACCCCCCCGTATCCCAACCCTCGCGAGCCCGCCAAGCCCGCAGCCTAGCCCGAGCCCGAGCCCGAGGGCGCTACCGAAGGCCATAATTGTTTAAAAGTCGTTCAATGATATAAAAAATCACTTCAATAACTTTTTGAGAGGAAGTTTTATACAAAAAACCAAGGTTTTTTCTAAATTTGTTACTCTTGATTAAAAACATGTTTTTTTCATTATAGAAAAACATTTCGAAACAAAAATATTTTCAATCTAATATAAACATGTTACGCTAACTTAGTTAAATGATGAAATTATCAATAACAATTTTAACCCGATCAACCCAACCCAGCCCAACCCAAACGGCTTAGGTTGGGTTGGGTTGAGATTTTTTAAACCACAATAATTGGATTGGGTTGTCAAAGTGTCTTCAATCCGACCAATCAAACCCGTGAGCACCCCTGCTATAAGTCATGCTGTTAAACCATCTTATCCGATACCAGAAAAAAAAATGGCCCGTATGTATATTAGCATCATCGCCACGTGTCCAAATGTCGTCATTTTCTTCAAGTTGTTGGTGCGCAGTCTCTCTTAACGTACGCACCCACCCACCACCACCAAATTTCTCATCTCCAACACATGGTTTTCACAAATATTTGTAACGCCCACCATAAAAATTTTACATTACGGGTACCCATTTTTACACTTATTGTCATATTCGTCCTTCAGTTAATCAAGTTTGACAGATTTTTCTTCCTAAACAAGAAGTTCTTGCTTGAGAGGACAATATCAACCACTTGGTATCTATTTGATGTTTTCACTATATATTTTTTGATATACTCCTTAGATAGTATGAAATGAGTAACAAACAAAATAAAGTATAAAATTTTATGTTGTATTAAAAAATTTACAAATTAAAACAACAAAAATGTTTAAAATGACAAAGTGAGAAGAATATCAAAGAATCGCTTTTGTTTTCGATCGACAACATCTGAAATTAAATAACAACTTTTGACTTTGAAATAAATTAGATACGTTAGTGTTGAGATTACTTTACAAATCAGGCTCTATAAATTTGGGCCCTGGCACAAATAAAGTTAGGCCCTAGAATTTTAGGAGTCATGTTCAAAAACCAAAATTTAACATGCTACTCTAATAATTACATAGTAAAAGTGTAAAACTATGAGATTTTAAACTGTTCAAAATCATTCTATTATTCGATTTCATCATAAATTAACCTTTATACTTCTTAAGACACAAAAAGGCAATAAAGTTCAAAGTAGGTCACTATGTCTAATAATTACTGAAACACCCTGAAATTCTCAACAGTTTTAAACCTTAAATTTATTGAGAATTTACCACCACAATTTCAAATTTTCATTTACCTCGGAGAATTTGTGACAAATTTCAAACCTACAATTAACTCTGGGACCTCTCGACACCCGTCCCTGCTTATCTCTTCCCGATCTACTACCTGATAAGAAAAGTTAATTTGAAAACATTAGGCTTGCGCCTAGTGAGAACATCCGGTCAAATCAACACGTTTATAAGCTTTGAAAACCAAAACTGTAAACAAAGCGTATAGAATAACTTTTCCACAACTTTCTTACCATACACATAATATCTCTCAATAACGGGAATCATACCCGCTTCCATGAGTATGACAAACATTGAGTAAGTCATAGCATCATGTTCAAGAGCCCACTATGAATCACACGGATTCTAGATCATTGCTCATGTCCAAGAAAATACAATTTACTTTATGCATATTTCTTGGAGTGGAAATTGTAACGACCCGGTATCCCATAACATACATAATATATAACAATTAACATTTCATACACAACGTCGTTACTTTCATAACAAAATACATGATAATTCACATTCGGTCTCAAAGTCTCAAAACTATACAATACATAAATGTAAACATATCCTAATCTTCATCAGCTAGCAATCGCCTCCTATGCTTTATTCTTCCCCTTGTTAACCAAAGATCCTTGACCTGAAATACATATTTTTGAAAGGAAAATGAGGGTTAGACCAAACGGTCTAGTGAGATAATCTATGTCGTTTCAAATTCGTTATAAAACCAATTTATATAAAACCATGTTTCAAAATAGTTTATATACAACCTTCGTGTCAAATCACACATATACCGTAAGTATACAAACACCACATATACCACACGTATAAACACCACATTAAGACTCATGCATCTCATCCCACCTTATTCCTCCACAACTGGCCATATTAATTGGTAGCAAGCCAACTAATTCACCGGTCCGCACACCGGAACCCGGCTACTCACCGGTCCGCACACCGAAACCCGGCTACCCGTCGGTCCGCACACCGAACCCGACTACTCGCCGGTCCGCACACCGAAACCCGACTACTATGCACTTGTGTAATGTAATGCACATATAAATACAATATATATCTCAATATAAACACATAATCACATCATACATCACATATCCACTCCATACCTATCCATCTCATATATATATATCAGATATATATGTATCCCAGTTGAAATGTTTTAAAAGTAAAACTCACTTGATTTGTTTATCAAACACGCTCGCAAGCTTCTTTCAATTTGATTCTATCTTTCACCTCGACTCCACAGTATCTCAATAACGATTCCAAACGAATCAATCGAAGCCCTAACCGTACGAATCCTTTTTCCGCTTCTTCTCGCCTCAGGAACACACACACACACTGATAATATATGGATGTTACTGCCGAATGAAATATCTGAATATCTTAAGGGTGTATATCAATTCCATACATACCATTTAGACCTTGAACTTCTCATTAATGACCCAAACACCCCTAAACTTATAATTTACCTAAACTTACCCTAACATCCAACTTTAAGGTTAACTAAATTTAACGGAAAAGAGATTTTAACTAACGAACTTACCCGGGGTATTACAACATCTCCCCCTTAGAAGAATTCCGTCCCGAAATTCGGTTAAGCAAAAAGGTAATGAATACTTATCACTATCACCTCGAACTCAATCAAAACCATAGAAACTAACTGAATAGACATCCCACACCCACCTATATCTCTAACACAGATAAGCAACAAAAGAACAGAAATACTAATGATCGTTTTTGCACCGAAGTCATATAACACTTTAGCACGTATAGAGTTTATTAGAATCATACCTGTAACAACATTAGGACTTTCTTCCACCTCTTGTTCCGTCATCTGAAAAACTCGACCCTTTGCTTTCGGAACCTCAGGCCCTTGTTCCTCTCCCGGCCTAACACCCGTTGGTCTCACCGCCATACTACCCTGTTGTGCTTTCCATTGCGGACAATCTGACTGAATATGATCCGAGGAATTGCAAACGAAACAAAATCGAGTTACGTGACAGTCTCTAGCAATATGACCAGTCTTCCCGCACTTGTAACATCTTCGGGACTCCACATAACAGTTTCCTTGATGAACACGATTGCATTTTGGACATGATCTTTCAACTGATCTGAAAGGTAAATAACTATCAAACCTCGGGGATTCATATTCCTCCAAATCGTACGTCATTTCCTCCAATTTCCTTTTTCCAAAACTTCTATCACTAACGTCTCTCCTATTATCTTGCTCTACATTTTCCGCGACATCTACTGCGGCTGAGAAGGTATCGGGTCCTTGTGCAATCACTAGCTTTCTAATTTCTGAATTTAACCCGAAAATAAACCTTTCCATCTTCAGCGCCTCTGTGGCAACATAGTACTCCGCAAAGCGAGACTTCTCCAGAAAGCGAGCAGTGTAATCCCTAACCGATAAACTTCTCTGATGTAGGTCCATAAATTCCTCTTCCAGCTGTCTAACTGCTGCTTGAGGACAAAACTGTTCTTTGAAAGCTGTTGTGAATTCGTCCCAAGTAAAAGTAGAGTATACATCCGACCTTGTGGAATCAATGTGAGCTTCCCACCAGTACAGAGCATCCGCCTTCAACATCGACGTTCCGTATAATACTCTGTCCTCATCCGCACACTTACTGGTCTTGAAGATGGCTTCTATTTCTTTCAGCCATCTCATCGCTTTCACGGGGTTCCTGTCTCCTGAGTAGGTCGGAGGTCTACAGCTTAAGAACATTTTGTAGTCGCACCTCCTTAGTACTGGTATAACAGTCGGTGTGATTGGCATTTCATCTTCGGGTCCAGGATCTGGTATTTCAGCATGACGAGCTTGGTCGAACATAGCCTGGATATTTGCTTGAAGTCTTCCCATCTCCGTCATCAAATCGTCTCTTGTAATAAACTCCGTACCTCGCCCCTGAACTCTACCTCCGGTTCTGCCCCCAGTTCTACCTCCCTCTCGCTCTCCTCTTCTTCCTCCCGTTCCTATTGGTGGATTCGTACCATTCGGATTTCCTCCTCTTCTTCTATTCGTATTTCGAGTACCGATTGCCATTCTGTAAATTCAAATCAACGTAAATATACACATAATCACATACCCCATATAACAAGGTATTCCAGTTCAAACATGTACCTGTAAAATCACAATTACACTGGCCAGGTGTAATATGAAATTACCTTACATGATGTTCCTTCTACCTTTTATACTTAATATCCCAAGGTTCTAAAATATTAGGGACATCCTACTTCACATGCAGTTTAAGTCTAGGTATAGATCCGTTTACCTAAATCCCTTAAACTAGGGCTCTGATACCATCTGTAACGACCCGATATCCCATAACATACATAATATATAACAATTAACATTTCATACACAACGTCGTTACTTTCATAACAAAATACATGATAATTCACATTCGGTCTCAAAGTCTCAAAACTATACAATACAGAAACGTAAACATATCCTAATCTTCATCAGCTAGCAATCGCCTCCTATGCTTTATTCTTCCCCTTGTTAACCAAAGATCCTTGACCTGGAATACATATTTTTGAAAGGAAAATGAGGGTTAGACCAAACGGTCTAGTGATATAATCCCTGTCGTTTCAAATTCGTTATAAAACCAATTTATATAAAACCATGTTTCAAAATAGTTTATATACAACCTTCGTGTCAAATCACACATATACCGTAAGTATACAAACACCACATATACCACACATATAAACACCACATTAAGACTCATGCATCTCATCCCACCTTATTCCTCCACAACTGGCCATATTAATTGGTAGCAAGCCAACTAATTCACCGGTCCGCACACCGGAACCCGGCTACCCGTCGGTTCGCACACCGGAACCCGACTACTCGTCGGTCCGCACACCGGAACCCGACTACTCTGCACTTGTGTAATGTAATGCACATATAAATACAATATATATCTCAATATAAACACATAATCACATCATACATCACATATCCACTCCATACCTATCCATCTCATATATATATCACATATATATGTATCCCAGTTGAAATGTTTTAAAAGTAAAACTCACTTGATTTGTTTATCAAACACGCTCGCAAGCTTCTTTCAATTTGATTCTATCTTTCTCCTCTACTCCACAGTATCTCAATAACGATTCCAAACGAATCAATCGAAGCCCTAACCGTACGAATCCTTTTTCCGTTTCTTCTCGCCTCAGGAACACACACACACTGATAATATCTGGATGTTACTGCCGAATGAAATATCTGAATATCTTAAGGGTGTATATCAATTCCATACTTACCATTTAGACCTTGAACTTCTCATTAATGACCCAAACACCCCTAAACTTATAATTTACCCAAACTTACCCTAACATCCAACTTTAAGGTTAACTAAATTTAACGGAAAAGAGATTTTAACTAACGAACTTACCCGGGGTATTACAGTAGTAGAGATTACAATTTACTTTATGCCTACCTCTTACCTTCCCATATAAATCATTAACTCTCGCCTATTCTAAGATTTCACATCACACTATGAAATGGGAATTACAATTTACTTTATGCATATTCCTCATTTCACATCAACGGGAATTACAAGTTACTTTATACCTATTCCACGTTTCTTATCACAGTACGAAATGGGAATTACAATTTACTTTATGCATATTCCTCATTTTCATCACCTTACGAAATGGAATTACAAGTTACTTTATGCATATTCCTCATTTCAGGTCAACGGGAATTACAAGTTACTTTATGCCTATTCCACATTTCACATCACAATACTAAATGGGAATTACCATTAGAGCCCGACCTATTCCGCATTTATCAAATTCATGGGAATTACGATTAGCGCCACGCCTATTCCATGTGATCACATCATAATACGAAATGAGAATTACCATTAAGCGCCCGACATATTCTTCATATCAATCCAACAGGAATTACCATTACGAGCCCGACCTATTCCACGTTTATCAAGGATACGGAAATAGCGGTTATACCTTGCATATTCCTCCTTTTCAAGGATACACGGGAATAGCAATTATATATTGCATATTCCTCCTTTTCAAGGATACACGGGAATAGCAATTATACCTTGCCTATTCCTCCTTTTCAAGGATACACGGGAATAGCAATTATACCTTGCCTATTCCTCCTTTTCAAGGATACACGGGAATAACAATTATACCTTGCCTATTCCTCCTTTTCAAGGATACACGGGAATAACAATTATACCTTGCCTATTCCTCCTTTTCAAGGATACACGGGAATAGCAAATATACCTTGCCTATTCCTCCTTTTCAAGGATACACGGGAATAGCAAATATACATTGCCTATTCCTCCTTTTCAAGGAAACACGGGAATAGCAATTATACATTGCCTATTCCTCATTTTCAAGGATACACGGAATAACAATTATATATTGCTTACTCCTCCTTTTCAAGGATACACGCGAATAGCAATTATATATTGCCTATTCCTCCTTTTCAAGGATACACGGGAATAGCAATAATACATTGCCTATTCCTCCTTTTCAAGGATACACGGGAATATCAATTATATATTGCCTACTTCATCTTTTCAAGGATACACAGGAATAGCAATTATATATTGCCTATTCCTTATATTCAATATTAGTGAGTATCAACTCAAAGCACATAACAATTCATATCTTACTCGGAGTTGAATTATAATCACATTCGTACTGTTAATATCAGAATATATTTCATATTCAGAAAACGTTTAAACAGTACAACCTTACACATACACAAATAATATCTAAGCAATCCAGAATCATATCTGGAAATCAAACCCGGAACATCTATCCGGAAACATTCGGAAATAGTTATCCGGACTCTCAAGTCCGGAACCATCCGGGATCAAACCCGGCATCCGGTATCACAATCCGGAAAACCCCCAAGTCCGGAACTCACTTCCGGATCAAATCGGAATCCGGTAAAACATCTGGATCCTCATTCCGGAATCCGGTATATTCCGGGACTTCATCCGGAATCCGGTAAAACATCCGGACTCCTATCCGGTATCCAGAACTTACCCAGAATCCGGTACATTTCCGGTACCAATCCGGAATCCAATACCAATCCGGGACTCATCTTCCGGATTTGTTCAGTGGTTCATCCAATTCTACCCAGTATTCAGTTAAACCTTTCACGAAGTCATCAAATAAGTTTAATAACCCCTTTTCAACTTACAGATAGGTTTTATTAAAGAAAAGTAAGTAGATGAACTCGCCTGATTGAGAATTTGTACTCAGAGTCTTCTAAGATCAATCGATTCATCAATCCCATCTTTCACACCATCGAACAACACCTAATCAAATCCAGACTTCTCTTTCTCTTTTTCTCTCTCGACTTCTCTGGAAACCGACATCAGCATATCAATTTTTGAGATCCATCCAAAAATTTCAGTCGAATCCATCTATATATATACTCAACTTTCATCAAATGACCAAACCAACCTCCAAGTTTCAAATTACACAACTAACTTAAACTTTGTTCAATTACACTTTGAACCCTTCCATATCAAATATAACATAACTTTGATTATGGAAATTCAGGGTGTTACAAATCTCCCCAACTTGAAAATGATTTCGTCTTCGAAATCAAAGTTAAGTAAATAAGTGAGGATATCTATTCTTCATATCCTTCTCAGCTTCCCAAATCTTATAATATCTTTCCACGGGATACCCTTAACATGATTTGCTCCCCAACTTGAGAGCAACATAAAATTCTATTGGTCTTCTTTGGTTATTAGTCGAAGCCCCACTTGTCCAGCCTCTATTCCTTGATCAGAACCCAAAACCGAAAATTCCTGTAATCTTACTTCTAAGACACCGTTACCAAAAACAAACTAGTCCAGAATCGGGTTGGGTCACAGGCATCATTGAAACTATTTTTTTGATCTAGACCAACAGTGGAATCTGGATGTCCACATTATCTGCCACTTGTTACCGATTCATCGTCAAGCATACACACATCGCCCTAGAGATTCTCATCTGGAGGGCTCGACGAGCTAACTGAGTGGCACGAATTAGTCGTGCTATACTTTAAACTCTTTAATGTGCAAAAGCATCGTCAAAACTAAATCACCTCCAATTGCCATAACAATTAGAAACAAGGATGCTTACATAACAATATGTTCATAATAACAGTAGTTGATTTGAAATTATGAACATACTTCATATAAGAACTCTCGTACCATCATCATAGTTCTTAATTTACATATTTCCGTCAATTCTAAGACCATCTCGTCTTCGTATTTCTACCCAATCTCACAAATCATATCTTAATCATCTGAGTTTAAGTCCAGGTATTTTCACTATCATACATAGTTCACTTAAACTAGGGCTCTGATACCAAACTGAAACATCCTGAAATTCTCAATAGTTTTAAACCTTAAATTTATTGAGAATTTACCACCATAATTTCAAACTTTCATTTACCTCGGAGAATTTGTGACAAATTTCAAACCTACAATTAACTCTGGGACCTCTCGACACCCGTCACTGCTTATCTCTTCCCGATCTACTACCTGATAAGAAAAGTTAATTTGAAAACATTAGGCTTGCACCTAGCGAGAACATCCAGTCAAATCAACACGTTTATAAGCTTTGAAAACCAAAACTGTAAACAAAGCGTATAAAATAACATTTCCACAAATTTCTTACCATACACATAATATCCCTCAATAACGGGATTCATACCCGCTTTCATGAGTATGACAAACATTGAGTAAGTCATAGCATCATGTTCAAGAGCCCACTACGAATCACACGGATTCTAGATCATTGCTCACGTCCAAGAAATTACAATTTACTTTATGCCTGTTTCTTGGAGTGGAAGTAGAGATTACAATTTATTTTATGCCTATCTCTTACCTTCCCATAGAAATGGATTCTAACTCTCGCATATTCTAAGATTTCACATCACACTATGAAATGGGAATTACAATTTACTTTATGCACATCAACGGGAATTACAAGTTACTTTATGCCTATTCCACGTTTCTTATCACAATACAAAATGGGAATTATGTTGGTCCCGAGAGGGTTATACAAGTTTGTAGAAGGGGGGGGGGGGGGGGTTTGAATACAAACACACAAATTTTACTTTTCTAAATTGTTTATTGATAAATCAAACAATTTACAACTTGTTACGGAACAAGATTAAGGATTAAACCTAATCTAAACAAGTTATGAGAACACTAAGTTTCTTGCACTAGAATTAAGACAGAAAGGAGATAAGAATATTACTAATAATATTCTAACACAAAGTAGTAGAGAGAAGAAGAATGGCCTAGCACTTCATTTCTGAAGTAGGGTTCTTCTTATATACTGCATGCATTTTATGCACAACAGTATAACTTTACACGTGGCAGCAGCTGATTTGTTTCATGGTTTGACCTTTGTAGACAACCTTAGTAGCCGCATGATGTACAGTGTAGAATCAGAGTTGGTTGTACGGTAATAGACAGAAGGGATGTCCTTTCTGACATTTTCGTACGAAGGCGTGCAAGGGGGTAAGACAAAAGTAACTTGTAGAGGAAGACTTCATGATCAGCGTTCGTTGAACAGTACTTTATCAGCGAGTGACAAAGCTCAGCGATTGCTGAAGTCTTCTACTTGTAACTTCACGTTGAGTGGACAAATCTTGGCTTCGCTGATATCCGCATCAGTTCATTAGTATACTTGTCGCTGGTTCTTCGGCTTGATCTTCGACTTCAACGTAGAACCTTTGTTGACGTGAAACTTGTCTTCAGGGATCATAAATAAACAACTAAAACTATCAGCGATCATCAACAAGACTGAATAGGCTCAGCGATTTGTTGATGAACAGTTTCGCTGAATGTCTAATTTAAAGAACATGAGTTTCCTATCAGTGGTACTGTAGAGACATAGTACTTATCAACGATAGTGAAACTCTAATACATATTGTCTACTTACAATTTTCACTAAGTGTTTCTTAAAGAGTCATTATCAAATCACTGAGGGTTTGGATCAACAATCTCCCCCTATTTGATTATGACTTAACAACTAAAGAAAATTGCTAACTATGAAAACATAAGGATAAAAAGAACTCATAAAATATTTGTCCCTTTTACTGTTTTCTGGGATCTTTTGAGTATTGATGGAGTAAAGTACATTCGCTGAAATTTTTCTTTTAACTTCGTATAAGTTACAGAGGGAAGTGGAAAAATTACTAGTACAGCAAATAAATTTACAAGTACAAAAGATGTAAGCTGATAAAGATAGAAGAATTACAAGGAAATTCAATCAGCTAGAAAGGTTCTTCCTTAATGAGAAGTTCATCAAGGGATTTTGTCGTAGGAATCATCCAGTCAGGGACTTCTTGTCCAAGATCTCTTCTATTCTTCGCTTCTTTGAAGATCAGGGGCTTCATGAAGTGTCTGAGAAGATCATTCCTAAATCCGCACCAATAGACGAGATCCCTGAGCTGTTTGATGGGAGTGATAGGGAGCTCAGAGATGCGTTGAAAATGTTCTCGTCCATCGTAGTCATGAAAGAAGATACCATAAGGATCGCTTAGGACTTTTCCAGGAATGAAGCGTTCACCAGGGGACAGGGAGGTGTCGAGGGCTGAGAGATCAGGTTGAAGACCAAGTACCTCAGCGCGTGAAAAACCGATACCAGTTTCATTTCGGATAGGAGGGCCTGAGTCTGAAGGTATTGTCTTTTTCTTTGCAGAGGCCCTTCTTCTCTTTGGAGCTGGAGCAGGATAAGGAGGAATATCCACAACAGATGTAACCAAGTCGATCTGTTGATTTATAATTTTCTCTACATGGTCTCTAAATTGTGAGCGTGACTGCTGAATGGCTATTCTCATCTCCAACCACTCAGAGAAACCATAGTTTTTGATAGAGGAGACGTAGATGGTTTCCTTGGTACCATTTTCTCTGAGTAAGTGAACTTCAACAACAGGAACATTTACGGACAATCTTCCCCTAATGTACACCTTGTTGATTCTGGAGACTCTGTATCGATAGTGCAGTCTTTCTTTGCACCATTTCAGCGTAGAGTCAGATACCTTGGTCTTTTCCTCGATGATCTTTTGGGCGTCTTCCCACAATTGACGTTGGACATCAATGGGAGTCTTCTTTAGTGCAGGATCTTTCACTGATTGTTCGACAAGCTGGATGGCATAGGCTTTATCTTGTTCTTCAGCTTTCTTTCGATCAGCGAGTTGTTTTACAGCCTTGAGATGTTCAATGAATTCCTTCTTTGATAGTCTGAACTTAGGGTCAGGGATTTTGTCACGAGGAAGGATGATTCGTCTATCTTCAAGTTGTTTGATCATTGATTCTCTCTTTTTCCGATCCTCTTCACTTAGCTTTTGAGGAGCCAAGGAAGGTCTGTTTTTGTGAGAGAGAAGTTGTTATTCAGGTTCTTCAGTCTTAGTGAAATCCAAGACCGGGATTATTTCATCAGCTCTTGTGGCTGGGATTATTGGAGTTGCAGCAGTAGGAACTTCAGATGGATCCTCAAGCAGGGGAGAGGACTAGCTGAAACACAGCGATCGTTTAAATAAGATCATTTGGGAGAAAATAGATAGAGAAAAGAATAGGGTTCAAGTGTATAGAGGTTTTATGGAGAGAAGAATTGAGGTTGAGAAGGGATAGAGGAGGGATGCAGTGTAAGGGAATAAGAGATATTGTACCTGACAAACTGGCTTTCTGAAGAGAATAGCCAAGTTGTCTTTAGAAGAAACACCTTTGTTCTTGCCTTTGTCAGCTTTAGACGTTGCAGGCTTTGTCTTTGTCCCCTCCCCTGAAGGTTCATTTATCAAAACTCCTTTTTGAGCAGGGACCTTCTTGGGCTGGACGAAGAAGTCATCATCATCATCATCATCATCATCATTATTTTTAGGAGATGATGATGGTTCGTCGTCCTCAAGGTCGAGGTCTTCAATATCTTCTTCTTCTTCCTCAGCTTCAGATTCTTCCTCGTCAGGGTAGGGTTGTGTTACATCAGCAACAGCTTCAGGTTGCTCATCGAGTTGCTCCCCCTCAGATACAGAGGGAGGTTTCTCGATTCCCTCAGGGTTTTCAACTCCCTGAGGTTTCTCGGTTGTAGCACATCAGAAACAATACCCTCCCCCTCAGCATTATGGGGAAGGTCTTCAAGAGTTTTCTTCTCCCCCTCGATATTATGAGGAAGGTCTTCACTCTTCTCCCCCTCTTCCACATGATGAGTGGGGGAGGAAATAGCAGTCTCAACAGCAGCAAGGGACTTGGTAGTTGGAGCGTCAGTGGTAGATGCCATTTCTGTTTATCACATGTAAACATGAAGAAGATGAACAAAAATGTCTTAATGTGGAAATATTTTCCAAATAAGATGTTTTTGGTTTTGCACATTTCATTCAGACAAACGATGTCTTAATGAATATTAGGGTTTTTCTTGTTTTGAAAAAGAGATACAAAACATAGTGAATGTTCTTATTTTCCAGTTTCCTTTTGAAGAAGGATTCTGGAAAAACATATGAAGATACAAGTTTACGATTCTTGTTTTAAACTTGAAGAACGACTATGAAGATTGTGTTCATAAAATCATGAAGAGAAATGATTTTATTTTAAGAAGGTTCTTTTGTTTGATCTGTTAATAACAAGAATAAGATCAAAAACAAGTTTATTAGTTGCAAAATAAAAGAGATATTAACCTGTGACGTTTAAGAAGATGAAGACGAACAGGTTCTTGAGTTTGTATCTTGAATGCAACAGAGAAATCTTGTTTGAAGAAGATGATGTTCGCGTAAAGGTAAAAATATAAACTCGAATGTGTTTATATAGTAAGAGTAGAGAGCGAAAAACAATGAGCGGGAAAGTTTTTCATGATGACACGGACACGTCCCTCGATTTTGATTGTTCAAGGAAGTCGAAACGGCCGAACGTGTCAGAGAAAACGTGCCATGACTTATCCGTTATGATGACGTCACAAACATCCTTTCATATTTTAGGATGTCTCTGAGGTTTTTGAAAGCTCAGGGACATTTTTGAAAACATGAAGCACTGAATAGAAATATCAGTATTAAGTTTAAAATTTTCTAAGTATCACTGAAAGAAGAGATATTCAGCGATGCAATTTGTTTTGAAATCTTGCAGTTCTAGACGAACGTCAGCGAGTAAGAGAGAACATACCTTGATATCAGTGAATCAATTTTGTTCAAAGAATAGATGATTAATGGGTTATACAAGTTCATTGTTATCGCTGATTAAATGTGAACCGCTGAAGATTTTACTCTTCAAAGTTCAGCATTCCAAGCTCGCTGATGAGAAAGTTGAATCTTGTCTCATCAAGAGGTTTGGTGAAAAGATCAGCTAACTGAAAGTCAGTTGGGATAAAATAAAGTTCTATATCACCATTCATCACATGATCTCTGGTAAAATGATACCTGATTTCGATGTGTTTGGTCTTTGAGTGTAGCACTGGATTGTTGGCTATAGCGATGGCACTAGTGCTGTCGCAATAGATTGTAATTTTTGAGAGCTGAAGGTCATAGTCCAGTAGTTGATTTCTCATCCACAAGACCTGAGAACAATAGCTTCCAGCAGCTACGTACTCAGCTTCAGCGGTTGAGGTGGACACTGAGTTTTGCTTTTTACTTGTCCAACTCACCAGCTTTCCACCCAGGAGCTGACAGCCTCCTGTGGTGCTTTTTCCTATCCAATTTGCAACCTGCAAAATCACTATCTGAATAGGCGATTAGATCAAACCCTAAGTCTTTGGGATACCAAAGACCTAGGTTAGGAGTTCCCTTAAAGTAGCGAAAGATTCGCTTTACAGCGATCAAATGAGATTCCTTAGGTTCAGCTTGATATCGTGCACACAAACAGGTTGCGTACATAATATCAGGTCGGCTAGCTGTAAGATACAGAAGAGAGCCGATCATCCCTCGGTACGCTGTGACATTAACAGATTTTCCATTTGGATCCTTGTTTAGTGTCAGCGGCGGTGCCATAGGGGTTTTTATAGCTGAGCTCTGAGTTAAATCAAATTTTTTCATCATGTCTTTAACATACTTACCTTGGTGAATGAAAGTTCCTTTTCACTCTGTTTGATTTGAAGACTAAGGAAATAAGTTAGCTCACCCATCATACTCATTTTATATTCAGCTTTCATTCTTTCATAGAAACGAGTACATAAGTCAGGGTAAGTGGAACCAAATATAATATCATCGACATATATTTGAACAAGAATAATATGACCTTTTACTTTCCTGAAAAATAGAGTTTTGTCGATTTTACCACGCTCAAATTTTTCAATATGGAGATAAGAGGATAGAGTGTCATACCATGCTCGAGGAGCTTGCTTTAAACCATAAAGTGCCTTATCCAGTTTATAAACATAACATGGATGCTTAGGATCTGAGAATCCTGGAGGTTGTTCCACATAGACTTCTTCATTCAGCTTTCCATTGAGGAACGCTGACTTGACATCCATTTGATAAACTTTGAAATCTTTGTGTACAACGTAAGCTAAGAATAGACGAATAGCTTCGAGTCTTGCCACTGGGGCGAATGTTTCGTCGTAATCTATACCTTCCTCTTGTTTGTATCCCTGAGCAACAAGACGAGCCTTGTTGCGGGTTACAGTTCCATGTTCATCCAACTTGTTTCGATAAACCCATTTAGTGCCTATCACTGACTTGTCGGATGGACGACGAACGAGCTTCCAAACTTTGTTTCTTTCAAATTCTGTCAGCTCTTCTTGCATAGCGCTGACCCAGTTTGGATCTTGGAGGGCATCATCTGTTTTCTTTGGTTCAATCAGAGAAATAAAGCTAACAAATAAACAAATATTACCTGCACTTCGTCGAGTCTGAACACTAGCATTTGGATCACAAAGAATTTGATCAATCGGGTGATTAATAGTCCATCGCTGAGCCGGAGCATAAGTCACTGACTCAACCTGAACTTCTGGAGGAGCTGAAGATGAGGCTTCAGCAACTTCTGGTATTCCAGCCAAGAGAGGAAGAGGTTCAGATGTCATTTCATTCACTGATTGCTGAGAAGTAGATGGTCTATTTGAGATAGAAGGTTCAGAAGCAGGCATAGTGTTTATAGGAACAGCTGAGACCCATGATGTTTCAGCTTCACTAGTCTGCATGCCTGGGATGATGGTAGGATCATCATCTTCAGCGGGATGAGTATGAGATGGAGGAGTGGGAATGTCTTCTGAATCACCAAGATGAGAAAACATCCATTGATTCAGTTCTTCAGTATCAGCAGAAGGTCTAGAGTTCGTTGAACGGGATTCGTCAAAAGTGACATGGATAGTTTCTTCTACAGTTTGTCTTCTGCGATTGAAGACTCTAAAGGCTTTGGTGTAAAGCCCGTATCCCGGTATGATTTAATTTAATGTAGATTTTCTTTCTCTTGATGTTTTTTTATCTAACGGGATTAGGTGGCAAGGACCAAAAACGAATGAGTTTTGTGATTGTTGACTCATTTGTGAGATCATAACATTTTTGGGGTAGAAAACAAAATCACTTTAAAGCCTAGGGACTAAAAGTGAAACTTGGGTTTAAGACTTGCATGGAATCGGTCATAAGGATCAACCCCTCCCTCGTCTCTTCTCGTTTCTATTTTCCGTCCCACGCTACACCTCCACACGAAAACCCTAATTGCCTTCCCCCTCCTCTTGGCTGCTACCGTCGACCGACCCCTTCCCATTACCTTGCTGCCGCCGTTGTCCAACCAAACCGCCGCCGTGACCAGCTCGTCGGTGAGTGAAAGAAAGGCGCAGCGAGAGAGAAAGGTTCAGCGAGAGGGAGAGCGAGAGAGAGAGCAGGAGTCGACGGTCGGGATTCCGTCGGGGTGTGGCAAGTTGTCGTTCACGTGAGGTAAGCATCTTCTTCTTCTTGCTTTCTTTTTCTCGTCATTGTCGATCAACCAAGAAACCATCACCACCGCCATGGCAGCCGTGGCTGCCGTCGGCATCGCCGCCGTGCACCACCAACTGGTGGTTGTATAGCGCATGTGTGTGGCTGTCAAGTTTTACGAGGGTGGGTGCGGCTCGAGTCGTATGGTTAGTGAGCCCCCGTTGCCTCGTCGGTTTCTTTTTATCGAACCACCACCACCGCCGGTGGTGGCCGCCGCCGACCACCACTGCCGGAGATGGCAGTGGGTGGTGATAATTGTGGTCCAACTTTTAGAGACGAAACTCTAATCCTAAACTTAAAAGTAAAACACCGAAACGAAAAAAATTAAGTTATCATTTTATGTGAAAGTCGCCGTTTCTGCCCCTGTCTTGAAAAACCCGTAACTTTTTCTAGAAAACTCGGATTGGGGTGAACCCAGTGCCCAAATCTCCTAAATTGTGTCTAGTATGTTTCGTATGTTTTCTTGAAAAATCAACGAGGCCTCTAGCTAGAACCGAATTGGCATTTAGTGCAGACTGGTCCGAAATTCGTTGTTCGGATAGTCCGTTTTGTAAATTGCGTATAAAATAGTAGGAACCTCGTATGAACGCGTGCGATATGTCCCTGTAAAGCTAAGACCTAGACCCTCCTGTTTGTGGGATATAATTCCTGGATTAGTGGGTCTAGGGAGGGCTAAGAAGGTCCCGAACAGACCTGCAGTTTAGGCCGAAAAGATGAAATATCCTCCGTTTAATCTTATGTTTATAATTGAGGGTTGGGGCTTCGCGTTGACACTTTGTAACACTTCTTTAGGTGACGAGAAGTGATTTTGGAGTTGGCAAGTTTGTGTGGTCAGTTGGGAACTTCTGCAACGCTTTCGAGGTGAGTTCTCTCACTGCGTAGAATAGGGATTATATGTACATCGCGGTAGTTTGTGTGTATTAACCGATTTGTTGTGTGTACTAGCTGTATTGTGGTGCGTAGTACTAGGTTGAATTAATGCCTAGTATAAATGAGTGTTGTGTGAACTCGGTGGGACCGAGGAATTGTGTACAAGTGTTGTGTGAACTTGGGGAGACCTAGTACTCGGTGGGACCGAGGAATTGTGTACAAGTGTGGCATGAACTCGGGGAGACCGAGGGATGCCTACACGAGTGTTGTGTGAATTCGGGGAGCCGAAGGATATATATGAGGGTGTTCTTGTATGTGTTTGCTTGTACCATTTAACTGCTTGTATTGGTTGTCCATGTGCGGATAGGAGTGGTGTGTATATAATTTCTATCTACGTATGTGTTTGAATTCACTAAGCTTCGTGCTTACCCCTTCCCTATAAATTATGATTTTAGGTGCGAGTGGCAGCAAGACGTGACGATACACACTGGCGCATTGAGACTTTCGGCATTTTCATTTTGAGAAATTATGTTCTAGTAGTTACGTTTTCCGCTGTGTTAAGTGATTGGATATTTATCTTAACGAGGTTTTGTTAAACGTTTTAATTACTCATGGTTTTATTTAATAAAATGGTATTTTTAAAGATTCAAATTTATTGAAATTTTTGGGACGTTACAACTTGGTATCAGAGCATAGCTTGAGCGAATCAAACACATTTCGGTGTGTTTGAACTCAAGTTTGCGGCTCAGGAACATCTTTTTCTTTTAAAATCTTTGAGAATTAAAAGAAAGGAAAAGTCCGTTTGGGAAACGGTGACCGGAGGCGCAGTGTGTACAGTCAGCTGATGCCAAGGGAAAAGGTAAAGTACTTAGTGTAACTTATTGCTTTCTAGTACATAGGAGTATGTATGCTAGATTGCTTGGTGCTTATTACACTGTACTGCATGTTTGTTGCTTGCTAATAGGAATTTATGCTAGCCTTGATAGGTTGTTAAGTGAATGCACTATAGGTTGTATGCAGTAGGGACCGAATAGCCTTAGAATGTTGGATTTAGTTCTATTGTGCAGCTCTTGTTTGAGTCCAACCGTTGTAGGATAGAATCTTATATTCGAATGTCTATCTGGTTTTCACTGTATGCGACTGTGCATTCGCGAGGCGACTCGTCAGGACTAGTGTGGATTCCGTCCTAGCAAGGGTAGTGGGATGAGGTGAAATTCCTAGGGAGCTAGGAAGAGTGATGACATATGCTGGGGCGGGCATATGGGTTTAATTGTTGGCAATAAACTACTTGGGCACTTCGGAACGGGACTCGAAACGAGTAAGGATAGGTGTGGAAGGTAGTAGTAGAGCTCCTACTATCTGAAGCACAGGATCCGTGCTCGAGTCGGGGAAGTCATGGAGAATCCAAGGAGTTTAGCGTGAGCGTAGTTAGCAGGATTTAATGTGTGCTAATAACAAGGAGGAACAACAATGTTGCTCCAGATGCTGGTGCTGGGGTTACTGTTGAGCAGATTCGTGAGATGATTGCAGCTGAGGTGACGCATGCTATTGGGGAGGCGATCCCCGAGATTATTACCGCAATTCGTAATGAGGTAGTAGTGATGATGGAGGAGCGCATCGCGGCGATTCCACTGGTGGGCAGCCCCGAGCGAAAGAGTTTCAGTATCGGGATCGGTTATGGAGTGCGCATTCCTTCCTAGTGGTTGTCCTGAGAACTTGAAGGTTTGCTTCACAGTGAATCTGTTACGAGACGGAGCGAAAGACTGGTGTGCTACTGCTTTGACACTTAACGAGCGCACTACTTTGACCTGGGAGGAGTTCGTCGTACGTTTTCGTGCAGAGTATGTGCCTCTAGTGGAGATGGAGAGGATTGCCAAAGAGTTCTTGGAGCTCTCTCAGACTGTGGAGGCTGTAAAGGAGGTGAACCAAAAGTTCACGGAAATGGCATTATTCTGTCCTTAGCATGCTGCTTCTGAGGACATGAAGATGACGCGGTACAAGGATATGTTACGTACCGAGATCAGGGAGTTCGTGAGTACTGCACAGTATGCTTCACTTGCTGCGGTGATGGAGGCGGCCCGAGGTAGAGTTCATCAACTGAGAGTGGAGGAGGCACAAGCTACGCATAAAGTGGTGACAGGTACGTTCTTAGTTAACTCGGTGCCTGCTATAGTGATGTTTGATAGCGGGGCCACTCATTATTTCGTGTCTCGCACTTTCAGTGAGCGTTTGGGCCGTAGTGTAGGACAGTTAGGATGTCCACTCATGGTTGAGGTTGCTGATGATAGGACCTTGACGGTTACTGACGTGTATCAGGGGATGCACTTTGGAAATTTCTGGTCTGAGATTTCCTATTGATTTGATTCCGATCGCTATGCGGGAGTTATGCGTGACTGTGGGCATGGATTGAATGGATGCTTTTGATGCTGAGATTGTTTGTCGTCGCAAACAAGTACGAGTTCGAACCCCAAGCGGGGTAGAACTGCTGGTTCAGGGCGACTCGCCCAGGCGGACCTCAACGATAGGTTCGGCTGCGAGGGCTCGGAGGTACTTGCAGCACAGTGGTTAGGGATTTTTGGCGTATGTGATCGACACGCGCGTCGACGGAGAGGAGAAGACTGCGGAGGATGTGCCAGTTGTTCGGGAGTTTGCTGACGTATTCCCGATGAGTTACCGGGGATACCTCCTGAGCGACAGGTGGAGTTCCGCATTGACTTGATTCCGGGAGCTGCTCCGGTGGCCAAGGCACCGTACCGCCTGGCTCCACCGGAAATGAAGGAGTTGTACACTCAGTTGCAGGAACTTCTCGAAAAGGAGTTCATCAAGCCGAGTTGTTCACCGTGGGGAGCCCCGATTCTGTTTGTGAAATAGAAGGACGGGTCCCAACGGATGTGTATAGACTATCGTGAGTTGAATAAGTTTACGGTGAAGAATCGTTATCCTCTGCCAAGGATCGATGACTTGTTCGATCAGTTTTAGGGAGCCTCGTGGTTCTCTAAGGTTGATCTGAGATCGGGGTATCGTTAGATGCAGGAGAGGAGTGAGGATACGGAGAAGGCGGCCTTTTGTACACGTTATGGCCATTACGAGTTTGTGGTGATGCCTTTCGGGCTCACCAATGCACCAGCAGCGTTCATGGATCTTATGAACCGGGTGTGTAGCCCGATGTTGGATCGGTCGGTGATTGTGTTCATCGACGATATTCTCGTATATTCGAAGTCGAAAGAAGAGCACGAGATGCATTTGCGAGAAGTTTTGGAAGTTTTGAGGCGGGAGAAGCTTTATGTAGTCAAGGATTATGACTGTGAGAAACTTTACTACCCGGGTAAAGCAAACGTGGTTGCGGACGCACTTAGTCGACATCCGATTGGTGAGCCACTACGGGGTTTATGTCAACGGTTAACAGTGGTTGCACCTCTCCTGGAGTCGATAGGTAGTGCTCAGGAAATGGCAGTTCGGGACGAGAATGCCAAACGCGAGAGAGTTTTGGGAGAAATTCCAAATTTTTGTCCGTGATAGTCGGGGTTTACTGACACGTTATGGTCGAGTTTGGGTTCCCTTCACTGGTGGGAACAGGCAGATATTGTTGGACGAGGCGCATAAGTCCAAGTTTTCTATTCATCCCGGAGCTACGAAGATGTACCGCGACCTGCGGGTGAATTATTGGTGGCCCGGCATGAAGCTGGATGTCGCCAAGTGTGTAGAGGTGTGCTTGACTTGTCGAAAGGTCAAGGCTGAGCACCAACGGCCACATGGGAAGTTGCAGCCTTTAGAGATTCCGGTGGGGAATTGGGAACCGATCACGATGGATCTCATTATGAAACTTCCAAGGACTCCACGTGGAAATAATGCTAATTGGGTGATCGTCGACCGTCTCACTTGTTGGCCATCAGGGAGAGCTCCTCGGCGGAGAAGCTCGCAGAGATTTTTCGTGCGAAAGATTGTAGCCAGGCACGGGGTGCCAGTTTCGATTGTCTCTGACAGGGACGCCCGTTTACCTCCCGGTTTTGGGAGAAGTTTCAGGTGGAGATGGGTACGCGGTTACATTTTAGCACGACTTTTCATCCACAGACTGACGGGCGGAGTGAGCGTACTATTCAGACACTCGAGGATATGCTTCGGGCATGTGCTATTGATTTTGGAGGTAGTTGGGATCAGTACCTTCCTTTGGTGGAGTTCTCTTACAACAACAGTTTCCATTCCAGTATCGGCATGTCGTCGTACGAGATGAGGTATGGTAGGAAGTGCAGGACGCCCGTTTGTTGGGGCGAGGTTGGTCAGCGAGTATTGGGGAGCACCGATATTGTGCTGAAGACGGACGAGATGATACAGATGGTGCAGGACCGTCTAGTTACTGCACATAGACGGCAGAAGAGTTACGCCGACAAGAGGCGATCGGATTTGGAGTTTCGAGTGGGAGATTATGTTTTGTGGAAGGTTTCACCCTGGAAAGGGGTGATCCGGTTTTGTAAGCGGGGAAAGTTGGGGCCCCGTTACATTGGGCCTTACAGGGTCATTGCTCGAGTGGGTAAGGTAGCTTATCGCTTAGAGTTACCGGACGAGCTGCGATTGATCCACAACACCTTCCACGTGGCTCAGTTGCGGAAGTGTGTGATGGATGAGTCTGCGGTAATTCCTCTCGAGGATATTCAGATCGACGAGCGGCTTAATTACGTTGAGAGGCCGATCGCCTTGTTGACAAAAAGACGAGGACCTCGCGCAACAAAGTAATTGGCCTGGTGAAAGTCCAGTGGAAGCACCGAAAGGGTTCCGAGTGGACTTGGGAACCCGAGGCTGAGATGCGGGAAAACTGCCCAGAGCTGTTTACGGACGTAGACTTCGGGGGCAAAGTCTAATTCAAGCGGGGGAGAGTTGTAAAGCCCGTATCCCGGTATGATTTAATTTAATCTAGATTTTCTTTCTCTTGATGTTTTTTTATCTGACGGGATTAGGTGGCAAGGACCAAAAACGAATGAGTTTTGTGATTGTTGACTCATTTGTGAGATCATAACATTTTTGGGGTAGAAAACAAATCACTTTAAAGCCTAGGGACTAAAAGTGAAACTTGGGTTTAAGACTTGCATGGAATCGGTCATAAGGACCGACCGCTCCCTCGCCTCTTCTCGTTTCTATTTTCCGTCCCACGCTACACCTCCACACGAAAACCCTAATTGCCTTCCCCCTCCTCTTGGCTGCTACCGTCGACCGACCCCCTTCCCATTACCTTGTTGTCGCCGCTGTCCAACCAAACCGCCGCCGTGACCAGCTCGCCGGCGAGTGAAAGAGAGGCGCAGCGAGAGAGAAAGGTTCAGCGAGAGGGAGAACGAGAGAGAGAGCGGGAGTCGACGGTCGGGATTCCGTCGGGGTGCGGCAAGTTGTCGTTCACGTGAGGTAAGCATCTTCTTCTTGCTTTCTTTTTCTCGTCATTGTCGATCAACCAAGAAACCATCACCATCGCCACGGCAGCCATGGCTGCTGTCGGCATCGCCGCCGTGCACCACCAACTGGTGGTTGTATAGCGCATGTGTGTGGTTGTCAAGTCTTACGAGGGTGGGTGCGGCTCGAGTCGTATGGTTAGTGAGCCCCCGTTGCCTCGTCGGTTTCTTTTTATCGAACCACCACCGCCGGTGGTGGCCGCCGCCGCCACTACCGCCGACCACCACTGCCGGAGATGGCAGTGGGTGTTGATAATTGTGGTCCAGCTTTTAGAGACGAAACTCTAATCCTAAACTTAAACGTAAAACATCGAAACGAAAAAATTAAGTTATCATTTTATGTGAAAGTCGCCGTTTCTGCCCCTGTCTTGTAAAACCAGTAACTTTTTCTAGAAAGCTCGGATTGGGGTGAAACCAGTGCCCAACTCTCCTAAATTGTGTCTAGTATGTTTCGTATGTTTTGCCAAAAAATCAACAAGGCCTCTAGCTAGGACCGAATTGGCATTTAGTGCAGACTGGTCCGAAATTCGTTGTTCGGATAGTCCGTTTTGTAAATTGCGTATAAAATAGTAGGAACCTCGTATGAACGCGTGCGATATGTCCCTGGAAAGCTAAGACCTAGACCCTCCTGTTTGTGGGATTTAATTCCTGGATTAGTGGGTCTAGGGAGGGCTAAGAAGGTCTTTAACAGACCTGCAGTTTAGGTCGAAAAGATGAAATATCCTCCGTTTAATCTTATGTTTATAATTGAGGGTTGGGGCTTCGCGTTGACACTTTGTAACACTTCTTTAGGTGACGAGAAGTGATTTTGGAGTTGGCAAGTTTGTGTGGTCAGTTGGGAACTTCTGCAACGCTTTCGAGGTGAGTTCTCTCACTGCGTAGAATAGGGATTATATGTACATCGCGGTAGTTTGTGTGTATTAACCGATTTGTTGTGTGTACTAGCTGTATTGTGGTGCGTAGTACTAGGTTGAAATAATGCCTAGTATAAATGAGTGTTGTGTGAACTCGGTGGGACCGAGGGCTCGGTGGGACCGAGGAATTGTGTACAAGTGTGGCATGAACTCGGGGAGACCGAGGGATGCCTACACGAGTGTTGTGTGAATTCGGGGAGCCGAAGGATATATGTGAGGGTGTTCTTGTATGTGTTTGCTTGTACCATTTAACTGCTTGTATTGGTTGTACATGTGCGGATAGGAGTGGTGTGTATATAATTGCTATCTGCGTATGTGTTTGAATTCACTAAGCTTCGTGCTTACCCCTTCCCTATAAATTATGATTTCAGGTACGAGTGGCAGCAAGGCGTGACGGTACACACTGGCGCGTTGAGACTTTCGGCATTTTCATTTTGAGACATTATGTTCTAGTAGTTACGTTTTCCGCTGTGTTAAATGATTGGATATTTATCTTAACGAGGTTTTGTTAAACGTTTTAATTACTCATGGTTTTATTTAATAAAATGGTATTTTTAAAGATTCAAATTTATTGAAATTTTTGGGACGTTACATTTGGAGACTGAGGAGTATCCAAGAAAGATTCCATCATCAGCCTTAGGATCAAACTTTCCGAGGGCATCTCTTTTGTTCAGTATGAAACACTGACATCCAAAGATGTGAAGAAAGCTAATTGAAGGCTTTCTCCCATGGAAAAGTTCATAGGTTGTCTTCTTGAATCTTTTGACGATCAGCGATCTGTTTTGCGTAAAACAAGCAGTGTTGACAGCTTCTGCCCAAAACTGAGTAGGCAGGCGAGAATCGCTGAGCATTGAACGTGCAGCTTCGATGATAGTTCGATTTCTTCTTTCAGCGACTCCATTTTGTTGCGGTGTTCTCACTAAAGAAAAGTTGTGAGAGATACCCTTACTTTCAAAGAAGGAATCAAGAGAACTGTTTTTGAATTCAGTCCTATGATCACTCCTTATTGAGCAAACGGTCATGTTGTTCAGGACTTCCATTTTCCTAACTAAGGTGATGAGTTCTTCAGGGGTGTCACTCTTAGAACGGAGAAACATTACCCAGGTATAGCGAGAGAATTCATCAACTATGACCAATGTATATTTCTTTCCAGCGATGGATTGTTTGTTAACAGGGCCAAACAAATCCATATAGGGAAGTTGTAGAAGAGATGACACTGAGGAAACTTGCTTAGATTTGAAGCTTGCTTTAGTTTGTTTCCCTTTCTCACACGCTGAACATAAGGACTCCTTAGCGTATGAGTGTTGAGGTAAACCAGTGACTAACTCTTTAAAAGAAAGAGTATTCAGTGTCTTGAAGTTGAGATGAGAGAGCCTCTTATGCCATAACCAATTGACATCAGATGAGGCTTTTGAGAAGAAACAGGAGTTCTCAGTGGTTGTAGAGTCCATGTTTATAACGTAAACATTTTCCATACGGTATCCGCTGAGAGCTATCTTCTCCTTTTGTCAGTGACAAAGCAGGATTCCTTAGTGAAAATCACTTTGTTATCCTTGTCACATAGCTGACTTATGCTTAGAAGATTATGCTTCAGTTCTTCAACATATGTGACTCTTCTGAAGGTTGTTGTACCATTAGAAAGTACACCAAACCCTCGGGTATGGCCTTTTCCATTTCCACCGAAGGTCACTGAGGGCCCCTTCTCTTCCTTGTATTCAGTGAGCAGGCTTTTCTTTCCAGTCATATGTCTAGAGCATCCGCTATCGAGATACCAGATACCCATCTTAACCTGCAAACAAAGGAAGATTAGTTTTTCTTAGGCACCCATTTCATTTTGGGCCCAGATTTGTCAGTGGTGGTTGAGGAAGTGGAAGCTTCAGCAATCTTCGCATCATTTGAAGATTCAGCTTTGGTGTCAGTCTTTACTTTGGTTAATTTCTTAACCTCAGTGGTTGGTTTCACCATAACCTGATTTGCACCAGGTTTGGTCTTCTTTTCCTTGGAGGCATTGATCTTTACCTTAGCTAACTTTTCAGCTTTGGTGGCTATGGGGCACTTACTAGCAATATGATTGGTAATTCCACAGTGATAACATTTCCTATAACTAAAAGTAGCTTTAGGACCATTTGCATGTTGAGCTGTTAGTTTTAAATGAGCAGGGCCAGCACCAAGTATACCTTTGGCATCGGAAATGGGAGGAACAATCAGTTCTTCAGATTTCTTACCAATAATATCCACTCTGATTCTAGGAGTAGTTCGCTGAATAAATCCAGGGATCTTGTTCTTAGAAGTAGAGGGATAAGTCATTGAATCTTTAGAAGCATTCAGTTTAGGTACAAAGGTACCCTTCTGAGGTTTTGGATAAACAGTTTTCTCTTTACCTTTAGAAGTTAAGGTAGAGATTTCCTCAGGGATAGGAGTTTTAAAAGAGGAGCACTGAGAAGATGAAGTGTCAGGGATAGAGGACACGAACATTCCAAACTTAAGCATGGAATGATCAGTGGTAGGTTCTAGAGTATCAGCTTTGTAACCAAGACCACGTTTGTCACTCAAGGGAATCTGAGACTTAATTATCTCAGTGATCGTTGTTGAGGATTTACACCATCCTTCAACGGTAGCTTTTTCAGCCTTTAATGCAGCGATAACTTCTTCGCGCTCGATTTTGACTAACTGATTTATATGAACTTGATCTTTTAAATCTTCTTTAATTTTAGAAACCTTTCCTATTTGAAGGTGACAGTGTTTAAGCTGTTCAGCGAGATCAAGGTTTTGATTTTCAACAACAGTTTTGCCGTTCATGGCATCATATAAACTCATAGTCAGAAGATCGATTTTACGAAGACTATCAGCTTCATCAATATCTGAAATATTGGTAAAGAAGGAAGGTGATACCTTGGAGGTAGAGGATGAAGCAGAGGGAATTTCAGTTTGTTCTTCCTCATCTTCGATTTTGGCCATGAGACAGAGATTGGCCTCATCATCATCTTCTGAGTCAGATGATTCTTCTTCATCAGAGGCAGCCCAATCAAAGTCAGCCATCAGGCCTTTGCCTTTCTTCTTAAAGCTTTTCAACTTTGAATACTTTTCTTTCAGCTTTTTGTAATTGTCATCTCTAGCCCTGGGGTTAGAGGTTTTCTTGGGGAAAGCTGAGGGTTTATAGACTTTCTTTGACCTGCATTCACTAGCAAAGTGTCCTACTTTTTCACAGTTAAAGCAGGTAGCAGTAGCCTTATCAACAGGGGTTGATGATCTAGGCTTGTCAGTGAGTGCGAGAGGTTTATTCCTTCTGAAGTTACTCTTTTTAGCGAATCTCCTGAACTTATTAGCTAGGACTGCTATAGATTAATCAAGATCTGAAGCGTCAGAATCTGATGAGAATTCAGAGGTAGTTTCCAACTCAGTGACAGTGATAGTAGATCGCTGAGTGGAAGGTAACTCTGAGAGTAAAGCGACAGGTGTGCTCTTGGAATCTTTTACAAGATTCTTCTTAAGATGACACGACTGCTCATGATTGAGCATAGTGCCATATAAGGTAGAAAGAGTCATAGATTTTAGATCCTTTGATAGCTTGAGACACATTGAATAACTGTCCCAGCTTTCAGGTAAACATTCTAAGAACTTTGTCAGAATTTCAAAGTTAGAATATTCCTTACCAACTGTTTTTAGATCTATGATTAAACAGTTAAACCGCTGATGTACTTCAGAGAGAGATTCATTCTTACCACAAATGTAGCTTTCGTACTGTCTTACCAGGTTGATCTTTCTTGAGTCCTGGACTTCAGACATACCTTCATACTGAACATAGATTGTGTCCCACATGGCTTTGGAGGTTTTCAGGTTCATGACAGAATGGTAGACTTCGTCAGAAAGAGCCATGGAAAGAATGGATCTGGCTTTAGTGTCGATAGCCACTTTCTTCTTGTCTTCTTCAGACCAATTGTGAGGTTCCTTAGGCACGACTCTTTCAGGAATAGTAGCTCTAGTAGCAGTGCCTGGAACTTCAGGGTCAATTCTAACAGGAATATATGGGCCATTTTTGAGATAGTAAGGCATAGTAGGATCTACACCTTCTAAGAAGAGTGTCATCCTATTTTTCGACAGACTAAAGTTATCTCTGGAAAATCTAGGGGGTTTTACAAGAGAACCATTGTCAATATAGTTTGTATTTGTGTTTGTAGCCATAATGAGAAGTAGCACGGAAGAGAAAAGATTAGTATAAGCAAGATCTTGTTTATGAGGTTAAACAATCTGCTCTGATACCACTTGTTGGTCCCGAGAGGGTTATACAAGTTTGTAGAAGGGGGGTTGAATACAAACACACAGATTTTACTTTTCTAAATTGTTTATTGATAAATCAAACAATTTACAACTTGTTGCGGAACAAGATTAAGGATTAAACCTAATCTAAACAAGTTATGAGAACACTAAGTTTCTTGCACTAGAATTAAGACAGAAAGGAGATAAGAATATTACTAATAATATTCTAACACAAAGTAGTAGAGAGAAGAAGAATGGCCGAGCACTTCATTTCTGAAGTAGGGTTCTTCTTATATACTGCATGCATTTAATGCACAACAGTATAACTTTACACGTGGCAGCAGCTGATTTGTTGCATGGTTTGACCTTTGTAGACAACCTTAGTAGCCGCATGATGTACAGTGTAGAATCAGAGTTGGTTGTATGATAATAGACAGAAGGGATATCCTTTCTGACATTTTCGTACGGAGGCGTGCAAAGGGGTAAGACAAAACTAACTTGTAGAGGAAGACTTCATGATCAGCGTTCGTTGAACAGTACTTTATCAGCGAGTGACAAAGCTCAGCGATTGCTGAAGTCTTCTACTTGTAACTTCACGTTGAGTGGACAAATCTTGGCTTCGCTGATATCCGCATCAGTTCATTAGTAGACTTATCGCTGGTTCTTGGGCTTGATCTTTGACTTCAGCGTAGAACCTTTGTTGACGTGAAACTTGTCTTCAGGGATCATAAATAAACAACTAAAACTATCAGCGATCATCAACAAGACTGAATAGGCTCAACGCTTTGTTGATGAACAGTTTCGCTGAATGTCTAATTTAAAGAACATGAGTTTCCTATCAGCGGTACTGTAGAGACATACTACTTATCAGCGATAGTGAAACTCTAATACATATTGTCTACTTACAATTTTCACTAAGTGTTTCTTAAAGAGTCATTATCAAATCACTGAGGGTTTGGATCAACAAATTACAATTTACTTTATGCATATTCCTCATTTCTCATCACCTTACGAAATGAGAATTACAAGTTACTTTATGCATATTCCTCATTTCACGTCAATGGGAATTACAAGTTACTTTATGCCTATTCCACGTTTCACATCACAATACTAAATGGGAATTACCATTAGAGCCCGGCCTATTCCACATTTATCAAATTAACGGGAATTACGATTAGCACCACGCCTATTCCACGTGATCACATCATAATACGAAATGAGAATTACCATTAAGCGCCCAACCTATTCTTCATTTCAAACCAACGGGAATTACCATTACGAGCCCGGCCTATTCCACGTTTATCAAGGATACACAGAAATAACGGTTATACCTTGCCTATTCCTCCTTTTCAAGGATACACAGGAATAGCAATTATACATTGCCTATTCCTCCTTTTCAAGGATACACGGGAATAGCAATTATACCTTCGCTATTCCTCCTTTTCAAGGATACACGGGTATAGCAATTATACCTTGCATATTCCTCTTTTTCAAGGATACACGAGAATAGCAATTATACATTGCCTATTCCTCCTTTTCAAGGATACACGGGAATATCAATTATACATTGCATATTCCTCCTTTTCAAGGATACACGGAAATAACAATTATATATTGCATACTCCTCCTTTTCAAGGATACACGGGAATATCAATTATATATTGCCTATTCCTCCTTTTCAAGGATACACGGGAATAACAATTATACATTGCATATTCCTCCTTTTCAAGGATACACGAAAATATCAATTATATATTGCCTACTCCTCCTTTTCAAGGATATACGATAATATCAATTATACATTGCCTACTCCTCCTTTTCAAGGATACACGGGAATAACAATTATATATTGCCTATTCCTTATATTCAATATTAGTGAGTATCAACTCAAAGCACATAACAATTCATATCTTACTCGGAGTTGAATTATAATCACATTCGTATTGTTAATATCAGAATATATTTCATATTCAGAAAACGTTTAAACAGTACAATCTTACACATACACAGAGAATATCCAAGCAGTCCATAATCATATCTGGAAATCAAACCTGGAACATCTATCCGGAAACATTCAGAAATAGTTATCTGGACTCTCAAGTCCGGAACCATCCGGGATCAAACCCGGCATCTGGTATCACAATCCGGAAAACCCCCAAGTCCGGAACTCACTTCCGGATCAAATCGGAATCCGGTAAAACATCCGGATCTTCATTTCGGAATCCGGTATATTTCGGGACTTCATCCGGAATTCGGTAAAACATCCGGACTCCTATCCGGTATCCAGAACTTACCCGGAATCCGGTACATTTCCGGTACCAATCCGGAATCCAATACCAATCCGGGACTCATCTTCCGGATTTGTTCAATGGTTATAAGAGTAGGATGAATTTAATGACTCACTATGTTATAAGAGTGTTTAAAAAACTATTGGATAGCTAAAAACGGACGAACCAAGTTAAACTAGGCCGTTTAAGGTGGTTAGAGTGGTTTAGTGGTCTGATTTGATATAAAAAATAGCTAAACCCCTTGGTTCTCGTCAGGTCTGCGATTTGATATTTTCTTGAGCAGTTTAGACCGAACAAACATCCAAAAATATACATGTATTAATTATATTAGTTTTCATGTCATATGATCAATCTTTATGGCCCAATTAAAAAAATTGTCTAAAACATTATCTTTTTACTTTTCATTCCTTAGAGGATCCACAATGCATAAAGTCATTAATGACTTTTTACTTTTGTCACCTAAGATTTTCACTAGTTTTATATAATAAAAAATTATCTTTAAAATTCATCTCCAATGCAAATAAGCTTTTCAAAAGCTTTTTGTATTTAATTTTCAATACCAAAAAAAGTTAAAATGAAAATATTATGGAGTGAAAGGGTAAAAAGTTTTTCATCAAAAGGTCATTGGAGAATAAGTCTTTATGTAAAAAGCTTTTTAAAAAGTTGTTAGTCCAATGCTTTAACCCATTAAAAAGACTTTTTTAAATAGTAAAAAGTCTTTTAAAAAGCTAGCATTGGAGATGCTCTTAGTTGACCACATTATCTAAATTGGCACCAAAATCCGTCAAAGATCAAATCCAAATTTCTAAATCGTCCTTCGATTTGCTCAATATTTGTCCAAAATTCAACAATTGTTGTTGGACTTAACTTTTTTTTCAATTTACTCAATGTTTTTATTTTTATTTTAGAGATATATGTTTCTTTTAAAATTTCTTATAACGTCTTTAATAATGTTTTATTGGTAGAAAAATCATTTTGGATATATATGTATATATATATATATATATATATGGTTGGGTTTCAGTGAGAAGTGGTTATCAACCGTTGGATGAGAAAGGGATGCATATTGGGATGAGATGCATCAGATTAATTCCCTTCTAAGCTGCAATTCATGGAAGGCCATTGATTAAAAGTGATCAATGGTTCAGATCCACTTCTCAAGCTTCTCACAGTAACCTCAACTTCTCACACGATCTTTCGTCTCTCTCTCTCTCTCTCTCTCTCTCTCTCTATATATATATATATATATATATATATATATATATATATATATAGAGAGAGAGAGAGAGAGAGAGAGATGTTATGTTTTTTTAGTTTAAACCCCATAAGAGGTTAGACCAGTCCGTCTTTTTGTGGTCCGATTTAACCAGTTTGATCATTTAATGCCAAATCACTCAGTTTGGAAGTTTTCTAAACCGCAACTACTCTTTGGTTTTGCCGTTTGAAAGGTTAAACCCCTCAAATCGGACTGCGAACACATCTACCTGTCACACTAGAGTATTTTTATAATTTACTAAAGCCATAATTAGCTTGCCGATAAACCACAAGCATTAGGGTTTGAATGACTTTTTTTTTATTTCTTAACCACAAGTATATTAAATAGAGATTAGAAGTATACCCGTGTAATGCAACATAATTTTAAAATCTTGAACTCGATCCCTTAATTATAGTTCATATTTTATTATGTTATTTGTCTTTCTCGATTTTATTTTATGGTTTTGAGAAACCTAGAGATTAGTTAGTTATTATTTTATCTTATTATATGTGTGTATACATATGACAAAGGATCATGTGAGAAAAAGAGTTACGGTGATAAGCGTAAGAATGGATCTGGACCCTTGATCACTTTTAATCTCACACCCACCCATTAATTGTCATTTAGAAGGGAATTGATCTGATGCATTTTTGTGCGTCTAATTAATGTTGATATTTAATTATGATTGATCCAAGAATCTAGATCCTTTTTACGTTTCTCACCATAACTTTTCTTTCCACCGAAACCCAACCCATATATATATATATATATATTTATATATATATATGTATTTATATATATAAGACGATAATCAAATGAGAACCACAAATATTTTACAAACCCGTGAGAACCAATATAAAAATAATTTTCTACATGATTTTTTCATCAAAACCTATGATTTAAGGTATTGTTTCACATATGTTCGTGTTCACCTTGTGAAAATATTGCATGTGGATTTTTTTTATTCACCTAGTGAAATGAAAAATATACGTAAAAATATTCACATGGTGAAACAAATCCATGTGAAACTATCATATTATAAAACAAATATATGTGAAGCAAAACATCTTAAATCTTATCATTTGATGAAAATATATCATGTAAAAAATTATTTTTATATCGGTTCTCACGGTTTTGTAACATATTTGTGGTTCTCATTTGATTTAACCCCATATATATATAGAGGGCCCTTCTTTTGTTAACCACTCAAATAGTGTTAACCTTGTTAACATAGTGTGGACCAATAGGAAGCAAGATACATGGGTGGTTTTAACATTCATTGGTCGTTTGATGCAAGGGTATTATTGGAATTTAACTTTTTTGTTATATGCAGTAAGTAGACTTTCCTAATATCACGCCTAGCTAAATTTGTTAGTTATTGATATATTAATTTTTAATATTCATCTCAATCTTCATCTAATTATTCCAGTATCACGCCTAGACAATTTTCTTAGTTATTGATATATTAATTTTTAATATTCATCTCAATCTTTATCTTATTATTCCAGTATTTTATCATTTATTCAATTCCTTCACGCCTATCCAACAGTTAACTGCTATCATTTCTGTAATTTTTGTCCACGATTTCTTCTACGATTATTTTTCTTGTATTCGATTATGCATCTAACTGAAGACGAAAGTGTTGTCTCATTGTTTCCGTCTTCCGTATGTGGGGTTGAAAATGGTTCTTTTCAGTATGTGGATGATTTGTCGTCGGTTCTCATATATGTTTTTCCAATATGTACTTACGTTCACAGAATGCATATACTCAAATTTTCACATATGCTTGATATGAAATTGCATATATGCACATCAGAGAATTGCATATATGCACATATCAAAATTGCATATATTTACACTTTACATCTGAAGCATATATGCACATATAAAAATTGCATATATGCATATTTTACACCTACAACATGCACATCAGAGAGTTGCATATATGCACATCAGATAATTGCATATATGCACATATTACAATTGCATATACTTACACTTTACACATGCAGCATATATGCACATATCAAAATTGCATATATGCATATTTTTACACCCACAACATGCATATCAGAGAATAGCATATATGCACATTAGAGAATTGCGTATATGCACTTATTAAAACTGCATATATGTAAATTTTACACATGCAGCATATATGCACATATCAAAATTGCATATATGCATACTTTACACCCAAAACATATATGCATCACTTCACAATTGCATATATGCACATATCAAACTTGCATATATGCACAAATTACAACCGGATATAAGCATATTCTTGTTCGATTCTTGTTTAACTACTTCTTGTTCAACCACTTCACTAGTAACAACAATATTTGCAATCCTATCGCTCTTCCTTTGAACTGAACAAAAAACATGAGATGTAATTGTGCACATAAACCCATTTTTCAAAACCCTAGAACTTGAAACTTTTACCTTTGATTTTCGCCATTAACTTCAATACTTCGAAGACCACTGCTTTCTTGAGAGAGTTCGTAGGGTTTCGGCTTGGGTAAGAATCGATTTGTAATCACCTTTTCTGGAATCGATTGGAATCAATTTGGGTTTGCTCGATATGGGATCGATTTGCACACGATTTTGAAATCCCCGATTTGTATCTTCTTTGCAATCGATTGGAATGAACTTGTCGATGTTATCCCACTATTTTTTGGAATCGATTGCAAGCAACCTGTTGATTTTTGCCCACTGATTTCTTTGGTTGATTTTCTTTTGAATCGAGATTGGAGAGAGAGTACGTGTTTGGTATTTTTGTTTCTAAATCAATTAGAGATAAGTTATCAGGTTCTTAAATGTAGCGCGTGGGTTAATTGTTTCCTTATCTGATACTTACCCAGATTTATTAAATGACAAGAATACCCTATGCATATATGCTTCAAATGAAATCAACCGTGTTTTTATTTTAATTATGAATTAAAAAATGATTTTAATCTTAGCCATTGATTTTGATGATTAATGGTCCAGATTAGTTAATACAGTTAACACTAAATGACTGATTAACAAAAGAAGGGGACCCTATATATATATATATATATATATATGATAAAGTTTTAGTGGATTTCAAACTAAATGTTATAAAATTTTAATTTTTTGGCAATATATTTAATGTAAGTTTTATTATAATACAGATTTAAAATAAAAATATAATTCAATTTAGTTTAATCATGATTTTTTTATAAAAATAATGATAGAGTATTTTCTTTAGGCTTAACTTAGATGATAATTATATTTAAAAATCTTATACTTAAAATTAAAGAGAATATATATCTTAATAAAATAAAATAAAAATAAGGTGTTCTATTTCAGATTTTCTTGTATTTATTGGTTAATTATTTGGGCAAAAAGTTGATTACCGGCAACCCTAACCGACCCCACATGAAACCTGTCTCCATGGACACCAATGTAAGGGGGTATTTTTTTGGCTCACTCAACGGCTAAGGCTAGTGGAGGGGCCTGGGATCGAACCCTGGACCTATTATGTATTTGGATAAAGTCACTCCATCCATTTGCCAATTGAGCTACACATCAGATGCATTTATTGGTTAGGTATATGAATTCAAATATTAAGTTTTTAAATAGAAAGGGAGAGGAGAACAAATCAAGATCGACTGACTTACAGGGAAGAAGCGAAACTCGACTGCTTGGACAGAGTGGGATAGATCTATTGCCAGAGGTGGAGACGGATAGGTAGTTAGACTTCCAAGTTGCGGCACGAAGTAGCGAATTTTAGATATTTTAGATTTAAAAAATTAGTGTTTTATCTCCTAGTGTTTATCCTATATTTACTATGTTTAACTATATTAATTAATATGTACTAAGAGCATCCACATTCATCTTGCTAGAGACCTTGCAAGACGACATGACTTGTCATGTGGATAGCAAGGTTTTGCAAGATATCTTACACTTGCTAAATTAGCAAGGTTTTGCCAGATGTGGGACCCACTAAATTTAATTAATTAATACTATTATTTTTATAATATTGGTTTATTATATATTTTTGTTTCATTAATTTATAACATTATATTATAATACTAGTCTTTGGCTCGCCCGTTGAGCGATGATCAAATTTGTGTTTTAAGTTAATTATTTGATGTTTAATAGTTGTTGAATAATTTTGTGACACATAGAATAATTGATAAAAAGAAAACAAAAATTCCACAAATAGGGAATAATATCTTGAAGATAAAAATATGTCTATTAAGTTTGATACCTATTATAAATATCGTTACTAAATGAATTTATCAAACGAATACACAATAATTGCATATTTATATCTTTGAAAAATATTCGAACTTATAATCCAAAAGTCAATTGATAAGTGATATCTTTTTTTTCAAGTAATTAAATCTCTTATGATAATTCTAAGGGTGTTTCGTTGACAAAATGAAATTTGATAGAATGGTAATTTATCGAAAGAATTCGAGTTTGAAGTAAAAATTGATATGAAATTGCAAAAAAAAAAATCACGACAATTTAGTGATTATTTGTATAAAATCTCATACTAATTTCAACAAATCTCATACTAATCACGACACATTAATTCATATATATTTATGATATTTAATAATATAATTAAATCAAAAAATATTTAATATTGGGCTCATTTCAAAGGTATTGACGAAACGATTACAATGATATAATTTGTAAAAAATAGAAATGTCTTTTAATGCGTTTTAGTTCATATACATTATTTATGTTTATATGATAAGAGTCTAAATTGAAAAATAAAAAAGTAAGGGATTAAAAGTAACTACATACCTAATTATAAGGGTAGTAAATGTAACGTATAAATTAAAAAAATTGAATTAAGGAGAGATTTAAGGATGAGTGAATGTGGATGTGTTAATTGAACTAATAATGTAACTGAGTCTAGATACATGTTTAGGCGGGAAAATACTGAAATCGGCTCACCACAAGAGGACACGTGGCATGCTAGTTACTTATTTATTATATGTATAGATTTGCAGTGGGGACCACTTTAGAATGGAGTTCGGTCTTGCATTGATGTATGAGATGTTATTGCAAAACTAGTGTAACACTTTAGAAATGACGTTGGTCTTGTACGGATGTGGATGGTCTAATAAGCGGTACTTAATACATAAAAAGTAAGTTTTAAAATATTACCCTACTTGTTTTATAATGTAAAAAATAGGTTTACCCTACATAATATTTATTTAATAAATAATGTATAGATATAGATCATAGAGAATTTGTTGGAGATACTCTAACAATATTAACAAAGTGTTAAAAAGATTTACAACTTTAAACTATGATATAAAATGTGACAATTGATGTATAGTTTAGGGACCAAAAGCATAACTTTGCCTTACCTAGTCACATATATACTATATCTGTGACTGTGAGGCCAGTATATTCCCAATAGCCCCTTATCACCAACCCACTCATCCCTGTTAAATACTAAAATAACAACATACAAACACACCATTGGAGCTCCTTCTCCTCCACTTTTCTTCAAGTGAGTTTTGAGTTGAGCTTGATTCATTCAAGTTCAATCCAAATTCACCATTAACAAACAATGGAGCGTGCACGCAGGCTAGCAAACAAGGCCATTCTCAGACGCCTAGTTTCACAAACCAAACAAAACTCACCATCACCTGCGTTATATACGTCTTCAAGGTACGTTTCTTCGTTATCTCCATATCTATCTTGTGATGGAAATGTTAGATCACAAAGAAACATTCATGGATTCGGTTCTCATTCTCAAACCCGATCCATATCGATCGAATCTCTAAAACCCAGTGACACTTTCCCACGCCGCCATAACTCCGCCACACCACAAGAACAAACCAAAATGGCTGAATTCGTAGGGTTTTCGAGTCTCGATTCACTCATTGATGCCACTGTTCCCAAATCAATTCGCCTTAATTCCATGAAATTCCCCAAATTTGATCAAGGTTTAACTGAATCTCAAATGATTGCACACATGCAAGATTTAGCTTCTAAAAATAGGGTTTTCAAATCCTTTATTGGTATGGGGTATTACAACACATCTGTTCCTAATGTTATTTTGAGGAATATTATGGAAAATCCAGGGTGGTATACCCAATATACCCCTTATCAAGCTGAGATTGCACAGGGAAGACTCGAATCCCTGCTCAATTTCCAAACCATGGTCACTGATCTCACTGGTTTACCCATGTCAAATGCTTCATTACTTGATGAAGGAACTGCAGCTGCAGAAGCTATGGCTATGTGCAATAATATTCAAAAGGGTAAGAAGAAAACATTCATAATTGCAAGCAACTGCCACCCGCAAACAATCGATATCTGTAAAACTAGAGCAGATGGTTTTGATCTGAAAGTGGTTACGTCTGATCTGAAAGATTTCGATTACTCGTCTGGTGATGTTTGTGGGGTTTTGGTTCAATATCCTGGTACTGAAGGGGAGTTGTTGGATTATGGTGAATTTGTTAAGAATGCACATGTGAATGGTGTTAAGGTTGTGATGGCTAGTGATTTGTTGGCTTTGACTGTGTTGAAGCCTCCTGGTGAATTTGGAGTTGATATTGTGGTGGGGTCCGCTCAACGATTCGGAGTTCCAATGGGGTATGGAGGTCCTCATGCAGCGTTTCTTGCAACGTCGCAAGAATACAAGAGGATGATGCCCGGAAGAATTATTGGTGTGAGTGTAGATTCTTCCGGAAAACCTGCTTTACGTATGGCGATGCAGACACGAGAGCAACATATTAGGAGAGATAAAGCTACCAGCAACATTTGCACAGCTCAGGTATCGTTTTTATCGAATAGTTCCATTAAGAGGCAACCTCTGAGTCGGTAAGAGGCAGCCTCTGAATCGGCAAGAGGTTAATCTTGTTTGGCCAAAAAAAGTCTGCCTCTTAATGGTTCTAAAACCCTATGAATGATTTTGTATCTTGTGCCTCCCTTAACCATTCAGCGTCCTAATTTCATTATGAACAATTACCAAACAACCATATTTCATTTTGTACTATATCATAAGAGCCTCTTAATCATTCTGAACACTTAATAATTCTTCACCAAACCATCCAGCAACTGCCAAACAGCCCCTGAGTTCTTTAAACACTTAAGCATTCTTGTTATAAGAATAATATGCAGAATTAGTACTCTCGGGTCTCTGTTGTTTGCCCTTTTGTTGTTAAAACGTTTTGTTTATTATGTAGGCATTGCTTGCAAACATGGCGGCTATGTTTGGTGTTTACCATGGACCAGAAGGCTTAAAGACGATTGCACAACGAGCCCATGGACTTGCTGCCACGTTTGCTGCTGGATTGAAGAAACTTGGGACAGTAGATGTTCAAGATCTCCCCTTTTTCGACACCGTGAAAATAACATGTGCTGATTCAAACGCAATAGCTCAAGAAGCTTACAAAAACAAGATGAATCTCCGTATCGTGGACAAAAACACTGTGAGTATGTTTCCAGTGTTGATTATGTTTTGGTTTTATTTCTTGAAGTTAATTGAAATTTGGGTTGTTTTCAGATCACTGTGTCATTTGATGAAACAACCACCATTGAGGATGTTGATACTTTGTTTAAGGTTTTTGCATTGGGGAAACCGGTGAGTATTGTGTTCATAATGCTACAATGATTATATTAAATAGATAACAACTTTAAAGATTTCTTGTTGTTTTTAGGTGCCATTCACCGCCGCATCTCTTGCACCAGAGGTTCAAGATGTTATCCCTTCCGGGCTTGTAAGGGAGACTCCGTATTTGACACATCCAATTTTTAACTCGTAAGTTTCTTTATGTACTCAAAATATTCGAAAAAAGTTGTTAATATGTAATGTTCCACATTTTACTGACATTAGAGGGCTTGCATGATTCTCTTTTTGTTTTCTTTAGTTTCCACACGGAGCATGACCTACTCAGATATATCAGCAAATTGCAGTCAAAGGATTTGTCGTTGTGCCACAGTATGATTCCTTTGGGGTCTTGTACAATGAAGCTTAACGCAACTACAGAGATGATGCCCGTGACATGGCCAGCCTTTGCAGATATGCATCCGTTTGCCCCTACTGAACAAGCAGAAGGATATCAAGTAATCATGATGTCTTTATTCACTTGTGAATTCAAATCATGATGTCTTTATTCACTTGTGAATTCAAGTTATACTGTGGTCTAATATAAGATTTTGAGCAAATGTTATAATTTCTGTGGCATTTATTTTCAGGAAATGTTCAAGAATTTGGGTGATATGTTGTGTACCGTAACTGGATTTGATTCTTTCTCTTTGCAACCAAATGCTGGTGCTGCTGGAGAGTATGCTGGGCTCATGGTTATCCGAGCATATCATTTGGTATAAATTATAATGAAAGCCTAATATCATGTGATAAAATATAAATATAAAACCCGTGTTACAAATTAACTTTTATAGATTTTTAGTCCAATCTAGAGTCAGTTTTAAGAAAATATATGTGGATCGACTATAGGCAAGAGGAGATCATCATCGCAATGTGTGCATCATTCCGGTGTCAGCACATGGAACAAATCCTGCTAGTGCTGCTATGTGTGGCATGAAAATCATTACTGTTGGAACAGACTCTAAAGGTAACATTAATATCGACGAGGTACGCAAGGCTGCTGAGGCCAACAAGGAGAACCTGTCTGCTCTAATGGTATGCATATCTTTGTCAAATAACACTTATTTTTAACGCTATAAAATTTATTAGGAATAGATATGTTAGGATACGTGGAACCCCTTTGGTTTCTATATATATATATATTGAACAAAATTTAAGCTTATTTTCTTCCTCGAAATTTCAGGTTACGTATCCTTCAACTCATGGAGTTTATGAAGAGGGTATTGATGAGATATGCAAAATTATTCATGACAATGGAGGTCAGGTTTACATGGATGGAGCAAACATGAATGCTCAGGTATATTGAATTTTTGAGTTGGGAGTTGTTTACTACTTACCGCCTCTTACCGAGTAAGTAACGCTTATTGCCTCTTGCCGAGTAAGTAACGCTTACCCGGTCAGAGATGATGGTCTTTTGCTGATATAGTGTCTCTAATTTCTGTTGTTGAATTTTTAGCATAACCTACACGTGCTAATGAATGATTTTCCTTATATGGGTCAGGTTCAGAGGAAAACAGCAAAAAAATGAAAAACTGAGGAACACCATGATTACCGTTCATCTGTATGGTATGCACATGTGCATACAAGTAATTTGTAACATGCAAACGTGCATATGCACATGTGCATAAATACCAAAAAACAACTCCAGTTACTTGTATGCACATGTGCATACCGTCCAGATGAACGATTACCAGGGTGTTCCTCAATTTTTTGTTTATTAGGCGTTCCTCAATATATATATATATATATATAGTGGTGGATGTGAATAAGTTGTATTCTTGCAGGTTGGTCTAACGAGCCCTGGCTGGATTGGTGCCGACGTTTGTCATCTGAACCTTCACAAGACATTTTGCATTCCACACGGCGGAGGTGGTCCCGGAATGGGTCCAATTGGTGTGAAGAAACACTTGGCACCGTACCTGCCTTCCCACCCTGTGGTAAGCACCAAAGTTTATAATACTTCATTCGTTCCAAAATTTGTCCACATTTCTATTTCAGTTTGTCGCAAAATAAGTATCCACTTTCAAAAGTGAGCACCTGCTTTCCAATTCTCCCCTTAGTTATGAGATGGAGAAATTCATTTCTCGCTCTATTATTAAAGGTAAAATTGTCATGTTAATTAATTAGAAACTATAATATCATACATATCTAAAACCAAGTGCCGTTTTCATTGTGGGCTTTTATTTTGGGACGAGGGATTAATTGGTAATTGTGGACATTCTTAGCCTACAAAAATGTCTTTTCAGTGCAGTTTTGAGCTATATCTCATCGTATAGTTACTTATTAATGGTTTGTTTCTTGTACATTACTATGCTCACTTTCTAATTTGATTTAAAATTTTGATTAAAAGGTCGCGACTGGAGGCTTACCAGCCCCCGAAACAGCTCAGCCACTTGGTACCATTTCCGCAGCACCTTGGGGTTCTGCACTTATCTTGCCCATATCATATACATACATTGCCATGATGGGATCTAAGGGACTTACAGATGCATCAAAGATAGCCATTTTGAATGCAAACTACATGGCAAAACGTCTTGAGGTCCGTTTTCTCGAACGAAAATAAAACTTTTTTTCTTTGAAAGGCCACACATCCTAATACTACTCTTTAATCCAAGATTGCATAACTGTTGACTTCTGATGGTATCTGGTGCATTAGTTCTGGTAAGATCGCAACCCTTGCTACTTGTGAAACTAATGGCTTTCCTTTTGGATCACATTTCAGAGTCACTACCCCATTCTTTTCCGTGGAGTCAATGGAACCGTTGCCCATGAATTTATTGTCGATTTGAGACCCTTAAAGGTAATTTTCACTCACCACCATCATAATCTACTAGATATCTTTTGGGCCTAACTCTACTTTGCAAACTTTAGACTACGGCTGGAATAGAACCAGAAGACGTTGCGAAACGTCTGATAGATTATGGATTCCATGGCCCCACAATGTCGTGGCCGGTTCCTGGGACACTAATGATTGAACCTACTGAAAGTGAAAGCAAGGTACATTTCGAAATGAAAGGTTTTGTTTGAAAATTGCTTTATCTTCCCTTTTTTATAACGCAATTTAAATTTCAATGTGCAGGCAGAATTAGACAGGTTTTGTGATGCTTTAATCTCCATTAGACAAGAAATTGCAGAAATTGAGAAGGGAAAAGTTGATATCACCAACAATGTTATCAAGGTATTTTGTCACTATGATCATTTTTGAGTAAATTGCTCCGCATGCATCTTCTGCCCCCTCCCCTCCCCTCCTTTCCACCCCCACCCCCAATTACTATGAATTAATATTTATTAATTAAAATTAATTAATTAATAATGTGTAATTAAAATTAATTAATAATTTTTAACTAATTTTAATTACTATAAATTAATATTTATTTCCTACCTCCGGATGGGATATGCGGGGCTCGTTTTGTTTGGTTTGGTTTATAACTTTTGAGTAAATTTCTTATGATTTGAAAGAAATTAATTTAGATCTGAAATTGCATTTACAGGGAGCTCCTCATCCCCCTCAACTTCTCATGGCCGATAAGTGGACAAAACCATACTCTCGAGAATATGCAGCTTACCCTGCCCCATGGCTTCGTGCTGCCAAGTTTTGGCCAACTACATGTTGGTTTCTTGCTCAATCTTTATGAAAAAAGCTCGTTTTTTTGGGTGTAATTCTGCGTTATTAACAATGGGTTTTGGTTGGTATGTGATTACAGGCCGTGTAGATAATGTGTACGGTGATCGCAACCTTATCTGCACCCTTCAGCCGGCACATGAGGAAGAAGAAAAGGCTGCAGCGACCGCTTAAGTTGAAGGTTCTCTTCCCAAACAAAATGGCTTTGAATTCTTACTTCCTTTGTTCTTCATCTTTCCTTCTATAGGTTGTTGTTGTTGTATATACAAGCTCCATATTTATCAGCTGCCGGTTTTCGTCTTGTAATCATGGTGATTACCAACCGCTCTAATAATGGATGGTTTCTGCTAATTTATAGCGCTTTGGTTTGTTATAAGTTTGATGTCCCACTTTTGTACCATGGTCTTGTGTATTGGAAGTCCCTTTCTATACTTTTAAAAGACAATGTCTATATCATGTCTATTTTTATTATATATAATAAATATTTGGTTTCCAATAGTTTATTGGATCAAAAGCTGGAAATTTGATCTCTCTTTTGTGTGGGTTATATTTGCATATTGTGTTAGGACATAGTACCTCCCCTCCCCTCCCCTCCCGTGGACACCCATTTCATTTTAATGTGATTTTGGCTCAAGGGGAAAAAAACACTTGGCACCGTACGGTACTAAAATATGTTTAGTGTTTCTTTAATTTCATCTCTCTTTAATGTGTTTCTTCACACCAATTTAAGGGTAAATGAGGAAGACTAGTGTTGACCGTGGTAAGCATAGGTTCCATCACTTACCCCAGTCAGAAGGACGGTCAGTGATCACTGGTTTTTTTCATTTTGGTAAACTCTTTTGCCTCTTATCTTATCTGGGTAAGAGAATCTCACCGATAAGAGGTAAAAAGTGAACTAATAAACAACCCCTTATCTTAGTTATCAATTACTATTATTTTTTAGTTATTATTTTCATATTATACATAACAATTGTTAAAATCATAAGTTAATTTAGATTTTTTCTAAAATTTGTTTTAACAAATTCAAATTTTATAGTATATATAATAAAAAAAAATTAACTCTTTTAATCAACATATTATATTATTTAATTTTACTATGTTGTTTGTATTTATTAACATATAATATTACTATAAATTTGTTTTAAGTATATTATTAAATATTGTAATTAATTATTTTTTAAGATGTTTTTTTTAACGTTTTGCATATTTATAAGCTAGTTTTTGTCAAACGTGATTTAGTAAACAGTAGATAAACGGTAGATAATATTTAAGTTGTAATATAGCCTTATGCTAGAGTGGTAATATTATTTTAAAGATATTTATATAAACAGTAGATAATATTTCTTTTAAATATTTTATAATATAGTAAAAATAAAAATAATACTTTATAATATAGCAATAATAATAATAATAATTTAATTACGTATGTTATAAAGTGTTTTGAATTGATTCTTATATCCAACAAGCCCTAAAAAATATGTCAACGCATTAACTATGTGTTCCATACAAATATACAATGCATCAAAATGCATATATTTATCATCACCGAAAATGAAAAATTAATACAATTTTTAATTAAGAAAAAAGAAATTTATATATTATCAGTACGTTGGTTGTGTGTGTATGATTATACTCTTGGTCTCTATAATTAGGAGTGTAAGCGAGTCGAGCTTTTAACGAGCTACTTGAGCTTGAACTCGTTTATTTCGAGCTCGAGTCTAATAATTATCGAGCTCGAGTCGATCTCGAACACAAAATAAAGCTCGTTTAACTTAACGAGTCGAATTTCATAACACCAATGTTCGTCTCAACTCGTTCGAAAGCTCGTTTAACTTAACGAGTCGAACTTCATAACACCAATGTTCGACTCAACTCGTTCGAAAGCTCGATTAAACTTTACGAGTCGAGCCATTCGAGCATACACTTTTTCGGGCTAGACATATTTATATGTTTACAAATTATGTAATCAAAATATAAATATCATCGAGATTGAGTAAATAAACGAGTTAATCGATCCCGAATTCGAGCTCATAAACGAGCATAGAGCTCGAGCTCAAACATTGAAAAAATATTCGAGCTCGAGTCGACTTTGAAAAAGTTAATCGAGCTAGAGTCGAGCTTGATATTATTTTTTCGAGCTCGGCTCGAATAACCTGCTACTCGACTCGGCTCGTTTACACCCCCTACCTATAATATATTGATATATGTTAAATGTTCTTCATTTTTTAATTAAAAAATGGAAAATAAGAAAAAAAGACTAAAATACCCTTGAAAATTATTAGGCTAACATAATATTTTTGATTTCGATCGAGGAAGAGATTTAATGAGTGCGAAAATGTAAACCAAGAGTCTTGTATTTGTATTTATGTTGATTTTGGGAACAATGTGAGTAGAAAGTGTAAACCACATGGACCAAATCTGTAATTTTCCCTAAATGTAATGATGAAATGTTCATCAATGATTAGCCTAATTATATTCAGATATTTTATATTTAAAAATAAAATGTTTATCCGAGATTACGTTTATTGGTTAGTTATATAGATTTAGACAAGCAATTTTAAAAAGTTGTATTAATGCACAATTTACTTGTAATCTTCAATTCTAAGTAATTTCGCAAAATAGTTTTTAAAATTTTAGTTCAAATGTTTTATAATGTAGTATAAATATAGGTCGAATATAAAAAAGGTTCAATGTTCAAACTTTTCCTTACATTACAAAGACACCCAAAGTCTCGAATATGATAATAAAGAGGTTTTTGATATAAGAGCTCAAAAGGGGTTTCCCGTTTAAGAGAGGAATGGGAGTACGATTGATTAGAAAAACGACAACTAAAATACACTCCCCCCCCTCCCCCGCCAAAAAAAGAATCGGTAAATTTCCTTGAAACATGAGAGCATGAGCGACATTTAGAACGTGTTGATATTTGTGTTCTACTAGACCATTTTGTTGAGGAGTCCCCACAGATGAAGTTTAATAAATAGTGCCTTGGACCGAGAAAAAGGATTGTAATCGTTTAAATTCTAAACCATTATCACTATGGACCACTTTTACAAGTTTATCAAATTGACCTTTAACCATGGCAAAAGATTTAACAAGGTGTGTTGAACTTATGTCTTTTCTATTAACAAATAAATTGTCGGTGAATGTCCAAAAACCAATCATGATTGTAATTTTAAGTTTTATTTCATGAAATTAGTAAATAAATAAAAAGGTTGTGCCCATTTTATTATGTCTATATTATATTTTGTGTTTTAATTATTCATAATTAATAACGTTAGAATAATGTATTCTAAATGTCCCTAGTTAAATATTATTTGGGTTTAATATGTCTCTGACTTGAAAAAAACTATGTAGTTTGTTATGTGTGAGTAATATATATTTGACATTTATTCTAATAATTTCGTAACTGGGTGACAGAATGATTGCGTGGTATGTTATAAATCACATGGTAGAACTAGCATGTATCGAGATAGGATTTGTCCCTCCTTTATGACGAGAGTGATGTCTCTAGGCCCCTTGATAAATATATACTAAAGAAATACACGCATGCTTAGATAATTGATATGAGATATCATTTTCTGTTTTTATTAATATATTGGAATCAAGAAACTATAGATTGGACATAACGAGAATGACACATTCAATGTCTCGTGTTTAATCTAGATACCGCTCAACGTTTATAACTATAAAATGAGGTTTATTATTTATTACCAACATGTCGAGAACCCATTAGGTCACACGCTTTGAACATATTCAAATAAGGAGTTTCAATCATTAAAACGTTTAATTATTATATCTGATTTGTATTGATTTAATCTGATTAAATAAGTTCAGATATTATTTATGTTGGAACATAAAATAAAGTTGGCTATGGATGACCTTTGTAAGAGAGTGATGGTGTATGGAAAGTCTTACACTCAAGTATGGTGTAGAGATGGTGGTGGTTATGTCATACCTCTCATATGCATATATAATGTATGACATTTATGCAAGTTTTTAGTCTTGCATTTCTCTCTCAAAATCACATACAACTATATGCTCCATTTTCTTTCTAAGTTTAGAAACCGTGACTAGCATCACGAGAAGGCAAAGGATTTGAATTGTTCGTGTGGATACCGTGAAAGCATCAAACTTTGTTTGTTGTTGTGGTTCAAAGTCTCGCTAACTGTGAGGTATAATTTCGAAACACCCGGTTTATTTCGGTTCGTATGGATCCTTGGATTGTTACGGTTTTATTTCCCGATGTGCTTGAGATCCTGTAACCCAACATAAATCCACACAACTCATGAATAATCATCCACAATTGTTAAAAAAAATAATTGGCTTGACAAGAGGAAGGGGTGCGATAGGGTCCCCGCAAATCACAATGAATAAGAACAAAAGAACTTGTAACTTTACTTTTGCTAAGAGAAATTTTTGTTCTTGCATTTTTTGCACGAACAAAAACATCACAAATATTATTTTGGGAAACTTTAGAACTACTATAATGAATATGAGGAAGCATCTCAAGGACCTTGGGGGACGGTTGGCCCATCTGACTGTGCTATAAATCAAAGGAGCTTGTACTACTTGTCTGAAAAGTTGTCGCCATTGTCGAACCATATTAGTAGAACCCCCTGTTGTTTACCCACTTTAATCAAGATACTAAAAGTGTCATCATGTATTATACACACATCATTAGTGATTTGGACAAGACAATTATTTTCTCATAAAATTTGCGACAAAGATAAAAAGTTGCACGTTAACTTCGGTACATACATAACATTGTGTAAATCCAAGTTACGAGCCACATACATCTTTCCTTCCTTTATGACTGTGACTTGATCTCCATTAGGGAGTCAAACTTATCCTTTTACATTATGAACATCATGAAGTAAATATATAAGGTACCGTATATTATAAGAAGCGTCGGTGTCAATGATCGAGTGGTCACCATGATTACATGTCATTGTGGGATTTGTGGACGACATAGATTGATTTTAATCATCGTTTTAAGAACCTACCATTGTTGTTCTGTAACACCGAGCATGCCAGCCTTGTCCAAGTAACCCAAGTCCGAACTTGATGGAGATGTTGTTTGATGCATTGTATTTACAGTAGCATGTGCACGAGGTGGAGAAATTACATTTACCTTTGTCTGTACCTGAGAAGACCCTTGATATTGAGAACCACGGCCACGACTAATCCCACATCCAACACCCTTTGATCGATCAATCACCATTCTGGATATCTGTTGGTCCTTAAGGAGTTCTACAAGGGTGAAAGTTTGTAGAAGGATAAACCCATTGTGGATATTTTTTAAATTGTTTATTGATAAATCAAAAACACAATTTACAGTTTGTTGAGGAATTAGATAGGATAAACCTGATCTAAACAAACTTAGTATCACACAATAATCTTGCACTTAGAAAGATGAAGAAGGAGGAGATTGCAGAAAAATGTAATCTGCAATGGTTCACTTAAGAAAGAAGAGCTCTCATAAAAAAGAGGGTTTCATTCCTATTTATACCCCATGCATTAAATTCAAGACATGGGTACTTTACACGTGTCCAAATATCATTGGGCGTATGCTTCTGACTTTTATCAGAGACATGCTTTTGGCCGCATGGTGAACGGTGTAGTTGGAAGAATGGTGGTACGATTATAAACAAAAGCAAGTTTACTTTTGTACTCTCGTATCTTTGTGCAAGTAGATAAGAGAAACAAATCTTGATGGTCAAGCTTCATGATCAGCTATAGCTGATATTCCTTTCTCAGTGGGACACTGATGGAGTTCTCAGCTATCGCTGAAGCTTTATCTCTGATTTGTCATGCGTTGTAGATTTGTCTTGGTTTCACTGAATACCACTTCAGATCATGAGAAGAATTGTCTTATTTATCCGATTGGTCTTCGACTTCAGCGATGAGTTTCTTTTCGGCGTAAGGCTTGTCTTTAGGGATTACAAAAACTGTTTATATAAGAAGTGCTCAACGATCACTGAACAGACTCAGCTTATGATCGTTGATGGTGAAACACTAATACATACAATGATTTAATGTAATTTTCACTAAGTACATAGGGTCATCATCAAATCACTGAGAGAGTTTGGATCAACAATCTCCCCATATTTGATAATGACAAAGAAACATAGGAAAATTGTTAAGTGTCAAAACATAAGGATAATAGGACTCGTAATATACATGTCTCATTTATATTTTGGGGATCTTTTCTAGTACTGATGGTGTAAAGTACTTCACTGAAACTTTCAATAATTCGTTATAGTTTTACAAAGGGGATTTGAAAGTTACAAGTTGATAGGGTTAATTATTTATGCCTTTAATTTGTAGTTTTGAGCTATGTTTATTTCCCCATTGAGTCACTTTGATCAGTGTTTTACTATATTTTGGCATAAATAAAAGGTTAGTCCTTTATGGTATTAACTTGGTTGAAATTGAAGAAAATGCAACAAAAAATCTAAGAAAATTATATGTTGTCCTGCAAGGTCGAAAATACAAGTTGGAAGCAATCTTACAGGGTCGGGTAGCAGCTAAAAGACTTGGGTTGCTGGAAATTTGGGTCGATCCATGGAGTTTGCATTTTGTGCCAGCTTGTTGGGCCTCGTTTTTCAGCTGACTTTGGGCTTTATAAACTGAATTTTTGGGCTTGTAAATGCAACTTGGGCTTCCCTCTTTTGATGTGCTTGGCCCCAAGTTTCCTAAAACACTATATATATATATATGTTAGTTAGCTTAAGATGAAACATAGCATTTTATGAAGTTTGGAACTATTGCTTCACTTGGTTTGAATTCTCGCATGGTGCCTAGATACTCTCTTTTGGTTAGTTAGTTAGTAACTTAGTTTGGTGAGTATTAAGCTCATGATTTTAGGCCCTCACGGCTTTATAATTTCTGGTTCCATTTTAATATATTTTCGGTATTCAAGTTTACGTTTCAAAGTTTCTTGTGCTAATTGCTCTTTATGATTATGGTTACTTGTTTTAAATCTCTTACTCCCTCTCCTTACTCACGGTTTTAAAAGCTTTACTTTACTCAATTTCTCTCTCTCAAATTAATTACTCATTTGCAAGATTTTTTTTGTGGAGGGGGGGTGTCCTAGGCTATGCCTAGACTAATCTCTTGGCAAATTATGACTGTAAGACATCAGCCCTGATTAAACCTCAGTGACCACAATTGTTGTGTACGCCTGGATTAGAGCCCTGGGCAGATGAGATATTCCACCACATCCACCAGGGCCTTAACCAGTATGCCACAACCCTTGTGGTTTTTGCAAGATTTTCTTCCCTTGGATGTTTTCTCGTTCATACTCTTGTTACTACACTTAAGGTTCGGATTTTCGACATTGGATTTCTATCCAATTATAGTTCGAAGTTTATGTGTTAATGAGGCGTTGCGTGAACATCCAAGTCTTTAAAAACTCACTTTACATTTCTCTCATTTTTCAATTTCTCGCTTGTTAAATATTGGATCTGTTGGATCCCAGATACAACAAGTAACAATAATAATAGCAATAATCTTTGTATTGACTGATAAAGAGGAGTTTACAAGATAGGATTGATGAACACTCTCTCTTACAATTGAAGCTCTCTCTCTCTCTCTCTCTCTCTCTCTATACGTCTGACTCTTTCAAATTGAGGCTAGGAGATTTTTGAGGCTTAACCTAAAACTCTAACAAATTACACATTAAATACTTAGGTTTTAAGGCCTAAGCCCATTAGCCACTAAAGCCCACAAATAAGATTTGGGCTTTTACAATTTAAGCAAATACAATTTGGGCTTTTATAATTTAAGCAAGTAATCTTGAATACAACATAAAAATAAAGTCAACAATCTCCCCCTTTGTATCCAAGATTAAAAATAGCCCGATCTTCCACAAGGTCAGTTGCTTCAATTCCTTCTTTGACTCCCCCTTGATCGTTGCATACTTCTCCTTGATCTTTGCATACTCCCCCTTGACTGTTGCATTACTTTTCTGGTCTCAGTTATCTCTCAAACGATCAGAGAACGATTTGATGTGCGGAAGCTTGTATAACCAGTTTGAGTAGTAACTGATAGTAGATAAACAACTAGGAGATGAAGAGTAGCAAATACATTCTGCTCATGAGAATCTGCATTAAAGAATAAGTAATCAGGGGTAATCATCTAACATAGAAGCACAATAGCAACTATTATCACAACAATTTATAAAAAATTGAGTGGCCTATGCTCAGAGTTGGCAATGATGAAGCTCTGACAGGACTTCCAGTTATCATTGAAGTAAATTAAAAAATAAACTTCTCAAACTGTTCTTGGCAATATCACATAGATATGCATGTGGAATCACAAAGATTCGTGATATTGTGTGGAAGAAAAATAGAATATTATCTATTAGGCTCAAAAGTGTGTAAACTGTTTGGACAAAACAGGTATCCACAGACTCAATGTGCATGAGTGAAGTGTGAAGGTGGGGCAACTTTCCTTCTTTTCAATATCCAACCTTCCAAAGAAAGATCAGATAGCATATGTGCTGCTTCCCCGTGGAAAAGTGAAACAGTTCCTTGTGGAGAAGGAAGTGAGTAGCTGGTGGGGTTAAGACAAGAGTTGGCATGGGCTCACTGCCTGTTTCAATGACAATCACCAAAAATTTGTGATAAATCAGAAATGTGGTTTGCCCGGCTCATAAAAAAGTTGGTGCAGAGTTTATAATTCTTTTGACTCTGTTCTCACACCCTCTTTCTTTTTATCATGTAGCTCACATCTAACCAAACTCTCTTTTCAATTTTTACCTCTTAAGCACAATGAGAAAAACTCAGAGAGTTATCTCCCCCACTCTTTAATGTAGACCCTTTACCTCTCAATCACTCAAGGTTTACTTCTTTGGTAGGAAACACAGGTTTAAGTGAATCCATAGAAGTGCTATATATGCTCACACATTGATCCCATGAAATTGTTGTCCTAAAGATTGTATTGTTCCACACACTGACTATTTTTAGTCTCAGAAAAGCATTTAAAATCCAACTTCTATATCAGAAAAAGCATTTAGCATCTAGAAGTGGTTTGACCATTTTTGAAAGGTTTTATCATTTTAAAGTTAGTCTTCTTTAAAAATGACAAGTCTAAAGATTTAGAAATTTACCTTTGGATGTACATGGTCAGATGGGCATTCTCCCCCTAAAATTGAGCATTAAATCTCTTTTAAGCTTAATTTGAAATCAGATATCCTGTAAAAATCAAAAGGTGTTGGTAATCATCTTTGATGATTCCTCATTTGTTAGGAATATCCAAAAGCACTGATAATTCAAAAATTTAAAAAAAAAATTGCAGGGGGTCAGAGTTTAGAAATACCAGTAAAAACTCTGAACTGAACATATCTGAGGTACTGGTCCTACACTGAGTTATGTAGAAGCAATAATTCTGATGAGGTACTGGTTCTACACTTTGGATGTAGAAACGTCGAGAGAACACCGTTCTTGAAAGCGGAAGGAGCATGAATTAAATGTCATGCTTTCGGTCCAGCACCTTACAGCAGACTTTGAAGCTGATTTTGGCATATCAGCACACATAATTTGAGAAAACTCAGAACATCAAAGTCGTGTGTCCGTGAATTATCTTTCCAATGCAACTGGACTCGTGTCAATTGGAGCACCGAGTAAAAAGTTATGCACATGTTTCTGAAGCAGCGCAAAGCTGTCCAACAAACAAAAAAATTTGGGCTCTGGACAAGTTATGACAAATCAACAGAGCTCTGGTAGATGTCTCTGTTAAAAATCAACAGAGATAGCTCTGTCAATTGCCTCTGATTTTTTTGAATAACCTCTGATAAATCAACAGAGCTCTGGTAAGTTCAACAGAGCTCTGGTGATGAGTTAAGAGAAACACAACTTTCTGTCCAGCAGATGTATACGGAATTTAACAGAGATTCTGACCAAGAATATCACTGATTCAGACCAAGATCAAAACACGAAAGTTGTTCATCATTGTCTTAGGAATCCAACGCATCTGGACTCATCAAATTTGGAGCTTCGAGGAGGGAGTTCTGTTGAAATTACGACAGGTGCGCAAAGCTGACAGCAAGTACCTCTGCTCTGTTGTACCTCTGCTCTGTTGTACCTCTGCTCTGTTGGTGTACCTCTGCTCTGTTGAGGTACCTCTGCTCTGTTGGTTATCTCTGGTGGAACAGAAGTTTCTGACAGAGCTCTGATGAGGTCTAACAGAGCTCTGGTGAGCTCTTGCTGATTTCTTCTAAGTCCTCTGCCAGCAGTTTTACACTAACTTCGACACTACTTTACACCATTATAGCTCTGGAGTTTCCAAAAACTCAAAACATAAAAAGTGTGCATTGGTTTGTTATCTTTTCAGAGCATCTGGAATCACCTCTTTTGGAGCTCGGATGAATAAGATATGGTTGATGTACCATAGTCGTGCAGATCTGTCCAACAGCTTTGTATCAGCACACTGTTGTCTACTTCAACGATGCATATGACCCTTATAAATTTCGAATCTTTGAAATCTCAAAACACGAAATCTGTTCATCAATGTGTTTTAAATCCAGGGACATCAATTGGTGTCTTGACCAGTGAGATATGATCAATTTACTACAGCATCGCAAATCTGTCAGCATGCTGTCATAGTACTTGAGTTTTGTACTGTTGTGCACAGAAATCAATTGCCTTTGAAGGATGAGTCTTAAACTGGGTGTTTAAGAGTCTATTATCCACTGAAGTGTGAGTCCTTAACAGATGTATTAAGGAGTCCATGTACCTGCAAGACAGATTAAAGACATTTTGGCACCCATTTCCAAATGGGTCCTATTTTGTTAGGATTTGGAACTGTCTTCAGGTCCTCTGGTTTGCTAGTTTTTGCTGGTTTGCCAGGTTCTTTTCTATGCTTTTTCTTATATTGGGTCTTTGAATTTTTCTTATGAAATGACCCATTAGGAACACAGTTAGAACTAGAGAAATGGTTCTTTAATTTAAACAGAAGATCAAAGCATTTACAGTTATGAGAATGAAGAGATGAATGTTTAACAGAAACAGATGGCTTTGGAGCATTTTTGACAGGAGTCTTTTGACTTTCCAAACCATTTTCACTCTTTTGAAAACAAGGTTATCTGTATTATCAACACAAGAGTTTGCTGAGTCAAATTCCTTAAGCCTTTTAGCTAAAACATCTTTTTCTTTAAGATTTAAATCAAACTTCTTTAGAAGATCTGATTTATACATCTTCTCCAACATAATCTTGGTTGACAAATCAGATAGTCTTTTTGTCAATTTGGACATTTCAGCTTTAAAAACATTTCTTTCTCTCTCAAAATCATCTTTCAAACATTATGTTTGAAATCCTTCAATCTTCTTCTTCTCAAACTCTTTTCTTTCAAGATTAGACTCTTTCCTCTCTTTTTCAAGAGTCTTTTCTAAATAAGATAATTTGTTAGAAAGCTTAACAAACTTTGTTTCAAAAGATTTTCTTTCATTTTCAAAGTTCTCTTTTTCACAAATTACAAGCTTTTCAAAATTAGAAATTAGATTAGAAAAATTTAAACATTTAAGTTCAAGTCTTTTCTTCTCTTGTTCAGACTCAGATAAATTCCTTTTCAGTTCAAGATTTTCACAGTTTAGGAGTTTACCTGATTCTTCAAGCTTAGCAATTTTTTCTGAATCAATCAGACTGCTTTTGTTCTTTTCCTCCAACTCTTTCTCAAGATTAGGAATAATTTTGAGAAAATTAGTACTGAGTTTAGAATAATAATGAGCATCAGCATCAGCACTAAATCTTAGTCTTGACATATTGTTACTTGAAAATTTTAAAAAAGTTGGATCGTTAACAGATACTTCGTGAGAAGTAGAATTTGTGCACTTGAGTCAAATTTTCAAATCTTATTGGATTGAGCTGAAATTTGGTAGGTAGGTGCACGAGGATATTCTGGGCAACTTTAATTCTTCGAGTTTTGTCCAAAAACCAACAGAAAGTGGTTTTCCGAAGCAAAACAGAGTGCAGAAAAATAAAAGTTTAAAACTCCGAAAATTGAGTAAATGCACAAACTGAGCTACAAACCTAGTGATTTTGCGGAATAAAACACTCAGGTATTATCTACTAACAACCCTTGATCGATTCTAAACCAGTAGAAGAACTCTAATGGCCAAAACCAACCAAAAAGATGAAGAACTTGAAGAACTCTCAACTTTGCACAAAAACACAATAATCTCTCAAAAATTGATAAAAATCAATGGATTGAAGCACAAATTCGAATCTGTTTGGCTCTGATACCAATTGTTGGATCCCAGATACAACAAGTAACAATAATAATAGCAATAATCTTTGTATTGACTGATAAAGAGGAGTTTACAAGATAGGATTGATGAACACTCTCTCTTACAATTGAAGCTCTCTCTCTCTCTATACGTCTGACTCTTTCAAATTGAGGCTAGGAGATTTTTGAGGCTTAACCTAAAACTCTAACAAATTACACATTAAATACTTAGGTTTTAATGCCTAAGCCCATTAGCCACTAAAGCCCACAAATAAGATTTGGGCTTCTACAATTTAAGCAAATACAATTTGGGCTTTTAAAATTTAAGCAAAGTAATCTTGAATACAACATAAAAATAAAGTCAACGGAATCTTTTAAGGAAAACCAAATCCATAGCTTAACGGTTGAAATAAATTTCAACCGTAACCGGTGGTGGTTTACATAAGCAATCTCTCTATAATTCCACATTTGAAACAAGACTTTCCGTGCAATTTCCAACTCCGTCGTTAATTTCTCGCTCTATAATTTATGCTTTATTTATTGTCAATTTACTTATCGCAGTTTTATGCAGTTTAATTTTCCCCCTCTTTAATTTATGCAATTTAATTATTGTTGTTTATTTCATGCACTTTAATTTTCGCGCTTCTTTCAAGAGTTGGTTATTTGCACGACAAGTTCCGTTTTCTCAAGTGGAATTATTGTAGTTTGCTTGATGCATTGTCCATCTCCATTATTTGCTTTCCAAGTTATTACATCTCTTATAATTAGAAACCGAGCGATGATGGGCTAAGCGCCTTAGCTCGGGGTATAAAGTGAATTTGGGTCCGAGACATATAAAAAGGTGTATCGTGGAGCATGATTGTCCAAGTTATTTAAATCAAGGTCGTATTTTATGGTGGATCACAATTAATCAATTGACAACTAGTTCGTTGTATCATAAAATATAGTGACCTTGAGATAACGAATGAATGCTATCTCATCTTTTTATCCGATTATTTATTTCGCCTCAATGGATCTTTATACCATGTGCTTCTCTTTATATTTGATTTTCCATAGTTATTAATCAAAACCCCCATCAAAATACTTTTTTCGAATTCGCCATCTGAGACTCGCTTTTACAAACTCAACTTTTAACGAAGAACTTTTCCAAGCTTCCCTGTGGGATCGATATTCGGTACTTTGTACCATTATTATTTGTTATAAGACGATAGTAGATTAAGATGTATACTTGCGTCTAGGTCTATTTATAAACGTTTTCTAAGGTACACCCAACCAAACAAACACAAGTACATGTGAAAGTACAAAACCAGAAGGAAAAGTTAAGAACTGATAAATAACAAAGAAGAATTGAGAACGTTACTTTATGCACTTTACTTTATGCAGTTTAATTTTCCCGCTCTTTAATTTATGCAATTTAATTATTGTTGTTTATTTCATGCACTTTAATTTTCGCGCTTCTTTCAAGAGTTGGTTATTTGCACGACAAGTTCCGTTTTCTCAAGTGGAATTATTGTAGTTTGCTTGATGCATTGTCCATCTCCATTATTTGCTTTCCAAGTTATTACATCTCTTATAATTAGAAACCGAGCGATGATGGGCTAAGCACCTTAGCTCGGGGTATAAAGTGAATTTGGGTCCGAGACAGATAAAAAGGTGTATCGTGGAGCATGATTGTCCAAGTTATTTAATTCAAGGTCGTATTTTATGGTGGATCACAATTAATCAATTGACAACTGGTTCGTTGTATCATAAAATATAGTGACCTTGAGATAACGAAGGAATGCTATCTCATCTTTTTATCCGATTATTTATTTCGCCTCAATGGATCTTTATACCATGTGCTTCTCTTTATATTTGATTTTCCATAGTTATTAATCAAAACCCCCATCAAAATACCTTTTTCGAATTCGCCATCTGAGACTCGCTTTTACAAACTCAACTTTTAACGAAGAACTTTTCCAAGCTTCCCTGTGGGATCGATATTCGGTACTTTGTACCATTATTATTTGTTATAAGACGATAGTAGATTAAGATGTATGCTTGCGTCTAGGTCTATTTATAAACGTTTTCTAAGGTACACCCAACCAAACAAACACAAGTACATGTGAAAGTACAAAACAAGAAGGAAAAGTTAAGAACTGATAAATTACAAAGAAGAATTGAGAATCTATCAGTTATAGATCTTCGTCTTCTAATAAGGCTTCAAGGATTGGTAGTCAGGCACTGTTTCTCCTTTTTTCTGGCTTTGAACTCTAGGTAGATGTGAGACTTGATAGGATCACCAAATATTGTCATATCACACCGGTAGATAAGATTTTTCAGATGAGTAAGATGACAGAGATGAATTTCAGAATCTCGTTGAAATCTTACTTGGCCTTCATGATCATAGAATATGATTCCATATGGGATGCCTAACACTTGACCAGGAGTAAAGCGACCTTCTCTTGGTAGTGATAGATCAAGCGCTAAAAGATCAGGTGGGGGACCAAGAACTGCTTCTTATGAGACTTCAATTCCCGTTTCATTTCGGAAAGAAGGTTCTTCTTCAGAGGTAGATACTTGCTTTCTTCGTCGTGCCGGTTTCTTAGGTAGTGGAGGAATTTCTACGACCGCTGAGATATGATCGAGAAGTTTGTTCAGAATAGACTTTAAATTTGGACTTGGACTTTTGAAGGGCTTCTCTGATTTCCAGCCATTCATAGAATCTGAAGTTTACCAGCTTTGACATGAACATGGTCTTCGCTGATGAATCTATTCTGACGATGGTCATAGACACCATCACTGATCCTTTCTTTGTCTTTCCCATAATGGAAACGCCAGTGATCTTTGCAGGTAGTAGTCTCTATTCTATACTTTCTTTGCACCACTCAAGCTCTGAGTTCTTGGTAGCCTTTTCTTTTTAAGCCTTCTCCTCAGCTTCCTTTAGTAGATGAGCTTGAACTCTGATATGATTCATTTTTAGTTGTTCATCACAGACTGACTTCTGAGAAAGCGAGAGTGCCAATTTGACATCCTGTTTGTATGCTTCCAGAGCTTGCTCACTCTGGTGGATTCTTCCTTTTTAGCTTTAGAAAGGAATCCAAGTTCATCTGTTTGTTAAGCACTTGCACGAGGAGGGATCTTGATCTTTTGTCTTTCTAGCTGAGAGACAAGCGATGCCATTCTTTTTGACTCTTCCATCTCTGATCGAGGAAAGAGAAAGAGGGCCTTTAAGGATGGTTCGGCGTGTCTTGTTCATGTTCTTCTTCATCAACTTCCAGAGTAGAAGCTGGGATTACTTTATCTGCAGCTTGAGATGAAGTCTCAAGCAAGGGAAAGGATAGGTTGGCAGATGGAGGAGATAAGGGTAAGTCAACATAGTATGTTTGAACAGGAAGGAGAGAGACATTTGGAATTTCTTCAAAGATTGGAGGAAAATAAAGAGTTAGAGGAAGAGTGGCCTCTGGTGGTATGATCATCTCCCCCTCAGATGGTTGCAGAATCTTCAAGTTCCCTTCTTCTGCAATTGTCTCCCCTTTCCCAGAGTGGGAAGGGGTCTTCTTGGACTCTGAGGTCCTCTCCCTTGTTGGTTCCTTGAAAGATATACCCTTAGTAGGGACTATGATGGGATGAGGAATGTATACTTAGAGGTCATCATCATCATCATCATCACCTCCATCCATATCCTTGCCAAGATCAGGGATGGAAGGTTCTTCGTCTTCATCCTCCTCATCTTTGTCATGTTGCTCTTCAACCTCAATACCATATATGGTGTGAGTTGGTTCACTCCTTAAAGCAAGAGAGGTGGTGGAAGAAATGAAAAACTTAGTATCATCATCTTCAGAGGAAAACTCCCCTCAACTTGAGAGTTCTTCTCCCCCTCTTTGTCATCATCAACCATAACAAGGGAGGAATGGTGCATCACTGAGGTGAGGAGGCCAACGACAACTTTGGATTCTGTTTCAAGACAAGCCTTAGCAGCATCATCTTCAACCTTTATGAGGGATCGCTCTTTTTCCTCCAGCTCATCAATGGAAGTCATAGCAAGGATGACAAACTCAGCAACCATCTCCAGACTTTGACGATCATCTTTCGTGAAGGATGGAGGTGCTGGTTTCGTGAGTTGATCCAGAATGGAAGACAAAAGACAATTCTGGGTAGTCATCAGGGATGAAAGAGAATCCATTTTGGATGAGAGGTCAGAGACTGCAGAGGTATTGGCAGAGACCCTTGTTTCAGCGTGTTGACCACCAGTTGTAAGCTCTGAAGAGAAGCAGTATCAGCTTTTGAAGAGAGGCCATTGCTGAGTGAGGAAATGGCCTCCTCAACTTTGCGAACGTTGGTGGATTGCTCTGATACAATGTTGGTTACTGCCTTGACTTCATTTGTCAACTTTTGAATGCTAGTATCGATAGCATCAAACTTAGGATCTGAAATCATAGAAGAAGACTGAGCATTAAGAAGCTCAGGTTAGGGATAGAAAGAAAGGGATGAATAGATATTGGAGTACCTGAAGTTTCGACGATGACATCCGAAGGCTTGCCATCAAAGTAATGTTCCAGATCACCGTCGAGAGAGATGATGATCGGAGGTATCTGAGAAGTCCCGTGATGAGAAACCTCAGGTCCCATGCTAAGTTCCCTATGAATCAGGTCTTGTAGAATCTGAGCACCTTCAGGGGTGGGGACAAAACCCACTGAGGCATTTTCTCGTGTAGATACCAAAGAAGGATGAGAAGATGGAATAGTAGAACAGAAGGGGTTGTGCTGTGGCAGTTGAGCGCTGGCAATGCTCGAAGCTGCAACATCGGTGATTTGAGTCACTGAGTTGGATGGGGTAGGTGCAAGCGGTGCTTCATTAGTGATAGGAGTTGTTGAAGTGGTACAGGTTGTGGCATAAGATGTTGTGGATCGTACAATAAAAGAATCAAGTGAGGACTATAGAGAGTCCATCACTGATGTGGTAGCCTGGAGTTGATCCTTTGGTTGCCTTTTAGTTTTCTTAGAAGACTTGAAGGGGGATGCAGATGGTTTTCTTTTATGAATGGAGATTTTGATGACTAGGGAAGACTGAGTCCGTAGAAGGCAAAGAAGATGAAGGGAGATCGGGATGAGAGAAGAGAGATGTACCTCAGTAGATGTAAGCTGGCAGTTGTGGATTCGATCACCAACCCTGGAGAACTGAAAGTCCCCTTCAGTTGGGTACTTCTCTATCAGAAGGTGCTTCAGCACCAGAGAGATGAAGCGTACATATGGTACGATCTTCTGGCGCTCTTCAGATAGACGAGCGACCAAATCATCAAAAATTATTCTGGAAAAATTGATTTGCCTTTTCTTCATCACTGAGTAGCCGATATCTAAGGCAATTCAGCTAGCTTGCTCCATACCTCCAGTTTTCCCACTTATGGACTGGATGAAGTGGGCAAAAAGATAGCTGACTTCAGTTGGCATCCGTGGGCAAGTGATTGCACCCAATGTCTTTTGGGGTTCGTCAGCGGTGACGTCAGTCTTCCATTCGTAGTTCATGTCATCCAGAAAGCTGATGAGTTTTGCATCAGTAGGGTTAAGTGCATAACGTTTGTAGCGAGGAAGTTCTAGTGCGGTACAAAGAGAGGAAAGGCCAAAACTTCCCTGGATAATGCCAGTGCTGAAGGCAATGACAGTCAGTGGTGGGGTGTTAGATCTGGTCCTTTCGATGACACATGCAGAGTACCAGAACTACTTGAGGATGGTTTAAAGAGCAGGGGGGTTAATTTGAATGGCATAACCAATAGAAATGGACTTCAGAAACGTAGCAGCACTTAGAAAGTGAGTAGCAGGTTTTGGATGGAATGTCTAATAGGGCCAAATGATTGTTGGGTTTGAAGTCGATGGCTTCCAAAGAGTGTTTCATCACTGGAGCCGGAGTGTGGGTTGATAGGAAGCATCAGCTATAGTGTTAACGTTTTGAGTTCCTTGTGAGATCATTTACGTTGTCAAAATCTCAACAGAAGTTCGAGAGACGTGCCTTTTTAAGAAAAAATAGGGTTTTTGAAGATGTTTTCAAAATTAAGGAGACTGATAAAAGAACAAGAGTGGTAGAAGATGAAGATTTTAGCAATGTAGGTTGTTAATCTTCAAAAAAAAAATTAAAAAAAAATTAGATTGATTAAAATCATGAAGGAAATGATTTCTTAAAAGAAAACGTTAATATTTCTAAGAAGAAATAAATATTAAACAGTTCGTTGTGGTATTGTCAAGAATAAATAGGAAGAAGATAGAGATGAGAACACACCTTTCAAGTGAGATTTCCAGAAGAATTTAGTTCGTGTTCTTGGTGTTTTGTTTAGAGAGAGATTTCTTGCCTTTGAAAGTGCAAATGTATACGTAAACTTTGAAATTTGGAAGAGAAGGAGTATTTATATGTGAGAGGAGAGAGAATGTCATCATGACATGGACACGATTCACGAGTGTGATTGGACAGGAAGCGAAGAGGCGTCATGTGCCAGAAAAATTGTGCCAACGATTATCCAAAAGAGTGTAACGTCATAAAAGAGAACGTCTTTTCATTTTCCCAAGACATCACTGATGTTGAAAGTCAGTGATTTATTTTTATGAAAGGATCACTGATATGGAAAGTCAGTGATGAGAGTGTTTTTGAAAAAAAACTTGTAATCATTTAAAGAAAATAAATGATTCAGTTTTGAAAATTTTCAAAAACATCTCGCTGAAGAGAGCTTCAGTAAGACTATATAGAAAGTCATACCTGATTATCAAACAACATTCATCCAGAGATTATAGGATGAGTATCAAATATTGAGAATCAATCACTGATATAATGCCTGATCCCTGAAACATTAATATTCAAGATTTAGCATTCCAAGCTCGCTGATGAGGTTGAATCTTGTCCTATGCTGTTAAAATCGCGATATATCGGCCGATTTTGCCGATTTTTAGGTCAAAAAATCTCGCAATTTTTAAAAGGGTGTTTTTTTTCCTTCTTAGCTCCTTTCTGTTCTAGTTCCAGAAATTTCCAACAAATTGAAACTGGGTCAAAAACGATAATTAGCAAAACCAAGCCGCGCGAGCTCGAGATTTTTTAGCTTTGGAGCTGCATTCGTGTCCGCAGGTCGCGCCCACACACAAGTTCGGCGATTTTAGCTTACGAAATCCTCAATCGGCACCCCCCTGCGCGCGGGTAGGTGTTGGAGTAAAACCATTCAAAGGAGCTTGTAAACCCCTCACACTTTCATGGTTATAAACCATTAAGGTTTTACTCTTTCTTCCTATGTGGGATACATTCCCACACCCACTAGGTTTTTTCTAATTTCATCTAAGTACTCAACTTTAAGTATCGATATCTCATTCACACATATTCGGTTTTGGACACATTATGCATCGTTTCGAAGCTCTCATATAGGAGAACACAAACCCACTAAGAGTTAATTATATATAATACATATATATGTATTAAATGTGTCCAAAGTTAGTAAAAACATATATATTTTACTAAATTTTCCAACATATATATATATATATATATAATTCTAAAAAATATTATATAAACCGATATTCCGATATATCACCGATATTTCCGAGATATTGAATATCGGTCCTTGACCGATATCGCACTAATATCTGATTTTAACAGCATAGATCTTGTCTCATCAAGAGGTTTGGTAAAGATATCAGCGAGATGATAATCAGTAGGAATGAAATGAAGTTCAATATCTCCATTCATGACATGATCTCTGATAAACTGATATCTGATTTCAATGTGTTTGCGGTTTGAGTGTAACACAAGATTATTAGCTATAGCGATGGCACTAGTTAGCTGAAGGTCATAGTCTATTAGTTGATTTCTCATCCATAAGATTTGGGCACAACAACTACCTGCAGCTACATATTCAGCTTCAGCTGTTGATGTGGACACTGAGTTTTGCTTCTTGCTTGTCCAACTTACCAACTTACCACATAGTCGTTGATAGCCTCCAATGGTGCTCTTTCTATCCAGTTTGCATCCTGCAAAATCACTTGTTGGTCCCAAAGGGGTTATACAAGGTAAATAGTTTGTAGAAGGGGGGTTGAATACAAACACAAGATTTTGGTTTTTTAAATTGTTTATTGATAAATCAAATACTATTTACAGTTTGTTGCGGAATAAGAATAAGTAAAACCAAATCTAAACAAACTTGAGAATCGCTAAGGGTTCTTGCACAAGAAATAGAGATAAAAGGAGATATAGAAAACTAAGGATAATTTTCTATGCACTAAGAGGTTTAGAAAAGACCACCTTCAAACTGAAGGGGCAATCCTCCTATTTATACCCAGTGCTAGGGGTGTACAGAAAACCGTCAACCCGCGAAACCCGACCAACCTAACCCGCTAACAACCCAATTAAACCCAACCCGTCGGACCGCCGAACCGCCAAACCGTCAAATCGCTAATTATAAGGGTTGAAATTGTGTTAGGAAAACTCAACCCAACCCAACCCAACCCGCCGCTATTATTATTATTTTAATAAAATTATGTTTATATATATATAATATATTAATTATATATGATATCTGCAGCCCAAAATACAAATTAATATAACTAAATAACTAATACTAATAATCTAGTATTAAGAAAGGCACAAAAAACTTTATATAAATCATAGCCCAAACTACTTGACTTAACTAGTTCTAAGTTCTAACATCTAAGGCCCAAACTACTTGACATTACCTGAGGCCGACCACGCTGCTGTTGTCGAGTGTCGATTGTTTAGCGACTGTTTAGCAAACGAATCAAATAGGTATTGATTTAGCAACTAGTTCTTTTTATTGTTTTAGTATTTTTATTGTTTTAGTGCTTACTGTTTTAGTATTTTAGTGCTTACTGTTTTAGTTTGTATAAGTTTGATTACTGCTTACTGGTTTTGTATTTTTTTAACAATATTTTTGCAGTTATGATTACTGTTTTAGTCATAGTCAATATTTTTATATGTTTTTCCTATGTATGATTTTGATTAGTGCTTACGGTCGTACTTGATTGAGGATTTGAATTCGATGCTATACTTTTGATGTTAAGACTTAAGGATTTAATATATTTGGATGATTGTATAATATTTTTGTTGGGAATATTTTAGTTTTATTTGTCGTTTTTTAATCGTGAATTTTATGTATACAACCAAACCGCTCAACCCGCCCAACCTACCACAACCCGCAAGGGTTGGGTTGGGTTGGGTTATACTTTTGAATGGGTTGGGTTCAAAATTTCCAAACCGCCTTAATTGGGTTGGGTTGTAAAATTGTCAAAAACCGCCCAACCCAACCCGCGTACACCCCTACCCAGTGCATTAAACGCATGACAGGAATACTTTACACGTGTATTCATATGGTTGGATGCATGCATCTGACTTTTTGCACAACATGCTTTGGGCCGTATGGTGAAACAGTGTAGTGGCAGAGTGGTTGTACGATCCTGGACAAAGGCATGTCCTATCTGACAAATTGTACGGAGTGTGCAAGTAGATAAGACAAACATTTCTTGAAGTAGAAGCTTCATGATCAGCGATCACTGAGTAAATCTTCCATCAGAGAAGACCTGATGTAGGTCAGCTATCGCTGAAGTCTTCTTCTTGAAATGTCGTGTGTGTGGACTTGTCTTGGTTTCACTGATGTCCGCATCAGATCATTAGTAGACTTTTCACTTGTTCATCATCTTTGTCTTCGATGTCATCGATGAACTATTTGTCGCGAAACTTGACTTCAGGGATTGCAAACAACATTGTTTTTACATATGAAACAATCAGTGATCATCAGTGATAAGTGAACAGACTCAGGTTATCACTAATAGACATTTATCGCTGAGGAATACTATAAAGAACAATGATTGCCATTAGTGAAACTGAACAGGCTCATTATGTTATCACTGATGGTGAAACACTAATACATACAGATGTCATTTGTAATTTTCACTAAGTATTTCAAAGGGTCGTCATCAAATCACTGAGAGAGTTTAGATCAACATCACTATCTGAATAGGCGGTTAGATCGAACCCCGAGTCCCTGGGATACCAAAGACCTAAGTTGGGAGTACCCTTCAGATAAGCTTTACAACGATCAGATGTGATTCTTTGGGTTTGGTTAGCCCCAAGTATTTCTGATGTAAAAGTATCGAAAATACTACAAGTCAGAAGACCCCAGAGATAGCACTAAAGACTTGGCAGAGGATCATCAGAAGATCGCCAGAGACTAACTACCAGAGACCCCTACTTCAGAAGATCATCGGAGCTCTGGTAAATGAGCTATGATGACCAAGACCTCTGTAGAAGCTCAAGACTCGTTGAAATCTCACAAGTGCTAGAGAAGTGTTTGCACTTTCCACGTCAGCCCTAAAGGACAACTACACACTTTACACGTGTCAGTCCAGGGATAGATAGTACATTGTTTTACACTTTATCAGGCTATAAATAGTGGGTAGTGGAGCACACAATTGTAAGAACTCTTGTAAGAACACGCTCACTGCACATTCCATTCCATTATCTTTGTACGATTTGTAGCCTGAGAGATTCAGAAGAAAACACACACACTTTGGTGTTCTTGGTGTTCTTCATTAATATACGAGCAACTTGTTTTATGATTCATATCTTATATTACCTATTCAGTATATTATTTCTCTCTTGTTGTTCTTATTCAAACAATCACTACTAACAACTCTATTATGATTCCGATGTATCTGTTGTGTTTGTTTGTTATATAAGATAAGGTGAATCTGGGAACCAACAATTGCTATCAAAGCAGATTGATTTGCTTAAATCAAATCGATCTAATCTATCCAGGTCGATTCACTCTTGTTGATTGTTAGTTGTTCTTCATTTAAGAGTTTTCAGTTCTACTACTTTGTTTTATTAAAAACCCGTAACTCTTGATTTCTATCTTCAAACTATTCTTCAAATCTCAAATACTAGTTTAGAACTTGTTCTCAGTGCAGTTGTGTTTCTCTTTTCATTCTTGTTTCTCTTATTTAAGCTTTACAACTCTTTTTAGTCAAGAACATCTTCATACCCTATTTTCTACAAAAATGGCAAACAACAACATCAATGCCATTTACACTGCTGGTTCTTTAACCAAACCTCCTACTCTTCTGAGAGATGAATATTCTCAATTGAAGATTAGGATGGTTAACTTATTTGAAGGCATGGATAAGGATCTTATGAGATCTGTCACTAGTGGACCATTCCAACCAATGGTTATGGTTCCTCGTGTTCCTGCTACGGATGCTACTGCTGAAATACCTGCTCATCTCGAACCTAAAACATCTGGTATTACTGAGGAAGAGAAAGCAAAAATGGAAAATGATTCCAAAGCAGTTAGACTTCTGATAAAGGCCATTCCAAACGATATTTTTCAAGAATTAGATTCATGTGTCACAGACAAAGAAATCTGGATCGACTTCTAAATCAATTTGAAGGGGGAATAAAAACCCAGAAAAATAGAAGGACCCAATGTATTAATGAATACAGTGATTTCTCTGCTCTTCCAGGCGAAACCTTGCAACAAACCTACAATAGGTTCAATGTATTGATAAACAAATACAGAAAGTGTGGGGTTGTCAGATCAAAGGAAGATAACAATGTTCTGTTTCTAAAAAGTTTGAATGATGAATGGTTGCACTTATCTATGTCTTACAAGCTGATCAGGACCTTGATACATGGTCACTCACTGATGTTTATGGTACTCTGGCTGCCCAAGAAAAGGATGTTGTCAAAGAGAAGGGAAAAACAACAGTGGAGGACCTCCGACACTGATATCTGACACAAAAACTCCTGAAGGAATATCTACCAGAGATAGTGTCACCAGAGACAAGAAAGGCAGGGAGAATGTTCTGAAGAAAAAAGGAAAGAAGAGCCTGATAGCTGAAAGTGATGATGAGGAAAGCATGTCTGATGCTGATAAAGATGACGATATCAATGCCTTTGCCCAATCTATTGCTCTTATAACTCAATAGTTTAATAAGAGGTTTGGAAAGAAGGTATTTGACAGAAGAGGAAGGTTTGAGAGAGATGAGAAGGAAGAGAAAAGAGGGTTCCAGAGTGAACAGAGAGCTGCACCTTTCCACAATCACAGAGCTGCACAATATCAAGATCAGAGACCAGCTCAATTTCAATAGAGGTACATACACCCAACTCCACAGAAACCAAATGATGTTGCACAACCCATCAATCAGAATGATGGAAGATGCTTCAGATGTGGCAAACCGGGCCATTTTTCTGCCAACTGTAAGGTTAGACTGGTAAAAGTGTAACGTCCCAAAAATTACAAGCAAATTTAAATTTTTAAATAAACATTTCATTTATAACAACTCATTAAATGATCCCAACGTTTCGTTTGCAAACTCATAATTAATATCTTCATAATAAAAACCAGCAGAATTAAACGTTTAATTATTAAAAACCGTAAAGCAACCAGCTCTCCTCGCGCGCCAGTGTGTACTCGTCACGCCTTGGAGCCGCCCGTACCTGAAACCACAATCTATTGGGAAAGGGTAAGCACTAAGCTTAGTGAATTCAACACCATAAGTAACACAGTTATTTCCACACCACCATAAACAGATAATTGCACATAAACAGCATACAAGTCTACGAACAAATCATAGACGTGCATACTCACACCAACCCACCTAATAGGCATACGTCGGTCCCACCGACCACACGACCATCGTGTAAACGCAACCCGGCACCCCCGGGTTCATACGCCACCCGCGTATACAACCTTCGGTCCCACCGAATTACTACGCCACCCGCGTATGTGACCCTCGGCCCCGCCGAACTCCTACGCCACCCGCGTAGTCACAACAATAAAGGTCCGACTAGACACCCCACTATTTAACCCCGCATCAAAAGCAAATAGAACTACCACATACATACACAACGTAATGTAAAAATAACCGTCATTAGTTATAGTGAGAGAACTCACCTCGAATGCGCGCCTAGCTCAACAATACAATTTCAAGCTTCCCAATTATGGTCACTTCCCAGCACCTAAACGCATGTTAAAACGTGTCAATACGAGACCCGGATCCTACGACACGACACACGCTTAAACCGTCACTAAAACTATTTTTCGCTCTCGCCAAACAGGTCTGTTCGGGACCTGTTTCGACCCCTTTAAACCCAGAAAATTCCCAATATTATTTCATGATTAAAAAGTACTCTGAGATAGGGTTTCAAGGACATATTATACGCCTCCTAACGATTTTTCTACAATTTATTAGGAATTAATTACGAACGACTACCAAAGCTGCCAGTTTTCGGTCCAGCCTGCACAAACAGCCCAATACAGCCTAGCTACGGGCTTAATAAGACTTTCGGCAAAACACGAAAAACCTTCCCAACTCGATTTGGGAACTTTGGGCACCAATTTCACCTCAAAGCGAGTTACGAGCAGAAAGTTATGGTCTACACAAAACAGTGGCAGATTCCAGAATTTTACACATAAAATGACGAATCACCGAACTTGCGACCACTTTTTCGCCCAGCTAGAGACCGAACCAGTTTTCCGCTAAAACACAGAAAACGTGCCCGACCCCGAACTTGAACCGTGGGCGCCAGTTTCGGCTCAAACGGAGTTACGACGGAAAAGTTATGGTCAAACGAAAACTGGACAGCACACTTAGAATTTGCATAAAAAGATAACTTTATAAAACGGTTCGCGTTTGGCTTAACGGTTTGGGATTTACGCTACGAGTGTCACCCACTGCCACCGCCCTCCACCCACAGCCACCGCAGTGACGGCATGCGGCGGTGGTGGTCTCGCCGGAAAACGAAAAGGAAAAAGGAAAAGAAACGAGACGAACGAGAGAGCTACTTACCTTACGACGACGTCTCACCACCACAACCAAACCTCTCTCTCTCGATTCCTCCGACGACAGCAGGTGGTGGCGATCTCCGGCGACAGCAGCAGCGGCGGCGAAGGGTGGCTGCCGCTGCGTTCTTTCTTCCTCTTCTCTCTTCTTTCTCGCGTTCCTCTCTCACTTCGATTCTCTCTCTCTCGGCCGCACAACACAAGGAAACGAGAAAAGGCTCTTAGGGTTTAGGTGATTGGTTTGGTTTGCTTGATTCACAAGGAAAAAGGAAACGAGAGATAGGAAATCAGTCATGGGCCGAGACCCATGCAAAGAGTTCCAAGAATTGCACAAATAGCCCCTCAACTACACCTTATCTCACAATCTACATCCAAATGACACACGCGCTAACATTTTGGTCCTTTTTGACAACAAACCAATAACCAAAAACAAATAAAGGTGGACATTTTAAATAATTAAAATTAATTAATAAACGTACCAGAACACGGGCTTTACAACTCTCCCCCGCTTGAATTAGACTTCGTCCTCGAAGTCTATGCCCGTGAATAGCTCTAGATAATTCTCCCGCATCTCAGCCTCGGGTTCCCAAGTCCACTTGGAACCCCTTCGGTGTTGCCACTGGACTTCCACTAACTGGAACCTACATTTCTCATACCGTCAAAAATTTCTCTAATACTCTGCTTACCAACAAAACTCCTTCCAGAACACTCCAACAACGGGAATCGTTCTTAGTTAAACGACTTTGATTGTCTCCCAACCCTAGATGTTCCATACATCCTGATTCAAATTTCAAGCTCTAACCATTCTAAAGCTTCTCACAGTATACCCTACAGGATACTCGACTACGATCATTCCTACCCTTAACTGTCGATTAACTTCCACGAATTCTAATAGACTCCAAAGATTATATTAACAAAACATCGACCCCCTGCCGAACATCGGTTCAACCGATTACAATAACAAACATCGGCCACCCGCCGAACATCGGTCCAACCGATTACAATAACAAACATCAGCCACCCGCCGAACATCGGTCCAACCGATTACCATAACGAACATCGGCCACCCGCCGAACATCGGTCCAACCGATTACAATAACAAACATCGGCCACCCGCCGAACATCGGTCCAACCGATTACAATAACAAACATCGGCCACCCGCCGAACATCGGTCCAACCGATTACAATAACGAACATCGGCCACCCGCCGAACATCGGTCCAACCGATTACCATAACAAACATCGGCCACCCGCCGAACATCGGTCCAACCGATTACAATGAATCACATAAGCGTGGTATTATCCTAGACACTATCACCAATAGATATCCCCCACAATCAAGTCAGCTAACACTCACGTAGGTCATTCCCTTAACCGATACTACCCGGTCTACATTACCAACACGCGTGGAATACCCAACCTCCCACCATCGACGTATCCCCCACACACGCTCTACAAAGCTAATTTATCTGAACCGAGGATACACCCTGACGCCTACCTCTCAGGTAACGCCTCAGGGCCCCGCACATCGGAATTACCTCTCAAGTAAGTGACCACAACTATATCCTCCTAGCACCTACTAGAAAGCCTAGGCTATAACACCTGAACACCGGGGCCTCACCCCGAGATACCCAGCCGACCACTACCAGCGACTGACTAACGTGCCTAAGGATCCAAAGCAAAACAGCCTACCCACAAGTGCCTATCCCGGATTGACTCACTCACCCAACATGTAGATACTCGACGTGCAATGAATGCCAAACGGTGCGACAAAACAATTCATCAACAAGACTCCACCTCGAGTCATTAAAACCGGGCAATTAGCCCATGACTAACTCAAAGTCAAAACCGAGCAAAATGCTCCACGCTTGCTAGGCCCATAAGTCGGTCAAAAACGCGCTTAAATAAAGTCTAAGCAAGCAATACTCTAAAATCAACATTAGTCCCAAACTCAACACGGTTTAAACAAAAGAGTTTTCCCAAAGGACTCACACCCTTAAAATTCTCAAAATGACACATAACACTTAAAAGCGCATTTCCCAAATGGTTTACAAAATCATTTACAAAAATGTTTTCAACGTCTAGACTTTTCATTTCAAAAAGACCGCAAGCAATAAAACTACTATTACCAGGTCGGTAGTTACGCAAAAATGGACACGCTCGTCCACATATGAAAATCATGTTGAAAATCATTTCATTGCAGCTTAGTTCACTCACAAAACGTAAAGTGAAATAAATAATTTCTTTGAAAATAAACCGTCGCGGTTCTAGTATGAATTGACTCATGACGTGTATTTAAAGTAACCGTCGACCTTACACCGGGTGCAACAAAAGTGTGCACATAGTTTCAAAATCAGTTCCACGATATTTGACCCCCAAAATTCCTCTTTTTCAACAAAAATGTCGTGGCACAGGGTTCACTAACAAATCTTACGTGCGTCGGCTAGTCATACAAAACGATGAAACGGTTTACAGATATATTTTTGTTAAAACACAACTGTCTCGTGTATGTTTCAAACTTAAAGATAAAAACCAATCCGCTTCCATCATTTGAAAATATCGACTAAAATCTCATAAAATCTCAAAGGTGGGGTTCTTTAAATTGATTTTCAAGATTTCCCCAAATGGTCAGATAAACAAATAAGATATGCACCTCGTGAAATTAAACCCACACGACTCAACATGCCGTAAAACAAACTTATTTTAACCAAATCACTCAAATAGCTTTATCCAGACATCATGGAATGTAACTTTCCGTCTCAACTCTAACATATGTGGAGGAGTTCCAATGTTAAAGTCACACGTCGTAGTCACTTGCCCAACATTTTAAATACCACAAAACACGTATATCATCTTACCCGAAAGAACCGTTGGAAAAATGACGAAAAGAGACAAATTCTACAAAGTTTGCACTCCCGTGATAAAACGATTTCATACACTTTCAAAACCATAATTCAAAATCTTGTGTGTGTGCTGAACATTTCCCAAAATTCCAAAACACCCTCCAATAAATGATTTGAAACACAAGAATTTGTTAACGCAATCTATTTCAAAATCAAATTTTGTGCATGACTTAGTCGGCATTCCATGCCTCGACTCCTACTCCTCCAAATCTCTCCAGTCCACTAACGTCATCCGGACGTTTAAACCTCTTAGGCAAGTTGGGAAATTACATCAAATAATCCCTACGATTTTTTTTTCCTCAAATCAAAGTCGGCTCTATAAGCCTATGATTCTAGCACAATCATCCATCTTGGCCCGAAACAAACATCATCCTCATCGTCACTCCAAGTGACTAATACTAGAATCTTCCTTTTATTCCAACGACCACTAATTTATAACCTTCGACACTACCCCAACGATCATCCCATCAAAGCAAAACAAGTACACACCTGTACTAGTAGGTTTACCACAGTTGTTCCTCCTTGTGATGGCTATTCTGGGTATATATTACAACGAGTTATTAGCACATAATAACTCACCCTACCACGCTCACGCTCGACTCCTTGGATTCCTCGCGACTTTCCCTGGCTCGAACATTGATCCTGTGCTTCCGGTAGTAGGAGCTCTACTACTACCATCTACACCTATCACTGTCCGCTCCGAGTCCCATCCCGAGTATTCAAGTAGCTCCTTGCCGATAACTATACCCATATGCCCGCATCAGCATATGTACACACTCTTCCTAGCTCCGTAGGAATTCCACCCCCAAACACTACCCTTGCTACAACGAAATTTCTACTAGTCATGACGAGTCGCCTCGCGAATGCACGGCCGCACACAGTGCAAACCAGATAGACATTCGAATGTAAGATTCTATCCTACAACGGTTGGACTCAAACAAGAGCTGCGCAATAGAACTAAATCCGACATTCTAAGGCTATTCGGTTCCTACCGCATACGACCTATAGTGCATTCACCTAACAACCTATCAAGGCTAGCATAACCTCCTATTAGCAAGCAACAAACATGCAATATAATGTAATAAGCACCAAGCAATTTAGCATACATACTCCTATGTTCTAGAAAGCAATCTAGCACACATACTCATACATAAACACCCTTCCCAGCTCTCTAGGAACTTCCTCTTATCCCACTACCCTTGCTACTACCGAATCCCTACTAATTATAACGAGTGACCTCGCGAATACCCGATTATATGCAGTGCGAAATAAATAGACATTCGAATACAAGATTCTATCCTAGAACGGTTGGACTCAAACAAGAGTTGCGCAATAGAACTAAATCAAATATTCTAAGGCTATAAATCTCTTACTGCATACAACCTATAGGGCATCCACTTAGTAACCTATCATAATTAGCATAAATTCCTAATAGCAAGCAGTACAACATACATCATAGTGTCCACAACAGGCAATCTAGCATGCATACTCTATGATCTAGAAAGCAATAAAACACTAAGTACTGTACCTTTCCCCTTTGGCTCCGGCTGACTATACACACTGCGCCTCCGATCACCGTTTCTCAAACGGATTTTTCCTTCTTTTTATTCCCCAAAAACTTTAAAGAAAATTTTTATAGCCGCAAACTTGAGATCAAACACACCGAAATGCGTTTGATTCACTCAAGCCGTGCTCTGATACCAAGTTGTAACGTCCCAAAAATTACAAGCAAATTTAAATTTTTAAATAAACATTTCATTTATAACAACTCATTAAATGATCCCAACGTTTCGTTTGCAAACTCATAATTAATATCTTCATAATAAAAACCAGCGGAATTAAACGTTTAATTATTAAAAACCGTAAAGCAACCAGCTCTCCTCGCGCGCCAGTGTGTACTCGTCACGCCTTGGAGCCGCCCGTACCTGAAACCACAATCTATTGGGAAAGGGTAAGCACGAAGCTTAGTGAATTCAACACCATAAGTAACACAGTTATTTCCACACCACCATAAACAGATAATTGCACATAAACAGCATACAAGTCTACGAACAAATCATAGACGTGCATACTCACACCAACCCACCTAATAGGCATACGTCGGTCCCACCGACCACACGACCATCGTGTAAACGCAACCCGGCACCCCCGGGTTCATACGCCACTCGCGTATACAACCTTCGGTCCCACCGAATTACTACGCCACCCGCGTATGTGACCCTCGGCCCCGCCGAACTCCTACGCCACCCGCGTAGTCACAACAATAAAGGTCCGACTAGACACCCCACTATTTAACCCCGCATCAAAAGCAAATAGAACTACCACATACATACACAACGTAATGTAAAAATAACCGTCATTAGTTATAGTGAGAGAACTCACCTCAAATGCGCGCCTAGCTCAACAATACAATTTCAAGCTTCCCAATTACGGTCACTTCCCAGCACCTAAACGCATGTTAAAACGTGTCAATACGAGACCCGGATCCTACGACACGACACACGCTTAAACCGTCACTAAAACTATTTTCCGCTCTCGCCAAGCAGGTCTGTTCGGGACCTGTTTCGACCCCTTTAAACCCAGAAAATTCCCAATATTATTTCATGATTAAAAAGTACTCTGAGATAGGGTTTCAAGGACATATTATACGCCTCCTAACGATTTTTCTACAATTTATTAGGAATTAATTACGAACGACTACCAAAGCTGCCAGTTTTCGGTCCAGCCTGCACAAACAGCCCAATACAGCCTAGCTACGGGCTTAATAAGACTTTCGGCAAAACACGAAAAACCTTCCCAACTCGATTTGGGAACTTTGGGCACCAATTTCACCTCAAAGCGAGTTACGAGCAGAAAGTTATGGTCTACACAAAACAGTGGCAGATTCCAGAATTTTACACATAAAATGACGAATCACCGAACTTGCGACCACTTTTTCGCCCAGCTAGAGACCGAACCAGTTTTCCGCTAAAACATAGAAAACGTGCCCGACCCCGAACTTGAACTGTGGGCGCCAGTTTCGGCTCAAACGGAGTTACGACGGAAAAGTTATGGTCAAACGAAAACTGGACAGCACACTTAGAATTTGCATAAAAAGATAACTTTATAAAACGGTTCGCGTTTGGCTTAACGGTTTGGGATTTACGCTACAAGTGTCACCCACTGCCACCGCCCTCCACCCACAGCCACCGCAGCGACGGCGTGCGGCGGTGGTGGTCTCTCCGGAAAACGAAAAGGAAAAAGGAAAAGAAACGAGACGAACGAGAGAGCTACTTACCTTACGACGACGTCTCACCACCACAACCAAACCTCTCTCTCTCGATTCCTCCGACGACAGCAGGTGGTGGCGATCTCCAGCGACAGAAGCAGCGGCGGCGAAGGGTGGCTGCCGCTGCGTTCTTTCTTCCTCTTCTCTCTTCTTTCTCGCGTTCCTCTCTCACTTCGATTCTCTCTCTCTCGGCCGCACAACACAAGGAAAAGAGAAAAGGCTCTTAGGGTTTAGGTGATTGGTTTGGTTTGCTTGATTCACAAGGAAAAAGGAAACGAGAGATAGGAAATCAGTCATGGGCCGAGACCCATGCAAAGAGTTCCAAGAATTGCACAAATAGCCCCTCAACTACACCTTATCTCACAATCTACATCCAAATGACACACGCGCTAACATTTTGGTCCTTTTCGACACCAAACCAATAACCAAAAACAAATAAAGGTGGACATTTTAAATAATTAAAATTAATTAATAAACGTACCGGAACACGGGCTTTACAAAAAGACCAGGACTGCTACAAAAACAAGTACAAGTACAACTTCAAAGAAAGAAGTTTAGTGGCAGAGATGGAAAACTGGGTGTCAGACTCATCCTCTAATGAAGAGCCAAAGCATGCCAACTTCTGTGGTATGGCAATAGCAGAAGATCTGTCAGAGACAAGCTCTGCTGATGGATCACTGGAGATCTCTAAACCCACTGCAAAGGTATGTTCCACCTCTGATTCTAAATTTGATTCTGAACTTGAAATGAATGTGTCTAAACTTGCTCAAGAATTTCAAGCCTTAAAACAAAAGCTTTCTGAAGAAAAGGAAATGAGAAAACTAGCTTAGAAAGACTTATCCTTTTACAAGAGAGAAAAATATCTCTTGGAAATGGATCAAGAAGAAATGGATCAAGAAGAAATTTCCAAAGAAAAGTCTGAGCTAGAAGCTTTACACAAACAAAAGGAACTATCATTCTCTGTTAAATGCAAAGAATTTGAGGAAGTTTTGAAACAAAAAGGTGACAAACATTCTCTGTTAAGAGGTCTGAGTATGAAAGACTCAACTCTGTGGCTTTAAAGAACTATTTTAAAAAGGAAAGACAAGTTTTACACCAATCTCTTCAGAGGAAAGAGCTTCTGATAAAAAAGTACCAAGATGCACAAGATGTGCACATAAAAATCAACTCTCAAATGGACACTCAAGGTCTTGGTTTTAGTGACCTTGATCCTTTCACTGGAAAGAAGAAGACATCTCTGTCTTCAACCTTTTGTATAGGGAAAGTCCTGATGCCAGATTGTTCATCTGTTGGTACAAATGTTTTTAAGAGAATAAACACTTCAGAAGGGTCAAGAACCAAAAAGTTAAACTTCAGAAATGTGTCCTATGACACCCCTGATCATGAAAATGCTTCAGAACCATGTTTCAAATAAATCCATGATCAAGGAAAGTCTGAAATCATAATTTCAAAATATGTTAAAAGTCTTGATCCAAGAGAGATTTTAAGTTTGACTCTTTTAAGGCACATAAGCCTGTTACTTTTATGAGTGGTTCCTCTGATGTCAAATCTCAGAGTGCACTTAATCCAGAAGCACCAGACTTCTCTCCCACCTCTGAGACTGTTAGAACAACATTTGAGGAGGATTTGCTAAGAGTTCTTGAAGAAAACTCTACCTGTGATGCTTTGAAAACTAAGTTTAGAAAATTTTAAAAAATGTACCATCAAAGTTCTAAACTTTTCTGACTCCAAGAACATCAGCTTCTGTCACCATCCCTCTGAGGCTATCATCTCCGACAGAGTCAATATGGACTTTCTTGACTCTGACTCTGACTCAGAGGTTGATGAGCAAATTTTTTGTGCACTAGAGATTGTTGTGAACAAAACAAAACAGACAACTATTGGATATGGGATTTTAAACAATGTTATTTCTGTTCCAAAGAACAAACCCATAATTCCTTTTTGTCCCGATTTTGGGGATATGTGTGTCAAAGCTCTATCTTTTTTGGAATTAGAAAAGAAGATGAAAGAGAAAGCCAAGAGCAATCCAACCACTCAACCTCCAAAACCTCATGGTTTTAAACCAATCAGATTCACTCCAGAGCAGAAAGGAAAATGGAAAATGAACGACACTCCTATTTCTCAAACTGCAGTGAATTATAGAGGAAACAACACTTTTTGGGCTAAGGAAAAACATCCTCAGAGGAATGCAATTTTCAATCCCAAGAAAACATCTCTAGATAGGAAGTTTAGCAAAACCTCTGATTCTAGATTTTTTTAATTTCCAAAAGGCATGTAATTTTGTGTTGATGAATCAAAACAAAAGGTTATCACAATCATTCCCATGTTCTGTCAATTGTAATTGCTTTAAGCTTTTGTTGAAACTCTAAAATCATCTTAATGCTTCCCATTGCATTCTGAATTGGTAACCAGAAATGAAAAATTCAAAGACCAAGTCTCAAAATATGCAAGAAAAAGCCTCTGGCAAACCATCACAAAATGGAAAGCCATGTGGTAAGTCAAACACTCCCAAGCCTAACAGAAAAGGACCCATTATGAAATGGGTACCTAAGAAACTTTAAATTTGTCTTGCAGAAACATCATGTGCAAACATGGTACTTGGACTCTGGATGTCCAAGGCAGATGACTGGAAATAAAGAGTTGCTAACCTTATTCAAAGACAAAATGGGAGGTGCAATAACTTTTGGTGGAGATGGGCAAGGACATATTAGAGGTTATGGAGTATTGACAAATGGAGTTGTATCAGTTTCTAAAGTTGCTTATGTAGAAGGGTTAAATCATAATTTGCTTAGCATAAGTCAACTCTGTGATCATGGTTTTGATATCAACTTTAAGAAGAAATATTGTTCATTGTTAGTTTCAGATTCTTGTCAAGAATTGCTTAGAGTTGATAGAAAGGGCAACCTCTATCGCATGAATTTCAATCCAAACGAAAGATTTAATACAAAAAAACTCTGTCTAGTCTCTTTGAATAAGGAAGATGCCTGGCTCTAACATAAAAGATTTGCACATTTAAAATTTACAACCCTTGACAAGCTTGTGAAACTAAATCTGGTAAAAGGTTTACCCACTCTTAAATTTAATAGAGACCATTTATGTTCTGCATGTGAAATGGGTAAGCTCAAAAGAGTGATTACAATTGCCCTAGACCATTGCATATGTTACATGTAGATCTCTGTGGTCCCATTTTGTGCAAAGTCTTTCAGGCAAAAAGTATATCCTTGTTTTAATTGCTGAATATTAAAGATATACCTGGGTTGAGTTCATCAGAGCTAAGTCTGATGTCCTAGAGGTACTGATAAATCTTGTGAAAAGAATTCAGGTGCTGCTAAGTTTGAAGGTACGGAAGCTGAGAAATGATAATGGAACAAAGTTCAAGAATGCTACACTTAAATCATACCTCATAGAGGAAGGTATCTCTCAGAACTTTTGTGCTGCAAGAACCCCTCAACAAAATGGAGTTGTTGAGAGAAGGAACAGAACTCTGGTAGAGGCTGCCAGAACAATGCTAGAAGGATCTGATCTACCAACCAACTTCTGGGCAGAAGCAGTCTCAACAGCCTATTTTACCCAAAACAGAGCCATAATAGTAAAAAGATTCAAAAAGACTGCTTATGAACTCATCAACAGCAGAAAACCAAATGTGAAATATTTTCATGTTTTTGGCTGTAGATGCTACATCCTGAATGACAGAGATCAACTTGGAAAGTTTGATAAAAAGGTTGATGAAGGAAAATTCATTGGATATTCTCTAACTTCAAAGGCCTACAAAGTCTACAATCTCAGAACCAAAGTCATTCTGGAAAGCATCAATGTATCCTTTGATGAAAGAGAATCAAGCATATCTGAAATCCCACCATCAGAGAGGATACACATCACAGAGGAGCGTAGTTCCTCAAAATCAAGAGAAGCAGACCTTAATTTGATATTCAATGACTTCTTTGATCATGAAGATTCCTCTGAACTCATCAAAAGAGGCAATCAAGTTCAAGGTTCAGAAGGACAACAACAGTCAGGTACATCTTTATCTGGTCCTTCAAATCCTTCACCATCTACTTCCTTGACTACAGGTCCAATAGAAGGAGAAAGTTCAAGACAACAATCAGAGGAAGAAGAACCTGAAGCAGAACCAGAACCAGAACCATCATCATCATCGATGACCAACATTGGAAGAAATTACATATATAATAGTTCACCTTCACAGAGTCCTGTTGGTACCCTTCAGAGCAATGAAGCCACACTTCAGAGCAGTGTACTTCAAAGCCCTGATACCATTCCTTAGAGCTCTGAAGCTATCTTACACCAATTTCCTTCAAAAGCATAGACACCCCCACATGTCCATGCTCTAATGACAAGATGGAAAAAGGATCACCCCCATCATCAAATCATTGGTGCTCCTGAAGATGGTGTGAAGACAAGATCAACAACAATAAATGAAGCTTTCTTTGTAAACTTTTTAAGTGTCATAGAGCCAAAGAAGGTCTCTGAAGCCCTTGATGGACAAAACTGGATATAGGCAATGCAAGAAGAGATTCTGGATTTTGAAAGAAACAAAGTTTGGTCCTTGGTTCCTCTACCTAAAGACAAATTATCCATTGAAACCAAGTGGGTGTTCAGAAATATGAAAGATGAAGATGGGATCATTATCAGAAACAAAGCAAGACTGGTTGCCAAGGGTATTGCCAAGAAGAAGGCATTGATTATGATGAAACCTTCGCTCCAGTTGCTAGACTAGAAACAATCAGAATTTTTATAGCCTATGTAGCTCACAAAGGATACAAAGTTTATCAAATGGAAGTCAAATCTGCCTTTCTGAATGGCAAACTACATGAAGAAGTCTATGTCCAGCAACCACCAGGATATGAAAGCTCAGAGTTTCCAGACCATGTCTACCTGCTTGACAAAGCTCTGTATGGCCTTAAACAAGCTCCCAGAGCCTGGTATGAAACTCTGTCAACTTTTCTTATACATAACCACTTTGAGAAAGGTACTGTGGATACTACCTTATTCATTAAGAGATACAAACATGAGCTTCTTTTAGTACAAATATATGTTGATAACATTATCTTTGGGTCTACTAAACAAAAGTATTGTGATAGGTTTTCAGAGTTGATGAAACGTGAATTTAAGATCAACATGATGGGAGAACTTTCATTCTTCCTAGGATTGCAAGTCAAACAAACTATCAGGGGCACTTTTATAAGTCAATCCAAATATGTCTCTGATATTTTAAGAAAATACAAGCTCAATAATTCAACTCCCATGAAAACTCCTATTGCCACTAGAGTTAAACTTGACCATGATCCAGATGGTCAATATGTTGATGTCAAGACCTACAGAGGCATGATAGGTTTACTTTTATATTTAACATCAAGCAGACCTGATATAATGTTTGAAACCTGTCACTGTGCTGAATTCTAATCTAATCCTAAGGAATCTCATTTGTCTGTTGTCAAAAGGATCTTTAAATATCTCAAAGGGACTCAATTCTTGGGTCTCTGGTATCCTCTTAACTCTGGCTTTGAGCTTGTAGGATACACAGATTCAGACTATGAAGGATGCAAGAATGACAGAAAGAGTACTTATGGTAGTTGTCAACTTCTTGGAGATAAGTTAGTGAGTTGGACATCCAAAAATGTTGGTCCCGAAGGGTTACACAAGTTTGTAGAAAGGAGGGGGGTTGAATACAAACACAAAATTTTATCTTTAAAATTGTTTATTGATATAATCAAACAATTTACAGTTTGTTGCGGAACAAGATTATGTGTAAAACCTAACCTAAACAAACTATGAGAATCACATAGATTTCTTGCACTTAGAAAAGAATGAAGAGGTTTAGAAAAACTAAGGATAATATTTCTTGGCACTAAGGAGTTCAGGGAAGGAGAACTTCAAAATGAAGTAGGGTTTCCTATTTATACTGCATGCATTAAATGCAAGTCAGTACAACTTTACACGTGGCAGCGTCTGGTTGGTTGCGTGGATTTTGACTTTAGCAACTTTCCTTTGGTCGCATGATGAACAGTGTAGTTGGCAGAGTGGTGTGTACAATCCTGGACAAAAGGATGTTCTTCTGACAAATCGTACAAAAGCGTGCAAGGGGATAAGACAAAAGTAACTTGTAGAACAGGCTTCATGATCAGCAATCGTTGAGTTGATCTTTATCAGCGAATGATAAAGTTCAGCTCTCGTTGAAGTCTTCTACTTGAAACTTCGCGTGAAATGGACAAGTCTTGGCTTCGCTGATAGCCGCATCAGGTCACTAGTAGACTTCGTCACTCGTTCGTCAGCTTGGTCTTCGATTTCAGCTTTGAATTCTGTTGTCGCGAATCTTGTCTTAAGGGATCACAAGTAAACTATTACAGATTGAACTATCAGCGATCATCAGTGAGACTGAACAGGCTCAAGGCTCACTGATGTACATGTATCGCTGAAGCATAAACTAAAGAACACATGTTTTCCATCAGCGATACTAAACAAACTTAGTATATTTTTCATAGATGGCAAACATTAATACATATAGGCTGAAGGTCGTAGTCTAATAGCTGATTTTACATCCATAAGACCTGATCACAATAGCTTCCTGCAGCTACATACTCAGCTTCAGCGGTAGAAGTGGACACTGAACTTTTTTTCTTGCTTGTCCAACTTACCAGCATTCCACCCAGGGGTTGACAACCTCCTGTGGTGCTTTTTCTATCCAGCTTGCAACCTGCAAAGTCACTATCTGAATAGGCAGTTAGATCGAACCCTGAGTCTTTGGGATACCAAAGACCTAGGTTAGGTGTACCCTTCAGATATCTGAAAATTCGCTTTACAGCGATCAGATGTGATTGTTTGGGTTCAGATTGATATCGTGCACATAAACAAGTAGCATACATAATATCAAGAAGACTCGCTGTAAGATAAAGAAGAGAGCCGATCATCCCTTTGTAGGCAGTGACATTAACAAGCTTCCCTGAAGGATCTTTGTTAAGTGTCAGCGGACGTGCCATAAGGGTTTTCATAGCTGAGCTTTGAGTTCAATCGAATTTTTTCAGCATATGTTTAATGTACTTACCTTGGTGGATAAATGTACCCTTATCATTTTGCTTGATTTGGAGTCCAAGTAAGTATGTCAGCTCACCCATCAGACTCATTTTATATTCAGATTTCATTCTTTCAGTGAATCGAGTACATAGAGAAGGGTTAGTAGAACCAAATATAATATCATCGACATATATTAGAACAAGAATGATACAACCTTTTACTTTCTTGAAAAATAGAGTGTTGTCGATTTTACCACTCTTAAAATTTTCAATAAGGAGAAAAGAGGATAGAGTGTCATACCATGCACGAGGCGCTTGTTTCAGACCATAGAGGGCCTTATCCAGTTTATAGACATAACCTGGATGCTTAAGATCAGAGAATCCTGGTGGTTATTCGACATAGACTTCTTCATTCAGCCTTTCATTGAGAAACGCTGACTTGACATCCATTTGATAAACTTTGAAGTCTTTGACACTGCATAGGCTAGAAAAAGTCAAATTTCTTCGAGTCTTGCCACTAGGGCAAAAGTTTCATCGTAGTCTATACCTTCCTCTTGTATATATCCCTGAGCAACTAGACGAGCCTTGTTGCGGATTACAGTTCCATATTCATCTAACTTGTTTCGATAGACCCACTTAGGGCCTATCACAGAGTTGTTAGATGGACTTGGAACAAGATTCTAAACTTTGTTTCTTTCGAATTCAGTCAACTCTTCTTGCATAGCGCTGACCCAGTTCGGATCTCTTAGGGCATCATCAACCTTCTTTGGTTCAATTAGTGAAATAAAATGAACATATAAACAAATGTTACCTGAACTTCGTCGAGTCTGAACACCTGCGTTTGGATCACCAAGAATTTGATCAATGGGGTGATTCATAGTCCATCGCTGAGCAGGAGCATGAGCTGCTGTCTCATAGTTAACTTCTGGATGTGCTGAAGAGGAAGCTTCAGCGATTTCAGGTAATTCAGGCAAGATAGGCAGAGGTTCAGATGAAACTTCATTCATTGATTGCTCAGAGGTAGATGGAATATCAGATGTTGTAGGTTCAGACGGAGATAAAGTGTTGATGGGAACAACTGAAACCCAAGAGGAGGAATCAACTTCACTTGTCTGCATGCTGGGAATGATGACAGGATCATCATCAGCAATTGGATTGTTGACCTGAGGGTCAAGGTTAAGATTAGCTTCTGAATCCCCAAAATGAGAAAACATCCACTGATTAAGTTCTTCATTGTCAGCAGAGGGTCTTGAATTCGCTGAACGGGATTCATCAAAGGTGACATGAATTATTTCTTCTACAGTTTGTTTTCTCTTATTGAAGACTCTGAAGTCTTTGGACACTGAAGAGTATCCAAGAAATATTCCATCGTCAACTTTGGGATCAAACTTTCCAAGAGCATCTCTGTTGTTTAAGATAAAGCGCTGACAACTAAAGATGTGAAGAAAGCCGATAGATGGATTTCTCCAATGGAAGAGTTCATAGGTAGTCTTGTTGAATCTTTTGACTATCAGTGACCTATTTTGCGTAAAACAGGTAGTGTTGACAGCTTCTGCCCATAATTGAGTTGGAAGATGTGAATCGCTAAGCATTGAACGAGCAGCTTCGATGATTGTTCCGTTTCTTCTTTCAGCAACTCCATTTTGTTGTGGTGTTCTCACCGAGGAAAAGTTATGTGAAATTCCCTTACTCTCAATGAAGTTATCAAGGGAACTGTTTTTGAATTCATTCCCATGATCACTCCTTATTGAGCGAACAGTCAGGTTGTTCAGGACTTCCATTTTCCTAACAAAAGTGATGAGTTCTTCTGAGGTGTCACTCTTAGCACGGAGAAACATCAGCCAGGTATAGCGAGAGAATTCATCTACAATGATCGGTGTGTATTTCTTTCCAGCGATGGATTGAATGTTGACAGGGCCAAACAAATCCATGTGGAGATGTTGAAGAGGAGATGTCACTGAAGAGACTTGCTTGGTCTTAAAGCTAGCTTTCGTTTGTTTTGCTTTCTCACACGCTGAATAAAGAGATTCCTTAGCGTATGAGTGTTGAGGAAGACCAGTGACCAACTCTTTTGAAGAAAGAGTATTCAGCGTCTTGAAGTTAAGATGAGAAATATTTTTATGCCATAACCAGTTGACATTAGAAGAGGCTTTGGAGAGAAAACAAATGTTTTCAGTGGATGTTCAGTCCATGTTTATAACATAAACATTTTCCAAATGATATCCACTGAGAGCGATCTTCTATTTCTTATCAGTGACAAAGCATGCTTCTTTAGTAAAGCAGACTTTGTAGTCCTTGTCACACAGCTGACTGATGCTAAGAAGATTGTGCTTCAGTCCTTCAACGTATGCGACTCTTCTGAAGGTGGTAGTACCATTAAAAAGTACACCAAACCCTCAGGTATATCCTTTACCATTTCCACCAAAGGTCACTGAGGGATTCTCTTCCTTGTATTCAGTGAGCAGGTTTCTTTTTCCAGTCATGTGTCTAGAGCATCCACTATCGAGATACCAAATTCCCTTCGAGACCTACAAACAAAGAAAGATTATATTGGAATGGGCACCCATTTTACGATGGGTCCACACTTGTCAGTGGTAGAGGATGCAGAAGGATCAGCGGTCTTCACAGCATCTGATGACTCGGCGTCAGTGGTAATCTTCACCTTGGTTAATTTCTTAACATTGGTGGTATTTTTCACCTTAGCTTGATTTGCACCAGGGATGGTCTTCTTTGCCTTGGGGGCATTGATCTTCACCTTAACTAACTTCTCAGCTTTGGTGGCTGGGGCACTTACTAGCAATATGATCGGTAAGTCCATAGTGATAATATTTCCTATAGCTAAAAGTAGCTTTAGGACCATAGGCATATTTATTTGACAATTTCAAATGGGCAGGGCTTGTACCAAGAATACCTTTGGCATCAGATATTGAAGGAACCTTTGGTTCTTTAGATTTCTTGCCAATTACATCCACTCTGATTTTTGGAGTAGATCGCTGAACATGTTCAGGGATCTTAGTTTTTGAAGAAGAGGGATGATGAGCTGAAGGTTTAGGAGTATTCAGCTTTGGTACTTTGGTACCCTTATGAGGTTTTTGAATAACGACTTTTTCTTTACCTTTAAGTAAGGTAGGTTTATCCTCAAGGATGGGAGTTTTAGAAGAAGAAGAGCACTGAGATGATGAGGTGTCAGGGATAGAAGACACGAACATTCCAAACTTAAGCATGGAACGATCAGTAGTTGGTTCTTCGGCGTTAGCTTTGTAACCAAGACCACTTTTGTCTTTGGCAGGGATCTGAGCACCGATTATCTCAATGATCTTTGCTGAGGATTTATACCATCCTTCAATAGTGTCTTTTTCTGCTTTCAGTTCAGCGATAGCGTTTTCACGCTCGATATTGATGACTTGATTCACATAGACCTGATCTTTCAAATTTTCTTCTATGTTTGAAAGCTCTTGAATTTTTCAATGACAGTTTTTAAGTTGTTCAGTTAGGTCTATATTTATTTGTTCATCTTTTGTTTTGCCATTCATGGTATCATATAAATCAATAGTCAATATATCGATAGCACGAAGTCTATCAGCTTCAGTGAGAGCAGGAGAAAGAGTAGGAGAGAGAGATACATGAGAGGTAGAGGCAGAAGTAGAGGGAATTTCAGATTTTTATTCCTCTTCTTCTTTGATTTCGGCCATAAGACAAAGATTGGCCTCATCTTCTTCATCTGAATCTTATTCTTCATCAGATTCAGCCCAGTCATGATCTTCAGCGATCAGACCTTTGCCTTTCTTTTTGTAGCTCTTCAGCTTTTCATACTTCTCTTTAAGCCTTTGGTACTTGTCATCTTTACTCCTAGGAGTAAAGGGTTTCTTGTGGGATGAAAAAGGTTTGAATGCTTTCTTTGACCTACATTCACTTGCAAAGTGTCCTACTTTTTCACAGTTAAAGCATGTAGCAGTAGCCTTATCAACAAGAGTAGATTTAGGCTTGTCAGTGAGGGAAAGAGGTTTATTTCTTCTGAAGTTACTCTTTCTAGCAAATCTCCTGAAAGAATTAGGCAGGAGTTCTAGAGATTCATCAAGTTCTGAAGGATCAGCTTCTGATGAATCATCAGAGTTAAATTACAACACAGTGATCGTGACAGTGGATCGCTGAGTAGGTACTGACTCTGAAGAGAGTAAAGCAACAAGTGTGCTTTTGGAATATTTGACAAGATTCTTCTTAAGTTGACACGACTGCTCATGATTGAGCATAGTGCCAAATAAGGTAGAGAGGGTCATGAATTTAAGATCCTTAGAGAGTTTAAGACACATGGTAGAATTGTCCCAACTTTCTGGAAGACATTCCAAGAATTTAGTCAGGATCTCGGAATACCATAGGTCTTACCTAGGGGTGTTATTCGGTCGGTTAAATCGGTTTTCGATTTATTCGGTTCGGTTAAATCGGTTTTCAAGTGTTTTTAAAATTAACCGATAACCAAACCAAATAAGGTTCGGTTAAATCGGTTTCGGTTTATTCGGTTTCGGGTTATTCAGTTCGATAACCGGTTAAACCGAAGAGATTTAGAAAAACTAAGGATAATTTTTCTTGGCACTAAGCAGTTCAGGGAAGGAGCACTTCAAAATAAAGTAGGGTTTCCTATTATACTGCATGCATTAAATGCAAGTCAGTACAACTTTACACATGGCAGCGTCTGGTTGGTTGCATAGATTTTGACATTAGAAAACATCCTTTTGGTTGCATGATGAACAATGTAGTTGGCAGAGTGGTTTGTACGATCTTGGACAAAGGGATGTCCTTCTGACAAATCGTTGAAAAGCGTGCAAGGGGATAAGACAAAAGTAACTTGTAGAATAGGCTTCATGATCAGCCATCGTTGAGTTGATCTTTATCAGCGAATGATAAAGTTCAGCTCTCACTGAAGTCTTCTACTTGAAACTTCGTGTGAAATGGACAAGTCTTGGCTTCGCTGATAGCCGCATCAGGTCACTAGTAGACTTCGTCACTCGTTCGTCAGCTTGGTCTTCGATTTCAGCTTTGAACTCTGTTGTCGCGAATCTTGTATTCTGGGATCACAAGAAAACTATTACATATTGAACTATCAGCGATCATCAGTGAGACTGAACAGGCTCAGGGCTCACTGATGTACATGTATCGCTGAAGCATAAATTAAAGAACACGTGTTTTCCATCAACGATACTAAACAGACTTAGTATATTTTTCATAGATGGCAAAACATTAATACATACAGTTTACTTATGATTTTCACTAAGTGATTCTAAGGATCATCATCAAATCATTGAAGGGTTTGGATCAACAAAAAAGCAAAAATGTGTGTCTACCTGTTAATCCAAGATCTTCAATAACGTGCTCTGATACCAATTGTTAATCCAAGATCTTCAATAACATGCTCTGATACCAATTGTTAAACCCTAAAGATCAATCAAGATAGAGAAGATGTGAATTTGTCATCTCATTGATCAAGAACACTGTATACAAGATATGAGTTCTGCACTTTCTCTCTCTAAGATATGAATGTGAATTCAGAGAATGTTTCTAAGAGTCCTTACAAAACTAACTTACACAAAGGCTATTTATACAAAACACATTACATTGACTTTGACTTTGACCTTTCTATATTTAAACCTTGAAGACATATTGCACTAACACTACCTCTACATCAGAAGCAGAATATGTGGTTGTTGTTAGTTGTTGTTCACAAGTGATCTGGATGAAGACCCATCTCAGAGACTATGGTCTTGAGTTTAACAGAGTTCCAACTCTCTGTGACTCCTAGAGTGCCATTGCAATCATAGCAAATCCTGACTTGCTCACAAAACCTCTTGATGAGAGGAGATTTAACTTCTTAATTGGCAAGTTGGGTATGCTCAATATGTCTTCCTAATCTCTGGACAAAAGATCAGAGCCTCTGACATCCATCTCAGAGCTTCTGATAGAGTTATTAGGTAGTACATTTTGTCAGAACCTCTGTTGTTCTCTTCAGAGTTACTTTAGCATACTTTCAACATTTCTTGTTTTTTTTCTCAAAGCCTCTGATCTGTTCATCAGAGCCTTTTTGTCTTGGTTCATCTCATTTCATTTTATTCTTTCAATTTTTTTCAACCAATGCACACTTTAAGGGGGAGCTTAAAAGCTCTAATATGAGAAAATAGCTCATCATTTAAGGGGGAGCAAGTCTAATATTTCAGACTCTCTGAATATTGTGACTTGGCAGGTTACAATCTTGAAGAAAACAATTTTGAGAAAGGAAAACCTATTCTAATAAAAACATCTTTGAATATATCTCTGAACTTCTTCTTCAGAATCAGGTCTCTGAAACTTCATCAGAACCTCTGATCCTAACATCATAGCTTCTGTGATACTTTCTGAAATCGGATCTTTGTTTAAAGAGTTCATTGATTACTTCCACATCAGAATTAGGATTTTTTAAATAATGTTATTAAAGGTGAAACATCTTGAGAAGGGGTACTTGTAACAATGCCAAAAGGAATACTCATCAGAGCCTTACTTTCAGAAGAAATACTCAACAGAGCTCTATTGTTTCTGAAACACTTGTACGGTTTCTGAAATAACTTTGGCTCTGGATGCGGGTTATTTCTGAGAATCACCCACCTGTCACCTGCTGAAACCCTACCGTGACGGTTCCATCTCTGAAAACTGTCACTCCCAAGACACACGTGGCATCACCTGATTGGCCAACTGACATGCAGTTGTACCCACGTCTCTCCTAGACGTCGTTCCACTAATCTGACACTTGAGTACCTTCCTAATTCTTATCCTAATTCGAGTATAAAAACCCAAATCATCTCTCATTTCACTTTTACGCTTTCAAAATCTTCCTGAGAATCATTTTCCCTCTCTTATTATTTCTTCAAATCTTCTTGTGTTCTTCAAACCTCAAACCTGCAACAATGGTTGCACCCAACACTCTGCTGAATCGAGTCGTGTCGCACCTGTTGATCACATCGAAATCCTTCTGTTTCAATTCAATAGCAACAATTTCTTGGTAGATTTGAGCCAACTCGCTATGAACCCCTGTACCACATCATCCTCGAGTTCTTCAGGAGATCTGAACTTGTTCATGCACTTACCATGGTTGACACCACTCTTCCATTGGTGTACGTTCAACAATGGTGGTCCACTTGCCAATACATCGAAGACTAAGGATGAATCATTAGGAAAGTTGATGCTGCTCAAGGAGGAGCAGGAATAGTCAGAATTCGCCTAAGGACGCTTCAGAGGATATTCAGGTTCTACACTCCAAACATTTACAGGTCGATTCATACGAAATACCCCCAAACCAACAAACCCTAGTTGAATTCCTAAAATTTATGGGTTACAATGATTCCACAATAACCAGAATCAGCCAATTCAAGAGGAAACACCTCCCACCCATTTGGAACTTTATGTTCAACATACTAAATAGAACCCTAACTTCCAAATCTGGAAGTGTAGACCAGTCGAGCCCTTCCATACTAATCATCATGTATGGCCTATACTTTAAGAGAAACTTTGACTATGCAAGCATCCTATATGAGGAACTTCAAACCATAGTGGATAACAATAACAAAGCTTTGGCAAGAGGAAAACTAGTCAGGGAGGACGAGGCACTGAAGTCCATCATGTTCCCAAGGTTCATCACCTTAGCCATCAGAGCTGCGTTTGATAAGCTTCAACTTGTTCAAAAACGATCCCCTACACAAGTTGGACCATGACATCCTTCAAGCCAACGAAATTCGGTACGTATCTTAACACTCACAGAGTTCCAAGAACAATACTTGTGTTGATTCAAGAGAATCACCCATCCATAACCTCCTATAGAAATGTTTCTCAACCTCAAGAACCTGAGGTGAGATTCCCAACATATTTAGGGTCTGAGCCCCAAAATTATGAGTTGTCAGAGGAAGAGGAGATAGAAGAGGACAGAGCACCCACAGAGGGGTCTGCCACTGAGGGTGAAAGAGAGACTTCAGAAGGAGGGGAAGAGAGTTCGTCCTACTCTGAAGAAGGAGAGCAGAGCGTTGAGATCTCTGATCGTTCTAACCTCCTAAGTGCCGAGAGATATGAGAGAATAGAAAAAGATGATCCTAAGAACACACATAAGTATTTTAGGACACCAGAGCCAACCCCCTTGTGCTACCGAACTATCTGTGCAAGACAGTCCAGTGTCAGAGCACATTGAAACAGAGGTGCACGCCTTGAACCCCAACAACTTAAGTCGTTAGAGGTAAATCCTTCCACCTCTGACATGCACAATACCGGGGAAGCCAACTTTGAAAATTTTACCCACTCTTCCCAGGGTACCAGAGAAAATTCACACAATGAAGCCTCTGTGGCTCATTTAGATGACTTGTCCAATAGAACCGGGATTTTGCACATCCCACGTAGTCTTTGCCCTACTCAGGGGCAATGGGAGACCTTAGTTGAGCACGGGATGGCCTGTCTGGACAACAGAAAATCCAATCACATCAGATTTTCCTCTTCTGAATCTAAAGAGGAAGAGGAAAATATGATCAGAACACCTCGAGAAGATTCTCCTCAGAGGGAACTTCGAGGATCGAGTGGAAGTCCTTCTAGAGTCAACATTAACACAACTCTGATCGAAGGCCTCTCTGAACTCGAGAGAAACTTGGAAACATGTGTTGGTTCCAAGGACATCCCCTCTGATCTTATCACTAAAGTAGAGTTCACAAGCTTCTGTGATGAGATTAGAAACTCCTTGAATGAGTATAAACTTACAATCTCAGGTATCATCCCAACAGAGCAGCAACCAACCTCTGATGATGCACTACAGAATGAGCTCAAAAACTTAAAGGATTTGCTCTCATAGATTTCTCAGAAACTGTCAGATCTTGAGAAGAAGGCCTCTGATGAATCCAAGGCAATGCAAACCGAACTTAAAGCTCTCAGAGACGAGTTAGCAACCTACCAGACGGAGAATGCCACCAAAACCATTCCAACTCCCTTTGTTGCTCTTACTAAATACAACCTCAAAACCATCTCTGAGGTAATTCTCAAAGGTATTGTTGATGTTTTTTCTTCTCTTCCGAAGCAAACCACAGAAGCCACACCAACTCCGGTCACCATTCCTACTGATGTTGCGACCACTTCTACTTTTGCTCCAGACTCAACCTCTACTAATCCTGATCAACAGCTAATCACTAGAGGGGATCTAGGTGCTTTCAGAAAAGATGTGCTTAGCTGGATGATAACGATTTCATTAAAGTTTGTGGCAAAGGCGACAACGACAGAGAAGCACATCAAATCCTCTTTAGATAAACACAAGGTAAACTTTAGCAATCAGATGGATAAGATTCGAGCTGCAGCAATTGAATTAGAGGATACATTGAAGTATGTTGCCCAAGACTTTAATGATATTCTGTTCAGCAGAGACTCCAGAAAAAGAAATTTCAAAGGCAAGCTATCTGGCAAAGACCCCAAGAAAGGGAAGTTTGTTGGTTCAGATGATAGTGCTTCAGAAGATTCAGGTTCCAGTGAGCAAAACTCATCTGAACAACAAAAGGGGGAGATTGGTTATAGTTTCAAAGACAAATCTATCCAAACCCCAGAAGTTGAAACCTCAACAGAGCCAATTACAAAATCCATCCTTACAGAAACTCCAACCAACTCACCTACCAGAGAAGAAACTTCCAGAACTTAACCAGAGAGGACACAAAACCAAGCCTCTGCTGATGAACAACCTAACCAATCCAACCCTGAACAACAGATGATCATCCATGACCCACACCAGACAGAAACATCAGATGCTATGGAGATCTTGACAGACGAAAAAAAGAAAAGAGAAAGAGAGGAGAAAGAGAGAGCTGGAAAAGAAAAGGAAGAATGCAAAGGTAAAGTAACATAAGGAAAAGATTCTGATCCTGATCCTGACCAAATCATACCAGAAGTCCTATCTTAAATCAATGTTGAAGTAGCCACAGAACCATTCACAGAACCCAATGTTGAAGCTGCTCCAAAGACTCAACAGTAACAACCACCAAAGCAACAACATATGCCAAAGAGTTCTACAAGATCAGAACCAACACCATCGATGGAAGAGGTATTTCACTTTCTCTATGCTGACAGAGACCTAATCCCTCAGAATACCACTCCTATCAACCCAAGGTTCAACCCCAAGAGAGTGAGCATGTTGGATTTTGCAAGAAAGAGGTTCACAACTGAAAAATCAAGCATCAGTGAGAGAGTCTACTCAGAGTACCACATCACCAAGATCGAGAGGATATATCTTAAGAAATTTGCCCATAACAAAGTTGTCTATCATGAGTACATTGTGGAAAGATCTGATAAGGAGATGCATCTATTCAATGACAACGACCTCGTTCTTCTAAACCTTTATGATCTGCTTCATCTCCACTCCTACTGTGTAAATTTCTCTAATAAACACAAGCCTGCCCGAACTGCAAGATTTGAAATCGAGATGGCAATGGAGGAACATGTCAATCTCAGGACCAAGATCGATTTCCAACATGGCATTACTTTTGAAATGGAAAAATTGAGCATTGGCCCTTCAAACGAGAGCATTGAGGGACTTGAACACCATCCTACTGTATCTATGATAGCAGAATCCGAAACCTTCATCATCCGACAGAAAGGGATCAAGAAAGCCTTCCGAGGAAGTGAAGTGCCCAAAATATTTGACCCAATCTCTGAAGATGATAAGAAAGATTATTCAAGATCATGTCGGTCACCCCAAATGCCCTGAAAACCTCATCAGAAGTCTCCTCCAGAACATAGATCTCACCTTAGAGTTTAGAAACTTGATCATGAGATTTGATAGGATTCTGAAAGGAAATTGGTACAATTAGATTTACTTTCTCTTGAAATGTATTTTACTTAATCATTAAAGAAGTAAATGGCTTTTATAGAGGATGACTTTCTCCTCTTTGTCTTTATTAGTTTATCTTTGTAAATTAGTTAACTTTGTATTTTCAATACTTAGGGGAGATTTTTAGACCCAAGTATTTTTGATGTAAAAGTATCGAAAATACTACAAGTCAGAAGACCCCAGAGATAGCGCTAAAGACTTAGCAGAGGATCATCAGAAGATCGCCAGATACCAACTACCAGAGACCACTACTTCAGAAAATCATCAGAGCTCTTGTAAATGACCTCTGATGACCAAGACCTCTGTAGAAGCTCAAGACTCGTTGAAATCTCACAAGTGCTAGAGTAGTGTTTGCACTTTCCACGTCATCCCTAAAGGACAACTACACACTTTATACGTGTTAGTCCACGGTTATATAGTACACTATTTTACACTTTATCAGGCTATAAATAGTGGGTAGCATAGCACACAATTGTAAGAATTCATGTAAGAACACGCTCACTGCACATTTCATTCCATTATCTTTGTACGAATTATAGCCTGAGAGATTCAGAAGAAAACACACACACTTTGGTGTTCTTGGTGTTCTTCATTAATATACGAGCAGCTTGTTTTATGATTCATATCTTATATTACTTGTTCAGTATATTATTTCTCTCTTGTTGTTCTTATTCAAACAATCACTCATTTATAAAAAACTTTATTAAGCTTCCGTTGTATCTGTAGTGTTTGTTTGTTATATGAGACAAGGTGAATCTGGGAACCAACAGTTCTGATTGATATCATGCACATAGGCAAGTAGAATACATGATATCAGGTCGACTAGCTATTAGATATAATAGAGGGCTGATAATTCCTCTGTAGGCAATGACATTAACAGGTTTCCCATTTGGATCCTTGTTCAGTGTCAGCGGGGGTGCCATAGGAGTCTTCATTGCTGAGCTTTAAGTAAGATTAAACTTTTTCAGCATATCTTTAACGTACTTACCTTGTTGTATGAATTTACCTTTATTGTTTTGCTTAATCTAAAGCCCAAGAAAGTATGTTAGCTCACCCATCATACTTATCTTATATTCTTTCTTCATGCGTTCAGCGAATCGAGTACATAGAGATGGGTTAGTAGATCCAAATATAATGTCATCAACATATAACTGAACAAGTATGATATGACCTTTAACCTTTCTGAAAAACAAGGTATTGTCAATCTTTCCAAGTTCAAATTTTTCAGCGATAAGATAAGAAGATAAATATCATACCAAGCACAAGGGGCTTGTTTTAAACCATATAGGGTCTTATCCAGTTTATAAACATAATCTGGATGTTTAAGGTCAGAGAACCCTAGAGGTTATCCAACGAAGACTTCTTCATTCAGCTTCCCATTCAGGAATGTTGACTTGACATCCATCTGATGTACTTTAAAGTCTTTGTGAATTGCATAAGCTAGGAATAATCGAATTGCTTCGAGCCTGGCCACATGGGCAAAGGTTTGATTATAGTCTATGCTCTTCTCTTGTCTGTATCCCTGAGCAACAAGTCTAGCATTGTTACGGGTTACAGTCCCATGCCCATTTAACTTGTTATGATACACCCACTTGGTGCTCAAAAATAGTCTTGTCATATGGTCTAGGAGCGAGATTCCAAACTTTATTTCTTTCAAACTCAATCAGCTCTTCTTGCATAGCGCTGATCCAGTTTGGATCTCTGTGGGCATCATCGGTCTTTTTAGGTTCAAGCAGAGATATGAAGTTTACAAAGAGACAAATATTACCTGAACCATGTCGAGTCTGAATACCTGCGTTTGGATCACCAAGTATTTGTTCGACTGGATGACTTCTTGTCCATCTCTGAGCGGGAAATTGAGGTTCCAACTCTGAGGTAATCACTGGAGGTGTTTGAGAAGAGGCTTCAGCACTTGTGTTACCAACCATCAGTTGTTGTGGTTCAGAAGGGACTTCATTTACTAATTGTTGAGCTGAAGTGAATGGATTTTCAGAACGTGAGGATTCACAAGGAGGTGTTGCATGAGTGCTGAGACAAAGCGCACGTAAGGGACTTTGACCTTCCTATCAGGTTTTTCGACCTTGATCATCAGGTCGTCGAATATCATCCTGGTATAATCAATGTTTTTGCTAGTGATGACGTTGTAGCCCAGCTGCAGTTGTGAGCGATTAGCCTGGTCCAGCGACCCAGTTTTGCCACTCATCGATTGAATGATGTGGGTGAAAAGGAAGTTGAGTTCGGAGGGCATCTTAGCCTTGAGGACCTTCGTAAATTTTTTGTCCAGGGCTTTGGATATAGGTTTTGTCTCCCATTCATATTCCAAGTGATCAAGGAATTGAATCAACTCTTTGTTAGTAGGGGGTTCGGCGAAGGGCTTGGTGGTAGGGAGTCGAAGGCAGGAGCGAATGCCGTTGGGGGTTATGCTTCCTTCACCATATATTTTTTGGAAGCATATCACAGTAACACTCTTCCCTGATGGAAGATTCTTCTTTGCTCGTTCAACAGTATACCAGAATTGCTGCAATAGATGCTTATGGGCCGGAGGAGAGACCGTCAAAGCATAGACGATTGGAGAGTTTCTCAGGAGGGTCACAGCGTCTGCCAGATGCAGAGATGGTTTCTTTTCAGGGAACGTTAGCAGGGCAAGGTGGTTGTTTCCCACGAATTGAACAACAGACATTTCAAACTTGACTTTCTTGGATTTCACGAAGGTAGTTGTATATGAGGCCATTTCTGAAAAGATAGAAAAACAAGGAGAAGAATAAAGATGGAAAGTTTCTTAGAATGGAAGATATTAGGAACTATTTCCAAAATTAAGAAAATAGGGTTTTACAAGTTTTCTTTTTAGGAAATAAACTTGTAAAATGAGGTTTTCCAGTTTCAAACAAGAAGAAAAAGGTAGAAATAATGTTTGTTACCATCTTCCTTTTTGAGAAAATAATCTAGAAAACAACATTTAAGATGAGAGAGAAACGTTTAAACCCTTAAAATAAAAACATGTTTTTGATCTTTATTAGCAAAGATTTAAGATCAAAAGGAGGTTTTTGTTTGTAATGTGCATAAGTTTAAGAATAAAAACCTGGAAACTTGAATGTTTTGAGGTTCGAATTCTTAAGCTCTTAAGTTCTTGAATGTTCTTGCCTTTGAGAGAGTTTGCGCACGTAAAGATGAGAAATATAAACGAGTGTTGTTTATATAGGTAAGATAGAGGAGAGAGAATGTGATGAGCGGGAAAAAATACTCATCATGACACGGACACGTCCCACGAAGATGATTGGTCAAGAAGTGTAACGGACGAACGTGTCTAAGAAAAAAATGCGTGCCATGGGTTATCTTTTAGAATGACGTCACACCAACAAGTGTCTTTTCGTTTTTCAAAAGATATCACTGATAAGAAATATCAGTGATAAGTTTTGATATTTCAAAGGGATCACTGATAGAAGATGTTAGTGATCAATTTTATTTTTGAAAAACATCTCGCTGAAGAAAACTTCAGTGAGGTAGGATAGAGAAAATACCTGAGTATCAAAGAACATTTACTCAGAGATAAGGTGTTGTGTATCAGATATAGAACCTTATTGCTGACATAATGTTTGACCACTGAAGAATTACTCTTCAAGGTTTAGCATTCCAATCTCGCTGATGAGAAAGTTGAATCTAGTCTCATCAAAAGGTTTGGTAAAAAGATCAGCTAACTGATAGTCAGTGGGAATAAAAATGAAGTTCTATAGCCCCATTCATCACATGATCTATGATAAAATGATATCTGATTTCGATGTGTTTGGTCTTTGAGTGTAGCACAGGGTTGTTTGCTATAGCGATGGTACTAGTGCTGTCACAATAGATGGGAATCTTTGATAGCTGAAGGTCGTAGTATAATAGCTGATTTCTCATCCATAAGACCTGAGCACAACAACTACCAGCGACTACATACTCAGCTTCAGCAGTTGAGGTGGACACTGAGTTTTGCTTTTTACTTGTCCAACTCACTAGCTTTCCACCCAGGAGCCGACAGCCTCTTGTGGTGCTCTGTCTCTCCAGTTTGCAACCTGCAAAATCACTATCTGAATAGGCAGTTAGATCGAACCCTAAGTCTTTGGGATACCAAAGACCTAGGTTGGTGTACCCTTCAGATATCTAAAAATTCGCTTTACAGCAATCAGATGTGATTCTTTAGGTTCAGATTGATATCATGCACAAAGACAAGTAGAATACATTATATCAGTTTGACTCGTTGTATGATACAAAAGAGAGTCGATCATTCCTCTATAGCAGTGACATTAACAGGTTTTCCATTTGGATCCTTGTTAAGTGTCAGCGGAGGTGCCATAGGAGTTGTCATAGCTGAACTTTGAGCGAGATCAAACTTTTCAGCATATCTTTAACGTACTTACCTTAGTGAATAAATGTACCTTTATCACTCTGCTTGATCTGAAGCCCAAGGAAGTATGTTAGTTCATCAACATATATTTGAACAAGAATAATATAACCTTTAACCTTTCTGAAAAATAAAGTGTTATAAATTTTACCACGTTCAAATTTTCATAAGGTTAGAAGATAAAGGGTCATACCATGCACGAGGTGCTTGTTTTAAACCATAGAGGGGCTTATCCAATTTATAAACATATTCTGGATGCTTAGGATCAGCGAACCCTGGAGGTTGTTCAACATAAACTTCTTCATTCAGCTTTCCATTGAGGAATGCTGACTTAACATCCATTTGGTGAACCTTGAATTCTTTATGAACTGCATAGGCTAAAAAAGTCGAATTGCTTCGAGTCTTGCCACTGAGGCAAAGGTTTCATCATAGTCTATGCCTTCCTCTTGTCTGTATTCCTGAGCAACTAGTCTAGCTTTGTTGCGGGTTACAGTTCCAAATTCATCTAACTTATTTCGATACACCCACTTGGTGCCAATTACTGTTTTGTCAGATGGTCTGGGGACGAGATTCCAAACTTTGTTCCTTTCGAATTCTGTCAGCTCTTCTTGCATAGCGCTGACCTAGTTTGGATCTATGTGGGCATCATCGATTCTTTTTGGTTCAATCAGTGAAATAAAATTTACAAAAGACAGATATTACTTGAACTTTGTCGAGTTTGAACACCTGTGTTTGGATCACCTAGGATTTGCTCGATTGGGTGATTCACTGTCCATCTCTGAGCTGGAGCTTGAAATTCTGGCTCTGAGTGGACTTCTGGAAGTGCTGGAGAAGAGGTTTCAGCAATGGTGTTGTCAGGTAAGTCAGGCAATAATTGTTGAGGTTCAGATTATATTTCATTTACTGATTGGTGAGGACAAGTGGATGGATTTTCAGAAACTAAGGGTTCAGAAGGAGGCAAAGTGTTTATGGGAACAACTGATACTCAAGAGGATGATTCAGCTTCACTTGTTTGCATGTTGGGAATGATGATAGGATCATCATTGGCGATTGGGTTATTGACCTGAGGATCAGGATTGACATAAGCTTCTAGTTCCCCATAGTGAGAAAACATCCACTGTTTAATTCTTCGTTATCATCAGTAGGTTTAGAATTTGCTGAGCGGGATTCATCAAAGGTGACATGGATGGTTTTATCAACGGTTTGTCTTCTCCTGTTAAATACTTTGAAGGCTTTGGACACTGAGGAGTATCCAAGAAATATTCCATCATCAGCTTTGGGATCGAATTTTCCAAGAGTATCTTTGTTGTTTAAGATGAAGCACTGACAACCAAAGATATGAAGAAAGTTGATAGATGGATTTCTCACATGGAAAAGTTCATAGGCAGTTTTGTTGAATCTTTTGACAATCAACGACCTATTTTGAGTGAAACAGACAGTGTTGACAGCTTCTGTCCATTGAGTTGGAAGATGAGATTCGCAAAGCGTAGATCGAGCAGCTTCGATGATTGTTCTGTTTCTTCTTTCAGCGACTTCGTTTTGCTGAGGTGTTCTCACTGCTGAAAAGTTATGAGAAATACCATTACTCTCAAAGAAGTTATCAAGAGAACTGTTTTGAATTCAGTTCCATGATCACTCCTTATTGAGTAAACCGTCATACTATTCAGGACTTCCATTTTCCTTACAAATGAAATGATTTCATCTGAAGTGTCACTCTTAGATCGGAGAAACATCACCCATGTATAGCGAGAGAATTCATCTACTATTCGAGAGTGTATTTCTTTCCAATGATGGATTGTATGTTGACAGGGCCAAATAAATCTATATGGAGGAGTTGAAGAGGATTTGTCACTGGTGACACTTGCTTTGACTTAAAACTAGCTTTTGTTTGCTTTCCCTTTTCACATGGTGAGAAAAGAGATTCTTTACCATATGAATGTTGCGATAAGCCAGTGACTAGTTCTTTTGAAGATAGAGTGTTCAACGTTTTGAAGTTGAGATGAGAGAGCCTCTTAAGCCATAGCCAGTTGACATCTGATGAGGCTTTGGATAGAAAGCAGATATTCTCAGTGGTTGATGAGTCCATGTTTATAACATAAACATTTTCCAATCGATAACTGCTGAGAGCAACCTTTTCTTTCTTATTAGTGATAAAACATGTTTCCTTAGTAAGGAATACTTTGTAGTCTTTATCACATAGCTGAATGATGCTAAGAAGATTGTGCTTCAGTCCTTCTTCGTAAGCGACTCTTCTGAAGGTAGTTATACCATTTGAAAGTACACCAAACCCTCTGGTATATCCTTTTCCATTTCCACCAAAGGTCACTGAGGGACCTTTCTCTTCCTTGTATTCAGATAACAGGTTCTTTTCTCCAGTCATGTGTGGAGAGCATCCACTATCAAGAAACCAGATACCCTTTGAGACCTGCAATCATAAGGAAGATTAAGTTTGAATTGGTACCCACTTTACTATGGGTCCACATTTGTCAATGGAAGAAGAAGTGGAAGGATCAGCGATCTTCACATCATCTGATTCTTCAGCGTCAGTGGTAACCTTCACTTTGGTTAATTTCTTAACCTTAGTGGTATTTTTCACCTTGGCATGTTTTCATCTCTGGTGATCTTCTTTGCCTTGGAGGCAGCCGTCTTCACCTTAGCTGATTTCTCAGCTTTGGTGGTTGTGGGGCACTTACCAGCCATATGATCAGTAAGTCTACAGTGATATCATTTCCTATAGCTGAAAGTAGCTTTAAGACCATAGGCATAATTATTTGAAAACTTTAAATGAGCAGGGTTTGTACCAAGAATGCCTTTAGCATCAGATATCGGAGGAACCTTGGGTTCTTCAGATTTCTTAGCCTTTACATCATCCTTTATTCTTGGGGTTGATCGCTGAACATGTTCAGGGATCTTAGCTTTTGAAGTAGAAGGTTGATTAGTTGAAGGTTTTGTTAGGACCATAAATGTCCTACATATTAGAAAGAAATATAAAGAATTGTATAGACTTTAATTAGTTTAATTGATTATTTGTAAAAGCCTTAATTGTGTTATTTGGGCTTAATTGATTAATGGGTTTGGGCCTTGTTTAGCTAAGGCCTAAGTATATAAGGATTAGTATTAACCTAGTTTTAGGTTAGAGCAATTCGAGATAAATTCATTAGAGCTTATTGTTTAGTAATCGTTCCATTACTTTGAATTGTAATATTCTCTGAACGATACTTTGAATAAATACGAGAGGGATGACAAGTTGAAATCATCAATTGTTCATGTTATTGCTTATTGATTCGTTGTTACCTGATCAAACTGGAACTCACAATTGGTATCAGAGTCGAATCGGTGATTTGAAGAATAGAAGAAATCGAACGAAAGCAAGAAAAAGCATAAAATTCGTATTGAATTTTCTGGAAAACGCAGCGAGCCATTTTGCCTAGTCACGGAGTTTGAACCGTCGGATGCGCGATTTTTGGACAGTAGCTTCACGACATTCTGTTCTACATTCTGAACGGTGGGATTAGTCGTTTGAGGTCCAGAAGGCACCCATATTATTTTCGACATACTGCATTTTTTTCTTGGGGTGAAACGATCATCAATCGGGTTTGCAAAGCTTTTCGTTGATTTAATAATTCGTTTGTTAATTCTCGATTGTTTAATCGTTCTTAATCTGGTGTTTATCTGCGTTTACATCGATTCTCAAAGGTATTAACTTTTCAATTTAAAAATCAATTCTTGAGTTTTTGGTGTTCTAAAATTTTTGTGGTGATTATTGAAAAATATGATATATTTTGCTTAGAAATCGATTTGGGTTTTTTTGTTTTTTTGTTTTTGGTCAAAATCTAACCCTACAAGAGTGAAATCAAGCAACCCTATCGAACCTTGATCCGAATTTCTCAACCAGCCATGGTTACCGAAAGTTCCTTAAAACAATCCGGGTAAGTCACTTTTCTGTCACTTTCCGGGTAACTCAAAGTTACCGGGTATCTGCACTTACCTGGTAACACAAAGTTACCTGATAACACAAAGTTACCGGACTGTACTTACCTGGTAACTCTAAGTTACCGGATGCATTGCATTTTCCGGGTAATTCCCCAAGTTACCGGATGAAACTTTCTTTCCGGTTAACCAACACACACAGCACAACATTCTTGACCATCCACTTACAAGTTTGACTTGTTTAAGTATATTTGATTTGTTATTGAATTTTTTTCTTCTCGTTTCATCCGAGCATCCATAATACATCCATCAATTTCATGCATTAAATATATTATATAAATTTTTTCTTAATTTTTTTCTGCATATTTCTTTCTTTCATCGCAGCATACATATTTATATAATATATTTATATGTTTGTTTCTCCTATTTATTGCATACTTCATTGCATACCGATTAATCTCCATCCGGAAATTTAATTTCAACCGGTAAGCTCAATTGATCATCCGAGAATCTCAATCACCCGGTAAGTGTGTTCATCCGGTAAGTTTCTTCTTCTTCTCACCCGGTAAGTTTTGCTTTTTTTGTGTTGAAAATTCAATTTATCCGGTAAACCATCTTCATCCGGTAAGTGTTCGTTTGTGTGGGAAACACTCATCGTCCGGTAAGTTCCTTTTCACCCGGTAAGTGGCAAATAAATTTTATCCGGTAAACTCACTCATCCGGTAAGTGTTCATTTGTGTGGGAAACACTCCTCGTCCGGTAAGTTCCTTTTCACCCGGTAAGTCGCAAATAAATTTTATCCGGTAAACTCACTCATCCGGTAAGTTGTCTTTTTGCGAGAATCTCAATCATCCGGTAAGTTTGGTTGGTAAATTCTGATCGGTACCCGAGTTACCGCACGTCTCGTGATTGAGGATTTTAACGGTAAGTTGCAAAGTTGTAACGATCAATTTGCAATTTTTTGTGACGCTTGAGACTATTTGCGACATCTTTGATTTACTCGCGACGCTTATCATTTGATGTGATATTGGTTGACATCTTGATCTAACTTGGTTTGTTCTTTTGCAGATTTCATCCTCGAAGACTGATTTCGTTCGTTCGAAATCGATAATCAAAATTTAATTTGTGAAAACAAATTTATTTTATAGATTTATTTTTCTGACTTAATTTTGATTTTTCTTCCGCATTTTTTCGATTCTTCAATACAACATCGATTAACGATCATAATTTTTCAGGTAACAAATGTCTTATTCATCTCAATCTGCAGCAGCTTGTCAGGTATGTCTACCAGCTCATAACGTTTTAGTTGATAAGATTCAACTGCTTGATCAAAAGGTAGAGTCTTATATGTTTTCCTCTAATGGACAACTGCTTGCAATCAAATCTTTAAAAGAAAAGCTAGATGTTCAAAAGAGAATCACTGATAAATACAAGTCCGAAAATGCCAATCTTAAAGAAAAGTGTGCAAATCTTTCAATTGCACCCAAAGATCTTAGGGCTAAAATATCTGAATTGAACTTAAAGCTTGATCAGTGTGAGAATGAGAAAGCAGAGATTGTCTATCAACATTCATCTCTTCAAATTCAACACAAAGAAATGGTTTCCAAAATAACAGATCTTGAAACCAAACTCCACCAAAGAGGTCAAACAGACCAAACTATTCACATGAATAAACCAAGGAATTCACATACTTTAACAAGGAATGGGGAATCGGATACGATAACCCACAGTACTTGAAAAAGGGTATATTCAAAACACCGACCCTTTATGTCTTTGGTTGTCTCGGTATAGACAAAAAGTATCCAGAATATGGGATAAGATGGACTGGTCCTCTTGAAACTGAGAAAGAAGAGGAAACTGAGGAATATAAGCGCAAACACACGACCAAAATGCAACTTCCTTTTTGATATGAGCCCACAAACTACTATTATGAGAAATATCCAAAGAAATACCTCGCGGATGACTATTTTAACTGCTATAAGGTTGTGACGCCCAAGGATTCCTCCAAAAAGGATGAGGTCCAAGCAACCGAGCCCAAGACTAGGACGGAGGAGTTCAAACTCTATGTTCCCCCTCTCGTCTTGGAAGCAAAAATAGTCGAGTTAGAAGAGTCACTCGAGAAGGAAAGGTCTTGTTTTCAAAAAGAAAAGTTAGCGCTTATCTCAGAACTTGGGAAACTCAAATCCGAGAAAACCGATGCTGTGTCGGATGAAGGACAGGAAATCCTTCGGTGTGAAATCAACAAGCTTACATCAAAACTGTTTGCCTTGGCAACAGAAGCGATGAAGGAGCATTCGAGAAACGGTCAAATCCAAGAACAGATTGACCTACTCCAAGAAGAAAAGACGATTTTACCCGAATCTTCCTCGGACTCGTCTGGCACATCCTCGTGCAAAGCTTTCATGGGAAAAACATCTTCACCAAACGGTAAAGGGTCTCAAGATGAGTGTGTTTAAAGAATATGAACTCTGATTTTTTCTTAGCTTCCGCACCAGATTCACCTAAGCACACCGACACAAAGTGTTCCACACCTCCCTCGACCAATCCAAGTCCATTGATTCCAAATATCAATTTTTCCAAAGTTATGAACTCCAAGGGTAGTTCAGATGAGGAGTTTAAATCGTTTCCATTAGACAAACCTCTTCCCAGTCATATCGACTTTCTTTCAAAAGCGGTAAATCGCCCGGTCAATTTTCAAAAAGGCGAGTGTTCTACAAAACCGAAGACCCCGGCTGTGAATAAGGTTTCTAAAACTGAGTCTTGTTCGCAAAAACAATCACAACCGAGGCAAAAGACCGGTCGATCGACTGATAAACGTCCTTCCTACTCAAACTCTACTGGTCATACCTTTAATGGAAATTCAGATAATTATGGCCGAAGAAAAGGGTTCAAACAAGTTTGGGTAGTGAAAAAGTCTAATGAAAGCAAGACGAATACGAAGTCAGTTAAGCCAGTCCCGCATGTTAGGACATACAATCACAATCATGATGCCTTTAATTCTCGTACTTCTGTTGAACAAAAGGTGATGTTTCCCTTAAGAGTTTACTCAATTCAACAGTTGTTTCAACTTTCTCATGATTGTATTTGTTGTTCTACATGTGGTTCGAATGATTTTGTTGAGCGTAAATATTCATCTCATTGGTACGGTACTTATAGTATCCCCAGTCCTCACTATAATAGGGCATCTAACCGTAAAGGATCCATCAATGGATGGATACCAAAATCTTTCTAATCTTTTTGCAGGAATGTCATGTGCGCACAGTTCAGAACATTCTTTTCACATGACTGCATTAAAAGGTTATGCCAATTTTGAGGGGGAGTACTATTCTATGAAAGGTAAGTGAACTTCAACTGAATTCAAAGACCGTGGTAATTCATTCTGGATAACTTACTTGTGTTTGTTATTCTCCAATTTTAAATTCCATGATTGCCACGTGTCACTTTTTCTTGACTTAGTTATTTCCATGTCTCATATATCCGTTGATTTTTTTATGGAAATACACTCGTTTGAATTCCTAGTTGTTTTCCAAGTTCGCTATTTCTTGCAAATGATTCCATTCTTATCTGATATAATAATTGTAACTTGTTATTCACAATTAAACTTTCTGATCATTGTCTCATTTTTTGCAAATATTGTACTTACTGAGTCATTATGTCTAGCGTTTGATCTTGTTTCTTGAAATTCCATATTTCAAATGATTTTTTATGACTTCTGATCATCTCAGATCAGGACTCGCTTTTAAAATGCTTTGACTACTAAACATTTCAGTTTAGAACTCGAACTTCACTGTTTACTCAACTTTTCTATTCGTTGCATGAAAGGAGTGTTAGGACTTACATCGTTTCTATGGTCAATCCAGAACTGGAAGGACCTACCCAAGAAACACATCCCTTATAGACAACAGTGAGGGGTCTAGATATAGATGAGTTTGGAGTGAAAAGAATATGGTGAGGATGTGACAGGACTTAAAAGAATATATTGGTCCTTACCAAACCGAGTCAGTTATCCGGGTAACCACATAATCTATTCGTTCTCGTTCTTTGGAGATGAATATTGAAACAGACATGGACCCAGTGTCGATAACTCGTGTCTCCCCACCCAGCCACTCAAGTATCTCACAACAGATGCTTGTTTCATATATTCACGGAGATTTAGCACACAATCTATCTATTCCTCATTCGGAGGTCTTAGATATTGAAAAAGGAAGACATCAGCTCCGGTCTCCGAACTTCATATTCTATTCACTGTGTCAATTGATTTTTAACTTGAGTCTTAAGTTAAATCAATATTTGAGCCAAAACAGATATAAATTTATTTCTTTCACACATGCACGAGTCTTTGTGATTCCAATTGCATATCTTCGTGATATTGCCGGAACAGTTTGAGAAGTAATTTTTAAAATTTTACTTCAGTGATAACTGGAAGTCCTATCAGAGATACCCCATTGCCAACTCTGAACATAGGCCACACAATTTTTTTAAATTGTTGTGATAACAGTTACTTTTGTGTTTCTGTGTTAGCTATTTACCCCATTCTGGTTACTTAATGTTTTGATCTGGAATTTTTACTACTCGTCACTATTGTCTTTGAACATACATGATGCTCTGGATGCTCCTACTCATCATGAGGGGGAGAAAGGGTACAGATTCAAAGACACCTAATATCAAGTTGAGGGGGAGTTAGCAAAAGCCGAGGGGGAGTAACTATTCAAAAGCCGATGGGGGAGTAACTGTGTTCTGATTGAAGATGAGATTGCAAAGATTCTCAAAATTAATCTGAGGTTGAAAAGCCATTGGATTTACAGTTTGGAGTATTTGATTAAAATTCTTCTCATTCCTTATCAAGTGGTGTTCGCTTCAAAATCTTTCCTCCATCGAGCATACTGGTTCTACAAGTTCTTAAAGTTAAAGATATGAAGATCAAGAGCTTTATTCAAGGGGGAGTGTCGAAAGATATGAAGACAAGCAACACCAAAGTGTTTCAAAGATTTAAAAGGAAGAGAAGATCAAGACTTGAAGGTTTCAAGACCGATTTTTCTTTATATATCTTTAGGGGGAGATTGTTAGGACCATAAATGTCCTACATATTAGAAAGATATATAAAGAATTATATAGACTTTAATTAGTTTAATTGATTATTTGTAAAAGCCTTAATTGTGTTATTTGGGCTTAATTGATTAATGGGCTTGGGCCTTGTTTAGCTAAGGTCTAAGTATATAAGGATTAGTATTGACCTAGTTTTAGGTTAGAGCAATTCGAGAGAAATTCATTAGAGCTTATTGTTTAGTAATCGTTCCATTACTTTGAATTGTAATTATCTCTGAACGATACTTTGAATGAATACGAGAGGGATGACAAGTTGAAATCATCAATTGTTCCTGTTATTGCTTATTGATTTGTTGTTACCTGATCAAACTGGAACTCCCAGGTTTAGATTTAGTCTTCTTCAACTTTGGCACTTTGGCATGCTTCTAAGGATTTTGAAAAACAGATTTTCCTTTATCCTTGAGTTTGGGACTCATAGGAGATTCCTCAGGGAAAAGAACAGTAGAAGAAGAGCACTGAGATGATGAGGTGTCAGGGATGGAAGAAACGAACAATCCAAACTTAAGGATGAAACGATCTTTGCTTGCTTCTTCTTTGTCAGCACAAAAACCAAGACCACTTATGTCATGGACAGGGATCTGAGCACCGATTATCTTAGTGATCTTTGCTGAGGATTTACACCATTCTTCAACAGTAGATTTCTCAGCTTTCAATTCAGCGATATCTTATTCGCGTTCAATGCTGATTAGTTGATTTACATAAACCTGATCTTTTAAACTTTCTTCTATATTAGAGAGTTCTTAGATCTTTAAATGACATTTTTGAAGTTGTTCAGCTAAATCAAGATTTTGTTGTTCGACTTGCGTTTTGCCATTCAGGGCATTATATAGATCAACTGTCAGCGAATCGATAGCACGAAGTCTATCAGCGTCAATGAGAGCTGGATTAGAGGAGATAGATACCTGAGAAGTAGAAGAGGTAGAGGAAACATCAGCGGTTTCTTCCTTCACTTCTTGGATGTTGGCCATTAGATAGAGGTTGGCCTCATCTTCTTCATCAGAATCAGCCCAATCATGTTCTTCAGCGATTAGACCTTTACCTTTCTTTTTGAAGTTTTTCAACTTCAGATATTTTTCTTTCAGTCTAAGGTATTTGTCATCTCTAGATTTGGAGGTTGAAGAATTTTTTAAGGATGAAGAAGGTTTGAAGACTTTCTTTGACCTGCATTCAGTAGCATAATGTCCTTTTTTCGCAGTTATAGCAAGTAGCAGTGGCCTTATCAATAGGAGTTGATTTTGGCTTGTCAATAATAGCAAGAGGTTTGTTTCTTCTGAAGTTACTCTTTCTTGCAAATCTTCTGAAGGAGTTTGTCAAGAGTGCAGGGATTCATCAAGATCTGACATATCAGATCCTCATGAATCATCAGAGTTGGATTCCATCTCAGTGATAGTAACAGAGGATCACTGAGAGGTCATCATCTCTGAGGAGAGTAAAGCAACAGGTGTGCTTTTAGAATCTTTTAAATCTTTTACAAGATTCTTCTTAAGGTGACATAATTGCTCATGATTGAGCAAGATGCCATAAAGAGTGCTTAAGGGCATACATTTGAGATCCTTTGAGAGTTTAAGACACATGGATAACTGTCCCAACTTTCAGGAAGACATTCCAAGAATTTTGTCAGGGTCTCAGAATTAGAATAGGTCCTACCAACAATTCTTAAATCAATTAATAAGCAGTTAAAACGTTGGTGTACCTCAGATAAAGATTCATTCTTACCACAAATGAAGCTTTCGTATTGTCTTACCAAATTTATCTTTCTGGATTCTTGTACTTCAGATGTACCTTCATATTGAACACAGATTGTGTCCCACATGGCTTTTAAAGTTTTAAGATTCATTACAGAATAATAAACCTCATCAGGTAGAGCCATGGATATTATTGATCTAGCTTTGGTATCAATGGCCACCTTTTTCTTGTCTTCATCAGTCCATCTAGAGACCTCTTTTAAGATCTCTCTTTCAGGTATGGCTAGCATGGTAGCAGTGGCAGGAACCGCAGGAGATAGAACAGATGGAACATAGGGTCTATTTTCTACATAGTAAGGCATAGTGGGATCTACATCTTCTAGAAAAAGCATCATTCGAGTCTTCCAGAGATTGAAGTTATCTCTACTGAATCGAGGAGGTTTTGCAAGAGAACCATTGTCGATATAGTTTGTGTTTGTGTTGAGTGCATTTGAAGAATAGCAAGGAAGAGAAAAGTATAAGCATGATCTTGTTTATGGGATTAAACAATCTGCTCTGATACCACTTGTTGGTCCCGAAGGGGTTATACAAGTACAATAGTTTGTAGAAGGGGGGTTGAATACAAACACAAGTTTTTAGTTTTCTAAATTGTTTATTGATAAATCAGACACAATTTACAGTTTGTTACGGAATAAGATTAAGTAAACCTAATGTAAACAAACTTGAGAATCACAAAGTATTCTTGCACTAAGAAACTAGAGAGAAAATAAGATGTAGAAAAACAAATGTTTTCTACGCACTAAGTAGTTCGGGAAGATCCTTCAGGGTGCGTTTGGTACGTAGACTGGAGGGATGGGACGGGACAAAAAAAATAGTCTCATGTTTGGTATGCCATGGGACAAAAATCAGATGGGACAACATGGGACAAAAACAAGTTTTCATGGGACAAAACTTAAGATTTTTTGTTCCACCAAAATAGGTGGAACAACATGGGACTAAAACATAAGATTACTAAAATACCCATTTTTCCAACGTAACCTAGATTAAAATTATCTCCTCGAGTCCCATCCTGTCCCATCCAGTCCAGTCTCGTCCAGTTCCGTCCCGTCCCGTCCTATCTAGTGTGCCTACCAAACGCTACCTCAAAATGAAGTGGTATTGCTTCTATTTATACCTCATGCTTTAAATGTATGGTAGGAGTACTTTACACGTGTCAGCATCTGATTGGGCGCATGCTTCTGACTTTTATCAAGACATGCTTTGGTCAGAATGGTGAATAGTGTAGATGTCAGAGTGGTTGTACGATCTTGGACAAACACATGCTTCTTCTGACCATCCGTACTTTAGTGCAAGGAGACAAGACAAATAAATCTTGAGTAACAAGCTTCATGATCAGCGATCGCTGAGGAGGTCTTCCATCAGGGAGTGCTGATGAAAGTCAGCTATCGCTGAAGCTTTATTCTTGATTTGTCGCGCGTGTAGACTTGTCTTGGTTTCACTGATGTCCGCATCAGATCATGAGTAGACTTGTTCTTGTTTATCAGCTTTGGCTTCGATGTCAGCGTTGAACTCTTTAGTCACGAGGCTTGCCTTGAGGGATTACAATCAACACTGTTACATTTGAAATCATCAGCGATAATGAACAGACTCAAGTTATGGCTGATAAAACATTATTACACATGTTATCGCTGATGGCGAAACATTAATACATTCTTGATTTCACATTTGGAATGGAGAGTCAAAGGCACAACAATTCCGAAGAAAGAAGTACCAAAATCATCTGCTTCCACATCAAATGCCAAGAAGAGCAATACATTTCAAGGTAAATCTTTTGTCAAACCTGATTTGGTTTATTCTGTAAATCAATTAATCAGGTTAGCTCAAAAGAAAATTTGTTGTTCTTACTGTGGAACAAATGATTTTGTGCATAAAAATTATACTTCTTTTTGGTACGGTACTTATAGTATTCCTTCTAAGAAATCTACACCTAACACACTAGGACCCAAGTCCCGTTGGGTACCAAAATCTGCTTAATCTGTTTTGCAGGCTTATCATGTGTTGTACTGACTTGTAAATTCATACTACACACATGACTGAAAACAGAAGAGAAGCGGTGGATTTTTTGAAGAATATTTGTACCATTAAGGGGGAGACAAAGAATATTGGCTTTTGAACATATCAGTTCAAAACCCGTGCTTCAACGACTATGGCTTCTGAACAATTCAGTTCAAGACCCGTACTTCAAAGACTAAGACTTCTAAACAAATCAGTTTAGAACTCACACTTCTCAGGTAATATCCTTAAATGTTATATCCTTTTACTTCAAGGAACAAGTGATGAAAGGTAACATTGGATTATATTTTGTTTCTACCACTTTGAAAACTTGAATCTTTACAAATTTAATTCAATGAGATAAAATTTTCAATTTTCATTCAATGAATTAAATGTGTGCTAAAAGATGATTTTTTCAAGAATCTTTGTATTATCTGAGTTAGATTTGCTTCAACTTTCACCTCTGAATTAAATCGAAAGGTAAGCAAAACATGAATGAAATTATGCTGAATGCTCAAAGTTATGTGAATCTGGATATATATATATATATATAATATAATGCTCAAAAAGCCTATATGTCAGAATGATGGATGGAAACGAAAATATGGGGGAAGCACTATGTTTTAGAAACAAGTGATTGAGATATTATTCATATTTTGTGATGGAAATCTGAACTTATATAGAATATCATTTAGTTTGAAAGTTTGTACCTGTGGCCTTTCTGGTTTGGGAGAGTAAGTCCTAAGGGGTGCTCGACACCTAGTCCCTAAGATCAACTGGTCTGGGATCGGCTGACCCAAATCCTGCAATAGAACCAGATAGAAAGCCATGTTCTACTGGTACAAATGGGTTTAAGATATATCGATGTGGCCTTTCTGGTTTGGGAAATTAAGTTCTAAGGGGTGCTCGACACCTAGCACCTAAGGCCAACTGGTCTGGGATCTGCTAACCCAAATCCTGCTATAGAACCAGATAGAAAGTCATGTTTAACGATGTATCTTATTCTTACTAAGCTATTTGATTAAAAGATGCCAATGTGCACATATCAAAAGATGCCAATGTGCACAAAATCAAAAGATGCCAATGAGCACAAACGAAAAGATGCCAATGAGCAAACATCTCTTGAAACTTGGGAAAATACAAAGTCGCGATAAACCCGTAAATTTGTGAAAATTCTGATTTTGGACAAATAGTGTGAGTAGAGCAAAGTATTCTTATATGTTTTAGAATTGCATATGCTTGAAGCTAATCATATTTCGCATGCTAGCACACCAAATAGATTTAATAAAGGGGTTGAAACTGAACATTTTTAACTTGATATACAATGATGACTTGTTCTTGCATCCAAACACATGCATTTGATTTCATTTGATTGAAAAATCTATTAAATTTCATAAAGTTGAATTTCTTTTGTAAAGTTTTCAAATGATCAAATGTTTGTTGTTATAAAATGAAATTCAATGAATTTTATTTTCCTTGTGTAAATTTGTTTTAAAATTTGTGCTACAATTTCAAATACTGTACGTTATTGAAATATATGCATACTTTCAGGGGGAGAAAATAAACTGCTCCAGAATTCTTATTTTGAGGGGGAGCAAGGTTATTCTGTAAGGAGGAGATTGTTAGCAATACTCAAAGACACGACTGAAATTGAAAATGGTTTTCGATGATTATGATGCTCACCATCATCGAAAAAGGGGGAGAAAAGTTTAATTTCAATTTCATGTCAAAGAATTTTCAAGTCAAAGATATTTCATGTCAAAGAACTTTCAAGTCAAAGATTCGTGATCAAAGACTGAAGATTGGGGAGAAGGATCATGTGAAGTCCAAATGTTGCTGAATTTGGTTATCTTAGTTCTGAGTGGTTCTCGGAATGCGCTTACACCTAAAAGTTCAACAATGTGGATGGTTTCACATCTTTCTGATCCAAACTCTAATCGTTTCTGATTCATCTTGTTCCATATTCAAGACTTGAAGACAATCTGTTGAAGATTTTATTGAAGAAGGTTGACTTTTCAAAGAAAAAGACAATGACTTTTCATGTTTGTCTGAAGATTCTTTAAAGCTGAGTTCTTAAAGAGTGTCAAAGCATATAGTTCGTCGTGAACTAGTGGAGATAAAGCTATTTGAAGATGGTTTGATAGAGTGTCTGTTGGAGAAGATTGACTTTACAAAGAGCTGAAGACTGCTGTCATATTTTTTAAATCTTGAATCCAAAGGGGGAGATTGTTAGAGCATTGTTGTATTCAAGATTTACTGTAAAGTCAATGTACTGTATTAGTTAGATGTGCCTTTATACCTTGTATGTTATGGGTATAAATAGGCATGTCTAGTTCTTAGTTAGTAGAAAATCTAGATCCCTTTAGGAACAACTTAATCATTTTGTCATTTACACTTTGAAGATCAATATATGGATGACTTGTGTACTCTAGATTTTCTCTCTACATCATTCTTGATTTCTTGCTAGATTTGGGATTTCACAGTTTGGATCAACAAGGTGAAAGAGTTTGTAGGGGGGTTGAATACAAACACAAAACTTATATTTTTTAAATTGTTTTTTGATAAATCAAAACACAATTTATAGTTTGTTGCGGAATTAGATAGGATAAACCTTATCTAAACAAACTTAGAATCACACAGTAATCTTGCACTTAGAAAGATGAAGAAGGAGGAGATTGTAGAAAAATGTAATCTGCAATGGTTCACTTAAGAAAGAAGAGCTCTCTTAAAAAGGAGGGTTTCATTCCTATTTATACCACATGCATTAAATGCAAAGAAAATGTACTTTACATGTGTCCAAGTATCATTGGGCGTATGCTTTTGACTTTTATCAGAGACATGCTTTTGGCCGCATGGTGAATAGTGTAGTTGGCAAAATGGTTGTACGATTATAGACAAAAGCAGTTTTACTTTTGCACTCTCGTATCTTTGTGTAAGTAGATAAGACAAACCAATCTTGATGGTCAAGCTTCATGATCAGCTATAGCTGATATTCCTTTCTCAGTAAGACACTGATGGAGTTCTCACCTATCACTGAAGCTTTATCTCTGATTTGTCACGCGTTGTAGACTTGTCTTGGTTTCATTGAATACCGCTTCAGATCATGAGTAGACTTGTCTTATTTATCCGATTGGTCTTCGACTTCAAAGATGAGTTTCTTTTCGGTGTAAGGCTTGTCTTCAAGGATTACAAAAACTGTTTATATAAGAAGTGCTCAACGATCACTGATTAGACTCAGCTTATGATCACTGATGGTGAAACACTAATACATACAATGGTTTAATTTAATTTTCACTAGGTCATCATCAAATCACTGAGAGGGTTTGGATCAACAATATCCAACCAATTAGAATCAATATTCAATGTCATGCCATTGTGTATTGCAATGTGTGCAAAAGCGAGTTGATTCTTTAGCCACAACACAAGGCTCTTCTCATTTATTACCGACATTAGATTACACCACAAAGCTCATCATTCTAGGTCGGTCATATTTAGACTTGTTTGCCATTCGTACACATTCTTCCCGTATCAAGGAAGAGTAAATTTTGTTCATACTCTCTAAGGGATCAATTGAATGAAAGTTTAGAATTATCTAAACTTGGAGTTTTCTCTTATTTTTTCTATTTTAGAGAACAATGCATTGAACTTGTTTAAGCAAAATAGATAACAAATTTTTTCATTTTCTATATTTTTGATAATTTGTTGGAGATGCTCTAACTTCAGTGTTTGTGGGATTTCATTGAAATTACCGGATTTTAATTTTCAAATTTCCTTTAAACCAAATGTGAGATTCGAATGAAATTCAATTCCAAATCCCTCAAAACCAAACAACCCCTAAGAGTTTTTTTTTTGAAGGGTGTCCTAGGTTATGCCTAGACTAACCCCATGGCAAATTATGACTGCAAGACATCAGCCCTGATTAAACTCAGTGGCCACAATTGTTATGTTCGCTTGAATTCGAACTTTGGGCATATGGGATATTCCACCATATCCCCAGGGCCTTAACCACTACGCCAAAACTCTTGTGGTTAACAACCCCTACGAGTTCTTAAAAACAAATTTTTAAAAACTTTGTAACATAATATAAGTAAATACATATATGATGCATCAACAATCTTCACTTGGTGTCACTTAACCAATCATTTTTGCAATTACAGTAATAGCTCCTTAGAGATTACATCATATTTAGAGTCATTACACAAATCGTCCCTGATGTATACTGAAACTTTACCAATTGATACTACTGTTCATTTCTACTAGACGCTAAACCTTTAAATTCCATGCATGGATCGTCCCTCCCTCAAACTTATCTCAAGTTAAGCCGTTAAGTGCCCTTACGTGATAGTCATGTGAGGGATATTTTGGTCATTTTTTATGATTATTGATTAAGTATTAAAATTAAGTGCATACAAATATGTTATGCTAATGTACAAGTGTTGCATTAGAAAATTTAAAAAAACAAAAGGAAAACCCACTTAACCATTTCTTCCCCACATTTCCTCACAGTAGCCTCCCCTTAACCGCCCCCAACCCCCTCACAGGCCACTCCCCAACTCCGATCATTCCTCCCTTCACCGTCTATCTCTACAAATTTTGTCGCCCCTCATTTGACGACATCCATATCCATTGGTGCAATGTTCCACACTTCCACCACCATCTCCATATATTAAGAGTAATGAGAAACAACAGTAAAGAACATTTGGAATAAATCTCGATGTTGGCTCATCCTCTACTTCTACTTGAGTCTTTTGCTTCTAATCAAAGGAATCTCGATTAAAAAACAATGATGAAAAAACAATCCATCTTCTTTGTTGCTTGTTTCTTGGATTCTTTGTTATAGGTTTATGAATTCGCTAGTTGCGATTAGTTCGGTCCAAACACTTAAGCGTATAACGTGTGCTAAACCTAAAATCCAAAAACAAGGCCACCATGGCAGATCAATCAAGGCCATCATCGGTGACCTCAATTTCTTTCCTTTCTCCCTCGCTATCATCATCCACCAAATGGCCAACAAAGAAACCAAAACACAACGAAATTAGTGTTTGTCGTTCTTGATAAGTATGGAGCAAAGACAAACCGTTTATGTCCGGATTTATGTAGAGAGAGAAAGACTCTCAAAAATTATACATTTGTACTACATTAAACCTGTATAATAAAAATCCTATAAAAAAGTGGTTAAAATGACTTGAATATCATCAAACAGTGAAAGCAAATTCAATGGGTGGGTTATGATATCTATACTACTTGTGGATCCCAGTTTCATAAGTAACAATGTAACAAAGAAACAATTAAGCTTTATTGATCGAATGTAGAGAGTTACAAGATTTGATTGAAATACAAACTCTCTCTCTATACTTTGAATGTTGAATTGAACGGCTAATCTTTGATTAATTTCTCTGTACCCTAATTACCACTAAAACACACATTAAATACCAAGGGCCTAAGGTTAAAGCCCATGACCCATTAAGACACCAAGGCCCATTAAGACACCAAAGCCCATATTATCAAATATGAGGCTTTTACAAACAATTAAATAAAACTATTCTTTTCTTTATATCACTTTCTATTTTATAGAACATTTAGTACTAACACTACTTTATGAAAATAATATAACAGTTACTTTTCTAACGTCCAGTTTTTTTCTAACATCAGTTTTTTTCAACACCACGAACCCTAAACCCTTTCTTCTCCACGATCATTTGCAGGTTTGAAACCATTTCCTTCCCCACGTTTCCTTGGGTTCTTCTCCTTCCCCTTCATTCGTCCTCCTCCAAGCTCACAATCTACAAAACAACTTCCTGGTCCAACCGTCCTCCACGTTCGTTCATAGGCGCGCTGATTTCTCTCCTCCCAACTTCATCATCCTTCAATCCTGCAATTCATACCCGCTTCCATACCTGTACCAGGGAGATTTCCATGGATTTTCTCTCAAACCCAGTTTCCAATTGATTCAATCGATTCACTCTTCTTTGCAAATCGATTCACTCTCCTCTCATGTACGATTTCATCATTTCTACCACGGTTTCTTCAAATCAGGTAACGTTTCATACTCTTGGTGAATTGATTTCTCTGGTGAATCGATTTATGTTTGCACAAAGTTAACATCGATTTGGGTTTCTCAGTAACGATTTCTGATCTGGGTTAGAACATCTTCAGGTTCTATCTCTCGCTCTTGCTTTTTTCATCAAAATCTCGGTTCAATTGTCTAGCTTTCGTTGTTCCTGATTTTGTGTTCGACCTTCAATCTTCAAGATTTCAACTGGATTGTACCAGTTAAGGTTTGATCTAACCTGTCTCCATCTTCAAGATTTCAACTGGAATTGTATTTGGTTTTTGTGTGTTTTCTTTTCATTGAACAAATGAAACTCATATATTCTATCTGAGAGTCTTCATAAGAGTTTGACCTAATTTTTCTTGGGTTTTTGTGTGTAGTGTTTTCATCTTCACATTAATCATCTAATGGTTTTGCATTCCAGCAGGGGGGATACGATTCACAGCCCAAGATGAAAGATTTAAAAATTTCCCAATCGATCTCCTGTTTTGTTTTGCTTGAAGGCATTCTCCATCAACCAGGTAATGTTTTACTTTTTTTTAACTCAAATTATTGCCCTTACGAGATCAACTTTGAAATTTTAGTGTAGGTTTTTGCTTATGTTTTTTTATTTTAATAGATTATGAATAGATCAGATTTGGTTTCACAAGGTAAGGTTTATATCTAAATCCTCTTTAGGTTTGACCAGGTACGGTTTTATACCAGTTTGCAAAATCATTAACCGAAGTATATGTTGTTTGATAATCTGGCGTATGGTCGTTTCTACTTTATTCGATCGTATGTATGCATTCATCATCTATCTTTCTTTTATTATAAGCTATTCCAATTCCATTGATTTGCAGTGGATTGGTGGTTAGAGAACGTTATCTCGTAAGTTTTGAGCCCGCAAAGGTAAACAAACCTTTTCTGTTCAAATTTTTGTTTTTGGGTTTTTAGTTAAAGCTTTATTGTTTGTGTATAAAGATGTGTTCTTGAATCGCATATAGTTTTTCTGATTCAAGAAAACCAACAGATTTCCCTTTGGGTTTTGTTGGATTTGGTAAGAAAATAGTATAATTTTTTTTCATGAGTTTTTTTTCACGTGTGTCCATCAAATTGATGTTCTTGGCCATTTTGTATGTTTCATTTTGCTTCCTGTTTGATTTTGCTTTTAATCAATTGGCCATTTTTGGATTATGTTTTTTAATGCTGAAGGTCGTCATTGGTTTTTTAATGAGTGAATTTAAGTTACAACTTAACGTGTTATTCTACAATTTGTTTTTAATTTTATTGTAATTTTCCTTCTTTGTGAACATTGATTACAGGTTGTAGCAGTGAATTGGAAGTTTCCAGGTCCAATGACAATCTAATTGAATTTTTTGTTCGTATGTTTACAAGCTTAAAGGTGATATTCAATCCACATATGCTTTCCAATGTCTCGTTTTTAATAGTCTTTTGATCTTTGTGATCGATTAGTTCATTTCCGTGATTTTTCGGTTTTATTTTATTTTAGTTTAATTTATTTTATTTTACTTTTCAGAATTGGAGAATTGAGAGAGCCTGATTACGATTACACATTGTGTGTTGTGTAATAGCTAATAAGAATGTAGAGAAGTTGGCATCGTTACCCCATCGCCACACCTCCCTTCCCTTCACCACCACATCTCATGCCTTGAGGCTGGTGGTGGTTGTCTTACATCCTTGAGGCCTGGTGGTGGTTGTCTTACATCCTTGAGGCCTAGTCGATGGTTAGACTTATATAGCGGTACATGATTTGTTGGCATAGAGGCTATCAGCCGAGGATGCTTTAAGGCACCATCTTTTCTTTTATAGTACTTCTATAAATTTCTATTTTGATTATCATCACCAAACTGATTTTGAAAGCCTGAAACTTGTCAAGGTAAGTAGCTTTTTGATGTATCTTGGACTCTTGGCGTGCTCAAACTTGATATGTACCTTTGTCTCTTGTTTCTATAGTTTTGCTAATTTACTTCAATTAGTTTGGTAGCAAAGAGCATGCTACTTTCTTGCAAACTTGCAGGTGCATTTTGTGGAGATGGATCCATGGGTTGTTTATGAAATTCTACCTCCTAATTTAGAATGGACTGTATTTCTTGATAATTCGGTTATACACACGGTTTGTGTAGAAAGTTATTTGGAGTGCGCCAGAGAATCTGCAGATGTTTGATCTCCTCCCCCTGTATTAATGTGAAAAATACTTACTATACTGCATTTAGGGACGTCTAATGCTCCAGGTCTATATTGTTTAGTGCAAACCCTTGTCTTCTTTATGCAGCAGAAACTGTAATTCTTGTTCTTTTCCTATTTATGAAATGTGGCTACTTCTTGGCAGGCAAAGATGGTCCATTTGATTAAGTAAGTGTCACACCTCCATATAAGCAAGTGGATTACAAGATCCTAATGTATCAAATTTCATAATCATCTGTGATTGGAGATGATTCTTTTGTAGTAAGTTTTGCTTTGTTTTTTACCCATCTATAATCATTTTCCAAGTTTAGATTTCTTCGGGATCTTATCTTTGATTACCACTCTATAGGTTGTGGAGTATCCATTCCGAACCGACATGCTGGAAACATGTGGGTGGGTGCCTTGTCAAGGCACTTTCTATAACTATTAATATGTTCTTTATGTTACGACTTATTCAGACCAGATGCAACTTAGAAGTAGTACACCCCCGTCTCATAACAAGTGTCCACATTTCTAATTTAGTTTTGTCCCAAAATAAGCGTCTATTTTCCCATCCTAATTCAGTTTTGTCCGCATTTCCTATTCCAGGATGCAATTTTCAGAGTTATGGCTTCAATTCTCCATCTTGGTAATATTGGATTGTCCAAAGGGAAAGAGGTTGATTCGTCGGTGCTGAAACATGACAAATCCAAATTCCATCTTCAGCTGACAACAAAGTTACTATTGTGTGTTTATAGCTTTGATATCTTCATTACCTTTCATTTTCTTATTTATCCTGGGTATATGTGTGTACGTCTCAGAATTGATGTTTATGGTTCTTAGGTGTGATCTTCGGGCATTGGAAGATGCATTACTAAAGCATGTGGCATCTGTTAGCACGGATGGTTTGGCTAACACCTTATATACCTGCTTATTTGATTGGTAATAGTTTAAGGCTTTCCTGGGTACAATATTTACTTTACCTTTGCATTATACATTTAAACTATTATTTGCCTACCCATCCATGTATATTGCTAAAAGCAACCTAAGAGCATCTCCAACAGATTCTCCAAAATTTCTCTAAAATGAAGATCTAAACGTCAAAATCTCTAAGAAAAATTACATCCATCTCCAGCAGATTCTCTATTTTGGAGATAAATCATTGATTATATTAATAAAATATTCTATATATTTAATAAAATATTATTTGTCTCACCTAAACATTTCATTTCAAAGTTTCTCATTTGTAGGATACAATAAAAAATCATCTCTTCTTATTGGTGGGATATAATAAGAAATCATCTCTCTTGGTAATCATTTTTGGGGATATCTCCAAATTTGGAGTAATTTTAAATTCTTTCCTATTTTCTCCATTTTGGATGAGCTGTTGGAGATGCTCTAAATAAGTGGACCCAGAATTGCACATATGGCATGCACTTTAGTGTGGAATGGAAGGAAACACCAAAGATATGGCAAAAACTTTATGTTCCTTGAATGAAATGTCGAATTTATGCAGGTTGAACAAATTTGGTGTCTCTTGTCATGAAAGTTGGTTATTTGTGCAAACTCCTGATCCTAAATACAAGATGGCACTTAATAACTCAAAGTAATACTACAGCGGTCCTAAAGGTGTATGATTATTAATTACAGGTTAGTGGAAAAAATTAATGTGTCAACACATCTTAATAGGGGTTCTTGACATCTATGGGTTTGAGAGCTTTAAAGCTAATAGGTAAATCTTATGTGCTGAAAGGCGTATGATTATTAATTTGCTCGTGTCGTGACGACACGATTGTGATGATTCATTTGTAACTATGTTTAGATTGTGCAGTTTTGAACAATTTGATATTAATTACACTAATTTTAACCAGGTGTGACTTTGGTGTTTTTGACATAATTATTGGACCATAGGAAGTTATGATGCATTATATATAGTTTATTGCTCAAGTTATTTGGTTCAACTGTTCTACTTGTTACTCGCCAAACTATGATAACTTGCAATCTTTCAGCTGTTACAAATTAGTTTTTCATTAGGTTGGACCTGCACTATGGCGCTCATTTTATTGTGGTTTTTCGTTACGTTGGACATGCACTAGGGGATTGGATCTATTCCATTTTTGTCGCTCATGTGTCTTCTTTTGGCATCTTTTTGTTTGGATTTGAATGAATCCATTTACTAATTACTTTTTCTTTCTATCTGTTTTTATGTTGTATTTTTATTATAAATACTTCAATAACTTTAAGTGGGTATATAAACTATTAATGCATAAGACGATCGTTAAAAGGCTAAGAACAACCAATGTTTTGAGTTTAAAACCCACATTATCCATCCATTCCATTTCAAGTTTTCAACCAATCGACCATATTAACCTTCACTTTATAAGTATCCAGATTGCGATATAAAACCCCATAAATCCATAAAATTAACATCGAGAAGAAAATAGAACAAAAATATGAAACATGATTGTTGTTTCGAGTTCTTTGTTTCGATTTCAAGGATGCTTCGCGCTGCATTGCGCGCGGGTTATATGTTTTTTGCATATAAAACTCATAAACTAGAGTTTACTTCTTGCTTTGATGCATATACGAGTGGGTAATTCTCACAAGTCACGGGTCTTCGTGGGAACAACTGCTCATCTCTTTGAGGGTAGAATCTCCCCTCCCCCTAATTAGTTGACAATTTTCATTTCATTAATTACAAAATATTGATTTTTGCTAGCTAGAGTTGTGAACTTTTGATTTTGTAGTCTTTGAAAATGGCAGGTCAAAGGTTATTGCAAACCAAGAAGTATGTTTTTGGTTAAGTTCTTTTAATTCAGGTTTTGTGCGATCTTTTTAATAACTCAACTCCAAACACTTTTCTAATGTAGGTTTGTAGGTTTTGAAATTCTTTGCAAACCCCTAGATTTTTTAACGCGAATATCACAACATGTACTTCTGGTCTTGAACGAGGTAAACTACTGTAATGTTGTTGTATGCTTCATAAAAGGCATGGTTCGATAGCTGTTGATTTCTATTCTTGCTTTAAAATCGGTTTATGTTCTTGAACACTTCTCATTTGCAATTTTTTCCCGTTCTTTATTATTTGCAACAGTAAGCATGTAAGCAGAAGCAAAAGGTCTTGGGGATGATTGAATAATGGTGTTTGTATATCGTGGGTACTAAATTGTTAATGGCATTTTTTAGATGGTAAAAACACATCGAATTAACTTTTTACCTTGTTTTAGAAAGACTTTTTTTTGTCTGAATTATTGTTCAAAAGGGTATAAGGTTTCACTCATTGGCTTCAAGTCATTAGTTTTTTGTACTTTCGGGATGAATTCATCACCATAGATCAACTCTTTTATTATAAGAGTTTTGATCGTTCTGATGTTTCTCGCCACCCTTCCTTCATGTCTCTTTCTCTGTTTTTGGCAACATGATCGTGTTGAGGTCAATGATCAGGGCAATAGGATGACACCCTCTTATGTTGGTTTTACGTATACTGAGCGTCTCATCGGGGATGCTGCCAAGAATCTGGTCGCTATGAATCCAACCAACATTGTTTTTAGTATGCTCCAGGCTTGAAAAATTTAGTTCTCGGCTTTATGAACGTACTATTGGTGCTATTTTTGTGTAGGTTTTAATGAAACTTAAAGGGTTTTATTTTTGGGCTCTATGATACCTTTCACGATTTATATGACATTTTATAATATTGATTAAATTTCAGATCCATTGTAGTTAAACGATTATCCGCAACACATATAAAGCATTCAAGTTGGATTCTATATTTCTGTATAATGCATACGATGTTTGAGGCCTGTGATTGGATGTTTAAACTACAAATCAATATTGGCACGTTCAATGTTTCATTACAAGAATGATTTGGTGGTGATGGTTGAAAAATGGGAGTTTTACCACTGCACCCATTGCGATTTGAACACCCTAATCTCTTTCCACCTCAAACGTTATTAATCAACTTCTAAAACTGAATAATGCCACCAATTTATATACTATTCAAATTACGATACAAGACCACATAGACCCATTAAAAATATTGGTAAGAAAAAAAATAGAACAAAAAATAAAGCATGATTGTCGTTTTGAGTTCTCAACTTCGATTTCAAGATACTTTGTGCCGCATCGCTCCATTTGATCCAAATGGAGAAGCCTCTATTCAGTGACATTTAATCTCTTGTTGAAGGCCATAGAAGCTTGAATCTCTACTTAGCATTGAAGTGGTGAAATATTTTTCGTTGTCGGTTTTTGGATTCTTTAACTTGTAGTTTTGAGACAACTTGATAGGTGAGATTAGGTGTGAATATTAGTTTAGTGTTTATTTTTCTGTTATTTCTGTTATCCTAGTCAGCAATGTTAGTTAGAAAGTTTTTATTTCTTTTCCTCCCCTTGTATATATAGTACTGCTTTGCTCATTATTCAATACATAGAAATATCTTCTCTCTCTCTACTTTCTCTCTCTACTCTTCATCTCTCAATTTTATATGGTATCAGAGCGCTTTATTCCAATCAGATTCTTTGCAATTTGAACATTCTTGTTTCTGTTTCTCGTGTTTCAGATCTGTTAATTTTTTATTGTTTCTCTGTTATTCCTCATTCGAATTCTTGTAAAGAAAAATAACAGAAGATCATATAGCTGTAAATAAAAACACGAATGCATCTGCTTATTCAAATCCGTTATTTCGGAGTCAGAATGATAATCCAGGAACGATTTTAGTCACGAAGATTTTTTATGGAAAGAGTTTTGGAGCATGTAAGCGTGCGATGTCGCTTGCGTTGTCTGTCAAGAACAAGTTAGGGTTTGTGACTGTCAGAACTAAGAAACCTGCAGAAGATGATCCTACTTACGATGATTGGGAGAGGTGTAACTCTATTGTCATCACATGGATCTTAAACGCCATGACTAAAGAGATCTCTGAAGGCCTAATCTACTACACCACGGCAAGTGCAATTTGGAAACAACTACATCACATGTTTGAACAATCAAATCTGGTCATTGTTTTTCAGTTACAGAAAGAATTGAATCAAATTGCTCAGGGAACTGATTCAATCACAACATATTAATCCAGATTTAAGAGAATTTGGGATGAATTTGCTGTTGTTGATGATTTTCCAGATTGTACATGTACTGCAGGAGAGGCTTGGATTAAAAGGATGGAAAGGCAACAGTTAGTCCAATTTCCTTTTGGATTAAATGATAGTTATGTTCAATTAAGAGGCAATATTCTTCATGAAAAACCTACTCCTACAATTGCTGATGCTTATGCGACTTTAATTCAAGAGGAACAATAGAGAGAATTTAGTGCTCCTGCAAAATTGAACACTGAAGGAATGGCTATGCTTGCAAACTAGAACAATTCTACAGGGGTAAAGACGTACATGAGTGCTGAAACAAGAAGAAATTTGGTTTGTAACTGTTGTAAGAAAAAAGGACATATTAAGGCTGAATGTTACAAGTTGAATGAATTTCCAGAGAACTTTAAGTTCAATAATCCAAGAAAACCTTTCTCATCTGCAAATGCGGTTGAAGGAGTTACTGAAATTTCTAACCACGATTATCAGCAAATCATGAGTTTTATCAACAGTTGTAAAGTGAAGGATAATGTTGTTTCCAACAGCACATGTGATGTTCCTACAACTAATGAAGGAAGTGGTTTTGCAGCCTGTACAGGTAACACTCTGACTATTCCTATTTTTAGTACTTGGATTATTAATTCTGGTGCATCTGATCATATGTGTAGTCATAATCCATGTTTTCCATTCTCAATAAACTTCCTAAACCTCACAAAATCTCCTTGCCAAATGGAAATATTCTATTTGTTGAGTTTATTGGTAATATCACTCTAACAGAATCTTTAATTCTGTATAATGTTCTATATGTTCCTTCTTTTCATTTCAATCTTATTTCTATAGCAAAACTTTGTTCCACATACAAATCCCTTGTTTTGTTTTATGATACACAGTGTTGTATGCAGGACCCTCTCACCAAGAAGCTCTTGGTACTTGGTAAAAGGGTTGGGAGTCTTTTCTTGATGAATTCTAATCAAATCAAGCAGTGTGATCCTAGTACTTTTTCTGTTTTTAGTGTTGTTATGTTAGATAAATATAACAAGCTTGTTTCCTTGTGGCATTTACGTTTTGTTCGTCTTCCTTTGTACAAGCTAAAACAAATAAATCTTATTCCAAGTGTTTGTAATAAAGATCTTTTTCATTCTTGTATTGTGTGTCATAAAGCTAGACAACACAAGTTACCTTTTCCTATTAGTCAATCTAAATCTGATTCCATTTTTGATCTGTGACATATTGATGTTTGGGGTCCTTTTCATACTCCTACTTATGATGGGCATCGTTACTTCCTTACTATGGTTGATGATCATAGTAGATCAACTTGGATTCACTTGTTGAAGTATAAAAGTTCAGCCTTCCATGTCATAAAATCATTTGTCCAATTTGTTCAAACTCAGTTTCATAAAACAATTAAAGTCATTCGATCTGATAATGCAAAAGATTTACGCAATAGCATTGAAGGTAAATCTTTCTTTTCATCCAAAGGTATCATTCATCAATTATCTTGTCCTTACACACCTCAGCAGAATGGAAGAGTTGAAAGGAAACATAAACACCTTTTAGAAACAACAAGAGCTCTTATGATTCAATCTGGATTACCTCTAACTTTTTTGGGGGATAGTATTTTAACTACAACCTATCTCATAAACAGAATGCCTTCAAAGATTTTGAATAATCTCACTCCTTTTGAACTTTTATTAAAAAACAAGCCTAGTTATGGTCATCTTCGGTCCTTTGGTTGTTTGTGCTTTGTATCTACAAATCATGTCAATAGACATAAATTTCAATCAAGAGTTGATGCTCACATCTTTCTAGGTTATCCTTTTCATATGAAAGCTTACAAGGTAATGCATTTTGTAACCAAGAAAATTTCTTACTCAAGAAATGTTGAGTTTTGTGAATCTGAGTTTCCTTTCATTAAATCATCTTCTTCATCTGATATAAATGATTTGCCCTTTCCTGTTCCTAACAATAGTACTTCTGTTTTTTTAGCCTAATAACTCTGATTCTAATCATTCTACTCAAAATTCACTTGTTTCTGTTGATCTTGTTCATTCTGAATCTGCCAATCCTACTCCTGACCAATCTACTTCACCTTCAAATGCTATGCCTAAACATTCACAACCTCAATCAGATGATCATATCAATGAATCTGAGTTTGAACATCAGCCTCCACCTCCCAATCCTAATGAGTCTTCTCTTTTGTGTAGATCTTCAAGAGTGACTAAACCTCCTTCCTATTTTGATGATTTTGTTTGTAATCATGTTTCTTCAGACACCTCTACTCCTTATGTTGAGTTTTGTCCTCATACTATGACTAACCTATGCATTTCATCACAGAATCTTAATCCAATTGCTTTAAATAGTTGTAATCAATCTTTTGTTGCCAATATTGTGTCTGTTGTGGATCCTAAAACTTATGAAGAGACAGCTTCTAATCCTTTTTGGCAAGAAGCAATGGCAAAAGAATTTGCTACTTTAGAGGCAAATGGCACTTGGAAACTTGTTCCTTTGCTTGAAGGAAAACGTGTTATAGGATGCAAATGGGTCTTTAAGACAAAATTCAATCAAGATGGTACTATTGAGAGACATAAAGCACGCTTAGTGGCACAGGGATTTATTCAAAGAGCAAATGAAGATTATTATGAGACTTTCTCACCAGTTGTCAAGTTTACAACAATTAGATGCATTGTGGCACTTGCTGTAAAACAACACTGGCCTATTCATCAGTTAGACATCAACAATGCCTTTTTACATGTAGATTTGCATGAAGAAGTATACATGAAAAGACCAAAAGGTATGGTTTGCACAAATAACAACTATGTTTGCAAACTTATGAAATCCCTGTATGGTTTGAAACAGGCTTCTAGACAATGGTACTCTAAGTTGTCTGAAGCATTAAGAGCAAGAGGCTTTCATCATTCTCAAAATGATTACTCTTTGTTTCTCAAGAAAATAAAGGAGTCTTTTACTATTGTAGCTGTTTATGTTGATGATGTTCTGGTTACTAGTGATAGTGCTTCAGAAGTTGAAGGTCTGAAGAAGTTTTTTCATGAAACCTTTCAAATTAAGGATCTGGGTCTTCTCAATTATTTCTTGGGATTGGAATTTTTTGTTGGACATAGTGTCCAGAGTCATTAACTATTGGTAATATTTCTAATAATGGCAGGGTCCTTTTGGGTTGCCCTTAAGACCCAAATAACAATCAGAAGAATGAAAGGGAGTTAAAGTAGTTAGTTTATTAATTTGTCATTTGATGATAAATTAATTATAAGCTACAATATAATTAATTGGATTAATTATAGGGACTAAATGATAATTGGTTAAAAGAGTTTTTTAACAAGCTTATCGTTTCAAGGGGGCTAGGTGTAAATAAGGGGATTATAAATAAACTACTAGGGATCAAACCCTAAGAAGTTTTTTTGTTCAATCTCTCTTTCTCTATTGAGGCCGTAACCTCCCCTCTCCTCCCTCCCAAAATCGTAAACCCTAAATAAGGGTTTAGGGTTTAAAGCTTCAATCTTGATTGTTGGTTTGGTGTTCTTAAGTGTTATCCACTAGAGGGATTCACACTATTGATCCTTGACATCCAAGAAGCAAGAACAAGGTTAATTCATCTTTATGTTTTCGACAATCACAAGAAACAAGTAAGTGTTCTTGATTCTTTCTATTGTAGTTAATCATCTAGAACGTATGCATCTTTATAAGTTGTTTGTTTGTATTGCCATGGATGATTCAATTTGAAATATGCTTTCGTTGCCTATATCATGTGGTAGTACGGTTTAACAAAACCTTACAGTGGTATCAGAGCCAAAGTTCTTAGATTTTAGCTCAATAGCATAAAATTCGTATTGAATTTTCTGAAAAAACACAACGAGCCGTTTTACCTATTCCCGGAATTTGAACCGTCGGATCGTCGTGGTTTTTGGACAGTAGTTTCACGACATTCTGTTTTACCTTCTGGACGGTTGGATTAATCGTTTGAGGTCCAGAAGGCACCTGTTTTATTTTCGACATAGTGTAGTAAGTTTGTGGCCATTGAATTGCTTAATCCCTAAGTTAGGGTTTCATGGTCATAACCTCAAAATCTATAATTTTGGAAACTGGAAAAAATTCTTGCTTGCATGAAAAAGTTTCTATTTTTAGCAATTAAAGTTTTATTGGTATCCCTAAAGGGTATAGGGTAGTAGTCGTTTTTTTATGCATGTTATACCATAATTGTGTATGGCGTAGTAGTCGTTTTTTTGCATGTTATACCATAATTGTGTATGGCTAGTTTCCTAACTTGCCTAAGGAAAAACACATCAATAATAAGCTTTGGAAAATATTGAATGGATAATCTTAAATTGAATAGATAATCCTAATTATGTATGGCTAGTTTCCTAACTTGCCTAAGAAAACACATCAATAATAAGCTATGGCAAATATCGAATGGATAATCTTGAATTGAATAAGATAATCTTAAATACCTTCTTACAATAAGCAAATATATTCAAGTTTGAATAAATATTGTAAGATAAACATTGACATTATTTATATAGTGAATATAATTTATATGTCAAATATTCACATTAATTATTAGCATGTGTCCTCACATGGTTAATTGGAATCAAATATGGAAACAATTATATTAATTGTTAAATATGTGCTCACATGGTTAATTAGAATTAATTGGATAATCATAATTTTAAATTGTTTAAAATTCCATTCAATTTTTATATATATATTAGACCTCAATTATATATATATGATTAAATAATACATTGATAGTCAAACCGAGACTAGACGTACTCACTATAAACACTCTAAGGGGGTTTAAGAAGGTTACCTATAATATGGTTACCGAATGAGTCAAGGGTTTTTAAAACGCCATGCGTTACCAAACTCACCGCCTCTTGTGTGGACTAGTGGAATTACCGAAAAGGTTTGATAGGTCAATGTGACAAGTTAAAAGTATTAACTATGAAGTATAAAACGAAAATCCCGTTTCAGATATACTAAGAAATGTGAAAGTCGTATGCTACCCATGCTGAAGAACACACATAATCTTATAGTTTGTTAACGGAGCGTGTGCGGTTTGCCGGCACGTTAATGTGAAACTATAGTTGAAAATGATGTGGCGCTCGTGATTCTCAAGCGTACTTGAGCCGAGGGGTCCATGTGTTTTTCCATGGTCGATTCACTATCTTGTTTGTGATCCTCGGCATCCCAGTCACAAAAGGAAGATAAGCATAATCGAGATTAACATGCCGTTGACATAAGTCAATGAATCTCAAAAGACCTATGAGTTTCATAGTGAATGAAATTAACAAATAGCATTTGTTTACCTAAAATAACCTTGTGATGTGATTACGGCATCCCTTTTCACATCATAAGATAAAATATGTATCCTAGCCTTGTTAAATATTTTGGAAAATTATTTTAAGGGTTAAATATCAAACTAACGAAAAATCTATATCTACAGATGGCTGAAAATAATCCTCCTCCTCCTCCTTCTCACTCAACATCCAACCTTACGTTACTCTCTATCCTAAGTAAAGATAAGCTAACTGGGCCAAACTACTTGGATTGGATTCGTGCCTTGAGAATTGCCTTGAGGTACGAAGACAAAGAGTATTTTGCTCGACGAGGATCTTCTTATACTTAATGATGATGCAAGCCTTGAAGCAGTAACTGAATACAATAAGCAATTCACGGAATCCACAAAAGTCGCGTGTCTCATGTTGGCGTCCATGTCCCCGGAACTTCAAAAGAGTTTCGAGAACATGGGGGCGTTTGAACTAAATGAGCAGCTTCATGAAATGTTTCAGGAGCAAGCGAGGCAAGAAAGGTTCCAAGTCGTAAAATCGCTTATGGAATGTAAGCAACAGGACGGTGCCCCTGTATGTGCGCATGTGCAAAAGATGAAAGCATACATTGACAGGTTAGGCAATCTAGGTGTCGATTTCCCAAGAGAGCTTGCCATTGACATGGTGCTAAACTCTCTTAGTGGGGCATATAAACAGTTCATAGTGAACTTCAATATGAACAATATGTACAAGACCTTGATGGAGCTCCATGGCATGTTGAGATCTGCTGAAGCAAGTATGGGTAAGACCCAAAGTGGTCACTCAACTGCTCCCGTCGGAAGGTGGCTATAAGAAGAAGAAAGTTTCTCATCCCAAAGGGAAGGGAAAGGCTAAAGTTGTTCCACGCAACCAAGGCCTTAAGAGAAAAGCTGATTCTTCTGACATACCGCCCATAAGTGACCCTAAAGAGGCCATATGCTTTTACTGTCAAGGAAAGGGCCATTGGAAGAGAAGTTGCCCAAAATATCTGGAGGACTTGAAAATGAACAAGGTCAAAGGGTGTGGCACCTCAGGTATTTTTACAATTGAACTCCATAGTACTTCGATTTCTAACTCTTGGGTCCTTGATACGGGATGTGGTACTCACATTTGCTCTAATTTTTAGGGACTAAAGGGAAGTAGGACGTTGAAGCATGGGGAGCTGAATCTGATCATGGGAAACAGGATGACTGCCGCTGTTACCAAGATTGGAGATTTTGAGCTCGTGCTTAGTAGTGGTTTTTCAATAAAGTTATTAGATTGTTGCTACTCGCCAGAAATGGCTCGAAACATTATTTCTTTTCATGCATTGTACAAGGATGGTTTTGAATTTCAATTTGATGGTTGCATTTTGGTTTATAAACATGGTTGTTTTATTTTAAAGCCTCTCCTTGTAATGGTGTGTATGAAAGCGTGATTTGTGTTGGTAGAAATAATAATAACTTAACTCTAAATGTTGGTTCCTCCAATAGTGAATTGGATAAATCATCGTTATGGCATCATCGTCTTGGCCACATAAACAAGAAACGCATCGCCAAGCTCCAATCGGACGGGGTCTTGGAACCATTTGACTTAAAGTCTGATGAAGAATGCGAGTCTTGCTTACTTGGCAAGATGACGAAAGCACCTTTCAAAGGTAAAATGGAAATGGGTAAGGATCTGTTGGACTTAATCCACACAGATGTATGTGGACCATTCAGATCTGCCACAAGAAACAGTGAAAGATACTTTGTTACCTTTACTGACGATTTCAGTAGATATGGATTTATCTATCTGATGAAAAACAAATCGGACACCTTTGAAGTGTTCAAAGGATTCAAAAACGAAGTAGAAAACCAACTGGGCAAGAAGATCAAGATGCTCCGATCCGACAGGGGTGGAGAATACTTGAGTCATGAATTCTACGACTATCTAAGGGATTGTGGAATAGTTTCGCAATTATCTCCTCCCAGAACACCACAACTCAATGGTGTTGCTGAGAGAAGAAATCGAACGCTACTTGATATGGTTCGGTCCATGATGAGTCGTGCTACACTTCTAATATCGTTCTGGGGCTATACCTTAGAAACTGCAACTCATATCTTAAACCTCGTTCCAACTAAGAAGGTTGCAAAGACACCCTCTGAAATGTGGACTGGGACTCGTCCCTCGTTGGCACATATAAAGGTCTGGGGTTGTGAAGTCTTCGTTCGGTGCGAAACTAACGACAAGCTAGAACCTAGAGCAGAGAAGTGTCGGTTCATTGGTTATCCCTACAAATCCTTTGGATATATATTTTACAAACCTTCGGAGAACAAAGTGTTTGTAGCTAGAAGGGGAGTCTTCCAAGAAAGGGAGCTCATTTCCAAAAGGGATAGTGGGAGCAGCATTGATCTTGAAGAAATTCAAGAAACAACCAATGATGAACCTATAGTTGACACTAGCCCTCAACATGAAGTTGAACCACCTGTTGAGGAAACTAACATACCTCCACCACCTCTTCGCAGAACTAGTAGAGTAAGTCAACCTCCTGAGTTTTATTATGGTTTTCATATTACAAAGGAAGGAGACACACTAGTCACTGATAAAACATTTGATAGTGCGGATGAGCCATCCAACTACGAGGAAGCGATGGCAGGCCCTGAGGCTGCCAAATGGAAAGAGGCCATGGAAAGCGAGATTCAATCTATGTACGATAACCAAGTTTGGAAATTGGTTAATCACACACCAGGTCGCAAGACAGTTGGGTGCAAGTGGATCTTCAAAAAGAAGACCGGCATGGATGGGAATGTGCACACATTCAAGGCTAGACTGGTTGCAAAAGGTTACACTCAAACTCAAGGAATTGATTATGATGAAACCTTCTCACCAGTGGCAAAGATTAAGTCTATCAGGATATTGCTTGCCATAGCTGCATTTCATGACTATGAAGTATGGCAAATGGATGTAAAAACCGCTTTCCTCAATGGGAAACTTTATGAGGATGTGTATATGGCACAACCTGAAGGTTTTGTACATACCGAGTATCCAGATAAAGCGTGTAAGCTTGAAAGATCCATTTATGGACTTAAACAAGCGTTTCGTAGCTGGAATCTTTGTTTTCATGAAAAGGTCAAGGAATTTGGATTTTCTCGAAGCGAAGATGAGTCCTGCGTATATGTTAAGGCTAGTGGGAGTAATGTTGTATTTCTAGTCTTGTATGTTGATGACATACTACTCATAGGAAACAATATTCCGATGTTGCAAGATGTAAAGGTCTGGCTCGGGAAATGTTTCGCTATGAAAGATTTGGGAAATGCAGCATACATACTTGGAATAAGAATTTATAGAGATAGAACCAAGCGTTTAATTGGACTTAGCCAAAATACATACTTGGATAGGATATTGAAGAAATTCAATATGAGTGAATCCAAGAAAGGGTTTTTGCCCATGCAACATGGCATAAGATTGAGCAAAGATCAATGTCCCAGCACTAGCAAAGAACTGGACAGAATGAGTCGAATTCCATATGCATCTGCTATAGGATCGATCATGTATGCCATGACATGTACTAGACCTGGTGTCTCATTTGCTTTAAGCGTGGTGAGTAGAGTGCCGACTGAAGAGAATCCGGCGGATCCTTTCACGAAAGCGTTAACTCGACCCAAACATGAGTATGATACTGAAGCCATAGGTGTTAGAATTATCAATATACCTTGAATGTTTTAGTCTTTAGTTTGATGCATTAAAAACGTAATAAATTGTATTTGATTTGGAGATTATTATATGGAGATTATAATATATGTTGGATTGCGTCCATTTACATTTAATTTATTATCGTGTTTTGTTTTGCATGTTTAGAACCAACATCCTGAGTATTAATTTACTTAAACCTTCACAGTCAGTCATACTCCTGGAAGTAAGTAGTGATTCAAGACTGTCATGAAGTGTCGGAAGCATAGAGAATGCAACTAACACTCATGAGTACCTAATGGTGATTTGGGTATTGGAACGACCCGCACTCAAAAGTTTACTTCATGGATTAAGTCAGAGTAATTTTGAGATGATAATATTTTATGTTCTTCAAACAGAGATGCATAGAGTTTTGCTCTATGATTCTGTTATGCTTTAGTGTGCTCCAACGCTGACCGTGACTGGCAGTTATACAGGGTATGTCCATGTATAATATGATGAATAGAAATGAACTGTGTAGTCAAAGTTTATTTGTTCCTTCTGCCTAAACAGGATAAGCGATATCCATGGGCCCCTCGATGATTTTGTGTTGATACTAAGTGTTTGGCCAAACCCTAACTAGAATTGATGTGTTCAATTGAGTAGTCTGATGAATTCAACACATATTGGAAATCGGGAAACATAATCTTGAACCATGAGATAGACATTTATCCATGTCTCAGGTTCATATGATATCTTGTAGAACAAAGGAACATTAAATCACTTATCTTATGACCGAATCTTTATCAGAGTTCGGCAGCTGCATTGGATGGCTTGCTCTCTGCTGATTATTTGAAAGCGTTAAACCAAATAGAGTTAATAACTTGTCCAAGTGGGAGACTGTTGGACATAGTGTCCAGAGTCATTAACTATTGGTAATATTTCTAATAATGGCAGGGTCCTTTTGGGTTGCCCTTAAGACCCAAATAACAATCAGAAGAATGAAAGGGAGTTAAAGTAGTTAGTTTATTAATTTGTCATTTGATGATAAATTAATTATAAGCTACAATATAATTAATTGGATTAATTATAGGGACTAAATGATAATTGGTTAAAAGAGTTTTTAACAAGCTTATCGTTTCAAGGGGGCTAGGTGTAAATAAGGGGATTATAAATAAACTACTAGGGATCAAACCCTAAGGAGTTTTTTTGTTCAATCTCTCTTTCTCTATTGAGGTCGTAACCTCCCCTCTCCTCCCTCCCAAAATCGTAAACCCTAAATAAAGGTTTAGGGTTTAAAGCTTCAATCTTGATTGTTGGTTTGGTGTTCTTAAGTGTGAGCCACTAGAGGGAATCACACTATTGATCCTTGACATCCAAGAAGCAAGAACAAGGTTAATTCATCTTTGTGTTTTCGACAATCACAAGAAATAAGTAAGTGTTCTTGATTCTTTCTATTGTAGTTAATCATCTAGAACGTATGCATCTTTATAAGTTGTTTGTTTGTATTGCCATGGATGATTCAATTTTAAATATGCTTCTGTTGCCTATATCATGTGGTAGTACGGTTTAACAAAACCTTACATTTTTAAGGAGTGACAAGGGTGTTTTTTTAACTCAGAAAAAGTACCTTACTGGGATTTTAGAGGAATATGGGATTACAACTTCTAATAATGTAACTACCCCATTGCCTTGCAATATGAAACTTATGCCAGATATGCCTAATCCTCTGGATGATCCTAGCAGATACAGACAACTTGTAGGGAAGTTAAATTTTCTGGTTCACACAAGGCCTGATTTGGCATTCAGTGTTCAATTTTTAATCCAGTTCAATCAAAATCCTTCACTGGCTTGGCTCATTAGGATGCTGCTCTACATGTTTTGAAATACTTAAACAAATTTGGTTTCTTTGGTTTGTTCTTTAATGACAAACCTGATTTCACTCTATCTGCATATTGTGATTCAGATTGGGCATCTTGTCCTTTCTCAAGAAGATCTGTTAGTGGTTATTTTGTTTCTTTTGGGAGGAGTCCTATATCATGGAAGTCAAAGAAACAAGTAACAATTTCTTTATAATCAGCTGAAGCAGAGTTTCGATCCATGAGAAGACTTACCAGTGAACTTACATGGTTGAGCAGACTTTTGGCAGATTTAAGAGTTGAAAATATTACCCCAATTGCTTTAAAATATGATAATCTGGCAAGTATACATATAGCCAATTAACCCAGTGTTTCATGAAAGGACAAAGCACATTGAACTGGATTGCTATTATGTAAGAGAACAATTGCAAGCAGGTGTCATTGTTGTGGAATTTACACCAACTAAGTCTCAACTTGCAGATGTGTTCACTAAGTCTTTACATGGGCCTAAACATTATGATATCATTTCCAAGCTGGGATTAGTTGATCAACCACCAGCTTGAAGGGGGGGGGGGGTATTAGTTTAGTGTTTATTTTTCTGTTATTTTTGTTATCCTAGTCAGCAATGTTAGTTAGAAAGTTTTTGTTGGTGTAAGTGTGCTACATCTCTATAATTATTTTGATGATTACAAACAAACCGTATTATATTGTTTATCTAACAGTTTACTTGATGTGCATATATATAATTTACGAAAATAAACGTTGTCGTCTCGAGAATCGTGCCAACCTCAAGTTAATGATCAAATCCGAGAAGACGCAACAGAACGAGAATATTCAAGCGGCATGTGGGAATACAACTGTTTCATGCTTGGTATTCAAACTCCGATCGGTTTACCAATTATTTTTATAAAAATATTTTTATAAAAATTGAGAGTGATTTTTTATAAAATGATAAAGTTTGTTAAAATTGTTTTTTTAATAACCTTATAAATTAAACCAAAATTATTTTATTAGTTCTTAGTTGGTGTTTTATAAACATTTTAAAATGACAAAAAACTTTTATACTTGTAGTATACAAGTATCTATACTTTTTATTTTATGTATTTTCAAATCCTAGATTTTGTTATTTTAATTTTATAAAATCTTTTATAAAATCTCTTGTAAGACTCAAAATCCTTTGGAGTCTAAGTCTTGCACTCTTAATTGCAAATATAGACATTGAGTACCTATTGAAATAACTTCTCTAGACTTGACACAACAAACCAATTCAAATTCATTTGACTTGTAAATAATTAATTAAAAAAATTAAAAAAAAAAGTTGCAAAAATGTTTTCCAACGGATCTTATTTCTTTGCACCATTTTTTGAATAAAGAATTATATATATATATATATATATAGTTTCCTATGTGTATATATACATACATACCTATTGTCTTCAAAAGTATCATCCAACAAAGTGTCAAAAACTCTTATTTTCTCACACTCTCAAGTCTTTAACTCTTGGCTCTCAAATCACAACTTTATAATACTTCATCTTTTCTTGTTTTCAAGATCAAAGAAAGTTTGTGATACCAAGCATAAAACACAAGTATTCTCCACACTCTAGTAAGGGGCCGTTTACAAAACGCTTACCCGGGTAAGTGTTTACCAAGTTACATTAGTTTACCGGATGAATATGACAAGGACCAAGAATCTTACCCGGTAAGAGCGGAAGCAAGGACCGGAAGTCGAAAGCAAGGACCGATAGTCTTACCCGGTAAGTGAGTGTGCCGGCTCTTACCACGGTTAGCGCTTACCGGCTAAATTGTTGCATACGATGCCATTTTGGTGGATTAGAAACTTACCCGAAAAATAAATGATTGTGTTGAATTTTACCGGTAAGCACTTACCCAGGTAAGTGATTAGGTAAACGGCCCCTAAGTGTGTGAGATAGATCCAACTAGCATCCACATTGTGGTGTGGAAAATAGCTAGAACTTGAGTTCATTTTTCAAGTATTCAAATCTTGTGTAATCAAGTGTTCATACGGTGTGTTTCTACCTTAAAAGAACAATATAGTGGATCGTCTAGTTGAGTTCACTCAACAAAGAGGATTAGCCCGGTTTTGGGTGAACCTCTCTAAATTTGTTTGTATCTCTCTTCCCTATCTCCTTATATTTTGTTTGTGTGTTTGTTGTGTTAAAACTTAACAAAAAGAATTCATCTTGTGTATTGCTATATATTTTCTTTAAAATATTTTAAGAACGATTTTTAGACGTAAACAACCTTTCCCCCCAAGGTTGTCCTAATAAGTGGTATCAGAGCGGGTTGCAAGTTTTTTTTAAACGTTTGTGTTTTCAAAACTTGTACTTGATTTTTTTTTAAATGACAACTTTTGAGGGAAATGTTTACTCAAAACCTCCGCAAATCGACACCGTAAATTTTTGCGAAAAATTTGGGATATTATTACTAATGGGAATTTTAAGCCACTAAAACTCAAGATGGAAAAGTTGTTGAAAAACCCATAGCGAAATGGTCTAACACGGATGATTCTTGGAATTGTTTAAATTTTGAGGCCAAAAATATTTTATTTTCCGCACTAACTAAAGATGAAATTGAGCGAGTTTACTCTTGTGAAACCGCTTATGATATTTGGCAAAATTTGAACAATACACATAGAGGAAACTCTCAAGTTAAGAGTTCAAAAATAAATATTCTTGTACATGATTATGAAATGTTTGAAATGTCAAAAGATGAGTCAATCGACTCAATGTTTAAACGTTTTAACCTTATTATGATGAGCTTGAAGGGACTAGGTCGAACTTATGAAAATGAGGACTACATTCGGAAAATTCTTAGAGCACTTCCACCGGAGTGGATGCCAAAAATCACATCCTTAGAGGACTCCCGAGATCTTTCAACCATGAAACTTGATGATCTCATCGCCAACCTCAAAGTGCATGAAATCGCACTAAAAAGGAACAAAGATCGGGAGCAAGATAAAAAGAAGTCTTTAGCTCTTAAAGCTTCAATTTCAAGTGATGAGAAAGAGAAGAAAAAGAAGGAGAAAGCAAGCTCCTCAAAGGACAAACCCGAAAATCTTGACGACATAGCCATGTTGGTAAGAAACTTCTCCAAGTTTTTATCTAACAAAAAGTTTTCAAAAAATGATAGGTTTCAAAGAAAAGGAGATTATCGACGTGGTGGTGAAAACCGAAGCCGAAAGTTCCATAAAAGGGAAGACAAAATAAAGAAAAATGATGACTCAAGTGATGAAGAAGAAGCCAAGCAAAAGAAAGGATATTGCTACTCATGTGGAGATAAGGATCACTATGCAAATGAGTGTCCCAAAAAGAACAAGTTCAAAAATAAGAAGGAGAAAGCCTTCATTGGAGGTGCTTGGAGTGCAAGTGAAGATGAAGAAGACGATGAAGCCATTTGTCTCATAGTGGGAAGCGAGAATGAGGTAGACTCTTATTATTCCAACTATTCTAGTGATGATAATAGTGATGATGATGATGATGATGATAATCTTGACATGTTAAATGATTCTTTCCATAAAATGGTTGTTCTTGCAAAAAAATTATAAAGATGAGTGTGACAAACTTAATGAGAATTTATTATTATGTAAAAAGGAAATTCATGATTGTAAACAAAAAATTGCATGTGATTTTAAAACCAAAGTGGAGTTAAATGACAAAGTCACCATTTTGGAAAAGAAGCTTTGTGAAAAAGATGTATGTGCTACTTGTATTGTTTTAAATAAAAAGATTGCATGCTTTGAAAAAAGAGTGGTAGAAAATGATTTATGTGCTAAATGTGATATTCTTAAAGATGAAATTGCATGTTTGAAAGCTAAGTGTGATTTACATGAAAAAGATGATTTGTTAGCTCATACTTTTCAATATAGTAATGAGAAAGTACTTAAAATGCTTAAAATGTCAAATCGTATAAATTGTAAAAAAGATGTGGGTTTTGATTCATGTTATGATGTATGTTCTAGTATGCATGATAAAAATGTTGTTGAACCACCTAAATTTTTTGAAACTAAAATGGTAGTAAAACCTTATATAACATCTCATGATATAAGTAGAAATGAATATGTGAAACCCAAACTTCATGTGCAAAAACCCCCATATGTGCCCAAAAAGAATAGTATGAATTATATGCCAAGAAAAACATATGGATGCATGTATAATGATAAATTTTCTAGACCAACATATAAAATAAATGTGCATGCTCCTTTCTATGTCTATGACCGTATGACGAGTATGATCGTAAAATTAAAATCGCAAAAAAATGGATTCCCAAGGGGTTGTTTAGTGTTGACAATCCCGGTGGGATGTGTTTGTGGTTTTAGGTTGTATAATGTTGTATGTTGACGTATTTATGCATATTTTACGACAACATGCTTATTATTAAAAAAAATTGTAGTTTTTAATTTTAGTCGTTGTTAACACTAACTTTCAAAGGATCCATGAAAAATGGGGACCATAAAAGTTATATTTTATTATTTGTAGATAAACCTTGACATGGATTGGATTCTTGATAGTGGTTGCACACGTCACATGACCGGAAACCGTAATCTTTTCTCATCATATGAGTCATGTGATGGTGGACAAGTGATTTTTGGAGGAAATTCCAAAGGAAAGATAGTTGGGAGAGGTATAATTTCTTGCAACAATGTTAAATTTCTTAATATTGAGCATGTTGATAATTTGAAATTTAATTTGCTAAGTATCAGCCAACTTTGCAAAAATGATATAATTGTTGTTTTTAAAGAGGACTCTTGCAAAAATTTAAAAGATGGTAAAGTTCTCCTCACCGGTTTTATAAAGAAAAATCTTTATGTTTGTAAAACTCTTATAAAAGAAAATGTTTGTTTATCTTCCGTGTATGACAATTCTACGTTGTGGCCTAGACGTTTAGGTCATGCAAATCTTAGATTAATTCAAATTTTGAAAAATAAGGAGCTTGTGAGTGACCTTCCAAAATTAAAATTTGATAAACATTTTTGTGATGCATGTCGTGTCGGCAAACAAACTCACGTTTCACATAAATCTAAAAATGTGATTTCAACTTCTAATAATGTAACTATAAGGGTTTTAGAATTACTACACATGGATCTTTTTTGGTCCCATGGCAACCCAAAGTTTTGGAGGAAATTACTACACTTTAGTAATTGTAGATGATTTTTCTCGCTATACATGGACCCTATTTTTAAAACATAAAAATGAGGCTTTTGAAAAATTTAAAATTTTGGGAAAACGAATTCAAAACCAACAAGGTTGTACGATTGTTTCTATACGTACGGACCATGGACGTGAATTCGATAATGAAATACAATTTGGTGCTTTTTGTGACAAACATGGTATAACACACAATTTTTTGGCTCCTCGAACTCCTCAATCTAATGGGGTTGTTGAAAGGAAAAATAGAACCTTACAAGAAATGAGTAGAACCATGCTCAATGAACATCAAGTTCCCCAAAAGTTTTGGTGTGATGTCGTTGCTACCGCGACCTATGTGCTTAACTGTGTCCTAGTTAGAGGTATCCTAAATAAGACCCCTTATGAGCTCTTCTATGGGAGAAAGCCTTCCCTAGCTCACCTTAAAGTATTTGGATGTAAGTGCTTCATCATTAATACCAAATCATATTTAACCAAATTCGACCCGAAAGCCTATGAGGGAGTGTTCCTTGGTTACTCTTGGAATAGCAAAGCCTATAGAGTCCTTAATAAAGAGACCATGGTTGTAGAATAATCCCTTAATGTAAGTTTTGATGAGAGTCCTCCCAAACCTAGTGCTCCCTTAGTAGATGATAATGTTTGCGAGGGAGAAGCCTTAGCTCAACATCTTAGAACCTTGGATTTAGGTTCTGAATCTTCCACTAATGATATAGAATCTAGTGACGCCCCTCCGTGTTATGTTCCACAAGGTGTAGATGATCCTAACCTTAGAACCGCTAGAGGCCATCCCGTAGGTCAAATCATAGGCGACCTCAACCAAAGAACGACTAGATCAAAAATTCATACCCATTGTGCTTTTCATGCTTTTGTTTCTAGCATAGAACCTAAACCATAGAAGAAGCCTTATGTGATGAGGATTGGATCGTTGCCATGCAAGAAGAGTTGAACCAATTTACTAGGAATGATGTGTGGGACTTAGTTCCTTGTCCTAATAGTCAAACCATAATTGGCACAAAATGGGTCTTTCATAATAAGGTAGACGAAAATGGTGGAGTCACACGAAACAAGGCACGTTTAGTTGCAAAGGGGTACAATCAACAAGAAGGTATAGATTATGATGAAACCTTTGCACCAGTTGCAAGGTTAGAGTCTATTCGAATGCTTCTAGCTTTTGTGAATGCTAAAGATTTTAAATTATATCAAATGGACGTTAAAAGTGCTTTTTTAAATGGTTTTATAAATGAGGAGGTATATGTTTCTCAACCTCCCGGTTTTGAGAATTTTGAAAATCCATCACACGTTTATAAATTAAAAAAAAGGCTCTTTATGGTTTAAAGCAAGCTCCACGTGCATGGTATGTAGATTAAAATCTTTTTTAATTGCAAGTGGTTATGTTATGGGTAAAATTGATAATACCTTGTTTGTAAAACATGCTCATAATGATATTGTGGTTGTGCAAGTGTATGTTGATGATATTATTTTTGGTTCCACAAATGAAAAACTTTGCAATGGATTTTCTACAAAAATGACAAGTGAATTTGAAATGATCATGATGGGAGAATTAAAAAATTTCTTAGGATTGCAAATAAAACAAGTTGAAAATGGGTCTTTTATAAGTCAATCAAAATATTGCAAAGACATGTTAAAGAAATTTAATTTCGAAAATGTCAAACCCGTTGAAACTCCAATGACCACTAATTTAAAATTATCTAGTGATGAGGAGGGAAATGATTTTAATGAAAAAGTTTATCGTGGAATGATTGGTAGTTTACTTTATCTAACGGCTAGTAGACCAGATATCATGTACAGTGTGTGCTTATGTGCTCATTTTCAATCTTAACCTAAACAATCTTACTATGAAACCATCAAGCGTATTTTTAGATATCTTAGAGGTACAATGAATCTTGGATTATGGTATGCAAAGAAACCCGAGTTGGAGGTAACTTGCTTCACCGATTCCGATCTTGGTGGCACAATTGTTGATCGAAAGAGCACTAGTGGAGTATGTGCCTTTATAGGTCTCTCCCTTGTGTCTTGGTTCTCCAAGAAGCAACAATCCGTAGCGTTGTCTACTACCGAAGCGGAATATGTAGTCGTCGCGAGAGCGTGTGCTCAAGTTCTTTGGATGAAGCATACACTTACCGATTTTGAGCTGTAACATCCCAGACCAACCGTACCAGATATTGTCCGCTTTGTCCACACACCTGGACTCACGGTTTTAAAACGCGTCTGATAGGGGAGGTATCAAGTCCCTCTTATAAGGCAACCTTAGTTCTCCTCCCCAACCAATGTGGGATCTTACAATCCACCCCCCTTGGGAGCCCAGCGTCCTCGCTGGCACACCAGTCCGGTTCCCGGCTCTGATACCATCTGTAACATCCCAGACCAACCGTACCAGATATTGTCCGCTTTGTCCACACACCTGGACTCACGGTTTTAAAACGCGTCTGATAGGGGAGGTATCAAGTCCCTCTTATAAGGCAACCTTAGTTCTCCTCCCCAACCAATGTGGGATCTTACAGTACATTTGACCAAAATTCCAATTATGTGTGATAACTCAAGTTCCATAACTTAAGTAAAAACCCGATTTTACATTCTCGAACCAAACTTATTGAATTACGACATCATTTTTTAAGAGATAATGTTCAAAAAGGCCAAATCGTGCTTGAAAAAGTCGATTCCGAAGATAATTTGGCCGATATTTTTAATAAAGCCCTAAACAAAAATACGTTTTTCAAACTAAGACTTGGTTTAGGCATGCTTGAGTATAACCCTTGAGACAATGTTACTCCCAAATGCATGCATATTTTGAGGGGGAGCATAGCGTCTTTCATGACCCTTTTTGCTTCGACAAAAGGGGGAGAGAAACCGAGTATGTTCTCGTGTTTAACGGTTGTGTTTGTCATCATCAAAAAGGGGGAGATTGTTGGTGCAAGTGTGCTACATCTCTATAATTATTTTGATGATTACAAACAAACCGTATTATATTGTTTATCTAACAGTTTACTTGATGTGCATATATATAATTTACGAAAATACACGTTGTCGTCTCGAGAATCGTGCCAACCTCAAGTTAATGATCAAATCCGAGAAGACGCAACGGAACGAGAATATTCAAGTGGCATGTGGGAATACAACTGTTTCATGCTTGGTATTCAAACTCCGATCGGTTTACCAATTATTTTTATAAAAATTGAGAGTGACTTTTTATAAAATGATAAAGTTTGTTAAAATTGTTTTTTTAATAACCTTTTAAATTAAACCAAAATTAATTTATTAGTTCTTAGTTGGTGTTTTATAAACATTTTTAAATGACAAAAACTTTTATACTTGTAGTATACAAGTATCTATACTTTTTATTTTATGTATTTTCAAATCCTAGATTTTGTTATTTTAATTTTATAAAATCTCATTTAAGACTCAAAATCCTTTGGAGTCTAAGTCTTGCACTCTTAATTGCAAATATAGCCATTGAGTACCTATTGAAATAACATCTCTAGACTTGACACAACAAACCAATTCAAATTCATTTGACTTGAAAATAATTAAAAAAAAAGTTGCAAAAATGTTTTCCAACGGATCTTTTTGCTTTGCACCATTTTTTGAATAAAGAATTAGCCATAGGTTCAATAGAGAAGTCTAAATATTTAGAGAAATAGAGAAGTGATCTTGACCATTCATTCGGTCAAGATCGGTTATAATTGGTCAAAAATTGCGGCTTTGACCGGTCAAAAGTTGCGGCTTTGACTGGTCAAAAGTTGCGGCTGTTCCAAAAATAGAAGGACAATTTCGTAACTTTTACAAAAAAACACGGGCTGAGTTCATATATGAATCTGTGTGATTCACATATGAACTATACGTTCATATATGAACCTTTGTAATTCACATATGAACTCTTTATAACTAATTCATATATGAATCTTGTGATTCATATATGAACCTTGTGATTCATATATGAACCTTTGTGTTTCATAGATGAAACTAATTAACTGTAGGTTCATATATGAATCAGTTGAACCAAATAACTAATTCATATATGAATCTTTGTGTTCATATATGAACCTTTGTAATTTACATATAAACTTTTTTTAACTAATTCATATATGAACATTTGTGTTCATATATGAACCTTTGTGATTTATATATGATTTTTTTAACTAATTCTCATATGAACAAATTAACTGATTCATATATGAATCACAAAGATTCATATATGAATCACAAAGGTTCATATATGAATTAGTTAAAAATATTTTATATGTGAATTACAAAGGTTCATATATGAACACAAAGGTTCATATATGAATCACACAAATTCATATATGAACTTGTCTCGCGTATTTTTTACGAAACTACCTCTCTATCTTGTGCAGACCACTCGCAGACCACACGAGGAATTATCCTCTGCTTCTCGGTCAAAGCCGCCGATCTTGACCGAATGCATGGTCAAGATCACTTCTCTATTTCTCTAAATATTTGGACTTCTCTATTGAACCCTTCCCTAAAGAATTATATATATATAATTTCCTATGTGTATATATACATACATACCTATTGTCTTCAAAAGTATCATCCAACAAAGTGTCAAAAACTCTTATTTTCTCAAACACTCTCAAGTCTTTAACTCTTGGCTCTCAAATCACAACTTTATAATACTTCATCTTTTCTTGTTTTCAAGATCACAGAAAGTTTGTGATACCAAGCATAAAACACAAGTATTCTCCACACTCTAGTAAGTGTGTGAGATAGATCCAACTAGCATCCACATTGTGGTGTGGAAAATAGCTAGAACTTGAGTTCATTTTTCAAGTATTCAAATCTTGTGTAATCAAGTGTTCATATGGTGTGTTTCTACCTTAAAAGAACAATATAGTGGATCGTCTCGTTGAGTTCACTCAACATAGAGGATTAGCCCGGTTTTGGGTGATCCTCTATAAATTTGTTTGTATCTCTCTTCCCTATCTCCTTATATTTTGTTTGTGTGCTTGTTGTGTTAAAACTTAACAAAAAGAATTCATCTTGTGTATTGCTATATATTTTCTTAAAAATATTTTAAGAACGATTTTTAGACGTAAACAACCTTTCCCCCCCCCCCCCCCCCAAGGTTGTCCTAACAGTTTTTATTTCTTTTCCTCCCCTTGTATATATAGTACTGCTTTGCTCATTATTCAATACATAGAAATATCTTCTCTCTCTCTCTCTCTACTTTCTCTCTCTACTCTTCATCTCTCAATTTAACAGTTAATAATCTTGATGATGCCCCGTGCTTGACGACTTGCCTTCTCATGTAAACAATATTTTGTTAATGTAACACCCTAAAATCAGGGCCAATTTGAACCTCAAATTTTAACAAGGTAAATCAAAATATCATCCAAACTTTCTATATATAAGCAGAGAATTAACTATGAGGGTTCCTTTAAACACAAATCGAATTCTCTAAATAACCTATTAATCTAATCCATTCAACTATAATTAGATTAAATGGGTTATCTAAGCAATCCATCCAAAGCCTCCTCGCATCGTTTAAGTTCTACGTTTATCGTCAAAAGTTGAATACCAAAAGCACTCCTCCCACATCCCATTACTTCCCTGAACTCGTACCTGGTAGAAAAATTGAATTTGAACGATTAGGCTTACGCCTAGTGAGAACATCCAATTCAAATTAAAACATTAACAGCCTTGATACTCAGATATTCAAAGCATATAAACAAACCTGGTTTGTCACCATTCTTACCGTACCCGTACTCGTATTATAATAATGGGAACATACCCGATCTCATAAGTATGACTAACATCCCGGAAGTCATAACATCATATTCGTGAGTCTACTACGAATCATCACAGATTCTAGTTTATTGATCAAGCCTAAGGACTTACAATCAATCGTCATACCTTTTTCTTGGAATGGAAACAGAAATAGCACTTATATATTGCCTATTTCTAATCCACCGAAAGCAAGTGAGAACAACACTTATACTTTATCTAATTAACGTTTCCACATCTCAATTATGAATAGCAATTCTACTTTGCCTATTCCATCATTTCAACATGAATAGCAATTCTACTTTGCCTATTCAATCATTTATAGTCAACGGAAATTACAAATTACTTTATGCCTATTCCACGTTACTAATCACCTCTCGAAATGGGATTAACAATCCACATTATAGGCTATCGCCTCCCGAAATGGGATTAACAATCCACATTATAGGCCAACGGGAATAATCCACGTTAATAATACAAAAATGGGAATTACCATTCAGAACCCGGTCTATTCCACATTTATCTAATCAACGGGAATTACCATTAAGAGCCTGGTCTATTCCACATGATCACGTACTACTAGTGCCTATGGATCCATTACACTTACTAGTGTATATGTATAATAACATATCACACTACCTCTCGTAATATATTCTTAACTCTAAGAATATAAAACAATTCATCGCTTCTTCATTCTCAATTGTCTCCCTTTTTAAATACTAAATTAGAAAGTGTTCTGAATTCAAATTGGAATTGTTCGAATACGGATTCTAATTTAAAACCAAATCCCCAACTGGATTCTAAGTCTAACCCGGGTCCATTTAATATCGAAATTAACACCCATTCCAGAATTACCATTTTCCGGATCTTAAAGCCCAATACCGGAATTTAATTCCTAATCGGGTTCTAAAATGAAATAAGATCTCTAATTATATTTCTAAGGAAACCGGATCCCATTTAATTTCCTAATGCCGACCCAAACCCAATACCGAAAATAATTTGTTTCTAGAACTTAAAGCCCATACCGGAAGTTAATTCGATCCCTATACCGGATCCCCTAATCAAAGCCCACTTCCGGTATTATTTAAACACCGGATCACCGGCCCAAGTCCGGAATTATACAACACCGAATCATCGGCCCAAAAGTCTTCCGGAATTCATTTTATAAAAATCGATACCGGGCTTGGCCCAATACCGGAACCCAACATCCCGGCCCACTTCCGGATTTGATCCCGAAACCACACCTTCGGCCCATCTTCCGGAATTGATTCTGGATCCAAACACCAAGTCCAATTCCGGAAGTTTAATTCCGGATCCTATACACCTAAGTCCACTTCCGGAATTGATTTAATTCCGTGTCCCAAACATTTAGCCCAATTCCGGAAGATTAATACCGGATCCCAACCCAGACCAATTCCGGATCCGGTCCACTTCCGGAATCCAAACCCAGTTCCAGAATTTCTCAATGTGAGTCCCAGATTGACAGGTAACAATAAAATCAATGAGCAATAACAAGAACAATTGATGATTTCAACTTGTCATCCCTCTCGTATTCATTCAATGTATCAATCGTTTAGAGAATATTACAATTCAATGTAGGGAATGATTTTCTAAACAATAAGCTCTAATGAATTTCTCTTGAATGCTAACCTAAAACTAAAGGTTAACTAAACCTTATATACTAAGGCCTTAGACAAATAAGGCCTAATCCCATTAAGCAAAACTAAGCCCAATTAACACAATTAAGGCTTTTACAATAATTAATTAATCTAATTAAGCTCTATATAATTATTTATATATCTTTCTAATATGTATGACATTTATGATCCTAACAATCTCCCCCTAAAGATATATAAATAAAAATCGGTATTGAAACCTTCAGGTCTTGATCTTCTCTTCCTTTAGAATCCTTGAAACACTTCGGTGTTGCTTGTCTTCATGTCTTTTCAGCGCTCCCCCTTGAATAAAGCTCTTGATCTTCCAATCTTCAACGAATTTGTCTTTGAAACACGAGTTGAATTGGTCGTGAGTTGAATTGGCTTTCAACTTTAAGAACTTGTAGAATCAGTATGCTCGAAGGAGGAAATAAATTGAAGCGAACACCACTTGATAGGGAATGAGAAGAATTGATCACTTGTATATCTTTTCGCTTTGAGCTCTTTTCGGATTTCGGAACTGACCAAATAACAGAACAACAGTTACTCCCCCTCGGCTTTTGCTAACTCCCCCTCAACTTGATATTCTGTGTCTTTGAATCTGTACCCTTTCTCCCCCTCATGATGAGTAGGAACATCTGGAGCATCATGTATGTTCAAAGACAATAGTGACGAGTAGCAAAAAAATCCAGATCAAAACATTAAGTAACCAGAATGGGGTAATCAACTAACACAAAAACACGTTACTAACTGTTATCACAACAATTTAAAATTTGTGTGGCCTATGTTCAGAGTTGGCAATGGGGTATCTCTGATAGGACTTCCAGTTATCACTGAAGTAAAATTTAAAAATTACCTCTCAAACTGTTCCGACATTATCACAAAGATATGCGAGTGGAATCACAAAGACTCGTGCAAGTGTGAAAGAAATAAATTATATCGATTAGGCTCAAAAATTGATTTAACCTGGGACGCAAGTTAAAATCAATAGACTCAGTGAATAGAATGTGAATTTTGGAGACCGGAGCTGATGTCTTCCTTTTTCAATATCTAAGACCTCCGAGTGAGGAATAGATAGATTATGTGCTAATCTCCGTGAATATATGAAACAAGTATCTTTTGTGAGATACTTGAGTGGCTGGGTGGGGTGACACGAGTTATCGACACTGGGTCCATGTCTGTTTCAATATTCATCTCCAAAGAACGAGAATGAATAGATTGTGTGGTTACCCGGATAACTGACTCGGTTTGGTAAGGACCAATATTTCTTTTAAGTCCTGTCACATCCTCACCATTTTTCTTTTCACTCCGAACTCATCTATGCATCTAGACCCCTCACTGTTGTCTATAAATGGGTGTGTTTCTTGGGTAGGTCCTTCCGGTTCTGGATAGACCATAGAAACGATGTAATTCCTAACACTCATTCATGCATCGAGTAAATCAGTTGAGTAAACAGTGAAGCACGAGTTCTAAACTGAAATGTTTAGAAGTCAAAGCATTTAAGAACGAGTCCTGGTCGGAGTTGATCAGAAGTCATAGTATTTAAGAACGAGTTCTGAACTGAATTATTCAGAATTCATAAAAATTAAGTCCGAGTTCTGATCTGAAGTAATCAGAAGTCGTATATGAAATGACAGAATTGCAAGAAACAAGATCAAGCGCAAAACAGATTGACTCAGTAAGCACAGTATTTGCAATAAATGAGACAATTATCAGAAAGTCTAATTGTGAAGAACAAGTCACAATTAACATATCAGATAAGAATGGAATCATTTGCAAGAAATAACGAACTTTGAAAACAACTAGAAATTCAAACGAGTGTATTTCCATCGAAAATTCAACGAATATGTGAGACATGGAAATAACTAAGTCAAGAAAAATGACACGTGGCAATCATGGAATTTAAATTGGAGAATAACAAACACAAGTAAGTTATCCAGAATGAATTACCACGGTCTTTGAATTCAGTTGAAGTTCACTTACCTTTCATAGTACTCCCCCTCAAATGTGGCATAACCTTTGAATGTATTCATGTGAAAAGAATGTTCTGAACTAAGTGCACATGACGTTCCTGCAAAATAGATTAGAAGGATTTTGGTATCCATCCTTTGATGGATCCTTGACGGTTAGATGCCCTATTATAGTGAGGACCGGGGATACTATAAGTACCATACCAATGATTTGCGTACCTTCGATCAACAAAATCATTCGAACCACATGTAGAACAACAGATACAATCATGAGAAAGTTGACGCAACTATTGAACTGAATAAACTCTTAAAGGAAATTTCACACTTTGTTCAACAGAAGTTCGAGAATTAAAGGCATCATGATTGTGATTGTATGTCCTAACATGCGGGACTGGCTTAACTGACATCGTATTCGTCTTGCTTTCATTAGACTTTTTCACTACCCAAACTTGTTTGAACCCTTTTCTTCGGCCATAATTATCTGAATTTCCATTAAAGGTATGACCAGTAGAGTTTGAGTAGGAAGGACGTTTATCAGTCGATCGACCGGTCTTTTGCCTCGGTTGTGATTGTTTTTGCGAACAACACTCAGTTTTAGAAACCTTATTCACAGTCGGGGTCTTCGGTTTTGTAGAACATTCGCCTTTTTGAAAATTGACCGGGCGATTTACCGCTTTTGAAAGAAAGTCGGTATGACTTGGAAGAGGTTTGTCAAATGGAAACGATTTAAACTCTTCATCTGAACTACCCTTGGAATTCATGAATTTCGAAAAATCGATATCCGGAATAGGTGGACTTGGATTGGTCGAGGAAGGCGAGGAACACTTTGTGCTTGTGTGTTTCGGGGAATTTGGAGCGGAAGCTAGGAAAAAATCAGAGTTTAAATTCCTTAACACACTCTTATCTTGAGACTCTTTCCCGTCTTGTGAATAGATTTTTCCAATGAAAGCTTTACACGAGGATGTGTCCGATGAATTGGAGGAAAGTTCGGGTGAAATCTGCTTTTCAGTTTGGAGTTGGTCAATCTGTTCTTGGAGTTGACCATTTCTCGTATGCTCGTACATCGCTTCTGTTGCCAAGGCAGACAGTTTTGATGTAAGTTTATTGATTTCACACCGAAGGGGTTCCTGTCCATCATCCGACACAACTTCGGTTTTCTCGGATTTGAGTTTCTCAAGTTCTGTGATAAGCGTTTGCCTTTCTTTTTTAAAACAAGACTTTTCCTTTTCGAGTGACTCTTCTAACTCGATTATTTTTGCTTCCAAGACGAGAGGGGGAACATAGAGTTTGAACTCATCCGTCTCAGTCTTGGGTTCGGTTGCTTGGACCTCATCCTTTTTGGAGGAATCCTTGGGCGTTACAACCTTATAGCAATCAAAGTAGTCATTCGAGAGGTATTTCTTTTGATTCTTTTCATAATAATAGTTCAAAGGCTCATAACAAAAAGAAAGTTGCATTTTTGACGTGTGCTTTCGCTTATATTCCTCAGTTTCCTCTTCCTTTTCAGGTTCAAGAGGACCAGTCCATTTAATCTCATATTCTGGATACTTTTTGGCTATTCCAAGACAGCCAAAATCATACAGTGTAGGTCTTTTGGATATACCCTTTTTCAAGTAGTGTGGGTTATCGTATCCGATTCCCCATTCCTTGTTAAAATAAGTGAACTCCTTGGGTTTATTCATGTGAATGGTCTGATCAGTTTGACCTCTTTTGTGGAGTTTGGTTTCAAGATCAATTATTTTAGCAATAAACTCCTTGTGTTGAATTTGAAGAGCAAAGCATTGATAGACAGTCTCTGCTTTCTCATTCTCAGACTGATCAAACTTTAAGGTCAGATCAGATATTTTGGCCCTTAAGTCTTTTGGTGCTATTAAAAGATTAGCACACTTTTCTTTAAGATTGGCATTTTCGGACTTGTATTTCTCAGTGATTCTCTTTTGAACATCTAGCTTTTTCTTTTAAAGAGTTAATTTCAAGCAGATGTTCATTAGAGGTAAACATATAGGACTCTACCTTTTGACCAAGCAGTTGAATCTTATCAACTAAAGCGTTATGAGCTGGTAGACATACCTGACAAGCTGCTGCAGATCGAGATGAATAAGACATTTGTTACCTGAAAAATTATGATCGTTAATCGGTGTTACTTTGAAGAATCAAAATTGCGGAAGAAAAATCAACAATTAAATCAGAAAAACAAATCTATAAAATAAACTTGTTTTCACAATATAAAGACTGATTAGTTAACCGGAACGAACAAAATCAAACTTCGAGAATAAAGCCTGCAAGATAAACAAACCAAGTTAGATCAAAGACGACGAAAAATAAGCTCAAAAAAACGTCGCAATAATTCTCAAACCAATTGTTAAAAACAAAAAAAATTTGCAACTTTTGTGAGACTCTCAATCACGAGACGTGCGGTAACTCGGGTACCGATCAAGAAACGTGCGATGAACTTTCAAAATCGAGTGATGGATCGAGAAAAAGACTTATCTGATAACTAACTATTCAAACTAAATAAACAAATAAATAAAAACAAAACAAAATAAAAAATTCAACGAATTATATATATATATAGGGAAAGGTTCAATAGAGAAGTGCAAATATTTAGAGAAATAGAGAAGTAAAAAAACACGGGACCGTTCATATATGAACGTTCATATATGAACGTTCATATATGAACGGTCCCGTGTTTTTTTACTTCTCTATTTCTCTAAATATTTGCACTTCTCTATTGAACCTAAGGCTATATATATATATATATATATATATATATATATATATATATATATATATGTGTGTGTGTGTGTGTGTAATGGAAAAATTGGATGGTCAATGGAAAACAAAAGTAAAAAAATGGCTTAGAGGTGAGTGGGATAAAGGTGGCTATGTGAGGGCGAATGGGTATATGTATGTATGAGGAAATAAATAAAAAATAATGATGTCAGACAACAAAACTTACCCGGTAAATCATGAGGTGTACGAGAATTAGAAGGAACCGGGAAATGAGGTGGTACCCGGGAAGTTGATTATCCGGGAAGAGATTTCATCCGGGAAGAATGAGCAAAAATTATCCGGTAACCAAAAAATTTGTTTCATCCGGTAAATGAGTTACCAGGTAACCTTGTGTTTACCAGGTAACCTTGTGTTTATCAGGTAACCTTGTGTGACCAGGTAACCTTGTGTTACTAGATACCCGGTAACAATAGAGAATTAAGGGAACTTACCAGGTAACAATGTGATGGGATCCGGTAACCACGGCTGATTGAAAAAAATCGGATCAGGTTTCGATAGGGTTGCTTGATTTCACTCTTGTAGGGTTAGATTTTGACCAAAAACACAAACACAAACATACCCAAATCGATTTCTAAGCAAAATATATCTTATTTTTCAATAATCACCACAAAACTTGAGAACACCAAAAACTCAAGAATTGATTTTTAAATTGAAAAATTAATACCTTTGAGAATCGATATAACCGCAGATAAACACCAGATTAAGAACGATTAAACAATCGAGAATTAACAAACGAATTATTAAGTCAAAGAAAAGCTTTGCAAACCCGGTTGATGATCGTTTCACCCCAAGAAAAACTGTAGTATGTCGAAACTAATATGGGTGCCTTCTGGACCTCAAACGATCAATCCCACCATTCAGAATGTAGAGCAGAATGTCGTGGAGCTACTGTCCAAAAATCGTGACGATCCGATGGTTCAATCTCCGGGAATAGGCAAAACGGTTCGCTGTGTTTTTCCAGAAAATTCAATACGAATTTTATGTTTTTTCTTGCTTTCGTTCGATTTCTTCTATATCTTCAAATCACCGATTCTGCTCTGATACCAATTGTGAGTCCCAGATTGACAGGTAACAATAAAATCAATGAGCAATAACAAAAACAATTGATGATTTCAACTTGTCATCCCTCTCGTATTCATTCAATGTATCAATCGTTCAGAGAATATTACAATTCAATGTAGGGAACGATTTTCTAAACAATAAGCTCTAATGAATTTCTCTTGAATGCTAACCTAAAACTAAAGGTTAACTAAACCTTATATACTAAGGCCTTAGACAAATAAGGCCTAAGCCCATTAAGCAAAACTAAGCCCAATTAACACAATTAAGATTTTTACAATAATTAATTAATCTAATTAAGCTCTATATAATTATTTATATATCTTTCTAATATGTATGACATTTATGGTCCTAACACTCAATTACCGGGACTTCGATACTGACTCGTTCCATCTTCGTCAAATTATCTCACAAACTCATCCAAAACGTAGTTTATTTATCGATTACAATTTCCATACATATATACTAATCCATTCATACAGTTCATACATCAAATCCAATTCAATTTCAACTTAAAAGAATTTGTGATAAGATGAACTCACCTGTACAGAAGTTAAACCCAACAATCCAATCTCTTCTCTTCTCTGATTCAATCAATCTCTGGAAAGATGATTCAACTGATGTTTCCAACTGATTAACAAAATAAACCAGTTGATTTAAACCCTTACCACGAGAATCACAATTCTTGATTTTTCTTTCGTCTAACCCTTCTTCTTTCTCTCTGAAAGTGACCGACTTCAAAAGGATTGATTGAGATAATATCTCAATCAACTTACTCATCCAATAAGAAATCTCAACTTTCCATAAATTACTAAACAAACCCCCAAGTTCTAATTTTCACATTAACTTATAAACTTTGGTCAAAATACCATTTCAACCCTGGAGTTTATATTTACAAATAGTCACAGACTTAGACTAAATTACAACTCGACCCCATTAATATTAAAATAATATAATGGAAATTTCGGGGTGTTACAAATCTCCCCAACTTGAAATTGATTTCGTCCTCGAAATCAAAGCTAGATACATAGATGAGGATATTCGTTCTACATACCCTCTTTTAGTTTCTCAAGCCACCTTAACACTTCTATAATGTTTCCACGGTGATACCTTTACCATTTCCCGCTCCCCAACTTGGGAACAACATAAAATTCTATTAGTCTCTTTGGTTATAAATCAAAGCTCTACTCGTCCAGCCTCCGTTCTTTGATCGGAATTTAAAATCGAAATTCCCTAGTTAAACTTATCTCTAAATCGTGATTGCCATGAGACAAACTAGTCCATAATCGGGTTGGGTCACAACCTCTATTGAAGACTAGTAGATCAGTATTGGACCCGACTGTCCACCTTATCGACTACTTGTTACCGATTCATTGTCAAGCATACACATGTCGCCCTAGAGATTCTCATCTAGAGGGCTCAACGAGCTAACTGAGTGGCACAATTAGTCGTGCTGTACTTGAAACTCTTTTATGTGCTACAGCATCGTCAAACGAAATCACCTCCAATTGCCAAAACTATTAGAAACAAGTATGCTTACATAACAATATATTCATAATAACAGTAGCTAGTTGAAATTATGAACACACTATACATAAGAATCCTTGTTACCATCATTACAATTCTTAATTCTCGTATTTCCGTTGACTCTTAAGACCATCTCGTCTTAGTGCTTCTACCCATATCTCACAAATCATATCTCAATTCATCTCAGCTTAAGTCTAGGTATCTCACAATCATACCTAGTTCACTTAAACTACAGCTCTGATACCATATTGTAACACCCTAAAATCGGGGCCAATTTGAACCTCAAATTTTAACAAGGTAAATCAAAATATCATCCAAACTTTTCTATATATAAGCAGAGAATTAACTATGAGGGTTCCTTTAAACACAAATCGAATTCTCTAAATAACCTATTAATCTAATCCATTCAACTATAATTAGATTAAATGGGTTATCTAAGCAATCCATCCAAAGCCTCCTCGCATCGTCTAAGTTCTCCGCTTATCGTCAAAAGTTGAATACCAAAAGCACTCGTCCCATATCCCATTACTTCCCTGAACTCGTACCTGGTAAGAAAATTGAATTTGAACGATTAGGCTTATGCCTAGTGAGAACATCCAATTCAAATTAAAACGTTAACATCCTTGATACTCAGATATTCAAAGCATATAAACAACCCTGGTTTGTCACCATTCTTACCGTACCCGTACTCGTATTATAATAATAGGAACATACCCGATCTCATAAGTATGACTAACATCCCGGAAGTCATAACATCATATTCGTGAGTCTACTACGAATCATCACAGATTCTAGTTTATTGATCAAGCCTAAGGACTTACAATCAATCGTCATACCTTTTTCATGGAATGGAAAAAGAAATAGCACTTATATATTGCCTATTTCTAATCCACCGAAAGCAAGTGAGAACAACACTTATACTTTATCTAATTCACGTTTCCACATCTCAATTATGAATAGCAATTCTACTTTGTGTTAGAGCAGGTTTTTATGTTGATTTAAAGTTCAAGGGTTAAACTGTATTTGATTAAAATAGAGCTTATTAGTAAACGGGCCGTGGGCTTGTTAACCACGGGCTCATTGTATTTAATGTTGATTAGCTTGGAAAAACAAGCTAATCATCTCTTTTAGCTTTCAACTCTTATTGTAATATTCTCTCTGAAAGATTAATGAAAGGGATGACCAGTTGAAATCATTGTTTTTATTGCTTATCATTACGATTTCATATTTGTTGCACGGATCTGGATTCTACAATTGGTATCAGAGCAGACAGACGGATTCGATTCAAAGTATCATTCATTGATTTCTGGTTAGTTTGACTTTTCCACGTCTGACTTTTCTTGATTTTTCAAATCTGTGATTCTGCTTAAATTGTTCAATTTTGCTTGTTGGGTTGTGTTAGCATCATAATTATAAGTAATTCTGCAAATTTTCACATCCTAATTCGTTCGTTTGGTTGGTCAATTTTGCAATTTAAGATCAAAAGTTTTTGGTAGTGTTCTTGATAAAAATCCGATTTTTAACCATCAAAACTTGTTGTTTTTGCATTGAAATCGATTGGATTAGTGTTATTTTTGTGTTTGGCATTGTTACTAATCTTCCAGGATCGATTTTGGGCAACCCTAGTCGAAAATTCGATCGATTTGAGCAAACAACCGACTTTTCTGGATAAACCAGCCGTCGTTTCCGGATAGCTTCAAGGTGTCCGGACGTTTGTGTTATTCCATCCGGATTCGTCACTTTTCCGGGTAAGTCATCCGGATAAGTATTCCATCCGGGTACCTCCAATTCCATCCGGACTCCTCATTTTTCCGGGTAAGTCACAGATTCCGGGTAAGTCACTTTTCCTTATACAATCCGGGTAACATTTGTATCCGAAAACCTAGTGTTTCCGGACATATCTTATCCGGACAATCCATTGTACCCGGAAACTTCATTGTATCCGGACAACTCAAGTTATCCGGACCCGGTAACTTGCTCTTCACCCGGTAAACTTATTTTTTCCGGATTCTTTATCCGGAAACCACCCGGATTCCACAATCCGAGAGCTTTCTGAAACCTCAATTTTCAAATAGCGGGACCCCCGTGCTAAGTCGCAGGAGGGGGACATTTAAGTATCTTTGATACTATTCCACTTTGAATCGAACAATCGTCTGACGATCACTCCAGTGCAACTGAAGATGTCTCCTGCTGAAGAAGACATGACAAAGCCGTGTCAGGTATGTGAACCTATCTTTTCAGAACTTTATGACCGAATGAAACCTCTTGCTGAACGGATAGATTCCTTTAAGGCCACCTCTAATGAACAACTGCTTGAAATTAGATCACTACCTGAAAAGCTAGATGTTCAAAGGAGAATAACTGAAAAATATAAGTCTAAAAATGCTAATCTAAAAGACAAATGCAAAAATCTTTCATTAGCATGATACGAGGTTTTCACACCCCGAGAATCTAACCTCAAGTGTACGGTGTCGAATCAAGTAATAACGTACGGTAAGTACGAGTATCGAATCCACGGGAACTAGGAACTAAGTATCACAATTACTATAATCGCTATTAACTGAGCTATCGAAAATTGAGAGGTTGGTATTAAACTACTTAAATGCGAGATATTAAATCAAACACAAGACAGACAATTAACAGCTTTGGAATTCAGATAGAGAAAACAGTTGAGGGTTGGAAATCCTTAGGTTTTCACATATGAACATCAGACTTAAAACAAATACCAGTTATTCCTATCAATGAATACCCAATCTTTATCTAATCATTGTTCTTTTTCAAGCTACAACGATTTTATTTGCAAAGCATGGTTCTTTTTCAAGCAACCGTGATTTCTATTTTGAAAACGTAAGTTTTATCTTTCGATCTCAACACATAGGGTTCAAAACGCATTAAGCTTAAGATTCAAACGGGACTAAGATTTACTCGGTATATCTCTATCCTTTCTTACCTTAGACATGCAATTCCTAATTCTACTTCTCAATTACTTCTCTCGAACATAAATTGAAAGCAATAAAACAATTGTAAGGTAGCTAATCTCACAAAAGCATTAAACACCAAATTGCATTCATTCATTAAAATAGGAAAACTGATAAAGGTCTCAGGTCATCTGTTTACAAGCTTAAACCACATTCATTCCAACCCCCAACATGAACCGGTTAGTTCATGTCGGTGGTGGATTCAAACACAATAGAAAAAGATGGAAACAAGTATGTAAACATGATAATCGTGGCAACTGTAAATGGAATGGTTACTCCCTTCTATCGTGCTCGTCTCTACTTTGCGTGATGAACGTGTATCTGATCCTCCCTCTATCGTGGCTCCAACGGGTGTCACTCGGCTCTGAAAATCGCCCTCGGAACTGCTCTGGCCGTCGTGTGTAAGTTGCGTTTTGAATAATGACCTAAAACCCGAATTAAAATACTGAAAATCGCGAAATAGTGGGTTACGCCACTTGCCACGCAACTTGTAAGTCGCGTGGTAAGTCGCGCGTGTCATTTTGGCTGCGTGGGTCGTCGTTTGGTTCGCGGTTCGGGTCCTGGTTCGGTCGTGGGTCTTGGGCTTGGCTCTTGGGCTTTCGTTGGCTTCGTTTTGGACTCGATTTGGGCTCTTTTTAGCTTCTTTTCTCGATGATTGCCGCCTCTTAGATAACCTGTATAATTCACTAGATAAACCGTAAAATACACGCCTTTTTACTTGAACACAAGCCAATCTCATAGGTTTGAGAACTGAAAATAACGCCAAAAAGTGGCGTTATCATAGCACCTAAGGACTTAAGGGCCAAGTTATCTGATCTTCAGTCTCAGTTTGATAAGTGCTTGAATGAGAAAGAAGAAATTGTTTATCAATGTTCTTCTCTTCAAATTCAATACAAGGAGTTTGTGACTAAAATCCTTGATCTTGAAAACAAACTCCACAAAAGGGGTCAAACTGATCAAACCATCTTTCTGAATAAACCCAAAGAGTTCACATACTTTAACAAAGAGTGGGGAATCGGATATGATAACCCACACTATTTGAAAAAGGGAAGATTGCATGTACCCACTCTGTATGATTTTGCTTGTTTTGGATTAGATAAAAAGTATCCAGAATACGCAATTCAATGGACTGGTCCTCTTGAACCCGAAAAAGAGGAGGAAACCGAGGAACATAAACGCACACACAAACGAGGAATTCAACTTCCATTTTGTTATGAACCTTTAAACTACTCATATCAAAAGGACAAAAAGTATCTTTCCAATGACTACTTCGACCCCTACAAGGTAGCTACACCCAAGGATCCCTCCAAGAAGGATGAGGATGTAGCACCTGCAACCAAGACTGAGACGGATGAGTTTAAACTCTATGTTCCTCCTCTCATCTTGGAAGCAAAAATTGTCGAGTTGGAGGAGTCGATTGAGAAAGAAAGGTCCACCTTTCAAAACGAAAAGAAAGTGCTCATCTCTGAGATTGAGAAACTCAAATCTGAGAAAACCGACGGTGTGTCAAGTGAGGAAAAGGAAAATTTTCAGTGGGAAATCAACACTCTCTCATCAAAACTGTCTGAAATGACAAGAGAAACGATGAAAGAGCATATGGTAAATAGTCAACTTCGAGTGCAGCTTAACTTGCTCCAAACTGCGAAGCAATTTTCACCTGAACTTTCCTCTAACTCATCTGACACATCCTCGTGTAAAGCCTTTATAGGAAATATCTCTTTGCAAGAAAATGAAGTTTCTCAAGATGAGTGTGTTAAAAGGAATTTAAATTCTGATTTTTCATACGCTTCCGCACCGAACTCCCCAGAGCACACAACCGAAAGCACAAAGTGTTCCTCGCCTTCCTCACCTGATCCTAGTCCAGTACTTCCAAAGATAGATTTTTCAGAGTACATGAACTCCAAAGGTAACTGTGATGAAGAGTTTGAGTCATTCCCCTTTGACAAACCTCTTCCAAGTCACACAGATTTTTTATCTCCTGTGGTGAATCATACGGTCGATTTTCAAAAAGGTCAATGTTCTAACACAAAGGCCCCAGCTGTGATCAAGATTTCTCAATCAAAACCAACTTCTAAACCAGTTTCTAAAAGGCAATCACAACCGAGGCAAGAGACCGGACCTTTGCCAACCAACACTAAGATTCCTGTTTCCTCAAAAGTCACCGATCGTACGATCCCTGTTGTTTCAAATAAAAATGGTCGCGCTAATAAAGAAACACCAAAGTGGCTAAAGAGGGAATCTGTCGAGAAGGATGCGTCAAAGTCATCCCCACCTGTTTTCAATTCTAAAATAGACAAAGACAATTATGCTTGGAATCATTGGAACCATTTTGATGTTTCTTTTCCTGTTAAAGTTGAATCTCTTAATCAATTGATTCATTATCGCATGATTGTTTATGTTGTTCTAATTGTGGTTGGAATGATTTTGATGATATTCACAATAATGATTGGTATGCGCCTTACTTTGTTGGTAACCTATTTCATAAGCGCAAACCCCATAATAACAAGCAACAACATCATTTCAAAAGGGGTTTCAATCAAACGGTTAAACCACAGCGGGAGACTCGACCCATTCCTATACGGGCTGCTCCTACTGAGGTTAAACCGGCACCCAGGTGGAAATCTGCCCCAAAATCTGTTCCTCCAAAAGGTGTAAATTCTGCACCCAAGAGGCAACAAGTGCCAAAACCAGTTCCCTCCAACGGTGTAAAATCTACACCTAAAGGGAAAGCTGAGTCAAAGCAGATTTCCCCAGGTAGTGCCAAATCTAACCCCCCGGGACCCAAACAAATTTGGGTACCTAAACGTCACTAATCTTGTTTTGCAGAACGGTCATGTGTGGTACTTAGATTCTGGATGCTCCAAGCACATGACCGGAAGAAGGGAGCTTCTCACGAATTACAAGGAAGAATAATGCGGAGACGTGAGATTTGGGAATAACAAGAAGTCGCCGATCGTGGGCTACGACGACATCGTACAAGACAAGATAACAATCAAGAAAGTATCCCACGTCGCAGGATTAGGACACAATCTATTCAGCATCGGTCAATTCTGTGACAAGGATCTCGATGTCAGCTTTAAAGCCACAAGGTGTAGAATCCTCAACAACGACGGCGAGGAACTTCTGGTTGGAACTCGCAAGACCAATCTCTACACCATTGACCTCGCCGCTCTCAAGACAGACAAACCAGTATGTCTCTTGTCAAAAGCCGACTCCGACCAAGTTTGGCTCTGGCATAGACGTCTTTCGCACCTCAACTTCAGAAGTATAAATCAACTGGTGCTAGGCAAACACGTCAGAGGCGTGCCCCAACTTCCGTTCGTGAAGGATCGTCTCTGTGGAGCATGCGAAAAGGGAAAGATGATGCGCGCATCACATCCGCCGAAGGCAACTCCGAGCACGACTCGGACTCTCGAACTCATTCATATGGTATTGTGTGGTCCAATGCGAGTTCCGAGCATCAATAAACGCAAATACGTGCTCGTGATGGTGGACGACTACTCGCGCTACACTTGGGTGAGGTTCTTACGCTCGAAGGACGAAACTCCGGAGCTCATCATTGATCACCTGAAGACTGTCCAGCAGAACAAGCTTCAACACGTTCAGTCCATCAGAAATGACAACGGGAGGGAGTTCAAGAATCAAAGGGTGGATGAGTATCTGAGAACGGTGGGCATCACACACACTTTCTCTGCAGCACGCACTCCACAACAAAATGGAGTGGTGGAAAGACGGAACTGTACCCTCGTTGAAGCTGCTCGAACAATGCTATCCCAAGCAAATCTACCGCTATATCTCTGGGCTGAGGCGGTGTCTACGGCATGCTACACGCAAAACCGCTCTATCCTTCTCAAGCGGTTCAACAAGACACCGTACGAGATCATGAATAATCACGTTCCAACCGTCGGCTACTTCCATGCATTTGGATGCACTTGCTATGTGCTAAACGACAAGGATGATCTCAGAAAATTCAGCCCCAAGGCGGACGAAGGAGTTTTCATCGGATACTCCATGCAGGCTAACGCGTATCGCGTTTACAACAAACGGACCAAATCCGTTGTTGAAAGCATAAACGTGACATTCGACGAAGCCCCAGATTTGGCTTCTGAACAACTCAGTTCAGAACCCGGTTTAACTGGAGTGCTAGCTTCCGGACCTTCAAGTTCGGGATCTGCACAAGCCACAGTAAATCCTAATCATGCATCTTCATCGAATGCTGACTCTTCTGATTTAGATTTACTGTTTCAATATTTTTATGATGACACTATTAATTCTTCCACATCTGTCTCAGCGCAACCGCGACTTGAGGCTGCTCGCAATACGGATTCGGCCGTTTTATCTGGTCCGCCCCCGTCTACGAGTACGCCGTCAACATCTATAGAGACAGCTCAACCGTCATCATCTGATACGACTGCACCTGGTATTGTAACCCCCCCGGAGGAACCCATACTCTCGGAGATCGCTCCTACTGATTCGTCATCTGCTACAACCAATGCTCAACCTCTGAAGTCCTCGAAACCAGAAGTTGTTCAATCATCGACGAATTCTCCCCCACTTCCTCCAAGAAACACGACTGCTACTCTTGAACAAGTTCAAGACCTTCCATCAGGTTCATACGTGGATCCGGACACATCTCACTCTACTCAGCAGCCGCTTCCGCACTCCACCAAATGGACGAAGGCCCATCCCCTACATCAGATCATCGGTGATCCCTCGACTCCTGTTCGTACACGAGGCGCTTCCGCCAACTTCTGCCTATTCTCCGGCTTCTTGAGCACGATTGAGCCGACGAGCGTACGTGAAGCGCTCGAAGATCCAGACTGGATCATCGCCATGCAAGAAGAGCTAAATCAATTCGAGGCTCTAAAGGTATGGCGACTGGTTCCACGTCCTAAGCACAAGACGGTAATCGGGACCAAATGGATCTTCAAGAATAAAAAGGACGAAGACGGTATCGTCGTTCGCAACAAGGTGCGTCTTGTGGCCAAAGGGTACCGCCAACAAGAGGGGATCGACTATGATGAGACCTACGCTCCGGTGGCACGAATTGAAGCAATCTGTATGTTTCTCGCTTATGCCGCGCACAAGAACTTCACAGTCTTCCAAATGGATGTGAAGACAACCTTTCTTTACGGCGACCTCCAAGAAGAAGTTTACGTGTCGCAACCCGACGGATTTGTGGATGACTCGAAGCCTGATCATGTCTACATCTTAGACAAGGCCCTATACGGCTTGAAGCAAGCACCGCGAGCATGGTACAACACATTATCAAAGTTCTTGTTAGAAGCCGAGTTCACTCGAGGTACAATTGATTCTACACTGTTTATCAAGAACGAAAAGGGCCACATAATTCTAGTCTAGGTATATGTCGATGACATCATCTTCGGTTCTACTAGTCCTTTATACGCAAAGAACTTTGCCACTCTCATGGGAATTTTTTTTAAAATGAGTATGCTTTGTGAGATGAACTTTTTCCTTGGTCTTCAAGTTAAACAACTGTCGACAGGAATTTTCATAAACCAGTCCAAATACATTCGGGATATTCTTCGGAAATTCCAATTGGACCAGTCCTCACCAATGAAAACTCCCATGGCAACCAATACAAAGCTTGACGCCGATCCTAACGGAAAGGCTGTCAACGCCAAATTGTATCAGGGAATGATCGGTTCTTTAATGTACCTCACTGCCAGTAGACCGGACATCATGTTCTCGACATTTCTTTGCGTCCGTTATCAGTCAAACCCTAAAGAGTCTCATTACAATGCTGTTAAACGAATTTTTCGTTATTTACGTGGTACTGCTGATCTTGGCCTTTGGTACCCGAAAGTAGGCATGGCAAATTGCCCCGACCCGCCCCGAAACCCGGTCCACCCGCCCCGACCGGGGCCGGGGATTCCCCGCCAATCCGGGTACCGGGGCCGGGGTCGGGGATTCCCCATTTCAGAAAACCGGGGACGGGGCCGGGGCCGGGATGCCCATCCCCCGGCCCTCCCCGGACCCGGTATATATATATATTAAAAAATGTATATTTTTATTAAATATATATATATATATATATTTAAAAAAATTATATATTTTATTAGTTATTAAGGGTTTAGGGGGGGTGACCAGGGGTTGACCGGGGCTAGGGGAGGGTGTCACAAACCGGGGCGGGGCCGGGGCCGGGGGAGGGTATTACAAACCGGGGTCGGGGCCGGGGATGGGGGTCCCCGCCCCATACCCGCCCCATTGCCATGCCTACCCGAAAGAGACAGGTTTTGGCCTATCCGCTTACTCTGATGCGGATCACGTGGGATGCATGTTGGACGGCAAGAGCACCTCGGGACACATTCAGTTCTTGGGAGATAGCCTGGTAAGTTGGGCTTCGAAGAAACAACAATGTGTTTCAACATCAACTGCTGAGGCGGAGTATGTAGCCGCCGCAAGTTGCTGTTCCCAAGTAATATGGATGAGGACGCAACTCAAAGACTACGGCTTTACGTATGTCAAAGTCCCGATCTACTGTGACTCGAAGAGCGCAATTGCCATATCAAGCAACCCGGTCCAACACACCAAGACGAAGCACATCGACGTTCGGTATCATTTTATTAAGGATCACGTCGAAAGAGGTACAATCGAACTCTACTTCGTAAATACGGAACATCAGTTAGCAGACCTTTTTACCAAAGCCTTGGACGAAAAACGCTTTAAAACTCTTGTGTTCAAGCTAGGTATGCTAAATCTGAAGACTTAATCCGACTGTGTGCCCGTTACAAGTTCCATACATATACGAGTAACTGTCTTCTCATCATCCGGTGTTTACCCTCCTGATGCATGAGCACACACTTCCTCGCACTTGTATTCTACTTGTTCTAGTCACACCGCTAGATTTAGTCTCTGTATTTATTAGGTAGATATCGATTTGTTTTCTTTTCACTCTTTCTCCGTGTGTTTCTATTTTCTAATACTGTCGTCTATATTTTCTTTCACTATCTCTGTGCTTTCACCAAATGCTCTCGTGTTCAGGGGGAGCACAATGCAATATCAGGTAAGTTTCCTCATACTTTGAGGGGGACCGTCACACACAGTTTTTTCTTTACACGTCACAAGTTTTTTGTGTGTGGGCACTCCTATGTCTAAGGTATGGTCATCACTTGAGGGGGAGCGGCATAAGTTTTTCTTTAAAAGTCTAAAAGTTTTTTTTGTGTGTGCCGGACCCCTCCACTGCACTCTATTGCACTATCTGAGGGGGAGCAAAGTCATCCCAATGCTCAGTTTGAGGGGGAGCGAGTGAATGTCCTATTACAGTTACAATTATCATAAAATCCCTAGACACAAGCCATTTTTGAGGTATCCGGAAAGTATCCGGACACCCCATGTTTTCCGGACAGAATCCGGACCGGGTATGCATCCGGGTCGGCTAAGAACCCGGACACCACCCGGATATATAAGCCACCCGGACTCACCGTTTCTTTCATTACCCGGATAAGACGCAAAAACCCCCTAAAACCCTATCTCGTTCTCTCTTGCTCGGACTACCTTCCCATCACCGATTCACCATCGCATTCAGTCCCCAAATCAGGTAAAATGCTCGACTCTTCCTATTAATCATTTATCGAGTACACTTGAATGTTTTTTCCCACGAATCATCCATCGATTCGATGGTTTCACGCACACCACAACATCCTTTCGGGTTTCTAAGACCACGGGTCGTTTTAGTGTCTATACGATTCGTAAGTTGGTCACGATTGTTTGCATAGGTCCCTCACACATCATTGAATCATTATCTAGTTGTTTGCGAACCGATTTGGCCCTGTGGATGATTTCTTATTTCGTCCGGACACATTCATCATGTCCGGACACATTCATATCCATGATAGCTTATCCGGACACGTTTTAACCAATGATGATCCATCCGGACATATCCAACACCCGGAAACCTAGTTGTCCGAAAACCTTAGGGTTTCCGGTAAGTTAAACTACCGGGAAGTCTGTTGTCCGGAATCCCTTTTATCCGGAAAACTTTGATCACCCGGAAAGCATATTCGTTCGGTATCCTTATCTTACCCGGGCACCTTCATCATATCCGGATAAATCCTGTTGTCCGATCACCTTCTGTCCGGACACTGTGGTACATCCGGAAACTTATGTTGTCCGGACAGTTTTGCAAATTCCTGTATCCGGATTCCCAGGCATCCGGACACTTTGGCATTCCCAACTTTATCTGGATACCTCTGTTGTACCCATTTCAGTACCTGTTCTGTCACTACCAGTCCTCGATCTGTCTCAGATTGAGCCAATCACAGCAAAGGTACGCGCCGACATTTGTTCATCCGTCTCAGTTCCTAACTGTGTGCTGTTTTGACAGATATATACATGGCGGATCAACAAAACCCGGAAGACCATATTCCTCAGGAGGAGGAAATTATCGACGAAGTTGCAGATGCTGCCTTGGTTGACCCTGACCATGGCATCGAACTGGAAGCGAACAATCATTACTTGGACCCGGCGCTGTTCAGACCCAACCCACAACACGTGATCATTCTGGACATTCTGATGCGCCATCCCATCCGTGAGGCACTCACTCGCACCGCTGACATTCCTTTAATCTACGTTCTACAAGTCTGGCTGACGGCCCAAGTCCGTACGATTGGCAACACACAGACTATCACGGCGCAGATAGACAACCACCCATTTACTCTGACGCCCGATTCCTTTCGCCGACTACTTTCTCTACCGGAAGCCACTGCCAACAACCATGAACGGTACGATCCTGCCGTTAACGATGTCACACTATGCACACAAATGCGTGCCCTTGGTTACAACTCCGATCTTCAACGACCATCAGTCTTCAATCGCAAGTTCCTGGCGCCAATTTGGTACACGCTCTTCACCATACTCAACCGCTGCCTATCCGCCCGATGGAAAGGTATTGATCAATGTACCGGCGACTTCCTGCGACGTGTTCACGCCGTGTGCTACAGCCGCCACGTCGACTTTGCCATGATCATCTGGCATGAACTTGTGACCACCATTCGACACATTGGCGGAACCAAACAGAAGAAGTTCCTCCCATACCCGCGTTTCTTATCGCTCGCAGTTCGTCAACACATGGATGCAAATCCAGCCATTCCAAGACGTACTGCACATCCGGTATGCCCCATCAGACACCTCCAGTTCATGGTTATCCGCAACGCCTCAGATGCGGTAGCCATGCCCATCCCTGAAGCCCTACTGGCCATCGTCGATCCCACTGCACCAGGGGTAGTTGCATATAGGGGAGAGTTAGGTAATCCCATGGTCCAGCCAGCGTCGGAGGGACCTGCCCAGGGAGTTAGACCCGAGAGACGTGAGGGTCCAAGAGTAAGAGGTGGAAGGGCCCGACAAGCAGGGGCTGTCGGGCGGGGAACGTTAGTTGTGAGAGGAAGGGGAACGAGAGTAGGTGGTGCAGTGGAATCGCATCCCGGTTCCAGCTCAGCCCAAGCCGGTCCATCCTCTAGACCGAGACTACATCACTCAACCGAGCCATACATCACCGAACCCCCCCTCTCCCAGTACACATGTTGAAGACGTGGAATCTGACTCCACGGACTCCGATACCGACCGAAACGTACGCCTGAGACAAATACCTCTCGGTATCGGACCCAACCCTGATTTTATCGTTGGAATCCCACTTGACTCACCTCCACAAACTGGAACCGAACCTATTAGGACATCTGAGGGAGAACAAGTAGAGGAGTTAGGACATGCGAGCCGGAGAGAACTGCGTTCAAAGTTGAACCAGGAAAGATTGAGCCGTAAAGATAACGAGGCTCCTGAGCGACCCCAACCGAGTGACATCCGGGTAGCCACATCTACTACACCGTCTCATCTGTTGGGACGGGGTATTGAAGAAGACTCCGTGGACCCAGCGGAGCAATTGCACGACCCCCTCATCCACTCATCCGTCTCACGACAGACGGATGTTTCAATATTACACGGGGAACAAGCACAACTTCCACCGGTCTCTCATTCGGAGAGTGTTGGTGTTGAAATAAGAGACCAGCAGCCCCCGGTCTCGCCTTCATTTCGTGCACCATCGAGTCTAGCGCCTTTTGATATTGAACCTTCTTCGGCTAGGACACTCGAAGCTGAGCAACACCAAGTCGAGAATCTTCGTGACTCGACCGGAACCACCGTAGTGTCTTCACCTCTTGGTGAAACATAAGGATCGGCGGGAAACCCTACCACAACTAACATCACGCCAACTGTGAACGTAGGTGGCTCTACCCCTGTGGTAGACGCCTCAACGGGTAACCTAAGTGGTCCCAAAGTTATTCACCCCGACTTTGTGTCGCAAGGGTCCCTGGACAGCACCCTCAAGGCTGTCCGCGAGGCACTGGAACAGCAGGTCACCGATGAGATCACCAAAGCCATCAAAGGCAAAGCAAAGATCGTTGAAGACGAACCCGCATCACCACATCCACCGACCTTTGCTCAACCTATCTATTCGGTGGATACCTTAAAGACGATGTTATTGGCACGACTGCTCCAGGAATCCGACACAACCGCATCTACCGAAGCAGACCTGATCTCAGTTCTCCGATCCTAGGTCACTGCTCCATCTTCATCAATTACATCACGCCTTGACGCCATTGACTCGACCCTCAACGACTACAACAAAGCGCTCGCCACGCTTTCTGAGAGGGTCCGCTCACTAGAAGACACTTGTAAGAGTCAAGTCGGCGGTCTCAAACGCAAGCACGATGACCAGGATGATCCTGATCACCGTGAGGGGGAGAAGCGTCCACGCTAAACCGAGACCGCCCATATCATGACTGCCGAAACTACAACAGTGGTTCAACAGGAACCCCCAACTGTGGCAACTACATCAGAAGCACCCGAAGCCGAGTTGCCACTAGTAGATATGGTCATAGATATGGAGATTTCAGATGAAGAAGACCCGACGGTTGAAAAGCCCGAGGGTTCAACACAGGAACTGGTCGATTTTGACTCGTCAGACAGACCGATACTGGACAAGATAGATCCAGAGTGTGAGACCAACCCGGAGACCGAAGACGCATGGTACGAAAAAGCCGCCAGTGCCGTAAATCTCCAGGTAAATTTGGTCTTCCCTACTGATGAGGACGACAATATTGACTACGATCAGTTCCTGCTCCAAAATTTATATGGAGCAACCCCCGTTCACTATGCTCAACCCGCCGGAACACCATCAACAAGACCCGAGTCTACTACTTCCGATCTTCCGACAACTACTCCTCCCACGACAACTTCTGATCTTCCTCCCTCTCCTCAACAGCAACAAATCCGTTGGGAGAAGATCATGGTACTTATCCCTCATCTGGAGGAATCTTTGAAAAAAGCTGTTTGTCCACAAGCTTCGCCAGATCGAGCCGACCTTCTGTCTAGGTATCTACAACCTTGACCCAGAATTTCAACGCCGATATATCAGCACGATGCAGCGGTGTCTTCCAGTCAACCAGGTCAGAACCAAACTTCGAATCACAGAGGTAATCAGTATCTATTCAAGACGTATTATGAGGATCGTCTACCCAGTTTTCATTGTTCGACGTGAAGATGGGAACGAATGGAAATTTTCAGAAGCTGATTTCAAGAACCTCCGACCACTCGATTTTCTGGTTATTCTGAAAGACTTACGTACAAGAACCATCCGACCGCTAGAGATTACAAAGGCACTCGAAGCTGTTCGTCGATACCTGGTCCGCACCATAATGATGTCTTATCTAACGGACTTCCAAATGGCTATCGAGAACAAGGCGAAAAAGGTAAATCTGATCAAGCCGAATCTGAAAGCATCTGAGTTAAACATGTATCCCGAGAACGCTATGCTTCTGGAACCAGAATTCGGGATTGTTTACCTCAACGAGCAAAAAGAGAAGAAATTTATGCGCTTCAGTCAGGTGGAAAGATTCTGCGACGGCACGCTCCTAAAGGTCAGAGATGCTCTTCGAAAGATTATTCAGCACGAGTATGAGAATCCAAGGTATTCTTATGTTCCGAATCCGAATGAAGTAACTGCTCGGAATGCCTTGGAAATGATTGAAGATCGCATCGACTATCGCCCCGCCATCAGATTGTTCGAGGTACACTTCGCGCTCCACAAAAGATATGTCTTCAACTGGAGAGATCTAGAGCGCCAACTCGAACTTCAAATCAAAGGGGGAGATTGTTAGAGCAGGTTTTTATGTTGATTTAAAGTTCAAGGGTTAAACTGTATTTGATTAAAATAGAGCTTATTAGTGAACGGGTCGTGGGCTTGTTAACCACGGGCCCATTGTATTTAATGTTGATTAGCTTGGAAAAACAAGCTAATCATCTCTTTTAGCTTTGAACTCTTATTGTAATATTCTCTCTGAAAGATTAATGAAAGGGATGACCAGTTGAAATCATTTTTTTTATTGCTTATCATTACGATTTCATATTTGTTGCACGGATCTGGATTCTACACTTTGCCTATTTCATCATTTCAACATGAATAGCAATTCTACTTTGCCTATTCAATCATTTCTAGTCAACGGGAATTACAAATTACTTTATGCCTATTCCACATTACTAATCACCTCTCAAAATGGGATTAACAATCCACATTATAGGTATCGCCTCCCGAAATGGGATTAACAATCCACATTATAGGCCATTGCCTCCCGAAATGGGATTAACAATCCACATTATAGGCTATCACCTCCCGAAATGGGATTAACAATCCACATTATAGGCTATCACCTCCCGAAATGGGATTAACAACCCACATTATAGGCCAACGGGAATAATCCACGTTAATAATACAAAAATGGGAATTACCATTCAGAACCCGGTCTATTCCACATTTATCTAATCAACGGGAATTACCATTAAGAGCCTGGTCTATTCCACATGATCACGTACTACTAGTGCCTATGGATCCATTACACTTACTAGTGTATATGTATAATAACATATCACACTACCTCTCGTAATATATTCTTAACTCTAAGAATATAAAACAATTCATCGCTTCTTCATTCTCAATTGTCTCCCTTTTTAAATACTAAATTAGAAAGTGTTCCGAATTCAAATTGGAATTGTTCGAATACGGATTCTAATTTAAAACCAAATCCCCAACTGGATTCTAAGTCTAACCCGGGTCCATTTAATATCGAAATTAACACCCATTCCAGAATTACCATTTTCCGGATCTTAAAGCCCAGTACAGGAATTTAATTCCTAATCGGGTTCTAAAATGAAATAAGATCTCTAATTATATTTCTAAGGAAACCGAATCCCATTTAATTTCCTAATGCCGACCCAAATCCAATACCGAAAATAATTTGTTTCCAGAACTTAAAGCCCATACCGGAAGTTAATTCGATCTCTATTTCGGATCCCCTAATCAAAGCCCACTTCCGGTATTATTTAAACACCGGATCACCGGCCCAAGTCCGGAATTATACAACACCGGATTACCGGCCCAAAAGTCTTCCGGAATTCATTTTATAAAAGTCGATACCGGGCTTGGCCCAATACCGGAACCCAACATCCCGGCCCACTTCCAGATTTGATTCCGGAACCACACCTTCGGCCCATCTTCCGGAATTGATTCCGGATCCAAACACCAAGTCCAATTTCGGAAGTTTAATTCTGGATCCTATACACCTAAGTCCACTTCCGGAATTGATTTAATTTCGGATCCCAAACATTTAGCCCAATTCCGGAAGATTAATACCGGATCCCAACCCAGACCAATTCCGGATCCGGTCCACTTTCGGAATCCAAACCCAGTTCCAGAATTTCTCAATTACCGGGACTTCGATACTGACTCGTTCCATCTTCGTCAAATTATCTCACAAACTCATCCAAAACGTAGTTTATTTATCGATTACAATTTCCATACATATATACTAATCCATTCATATAGTTCATACATCAAATCCAATTCAATTTCAACTTAAAAGAATTTGAGATAAGATGAACTCACCTGTACAGAAGTTAAACCCAGCAATCCAATCTCTTCTCTTCTCTGATTCAATCAATCTCTGGAAAGATGATTCAACTGATGTTCCCAACTGATTAACAAAATAAACCAGTTGATTTAAACCCTTACCACGAGAATCACAGTTCTTGATTTTTCTTTCGTCTAACCCTTCTTCTTTCTCTCTGAAAGTGACCGACTTCAAAAGGATTGATTGAGATAATATCTCAATCAACTTACTCATCCAATAAGAAATCTCAACTTTCCATAAATTACCAAACAAACCCCCAAGTTCTAATTTTCACATTAACTTATAAACTTTGGTCAAAATACCATTTCAACCCTGGAGTTTATATTTACAAATAGTCACAGACTTAGACTAAATTACAACCCGACCCCATTAATATTAAAATAATATAATGGAAATTTCGGGGTGTTACAAATCTCCCCAACTTGAAATTGATTTTGTCCCCGAAATCAAAGCTAGATACATAGATGAGGATATTCGTTCTACATACCCTCTTTTAGTTTCTCAAGCCACCTTAACACTTCTATAATGTTTCCACGGTGATACCTTTACCATTTCCCGCTCCCCAATTTGGGAACAACATAAAATTCTATTGGTCTCCTTTGGTTATAAATCAAAGCTCTACTCGTCCAGCCTCCGTTCTTTGATCGGAATTTAAAATCGAAATTCCCTAGTTAAACTTATCTCTAAATCGTGATTGCCAGGAGACAAACTAGCCCATAATCGGGTTGGGTCACAACCTCTACTGAAGACTAGTAGATCAGTACTGGACCCGACTGTCCACCTTATCTACTACTTGTTACCGATTCATTATCAAGCATACACATATCGCCCTAGAGATTCTCACCTAGAGGGCTCAACGAGCTAACCGAGTGGCACAGTTAGTCGTGCTGTACTTGAAACTCTTTTATGTGCTACATCATCGTCAAACGAAATCACCTCCAATTGCCAAAACTATTAGAAACAAGTATGCTTACATAACAATATTTTCATAATAACAGTAGCTAGTTGAAATTATGAACACACTATACATAAGAATCCTTGTTACCATCATTACAATTCTTAATTCTCGTATTTTCGTCGACTCTTAAGACCATCTCGTCTTAGTGCTTCTACCCATATCTCACAAATCATATCTTAATTCATCTCAGCTTAAGTCTAGGTATCTCACAATCATACCTAGTTAACTTAAACTACAGCTCTGATACCATATTGTAACACCCTAAAATCAGGGCCAATTTGAACCTTAAATTTTAACAAAGTAAATCAAAATATCATCCAAACTTTTCTATATATAAGCAGAGAATTAACTATGAGGGTTCCTTTAAACACAAATCGAATTCTCTAAATAACCTATTAATCTAATCCATTCAACTATAATTAGATTAAATGGGTTATCTAAGCAATCCATCCAAAGCCTCCTCGCATAGCCTAAGTTCTCCGCTTATCGTCAAAAGTTGAATACCAAAAGCACTCGTCCCACATCCCATTACTTCTCTGAACTCGTACCTGGTAAGAAAATTGAATTTGAACGATTAGGCTTACACCTAGTAAGAACATCCAATTCAAATTAAAACATTAACAACCTTGATACTCAGATATTCAAAGCATATAAACAAACCTGGTTTGTCACCATTCTTACCGTACCCGTACTCGTATTATAATAACGGGAACATACCCGATCTCATAAGTATGACTAACATCCCGGAAGTCATAACATCATATTCGTGAGTCTACTACGAATCATCACAGATTCTAGTTTATTGATCAAGCCTAAGGACTTACAATCAATCGTCATACCTTTTTCTTGGAATGGAAACAGAAATAACACTTATATATTGCCTATTTCTAATCCACCGAAAGCAAGTGAGAACAACACTTATACTTTATCTAATTCACGTTTCCACATCTCAATTATTAATAGCAATTCTACTTTGCATATTCCATCATTTCAACATGAATAACAATTCTACTTTGTCTATTCAATCATTTCTAGTCAACGGGAATTACAAATTACTTTATGCCTATTCCACGTTACTAATCACCTCTCGAAATGGGATTAACAATCCACATTATAGGCTATCGCCTCCCGAAATGGGATTAACAATCCACATTATAGGCTATCGCCTCCCGAAATGGGATTAACAATCCACATTAAAATAATATAATGGAAATTTCGGGGTGATACAGTTAAAAAACGCTTCTCGGTTTACAACAAATTTTTGTATCCCGTCGCATCGCACGGGTACATTAGAGCATCTACAATGGGAGGTTCATACCCCCACGTGGATCTCCATGAACCGGTTTATAATTTTTTTGCCATTGAGAGAGTGTTGACATGGCAAACCGCTCCTTCTGCAAGGAGCGGTCCATGCCCATCATTGAGAGAGTGTTCACATGACACATTTATTTTTTTAATGGAGAATTAATTCAACACATGACGGTCCAATATTAAATGGCTGTAAATTTTTTGAATTTATTTCTTTTTTTTATTATATAGACAATAAAAGTTATAATTTTCATTTTATAAAAATCCACATTTTATTTTTTATTTGTTAAAATATATTTAATAAAACATAGTCATATTTAATTAGTTATAATTTTCATTTTATAAAAAACCACATTTTATATTTATCATTATTACACATTTTATATTTATCAATTATTGATTTTATTTTATTTTGATTTTTATTATTGTAATTTTTATTTATAACAAATGAATTTTAACTATTTATAAGTATTATAATAAGTAGTTTTTAATTATTATAATTTTTTATTTTATAAACTGTAGACCGGTCTATAATTAAGAATGAAAGGTTTATAAAATTTGTACGATAGAGAAAACTGATGTAGCAGTAAGAGAAAGATGATGTAGCTAAACCATGAACAGGGTCCGTGATTGTGGATGCTCTTACCGGTGAAGTTAAAAGAGTACGGAATTCACTTTTTTATATCAAGTTTTTTATTACATCAAATTTTAATAATTTTTTTAATGTAAAAGGTTTTTTATTACATCAAATTTTATATGAGATGAAATGAAAGAGGTGAGGAAGATGGGTTGGAGCGGTTAATTTAATTCCGCAGGGTAGCTTGACGAACAAGTGTGGCGCAGGTTAAGGAATCAATCCCTCGTCTCCTTCCACAAAGAAACTGATTGCAATTCCGCGTTTTCCATGTGAATCCATGTCAAAGATGAAGCATCTGCTGCGAAAGCTTCACATCGGTGGTGGTTTCAACGACCACAACAACCGATTGGCCGCCACCGACACGCCATCACAGCCTCCAGCCACAACACAGTTTCACTCATCGTCTTCTCCGGCTCCATTACCTACAATCGGAACCGTTGATTCTTTGGCTGTTGTTGACAACAACGACTCCTCTGCTGTTGATTTCAATTTCTTCGAAGAGGAATTCCAGATGCAGCTTGCTCTCGCGATTAGTGTCTCATCGGGATCCGCTGAAGCGCGTGAACCCGACGCTGAAACTGCACAAATTAAAGCCGCTAAGCAAAGAAGTTTGGGATGTTCCCCTTCGGAATCCCTCATTGAATTTCTCTCGCTTCGATATTGGGTAACATATTACATTCTATCTCAATTATATTTCATTTCTTCGATTCTGTGTTTGACCTAAGTGTTTTAGTTAGTAAGATTTTATATACTAAGATTAATGTGAACATTCATTTAGCTTATCTAAATGTTAAGTACTGAGTTGTTTTATAAAGGTGCCTAAATTGCACTTCAGGATTTTGTTTTCCTTTTAGGATGTAGACTTGATGTACTTAGTATGTAATTAATGATGGTATTTGTTATTTGCAGAGTAATAATGTTGTAAACTATGACGAGAAAGTGATGGATGGGTTTTACGATGTGTATGGGATTACTTCAAATTCAGTCTCACAAGGGAAAATGCCCTCATTAATGGATCTTCAAGCCAGAACTGCTTATGATAATGTTGATTTTGAAGTAATTTTAGTGGACAGAACAATTGACAAGGAACTACAGCTTCTTGAGGAAAGAGTTTCGAATATATCACTTGAATGCCAGGCTTCTGGGATGAACCATATTATAAGTAGGGTAATACAGAGAATTGCTAATATTGTTGTTTCACAAATGGGTGGTCCTGTTAGTGATGCTGATGAAATGTTGAGAAGGTGGACTACAAGAAGTTATGAATTACGGAACACTCATAAAACTATCATACTTCCTCTTGGTTGTATTGATTGTGGACTTTCCCGGCACCGGGCCTTGCTCTTTAAGGTATTTTATGGCTCTGCCTCCTTTCAAAATTTTGGTGTTTAAGTTGGTTACATTTGCATTGCTATGTACATATCTCATAACATAATTTATATCGCATAAAGTTGATGCATGCTTACCATTAGTTTAGAGGTCTTTAGTCCTCCTGTCATCTAATTTATTTCTTTTATTTTATCTTCTCCTGCTGAAGTGCTTTTTGGTCATGTAATTAAGAGAAATAAGATCTCTTTCCCAGTGCAATTTATAACCTGGCTTCTTTTCTCTTTGTCATCGGAGTCCCAGGGCATGCTGGTCATTCTTGCATTAGGTCATTCTTGCATTATAAAGTAGGTGCATGTATTTATCTGGTTGGTTATCATATGATTCTAGCAGCAAGTGAAGAGTTCTAGTTTGTATTTTAAGGAAAAGCATCATTTTTTGTTTTTGTTTTTGTTTTATATGTTCTTTCACAGTGATTCTTTTTATATCATTGTGCCTTAAATTTAAGGTGCCTGATAAGCATAGATATAGTTTTGGTGTGGATAGCTGCTAGCGAGGTTCCGATTAGAGTTAATTGATTTTTAGAACATATACTCACTGGAAAAATTCAAATATCTTATTTATGTATGATGTATCAACCCTTTTTCTATTTCATAATCAAGCATTCAAGATCGTACCATGGAGCTCTGTCAATACAATGCTTTAAACTGTTGCTGCAACGGATGATTTAAGCATATCATTTTGTTTTCTTTCATTCGTATATTCTCTCTGCAATAAAGAAAATACAAAACATTTGACTTGGCACATAGAACTATTTAACTATCAGTCAAACGTGTGAAATGCCTTTAATGACAAATGGGGGATAGTTCATGGAGCGAAATTAATACCATCAATATTTTGTAATGATTTAGAGTGGACAAACAGGTACTATGAGGGTGAAAAATTCCATAAAAGAAACGTTGAATCAATATGAGACATCTCAAAATGAAATTGGTGAATATTTTGTACAAAACTAGTAGTTTTTTGCCTTTCTCAAGCACATAATTAATTATATTTTAGATGTGTATTAGGGAAACCATATATATTTGATATGCATAAAAAACTATACATTTGATGGTAGGTACTTGCTGATAAGATCAACCTTCCATGTAGTCTGGTCAAAGGGAGCTACTATACTGGCACTGATGACGGAGCTGTGAACTTGATTAAGATTGATAATGGGAGGTATGGGTGTTCATGCCTTTTTTGAAATCAGTTTCAGTAGATGCATAGGTAGATGCCATAAAATAGAAATTATGTATGTGTGTGTGTGTGTGTGTGTGCCTGTGCACACATATGTTGTATTTGAATCTTTATGGGAACTTCTTTATTTTTGTATGCATATTCTTTACGTATTAGCATTAGAACCGGTCTCTGGTGTTAGATAAATATGTATGCACATGTATATGCAGTGCCCTGTTTGTTCCTTTATGCATGTGAAAGTGTATACACATGTATGTGTAGTCTTTTGAGATCTTAATGGAAATTTTTTATGCATTTGCATGCCTGTAATTTTTATGCCCTAACATAGGAACAGGCCTTGAGCATATATATATATGTGTGTGTGTTTGTGTTTGTGTTTGTGTTTGTGTTTGTGTTTGTGTTTGTGTGTGTATTTATGTATGCATGTACAGGCATACATATGTTTATGGCATACTATGTTTGTTTATGTATATGCATGTATCATGTTTGTTATTAGATGTATATATATGTTTTATATGTATGAGACATACCAGGTACATGCATGTCTGGTTGTCTGTACACTCATAAGCTGTATTTCTGATCTTTATGTTCAGTTTTATTATAATCTCCTTTTATAATTTACATTTATGGGTACTAGGAACGTGTCTTAGTTTCCATTTCAGTTAGTGTTTTTTTTACATTAAGTCCTGTATGGGTTAAGTTCTCTATATCTGTTCGAGGGACGAGAACCAATGGGTTTGAGTTTGAGGGAGGCAAAGAGAGAGGGTCGAATTATTTATGGCCATTTCTGGTATCAATTTGTTTGGGGTGCTTATTGGGGACAAGTGAGAGGTTCTGGCTTATTCAATATAGCCAAATTTAGCTTAATGGCTTAACAATTAAGCTGTAAAGAAACACTCATGTATGACTAAGCAAATAAGCTGCCCAGACCATTAAGCTCATTAATTTGTAACTTGTAAGTAAACAGCCCCTTAGACTTAGATAGTGGAATAGTGGTCTGCATCAACCAAAAGTGCTGTTGTGGTTTGTTAGAGGTGCTTTTGCTTTTTCTGTTGTCAGCTAACTGTGGATTCATTTGTGGAAAAGTTAAGTGACAAGGGAAAACCTAATCTGAAAATGAGTTTACAATCTACTTTTATGATGAAAGTTGGTCAATTCTCGTTGCTCCTATCCTTTAATTTACTTCATTAAAATGGGCAAGGCTGTGTAATCTTTGCTACTTGCTCTTCAGTGCTACTTTTGGTTTTCTTGTTTATTAGGTAGCCATTACATCTTGACCTTCTGCTATGTCTTGTTTAAGAGTCAGAGCTTTAAATGTGAAGTGTGCATCATTTTGAAGCTGCTTTGTTTCCACACTTCTGTTGCCTTCCCAACTCACTGTTTATCAACCACCAATAGTTTTTTTTTGTAGTTTTGAAAGGTAGAGTACATACATCTATACTTTTGAAACGAGGTAAATACTAATAATTTAGCTTCTTGTTTCATTTATGCAGCGAATACATTATTGATCTAATGGGTGCTCCAGGCACACTAATCCCTGTGGAGGTGCCGAGTTGTAATCTTCAGAATATTGAACTAGATATCAGGAGTGATGCTGCAGGTTCTGATAGTTTTGGGTATACATTGCCACTGCTTGATATACGCACTGATCCCATTTTAGTTACACCTGAATTTGATGGTTTTGCCAAAGCAGGCACTTCAGATTTGACAGTAACATCTATTATAGGTTCACAGTTGAACAGTAGGGGTGGAAATGCTGTGGAGAGAAATCAAACTGAGAGGTTTGAGAGTGATTTTGGCAAACTGCTTCCGGCTCTCGGCAGGTCACATGAAGGCCTGTCAGGTGGTGGTGGTGGTGGTGGTGGTGGAAGAACATCACCTGCACAGAAGCTGCAGCTTAATGATGTATCCAATTGTGTCATAAATGCTGCTAAAAATCCAGAATTTGCTCAAAAACTCCATGCAGTGTTGTTAAAGAGTGGTGGCACATCTTCTGATTCACTTTTAGATGTAAATAACAAAGAAACAGAAGTGTGTAAGACAGTTCATTTGTTAGATGCTGACATGTTGAACGCTGGGGCCCAGCATGGTCCGGCATTAGTCATGTCTAACTATGAGCAGGATCTTATATCCTTTACTGCAGCTGAGGTTAGCAATGATCATGCAGTTGGTAAGAAATTTGCTGATTTATGTATGCTGGTTTTATAAGAGTATTAAATGTGAAGCAAATGCATGAATATGTTGTGTCCTCTGCAGTAAACTCTATGGAAAGACAATATGGAGATGGTGTTGCTGGTGGTGGACCTTGCTTGATAAATGAGGCAAGAGCAGATAATACTAGAAAGGGCAAAAATTTAGACATGAAATTGGTGGAAACGTACCGTATTGGGCAGTATACTTCTTGCAGCAATCAGAGGGAAGGGATTAGCCTTGATGAGGTTGAGTGGGAAATTCCATGGGAGGGTCTTCAGATTGGAGGACGCATTGGTATCGGTAAGAATATACTTGTATCCATTTTATGTAAATATATAATGTTAACCTGAAACACATGATTGATAATTAACTAGCATTGGACTATATTGTGTAAATCCAAAAACTGAGGCCGAATAAGCTGATTGTAAACTTCTCTCTTCTAGGATGGAGTTTTAATTAGATATAGAAGTGAGCTAGGGTTCATGATTTCTAAATTAAAAAAGTGTGTGAGGCCAGACACGATATGGAGTACTTATTACTATAGTCTATATACTTATTCTTACGATTGAATATCTGTACTCTGTACAATTGTTTTTTAATTTAGTATTTTGTCATCAATTGATTTTTTATGATGCTACCCATTCTTTTGTGTGTGTGTGTGTGTGTGTGTGTGTTTGTTTCTCTCTATATATTACTACAACTTCTTGTATTTCACTGTTAACATGTTGCCAAGGCAATCTAGTGCAAATTTGGCTAGTTATTTTCTGATTTACTTGCTTTTAAACTGTCACGTTTCAAGACCATTTATTTACAATTCAGAACTAACTAGGAGAACACCCTAGGGTTTGCTTTTTTGTTATCATTTTGTGTTTTCTAAATAGTTGGTAATCAACTTTTTTGTTGTCATATTGTGTTTTCTAATTCGCTAGCTCCACTTTGTTGTTGTACTTCTTTTTTGTCATTGTTTCATCTATTTTCTCAAGTATGCTCAAGCTAGTCAAGTATTGCCATGACCAACACGTTATGTGTCAAATGTGTTCCCATGGATGAGAGAAGATCTTTAGTTGTCTCACACAGCAAGCATCCTTTTCTGACGTACTTCGTAGCAGTGATATCTTTGCGGCTTTAAGTAACCTGCTTTGATACCACTCGTCACCGACTTGTATTTTCCATCCTCTGTGTAGCCTCTGTTATGGAAGCCTTACAAAAAGACCAAATTAATATACAAGACACTCAAACGCGATGGAAGATTTTGTAGTATGTTTATCTCTGACAACTTGATTCTCATTTTCTCACTTGATGACACAAAATGAGGATCAAATTATAGGAGATAAACAAACTTCGCTTTTGAGTGTTTTGTATATTAATCTAGTCCTTTTATAAGGCTTTCATAACAAAGGCTACACAAAGGATGGAAACTACAAGTCTGTGACGAGTTGTATCTTGGTATCAAAGCAGGTTACTTAAAGCTGCAAAGATGTCACTACTATAAAGTACGTCAAAAAAGGATGCTTGATGTGAGACAACTAAAGATCTTCTCTCATCCATGGGAACAGATTTCACACATAACATGTTGGATGGCAAGACTTGACTAGCTTGAGCATACTTGAGGAAATAGATGAAACAATGACAAAAAATGTACAACGACAAAATGGAGCTAGCTATTTTAGAAAACAAAAAAAGCCGATTACCAACTATTTACAAAACACAAATTGATAACAAAAAGCAAACCCTAGGGTGTTTGCCTGGTTAGGTCAGCATTGTACAAAATTAGTTTTGAAACATAACCGATTGAAAGCAAGTAAATCAGAAAATAACTAGCCAAATTTGCACTAGATTGCCCTGGCAACATGTTACAGATGAAATACAAAAAGTTGTAATATATATAGAGAAACACACACACAAAAGAATGGGTAGCATCATAAAAAATCAATTGATGACAAAATACTATATTAAAAAACAATAGTACAGAATACAAACATTCAATCACTTGATGATACAAAATAAGGACAACCCTGCCTTTTATACATAGCTACACCCCTCCAAGAAACCATGTAGATCAATGAATATTCTAGGCTCTACTACACTGTTTCTAAGACTATATATATATATATATCATGGAGCTTTCCTTAAGGTCCTAGAGAACTATGGAGGATGCTACATTGACCTAAAATCATTGTGGTGTCTTCAAGGATGTTCTTGATCTTGCCTTGGAGAATGCTTACATGGTGAACCATTAAGCATCATATCCGGACTCGATTAACTTGGATTGTGAGATATGGCACATCAGTACAAACAAATAAACGATCCACATTTTAATAAATTGTTGTTTGTAACATCTGCGTTGAGAAACCTTAGTGTGTTTAAGTTGCGGGACTCTACCATCAACTGGCACAACGTTTCTCATCTATTTCCATGAGAAAATTGGAATTTTTTAAGTGACGAAACCACTCCAGAAAAGTTTGTACAATTGGAAACAAATAACCCCCTTGCTCTAGTAGCGTGCATTTTCATTGCCTCCATTTTTGGTATATGCATTTTAGCTTAATGTTCCAAAAAAGGTCGACTTGTCACTTGTGGACTCATTTTGATTTGTTAGAAGTTTTTTTAGCTCTTTGAATCTGTCATGTATCGATCTTAGGCCCAAGCCCTTTTATAGTTGGTATTCTAGAAGGGTTTAGAAAGGGTATTTTAGGTATTTGGTTATAATAAAGTTAGTATAAATATAGGGGGATGTAGGGAGTGTAGGTATGCAGAAAATTAGCGGATTCTTTTGGGAGAGTTCTAGCACTCTCGAATTGCTAGAGGTTTTGGTATCGTCTGTATTGTCTTTCAATTTTAGTTCATTTACTTGGTTAATCCAATTTAGCCAAGCATTTCCCCTCTATTTCTATGTTTGATTCACTTGGTTAAGCTGGTGCATAACAAATGGTATCAGAGCCACTACGAGTCCATGGACAGGGAATTGCAAATGTCCTAAAGCGTGTTTGATTACAAGGCTGATGATCGGATTCAACAGAAGGATGAATTCAGGAAGAAGGAAGCGATCAATCTCCAGTCCGCTGTTGCCGACTTTAAGCAACGGCTTCAAGACCAATTAACCATGTTCAATCGGAATGTGATAGAGATGATTCGTGAAGAGTTAAGTATCATTCGATCCCAATCAGGTCCATATATTGAAAACCCAACGAAATCAAGGGGTTCTTCACTGTTGGAGAGCGCATCTGGAGGTACCACCTCGAATGGTGAAGAGGCTATTCACACTCCTGATCTGAGCTTACCCTGAACCTCACGGCAATGATTGGAAATGAGGAGGAGGGCATTCGTGAAGAGGTCTTTGATTTCACCGGTGAAACAAAATCAATTCCAGATCTCAGTATGGTCACGACGACAACTGAAGATGGAGGAGAAGCGGAAGAGAAAAGAGAAAAGGGAGAGAAGGAATCGCCGATAGAGGGGAAGGAAGATCGGTCAATTGCAGAAGGATCATCGGAATCCATGATCAACATCGGAGGCTACCAAGCGACAAAGGTATTTTCTATTCACTGTCCAGAATCGGGAGTTTTAGGGTTGCGTCCAGGCCCAGACCCAGAACCACCTCATGTGGATTCTTCGCCGCTTCCTGTTGGTTCGTCGAGGGATTCAATCACCGTCGCAAGTTCAATTGAGAAAGACGCTGGGATCTGGACGGTTTCCTCGTTTCGCTATTTTTCCATAACAAACGTAGAGAAAGAGGATCAGGGATCAGGTTCAGCCCAATCAACACAAGGCCCGTGCGACTGAGAGAAGATCTAGGGCTGGAATCCAGTTTGTAACAACCAAGAATGAAAAAGCAAGGACTAAAGCCCATTTTAGTTATTATCCTATGGCCCAAAACCAATCCTATTGTGTTAAATTGGCCCAAGGTTATGGCCAACTTAATTCCTATTCCCAGTTTCACGACATACTCCATATTGCCGACTATGGGAGATATGGTTGGAGCGACGATCAACGGGAACTGCCTCCACCACCACCGCCCCCACCTCCGTTGCTGCCACCACCGCTTCTACCACTGCCATCGCCGCTACCACCACCACCGTGGCCACTGGCAACAAAATCACGTGTGGTGACTCGATTGATGACTAATGGCCATGGTATGTCATGCGACCACTGGTTGGAAAAAGATAGCAGGACCGTAAGGTTTTACATATGTCCTCTAGATAAAGAAATTGATAAGAAAGGTCGAAATAGTGAAGAAGAGAATCAAGGAGTGGACCATTTGTTAAAAGAGAAATGTCAGGAAGTGAAGCATTTTAGGGATAAAAATCTGAAAATGAGGGTTTTCTTTAACTTCATAGTAGGTGTCTTGGGAACTGTTTTGGATCCAAAAATTATAAAATTGGAGGGGTTATCCAGCAGCTGGTTGGGAGTTGTTCAATGGGGAAATTTATTAAGATCCATAATGGATATTCCGGCAATAAAAGCACATAGTGGATACATTCAACAACACCAAAGTGGGTATAGTGTTGGACCCATTTCAACATTATCCATGATTTTTTCTACTCTTATTCAAAGTTCCAACCCCTATGCTGCTCTGTTTACTGGATTGGCTGCTTTTTGAAAGGAGGGGAAGACAAGGTTTGGGGTTGGAGTTTGTTAGCCCACTCAACACATGAAAATAAAGGGGTCTCATTGTTTCAAATTGCAGAACGTGACCGTTGGTCTTCGACTATGATTTTGAAAACCAGAGGTGTAAGGACGTTGAATTGCAAGAATTTGATTTTAATGCTGGTCGGTTGGAGAGTTGTGGTCACTGGGCAGCACCGGTTCCTCTATTTTCTCTATCCACCTTGAGGACAAGGTGGTTCTTTGGGGGCGCAGTAATGTCATGTATCGATCTTAGGCCCAAGTCCTTTTATAGTTGGTATTCTAGAAGGGTTTAGAAAGGGTATTTTAGGTATTTGGTTATAATAAAGTTAGTATAAATATAGGGGGATGTAGGGAGTGTAGGTATGCAGAAAATTAGCGGATTCTTTTGGGAGAGTTCTAGCACTCTCGAATTGCTAGAGGTTTTGGTATCGTCTGTGTTGTCTTTCAATTTTAGTTCATTTACTTGGTTAATCCAATTTAGCCAAGCATTTCCCCTCTATTTCTGTGTTTGATTCACTTGGTTAAGCTGGTGCATAACAGAATCCTTGGATATATAAAGAAGACTTGTACATATACGCTAGAGTTGAATGTCAAATATATAGGTAAATTAGACCACATTCGTTTGTCTGCAGCTTTCTAGAACCAATATTTATGATGAGTGATGACAATGTTAAACCTGACTGCCTTCAAAGTTCAGCAGAAGGAAAGGGAAACATTACCATCTGTGAAGGACCTTCAGCTCAAACATTGTGGTACCATTAATGCTGTTTATTACAAGTCAAAATGATAATGCATGCTTGTTAAGTGCTTAGGCAGTTTAAGCTTATAATTAATGATATTTTGACCAACCAATGGTATGCTTAACTACTTTCCTAGTAGTTGATGCACTTGACATGCTGGAAGTGATCATTTGAAGATGCTTCTCATTTTCAGATCTCACAAAATATTGCTATGGTTTTGCTTAGAATAAATGAAGCATTGGCTTCTTCTAGTTGGCAATTAGCTCACTTGTGAAATTTGTATTATTAAGCTATGCCTCAAGAGGGTGAGGTGTGCATGTGATATTGTTCCACGTAATAATGACATGTTATTTTCTTTCTTCCAGGTTCCTATGGCGAGGTTTATCGTTCAGAATGGAATGGAACTGTAAGATGCAACTTACTTTTCTTTGTACTTTTATATCATGAGTTTTCTAAATTCGAGAAAGGTGAACTGCTTGGGTGCTATTTTACTTCAATTTAGTGATCGATATTTGCTGACAGGAGGTGGCTGTGAAGAAGTTCATGAACCAAGATATCTCAGGCGATGCACTCACTCAATTTAAAGGCGAAGTAAGTGCCATAACTTCTTGATTTTATCTCATTTAATGATTACAATGTGGTTTTCTTCTATAAAAGGATTTGATTCAGTGTATAGCTCTTTGTTTTTTTAGGTTGAGATCATGTTGAGGTTGAGACATCCTAATGTTGTTCTTTTCATGGGAGCAGTTACCCGTCCACCAAATCTTTCCATATTGACAGAATTTCTTCCAAGGTTGAGTTTTTGTTTCTTACTTGACTACTTGTGAGATAATTTTGTTCTTTTTGTGGAGTAATACAAAGTGTTGCTTTTCAGTGTTTTCTATTGCTTATGTTTTTCAAAAAAATAATAATAATAGAATCGAAAATTCCAAAAGAAATAAAGGAATCTTTTCAACATCGATGTAATGCAATTGAAGGTCCCATGACGATCACTGATCATCCTGTAATTGTCATCAAAGTTGTTTACTTTTTTTTAATCCAAAAAGTTTTTCTTATTTGGGGATCGTCTCAAAGGAATCTCCGTTCCCATCCATCTAGTTATTTTCTGGGCATGTTTCCTGTCACTGTTCATTGATTAGAATCCTATTTTTATTACAGAGCTTTTTTATTTCTTACACTCAAATTCCCAATCTGTTAATGTTCATTATTTTTTACTTCAAAAAATATTTATTATTTCTTTGTTATTATCACTATCATTATTGTTGACATTGGGTCAGCCCAAAACCTAAAATTAGAAGAAGTAGAACTGACAACTGGACGAGTTCATTGTATTGTTCAATGGCTCAGAGCTGAATTAAACCATGCTTGATTGTTAGCTTCAGATACATGCGTTTATAGAACCCATATACTTGATGAATTGCTTACTAACATTTTGAGTATACACATCTATTCGAGTATTATATCCTTTTCTAGGGGAAAAGTCAGCTGTTAAGACGATTACAATGAATTATAAAGTCCTATCATTTGTCTACTAGGGAATTCAAGGGCTTGTTTGTCCACTCAATCACAACTTAATTGGGACAGGTGGTGCTAACATGCAAAATTGTCACTTGTTAGTGCAAGTAAGCTGCTGATAACCTATTCCCATCTTGGTGTAGTCTGGGTCAAGTCAAAAGTGCCCTAAACTGGACCTGTTTGTATTCTTTTATGAGTGATAAAGATGTCTGAATGGATATGGGTTCTACATAAAGAAGCTTGTATAGAATTAAATTTTCATCACCGTGGACATCTAACCAAGAACTAGAGACAACGTACATCCATATGGTCTTTGTAAAATTCTATTGCATTTATTTTTATTTTTTATTGTCCTGAGCAGTTTGCTCCAGAAAATTGAAAATGCAGCAACTAATTCTTGAAGCACATAGAAATTGTGGATGATAAATCACAAGAACATTGAATAATAGTTAAGCTGAGATTTTTTGAAAGTTAATGTTTTTATATGAAAGGTTCAAGAGAAAAACCAAAACAAAATATTGGATTTAATTCATTTTCTATCAAATTGAACCCGGAAAGGATTTTTTTTCTCTAAAAACCACAACTGTTGCTGCATAGTGGTTAAGGCCAATGGGATGTGGTGGAATATCCCATCTGCCCTGGGTTTGATTCCAGGCATCCACAAAAATTGTGGCCACTGAGTTTATCACAGTCGCAATTTGTCGGGATTAATCTGGGCATAGCGTGGGACACGTTTCCAAAAAGAAGTTTTTTTTTAAATATGGATATTTGGAGCCACCAACCTAACCATACAAATCTGGTTCCAGTTAGTTGCTGGACTTGTTTTGTTCCAGTTTGCTAGTTTTGATGGTTGTTTTATTGTTTAAAGTTTTTATGGAAAAAATATGCATGTCTGGAAGTTTATATTATCCTGTAAAACGGCTCTCTGCAAGGATTCTGTAGAGTGGGTTAAAGATTGAAAATAGATGCTTTTAAGTTTCCAACAAAAACTCAAATACAAAGTTATTATCAGAACACTATGAGAAAACACACAAAGATTCAATTTTATTGGATGAAAGAGCTACGTCATTGAATTATAATGCATGATGCATCAACTTTGTTGTAAGTTATATTTTTGTAATTCATTGATACTTCTGCTCTTTCCGTAAAACACATAAATAGATGTATTATTAATGCATTAGTGGTGAATACAGCAGTGTAAGCAGTAATAATTAAATAAGATCAATAATCAACAATAATGATCGTGGCTGTAAGCATATGCCAACAACCCCAGAATGCAGAATCCATTCGTTTGGACTCCCAACTAGAGGACTTTTGGACTGAGATCAGTACCATCAGTTCTTTTCCTAATGGGTAAATTGCTTTGACTTTAATCATACATAAAGCACTTATATGCATTGTTGACTGAATACCCCAACTTTCTGATTCATGGTTTCTTGACATCAGTTAGAGCATATTATTGCATATTCATCCCATTTCTCATGTTGCCTGGTTTATCTTTTTGCTTTTATGCAGGGGTAGTCTATTTAAATTGTTGCATCGATCTAATGTCCAACTTGATGAAAAGAGGCGGATGCGGATGGCTCTTGATGTGGTACAAGTTTGATTCCAATATTATGCTTCAACATTTATCTCTCGGTTTTTGTTATCATAATTATAAGAAATGCTTGTAGGCCAAAGGAATGAACTATTTGCACACTAGCAATCCAATTATTGTGCACCGGGATTTGAAGACACCAAATCTTCTTGTTGATAAAAATTGGGTTGTTAAGGTTAGTGTTTCTCTTCTAGATTGATAAATTTGGGGTTTTAAGGCTTATTATTTATTTAACTTGGTTCAAATTTAGAATCATATTCTTGTGTTGCTCATGCAGCCATGGTTAGATGCTAAGGGTTTTTTTTGACATTTAATTGTATTGTATATTTAATGCATGCAGGTATGTGATTTTGGGATGTCACGCATGAAACACAATACCTTTCTGTCTTCAAAATCTACTGCCGGAACTGTAAGCTTTTTCTACAATCATGTGTTAAATGCTATTATCCTACCCACTTTCTAAAAAGAAAAATAAATAAAAATGATATTTGTCGAGGATAATGGTTGTGTTTTGGCAGTGTGGAAGGGGTTGGATTATATATCATGTTAGGAAATTACTACACCATTGTACTGATGGTGTGCCATTGTATTGCAGCCTGAATGGATGGCACCGGAAGTCTTAAGGAATGAACCCTCCAATGAGAAGTAAGAGGCATCTTTTGTACATCTATGTGTTTGCATGCATCTTTTTATACGTTGCTGAAAAATGTTTGACTGGTTTGCAGGTGTGATGTATATAGCTATGGTGTAATTTTATGGGAGTTGGCAACTCTGCGCATACCTTGGACAGAGATGAACTCAATGCAGGTTGTTGGTGCTGTTGGTTTTCAGTTCAGACACCTTGACATTCCAGACCATCTTGATCCTGTGGTTGCACGGATAATAAGTGATTGTTGGCATCCGTAAGTCTGTCCTTTCAATCAATTTTTATTACTTTTTCTTCTCTAAACTAGTTAGAAAGCCCCCGGACAAGATTAATACGAAATCATTGATAAGTTTCAGAAAATGAAAACTCGTTAAAGGTGTCACATGTCCATCCAAAACCCTAACTAGAAACACCTATTAACATTATTTTTATTTGGCACAGATGATGAATCACCAATTGTTTTCTCTTTGATAAATACTTAATACACTATTATTAAAAGTTCTATAAATCAAACATTTATACTCATTTAAAATAATTAAAAAAAATCGAATGCAAATTTACATAACTGCAATTTGAAAGTAATTCAACAAAATTGTAATACGAAAGTAATTTTACAAATCAACTTGATTGCAATTGGAAAGAAATTCACAAAATATCCAATTCAAGTAATGTGGCCATGGAATTGGGGTAGCACAGGATTCTTGTGGAAAGAAGATTCCACTTACTAGTAAACATATTGGTTTGAGCCTATATATATGATATATCTATAGAAAATTTGAAGTTCAAGGGAGGAGGGGCATACCCTCGCTCTAATGTGGCTCCGCTGGTGCCCCCTCGTACCAAATCCTGCTTCTCACCCCTGACTAGACTCGTGCATAATAAAAAGAAATGTAATTTTATTGATTAATAAATATGGAATTATGGTGTATAGTGAATAGGTTCTAAATATTATGCGGTTCTACCTGTATTACAAAGCAAAAAATAGTAGTTCGATGATAGAATGAAAAACTACCAAAGTGGAATGGTCTATAAGCCTATATAACACATATCAACAAATTTACAAGCCCATATTTGACATTTTTGTTGTTCACAGCTAAAATTTTGTATCATGCAGACTTCATTGGCCAAAATAGTGTTATTTCCTACAGATTTTTTTACATTGTGTGTTATCATTGTCATTGCAGTACATATATTGATGAACATTATAGAATTGTGGGGTTTAATGTGTTAAATCATGTTGCTTCTCTGATCTAATGGGCATTTGGTTCAACAAACTAAATATATGACATTGTTAAATATTATGTACAAGTAGAAATCGAAAAGCTTGATACTATGCTTGAACTGGAAGTCGAACCATTTTTTGCTGATATTGATTTATTGACACAATTAGTGTAGAAAGAACTGAATTTACTGAATGTGGATGATAGTTTATTAAGTATGACATACACATATTACCAGGGGCATAGATAAGTAGGCAGCATAAATTTCAGCCCCTAAGAGCATAAGTAGCTAATGAAAGGCCAATGATGAGAAAGTTTGGTGTACCTAAGCAAATGAGTACTTTAGAACTGCTTTCATCTTGAAGTATAAATTCATTTTCGGTTTTTTATTTTATTTCTATTTTATCCAAGTTGGATGACCAAAATGAATATCAGAACTAAAAAGTGGTGTTTTGTTTTTGGATGGGGGGTCCACTGAATCTATTCATTGTCTGGGACTTTACGACGATTAAACATTAGTTTTGTAAATAAAAAGTTAATTAATTCGTTACATACTTATCTATCACTATCTCAGTTGTAACCGTCTAGTTTCTTGTTATAGTTCAAGTGTCTTTATATAGTTTAAGCAAAAAGAAAAATAAGAAGCATATGAGGAAAGCACAATGAAAAACCAAACCACATATAAGCAACAAAGTTATAAAAGAATGTAAAGAGCCTAACAAGATAAAAAGCATACTAGCAACATAGTTTTTCAAAAAGCTCCTGAAGCCTCTCTTTTTTCAATTATGCTTCTTATTATAGAATTGAGAAATTCTTGAACATGTCTGTTTAGGTAATTTTACATTATCAGCCGTGACTTGTTTATCAGCTACTAAACATAGCCTTTATATGTTGTTTCCAAAGGGTAGATGTACCACTTTTTAAAACTTATTATTTTATATGTGCAGGGAGCCACATTTGCGGCCGTCTTTCAAAGAGATAATTGCCCGACTTAGAAGCCTCGGGCATCTATCAATGGACAGAACAAGAACTCGAACAAGTGAATAACAGATTTGAGTGTTTTTATGTATGTATACATTGGGGGCTCAAAAGAAGAGCCGAGCCAAGCCTGAAGTCGAGGTGATTGTTGTAGATTGAAAAAAAAACTGAAAAGTAAAAAAAAAAAAACAGAGCCGTGGTTCGGGAAGTGTTGGTTGGGTTGAGGATGCAACCAAACCAAGCACAGCCGAACCACAACCTCATTTTGTTTCTCCGATCTGGACTGACCGAGTTCATTTAATTGGTGTGGCAAGTGCAGTAGTTACAAAGGGGTGGTCGTTGAAAGGTATTTTCTCATGTAATTGTTTTTGGACTTGAAAAGGAAAATAAGTCTATGTTGCTGCAAAAACACACACCAGGATGCCAAGTCAAAAGTACAGTTTTTTTTTTTTTTTTTTTACCATGAACTCTCTATTTTACTTTCTATATCCTTTTCAATGAACTCTTTATTTTACTCTCTAAAATAGAGAAATGAATAATAACTCTCTATATATAGTGAGTTACTATTCACTACTCTCTATTTTTTTAACTTTTGATAATTACAAAATGACCCTTCTATTTTTTAGGTTCTTGTATTTTTATTTTATTTGTGGTCTAATATCAATTTTAATAAACTAGAATTATATTTATCTTCAAGTTTTAAATTAATTTAAATTTATCTAACTAATTTTAAAAACTAATAAATTTTAACAATTTACAACATAACATATTTAATTAAAACACGTCATCAACACATATTTTAACATAAAAGCATTACAAATGATAAAGATAAAAATACATAACGACGACCGTAATAAAAGCATACGTAAGCGGAAAACGGTTTTTGAATAACATTGAACTAATTTAATAGCCGGGTAAAACGGATCCAGATCCTCCAAGATCATTAAAATATTCTTCAAACGGTGTAGATGCATGAGGAGCTTGTTGATATTGTTGTTGTTCAGTTCTCTTTTATAGAATAAGCGCTTGTTCGGCCTGAACATATGCTCGTATATTGGGATTGTATTGCATTCTAAGTCTCGAAACAACATTTTGTTTTCCTCCTTGTGTGTTATTGCATCTGCGTATATTGGGATCTTGTATTGCATTCCAACTATCTTGCTCGATATAGACAAATTAAGGATAAAGAAGCTCACTTTGCACTTCGGGATGCGTTAGTTGATCATTTATGGGAAACATTTTCTAATTCCGATTAAATACGTTAGTTGTTATGTATTTTAATTTTAGACATGTGTTGAAAATGTAACATTTTTATTTAATGAAATTTGGTTTTTGATAATTTAATGCGAAATTAAATATGAATTATAACGTTGTTAAAATAATATGATAAAGTTAATAAATATAAGGGTATTGTGAAAATAAAAAATATAAGGATGCAATTTATAAAGTTAATAAATATAAGGGTATTATTGAAAATATATGTAATCAAAATAAAAGAGAATATACTTGGAATATTCTCTTTTAGAGAGTAAAATAGAGTAATACATTGGAGAAGATTTAACACACTCTATTTTACTCTCTATAATAGAGAGTAAAATAGAGTAATACATTGGAGAAGATTTAACACACTATCTATTTTACTCTCTATAATAGAGAGTAAAATAGAGAAATACATTGGAGATGCCCTAAGGCCATCAGTACCGCAAGCCTTCAAGCCCTCAAGCCCTCCAACTAGACATACAATACGTACTTTACCGCTAATCAGTCACTATAACAATTTAGAAACAAGTACACTTGTGTAATAATATATTCATAATAACAGTAGCTAATTGAAATTGCGAACATATCATACATGAGAATCCTTATTACCATCGTTACAGTACTAACTTCGCGTATTTCCGTCGACTCTAAGACTACCCAGTCTTAGTACTTCTACCCATATCTCACAGATCATAACTTAATTCATCACAACTTAAGTCTAGGTATCTCAAAATCATACCTAGTACGCTTAAACTACTGCTCTGATACCATATTGTAACACCCTAAAAACAGGGCCAATTTAAACCTTAAAAATTGCCACAAGTTATGATCATAAAACTTCAAACTTCTATAACCTGAGGATCAAATGTAAAGGTTTTATATACAATGCATCTAATTCAAATAACCTATTAATCTAATCATACATCATAATCAGATTAATTAAGTTATCTAATCCTTTGTCCCAAAAGCATCAACAGAACAGCTAGATCCTCCGTTATCTCTAAGTTTAAGTCTTTCCAAAAGATCCTCATCACACTTTCCCGCTTACTTCCCGGAGCTTGTACCTGGTAAGAAAATTCAACTTGAAACATTAGGCTTTCGCCTAGTGAGAATATTCAAATCAAATTAAAGTTAAACAATTAAAATCTCAACAGATAAAACAAACCTGTTCTCGCCTATCTTACCGTACAACAACTCCTTTCAATACTGGGAATCTACCCCACTCCCATACTTATGACTAATTCGTCTAGCCATAATATCACTATCAAGAGTTTACTATGAATCATCCCAGATTCAAAGTTATTACTCTTATCTAAGAAATTACAAGTCAAAACCTGTCTATTTCTTAATCCGGAAGTAGAGATTACAATTTACTTTATGCCTATCTCTAATCTTCCTTTCACAACGGGAAATCTCCGATCTTCCCTATAAAATGGAAATCTCCGATCTTCCCTATAAAATGGAAATCTCCGATCTTCCATTCAAAATGGGAATTACAAATCAAAATCCGCCTATTCCACATTTCACGTCCTCACCATCTCAGAATCACTGACCCCAATGGGATTAATATATCGAGATACACAACCGGGGCCCTCACGATGATTCAAGATACACTCGTTCACTAGAAATTACATCCCTTGGTCAAATGGCAAGTATTTCGGTTCCCATTAGACCGTACCCAGGTGCCCTACTATGACCGGATGCCTATTTCTAGCAATCGCCACACAATACATAAGTATTATTACCCTTACTATTATATGTGCATAACATACAATATATTCGTCTCCAAAACATATTCTTAAGTTCATATCCAAGATCTATTACCAAAATCTGTAAGCTGACTCTTTTTATCCAACTCCCGGTATCCCCAACTCCCGGTATCCCCAACTCCCGGTATCCCCAACTCCCGATAGTCAATGTATCGGGACTTCACCGGAACTCATAAGTACCGGGATTTACCTCTACCGGGACTTGCCACTACCGGGGTTCCAACTACCGGGACTTTCAAGGTTTTGCGTACTGTCCGTTCAACAAATCCTCAAATCGATTTAAAACATAAAATCAGTTCAATCTACTCATCAATTAAGTTCTACTAACATGTTAAGACACACATAATACACATCTATTTCAACATTAATTGCTGAATTTTAAAGAGAGTTGAATAAACTCACCTGTATGAAATCTGAACACAGTGCAGTTCTTCAAACTCCAAATTAACCTTCCCAGAACAGTTTTAAACAAATAATTATGTTTAGATACTAATCAACAAAAGAAATCATAATACTAATTATCAAATCCTTACCACAATTTCTCAAAATCAGATTTTTCTTTCTTCTGTTCTTCTTCTCGTTCTCTCTTTCTCTCTCTCTTTCTCTGTCTGATTTTCTAAAAGTGACCGACTTATTCTTGATACCTCAATATTAAGAAACTCAACTTTCCAACAATAACCATTTAACCCCTCAAGTTAAATTTCACATTTAACTTTACACTTTAACCAAATTACAAACTTAACCCTAAAGTTCATAATTATAATTTACAAAATAATACAACGAAAATTCGAGGTGTTACATATGGGGTATGTGCTTATGTGTATATTAACCTTGTCTGAATCAACAAAATGGCAAGTGGTACGAGACAAACAAATCGGGAAGGAGGAGGAAGCCTGAATAGAACCAATCCAACAGCCGGAGGAAGGGGAAGAGGGGGAGAAAGAGGCAGGGGCAGGACTGGAGGCAGAGTACAGGGGCGAGGCACAGAGTTTGTTACAAGAGACGACTTGGCTGCTGAGATGGGAAGATTACAAGCCAATATTCAAGCCATGTTTAACCAGACGCATAATACTGAAACGGAAAGACCAGATCCTAACTTGGAAGACGAGATGCCTATCACACCTACTGTTGTATCAGTACCAAGAAGGCGTGACTATAAGATGTTTTTAAGTTGTAAACCACCAACTTATGGAGGGGATAGAGATCCAGTGAAGGCGATGCGGTGGCTGAAGGAAAATGAAGCTGTATTTAAAACAAGCAAATGTGCGGAAGAGGATAAGGTGTTATACGGAACTGCAATGTTGAAGGCAGATGCTTTATATTGGTGGGAGGCCCTTATTGACTCTAAGGGATCTGATGTATACTCAACCTTTACTTGGGGCGAATTCTCAAGGGCTTTCAAAGAACAGTTTTGTCCTCAAGCAGCAGTCAGACAATTGGAGGAGGAATTCCTGAGCCTACAACAAGGGAATTTATCAGTCAGAGACTATACTGCCCGTTTCCTAGAGAAGTCGCGTTTTGGAGAGTATTATGTTGCCACGGAGAAAATTAAGATGGAAAGGTTCATATTTGGATTGAATTCGGAAATTTGAAAGTTAGTGACTGCAACGAGACCTGATACCTTTTCAGCAGCAGTAAATGCCGCGGAAAATGTGAAGCGGGATAATAGGAGGGATGCTGGTGATAAAAGTATGGGAAAGAGAAAATGGGAAGGACCACCACATGATCCGAAGAAGTCCAAGTTTCAGCGATTTGATAGCCGTCCACCTTTTCAACCAGTTGAAAGACCTTGCCCAAAGTGCCACCGTTTTCATCAAGGAAGTTGCCAAGTGGATCCTAGAAACTGTTATAAGTGCGGAAAGATCGGTCACATTGCTAAAGACTGTCGGGTAGTTCAATTTTGTAACTCGTGCAATTCTCCTGATCATCTTCAGTCCGATTGTCCACTAGGGAGAATACAATCGGGTGGTACGTCAGTAAGACCAACGGGTGTCAGACCAGTAGTACTGAGACTAGAACCACCAAGAACGAGGGGTCGTACATTCCAAATGACAGCAAAAGAAGCGGAGGAAACTCCGGATGTGGTTACAGGTACATTTTTCATAAACTCTGCACGTGCTAAAGTGTTATTTGACTCCGGTGCAAATCGATCTTTTGTATCTCCTGCATTTGCTGCTTATCTGTGTTTGAAGCCTAAAGTGTTAGAACATGCCTTACTAGTAGATACTGCAAATGATAACCAAGTGTCGGTTAAAGAAGTATTTGATAGCTGCGTAATAAATATAGAAGGGTGTGGAGTATCGATACAACTATTTCCTATAGCTTTAATCGAATTTGATGTGGTAGTGGGGATGGATTGGTTAGCTGAAAATCAGGCTAACATAGTATGTGATAAGAAAATAATTAATGTGGTATTACCTGAAAAGGGACCGGTAGTGATTTATGGTGATCGTAGAAATCATCAGTCTTAGGGGTGTTATTCGGTCGGTTAAATCGGTTTTCGGTTTATTCGGTTCGGTTAAATCGGTTTTTAAGTGTTTTTAAAATTAACCGATAACCAAACCAAATAAGGTTCGGTTTAATCGGTTCCGGTTTATTTGGTTTCGGGTTATTCGGTTCGGTAACCGGTTAAACCGAATAAGGATTTATATTTTTTCGTTGGACACTTGCTGAAATAATTTTCTCAAATTAATTGTTTGTTACTTTTAATATATAATTGTGTCATATAATAATACTCAACAATTGACTTGTATCAAGTAAAAAACACCATCTATCAACCAATATCTACCAAATGACAATATTATTTTCAATGTGCCGTTGTAAATCAAATAAAAACGCATTCTAATAAAAAAAAACTTATCTACCATCAATAAAAATATTATTTAGCAATAAAATATGTACAATAATAATAGTAAAAAATGTATTTGGTTTATATTTTATGACCATGAAATATATAAAATATTAGTAGAATGTGTTATTCGGGTTATTCGGTTTAACCGAATTAGGAAAAAATTAACCGAAAACCGAACCGAATAAGGATTCTTATTCGGTTAACCGAACCGTTTAACCCGAAAACCGAATAACCCGGAACCGTTTAACCCAAATTTCATTCGGTTCGGGTGGGTTATTCGGTTTCGGTTATTTTTGACACCCCTAATCAGTCTTGCCTTATATCTATGATAAAAGCCCGTAAGTGTGTGAATAAGGGTGGTCAGAGTTATTTAGCTTATGTGATAGATATTAAGCCAGAAAAGAACAAGTTGGAAGATATTCCGATTGTTAGTGAATTTCCGGAAGTGTTCCCTGAAGACTTGAATAGTCTTCCGCCTGTTAGGCAAGTAGAGTTTGGTATAGACCTGATTCCTGGAGCCGCTCCTGTAGCCCGTGCACCGTATCGTCTGGCACCTCCAGAGATGAAAGAAATGATGACACAACTGCAAGATTTATCCGATAAAGGCTTCATCAGACCTAGTTCTTCGCCGTGGGGTGCACCGGTGCTGTTTGTGGAAAAGAAGGATGGTTCGATGAGGATGTGTATTGATTATCGGGAACTGAATAAGCGCACGATCAAGAACAAGTATCCGCTTCCCAGAATCGATGACCTCTTTGATCAATTGGTTGGAGCTTGTTATTCTCCAAGATTGATTTAAGGTCTGGTCACCATCAGCTGAAGGTGAAAGAAGAAGATGTTCTGAAAACTGCTTTTCGCACAAGGTATGGTCATTATGAATTCTTAGTGATGCCGTTTGGATTGACGAACGCTCCAGCTGCTTTTATGGATTTAATGAATCGGGTATGTAAGCCGTATCTCGATAAATTTGTAATTGTATTTATCGATGATATACTTATCTATTCTCGATCCAAGGAAGAGCACGCACAACATCTTCGTTTGATTATGGAATTGTTGAAGAGGGAGCAGTTATACGCTAAGTTTTCTAAATGTGAATTCTGGCTACGGGAAGTTCAGTTTCTGGGGCATGTAGTTTCCGAAAAAGGTATACAAGTTGATCCGATGAAGGTAGAAGCGATTGAAAAGTGGGAACCGCTGAGAACGCCAACCGAAGTACGTAGTTTCCTGGGTTTAGCCGGCTACTATCGAAAGTTTATAAAAGACTTCTCTCGTATTGCCACGCCTTTGACTAAGCTGACTCGAAAGAACCTGAAGTTTGAATGGAAAGCAGAACAGGATGGAGCATAGCGGGTACTGAAAGAGAAACTCTGTAGCGCGCCGATACTAGCATTACCTGAAGGTTCCGAGGAATTTATGGTCTATAGAAAAGCTTCTAAGTTGGGATTGGGTTGTGTACTAATGCAGCGTGGAAAGGTTATTGCTTATGCTTCTCGTCAGTTAAAAGACCATGAAAGACAGTATCCTACACACGACATAGAACTGGCAGCAGTTGTTTTCGCGTTGAAGATTTGGAGACATTACCTTTATGGCTCTAAATGTCAAATCTATACTGATCATAAGAGTCTCCAACATCTTTTCGATCAGAAGGATCTAAATATGAGGCAAAGAAGATGGCTAGAATTGGTGAATGATTACGACTGTGAAATCCTTTATCACCCGGGAAAGGCGAATGTGGTAGCTGATGCACTAAGTCGTCAAGAAAGGAGTGGAACAATAAAAGCTATTTCACTAAGGGCAGAACTCTTTCCTAACATCTTTGACGAACTACTGAAGGGTCAAATAGAAGCTTATCAGGAAGAACATTTGAAGTCAGAACGATTAGTGGGAATATCAGCATTGCTTGTAAAAGATGATCGTGGATTGTTGTGTCTGGGGAACAGAATTTGGGTGCCTCGTTTGGGTGGTTTACGTAATCGGGTACTACAAGAAGCTCATCAATCTCGATTCTCTATTCATCCAGGTACGAATAAGATGTATAAAGACCTGAAACAATTTTATTGGTGGCCTGGGATAAAGAGAAGCATTGCTCAGCATGTGGAAGCTTGTACTACTTGTAAGAAGGTAAAGATTGAACATCAGAAGCCGTTTGGGCAGTTACAGCGTTTAGAAATACCGATGTGGAAATGGGATCAAATTACTACAGATTTCATCACGAAGCTACCAAGGACTCGGAAGGGATTTGATGCCATTTGGGTGATCGTTGACAGATTGACGAAGTCTGCTCACTTCTTGCCAATAAAAGAAACTGATTCGTTGGAACGATTAGCCAAGTTGTACATCAATGAAATAGTAACTCGACAAGGAGTTCCAATCTCGATTATATCTGATCGTGATAGTCGTTTTACTTCAAGATTCTGGAGGAGCTTTCAAAAATAAATGGGTACACAGATAAAATTAAGTACAGCGTATCATCCTCAAACTGACGGTCAGAGTGAGCGGACGATTCAGACTTTAGAAGACATGCTCCGGGCTTGCATTGTTGACTTTGGGGGATCTTGGGATAAGCACTTGCCACTGATTGAATTTGCCTACAACAACAGTTACCATTCCAGCATACAAGCGGCACCGTTTGAAGTTTTGTATGGTAGAAAATGCCGAACGCCTCTGTGTTGGAACGAAGTGGGAGAGAAACAGTTAGCAGGGCCAGATATAGTTCAGTTGACCGCGGATAAGATTTTTCAGATTCGGGAACGTTTGAAAGTAGCTCAAGACAGACAGAAAAGCTACGCTGACCGACGCCGAAAACCGTTAGAATTTCAAGTTGGAGATTTTGTGATGTTAAAAGTCTCGCCTTGGAAAGGAGTCATCCGATTTGGGAAACAAGGTAAACTGAGCCCGAGGTACATTGGACCATTTGCAATAACAGAAAGGATCGGTGAAGTAGCTTACAGGTTAGATCTTCCGCCAGAGTTAAGCAGAATTCACAATGCATTTCACGTATCAAATTTCCGAATGTGTTTAGTTATGCCAGATCAGGCAGTGTCCCTACCAGATATTCAAGTGGATGAAAAGCTGAATTATGTGGAGGAACCTGAAGCCATAGTTTACCACAAGGTTAAGGTGTTGCGGAATAAGGAGATCAGACAAGTGAAAGTACAGTGGCGACATCATAGAGGTCATGATGCTACTTGGGAATCAGAATTAGAAATGAGAACTAAGTACCCGCACCTTTTTGCTTAAACCGAATTCCGGGACGGAATTCTTTTAAGGGGGAGATGATGTAATACCCCGGGTAAGTTCGTTAGTTAAATATTAGTTCCGTTAAATCTATTTAACCTTATAATTGATGTTTAGGGTAAGTTTGGATTAAATTATAAGAAAAAAGGTAGTTTGGTCATTTATGGATAGTATAGGGACTAAAGTGGTATTTTGATTTGATAATATCCCTTTTGATGAAAACAGATATTTCATAATTCTAAAAATATCCAGAAATATCCTAGGGTGTATGTGTGTGTGTTTGAGAGAGTAAGAAGAAGAAGAAAGAAAGGGTTTTTGGCTAAGACATCAATTGGTGCACTTGGAACTGAATTCAGGTATGTTTCCTTTACAATTTATGTGTGTAATTGCTATTAGGTAGTTTCTATCGGATTAGAATAGGCAATTACACCTCTGGTAATAATTCAGTCGAATTCTGGGTTGAAAAGATGCAAACCGATAGAAGTGTCCGGACACTATGAATGTGTCCGGGTAAACTAGTTGGTGGTGTCCGGATGGTGTTCTAAGGTGTCCGGACGAGTCAAGTATCCGGGTAAGTTCCTTTTTCCTATGTTTTCCGGATAGAATTGGATACCGGATAGCATCCGGATTAGTTTGGTGTCCGAACGTTGTCCGGACTGTATAGGTTGTCCGGAAAAGTCACGCTGTCCGGAAAAGTTGTGTTGTCCGGATAAATTGAGGTATCCGGATACTTTTGCTGTTTGGTCAAATTGGGGAATTTAGATGCTTTTAAGTATCCAGTAGCCTGTGTTTTGTTAATTCATGGATAGGGAATGAATGAGGACCGAATGTACTGTGGACTTGACTTAAGTTCGGGCTTGTGGAAGACAATTGAGGATAAGAGTTAGATAGAGTTATATAAAGCTCTTAGTCCTAGCAAGCCCTATGTGTTCAAAGTGGTAAAGCAATACTTGTATATGATTGTTTCAGATTCTGTGGAATTGAAGTGAAGCTGAATCGTTTGAGAAAAGCTTGGAGAACGTTTTGATAAGACAAACAAGTGAGTTTTATTTAAAATGTTTTCAACTAGAATACATATATGTGAATGAGTGTAATAATGTGCATATGTTATTTATATGAGTATTACACTGCATGGGTGCTAGTTGGCCGGGCTTAGGACCGGTGGAAGTTGGCTGTACAGAGGGACAGTGGTGTTGGCTGTATTTAGTACAGTGGTGGAAATTAATTAATTGGCTTGCTACCAATTAATATGGCCAAGAGAAAGAGAAAGAGAAAGAGATGGAAAGATACATGGTGCATGAGTCATAGTTGGTATTTTGTTATATGCATTATGTGTACTGAATGTTTGTAAAGATGATTTTGACTAACGGGGATTTTCTCAGTAGACCACTAGGTCTAACCCTCATTTTGTTTTAAAAATATGTATTCCAGGTGGTGGAACGGGTAAGAGCAATTGAAAAGAGTAACTGGTGGATAGCTTTTGTGAAGACTTTTGTTATGAAGATTTAGATGTGTTTTTGTACTTATGACTTTGCTGTTAGTCATAATGTAAATTACTTAGGGTGTGTTTACTTGTGACTTAATGGGCTTATTGAAAAAAACGGCTTATTCGCACAGACATTTTTGGATGTTTACTTGCGACTTATTCACACAGAAATGGGCTTATTCGCACAGTTAGTTTAGGGGTGTTGTCCCCGTTCAGATGAAAATGTGACACTTTTACCCTTACAAAAAGAGAAATCTCTAAACCCCATCTTTACTCCATCGCATCCCACTTCCAGCCCTCTCTCCCACACCCTTCTCATCGACAGCCGGCGACCAACTCCTTCACTCAGGCGACGCTGCTGCTGCACCTCCTTCGTCTTCGTCGCTGCTGCTCGTCTCCGGTGACCTGCACCTCATTCGTCGCTGATTTCACGTCTTCGGTGACCTACACCTGATCCGTTGTTTGCTCGTCATCTCAGTTCATCACTGCACATATTCTGATTTCTTCCATTTCATTTGTCCAGGTAAGGAACACATACAAAACATCACAAAAATGATTTAGGGGTTTCTTGAGGATTGGGAGACAAAAGAAGACAAATCAGTAAAGAAATTTGTTGACACTCATGATTCATGAACCACCAGTTGCAGATCCTCGCCTCCAAAGAAAAAGCAGTAAACAAATTTGATTGATTTTGGTTTTTGGGTAGGTTCTTTTTTGGGTTTTATCTGAAGAACAATAACTTCCATTCTTTGATGAGATATGGCTTTTTTGTTTTGATTTTGATTCAATTATTGTAACTAATATCTTTTTAGATTGTTTTATTATAATGTTTTGATGTTTAAATAGTTAGATTATTATGTTTAATTTGATGTTCAACTAGTTTGATTTTGATTTAACTGGTTTAAACAAAAACATAAACAAAAATTGATTGAGGGGTAAACCGGTCATTTCAATCATTCAGATCATTGATTCAGGTAACAAAGTAAACAACAATACATTTTTACCCGGACAGATAAATTTATCCATCCAGACAAATTTATCCATACATGACTTAATAGAAAATTTGGTAAACAGGCCCTTAGTCAAAAAGCTTGTACTGATTTGTGTATTATGTTTAGCAAGACTATGGGACCGAATATGAAATATGATGTATTTTTGATCAATTCATGTTGTGAAATGTATGTTATTTGTATATATGGAATTTGGGTTGTTACATGTTGACCGGAGCTGGGTTGTGCATGGTCTATAGATGGGGGAAGTCGGACTTCATAATCGTTGAGATGCGCTGGTCTTGTCTTGTTTCGTTTTTCTCTGATTGGTGCATCATTTTCATTTTATGCTGAGTCTCCTGGCCCATCATTGGGTCCAGTCCCTTCCAAGGAGTATGGGCTTTCGAGGTTTATTTCTTGATTATTTGGGCTGTTAAAAACCAACTCATTTACCTCTATTTGTTCAAGGTTGCCGAGATGATTGGTTAAGTCATTTGGGCCCAAATCTTCGTCTTTGCCCTGCTCTTCATTTACTTCAGTGGGCCTGCTGGGCTCGGCATCATCATCATCATCATCGAGACACCCTTCTTCAGTTAGAGGATATCTGAAAATGTCCTCTTCATGCCTGCTTTCTTTATTTCTATAAGGAAACCCTTTTTTTGCAAAGGTTACGTCTCTGGATATGATTATCTTGTCATGATTCAGATCATAGATTTTATACCCCTTTGTACCGCTAGGATAGCCTATGCAAATTCCCGGCCGTCCTCTTATCTCAAATTTGTCACCCTTGTTTCGATACTTCGATAATAAGCCATGCAACCGAGGACCCTCATGTGATCATAACTTGGTTTCTCACCATATAACAACTCATATGGGGTCTTATCTTCTACAACTTTGGAGGGCAACCTATTAATGATGTAGGTTGCGGTTAGGATGCACTCACCCCAAAATCGTATTGGAAGATTGGCTTCAATTTTGAGCGCTCGAGCCGTTTCAAGCAAATGTCTGTGTTTTCGTTCCACAACTCCATTTTGTTGTGGAGTGTGTGGACACATGGTTTCCAAGACAATTCCTTGTTCGGCATAAAAATTCAACATTTTATTCGAAGTGAATTCCCCACCGTTGTCGCATCTTATTCTTTTAATGTTTCTTTCAAATTGTGTTTTGATCAATTTATGAAAATCAACCAAACACGTGCTCGCTTCATACTTGTGCTTGAGAAAGAAAACCCAAACGGCCCTGCTATAATCGTCAACTATTGTTAAAAAATAAGTTGCCTTTGAAAATGTGGGCGTTCGATATTTTCCCCAAATGTCGCAATGCAATAATTCAAAGCAAGCACTCGTTTTTGTGGTGCTAATAGGAAAGGGTTTTCTTGTCATTTTTAACTTAATACATGAATCACAAACATCACCATTGTTTTTGAAAGAAAAATTGCTAAGAAAGTTTATTTTGGATAGTTTTTCATCACCGGCATGCCCAAGTCTTTTGTGCCACACATCGCCTGTCACCATCATTGCTTTTCTTTCACCTCTAAACATCCCCATTTGATATAGACCGTATTTGCACTTACCCGCTCCAATCAACCTCCTCGAACGCAAGCCGTGCATAACAAAGAATTCGGGAAAAAAAGGTTATAGCACAGTTTAAATCCTTTGAAAGCTTGCTAACAGACAAGAGGTTATAATTAAATTTTGGAACGTACAAAACTCCTTGCACTCTTATTCCGTTTGGTAGGCTGTTATTGCCTCTTCCTTCAACTGGTACGACTTCTCCATTCGGGATGGTAACGGGTGTCTCGTTGATTGAGATAGTCCTTCCCTCAAGGATGTCGGTTCTGTGTGTTATGTGTTCTGTACACCCTGAGTCGACAATCCATTCATCATTACGATTAGGTTTACCTGCCATGTTGGCCGACCGTGGTGCATCGCATTGTGTCGCCTTATTCTCCGGAGCAAAGTGCTTCAGAAACTGCTCGTATTGCTCTTTTGTCAGGTTTGTGACGGGATTATTATCGACTTCCGCACATGCTGCCTTCGGCCTTTCCTTCTCCCGTTTGTTCTTCCCCGACCACCACTCCGGATAGACAATCCGTTTGAAGCAACCATCCCGCGTGTGTCCATCTCTATTACAAAAATCACAGCGACCCGTGGGTTTCTCACCTCTCTGCACAGTTTTGTTGGAACCGACATTGCGTTTTATGGATGCTTGAAAAGCCGCAGCCTCATTGACAGTTCTTTTCCCACCGGTTATAGATCTTTTCTGCTCGTCCTCGGCTACCAAATGATAGGCATTTCCCAGTGACGGGATTGGTTTCATGGCAAGTATTTGAGTCCTGATGATGGAGAACTCGCTGTCCAAGCCCATGAGAAACTCGTAAAGTTGTTCCTTTTCACGAAGTTTCTTGAGTGATTTCCCAATACCACAGGTACAACCATTGCACATACATTTTGGGGTGGGAAGAAAAGATTGCATTTCATCCCACAGCCCGCGAAGTTTTGTGTAATAAGCCGATACCGTCATACCGTCTTGTCTTGTGCTTGAGATAGATTGTTTTAGTTCATATGCACGGGGTGCACTTTCCTTGCCAAACCTCTCTTGGAGGTCCGACCAGATTTTCGCAACAGAGTTGGCGTATTTCACGCTTCCTCGAATCTCCTTGTCCATGGCCGTGGTGAGCCACCCTTTGATCATTGCATCACATGGCATCCAGGCCATGTAATTAGCATCGGTTTTTTTCCGGTTTCTCGATGGTCCTGTCGATGAATCCTATCTTGTTCTTAGCAAACAAGAAATTCTCCATTTCTTGAACCCAATCAAGATAGTTGTTGTCAGTTAATGCATCATTAACGTGCATTTGTCTTGGATAATCGGACGGGTGAAGATAATAAGGGGAGTTGTGATCAGGAGCGCTCCCATCGCCTTTGGGATTATTTTTGTTTGTGTCATCGCCGGCCATGGAGACCTTGGGTTTTGGTGACTAGGGTTGGGTAGTATGGATCGAGCGTTATAATCACTGCTCTGATACCATAAAGAAATTCAGAGTAATTTTGGTCTATATATCACATCTTGAGGAAAACGATTACAAGCAGCAGCTTAAATAAGCAAAACAAACAAAGGAAACACAATATTCTAGGAGCTAACAAAGGAAACACAATATCCTAGGAGCTAATTAGCGACAGCCATAAAAGGGAATGGGATCGGTAAAACAGGAGAGTAAATCAAGCAATTTTGTATGGTGGTGGCAGTAACACTTGCGTAGAATTTGACCTTATTAAAATCCAAAGAAGTAATTTCATGACATGTAAAGTTGGAAAAAGAAAAAACACATAATTGTAATTTAATTTTCTAAAATGCGAGATTTTAAAATGATAGGAAAAATTTGACCTTCAGCCTTGTATGTTTTTTTAATTTCAGCACTTAATGACCACTTATCACTTATTCGATCAGACGTTTTTGAATTTAGACTGTTTTTTTAACTTTTCATACTCACTTATCACTTAAAATCATCTGAAAAATAAAATGGTAGTCTGACCACTTATTTCTCACTTATTCAAAGAAGAGACTATGGGTATGAAGATGATGTGCAATTTTTTTAACTTTGTTTTTTTAAAAGTTATTGTCCAACTTTTATGTGTTGGAAATGGGGATTTTTTTAAAGTAATAATGGAATAAATTAACCATTTTTATTATACTTTATTTTTATTATCAGTTTCATTTCCATTTCTTAAAACGAATCAAATGGCATTGAGATATTCAAGTAATTTTTCATCATGTCTTTAATTTTATTTAGATTCAGACATTTACCAGTTTACAAAAACAAACAAACAGTCTTATTATACAGATTTCAGACTTCAACATCACCTCTTGTTTATCAGAAATAAAATCAGACTTCAGATTTCAACATCTTTTAAAAAACAAACACTTATCATTGGAGGAAATTTGAATAAACCCAACAGCAGCAATACGAACTAGTATTATACCCGTCCGTTGGTCGGGTACACGACATGATTTTAATCTATACATTAATAAACTCAATTGTTACTAGTTTACCATCCGTTGTTGGAGTGATGTGCCAACTCAAAGAAAAAATTGAACAAACATGAATAATGATGCATATTAGTCCCCTTAAAATTTAGTTAGATTTTTATCTTGCATCTTTGGTAATTGGTAACACGTGAATTTAATTTAGTATATAATAAGATATTATTTTCAAAAATAAAATAAGATATAATAATATTCAAATATATCTGGAGATAAGATGGGATTTTCACAATTGCAATTTTTCACCAAAAATCCAACCTCGGAATGATTAACAACAAAGTGCATACCTTTGGCCATCCATTGGAGCAAAAGAAAACCATTGGTAACCTTGACAAAGCCAAAACATAAATTGGTTGCGATATCGCTTATGCCATATGGCCATTGCAACATGAGAGCAAAACAGAGTGAAATTCCACACCTGGACCAAAAATACTTAAAAAAAATGGTTTGCACCTTACACACACATGTTTAGAGATGTCATTTACTCAGCCCTGCGATCACACAACAAAACTCAACCTTAATTATAGACGGATAGGGAAAGAGATACTTGAAATATGTTCGGAGGAGAGGAAAGGAAAATGAGAAAGACCTTGAAATTGATATTGACCTAGGCTAATAACAGACCTATGAATAATATGCCTTTTAATATTTCAGCACACTGAAACTTACTTTGGAATAAATACGAAGCAATCGCTAGACAGCTAAATCATATACTGATAGTGACAAACAACGCAATAAATGTCTTGCTATGAGCAAAAAGTATTAAACTTTTAGGTCTTGTATCCTAGCTGGTAGCACATGATGCAACAACATCCCTACAAATATGAGCTTAATAGTGTTATTTTTCTTAGATAGATAACATTGTCTTGTTCACTCAATCTTTGATATCAATGCAAGAAGTTCTTCCTCTAGACGGCTCGTAACATTACAAACAACACTTCTTCTAGAAGATATAAACATTATATCATACGCGATCTCTCACGATACCTCAACTCTTTGCCTTTATTGCAAAGTCAAAACTCACTATATACTTCTACGCCCATCGATCTTCTCAACAGGAGCATTTGAGCACACTCATGTACCTGTAAATTTGCGATTACATTGGCCAGATGTAATTTCAAATTTACCTTACCTGACGGTCATCGCTACTCTATCACTAACACACCTAAAGTGATCTTTCCTAAAGCATCCTATATCTCAGTTGTGCTCCGTTCTACTACACAGTTTAAGTTTAGGCCCATCCGGTCACCTAAATTCCTTAAACTATGGCTCTGATACCAACTGTAACAACCTAGATCCAGAAATAACATAAACAACCAGTGCAAGATGAGGTTCACGGAAACAACTTATTACACAGTTGAGATCACCAAAGAACTAGGCTTGACATGCTAAATAAAACGACTTCCTTCTAGTCCAAAACTTCACGCTCACGCCTTCTTCTTGCCCTTACTTAAGCCTTCTACTAAACGCTTACCTGGAAATGGTTTAGTTTTTGAAAAGCGAGGGTTAGACCGTGAGGTCTAGTGAGTTACCTCTAGAAATAAACATCCGTGCAACATAAACATTTTAAACAGTTTATAAGCATTTGTAAACAATTCTCAACTTTAAAACATTCAAACACAAGAACTACACATGTAAATGGCATACTGAAGTCACACACACCTGTGACAACGTGTCATTCTCACACTGCCGTATTGGGTCACACCTCCCATGGCATAAACGGGACATACCCCCCGGTATGAGCACTGGCGGGCCACACCCCCCGACTTAGCCAAAACATGCCCACTTCCAAATGTATGCATACATAATATCTTAACCTTCTCAAACAAAGTAAAACATGCAGTTTCATATAAAGAATAAAACATGTAGTTTTATCATATCTCATGCATTTTAAGTAATATATAAATCATCACATTTTCAGTTAGAAAGACTCACATGTCCTTGCTTGCTACTTCTCACTTACACCTCAATCCTTAAGCCGAACACCTAGTCAAAATGCAGAAAACGAGGGTGGTAAGTCACTCGTCTCGGCCTTCCCAAAATGTCCGCATAACACAACAGACTGACCAACCGGTTACCCTCTCCTTGTCCGGAAATAAACTACTCGGGACACACACACTATCTGGACGTGATCCGAAAACATTACTATCTGGACTCCAGGTTCGGACACCACTATCGGAAACAAACTCCCGGACTCCTCTTATCCAAAACCCAACTTCCGGACTCCTCTATCCGGAAACCAACGTCCGGACTCCTCTATCCGAAATCAACTTCCGGACTCCTCTATCCGGAACCCAAGTTGTATCCGGAAAACATCACCCAAACTTGGGCGAGTCCGGACACTGCGAGTTTTCATCGAGTGTGGCATTTAACCGGAGTCGGTCCCAACCAAAACCCCCATTGCTATAAGGTCAAACAATCAATAGAAATATACCTAAACTCCGATAACAACCGATTAGCTCAATAATCCCAATCCCAAAGATCCCAAACCATTGGTTGGAATAATCTTTCACAAAAGAAAAAGGTTCACAAAAGCATCAAACCCTTCCTTATGAACAACCCAAAATCAATAAATATCAGTAGTTGAATGTTACCTTTGGAGCTTGATAAATAATCTCTTCCAACCTGCAATCTCTCTCAACCTTCTCTTCAAATTGAAATCCCCTACTTCTATGCATTCCTCTAGCCGCCTCAAATGGGAAAGAAAATGAATTAGGTGTAACACCCGAAAAATTGAAAAACACATTTTGGGACTCACGGACGTCCGCAGGGCACAAGGCCGTACGTCCGCGAGGTGCGGAAGTCCGCGGGTCATCCGCGGAAGCAACAGAAAATTGAGGGATTCGGATCAGCTCAAGCCGGACGTCCGCGAAGGACCATGCGGACGTCCGCGAGACGTCTGATGAGATATTTTGGTGTTACAAGCCCTTTCTGTCTCCCTCTTTCCTCATTTCATCTTCAACCTCAAATCCTACTCTCTCTCTCTCTAAAATTGTTTTCCCTCTCAAGAAACCCTAAACCTCCCCTCTCCTCTTCATCTTCTTCCCCAAATCAAAACCATCACCATTGTTGGAAACCTTAACCCATTCAAGAAACCTTCCACTTCATCTCCTTCATCAAGATTCTAGGGTTTCACCCAACCCTTTTCACTCCATTTGAAGATTAGGAGCTTGTGGTTCATCTTGGTGGTTCTAGAGACATTTTGGTTGGTGGACTCAAGTATGGTTAAGGTAATCTTCTCTCCTCTTCATTTATGAAGTTAGGGTTTTGATATAAGTGGGTATTTTGGTGTAAAATGGTTGGAGGATGATTCCACATGGTTAGATCTAATTAATGTTGATTGGAAACTTATGGATCTAGGTTTTTGAGGTTTTGGCTTGAAGATTCAAGTTTCATCAAAGGAGCTTACGTTTGGGGAAAATCTAGATTTAGCCTAAATCTAGCAAGGTGAGTTCAAGTTGATTTGTGAAAACTTTGTACATGCCAAAAATGTTATTTTCCAAATGTTTGTGTGTTTTACTTGAAAATATCAATTGTTGAGTTATTTGATGAGTCTAACTCTTTGAAGTGTTTATCTTCATAAATGTTGTAAAACACCCATTGTTTGAGATTTTTGGATATTTTGATGTGTAGAAATCATAATATATCCATAAAAAGATTTATTGCTCGAAATGAAGTTTATTTGGTGGTTTAATCATATTGGTGAAATTGATTTTATTAACCATTTGGGAAAATGCACAATTTAGTGTCAATAGTCATTTTGAGAATTATAAGGGTATGAGTCCTTTTGGGAAAACCCTTTTTGTTTAACCCGTGTCGAGTTTTGGGTTAATAATGATTTTGTGGTACTTGTTTACCTAATCGATATTTAAATGCATTTTATGCTATGATGACCGTTATTTATGGGTCTAATAAGTTTTGAGCATTTTGCTCGGTTTTGACTTTGAGGAAGTCTTGGGGACATTTGTCCGATTTTAATGGCTCGATGTGGAGTCTTATTTATGGTTTGCTTTTATTGCACCATATTGCATATTATTGCACGTTATTAATATTTAAATGCCCGGGTGCGTTAGTCATTCCAGGATGGGCTTATTATTATAGACTGTGTTGCATTGGATCCATAGGCACCTGAGTCGGTCTTTATTTGATGGTCTACTGGGTGTTGCGGAACTTGACCGAACCCCATGTTTGATGACATTTACCTTCAAGGGTACACTAGGAGGGCTGAGTCCGGTTGAGCTGTCAGGTTGATTGACGGGCGTATTATTGACCTTCGCCATGTCGGGGCAATGCCATGGTTGTATCCCCGCTTGTGCCGAGCCTTTGGTGGTATTCAGATTGATACTTCACAAAGGTCAACTGTCTCTTTGGGTGTGACTTGTAAGGCGTCGTATGGGACACTTGGGCTTTTATGCAGTGAAGTGTCGTACGATTAACATTGTATGAGTGGCGTACTTTTGTGTTCATCCACTCTCAATGGATACGGGCCTCCCCCGTCGTTGGCCAACCTACTTGGGGTTTTATATTACCCCTGTTTTATTATTATTGTTGGTCTTATACATTTGACTGCGATTAGATGACTTTAATATGGGATTCCCCTCCATGTATATTAAGGTCTAAATGAAGCAGGTCATTTCCATACTTATGGTATTTGGAACTTCATTACATTTTACGTTCGCGTGAGTATTGGTTCGTATTATGTTTTCAATGAAGTGTTATATTTAAATGGATGGTTTTCCATGATTTATGGGTTGAGTATTTTTTCGTCAACCGTATTTGAAGGTTTTGCATAATATAGATTTATTCACGTATTGAGTGAGTTTTGGATTGGTATTCATTTTGGAAAACGCTTTATACCTTTTGGGAATATTTCTCATAGATTTTGGGTGCGTTGGAAAATAAGTCGTTTATATCCTTTTGTAAACTCTTTTGGATATCATGATCTACATTGTAAACTTTCATTTAAAGAATTATTTAAATCATACTATAAACTCTTGAACTCACTAGGCGTTAGCCTAACCCTTTTCATTTGTCGGCATGTGCAACAGGTCTCAGGTTGGGAGTAGTTTTAGTGACACGTGTGAAAGGGTGTGTGCTAGAAATGTGCCCGAGAGGTGAACTGATTAAGTGATGTCTTCCGCATTTACCCTTGGGAATAGCACTTGTGTTTGGGTTAAGTGATACCCGAAGTGTGTTTAGTCTTTGTGATAAGACTTATTTTATATGTATTGTTTGAGTATAATCATAGATTGTAATTTGAGGTATTTTACCTATTTGATTTTAGGAAGAAATCCTATTATTTCGGATGTATTATCGAAAATTTTAATTAGTTGCTCTTTCCCCATTCGAGGGTGTTACATTAGGCTAGAGAGGTTTAGGGTTTTTACCCCTCTTTGACAGTTACACTTCAGCCCCTTCACTTTAAACTTTTCTCCTATTTTCACTAAACATTCTACTTCTTTATAATTAGGATCCCGGTTATTACAATACCTCCCCCTCAAAAGAATTCCGTCCCTGGAATTCCTTCTTCGAACAAGCTCGGGTATTTGGACCTCATGACCGCCTCCAACTCACAAGCTGCTTCCGGTCCTTTGGTGATAACACCACGATACTTCCACAAGGTCAATCCCCTTGGTCCTCAACTCCTTGACTCTAAGGTCGATGATCACCTGCTTATCGCCTGAATTTCTTGAAGAGCTATCGTCATCCCAACTTCCAACAATTGCTCTCTATAATAGAGGAGTGAAACACAATGAATTTCCGAACGTTTCATTGAGCACAACCAGATCATACCATATCTCTCCAACTCTTCCCCTAATTTTCGACGGATCCAAAGAAAACATGGAGCAATTCCACCTTTCACTCGAACATTCCATCCCATCCTATGGGGACGCCTTCCACATCAATTGCCCCCTCCTCCGACTCAAGGCTCAGAAATCTTATGCTTTTGTACCGAATCAACTTAGCTCCACTCATCTGCCCAAACCATTCTGATTAAAATCATAGCCGTACCCGATCCTTCGGCAACGCCCCTCAATTACTCACCATTTCTTATGACAGGTCACCTCGTATGACATACTTGCAACCTTTTCGATTGACTATACCATCCAACATCCCAGACCAACCGTACCAGATATTGTCCGCTTTGTCCACACACTTGGACTCACGGATTTAAAATGCGTCTAAACATGGTTTTCTCGAACAACTCCTTTTCCTTAAGAAAGAACTTTGCGGGATTCCATGCCACAATAACGTGAATCGTTTATCAAAAATAACCACTCAGCTTGCCAAGTTGGCACAAGGCCAACCTCGGATATCTCAATATACTCACAGTCATGAGTTCCCCCATCGGATAACATGCAATTCTAGATTACTTCTCCCAACCGACATATGTGCAACGCAGATGATACCTTCTTCCTCGAACTGCATCGATTACAATTCATTAACGTTAACCAACTCATACGTTCTCACCACTTCATTACCCCATACCTATACATAGCTAATAGTAGAAAATCTCCACAATCCACCATCCGACGTGTCCACCAATCCGGGATGAACCAAGTCCTGAAGACACACATTCAAACTTTCGTTGCATCCAACAATCGTCCAACCATACACGAAATGAATTCAAGTTCTACTCGCTCAACGAGAATCGAACATGCTCACCCGAAACTACTCCCATTAGCTTAACACTGAACGACAAGTTTACTTGAAGCATTTCTCACAATAACACCAGTCAAATCCAATGGTCCTTCATTCCGAGTACTACATCCAACTACCTTTTTCCTATTCCTTCTCGAAACATAGCACATGCTTCCAACGAACGACTCGCTAGAAAGTGCACGCTTCCGACCGGTCGCATAAGTTGGTTTTCCACTGTCCTTGAACCATAACACACACAATTCCCCTTTCTCATACTCTTACCAGGAGTTCATATACTCATCAATGATAATTTATACACACTACTCCACACTTTCGGTGTCACTTGCCAAACTTCCTACTTCCAAGCTACTCACTTATTCCGACATATTATCTTCACCTCCTCACATTAGCATGGAGTACCGCCCACCAAACATTACTTGCCCCTTCTTCCGACCCTTCTACATGTGCCGATAACGCCTCTTCATTACTATACATAACCAAATGGTTTCACCAAAATCTCTGACTTGAGGTATCCAACTAAGTTATCCCAAAATGACATCAGTGTTCTAAGCCACCACACACTCCTTGTTTCCCAAACGGTTACCTTCTCAGAGGATTCCTTCGTATAACAGAAAACAATTCACATTCCTTAAAGATTCCGCATCTACTACACCACATTGCAAACCATCCAATCCAACATCTTCCTCAGTCTCCCAATGATCTCAAAATATACTCTCTCAACGACTCCCGTAACCAAAAAGCACATGGTTCCTCTTTTGGATAACCACCAACTACCGCTCCACCTCCTTCTATTCCGAAAATAGCCATATCATAATGCTAACTTAAAATCGATGTGTCCCAATAACATGCTTAACACTTTGTATAACTCATGCAAAATCTTCGAAAAGGTTTCCATCCGTGCTTATCCTTCTCTAACAACACATTACCATATTACCGGCTTGCACATCTACCTTGGCAAAAGGTGCCACTAATTTATCCATACATTCTCCACCCACAACCTCACACCGCAGACCAGGTCCTCACAGTCATTTGCACACATAAACAATCTTGCCATCATATTCACCTGCATATAACCAAGTCTATCTCACAACCTTGTCTTTCCCCGAAACTAGATGAGCCACAACTCACGGTTTCCCAAATTACTCAAACATATTCGTTTCTTGATGGTTCATTGCGATCTCTAAGGAACCATTACGATTGACAAGGCACATTCCCTTACAGATCGATATAATCGATGCACTCACTTCAGTTATGCTAATTGCCTTATCCCTTTACGAACCGTCCAAACCTCGCAAGGAAAACACTCGTCCTAATAGCAATCTTCCACAATCATAACGTCCACACGAGGTGGTCCATCACCGAATATACATCTTTCCTGAACGACCTTCTACATCTACACACACCAGGGTGATTCTCTTAATTTTCCAACCTCTTAACCACGCCTTCAGCCTTAAACATCTTAGACAATTGCTGACTTCAACATCCATAGACGACATGATTACTTTCATAACCTTCTCGACAACAAGGGTTCCTAACGGAACCTACTTCTTCCAACATATCATAATAAACTTTATACCCCGCCGTCCTCACTTGGAGGAGGAATTTCAAGACTTACTTTGAGCAAGGTCAATATTACGAGGCCACCCCCAAACTCTGGCTCGGCGCCGATAACATTTCATCTTTGCATCTCAACACTACTCATAACGAGTTGCTAATACCAATACCTTGATGACTTCACGTCCTTCCCCCGGACACAAGCGTCCACCGACAACCGCACTTCAAGTTACCGAACAAGAGTACAAGCTACCTTAATATAAACAATACCAAAGTCCATTTCTGACCTTTCCACCATTCACCTCCCTTCCTTAATATGAATACCAAGATCACAAAACACTCACAACTGGTGTGACCGGCACATCACCACTCTCGAAACCTTTCCTTATCTGTAAATGCAATAATCTCTCCGACCTAGTGAGTTCATAGCCTTCATGCATGACGACACGATAATTCAAATCATTTCACACATTTGAACATTTAAAAAGTACAACACTCGAAAACAACTTGAGTACACATGACCCAACACTCTCATAACTTCAACGCCCTGCACAACGATCTCGAGAATCGTTCGCACCCAACCTTTCAGTAAAACACAACCTTAACCAACCAAAACGATGTTGTTGCATCAGAAACATAATGAATGAAACATTTCCTATACGACTAGAAAAATTCTGAACGAAATCACTTACACAAAATAAATCCATCGGCTCCCACACTCATATATATGATATTAACGTGCCAATACTCATTTGGTGATAAAAGCTTTGCAGCCAACCGTTTTCTTGACTTTTGCAACGAAACTTATCTTATCATGAAAAAGGGCGATATATTTTGCAATTCACTAAGTTCAAAATTTCATTGTGCGATGTAAATAGGATTTCCTTTTTCTTTAAACACACGCTTGCACACGCCGACTCATTTCCAAACAAAAATTCGTTATTTACGCATTTACTTTTAATCATGAAAAGTCTCATGTAACACATATACGGACACAATGCATGAAACTCAACTTGCAATTGAAGGCTATTCACTCTAACAAGGTCAACCGTTGTACCCACACCATTTATCATTGGCACTCCACCCTTAACCAACGGTTGCTCTCTTGTCCTTCCAACAACATGATGTACATGTGTTTTCACAGCCTACCTGTTCAACCATCCCATACAGTTTTCGTCTTGCCCAATTACTTCACATTCTACCCCAACACGTGTTTCAATCCAACACTGATATCTTCTCTTCATTGTTCCTGCCACTGAAAAGCTTGACTAAGAGTCAGGGTCAATCCTCCGCTTGCTCTTGAATTGAAGCTTTCAAGATTCTGACACCGCCCTTCCTAACCAACCCAACTGATCTACACAACAATTTCAGAACGGAGACCCACTAGAAACCAGCAGTTTTACCTTTAATCAGTCGTTCGTTCTTTTCAAACCAAAGAAGTTCTTCCTCTAGACGACTCGTAACATTCCAAACAACACTTATTCTAGAAGATATAAACATTATATTATACGCGATCTCTCACGATACCTCAACCCTTTGCCTTTATTGCAAAGTCAAAACTCACTACATACTTCTACACCCATCGATCTTCTCAACAGGAGCATTTTAGCACATTCATGTACCTGTAAATTCGCGATTACATTGGCCAGATGTAATTTCAAATTTACCATACATGACGGTCCTCGCTACTCTATCACTAATGCACCTAAAGTGATCTTTCCTAAAGCATCCTATATCTCAGCTGTGCTCCCTTCTACTCCATAGTTTAAGTTTAGGCCCATCCGGTCACCTAAATCCCTTAAACTATGGCTTTGATACCAACTGTAACAACCCAGATCCAGAAATAACATAAACAACCAGTGCAAGATGAGGTTCGCGGAAACAACCTATGACACAACTGAGATCACTAAAGAACTAGGCTTGACATGCTAAATAAAACGACTTCCTTCTAGTCCAAAACTTCACGCTCACGCCTTCTCATTGCCCTTACTTAAGCCTTCTACTACACGCTTACCTGAAAATGGTTTAGTTTTTGAAAAACGAGGGTTAGACCGTGAGGTCTAGTGAGTTCCCTCCAGAAATAAACATCCGTGCAACATAAACATTTTAAACAGTTTATAAGCATTTGTTAACAATTCTCAACTTTAAAACATTCAAACTTTCAAACACAAGAACTACACATGTAAATGGCACACTGAAGTCACACACACCTGTGACAACGTGTCAGTCTCACACTGTCGTATTGGGTCACACCTCCCATGGCATAAAAGGGACACCCCCCGATATGAGCACTGGCGGGCCACACCCCCCGACTTAGCCAAAACATGCCCACTTCCAAATGTATGCATACATAATATCTTAACCTTCTCAAACAAAGTAAAACATGCAGTTTCATCATATCTCATGCATTTTAAGTAATACATAAATCATCACATTTTCAGTTAGAAAGACTCACTTGTCCTTGCTTGCTACTTCTCACTTACACCTCAATCCTTAAGCCGAACACCTAGTCAAAATGCAGAAAACGAGGGTGGTAAGTCACTCGTCTCGACCTTCCTGAAATGTCCGCATAACACAACAGGCTGACCAACCGGTTACCCTCTCCTTGTCTGGAAACAAGCTACTCGGGACACACACTATCCGGACGTGATCCGGAAACATTACTATCCAGACTCCAGGTCCGGACACCACTATCAGAAACAAACTCCCGGACTCCTCTTATCCGAAACCCAACTTCCGGACTCCTCTATCCGGAAACCAACTTCCGGACTCCTCTATCCGAAAACCAACTTCCGGACTCCTCTATCCGGAATCAACTTCCGGACTCTTCTATCCGGAACCCAAGTCGTATCCGGAAAACATCACCCAGACTTGGGCGAGTCCGGACACTGCGAGTTTTCATCGAGTGTGGCATTTAACCAGAGTCGGTCCCAACCAAAACCCCCATTGCTATAAGGTCAAACAATCAATAGAAATATACCTAAACTCCCATAACAACCGATTAGCTCAATAATCTCAATCCCAAAGATCCCAAACCATTGGTTGGAATAATCTTTCACAAAAGAAAAGGGTTCACAAAAGCATCAAACCCTTCCTTATGAACAACCCAAAATCAATAAATATCAGTAGTTGAATGTTACCTTTGGAGCTTGATGAATAATCTCTTCCAACTTGCAATCTCTTTCAACCTTCTCCTCAAATTGAAATCCCCCACTTCTCTGCATTCCTCTAGCCGCTTCAAATGGGAAAGAAAATGAATTAGGCTTGAGAGGTTTAGGGTTTTTACCCCTTTTTGACAATTACACTTCAGCCCCTTCACTTTAAACTTTTCTCCTATTTTCACTAAACATTCCACTTCTTTATAATTAGGATCCCGGTTATTACATTATGCAAAACCCCACAAACAAATAATCAAAAGACTTATATGAAACAAAATGACCGAGATTATTGAAATCTAGCAGGTTAGAATCTGTCTGGCCTATGAATTTATGCAAAAGACAATATCTACATAAAGATCAACTTAATAAAAAACTGAACCGAAATCATAATCCAAGCTTACTAATTGTGCCACAATATACCAAATCATACAATTGGGAGTGCCTGTCAGATTCAATCACCTTAAAATCAAACTAACCAAAAAACAAACAAATAACAGTTAGCAGCAAAGACACAAACCTCTGATCGAATGTCATTCCAGAAACGCGAATTGAAGAGAAAAACTCAAGCAATGGAACGGAAGTTAAGATTCGATAAAACTAAAATAAAAAGGAAAAAAAACAGTAAGCTGACCTGATCCATAAGACGTGATTGATCGAGCGAGCGAAGGAGGTTAGTAGTTGGCCTGAATCAACTTTTCTAGCATGGCCCAATAGCAAAGTTCATAAACAAACTAAACCAAATCTAATGAACTCCCTATATCTCATTCGAAATTAAGGTACACATGTGCAAAGTTTCTAAAGCGATATTTATCCGTAAAATCAGATCATTAGCAAAGAATATCTACATTAGTAATTCAAATGTTGATAAATTACAACAAATAAGTATTGCCCTGCATCAATGTTTATGAATTAGAAGTACCAAACCAGTAAATTGGATTTTTCCGGGTAGCAGTTGCAATGGTGTAAACAATATAATTCCCAAATAAACTCCCGTTGGAAAGCACCACACATATCCTCTGATTCCTCTCCCCTGCTTTTCAAAGTCAGCCTCAAGTTTGGTTTGAAGCCATTAATTTAATCAGGATGCTCGCTTGTATCACTAAGTACATATTAGCATAGAAAACAGATAAGAACGTTCTAGAAGCTCTACCAAAAAAGTTTATGCATCGATTGCTGGATAAGTATTTGGTAACTTTGAAGTTGATAAATGGCAGAAACGTTGATAGAAGACCACACTTGTTGCCAATACTTGAGTTTTTGGCTTTCTTTAGTTACAAAATCAACTCAAGGGACTTTTAAAAAGTCTCTTTCATCAATTTCCCTTTTCATTTCTTGATTACAATGCATGGTGAATAACACAACAAATGATCAATTTTTTGGCTTGATTTCATAAGACACATGATTTCAAGGGTGGGTATTTGACTAATGCAAGCATGGTGATTAGCCATGCCTTTAGACCACGTAAGAAGAACATCAGTGGATAAGGTGAAAACCCAGTACCTCTAGCAAATATATAATAAAATAGTACCAAAGGAGAAATAAAATCAGTACATCCTCTTGCCAATCTCCACCTTGTGATTCACCTACATAGAAATAAAAACTCTAGGCATAGAGGAAACCAAAAGCCAACTAAAACTCGTCAAAAGAACAAAAACTCAAAGAAACTAAAACTAAGAGAATCATTACCTTGGTGGAAGAGCAAAAGGATGGATATGAACTACACCATATCCCAACAGCCTCGAAATTTAATTTCCAAATGCTATCATAAGCTTCTTGGAATATGACTTTAACCTCTATCAACATTAAAAACCATGTCGTATCCAAGATCAAAAAGTCATTACCAAAAACAGGGTGACACCAGGAATGGGTAATTGAGAATTGGAAAGGGAAACATAATACCTAAACCAAAAATAGTAACATACCTTCAATTGAGGATAGGAGGTGCAAAAATCGATGAATTTGGGATGTAAAAACCCAATTTTAGAGTAGAACAGACCCATACCGAAACCCAAATAGTAAACATAAATCCAATCACAAAAAACCTTAATCTATTTTATAAAATAATCCAATGAAAGGGGGAAAACCTCTGCGACATCTAAAGCCTTGCTACTGGTGACTGAAGAAGACGAAGGGGATCCGGGAGATTGGAATCATGAGAGGAAATCGCTAAGCAACATTGAGAGCTGAAAATAAATGGTGATGAACATTGAAATTGAATTGAAATTGCGGAGAGAGAGAGGAGAGAAGAGGTGACGTAATTGAATTGAAATTGCAGAGGTCCGTCCCTTATATATCTGGGCCGTGGAAGGTGGAAGAGGGCTTCAACATCAGTGCTAGACGTGGGAGTCGGTTTTGAGGGGATAGTTGTAACCGTAAAATAATCAAAGGAGAGGACTGTCGATTCAGGCCGGTAGTTTTGGGGACGTGGGCGTGGGTTGAGAAGAGATACAGGGGAGTGGGGTTTGTGGGGACGGTGGAGAAGAGAAGCATGCACAAACAGGGGAGTAGTGGTGTGGAGGGAGTTGAAGGAGTCTAATAAACCAAGGGCTAAGTGGAGAGCGTCGATCCGAGTGAAAGTAGTTGTTAATCTAAAATGAATTTGAAGGATCGAGATTAAAAGTTAGATGAATTTAAACGGTCCAGATCGAGACAAAAACGGTTGGGTCATTAGTATAGGTAATAGGAGGGAGCCCCACCAAAATTTAAAATCTAAAATCCATACGGCCGTGCGTACCGTTCTCGGGTACCACGGCGGGTTCGTAGGGCGGGTAGGTCGGGTAGGGCGGTACGGTGGGTGCGGGTAGGATCGGGTGCGCGAACTAGAATTGGGGGGAGCGGGTTCAGGGTTTTTGTTGCAGATTTGTGGGTAGCGGGTTCGGTGGGTTCGTGGGTTGACGGTACTCCACTTTAGGGTAAGGAGAGTAGGAAAAAAAAAAGCTGATGTAGCGCTGAGGTGGCATTTGGGTTCAGTGGATTCGTGGGTAGACGGTACTCATGGTCTACTAATAGTCAATGAAGGGGACATGGACTTGGTTGCAGGTTCACGCACCTTCCCAATTTTAATCATCAAATCCCAGTCGGCTTTCCATTCCGCGATAAATAAATAATTTATTATTCATTAACTTCCCTTCCCCCTAAATTCACATGTTCTGTGTTTCTTTGCTTTCTCTCTCAAATTTTTATCATCTTCAATGCATTTCATTGCATCATCCTTCTTCATCACCGATTTCCTTCACCCGCCACAGGTTCGTCTATTTGCTACTCCTGTTCTAACTTCATTTATGCTCGGATCTTACTTTTACTTTTCATTCATTTTTGCTTTCTGGGTTTTTCTTCAACCATTTAATTTGGGGATTTACTTTTGTTGGGTTATTCTGATAAATAAGATACCTACTTGGGATTTATTTTATTGGGTTATTCTGATAAATAAATAAGCTAGGTTTGGGTTTTGAATTTGAATTTGAATTTGGTGGGTAGTACTTGTAGGTTTCTTGAATTTGTAATGCTTCAATGTAGTCAGCACTGATTAGTTCTAAAATCCATATGAAATTTGAAGTCAGGAATCACTGTTTGATCTCAAATGATATTTTGCAGTTTTTGCCTTTTGGACAGTGGGATTTGGGGTTTGGCTTAAAAGCTAGATATTAGCTGATAAACTATTCATGGCAATGCTTAATAACCTAAACGAAAAATATAAGGGGGATTTATGTAAAATGTACAATGTCCTCTACTTAAATAGTTTCATCTTAGTAATCTCTCTGATTAGAGTGATACTTTGTAAAAAAATATTCTTTTGAATGGATCCAAGAAAGATAATTCAAATTAACAATTATACATCAACTAATAAACCCTAACCCTAAATTAGCAACAAAAAGTTAACAATTTGATTTGACATCAACTAACAAAACCTGATCCTAACAACTAATAACTAACAAAAAGTTAACAATTATACATTAGCTAACAAACGCCAACCCTAACAATTCAAGATTAACATTTACTGTAAAAAACAATTTATATAAAAAATTAACAATGAAATTGGAGTCAAAACATATATATATATATATATAGATAGATAGATAGATATTTGAGTGAAGTGTTCTATCTCATATGACTATAAGTGTTATGCATTGTGAATAAAAGTGTGAAACTAGGTGAAATATGAAGAAGATAACATACCCATCTTGCATCCAACTTAACTAAGCCGTGTCAAAGTGATATTTTTGTTACTTTAAGAGATGGGTGCACAGCGACACCAGTCCATGTAGTCCCACCTAGAGCAGTTTAGTACCTACTTACTGCAAATATGAAACTCAGACTCAAGTATCAGGATTCTAGATTATGACAACCTCCTTCCAATGATCAGTTTCCTTGGGACATTGTGTGCTTTATTGTGTAGGTGTGTTGATACTTGATGGATGGATCAAATTTGGATTGAATCAAATAATGATTTTGTCTGATCCACGATCCAACTAAGTATTATGCTTTGAAAATAATGTGTGCGCTAGTCTTTGAACCATACCAACCTTCAATAGACACTCGACTTTTTATGAGTAATATTTACATGACATTGAAAATTAAGATAAGAATTGTTTTTTTTACTTGATTTTCTTTGTCTTGATCTGCATATTCTCTTTACTTTTGTTTTTCCTTGCTCTTTGTTTTCCTGTGTAAATTGATTAATTAGAATAGAACAATGTTTTTTTTTAAACATTTATGGGGATGCTTATTACTTAATTTTGATATTAGGACTAATTGGTTTGGATTTTGATTTTCAAAAGTAGTATTTTTAACTTTGGTATTTGTAAATCAAAGTAGTTGGATTTGAGGCTATATTGCATTCGTATGTGTATAGGAGAAGTTTTGTTGTATGATATATGCTTTTAGCATAAGAGTATTATGCTTTTTAGGCTTGTATGGTAGGGAAACAACATTCATTCAATCAGATGTTTATCAAGGCATGACATAAGGCGGCAAATTTGTATGTTATATATAGAATTATATGTTTTCTATACATCATTCAATCAGATAATGATATTAAAAAATTTACATTCATGTTAGAAGAACAAAAATCATATAGATTACTATTATAAAAGTAGTCTTATTAATATTCAAAATCATATAGATTACTATTATAAAAATAGTCTTACGATACGCCATGACGCGCCTCTTTGAACACCAGTAAATTTGTATGATTACATGTTTTTGTGATCTCTATTGTGTTTTAACATAAATTTTGATTTTTTTCAATGGAGAATCGCCTTCGGTTTATAATAAAATTTTACATCTTGCTGCATTGCGGAGTACACAAGTAGTAAGCGCTAAAGTTCTATTTGGAATGTACATTAACATTGTTGCATGTTTGTTACAGGTCCATCTATCATAAGGAAGCCTTTATTTTATGGAGCTAACACCTACTTGCTTTTGATGTTTCCAAGTTCTATCCTTGAGGTTATCAAAAACAATTATTATTGATTTCTCTCCATAATCTCGTCGATAAAATCATCATTCGTTGTTTTGATATAAACTTGACAAACAGAAGGTGCAATTGCTCTCAAGGTTTGTTCAATCTAAAACTATTTTTCCTCTATTATTTTTATTCTTGGTCTTGTGGGTTAATCAAGTTTCCCAAACGAAATGTATTTATGGGTCCAGCATCCAAAATCAAAAGAATAATATTATTATTCGCGACTTCCCTAACAAGACACAAAAGAAATCTTGTGACTAACATATTCAATGGCTTTTGTTGGGAATCTAGCATTAGCACCAATGGGTGATATTGAAGATCCAAGTTATACTACAAAAGTTGATGAGCATGATTTGTGGCCTCTCGCCGAAATCAACCCAACAAAAGCCAGATTCCCTTGTTGTTTGGTGTGGACCCCGCTTCCGGTGGTCTCGTGGTTGGCACCTTTCATTGGGCATGTTGGTTTATGCATGGAGGATGGAGCCGTTGTAGATTTCTCGGGTTCCAACTTCGTCACTATTGATGATTTTGCTTATGGTGCTGTCGCCAGATACGTTCAACTTGACCGTAAGCAGGTACAACTCCTTAATTCTTGCACTAGTCTCCAAACCGGGGGTCTTAACTAAACGTTAAACAACCTCTCTACCCTTTGGGTAGAGGTAAGGTTTGCGTTAGAGATGCACTGAAAAGCCCATGCCCAAAGACCGGCTCGAAAAAACCCGAGGCTAGGTCTAGGCCCGGCCTTAAAGCCCGATCACAAGGCCCAGTTAAGGCCCTGCCCGAAAAATCCCGATCATGCCCTTTTAAAATATGTAATCGAATAGACTTGGAATGACCTGCCTTGTGGTATAAAACAAGTCTGCTCCCATAAAATCTTGAATAGGATAATGTTAAAACAATACTTCAAATGTCCATACTTTTATATTTTTTTGAACAGTGTTGCTTCCCGTCTAATCTCGCGAGTCACACATGTAAGTACCGTTACAAGCATGCGGAAAAAGGCAGCGCGATTAGTTGGGATGATGCCGTGCAGTTGAGTCGGCGTCATTTTGACCATAAATCGTATAATCTCTTCACATGTAACTCCCACTCGTATGTTGCTAATTGTTTGAACCGGATCTGCTATGGTGGATCAATGAATTGGAACATGGTGAGTGTGGCGGTTCTTGTACTGTTCATGGGGCGGTGGGTGGACGCCATGGCGGTTGTTAGGTCGTTTCTGCCGTTCATGGTGATGGTTTGTTTCGGTATTACGGTTGTTGGGTGGCCTTTCTTGATGGGTCTTATGTCATTTTGTTTTCTTCTTATTGTCTGGTTTTGTATTGGTACTTTTTGTTTGAAGAATGTGTTGGAGTGTTAGAAGAAATGCAGAGTGGTTTTAAGGAGCTTTGATCTCATCAGTTTTAGCCCAAACCTTGTTGTTGTTGTTGTTGTTGTTGTTGTTGTTGTTGTTGTGGTGTAAGGGCATCACTTCAAGTGCTTTTAGGATATAGTGATATTTATGGCTCTAAACTCTTGTGTTTGTGTGTGTGTGTGTGTGTGTTTTTCTTTTGGTAACGGTGGGGTGTTCAAGGTACCTTGACTAAGCTTATGGGTCCTAGAAATAACAGTTTGGCAAACCATGTAGTGGTCTTGTAAGAACTTGAACCGATGATCTCTGTTGAGGATCCAACTGGATAAAGATTTGCTCACGGTACAACAAAATTGGACTTAGGAGACTATTTTATATGATTTAACAATAAGTTTATAACAGGTTTTTAACGTTTTAACAAGTTTTTTAGAACATTTTTAAAATAAAATGTATTAGCTTTTCTTTATAGGACTCATTAGAGAAGTGACATCTCTAAGTATGGGTACTTGTTTTTTATATGACACAAATATAGAGGTTTTATTTCCAAATTGTTGTTAATAAACTTGTTAAGACGTCCAAAAATATCATATATTATAACATTTTTATATATGACACACAATTGTTTAATCTTAAGAATTAAAGTGCTATAATGCTGTCTATTATGATATTTAGACGTTTTTCACATCTTGTAAACCTGATTTAGGGTCCAACTCGTTAAAAAGGTTGCCATCTCTAAGTATGGGTACGCCTAGCTGCCTTTCTACAAGCAAATGTCACTTACAAACTCTAGTATTGTCGTTTTCAACCGAAAAACTAGAAGAGAAGGTTTGGTCTCGCTCAAGTTGTTTCATATTTATTATATCAAACCAAACAAATTTAGTATATTTCACTCACAAGTGGGGTTTCAGAGTTTTCATGTTTATCGTACATTATCATTATCATTATCATTATCATTATGTGAACCAAAAATCATTATATTCAATAGCATTAAAGGCGTGTTTGGTTTGTGGGATTTGAGATTGGATTACATTTCAATCCGTATTTGGTTTAATGGAAAGTCCATATCTCAAAATTGAAATCCCACAAACATTGAATTTAGAAATCTTATAGGATAGTTGGTATTTTGCATGATTTTATAAGATTTTTTTTGTAATAATATTTTAAAATACGTTAGAAAGATTCATTTTATAAAAATCAATTAATAAAAGACAATTCAATTACTTTTACAATCATTTATAATTGGATTTATAGATTATATATAAAAAAAACATAATTCAATTTCATTCCAAATCTTCAAATACTTGTAACTTGAAATCTCTAAAATAGAGTTGGTCATAAATATTATCAGATAAAACAGGTAATGTAATGTTTCATAAATAAAAGAGAGTTTGATTGTGCTCAATAATGAGTTAGGTATGTATCGGTGCCTTTTAATTTAAAACTCCATGAGAATTCGTCCAATAGATACAATACCATGATGATGATTATCTCATTTAATTAATCTGACCAACTATTGCACGAATTCTAAAAGAATGAAAAAGTATTAGTGCCTCTAAAATTTAAATTTCATGCCTTTAAGGTCAATAAAATACCATTGAAAAGGGTCCACATGTTATATATATATAGGGGTGGGTTTAAATGTAAACTCAAATTTAATTGTGAACATGAGGACAATCCCACAACCATTGATCAAGATTTGGAAAACTAATCAATGGTTAAAACTTAATGAAACCAATTGAGAAGTGATTAGGGACAAATATGGAAATTTGAATCAGCGTCTACCATCTTTGACTTTTTATTTTCTTTTTTAATTAAAAAACTTTTACCCCCTTAAAGTTTAAAATAAATTATCTTAAAAATTACTAATATTTTAATCAAACAAATTACATCAAAAAAACGAGAATTTCGTGCTTTTCGATATGACATCCATCTCGATATAGTTTTTTCCTTCATTTTAACCGTTTTTACGTGAAATGCTATGTATGTGTTATATTCAGTATGAATATGTATGCACGTTTCCTGCTGTCCATATTCAATATGAATAACAAAGGGGAACGTTCATTCACTATTTATGACGAATAACACAGTATTCAAAATGAATAATACAACATTCAGGATGAATAATACACGAATTCCTGATTTATGTATTATTAAACATGAATAATACAATGTATTATTCACCTCGAATGTTGTATTATTCATCCTGAATGATACATTATTCATGATGAATAATATATGAATGACCCGTGAAGGTGTGAACACATGACGCACTCTTTTTTGTTTTCCGATTCACAACCGAGACTTGTTTTTATTCTTTATGAATATGTATGCACATCTCCAGGTGTCCACATTCAGTATAAATAACAAAGGTGAACGTTCATTCACTATTCATGATGAATAATACAATATTCAGGATGAATAATACAGTATTCAGTATGAATAATACATCATTCAGGATGAATAATACATCATTCAGGATGAATAATACATGAATTCATGAATCGTGTATTATTCACCCTGAATGATGTATTATTCATACTGAATGATACATTATTCATGAAGAATAATACATGAGTGACCCGTGAAGGTGTGGAGACGTGACGCACTCTCTTTCGTTCCTCGGTTCACAGTCGAAACTCGATAGGTTCCAGATTCATCTCGATGGGTGTTAGGTTACGGTAATGAAGAACACGATGCCTTAGGACGTTGAAGAAAGTGTTGTAGAAGGTGATGTCGAGTTACGGACTTACGGTGTCGAGATGTTGTAAACACTTGAACGTACATAAATATTCATAATGAATATAACACATATATGACATTTCACGTAAAAACGATTAAAACAACAAAAAAACTATATCGAGATGGATGTCATATCGAAGAGCACGGAATTCTCGTTTTTTTGATGTAATTTGTTTGATTAAAATATTAGTAATTTTTAAGATAATTTATTTTAAACTTTAAGAAGGGTAAAAGTTTTTAATTAAAAAAGAAAATAAAAAGTCAAATATGGTAGGCGTGAGTTTAAATTATCTTTCCTTTTTACCCCTAATCACCTTAATTAATAATTTCAATTAAAAACTCTATTTAATATGAGTCATTGGATCAATAGAGATGAAAGGGACAAGATTCGTCCTCACATTCACAGTTGAATTTGAGTTCACATTTAAACTTTCCTATATATATATATATATATATATATATATAGGGGCCATTCAAGGAAGAACTAATTAGTTTGTGGTAACTGTAAGAATCAGTGTGAGCCACATATTAAGCTATATATTAGGAAATTATTAATTTTGGAAATTTTGTTTGAAATTTAAATAAAAGGGCATTTTAGGTATTTTTAAAATCTCCTCTCTCCTCTCTCCTGATTATGATAATGATATCACAAGAACAAATGTGATATCAATGTGATACCCCAGTGTGATACTCAGAATACATACAAGAACAAATGTGATATCACTGTGATACCCCCATTGTGATACTCAGAATACATACAAGAACAAATGTGATACCCACTGTGATACCCCCAATAAACATACAAGAACAAATGTGATACCCACTGTGATACCCCCAATAAACATACAAGAACAAATGTGATACCCCCAATAAACATACAAGAACAAATGTGATACCCACTGTGATACCCCCAATAAACATACAAGAACAAATGTGATACCCATTTGCCGACGTACTCTCTCTGCTCGTCCATCTCGCTCTCTGTGACTCCGGCGAACTACTCCATCTCCGGCGAACTACTCCATCTGTGGTCCATCTCGCTCTCTTGCTCGTCCATCTCTTCTCTGTGACTCCGGCGAACTACTCCTCGGTCCCATCTCGTCTCTCACTCGTATCTCTTCTCTGTGGCAGTTCCATCGCCGGCGAACTACTCCTCGGTCTGCCGCAGGTGCGATTCTAAGGCAGAAATTGATCGAGGGGATGGAGGGAGAAGAAGGCGACAGTGGGGGTTTTGGCTGTGTGTGCGTGAAAACGAGAAGGGGAGAATGTCGCTGCAGGTTTCCGGTGGTGGCAGGTGATGGCGGCTGTGGTCGCCGGCGTGTGGGGAAGAAGTTTAGAGGAGAAAGGATCAAGGGGGAAATAGAGATGGTGAGGGAGGTGCGGCTGATTTTTTAGGGTTATAATACATGAGTTGTCAAAATAAATAAAATTACCAATTTACCCTTATTTTTATTTTTGGAAGTAACATTAATTATTTTAAATGTGTGGCTCACGTTAGTTCTTACAGTTACCACAAACTAATTAGTTCTTATTTGATTAAGCCCATATATATATATATATATATATATTGTTAGCTTTAATTAGCTCCTAATTAAATGAATGTTTTATAAAGATATTTTAATGTTTTAGATATTTTCTTATAGATATTTACTTAGATATTTTATATAGATATTTTAGATATTGTCTAGATTTTAGATATCTTAAATATCTAATGTGTAAATATGGCCCTATATAAGAGGTGTCCATATGTCTTTTTAAGTAGTGAGAGATATGGAAAGCACACAAAAGCACACATAGACTAGTTTCTTATGAGAGTCGTTTCATGTTTAGTGTGGTGTTCTTCAACATTTCTCCTCTCCATGTTTAATCATCAATGAATATGAGATAAGTTTCTTTATGATTGTTCTTCATGTATATCTTATCTATATATTTAAATATGGACTTTATATTTATTCTATTGTTGCTCAAAAATGGGATCAACAATTGGTATCAGAGCCGATTGAAGAAACTTTTCTTCAAAATCGATCATCTATGCAACAATGGAAGTTTTAGATGGTTTAGTTTATGATATACTTCATGTGTGTGTTTTGATTCTTTCTCATTCATTGGTTTTATTTGATAAGCACTAAGTAGATGGTTGATCTATGATCTCATCCTTGTGTGTGCTTAAGTCCATAGCAATTCTTTTTGCATCTTGGTAGTAAGGTTGTTGATCTTTGTTTGATCTGACATTTATTTTCAAGATTGGACTATCTTTGATCCAGATTTTGTTTGTCTTCCGCTGCTCATAAACATTTATATATGGATAACAAAATCATTTGGGTCTTGAGAAAGTTGTTTGAGAAAGATTTGATGTTTTGTTACATGTTCAAAGTCTGATCTGAAACGTTTTTTTTTTAAAACTTTGAGTTCTTCTAATTAGTTTTCTGACTTGATCAATTAGAGATCGAATTATTTGCACTCACGGTTTTAAAAATTATATGAAGATCGTCTTATCTTTTACATCAAATCAGATTTAATGACAGATTTGCGCTGCTGTATTAAACTGATCATATCTCACTCATAAAAACACCGATTGATGCGATTCAAAAGGCCCTGGATTCCTAAGACACAGATGAATAGATTTCGTGTTTTGAGAATTCAGAGATTCGAAATTTATAAGGGTCATATGCAAAGTTGAAGTAGACAACAGTGTGCTGATGGAAAGCTGATGGACAGATCTGCGCGACTGTGGTAAAACAAATAGAATCAACTTGAATTCGGGACCACTATTCGAAATCTTAGTGAAACACTGGATTTGTTATCTCATGTCTGCTTTTCGTGAAAAAATACCAATTGAAGTGGAGGGTTTTTTCAAACAACAAGGGGCTGGGTCAACTATTCAATCAAATGATATTGAGCATGTTTCCCATCTCTTCTCGAGAAACAAGTGGGCTATTTCTTTGCAAAATTGTGCTCAATTTCATATGTGGCAATTCCGCCATATCTTTGTCGTACGAGCTCGAAAAGAGATGATTCAAGATGATCTGAACAGCTAACAAACAAATTCAAGTTGTTTGTGTTTTGAGTTTTTGCAAACTCCAGAGGTAAAATGGTCTAAATTAGTGTCAAAGTAAGTGTAAACACTTCTGCCAAGCCTCTGCCAAGCCTCTGCCGCACACGACCAAGCTTCTGCCGCACGCGACCAAGCTTCTGCCGCACGCGACCAAGCCTCTGCCGCACGCGACCAAACCTCTGTCAGCCACGACTAAACCTCTGCCGAGCAGAGACAACCTCTGTCGAGCCACGACGAAACCTCTGCCGCCAAACCTCTACCAAGCGGCGACCAACCTCAACTAAGCAACGACCAAACCTCTGCCGAGCAGCAAACAACCTCTGTGGTACTGTTCATCACAAATCCAACAGAGCCTCTGTGGACAGAACCTCTGCGATCGAACCTCCGAGCCCGATTTTTGTTTACTTGCTGTCAGCTTTGCGCTGCTTCAGAAAAATGCGCATAACTTTTAACTCGGTGCTCCAAATTACTCGATTCCAGTGGCATTGGAAAGATTATTCACAGATGCACGACTTTGATGTTTTGAGTTTTCTCAAATTATGTGTGCTGATATGCCAAACTCAGCCTCAAAGTCTGCTGCAAGGTGCTGGACCGAAAGCATTGCATTTCACTCATGCTCTTTCCGCTTTCAAGAACGATGTTCTCTCAACGGTTCTTCATGGTGTCAAGATACATTTGTCACATTTTAAATGTCACTCCATCCTCTGTTATTCACGTTTAAAGCTCGGTGGATGAGCCTACATTTGAGGGGGAGCACATGATGCTTTGAAGACTTGAAGAACGGAACATCAAAGGTTCTAAAGAAAGCAAAGGGGAGACTATAAGATGATGCTTTCTTTATAAAACATTAGGGGGAGATTGTTAGCTTTAATTAGCTCCTAATTAAATGAATGTTTTATAAAGATATTTTAATGTTTTAGATATTTTCTTATAGATATTTACTTAGATATTTTATATAGATATTTTAGATATTGTCTAGATTTTAGATATCTTAAATATCTAATGTGTAAATATGGCCCTATATAAGAGGTGTCCATATGTCTTTTTAAGTAGTGAGAGATATGGAAAGCACACAAAAGCACACATAGACTAGTTTCTTATGAGAGTCGTTTCATGTTTAGTGTGGTGTTCTTCAACATTTCTCCTCTCCATGTTTAATCATCAATGAATATGAGATAAGTTTCTTTATGATTGTTCTTCATGTATATCTTATCTCTATATTTAAATATGGACTTTATATTTCTTCTATTGTTGCTCAAAAATGGGATCAACATATATATATTACACCTAATAAACGATCATATTTTTCTCGTTAATTTGACATCCATATTGGTATATTTTTTCCTCCGTATTTTCGTGGTTTTCCGGTTTTCCAGTTATTTAGGGTTTTTCCTTGAACCTGACCCTAATTTTTCCTCCGTATTTTCGTGGTTTTCCGGTTTTCCAGTTATTTAGGATTTTCCCTTGAACCTGACCCTATATATATATATATAACTGTGACTAATTAAATTACTAATCCAAACTACAAAATTCCTGATTAAATTACCAATCCACTTATTTTTCAAATTACTTGTTTCTTTAAAATTATCTTAAACATGATTAATATTTTATTTAAATAAATTATACCGAGAAACAAGTATTCCATTATCTTTAATTAAAGATCCGTGATATATATATATATATATTATATAGGCTCCGTAAAATGCAAATCTTGTATTTGTTGTATACCTTACAAACCACAGTGTGCATATGTGAACAACTAGTGTGCATATGTGCAAGAATATACATATAATGGACATACATTCATATAAGATAATGCATATATACATCTTAGATTATGCATATATGCAGATTGGTTTGTAAGGAGTGCAACAAATACATGGTTTGTATTTGATTTGTAATATATATATATATATATATATATATATATATGTATATATATATATATATAATATGAGATCCACATATGAATCTAGGTTATAAGTTTAAACTGATTTACACACAAGTTATGATTAAGATTCACATCTGAATCTATATCAAAGTTCACAAGTTCACATATGAAGCAATATACAACTGCTTATCATTTATCAATATTTTATCAGCTATCAGCTAGTTTGCCAAACATAGCCTAAATGTAATTGCCCATGGATTTAATAAGTTTTGACCAAATGTAACTGTCCCTATTTTTTACGACCGTTTGATTTTAAATAAATGAATGGTTCTCTAATGAGTTCGAATGAGCCTTTGAAACTTGCATCTCAAAATATGAATCAAGACAAAGTATATTTTATTTCATTTTATTTTAATATAATTTTTTTTCTTCAATGTTGTAATTAAATCGGAAATTTTATTAAATCATGTAATTATATCTGTATAACCATAACAATTTTTATTTGCTATATCGTTCTTTTTTCTTAGAATAACCATTATATATGTTAGTTAATTTGTTTGAAATTGGAGGAAAATTAGATGTAGTTAACACGATTTTTGGAAGCTAATATTTCTATTTGAATACGCAATAAAAAGAATATAAAAATGTAATTATATTTTTGTTTCTATATCAAATTGGCTTTTCATTCCCAATCCCATTGGGTTACATGGCGAAATCAACATTTATATAAAATTTTGTTAAATATAATAATTTAAGTCAAGGGCATATTATTGGTCATTAACATGATCTATCACGTGCGTCTATTTAATCAACACTTTACACCAAGTGCAAAATAGATAAATACTCCATGTGAATCTTTCTTATTTTAATATTGCCTTTAGATTAAGGATCGTTTACAAACGTTTATCGGATGAGTGTTTAGCAGCAAGAGACATTATCCTAATTTATCTTATCATGTAATATTTTCAGCAATCAAAATGGATCATAGGTAATGTTAGTGCAATATGTCTTCGAGGTTTAAATATAGAAAGGTCAAAGTCAAAGTCAATGTATTGAGTTGTATTGTGTTGTTTACACCTTGTAAAGTGTTTAGTATAAATAGGTTTTGTTGTGTATTAGTTGGTAGGACTCTAGACATACTTAACTCACATTCTTATATTCTAGAGAGAAAAACACTTGTACAGAACTCCTAATCTTGTAATGTGTTCTTGAGTGAAATGGATGACGAATTCATATCTTCTCTATCTTGATTAGATCTTGGATTAACAATTGGTATCAGAGCAGGATCAAGATTCAGAGAAGGATTTTGTTGATCAATCAGTAGAATTTGAGGATTTTTCAAGAAAATCTCGTTTTCTTGAAATTTAATCAAATTTTGTTGATTTGTGATCAAATTGGTCTACATATTAGTGATTTGGATTCGGTTTCAGTAGTAGATCACTTCTTCCTCAAGAATCGAGAACAAATTCGAAGGATTTCAAGATCAATTTTGTGATTTTCTGAGTTTTTGTTCGGTTCGTGAAGTTTACTGTTCGATCGATTCAATTTAGGATTAAGAGGTTTTCAGAGGTTTGTGTATGAAGAAGAAGTGTTCGAATTTAGATTTTGAACTGATCTGCACAGTTTGATTTCAGTGATTTTGAGGTTTTAAGTGATTTCTGTCGATTTTGGGAGAATCTCGCTAGATCTGAACTTTTCGCAACATTCATCATCACTTTTCGCAACATTCATCCAAGTGTACTTTTCGCTAAGTATTTCGCTTCCTTCTGTTGCAAAATTCATACTTTTCGCAACCCTCTGACCCGAAAAGCCATACTTTTCGCAACCCTCTGACCCGAAAAGCCAAACTTTTCGCAACCTTCTTTTGCGAAAAGTGATCTTTCAGATTCCTTTTTTTGTTCAAGGCCACTTTGCGCAACCTTTGCTTGCGAATTTCTCCACTTTGCGTAACCCTTGCTTGCGAGTTTCTCAACTTTTCGCAACCTTGGCTTGCGAGTTTCTTACTTTTCGTTTCTTTCAGTTGCGAGTTTCTGACTTGGTTATTTTCAGACGATATTCTAAAAAAAGAGTATTTTGAGAAAAAAAATTTATAATGAAATTTTTTCTATAGTGTATTTCATACATTTTAAGAGTTTTTCAAGAAAAAGTTTTATATAATTTTTTTTTCTTTATAAAGATCTTTTAATCGTCAAGCGATCATGAACCGACTTCCAGTGCTGATCAAAGAATCTGATTTTGAACGATGGAGTGTTTCGTTTATCGATTTCATTTCAAGTCGAGAAAATGGTGAATATATGATAAAAACTTTCTCCGAAGGTCCAATGATCATATATAAAATGGAGAATGACTTTACAGAAGAAGAGAATAAAAGAAAGAAAGCTGATAAGGACACTTCGTACTACTTGATTCTTGCACTTCCACAACACATTTATAAACGCGTTGAAGCTTTCAAAAACAACCCGATGCAGATGTGGAATGAATTGTCAAAGCAATTGCTTGGATCTAAAGTTGATTTTAAGAGAAAAGAAGAAGAAAAGAAAGCTGAAAAAGAGGATGCGGAACAGAAATCATCGGATGTTGAAAATGAAGAACTCAAGGAAAAGGTTATAGAGCTTACAAAGAGACTTTCTGACACGGAAAAGTTGCTAAAAGAGGAAAGAGCGAATCGTACAAATGACAAAAAGTGCTATGCAAAGCAAATTTTATCTCTTTCACCGAAAGTTTCTGAACTTGAACAAGCTTCAAAGACGGAGAAGAAAGAAAATGAAGAAAAGAAAGCTCTTGAACTCAGATGCATAAAACTTTCTAAACAAAATGCAGATTTTGAGAAGGTTTTATTTATTGAAAAAGAGAAATTGGAAAAGGAAAGGGTTGAGTATGAAAAAGAAAGGAAAAGCTTTGAAGCGAAGAATGCGAAACTGTCAAAGAAAATTTCTGATCTTCAAAAGGATTTAGAAAAGGAAAGACAAGAGCTAGATAAGGAAAGTCATGAGCTAGAAAAGATGAAGAAAGCTGACTTTCAAGCTAAGTGCGATAAAGACGAATTTTCTAAAGAGAGGAAGATATTTCAGCAAGAAATACGAAAGCTGACAAAGAATTTGGCCGTGTTATCGACTGATATTATGAAAGAGAAGATGGTTAATTGTGACATTCAGAAGAAGCTTGATTTGATGACCAAGGAACGGAATGACTTATCAAACAAAGTGAAGTCACTCAACAAATCCAAAAGCTATTCAGAAAGTCCGATTCGACCGTATAATCTTTTCTATGATCATTCAGTGGATAATTCTTCCAAGTATCAATTTGCTGATCTTCCTTCATACAAGAAAGTCAACATGCAATGGAGAGTAAAAGGTACGACTCCTGAAAAAGATGTACCAAAATCGTCTGTTCCCAAAAAGAATACTAACCTGAAAGGTAAATCTTTTGCTAAACCTGATTCATTATATTCTGCAAATCATTTAATCAGGTTAGCACAAAAGAATTTTTGTTGTTCTTATTGTGGTACTAACGATTTTGTTAAAAATGATAGTATTCAATATTGGTATGGTACTTATCATTTTCCTTCTTATAGAGCTCCGCTTAACGTGTCAGGACCCAAGACTCGTTGGGTACCAAAATCTACTTAATATGTTTTGCAGATTTAGAGACAAGTGTTGAACTCTCGGAAGATGAAGTACTTGTGCATTCAAGAAGATATTGAACATCACATATTTTCAGGGAGTTTATTATTTTTTTATATACATGTGATTAATGACAAATCTTTTGGTATTTTGTAGGGGGAGTAAGATAAAAGACAATGGCTTTTGAACATATCAGTTCAAAACCCGTGCTTCAACGACTATGGCTTCTGAACAATTCAGTTCAGGACCCGTACTTCAAAGGCTATGACTTCTAAACATATCAGTTTAGAACTCGTACTTATCAGGTGATATCCTTTCACTGTCATATCTTTCTATTTTTAGGACATGTGCTTAAAGGTAACATTTTGTTATATTTTATGTCTACTAACGTTGAAAGTTTGAACCTTCACAAATTTAATTCAATGAAGTGAAATTCTTCAATTTTTCATTCAATGAATAAAATGTGTGTTAAGGATGATTTTACGAGCATTTTTGTATCATCAGAGTTATATTTGTTTCTACTTTCGCTTCTAAAATAAGTCGAAAGGTCAGCGAAACATGTTTGAGATTTTGATACAAGTGCAAAATTGTGTAAATCTAGACTTATTTAGAATACAATGCTCACAAAGCCTATTCGTCTTAATCATGAATGGAAACGAAAATATGGGAGAAGCACTACGCTTTTTGAACCAAGTGATTGAGATGCTATAATAATAATAAAAAAAAATTTATATATATATATATATATAATATTATCATTCAGTTTGATAGTTTGTGCCTGTGGCCTATCTGGTTTGGGAGATTAAGTCCCAAGGGGTACTCGTTACCTAGCCCCTAAGATCAACTGATCTGGGATTGGCTGACCCAAATCCTGCTATAGAACCAGATAGAAAGCCATGTTCTACTGGTACAGATGGGATTAAGGTATATCGATGTAGCCTTTCTGGTTCGGGAGAGTAAGTTCCAAGGGGTGCTTGTCACCTAGCCCCTAAGGACAACTGGTCTGGGATCGGCTGACCCAAATCCTGCTATAGGACCAGTTAGAAAGTTACGTTTACGGTGTATCTTAGTCTTAATAAACTGTTTGATTATAAAAGATGCCAATGAGCACATAATAAAAGTTGCCAATGTGCACAATATGAAAAGATGCCTAAGAGCACACATCTCTTGAAACTTGGGGAAAATACAAAGTCGCGATAAACCTGTAAATTTGTGAAAATTCTGTTTTTGGACAAATAGTGTGAGTAAGAGCAAAGTATTCTTATAGGTTTTAGAGGTGCATTTGCTTGTTGCTAATCATATTTCGCATGCTAGTCCACCAAATAGATTTTATAAAGGGGTTGAAATTGAACTTTTGTAACTCGATATGCGATGATGTCTTGTTTTTGAATCCAAACGCATGCATTTGATTTCACTTGATGGAAATATCTGTTACATTTCATTAAGTTGAATTTCTTTTGTTTGGTGTTCAAATGATTAAATGTTAGTAGTTATAAAATGTTGTTGTTGGGAACTGAAGATTTGCTAAGTATGGTTAGTACTGCCAGAACAACATTAGTGCTGCCAGATCAAAGTTAGTACTGCTTATGCAATGGTTACTACTGCAAGACAAAGTTAATACTGCTAGATCATTGTTAATACTGCTGATGCATTAATGTTGCTGGAACTCTGTTAATACTGCTGATACATTAATGCTGCTGGAACAAGGTTAGTACTGCTAGAACAAGTTAATGCTGCTGGATCAAGTTAATGCTGCTGGAACAAGTTAATGCTGCTGGAATGAGTTAGTACTGCTCATGCTGAATGAAGTTAATACTGCTGATGTGATAAGTTTGGAATACGAAGATTTTGGAGATAAAGATGGAATGGATGAAGATATGCTTAAAGAAGATTCAGAAGATCAATTTATTTTTGATAGTTATCTTGTACTTATTGTGTATAAATAGATGTTGATAGATAGCTATTGAAGATACGCAATATTCGATAGTCTAAGAATACGTTTTTGTTTTGAGAGAGAATTAACCTCAAGGTTCTGAACCCTATTTCTAGAGAAGTAGAAGTCGTCTTGATTGAGCCTGTTCATCAAGATTGAGGTTTGGTTGTAAGCTTGTGAGTTGAATTAGTGAATACAAACAGCTGTGTGTTTTCTGATATATTGTTCATTGATTGTGAGAATTAAAGTTCTATTCCGCAGATTCTTTAATTCTGAATTCTAGGTATTATTAGTCTTGTTAAGATTCGATCCAGACAAGTGGTATCAGAGCATGTGTTTCTTAGAATTCTACAATCATTATGGAAAATTCTTTTGAATCAAACAGTACTCTTGTTTCTAAGGTTCCCATGCTCAGACCCAATGAATTTGACATGTGGAAAATTAGAATCAAGCAGTACATTCTGCTTACTGATTATTCCATCTGGGATATCATAGAGAATGGTCCATGTGCTGAAGGAAGAACTGGACCAGATGGCAAAAGACCTCCTCCAAAGACTGATGCAGAAAGAAAAGTCAGACAAATAGAGATGAAGGCCTTAAGCACTCTGCTTTTGGCTATCCCCAAAGAATATCAGCATCAATTTCAACACTGCACTGATGCTCAGATTCTGTGGAATGCATTGGAAAAGAGATTCACTGGCACCAAAAGCACCAAGAGGAATCAGAAGGCAATTCTCAAACAGCAGTATGAAAACTTTACTTCTACTAAGAATGAGTCTATGACTCAAACTTTTGATATATTTAATAAGCTGATTGGAGAATTAGCAACAGTAGGAGTCAAGATGGAGGCTGATGATGTTAACAGAAAGTTCTTAAGATCATAAGGTGAAGAGTGGACAATGTATACTGTGTCCTTCAGACAGAATGACCAATTGGAAGATAAAGAGCTTGATGATCTTTACAATGATCTTAGAGTCTTTGAAGCAGAGGTTGAAGCCAAAAAGAAGCCCTCTGGATATGTACATAATGCTGCACTCCTTTCAGCATCACCTGATTCTACTGCTAACCCTGAATCAGTTAGTGCTGTTGGAGGAGTCAATCAGGAAAAGACCAATGATTCAGTACTAGAAGCCTTCTTCTCTAGTCATGTTAATTCCTCATTGATTAATGATGACTTAGAACAGATCAATGCTGATGATCTTGAAGAGATGGATATCAAGTGGCAGATGGATATGCTGTCTATGAGGGTAAAGAAATTCATAAAGAGGACAGGGAGAAACAACTTTTCCCAAAGAAGAGAAGATGGTGCTGGATTTGACAAGACCAAAGTTGAATGCTACAAGTGTCACAAGATGGGACACTTTGCCAGGGAATGCAGAGGTGGAACATCTCACAACAGCCATCAACAAACTCAGGCTGGAAGCTCCAATCAAAACAGAAACTCTATTCAAGCTCTTGTCTCTCAACAAGGAATGGGATTTGATTGGAGTGATCTAGCAGAAGAGGCCATCCAAAATCAAGCACTTATGGCTGAAGTTTCAGATCTTCCCACTGAGGTAAAATCTAATCTCTGTACTCAAGCTTGTATAGACACTGTTAAAAGGTATAGAGATCACAATCAGGGAATGTGTGTTGACCTTAAGAGATTAGAAAAGGACAGAAAAGACTATGTAGTAATTGTAGAGAGGTTTGAAGAACAGATTAGGGCTTTTCAAGCCAATGAACTTCACCACTCCTATGATACAAACTACTGGAAGTGGGAAAAAGATGGTCTAGAGTTCCAGCTTAGAGAATCCAGGGAAGAGTGTGAGAAACTAAGAGGAGAACTTGAGAAAGTAAAACTTGATGTTGAAAAGTTTTCAAAAGCTTCTAAAGTTATGGACACCATTATAAATGCTCAAGTTCACAGTAAGATGAAAACAGGCCTAGGGTACAATGCCACACCTCCACCATACAACAACACATACATCCCTCCTAGGTCAGATCTGTTAGAAACCATGAATAGTAAGGACTTACCTGAAGGAGCTACTAAAATAGATCCATTAGATGAAGTTGTTGTTGAGGATAAAACTGAAAAAGAAGAGGCTAATGAAAGGAATACGAATGTCAGTGGTGAGATTCCCTTAGAGAATTACATCAAGACTAATGAGGATGGTGGAAGTCCCTGGGATAAGAACAATGAGATGAAAAGATCTGAAAAAGGAAAGGGAGTTCATTATAGACAGTCCACTGTTGTGAACTCTAATACTTGTGAACATTGTTCTTGCAAGAAATCTCAAGAGAATAAGCCCCAAAAACATGATAAAAAGAGGGGAAATCAAAGAAATTGGAATAACTAGTGGGCACAAAAGCAAGGAGTTGATCTGCAAAGGATTAACAGACCAAAACCTTGTTTTATTTGTGGCAAATTGAATCATCTTGCCAAATACTGTTATTTCAATCCTATTAACCAAAAGAAAAGTTTTCAAAGAAGTTTTCAAAAATCTTCTGGTTATAGGAAGCCTGCAAGGAATAATGTGGCTAAGAAACAAGCTGAATCAAGAAGCCACATGAGAAAACAGACTGAAAAGGAATGTGTCAATATGTGGGTCCCCAAAAGCACTAATGTCAGTACTGCTACCTCAGATAGTACTGCTGACAAGGATAGTGCTGCTAGAAGCAATACTACTGCCAATACTGCTGCAGGCAGAGTTAGTGCTGCTAACTCTGTTAGTGCTGCTAACTCTGTTAGTGCTGCTAACTCTGTTAGTGCTGCTAACTCTGTTAGTGCTGCTAACTCTGTTAGTGCTGCTAACAGTGTTAGTGCTGCTAACTCTGTTAGTGCTGCTAACTCTGTTAGTGCTGCTAACTCTGTTAGTGCTGCTAACTCTGTTAGTGCTGCTAACTCTGTTAGTGCTGCTAACTCTGTTAGTGCTGCTAACTCTGTTAGTGCTGCTAACTCTGTTAGTGCTGCTAACTCTGTTAGTGCTGCTAACTTTGTTAGTACTTCTTCTAAGGTTAATACTGCTTCTAGTTTTTGTGCTGCTAGACCAATCATATTGACAAAGTTCTCCAGTACTGCAGTACCTAAGTTTGAAAATCTCATCAAAACCTAGTGCAAGTACTTTGATGAGCAAGGGAGACCCAAGACCACTTTGGCTTGGGTTCCCAATAAAAACTAATTGATTTATCTTATGTGCAGGGCAACCAACAGCTCAAGGAGAAGAGCATCTGGCATGTTGATAATGGTTGCTCCAGGCACATGACAGGTAACATGGCCTGCCTCAAGAATTTCAAAAGAATTGATGGAGGACGTGTTGCTTTTGGGAATAATCCTGAAGGAGGTAAGATAAGTGGTAAAGGTGATGTGTCAAAAGGTAAGATGACATTTGAGGATGTTTACTATGTTGAGCAATTGAGATACAACCTGTTAAGTGTATCACAGGTCTGTGACAAGAAACATAGTATATTATTTACTGATTCAGAATGCATTAGAGACTGTAATGAAAAGAAATTGATTCAAGTTGCTAAAGTTCATACCAATGACCAGTTTGCAGATCTATTCACAAAAGCTTTTGATGTGGGTAGATTCACTTTCTTGGTAGCAAGTGTGGGCTTGATCAACCTTGAATAAATTCATGCTTTTTATTTCTTTATCTACCTGTATTTCTTTGTATATTTAGTGTTACTAACTAGCTTTCTCAGAACCTCAGTATGACTCAGATTGACAAGTGCTGCAAAGTGCAAGTATAGTTACTACTGCCAGTACAGCGTTTCTACTGCTAGTACATATTTTCTACTGCACGTGTAGTTAATACTGCTTCGTAGTTAATACTGCTTAGTAGTTAATACTGCTTAGTTGTTAATACTGCTTAGTAGTTAATACTGCTTTGTTGTTAATACTGCTTAGTAGTTAATACTGCTTAGTAGTTAATACTGCTTAGTAGTTATTACTGCTTAGTAGTTAATACTGCTTAGTTGTTAATACTGCTTAGTAGTTAATACTGCTTTGTTGTTAATACTGCTTAGTAGTTAATACTGCTTAGTAGTTAATACTGCTTAGTTGTTAATACTGCTTAGTTGTTAATACTGCTTAGTAGTTAATACTGCTTTGTTGTTAATACTGCTAAGGTATTAATACTGCTACGTCGTTAATACTGCTTTTAAAGAAAATCAGGGCTAATACTGCTATAAATACTCTTTCAGCCCGCCAAAGTTCATAACGACTCTTTGCATTAAATTTTTTTTCTCTCTCTCTTTCTAACCTTTTCTCCCTAGAATCTCTGTGTTTTCTATCCAAATCCTCAGGAATAATGACGACAATGGAGTTTGTCGATGAACACAATGAGATTGCGATGCTTCAGAAGCCAAAGCAGGCCGCAGGGTTTCATGATATTGTGGATTTTCTCAAGACCTCACACATCTCTCATGCCCTAACAGTGTGCCCAACCATATATATCGAGCATCAAAAGCAATTTTGGGAGAATGCCGCTGTTATTTTCGAAGATGGGCAGAAAATCATTCGAACAAGGGTTTGTGACAAACCCTTGAAGGTCACAGAGGAGGTTATTCGCATCACTCTTCACTTAGATGATGCCTCTGGTATAACCTATCTATCTAATGATGAACTTTTCTCGACCTTACCAAGAATGAGGTATGAAGGTCCCATTGGCGTTTTTAAATTCTTCAAGTCAAAATTTTACACCCAATGGCGATTTCTTGTTCATACTCTTATGCACTGTATTTCAAAGAAAACAACTGGCTGGAGTGAGTTTAGCAGTACCATTGCTTATGCCTTGGTCTGCTTAACCACTGCCAGAAAGTTCAATTTTTCAGCAATGATTTTTAATGATCTTGTGGCAAACCTAGAATCCAAAAAGAGATTTTACATGTATCCCAGGTTTGTCCAAGAAGTTCTTAACCATGAATTGACGGATTTGCCTCAGTCTGCTGAGGTATATGTGCCAAAACCCCCTAAAGGGAAGGTTTTCTCAAATATGAGAAGAATTCCTAGGGACTCGGAAGGAGTTGACACACCATTGTTCTCTACAATGATGGTTGTGTCCCACACCACTAAAGGTATGGCATCAGGGTCAAGGCCCCCATTAGACACACCCACTGATGACCAATCCCAACCTTCCATCACCAAAGACATCCCACAGTCCATTCTTTTAAGACCCAATCCCAAAATCACCAAGAAGTTTGAAAGAAGAAAGGTACACAAGGTTCCTTCCCTTGATGTACCTCCTAAAAGCCCAAAGCCTTTAAGCCCTCTAGTGGAGCATTCTCCATTAAAGAATATCGAAAGGGAAACCACAGGGGTGTCTCCCAACCCCAAGAAGGTGCTCTCTAAGGAGAAGGATGGGCATGTGGGCTGCAAGGCTGCCACTACTTCTGCTAGCAAAGAGAAGGACAGTGGTAACATCAATAAGACCTTCCCCACGGCAACTCAGAATGTGAAAACATTCAGAGGACCCAGGCGCCAAGAAACCATGGGAGTAGGCAGTGCTTTTGCTAGGCAAAAGACACCTACTAAAATTTCCAGTGATCCTTTAACGGAGGTAAACACTCCTAAACAGGGTGAGGATAGATATACTTATGAGGAATTGATGGAAACCATTGCCAACATCAATATTGATGTCATGAATCAGCAGAAGGAGATTGATGAGCTTAAAAAGGTGATTCTTTATCAACACACCAAGATAGAGAAAAATAAGAAGATGATCACCAAGTTGCTGCAAAGAAGAAAGAAAGCTCAGTATGTTCTGAGAAGGAGAAGATCAACCACTGATGCTTCCAAAAAGGGGGAGTTAGAAACTGAACTAAACATGGAGGATACAAAGGTTGAGGGGGAGAATGAGCATAAGGTTGAGGGGGAGGCTGAGCAGGTTGCAGAAGTTGCAAAGGAAGCAGAAAGTGAGAAAGCAGCAGTAACTGAAGCAGCAGAAACCACAGAAAAAGCAGTAGAAACAGTTAATGCTGCAGTATCTGAGATTGAAGCAGCAGTAACTGAAATTATACATAGTCTTGTTGATGCAGCAGTTTCTGATAGTGAGAAGGAAGCAGTATCTGTTTTGACAGTAACTAAATCTGAGATTGAAGCAGAGGTATTTGAGATGGTGAAAGCAGCAGTATCAAAGATATTAAAAGAAGCAGTAACAGGAAGAGAAGCAGAAATGGTTAATGCTGCCAGTCAAAAAGCAGCAGAAACCATTCAAGCAGCAGAAATGGTTAATGCTGCTGAAAAACATAAGGCAGCAGAAACCATTCCGGAAGCAGCAGAAACAAAGGAAACAGCTGAAATCATTCCTGAAGCTGTTAAATCACTCAAAAGAACCAAGATGATGTCAAACAAAAGACCAAGAACAAAGTCTATAGCTTCAAAGAAGAAAGTTGTAAAGAAGCCCAGAGTGGAACCCAGTGTAGAAGAAGCTAAGGAGGAAGTTGTGAAAGAGAAAGCTGATCATAAAGTTGCTGAAGAAGAAGTGGCAACTCCATCAGGTCAACCAAGCAATGTACAATCACCAACAAATACTCAATGTGATATGTATATTACTGTGGTTGATTCTAGTCCTATCAAAGTTAAACCATTAGCTTCTATGGCTCCTGAAATCATCTTCTGGGATACTTTGAAAGATCAGAGAAAGGAGTACATTAGAGTAAAAAGAGCAGATGGGAAGTTTGAGGTCAGTTCTACATGGGGAAGACTTTTAAGGATGTGCTCTAGATCAGACTTGGAAGAGATGTTCAAGGTAGGAATGAAGCTTTATGGAAATATGCTGACTGAAAATGGAATGTCCATCACCAAAATGGTACTTGAATACTTGTGCCTAATGTTCAAACCAGAAGCAGTTCAGTATAGGATAGAAAGAAATTTTCAAGTCATTACCAACTGGATGCTCATGGAAAACTGTGGAGTGTATGTCATCACTCTTGACAATACATACCATGAGTATTATTTGGTGGATGTGGTATACAAACATAGCAAGAAAAGATTGAATGGAATGCTACATACTAAGTTGACTTGCAGCAAGGATTCTGAAATGGGAAGATACTTGGTGAGAAGAATTCTCAATCAAAGTCTGGGAGTGAATCCTGATTTATGCGTTCATGATTAAGTTTTGGAAGCATCATCTGAAGAACTTGACTTCTCAACCTGAAAAGTCAAGTTAGGGGGAGATTGTTGGGAACTGAAGATTTGCTAAGTATGGTTAGTACTGCCAGAACAACATTAGTGCTGCCAGATCAAAGTTAGTACTGCTTATGCAATGATTACTACTGCAAGACAAAGTTAATACTGCTAGATCATTGTTAATACTGCTGATGCATTAATGCTGCTGGAACTCTGTTAATACTGCTGATACATTAATGCTGCTGGAACAAGGTTAGTACTGCTAGAACAAGTTAATGCTGCTGGATCAAGTTAATGCTGCTGGAACAAGTTAATGCTGCTGGAATGAGTTAGTACTGCTCATGCTGAATGAAGTTAATACTGCTGATGTGATAAGTTTGGAATACGAAGATTTTGGAGATAAAGATGGAATGGATGAAGATATGCTTAAAGAAGATTCAGAAGATCAATTTATTTTTTATAGTTATCTTGTACTTATTGTGTATAAATAGATGTTGATAGATAGCTATTGAAGATACGCAATATTTGATAGTCTAAGAATACGTTTTTGTTTTGAGAGAGAATTAACCTCAAGGTTCTGAACCCTATTTCTAGAGAAGTAGAAGTCGTCTTGATTGAGCCTGTTCATCAAGATTGAGGTTTGGTTGTAAGCTTGTGAGTTGAATTAGTGAATACAAACAGCTGTGTTTTCTGATATATTGTTCATTGATTGTGAGAATTAAAGTTCTATTCCGCAGATTCTTTAATTCTGAATTCTAGGTATTATTAGTCTTGTTAAGATTCGATCCAGACAGTTGTTCAATGAATTCTATTTTTCTTCATATAAGTTTGTTAAAATGTGCGCTTATATGATTTTTATGCAAATTTTCAGGGGGAGAAAATCAACTTGCTCTACAATTCTTATTTTTAGGGGGAGCAAGATCTTTCGTTTATGGGGAGATTGTTCGTGTTTTTCAAGGGGAAGAAATATTTTTAAAGAGGGAGATTGTCCGTGACTGAAATTGAAAAGATTTTCGATGCTCGTGATGCTCACTTTCATCGAAAAAGGGGGAGAATGTCTACATCAATTTCATGTCAAAGAAAGTTTAAAATCAAAGATTCGTTTTAATGTCAACGGGGAGATTTGTAGAAAGAAGATGTCGTTTCAAGAAATGATAGGGGGAGTTTTATTCTTCAAGAGTTTTTAAGAAATCGATTGATCATTTCAGTGATCTCTTTCTTTTGAACTCGCGCGTTTATGAAGATCGACACTGAAGAATGAAATTCTCAAGTCAATGGAAATGGGGAGAATTCTTCAAGAGTTTGAGGAAAATCGATTGATCATTCTGTGATCTCTTTTTCTTGAACTTGTGCTTATTTGTATTAAAAAGCTTTGTGTGAAGATTCATATTCTCCTGTTCGAAGAAAGAAGTTCGTTATTTTCCATTTGAAGATTGGATGACGTTTTGACTTTGACAAGCTTTGATGAAGACCGAAGATTCAAGAAAGCTAAAGCCTGCTGATCGCATTTGTTTAAACCTTGAATCCAAGGGGGAGATTGTTAGTGCAATATGTCTTCAAGGTTTAAATATAGAAAGGTAAAAGTCAAAGTCAATGTATTGAGTTGTATTGTGTTGTTTACACCTTGTAAAGTGTTTAGTATAAATAGGTTTTGTTGTGTATTAGTTGGTAGGACTCTAGACATACTTAACTCACATTCTTATATTCTAGAGAGAAAAACACTTGTACAGAACTCCTAATCTTGTAATGTGTTCTTGAGTGAAATGGATGACGAATTCATATATTCTCTATCTTGATTAGATCTTGGATTAACAGGTAAGGATTTTAAACCAGTAAACGCTTGTCGGATAAGAGTCATTTCCTTCCTTAACGAATAAGACTCTCAGTCCTTCGTATGCCTCTTACTGGGTAAGATTTTCGGTCCTTTTCATTCTCAACCCGTAAGCAGTTACCTGATAAGTGCTTGGTGGTAAATGACCCCTGAGTGTTGTTTACCAAAGCGTTTACCGTTAAAATTTACTATTCTCATTAACCCAAACGGGTAATATTCTTGGCCATCAAAATGGCCTCGTATAAAACAATCCTACCCGATAAGCGTTTACCAGTAAGAATCATCACCTCAATTACGGGTAAGACTCTCATTCCTTGCATTGCTTCTTATTGGGTAAGATTCCCGGTTCTTATCATGTTAAACCGATAAGGTAAGTGATCCGGTAAAAGCTTACCCGATAAACATTTAATAAATGACCCATAAATATTTTTAAACAAAAATCAAAAGTAATGCTTTATCTTATATACAATAATCAAGACACCATAAGAGCATTTCCAACAATTTCTCTAAAGTAGAAAAAAACAAAATTTTGTTTTTTAAAAGGCTCCAACAACTTCTCTGTCCCATTCTATGAAAATAGAGAACTATGGGAAAAACTCCCAATATATAGAATTCCTTAGATCTCCAAAAAGATGAGAGAAACATATTATTTTAATGATTTTCCACAAAAAGATTATTGACGGGAAAAAATTAACCTTCCATCCCCAAGAGGATTCCATGACTACACCTCTTACCTCAAAGAATTTTCAACAGATGATAGTTCTCCTTCAATTTCATCCCTTGAAGACTTCCATAGATGCAATCAAACCACGTACTGTCCAACTATATTATTGATTTTTCTGTCTCTTCTTTGGCTCGTGTGTATATCATTATTTTTCCTACTGATTGGAAAATACCAAGTATATTATTGATTTGCTGTTTTGTTTTTCTTTAAGTTTCTAAAGAAGGAGACATTAGATGTTTGATGGTTTTTATAAGAACGTTTTATTAAACATGCATAGTAAGTGTTTGATAAAATGCCTAAATGAACATTTATTTAACACTTTGCTTTGGTGACTTGAGATGAATGTTTTCTAAGCAAAGATTACTGACTTGAGTAACATCATGATCAACAAGCTCTTTGAACTCGTCACAAACGCATGTAATTTTCTAGCAAGATCAAAGCTTAAGACAAAAAGAATCGAAGTTCACCCAATAATATGGAATAGCACCCGAGAAGTTATTGTTGGCAAGATTAAGAAGGTTTAACTACCTTGTTGAAAGGATACCAGATTAAGAAGTTTTAACCTAGGACCCAAATGTTTTAACTCCACTTTCTTGATCTTCCAGCATGCCCTGTTTCATGATTAAGAATTCCAACAAATTTATACTTTTCTTGCAGATGTATTCCTCACCAAATAACTTTGCCGGTCTTCTCGATTGCCCCCCATTTCTGAATGACCACAACGAAACAGACCCCTTATTTGATTCAATATTATCCCAATACCAGTCTAATGATTCCACTTGTTTTTCATCACCTTATGCAAATTATGAGGATACACTATTGGATGAAGATAATGAAGATATTCCTTTTAAACGTGGCAGCAAGAAAGGACAAAAAACTGACAATTTAGATGATGACAACATAGAAGCTCCTGAGCCTACATGATTGAAGAGACCAATTGGAAGAAAAGCTACAAAGGAAGTGAATGTAACACCCACAAATTTTGGTAATTAGAAATTGGAAGTTTTCCTCAACTTTTTTTTTTCCTTTTTATGACTAAGCTAATAAATCTTAAGTTGAGAAGGGTTAATCTTGAACAAATCCATTTTTGTATGACACTATCGTACAACACTATTAGTCGCCAAGAAAGAAAGTTTGGACGTCGGCTGGAGGCGACATTGCCAACGACCTTGACAGATGGCACTCTCGTCCTGTCAAAGTCGTCGTGGGAAGGTGAGGCTCGGTACACCCCGAGCGACAATGACATCGAGAATGCCACTAAGGCACAATCGCTTGTCAAAGTCGCCGAATGTGTACCGTAAGGGGGGAGCATGCCCCGACATTGCCGGCGACAATTCCACTAGGCAAAGTCGGCGGGCATAGTCACCGAAAGGGGCTAATCGTATAAAAAGAGTTGTTGACAGGTTTTTCTTCATTTTTCTAAGATGGAGCAGTCTTATGAGGCGATTTTGAAGTATTAAGTGTGATTTTCTCTTCTAGACCCTCCCATCTCTTAAATTCGAGCTAGGGTTTTAGGTGAGAACATTTATGATGCATTGAAGATAGTCTTGGGTCATTTTGTGTGGATAAACAACCACAAATTCAAGTCTCAATCACCTCATCTCCAAGATCTAGGGTTTGCCAAGTTTTTAGGTTTCCTTTCTAAAAACCGAAGTGGAGAGCTTAAAATGCTTTGTAAAACTAGATACATGTCTATTTGTGCTTTCATTACTTCTGCATGATTTATTTAACTAAATCTTTCCTATTTAGTAAAATGTTAATATTTCATTATTTTGGAGAACTTATGGAGTTTGTTATGTGAAATAGTTTGTTTGGTACCTTGATAAGCATGAATACTTAGTTATAAACTATATTAGCATTTTGGTCTCTTTTTCGAAAATATCCATAGTTTAGGGTTTTGACCTAACTTGGAGATTTGCGTTCGTGAGGTGCATATTAGTGCTTAAATGATTATGGATCATGATATTGTACTCTTATATACATAATATGTGGCTTCATAGTTTGTAAATCTTTTATGTAGAGTTATATGCATATTTGACCAGATGAAGGGTCTTGGATTATTATGTGAAGTTTCCTTCATGATATGTGTGGTGGTTAAGCCACAAGTTGCCAAAATTGATATTATGTACATTTTGCTTGGAGTAAAATTGTATTATGGAATATTTGGAAATTGGACGAATCATCAAGTAGATCTCTGCCATTTGGAATAATGCAATGGTTGTAGTCTTAGAATACGGCGAGCCTTGTGGTGTTACTCGTGGTAGTAGACACTAAGGTATATCGACTCTTGAGGTGAAACTTGATTGGTGCTATAGGTCTCCCCTACTGACTTCCAATATTGGATTACTTGATTGTATAAATGTTTATAACCACTCTTTGTTGTGTAACACGTGTATTTTTCGGTAAGTAAAAGTCACCTTGTACGTTGTTATATCTTATAAATTATAGGTTTTATGCTAGGAAATATTTACATTGAGTCCCTACGAGTATCGAGAGTGTTGGCGTTGAAAAAGTCGAGTTTCAGGATTGGTATGAGCCCGACTACAATGCCCAGCGACTATGACAGTGTCATAGTCTTACCTGGAAAAGTCGCAACCATGGGACAACTCACGGTATTTGGTGGTGGTAAGCTCCTAATCTCTTTCGAATTTAAGCTAAGGTTTGATGTGTTCTTCATTTTATTGTCTTTTCTCTCCAATTTGCCTTAGGTTTTGGATCTTTGGAGGTGAAGGAAACACTTTGCAAGTGTTGGATCTAAGAGTTAGGAGGTGTTGCTTGTTGATTTAAGTTTTCACCATGAAAACTCAAGTTTGGGGTAAAAACCTAGATTTAGATTAAATCTCACGGTGAATTCAAGTTGCCTTGTAAAAACTATGTACATGCCAAAATGTGTATTTTGAAGCAATAATGTGTTTACTTGGTATTTATGAAATGTGTTGAGTATTTGACAATGTTTTCGTATTTGGTAAATTTGGGTTTTCAAATCTTACAAAAATGTCTACCATTGTTTTTTGGATATTTTGATATGTAAATCTCAAGAATGAGTTCTTTGGGTGGATTTATTGCACAAATGAAGTTATTTGATGATTAATGCACTTTTGGTGTATTTGATTTATAAACTATTTGAAAAATGCACGTCATTGTGTCATGAGATATTTTGGGGAATATAATGAGGGTTTTAATTCGAGAAGGATTTGTCCCAATCATTTATGTGTTTTTAAGTTAATCATGCATTTGAAGCATGTATTTGCCTAAACGTCGATTAATTGTGTTTTATTGTTTCAATGACCTTTATTGTATGGTCAAATGATTTGTTGAGCTTTCGGCTCATATTTGACTTGAATGAGCCTTGGGGACTTCAGTCCAATTTAAACTGCTCTATATCGAGCCTTTGAAATTATATGCATTTGAGGCTTATTTACTTGTTAATTATATATTTTGAGTGTTGGACATTCTCTTGGAATTTGTGCATTGAAATATTAATTACATGTTTTATGGATGTTGTACATTCTTTGGAGTCATGTAGTTTGGAATATGTTGCATTGGATCCATAGACACATAAGTCAGTCTTTTGTTGTTGGTCGAGTGGGTATTGCGGGGTTGGACTCTGGGACCCATGTTTCATGACCATAAACTTTTCAAGTAGGCACTAGGAGGGTTGAGTCTGGAAGTGCTATCTTGGAAGTAGGCACTAGGACCTCCACCGCTCGAAGGTAATGCCTTGGAGGTAGGCCTTGGGTGTGTCGGGCCTTGTCGTGGAATTCGTGGGAATAGACACTAAAGTCAACTGACTCTTGAGGTGAAACTTGTTAAGGAGTCATAGGAACATTTGGACGTTTAGTCGCAAAGTGTTATACGATTAACGTTGTACGGGTGGCATACTTATGTGTTCCCTTCACTCTCAACGGATATGAGTCTCCCCCGTTGTTAAACATTATTTCTCAGATATTGTAATATCCATACTTTAATGTTATTTGGGTTGCGCAAGTAACTGTGATTTATGACCTTGATATTGGATCCCTCCACATATATTAAGGTTTTAAATGAAGGGGTTATTCCTATGTCCTTTCTGGTATTCGTGTGAGTATTGGGTTTGGTTCCATGATTGTGGAAAATTTATATTCAATGTGTTTTATCACGAAGAATGAGATTTTTGGAAAATACATCACTATTTGTTCTGAACATTTTGTATGATGGAACTGCAATTTAAGTAATATTATTTCCGTTTTATTGATTATATAGTGATGAAAACTCTTGAACTCAATAGGGGTTAAGCCTAACCTTTTTATTTTTTGGCATGTGCATCAGGTCCTTGTTGGGGGGAAAATGGTACCAGCGACACCGTGAAGATTTGAGTGCTAGTTAGATGCACGAGAAATATGTAGCTATTTGGTGATGTTTCCGCATTCAAAGATAGCGACTATTATGGAGTTTTAGTAACATCGGAACTTTAATTAGTCTTTATGTAAGACTTGGTTGTTACCTGTTGAGGATAAATCTAGAATTTTAACTAGGTATACCAAGTTTTGATTTGCTGAAAGAGGTTTTATCTTTTCCTTGATGTAATAGCAAATTTTTTAAAATAGTTGCTCTTTCCAAATTTGAGGGTGTTACATGTTGATATCTAATATTTGTTCCAACTCACTAGGCTTTTTGGCCTAACACTTATTTGGTGTCGACATATATCTCAGGATCGAGTGGCGTAGTCTCTAAGAAGGTTTAGCCGAGGTAAAGCGAGCTTGGGGGAAGATTAACTTTTGAGACACCATTTCTATTGAAGAACAATATTTTTTGATGATTCGATGGCACCCGATCTGTAATCTTATTTCTTAGAGAAATTAGATTAGTAGGTTGTTATTTCAATTACTTTTGATTACAAACTTGTAATTAATAGGTGTTTATTATTCCGCCTTTTTGGGAGGCTCATACTTTGGCATTTTATATATACCACATTTATGTTTTATGGAGATTTTTGTTTGTCCCAATTTTCAGGGTGTTACAAGTTGGTATTAGATCTTTAGTTTAAGTGAACTAGGTGTCGACTCTAGTATGCCTAGACTTAAGTTGTGAATATTAGTGGTAAAACTGTTAACCTTGGTTAGAATCCATAGGTGGGGAGAGTATGAAGACATACAGAATTACATTAATTGAGAGTTGTAGTGATGATGATAAGAATTCTTGTGTATGATATATTCAAAATTTTATAGGGCCCGTGTTATGGTGAATATATTGTTACGTAAGTGTGCATGAAATTGTAATTATGATAATTGATGACTGCAGTAGTGCGTCACAAACCGTTAATCTATTAAAGAATTAATCGGTATGGTATTTATCATGTGTGACAATTCACAATGGTAACCACGAGAAGCAGAGTTGGAACCCAAGATGAAGAAAACGAAGCCAGTGTGACCGCTTGAGAAGTACCAAGACAAATGGCTCAAGTGAACAACTCGCCTACTCCCTCCAATTCCTCAAATATTGAGGTATGTTGTGGATCTAATACCTCCAGTCATTGTAGAGACAGAGGATCCGATAATGGAAGAGGTGGACCTCCAATCTGACATGATGGCTATTCCTACAAATGATGAATACCTCCATGGACAAGAGGGATGAGAAGTTCATGAAGTTACTAGAGGACTGAGATGCTAGCCACCGAAAACACGAGCCGGTGGCGGAAAAAAAATCATTAATGGTTCGGGAGATGCGATGAACGTTGTTGGCACCGAGGAGAATGTGATAGATGGTAAAGGAGAAGAGAGAGAGGTTGTTCCTACAAAACCTTTTTATGCAGTAAGCCGTCGGAATTCTAGGGAACTACAAATCTGGTTACTTGTATGTATTGGATCAAGGAGATGGAGATGGCGTTTGAAGTAAGTGAGTGTGACGACTCACAAAAGGTCAAGTTTTCCTCTCATTTGCTTAGAGGTGAGACCCTAACTTGGTGGAACCTTACCCGGTCGGCTCTTACACCGTAAGTTTTGGCCAAACTCTCAAGGCCACCCTTTAAGAAGCATGTGATGGATAAGTATTGTAGCGAACGAGCCATGGAAAAAATTGAAGAGGAGTTCAGGAATCTGAAGAAGGGGAACCAATCAATTGTCAATTACTCGAAGCAGTTTGTAGAGAAGCTGAGCTTGGTGGAGCATTTAGCCACTGATAAAAGAATGAAAATCAAGGCATACCAAAAGGGGTTACCGACCGAGATGAAGATGGCGGTAAGGAACGCCAAGGTGACGACATTACAAGAGGCCATTGAAGAATCCTTACTAGTGGAGGAAGACCTTGGTCAAGGAAGAGCGGAGCGGGACAAGTTTGAGAGAATATAAAATAGGAAGGGCCGACCGGACCCGCACGTCAGTTTAGATCGTTTTTTTTGGAAGGAAAAATATAGATTCTCGTTGTGAATCAAGGTGGTGTCACAAGTGCAAAAGCAAGCACAATGGCCCATGCAACTCTAGGCCCTACTCATGCCCCTACCGAATGTTTTAAGTGTGAGAGGAAAGACCATGTGATTCGGGACTGTCCCATTCGTGGGCCAATTTGCTTTAAATGTCATGAGTTAGGGCACGTGAAGAGAGAATGCCCAAAGTTAGTGGGGCAACCATGGAACTACGAGCGGGGCAACGACAAGGAAGAAGAACCTACCGAAGACACCGAGCCGAGCATTTCAAATGACCGTCGAGGAGGCGAGGGAGACCACCGATGTAGTATCAGGTACGTTCCTTGTAAACTCCTTACTTGCTCGTGTATTGTTTGATTCGGGTACAAACTGCTCTTTTGTGTCAATTCCTTTTTGCAAACAATTTGTCACTCTTGTTAGTACCCTTTCTGACGCACTAGTAGTGGAGGTAGCTAATGGGGAATAAATGTTAATTCGGGAATGTTATGATAATTGCACGTTGGAGATAGATGGGAATCACTTTGAGGTGAATTTTCCACCTATGGCTATAGGGGGTTTTGATGTAGTAGTAGGTATGAATTGGTTGGTTAGAAATAATGCCGAAATATTTTTCTCTAGGAATAAGATTAGAGTACCCGTAAAGAGTGGTGGTACGATTACTATATATGGGGAGAAAAGAAAGAGAACCATTTCAATCGTCTCATCACTAAAAGCACGTAAGTGTCTATTAAAGGGGTGTTCTTCGTATTTGGCATACATAATAGATGCAAAGTTGGAGAAGAAAAACATTGAGGACGTGGACATAGTGCGAGATTATCCGAACGTCTTTCCAGAAGATCTACCCGGTTTACCACCGGAACACCAAGTAGAGTTTCACATAGACCTACACCAAGAGCGGCCCCGATTGCTCGTGCCCCTTACCGTTTATATCTGATGGAAATGTAAGAGATGATGACGCAACTTCAAGAACTTCTGGAGAATGTATTTATAAGGCTGGGTTCGTCGTCGTGGGGAGCATCAATTTTGTTCGTAAAGAAGAAAGACGGATCAATGCGGATGTGTATAGATTACCGAGAGTTAAACAAGGTTGCGGTGAAGAACAAGTACCCACTTCCCCGAATATATGACCTCTACAAGGCGCGAGATGCTTCGCTAAAATTGATCTATTGTTCGGATACCATCAAGTAAGAGTGAAGAAAGACGACATTCCGAAGATGACTTTCCGAACAAAATATGGACACTACGAATTCTTGGTAATGCCATTCGGTTTGACGAACGCTCCGGCCGTGTTTCTGTACTTGACGAATCGTGTATTCTTGGTAATGCCATTCGGTTTGACGAACGCTCCAGAGAGAAACAGTTCGTCGGACCAGAGATTATCCAAGACACGACGGATAAGGTAAAGAACATTCGGGAACGCTTGAAGGCGGCTCAAGATCGACAAGAGAGCTACGCGGACAAGAAACGAAGACCGACTTAATTTCAAGTAGGAGACTGAGTCATGTTGAAAGTGTGTCCATGGAAGGGAATCATACGATTTGGAAGGCGTGAGAAGCTTATTCCTTGCTTCCTTGGACCCTTCACCATATTTGAGCGGATTGGACTACAAGCATACAAGCTAGACTTACCCCCCGGAGATGGATGGAATCCATCATACTTTTCACGTTTGCTACCTAGGTAAGTGTTTGGCCGAGGAGGAAAGCGTCATTCCTTGGTCGGAGATCCGTGTAGATAATGACAATCGTTGTGTAGAAGAACTAGAGGCCATCTTGGAGAGTAAAGCGAAGAAGCTATGACACAATGAGGTGACTATGGTCAGGGTTCAATGAAAACACTATCGAGGTGCAAATGTCACGTGGGAAGCCGAAGAGGACATGAAGAAGAGGTATCCTTATTTGTTTGCCTAAGGCGTGATTTCGAGGACAAAATCCTTTTCAAGGTGGAGAGGATTGTAACACCCGCAAAATTTGGTAATTATGAAATTGGATGTTTTCCTCAACTTGTTTTCCTCTTTATGACTAAGCTAATAATTTTTACGTTGAGAAGGGCTAATCTTGAACGAATCCATTTTTGCATGACACTATTGTACAACTCTACGGAACGCTAAGACGGAAAGTTTGGACGTTGAGACGACATAGCCAGCGACCTTGACAAATAGCACTCTCACTATGTCAAAGCCGCCTTGGGCAGGTGAGGCTCGGTACACCCCGAGCGACAATGACAACGAGAATGCCACCCCGGGATTAATCGCTTGTCAAAGTCGTCGGATGTGTACAGTAATGGGGTAGCACGCCGCGACATAGCCGGCAACAATGCCACAGGGTATTGTCGTCGGACATTGTTGATGGGCATAGTCGCCGAAAGGGGTTGATCGTATAAAAAGAGTTGTTTAAGGGTTTTCTTCATTTTTCGAAGAGGGAGCAGTCTTGTGAGGCGATTTTGAAGCATTAAGTGTGATTTTCTCTTCCAAACCGTCCCATCTCTTAAATTGGAGCTAGGGGTTTAGGCGAGAACATTTATGGTGCATTGAAGATAGTCTTGGGTCATTTTGTGTGGATAAACAACCACAAATTCAAGTCTCGACCATCTTCTCCCAAGATCTAGGGTTTGCCAAGTTTTTAGGTTTTCTTTTCTAAAAACCTAAGTGGTGGTTTTAAAATGCTTTGTAAAACTAGATAGTAAAATGTTAATATTTCATTATTTCATTATTTTGGAGAACTTATTGAGTTTGTCTTGTGAAATAGCTTGTTTGGTACCTTGATAAGCATGATTACTGAGTTATAAACTATATTAGCATTTTGGTCTCTTTTATGAAAATATCTATAGTTTAGGGTTTTGACCTAACTTGGAGATTTAGTTTCGTGAGGTGCATATTAGTGCTTAAATGATTATGGATCATGATATTGTACTCTTATATACATAACATGTGTCCTGACTGCACACTGCCTTCTGCCTGACTATGGCTTTTAGAGAGCAAGATCCCTTCGTTTATCACTCTATAGAAAGAACATCCCATACAGAGTCTTTCAACTAACAACTAAGCTATTCGAGCCTTCAACTCATCTCTCATCGAAAGAGCCCCTGTCTCTTTGATTCTTGTATACAAGTCTGGTAGTAAATTGTTCTAGCAAGGATGGGCTAGTTGCCTACTCTCGCCTAACCCGCCCCTTTGACTGATGATAAATATGACAAAAGTAATCTATCTTGATCCTTATATGATATGACGCAATTCATAGATTTGGGCAAGTCAGAGTGAAATCAAAGTCAAGTTATTGGCGATCATACCTACTCAATGAGAATGCTATCAAGTACAGTCAATGTCTTTTTGATGATACGATTCTCAGGATCGAACTCAAATAGGGGGGGGGGGGCACCAGTCATATTGTTCACTCTTCCCCATAAGAATAAGAACTCAATTCCTGGGGTTTTTTCTTCCTTAGTAGCTTTGACAACATTCGTGTGTGAGCCCTCATCTCATGCTCCTACTACCTCTTAAATTCAAGTAGGAGTGATGGACGAGTGAAGATCTCCAGCTCTTTCTTCCCCGTGAATTGACTTCAACTTAAATCGGATGGACCGACTTCTCCCTTTGAGCATAGCATGATTTTGGGGAGTAAGTCTGTTAGGACAATGAATGTCCTACATATTTGAAAGATATATAAATAATTATATAGTGCTTAATTAGTTTAATTATAGAGGTTAATTATTGTAAAAGCCTTAATTATTGTTAATTGGGCTTAGTTTGTTTAATGGGCTTGGGCCTTGTTGTTTGAAGGCCTAGGTATTTAAGGTTATGTTAACCTTTAGTTTTAGGTTAATTGATTCACATATTCATCGAGAGCTTAGTTGTTTAGAGAGAGATAGTTTGTTTTCCATTCAAACCTTTTGTAAACTATCTTGATTAATGAATATGAGAGGGATGACAAGTTGAAATCATTATCTGTTCTTGTTATTCCTCATTGAATCGTTGTTACCTGTTAAATCTGGGATTAACAATTGGTATCAGAGCCGAATCGGTGATTTGAAGAATAGAAGAAATCGAACGAAAGAAAGAAAAAGCAAGAATTTTCGCATTGTATTTTTCTGGAAAACGCAGCGAGCCGTTTTGCCTATTCCCGGAGATTGAACCGTCGGATCGTCACGATATTTGGACAGTAGCTCCACGACATTCCGTTTCATATTATGAACGGTTGGATTAGTCGTTTGAAGTCCAGAAGGCTCCCATATTATTTTCGAAATACATCAGTTTTTATTGAAGAAAATCGTTCTTCAATCGGGTTTGCAAAGTTCTGTCATTGATTTAATAATTCCTTTGTTAGATATCGATTGTTTACTCGTATTTATCTGCTGTTTTTCTGTGCTTATATCGATTCCCAAAAGGTTTTAATCTTTCAATTGAAAAAATCAATTCTTGAATCTTTTGGTGTTCTTAAGTTATTGTGGTGGTTATTGAAAAATATGACATATTTTGCTTAGAAATCGATTTGGGTTTGTTTGTTTGTGTGTTTTTGGTCAAAATCTAACCCTACAGGAGTGAAATCAAGCAACCTTATCGATCCCAGATCCGAATCGGAATCACAGCCGCATTATCCGGACGTTTCTAATAGTTACCGGGTAACAATGTCGTATTGATTTAATGTGGAGTGTCAAGCAAATCAAAGACTACATCAAACGCATATCGAGAAGAAAGATGATTTAATCTACAAGTACATCAAAGAACTGAAGCAACATAAATCTCAACTCTGGAATTGTTCTGAAAAGTTGGCTAAATCTGAAGAAAAGGCAACAGCATTAGAGTCTGAAAACTCTGAGCTGAAAAGGAAGTTGTATGATCTATCATCACGAGGTGATATCAAGGAGACTGAGAAAGAGAAAGCAAAGCTACATGCAAAGAATATCAAGCGATCAGATGACTTGTGCAATAAGTACATCAAAGAAATGAAGGAGCTCAAATCTGGAATAGTTCTGAGAAGCTGGCGAAAGAAGAAGAGAGAGGTAAACTCCTGAACTGTGAAAACCTTGAGCTTAAAAGTAAACTAAATACTCTTGAAAAGGTTTTTGAAAAGGAGAAAGAAAGCTTTGAAAAGGAAAGACAATTGCTTACTCAAAAGCAATCTGGGCTTTCAACCAAATCTCTTGAAGAGAAGAAGAGACTTGAGCTTATGTGCTTAAAACTTTCAAAACAGGTCTCCGACTTTGAAAAGGTTTTAATTGCAGAAAGAGAGAAGTTTGAAATAGAACGCAAATCTTTTTCTCAAAAGAATGGAGAACTTTCCTTGAAAATAACCGATTTGGAAAATGAATTAGACGTTCTAATCAAAGAGTTTGAGAAAGGGAAAGTTGAAGGTTTTAGATCAAAATGTTTAAAAGATGACTTTTCAAGAGAGAGAAAGATGTTTCAGTCTGAGATTTCTAAACTTACACAGAGATTATCTGGATTAGCAACCGAGACATTGAAGAAACAAATGATTAAATCTGATTCAAAGAATTTTTTCAAATCAAATGATTTTTCAAAAAATCAGATTCGACCTTCCAATGTTTTCTATAATTCTCGTGTTGACAAATCAGACAATCAATTTTTCAAGAAAGTAAAAATGGAGTGGAGAGTTAAAGGAACCACTCCTGATCCAAAGTCATTTGTCTATGTTAAGAGTGCCAAGAACAACACAGCTTTCCACGCTAAACTTTTTGTGAAAACTGATCGAGTTTACTCTGTTAACAAACTAATCAGTTTATCTACACAGAAGCTGTGTTGCTCTTATTGTGGAACAAGTGACTTTGTGAAGAAAGACCATGCTAGGTATTGGTATGGTACTTATAGTATCCCCGGTCCTCACTATAATAGGGCACCTAACCGTCAAGGATCCATCAAAGGATGGATACCAAAATCCTACTAATCTGTTTTGCAGGAATGTCATGTGCGGCTTTAATTCCTATTATTCACATCACATGACGAGCATTCAAAGGTTATGCCAATTTTGAGGGGGAGCACTATTCTATGCAAGGTAAGTAAACTTCAACTGAATTCAAAGACCGTGGTAATTCATTCTGGATAACTTACTTGTGTTTGTTATTCTCCTTGTTAAATTCCATGATTGCCACGTGTCATTTTTCTTGATTTAGTTATTTCCATGTCTCAAATGTTTGTTGATTTTTCGATGGAAATACACTCGTTTTTGAATTCCACTTTGTGTTCATAGTTCATCAGTTCACACCAATGATTCAATTCTTATCTGATATGTTAATTGTGACTTCTTCAAAATTAAACTTTCTAATCATTGTTTCATTTTTGCAAATACTGTGCTTACTGAGTCAATCTGTTTTGCGCTTGATCTTGTTTATTGAACCTCTGGTATTTCAAATGATGACTTCTGATCAACTCAGATCAGGACTCGTTCTTAAATGTTTTGACTTCTAAACACTTCAGTTTAGAACTCGTACTTCAACTGTTTTACTAAAATGTTATACTCGATGCATGAAAGGATTGTTAGGTCTTACATTGTTTCTATGGTCAAGCCAGAACCGGAAGGACCTACCTAAGAAACACATTCTTTATAGACAACAGTGAGGGGTCTAGATTGTTAGATGAGTTTGGAGAGAAAAGAATATGGTGAGGTTGTGACAGGACTTAAAAGAAATATTGGTCCTTACCAAACCGAGTCAGTTATCCGGGTAACCACACAATCTATTCATTCTCGTTCTTTGGAGATGAATATTGAAACAGATATGGACCCAGTGTCGATAACTCGTGTCACCCCACCCAGCTACTCAAGCATCTCCCAACAGATGCCTGTTTCATATATTCACGGAGATTTAGTACATAATCTATCTATTCCTCACTCGGAGGTATTAGATATTGAAATAGGAAGACATCCGCTCCGGTCTCCGAACTTCATATTCTAATCACTGTGTCAATTGATTTCTAACTTGCGTCCCAGGTTAAATCAATTTTTGAGCCTAATTGATATAACTTATTTCTTTCACACATGCACGAGTCTTTGTGATTCCCATTGCATATCTTCGTGATATTGCCGGAACAGTTTGAGAGGTAATTTTTAATATCTTACTTCAATGATAACTGGAAGTCCTATCAGAGATACCCCTTTGCCAACTCTGAACATAGGCCACACAATTTTTTAAATTGTTGTGATAACAGTTACTTTTGTGTTTCTGTGTTAGATGATTACCCCATTTCTGGTTACTTCATGTTTTATCTGGATTCTTTTGCTACTCGCCATTTTTGTCTTTGAACGTGCATGATGCTCTGGATGCTCCTACTCATCACGAGGGGGAGAAAGGGTACAGATTCAAAGACACGGATTATCAAGTTGAGGGGGAGTTAGCAAAAGCCGAGGGGGAGTAAAGAAGTCCCCATGCAAAAGCCAAGGGGGAGTAACGGTCAAGTTCCGAAATCCGAAAAGACTTCAAAGTGCTTACAAGTGATCAAATCTTCTCATCGTTTATCAAGTGGTGCTCGCTTCAAATCATTTCCTCCTTCGAGCATACTGGTTCTACACGTTCTTAAAGCTGAAGACATGAAGATCAAGAGCTTTATTCATGGGGGAGCGCTGAAAAGACATGAAGTCAAGCAACACAGAAGTTTTCAAAGATTCAAGAAGAAGAGAAGATCAAGACCTGAAGGTTTCAAGTCCAATTTTTATTTATATATCTTTAGGGGGAGATTGTTAGGACAATGAATGTCCTATATATTTGAAAGATATATAAATAATTATATAGTGCTTAATTAGTTTAATTATAGAGGTTAATTATTGTAAAAGCCTTAATTATTGTTAATTGGGCTTAGTTTGTTTAATGGGCTTGGGCCTTTTTGTTTGAAGGCCTAGGTATTTAAGGTTATGTTAACCTTTAGTTTTAGGTTAATCGATTCACATATTCATCGAGAGCTTAGTTGTTTAGAGAGAGATAGTTTGTTTTCCATTCAAACCTTTTGTAAACTATCTTGATTAATGAATATGAGAGGGATGACAAGTTGAAATCATTATCTGTTCTTGTTATTCCTCCTTGAATCGTTGTTACCTGTTAAATCTGGGATTAACAAAGTCACTTAATATAGTATATGATGTGATAATCGATTCTTACATCACATCAAAATAGCATGTCTATATACTTATCTACACGCAGTTCTTATTTTTTTTACCTTCCATTCATTTTTAAAGAGAAGGTTTCCTCTCACCTAAAGAATGGATCAGAGAACGACGACCTACGCATTGCAGCCACAATATTGTTGGCTAAACTTGTAACACCCGTAATTTTCGGATAAGCACAATTTCGAATCAGTGTGGAACCGATCTTTAAGAAAAATAGGATTTTGGATTAAATCCTAAATTTTATAGTTTTGTTGGATGAAGAATTCTAAGGTTGGGAGACAACCGAAGTCGTCTAACTAGGAGTTATTCCAGTGGTTAGGGTGTTCTTCCGGACATAAGTACAATGTACTTGGAGGGGTTTTGCTGGTAGGAAATCGTTCGAAGAATGGTCTTATTAGACTGTGTGGGGGAAATTTGACTTCAGTTAAGAATTGATGAAGTATGGTCGACATTGAGTCGGTTAACCTTGGGTTGTAAAGGATATAGATTTCGAGGACGAAATCCTTATAAGGTTAGGAGGATTGTAACACCCGTAATTTTCGGATAAGCACAATTTCGAATCAGTGTGGAACCGATCTTTAAGGAAAATAAGATTTTGGATTAAATCCTAAATTTTATAGTTTTGTTGGATGAAGAATTCAAATACGAGTCCAACGGGCCTTTCCGGAGCGAAAACGGAGCTAAAACGAAGAAGTTATGGCCAAAACAACTTTCGGTACAATCTCGGCTAAAGTGACCAGCGAAAGTGACACTTGTGTCACTCTCGCGTGTCACTCTCGCCGGTTTTGTACCGAGAGCTATTTGACCACGGCGAGAGTGCCCAGCGAAAGTGACACTTGTGTCACTCTCGCACGTCACTCTCGACGTCGGGTACCTGGAGCATAAATACGAGATTTTTAGCCCTAAATTTCATTTCTTCATATCTCTCTCATTTCAACTCCGATTTTGGCGATTCAAGTTGCTATGGTTCCGATTTTGAGAGATCTTCAAGGATCTAGAAAGAGTTTTGAAGTTCATAGGAAGATTCAAGGGTGTTTGGGTGGTGGTAAGTCTCTTAAATCTCTTCTCTTCTCTCCAAATTGTTTTCCCTCTTTCTCTCACAAACCCTAAATGATTTTAGGGCTTTTTCATGGAGATTAATGTGTTCCTTCTCCATTTTATGCTAGTGGTTTCATTCATTGACGCAATAACAAGTTTCATCCACATCACTAGAGATTTTGGGGTTTTCTAGGTTTTCATCAAAACCTAAGTGGTTTTTGGAGGTTTTGGCTTGCGGATGCAAACTTCTTCAAAGGAGCTTACGTTTGGAGAACTCTAGATTTAGCTTAAATCTAGCAATGTGAGTTCAAGTTACTTGCGAAAACTTTGTACATGCCAAAATGAGTATTTTCCAAACATTTGTGTGTTCTACTTGAAAATATACGTGGTTGAGTTATTTGGATAATTTAACTCTTTTGAAATGTTTATTTTCATAAATGTGTAAAACACCCATATTTGGGGCTTTTGAATCTTTGGATGGCTAGAAATCATATTTTGTCTTTAAAAGGTTAATTGCTCAAAATGAGGTTTATTTGACGGTTTAATCATGTTAGTGTAAATTGATTTTATAAACCATGTGGGAAATACCCGATTTAGTGTCAAGAGTTATTTTGAGAACTGTAAAGGTTGGAGTCCTTTTGGGAAAACCCTTTTTGCTTAACCGTGTCAGGTTTTGGGTTAATAACGGCTTTGTGGTACTTGTTTACCTAACTGAGGTTTAGATGCATTTTATTGCACATTATTGATATTTGCATGCTTGGGTGTTTTGTCATTCCGGGTTGAGCATGTTTTGGTAGACTGTGTTGCATTGGATCCATAGGCAAGTGAGTCAATCTTTATTTGATGGTCTATCTTTTTGTGCACGAGGAGAGGACTATGGGGACGCATGGTTATATGCGTAGGCCGTGGGGGCCACTAGCGAGTAGGCAATAAGGGACATTGAAGTCCTTGAGGTGTAACTCGTCTAGACTGGATATGCACTAAGGTGCCCTGTAAGTCCTTGAGGTGTAACTCTACGGGGTATGCAATAAAGGCAATTTATTTTGGTCTGATGATGTCTTTATGGCATGGAAGTAATGACCGGGGCTTGAGGTTGTGATGTCTTTATGGCATGGGAACTAAGGTCGGGACTTGAGGTGTAATCCAATAACATCGCGAGTGACTTAACTTTGTGTGCCCGTCACTTTCGATGGTATCGGGTCTCCCCCGTCACCGAAAGGTGTTGTATTTGGGTAGTTACTTTTATCCATATTTTCGGTGACGTACTTTATTTATATGAAATGTCTTCATGGTTCATTGACAGAGTTTTTATGCCTTATTTATTTGGATGTTTTAAATATTGGAATTTTGTCCATGTTTATAATTCTTGGGATATTTACGTCTAAACATGTTTTGAGTGAGTTGGAGTTGGAATTCATTTTAGAAAACGCTTTATACACTTTGGGAACTTTTCTCCTAGATTTTGTGTACGTTGGAAATTGAGTCATTTATGCCCGCTTGGGAAACCCTTTGGAAATAATATTCTTTGTCGCAACTTTCAACGAAAGATTTATCTAAATCATGACTAAAACCACAACCTTCCGATTTATGATTTTTATGTAGTCATGATAAAATGCTTGAACTCACTAGGCGTAGCCTAACCCTTTTTATTTGTCGGCATGTGCAACAGGCTCAGGTTGGGGTAACTCTAGCAACATTATGAAGTGGCGGGTGCTAGTAGTGTGCACGAGAGGTGAAGTGTTTAGTGAAGTCTTCCGCATTTGTTTGGACTAGCAACTTGTGTTGTGTTAAGTGACACCCGTTTAGGTTGTTTTTTTTGGGGAATTATAGTGTTTTTAATTCCAAGGTATTTTGAGGAATAAATTGTAGAAATGAATTTATCTATTTTGGTTGATTATTGAATTTTAAAGTTAGTTGCTCGTTCCAAATTTTAGGGTGTTACAAGTTGGTATCAGAGCATAAGTTTGAGAGATTTAGGTGTTGATTTTGGATACCTAGACTCAAACTAGCGTTTGTTTAAGTAAATGAGAGTGAAATTCACCTTTAGGCACTTTAAGATAGGATGTTTCGAGGTCAATGTGTGTTGTTAGAAACGAGAATCATGTCGAGAGTAACAAGGATAATCGTGTACGGTGCGTTCATAGTGACACCTGGCCAGTGCCATGGTGAACCTACTAGTACATGTGCATACTTGAATTACTTTAATGTGATGATCGTTGGGGTAGCGAAGGAGATTCTAAGCTAGTAGTCGTTTGAATAGATGGACGATTCTAGTATAGTCACTTGAAGTGACGATAAGCATGATATTTGCTTTAAGTAGACCATTTCGGGTCAAGATTGATGGTTGGACTAGAACCATAGGCTTATTGAGCCGACTTTGATTTGAGGAAAAACTGAAGGATAATTGATGTAATTTACGACCTTGCCTTAAGAGGTTAAAGCATCCGGATGACAATAGTGGATCAGAGAATTTTGGAGGAGTATGAGTGAAGACGTTGAATGCCGACTGAGTCATGCACAAAGCTTATTTTGAAAATAAACTGCATCAATTATTTCTTGTGTTTCAAATCCTTATATGGATTGTGTTATGAATTTTGGGAAATGTTTGGCACACACACAAGATTTTTAATCATGGTTTTAATGTGCACGAAACCACTTTATTGCGAGAGTCGCAAACTCCGCCAGGATTTGTTTTGCCTTATTTCATTGTTGTTCAATATTTGTTTTGGATATAATTATAATCATATTTTATGATGTTTAAGATGTTGGGCAATAACTACGGCTTGTGACTTTAACATTGGATCTCCTCCACATATGTTATAGTTTGGACGGAAAGTTATTTTCCATTATGTCTATGTAAAGTTATTTTGGGAATTTGTTTAAGGTGAGTTGTTAAATAATGTTGTTTATATGGTATTACCATGGAAAGGGATTTTTGGAATTTTGGCGTCTCATTCATGATCTTGCTTATAACAATTTGGCTTTGGAAGGACAACGTTGGTGCTATTTTATTGACTTGGAGTCATTGAGTCCATTGAAGTTCATGGAGTTTTGTTGAACGACGTTTTGGGTCGCGTGAGTACAATTTTATAATGTGCATACTCTACTTAATTATGTGAAAATTTATGAGTTAAGTTGGGCATTTGGTCCCACTCGAGTTTTGTTGAGAAAAAATAATTTTATGCCATAAGGCGACTAAAAAGAGATGAGTTGGGAACTCTAGTGTTGCGTAACTTTTCTTGCAAAAGGTTTGTGTTACTAAGTATTTCGTTGCATATAGTTCAGTGTATGGATTGATTTATGCGCGGCTTAAGTGATGCATGAAAGAACATTTTGGGTGACATATCACAATAATTTGCTTGGTGCGCTTTCGGTCAGTTAAATGTTTTATTATCATTTTATGTAAAGGCGTTACATCGACTTAGGGGTATGCATAGCTTGGTAACCATTGTTTCTCGGTACTTTGATAAACGAGTCATGCATGAAAATGTTTCCTTTATTCGTTGTTTAAATGAAAGGTATTTGGTCAAAGTATGTTTTAATGGTTTGGGGATCACGGGTGGTTTACGATACGCGATATTTGAAATACACGAAAGCACGAGTCGTTGACTTTGGTCCATTTTGAATTGCCGAATATTTTGGAAAATTGAAAACCTTTTGGTTTGGAGGAAATGTGTATTTTGAGTATATCTTTTACAAATACATTTTAAGCACCGACATTTTGACATTTTATGTTCCAAGTACGAAACCTTGAGGAAATACTTCGTGATGCATATTTTAGAAAATTGTTTGTATAAAACTATGGTGCGTGTAATTTCTTATGTTTTGAACATTGACGCGCACCGATAGTGAAATTCGAGATTTGAAGTCGGTTTGACCCTTTTTGGTGTCCACCATTTAATAGCACTTGTTTCCTCCTAGTTTTTGGAAAATACATTGTTTTGTGCAGTTTTGTCAAATACATTTTGCTCGTGTGTCGTTATGTGACCATTTGAGGAAATTTTGGAAACTAATTTAAAGAACCCCATATTTTGAAATTTTGGTGTGAGTTAATTGGTGCATGTTATTTCATTTCAAGGAAATTTCTAAGAAGTGTTACAAGCTTGCATGTCTACCCCAATTTGAAATTTTCTCATGATGTTCTAGTCAATATTTTCAATTAATGGAAACGGATCGGTTTTGTCTTTAAATTTGGAGCTTACACAGGTCGTTTTGTGTTTTGACTGAGGTGTAATTAGGAATCATTTCCTTGTTTTGTATAATAAACTGACGCGCACGAATTTGATTGGTAAATCTTGTTCCATGCCATCTTATGGTTGGAAAAGAAATTTTGGAGTCAAATGTCGTTTGGACTTCTTTTGAAATACGTGCACGCCTTTTGTTATACCATGTTTAGAGTCGGGCAGTTACTTTACGTGCATGTCATGAGTCAATCCATACTAGAACCGTGGCGGTTAATTTTAAAGAAGTTGTTTATTACGCTTTTGCGTTTTGTGAATAACCTGAACTGCAATGAAATAATTTTCAGCATGATTTTCACATGTGGGACGAGCGTGTCCGTTTTTACCTAACTACCAATTTGACGATAGTAGTTTTATTTGCGTACGGTGTATTTGATATGAAAATCCTTGCATTGAAAATATTGTGAAAAGTCTGATTAATTGGCATATTTATTGAATAACGCACTTAAAAACCTTGACCTCCTTAGGACCTTGAAAGGTTAAGTAACCCAGTTAAGAACGAGTGCGTGTGACACGCCGACGGTGGAAGGTTGGGTATTCCACGCGTGTTGGTGTTGTAGGCCGAATGGTATCGGTTAAGGGGATGATGCCCTTTGTAATTAAGAGAATAAATGTGCAGTAACCTATTTGAGGTATGAGGTATGAGGTATATTTAGGTGTCAACTTTTGGGGCTTAAGGCCAAACACCTTTAGTGTAATCGGGGAATTGTAGCCGATTTTAAAAGAATGATAGTGATGGTAGTAGTAACCATGAGATGCCCTTTTGTGATGAGTGGTTTTGGTGGAATGACCTTCGTGTGTGGTTAATGAACCCGTCGGTTTGATGATTCATGTGAGATGAACTTTGGGAGTCTATTAGAACTCGTTGGAGTTAATCGGCAGTTAATGGAAGGAATGATCGAAATTGATGATTCAGTTGGATTCGTTAGTGAATAAACCTTGGGGTGAATTAGAGTCTGAAACTGAAATCGAGAAGTATGGAACATTCTAAGGTTGGGAGACAACCGAAGTCGTCTAACTAGGAGTTATTCCAGTGGTTAGGGTGTTCTTCCGAACATAAGTACAATGTACTTGGAGGGGTTTCGCTGGTAGGAAATCGTTCGAAGAATGGTCTTATTAGACTGTGTGGGGGAAATTTGACTTCAGTTAAGAATTGATGAAGTATGGTCGACATTAAGTCGGTTAACCTTGGGTTGTAAAGGATATAGATTTCGAGGACGAAATCCTTATAAGGTTAGGAGGATTGTAACACCCGTAATTTTCGGATAAGCACAATTTCGAATCAGTGTGGAACCGATCTTTAAGAAAAATAGGATTTTGGATTAAATCTTAAATTTTATAGTTTTGTTAGATGAAGAATTCAAATACGAGTCCAACGGGTCTTTCCGGAGCGAAAACGGAGCTAAAACGAAGAAGTTATGGCCAAAACAACTTTCGGTACAATCTCGGCTAAAGTGACTAGCGAAAGTGACACTTGTGTCACTCTCGCGTGTCACTCTTGCCGGTTTTGTACCGAGAGCTATTTGACCACGGCGAGAGTGCCCAGCGAAAGTGACACTTGTGTCACTCTCGCACGTTACTCTCGACGTCGGGTACCTGGAGCATAAATACGAGATTTTTAGCCCTAAACTTCATTTCTTCATATCTCTCTCATTTCAACTCCGATTTTGGCGATTCAAGTTGCTATGGTTCCGATTTTGAGAGCTCTTCAAGGATCTAGAAAGAGTTTTGAAGTTCATAGGAAGATTCAAGGGTGTTTGGGTGGTGGTAAGTCTCTCAAATCTCTTCTCTTCTCTCCAAATCGTTTTCCCTTTTTCTCTCACAAACCCTAACTGATTTTAGGGCTTTTTCATGGAGATTAATGTGTTCCTTCTCCATTTTATGCTAGTGGTTTCATTCATTGATGCAAGAACAAGTTTCATCCACATCACTAGAGATTTTGGGGTTTTCTAGGTTTTCATCAAAACCTAAGTGGTTTTTGGAGGTTTTGGCTTGAGGATGCAAACTTCTTCAAATGAGCTTACCTTTGGAGAACTCTAGATTTAGCTTAAATCTAGCAATGTGAGTTAAAGTTACTTGCGAAAACTTTGTACATGCCAAAATGAGTATTTTCCAAACATTTGTGTGTTTTACTTGAAAATATACGTGGTTGAGTTATTTGGATAATTTAACTCTTTTGAAATGTTTATCTTCATAAATGTGTAAAACACCTATATTTGGGGCTTTTGAGTATTTGGATGGTTAGAAATCATATTTTGTCTTTAAAAGGTTAATTGCTCAAAATGAGGTTTATTTGACGGTTTAATCATGTTAGTGTAAATTGATTTTATAAACCATGTGGGAAATACCCGATTTAGTGTCAAGAATTATTTTGAGAATTGTAAAGGTGTGAGTCCTTTTGGGAAAACCCTTTTTGCTTAACCGTGTCAGGTTTTGGGTTAATAACGGCTTTGTGGTACTTGTTTACCTAACTGGGGTTTAGATGCATTTTATTGCACATTATTGATATTTGCATGCTTGGGTGTTTTGTCATTCCGGGTTGAGCATGTTTTGGTAGACTGTGTTGCATTGGATCCATAGGCGAGTGAGTCAGTCTTTATTTGATGGTCTATCTCTTTGTGCACGAGGAGAGGACTATGGGGACGCATGGTTATATGCGTAGGCCGTGGGGGCCACTAGCGAGTAGGCAATAAGGGACATTGAAGTCCTTGAGGTGTAACTCGTCTAGACTGGATATGCACTAAGGTGCCCTGTAAGTCCTTGAGGTGTAACTCTACGGGGTATGCAATAAAGGCAATTTATTTTGGTCTGATGATGTCTTTATGGCATGGAAGTAATGACCGGGGCTTGAGGTTGTGATGTCTTTATGGCATGGGAACTAAGGTCGGGACTTGAGGTGTAATCCAGTAACATCGCGAGTGACTTAACTTTGTGTGCCCGTCACTTTCGATGGAATCGGGTCTCCCCCGTCACCGAAAGGTGTTGTATTTGGGTAGTTACTTTTATCCATATTTTCGGTGACGTACTTTATTTATATAAAATGTCTTCATGGTTCATTGACAGAGTTTTTATGCCTCATTTATTTGGATGTTTTAAATATTGGAATTTTGTCCATGTTTATAATTCTTGGGATATTTACGTCTAAACATGTTTTGAGTGAGTTGGAGTTGGAATTCATTTTAGAAAACGCTTTATACACTTTGGGAACTTTTCTCCTAGATTTTGTGTACGTTGGAAATTGAGTCATTTATGCCCGCTTGGGAAACCCTTTGGAAATAATAATCTTTGTCGCAACTTTCAACGAAAGATTTATCTAAATCATGACTAAAACCACAACCTTCCGATTTATGATTTTTATGTAGTCATGATAAAATGCTTGAACTCACTAGGCGTAACCTAACCCTTTTTATTTGTCGGCATGTGCAACAGGCTCAGGTTGGGGTAACTCTAGCAACATTATGAAGTGGCGGGTGCTAGTAGTGTGCACGAGAGGTGAAGTGTTTAGTGAAGTCTTCCGCATTTGTTTGGACTAGCAACTTGTGTTGTGTTAAGTGACACCCGTTTAGGTTGTTTTTTTTTGGGGGAATTATAGTGTTTTTAATTCCAAGGTATTTTGAGGAATAAATTGTAGAAATGAATTTATCTATTTTGGTTGATTATTGAATTTTAAAGTTAGTTGCTCGTTCCAAATTTTAGGGTGTTACAAAACTAGTATAGATTTCGGAAACTCCGGATCCCCCTAGTTGAAGACTATCGCCCATAATTAGAACCATCTAAAATAACGTATATGATGGATCCATTACGAATGTATCGCCCAGAAGACCATCACTCTGGTTTCACTGATCGAGCAACGGGGTTATTTCGCGGACCTCTTTGTTCCTAGTTAAAGTCTAGGCCTTTTGGACTTAAGCTGGGATTTGGTATTTCGAAGGCCCCAGGTGTTACTATCATTTCTAGGCATCGTCTGTACTTAACAGTTCTCTTTAGTGTAGTTTATCGGAGATATCTAGATTATTTTTTTAATAAAAAAAGAAGAGTCTGGGACGAAAGAGAAAAAAAGGTAGTTTACTTGCTTAGTGCTTGTGCGCTAAGGGAAGAAAGATTGAAAAGTCGAAACTTTCGAAAGCGCACTCACTCTTCTCAAAATATCTTAAGAGAAGAAAGATCTACGCTACGAAAAGGAGCGAGCGGAGAGAGCATAAAGAGCTTACTTATAAGGTACGAGCTTAGAGCGTTGCGTCACTCTGGTATGCTAATCACTTCGTTGTATGACTCTGGAACGGTAGTAACTTAGTGCGACAACACTATGGGATGCAAAGAAGCTTCGTCACCCTTCTTTAGTTGCTTCTACTTTTTTCATCGAGATTGGGTTGGTGTTCAGTGTACCGCTTGTGTAGCCTATGCGAAGCAAGCGGTACAAGATCGAAAAGAATGTGTTGCATGGAAAAGTGAGATGCCCAAGATATTAAGAACGAGGGGAAGAATCGACGAGGAATCTAGACTAGAGAGGAATATAGAACATCAAATCGTGAATGAAAAAGAAAAAACGTGAGGAGAATTATCAAGCCGAAATGTTAGAAGGTGCAAAACTAATAGGGGTCGGAGCTGCTACAATTGCTTCAACGGGAGCTGCTATCGGTATTGGAAACGTCCTTAGTTCCTCGATTCATTTTGTGGCTCGAAATCCATAAACAATCATTTGGTTATGCCATTTTGGGCTTTGCTATATGCATATTTGACCAAATGGAGGGTCTTGGATTATTATGTGAAGTTTCCTTCATGATATGTGTGTTGGTTGAGCCACAAGTTGCCAATATTGATATTATGTACATTTTGCTTGGAGTAAAATTGTATTATGGCATATTTGGAAATTGGACGAATCATCAAGTAGGCGCTAGGAGAATATAGTCTTGAGTGCCACCGTGTGGGTATGCACCTAGATCTCCGTCAGTAGGAGTAATGCCATGGTTGTAGTTTTCAAATGTGTCGGACCTTGTCTTGTTACTCGTGATAGTAGACACTAAGGTATATCGGCTCTTGAGGTGAAACTTGATTGGTGCTATGGGTCTCCGTCGTTGACTTCCATTATTGGATTACTTGATTGTATACTTGTTTATAACCACTACTTGTTGCTATCTAATATTTGTTCCAACTCACTAGGCTTTTTGGCCTAACACTTGTTTGGTGTCGACATGTATCTCAAGATCGAGTGGCGCGGTCTCTAAGAAGCTCTAGTCGGGGTAGAGCAAGCTTGGGGGAAGACTAACTTTTGAGACACCATTTCTATAGAAGAACAATATTTTTGAATGATTGGATGACACCCGATCTGTAATCTTATTTCTTAGAGAAATTAGATTAATGGGTTGTTATTTCAACTAAATTTTATTACAATTATTCCCCCTTTTTGGGAGTGTAACGTCCCAAAAATTACAATAAATTTTAACTTTTAAAATAATAATTCACTTGAATAAAACACCATTAAATGTCCAAGTAACCGTTTCATTTGTAATCTCAAATAATAAACAACCCCATTAAATTTAAACAGCGTAAATAAAGTGTTCTTAAAATATAAAATCTTAAAAATATGAAAAGCCCTTCGCACGCGCCAGTATGTACCGTCACGCCTTAGAGCCACTAGTACCTGAAACCACGGTTTATAGGAAAAGGGTAAGCACGAAGCTTAGTGAATTCAACACCACGCACAACAATAATCATATAACACTACCCTTAAAACAGGTAGATACACATAACCAAGCATGCAAGTTTAAGAACGCATCCTAAACAAACATACTCACACAAGACAACCTACAATAGGTATCCATCGGTCTCCCCGATATCACACGATAACCGTGCACGTATCCCTCGGTCTCCACGAGTTCCTACGTCACTCGTGTACATACTCCTCGGTCTCCCCGAGTTTTACACGACACCCAAGGTCCATACTAGACACGACACAATCTAGTACCACACAACATGTAAGATTACTAGCACACACGAGCTACAGTAATGTACATATAACTATAATCCTACGTAGTGAGTGAACTCACCTCAAAAGCAGTGCAGAAAATCCCCGAACGGCCACAAGAGCTTTCCAACTCCAATCTCACTTCTCTTCACCTAAGGAAGTGCTACAAAGTGTCAACACGAAGCCCCAACCCTCAAAATAATCATAAGACTAAAAGAGTGACATTTAAGCTTTTCGGTCTAAACTGCAGGTCTGTTCGGGACCTGTTTAGCCCCCTCTAGACCCACTAATCCAGAAATTAAATTCCACAAACAGAAGGGTATGGGTCTTAGCTTTCCAGGGACATATTATACGCGTTCATACGAGGTTCCTATGATTTTATACGAATTTTCTAAAACTGAAACTCAAAGCTGAAAGTTTCGGACCTGCTGCAAAAACGACCATTTTGCACCTATCTAGAGGCTTAACCAGGTTTTTTCTAAAACACGAAAAGTATTCCCGACACAAAATGTGAACTGTGGGCATCGATTTCACCTCAAACCGAGTTACGATGGAAAAGTTATGAACGAAACAAAACAGTGGCAGATTTAGCCATTTTACAAAAAATGATAACTTTTACTATCGGCTTAGAGTTACGCGTTTAAGGTTTACGAACTAGGGTTTTAGGTTACTGGGCTGGATTATCAAGCACCACCCACTGCCACCTCCGGCAGTGGTGGTCGGCGGCGGCGGCGGCCACCACCGGCGGTGGTGGTGATTCGGTAAAAGGAACCGACGAGACCCAAAGGTAATCCGACCAAACTAACTCGAGCCATCCACCCCCTTAAACTCACACTAACCACGACGAACCCACCATCACAGCCACCGCGCTGGTGGTGCACGGCGGCCACACACCGGCGGCAGCCAAGACTGCGGTGGCGGTGGTGTTGTTGCGGTGGTTCAACAACGGCGAAAAGGAGAGAAGCAAGGAGGAGAAGGGACTTACCTCTCGATGCCGACGAAACTGCAACCACTGCGTGATCTCGGCCTCCTCTCGATCGCCGGTTCTTCCTCACTCTCGCTCCCTCTCTCTCTCTCTCGCCGGCAGCAAACCACGACGTCGGCGCCGGTGGTGTGGGATGGTACGGCGGACAGCAGGTAGGGGAAGAGAGAATTAGGGTTTGCTTGAGGGTTTTGGGTGTTTCTTGCGTGAAAGGAAAACAGCGAGAGGGAAAGGGGGGGGGGGTCGGTTCTATAAGGGCCGATCCCATGCAATTTTGATTCAAAATTACACTTTTAGTCCCTGGTTTTTAAAGTAATTTCATTTCTACCAATTAAGTTAGGATTGTAACAATTAAGCTAATTCTCACAAAATTACTTCATCTTGGTCCTTGCCGCCAAAAACCCGTTAATAAACATTCCAAAGAGGAAGATAATAAATAAATAAATACGCAAAGTAAAACCATACCGGGACACGGGCTTTACAACTCTCCCCCGCTTGAATTAGACTTCGTCCTCGAAGTCTACGTCCGCAAAAAGCTCCGGATAGTTCTCCCGCATCTCCGTCTCGGGTTCCCAGGTCCACTCGGAACCCTTTCGGTGCTTCCACTGGATCTTAACCAAACCAATTACCTTGTTACGCGAGGTCCTCGTCCTCCTGTCAAGAATGGCAACCGGCTTTTCCACGTAGTTAAGCCTTTCATCAATCTGAATGTCCTCAAGAGGAATCACTGCAGACTCATCCACTACACACTTCCGCAATTGAGAAACGTGGAAGGTGTTGTGAATCAAGCTCAGCTCGTCCAGTAACTCTAAGCGATAAGCTACCTTGCCCACTCGAGCAATGACCTTGTAAGGTCCAATGTAACGGGGCCCTAACTTTCCCCGCTTGCGAAACCGGATCACCCCTTTCCAGGGTGACACCTTCAGAAGAACATAATCCCCGACCTGAAATTCCAAATCCGATCGTCTCTTATCGGCGTAGCTCTTCTGCCGGCTTTGTGCAGTAACTAATCGATCCCGAACTATCTGAATCATCTCAGTCGTCTTCAACACAACATCGGTGCTCCCCAATACTCGATGGCCAACCTCACCACAGCAAATGGGCGTCCTGCACTTCCTACCATATAACACCTTGTACGGTGGTCTGCCGATACTGGAATGATAGCTGTTGTTGTAGGAGAACTCAGCTAAAGGAAGATATTGGTCCCAACTACCCCCAAAATCAATAACACATGCCCGAAGCATATCCTCGAGTGTCTGAATAGTACGCTCACTCTGCCCGTCGGTCTGAGGATGAAAAGTCGTACTAAAATGCAATTGCGTACCCATCTCACCCTGAAACTTCTCCCGAAACCGGGAGGTAAAACGAGTATCCCGATCAGAGACAATTGAAACTGGCACCCCGTGCCTGGTCACAATCTCTCTGATGAAAATCTCCGTGAGCTTCTCCGCCGAGGAGCTTTCTCTGATGGCCAAAAAGTGAGCGCTCTTAGTCAGACGATCGGCAATCACCCAGATAGCATCATTCCCGCATGGAGTCCTGGGGAGTTTAGTGATGAAATCCATCGTGATCTGTTCCCACTTCCATACCGGAATCTCTAAAGGTTGCAGTTTCCCATGCGGTCGTTGGTGCTCCGCCTTGACTTTTCGACAAGTCATGCATACCTCTATACATTTAGCGACATCCCGCTTCATGCAGGGCCACCAGTAATCCTCCCGTAGGTCTCGGTACATCTTTGTAGCCCCGGGATGAATCGAAAACTTGGACTTGTGCGCCTCGTCCAACAATACCTGCCGGTTCCCGCCAGTGAAGGAGACCCAAATTCTACCGTACCGAGTCAATAAACCTCGACTATCACGGACAATATTCGGAATTTCCCCCGAAACCCTCTCGCGTTTTGCATTCTCATCTAGAACTGCCACTTCCTGAGCACTACTTATCGACTCGAGAAGAGGTGCAATCACTGTTAAACATTGACACAAACCCCGCAGTGGTTCACCAACCGGATGTCGACTAAGTGCGTCCGCAACCACGTTTGCTTTACCCGGATGGTAAAGTATCTCACAATCATAGTCTTTGACCACATCGAGCCACCTTCTCTGACGCATATTGAGATTCTGCTGATCCATCAGATATTTGAGGCTCTTATGGTCAGTGTAAGTCGTACACTTGACACCATACAAGTAATGCCTCCAAATCTTGAGAGCAAACACCACTGCTCCCAACTCTAGGTCATGAGTCGGGTAATTGGCCTTATGAGGCTTCAACTGCCTCAAAGCGTAGGCTATAACCTTACCGCGCTGCATAAGCACGACACCCAAACCCTGGTGAGAGGCATCACAATACACCACCAGATCCTCCATGCCCTCGGGCAAGGTCAACACCGGAGCCTCGCATAAACGTCTGCGTAGTTCCTCAAAAGCCCTCTGTTGCCCCTCACCCTAGCTGAAAGCCGCATATTTCTTTGTCAATTGGGTAATAGGCAACGCGATCTTGGAGAAATCCTGAATAAATCTCCGGTAATACCCCGCTAACCCAAGGAAACTTCGCACTTCAGTGGGGGTTTTTGGCACTTTCCACTGCATTACAGTTGCAATCTTGTCCGAATCGACCATAATACCATCCTGGTTTACGACATGTCCGAGGAATTGGACTTCTCGTAACCAGAATTCTCATTTGGAGAACTTAGCATAAAGCTTCTCCCGTCTCAAAACCTCCAAAACTTCTCGTAAATGCATCTCGTGCTCTTCCTTTGTCTTTGAATATACGAGAATATCGTCGATGAACACAATCACCGACCGATCCAACATCGGGCTACATACCCTGTTCATGAGGTCCATGAACGCTGCTGGCGCATTGGTGAGCCCGAAGGGCATCACCACAAACTCGTAATGACCATAACGGGTACGAAAGGCCGTCTTCTCCGTATCCTCACTCCTCACCCGCATCTGATGATACCCATATCTCAAATCAATCTTAGAGAACCACGAGGCTCCCTGAAGCTGGTCGAACAAATCGTCAATCCTTGGCAGAGGATAACGATTTTTCACCGTAAGCTTATTCAGCTCGCGGTAGTCTATACACATCCGTTGAGACCCGTCCTTCTTCTTCACGAATAAAATCGGGGCTCCCCACGGTGAACAGCTCGGCTTAATGAACTCCTTTTCGAGAAGTTCCTGCAACTGAGCGTACAACTCCTTCATTTCCGGTGGAGCCAGGCGGTAAGGTGCCTTGGCCACCGGAGCAGCACCCGGAACCAAGTCAATGCGGAACTCTACATGTCGTTCGGGAGGTATCCCAGGTAGATCGTCGGGAAATACATCAGGAAACTCCCGCACAACTGGCACCTCTTCCGCAGTCTCCTTCTCTTCGTCGACGCGCGTATCTATCACATACGCCAAATATCCCTGCCCACTGCGCTGTAGGTATCTCCGAGCCCTCGTGGTTGAACATATCGCTGAGGTCTGTCTAGGCGAGTCGCCCTGCACCAGCAGTTCTCCCCCGCTTGGGGTTCGAACTCGTACTTGTTTGTGACAACAAACAATCTCCGCATCGAAGGCATCCATCCAATCCATGCCCACAATTACACACAGCTCACGCATAGCAATCGGAATCAAATCAAGGGGAAACCTCACACCCGAGATTTCCAAGGTACAACCCCGATACACATCTGTAACTGTTAAGGTCCTATCATCAGCAACCTCAACCACCAGAGGACAACCTAATCGTCCTACAACTCGGCCCAAACTCTCACTAAAAGTGCGAGACACGAACGAATGAGTAGCCCCGCTATCAAACATCACTACCACAGGCACCGAGTTAACTAGGAATGTACCTAACATACATATTAAAAAACATATAAATACGTACAACAGTTAAACAAGCTAAGAGGGATAAGTGATGAATTGTACCTGTCACCACCTTAGGCGTAGCCTGTGCCTCGTCCACCTTCAGCTGGTGAACTCTACCTCGGGCCGCCTCAGTCCCCGGCTGACCCACACGACCATCAGTGATACGCAATGGGGCATTCGCAGGAGCCCTCTGTGCCCCATTCCCATCAGCTACCCTCGGGTTCGGACAATTGGCCTTCACATGGCCCATCTGCTTGCAGTTAAAGCAGACCATCAATGGTACTCTACAATCGCGACTGAAGTGGCCTGCCTGCCCGCACTTGAAGCACTTGTCATCCCTCTTCCGGCCATTATCTATGGGCTTAAACCCACCGCTCCTTTGACTCGAGCGCGAGTCCGCGAACTTTGACCTCTTTGGTACGGCCGCTATTGGCGTCACAGTCTGTGCCGCCTTCCTCTTTTTGGCTTGCGTCTCTAACTCGAGTTCCCATCTCCGGGCAGCCTCCATCATTGCAGTAAGTGAAGCATACTGCGCAGTACTCACAAACTCTCTAATCTCGGTATGTAGCATGTCCTTGTACCGTGACATCTTCATATCCTCCAAAGCAACATACTGAGGACAGAAAAGCGCCATCTCGGTGAACTTCCGGTTCATTTCTTTCACTGTCTCTGTAGTCTGGGTGAGCTCCAAAAACTCCTTGGCAATCTGCTCCATCTCTACTGGAGGTACGTACTCCGCACGAAAACGTGCGACGAACTCCTCCCAGGTCAAAGTGGTATGCTCGGCAAGCGTCAACGCAGTAGCACACCAATCCTTTGCTCCTTCCCGCAGGAAGTTCACCGCAAAACGAACCTTCAAATTCTCTGGGCAGCCACTGGTCAGAAACGCGCATTCCATGTCCGATATCCAATGCATACTGATAACCGGGTTCGGGTCTCCCTTGAACTCAGGCGGAGAACAAGCAGAGAGATCCCGATACTGAAACTCTCGATCTCGGGGCTGCCCACCCACCGGTGGTGGAATCGCCGCGATGCGCTCCTCCATCAGAACCACTACCTCGTCGCAGATGGCAGTGATAATCTCGGGGATCGCCTCCCCAATCGCATGTGCCACCTCGGCAGCAATCATCTCCCGGATCTGCTCCGCAGTGATCCCAGCACCAGTCTCTGGCTCAGTAGTGTTGTTTCTCCTGGTGATGGCCATTCTGGGTCGAAATTATAACGAGTTATTAGCACATAATAACTCATACTAACAACGCTCACGCTCAACTCCTCGGATCCCTCGTGACTTTCCCCGACTCGAGCATTGATCCCGTGCTTCCGATAGTAGGAGCTCTACTACTACCTTCCACACCTATCATCACTCGTTCCGAGTCCCATCCCGAAGTGTCCAAGTAGTTTCTCGCCGATAACTACACCCATATGCCCTTACCAGCATATGTACACACTCTTCCTAGCTCCCTAGGAATTTCACCCCAAATCACTACCCTTGCTACGACGAAATTCCTACTAGCCATGACGAGTCGCCTCGCGAATACCCAGTCACATGCAGCGTGAAGTCAAATAGACATTCGAATACAAGATTCTATCCTAGAACGGCTGGACTCAAACAAGAGCTGCGCAATAGAACTAAATCAGATATTCTAAGGCTATGTGATTCTTACTGCATACAACCTATAGGGCATTCACTTAACAACTTACCATGATTAGCATAAATTCCTACTAGCAAGCAACAAACATGCAGTACAGTGTAAATAGCACAGGCGATCTAGCATACATACTCCTATGTTCTAGAAAACAATAAATATACTAAGTACTGTACCTTTTCCCTTGGCTTCGGCTGACTGTACACACTGCGCCCTCGCTCATCGTTCCCCAAACGTTCTTTCCCTTTCTTTTATTTTCCAAAAATCTTTAAGAGAAATTTTCACAGCCGCGAACTTGAGTCCAAACACACCGAGATGTGTTCGGTTCACTCAAGCTGTGCTCTGATACCAAGTTGTAACGTCCCAAAAATTACAATAAATTTTAACTTTTAAAATAATAATTCAATTGAATAAAACACCATTAAATGTCCAAGTAACCGTTTCATTTGTAATCTCAAATAATAAACAACCCCATTAAATTTAAACAGCAGAAATAAAGTGTTCTTAAAATATAAAATCTTAAAAATATGAAAAGCCTTCGCACGCGCCAGTGTGTACCGTCACGCCTTAGAGCCACTAGTACCTGAAACCACGATTTATAGGAAAAGGGTAAGCACGAAGCTTAGTGAATTCAACACCACGCACAACAATAATCATATAACACTACCCTTAAAACAGGTAGATACACATAACGAAGCATGCAAGTTTAAGAACGCATCCTAAACAAACATACTCACACAAGACAACCTACAATAGGTATCCATCGGTCTCCCCGATAACACACGATAACCGTGCACGTATCCCTCGGTCTCCCCGAGTTCCTACGTCACTCGTGTACATACTCCTCGGTCTCCCCGATCCTCGGTCTCCCCGAGTTTTACACGACACCCAAGGTCCATACTAGACACGACACAATCTAGTACCACACAACATGTAAGATTACTAGCACACACGAGCTACAGTAATGTACATATAACTATAATCCTACGTAGTGAGTGAACTCACCTCAAAAGCAGTGCAGAAAATTCCAGAACGGCCACAAGAGCTTGCCAACTCCAATCTCACTTCTCTTCACCTAAGGAAGTGCTACAAAGTGTCAACACGAAGCCCCAACCCTCAAAATAATCATAAGACTAAAAGAGTGACATTTCAGCTTTTCGGTCTAAACTGCAGGTCTGTTCGGGACCTCTAGACCCACTAATCCAGAAATTAAATTCCACAAATAGAAGGGTCTGGGTCTTAGCTTTCCAGGGACATATTATACGCGTTCATACGAGGTTCCTATGATTTTATACGAATTTTCTAAAACTGAAACTCAAAGCTGAAAGTTTCGGACCTGCTACAAAAACGACCATTTTGCACCTATCTAGAGGCTTAACCAGGTTTTTACTAAAACACAAAAAGTATTCCCGACACAAAATGTGAACTGTGGACACCGATTTCACCTCAAACCGAGTTACGATGGAAAAGTTATGAACGAAACAAAACAGTGACAGATTTAGCCATTTTACATAAAATGATAACTTTTACTATCGGCTTAGAGTTACGCGTTTAAGGTTTACGAACTAGGGTTTTAAGGTTAGGGTTTTAGGTTACTGGGCTGGATTATCAAGCACCACCCACTGCCATCTCCGGCAGTGGTGGTCGGCGGCGGCGGCGGCCACCACCGGCGGTGGTGGTGATTCGGTAAAAGGAACCGACGAGACCCAAAGGTAATCCGACCAAACTAACTCGAGCCATCCACCCCCTTAAACTCACACTAACCACGACGAACCCACCATCACAGCCACCGCGCTGGTGGTGCACGGCGGCCACACACCGGCGGCAACCAAGACTGCGGCGGCGGTGGTGGTGTTGCGGTGGTTCAACAACGGCGAAAAGGAGAGAAGCAAGGAGGAGAAGGGACTTACCTCTCGACGCCGACGAAACTGCAACCACTACGTGATCTCGGCCTCCTGTCGATCGCCGGTTCTTCCTCACTCTTGCTCCCTCTCTCTCTCTCTCGTCGACAGCAAACCACGACGTCGGCGCCGGTGGTGTGGGATGGTACGGCGGACAGCAGGTAGGGGAAGAGGGAATTAGGGTTTGCTTGAGGGTTTTGGGTGTTTCTTGCATGAAAGGAAAACGGCGAGAGGGAAAGGGGGGGGGGTCGGTTCTATAAGGGCCGATCCCATGCAATTTTGATTCAAAGTTACACTTTTAGTCCCTGGTTTTTAAAGTAATTTCATTTCTACCAATTAAGTTAGGATTGTAACAATTAAGCTAATTCTCACAAAATTACTTCATCTTGGTCCTTGCCGCCAAAAACCCGTTAATAAACATTCCAAAGAGAAAGATAATAAATAAATAAATACGCAAAGTAAAACCATACCGGGACACGGGCTTTACAGGGAGGCTCATAATTTGGCATTTTGTAGATACCACTTTTTTGTTTTATGGAAATTTTTGTTTGTCCTAATTTTTGGGGTGTTACAGCGAATAAGAAAGCAAAAACCATAAAGAAAGTCGGTGAAAATGATGATGCATCATCAAAGGTACGTATTGAATTAGAAGAATTGAGGTCAAGGAGATTAGAAAACGTACGTATAAGGGCTGAGCAATTTCATTTACTCCTTGCAACCGAGCAAAAACTTGTTGAGCTTAAAAAGAAAAAGCTTGAACTACAAGATAGGTGTGAGGAGAAGCAACCTGCCATTAGAGAAATTGAAGTTCAAGATCGAAGTGAGGAAGATAGAATTATGGCAATGGATACTAGTGGCATGTCTCCAATTCAAGTTGAATACTTTGAGAGACGTCGAAAGGAGATCTTCGCAAAGAAAGCTAGGACATTTGAAAACATTTGATCATGGTTAGGTTTTATGGATGATTTGTTTTATTGACCAAGTCTAAGGTATGTCTTTTTGTACATTTTGCTCAACACACAGAACAATCAAGCTCCTGGAAAATTGACACCATTATCAAGCTCATGTATCTGTTTTTAGATCTTATAAAGTTCGTTATCCTGTCGTTCTAATTTACTGTTGTTTCTTACTGCATTTCTTATTTCCTGCAGTTTCTTATTTTATACAGGTTGCAGTTTCTATTTGCTGCAGTTTCTTACTGCAATTCCTATTTCCTGTAATTCAAGTAATACCATATTGACAATTAGATGTTTGGCTATTTCCAGCAGGTTCTATTTCCTGCAAGTCTTGTTTCCATTTCAAACATTACACATAAGCTTTGTAAACCATAACTAACAACATATGAACTTTGATAAGTTAAAACATTACAGAATGTAACTGCATGTGAATTTTGCTTAGTTAAACATTACAGAAGTTGTCACCCTGCTAGATTACCTAAATCTTATTTTGGAACTACACATTACACACAACTTAAAGCATACCACTATCAACGACCATGTGTCTTCCATAAGTGCTAAACTAGATTTTCTTGAAGTTAAGAATGCATTCTCGTATTGCGCAACCGATGTCGGTTTTCAATTAACTTCATTAGTGTTGGTGTGCGCTCAAAAGAAGCTGATACCGTTGGAATTTCATCAACTCTATCATAAGAGTTATATATATGATGCATTCTTGTTTGATGAACAAGTCCATGTTTATCACGTTCGTCTTCAATAATCATGTTATGCATAATTATGCATGCAGTCATGATATTATGTAGGGTGTCCTCCCAAAATCTTGTTGGCCCACGAACAATTGCAAAACTCTCTTGAAGCACTCTAAATGCACGTTCAACATCTTTCCTTGCCCCTTATTGCTCTTGAGAAAAAAGTTTTTGCTTATTTCCTTATAGAGCTGGAATAGTCTTCACTAATGTTGCCCATGAAGGATAAATGCCAGCAACAAGATAATATCCCATAGTATATGATCTAATGTTGACCTCGTAGCTAAAAGGAGGAGCACGACCTTCAACAATATCACTAAACACAAAAGAGCGCTCCAACACATTTAATGTCATTAAGAGACCCTGGTAGCCTAAAAAAAGCATGTCATATCCAAAGATCATATGAAGCTACGAATTCTAAAATAATGGTTGGTTCGTGAATATGCCCTGTGAACAACCCATGCCAAGCAGTTGGACAATTTATCCATGTCCAATGCATACAGTCAATGCTTCCCAACATCCCTGGAAAACCACGCTTTCCACCAATCGCAAGCAACCTAGTGAGGTCATCGCTATTTGGTGATCGTAAATACTCATCACCAAACAGTTCAATGATTGCTACAACAAATCTTTTGAGGCTTTCAATAGCGATGCTTTCACCAATTTTCACATACTCATCTACGTAATCGGTCGGAACACCATAAGCAAGCAATCGAAAAGCAACAATTACCTTTTGAAGAGATGACAAACCAAGACGTCCATCCAAATTCCATTTTTGAACAAAATAATCATCATGTGCAACAACATCAAGAATTCGAAGGAAAAGAGCTTGATTCATTCTGAACCTCCTTCGAAAGAGTCGAGGACCATATTTTGGAGGATTGACGAAATAGTAAGAATAAAGTCGTTCATTACCCCCAATTAGATCGCGATGGACGAATTTATGGCCCATAACATTACCACCATGAGCTCTTTTTAAACTCTTGTTGGCAAGACGTTCTTCTTCTAGTTGTAGAAGCAACAACTCTTCATGTTCCTCATCCTCATCGTCCTATGCATATCAAGCAAGTAACGACTAGCTAAAGAACGACGAGCCATGAGAATTGTTTTAAAATGAATAATAAACTAGGATGGGGGATGATAAGAATTAGATAGAAAAAATGGTTGTAAAGTACTCTTATTTATAGATAAATTTGTCAAAAATCATTTAATACTAGTTGTTGGAAGTTACCATTTACTACTACTTGTTGGAATATGGAAGTTGAAAGTTAGAAGTTAGAGATACCATTTACTGGAAATCATTGAATGAAGTAAAGTTTGTTGTAACAAATTATCTACATAAAAATTGTTGGAAGCTACCATTTTGTATAAAAGTTATCATTTTATAATTTTTTTTTTGGAAATTACCGTTTCATATAAAATATGGCTAAAAGTTTATTTAATTGTATGAGAGTTTATTTAATAGTTAGTTTGATTGTTAAAAAGTTTGTTAAAGTATATTGAATATTTTAATAATATAGTAATGATGGGTTCTCTAAAATAGAGAAACTATGTTAACATTTAACTTCCATCTCGGATCTGGGTTTGAACACATCCATCTCAAAGAACACCTATGTCACCGATATGCACCTTTGGAGTTATTCTTGACTAAAATCACCACCATAAACCATTATAGTTTCAACATTTATTTTGTTTGATTCAACTTCAAATGGGTTTTGATTTTTGTTAGGGCTTCATATGTAAATTTTTTGCTAGTATTGTAAAATTGGTTTTCGTTTTCGTTGGTGTTTGATTTGGGGTTACTTTGTGGTTCATAAGTACAAGAAAATTAGGGGTTGGTTTCTGGTTCACCTGCAACTCCCATCCCCTTTTCTCACTTATTGGGGCCTCAATTAAGGATAATTAGGAAGTTGGGGGTGGGGGTGGGGGAGACGGTGATGAAGGTCTTCGGCAAAGTCCAACCCGACATTAGTCTCCCTAATGTTTAGGTTAGATTTGTGTGTGTATAACTATATATACACACATATATAATAACAATAGTATTGTACTAATATATAGTATAGTAATATATGTATTTAATTTTAGTAGTAAAATTAAAAAAATAATTAAAAGACTAAAAAGCCCTTGAGTTTAACGGACCCTTTTAATAAAAGTTAGCCAGAGGGACTAAAGATAAAATATAATGGCAACCAGAGAGACCGAAAGTGAAACATAATAGTAACCACAGTGACCAAAACTGTAATTAGTTTAAAGGAGGGACTAGAGTTGATAGTGTGTGACAACCACAGGGACCAAAAGTGTAATTTACACTTTAAATTATAAAACATTAAATTAAAATACAAAGTAAAAATATTACATTAATCTCATTTTTTTCTTCTCCAAATCTTTGTCAAATCTTTTCAACCAAATCTGATTATAAACAATAGTTCTTGACCTATTACGTACTTGTATGTGATTTTGGAGATAATTTCCGTACTCAGGAACCATGTTATGAGAGATTTGAGCCATAGTTATAGTAAAATTAACATCATTGTCTATATCATCAATTGACGAATATAAATATGACGTTCATCTTCGACGATCATGTTGTGCATGATTATACATGCTCTCATCATTTCTCCAATTATTTCTTTGCACCACATACGAGATGGTCCACATATAATAGCGAAACATGATGTGCATTGGCTAAACAAACTAAGAAATGTATATAGTTGCGGAAGCGTTTAAGAAAACAGTTTGTATTAACTTGGTAGATGATAGGCGGGTTAACACCCCCCCCCCTAAATCTTACCGCAAGTGTACGGGTCGAAGTCAAGTAATAGTACTAGAAAGTACGAGTATCGAATCACGGGGAACTAGGAACTAAGTATCACAATTACTATAAAAACTATTAACTGAACGATCGATCTTTTGAATGGTTGGTTTATAACTAATTAATTGCAAACAAAAATAAATCACAAACGAGACAGAAACAACTTAAAGAACTTCAGATAGAGAAAACAGTTGAAGGTTGGAAATCCTATGATTCTCACATATAAACATCTGACTCACAACAATTATCAGTCTTTCTCTTTAATGAATACCCAATCTTAGACCACCGTGGTTCTTTCTCAAGCAACATCGGGTTTTAATTTAAAGCATGGTTCTTTCTCAAGCAACCACAGTTTTTATCTTGAAAACACAAATTTTATCTCTCGATCTCAACCTATGTAATTCAAAACACATTAAGCACAAGATTTTAATGGGACTAAGGCTTACTCGGAATATCTCTATCTCCTTTCTCACCTTAGGCATGCAATTTCTAGTTCTAGTTAACAATTAATTCTCTCGAACTCAATTGAAACCAACAAAACAATTGTAAGCTAGCTAAACTCACAAAAGCATTAGAAACAAAATCACATGCTTCATTAATTAAGGAAAACTGATAAAAGTTCAAATCATCTGTTCATATGCTATAAACCACATTCATTCCAACCCCCAACATCTAGAATTAGTTCATGTTGGTGGTGGATTCAAACACAAGAGAAAGAATGGAAACAATGAATGAAAACATAGTAAAAGTGAACTTGTGGAATGTAATGGTGAACTCCCTTCTATCGTGCTCGTATCTACTTCGCTTGTTGAACGTCTCCTCGATTGATCCTCTATCGTGGCTCCAAAAGCTCCGAAAAGTCTCCAGAAATCGCCCCAAGTCGTCTGTCGTTCGTCGTGTGCGAGATGTGCGAAGAATTGTAACCAGAATGACCTAAAATCTGAAAATCGCCAAACTAATATGCTGGAACAGGGAGTCCCGTTACTTGTCCCGCGGTTTACAAACCGCGTGGCAAGTCGCCCGGTTTTCTGAGGGGTGTTAGGGTCAGCTTCGGGTCCTGGTTCGGGTGCGGGTCTTGGGCTTGGATCTCGGGCTTCCGTTGGGCTTCGTTTTGGACTCGTTTTAGGCTCTTTTTAGCTTCTTTTCTCGAAGATTGTCGTCTTTTAGATAACCTGCATAAATCACTAGATAAACCGTAAAATCCACGCCTTTTTGCTAGAACACAAGCCAATCTCATTGGTTTCAGGACCGAAAATAACGCCAAAAAGTGGCGTTATCAACCACCCCAAACCGAGCGTTGCTTGTCCCCAAGCAAATTAGCGATAAAATAGAGTAAAAGCACATATTAGTGAAATAATAACTGCACAACTCCCAATTGGTACCACGTGATGCACTGGTGATTTCCCATACCCGTGAATGCCTATCTCACTCTCGCCTCATCCTTATTCTGTTTAATCTATGACCTTCCATTGTAAGTTGAACTCGTGACTGCTCCGTTTCCATTAAGGTCGTACTAGGTCCAGACATACTAGGGAAAACATTTTGCCTCGACCTTACCTCACGGAATTCTCTCATTTCACTCGAACCTAGGTTATCGCACGTGTTGTCATGTATAGGAAGTTATGTACAAGAATACTCAAATATTGCATGACAACTCTAATGAAAGGCGCACAAATGTCCAAAAATTGATCTCAGAAAGGAATCAATTAGCAAGACAGCGACTATCAGTAAAGGTGGTCGTATACCCTAATTACATTTTCCAGAAGATCATCCAGGTCTTTACAAGGGTTGTAATGGGGCTAGGGTACTGGCTAAGGAATGAAGGGTAAAAAGGAACAAAAATCCTCGGCGTGTCAATCATTAACAGTTCTGAACTTTTCTGGTTTTGATTCTATCATTTGGCCTTCGTTTTCACTATTGGAGTCGCTTTGACTCTCTTATTTAGCTGCTATAATCACTATTTAACTAACTGTATTTTTTTTTGGGACTTCATTGGTCCTCTTTATTCAATTGGGGCTGCATTGGCCCTCTTTTCTATCTATTTCCATAACTGGCCCATACTATTTCTTTTCAGCTCTTCATTACTGTTTCTGATTGACTCACTATCGGATAAGGGTTGGCTAAGGCTGTTGGCTAGGGTTTAATGGTGGGTTTGGAAACGAAAAAGGTGAGTGTTTGGCTACAACGGGGTTATGGTTACACACAAATGGGTAAGAAGGTACGATAGCTAAAAACAGGTTAAAACAAAACACACATTGCCTGGAATCACATCTTAAGGTCCACACGATAGGGTCTACTACACCCTTACCCAATATCCCGATGGTCGTCTTTGCTACTCAATGCAATAATATAGCGAGATCATTCTATATTCATGACAAGGAACTCGAAAAAGTGTATACGATTTTCGTGTATGAATCCCTTGAAATGAAAGACGTCTTTTAGGCTCAAAACTCGCTATTGGGTGGTCTCCACTAATGTCCCTAGTCATGTCCTTTCCCGGTCCATCCCTAATGGTCACGTCACTATCACAAGATTCTTCCTACAATGGTTGGTCTCAATCATTCAAAACGAAAATTTTAGCTAAGGTGATCTATGTTGGGTCACCAAAGATTTGAAATTGACTCACCGATGTTTTCCCTAAAATCCTACTTAGAGTATTTTAGTTTGGTTCTTTGAATGACTTGTACAAAATAGCAATTGTTCGGTGAAGTCGAAGATCAACCGAAACCAAGCTTGAAGACTCTCTACTTGTGGAAAATAGAAGACTCTTCTCAACAAACACAACAAGTCATTTTCCACCGAATTTGTCCTCACAATTCGGTGGACCTCCTCTCCACCGATGAAGACATCAAAAATCGGTGGACATTCATCTCCACCGATAAAGACATCAAAAATCGGTGGACAGCTTCCACCGAAGTGTTCTTAAGGAATCGGTGGACATCATCCCACCGATGAGATACTTAAATCGATGGGATCTTTGTGAAAATGGTTCTCCTTACAGATGGTTCTTAAAACCTTGACAATATTATCGGTGGAATTCCTTCGGTGATATTGTCTTGGAGTACTCATCAAGAAGACCATTTACTTCGGGACAAAATCTGCTTACAGGCAAAAGTAACCTTTTGTCTTATTATCTTTTTAGAAGATGTCCTTTCAGCATGGCTTCTATTCCTTGTTTCAAGACAAAGGTGATGGTGACTTATCAGCTTTTTAGAAGTCCACTGGTACTTTTCAGAAGTCCTTTGGTATGTTACAAGTAACTGAAGGATATTCGTACTAAGCATTTAATGCTCAGTACCTTACCTTCACTATAAAAGGAAGAAGACTCCTCCATGAAAATCACGCTTTCTGGATATCTCTCTCAGTGCAAGAAATTTCCATACTGCTCTAAAACTTGATAGCTTTGTTCTAAGTGTTCTTAGTTGTTGTTGTTAGTATACTTTGTGCAAGATTGTTAGAATAGTTTATCTGTTCTTTTCCGCAACAGTCTTAAGTTTTCTGTGTGTAATTCTTGTTGAAAGATTTTCAATAATAGAATTAAAATTGTGAAAATTTTGTGTATTGTATTCAACCCCCCCCCCCCTTCTACAATACTTGTTATAGCCATCTGGGACTAACAAGTGGTATCAGAGCAGAAAGTTTAACTCATAAACTTGATCTGCAATGGCTGCCCCCTCTTCTTCAACTATTGAAAATGCTTTTCAAAACAACTTTTCTGAAAATGGTTCCATTAACAAACCTCCTAAGTTTAACCCCAACAACTTTTCTCTTTGGAAAATTCGTATGATGCTATTCATGGAAGGAGTGGATACTAGATATCCAACCATTCTCAAAGAGGGACCCATTATCCCTCGAGTCTGGGCTCGCTATGAAACGCAGAGGCCTGGTAAGGAAACAGCTGACAAGGAGGACTCTAGTGACTCCGACACTTCTGAGCCTTCCGACAAAGAGAAAGCAAAGGGTACTGGACGTTATATTCTCAAAAATCCTAAGGAATATACTGATGAAGAAAAACGTCTAGTTACTCTTGATTCAAAGCTTAGATCTATCATTGCTCTCTCACTTCCTGATGAAGTCTATCATTCTCTAGTTAACTTTGAAACTGCTAAAGAGATGTGGACCACACTGTGTGTTCTGTACGAAGGTACAGAGGAAGTGAAGAAATGCAAAAAGATCTCTCTCATAAGAAAATATGAACTCTTCACTCATGAAAAAGGTGAATCTCTTCCTAGCTACTATAATCGTTTTAACTCTCTTCTAAATGATATGAAGTTATTGGGCAGAATCTATGATAACGAGGAAGTTCTAAACAAGTTCATGGATTGTCTCCCTGATTTCTGGGAGAACATATGCACTTGTATCAAACCTTCCAAGGACCTTGAGTACATGCCTCTAACTGTCTTATATGGAACTCTTTTCAACTTTGAACAAACCAAGTTACAAAGGAAATCTTTCATCAAAGAAATAAAGGGCACCTCTATTGCTCTTGTCAGTGAAAACTCCAGAAAATCTCAAAATGTTCCAAGAATCACCTATCCTTCATCAGATTCTGACAATGAAACCCAAAGCAACTCCTCTCACCAATCGGAGGCATATCTAAGTGATGCCGATGATGAAGGTGAAGAAATCTTGGTTAAGCAATTGTCTGATGAAATTGCTATGTTAGCGGGTTTTAAAAACAGATCTCGTTTTTCGAACAAATCCAAATCTTTCAGAAAACCCTTCTCTTCTACAAAAGTTTCCTCAACTGATAAGACAAATGAAGAATGTTTTAATTGTGGAAAGAAAGGTCACTTTGCAGCTGAGTGTAGAAGTAAGCGTGTGATAAACTCCAGAAATTCATCTTCAAACAAGTTTTCCTCAAATTATGAAAAACCCAAAAATATCTCTTTCAAATCAAACCTTGCCAAGAAAGAAACTCAGTCGTCAACCAAAGATCATCAAGAAAGGGCTGAGAAATACAAAGCCAAGTACAAGAAAGAAAAAGAGAGAAATGAGGGTCATCTTAGAAAAGGAAAGGGTCTCATGGCCGAAATTCATGATTCGGAAGAAGAGACCTCTGACAGTGACAACAACTCTCCCAACAAATGCTTTATGGCCATCTCAGAAGATGTGGAAGAGTCAGAAAAAGCAACCTCTCCAATGGCTCTTGTGTCGTCTGGGTGCTCGACATCATATGCTCAGGTACATCCCTTTAATGATATGTCAGATAGGGAAAAGATAGATGCTTATGAATCTTTAACTAAAGACTTTCACTCTGTTAAGGATGGTAAGAAAAGGAAATCTGTTCAAGTTAAAAATCTCACTACTCAACTTGAAATCTGCATGTCTAAACTTGAAAAGTTTGAGGAAATCAAAGCTGAGCTTGAGGATCTGAAAACCATAAATCACATGATTTCCAAAGAGAAAAATAAACTTTTCAAGAAACTAAAAAGAGAACAAGAGGTTGTCAGAAAGTGGACAACTTCTTCAAAAAATCTTGAGCAACTTTTTCAGGACCAAATCGGTGGCAATAGCAAATTTGGGCTAGGATTTGGAAAAGATTATCCCAAAACTTCATCTCATGCACTCACTCCTCTCTCAAATGTATGGGATGATGATTTAGAGTCCAGCTCTTGTGACTCTGTCTCTTTAAACTCCCTTGATCTAGGTGAAGCTTTAAAATATGGAATGTTCATAAAAGCAAAAGAATCTTCTTCAAATCAGTCCACTGAGAAACAAGATTCCAATGATTTTTCAAAACCCATCCATGATCTTCTAAAGGTGTTAACTATTGATGAAGCCTCTTCCTTCAACTCTTCAAAGACCAAGTTTCTCAAAAGATTTCATGACACCGATGTCTCATCTTTCAGAAAGTCCTCAGATCTTGAAAAAGACCATTTCAAAAATACTTCTAAAAGTATTTCCAAATTTGCTATCACCTCTGGAAATGGAATTTTAAGCTTTCCTCCTCACATCTCATCTGTTGGTCCTAAAGCAATTCAAATTAATGTCTTGGAAAATGGAAAAGAAAAGAAAAGTCTGCAAACTTCTAAAAAGACCTTTTTTCCTAGAGCCATTCAGTTAAATGCCTTAGGAAAAGGAAAAGAAAAGCTTCAAGAACCAAAAAAGACTTTCATCTACAGAAAATGCTATAACTGTGGTGACACTTTTCATCTTCGCAAAGATTGTCCAAAAGATAGAATGGACAGAACCAAACTTAAGGACTCATCATCTTCTAACCCAAAAGGACCCATCTCTAATGGGTACCAAAGAACTAATCTGTTTGTGCATGCAGGTTTTTAAGCACCATCAAATATGGTATCTGGATAGTGGGTGCTCACGTCACATGACAGGAAATAAATCTCTACTAGTTAACTATGTGTCTGGAAAAGGTCCATCTTTAACTTTTGGAGATAATGCTAAAGGCTATACCAAAGGTTATGGAACTCTCACTAATGGATCTGTCACATTCAATAAAGTGGCATTTGTTGAAGGCCTCATGCATAATCTTCTAAGCATTATCCAACTGTGTGATCTTGGATATAAAGTTATCTTTGAACTTTGTATTTGTACTGTTGTGGACAAGAACTTCAAAGTGGTGTTATCTGGAAAAAGGATGGAAAATGTTTATGTCATTGATATGGGACAAAGAAACAATTCATCCAATATTTGCTTTGTGTCAGATGACACATCCAAAAGGAACTGGTTGTGGCATAAACGTCTTTCTCATCTAAATTTCAAAACCCTTCATAAAATCTCCAACAAAGAGCTGGTGACGGGTATGCCAAAGTTGAATTTTGTCAAGGAGAAGCTATGTGATGCTTGTGAAAAAGGGAAGCTTACCAAAACTTCTTTCAAGACCAAGCAATGCTCTTCCGTTACTCTTCCTCTTCAGATGCTGCACATGGATCTATGTGGACCAGTCAACACTCCCAGTCTTGGTGGCAAAAGGTACATTCTTGTTATTGTTGATGAATTTACTAGATATACTTGGGTCTCTTTTCTCAGGTATAAAAGTAATGCAACTGAAGAAATCATCAACTTTGTCAAGAAAAATGAAGTTTTGAATGGTCAACTTGTTCGTTCCGTAAGAAGTGATAATGGCACTGAATTCAGAAACAGTGCTCTTGAAGACTTCTTCACTGAGAAAGGAATTTCTCAAAACTTCTCTGCTGTCCGGACTCCTCAGCAAAATGGAGTGGTAGAAAGGAAAAACAGAACTCTGTGTGAGGCTGCTAGATCCATGCTAAGTGAATCAAACCTTCCTACCTATTTTTGGGCTGAAGCTGTTAATACTGCCTGCTTTACCCAAAATAGGTCGGTGTTATCCAAAAGACATGATAAACCCCCCTATGAAGTTTTTCATGGCAGAAAACCAAATATTGGCTTTCTTCATGTCTTTGGCTGTGTGTGTTTTATCCTAAATGATCGTGACAATCTTGGAAAGTTTGATCCCAAAGTTGATGAGGGAATATTTGTTGTGTACAATCTCAGGAGAAAATGCATTGATGAGTCCATTCATGTCAAATTTGATGATCTAAGATCATCATCTCTTTCAAATCATGATGACGAATTGCACAGATGGATCTCCTCATGCATAGGTGATGTTCCCATAGTCAACTCCACCGATACATCCTCCATTCCCTCAAATCCTTCCCCATCAAGTAAACAGGCTGGGTCACCTCTCATAACTCCCACCGAATTTGACCATCCCACCGAAATGCTCTCTCCCACCGAAATTCCCTCTTCAACCATCACACATCCCTCTACCGATCCTACCTCTACCACCGAAAATCCATCCCTCCACCGAACCACTGAACCCACTACTTCGATTCATCTCACTCAAAATAATCTATCACCTTTGCCCCCAGCCACAAAATGGACCAAAGATCATCCCATTGATCAAATCATCGGTGATCAACAAGCAGGTGTTCAAACACGTAGAGGAGTTGGAAACATTTGTATCTATGTAAATTTTCTCTCTCTTATTAAACCCAAAAAGATTGATGAAGCTCTCTCAGATCCCTGTTGGATCACTACCATGCAAGAAGAGCTTTCTCAATTTGAGAGAAACAAAGTTTGGAGATTGGTTCCCAGACCCCGAAAGAAGACAATCATTGGAACCAAATGGATCTTCAGAAACAAAATGGATGAAGACGGTACAGTTATCAGAAACAAGGCAAGACTGGTTGCTCAAGCATACAGACAGGAAGAAGGCATTGATTATGATGAAACTTTTGCCTCTGTTGCAAGACTTGAAGCAATAAGAATCTTTCTAGCTCATGCTGCCTACCGAAATTTCAGAGTCTTTCAAATGGATGTCAAAAGTGTCTTCCTCAATGGGGAACTTGCAGAGGAAGTCTATGTGAAACAACCTCCTGGCTTTGAAGACCCAACTCATCCAGACTATGTGTACAGACTAGACAAAGCTCTTTATGGTCTCAAGCAAGCTCCACGTGCTTGGTATGACACTCTTGCCAACTTTCTTCTAAAGAATGGATATTACAGAGGTAAAATTGACAACACTCTCTTCATCAAGGAAACCTCAGGTAATATTATTCTTGTCCAAATCTATGTTGATGATATCATCTTTGGTGCCACTGATGAATCACTTTGTGATGAGTTTGCTTCTCTCATGATGAGTGAATATGAGATGAGCATGATGGGAGAGCTTACATTCTTTTTGGGCCTTCAGGTCAAACAATCTTCAGAAGGGATATTTATAAACCAAAGTAAATATATTCGTGACCTTCTGAAGAAATTTAACTTTTCAGATAGCTCTCCTATGAAAACTCCCATGGCACCACCTTTGAAACTCAATGCTGATCCTAACGGTGAATCTATGGACGTTACTCTTTATCGAGGAATGATTGGTTCTCTTCTGTACTTAACTGCTAGCAGACCGGATATTATGTTTGCTACTTGTCTATGTGCCCATTATCAAGCCAATCCAAAAGTATCATATTTGAAGGCTGTAAAACGGATTTTTTGGTATCTAAAGGGTACTCTGCACCTGGGTCTTTGGTATCCCAAAGACTCAGGTTTTGAACTAATTGGGTACTCAGATTCAGACTTTGCAGGTTCTCAGATTGATAGAAAAAGTACCACAGGTAGCTGCCAACTTCTTGGTGGAAAATTAGTAAGCTGGTCCAGCAAGAAACAGAATTCAGTCTCAACATCAACTGCTGAGGCTGAATATATTGCTGTTGGAAGTTGCAGTGCCCAGATCCTGTGGATGAAAAATCAACTAAGGGACTACAATCAATTCTTTTCAAAAGTTCCCATTCTGTGTGACAATTCCAGTGCAATAGCTATTGCAAACAACCCTGTTCTTCAATCTAGATCTAAACACATAGACATCAGGTATCACTTCATCAGGGACCACATTTCCAAAGGTGACGTTGAGTTGCATTTCATTCCCACCGATTTGCAACTTGCTGATTTATTCACAAAACCCCTCGATGAAACCAGGTTCAACTTTCTAATAACTGAACTTGGAATGTGCAACCCACAAGTCTAAATAAGTGTTTTATTCTCCACCGATCTCACATCGGTGGACAATTTCTTCTGTTTCCTTCTTCACCGAAATCTGTCATCTTGTCGGTAGCACTTTCTCTACCGAAATAGCTCACAACTTGGTCAAATACAACCACCGATTGATCCTCACCACCGATTCTCTCATATCGGTGGCATGCTCTTCCTTTTGATCCTCACCACCGATTCTCTTTCCTTCACCGAATTATTTCTCATATCGGTGGTATGCTCTAAACAAACTTATCGGTATCACTCTACCCCGAAGTAATCCCACACAGAAAGCATTTACACCGACACCACAAATCTCGTTGCTTCCACAAATTCTCGTATCGGTGGCACATCGGTACAGATTCCACCGAAATCTTACCGATTTCCTTTATGCTTATCAAGTGTGATTTTCTATGCTAAAAATCCTAGTGTCAGGATGATGTGTGACGTTTCCCATTCCAAGCCGTATTCCATCACATATCCCGAAACCTCATCATTACCTTTTCCATATTACTTTATTCAATTTTTAACCGTTCCCTCTCTTTTTGAAACCCTAAACCTTTCTCTTTCCACTCTATAAATACCCATCTCCCTCACTTCCATTTTCCTTTCACAAACCTGCAACTCTCTAAACCTCTCCATCTTTTTTCTCTCAATCACTCACGATGGCATCTTCAAGAACTACAGTGCCCACACGATTTGAAGATCTCAAGTTCAACTTATGCAATCACGTTGCTCGTTTCGAATCTGATCCATCTCATCCCGAGTTCTCTACGGTAACTAAATTTCTCTCTCGGTCCCCTCTCCTCCATGATTTTACCCACAACCCAAGGATGAGCAAAATGCTCATTGGGAAGTTTTGGTTAACTTGTGTTTACGACCCGTCAAACGAAGCTATACATGCCTCCATTCTCACTGACGACGAAGGTGATCACGACCTTACTTTTGGGGTCGATGATGTTCGGCAAGCTCTCAAGATCCAATCCTTTTCTCAATATGATGACATATATATGGACACCATACATGAAGATGTTGTTCAAACTATTGGTTACGTTCTTGAAGATTCATCCAAAAGCTCCAAAGGTCCCGGTACTCTCCTTCGCAGCAAAATGGGAGGAGTGTGGAATTTCTTCTTTGCCCATATCATTCACTGCCTCTCTCATAAAACCAGTGGGCACGATCAATCCCCGTCATACATCACAAAGCTCGCCCATGCCCTCATCTTTCAAAGACAAGTCGACTTTGCTCAATACTTCTTTACTGAACTCGTCGAAGTGATTAAGCACCCCAAGAAATTCCATGTTGCCTATCCGCGTTTCATCTCGATGATCATTCAGCACAAACTTAACAAGGAGTTGGAGACCGATCGAAAATCTCAATCGCCCCGATTCACTTATGATTGGTCTTCCCCGGTCGTTGGTCTCAAAACTTTAAATGTCGGACCTCTCGCCACCGATCGCCCTCTACGACAAGGTATGATTTCACTCGCTCACTCTCCCGATCTACATTGGGGTGATACGGAAATTCCCAGATTTAAACACCTGTAAATTTCTGAGATCACTCCAACTGTAGTGGCCCCTTCTCCCAAATCCCGAGTTAAGTCGGGGGGCGCACTAAAGATAAAATCACGGGCCCCCGACACCTCCGCCACCGATTTTAGGACTACATCACCGATAAAACCATCGGTGGCTTCCCCGGTCCGCAAACCTTCTAAGCTGAGGCACTCGTCATCCCCCCCGAAGTCTTCTCTAAAAAGATCTCGGGTACCTTTGACCGAACAATCCCATCCTTGGGACTTTGTTAAACCCACAGCCGACTCCTCTGCGGTCTCTCAAAAGACCACAGTTGTAGAAATAGAGCTCCCATCTTTTGCCTCTTCACCCACCTCTTCGGGTAAAAGAGATGACTTCAGGGTCTCTCCCCCCGAAGGAATTGATTTGTCACTTCACGGCCTTTCACCCAATCAGTTTATGATTGAAGAAGATGCACCACCCAATCAGGGTTCCCCCCCATTAAATCCCCCCCCCCCAAGTGATTTCTTTGATTTTCTTTTGGAGGATACTGGTTCTCCCCGAACCATCCCGTCCACCGAGGAAAATCCCACCGAGTCTCCCTCCCTGAAAGATCAAGTATCTCCCCAACGGTCTCCTACTCCACACCGATCGCCTACTCCACACCGATCACCTACCCCACAACCAAGAATTCTCTATTCCGATGAGTTGTCAACTTACCTTCCCACTCTCACCACGGAAATAGATCCACTACGCCTACAATACTCTTTCCCAGAAATCGGTGGTCACTCTTCTACAAGCATTGGGCGACACTTTGCATTTCTACAATCCACAATTTCCATGCTTTCACAGGCCAACTCCAGAATCTCAGTTCTTGAATCCCAGTTACCGCAGATACTTGATGTTGCCCTTGCCGATGCTCTTCGGCCCATGCATAATGAAATTGTTTCCTTATCTACCAAAGTGGAGTCCTTAACCAATGCTTCTACCACTGACCACTTGCAAGAGAAATCCCAATGGGAAATGGACTTGGGTGATTTCTCCCTGATCCCCGATGCCACCACTACAAGCTTGACTTTTCTTCATTCAAAGTTTGACAGTGTGTTTACACAGTTAGGTTTTAAGGTTCCGGCTGCTGCTGAGGGGGAGAAAACCGTTGCTCCACCAAAACTACCCTCTCTCAAGAAATCTATCAGCAACAAGCCTCCACCGAAAACCTCCTCACCACCGAAACATACAGGTTCCACCGAATCAATCTCTACACCAATCCAGTCTCCATCGGCCGTGGAACCAAATGCATCAACTGAGGGGGAGCAACCTTATGCATCAACTGAGGGGGGGCAATCTAGCAAAGCTCCCAAAATCAAAGGCAGGGAAGTCATTTCGGCAGAAGAATTGGCAAAAGAAGAAAAGAAGAAGAAGGATTTGGCTAAGTATGGGGCCCGACCTGAAGGTGCTGAAACTCTTAAACTCAAACCTCCATCCCAAGCAACCACCACCGATCTCGGCCTTTCTCCTCAGGAACTTGAGGAAGCTAAACTTGCTCAAATTGCTTTAGATAAATCTAAAGCCCTCTCCCTGAAAGCTGCCGAAGAAGAAGCCGCAAAAGCAAAATCCACCGATGCCATCGAAATCCAGAAATCGGTACTGAGTGCCATTGAAGAAGAAAAGAATGACGAAATAAGTTGGTATAAGAAGACCATGCACCACCGAAGTAGCAGAGCCCAAATCTTAAATGTTAAAATTGCTACTTCCAAAGTCAACCCGAAGGATATCAGGCTGATCATCAACAGAGATGATGGTTCGCTGAAAAGTTTAACAGATGTTCATCTCAAAAATCTCGGCCTCACCGAATGGTATGAGATCTCTAAACATCTAGTCAAAAGTGCAAACCCGAAGAAAGACACATTTATCAAATGCATTGAAGGTTTGATGGAAAGGATGAAGGAGATCAAAAGAAAACACAACAGCATCCTTTCCTCCGATGAAAGGGCGAAACTTCAATCGATGAAAGAAGAAATCCGTCTTCCCATAGTCAAGAATCCTACCGACAAGGTGTTCAAAGAAATGGCAACGGAAGGGAAGATTCCTAATGTGAGCAACTTAAATATTTCCCTCCCTACTTCGGTGCCATGTCCTACTACGACTTTGAGCCTCTCACCGATTCCCGGGCTGTTCTTTAATGATGGTTACGGTCGTCGTGCTTTCTTCAGATTTGCTCAAATTGCCATAGCCGACACCCTGTTTCTTCAAGGCATCACCAACCTATTTCCAAACATTCCTGAAGCTCAACCTTTCTTCAGAAATGTGTTGGAAGAAATCAAGCGCAGACAAACCACCGAGAAATAGGCTCTCACTCTCAATAGGTACTTGTAAAAGGTTGTTTCTCATTTTGATAAATGTACGAGAAAACTTATCTTAATACAAGTACCCTTCTATTTGAATTTACCTTCGGTACATAATTTTACTTTCATTTATTTATATATACTGTAAATAGTATACATACTCATACAAAAGAAAAAGATCAAAAAGAACAAAAAGAATGGTCTATGTGAAAAGAACCCAAAAAGAGTAAAAAGGGTCAAAATGCATTTTAATCTTTCATCCTCCTAAATATTCTAAGAAATGAGCTCAAATTCAAATAGGGGGAGATTGTTGGGTCACCAAAGATTTGAAATTGACTCACCGATGTTTTCCCTAAAATCCTACTTAGAGTATTTTAGTTTGGTTCTTTGAATGACTTGTACAAAATAGCAATTGTTCGGTGAAGTCGAAGATCAACCGAAACCAAGCTTGAAGACTCTCTACTTGTGGAAAATAGAAGACTCTTCTCAACAAACACAACAAGTCATTTTCCACCGAATTTGTCCTCACAATTCGGTGGACCTCCTCTCCACCGATGAAGACATCAAAAATCGGTAGACATTCATCTCCACCGATAAAGAAATCAAAAATCGATGGACAGCTTCCACCGAAGTGTTCTTAAGGAATCGGTGGACATCATCCCACCGACGAGATACTTAAATCGATGGGATCTTTGTGAAAATGGTTCTCCTTACAGATGGTTCTTAAAACCTTGACAATATTATCGGTGGAATTCCTTCGGTGATATTGTCTTGGAGTACTCATCAAGAAGACCATTTACTTCGGGACAAAATCTGCTTACAGGCAAAAGTAACCTTTTGTCTTATTATCTTTTTAGAAGATGTCCTTTCAGCATGGCTTCTATTCCTTGTTTCAAGAAAAAGGTGATGGTGACTTATCAGCTTTTTAGAAGCCCACTGGTACTTTTCAGAAGTCCTTTGGTATGTTACAAGTAACTGAAGGATATATTCGTACTAAGCATTTAATGCTCTGTACCTTACCTTCACTATAAAAGGAAGAAGGCTCCTCCATGCAAATCACGCTTTCTGGATATCTCTCTCAGTGCAAGAAATTTTCATACTGCTCTAAAACTTGATAGCTTTGTTCTAAGTGTTCTTAGTTGTTGTTGTTAGTATACTTTGTGCAAGATTGTTAGAATAGTTTATCTGTTCTTTTCCGCAACAGTCTTAAGTTTTCTTGTGTGTAATTCTTGTTGAAAGATTTTCAATAATAGAATTAAAATTGTGAAAATTTTGTGTATTGTATTCAACCCCCCCCCCCCCCCTTCTACAATACTTGTTATAGCCATCTGGGACTAACAATCTAGGTACTCAGAAGTGCAGGAAATCTACGTGCATAACGTTGGCCCGATTGGGTAACCCCAAACCTTACCCACACATTGTCCCCAATGTGCAAGTGTCGGCGTAGGCGATACTAAACAAGTATCGTTGTGCGGTTATTCCAGGTGTTAGACAGGCAAGACATAGTATAACATGAAGCAACAAAGAGCTATTCTAGCATTTTCAAAAACATGGCCACCCCAAACCTAGGCCGTGGCCTAGGTTTGTCAAACAAAGCCAACCCCAAACCTCGGTGAAACCGAGGTTTGCACAGGATAAAAAAATGAGTGTGTAGATTGTTTTAAAAGGGAGGCACCCCAAACCTAAGTGAAACTTAGGTTTGTTGCATCTCGTTAACTAATAGGAACACAAAACATCATACACCACTCGTTAACTACAGCGTTTAGAACATACCTGTTTGCCCGGACGGAGAAGATTCTCTAGAAAAAGTTGAGCAATCATGAACGAGAGATGTCGGAGAAATTGGAGCGAGAGAAGGTAGACACAAAGGAAACAAAACAAAAAACGACAGAAAGCAAAACAACGAAACACACAAAGCAGGAAAAGAAAACACAACACGAAAACAAAAACAGGGGAGTCGCGCAGTTTGGCGCGCAGTTTGGCGCGCGGTTTGGAAACCGCGACACAAGCCGCGTAACCCACTGTTCCAGAAAACAAACAGGACACCCCGCGACTTGGCGCGCGGTTTGTAGGCCGCGGCACAAGCCGCGTAAGTCCTGTTTCAGTTTTTTTTTTGATTTTTCATTTTTTTTATTGTTTTTCGTAACTAAGAACACACTCAAAAACTGGAAATTAAAAAGAAAACTAACCTCGGTGGGTTGCCTCCCACCCAGCGCCGTAGTTAAAGTCGTGGCACGACTATGTGGATCTCAACTTGGCTCAGTATCCGCGGAATCGAATCGCCCAAACTTGCGGTTCTTCGCGGATTCTCCCTCATCTAGCTTTCCCTTGCCATCTCCGTCTCTACGCCTTCCACTCTCGAACATCTTGAAAATAACCTTTTCGCCGCCAACCCTGAAGGTCATCTCACCTTCTTCCATATCTATCAATGCTCTACTCGTGGCCAGGAATGAGCTCCCCAAAATGAGCGGGACCTCTACATCTTCATCAACGTCCAGCACCACGAAGTCCACCGGGAAATAGAAATTTCCAACCTTGATGAGCACATCTTCTATCACTCCGTACGGGTACACGATCGATCGATCCGCGAGTTTGAGCGTCATGTACGTTGGCTGCACTTCTCCCAATCCTAGTTTCCTGAAAACAGATAAAGGCATTAAGTTAATACTAGCTCCTAAATCACATAATACCTTATCAAAAGAAATCTTCCCAATTTGGATAGGGATTGAAAAACTCCCTGGATCTTTGAGCTTCGGGGGAAGCTTGTTTTGGATGATAGCGCTACACTCTTCAGTAAGTGCAACGGTGGACTGGTGATCGATCGCCCTCTTCTTGGATAGAATCTCCTTCATGAACTTGAGGTAGGTCGGCATTTGAGCAAGTGCCTCCGCGAATGGAATGTTGATGTGTAGCTTCTTGAAGACATCGAGGAACTTCTTGAACTGTTCCTCATCCTTGTGTGCCTTCACCCGATTCGGATATGGTAGTGGTGGTACAGACGGGTTGATTGGTGGTTGCCTATTTTTCTCTTCACTCTTTGAGCTCTCTTCAATCACCGCCTCTTCATCAGCCTCCAACTCATCCACATCTACAATCTCCACATCTTGTCTTTCGGGCTTGACTTCCTTTGATGACGGCTCTCTTGTAAGATCTCCATTCAGCTCCTTGCCACTTCTCAGTTAAATGGCATTACATTCTTCCCGGTTTTTCCTTTCGGTCTGACTTGGAAATGTTCCGGGAGGTCGGTTTTGTAGGGCTTCAGAGATTTGCCCCACTTGCCTTTCGAGGATCTTAATGGAGGCGGTGTTTTGTTCAGTGGCCGCCTTGACCGTGTTGACCGTGCTCGCTAACTCCCCAACCGTGTTGTCCATCTTGGTCATGAACTTCATCATCATGTCTTCCAACCCCGACTTCTTCTCCATAGATGGTCCTTCATTGAAATTCCTTTGATTGAAACCTGGAGGACGGTAAACATTGTTAGTATTAGGATAATTAGCAAAGTTAGAAGAATTACCTTGCTGTTGTTGACCGGGTTGACTCCAAGAGAAGTTCGGGTGCTTCTTCCACCCCTCATTATAAGTATTTGAGACTGGATCATTCCTCGGTTGGTTGTTCCGGTTTTGTAAGAATTGGACTTGCTCGGGTTCTTTCGGTCTACCTCCCTTCAAATGGTTCGAGATCGCAGCTAATTGAGCTTTTATTTCTTTCAGCTCATCCGATTCTTGAACACTTGCAACTCTTCTAACAGATGATCTTGGAGTAGAAAAGCTATGTTCGGCCAAGTTCTCAATCAAGGTGACAACTTCTTCATACGACTTCTCCATTAATGCTCCACCCGCTGCAGCTGTGATATCATTCTTGAATTGCGGGTGAAGGCCTCCAAAGAACGTTTGGATGACGACCCAACCTTGTAACCCATGATGTGGACATTTTTTGATCATCTCCTTGTACCTTTCCCAAGCTTCATACAAAGTTTCTTGATCCCATTGCGCAAAGTGAGTAATCTCAGCCATTAGTTGAGCGGTTCTTCCCGGTGGGAAGAATTTCTGGAGGAATGCGGCCTTCAGGTCTGCCCAGGTGGTGATATGATCCGCTGGTAAACTCTCTATCCAGATTTCATCTCTACCCTTGAGTGAGAAGCTAAACAATCTTAACTTGACGGCATCCTCGTTCATGCCATTAATCTTGAATGTGCTGCAAATCCTCTCTAATGCACGGAGATGTGCATGAGGATCTTCGGTCGGTGCTCCCCCAAACTGATTTTGTTGCACCATTACGATGGTGCTCGGCTTGATCTCGAAGTAATTCGCCGCAGTGGTGGGTGGTTGGATGCCTATGCGTGCCGCTGCCACATTCGGATTGGCAAACGACTTCATAGGGCGTTGCTTAGGAGGAGGCGGAGGATTGTTGCCAGGTGGTCTATTGACGGGCATTTCGTCACCCATCTTTAGATGTCTCTTGGCTTTGGTCTCTTGGCGTATTCGGCAGGCGGTTCTTTCAATCTCCGGATCGATCGGTTCAAGTTTCTCCCCTCGGGTTTTCCTTGGCATAAACCAATTAGTACCTGAAACGAAAAACAAACAAAATTAGCAATCCAAAAATTGAAAGTGATGGAATAAAGCAATAAAAAAATGTTCAATCTAATAGCGCTTATAGCTGGTAGTGCTATTAGTTGCAACTAATTCCCCGACAACGGCGCCAAAAACTTGATAGGCGGGTTAACACCCCACTAAATCTTACCGCAAGTGTACGGGTCGAAGTCAAGTAATAGTACTAGAAAGTACGAGTATCGAATCATGGGGAACTAGGAACTAAGTATCACAATTACTATAAAAACTATTAACTGAACGATCGATCTTTTGAATGGTTGGTTTATAACTAATTAATTGCAAACAAAAATAAATCACAAACGAGACAGAAACAACTTAAAGAACTTCAGATAGAGAAAACAGTTGAGGGTTGGAATTCCTATGATTCTCACATATAAACATCTAACTCACAACAATTATCAGTCTTTCTCTTTAATGAATACCCAATCTTAGACCACCGTTGTTCTTTCTCAAGCAACAGCGGGTTTTAATTTAAAGCATGGTTCTTTCTCAAGCAACCACAGCTTTTATCTTGAAAACACAAATTTTATCTCTCGATCTCAACCTATGTAATTCAAAACACATTAAGCGCAACATTTTAATGGGACTAAGGCTTACTCGGAATATCTCTATCTCCTTTCTCACCTTAGGCATGCAATTTCTAGTTCTAGTTAACAATTAATTCTCTCGAACTCAATTGAAATCAACAAAACAATTGTAAGCTAGCTAAACTCACAAAAGCATTAGAAACAAAATCACATGCTTCATTAATTAAGGAAAACTGATAAAAGTTCAAATCATCTGTTCATATGCTATAAACCACATTCATTCCAATCCCCAACATCTAGAATTAGTTCATGTTGGTGGTGGATTCAAACACAAGAGAAAGAATGGAAACAATGAATGAAAACATAGTAAAAGTGAACTTGTGGAATGTAATGGTGAACTCCCTTCTATCGTGCTCATATCTACTTCGCTTGTTGAACGTCTCCTCGATTGATCCTCTATCGTGGCTCCAAAAGCTCCGAAAAGTCTCCAGAAATCGCCCCAAGTCGTCTGCCGTTCGTCGTGTGCGAGATGTGCGAAGAATTGTAACCAGAATGACCTAAAATCTGAAAATCGCCAAACTAATACGCTGGAACAGGGAGTCCTGCGACTTGTCCCGCGGTTTGCAAACCGCGTGGCAAGTCGCCCGGTTTTCTGAGGGGTGTTTGGGTCAGCTTCGGGTCCTGGTTTGGGTGCGGGTCTTGGGCTTGGATCTCGGGCTTTCGTTGGGCTTCGTTTTGGACTCGTTTTAGGCTCTTTTTAGCTTCTTTTCTCGAAGATTGCCGTCTTTTAGATAACCTGCATAAATCACTAGATAAACCGTAAAATCCACGCCTTTTTGCTAGAACACAAGCCAATCTCATTGGTTTCAGGACCGAAAATAACGCCAAAAAGTGACGTTATTAGTAGAAACAGTAAACATGGGAGAAGAATAATGTAACAATATGTAATCAATTCAATGAGCCATAAGCTTGATATTAATCAGAAAGGATTACAATATTGAAGAACAATGAAGAACACACACAACTATGTGTGAAAACCCTAATTCTCTCTCTGCTAACCGTGTGTTGTTGGTGGTGTGAAATGTGTGTTATAATGGCGTGCAAAAGCTTACAGGAAAATCATGGGATATCTTCCTATTTATAGGAAAATAGTACACAATAGTCAACATACTAGCTAATGGAATTCTGCCACCTGGAAAGGTGCTGCAACCGTTAGTGGGGCACGTGGCAGTCTTCAGTAGGATAGTACAACTGTGAGAGAAAGGTTGTTCTTCAATATGTCTTGAATTCTTCAAGTGCTGATGTCATAGAGTTGTCCGCATTAGAACTTCTGAGGTCTTCCACAGAGGCTCTGAACTCTTCCTCAAAGGCTCTGAGCTCTGATACTTCTTCGGGTTGGGCTCTTCTTCTGTACATCTTCACTTCGGCAAAGGCTTGCTTCTATGAGCGCAGAAGTCTTCTGTGACCAGATGACTTGGTCTTTTTACTATACTTTCAAATGATAAATAGGGCTAACAATTTGATTACCCCAAACGCTCTCTCTACATCTTTCCTAGCAGCCTCCCTAGCAGCCTCTTGTTTCTTTGCAAAAACAAAAGACTAAAGAACAAACCAGAAAACCGAAAAATGATCACGAAGTTGATGGAAATGGATCCTACTACAATGACCGAACCACAACGGAGATTGTACGAACATAAACTTCAAGAACTTCTAAACGAACTGTAACACCCTCAAATTTGAAAAGAGCAACTAATAAAAAAATCAATAATACATCAAATAAAGTACAAAACCCCTTTTTACAACTCAATCCTTATATTAGCGTAAATGTAATTCTAGGCTTGACATCAACAAGAAATCATCCAAGTCTTATACAAAGACTAAAAAGGTCGGGTGTTACTAAACCCATACAAGTTGCTATTCCCAAAGGGCGGAAGATTTCACCCAAAAGCTACTATCTTCTCGTGCATCTACCTAGCATTCATCTCTTCACAGTATCGCTAGTACCAATCCCCAACCGGAACCTGATGCACATTTGACAAATAAAAAAGTTAGATTAACGCCTAGTGAGTTCAAGAGTTTTCAATCTTAATCATATAAATCGTTAAACGGGGAGAAGACAATTTTACATGATTCCAAAATGATTTACTTTAAATAAGAAAACAACCTATTTTCCAATAACACGCAATTTATGGGATGACAACACCAATATAAAACATTTCCTCAAGATGTAAACTCAAACCCAAAAACTCACCCAAAACGTGAATAATGATTTAATATTCAAATAATGAAGACGTAGATAAAACTTTATTATTTGAAATATCCAAAACACAGATGAGACATAATACTCAACCCATAAATCATGGATAACAATCCATACATAAAACATCACCGAAAACATGGATAAATAATAATACCCAAAACAACACTTTTCGGTAACGATGGAGACCCGATTTGTAAAGCCCGTATCCCGGTATGTAATTTATTAGTATTAATTATTTTCTTTTAAGTTCGATTAGTGTGGTTTCCGTAAACGGGGTTAGTCGAGTTGGGTCAAATCGTTAAGTATCGGAACTTTTAGTGTAGATTGTGAGATAAGGTGTAGTTGAGGGGCTAGTGTGCAAATGTTGGAACTTGTAGCAATGGGTCTCGGCCCAAGGGCTGAACTCCTTCTCGTTTTTTTTTCTTTTTTTTTCTTCCTTGTGTTTCAAGCAAAACCAAGCCATCACCCCAAAACCCTATTTCTCTTGTGTGGTTCAGCCGTAGAGGGAGAGAGAGATCACGAGAAGAGAGAGATAGAGAAGAACCGAGAGAGAGAGAGTGATCGCGAGAAGGAGAGGGACGAGAAGAAAGGACCAGCGGCAGCCACCCCTCGCCGCCGCTGCTGCCATCGCCGGAGGTCGCCACTGCTGGGTCGTCGGTGATCGAGAGGGAGGAGTTTGGTTGTGGTGGTGAGACGTCGTCGTGAGGTATGTAACTCTCTCGTTCGTCCCGTTCTTTTCTTTTTCCTTTTCGTTTTCCGGCGAGACCACCACCGCCGCACGCCGTCGCTACGGTGGCTGTGGGTGGAGGGCGGTGGCAGTGGGTAACACTCTTAGCGTAAATCCCGAATCGATTAAGCCGCGAACCGTTTATAAAGTTATCTTTTTATGAAAATTCTAAGTGTGCTGTCCAGTTTTCGCGCGATCATAACTTTTCCGTCGTAACTCCGTTTGAGCAGAAACTGGTGCCCACGGTTCAAGTTCGGGGTCGGACACGTTTTCCGTGTTTTAGCGAAAAACTGGTTCGGTCTCTAGCTGGGCGAAAAAGTGGTCGCAAGTTCGGTGATTCGTCATTTTATGTGTAAAATTCTGGAATCTGCCACTGTTTTGTGTAAACCATAACTTTCTGCTCGTAACTCGGTTTGGGGTGAAACCGGTGTCAAAAGTTCCCTTTTTGAGTCTAGAAACTTTTCTGTGTTTTGTGCAAAACCCAGTTCGGGACGTAGCATGGGTCGAATTGTCGTTTTATACTGAAAGGTGCTGAATTTCGCTGTGCTGGAAACTGTTTTTGTAAAATCCGTAGTAAATTGTAGAAAAATCGTTAGGAGGCGTATAATATGTCCTTGGAACCCTAACTCAGAGTACTTTCTGGTCATGAAATAATATTGGGAATTTTCTGGGTTTAAAGGTGTCGAAACAGGTCCCGAACAGACCTGTTTTATGAGAACGGAAATTAGTTTTAGTGACGGTTTAAGCGTGTGTCGTGTCATAGGGTCCGAGTCTCGTATTGACACGTTTTAACATGCGTTTAGGTGCTGGGAAGTGACCGTATTTGTGAAGCTTGAATTGTGTTACTAAGCTAGGCACGCATTCGAGGTGAGTTCTCTCACTATATCTAATAACGGTTGTTTCATCATTGCTGTAGTACGTGTGTGGTAGCTTTATGTGATTGTGTTGTGGAACTAGATAGTGGGGTGTCTAGTTGATACTATGTTGTCATGTTAACTCGGTGGGACCGAGGATCCGGCGGGGCCGGAGGTTTTATACGCGGTTGGTGTAGAGACTCGGTGGGACCGGGGATTCGGCGGGGCCGAAGATGTTATCATGTGGTCGATGGGACCGACTTGTGCCTTTTAGGTGGGTGGTTGTGGATATACATGTTTATGATTTGTTCGTAGACCTGTATGATCGTTATGTGTCACTATCTGTTGTAGGGGTAGTGTGGAATAACTGTATTATTTATGGTATTTGAATTCACTAAGCTTCGTGCTTACCCTTTCCCATAAACTGTGGTTTCAGGTCCGAGCGGCTCCAAGGCGTGATGAGTACACACTGGCAAGCAAGGAGAGCTGGTTGACTTATGGTTTTAATAATTAAACATTTATTCCGCTGGTTTTAATTTATAAAGATATTAATTATGTGTTTGCAAACGAAACGTTGGTATCAATTAATGAGTGGTTATAAATGAATTGTTTATTTAAAAATTTAATTTTGCTTGTAATTTTTGGGACGTTACAACTTGGTATCAGAGCACGGCTTGAGTGAATCAAACGCATTTCGGTGTGTTTGATCTCAAGTTTGCGGCTATAAAAAAAATTCTTTAAGTTTTTGGGAAATAAAACAAAGGAAAGATCCGTTTGAGAAACGGTGATCGGAGGCGCAGTGTGTACAGTCAGCCGGAGCCAAAGGGGAAAGGTACAGTACTTAGTGTTTTATTGCTTTCTAGATCATAGAGTATGCATGCTAGATTGCCTGTTGTTGACACTATGATGTATGTTGTACTGCTTGCTATTAGGAATTTATGCTAATTATGATAGGTTACTAAGTGGATGCCCTCTAGGTTGTATGTAGTAAGAGGTTTATAGCCTTAGAATATTTGATTTAGTTCTATTGCGCAGCTCTTGTTTGAGTCCAACCGTTCTAGGATAGAGTCTTGTATTCGACTGTCTATTTATTTCGCACTGCATATAACCGGGTATTCGCGAGGTCACCCGTTATAATTAGTAGGGATTCGGTAGTAGCAAGGGTAGTGAGATAAGAGGAAGTTCCTAGAGAGCTGGGAAGGGTGTTTATGTATGAGTATGTGTGCTAGATTGCTTTCTAGAACATGGGAGTATGTATGCTAAATTGCTTGGTGCTTGTTACACTGTATTGCATGTCTGCTGCTTGCTATTAGGGATTTGGCAGTAGCAAGGGTAGTGGTTTGGATGGAATTCCTGGGGAGCTAGGAAGAGCGAGTATATATGCCGGTGCGGGCATATGTGTGTAGTTGCGGCGAGAAGCTACTTGGACCCCTCGGGATGGGACTCGGAACGAGCGATGATAGGCGTGGAAGGTAGTAGTAGAGCTCCTACTACCGGAAGCACAGGATCAATGCTCGAGTCGGGGAAGTCACGAGGAATCCAAGGAGTTGAGTGTGAGCGTTGTTAGTGTGAGTTATTATGTGCTAATAACGCTTTGTAATATCTACCCAGAATAGCCATCACAAGGAGGAACAACTATAGTAAACCTGCTAGTACAAGTGTGTACTGGATTTGCTTGAAGTGATGATCGTTGGGGTAGTGATGAAGGTTCTAAACTAGTAGTCGTTGGGATAGAAGGACGTGTCTAGTAGCAATCACTTGGGGTGACGATAAGGATGTGGTTTGTTTTAAGTAGACCATTTCGGGTCAAAAATTGGCAATTGTGCTAGAATCATAGGCTTTTGAGCCGACTTTGATTTGAGGAAAACCCGTAAGGTGATTTGATGTGATTTCCCAACTTGCCTTAAGAGATTTAAATGTCCGGATGACGATTGTGGATCGGGAGTTTTGGAGGGATATGAGTCGAGACATCGAATGCCGACTGAGTCATGCACAAAGTCTATTTTGAAAATAGGGTTGCATTAACTAATTTTTGTGTTTCCAATCCTTATATGGATTGTGCTTTGGAATTTTGGGGAAATGTTTAGCACACACACAAGATGTCGAATTATGGTTTTGAAAGTGCATGAAACCTTTTTATAACGAGAGTTACAAATTTTGTCGGTGATTTGTTTAAAATGAGTTTGGAATTCTTGTGTCGCTTAACTTTTCTTTCGAGAGTTTGTGTTACTAAGTATTTTATTGCAAATAGTTCAGTGTGTGGATTGATTCATGCGTGACATAAGTGGTGCATGGAGGAATTTTGGTAACATTTCATAAGGAGTTGTTTAGTGCGCTTTTCAGTCAGCTAAAGGTTTTATTGACATTTCGATGAAAATGCGATTTATCGACTTAGGGGTATGCATACTGGGGTAACCTTTGTTCTCGACATTTTGATAAACGAGTCGTGCATGAAAATGTTTTAGTTCCTTTTTGTCGAAATGAAAGACCATTTGATCCAAAGAGTGTTTTAATGTTGTGAACATCATGCATACAATTACAATGTGTTATATTTTGGAAATATAAATGCGTAGATTTTTGACATTCGGTTAATTTAGAATTACCGATCATTTCTTTTTGGAAGTTAAAAACTTTTGCTTTGGAGGAAACGAGTATTTTGAGCAATTTCGATAAATACATTTTTTTAAACTATAATGTTTTGACGTTATATGTCCCAAGTACGGAACTTGAGGAAGTGTTACAAGCTTGCATGCCTGCCCCCAGTTTGAGATTTTATGAGGTTTTAGTCGATATTTCCAATTAATAGAAGCGGACTGGTTTCTGTCTTCAAGTTTGAAACTTACACGAGACAGTTGTGTTTTAACAAAAATATATTTGTAAACCGTGTCATCGTTTTGTGTGATTAGCTGACGCGCGAAAATTCGTGGCGAACCCTGTGCCACGTCATTTTTATGATTAAAAAGAAGAATTTTCTTTAATCAAATGTCGTGAAACTTATTTTGAATTAGGTGCACACCTTGTCGCACCCTGTTTAAGGTCAAGCGGTTACTTTAAGTGCATGTCATGAGTCAATCCATACTGGAATCGAGGCGGTTCATTTAAAGAAATTATTTATTACGCCTCGCTTTTGTGTGAGTAACCGAACTGCAATGGAACGATTTTCAACATGATTTTCCTATGTGGGACGAGCGTGTCCAGTTTTGCGTAACTATCGATCTGGTAATAGTAGTTTTATTACATACGATATTTTTGAGATGAAAATACTGATGTTGAGAATATTTTGTAAATGATTTTGTAAATCAATTGGGGAAATGTGCTTTTAAGTGTCATGTGTCATTTCGAGAATTTTTTAGGGGGTGAGTCCTTTTGGAAAACTCTTTTGTTTAACCCGTGTTGAGTATGGGACTAAGGTTGATTTCAGAGTATTGCTTGCTTAAACTTTGTTTAAACGCAATTTTTGACCTATGGGTCTAGCAAGCGTGGAGCATTTTGCTCGGTTTTGACTTGGAGTTAGTCATGGGCCAATTGCCCGGTTTTAATGGCTCGATGTGGAGTCTAGTTGACGAGTTGTTTTTGTCGCACCGTTTGGCATTCTTTGCACGTTGAGTGTTTACATGTTTGGGTGAGTGAGTCAATCCGGAATAGGCATGTTGTTGGGAGGCTGTTTGCTTTGGATCCTTAGACACGTTAGTTAGTCGTTGGTAATGGTCGGTTGGGTATCTCGGGGTGGGACCCCGGTATTCATGTGTTTTAACCTAGACTTTCCAGTAGGTACTAGGAGGATATAGTTGTGGGCACTTACCTGGGAGGTAGTTCCGGTGTGCTGGGTCTGGAGGCGTTACCTGGGAGGTAGACGTCAAGGTGTATCCTCGATACGGTGTGACTTGGCTTCGCAGAGCAAGTGTGGATGATACGTCGACGGTGGAAGGTAAGTATTCCACGCGCGTTGGTACTGTAGGCCGAATAGTATCGGTTAAGGGATTGATGCCCTTTGTTATTAAGAGAATAAATGCGCATCAACCATTTTGAGGTAGGTGGTATATTTAGGTGTCGACTTTTGGGCTTGAGGCCAAACACCTTTAGTATAATCGGAGAGTTGTAGCCGATTTTAAGATAATCATGGTGATGGTAGTAGTAACCCTGAAATGATCACTTGTGATGAATGGTTATGGTGGAATGACCTACGTGTGTGTTAGTTGACTTGATTGTGGGGAATATCTATATGTGTTAGTGTCTAGGATAATACCACGCTTATGTGATTCTTTGTAATCGGGTGGACCGATGTTCGGCGGGTGGCCGATGTTTGTTATTGTAATCGGTTGGACCGATGTTCGGCGGGTGGCCGATGGTTGTATTTATTCGGTTGGACCGATATTCGGCGGGGGGCCGATGTTTGTTAATGTGATTCATTGTGAATTTTGGGAGTCTAGTAGAACTCGTAGAAGGTAATCGGCAGTTAATGGTAGGAATGATTGGATTCGAGTATCTTGTAGGGTATATTGGTGAGCATCTTTAGAATGGTTAGAGCTTGAAAAACTTAATCAGGAGGTATGAATCATCTAAGGTTGGGAGACAACCGAAGTCGTTTAACTAGGAATGATTCTGATTGTTGGAGTGTTCTTCCAATCGCGTTTTCAGTGTTCTTGAAGGAGTGTCGTTAGTAAGGAAGTATTCGGGAGATTCTTAGACGGTGTGAGAAATTAGGTTCCAGTTAGTGAAAGTCCAGTGGCAACTCAGAAAGGGTTCTGAGTGGACTTGGGAACCCGAGAATGATATGCGGGAGAACTGTCCGGAGCTATTCGTAGGCAGAGACTTCGAGGACGAAGTCTAATCCAAGTGGGGGAGAGTTGTAAAGCCAGTATCCCGGTATGTAATTTATTAGTATTAATTATTTTCTTTTAAGTTCGATTAGTGTGGTTTCCGTAAACGGGGTTAGTCGAGTTGGGTCAAATCGTTAAGTATCGGAACTTTTAGTGTAGATTGTGAGATAAGGTGTAGTTGAGGGGCTAGTGTGCAAATGTTGGAACTTGTAGCAATGGGTCTCGGCCCAAGGGCTGAACTCCTTCTCGTTTCTTTTTCTTTTTTTTTTTCTTCCTTGTGTTTCAAGCAAAACCAAGCCATCACCCCAAAACCCTATTTCTCTTGTGTGGTTCAGCCGTAGAGGGAGAGAGAGATCACGAGAAGAGAGAGATAGAGAAGAACCGAGAGAGAGAGAGTGATCGCGAGAAGGAGAGGGACGAGAAGAAAGGACCAGCGGCAGCCACCCCTCGCCGCCGCTGCTGCCATGGTCGTAGGTCGCCACTGCTGGGTCGTCGGTGATCGAGAGGGAGGAGTTTGGTTGTGGTGGTGAGACGTCGTCGTGAGGTATGTAACTCTCTCGTTCGTCCCGTTCTTTTCTTTTTCCTTTTCGTTTTCCGGCGAGACCACCACCGCCGCACGCCGTCGCTACGGTGGCTGTGGGTGGAGGGCGGTGGCAGTGGGTAACACTCTTAGCGTAAATCCCGAATCGATTAAGCCGCGAACCGTTTATAAAGTTATCTTTTTATGAAAATTCTAAGTGTGCTGTCCAGTTTTCGCGCGATCATAACTTTTCCGTCGTAACTCCGTTTGAGCAGAAACTGGCGCCCACGGTTCAAGTTCGGGGTCGGACACGTTTTCCGTGTTTTAGCGAAAAACTGGTTCGGTCTCTAGCTGGGCGAAAAAGTGGTCGCAAGTTCGGTGATTCGTCATTTTATGTGTAAAATTCTGGAATCTGCCACTGTTTTGTGTAAACCATAACTTTCTGCTCGTAACTCGGTTTGGGGTGAAACCAGTGTCAAAAGTTCCCTTTTTGAGTCTAGAAACTTTTCTGTGTTTTGTGCAAAACCCAGTTCGGGACGTAGCATGGGTCGAATTGTCGTTTTATACTGAAAGGTGCTGAATTTCGCTGTGCTGGAAACTGTTTTTGTAAAATCCGTAGTAAATTGTAGAAAAATCGTTAGGAGGCGTATAATATGTCCTTGGAACCCTAACTCAGAGTAATTTCTGGTCATGAAATAATATTGGGAATTTTCTGGGTTTAAAGGTGTCGAAACAGGTCCCGAACAGACCTGTTTTATGAGAACGGAAATTAGTTTTAGTGACGGTTTAAGCGTGTGTCGTGTCATAGGGTCCGAGTCTCGTATTGACACGTTTTAACATGCGTTTAGGTGCTGGGAAGTGACCGTATTTGTGAAGCTTGAATTGTGTTACTAAGCTAGGCGCGCATTCGAGGTGAGTTCTCTCACTATATCTAATAACGGTTGTTTCATCATTGTTGTAGTACGTGTGTGGTAGCTTTATGTGATTGTGTTGTGGAACTAGATAGTGGGGTGTCTAGTTGATACTATGTTGTCATGTTAACTCGGTGGGACCGAGGATCCGGCGGGGCCGGAGATTTTATACGCGGGTGGCGTAGAGACTCGGTGGGACCGAGGATCCGGCGGGGCCGGAGGTTTTATACGCGGTTGGTGTAGAGACTCGGTGGGACCGGGGATTCGGCGGGGCCGAAGATGTTATCATGTGGTCGGTGGGACCGACTTGTGCCTTTTAGGTGGGTGGTTGTGGATATACATGTTTATGATTTGTTCGTAGACCTGTATGATCGTTATGTGTCACTATCTGTTGTAGGGGTAGTGTGGAATAACTGTATTATTTATGGTGTTTGAATTCACTAAGCTTCGTGCTTACCCTTTCCCATAAACTGTGGTTTCAGGTCCGAGCGGCTCCAAGGCGTGATGAGTACACACTGGCAAGCAAGGAGAGCTGGTTGACTTATGGTTTTAATAATTAAACATTTATTCCGCTGGTTTTAATTTATAAAGATATTAATTATGTGTTTGCAAACGAAACGTTGGTATCAATTAATGAGTGGTTATAAATGAATTGTTTATTTAAAAATTTAATTTTGCTTGTAATTTTTGGGACGTTACACGATTCCGTCAAATGTGGCGGGTACACAAAGTTAAGCCACTTATCAACGTTCTCGAGATTCACTTCGAGCCATGGATCCCTATATACGGCTCCTTTGAGCAACCACCACAAGATACACAAATGACCTTAATGTCTACTCGACCTCTAGATGAGCCTCACCACAAAAGTCACAAGTCTTATAAAAGAAAAGACAAATAAATGAAAATAAATCGGATTTTTTTATTTATACGGTATCTGAACCGAATCTTGTCTATTCACATCCTTGAACTACTCTATTGAATCTTTCGACCTTAACCTTCAAATATGTAAATGAATATGTATTCATATCAATTAATTGGTAAAACAGAGACTCATACAAATTAATCATGTGCGAGGAACCAGATTTGAACAGGTGACACGAGGATTTTCAGTCCTCTGCTCTACCAACTAAGCTATGCTGACTACCCGTATCCGGGTCACCATGGTCACCACCACAAGACTTAGCTCCGTATACGGCTCCCACGAGCACCACCGCAAGCTTTCTAAAACATGACGTGGGGACCACTCACTAGACTCAAGCATGAACATTAAAACCCTACGTTTAAAATAAACTGACTTCTATGTTTGTGGATCCAATGCATTACAGTCTAAAACATTACATGACTCAATTGAATGACTAAAGCACCCAAACATGTAATTTCCATCAAAATGCAATCAACTGCATGATACGTCCAAAACTCCTCACTGAGCTAATAAAATTGGGTAAATACCCACAAGACTCATTGGAGTCACAACCGCGCCAAGGGCTCCACAAATCAATTGACCATTCGTTAAAAGTCACAATGAAATAAAACGTATTAAACTTACGTTTATGCAAATACATGCTCCAAAGACGTGAATAACTCAAAACACAATTTTAGATTGGGATAACCATTTTTTAAAGGGCTCACACCATTTACACTTTCAAAACGTCCCATCACATAATTTATGTGTTTCTCTAAAACACACGCTAAAAGTGCATTTTTACCAAATAACCTCCTTTTACAAGATAAATCCTCAAAACATTTGCATTTATGATTTATTTATCAAAGTAGCCGAAAATCCCAACTATGGGCCTTACACAAGATTTATAAAATCTATTACTTTAATTAGGCAAAACTCGTCAAGTATTCCAACATTTGATAATACTCAAGTAAAACACATAAACACTTTAAAATGGACATTTTTGGCATGTACAACGTTTTCACAAATCAACTTGAACTGCTAGATTTAGGCTAAATGTAGATTTTACTCCAATATGAGCTCCTTGAAGAAACTTAAATCCACAAGCAGTTTTTCAAAACCCTATATACAAGTTTCCAAACATAAACATGCATATCTAAGTACTTAGAATCATTCCCCAAACATCTTATATCAAAATCTTCATTTTGACCAAAACCTTAATTTTGACCTAACTTTCCCAAAATCATCTAAACCGAAAACTTGAGAAATAAAACACTAGGAAGTCATAAATGGAGCATTTATAACGCTTATAAAGTATAGAAAGGAGGAGAATAAACTTACCACTTAGATCTTGAGTAAAACCCCCAAAATCCTATAATCTCAAGAAAGTGGAGATGAACCTTGAATCTTGCACCATAGGTTGGGCTCACTAGCATGGATGATGAAGGAACACTTGATTTCTAAGAGAAAAGCCTAAAAATGAGTTAGGGTTCATATGAGAGGGTGGGAGATTGATTTGGGAGAGAATGAGAAGAGTTGTGAAGTGAGAAATGAGGGAAATGGCTGAAATTCGCAACTTAACAGCCACCTGCACCCTATGTGCGACATTGCCAGGCGACATTGTCATGTCATAGTCGCACGGGTACTCCATGGGGCTGTCCCTAAGCTGCTACTTTGCCAGGTGCGACAATGACATAGTCATCGGGCATTGTAGTCGAACCCGTACCAAGCCCCGAAACTTGACTTTTTCTACGCAAACACTCCTGATACTCTTAGGGACTGAATGCAATAAACTCCTAACTCTAACCACCACTTAGAACACTCAAAACGCACGAGGTGACTTTTACTTAGGGCATCTCCAATGTAATTCTCTATTTTACTCTCTATTATAGAGTAAAAATAAAGGATGTGTTATGTTTTCTCCAATGTATTACTCTATTTTCTACTATAAAATAGAATATTCCAAATACATTCTTTTTTTACTCTAGAAAAAATAGAGATTATGAATAGTGTTTCTCTATATTTAGAGAGTTGCTATTCATTTCTCTATTATAGAGAGTAAAATAGATGGTTCATTGGAGATGTTTTAGAGAGTAAAATAGAGGTAGGGAGTAAAATAGAGGGTTTATTGGAGATGGTCTTACCGAAAATCATAGGCGAACAATTATGTAATTTTATTATATAATTTATTTTATTGTATTTTAATATAAATCATATTTTGCATTTTTTAATATTCGTTAATATTAACAAACAATAAATTATTCATACATTTTTTCATAAATATACTCTACAAAACATCACAAAGCATGATGTGACATGAAACAATGTCTAATTTAGAAATTATACCCTACAATTTCCTATACTATTTGTAACGTCCCAAAAATTACAAGCAAATTTAATATTTTAAAATAAACATTTCATTTATAACAACTCATTAAATGATCCCAACGTTTCGTTTGCAAACACATAATTACTATCTTTGTAAAATAAAACCAGCGGAATAAACGTTTAATTATTAAAACCATAAAGCAACCAGCTCTCCTCGCGCGCCAGTGTGTACCCGTCACGCCTTAGAGCCACTCGCACCTGAAACCACAATTTATTGGGAAAGGGTAAGCACGAAGCTTAGTGAATTCAAACACCATAAATAATACAGTTATTCCACACTACCCCTACAACAGATAGTGACACATGAACGATCATACAGGTCTACGAACAAATCATAAACATGTATATCCACAACCACCCACCTAAAAGGCACAAGTCGGTCCCACCGACCACATGATAACATCTTCGGCCCCGCCGAATTTCCGGTCCCACCGAGTCTCTACGCCCCGCGTATAAAACCTCCGGCCCCGCCAAATCCCCGGTCCCACCGAGTCTCTACGCCACCCGCGTATAAAATCTCCGGCCCCGCCGAATCCCCGGTCCCACCGAGTCTCTACGCCACCCGCGTATAAAATCTCCGGCTCCGCCGAATCCCCGGTCCCACCGAGTCTCTACGCCACCCGCGTATAAAATCTCCGGCCCCGCCGGATCCTCGGTCCCACCGAGTCAACATGGCAACATAGTATCAACTAGACACCCCACTATCTAGTTCCCCAACACAAGCACATAAAGCTACCACACACGTACTACAGCAATGATAAAACAACTATTATTAGATATAGTGAGAGAACTCACCTCGAATGCGCGCCTAGCTTAACAATACAATTCAAGCTTCACAATTACGGTCACTTCCCAGCACCTAAACGCATGTTAAAACGTGTCAATACAAGACCCGGACCCTATGACACGACACACGCTTAAACCGTCACTAAAACCAATTTCCGTTCTCACAAAACAGGTCTGTTCGGGACCTGTTTCGACCCCTTTAAACCCAGAAAATTCCCAATATTATTTCATGACCAGAAAGTCCTCTGAGTTAGGGTTCCAAGGACATATAATACGCCTTCTAACGATTTTTCTACAATTTACTACGGATTTTACAAAAACAGTTTCCAGAACAGCGAAATTCAGCACCTTTCAGTATAAAACGACAGTTTGACCCATGCTACGTCCCGAACTGGGTTTTGCACAAAACACAGAAAAGTTTCTAGACTCAAAAAGGGAATTTTTGACACCAGTTTCACCCCGAACCGAATTACGAGCAGAAAGTTATGGTTTTCGCAAGATCAAGGCAGATTCCAGATATTTTCACATGAAATGACGAAACACCGAACTTGCGACCACTTTTTCGCCCAGCTAGAGACCGAACCAGTTTTCCGCTAAAACACAGAAATCATGCTCGACCCCGAACTTGAACTGTGGGCGCCAGTTTCGGCTCAAACAGAGTTACGACGAAAAGGTTATGGCCGTCGCAAAAACAGTGGCGGAACAATTATTCACATGAAATGATGATTATAAAACGACGGTTTGAGCGAAACGGCTTAAACGATTAAGTCATGGCTTAACGGGTTCGCTGATTAAAACAGATCACGGGCACGCACCACCCACTGCCCTCCGGCAGTGGTGGTCGTCGGTGGCGGCCGGCGGCGGCCGGCGGCGGTTTTCGACGAAACAATCAAACGAACCGCAAACCACCGCGAGATCGCTACCCCCCCCCCTCGATCGGCTGACCGCTTGCACCCACACACGCACGGCGCACACAGCCACCACCACCCGACACCCAGCCACCACGGTGGCGGCGCGCGGCGGCGGCAGCGTCCGCCGTTGACCCCTTCACCGGAAAACGAAAGAACGAAAAAGGAACGGGGGATTCTTACCTTACTCCGGCGACTATGGCGCACCCACGGTACCTGGTCCCGTCCTTTCTTCCTCCTCTCGACTCCTCCGGCGACAAACTGACGGCGGCGAAAACCTTGCGGCGGCGGCGACCCGAGACAGGCGGCCTCCGGTCGTTTTCCTCCTCTACACTCTCGCTAATGCTCCCTCTCCCGCACGAAACTCTCTCTCTCTCACTCCCGCCGCTGGTCTCTCTCTCCGGCAGACAGCAGCGCCGGCGGCTGGCGCTGCTGGTGGTGGTGCGGCGGCAGAAGGGTATAGGGTTTTTTTGTTGCTTTCTTTTCTTCTTCTCGCTACCTCACTAAGAAAACCCCAACCAAACAAAGTGGGGGCTCGGTTTTGAGTTTCATGGGCCGACCCCCCCCCCCCCCCACATGCAAGGCTTTCACGACATTACACATTTGGTCCCTGCAGATTTAGTCTTACATAAACCTTGAAACCCGATTTTTTTAACAATTAAGGTCCTCGACGTCTAACCCCGATAACTAACGACGTTAAGAGAAAAGATTTAGATTAACAACATAAATCATACCAGGACACGGGCTTTACAACTCTCCCCCACTTGAATTAGACTTCGTCCTCGAAGTCTATGCCCGCGAATATCAATAGATAGTTCTCCCTCATCTCAACCTCAGGTTCCCAAGTTCACTCGGAACCCTTTCGGTGTTTCCACTGGACCTTCACTAACTGGAGCCTAATTTCTCACACCGTCTAAGAATCTCCCGAAAACTTCCTTACCAACAACACTCCTTCAAGAACACTGAAAACGCGATTGGAAGAACACTCCAACCATTGAAACCATTCCTAGTCAAACGACTTCGGTTGTCTCCCAACCTTAGATGATTCATACTTCCCGGTTAAATTTTTCAAGCTCTAACAATTCTAAAGATGCTCACCAATATACCCTACAGGATACTCGAATCCGATCTTTTCTACCATTAACTGCCGATTAACTTCTACGAGTTCTACTAGACTCCCTAAATTCACGATGAATCGCATTAACAAACATCGGCCCCCCGCCGAATATCGGTCCAACCGAATAAATACAACCATCGGCCCAGCCGAACATCGGTCCAACCGATTACACTAACAAACATCGGCCACCCGCCGAACATCGGTCCAACCGATTACAGTGAATCACATAAGCGTGGTATTATCCTAGACACCAACACAAATAGATATCCCCTACAATCAAGTCCACTAATACACACGCAGGTCATTCCCTTAACCGATACTACCCGGCCTACATTACCAACACGCGTGGAATACCCAACCTCCCACCGTCGACGTATCCCCCACACTCGCTTCTACAAAGCTAATTTATCTGAACCGAAGATACACCTCGACGCCTACCTCTCAGATAAGTGCCCACAACTATATCCTCCTAGCACCTACTAGAAAGCCTAGGCTATAACGCCTGTACACCGGGGTCTCACCCCGAGATACCCAACCGACCACTACCAGCGACTGACTAACGTACCTAAGGATCCAAAGCAAAACAGCCTTCCCACAAGTGCCTATCCCGGATTGTCTCCTACACCCAAACGTGTAAATACTCGACGTGCAATGAATGCCAAACGGTGCGACAAAAAAATTTATCAACAAGACTCCACCTTGAGTCATTAAAACCGGGCAATTAGCCCATGACTAATTCCAAACCAAAACCGAGCAAAACGCTCCACGCTTGCTAGACCCATAAGTCGGTCAAAAACGCGTTTAAATAAAGTCTAAGCAAGCAATACTCTGAAATCAACCTTAGTCCCAGACTCAACACTGGTTAAACAAAAGAGTTTTCCAAAAGGACTCACACCCTTAAAATTCTCGAAATGACACATGACACTTAAAAGCACATTTACAAAATATTTTCAACATCAGGATTTTCATCTCAAAAAGATCGTATGTAATAAAACTACTATTACCAGATCGATAGTTACGCAAAACTGGACACGCTCGTCCTACATAGGAAAATCATGTTGAAAATCGTTCCATTGCAGTTCGGTTTACTCACACAAAAGCGAGGCGTAATAAATAATTTCTTTAAATGAACCGCCTCGATTCCAGTATGGATTGACTCATGACATGCACTTAAAGTAACCGCTTGACCTTAAACAGGGTGCGGCAAGGTGTGCACCTAATTCAAAATAAGTTTCACGACATTTGATTAAAGAAAATTCTTCTTTTTAATCATAAAAATGACGTGGCACAGGGTTCGCCACGAATTTTCGCGCGTCAGCTAATCACACAAAACGATGACACGGTTTACAAATATATTTTTGTTAAAACACAACTGTCTCGTGTAAGTTTCAAACTTGAAGACAGAAACCAGTCCGCTTCTATTAATTGGAAATATCGACTAAAACCTCATAAAATCTCAAACTGGGGGCAGGCATGCAAGCTTGTAACACTTCCTCAAGTTCCGTACTTGGGACATATAACGTCAAAACATTATAGTTTAAAAAAATGTATTTATCGAAATTGCTCAAAATACTCGTTTCCTCCAAAGCAAAAGTTTTTAACTTCCAAAAAGAAATGATCGGTAATTCTAAATTAACCGAATGTCAAAAATCTACGCATTTATATTTCCAAAATATAACACATTGTAATTGTATGCATGATGTTCACAACATTAAAACACTCTTTGGATCAAATGGTCTTTCATTTCGACAAAAAGGAACTAAAACATTTTCATGCACGACTCGTTTATCAAAATGTCGAGAACAAAGGTTACCCCAGTATGCATACCCCTAAGTCGATAAATCGCATTTTCATCGAAATGTCAATAAAACCTTTAGCTGACTGAAAAGCGCACTAAACAACTCCTTATGAAATGTTACCAAAATTCCTCCATGCACCACTTATGTCACGCATGAATCAATCCACACACTGAACTATTTGCAATAAAATACTTAGTAACACAAACTCTCGAAAGAAAAGTTAAGCGACACAAGAATTCCAAACTCATTTTAAACAAATCACCGACAAAATTTGTAACTCTCGTTATAAAAAGGTTTCATGCACTTTCAAAACCATAATTCGACATCTTGTGTGTGTGCTAAACATTTCCCAAAATTCCAAAGCACAATCCATATAAGGATTGGAAACACAAAAATTAGTTAATGCAATCCTATTTTCAAAATAGACTTTGTGCATGACTCAGTCGGCATTCGATGTCTCGACTCATATCCCTCCAAAACTCCCCGATCCACAATCGTCATCCGGACATTTAAATATCTTTAGGCAAGTTGGGAAATCACATCAAATCATCTTACGGGTTTTCCTCAAATCAAAGTCGGCTCAAAAGCCTATGATTCTAGCACAATTGCCAATTTTTGACCCGAAATGGTCTACTTAAAACAAACCACATCCTTATCGTCACCCCAAGTGATTGATACTAGACACGTCCTTCTATCCCAACGACTACTAGTTTAGAACCTTCAACACTACCCCAACGATCATCACCTCAAGCAAATCAAGTACACACTTGTACTAGCAGGTTTACTATAGTTGTTCCTCCTTGTGATGGCTATTCTGGGTAGATATTACAACGCGTTATTAGCACATAATAACTCACACTAACAACGCTCACACTCAACTCCTTGGATTCCTCGTGACTTCCCCGACTCGAGCATTGATCATGTGCTTCCGGTAGTAGGAGCTCTACTACTACCTTCCACGCCTATCATCGCTCGTTCCGAGTCCCATCCCGAGGGGTCCAAGTAGCTTCTCGCCGCAACTACACACATATGCCCGCACCGGCATATATACTCGCTCTTCCTAGCTCCCTAGGAATTCCATCCAAACCACTACCCTTGCTACTGCCAAATCCCTAATAGCAAGCAGCAGACATGCAATACAGTGTAATAAGCACCAAGCAATTTAGCATACATACTCCTATGTTCTAGAAAGCAATCTAGCACACGTACTCATACATAAACACCCTTCCCAGCTCTCTAGGAACTTCCTCTTATCCCACTACCCTTGCTACTACCGAATCCCTACTAATTATAACGGATGACCTCGCGAATACCCGATCATATGCAGTGCGAAACAAATAGACAGTCGAATACAAGACTCTATCCTAGAACGGTTGGACTCAAACAAGAGCTGCGCAATAGAACTAAATCGAATATTCTAAGGCTATAAATCTCTTACTGCATACAACCTAGAGGGCATCCACTTAGTAACCTATCATAATTAGCATAAATTCCTAATAGCAAGTAGTTCAACATACAGCATAGTGTCCACAACAGGCAATCTAGCATGCATACTCTATGATCTAGAAAGCAATAAAACACTAAGTGCTGTACCTTTTCCTCCTTTTTATTTCCCAAAAACTTTAAAGAAAATTTTATAGCCGCAAACTTGAGATCAAACACACCGAAATGCGTTTGATTCACTCAAGCCGTGCTCTGATACCAAGTTGTAACGTCCCAAAAATTACAAGCAAATTTAATATTTTAAAATAAACATTTCATTTATAACAACTCATTAAATGATCCCAACGTTTCGTTTGCAAACACATAATTACTATCTTTGTAAAATAAAACCAGCGGAATAAACGTTTAATTATTAAAACCATAAAGCAACCAGTTCTCCTCGCGCGCCAGTGTGTACCCGTCACGCCTTAGAGCCACTCGCACCTGAAACCACAATTTATTGGGAAAGGGTAAGCACGAAGCTTAGTGAATTCAAACACCATAAATAATACAGTTATTCCACACTACCCCTACAACAGATAGTGACAAATGAACGATCATACAGGTCTACGAACAAATCATAAACATGTATATCCACAACCACCCACCTAAAAGGCACAAGTCGGTCCCACCGACCACATGATAACATCTTCGGCCCCGCCGAATCCCCGGTCCCACCGAGTCTCTACGCCCCGCGTATAAAACCTCCGGCCCCGCCGAATCCCCGGTCCCACCGAGTCTCTACGCCACCCGCGTATAAAATCTCCGGCCCCGCCGAATCCCCGGTCCCACCGAGTCTCTACGCCACCCGCATATAAAATCTCCGGCCCCGCCGGATCCTCAGTCCCACCGAGTCAACATGGCAACATAGTATCAACTAGACACCCCACTATCTAGTTCCCCAACACAAGCACATAAAGCTACCACACACGTACTACAGCAATGATAAAACAACTATTATTAGATATAGTGAGAGAACTCACCTCGAATGCGCGCCTAGCTTAACAATACAATTCAAGATTCACAATTACGGTCACTTCGCAGCACCTAAACGCATGTTAAAACGTGTCAATACAAGACCCGGACCCTATGACACGACACACGCTTAAACCGTCACTAAAACCAATTTCCGTTCTCACAAAACAGGTCTGTTCGGGACCTGTTTCGACCCCTTTAAACCCAGAAAATTCCCAATATTATTTCATGACCAGAAAGTCCTCTGAGTTAGGGTTCCAAGGACATATAATACGCCTTCTAACGATTTTTCTACAATTTACTACGGATTTTACAAAAACAGTTTCCAGAACAGCGAAATTCAGCACCTTTCAGTATAAAACGACAGTTTGACCCATGCTACGTCCCGAACTGGGTTTTGCACAAAACACAGAAAAGTTTCTAGACTCAAAAAGGGAATTTTTGACACCGGTTTCACCCCGAACCGAGTTACGATCAGAAGGTTATGGTTTTCGCAAGATCAAGGCAGATTCCAGAAATTTTCACATGAAATGACGAAACACCGAACTTGCGACCACTTTTTCGCCCCGCTAAAGACCGAACCAGTTTTCCGCTAAAACACAGAAAACGTGCTCGACCCCGAACTTGAACCGTGGGCGCCAGTTTCGGCTCAAACGGAGTTACGACGAAAAAGTTATGGCCGTCGCAAAAACAGTGGCGGAACAATTATTCACATGAAATGATGATTATAAAACGACGGTTTGAGCGAAACGGCTTAAACAATTAAGTCATGGCTTAACGGGTTCGCTGATTAAAACAGGTCACGGGCACGCACCACCCACTGCCCTCCGGCAGTGGTGGTCGTCGGTGGCGGCCGGCGGCGGCCGGCGGCGGTTTTCGACGAAACAATCAAACGAACCGCAAACCACCGCGAGATCGCTACCCCCCCCCCCTCGATCGGCTGACCGCTTGCACCCACACACGCACGGCGCACACAGCCACCACCACCCGACACCCAGCCACCACGGTGGCGGCAGCGTCCGCCGTTGACCCCTTCGCCGGAAAACGAAAGAACGAAAAAGGAACGGGGGATTCTTACCTTACTCCGGCGACTATGGCGCACCCACGGTACCTGGTCCCGTCCTTTCTTCCTCCTCTCGACTCCTCCGGCGACAAACTGACGGCGGCGAAAACCTTGCGGCGGCGGCGACCCGAGACAGGCGGCCTCCGGTCGTTTTCCTCCTCTACACTCTCGCTAATGCTCCCTCTCCCGCACAAAACTCTCTCTCTCTCACTCCCGCCGCTGGTCTCTCTCTCCGGCAGACAGCAGCGCCGGCGGCTGGCGCTGCTGGTGGTGGTGCGGCGGCAGAAGGGTATAGGGTTTTTTTGTTGCTTTCTTTTCTTCTTCTCGCTACCTCACTAAGAAAACCCCAACCAAACAAAGTGGGGGCTCGGTTTTGAGTTTCATGGGCCGACCCCCCCACATGCAAGGCTTTCACGACATTACACATTTGGTCCCTGCAGATTTAGTCTTACATAAACCTTGAAACCCGATTTTTTTAACAATTAAGGTCCTCGACGTCTAACCCCGATAACTAACGACGTTAAGAGAAAAGATTTAGATTAACAACATAAATCATACCAGGACACGGGCTTTACACTATTCACTGCCACATCAGCAAAAATACTGATTTGACAATTACCGAAACCAATTTTTATTAAAAAATCATACCCACAACCACCACAATTTCTAAATTAGAAATCCTATATGACACATTTGCAATTGGTTTGCAATTCACTTGCAATTACTGTAGTGGATGGTCTTAGTGAGAATTTTCTCCAACACACACGTTAAGTTACCAATCTCTTAACTTGGCTCGATTGTAATTATGTCTTACAACCGACTTTAGGACCAAAATAGACATGTCATGTTGAACGAGCATAGGACTTGACCTAGGACAATTTCAAGTCTTGGACCTACTCGTGTTCCTATATTTAAGTAAATGCAAATAAATACAGAAAAGACGCTTATTAAATATATAGTGCGACTTTTTTTGAACTATATAATATTTATAAAATTTTACACTTTTGGTCCCTGTACTTGGACGAATTTTGCATGCTTTTACTGTTTTTTTTCCACAATTATTGTACTTTGAAGACCAATTTGTGGTTCAAATTCACTGGCATGTTTGAGATTTCATCCATAAATATCAGTAATATGCAATTCACAATTCACACTTGTTCTTGCTTTCTTTCTTGATTTCTCTCTTGCTTTCTTTCTTTGAATTGCTTTCTCTCTTGATTTCTCTTCTCTCATTTCATCCACAAATGGCATTGTCATCAAACCCTAAGTCTACTCCTAAAAAATGCCACCTCAAATCGAGGTCGCCATAGCAAAAAAGGAAAAGGAGATAGATGAACTAACAGAAGAGTGGAAAAAAATGATGGACAGGAAGGCAGTCAATTTGAGAAAGATCGAAGAGGAAGACAGGGAGATCAAAAGGATGAAAGGGGATATAAAAGCTCGGGAGGCTCGTGTTCGTCGAGAACAAGAAGCAATTCACCATATTTTGCAAGACTTCGCAATTATTCAAGCGAAGGTAAACGAGAAGCAAGCTTGGATTGATGAAACTAAATCAATTTTTAAGTAGGTGGTGGTTGTTTTAGTTGTTTTGTATTTTTTTTGTTGTTTTGTATTTTTTTTTTTTGTTTTGTATTTTTTTTACTGTGTTGTTGTTTGTATTTTTTTTGTTGTTTTGTATTTTTTTACTGTGTTGTTTTGTATTTTTTTTACTGTGTTGTTGTTTGTATTTTTTTGTTGTTTTTTTACATCATGTAAGGTCAAGTCAGAGGTTACCTCAACTCATTTGCTAAAGTGTGTCCGGGTTGTGGTACACAATGGCCATACGTGGTTGCAAAAGCAGAAGCCGTTGAAGAAGGGTCAGAAAGATTGAAGATGAAGAGCATGTTGGATGGAATACAAACTAGCTGTGTTATCAATGTTCATTTAAAAGCATATGTATGTGTGTGTATATAATATGAATATATATATCATTTACAAACTAGCTGTGTTATCAATGTTCATTTAGAAGCATATGTATGTGTGTATATATATAATATGAATATATATATCATTTACAAACTAGCTGTGTTATCAATGTTCATTTAGAAGCATATGTATGTGTGTATATATATAATATGAATATATATATCATTTACAAACTAGCTGTGTTATCAATGTTCATTTAGAAGCATATGTATGTGTGTATATATAATATGAATATATATATATATATATATATATATATATATATATCTTTTACAAATCAGCGTTTAGATCAACAGTATCATATGTGTTTGTTCCATATGGTTCAAGCTGTGACGGGCCCGGGGTGTGACTGACTGAATGTCTCATTGGACGGTTGAAGGGGCGGGATTTGGACACTCTCCACGAGTGTGTCCTACGCATTGGCACCGAGTACATCTTCGTTGTATCGAACTTTCACCACGTGATGGACGTCGGTCGTTCTTTCTCGGTCTCCCGGCTCTGTTCTTATCCATTAAAGGTGGATAGCATGGCGGAAGCGGGTCGGGTGGATACACCCATGCTGCAGGGGGTCCAGTTGGGTTTATTACCTCCACGTATGTTTTCCGGTAATATTCGGACGTGAAGAAAGGTATAGCCAAGTCGCTGCAATCTGTACGACCCATATATCTTGCTGCAGCGATGGCATGGCCGCACGGTAACCCAGATTTATCCCATTCGCGACACGAACAAAGGTGGTCTTCCATATTCACAATCGCGTGAAGATAGTCATCATGCACCTCGTACTTCCCATACCCGATTGCTCTTACCGGCCATGTCGCCGCACGACGCGCCCTGTACTGAACGATCTTCTCCGCCGTTGGTGTGAGTGCATTTTGCATCTCAGCTCCTTTTAGGCGTCGAATTTGGTATCACTCTTGTTGAAAGGCCTGAAAGTAGTCCATAAGATTAACAATCGGACATCTACGCGCAAAACGGGAGAGTGCATTCACAGACTCTGCACTATTCGAGGTCAGAATGTCATACCGTTGTCCTGGAAAATGGGCCACGGACCACCTCTCTGGTCCAGCTTCGTCAAAGACTTTGGCTTCTTCGTCGGCACTATATCGTAGCATATTCATGTACTTGTTAAACTCCCGATTCGTATATGCTCTGCATGCCGCCCAATAGACATCCTTGTTGGTCGTAATACGTTTGTCCTTGGATTTGGCGTTCATCTCCAAATGTCGACAGCATATGGCGTGAGGGGCGTTTGGGTAGATGGCAGAGATTGCGGCGCTTATGGAAGGAGCCCTGTCAGACATAAACACCAACCCTTGCGGGTCTCCGATAGCTTGTCTCAACATGGACAGAAACCAAGTCCACTCGTCCCCGGTTTCGGACTTGCCTACGCCGAAAGCTACTGGAACGATGGAGTTATCCCTGTCCATGGCAACCGCCAGGAACAGCATACCCAAGTAACAGCCCTTTAAATGGGTTGCGTCTATTATCAGGACACGACGTAGATTTGCCAAAAATGTGCAGATCTGCAAAAACATAGGTGGTTTTCCTTTATAAATGTTATAGTTTATAATGTGTAAACATATGACGTGTTAAAATACGTACCGCGGGTCCAAGGGCCATGAAGCACATCTCAAACCGTCGACGTGAATCGGTCCGTAGCTGTGTGACAGTACCAGGGTTCTGCAGCTGCAAATTATATAAATATGTCGGGAGTCGTTCATACGGCTCCTCGAACGTGCCTCTCACCATAAACAGTGCATGGCATCGCGCACGCCAAGCTTGGTGGTAATCAATCGTGACGCCGAACTGCTGGTGAACATCGTGGACGATGTCCTTTGGACACAATTACCTACTAACATCAACAAATTTGTTTTTCAGTATCGCACCCAAAGTCTTTTTGTCGGCTTGTTTGTGGTGGGGATTCGGTTGCGTCCTCGTACAAGTGTGTACGTCGTGCAACTTTCTAATCATGAACGCCCCTTCTTTGCCACCCGTGTCAATCGCGTACATCCTCCAGTCACAGTTTTTTCTGGCACATTCAACTATGTATCTAGTTTTGTCAGATTTCGACGTGCGCCTTTCGAAACCCTCTTCCAAGAACTTAAGTCCGACCTGACTTGCCAAGAGATCCTTCGACTCGAATATCTGACCTACATGTAACATTTCACTGCGAATATAAGGTGTAGGTTCGTAGGTTTGTGTCTGGCTATGGGAGTCTGGAAGAATAGGGGGCATATCAAAAAAGTCATTTATCTGACTACATGATTTTCTACTAGGGGTATATTCTTCGTGATCATCACTATCGGTGTCTGATCTGTCTATTTCAGAATTACCCGTTCTGAAAACGTGGGTTTCGTCATCAGCAACTCCAGCAGTACGCCCTTCGTGTGGTTGTGGTGGTTGTTGTTGTTGCGTCTCCGGAATACAGTCGTTAAGACCATATGAATGATCTAAATGAACCGTTGGGGCGTCGGACGCCTGAAATTGAGAATCAGGCTGCTCTATTTGGAGGTCTTCGTCGTCACCGTCGTCGTCGTTTTCGTCGGATACGCCGGGATACACAAAAAGTAATGGGGGCCTTTCTGAATCGACTGCAAAGTGCAGAAAGTAGAGATATCCCCATCGTTGGATAAATACACAAATGACCCATCGCCATTTTTAAACACTAACTTGCAAACAGCAGAAGGGTTGATTCCACATTTTTGCATGGCGTATGCAAGAAATTTCTGATAAGTATAGTTTACTGGCACTTTTACACCATGCTTAGATTTATAAGCAAAATTTCACTCATTGTTATCTTGCTCCCATTCACCATCAAAACAGAAATATAGCTTAGCTTTTGCAACAGATGAACTCATTTTTCCAGTAGTATCTCAAACACAAAATATTGCAGAAAGAAATCAAGAAAGAAGAATGAAATCGGTGTGTGGATTATGGATTGCATTTTAAATCTATTTATCAATGAAACAACCAACATTGATGACAACCAATCTCTCATTTCATCCACAAACTGGTATTCCAAAAACACTGATTTAACATTGATGAAAACATGCAAATGAATTTCAACCACAAATCGGTCTTCAAAGTACAATAATTGTGGAAAAAAACAGTAAAAACATGCAAGATTCGTCTAAGTACAGGGGCTGAAAGTGTAAATTTTCAGGGACCAAAAGTGTAAAATTTTGGTCCATCGCGGGCTGCGATCGCGGGCAGGGGCCAAATGTGCACCGCGGGCAAAGTTTAGGGGCTCGCGGGGCTCTTTTTGGCCAGGTCATGCGCCACGTCAGCCCAAGCCCGCGATCGCGGGCTCCATCGCGGGCCATTAGGACATTTTGGTAAACCGGCGAAATTTTGTGGCATTTTGGTAACACTTGGTCAAACTTTTGGCATTTTAATTAATTTCCCTATTAAATATACCATATTTTACTAATTTCTTTAAAAACAATAATCAACATTAAAACAATTTCTTTTATATTTTTAATGCATTAGTTGATTTGATTTTGACAAAATAAAGATGCATGTCAACCCCTATTTATTTATTTATATGGGGATGTTTGGTTGATTTTGTTTGAATAAAGTTGTTTGTTTTAATTAATCTATAAGTATAAACTGAGAAGGTTTACGTGGTTTACGATTAAAAGTGTTTTTATAAATAGAAGTAGCATATTTATTATTTGGAAGGGTAAGTTTGAAAAAAAATTGGCTTTCTGAAACCCCCTTAAAAGTTTATTGAATAAATTATTTTATATATTATTAAGCCACCATCAAATAATCATATATAACTGACCGATAAATTATAAGTTTAATTAGTCATTTAGTTATTAACAAATACTCATATGCATATATCTCACATATATTTTTTTTATTTTTTCACTTAAATTTAAGTAACTTTGAAAAGAAACTTACAGGCTATATCTTGATTGTAATGATTGCGTTTTCTAACTTCTTAATTTTAATTGATTATGACAATTAAGTTATTAGAAATTGATTTAAATAGTCGTTTTACATCTTTAAATTGATCTCTTAATTATTTATGTTTCACGTTTATCTAAATATTACTACATTCACAATATTTATGTTTGTAACTTACGGACCTTGCTATATATATAAAAAAACAAATCTGATCAATTTTTTTTCTAACCTAGGTCTGTATTTTTTTAAAGGAAATTGATTAGATTCATTTTTTTGTCTTTTAACTAGGTCAACAAATTACGGACCTAGTAATTGCGGATGTAGTAACATTTGGGTCAATCTGGAAGAAAAATTGACTAGGAGACCAATTAGTTTTCCATAAATTAATGTTAGTTTATTGTATTTTTATTCAATTGATTAATTTCGTTAGGTTTTAAAAGAGCATTTCCAACATATTCTTCAAAATTGAGATTTTGAGGATCTTTTGCTTCAACAGATTTCTCAAAATCTTCCCTAAAATGGAGAAATTATGAGAGAGATGATCAAAATTTCCAAATTTGAAGATTTCTTAAAAAGTGATTACTTACTAGAGAGAAATGATTTTTTATTCATTCTACAAATGAGATTGTTTGAAGTTAAATGTTTGGGAAAGAGAAATAATATTTTATATGTGATATTAAATAATTTTATAATATAAATAATTGGGTAATTCCAAAATAAAGAATTGTCGGAGAGGAAGATAAATTTGTTGGGGATTTTAACTTTTTATTTTTCCATTCTAAGAGCATCTCCAACAGCTTCCCCAAAATGGGGAAAATGAGAAAATGATGATTTTGGCTAAAATTGTGCTCCAACAGCTTCCTCAAAACTATCCCTAAAATGGAGAAAGTTGGAGAGAGAAGGTTTTTTTCTCCAATGGAGATCACTCCAAAAACGATTACCAAGTGAGAGGACCAATATGAAACTTTGAAAATAAATATGTAGAGAGAGAAATAATATTTTAATAGAGAAATAGAATATTTTAATTAATGTTGGATTCTCCAAAATGGGGAAGCTGTTGGAGATGAATGTATATTTTTTGGGGGATTTTAGCTTTTGATTCCCCATTTTAGAGAAATTATGGGAAAGCTGTTGGAGATGCTCTAAAGAATCTATTGAATTTGTTCTGATATCTATATGCTTTTATTTATTTTGTTCATAATCAATAAACAATTCATTATTTTAATTATTTACTTTTAATGTTTTTATTCATAACAATTATGAAATTAGATGTCAATATTTGTTATATATATATATATATAATGAGGAAGGTTAAAACGAGGACGCTAACTATTTAAGAAAACACGAGAACGGATGCCCATGTATAAAATCATATGTGATTTTACACTAACAACAAAAAACTGGACGCAAACGACTTTGGCCGCAACTTAAAAGTTGCAGGGCAAGTTGCGTGAATCATATATGATTTTGTATGTGAATCATGTATGATTTTGTACATGACGGCCGTTCTCGTGTTTCTTAAATAGTTAGCGTTCTTGTTTGAACTCACATCTATATATTATTTATATTACATTATATGATTATAATTATTGATTATCGATATTGATATTGATATTCTTCGTTGATTATATATAATTCAGGGAAATAGTAAATTATGTTGTTATAAATGACTAAACATTTGATCAAATTTAGATCGTTTGATTTTACAGTTAAAACATTTTAAAAAATAAGTTTGATTATTTAAGAAAGTTTGATTTGTTAATAATTTGTTTTTTGTATTATTCAAAGAGTGAATTGTGGATTTGATCACCGTTTTTTGATATTTTTTTACTATGACCCTATAATATGTTTATTGTGGATTTGGTCCTTTTGGTATTCAATTTGTTTTAGCCATGGTCTCATGGACTAAGGCCTCCGTTAACTTTGTTAAATTAAGGACCATTATAGCCATTATGCCTAATTTTTACCATTTTACTATAAAAGGTAAAAACAATATTTTTATACATATATTGGTGTTAAATCAAATCACTACTATAATATTGGCATTTACCGACGGCTATTACCGACTGCAAAAACCGTCGGTAAGTATCGCCAGTTAAGCGACTGTATACCGACGGGATAGTAATTTTTTTAACTTTTATTTATTTTTAATAGGTGGTCGGTAAACTGTCGGAAATTTTGATCAATTACCGACGGCTTTTCGACGGTCCCTTTCAATTTTTATTTTTTTTACTTATTGTTAGTAGCTCGTCGGAAAATCGTCGGAAAAATTTATCAATTACCGACGGTTTTCCTAAGGTTCCCTTTTAATTTTTTAACTTTCTTTTATTTTTAGTAGGTCGTTGGAAAGTGGTCGGAAAATGTTATCAGTTAGCGATGGTTTTCCGACGGTCCCTTTCAATGAGTTTTTATTTAATTTTAATAGGTCGTTGGAAAACCATCGAAAATAGTTATTAATTACCGACGGTTTTCCGACCGTTTCCTTTTATTTTTCTATATTTTGTTTATTTTTAATAGGTCGTTGGAAAACCATCGGAAATATTTATTAATTACCAATGGTTTTCCGACCGTTTCTTTTTAATTTTTTATATTTTGTTTATTTTTAATAGGCCGTTAGAAATATTTCGGAAAATGTTATCGGTTGCCGACAGTTTTTCGACAACTCTTTTCTATTTTCAAATTTTATTCCAAATTTCATAAACCTGACATTCTTTTGGATTGGACCTTAGGTATTAACTATTAAATTTCATAAAGCCCAAAATCCAAAATCCAATGGCCAAAGCCTAAATGCCCAAAACCCAAAATCCAAGCGCATTGCTCCTAGACTTGTTCCCGATCGCACTCCTCCTAGACCTCAGTGTTCACTAGTACAAAAAAGGTCTTTTATGACGGTTAAAAACCGTTACCGTAGGTATACGGTAACGGTTTTCGTGGACATAAAAGTCGTCACCTATCTTGCCGTCACTTTTGATACACTTTTGGTTACGTTCAGAAAACGTTACCAAATCACATCAAAAACCATTACCATAGGCTAAAAACCGTCACCTTAAGTGTATAAAAAATTGTTTATTTTTCTAAAACCGTTACCATAACACAACATACAGTGACATTTATTTTTAAAAACCGTCACCGTAGCATAACATACGGTAACGCTATTTTATAAAAATCGTCATCGTAGCATGACATGCTTTGACGTTTATATTCAAAAACCGTCACCAGAGCATGGCATATGGTGACGTTTATCAAAATCGTGACCATAGCATGACATACAATGACATTCATTATTCAAAATCGTCACCATAGCATAACGTACAGTGACATTTATTTCTCGAAATAGTCACTAAAACATGACATATGTTGATATTTCTATTTAAAAACCGTGACTGTAATGTGAAGTACAGTGACGTTTATTTTTAAAGCAGTCACCATAGCATGACCTGCGTTGACGTTTACATTTAAAAAACATGATTGTAGCATGGCATAAGGTGACGCTTATTTTTCATAATCGTCGTTGTAACATGATATATGGTGGCGTTTATTATTCAAAATCGTCGCAATAGCATGATATATGATGACATTTATTTGTTGGAACTGTTACCATAGCATGACAGACGGTGACGTTTATTTTTTCAGACCCGTCATTGTAATAGGACATATTGTGACGTTTATTTTTAAAAATTGTTACTATAGTAGGACGTATGGTGACGTTTATTTTCGAAAATGTCACCATAGTCATACGTATGGTGATGGTTTTGAAAACAAAACCGTCAACGTACCACGACATAATGTGACGTATATTTTAAAAAGTGTCACCATACCACGACATACTCTAACGTTTATTTTCAAAACCATCACCGTAGAGTGACATACAATGACATTTATTATTCTAAACCGTCACCATAGTTGGACCTAAGGTGATGTTTTTTAAAAAAATCGTCATTATAGCACAACATAAGGTGAGATTTATATTTCAAAACCGTCACTGTAGAATGACGTAAAGTGACGTTTGTTTGTCAAAACCGTCATTATAGTATGACCTATAGTGACGTATATGCATGGACATTTATTTTCAAAAACCGTCGTCGTAGCATGACATTTAGTGACATTTTTTTTAAATCGTTGCCGTAGTATGACATACGGTAATGTGTATTTGTCAAAACCATCACCGTAACATAACATACGGTAACGTTTATTTTTCAAAAATCGCGTCACTGTAACATGACAAAGGTGACGTTTATTTTTTCAAATCGCTACTATAACTTGACATAAAGTGACGTTTTTTTATTGAAAAACATCACTGTAACATGTTTATTATTCAAAACAGTCACCATAGCATAATATACAATGACGTTATACTGAAAGAAGTTTTAATAATATCTATCGAATAATGTATCCAAAACAAAACAATAAACAAATATATTGTGTCTAAAAGTTTGTTCCTAAACAATCTTAAACTTATGCATCATCTAAACCAATATTTTTCTTGTTAGACGTACTCCTTGTATGCTTTGACATCTTTAACCGATTAACAGTTGTGAAACTCCTTTTTGTCTTCTTATTTTGCTTATCTTTATGCTCATCAGAAGTTGTTTGCGGTACCTGCAAAAAGATACAACTTGAACCAACACATAAGTTGTATAAAATATAATGGTAATAAGGTCTTTGCGGATAATGGTCATTCTAAAGGCTCAAACCTTTGCATGAAAGTGCATAAGATACTTAGGTAATCAAATATTTAATATCTGAATACCATTGACGTATATATTAAAACATGCAAGATTATCCAAAACAAATGAAGAGCTAAATTAGATAAACAATTGACCTTTGGGTCCGGGATCACGAGGCTTTTTGGCCAAGCGACAAAACTTTCAAAGGCGTCTTCTATAGTCTTGTGCTCACCCGATTGGATGGGTAAAAATGCAGCTGGTTTTACTGTTTTGTCAACCGAGACTTTGTAGCAATCAGCCTGAAGTGGAACTCCATGAAGGGTCTGTGGTGAAGATGAGTACATGATAGTCCCATGTGCAACAATGTTTCTTCGATCTGGATTTGCCAATTTGCATTTCATAGTCTACAAAAATCGTATTCCATGTGAACATCGAAAAGTTCAACGTTGACAAAATTATAATACATGTAAAGAACATACCAGTGGGCCTTCATTTTTCAACACTTGAGATGGCGCAGTCTTAGATTGTTGTGAATTTATGGCAACAGTAGCGTCCTTCCAAGATACTGGGATATGATCTACCTCTAAAGATTGTCGAGGTCTCTTTGACGACTTAGCAATAGCACTGTCATCAGTAGATCTATCAGAGTGGTTGCTTGTTGCCGGAGTTTCGTGTGAAGCTGGGAGACCACTTGTCAAAGATTTCTGGAAAGTGTTTATTCAAATATTAGATATTGCACGACAGTTTACTAAAAAATTAAATCAAGTATATCGAACGTATTTTGTAATCTATTTACTTACTTGTCCTTCCAAACTCTTGTTTAATGAAGTTTTCAGATCAGTTAATCCGATTCCATTAGAAGACAGATGAGCTAATATAGCTTGCATTAGCTCACCTTGTTCTTTCATTAAATGATCTTGATCTTTGAGCTTCTGACCTTGTTCTTTAATCACATGATCTTGGTCCTGGAGTTGTTTCTGCAAACCCGCAACTTTTTCAGCATTCTCTCGTTTTTCATCGTCCAACTGTCTTTGTAGAGTGCAGTTTCTGGATGATCCTTTACGTCTAGGAATGTTCCAGTAGCGTGTTGGAGTCACTCCCTTGCCGACCCCTCTTACACGCCCAGAATGCTCTTTGCGAAACACAAGTGTAAGAGCATATGTGCCATGTTCAAGCTTTAGGGATCCCTCCTGAATCTCCTTTTCATTATGTACCTGTGCACAACATATATCAATGATACGTCGATGGATGGAAAGAGGAATGCATTTCAATAAAGTATGGATTCTTACAATTTCATTTGCCTTGTTTTTCAGCTCGTCATTTTCATAACCTCCGTCCTTGGTTTGACGTGCCTTGCACCATATCAAAGACCGTGGAACTTCATCCTCAAGAATTTCTTCACTTTTTACCTATTAATTATCAAATAAACATATTGTTATTAAAACTTCAGTCTTGGATGTTCGCTTATAAGCAAAAGCGAAAGGGTAATAAATTCAACAATTTAAAAAGATAATTACCATTTTTTCTCTGAGTCCCACATATCCGGACCGTCCCAACCGATGTGGGTACTTGTGCTTTGCACGTTATGCTTTTGCCGACTCAGATACACCCTTAGAACGACGAAAAAAATGAAAAAAAAAATTATTGCAATATAAGAAATACATAGAAAATTACAATAAATATAACATTATTTTGTATCACCTTGAATTGATCTGAAAGTGTATGTTCAACAAACTTGTCCCAATCAGCTTGCTCCACGTTCCCGTATTGTTCTGGGACAACTTTCAACTTTGAAGGTTTGCCGATGTTTGGCAGTATAAAATGTTTGTACAATTTTGATCGAAAATTGCGCAAGGCATCAGCAAGATGGTGCATCATGCGTTCTTTCATCACCGCATCGATTACATAGAATTTCTACCATATTATCAAATCATATATAGTTACATATGTTTAATACACAAATAAACATTGAAGATGATAATTACATGTAATAGATAAACAAGGAGAACATACCGTAACTTTATCCCACATTATATCTTTCACTGCTTTGGACACTTTCTTCCAACGTAATTCTGTAAGCCCAACCTCTTTTCGAACCAAGCTACCCAAAAAGCTAGAGATTTCTGATCTATACTTCCCCTTAAAGTTACCTATGCTATCAAATTCTATGATGCGTTTCACCCCTTTAGTGTCTTCAAAATCTTTATGTAGTTTGACACACCGTGTGAGACCTCTAACCCGTTTATTTTTACTCGATACTTCTCCTGATCTGTCGTCTTGTGGAATTTCCATTGTTTGGTCTTGTTCATTCCCTACAATGCCAGTGCCTTCAACATAATATATATACCATAAACACAAAGTGTAAAAATAATAGTTTTGCAAAAAAGAAGTTATGTACACTGGATGCTAAAATAAGTTATTACAAGACAAAATAAAAGTATTGAGCAATAATAAGAATCCTCAATGCTCAACACAGGTTATTAACCGCTAATGTAAAATATTTAGCATCGGTTAGTTGTACTATTGACGGAATAATATCACAAATAGTTTGTACGACTGGCTGAAACATTTAAAAAGAATATCATAACAGATAATTATAGATAAAACTTTGAGTTGTTCAATTTTTAAAATCCTAGGATCTAAATTCCATGTAAAATGTTTAATTCATGAAAATAAACATGGTGACCAAGTATTAGCTTTTTGATGATATTTTTCAGATACAAGGTAAACTCAAATAAATTAGTATGCCTTTGAATTATAAGTATTTTAATTCACATAATACTGCGACTTAAATGGTTTCATATCTATGATAAGAACTTCAATCAGATGGCATTATTCACCAGTTGCACATATATTCACGTGGGTAGCAATTAATTTTCGTATGATACAAAAAACATGCCACATTTTATACCAGCTCAATAATAGAAAATCCCAGAAACAAGAATGAAACAATACAGAGTTGTAATAACACCAATCAATTAATGGTCAATTTAAACATGTCAAATAAACCTGTTTATATGCTCTTCTAGCAGTTATATGATAATAAGATGACAGAACACAGTCATACTTCAAATTCTACCTTCTATTCCATATCATATCGGCACTAATTAATTAGATATTATCTTCGTTCGCTATAAACCCCTCCTTCCAGAATTTATAATAGATAGGCGCTGAAATGGGGCTGAAACAGTGTCGGAACAGGGCTGGAAATGGAGCTGAAATGAAGCGGGAACATGGCTGGAAATGGGGCTGGAACGGGGCTGAAACGAGGCTGGAAATGAGGTTGAAACGGGGCTGAAACAGGGCTGAAATGGGGCTGAAATGGAGCAGGAACAAGGCTGGAAATGGGCAGAGATTGGGGCTGGAACAGGGCTAAATGGGGCTGAAACGGGGCTGAAACGAAGCAGGGATGGAAATAGGCAGAAATAGCGGCTGGAAATGGGGCTACAACTTATACCGTTAACATAATGTTAATGTAAATTTGTAATTTGTTAAGCACTTATGTTAGCAAAGAAATCCAGTGTTTTAACACAGCCACACACATTAAACTGTGTAGATCTTGTTTGTTTTTAGAAAAAAGCTCTTATTAGCCTCTTATGTCTGATTCATTAAGAGGTAGGGCCATTCAGCAGAGCCACTTATCTCTTAACGTCTTCTTATTGTAAAGAGGTAAACCATCCTCTTATTTGCCTCTTATTGTTCACAATGAATTAACCTTAATGGATCATTTCTCTCAATCGATTCACTTGGATTATAATAAAACTCAATTTACTATAATTAAGTGGCTTTCAAATTGGTGCAGAATAATTAAGTGGACAAAATGATTAAAAGACTCTTATGATATAGTGCAAAATGAAATATGATTGTTTGGTAATTGTTCAGAATGAAATTGGGGCACTGAATGGTTAAGGGAGGTCCAAGATTAGAAATCATTGAGAGGATTTTAGAATCATTAAGAGGCAAATGTTTATTTTGCCAAATAAGACCTGTTAGTAATCATGTTCTAAAGATAGAATCTAAGGGGTTGTTTGTTTACCTCTTAATAGTTCCATTAAGAGGCAACCTCTTAATAATTCCATTAAGAGGAAACCTCTGAATCATTAAGAGATGAATCTTGTTTGGCAAAAAAAAATCTCCCTCTTAATGGTTTTAAAACCCTCTAAATGATTTTGCATCTTGGGCCTCCCTTAATCATTCAACGCCCTAATTTCATTGTGAACAATAAAAAACAACCATATTTCATTTTGGAATATATCATAAGAGCCTCTTAATCATAGTTGATTGATAAAATAGTTCTTATACTTGATAAATTAACGTATCAGATTTGTAATTTTAATATTCATATAAATTGAGCTCTTGTGTGATGAAACTACAAACTAAAAATAATTAAACCAACAACAAGGTCTAAATGAAGAATTACCATGCTCATCATCACCATTGCTATCAGATTCAAGTTCTTCCTCAACATCTTCACTGCCTTCTTCACGCTCAAGCCCATCATCCTCGTAATCAGAGTCGTCCCCATTTGAATTCACTGGTTTTTCCATAAAGAACAGAGAGACAGAATTATGCTAGAAGAAATAGTCGAGAAAAAGATTTATGCTTGAATAGAGTAGAACACAAGAAATAAAAAGATTTGGGTTTTTAGGGTTCAATAACGCGGTAACATTCCCGCCCCAATTTTGTAGAGAAACATACCATTTTTGCATCCGATAATCTAAGAGATACATTCAACTCTGACACGGGGTTTTGACACCCCGCGAATCTAACCGCAAGTGTACGGGTCGAAGTCAAGTAATAGTACTTGGAAAGTACGAGTATCGAATCACGGGGAACTAGGAACTAAGTATCACAATTACTATAAGCTTTATTAACTAGACTGTCGAATTTGGAAGATGGGTTTTAAACTAAATTCTAGCAAATCATAACTTAAACGCAAACAAAGCAAAGAACAAATTAGGAACTTCGATAGAGAAAAAGTTGAGGGTTGGAAATCCTCCGATTCTACACATGCACACAAACAACCCAAACAATTACCAGTTTATCCTCTTAATGATTCCCAAATCTTTTAAAGTCACCGTTGTTCTCTTTCAAGCCACAACGGGTTTTATTTTGAAAAGGATAAATGTAATCTCTCGATCTCACTTATGGATTCCAAAACACATTAAGTACTCGATTTATGTTAAATTGGCTAGATTTTATCTCTCGATATCAACCTAACGGTTTAATTGGGACTAAGACTTATTCAGTATATCTCTATCACTGATTTATCGTCTTAGGCATGCAATTCCTAGTTCTATTTAACAGTTAATTCTCTCGAACTCAACTGAAAATAATAAATCAATTAAAAGCTAGCTAGACTTTCAAAGGCATTAAACCCAAAATCACATGCTTCATTAATTAAGGAAAAACCAATAAAAGTTCAAATCATTTGGTTACATGCTTTATAAACCGAATTCATTCCAACCCCCAACACGAACCGGTTAGTTCATGTCGGCGGTGGATTCAAACACAAGAGAGAAAGATGAAACTACGTATGTAAACATGGTAACGCGAAAGATTAAAAACATGAAAGAGAACGTGATGAACTCCCTTCAATCGTGCTCGTATCTACGTTCCGTGATGATTGTCTCCGTGATCGGACCTCTAACGTGACTCCGAGAGCTCCGAAAAGTCGCCGGAAATCGCCCCAAAATCGCCCCTGGTCGTCTGCCGAAAGTTGGATACCGAAAAAGTGACCTAAAATCGGATTTTGTAGCTGAAAAACGCGAAACAGTGGGTTACGCCACTTGCCACGCGACTTGCAAGTCGCGTGGTAAGTCGCGCGTGTCCAATTAGCTGTGTGGGTCGTTTTCTGGTTCGCGGTTCGGGTCCTGGTTCGGTCGTGGGTTTTGGGCTTGGCTTTTGGGCTCCCGTTAGGCTTCGTTTTGACTCGTTTTGGGCTCTTTTTAGCTTCTTTTTTCGAGGAATGCCGCCTTTTATATAACCTGCATAAATTACTCAATAAACCGTAAAATACCCGCCTTTTTACTTGAATACAAGCCAATCTCGTTGGTTTGAGAACCGAAAATAACGCCAAAAAGTGGCGTTATCAACAACCCCAAACCGAGCGTTGCTTGTCCCCAAGCAAATTAGCGATAAAAATAGAATCAAAGCACATAGTGAATTTAGTAATGACTGCACAATTCCAATCGGTACCAAGTGATGCATCGGTGATTTCCCATACCCGTGAATATCTATCTCACTCTCGCCTCATTCTTTAATTTGTCCGATCTATGACCTTCTATTGGGAGTTGAACTCGTGACCGTTCCGATTACATTAGGATTAGACTAAGTCCAGACATGCTAGGGAAAACATTTCGCCTCGACCCTACCTCATGGGATACTCTCTTTGCACTCAAACCTAGGTTATCGCTCGTGTTGTCATGTTTAAGGAGGTTATGTGCAAGAATACGCAAATGTCATGACAACTCTAAAGAAAGACGCACAAATGTCCAAAATTTTGATCTCAGAAAGAATCAAATAGCAAGACAGGGAATATCAGTAAAGGTAGTCGTAAATCGTAATCACATTTTCCAAAAGATCATCCAGGTCTTTACACGGGTTGTAATGGGGCTAAGGTTAAGGCTAAGAAATGACGGGTAAAAAGGATCAACAATCCTCGGTGGGTCAATCGTTGGCAATTCCTGAACTCTCGTTGTTTTACATTCGCTTACTTGGCCCCTTTCGTCACTATTGGAGTCGCTTTGACTCTCTTATTTTGCAGCTCTAACTATTATCTAAATAACTGTATATTTTTATCATGTTTTTTTTTGGGACTTCTTTGGTCCTCTTTTCTATTTTTCGGGTTACATTGACCCGTTTTATTCTCATGACTGGCCGGAGTTCTTTCTTTTATGCTCTATCTCTATTAGTTCATCACTGCTTCCAATTGACACACTTTCGGATAAGGGTTGGCTAAGGCTTTTGGCTATAGGGTAAATGATAGGTTTAGAAAGAAATACGGTGAGTGTTTGGCTTCAAATGGGCTATGTGTACACACTAAGGGTAAAAGGGAAAACGATAGCTGAAACGGGTTAACACAAAACACACAATGCCTGGAATCATTTCTTAAGGTCCACACGGTATGGTCTACTATACCCTTACCTAATATCCCGATGTTCGTCTTTGCTACTCAATGCAATAATGTAGCGAGATCATTCTACATTCACGACAAGGAATTCGAAAAAGTGTATATGAATTTAGTGTATGAATCCCTCGAAATGAAAGAACGTCTTTTCAAGGCTCAAAACTCACTATTGGGTGGTCTCCACTAATGTCCCTAGTCATGTCCTTTCCCGGTCCTTCCCTAACGGTCACGTCACTATCACAAGATTCTTCCCACAATGGTCGGTCTCAATCATTCAAAACAAAAATTTTAGCTACTTTGATCTAGACACTCAGAAGTGCAGGAAATCTACGTGCATAACTTGGGCCCGATTGGGCAACCCCAAACCTTACCCACACATTGTCCCCAATGTGCAAGCAAAGTCGTAGGTGATGCGACTCAATCATTGTGCAGTTATCACAGTTATCGAAAGGACGGGCAAGGCATTACATAGCAAGCAAAAGAAAACCCAAAATTTCTAAAGTGGGCACCCCAAACCTAGGTCGTGGCCTAGGTTTGCCAAATAAAAGCCAACCCCAAACCTCGGTGCAACCGAGGTTTGCACAGGGTCAAAAGTGAGTGTGTAAAGATGTTGAAAAAAAACTTGAGGCACCCCAAACCTAAGTGAAACTTAGGTTTGATGCATCTCGTGTAACTAAGAATCGACTAAAACATCATACACCACTCGTTTAGCAGAAAGATTTAGAACGTACCTGTTTTTCCCGGCCGACTGAGATTCTCTTAAAGATTGAACATTTGGAGAAGGATGGGAGAGCATGCACACACAAAAGAAACAAACAGACGACGAAAGGAAAGCAAGAAAATAGAAACACACAACACAAGAAAGGAATAAAAATTTGCACGAAAAAAATGAACATGGGACACCCGCGGTTTGTTGCGCGGCTTGCAAGCCGCGTAACATCCCGCGTAACTCACTGTTTCAGAAAACCAAACAGAGGGTCCCGCGGCTTACCACGCGGTATGCAAACCGCGTGGAAAGTCGCGTATGTCCCTGTTCCAGCTATTTTTGGTTTTTTCAATTTTTCGATTTTTATGGTTTTTCTGGAATTAAAACACACACAAGAAGAAAATTAATAAACGAAAACTAACCTCGGTGGGTTGCCTCCCACCCAGCGCCGTATTTAAAGTCGTGGCACGACTATGTGGGTTCAGTTCGGCTCAGTATCCGCAGACTCGAATCGCCCACACTTGCGATTCCCCGCGGACTCTTTCACAAATGGTCTTCCATGACCAGCTCCGCCTTCTTCTTCTCTCTGACCTCCTCTTCTTTCTAGCAACTTGAATCTCACGTTCTCACCGCCGACTCTGAACGTGATCTCTCCTTCCTCCATGTCAATCAACGCCCGACTCGTGGCCAAAAATGATCGTCCCAATATGAGTGGAACCTCTTCATCTTCGTCTATATCGATCACCACGAAGTCTACTGGGAAGTAAAACTTCCCAACTTTAATCAGCACATCTTCAATCACTCCGTAAGGATATCTGATTGACCTATCCGCAAGCTTTAACGTCATGTACGTTGGCTGCACTTCACCCAGTCCGATTTTCCTAAAAACAGAAAGAGGCATCAGATTAATACTTGCCCCTAAATCACATAGAACCTTATTAAAATTGAAATTGCCAATTTGAATAGGAATCGAGAAACTCCTTGGATCTTTAAGCTTTTGAGGCAGCTTATTCTGGAAAATCGCGTTGCACTCTTCAGTGAGTGCAACGGTGGCCTGGTGATCAAGTGCCCTCTTTTTTGATAGGATCTCTTTCATGAATTTCATGTAAGAGGGCATTTGTGCCAACGCATCTGCAAACGGGATATTAATTGTTAACTTTTTAAATACATCGATAAACTTATAAAAATTAACATCGTCCTTGTTTGCTTTCAGTCTGTTTGGATATGGCACTTTGGGTACCACTGGCTTGACCGGTGGTTGCTTCGGGATGGTCGGCTCACTCTTCTTGGGCTCTTCATCTTCCGGTTTCTCTTTCATCTCAGATTCTTTATCAGCCTCTAACTCCTCCAGATTTACCATCTCGAACTCTTCCTTGGCTTCCTTTGGTGAGGACTTGCTTACCGGATCTTTAATCAACTCCTTGCCACTTCTCAGAAAAATGGCATTGCAATGCTCCCAGTTTTGTCTTTCGGGTTGACTTGGAAGTTTCCCGGGGGCTCGGTTTTGCAGGGTCTCAGAAATCTGCCCCACTTGCCTCTCGAGGATCTTGATGGCGGCGGTGTTTTGCTCGGTAGCCGCCTTGACAGTGTTGATTGTGCTGACTAATCCCTCGACTGTAGTTGCTAATCCCCCGACTGTATTGTCCATTTTAGACATGAACTTCATCATCATGTCCTCGAGTCCCGGCTTCTTCTCCCCGGATGGTCCTTCATTCCTTTGGTAGAAACCTGGAGGACGATACACATTATTAGAATTAGAAAATTGAGAAGAGTTAGAAAAATTACCTGGCTGTTGTTGGTCGGGTTGACTCCATGAAAGATTTGGGTGCTTTTTCCACCCTTCGTTATACGTGTTCGAGAAAGGATCGTTTCTCGGTTGGTTTCGGTTTGCCACAAAATGAACCTGATCAGGTTCTTGAAGATTTCCACCATTCAGCCGATTTGTGATGACAGCCAGTTGAGCTTTCAGTTCATTTAGCTCGTTACTCTCTTGGACACTTGCTACTTTTCTAACGGCTGATCTCGGTGTAGAAAAGCTATGCTCGGCCAAGTTTTCAATCAGTTCGCACGCTTCCTCGTATGATCTATCCATCAATGCTCCACCCGCCGCAGCTGTGATGTCGTTCTTGAATTGCGGGTGAAGACCACTGAAGAAAGTCTGGATGATTACCCAGCCTTGTAGCCCATGATGAGGACACTTCTTGATCATGTCCTTGTAACGTTCCCACGCCTCATACAGCGTTTCTTGATCCCATTGAGCAAAATGGGTGATCTCCACCATGAGTTGGGCGGTCCGACTATGTGGGAAAAATTTCTGTAGGAAGGTTGCTTTCAATTGTGCCCAAGTCGTGATCGAATCTGGTTGGATGCTCTCGGTCCATGTCTCGGCTCGGCCTTTGAGAGAGAACCCGAATAACCTCAGCTTGATGGCATCCTCGTTCATGCCATTGATCTTGAATGTGTTACAGATCCTCTCGAATGCACGGAGGTGTGCATGAGGATCTTCAGTCGGCGCTCCTCCATATTGATTCTGTTGTACCATGACAATGGTACTCGGTTTGAGCTCGAAGTAGTTTGCTGCGGTGGCGGGCGGTTGGATGCCTATCCGTGCGGCCGCCACATTAGGATCGGCAAATGACCGCATCGGAACTCTTTCCGGAGGTGGTGGTGGATTATTGCGGTGGGGATCATTACGTGGAGGTCTCTCGTCGTCGGACATCTCGAACTTTAGATTTCCTTTAACTTTAGCTTCCTTGCGCAGCCGACGAGCGGTTCTTTCGATCTCCGGATCAAATTGTTCGATTCCCTTCCCTCGGGCCGTCCTTGGCATAAACCAAGTGGTACCTAAAAAGAAAGAAAACAAAGTCAGTAATCCAAAAACTGAAAGTGATGAAATAAAACACGAAATAAAAAGAAATGTCCAATCTAATAATGCTTATAGACGGTAGTGCTATTAACTACAACTAGTTCCCCGGCAACGGCGCCAAAAACTTGACACGGGGTTTTGACACCCCGCGAATCTAACCGCAAGTGTACGGGTCGAAGTCAAGTAATAGTACTTGGAAAGTACGAGTATCGAATCACGGGGAACTAGGAACTAAGTATCACAATTACTATAAGCTTTATTAACTAGACTGTCGAATTTGGAAGATGGGTTTTAAACTAAATTCTAGCAAATCATAACTTAAACGCAAACAAAGCAAAGAACAAATTAGGAACTTCGATAGAGAGAAAAGTTGAGGGTTGGAAATCCTCCGATTCTACACATGCACACAAACAACCCAAACAATTACCAGTTTATCCTCTTAATGATTCCCAAATCTTTTAAAGTCACCGTTGTTCTCTTTCAAGCCACAACGGGTTTTATTTTGAAAAGGATAAATGTAATCTCTCGATCTCACTTATGGATTCCAAAACACATTAATATGTTAAATTGGCTAGATTTTATCTCTCGATATCAACCTAACGGTTTAATTGGGACTAAGACTTATTCAGTATATCTCTATCACTGATTTATCGTCTTAGGCATGCAATTCCTAGTTCTATTTAACGGTTAATTCTCTCGAACTCAACTGAAAATAATAAATCAATTAAAAGCTAGCTAGACTTTCAAAGGCATTAAACCCAAAATCACATGCTTCATTAATTAAGGAAAAACCAATAAAAGTTCAAATCATTTGGTTACATGCTTTATAAACCGAATTCATTCCAACCCCCAACACGAACCGGTTAGTTCATGTCAAGAGAGAAAGATGAAACTACGTATGTAAACATGGTAACGCGAAAGATTAAAAACATGAAAGAGAACGTGATGAACTCCCTTCAATCGTGCTCGTATCTACGTTCCGTGATGATTGTCTCCGTGATCGGCCCTCTAACGTGACTCCGAGAGCTCCGAAAAGTCGCCGGAAATCGCCCCAAAAACGCCCCTGGTCGTCTGCCGAAAGTTGGATACCGAAAAAGTGACCTAAAATCGGATTTTGTAGCTGAAAAACGCGAAACAGTGGGTTACGCCACTTGCCACGCGACTTGCAAGTCGCGTGGTAAGTCGCGCGTGTCCAATTAGCTGCGTGGGTCGTTTTCTGGTTCGCGGTTCGGGTCCTGGTTCGGTCGTGGGTTTTGGGTTTGGGTTTTGGGCTCCCGTTAGGCTTCGTTTTGACTCATTTTTGGGCTCTTTTTAGCTTCTTTTTCCGAGGAATGCCGCCTTTTATATAACCTGCGTAAATTACTCAATAAACCGTAAAATACCCGCCTTTTTACTTGAATAAAAGCCAATCTCGTTGGTTTAAGAACAGAAAATAACGCCAAAAAGTGGCGTTATCAAACTCGACCTTAAAATCTTGTAGAAGCATATCATTGCTCGTCCGAAAATCTCTGAGAAGATACCTTCAATTCTAGATCATATATTCATTCTTGTGTGGAGAAGGTGAAGACGTATATGGCGGCTGCTAATAAGGGTTGGAGTCAACCAAGGTATTAAAACTCTAAAAAGAGAATTGTAAAAATAAATAAATTACAATAATCTCCATCCGTGGAAAAGAAAGGTAGGAAACGTTTTTTTATTTAACAAGTATTGTTTAATGGGAAATTAATTAAAATACCCCAAGTTTGAAAGTGAGTTATCAAAATACCCCAAAAAATTAATTTCTTACCAAAATGCCCTTTTTTCCGCGGAGGGAGCCCTCTATAGCAGGCAGGGACTGAAAGTGTAAAATTTTGCAAGATTATTTACACTTTTAGTCCCCATAGCGGGCCACCGCGGGCCTCGATCGCGGGGGCCAGGGAATGAAAGTGTAAATATATCTTGCAAAAATTTCACAATTGGTCCCTGCCCACGATCGCGGGGAAAAAGGGCATTTTGGTAAGAAATTAATTTTTTAGGGTATTTTGGTAAGTCAACTTCAAACTTGGGGTATTTTAATTAATTTCCCTTGTTTAATATTCATATATATATATATACATATATATATATATATACTAGTCTTTGGCTCGTCCGTTGCGCGACGATTAAATTTGTGTTTTAAGTTAATTATTTGATGTTTAATAGTTGTTGAATAATTTTGTGACACATACAATAATTGATAAAAAGAAAACAAAAATTTCACAAATAGGGAATATTATCTTGAAGATAAAAATATGTCTATTAAGTTTGATACCTATTATAAATGTCGTTACTAAATGAATTTATCAAACGAATACACAATAATTGCATATTTATATTTTTGAAAAATGTTCGAACTCATAATCCAAAAGTCAGTTGATAAGTGATATTTTTTTCCAAGTAATTAAATCTCTTATGATAATTCTAAGGGTGTTTCGTTGACAGAATGGAATTTGATAGAATTGTAATTCGTCGAAATAATTCGACTTTGAAGTAAAAATTGATATGAAATTGCAAAAAGAAAATCATGACAATTTAGTGATTATTTGTATCAAATCCCATACTAATTTCAACAAATCCCATACTAATCACGACACATTAATTCGTATATATTTATAATATTTAATAATATAATTAAATCCAAAAATATTCAATATTGAGCTCATTTCGAAGGTATTGACAAAACGATTACAATTAGGGTTGTAAACGAACCGAACGAACACGAACATAGGCTTGTTCATGTTCGTTCGTTTATGTTAAACGAACAAACGAACACACACGAACAATAAACGAACCAAAATTTTTATGTTCGTGTTCGTTCGTTTAGAAAAAAGATATGTTCGTGTTCGTTTACGTTCGTTCGTTTAACGTTCACACAAACACAAAAACATCGCAAAATAAACTAAAGGTACACCGAATTTAAAAGGGTGCTCCAATCAAATTTTTAACTCAGTTCAAGCCAACCAGCTCAAGCCAATTGATTCACTCAAACAAAGGAGGATGACAATTCAAAATGTGAAAGGGATGAGGGGTATTTATAGTTGAGAGTAAGGGCTGTGGTTTGAAATTTGGGCGATGTGGGATGAAATCTGATGAGAAAAATGGGTTGGTTCACTTGAGGCATCCCACATCGGAAGTTTTATAGCAAAATTAATCTTGGAACCATGTATATAAGTGAAGCCAAACTGGTGCCTCTGATTTGTTTTATTTTTCCATAAACCAATTACTTTTAATTATAATTATAATTATATAATTATTATTTTTTTCTTAAACATATATTTAATTTTTAACTTATTTTTTTAGTAAACAAACATAAACGAACGTAAACGAACAAATATAAACGAACGTTCACGAACATAAATGAACGAACGAGACATTTGTTCATGTTCGTTCGTTTAACTAAACGAACAAAAAAACTTGTTCGTGTTCGTTCGTTTATTAAATAAACGAACATGAACGAACTTCCTGCCGAACGATTCACGAACGGTTCGCTGAACATTCGGTTCGTTTACAGCCCTAATGACAATGGTATAATGTGTAAAAATAGAAATGTTTTTTTAATGCATTTTAGTTTATATACATTATTTATGTTTACATGATAAGAGTCTAAAATGAAAAATAAAACAATAAGGGATTAAAAGTAAACTACATACCTAATTATAAGGGTAGTAAATGTAACATACAAATTAATAAAAAAATTGAATTAAGGAGGAGTGAATGTGGGTGTGTTAATTGAACTTATAATGTAATGTGTGTCCAGATACATGTTTAGGCGGGAAAATACTGAAGTCGGCTCATCAGAAGACGACATGTGGCATGCTAGTTACTCATTTATTATATGTATAGATATACTTTTTATTAAAATATATATAAAAAATTAAATTATTTGATATCCAAATCGTAAATTATATTTGTTAAGGAAGATTGAGATACTTGTTTTAAAACATAACTCTTTAATCAAATATTAGCTTATGATAAAAAAAAGAGTTTAATAAAAATAAAATACGAAATAGGATTTTTCATAACTCTTTAATTATATTTTTAATTTTTTCATATTAGGATTTAGGACAACTAGCATAATTAATCGGTCGTTTTATGAACACTTACCTTGATAAGCGTTTATCGATGCAATTACCCTACATGAGAAACATAACATGGACAAAGAATTTTACCCAATAAGACAGAAACAAGGATTGAGAGCCTTTGCCATTACGGGTGCGTTTGGATGCATATAGGATGTTGAGGACGGGACATAACAGAATAGAACAGTTGTTCAGTGTTTGATAGACATAACTGAACAGAACAGATAACATTGACCAATTTACCCTTAATAAGTTGTTTATGTATTTTATATATTTTGATTGATAAGGTAACTTATTAAATTATTAGAAAGTTTTTTCAACACGATTAAAGTAACACCAAAATAAAAAGAATATGTAGTTTCCAATTTTTATTTTCTAACATTTTATATATATTTATACTATTAGTATTTAATAATTTACATAATCTACTCAAAACATAGAAATCATATAAAAATAATATTTTAAGGAAAGTCAAGTGAAAGTTTAAGAAGTATAAAATAGAATAAATAAAATTTAAAGAATGAATAAAATATAAAATGTAACGTGTATTTGACGGTAGGGACAAACTTGTTCCACTTAATTTGTTCATGTCTGTTTCACATAAAAGTTCTATCAAACGTGGGACAGTGGTCCTTGTTCTATTATGTCATGTCTTGTCCGGTATACCAAATGCACCTTAAGTGAGCGTGTTATAATCGTCTGCCATCAATCCATTTAGTGAGAATTGTGACTTTTGACGATAAGCACTTACATATATGATATCCAAACAAAAATGGATACCACATTGAACAAACTTGTCATTTACACTTTATGAAAAACTCTTAAAAACAACTCCTAAAGCTTCATGTACCGCTATTTAATGCTAATTAGTTAAAATCTCTTATAAAACATTTACTATATTTTTTTAATATCTTAAAAATTAGTATTTACAACTTATTACTACATAAGTACAATTTTGAAACTCTACATTTGAACTATCTAATAAAACTAATTGATAAGTAATTATCAACTGAAACTAAGGGTGTGCAAAACTCGATTAGTCTGAAATCCGAAACCGAACCCGAACCCGAACCATTAATAAGATGTTCTTTGCAAAACCCAAATATCCTAAAATCCGAAACCTGGTTCTTGGGATGATATATGGGTTCGGGTTTGATCTTTGGACCCAACCCATCTGAAAACCCAAAATAATATACATATATATTTAAAATGTTATATGAATATATATATATATATATATGGAGGGAGGTTCACGAGAAAACCTCAAAAAATGGAAAACTAAGAAACACCCTGATAGCTCTTCATCCGGACTAGGGGTGTGCATCGGGCGGGTCGGGCGAGTTCGGGTGGACAACCCGAAAACCTAATCGGAATTCGGATATGAAAATCAAGAGCCAAACTTTAACTTTCAGATTTCGGATTGCTTCGGGTTCAGGTTGGTCGAGTTTCGGGTTAATGTCGGTCAGGTTCGGGTATTATTATAATACAAAAAGTATATATAAATTCAATCGATTTTGAGGATGAATTCAATCAAACGAGAGATTGATGAAATCGAAAATAAGTTTAAGAATTAAAAAACATTTCCCACCGACTATAATTTACGATTTTCTAAAGAAAATTAGATAAATAAATATATTTATATAGTATTTAAAATATATATGTATATTATTTCGGGTTTTCGGACGGGTCGGGTAACCAAAGATCAAACCCAACCCGAACCCAAATATTTCCCCAAAAGTCCGTTTTCAGGGTATTCGGGTATTGCAAAAACACTTTATTTTCGTTTCAGGTTTAGATTTCGGATTATTCGGGTTTTTCACACCCCTAATCCGGACAATATGCACTTGTGCATCCAAGTTAATTAAGTTGTTTTTTGGTTTTTATGCACGTGTGTCTTATGCATTTGTATGCATAAGTGCATATCGTCCAAATGAAGGCTTACCGGGGTGTTCCTTAGTTTTCCGTTATTTTGAGAGTTTATCCTGAACCTGACCCTACATATATATATATATATATATATATATATATATATAGGGGTGGTATCTTTTGCAAACCAGTGTATTTGTACAAACTCGTACAAACCATACCTAGCTTCATGATTTTGTAAATTTGGCTTCATGAATATATACATATATATTTTGGCTTCATGAATATATAATTTGGCTTCATGAATATATCATTTGGCATTTTTAACTAATTTTTTTCGGTGGAGCCCTAAAATACCCTTATTTTTGTAAAAAAATTAGTTAAAAATGCCAAATGATATATTCATGAAGCCAAATTATATATTCATGAAGCCAAAATATATATATATATATATATATATATTCATGAAGCCAAATTTACAAAATCATGAAGCTAGGTATAGTTTGTACGAGTTTGTACAAATACACTAGTTTGCAAAAGATACCCAGCCTATATATATATATATAACTATCTTTCGAAAATAGTAAATGCTAGTCGGTCGACATCAACCTGAAACGTTAACCCGATCAACCTCTAAATCGAAGCAATCTTATTTCAATATCCGAAATTCGATCGGTTTTTTGGTTTGTCTACCCGAACCCACCCAACCCGACCAATGCACACTCCAAACTGAAACACGATAAGATAAACGTTAAACTATACAAACACATCCAAATAAATTCGTTGATAAAACATTTTCATCTATATACGCATATACACAATTTTTTAAAAGTTATTGTTTTAAGTAAAAGTTAAATATCAAATAAATTTATATATATAACTAGATATTTATAATTTCACTTCATCAGTTAAAAAAAATATTATTTAACTTACAAATTTTTTCTTATTTAAAAGTATTATTTTAAATTATAGTTTAATAAGAAATAATTGAATTTTTTCTGAAATGATGTTTTTCTATTTTATTTTTGAAGCAAAAAATAAATATAAACAATAGTTAAAGCCCTTTCCAAAAAAGAGAGGATTTCTCCAAAATTTATCCCGCTCTCGCTCTCGAGTCTCCCTCCGTCGATTTTAATTTCTGAGGCTTCTGGCTCCAGATCACGTTCAAATCTGATTCTCAACCGGGTGTAATTCGAATTGCTCCTCTCAATTGCTGCCCTCAAATCACGACTCAGGCCACTCTCAATCGAAAACCTAAATCAGTTCAGTGTTTGTTAATAGGGAAATCTGAATCGATCATGGTATCTCTAACCAGGAAACATAATCGATCGAAGGTATGTCGATTGCAGAATATTGTTTTTCTTTTCCTTTTTTCATTTGCAGAGTGGACTCTAGATATGTATCTCATTTGTTGGAGAGCACCGAATTTTGTAGAAGTAGTAGGGAAGGATTGAACTTAACTTTCGCATTCCCAATAGGGTTCTTTTCATTTGCTTGTACATTTAGTGTTGTATTTGATGGTTGAACTGAAAAGTCATTTTCATTTACTAAGTAATGGGCCTTCTCAAAGTTAATAAAATGCTAATGATGGTAGCTGTAAACAAACAACACCTAGATTGTGTATGCACTTGGTGGTTGATCTTTGACTTTCCAGATAGGAAAAATTGTATGATTGGTTGGTTGTTTTGGATCCCTTCTGGTTCATGTTTCTGGTTTGTGTTTTTGTGGGTGCTGGGGTTTGATTATATTTTATTTGTATCTTGGGGGGTTCAGTTTGCGAAGGGAGTTTGATCAATTTGAAACTGATATGTTGCTGCGATTTTATTTCTGTTGAATCCATATGCATAATTTAAGCTGCTACCACAATTCTTTGATCTCGTCATGAGGTCCTTATTGTGATCTTGAGGTTTAATGATGGTGCCTTATGGTGCTTAAGTATGAAAAAGTTGCTATATAAGTTGTGGGTTCTTTTCTGGTTTGGTGCTGTAGTTTTTTAACTGATCATGGTTGAATTTGATGGTTTTTAGTAGTGTTGTTAATGTTGTGTGGGTTATTGCTTAAAGGTTCGTGCTAAAAGCTTACTGAATAAGCTACTTTCTATATAATTAAGCCACTTTCTCTATTATTAAGCCACTACCAAACAGTCAACTGACCGAATAAGCTACGAGTCCCATTAAGCTCATTAAGCTGCTAACAAACAGACCCTTAAACTAACATACCTATTCATTTCTTCTTCCCATTTTCACAGGGAATGTAAATGCTTTAAGCTCAAAACTCTCATATGTGATATTCAAGACTCGAGTTCGTCCTAGAAATGACATACTTGTGGCTGTCATTCCATGGGGTACATCCCATGGATCGTGTTTAAGTGGTTTTTATAGCTAATTTTTACTTAGGAACTGTTCAAATGCTCAAAATGCATGTGTTTGTGGCATCAACAATAACATATTGTTAATCACTGGTAATTAGATTATAAGAGTCTGAGTGCGTCAAATCTTAGTAGTTGTTACATAAAACAAAAGAGAAAAGATCTTAATGGAATGCCTTATATGTGGTCACATGCAGGAAGCCTAAGCTTGCAATGATGAATCATCCACATCATTAGAGCACCTAACCAAAACAAAAACAAAAGTTCATGGCAGAATACATGAATGGTTATTATAGTAAAGACACCTAAAAGTGAAGTTAGTAGTGTGCAACCATTTGTACTTCAGTGGTGCTCATTGGCTTTGGTATAGTGTTAAATATGGTTATTATAGTAACTATATTGTGAATTAAGATTTTCTTCATTGCGGATGAATACATCTGGTGAGTTTATATCATGGCATACACGATTTATTTGCATGTTCGTGTTTAATTGACAAAGGAAAAAGTTTTCTTGAAGTGAAGTTGTGCCAATGTTTTGCTAGTAATTACCAACCTATTAAAAGGTAAACAAACAACCTGTTAGTAATTACCAACCTATTAAGAGGTTCTGCCTCTTAATGGAACTATTAAGAGGTAAATAAACAACCCGTTAGCAATCATGTTCTAAAGATAGAGCCTCTTAATCATTTTGACCACTTAATGATGAACAATTACCAAACAACCTCTTAATCATTCTGACCACTTAATGATGAACAATTACCAAACTATTAAGAGGTTCTGCCTCTTAAGGGAACTATTAAGAGGTAAACAAACAACCTGTTAGTAATTACCAACCTATTAAGAGGTTCTGCCTCTTAATGGAACTATTAAGAGGTAAATAAACAACCCGTTAGCAATCATGTTCTAAAGATAGAGCCTCTTAATCATTCCGGCCACTTAATGATGAACAATTGCCAAACAGCCTCTTAATCATTCTAACCACTTAATGATGAACAACTACCAAACAACTTCTTAATCATTCTGACCATGTAATGATGACCAACTACCAAACAACCTCTTAATCATGCAGACCACTTAATGATGAACAACTACCAATAACTACCTATGCATAATCATCTTATAACCCGATTTCCAAACAGATCTGGATGCATGGAATTTAATATATTGAATGTTGTTTTGTTACACTCTTTGTGTCACTAACCTTTTATATTCTTGATTTTTGTTAGGTGGTTGATCTATATGGCTGTAATACTAACTGATTTTTGTGAATGTGTTTCTTTGTTTTTAATTCTACAGATACCATAAAATGGATAAATCTTGGATGCGTACAAATAGAACCAAAAAGCCGTATATAGATGGATTTGCGGCATTTCTGAAGTACGTTGTCCATCGGTTGAAGATTTTGAGGAACATGGACCCACTAAACACATGCGAGAAAATTAAAATTCCATGTCCATGTGTGTTTTGTTTAAACCACTACGCCCTTGATGTGGACGAGGTAGATCATCACCTATTTAGCAAGGGGATCGATCAAAACTACATCAAGTGGACTAAGCATGGAGAAAAAGACGAGACACCAAGAAGCGGACATCTCAATGTCAATGATGGTGTGTGCATTGAAGAATTTGTTGACTTTGCCACAAATGCACCATCAATCATAGAAATTCCAACAGATGCTCCAGAAACCATTGAAATGGTTCAAGCAACAGAAGACAATTTCATAAATGACCATGAGAAGTTTCAAGAGTTGCTTGAAGATGTTGAAAAACCACTATACAAAGGGTGTCCCAACTTTACTAAGTTGTCTGCAATGGTTGAATTGTTCAACTTGAAGAGTAAGTATGGAGCATCTGACAAGTTCTTCAATGAACTACTAGTTTTGTTAAAAAAAATGCTCCCTGAAGGTAATGAAATGATGAGAAGTACATATGAGGCTAAGAAAACAATGAAAGCAATGGGTTCAGGGTATACAAAGATACATGCATGTATCAACGACTGTTTTCTTTATAGGAACAAGTACAAGGATTTCAAAGTGTGTCCTACTTGTGGAAAATCAAGATGGAAAGTAGATGACAAGACAGGAAAATTGTACGAGAATATTCCGGCAAAAGTATTGTGGTACTTTCCCATCATCCCAAGGATGAAACGTTTGTTTCAAACAAAGACCATAGCAAAAGACTTAATATGGCACGAGACCACTAGAAAAAAAGATGGTGTTTTACGTCATCCGGCGGACTCACAGGCATGGAGGGCAATAGATGACAGATTCCCTGAAATTGCTAACGATCCAAGAAATTTGCGGCTAGGCATTTCGGCTGATGGAGTTGATGTAAACCGAGGAAATAGACATCATAGCGTATGGCCAGTTTTAACTGTGATTTACAATCTTCCACCATGGTTATGTATGAAAAGAAAATTCATCATGTTGTCCTTACTAATATCAGGTACGCCTTGTAATGACATCGATGTGTTTTTAGAACCTTTGGTTGATGATCTTCAGTTCTTATTCGAGCAGGGAGTTGAAACCTATGATGCATATGCACAAGAGGTGTTTACTCTACGTGCTGTTGTTTTATGGACAATAAATGATTACCCTGCTCTTGGTACACTATGTGGTTGTCCCTACAGTGGATACAAAGGTTGCGTAGTATGCCGAAAAGAAACCCAGTGTGTTAGACTTCCTTTCTCATGTAAACAAAGTTACATTGGTCACAGAATATATCTACCATATGATCACCCGTTTAGAAGGCAAAGGAAGGCATTCAATGGAAAACAAGAGTTGGACATTGCTGTGACACCTATGAGTGGGGAAGAAATATATGGGGAGGTAAAATCCATAGAGAATTCATGGGGAAAAGGAGTAAAGGATACAAAAGTGGAATTCTCGCAGGGAAGAGGTGGAAAGATGAAGAGAATCAAGACAAGGTCAAATGGGGGAAACAAGGAAACCACTTATTGGAAGAAATACAACATATGGCAACGACGACTTAGGTATTGGCGTTACAATTATGTTCAACATTGCTTAGACTTTATGCACATAGAAAAGAATGTGTGTGAGAGTCTTATTGGAACATTGCTAAACATGCCAGGGAAGACGAAAGATGGATTGGAGGCTCGAATGGACTTGGTGCATTTTGGGTTAAGACCGGAATTGGAACCTAAGACACAAGGCAGTGGAGCAATACTCCCTGCAGCATGTTACACATTAACCAAGCAGGAAAAAGACAAGTTCTGTGAAACATTATATGAGTTAAGGGTTCCACAAGGGTATTGTTCAAATTTTGCTAGCCTGGTGAGTCGAAAAGATCGCAAGTTGATAGGACTTAAATCACATGACTATCACATGTTGATGCAACAATTTTTGCCAATTGCGATACGATCAATTATGCCAAAAGCCACGAGATACGCTATTATCAGGTTTTGTTTCTTTTTCAGATCAATATCTAGCAAAGAAGTCAATGTGGAAGAGCTAGATAAATTGCAGGAAGAAATTTGTGTGACATTATGTTTGCTTGAGAAATACTTTCCTCCATCATTTTTTGATATCATGGTTCATTTAACTGTACATCTTACGAGGGAAGTGAAATTATGCGGTCCTGTATGCTTTCGATGGATGTATCCTTTCGAAAGATGTATGAAGGTTATTAAAGGGCATGTGCGAAACAAAAACAAACCGGAAGGATGCATTGCTGAAGAGAATGTGGCAGAGGAGACAATTGAGTGTTTGGGTGAGTACAAAAGAAGCATGACGACAATTGGTATTCCACCTGACAAGCATAACACATTTGACAATGGTGAAGTTGATAATTCTGTTAATGAAGGAAAACCACTGTCAGCCGGTAAATTGATGCAAGTATGTCCTGAACTATTGTCGAAAGCACATTTTTATGTAATGCAGAATACACCTGAAGTTGAGCCTTATATCGAGTAAGTTTTAGTTATTCATTTACCTTTTCATTTTTCTAACATTTTCGTATAAGTATTATGACATTCTTATATCATTGTATTTTTCAGTCGACACATGACCTTTTTGAAAGAACAACATCCTGCACAACGACAAGCATGGCTGGAGAAAGAGCATAGTAAAACGTTTGGCAAATGGTTACGAAATCAGGTAAAGAGTTTCCACTAAATGTTTTTTTGCTATATTATTTTTCTTTAAAACAGAAGTCTAATTCTTATGAGGAATTCCAGGTTGAGAGAGAGTTGGCAGTCGCTAAAGAAAGTACCAAATAGATCTTAAGGTGGATATCACGTGGCCCAGACATCGAGGTGATGAAATACGATGCATACCACATCAATGGATACCTGTTTCGCACAAAATCTCGTGAAGGTAGAAATTACCAGAATAGTGGGGTTAGTGTAGAGGCGTCTGACATGCACATCTGTAAATATGGTGTAAGTTATGCTCAAGCGTTTTATTATGGTGTTCTACAAGAGATATGGGTTCTAGATTATCATACAAGAAAGATTCCTATTTTCAATTGTGATTGGGTTGACAATAGACACGGGGTCAAAAAGGATGGTTTTGGCTACACCTTGGTTGAGCTTAATAGATTAGGACACAAGGACGATCCTTTTATTTTGGCGTCACAAGCTAGGCAGGTATTTTATGTGAAGGATCAACTTGATAAGAAAAAGTCTATTGTTTTTATGACACCACCCAAAAATTATAGAGATGCCTATGCTGATGTTGACGAGGAATTCAGTACAGTGATACTTCCTCAGAATGATAATATATTGCCACGCGTAGATCCACTTGATTTGGGTAAGGAATCCAGGGATGATTACTTTCGGACAGACTGTAGAGGTATAACTGTGCGCAAAGCAAATTGACCCGCTCTACCTCTTTGAATTTGTTGTTGATGTTGTAGTTGCCAAGGTGTTAAGTGCTTAAAGATGAACTAACCATGGTTAGTAACTTTTTTCTCTTCCTAGGAATTGACTTATTAAATAATATGCATAATTTAGTGTGGTTCTTTAATTTTTCTTGTATCTACCATATTGCCAAATTAAATGTTTTTTGCTCAATGAACGGTTACTTGCATAGTTTTGGTTTTGTTAACTCATACTTCATAATTGTTCTTTTACAGTTACAGATTATAAAGAATCACGACAACAAAGAATAAACGTGTTATGCCCTTGTTGTTACTCATTTGCAACCTCCTCTTATCATTCAGTAAGTCAGATTTTTTAGGTTTTAGTCGATCTTTTTCTTAGCCCTTGTTGTTACTCATTTGCATGTTAAATATGATCATACTATGTTTGCATTAATTCTCACATTATTTACCTTCCTACTTTTGAGCAGGCGTGGAAAGAATCGAATATTAGCGCACATAAGACGATCCTACAATATTTGACGACATCTTCAACTCAGTTCAGAATATTTGAAAAACCTTTTGGGAAATACTTTATCTAGCATGTATGTTTGTTATATTTATATATTTGTTTTGTTTGATTCACTTTGTGCCATAGTTTTTTTTCTCAATTGGTTGGCGTTTTGTGCTATTATACAGGTTTTGGAAATGTTTAATTTACAACAGTTATACCGCCGAAATTTTCAAAAAATATTTTCTACTTTGTTTGTCATTGTTTGTGCTACAAAATATTACATAAACGTTTGTCTTTTTTATACTTAAATACCATTGTCATGTAAAATAAAACTTAGTAACATTCAACTGTTACTGTATCATGAGAACTGATGAGAACCGTTAGTGAATCATGACATTTGGTGACGTAACTTTATCAAAACCGTCACTATAAAATGACATACACTGACATTTATCATTCAAAACCGTCACCCTAACATTACATTTACCGTGACTAAATTTCTCAAAATCATCATCGCTTCATGATATACAGTGACGTAACATGACATACGGTAACATCTAGATTTCAAAACGTCACTGTAACATAACATAGGGCGACAATTTATTTTTTAAAACCATCACCATAGGATGACATAAGGTGACGGTCATTATTTAAAATCATCATTTTAACATGACATACATAACGTTGATTATTTGAAAACGTCACGATAACATGACATAGGGTGACATTGTTTTTTGGTCAAAACTGTCATCGTTGCATAACGTACATAACGTTTATTTTCGAAACAGTCACCATAGCATGACTTAAGGTGACATTTTTTTCTAAACCGTGACGGTAGCATGACATACGGTGACGTAATTTTTTCGAAGCTGTTATTGTAGCATAACATGCGGTGACGTTTATATTTTAAATACCGTCACCATAGCATGACGTACGGTGACTTTCATTTTTCTAAACCGTCAATGTAGCATGACATAACGTGACGTAAAGTTTCCGAAACCGTTCATGTAACACGACGTACGATAACGTTTATTGTTCAAAACCGTCACTGTAGCATGACGTACACTGACGTTTATTTTTTAAAATCATCACCATAACATTACATATGGTCACGTTTATTTCACAAAATCGTCATTGTAGCATGACTTACGTTGACGTTTATTATTCTAACCGTCTCCACAACATGATATATAATGACATTTATTATACAAAACCGTCACCATTGTGACAAATTTGGTTTTAAAATCGTCACCATAACATAATATATGATGACTTTTATTTGTTTTAAATCGTTACCGTAGAATGACATGTGGTAACGTACTCAAAACCGTCACCATAAGATGACATATGGTGACTAAATTATTCAAAACCGTCAATGTAGCTTAAGATACTGTGATGTAAATGTTTTAATACCGTTACCAAAGCATGACATATGGTGACATATAATTTTTAAAAAGCATTGCCATACACTTACTTTTGGTGACGCAAATTTTGCAAAATCGTTGCCACAAAACTTGGTGACTTTTGGAAACGGTTTTCAAATAAGCGTTGTTACACATATTTTAGTTTTTGGTAACGACTTTTTAAAACCGTTACTACATAAAGCAACGATTTTGAAAAAAATCGTCACTAAAAAGTCTTATATTGCAACGGTTTGTAAAAACCGTCACAACATAAGGCAACGGTTTTTCAAAACTGTTACCTTAGGGTACCTTTTATTGACGTTTTTATCTAAAATGTTACTTTATGGTTCAATTGTTTTTGTAATAGTAACGTTTCTTCATAAAAATTGTTACTAAAACAATTCTCTAACTTTTTATTTGACTTTTTGTAACGTTTTTTTAGCAAACCGTTACAAATCTGTTTTTTTTAAACTGTCACAAAAAGTGATTTTTGTACTAGTGGTTGCTATCGCATTCCTCCTAGACCTCAGTGTTAATATGCGATCGCATTCCTCCTAGACTTGTTCCCGATCGCCTTTATATTGTCTTTCGCCGTCCTCCTGAAGGATGATAAGCTTGTAATTGTTAGGGTTAAACGAAAGAGCTATCAGTCTCCACTCGCAGCTTTCTGTGAGTTCAATTCGAATTTTGCTACTTTTGCATTGTGTATCTGTGTAGATACGTTTATCAACTATACTTACATGATGATCAAGTTGTTGGTCCCGAAGGGTTATACAAGTTTGTAGAAGGGGGGGGGGGGGTTGAATACAAACACAAGTTTTTATCTTTCTAAATTGTTTATTGATATAATCAAACAATTTACAGTTTGTTGCGGAATAAGACTAAGTATTAAACCTAATCTAAACAAACTTTGAGAATCGCACAGATTTCTTGCACTAGAATAAGAATGAAGGAAGTTAAGAAAAGCTAAGGATAGTTTTTCTTGGCACTAAGAAGTTCAGGGAAGACGAGCACTTCAGAATGAAGTTTATCTACCTATTTATACTACATGCATTAAATGCAAGTCAGAATAACTTTACACGTGTCAGCACTTGGTTGGTTGCACAAATCTGACTTTTGCAAACATGCTTTTGGCCGCATGGTGAACAATGTAGTTGGCAGAGTGGTTTGTACGATCCAGGACAAGGGCATGTCCTTCTGAAAAATCGTACAAAAGCGTGCAAGGGGATAAGACAAATATTCCTTGTAGAACAGGCTTCATGAGCAGCGATCGCTGAGTTGATCTTCTTCAGGGAGGCCTGAAAGAAGGTCAGTTGTCGCTGAAGTCTTGTACTTGAAACATCGCATGGTTTGGACAAGTCTTGGCTTCACCGATATCCGCATCAGGTCATGAGTAGACTTAGTCACTTGTTCGTCAGCTTGGTCTTCGATTCCAGCGTTGAACACTTTTTCGCGAGTCTTGTCTTCAGGGATCATAAGCAAACATTTACATAGTGAACATTCAGCGATCATCAGTGAGACTAAACAGGCTCAGATCTCACTGATGTACATTTATCACTAAAGTATAATTTAAAGAACAATGGTTTCACATCAGCGATACTAAACAAACTTAGTATATTTTTCTTTGATGGTGAAACACTGATACATAATGTTTACTTATAAATTTCACCAAGTGATTCTAAGGGTCATTATCAAATCACTGAATGGTTTGGATCAACAATCTCCCCCTATTTTGTGATGAATAAGCAACATAAGAGAATTGCTAAGTTAAAAACATAAGATTAAAGAGGACTCATAAATACGTGTCCCATTTACTGTTTCAGGGATCTTTTCTAGTACTGATGGAGTAAAGTACTTCATTGAATTTTTTTTCATTAAACTTCGTAATCATTTTACAAGAGAAGTTGAAAAATTACAAGTACAATAAAATGAAATACAAGTACAAAAGATTACAACTAATAAGATAGAAGAATACAAAAGTGATCCTATCAGCTAAGTGGGTTCATCTTTGAAGAGAAGTTCATCAAAGGCATCAGTAGTTGGAATCATCCAGTCGGGGACTTTCTCTCCCTATTGTCTTATTAACTTGGCTTCGTTCAGTACTTGAGGCTTCAGGAAGAGTCCTACTCTGGATTGATCACACCAATAAATTAGGTCTCTGAGTTGATCCACTGGAGTGATGGGCAACTCAGGCCAGCGTTGAAAGCACTTCTGACCATGGAAGTCTGTGAAGAAGATACACAAAGGTTCACTGACCACTTGACCGACTTCAAATTCTTCACCGGGTGGCAGCGATAGGTTGAGGGCTGATAGATCAGGTGCGGGACCGAGCACTGGTTCATGGGAAAATTCAATGCATGTTTCATTCCGGATAGCAGGCCCTGAAGATGAAGACACATTCTTTTTCTTTGTAGGCTTTTTGTTTTGATTAAGAGCTGGAGGAGGAGGCAGATCAATCGCTGAAGAGACTTGATCGATCAGTTTGTTGATAAACTTTTCGACAACAGGCTTGAAGTATGCTCGCGATCGCTGAACTACAACTCAGATTTCCGACCATTCATCAAAACCATAGCTTTCAATCTTTGATAGATTACATGTCTTCGTATCTCCGTTTTCCCTGATCATCGTCATTTCAATCATAGGAACACCTCTGACCGTTCTACCTTTGATATTGATGTTTATGATTCTGCTTAGTAAGTACAGGTAGTCAACTTTCTTCTTACACCAATCCAGAGTGTTGTCGTTGACTTCTGCTTTCTTTCTTTGATGCACTTCTCCAACTTTCTTGAGCAGTTCTTCTTGAACTCTGAGAGGAACTCGTTTCAGCTGTTTGTCTTTTACTGAACTTTGGGCAATTTTGAGAGCGAACTCTTTATCTTTCAACATTTTCCTTTGTTGTTCAGCAAGGAGTCTTTCAGCTTTCAAAGCATCGGCGATTTCTTCAGGAGTTAAGAAGCCAAGACCAGTTGGAGGGATGATCCTTTGATTTTCCAGCTTTTGGATCATAGTTTCTCTTCTTCTTAATTCTTCATCCTCTGACAATTGAGGTTGTCGAGAGGGTCTGTTGTGGTGTGAGAGTAGCTCTTGTTCTTCATCTTGTAGCTCATCAGTCTCATTTAGTGAGACTGGGATTATTGACAAGTCATCAGCTCTGGTAGCTGGGATTATTTGCAGAGGTTGTGGAGGAGATTCAACAGTATCCTCAAGCAGGGGAGAGAACTAGCTGAGAAGATGGCTTGAGAAGGATGGCCAAATTCCCTTCAGGAGAAAGACGTTTCTGCTTGCCTCCCTTCGAAGTCTTCTTTGCAGGAGACTTCTGAGTCTTCTCCCCTGGTTCATTTATTGAAACACCTTTTGGTTCTGGAACCCTGATGGCAGTGGGTTGGAACCAAAACTCTTCATCATCATCGTCATCATCATCCTTGTTTTCAGGATGGGATGATGGTTCATCATCTTGGGATTCCACCTCCTCTTCCTCTTCTTCATCTTCCTCGTCAGAGAGGATCTCTACAGGTACTTGTATCCAGGAAGAGGAGGGTGGAGTTGGAACTTTTTCTTCATCGCTTTTCTCCCCCTCAGATTAGGAGGGGTCTTCAACGGTTCCCTCCCCTTCAGTAAGGGAAGGGTTTTCTTCACTTTCCTGCCCCTCCACGTGTTGGGGAAGGTCTTCTAGGTTCTTCTCCCCCTCTTCAACAATACGGGGGGAGTGAGGAGAAATGGCAGCATTGGCGGCAACAACAGTGGTTTCAGGAGCCCTGTCTTCGCGGCCAGGGGCACCTGAACCGGAGGCCTAAGATTTTTCCATTCTATCAAGGGAGGTGGTGTAACACCCGTAATTTTCGGATGTACAACTTCGAATCGGTGTGGATTCGATCCTTTAAGAAAAATATGGAAAATAGGATTTTGGTTTAAATCTTAGATTTTATGGTCTAGTTGGATGAGGAATTCGAATACGAGTCCAACGGTCCTTTCCGGAGCGAAAACGGAGCTAAAACGAAGAAGTTATGGCCAAAACAGTGTTTAAGAGAAAACCGGGCGACCAGTGCCCGGCGCCCCTTGTGGCGCTAGTTTACTAGCGCGGAGCCCCTGGACGAAATAAATCAGATTTTTAACCCATTTTTCTCTTCTATCTTCCCATTTCACTCTCACTCTCGAACTCAACTCTGTCTCTCTCTAAAATCCGAATACTCTCTCTACAAAACCCTAAATCTCTTCTCTTCTTCTTCATCCTCTCCACCCAAATCATTCACATTTCCACCATTGTTGAGGATGTAAGAGCTTGAAGCTTCATGGGAGTTTTGGAGCTATCTTTTGGAGGTTACAAGTTGAAAAAGGTAATCTCTCCTTACCCAAGAGTGTGATTGTTGTTGATTTCCTATTATTGCTACCTTGTATTGATTTGGGACGATTTTGGTGGTTATTAGTTAAAGAAATCTTAAGTTCTTCATATCTAAGAATTAGGGTTGATATAAGTTGGGGGTTTTGATGTTTTATGGTTGGAAAATGACTGCATGTGGATGGATTGTGATGTTGATAGTTGGGGACTTATGAATGTAGGTTTTAGAAGTTGTTGCTTGAAGATGCATGTGGGTTCAAAGGAGCTTACGTTGGAGAAGCTCTAGATTTAGCTAAATCTAGCTAAGGTGAGTTCAAGTTACTTTGCGAAAACTTTGTACATGCCAAAATGCTATTTTCCAAGATGTTAAGTGTTTTACTTGAAAACTATCAATGTTAAGCTATTTGGTGAGCTTTTACCTTTTGAGGTATTATTTTGTGGCAAAAGTTGTAAAACATTATCTTTGAATGTTTTGGAAAATATGATAGATAACTTCTATATAGAAATGGATTATTGAATTACATGATAAAATGGAGTCCATTTACTATGAGAATGCACTTTGTGATGTTTTGAAAATGTAAAGTTTGAATCCTTTTGGAAAGGAGGGTTATCCCGATCCAAAGCTTTATTTCGAGTTTCCATAGAATTGTGTTACTTGGTTGCTTACACAATGTCTAAACGCGTTTGATACATTGGTAATTATTATTTACGGGTTTAGTAAGTTTTGAGCACTTGCTCGGTTTTGACTGTGAGTAAATCTTAGGAACATTGTCCGGTTTAAATGGCTCAATGTGGAGTCTTGTTGATGAGTTGCTTTCATTGCACCGTTTTGCATTTATTGCACGTATGGATGTTTACATGCTTGGGTGAGTGAGTCATTCCGGGATGGGCATGTTGACTTAGATTGTGTTGCATTGGATCAATAGGCATGTTAGTCAGTCACTGGTAAAGGTCAATTGGGTATCTTGAGGATGAACCTCGGAACTCATGTTTTATGACCTGAACTTTACGAGTAGGCACTAGGAGGATATAGTCTTGGGCACGATACCTTAGGGGTATGTGTAGAGATCCACGCCGCTTATAGAGGGTGCCTCGGGGGTGATCCTAAGCGTGCCAGGCCTTTGGGCGTTACCAAGTGGGTAGACGTCAAGGTGTATCCTCAGTACGGTGTAACTCGGATTCGTAGAGCAGAATTGTGGAATAGGCAATACGTATGTTGTATTCCAGATTTCGTTGGGAGGACAAAGATAGGCATAACGTGATCTTGTAATCTCTACTTCCAGTTATACGATGAACGTTGTATGGGTGGTATACTTATGTGTTACCTCCACCTTCAACGGATACGGGTCTCCCCCGTTTATGGTATTTTAACTTATTACATTTTACGGTCGCGTGTGTATTGCTTCGTATTATGTTTTAATAAAGTGTTGTATTTATGGTTAGTTTCCATGATTCATGGGTGGAGTATTTTGCTGTTAACCGTGTTTGGAGGCTTTTGCCTAAACTTGAATACTTACGTATTTTGAGTGAGTCGGAAATGTAATTCATTTTGGAAAATGTAATATACTTTTTGGGGAACTTTTCCATGGAAACGTGTGAGTTGGAAAACGGATGATTTGCAATTAAAGTAAACTCTTTGGAATCATGACTATGTTTACTAACTCCCGATTTATGTTTTTATATAGTCATGATAAAATGCTTGAACTCACTAGGCGTAAGCCTAACCCTTTTTATTCCTTTTATTTTGTCGGCATGTGCAACAGGCTCCGGTTGGGGTAGCTCTAGCTACATTGTGAAGTGGTGAGCGCTTGTAAGGTGCACGAGAGGTAACTTGAGTATTGAAGACTTCCGCACTTATTTGGAACTAGTAAATTGTGTTATGTTAAGTAGTACCGTTTAAGTAGTTTCATTGTGGATATTGTAATGTTTTAAATTCCGAGGTATTTTGATGAAGGAATTGTAGAAAGAATTTTATCTATTATGGTTTATATACTGAATTTTGATGTTAGTTGCTCGTTCCAAATTTGAGGGTGTTACAGGTGGCGATGTTCTTCAGCGTCTCCCCAATATCGTTGACCGCCTTTGTGTTGGTGGTGTTGGTCCCGAAAGGGTTATACAAGTTTGTAGAAGGGGGGGTTGAATACAAACACACAAATTTTACTTTTCTAAATTGTTTATTGATATGTATCAAACAATTTACAACTTGTTGCGGAATAAGATTAAGGAATAAACCTAATCTAAACAAGTTAAGAGAAACACTAAGTTTTCTTGCACTAGAAATAAGATAGAAAGGAGATAAGAATATTATGAATAATATTCTAACACTAAGTAGTGAGAAGAAGAAATGGCCGAGCACTTTATTTCTGAAGTAGGGTTTCTTCTTATATACTGCATGCATTAAATGCACAACAATATTACTTTACATGTGGCAGCAGCTGATTGGTCGCATGGTTTGACCTTGGTAGACAACCTAGTAGCCGCATGATGAATAGTATAGAATCAGAGTTGGTTGTACGATTCTGGACAAAAGGGATGTCCATTCTGACAGATCGTACGGGGGCGTGTAAGGAGGTAAGACAAAAGTTGCTTGTAGAGGAAACTTCATGATCAGCGTTCGCTTAATAAATCTTTATCAGTGAATGATAAAGTTCAGCGTTCCCTGAAGTCTTCTACTTGTAACTTCACGTTGAGTGGACAGGTCTTGGCTTCGCTGATATCCGCATCAGTTCATTAGTAGACTTGTCGCTGGTTCTTAGGCTTGATCTTCGACTTCAGCGTAGAACATTTGTTGACGTGAAACTTATCTTTAGGGATCATAAGTAAACATCTAAAACTATCAGCGATCATCAGTAGAACTGAACAGGCTCAGAGCATGCTGATGAACAGGTTCGCTGAATGTAACGAATAAATAACTTGCATTTTCTATCAGCGGTACTGAAAGTCTTAGTACTTATCAGCGATAGTGAAACACTTATACATAATGTTTACTTACAATTTTCACTAAGTGATTCTCAAGAGTCATTATCAAATCATTGAGGGTTTGGATCAACAATCTCCCCCTATTTGATTATGACATAGCAATAAAAGAAAAATGCTAAGTATGAAAACATAAGGATAAAAAGAACTTATAAAATATTTGTCCCTTTTACTGTTTTCTGGGATCTTTTTAAGTACTGATGGAGTAAAGTACATTCGCTGAAGTTTTCCTTTAAACTTCGTAAAGATTACAGAGGGAAGTAGAAAAATTACAAGTACAACAAATAATAATTACAAGCACAAAAAGATACAATCTGATAAAGATAGAAGATTTACAGGGAATCCTATCAGCTATTCAGGTTTATCCTTAACGAGAAGTTCATCAAGGGATTTTGTGGTAGGGATCATCCAGTCAGGGACTTTTTCTCCAAGATCCCGTCTATTCTTTGCTTCTTTGAATATCAGGGGCTTCATGAAGTATTCGAGAAGATCATCTCTGAATCCGCACCAATAGACGAGATCCCTGAGTTGTTCGATGGGAGTGATGGGTAGCTCAGAGATGCGTTGGAAGTATTCTCGTCCATCGTAGTCTCTGAAGAAAATACCATAAGGTCCGCTTAAGACTTTTTCAGGGATGAAGCGTTCACCAGGGGGCAGGGAGATTTCGAGAGCTGAGAGATCAGGTTCAGGACCAAGAACTTCAGAGCGTGAGAAGCCAATTCCGGTTTCATTTCGGATAGGAGGACCTGAGTCTGAAAGAGTTGTCTTCTTCTTTTTAACAGGCCTTCTTCTTCTTTGAACTGGAGCAGGAGGAGGAATATCCACAGCAGATGTAACCAAATCGATCTGTTTATTTAAAACTTTCTCGACATGGTCTTTGAATGTTGAGCGTGATTGCTGAATGGCTATTCTCATCTCCAACCACTCAGGGAAACCGTACTTGCTGATCGTTGAAGCATAAATGGTTTCTTTAGTACCATTTTCTCTGAGTATGTCGACATCAACAACTGGGACTTCTATTGACATTCTTCCCCTGATGTACACCTTGTTGATTCTGGAGACCCTGTATTGATAGTTCATCCTTTCTTTGCACCATTCCAGAGTAGAGTAAGATACCTTGGTTTTCTTCTCGATGATCTTTTTGGCGTATTTCCACAATTGACGTTGAACATCAATGGGAGTCTTCTTTAGATCAGGATCTTTCACCGAACGTTGAGCGAGCTCGATAGTATAAGCTTTATCTCTTTCTTCAGCTCTTCTTCGTTCGGCGAGTTATCTTTCAGCTTTGTGGTGTTCAACGATTTCCTTCCTTGTGATTTTGAATCGAGGGGCAGGAATGAGTCGCTGATCTTCAAGCTGTTTGATCATTGCCTCTCTCTTTTTCAGTTCTTCTTCACTTAGCGTTTAAGGAGCCAAGGAAGGTCTTTTCTTGTGAGAGAGCAATTCTTCTTCAGGTTCATCAGTCTCAGCGAAGTTTAAGACTGGGATTATTTCTTCAGCAGTAGCAGCTGGATTTATTATTGATGAAGTAGGAGGACTTCAGCTGGATCCTCAAGCAGGGGAGAGGACTAGCTGAAACATAGCGATCGTTTAAGTAAGATCATTTGGGAGAAGGAGATAGAGAAAAGAATGGGGGTTTAAGTGTATAGAGGTTTTATAGAGAGTAGAATTGAGGTTGAGAAGGGATAGAGGATGGATGCAGTATAAGGGAAGAGTGTGTATGTTACCTGACAAACTGGCTTGCTGAAAAGAATAGCCAAGTTGTCTTCAGATGAAACACCTTTGTTCTTGCCTTTGTCAGCTTCAGACGCTGCAGGATTTTTGGTGGTCCCCTCCCCTGAAGTCTCCTTGATGACGACCCCTTTTTGAGCAGGGGATCTTTTGATTGGCCGGAAGGAGTAGTCGATGCCATCATCATCGTCATCATTATCATCATCATTATTAGGTCATGATGATGGTTCGTCGTCCTTAAGGTCGAGGTCTTCTTCTTCCTCAACTTCTTCTTCGTCCCCATCGAGGTCTAGGACTTCGACATCAGCGTCAGCTTCAGCTTCAGCGTCCTCTTCGATTTCCTCCCCCTCAGATTCGTCGTTGTGTTGGGAGGTCTCGGTTCCCTCAGGGTTTTCATCTCCCTGAGGTTTTTCAGCAGCAGCATCAGTTGTCTCCCCCTCAACATTATGGGGAAGATCTTCAGTCTTCTCCCCCTCTTCCACATGATGGATGGGGGAGGTAGGAGGAACATCAGCATTAGCAGCATGCATTGGCTTTGGGTCACTGTCCTCTTGGCCAGTGATCCCAATGCAGGTTTCAATCCTCGCCATTCTGTCTACCAGGCCAGATATAGCAGGACTGATCTTTTGGAGATCTTCTCGATCGATTTGAGTGAAATGTGAGGGAGTACAAGATGGAGCATTCAGACGATCGAGGATTTGCTGCAGTAGACCGGTGGCAGTGCTGACCTCTGTCCGTAACGTAGTCACCTCTACCTGAAGGTTACTGTTAAACCAAGATCTTCAATAACGCGCTCTGATACCAATTGTTAATCCAAGATCTTCAATAACGTGCTCTGATACCAATTGTTAAACCAAGATCTTCAATAACTCGCTCTGATACCAATTGTTAAACCAAGATCTTCAATAACGCGCTCTGATACCAATTGTTAATCCCTAAGGATCAAATCAAGATAGAGAAGATAGAGAATTTTTCATCCAATTACATCAAGAACATGTTACAAGATATGAGTTCAGCACTGTTCTCTCTAAAGGTTCTCTCTTAACAGTTAGTGTAAGTGTTTCTATAACAAACACTAAACAAGCCTATTTATACCTAGACGCACAAGGTATAAACCACACACTAACAACACAATAACATTGACTTTGACATTTGACTTTCTACATTAAACCTTGAAGACATATTAGCACTAACAGTTACCAACCACTGTCTTCAACGATGTGACTTCGCTGGACAGGGTTTTGAAGTTGGTGGAGAGAGTGCCGTTTGTGGAGTTGAGATTGTTGATGGAGGTGGAGTTTTCAGCGAGAGCGGTAGCAAGATTTCCAATGCTACCTTCCACCTTCTCCAGATCAGCACTGGACGCCTTTCCTTTCACCTCATCGGTGAGGGTCTTGAGAGCCTCTCCAGCGTTTGTAACCACTGAAGAGTTTGTGGAGAGAGTGGTGGTGAGAGATTCCACCTTTGTTGACAGATCTTTCAGGGAGTTGTCGATATCTCCCAAATTAGGACCTGTAACAGTTAAAAACTTGTGAACAAAGGAAAGCTCAGAAGTTGGGGTTCCAGAGAGAGGAGTGTTTAAGGTGTTGTGTATACCTGCGGGATGGTTGACGAAGTCATCGAAGGTTCGATAACCTGAAAAAGTTTCCATGTCACCTTCCAGAGAGCCTTGACGCTTGGAGGTGTCCGCAGGTCCTGTGTTTTGATTTATCATCCTCTGTAGAGCTTCAGCAGATGTATCACTGAGGATGATGTTTGTTGTAGAAAGTGTAGGGATAATAGGTGGAGTGACCAAAGAAATAGTGGGAGGAGTGAGAGTTGAGAAGATGGATTGGGAAGCAGGTTCAGCGTTGGATCCGCTGAGAATTTCTTCCGCAATACTTGGAGGTACTGAGGGAGGGAGGTTCTGTTCCAGGGCAACTTCAGCGTTTAGAGACGCTGGAGCAGGTATAGAAGGGGTGGCTTTAGCAGTTGTGGAGGAGTGTTCCACGAAACCAAGCAGCGTAGTCTATAGAGAGACAGACGCTAGGTCTTCAGCCTGGGAAGGCTTAGGGGGTTCCTTTGTTTTCTTGGTCTTAGGAGCACCAAGAGAGGTAGAAGAGTGTTTTCTTTTTCGAGGAATGGGAGTTGCAGCCTGGGTATCAGCGGTTGGGATTACCGCTGCCGAGGTGGTAGCTGCAGAAGTAGAAGTGGAGGGTCTAAGAAGAGATAAGAGTGTAGAAAGACGTACCTCGTTTGGCAGGGGTTTGAAGTCGAGAACCTTATGGCCAACCTGTGAGAGTTTCAGGTCGCCATCCTTTGGGTAGTCGTCCCCGAGCCCTTGTAGGAAGAGAGCGCTGACAAACCGGGGATATGGAACAGCTGTTGGTCTTTCTGTCGCATCCACCCTGAGCATCATATCTTCAAATATGATCTTTGCCCAATCAATGTGTAGACCTTTCAGCAGTGCGTATCCCATAGCTTGTTGGGGTTGGGATGCCTGGTCAGTTGACCCAACTTTAACTGTCATGCAGCTGATCAGATGAGCGAAGATGAAGTTCATTTCGCTGGGCATTTTTGACTTTTTAATGGCGGTCAGCTTCTTCTCAGGGAGTTTGTCTTTCCATGTTTCCCATGTGTACTGCATTGCATCGAAGAAAGCAATGAGGGCTTCTTTGTCAGCAGGGTTCTTGGGGTCAGGTAGAGGAACAAAACGTTTTTCTTTGGAACTACCAGGAAGGTTTAGAGCACTCCTGATAGCGCCACGGGTGATCTTAGAGGAACCATGTTCGATATCAAAGAGGATGACATCGATTTCCTTTTTGGGGTCTTTGGAGGAGGAAATTTGAGCTCTTCTGGCAGTATACCAGAACTAAGCGAGTAATTGTCTGTGGGCTGGAGGTGTTATGGTCAGGGCTATTGATAGAGGGCAAGTTTGAAGGAAAACAACAACGTCGTTTAGGTGTGTAACCTTCTTCTTCGGAGGAAAGTTGAAGAGGGCATAGGGATTGTTTCTTGGAAAGGTAACTTCCTCGAGTTTGAATCCGACATGAGTAGCTTTGACGAGTTCAACATTCTCAGATGTAGTGGGGGATTAAGCAGTAGGAACGTCAGTAGATGCCATTTCTGTTTATCAAAGTATAAACATGAAGAATATGAAAAAAAGTTCTTAAAATGGATAAAATGTCCAAAATAAGGGTTTCTAGGGTTATGTAATTTCCATTTAGAGAAATAAATAGAAATTAGAGTTTTTTCTAGTTTTGACACATATTCAAAATCTAGTGAATGTCGCATTTTCCAGTTTCCTCTTAAAGAAAGGATTTTGGAAAAACATATGAACATACAAGTTTAAGATTTTTGTTTTAAACTTGAAGAACAATCATGAAGATTGTGTTCATAAAATCATGAAGAGAAATGATTTCATTTTAAAACGTTCTTTTGTTTGATCTTTTAAAAAAAAGAATAAGATCAAAAACAAGTTTATAAAGGTTAATAACAAGAATATTAACCTTAATTTTTTGAAGATGAAGAACAGTTTCTGGAGAAAATTTAGTTCAAAATGCAACAGTGTTCTTGCTTGTTAGAGAAGATGTTCGCGTAAAGGGTAAAAATACAAACACAAGAGGTTTATATAGTGAGAGTAGAGAGAGAAAAACTATGAGCAGGAAAGTTTTTCATGATGACACGGACACGTCCCTTGAATTTGATTGGACAAGGAAACGAAACGGGCGAACGTGTCAGAGAAAAGCGTGCCATGGTTTATCCGTTGTGATGACGTCACAAACGTCCTTTCATATTTTAGGATGTCTCTGAGGATTTTGAAAACTCAGGGACATTTTTAAAACATGAAGCGCTGATTAGAAATATCAGTGAGTTTCAGAAATTTCAAAGTATCACTGAAAGGAAGAGATTTTCAGCGATGCAATTTGTTTTGAAATCTTTCTTTCATAGGCGAACGTCGGTGAGTAAGAGAGAACATACCTTGATATCAGCGAATCAATTTTATTCAGAGAATAGATGGTGAAAAGGGTTATACAAGTTCATTTTAGAAGTACTGATCAAATGTGAACCACTGAAGATTTTACTCTTCTAAGTTCAGCATTCCAAGCTCGCTGATGAGAAAGTTGAATCTTGTCTCATCAAGAGGTTTGGTGAATAGATCAGCTAACTGAAAGTCAGTTGGGATAAAATGAAGTTCTATATCACCATTCATCACATGATCTCTGATAAAATGATACCTGATTTCGATGTGTTTGGTTTTTGAGTGTAGCACTGGATTGTTGGCTATAGCGGTGGCACTTGTGCTGTCACAATAGATTGGAATTTTGGAGAGCTGAAGGTCATAGTCCAGTAGTTGATTTCTCATCCACAAGACCTGAGAACAACAGCTTCCAGTGGCTACATACTCAGCTTCAGCGGTTGAGGTGGACACTGAGTTTTGCTTTTTACTTGTCCAACTCACCAGCTTTCCACCCAGGAGCTGACAGCCTCCTGTGGTGATTTTCCTATCTAATTTTCAACCTGCAAAATCACTATCTGAATAGGCGATTAGATCAAACCCTGAGTCTTTGGGATACCAAAGACCTAGGTTAGGAGTACCCTTAAGGTAACGAAAGATTCGCTTTACAGCGATTAAATGAGATTCCTTAGGTTCAGCTTGATATGGTGCACATAAACAGGCTGCGTACATAATATCAGGTCGGCTAGCTGTAAGATACAGAAGAGAGCCGATCATCCCATGGTACGCTGTGACATTAACAGGTTTTCCAGAAGGATCTTTGTTTAGTGTTAGCGGCGGTGCCATAGGGGTTTTCATAGCTGAACTCTGAGTTAAATCAAATTTCTTTAGCATATCTTTAGCATACTTTCCCTGATGAATGAAAGTTCCTTTTTCATTCTGTTTGATTTGAAGACCAAGGAAATATGTTAGCTCCCCCATAATACTCATTTTATATTCTGCTTTCATTCTACCAGCGAAACGAGTACATAGGTCAGGGTTAGTGGAACGAAATATAATATTATCGACATATATTTGTACAAGAATAATATGACCTTTTACTTTCCTGAAAAATAGAGTTTTATCGATTTTACCACGCTTAAATTTTTTAATATGGAGATAAGTAGAGAGAGTGTCATACCATGCACGAGGAGTTTGCTTTAAGCCATAAAGTGCCTTATCCAGTTTATAAACAAAACCTGGATGCTTAGGATCTGAGAATCCTGGAGGTGGTTCCACGTAGACTTCTTCGTTCAGCTTTCCATTGAGAAACGCTGATTTAACGTCCATTTGGTAAACCTTGAAGTCTTTGTGTGCAGCGTATGCTAAGAATAGACGAATGGCTTCGAGTCTTGCCACTGGGGCGAATGTTTCGTCATAATCTATATCTTCCTCTTGTCTGTATCCCTGAGCAACAAGACGAGCCTTGTTGCGGGTTACAGTTCCATGTTCATCCAACTTGTTTCGATAGACCCATTTAGTGCCTATCACTGACTTGTCAGATGGTCTGGGAACGAGATTCCATACTTTGTTTCTTTCGAATTCTGTCAGCACTTCTTCAATAGCGCTGACACAGTTTGGATCTCTAAGGGCATCATCTGTTTTCTTTGGTTCAATCAGAGAAATAAAGTTAACAAATAAACAAATGTTACATGCACTTCGTCGAGTCTGAATACCAGCGTTTGGATCACCAAGAATTTGTTCAATAGGGTGATTAATAGTCCATCGCTGAGCCGGAGCATAAGTCGCTGACTCAATTTGAACTTCTGGAGGAGCTGAAGATGAGGCTTCAGTAACTTCTGTTATGTCAGCCAATAGAGGAAGAGGTTCAGATGTCATTTCATTCACTGATTGCTGAGAAGTAGATGGTATGTCTGAGACATAAGGTTCAGAGGCAGGCATAGTGTTAAGAGGAACAGCTGAGACCCATGATGTTTTAGCTTCACTAGTTGATAACGTCACTTTTTGGCGTTATTTTCAGTCTACAAACCAATGAGATCGGCTTGTGTTAAAGCAAAAAGGCGGAGTTTTATGGTTTATCGAGTGAAATGTACAGGTAATCTAAAAGACATCAATCATCGAGAAAAGAAGTAGAAAATAGTCCAAAAGAAGCCTAAAACGAAGCCCGAGACCCGTGCCCAAACCATGCCCCAGACCTGACCCGGAGCATTCAGGAAACCGCGCGGCCTTCCCCGCGGCCTGAAGCCGCAGGACAAGCCGCGCAACCCTCTAGTCGTTTGCTATAATTTTTGTTTTCCGGAATTTAGGTCAGAACTTCTGGACGTGCGACGGTAGGCTGCTCGGGGGCGACTTTCAGCGGTTTTTCGCAGACTTTTGAGCCACGATAGAGGACCGATTGAGGAGAAGTTCACCAAGTGAAGCGGATTAGAGCCGAGAGAAGGGAGTTCATCAGTATATTCTTCACGTTCACGATCATCATGTTTACACACACTATTCTTCTTCCTTTTCTTATGTTTTTGTCCACCACCGACATGAACTAATCTTTAGATGTTGGGGGTTGGATTGAATTTGGTTTAAACTTATGAACACATGATTTGAGACTTTTATTAGTTTTTCCTAGTTAATGAAGCATGTGATTTGAGTTTTAATGCTTTTGTGAGTCTGGCCAACTTTCAATTGTTTTGTTTTTTATCAGTTAAGTTCGAGAGAGTTAATTGTTAACTAGAACTAGAAATTGCATGCCTAAGGTGAGAAATTGGATAGAGATATACCAAGTAAGCCTTAGTCCCATTTAAATCTTGTTTTAATGCGTCTTGAGTTTCATAGGTTGAGATCGAGAGATAAAACTTATGCGTTCAAAATAAAACCCGTGGTTGCTTGAGAAAGAACAACGGTGATTTTAGAGATTGGGTATTCATTAAAGGGAATAGCTGGTAATTATTTTGAGTTAAGTGTTTATATGTGAAAACCTTAGGATTTCCAGCCCTCAACTGTTTTCTCTATCCAAAGTTTCCTCAAGTTGTCTACTGTCTTGTTCTTGATTTACTTACTTGCAATTAATTAGTTAATACCAACAACTCAAAATTGCGACCGTTCAGTTAATAGATCTTATAGTCATTGTGATACTTAGTTCCTAGTTCCCTGTGTTCGATACTCGTACTTTCAATACTATTACTTGTTTTCGACACCGTACACTTGCGGTTAGATTTAGGGGGGTGTAAACCCGCCTATCAAATTTTTGGCGCTGCTGCCGGGGAACTAGTTGCAACTGATAGCACTACCAGCTATAAGCGCTATTACATTGAACATTTTTATTTTTGTTATTCTATTTTATCACTTTCAGTTTTTGGATTGCTAATTTTTTTACTTTCCATTCAGGTACTAACTGGTTTATGCCAAGGAAAACCCGAGGGAAGGAAATCAAACCGATCGATCCAGAAATTGAAAGAACCGCCCGTCAATTATGAAAAGCATCTAAAGCTCAAAGGCAATTGAAGATGGGTGACGAAGCTCCTCCGGAAAGACGTCCTATGCGGTCGTTTGCCAATCCTAATGTAGCAGTCGCACGTATAGGCGTCCAACTTCCCACTACTGGGGCGAACTACTTTAAGATTAAACCAAGTACCATTGTTATGGTACAACATAATCAGTATGGAGGATCCCCGACAGAAGATCCTCATGCACATCTCCGTGCATTTGAGAGGATTTGTAACACATTCAAGATCAATGGGATGGAAGAGGATGCAATCAAGCTGAGGTTGTTCAGTTTTTCCCTCAAGGGTAGAGCTAAAATATGGATAGAGAGCTTACCATCAGCTCAGATCACTACATGGGCAGGCCTGAAAGCTGCTTTCCTCCAGAAATTCTTCCCATCGGGAAGAACCGCTCAACTGATGGCCGATATCACTCACTTTGCTCAATGGGACCAATAGACACTATACGAGGCATGGGAACGATATAAAGACATGTTGAAAAAGTGTCCTCATCATGGGCTACACGGTTGGGTCATCATCCAGACGTTTTTCAATGGACTCCACCCACAATTTAAGAATGACATCACAGCTGTAGCGGGTGGTGCTCTCATGAACAAAACGTAGGAAGAAGCAGTTGAGTTGATCGACAACTTATCCGAGCATAGCTATGCCACTCCACAATCTTCTATCAGACGGATCGCCAATGTTCAAGAATCAGAGGAGTTGAAGGTGATGAAAGCTCAAATAGCCGCTATCACAAACCATTTAAAGGGAGGCGGTCCAGAGGTGTTCCCCACATCTTAAGAACTGGAACAGGTTCAATTTTTACAAAACCGGAACAACCAGCCAACGAACGACCCTTTCTCGAACACCTATAATGAGGATTAGAAGAAACACCCTAATTTTTCATGGAGTCAACCCGGTCAACAACAACAAGGTAATCATTCCAACTTTTCTAATTCTCCTAATTCTAACAATGTTTACCGTCCTCCAGGTTACAATCAACGAAAATTTGATGAAGGACAATCTGGGGAGAAGAAATCGGGGCTAGAGGATATGATGATAAAGTTCATGACCAAGATGGACAGCACAGTTGAAGAATTAGCAAGCACGATGAGTACAGTAAAAGCCGCAACTGAACAAAACACCGCTTCCATCAAACTCCTTGAAAGGCAAGTGGGGCAAATTTCTGAAGCATTACAAAACCGAGCCCCCGGAACATTCCCGAGTCAACCCGAAAGGAAAACAAGGGAAGAGTGCAAAGCCATTTATCTGAGAAGTGGCAAGGAGCTGATCAAGGAGGCTACACGAGAACCATCATCAAAGGACACCGATCCAAAGGGCACGACATTGAGATCATAGAAGTGGATGAGGTGGAAGCCGATGAAGAGGTTGTGATGAAGAAAAACACGGAGGGTGAAGAGAAGAAGGAGCAAGAGCAGCCAAATGTCCCAAAGCAACTACCGGTCAAACCAGTAGCTCCAAAAGTGCCTTTTCCGAATAGGTTGAAGGCACATAAAGATGAGGAACAATTCAAGAAATTTCTTGACATCTTCAAGAAGCTGCACATCAACATTCCATTTGCAGAAGCACTCGCCCAAATGCCAACATATCTCAAGTTCATGAAGGACATCGTGTCCAAGAAGAGGACAATTGAACAACAGGCTACAGTTGCACTTACTGAAGAGTGCAGCGCGATCATCCAACACAAGCTCCCCCCGAAGCTTAAGGACCCAGGGAGTTTTACCATCCATGTTCATATTGGAAATCTGTGTTTTGATAAGGTGTTATGTTGAAGCAAGTATTAATTTAATGCCCTTGTCTATTTTCAGGAAACTTGGACTTGGAGAAGTTCAACCAACAAGTATTACCCTCCAACTCGCCGATAGATAAATAACATATCCATATGGATTGATAGAGGATGTCTTAATTAAGGTTGATAAGTTCTACTTCCCGGTAGATTTTGTGGTGCTCGATATCGATGAAGATAAAGAGGTCCCGCTAATATTGGGGAGACCATTCCCGGCCACGAACAAAGCACTTATCGACATGGAAGAAGGCGAGATGACCTTAAGGGTTGGCGGTGAAAAGGTAACGTTCAAGATATTCAAGAGTGGAAGAGGTCGGAGTGAAGAGGAACCCGGTAATCAAGGACAACCAAATGGGGAAGAAACTGCGGAAAACCGTAAGTGTGGGCAGTTCGATTCCGCGGATACCGAGCCACATTGAGAGCCACACAGTCGTGCCACGACTTTAACTACGGCGCTGGGTGGGAGGAAACCCACCGAGGTTTGATCGTTTTCAATTTTTCTTTTTATTATTTATGTTTTTGAGTGTTTTTGATTTACAAAAAAAATTGAAAAAAAAATGGATCAGAGACATACGCGGGCTGGGCCACGGCCTCAAGCCGCGCAACTCTCTGTGGGTATTTGAGATACAGACACGTACGCGGGATGCCACACGGGCTCAGGACGCGGCCCAAGCCGCGCGGCTCCCCTGATGCTTCTAGTTGTTTTTCGTGCAGTGTTTGTTCCTTTCTTGCTTTGTGTCGTTTCGGTTCTTTGCTTTCTGTCTCCTTTTGCTTTCATTTATTTTTCTTTGTTTTTCTGTGCCTCTTCTCCATCTCCTCCGGTTTCTCCCAACTACTCTCTCCAATGTTTCAAGAGACTCACCTCCTTCCGGCCAGACAGGTATGCACTAACTTTGTATGTTCTAATGATAGTGTGTGATGCTTTGGGGTGCCTCACTCTTCAACATCTACACGCGCACATGTACCTTTGTGCAAACCTCGGTCTTACCGAGGTTTAGGGTTGGCTTTATTTGACAAACCTAGGCCTAGGTTTGGGGTGGCCATTTTAAATAACTCTGGGCTCACGAATTGATGTGTTGTGTTAATGTTGTGTCTTTCCTGCCTGATAACTGTAATAACTGCACAATGATTTATGTCACATCTTTGTATCGCCTACACCGATACTTACACATTGGGGACAATGTGTGGGTAAGGTTTGGGGTTGCCCAATCGGGCCCACGTTTATGCACGTTGAGTTCCTACACATCTGAATGGTTAGATCATATTAGCTAATACTTTTTGTTTTGGAGGATTGAGACAGACCATTGTGGGAAGAATCTTGTGTAGTAACGTGACCATTAGGGAAGGACCGGCAAAAGACATGACTAGGGACATTAGTGGAGACCACCCAATAGCGAGATTTGAGCCTAAAGACGTACTTCATTTCGAGGGATTTAAACACGAAATTCATATACACTTTTCGAATTCCCTGTCGTGATTATAGAGTGATCTCGGTATAATATTGCATTGAGTAGCAAAGACAACCATCGGGATATTGGGTAAGGGTGTAGTAGACCATATCGTGTGGACCGTAAGAGATGATTCCAGGCATTGTGTGCATTTTTAACCCATTTTTATCTATCGTCCCTTTTGACCCATTATGTGTGTACCCAAAACCCATTTTGCATCCAAACACTCACCCTGTTCATTTGAAACCCACCATTAAACCCTAGCCAAAAGCCTTAGCCAACCCTTATCCGAAAGTGTGTCAATCAGAGGCAGTAATCAACCGCAAAAGATAGAGCAGAAAAGAAAAAGTACAGGCCAGTCATGAAAATAAATTGGGTCATTTTAACCCAAGAGATAGAAAAGAGGGCCAATGCAGCCCCAATCAAATAAAGAGGGCCAATGATGCCCCCGATAAAAAATAAAAAAAAAATAAAAAATAAATTATAGTAGTTTAGACAGTATCTACAACAGAGAAATAAGAGAGTCAAAGCGACTCCAGCAGTGGCAAAGAGGGCCAAATGATAGAATGTGAAGCAAGAAAGTTCAGAACTGCTCATGATTGACACACCGAGGATTTTTGATCCGCTTACCCTTCATTTCTTAGCCATAACCCTAGCCCCATTACAACCCATGTAAAGACCTGGATGATCTTCTGGAAAATGTGATTAGGGTATACGACCACCGTTACCAATAGTCCCTGTCTTGCTACTTGATTCCTTTCTGAGATCGACCTTTCGGATATTTGTGCGTCTTTCATTAGAGTTGTCATGTAATTATCGAGTATTTTTGTACATAACTTCCTTATACATGACAACATGTGCGACAGCCTAGGTTCGAGTGAAATGAGAGTATCCCGTGAGGTAGGGTCGAGGCGAAATGTTTTCCCTAGTATGTTTGGACCTAGTACGACCTTAATGTAATCGGAGCAGTCACGAGTTCAACTCACAATGGAAGGACATGGATCAAACAAGATACGGATGAGGCGAGGGTGAGATAGGCATTCATGGGTATGGGAAATCACCAGTGCATTACGTGGTACCGATTGTGAGTTATGCAGTTATTATTTCACTGATATATGCTTTTATTCTCTTTTATCGCTAATTTGCTTGAGGACAAGCAACGCTCGGTTTGGGGTTGTTGATAACGCCACTTTTTGGCGTTATTTTCAGTCTACAAACCAATGAGATCGGCTTATGTTAAAGCAAAAAGGCGGAGTTTTATGGTTTATCGAGTGAAATGTACAGGTAATCTAAAAGACAGCAATCATCGCGAAAAGAAGCAGAAAAGAGTCCAAAAGAAGCCTAAAACGAAGCCCGAGACCCGTGCCCAAACCATGCCCCAGACCTGACCCGGAGCATTCAAGAAACCGTGCGGCCTTCCCCGCGGCCTGAAGCCGCAGGACAAGCCGCGCAACCCTCTGGTCATTTGCTATAATTTTTGTTTTCCGGAATTTAGGTCAGAACTTCTGGACGTGCAACGGTAGGCTGCTCGGGGGACTTTCAGCGGTTTTTCGCAGACTTTTGAGCCACGATAGAGGACCGATTGAGGAGAAGTTCACCAAGTGAAGCAGATTAGAGCCGAGAGAAGGGAGTTCATCAGTACATTCTTCACGTTCACGATCATCATGTTTACACACACTATTCTTCTTCCTTTTCTTGTGTTTTTGTCCACCACCGACATGAACTAATCTTTAGATGTTGGGGGTTGGATTGAATTTGGTTTAAACTTATGAACACGTGATTTGAGACTTTTATCAGTTTTTCCTAGTTAATGAAGCTTGTGATTTGAGTTTTAATGCTTTTGTGAGTCTGGCCAACTTTCAATTGTGTTGTTTTTTATCAGTTAAGTTCGAGAGAGTTAATTGTTAACTAGAACTAGAAATTGCATGCCTAAGGTGATAAATTGGATAGAGATATGCCAAGTAAGCCTTAGTCCCATTTAAATCTTGTTTTAATGCGTCTTGAGTTTCATAGGTGAGATCGAGAGATAAAACTTATGCGTTCAAAATAAAACCCGTGGTTGCTTGAGAAAGAACAACGGTGATTTTAGAGATTGGGTATTCATTAAAGAGAATAGCTGGTAATTATTTTGAGTTAAGTGTTTATATGTGAAAACCTTAGGATTTCCAACCCTCAACTGTTTTCTCTATCCAAAGTTTCCTCAAGTTGTCTACTGTCTTGTTCTTGATTTACTTACTTGCAATTAATTAGTTAATACCAACAACTCAAAATTGCGACCGTTCAGTTAATAGATCTTATAGTCATTGTGATACTTAGTTCCTAGTTCCCTGTGTTCGATACTCGTACTTTCAGTACTATTACTTGATTTCGACACCGTACACTTGCGGTTAGATTTCGGGGGGTGTAAACCCGCCTATCACTAGTCTGCATGCTTGGGATGATAGTAGGATCATCATCTTCAGCGGTATGAGTATGAGATGGAGGAGTGGGAACATCCTCTGAATCGCCAAGATGAGAAAACATCCATTGATTCAGTTCTTCAGTATCAGCAGAAGGTCTAGAGTTCGCTGAACGGGATTCGTCAAAAGAAACGTGGATTGTTTCTTCTACAGTCAGTCTTTTTCGATTGAAGACTCTGAAGGCTTTGGAGATAGAAGAGTATCCAAGAAAGATTCCATCATCAGCCTTAGAATCAAACTTTCCAAGGGCATCTCTGTTGTTCAGTATGAAACACTGACATCCAAATATGTGAAGAAAGCTAATTGAAGGATTTCTCCCATGGAAAAGTTCATAGGCTATTTTTTTGAATCTTTTGACAATCAGCGATCTGTTTTGAGTAAAACAAGCAGTGTTGACAGCTTCTGCCCAAACCTGAGTAGGCAGGTGAGAATCGCTGAGCATTGAACGTGCAGCTTCGATGATAGTTCGATTTCTTCTTTCAGCGACTCCATTTTGTTGAGGTGTTCTCACTGAAGAAAAGTTGTGAGAAATACCCTTGCTTTCAAAGAAGGAATCAAGAGAACTATTTTTGAATTCAGTCCCATGATCACTCCTTATTGAGCGAACGGTCATGTTGTTCAGGACTTCCATTTTCCTAACGAAAGTGATGAGTTCTTCAGGGGTGTCACTCTTATAACGGAGAAACATTACCCAGGTATAGCGAGAGAATTCATCAACTATGACCAATGTATATTTCTTTCCAGCAATGGATTGTTTGTTAACAGGGCCAAACAGATCCATATGGAGAAGTTGTAGAGGAGATGACACTGAGGAGACTTGCTTAGATTTGAAGCTTGCTTTGGTCTGTTTCCCTTTCTCACACGCTGAACATAGAGACTCCTTGGCGTATGAGTGTTGAGGAAGACATGTGACCAACTCTTTTAAAGAAAGAGTATTCAGTGTCTTGAAGTTTAGATGAGAGAGCCTCTTATGCCATAGCCAGTTGACATCAGATGAGGCTTTTGAGAAGAAACAGGAGTTCTCAGTGGTTGTAGAGTCCATGTTTATAACATAAACATTTTCCATACGGTATCCGCTGAGAGCGATCTTCTCCTTTTTGTCAGTGACAAAGCAGGATTCTTTAGTGAAAATCACTTTGTTATCCATGTCACACAGTTGACTGATGCTTAGAAGATTGTGCTTCAGTCCTTCAACATATGCAACTTTTCTGAAGGTTGTTGTGCCATTACAGAGTACACCAAACCCTCGGGTAAGGCCTTTTCCGTTTCCACCGAATGTCACTGAGAGACCCTTCTCTTCCTTGTATTCAGTGAGCAGGTTTTTCTTTCCAGTCAGGTGTCTAGAGCATTCGCTATCAAGATACCAGATACCCTTATTAACCTGCAAACAAAGGAAGATTAGTTTGATTTTGGCACCCATTTAACCATGGGTCCACATTTGTCAGTGGTGGTAGAAGAAGTAGAAGGTTCAGCAATCTTCGCAGCATTTGAAGTTTCAGCTTCAGGACTAGTCTTCACATTAGTTAATTTCTTAACCTCAGTGGTAGGTTTCACCTTAACCTGATTTGCACTAGGATTGGTCTTCTTTGCCTTAGGGGCATTTATCTTCACCTTTGCTAACTTTTCAGCTTTGGTGGCTGTGGGGCACTTACTAGCAATGTGATCGGTAAGTCCACAGTGATAACATTTCTTATAGCTAAAAGTAGCTTTAGGACCATAGGCATTATTATTTGACATTTTCAAATGAGCAGGGCTTGTACCAAGAATACCTTTAGCATCAGATCTTGGAGGAACTTGAGGTTCATCAAGATTCTTAGCTAGAAAGTTCAGCCTGATCCTAGGAGTGGATCGCTAAGCTTGCTCATAAACCTTATCCTTAGATGAGGTTTGATTAGCTGAAGGTTTAACACTCTTCAGCTTAGGTACTTTGGTACCCTTCTGAGGTTTTGGATAAACAATTTTCTCTTTACCTTTAGAAGTTAAGGTAGAGATTTCCTCAGGGATGGAAGTTTTAGAAGAGGAACACTGAGATGAGGAGGTGTCAGGGAATGAGGATACGAACGTTCCAAACTTGAGCATGGAACGATCAGTGGTTGGTTCTAGAGTTTCAGCTTTATAACCAAGTCCACTCTTATCACTCAAGGAATCTAAGACCTTATAATCCCAGTGATCTTTGTTGAGGATTTACACCATCCTTCAACAGTAGCCTTTTCAGCTTTTAATGCAGCGATAGCTTCTTCACGCTCGATTTTGACTATTTGATTTATATGAACCTGATCTTTGAAATCTTCTTCAATTTTAGAAAGCTTTTCTATTTGAAGGTGACAGTTTTTAAGTTGTTCAACTAGATCAAGATTTTGATTTTCAACTATGGTCTTGCCATTCATGGCATCATATAAATTCATAGTCAGCAGATCGATTTTACGAAGACTATCAGCTTCATCAATATCTGAAATATTGGTAAAGAAAGAGGTTGATACCTTAGAGGTAGAAGTTGAAGTTGAGGGAATGTCAGAATGTTCTTCCTCTTCTTCAATTTTTTCCATGAGGCAGAGATTGGCCTCATCATCATCTTCAGAGTCAGATGATTCTTCAGTGTCAGAGGCAGCCCGGTCGAAGTCAGCGACCAAGCCTTTGCCTTTCTTCTTAAAGCTTTTCAGCTTTGAGTATTTTTCTTTCAGGTTCTTGTACTTGTCATCTCTAGCCCTGGGGTTAGAGGATTTCTTGGAGAAGGAAGTTGAGGGTCTAGATACTTTCTTTGACCTGCACTCGCTAGCAAAGTGACCTATCTTTTCACAGTTATAGCAAGTAGCAGTAGCCTTATCAACAGGGGTTGATGATCTTGGCTTGTCAGTGAGTGCGAGAGGTTTATTTCTTCTGAAGTTACTCTTTCTGGAGAGTCTCCTGAATGTATTAGTCAGGAGTGCCAGAGATTCATCAAGATCGGAAGGATCAACATCTGATGAACATTCAGAGTTAGTTTCCAACTCAGTGATAGTGGTAGTTGATCGCTGAGTGGAAGGTGACTCTGAGAGTAAAGCAACATGTGTGCTCTTGGAATCTTTTACAAGATTCTTCTTAAGATGACACGACTGCTCATGATTGAGCATAGTGCCAAATAAGGTAGAAAGGGTCATAGATTTTAGATCCTTTGATAGCTTGAGACACATTGAGTAACTGTCCCAGCTTTCAGGTAGACATTCTAGAAACTTTGTCAGGATCTCAAAGTTAGAATATTCCTTACCAACGATTTTCAGGTCAATAACTAAACAGTTAAACCGCTGATGTACGTCAGAGAGAGATTCATTCTTACCACAAATGAAGCTTTCGTATTGTCTTACCAGGTTGATCTTTCTTGAGTCCTGGACTTCAGACGTACCTTCATATTGAACACAGATCGTGTTCCACATGGATTTGGAGGTTTTCAGGTTCATGACGGAATGGTAGACTTCGTCAGGAAGAGCCATAGAGATGATAGATCTGGCTTTAGTGTCGATAGCCACTTTCTTCTTGTCTTCATCAGTCCACATATGAACGTCCTTGGGAATCATCCTTTCAGGAATGGCAGCTCTAGTGGCAGTACCTGGAACTTCAGGATCAATTCTAACAGGAACATATGGACCATTTTCGATGTAATAAGGCATAGTGGGGTCTACACCTTCTAAGAAGAGAATCATCCTATTTTTCCATAGATTGAAGTTATCTCTGGAAAATTTAGGGGGTTTTGCAAGAGAACCATTGTCGATATAATTTGTGTTTGTGTTGTTATCCATTTTGGAAAATAGCAATGAAGAGAAAAGATTAGAGTATAAGCAAGATCTTGTTTATGAGATTGAACAAACTGCTCTGATACCACTTGTTGGTCCCGAAAGGGTTATACAAGTTTGTAGAAGGGGGGTTGAATACAAACACACAAATTTTACTTTTCTAAATTGTTTATTGATATGTATCAAACAATTTACAACTTGTTGCTGGATAAGATTAAGGAATAAACCTAATCTAAATAAGTTAAGAGAAACACTAAGTTTTCTTGCACTAGAAATAATATAGAAATGAGATAAAAATATTATGAATAATATTCTAACACTAAGTAGTGAGAAGAAGAAATGCCCGAGCAATTTATTTCTGAAGTAGGGTTTCTTCTTATACACTGCATGCATTAAATGTACAACAGTATTACTTTACACGTGGCAGCAGCTGATTGGTCGCATGGTTTGACCTTGGTAGACAACCTAGTAGCCGCATGATGAACAATGTAGAATCAGAGTTGGTTGTACGATTCTGGACAAAAGGGATGTCCATTCTGACAGATCGTACGGGGGCGTGCAAGGAGGTAAGACAAAAGTTGCTTGTAGAGGAAACTTCATGATCAGCGTTCGCTGAATAAATCTTTATCAGTGAATGATAAAGTCCAGCGTTCCCTGAAGTCTTCTACTTGTAACTTCACGTTGAGTGGACAGGTCTTGGCTTCGCTGATATCCGCATCAGTTCATTAGTAGGCTTGATCTTCGACTTCAGCGTAGAACATTTGTTGACGTGAAACTTATCTTTAGGGATCATAAGTAAACATCTAAAACTATCAGCGATCATCAGTAGAACTGAACAGGCTCAGAGCATGCTGATGAACAGGTTCGCTGAATGTAACGAATAAATAACTTGCATTTCCTATCAGCGGTACTGAAAGTCTTAGTACTTATCAGCGATAGTAAAACACTTATACATAATGTTTACTTACAATTTTCACTAAGTGATTCTCTAGAGTCATTATCAAATCATTGAAGGTTTGGATCAACAGGTGGAGAGGTTGGTGGTCAGCAAAACCACTGTATCACTCACATCCTTGAGGGATGTGGTGATTGTGCCCAAGTTAGGACCTGTAAAAGAAACTAACTTGTGAGCAAAGGAAAGCCCAATAGAAGTTGGTGGTTGAGAAGGAATAGGAGATAAGGTTGGGATACCTGTAGGATTAGAGAAAGTAGTGAAGTCCCTGCTTCCCCCAAAGTACTCCATGTCGTCAGCGAGTGAGGGAATAGAGGAGCCTACAGGTCCTGAAGAGTTTTGCTGCATGAGGTTTTGCAGCAGTGCAACGCTTGTATCCGTCAGCGAAAACGTTGGTGTTGTAGGAGCAGTGGTGATGACCAAAGAAGGAGAAGAAGTGGGGGCTGAGAACGTTGTGGTAGGTTCAGCGCTGGTGTCGCTGATGGAGACCTCTTCAGTGCTTTGAGGAGCTGAAGATGTTGGGGATGGCACCATAAATGTTTCAGAGAACTGAGCCTCTGAAGTGGTTGTTGGGATGGTTTTAGTGAGTGTGGTGGAGCGGACCACGAAATTTTCAATCAATGCCTGTGAAGAGGCGATCGATGAATCTAATCCCTTTGAGGGATGGGGCTTCTCCTTTGAGAACTTCTTGGTCTTATAGGTGCCAAGAGTGGTGTCAGATGGTTTCCTCTTCTTGGAGGATTTGGAGGTTGCAGCGTGGGTCTCAGCGGTGGGTCTGGCCGCTGAGGGAACCGCAAAAGTAGAAGAAGTTTTGAGAAGAGAGAGAAGGGAAGAAAGACTTACCTCGCATGCGATGGGTTTGTAGTCGAGGATCTTTGTACCAACTTGGGTGTAACACCTCGAATTTTCCATTATGTAATGTTATAATGTAAAGTGGTTCGAGAGAGTAATTAGTCAAAAGTGTTGGACAAGTTGTAAAAGGCAAAACTCCAGGGTTGAATTGGTCATTTGTTAATAGTTGTTATGGTATAAAAGTGTTGAGTCGGCTGAATTTGAGAAAATATCTCAAATTGTTGTTAGAAGAGTCGGTTCAAGAAAGGGCAGGAAGAAAGGCCGGGTTTTTGTTTTCAATCGGTAAGGAATTGTTGATCCTCTCTAAATTCCAATTGATTATTTGATAGTATAAGTAAAGTTTGGTTTCTGGTTCGGTTTTGAATTCTTGGAATCAGGTTTGAATTTGGATTGTTGCAGAAGATTTTGGGGTGAAGTTTGTCCAGGTGAGTTCATCTCCTTTTCTAAATTAATTGAAGTTGAAATTGGATGAAGTATGTGGTTGTAAACGGTCTAAATGATTTAGAAAAACTGTAATGGTAAGACGAGTTTTCCGGTAAGTTCTGATTTCCGGATTGGTTCCGGATACCGGAAGGTTCCGGATTCCGGATAGTTGTCCGGATAACATTACCGGATTCTGGATGGTTCCGGATTTGGAGTCCGGGTACTTTTCCGGACATTTCTGGATTCTTTGGGTTATCCGGATGTTTCCGGATAGTATTTCAAATTTGATTTCCGGATGCTAGTGTCGGACTGTTCCCGGATTCTGATGGTTTCCGGGTATGAGTCCCGTAAATTTTGATGTTCGGATAGTTTGGATGATCGGTAAGTTTTGATGTCCGGTAACTAGTGTGTTTCCGGTAACTTTTGACATGGAATGTTTTATTATTTGAAATTCAATCCTAGCAGTATGAACATACCTATAATCTGATTTTTGTATGTTATGTTTTGACATATGATTTGGTTTGATACAATGCACGTATGCTAGGAAGTGTAATGGATCCATAAGCACTGGCAGTATTTGAAAACATGGAATAGGCATGAGTTAATTGTAATTCCCATTGACGTGAAATGAGGAATAGGCATGAGTTAATTGTAATTCCCATTTCGTATTGTGATGTGAAATCTTGGAATAGGAGTGAGTTAATCGTAATTCCTGATTTCTATGGGAAGATAAGAGATAGGCATGAGTTAATTGTAATCTCTACTTCCACTCCAAGAAATAGGCATGAGTTAATTGTAATTTCTTGGACATGAGCAATGATCTAGAATCCGTGGTGATTCGTAGTAGACTCTTGAACGTGATGCTATGACTTACTTAGTGTTTGTTATATTCATGGAATCGGGTATATTCCCGTCATTGAAATATGCTATGTGTACGGTAAGAATGATGGCAATCAGGTTTGTTTATATTCTTTGCTTACATTTGGTTTCAAAGCTTATAAAGTGTTAATTTGGAAAACTGGATGTTCTCACTAGGCGTAAGCCTAATCTTTTCAAATTAACTTTTCTTACCAGGTACTAGCTCGGGAAGGGATAAGCAGGGATGAGTGTCGAGAAGTCCCAAAATTATATTTTGGTGATGTAATGGAGAAGTTAGTTAAAGCATCAATATTTTGGAGTTTTGTAGACAACCCTTATAATCTGACCGTGCACGTTATGGATTAGATTAGTAGGTTGTTTATAAAAGTTGGATGTAAGTACGAACCTTGTTATGACTTCTCCATTTATGTATAAAATATTTGGAAAATAGTTGTTATGGACCTTGTAAAGTTAAGGTTTAAATTTGTTGTGATTTTTGGATGTTTCAGTTTGGTATCAGAGCTGTAGTTTAAGTGAACTAGGTATGATTGTGAGATACCTAGACTTAAGTTGAGATGATTAAGCTATGCTTTGTGAGATTGGGTAGAAATACTAAGACGTGATAGTCTTAGAGTCGACGAAAATACGTGAATTGAGAACTGTGATGATGGTAACGAGGATTCTTATGTATAGTATGTTCATAATTTCAATTAGCTAATGTTATTATGAATATATTATTGCGTAAGCATTCTTGTTTCTAAATTGTTATGGCAATTAATGAACGTTATAGTACGTTTCCTGTGTTTGGATGTGTATAGCCATTTCTTATGGTTATGTTTTTGTACTTCGATAGAATACGATGGTGAATACACCAAGCAGATCTCCTAATTCTTCAGAAGAAAGGGCAGTAAATGATTGGGTAGTGGAGAAGCAACCCGAAAGGGTTGGAACTTATGAGAGTTCTCCAAGGCCACCTATAATGGGAGGAGAAGGGAGTTAAGCGCAATGAACGACTGCTGGTACTTCTAATACGGTGACGATGGAATCCACTATGGAGTCCAGAATGATGGAAAATATGATGCGAGCGATGAATGTGACACTGGAACAACAATCAGAAATGTTCATGAAAGTGTTAAATGACAGAAGTGCTGAGTCACGAAGACCGGAGGTAGGTATTGGTGTTGTAACTCTGCCTGTTAACACAATGTTGAATGTTAACAGGAGAGTGGAGAAAGTTTGTTCTTACAAGACGTTCTTGAGCTGTAAGCCACCGGAGTTTGCTGGATCAGATAATCCGATTGTATGTATGAACTAGATTAATGAAATGGAACAGGATTTTCGAACTTGTGAGTGTGACGAAGAATCTAAGGTCAGGTTCAGATCTTAGATGTTACGTGGCAATGCTTTGACCTGGTGGAATATTGTAACATCGACAGTAACGACTCCAGTTTTGGCTGCCATGACCTGGGAGTCATTCAAAAGGAAGATTCTAGAAGAATGCTGCAACGAGAACGAAATGGATCGGATTGAAGAAGAATTCCGAACGCTTAAGAAGGGGAACTTGTCAGTGAGAGAATATACTCGAATATTCTTGGAAAAGCTAAATTTAGTGGGGCATGTGGCTCCAACTGAAAAGGAGAAAATTAAAGCCTACCTGAAGGGCTTACCTGCTGATATGATGTCACAAGTGCGGAATTCCAAAGCTTTGACACTGAGGGGAACGATCGAGGAAGCTAAGATAATCGAAGAAGTTTATGCCAGAGACAAAGAGGAAAAGGCTCAAGGGGGAGAGAAAAGAAAATGGGAAGGTCGATCCAAATCTTCTCAGAAATCCAGATCATTTGGCAAGAATACTCGTTTTGAGTCTCGATGGGAACCGAACTGGTGCCAGAAATGCCGAAGCAAACATTTTGGCTCGTGTCGGGTGATTTCAAATGAATGTTTTAAATGTGGAAAGAGTGGTCACCAGATCGCCAACTGTCCTATCCAAGGGCTGACTTGTTATGAATGTAAACAGCCCAGTCATCTCTGAAAAGATTGCCCAAAGTTAAGGAAAAGCGGGAGTCAAGAAAGGAAGCCAAATACTCCAAAGCCAACAGGCAGGGCATTTCATATGACGGCTGATGAAGCTAAGGAATCGAAGGACGTGGTTTCTGGTATATTTCTTGTTAACTTTATTCCTGCACGAGTATTATTTGATTGTGGTGCTAATCTGTCTTTTGTATCAAAGTCGTTTTATCAAAAGTTAGCTATGCCTGTCACTACCTTGGAAGATGCCTTAGTAGTTGAAATAGCTAACGGAGGTCAAGTCTTAGTTCGTGAAAGACTTGAAAGTTGTACGTCTACGATAGAAGAAAAGAAATTTCCAATTGACTTGATTTTGATGGAAATTGGGGGGTTTGATATAGTAGTTGGTATGGATTGGTTGGTGAGCAATCGGGCATAAATTCTTTGTGCCATGAAATTAATCCGGATTCCTATGCCCGAAAATGATGTTGTATTCATCTTTGGGGAGAAGAGAAAAGGGGAGGTTCCGCTAATTTCTATTGCCAAAGCGCGTAAGTGTCTAGTAAAAGGATGTTCATCCTATCTAGCATACGTTATGGATGCTAAAGGAGAAAAGAAGCAAGTGGAAGACATAAAGACAGTAAGTGAATTTCCATATGCGTTCCCTGATGATCTTCCAGGTTTACCGCCAGAACGACAGGTAGAGTTTTGAATTGATCTTGTTCCTGAAGCGGCACCGATAGCACGAGCACCGTATCGTTTAGCACCGACCAAAATGAAAGAGATGATGTTACAATTGCAAGAACTACTTGAAAAGGGCTTTGTTAGGCCAGGTTCTTCACCTTGGGGAGCTCCAGTATTATTTGTCAAGAAAAAGGATGGCACAATGAGAATGTGCATCGATTACAGGGAGCTGAATAAGGTGACTATTAAAAATAAGTATCCGCTTCCAAGAACTGATGACTTATTTGATCAACTCCAAGGCGCGGGAAGCTTTTCAAAGATTGATTTGAGGTCGGGCTATTACCAAGTAAGAGTAAAGGATGAAGATGTTCCCAAGACAGCGTTTAGAACGAGGTATGGGCATTATGAATTTCTTGTGATGCCTTTTGGGTTGACAAATGCTCCGGCTGTGTTCATGGATTTGATGAATCGGGTATGTTGACCATTCTTAGACAAGTCAGTCATCGTTTTCATTGATGCATACTTTTTTATTCAAAGAATGAAGCCGATCATGAATGTCTCCTTCGGGAAGTCTTAGATGTTCTAAGGAAGGAGAAATTGTACGCAAAATTTTCAAAGTGTGAATTTTGGTTAAAAGATGTACAATTTTTTGGTCATGTGATTACCTCTGAAGGGGTCAAAGTGGATACAGAAAAGATAGAAGCAATGAAGAATTGGGAAACACCGAAAAAAGCATCGGAGATACGGAGTTTCTTGGGTCTGGCAGGTTATTACAAGAGATTTATAAAAGATTTCTCAAAGATCGCTTCTGCCTTGACAAGTCTGACACGTAAGAATGTAAAGTTTGTATGGACTGAAAAGCAAGAGTCAACCTTTAGAAGTTTACAAAAGAAGTTATGTGAAGCCCCTGTCCTTGCACTACCGGAAGGAACGGAAGACTTGGTAGTATACAGTGATGCGTTAAAGATGGGTTTGGGTTGTGTATTGATGCAGCGTGGCAAGGTGATTGCTTATGCATCAAGACAACTCAAGGAACATGAAAAGAATTATCCTACCCATGATCTAGAATTAGCTGCTGTGGTATTTGCTTTGAAGTTGTGGCAACATTATTTATATGGAACGAAGTGTACTCTTTTCACTGATCATAAGAGCTTGAAGCATGTCTTTGATCAGAAAAAGTTGAACATGAGGCAACGACGTTGGTTAGAACTACTTAAGGATTATGATTGTGAATTGCATTACCACCCTAGAAAAGCAAATGTTGTGGCTGATGCCTTAAGTAGAAAGGAGTATAGTGGATGCTTGAAAACGACTAACGCCAGGATTGATGTGACATCAAGTCTGATTGAAAGAATCAAAGTGGCACAAGCGGAAGCATTATTAGAAGAAAATCTGAAAGAGGAAGTCATGGTTAAACAACGTCTTCAACTGACTGAAGATGGTCGTGGGGTCAAACTATTCCAAGGTCGCGTTTGGGTGCCAAAGGTGGGAGGAAACCGAGAGTTGATTCTTGAAGACGGCCATAAGTCCAAATATTCTATACATCCTGGTAGTACTAGAAGACCTTTGTCGCCAGTCATGTGCCTCGAGCATCCGGAGTCTAGATACCAGATTGGCACATACTGCTTCTGCAAGACAATTAGAGAGTTTTAGGTACCCATATCCATATGGGTCCAATTTTGTTAGGGGTCTTCAAGTTTGCCTTAGCATTCTTGGTCTTTGTTTTAGCTTCTGTTGAAGAAACATGTTGTTTCTTCTTACCCTTGGATTTATCATTTTCTTTGGGTACAAAGAGATGACAGTGTGGAGTTTTGAAGTGTTGGTTTAATTTAAACATAAGATCAAAGCAATGACAGTATTGAATGTGCGAAGAGATTTGCTTGAACTTTTCATTAAATACATTAAATGGGGGCACAGAGGTATTACAGTCTATCCTAACATTAGACTTTCTATTACAAAAAGGTTTATGTAGGCTAGATTGTTGTTTGCAAAATCCTTTGTTGAGTGTGGCCTTCTGTGTACCCCTTCTGTGGTGAACTTCTGCAGGTTTCACTGTCACAGAAGAAAAAGATTTGTCATTTTTTGTCCATTTACCCTTCTGTTGCCATGTTAGTTTTTCTTAACAGGTTTTAAGGGTTTTAAAATCTTTGAACTCGTTGGAATTTGAGTGGACATTAACTTCTGTTGTTTGAAATTTTCAAGCTCAAGAGAGGTTTTGGCTTGTATGCACATATTCAAAAAGTCTGGACAGGTAGGAATTCCAGTGATTTTCTCCTTGGGAGGAATAGTTCTGTTAAGAACTTTAGAGGTTTGTTTAAACTCCTCTGTGTCACTAGGTCCGATCTCTGACTTAGAGTCAGTCTCTGATTCGTCATAGGATGAATCGTCCTCATATACAGAGGTTGAGTCACTTGGTTCTCTTTCGATAGAGGCTGGGCTTTCAGAACATGTGCCATACTCACTTTCTTCCTTTTCTAAGGAACTATCTTCTAAGTTAACAGAAGTATCTGTTAAGTTTTCTTCAGAGAGATCTTGATCGCTGGAAGATGTACAGAGGTTTTCTTCAGAGATATCAAGTTTTTCTTCTGTAATTTTTGGCTTGAACTCAGGTGCCTCTGCTGATAATTTCTTTTCAGAATTCATCATGCAGACAAATGCAACTTGAGTTTGAGTCTCGGGATTACCAAACTTGAAGATTCCTATCTGATCTTGAGTTTTCAGATACCTCTTAGGTTTGGATTCTCTTTTGACAGAGATTGAAGGTGACAAATCTGTGTTTTCAAACCACACATTTGTCATCTTTAGAGGTTTCCTCTTGTGAGGTTCCCCAGAGACTTTTTGCCTTTTACTTACAGATAGAAGATTTGGAAATCCAGGTTTTCTTGTATCTCCAATGTGAAATAGAGAGGACAGAGACTTGTCTCTTTTGGTTCCGATATAAGGATCCATATCACAGAAGCCAATTCCCCGTCTCCCTATTTGTGTGTTTATTTTTTCGTACACCTTCTGAGCATCTTGAACTTTTTTAATTTGAAGATCTCTTCTGAGTAAATCTTGACAGAGGACTTCTCTTTCCTTTTGAAAATAATTTTTAAGAGCTAGGATGTTCATTCTGTCGCACTCAACGTCCATTAGTTCTTTAGACTTTGTTTTCAAAGAAGAATTAAGTTCAGAAATCTTTTATTTTAATGGATTAACTTTTTGTTCCAGTCCATTTCAATATCTTCTTTTTCTTTAAAGATTTTAGCTTTTTCTTGAGTGAGAAGTCTAGCTTCTCTCTCATAGAAGGTGAGCTTTTTCAGAATATTTTCACATGTCTTTTTCATTTCAGTGTATTCAATGTTAAGTTTAATCAAATCATCTTCTGCAGTATTAGAGTTAGAGGTAGAAGTGGATACCTCACTGTCGGAGTCGGAGCTGACTTCTGCCATGCCACAGAATAGAGCATTCTTTGTTTCGCCTTCATCAAACGATGTGTCTGACTCCCATATTTCTTTGTTCACCATTAGTGACTTCTGAGCATAATATTCAACTTTCTTTTTGTAGAAAGTTGCATCCCTCTGAAGGCGATTTGATTTGCTTCTGCATTCGTTGGCGAAGTGACCTGGCTTTCCACAGTTGTAGCATCCTTGGCTCTGTGTGGAGTTTCCAGCTCTGTCGTCCGACCTCCGTCGGTCACCACTTCTTTCGGTTCGGCATTCATTTGCGTAGTGGCCTGGCTTACCACATTTGTAACACTCTTGAATCTGTGGAGTGTTGCCAGCTTTGTCTTCCGACCTCTGTCGGTCATTTCCTCTGTCATTTCTGTCACTTGACCTCTGTCGGTCACCACTTCTGTCGTTTCTGTCGTTTGACCCTTCTCTCTCTCGATTATCTCTTTCATATCGTTCATTACCAGATTTCTTCTGGTATCCTCTGCTGAATTCCCTAGTCAAGAGAGCTAAAGATTTACCTATCGAGGCCAGGGTCGTTTCTTCTTCTGCTGCTACTTCCTCTTCTTCTTCACTTTCCACCATCATGTTTTTCTTCTTCTTCTCCTTTCTTTCCTCTACTGCTTTTTCTTTCTTTGGTTTCTCTCTAGCCTCTGTAGTCTTACCAACCAATGCAAGAGGTGCAATGATCTGGACTTTTGCTTGTGCTACCTGAGGCTCTTGTGCTGCCAATGTTCCATAGAGGTCTGATAGGGTCCAGGAATCTAAGTCTTGATTTGTTTGCAGAGACATAGATAACTGAAGCCATTCTTCATTCAGAGACTTCAGGAACATAACGTTGTTTTCTTCAAAGGTTCTGTGGATGCCGAACTTCTTGCACTTGTTTATTAGAGAGTTGAACCTATCATACGTAGTTTGCAGAGATTCTGTTGACAAAGCTTTAAAGGCATAGTACTCATTTATGTATTGGGCTCTGCGATTTTTCTGGGTTTTGGCTCCTCCTTCTAGTTGTTTTTCCAGTTCTTTCCAAAGATCATATGCAGATTCACATGCATCCATGGACTGGAAAAGGTCATTTGGAATGGCCATAATCAGAATTCTCTTAGTTTTCTGAGCAACCTCGTATTTTGCCCAATCAGGATCAGACCATTTATCCTGGGTCTTTGGTTTTGTGTGTTCTGGGATTTCTGGTGTGTCGTCTGTGCCAGGAACACGAGGTACAGTTATCATGGGAACGAAAGGAGGGTTACGGATATAATAAACCAATTCTTTGTCGGTACCCTCAAAGAAGTGAATCATTCGAATCTTCCATTGAGGGTATTCTTCTTTAAGAAGAGTGGGAGGTTTGGTTAAGGAACCAGCAGAGAGGAAGTTGTTTGTACTCGTCATTTTAGAGAAAGATAAATTATCCAGAAAAGGGTTTGAACATCAAACTTTTCAGAGTATGAAGTGAATGCTTCGTATGAAGTTTTTAAGCTTAAAAGCTTTAGGCTGAGCACTAAAATGTAGTTTTCAACCAGAATAACATATTCTATAATTTTACCAGAGTTCGAATGAATCGAAAAAATGGCAGAAAAACAGAAACTGTTTGTTTAATATGAAGACTAGGTTAAAAATCCAAGTTTCTACCAACGATCATTGTTTAGAGTGGATCCCTTGATATTAAAAATCAAGGTTTGCTCTGATACCAATTGTTGGTTCCTGTTTTCTTAACAATGATCTTAACTTTCAGTTAGTTCAGATTTAGATATGGTGCGTAAGCGTATTTAAGAACTAAAAGATAATGTAAAGGTAGAAGAACACACAATATCAAATAAACAGTATGTAAAGAATAGATGAGTATCTCCAAGATTTCTGTTTGATATTAATCAAGAACACCAAGAACATAACAAGAAAGAACTGCTGGTGTGTGTGTTTGTGCGTAGCTTAATTATCTGATTCTCGTTCTTGTTAATAGAAGAACTCAACATGAGTCTTCTATTTATACTACTACAAAGGGGGACATACTTTAGACAATAAGGACTGATCTACAGTAGACAAGATCGTATGAATAGTAGCAGGTACGATGTTCATTTAATGCGCATGTTCCAATTCTGACAGAGCCTTATCAGAGTTTGACACGTGTTGTTGATGTCAAGGCACGCCTAGAACAAGTGGATGAACGGATCCTGGAACAGTAGAAAGATATTTGTAAATCTTCTAAGTCTTCAGTATAAACCGCAGAGGCTCTGTCAAGGGTGACAGAGGTTCTACGGCTCGGTCCTCTGTGAGCAGTCTTCTGCAGATTCTTGCCTTCGGTATTCTTGGGTTCTTCTGCAGAGCCTCTGTGGGTTACTTCTGTACTTAGACTATTTTCACTACTTTCACTAACAGAAAGATTGGAGCTAACATACTCTAAAAAGAGTTAAGAGTAAATTGCATTTTTGGTCCCTGTGGTTTGTCGTTTTTCTCACTTTTGGTCCCTATATAACTTTTATTGCAAGAAAAACCATGTGGTATGCAAAAATGCTCGGTTTTGGTCCCTCTGACTAACTCTGTCAGATTTTCATCCGTTAAACCCCCCCCCATGTGACTTGCACATGAGGGCATATTGGTCCTTTTACAAACAACAAACCACAAGGACCACAATTGCAATTTACTTTTTTATTATTACACCATTTATTTAAAACATAATAATTATATTATATAATTAATAAATAACTATCACTTGATTTAAAAATAACTTATTTAATAAAACTACAAACTTTTAACTAATTAATAATTTATGTTTAAGTTTAAGTTTCTTCGACCAAAATTATAATCAAATAATTTATATTTTCGTTTTTACTGAATTTCAACTTTAATAAACAAAATTATTCCATAAAAATAAATTAAAGACATGCGGTTTTTTATTAATAATATTAAATATAATCTATATAATATAAAAAATATCTAGTGCATAAGAAAACGAAATATGAAATAACCTTTAAAAAAATTAATTATAACTAAATTTACATCTTATTAAACTCTACTTTTTTAGTGAATAATCAAAATTCAAAATTTTAAAAAAAGAATCACATTCAATTTCAACATATTTTCTAGTTTTGATATTACAACATTAGTTATATAATAAAAATATTATATATACTTATAAGGACATTTCCAACTCATTTTTGTGTTTTTCTGATCGATCGTTCTTCTCAAATCTTTTTGCATGTTAACATCATTTTAATAATCGTATGGTAATTTATTTAGAAAATCTAGAAAGTCAAGTTAAACAAGTTGTTAATTTAGTTATAATTACATTTTTAAAGGTTATTTCATATATCGTTTTAATATACGCTAGAATTTTTGTTTTTTTAATTATATATATATATATATATATTATATTTTATGTAAATAATCAAAAACATCACCTCTTCAATTTATTTTTATTGGATAATTTATCTTCTATTAAAAATGAAATTTAGTAAAACAAAAATATAAATTATTTTATTATAATTTTGGTCGACGAAACTTAAACATAAATAGTTAATCAATTAAAATTTTGACATTTTATTAAATAAGTTATTTTTAATTATATAATACAATTGCCATGTTTTAAATAAATGGTATAATAATATAAGAGGAAATTGTAATTTTGGTTCTTGTGGTTTGTTGTTTGTAAAAGGACCAATATACCCTCATGAGCAAGTCACATGGGGGGTTTTAACGGATGGAAATATATCGGAGTTAGTCAGAGGGACTAAAACCGAGCACTATTGAATACCACATGGTTTTTCTTGCAATAAAAATTTTATAGGGACCAAAAGTGAGAAAAGCAACAAACCATAGGGACCAAAGTTGCAATTTATCAAGAGTTAACTAACTATTTTAACTATAGTTAGTCAAAGGGATCAAAAATTAAATAAAATGGCAACTATAATAACCAAAATTATAATTAGTTTAAAAAAGGACCAAACTTGATAGTTGGTGACATCTACAAGGACCAAAAATGTAATTTACTCTAAAAAATTACTTCCTTTTGTTTTAAAGAATTCTATTTTTTATTCCTTTCATTCTTTTCCTCACTTTATTTTCTTTATCACCAAATGGGAGAACTCATTGCAAAGCTCAAAAGTTAGCGGATGGCCTAATGATCTTAAAGTTGTTAATGATTTTTTTTTTGTAACAATGTAAAATAATAAGATTGATGATTGTTTGTTAATATTTAGTTATTAGAACTTTTATTTATCGTAAGTTTTATTTAATATATTTTTACTTTTTATTAATATACTTTTTATTTTCATAATTATTAATTTTTATTATAATTTTTATTATATAAAATATGAACTGCTATATATATAAGAAGTGAAAAGCTTTATAAAACTCTGGTGTTTGGATAAGAATAGAAGTTATAGTAAAAAAGATAAATATAAATCTTTTGAGGCATTTTCAATTCAACTACTAAAAAATAACACTAAAAATTGTAGATCATTTGAACACTAAAACCCCAACTCCAATTACACACTAAAAACATATTTAATGTTATAATTGTAACAAAATAATATTACTTAGTGTATTAAACTATTAAATCTATATATATATATATATATATATATATATATATATATATATATAATTACTAGAAGCGTACTAGCACAATGCAGCACGATATATTTTGATTTTATTTTTTTTGTCTCTGTCAATTTATAATATGGTTTTGTGTAGTTTTGAAAAAAGTAATAATATTTTTTTTAAATTTGTTTGATTTACTTTTTTATTTTAATTTAGGTTTAATAATATATAGTTTTTAATAAAAAAAAAGATAATTACGTATTATTTTAAAATTCAATGATTATCTTAATTATATTTTAGATTTTTTATATTTAAAATGTGATGTCTATCCAGTATTTGATTATGTTTATCAGTTAGTTATGAATTCAAATATCCAGCTTTAAAAATTATACCCATGCATCATTTACTTGTAAATTTGAATTTTAAGTAATATGCATAAATAAATTGTACTTGATGCATAAAAAATTGTTTTTAAGAGTTTAACTTTTTCATTTTAATTTTTTTTTAAAAGCTGTTGGAGAGATGCTGTTACAGCTCAAATATAAAATAAAAAAAAAAACTCCAATTTCTAGCATAAAGAATGCGGGTGGAAAAAGGTTACGTGGACTCGAAAGGCCCGCTTGTAGTTGTCTCACTCACCATTTAATGTGTAGGTAAATAGGTAATCTCATTATTGATCTAACGTGTAGGTCTCTTCGATTTTTTCCATATCTGTCTCTCAATGTTTTTCGATTTTTCGAGAGAGATTTTGGAGAAAGAAGCTCAAATCATTCATCTTGCATTAGGAGCATCATGAGCGCATCCAATAATCCAAATCCATCGGTACGTACAATTACGAATCCCTCTTTTAACTACTATATATTATGATTATCTCAATTTTTGTTATCAATTTTTTGTTTTCAATTTGATCAGAGATGTAGCTCATTAACCATTGGTGAGAAGCTGTGTGCTGCATTTCTACCATTTGTGGCCATAGCTGAAATCTTATTGTACGCCGTCTCTGGTTGCTTCAATTCCCAATCCCGTAGTCGTTTTCAGAAACTTTATTTTGATCATGATCAGCTTTCTCAGCTTGCGTCGGGTTCTAATTGTAAGTTTTTTTTGCTCTTGTTGTTGCTCAATTTAGCTTCCCTACTCGATGATTTGGAAACCAGCAATGCTAACCAATTTCTTTCATCTGACATATAAGGGTTTGAACTTTTATCTCTTTTAGGTTTTACTCTTCTTGGGGTGCCACGAAAACCTTCCTGTGATTCAGAATTGAAGTTTCAGTCTAAATATTTTTTTAAAGTAGATATCATAACTTGTATCTTGACTTTCTTCTTCATGCTTAACACTCCCAGGATTTAGGCCAAAAATGTCCACTGAACTAGCATTAGCATCAAATTTTATATATATGCTTTAAGTTTTAAAGAAAGAAAAAAATCTGAAGAATAAAGATCAAACGACCAAACCTTTCTTTTTGAGATCTCTTGTATTTGTCATGAGATTGAATGTGGCTGTCAAACCTTTCTTAAAATCTTGAAAAGTAATAGAGGGGATACCTTAATTGAGGTGAAGTAAGGGTTTTTATGCAACTCGAATGGAGTTCCTCCCCTTTTTCTGTTAGCATAATCGTATCTATTGTACTGAGAACCTAGTAAAACTGTATGTTTAGCGAATCCCACCTGGTGAGTGGTGAATATAGTGGCTTTAAGCTGCAACTGACCTTTTTCCTTAAAGTTTTTATCTTAGTTAATTTGGGTTGATTCGAACTATATGTTCTAATTGAACTGATAAGTCTCATGCCTAGCAATTTGGTTGCCATGCTATTAAGGTAAAGTTTTATGCCTAGGCTAAAAAGGGTTCAAGGACTGCCTTTTACCTGTTATCTGTGTTCTTCTGCAGTTAGTGTCAATGAAGTGGAGGCACTTTTTGAACTGTTTAAGAACTTGAGTTCCTCAATTATTGATGATGGATTGATACACAAGGTATACTTTCTAGTTTTCAATTCAAGCCTACCATATTACAACTTAATGTTATTTTAGCTAGCAACAGTGTGTGTCTTTGTCTTTCTCATATGATTATCGAGCTTTCAAGTTACATGGTCTTTTAGTCGTTTATCTTAGCTAACAAGAGTATGTATTTGGCCGGTGGGCTCACTTTTACATTGATTAGGTAAATGTATTTGGTAACATGATTTTATTGTTTTTATGCGTAGTAGCAGTAAGCATGTAATATCAATCATCTTCTACTGTACATAATGGAAATGCAAATTCTTTCATCCACCTGAAAACAATGCACACTGATGTTACTCAAATCTCTTGTGGGTTCCGGTGTTGCCGTGGAGTGCCATATCCCCCTTTAAAAAAAACTAAGGATTTAGATGTTACCCTTGTTCCCTATATTGTTGCTGGCTTTCTTTGTAATCAATTTTGCCTAGACTAGCCACAGTTTATATGTATATGTTGGATGTTTTTTCCTTTGTACTTTGATTCGTAGATCTTTTAGAATTTAGGAACAACATTCTATATATGTGTCTATGTTTTCTCTGGTTGTATTAGAATGAGAAAAGGAACAAAGTTGATTAATTTCTTTATCTTACGGTTATGCTTGCTTACTACATCGTTGTTTGGAAGGCAAACCTAATACGATAATGTTTACTTTTGTGTAGGAAGAGCTCCGACTAGCATTATTCAATACCCCACAGGGTGAGAATCTATTTTTAGACCGGGTAACTGCTCCGTTACAACTTAAATAATAATCCATCCTATATTTCTTGTGCATGGAATTGGTGTTCATGTTGTTTTTTCTTCTTTTTTTCCTTAATTCTCCTTCTGTCCAAAATACATAGTCCTTTTTGGATGCCGAAAAAGATTTGCGCTCTTTCTTGAATCAGAGGGTCTTTTAAACCATTCTTCCCTATCTACCCTTGCTTATGTTTTAGTGGTGGATTCCACATGTCCCTCGTCATCCATGGGAACATAGGCCCGATTTGCCTTTTCTTTTGTACACTATGCAAGGGTAAAAATGTGAAGAAAAGAAGTCGATTAGGTTTTTGTTATCCAGTATGTGAAAATCAAAGCCTACAATAAGCCCCCAAGTAACTGCCCCTATTTCAGATCTTTATAAAACATCTCTTCCTCTATTCTTTTTGTGAGAAACAACTCACCTAAAATCATGCATATTAGTTTTTTAACGGGTATTGCTTTTTCACTGGAACGTCATTTTATCTGCATCACTGCATGGTTACTACTGATAATCTTTGTTTTGCCTACAACCATCCTCTTCTTTTTTACAATACACCATAATGATGTTAATTAGCAATACTGGAAACTCATTTTAAAATATGATGCAGCTTGAACTGAAAACTGACGAAACTAAAGCAAATTTTATTCTCAATTCATTCAGTATTATCATCTTTCTAAACATTCTTTCTATTGTTGTGACTTTAAAACTAAACCAAACCAAATGAACCCAGTTTGACCTTTAGTTCACTGGAAATTTGTGGGATTATTCTGCTTCGTCTTTATACCATTTTGAGTAGGGTGCCCAATATAGTTAAGTCAATATACACCCAAGCACATGTGATACCCAGTATAGTTAAGTCAATATACACTCAAGCACATGGGATGCCCAGTATAGTTAAGTCAATATACACCCAAGCAGCACATGGGATACCCATAAATAAAGGGTTATTTACTTATTTATGCCCCCATTAGATACTCCAAGGGGTAACCCTTTTTCTTTTTCTTTAAACCCAACACCCTGCTAAAACAGAATTTGGCTCATTTATGGCCCTTAGGACAGGCATCTTTACTAGATGCAAAAATATAAATCATTGAAGCCAGGGTATATGCCAAACCTTCTAGATACGTATAAGATGAGACTGGATAGCCTAGCCCTAAAAAAAAGCAATAAGCCCCAACGACAAATACTGGAAAAGTAATCCCTTTCTCTAAATATGATATACTGTAAAAAGAAGAAAGCATGCTGCAGATTGTACACAGTGATAGCATAATGATCCCTTTGCAACAACTAACAACTTGCTTCTATATGGGATACCTCCCAAGTCCTAAGAACACTTTCAACAGGTTCCTAATGGCGAGTCAAGGAGTGCACACTCCCAAGTCTCAAGAACAATTTCAACGACTCGTTTTGCTAGCAGGCCATCAAGCACACTTCCTTTGGACTCTTTGTCTGAGAAATTGCTCTTTGATGGAACCTCTAACTCCACATTTTTCCTAGAATTTATTGGAGAGCCTGGAAATATCGGGCTCCTGAGATACCTAATAGAAAACCTGGAAAACTTACATTAAAATACGAGTATGTTATCAACTAATGTAGTAAGAAGTAAGAACTAACCTAACAACCACAGTAGAATGTGAAAGTTCTAAATCAATCCATGTAGTCGACTTGTCGATGGAATGTTCCAAATTTTATCTTTATAGCTGAACTTATTAACATGACCACTCGTTCATGTTGATTACATTTCCGCCATGCATGTCATAGCATCTGAAACATTTATATCTTGATATGTTGATTGTGATGCATTTACAAAAATGCTCTGTTGTTTTCTAGGTTTTTGATCTTTTTGACGAAAAGAGAAATGGTGTGATTGAATTCGAGGAATTTGTTCATGCTCTCAGTATCTTCCATCCCTATGCGCCTATAGAAGATAAAATAAACTGTAAGATGTTATGGGTAAATCCATTGATACACATTCAAATTATATCTCATAGACAATGTAATCACTAATTGTTGATTTCCTGCAGTTGCTTTTAGGCTATATGATCTGAGACAGACGGGGTATATTGAACGAGAAGAAGTGAGTATACTTTAATACTCCTTCGTCCCAAAATAAATGCCCACAATGGAAAAAACAAAGTTTTATAAATGAGTAATTATTACACTTATTAATCAACTAAGCCTTAATAGAGGGAGTAATGAATTTCTCCATCTCATAATTAAGAATCATGCATTGACTTATTCTGCATTTTTTTAATAGGTCAAACAGATGCTGATAACGATTCTAACAGAATCCGAGATGAATTTATCAGATGAACTTCTTGAGGTTATTATCGACAAAGTAAGCTTTTTAAACTTGTTCAGTTTCTCGGGTATTTTACATTAGATTTGGCAATAAGATCGTCATCCTTAATGCAGACATTTGTTGATGCCGATGCTGATGGAGATGGTAAAATCTGCAAAGAGGAATGGAAGGAGTTTGTCCTTCGCAACCCCAGCCTTTTGAAGAACATGACTCTTCCTTACCTTGTGTATGATTATTCTTTGCTATTTCCAAAATTTCATATTCCATTCTTGATCAATAGTAGTTGTTAGAGCATCCCCAACAACTTCTCCAAAATAGAGAAAATGGAAATTTTGTACAATTTTTTGCTCCAACAGATTCTCCAAAATGGATAAAATAGGAGAGAGAGTGTAATTTTCTCCAAATTTGGAGATACCCCAAAAAATGATTACCAATAGAGAAATGATTTTTTATTATATCCCACCAATGAGAATATTTTTAATGAAATGTTTAGGTGAGAGAAATAATATTTTATTAAATATATAGAATATTTTAATAATATAATCAGTGATTTATCTCTAGAATTGGGAATCTGTTGGATATTGATTTGTTGAGTTTTGGATCTTCATTTTAGAGAGATTTGGGGAATCTGTTGGAGATGCTCTTAGAGTCCCACCTCAGCTAGACATGGACCATTTCTCTTCAATATATGTTAGAATCTCCGTTCTCTCCTCAAGAGCTCTTTTTGGAGAGTAATATGAGGTTCCACGTATCCTCGCATGTCAGAATAATTTTCATATTAACATGATCGTGTGGTTAATTTTTTTATGATCATTCAGGGACATCACCACAGCATTTCCAAGTTTTGTTTTCAACACGTCGGTTGAGGATGCAAATTGAAAGTCCTCGTTTCCCTCGATGGGGTTTCAATGCGCATAGCGCTCACATGATGCCGATCTCAATGAGACAAGATGCTAGCTTGAAAAAACAACAATCGGATGCTCCGTTCACTTCAGGAAAATCCCAACATGCAAGTTTAGAAGCTTTTTGGGCCGAAACCTTTTTTAAGTTCCTTCTATAGAATGTGTTTTGGAACTTCAAATTATGCACTTCCAATAGCATGTAAATAGTAGACTTTGTAAAACAAAACTACCTTGCCACCCAATATTTTTTATTAGTAGTTTAGAATAGAACAAATAGTCACATACAAGAGAACGTTTAGGAATTTTTATTTTTAGATTTAGGGAGTGTTTGATTTGATGAATGGTTTTAGTGGATTTGGATTTTGTGGAATGATTTGGAATCAGAAGGGTGTTTGGTTTGTAGAATTTGGAATGAATTTGAATTTCATTTTATATAAATAATTTATAAAAACAAATTATTAAAAAGTAAGCATCAATTAAATTATATTTTTATTAATATATGATTATAAAATTGGGGTGTTTTGTTTGATAGAATGGTTTCGAGAGATTTGGATTTCGTGGAAAAATTTGGAATCCGAGGGATTTGGATTTGGGAGGATTTAGAATCTTTAGTGTGTTTGGTTTGTAGGGATTGGAAAGAAATTGAATTCCATTATTTATAAAAAAACTAAGAATTTATAACAGTTATATTATTTTTTGTTTAACTGATTATTAGAAAACAAATGTTTTAAACATTATTATATACAAATCCTATGAAATCCCTTGAAATCCTAGCCACCCCCTTAGGATTTCAAAATCCTATGTTTGAGGGATTTTAAAGAAAAATCATAGGATTTCGAATTCGGACAATTCTGCAAACCAAAGACGGGATTGGAATGGATTTGAAATCTGAATCCCCCCAAAATCCATTCAATTCCTGCAAACCAAACGGGCCCCAAGTATTTTTAACATATTTTAAATCATTATTACAAACAAATCTCATGAAATACCGACTACCCCATGGAATTTCTAAATTCCATATTTGTGAGATTACAATGAAATCAACAGATTTCAAATCTATGCGATCTCTCAAACCAAACATGGGATTTGAAGGAATTGAACTCTAAGTCCCTCCCAATCTTGTCCAACCTACAAACAAGACGTGACCTTAAATAAATATATTGGTCTTGTTACTTTATTAGAATCTGATCCCGATTGATGTTCTATGAAATCCCACTATAGTAATGCCAGTAAAAATAGAAATTAGAGATCTAAAGTAATGAAAAAATGACTTATAACCGCTCAGATTGCGACCAATCTTCTTAATCGGACGTGGGTTGGGCTTAGAGCACGTGAAACTCATCACTACCTCGTAAGAGCGTTGAGACCATAGCTTGTTACACGAAAGAAATATTGATGTATACTGTAACACCCGTAAATCTTGTTCAGTATAATTCCCCAAGACCCTTCTTTATTTGTAGTTTTAATTGTGCATGTGTTTTTTTGGGTAAGGGTGTCCTAGGCTATGCCTAGACTAATCCCTTGGAAAATTATGATTGTAAGACACCAGCCCTGATCAAATCTCAGTGGCCACAATTGTTATGTACGCCTGGATTCAAACCTCGGGCGGATGGAATATTCCACCACATCCCCCAGGCCTAAACCAGTACGCCACAACCCTTGTGGTTTTAATTGTGCATGTTTATAAGTTAAGAAGGGGTTCTAGCCTTGAGTAATCTACCTTTCATGCATAGCTTAACCTACTGGCTTGACGGATCAATGAGACGGAGAATTTGGACGCCAGGACACCCCTAGCAACCTTGCCAGCGAGGCAACGACCTTGATAGATGGCATAATCGCCAGTCAATGTTGCCGTGGTCGAGAAGGGCTCGGTACACTCCGAGCGATAATGACAGCGAGAATGCCATTTGGCATAATCGTATGTCATTATCGCTTGGGATATACCATGGGGTGGGGAGGAAAGGCGATTGTGCCAGCGACAATGCCATTTGGCAAAGTTGTTGGGCATTGTCGCCCGAGCTGTCTGGAAGTATAAAGACTCCCTTTGCTTTCAGCCCATATCTCTTTCTCCACTTTGTCAAACGCGATTTTAGAGCGCCTTAGGTGATTTCCCTCCTCCCAAACCTCTCCCCTCATTAAATTCTCACCTAGGGTTTGATATGATCATTTATTGCGCTTCAAGAGCTTCTTTGGAGCATTTATTGTGAAACCTCAAGTCAAGATCAAGTCTTCATCTCATATTCTCCAACATTTCTAGGGTTTGCTAAGTTTTTAGATTTTCTTTTTAAAAACCTAAGTGGTGAGTTTAAAATGCTTTGTAAAACTAGATACATGTCTATATGTGTGTTTCATCATCTTTTCATGCTTATTTATACAAATCTCTCTTGTTTAGTAATATGTTCATATTTTTTCATGTTGGGAACTTATAAAGTTTTGGTGTAAAATATCTTGTTTGATACCTTGATAAGCATGGTTACATGGTTAACAAAATATATTGGTATTTTGGTCTCTTTTCTGAAAATATCCATATTTTAGGGTTTTGACCTAACTTGAAGATTTAACTTCATGAGATGCATATTAGTACTTAGACGTTTATGGTTCATGGTGTTGTGTTCTTATATACATAATGTGTAGCTTTATAGCTTGAAAATCTCTTATGTAGAGTTATGTGCATATTTGGCCAAATTAAGGGTCTTGGATTATTATTGGAGCAAACATCTCCTCGTCCCTTAACCAACTGAGCTACACGTCTTGGATTATTATGTGAAGCTTTTTTTATGGTTTATATGGTGGTTAGGCCACAAGTTTCGTTGATTGATGTTATACAATTTTCTTTGAGTAAATGTGTATGATGGTATACAAGGACGAGAAAAATTGTAGATGAACCGTCAAGTAAGCACTAAGAGGATATAGTCTTGTGGTGCCACCGTGTGGGTATGCACCTAGATCTCCGTCATTCGGGGTGTAACACCCTAAAATTCAGGGCCAATTTAAACCTCAAAATACACGCGTTATGATCATCAAAATATCAAACTTTTATAAACCAAAGGATCATAAGTAAATTTCTATATATACACAAAGTCGTCTAACTTAAATAGTCTGATCAATCTAATTATACATCACAATAAGATCAACTAGATTATCTAAGGCTCGTCCCAAAAGTCCTCAAAAGAATATCTCGATCCTTCGTTATCGCCGAGTCTGATTCCTTTCAACTGAAATCTCACTTCCCAAACTATATCCCAGAGCCAGTACCTGGTAAGACAGTTTAATTTGAAACATTAGGCTTTCGCCTAGTGAGATTATCCAAATCAAATTAAAATTAATCAACAAAATATTAACAGATATACCAAACCTGTTATCAACAATCTTACCATACCAAGCTCTTATCGACCATTGGAATCCACCTATTCCCTTACTCATGACTAATTCATCTAGTCATCATACTATCAACGAGAATTACTATAAATCCCACCGGACTTATAAATAACTCTAACTCCCAGAAATTACAGTTTCCAAACCTGCTTCTTTCTAAATTAGGATGTCAAATCCTCAACAACAATAAAGATATCTCATCTTTCGCTTGAAATGGGAATTACAACTCCAAGTCTGACATTCCTCATTTCGTTTCCTCCCCATCTTGAATCACTGGTCTCCCAAATGAGATTTATTTTATCGCGATCAACAACCACCAGAGACCCTCACAGATGATTCAAGATTCACTCCAACAACTAGAAATACATCCTAACGATCCCCAGCTAGTAAACGGTTCTCATTATACCGTACTATATGCCCACTAGATCAGATGTAGATTTCTAGCCAACGCCACACAATCACTGTGTATCATCACTCATTCTATTGTATACTAAAGCTATACAATTCAACATATATTCTATATCTCTATGTACAGAATATTAAATTCAACGATTATCTCCACTTTGCCATTTAGCATCGGGGATCAACACTTCCACAATTAACTACAGCTCCGGACTCATAAATAGTCGTTTCAATTTAACATATAACAAATAGCATATTCATATCAGATTGCATGTCACATAACAGTCTCAAACTTCTACTGAAAGTCAAAACTTTTCGCAATCTACTGTAGCGAAAAGCTACACTTTTCGCAAGCCAAAGCTGCGAAAACCTCCACTATTCGCAACCCACTGTTGCGAAAACTCCCACTTCTCGCAACCCTCTGTTGCGAAAACCCCACTTTTCGCAACCAACTGTTGCGAAAAGTTCTACTTTGCGCAACCCATTAATACGAAAAGTTACTGTTCATCGTCACTTTCATCTGATTCAGTTCTCCATTTGACTCATTAAGCTTACCATTTCTTAATCAAATCATACCATTGATATTATATACAAATATAGCATATTTATAACACTTTTAATTGCTTAATTTTAACAAGAATGAATAACTCACCTGGGTAATTTCTGAACACAGAGTTCTTCCAATTCAGTGGCTTAATCAACAGCTTAATCAAAATCTGGACAAAATACTACCATTTAAATCTATGGAGATGAATGATAACAACACAGAAAACAAGTTCTTACCACAACAATCACCAAACTGATTTCTCTTCTTTCCTTCTTTTCTTTCTTTCGATGTCTATCTCTCAGTCTCGTTTTCTCTATCTCTCTCTGTTTTTAATTTCTTTTTGTGATACTATTAATCAAGGAAAATCAGTATTCAAAATACTGAGTAATCTCCACATGACACCTCATTTCAATTAATGAGCCACAAACCCAATTTCCAACATATATCCCAAACTTTCAAATAAGGACCCAACAACCCTCCAAGTTAATTTTCTCAAAAATAAATTGTACCAAAATACAATTTATCTAATATTAATTACAATGAAAATTTCGGGGTGTTACAATACTCCCCAACTTGAAAAGGATTTCGTCCCCGAAATCAATCTAAGGTAAACAATCGAGGGTATCGTTTCATCATTTCTTCCTCCGACTCTAAAACCACTTTAACAATTCAAAGATATAATACCATCATACCTATAATCATTCTCTTAGATTGTAATTTATCAAAATATTTCTCTAAGATCGATTCTCGCTCCTTCACATAACAACTTTTCTCATCAATTATGCTTCAATAACTATGACAATCCATTATTGCATCCATGACTTACACGTTTCTTTGATACAAAATGCTATCACCTTCTCACATTACTATCGCACCACACAAACACGCTGCAACCAAGCACTAAGGGGTTGTATATCAAAGGTGATAACTCCATTGAACTTGTAGTATGACTACATTCTTAAGTCCAATCTTTCTATCCTTGCTTCCCCCACGTTAGTATGGAATACTATATCTCAAGTATTACTTGTCTCTTTCTCCCAACTTTCCACATACCGATAGTATTTTCTCATTTCGAAACATATCTAAACAGTTTCACCAAGATTTCTAACTTAAAACATTCAACTAAATTATCTTGAAACGACATTACCGTTCGAAGTTATTACCATTCTTAAATCTTCAACTATAAATTTCTCATACATTTCTTTCACACATAAAGAGCAACTTATATTCCTTAACGACCTTACCTCCGCTACACCACATTGGCCGACATACTCATCATTTTTATTAAACTTCCAGAGATTCAGAATACAACTTAATTGGCACCTCATACCATCAAAATTTCTTTGGATAAACACTCACCACTGCTCCGACATTCTATTTCGATATAAGCCATATTACCACTCCATCTTACAAACCACATGCTCCATCAACTTTATTGACAAATAGTACCTTCCAACCGGAATTCTCGAAACTTCCATTTGGATACGTCCTCTTTCTAACACCATGTCTCATACTAGATGGCACATGTATCTTGGCAATTAATGCTACTACTCGTTCGTACATTTTCCACCCATAACATTTACCACTGACCATGTCTCTCATAGTCATTCGCACACCATTAATTTTATAATCCTGTTTTCTCGCCCAACTACCCGAGTCTATATCACTAAATATCTCCTCCCCAACTTTAGTTGAACTACCACTCACGATTTTCTATTTAACTTGAACTTATTCGTCCTTACTAGCTCTTTGTGATTCCAATACGTTGCATAGACAGGGTACAATTCCTCACAGATCAACACAATCTATACACCCCCTTTGTTCATCTCTAGTATTTTATCTTTTATAAATCTTCCACATCGAAAGTAAACACTTATCTAAAAGCAACAATTCTTCACTGTTCTAACAATCCCACAAAGTGATCCTTCAACTTTTAAGCTTCTGATTTAAACTTACATTCATACATGATCCCAAAAGGATAACCAATGCATTCCCTTCATATAAACTTAAATTTACAATACCGTCCATGCAAGTTCAACCCCAAGCCTACGTTAAGCTTAACAAATCGGGTCAAAGTTCTTAAGACTTAACTGAGTCCAAAACCGAGCCATCTACTCAAAGGATCTAAAGATTATTGATCAATATCAACTCACGCAATTTAAATACATCTAACTCACATTATGCAACATACGCTCCGAGGCGTGATAATCTTACGACCCTTTTATTGCTACTTTCCCAATGAAGTCAATTCATTTGCAAGTACACGTAAATGCAACTCTTTTCATACTCCTTAATATATATAATACGCCCAGGTTCATTAGTTCCAAAGATACTAAGAACAAGTAAAATATCAAACAGTCTTCACACCTAAGACCAACACTTAAACCGTCACTGGTTCAAATACAATGCAGTTAAGCATATAATACATCCAATACTCCATCTCGAGTCATTAAAACTGACAAACATTCAAAAGACTTCTTTGAATATAAATCAAGCCTTTAAGGCCAAAATATTCGTTTGGTTAAACATGTGCCACTCATACGATTTCGTAAACCAAAATACATTGTTACTCAAACTCTTTACCTTTTTAATTCTTTTATTAACCATCGGCCCCAAAACAAAGGTTTACACTCAAAATTTTACATGGTCAGATTTGCCAAAATCCCCCAACTCACATGTTCATATTTTAAAACGTAATACATCAAAATATTGCACACTCACAATATAATAAAGCGCGTTTTGACTACATGTCTTTCACTTGTATAACAATTAATCAAAACTTCTTTCATTAATAATTTATTCGACAATCATCCAAAATCCCCCAATTGTCATACACAATAATATCCACATTGCGCATACCCTCTGCATAACAGCATGCCGGTACCGCTCATGGTTTCGTTCCTACCTGCACAGGCATACGCGGGATGCATCCAGACCGTACCCAGTGACAGACCAAAAGGCCTCATACACCTTACACAACTTTCGTCTTCTAAGTCAATACTTGACATACTTTCTTAGCCTTAAGGTCCTTAACTGAACCTAATTCTTCCTCTGGACACAACCGTCCCTCGTCAACTATATTCCTAGTCAGCGAACAAGGGTACAGATTCTCATGCAACCGACACTAAAGTCCACTTTTGACTCTCATACTGTTCATAACACAAATACCAAAACTACAAACTTTTTCCCCAGGTTTATCCAACACTTCTCCATTCTTGGAGTTCTTTCTTAGCTTAAAGTGTAATACCCTACGACCTAGTGAGTTCATAGCCTTCATGCATGACAATTTAATAAATAACTCAATCCACACTTTTCTCGTTTAAATAAACAACATTCGGAACAACATGGGCACACACGATCCCAATCATTTTCATAACTCCCATGTACTACACAACGATCTCAAAAATCGTTTGTATATAAATTTCCGTAAAACTCAATCTTTCTCAACCAAAAGATGTTGTTACAACAGAAATACGAAGATCTTTTTATACGACAAAAGTTTAAAATTTACTGACACAAAGTAAATGTAAAGCCCGTATCCCGGTATGTAATTTATTAGTCTTATTTATTTTCTTTTAAGTTCGAGTATTGTGGTTTCCGTAAGCGGGGTTAGTCGAGTTGGGTCAAATCGTTAAGTGTCGGAATTTTGGTTAGTTTGCAAGAAGGAGGGTAGTTGAGGGACTAAAGGTGTTAAATGGCCAAAAGATTTGGCCTTTGGCCCATGCATTTCTTAAAACCGGAAATCCATATGTTTAGTTGTGGGTGTTTGTGGCGTGAAGAACAAAAGAAAAAGAAAAGAGAACATCACCAAAACCCTATTTTTCTCCATCAAAACCTCACGGCCGAAACCCTCAACCCCGTCGCCGCTGCTGCTGTCATCGGAAGCCGCCACCACCATCGTCCGCCGGGGAGTTCGAGAGAGAAAGGAGCAGGTGCTGTCGAGTGGCATCGTCGCAAGGTAAACCGTTAACCTCTTTGTTCTTTCTTGTTTCTTTGCCGCCGGCGACTCTGCACCACCACCGCTGCCGCCGCATGCGGCCTTGGCCGCTGCAGACGGTAGCCGCCGTGGACCTTCGCGAGCGATTGCGCGTAGAGTGTGTGTGTGTGCCCTCGTTTAAGGGAGGTGGACAGCCGAGAGTGGTGGAGGAGAGGGGTGGTTTGATGATCGAAGGGGAGTGTTCACGTTATGGTCGCCGCCGGGGAACCGTCGCCGCCGCTGCCGTGCCCCGCTGCCGGAGGTGGCAGTGGGTGGTGCCCGTGGCGGAACCCTAAAACCACCTCTGGCCGTAACCCTAAACCGCCGTAGCGGAACCCGGATCGTATAAACCTTAATCGCGTTACCGTTTATAAAATCGTCATTTCATGTGAAACGTCGTATCTGCAACTGTTTTGCGTAAGCTGTAACTTTTTATTCGTAACTCGGATTGGGGTGATTTCGGTGCCAAAAGTTCCCAATTGGAGTCTAGCAACTTTTCTGTGTTTTGTGCAAAATCCAGTTCGGAACGTAGCATAGGCCAATTCGTCGTTTTATACCGATAGCTGCTGTTTTTCACTGATCTGCGAACCATTCTTATAAAATCCGTATTTAATTGTAGAAAAATCGTTAGGAGGTGTATAATATGTCCTTGGAACCCTAACTCTGAGCACTTTCTAGTTATGTAATTTAATTAGGGATTTTCTGGGTTTAAAGAGGTCGGATCAGGTCCCGAACAGACCTGTTTGGTTAGACCGAAAAGTCGTTTAAGTGACGGTTTAAGCGTGCGTCGTATTTTAGGGTCCGGGTCTCGTGTTAATACATTTTTAACGTTCGTCTAGGTGTCGGGAAGTGATCTTGGATTGTGGAGCTTGAATTATTAATTGTGAGCTAGGCGCGCTTACGAGGTGAGTTCTCTCACTATATCTAATAACGGTTGTTTTATCATTGCTGTAGTACGTGTGTGGTAGCTTTATGTGATTGTGTTGTGGAACTAGATAGTGGGGTGTCTAGTTGATACTATGTTGTATGCATGTTATGGTAGTTTGTATGTACTACTGTACTTGTGGTGTGAACTAGTTGTTTGTGGTGCGTAATATGTGCTTGGGTTAAATGCTTAGTATAAACGTGTGTTACATTACAACTCGGTGGGACCGAGGAAGTGGAAAGAAACGTTGTGGGAACTCGGTGTGACGAGTGTGTTACATTACAACTCGGTGGGACCGAGGGCTCGGTGGGACCGAGGAAGTGGAAAGAAACATTGTGGGAACTCGGTGTGACGAGTGTGTTACATTACAACTCGGTGGGACCGAGGATCCGGCGGGGCCGGAGATTTTATACGCGGGTGGCGTAGAGACTCGGTGGACCGGGGATTCGGCGGGGCCGGAGATGTTATCATGTGGTCGGTGGGACCGACTTGTGCCTCTTAGGTGGGTGTGTGTGGATATGCATGTTTATGATTTGTTCGTAGACTGGTATGCTTGTTTATGTGTATCTATCTGTTATAGGGGTAATGTGGAATAACTGTGTTATCTATAGTGGTTGAATTCACTAAGCTTCGTGCTTACCCTTTCCCAATAAATCATTGTTTCAGGTGCGAGTAGCTCCAAGGCGTGACGGGTACACACTGGCGCGCGTGAAGAGCTGATCATTATATCGTTTTATAATTTTCATTTTTAAACTATTTATTCCGCTGTTTACTGTTTTAGAGAATAATTATTCTTGGGTTGCAAACGAAACGGTTTGGGTTATTTAACGAGTTTAATTAATGAAATGTCATTTTTATAAATTTTAAATTCCTTGTAATTTTTGGGACGTTACAACTTGGTATCAGAGCACAGCTTGAGTGAATCAAACGCATTTCGGTGTGTTTGATCTCAAGTTTGCGGCTATAAGATTTTCTTTAAAGTTTTTGGGAAATAAAAAGAAGGGAAAAACCCGTTGGAGAAACGGTGATCGAGGGCGCAGTGTGTACAGTCAGCCGGAGCCAAAGGGGAAAGGTACGGTACTTAGTGTATTTATCGCTTTCTAGATCACAGGGTATGCATGCTAGATTACCTGTTGTTGACACTGTACTGTATGATGATTGCTTGCTAGTAGGAATCAATGCTAGTTATAGTAGGTTGTTAAGTGAAGGCCCTATAGGTTGTATGCAGTAAGAATCATATAGCCTTAGAATATTTGATTTAGTTCTATTGCGCAGCTCTTGTTTGGGTCCAACCGTTCTAGGATAGAATCTTGTATTCGAATGTCTATTTGATTCACGCTGCATGCGACTGGGTATTCGCGAGGCAACTCGTTATGGCTAACAGGGATTTCGTTGTAGCAAGGGTAGTGGAATGAGATGAAATTTCTAGTGAGCTGGGAATAGCGTTCACTTATGAGTACGTAAGCAAAATTGCTTTCTAGATCATAGGGTATGCATGCTAGATTGCATGTTGTTAATACTATGCTGTAGTTTGTACTGCTTGCTATTAGGGATTTATACTAGTTATAATCGGTTACTAAGTGAATGCCCTCTAGGTTGTATGCAGTAAGAAATTTATAGCCTTAGAATATTCGATTTAGTTCTTTTGCGCAGCTCTTGTTTGAGTCCAACCGTTCTAGGATAGAATCTCGTATTCGAATGTCTATTTGTTTCGCGCTGCATGCGATTGGGTATTCGCGAGGCAACTCGTTATGGCTAGTAGGGATTCCGTAGTAGCAAGGGTAGTGGGATGAGATGAAATTCCTAGTGAGCTGGGAAGAGTGTTTACATATGGGTATGTATGCTAGATTGCTTTCTAGAACATAGGAGTATGTGTGCTGGATTGTTTGGTGCTTATTACACTGTACTGCATGTTTGTTGTTTGCTAATAGGAGTTCATGCTAGCCCTGATAAGTTGTTAAGTGAATGCACTATAGGTTGTATGCGGTAGGAACCGAATAGCCTTAGAATGTTAGATTTAGTTCTATTGCGCAACTCTTGTTTGAGTCCAACCGTTGTAGGATAGAATCTTATATTCGAATGTCTATCTGGTTTTACACTGTGTGCGACTGTGCATTCGCGAGACGACCCGTCATGACTAGTGGGGATTTCGTCATAGCAAGGGTAGTGGAGTTGGGTGGAATTCCTAGGGAGCTAGGAAGAGTGTGTACATATGCCGGTGCGGGCATATGTGTGTAGTTATCGGCGAGAAACTACTTGGACCCATCGGATGGAACTCGGAACGAGTGATGATAGGTGTGGAAGGTAGTAGTAGAGCTCCTACTACCGGAAACACAGGATCAATGCTCGAGTCGGGAACAGTCTCGAGGAATCCAAGGAGTTGAGCGTGAGCGTTGTTAGGGTGAATTATTATGTGCTAATAACCCGTTGTAATATCTACCCAGAGTAGCCATCACAAGGAGGAACGACTATAGTAAACCTACTAGTACAGGTGTGTACTTGATTTGCTTTGATGGGATGATCGTTGGGGTAGTGTCGAAGGTTATAAATTAGTAGTCGTTGGAATAAAAGGACGATTCTAGTATTAGTCACTTGGAGTGACGGTGAGGATGATGTTTGTTTCGGGCCAAGATGGATGATTGTGCTAGAATCATAGGCTTATACAGCCGACTTTGATTGAGGAAAAATCGTAGGGATTATTTGACGTAATTTCCCAACTTGCCTAAGAGGTTTAAATGTCCGGATGACGTTAGTGGATCAGAGAGATTTGGAGGAGTAGGAGTCGAGGCGTAGAATGCCGACTAAGTCATGCACAAAGTTTGATTTTGAAAATAAAATTTGCTTTAACTAACTCTCGCGTTTCCTATCCTTATGGGTTGTGTTGTAGAATTTTGAGAGAATATTTTTGGTAGCATTTTACCATGAGTTGTTTGGTGCGCTTTCTAGTCAGCTAAATATTTTATTGTCAACAAACCGTTTCCTTGTTTTGTATAAATAACTGATGCGCGCAAAAATTTTGGTTGGCAAGGCTTCGTTCCATATCATTTTGAACTTTGTAAGTAAACTGAACGACAATGGAATGATTTTCAACATGATTTTTACTACGTGAGACGAACGTGTTCATTTTTGCGTAATCACCGACCTGGTAATAGTAGTCTATTGCATACGGTCTTTTTGAAGTGAAAAATCTTGACATTGAAAATATTTTGTAAATGATTTGTAATCCATTTGGGAAAAGCACTTTTAAGTGTGATTTTGTTGGTAGACTGTTTTCATTAAATCCTTGGTCAGGATTAGTCAGACGTTGGTAACGGTCGGTGACTTGAGACGTACCTGGGAGGTAGGCGTTAAGGTGTATCTTGTTACGGTGTAACTAGGTTTCCTAGGGCGGATAATGGTAGTAGTAACCCTGAAATACTCACTTGTGATGAATAGTTATGGTCGAATGACCGTCGTGTGTGTTTATAGAACTGCTGGTTTGATGATGCGTGTAAGGTAAGTTTTGGGAGTCTATTAGAACTCGTAGGAGATAATCAATGGTTAATGGTAGGAATGATCGGATCCGAGTATCCAATTGGGTAAACTGGTGGGCAACTTTAGAGTGGTTAGAGATTGAGATTTGACTCGGGATGTATGGAATATCTAAGGTTGGGGGACAACCGAAGTCACTTGGCTAGGATTGATTCCAATTGTTGGGGTGTTCTGCCGATCATAATCCCAGTGTCCTAGAAGGAGTACGTTAGTTAGAAAAGTGTTTGAGAAGTTTTAGAAGGGATTTCAAGTGGACTTAGGAACCTGAGGTTGAGAGGAGGGAGAACTATCCGGAGCTATTCGTAGGCAGACACTTCGAGGACGAAGTCTAATCCAAGTGGGGGAGAGTTGTAAAGCCCGTATCCCGGTATGTAATTTATTAGTCTTATTTATTTTCTTTTAAGTTCGAGTATTGTGGTTTCCGTAAGCGGGGTTAGTCGAGTTGGGTCAAATCGTTAAGTGTCGGAATTTTGGTTAGTTTGCAAGAAGGAGGGTAGTTGAGGGACTAAAGGTGTTAAATGGCCAAAAGATTTGGCCTTTGGCCCATGCATTTCTTAAAACCGGAAATCCATATGTTTAGTTGTGGGTGTTTGTGGCGTGAAGAACAAAAAAGAAAAAGAAAAGAGAACATCACCAAAACCCTATTTTTCTCCCTCAAAAACTCACGGCCGAAACCCTCAACCCCGTCGCCACTGCTGCTGTCATCGGAAGCCGCCACCACCATCGTCCGCCGGGGAGTTCGAGAGAGAAAGGAGCAGGTGCTGTCGAGTGGCTCGTCGCAAGGTAAACTGTTAACCTCGTTGTTCTTTCTTGTTTCTTTGCCGCCGGCGACTCTGCACCACCACCGCTGCCGCCGCATGCGGCCTTGGCCGCTGCAGACGGTAGCCGCCGTGGACCTTCGCGAGCGGTTGCGCGTAGAGTGTGTGTGTGTGTGTGCCCTCGTTTAAGGGAGGTGGACAGCCGAGAGTGGTGGAGGAGAGGGGTGGTTTGATGATCGAAGGGGAGTGTTCACGTTACGGTCGCCGCCGGGGAACCGTCGCCGCCGCCGCCGTGCCCCGCTGCCGGAGGTGGCAGTGGGTGGTGCCCGTGGCGGAACCCTAAAACCACCTCTGGCCGTAACCCTAAACCGCCGTAGCGGAACCCGGATCGTATAAACCTTAATCGCGTTACCGTTTATAAAATCGTCATTTCATGTGAAACGTCGTATCTGCAACTGTTTTGCGTAAGCTGTAACTTTTTATTCGTAATTCGGATTGGGGTTATTTCGGTGCCAAAAGTTCCCAATTGGAGTCTAGCAACTTTTCTGTGTTTTGTGCAAAATCCATTTCGGAACGTAGCATAGGCCAAATAGTCGTTTTATACCGATAGCTGCTGTTTTTCACTGATCTGCGAACCATTCTTATAAAATCCGTATTTAATTGTAGAAAAATCGTTAGGAGGTGTATAATATGTCCTTGGAACCCTAACTCTGAGCACTTTCTAGTTATGTAATTTAATTATGGATTTTCTGGGTTTAAAGAGGTCGGATCAGGTCCCGAACAGACCTGTTTGGTTAGACCGAAAAGTCGTTTAAGTGACGGTTTAAGCGTGCGTCGTATTTTAGGGTCCGGGTCTCGTGTTAATACATTTTAAACGTTCCTCTAGGTGTCGGGAAGTGATCTTGGATTGTGGAGCTTGAATTATTAATTGTGAGCTAGGCGCGCTTACGAGGTGAGTTCTCTCACTATATCTAATAACGGTTGTTTTATCATTGCTGTAGTACGTGTGTGGTAGCTTTATGTGATTGTGTTGTGGAACTAGATAGTGGGGTGTCTAGTTGATACTATGTTATATGCATGTTATGGTAGTTTGTATGTACTACTGTACTTGTGGTGTGAACTAGTTGTTTGTGGTGCGTAATATGTGCTTGGGTTAAATGCTTAGTATAAACGTGTGTTACATTACAACTCGGTGGGACCGAGGAAGTGGAAAGAAACGTTGTGGGAACTCGGTGTGACGAGTGTGTTACATTACAACTCGGTGGGACCGAGGGCTCGGTGGGACCGAGGAAGTGGAAAGAAACGTTGTGGGAACTCGGTGTGACGAGTGTGTTACATTACAACTCGGTGGGACCGAGGATCCGGCGGGGCCGGAGATTTTATACGCGGGTGGCGTAGAGACTCGGTGGGACCGGGGATTCGGCGGGGCCGGAGATGTTATCATGTGGTCGATGGGACCGACTTGTGCCTCTTAGGTGGGTGTGTGTGGATATGCATGTTTATGATTTGTTCGTAGACTGGTATGCTTGTTTATGTGTATCTATCTGTTATAGGGGTAATGTGGAATAACTGTGTTATCTATAGTGGTTGAATTCACTAAGCTTCGTGCTTACCCTTTCCCAATAAATCATTGTTTCAGGTGCGAGTAGCTCCAAGGCGCGACGGGTACACACTGGCGCGCGTGAAGAGCTGATCATTATATCGTTTTATAATTTTCATTTTTAAACTATTTATTCCGCTGTTTACTGTTTTAGAGAATAATTATTCTTGGGTTGCAAACGAAACGGTTTGGGTTATTTAACGAGTTTAGTTAATGAAATGTCATTTTTATAAATTTTAAATTCCTTGTAATTTTTGGGACGTTACAGTAAACTAGTCGTTTCTCAGACTCATTTATACGATATCATCAAATCAATACTTTTGTTGGTTATAAAAAGTTTACTGATCAACACTTTCTTGACCTATTTGCTATCATACAACTTTTTATGTAAAGTATGAAATATTTTGCAAGTTGCTAAACTCCAAAATTTGGTTAGGCAGCGTAATTGAAATTGCCTTTTTTTTAAATACATACTTGCACTACTAATTCATCCTTGAATAGAACTGTTATTTATACATTTGGTTTGAAATCAAGAAAACTCATGTAACACACACTAAAACACCATGCACAAAACTTACTCGCAATGAAGGCCACTTACTCAAACAAGGTCAATCTTTTTACTTACGTAACTTATCATTGACACTCTACTTCCGACCAGAGGTCGCCCTCTCGGCCTTATAATAATTGCTATACATGCATTCCATGGCCCCCATACTCAACCAAGTCATACTAATTCCGTCTTAATCAATCATCTCATACTCTATCTCTGCACATATCAAATCACCTATTAAAGGTTGCCTTGGCGGACTTTCATGAGTCCCGCCAATTCCAGGTTGTCCTTCCAACCCCAATCATTTACCGATCTGTCCTCCAAAGGATTTTAGTGGTATAATCACTATCGTTCTACTATAACCTAATGGGATAACCATAAGAATTGGTTATGCACATACCCCTATACAAAATGTACTTACCGATCGTTAGTCACTGTAACAATTTAGAAATAAGTATGCTCGCGTAACAATATATTCATAATCACAGTAGCTAATTGGAATTGTGAATATATCATACAGGAGAATCCTCGTTACCATTATCACCGTACCAACTTCTCATATCTCCGTCAATTCTAAGACTATCCCGTCTTAGTACTTCTACCCATCTCTCACAATCATAACTTAATTTATCTCAGCTTAAGTCTAAGTATCTCATCAGCATACTTAGTTCGCTTAAACTAGAGCTCTGATACCATACTGTAACACCCTAAAATCCAGGGCCAATTTAAACCTCAAAATACACGCGTTATGATCATCAAAATATCAAACTTTTATAAACCAAAAGATCATAAGTAAATTTCTATATATACACAAAGTCGTCTAACTTAAATAGTCTGATCAATCTAATTATACATCACAATAAGATCAACTAGATTATCTAAGGCTCGTCCCAAAAGTCCTCAAAAGAATATCTCGATCCTTCGTTATCGCCGAGTCTGATTCCTTTCAACTGAAATCTCACTTCCCAAACTGTATCCCAGAGCCAGTACCTGGTAAGACAGTTTAATTTGAAACATTAGGCTTTCGCCTAGTGAGATTATCCAAATCAAATTAAAATTAATCAACAAAATATTAACAGATATACCAAACCTGTTATCAACAATCTTACCATACCAAGCTCTTATCGACCATTGGAATCCACCTATTCCCTTACTCATGACTAATTCATCTAGTCATCATACTATCAACGAGAATTACTATAAATCCCACCAGACTTATAAATAACTCTAACTCCCAGAAATTACAGTTTCCAAACCTGCTTCTTTCTGAATTAGGATGTCAAATCCTCAACAACATTAAAGATATCTCATCTTTCGCTTGAAATGGGAATTACAACTCCAAGTCTGCCATTCCTCATTTCGTTTCCTCCCCATCTTGAATCACTGGTCTCCCAAATGAGATTTATTTTATCGCGATCAACAACCACCAGAGACCCTCACAGATGATTCAAGATTCACTCCAACAACTAGAAATACATCCTAACGATCCCCAGCTAGTAAACGGTTCTCATTATACCGTACTATATGCCCACTAGATCAGATGTAGATTTCTAGCCAACGCCACACAATCACTGTGTATCATCACTCATTCTATTGTATACTAAAGCTATACAATTCAACATATATTCTATATCTCTATGTACAGAATATTAAATTCAACGATTATCTCCACTTTGCCATTTAGCATCGGGGATCAACACTTCCACAATTAACTACAGCTCCGGACTCATAAATAGTCGTTTCAATTTAACATATAACAAATAGCATATTCATATCAGATTGCATGTCACATAACAGTCTCAAACTTCTACTGAAAGTCAAAACTTTTCGCAATCTACTGTAGCGAAAAGCTACACTTTTCGCAAGCCAAAGCTGCGAAAACCTCCACTATTCGCAACCCACTGTTGCGAAAACTCCCACTTCTCGCAACCCTCTGTTGCGAAAACCCCACTTTTCGCAACCAACTGTTGCGAAAAGTTCTACTTTGCGCAACCCATTACTACGAAAAGTTACTGTTCATCGTCACTTTCATCTGATTCAGTTCTCCATTTGACTCATTAAGCTTACCATTTCTTAATCAAATCATACCATTGATATTATATACAAATATAGCATATTTATAACACTTTTAATTGCTTAATTTTAACAAGAATGAATAACTCACCTGGGTAATTTCTGAACACAGAGTTCTTCCAATTCAGTGGCTTAATCAACAGCTTAATCAAAATCTGGACAAAATACTACCATTTAAATTTATGGAGATGAATGATAACAACACAGAAAACAAGTTCTTACCACAACAATCACCAAACTGATTTCTCTTCTTTCCTTCTTTTCTTTCTTTCGATGTCTATCTCTTAGTCTCGTTTTCTCTATCTCTCTCTGTTTTTAATTTCTTTTTGTGATACTATTAATCAAGGAAATCAGTATTCAAAATACTGATTAATCTCCACATGACACCTCATTTCAATTAATGAGTCACAAACCCAATTTCCAACATATATCCCAAACTTTCAAATAAGGACCCAACAACCCTCCAAGTTAATTTTCTCAAAAATAAATTGTACCAAAATACAATTTATCTAATATTAATTACAATGAAAATTTCGGGGTGTTACACGGGGTAATGCCTTGAGGTAGTCCACAATGTGTCGGGCCTTGCGGTGTTACTCGTGGGAATAGACAAAGGTATATCGACTCTTGAGGTGAAACTTGATTGGTGTTATGGGTCTCCCCCATTGACTCCCAACATTGAAGCGCACTATTGTATAAATGAATTAAAACTGATAATTATTGATTTATGTTAATTGTTCAAGCTCACTAGGATTTTTGGCCTAACTCGTGTTTGGTGTCGACATGTATCTCATTATCTAGCGGCGCGGTCTAAGAAGGTCTAGTCGGGTTAGAGCGGGCTTGGTGAAAACATCTTCTGGGACACCAATTTTATAGAAGAACAATACTTTTGGATGATTGGATGACACCCGATTTGTAATCTTATTTCCTAGATAAATTAGATTAATAGGATGTTATTTCAATTACTTTGATTACGAATTTGTAATTAACATGTGTTTCTTATTTCCCCTTTTTGGGAGGTTAGGTTCATGCTTTGGCATTTATATACCACTTTTATGTTTTATGGAAATTTTTGTTTGTCCCAATTTTTAGGGTGTTACATCTACTTTCTCTTTCTTGGGGCACTTCCCAGTCCAAAACAGACATCATCTTCTCTTGATCATTCTGAATCACACCCTTTAATGGGTATGATTCTGATCCAATGGCCATGAAATAACAATCTTTCATTCTTTTATACTATATAGTATATGCATACAAGATGTATTGCAACCAATCCTTTTTAACTATTATGAGTATTAATAGAACGAATCACATTTTTATCACTAATGGGGTGTTTGGGATTGCTTATTTAAAACAACTTATGCTTTTATGTAAAAGTGCTTATTAACTTATATGGTGTTAAATCGGAGTTATATAAAAAGTGTTTGGATTAGCTTATGGTGGTACGAAAACGTAATAAGCTAATAAGTTATTATTTAGGGGGTGTTTGAGATTGCTTATACATGTAAAATAACCAAAAAGTTGATAAGTTGTTTCAAATAAGTTAATAAGTTAGAATGAAATGACTTATCAAAATCTCCTTATCACCGGTGCCAACCCAGTATAAGCAGTTTTCATTTTTTCTCCTCCAAACACTAAACTGTTTATTACCGATATCAAACTAGAATAAGTTAATAAGCACTTTAAATAAGTAATCCCAAACACCCCTAAACTATACCTACTACAATAAAAATATTATATATAGACCTATTCTTGATGTCTCATCCTCATTTTCATTTTACTATATAACTTGGGTAAAAAACAATTAATCGAAATAATGTCTCGACACATCTAATAAATAGAGTTTTTCGAGAGAGCGAAAAAACTTGTCCAAATGATTCAAATTTTAGAATCAACAGGTCTTCAAATCGTTCATTTAAAATAATTGAAACCAAGCTTCTTCTCGCAAAACAATAAAAAAGGCTATAGAATTAACAGGACAAGCAAATACTAAACAAATAGAAATTTTTTAAAATTTAAAAACAGATTTGTTGGTTGGGTCTATGAATCTATTCTAACCATCAAATAATAAAAATGGCATTTTTCAACTAAATTTTAACATTTTGATATATATTGAAAAAGGCATTGAATTAGAACTAGGATGGCAACCATCATACCTCATAGAAGTTGGACTATTTGAGGTAGATGTGAGGTTTATGTACAACCTATTCTCCTTACACCCATCGAAGTCCAAAACAAGCATCCGTTAGGATGATCAAACAGGTAGATGCTTTTCACGACCATTATGACCTCTAAATTTTCATCAAAGTGTCGTCGGTTAAATGAGCTCAAGTGGAGACCACAAGAGATAAATTAGTTTCTAGAGCTCATTAGATGTGGGAGATCAAAACTACACTTTCACAAACACAAATGGTGATCTCCCCTACAGAATCTTGTAATCGTTCTTGTAACCTGTGTAGAAATTTCTGAGAAGATGAATAATATGTCTTGCATACCGGAACAAACCAAGGTTTTTATAGCCACAAAATAAAGAAGGAAAACAACTAATAACTACAAAAGATTTCAAAGAATTTTAAAAACCAACTAAAAGTACAATGAGTCGTCTCTTTGTCCTTAAATCAACAACATTAGTTAAAAGTAGAAGTAAGGATGAAGCAAAAAGGATATTTGAAATATTTCACTATAGGAAAAGAAAAAGGAAATTGGGGATGAACATGAAAACTAGATCATTCTCCCCATTTCTTTGCAGATGAACAATGGAAGTGGAGGGGGTTGAGTTCACGTGAGACCATTATGTTTTCATGAGACTCGTGAGACCACATTTTTACACTTGAAACATCACAGCAAAACACCGTGAAGGTAAAAAAATATGAGTCTTCACATCAAAAACATTGTGAAGGTTATATTCGCAGTATTTTGCTGTGAAGTTTCAAGTGCAAAAATGTGGCCTCATAAAAATAGTTTGGTTTCACATGATCCCAAATCGGAGTGGGGTGGGGTTTTAAAGGACTAAAGACCCTATATCTCATTCATTAAATTTGAGAAAACCAAGAGTCGAAAGAAGAGCTAACGAATAACATTCGAGATACCGGAAGAGGAGGCTTCAAAATCAATAATCGGTGTCGGCGATGTTTGGGTAAGGGATTGCTAATTATCCTTCTTAATTTTACACTTTTTAGATTTTTTATTTAGTCTTTAACTAGATATGTATCTGCACGCGATGCGGCGCAAAACATTTTGAATCTAAACCTGAAAAGTCGAAAGAATAATTTTGTTCCATGTTTAGCTTATTCTCCATCACACAATGCCAAGAATAACCATAATATGATTTTTTTAAGGAGTGTAGATAGATAAATATAGATAAGAGTGTAAAATGTACAAGTTAAAAAAAATCTCGATACATCATTTTTTAAAAATCTTGTATTTATGACATTTTACAATATTAAAATAAAAAATATTCAATGATGAACTTATTTTGAAAATATTGACGAAATGATTATAATGGTATAATTTGTAAAAGAAAAAAAAACGTTTTATGATGTATTTTAGTTAATTTATCGATGTTTTTAAGATGATAAGAGTGTAAGATGAAAAATGAAAAAAATATAAGAAATATAAAATTATATAATTCGTATATATTCATGATATTTAATAATATGATTAAATCAAAAATTATTCAATGGTGGGTTCATTTCAAATGTATTGACGAAACGATTACAATGGTATAATTTGTAAAAAAAGAAATATATTTTTAATCCATTTTAATTTATGTACGATTATTTATCTTAATATGATAAGTGTCTAAAATGAAAAATAAAAAATAAGAAATTAAAAGTAACTAAATAACCAATTATAAGAGCAATAAATGTAACTTATATATTTAAAAGGAGAAAAGTCCAAAAACCCAATGGATTTTACTCTTTGGAATTATTAAGTCTTTGGACAATGTTTCGAAACAAATAAGTCACTAGACTTTTTAAAACATATCAAATGAATCCTTAGACTTTTTAAAACATGTTAGATACATCCTTATGACCTCTAAAAAAACTAGTTAATAGGGTAAAATAATGTAAAAAGTCCAAAAAACTAACAAACTTTCATATTTTGAATAATTAAGTCCCTAGACATTTTTTGAACGAAAAAAATACTTCGAATTATAAAATGAAACGAATATACCTCTTTCATTACGCTTCCCAAAATATACAAAAGTTGCATCCAAAGCATAAATAGTTGTATACAAAAGTTGGACATAATTTACCACAAGTTAATCAACCAAAAGTTGCGCCAAAAATACCAACAATTGCACCAAATATACCACAAGTTGCACCAAAAATATTCCAAAAGTTGCGCTAAAATGTACGAAAGTAACGCCTAATTTATGATTAATTTGCATCATTCATCTCTGGTGGAGATACAACCGTTTGGCTTTCCTGTAACCCTTCTTGATCTCCAACGACCTCTTTTGAAATTGAATATGCCTTCGGGCCATGTTGGTTGTGGAACACCCGATGATGTCTTCAATGATATGGATAAAGTGTAAGCAATAGTCATTAAAATGTTATTTGAATCTGAAAAATAAATAATGGCTTACCCTAATCATTTATTCTCCTGTGATTGGATTATAAGAAACACATACATATGATGGTATCCTCCCATCTCTATTGCCTCTTCTTGTTGTAATCGGTTTTGGAATGTTGATTCTTAGTCTACCTTTTGGCTTAACAAGTTTAGGTGGTGGGTCTTTCTTCTCATTCTTACAAGTCCTGACATTATGCCCCGTTTCCAAGCAATTGCTACATGTCCTTGCCTTCCCAAATTGAGTCACTTGTGTACCTTGGCTCTCAAATTCTGGTATTTTTCTTTTTATAGATGGTCTACCATGCATTCTCCTATCCTTAGATGGGGTTGGTTTGATGTAAGGTGTTGGAGTCCACATGTTCCTCCCTTTCAATGGTCTTATATGTAACACCCCAATCTTTGGAAGGTATCGATCTTTTAAGATAAATATGAAAAATAGAATTTTGGCATGAATCCTAGATTTTATGGTCTTGTTGGATGGAGAATCCAAATACGAATCCAACGGTCCTTTTCGGAGCGAAAACGGAGCTAATTACGGCCAAAACAGTGTTCAGTACCTCCTCCGCGACTATGACACGTGTCAATGTCGCTGGTCAATGTAGCGCCAGGGAACAGAAGGTGGTACCAACCCCGCGACTGTGACACGCCCGGGCATTGTCGCACGGGGGCACCTGACCCATAAAATCGGGATTTTTCACCCCTTTTCCTCATTTCACTTCACCTACTTCATTTTTCTCTCCCAAGAACCGAAACCCTTCACCCCCAATGTCGATTTTGAGCCTTTTAGACCCCAAGAATCAAGTTTTCAAGTGTTCCTTCTTCATCTATCATGGTTTTGGAAGCTAAAGCAAGAATCCTTTCATTTCATCTTCCTCATCAAAGTTTTCTAGAGTTTCATCCAACCTTTTTTCTTCACTTTGAAGATTGGTATTTTGGTTGGTGGATTCAAGTTATCGTTAAGATAATCTTCTCTTCTCTTCATCCATGGAAATTAGGGTTTTGGTATAAGTTGAGATCTTGATGTAAAAATGTTTGGGGAATGATTCTTTATGGTTGGAAACTTATGGATTTAGGTTTTTGGAAGATTTGGCTTGAGGATTCAAGTTTCTTCAAAGGAGCTCAAGTTTGGGGAAAATCTAGATTTAGCCTAAATCTAGCAAGGTGGGTTCAAGTTGATTTGTGAAAACGTTGTACATGCCAAAAATGTTTATTTTAAAGTGTGTATGTGTTTTACATGAAATTATCAATTGTTAAGTTATTTGGCTGGTTTTGATTATTTGAAGTGTTTAATTTTATAAATCTTGCAAAACACCCACATTTGGGATTTTTGGGTAGTTTGATAAATGAATCATAAATGAAAGTGTCTTAATGATTTATGGTACAAATGAAGTCTATTCCATGGTATATGCATATTTGGCGTATTTGATTTTATAACCGTTTGGAAAATACACATTATCGTGTCATGAGGCTTTTGGAAATTTTAGTATAAGATTTCACTTGGAAAATGGTTTGTCTCAACCAATGATGAGTTTTGGGGTAATCATGTCTTTGAGGTATGTGTTTGCATAAACGCCGATCAATTGTGTTTTATTGTTTTAATGACCTTTATTGTATGATAAAATGGTTTGTTGAGCTAGTTGGATCGTGTTCGATTTAAAAGAGTTTTGGGGACTTTAGTCCAGGTTATTTTACTCTATGTTGGGCCTTTGAAGTTTCATATTTTAAGAGTGTTGGACATTCTTTTAAATTACATTCATTTGAGGCATATTTAATCATTAAATTACATGTTTATGAATGTTGGACTTTCTTTGGCGTCGTGTAGTTTAGACTGTGTTGCATTGGATCCATAGGCACGTAAGTCAGTCTTTTGATGATGGTCGATTGGGTATTGTTTGTGTAAAAATGTATCAGTCTCGACCACGACCGAAAAAGGAAAAAAACATTTCTTATATAAGATAAAATCCTACACACTTGACGATTTTATCATCGGACCTAAGTTCAGGTCGAGGGTTACTCACGACACTCGACCATGACATCGTCCAACTTACACGACCAGCGCAGGATACCCGACAAACACGATTAACTAACGTACGACATGACTGTTATGTTTTCTCTGTTTAATGCAGGATCAACGCCATTAATGACCAACGGCTATAACCGACGAAGATCATTATGAGTATTAACTCTCCGAAACCATTACGACCGTTATACTGCTTTTATGGGGATAAATTAAAGCTACGAAGGCTATATAAAGAAGATCCCAACCTCATTTGCGGACATCTGAATTCCATAACATCTACAGCATAGTGAGAGCATTCGAAGCAAAGTTACTCCTCGAAGGAACACACACGACGCCTATACACGACACATTATTTTTACACACGACGCACTTATTTACGTTACAAATTAAGTTATTTCTTATATTTGTATTGTAATCGTTTGTACTCTCGACACTTGATACACAAGGACGTCGCCCCTGATTGCATAGTGCAACGACGACCACCACAGTCGTCTGCGGGTTTTTTCCTCGTTGAGGTTTTTCCCGCGTCACCAAAATTCTCTCGTCTCTTTTACTTTTTGTCTTTGTCGCATTGTTTGTCGAACGATTTCTTTTCTTTAGTTGTTAAGCTCCACATCAACCTTAAGTTATCCTTTTGGACGATTTTTGGCATTAACAGGTATTTCGGGGTTGGACCTCGGGACCCATGTTTATGACCTTAAACTTTTCAAGTAGGCACTAGGAGGGTTGAGTTCGGAGGTGCTACCTTGGAGGTAGGCACTAGGACCTTCGCCGCTTTTAAGGGGATGCCTTGGAGGTAGTCCTAAGCGTGCCGAGCCTTGTGGTGGAATCTTGGGGATATACACTAAGGTCAACTGTCTCTTGAGGTGAAACTTGTTGAGAAGTCGTAGGAACCCTTGGATGTCTAGTCGCGAGGTATTGTACGATTAACGTCGTACGGGTGGTATACTTATGTGTTTCCTCCACCCTCAACGAATACGGGTCTCCCCCGTTGTTGTTAATATTATATTGAGTCTCGTGATATGCATGTTTTAATTGCCGTAAGCCTTGTGCGAGTAATTACAAGTATTGACTTTAATATTGGAACCCCTCCACGTATATTAAGGTTGCTTGAATGGATACTCCCATGATTGGGTATTTGGACTTTATTTATAATTACGCTTTGTGTGGGTTGTCGAGTCGGCCACATGCTTTCGGGAACGAATCATATGTATTTGGATTGTTTTCCATGTTCTTATGGGTGTTGTATTATTTATTCTCCTTGTTGGAGCATTTCAAATGATAGAGTTTTACTCACGTCCACTTTATTTGGAAACTTAATATTTGTTCATGCTCAAGTGTGTTTTGGATCTAAATTCATTATTGAGGAATGTTTCATTCTGGAGTTTTCGACACGGGTTTTGTGTGCGTTGGGAAATGGGTTGTTCACATACTTAAATATAATCTTTTTTGAAAATTCGTGATTTTGAGTTGTACCCATTTGGTTTAACGATCTATTTTTAATCATGATGAAAACTCTTGAACTCACTAGGCGTTAGCCTAACCCTTTTTATTTGTCGGCATGTGCAACAGGTCCCGGTTGGGGAATAGTTCTAGTAACACTGTGAAGAGTGGAGAGCTAGTTGTGTGTTCAAGAAGTGATTAGCTTGGTGAATACTTCCGCATATAGGGAATAACAACTTTGCATTTAGGTTAAGTAACATCTGACCTTACTTAGTGTTGGTGTGATTTAAGTTATTGTATGTTGGGATTAATTTTCATGATTTTTAAAGTTGAGGTATTTTCAAAGATGGTTTTGTAGGAGGGATTTTGTCCTTTATTTGGTTATTGTATCGAAGTTTTAAATAATTGTTATTTCCAATTTTGAGGGTGTTGCATTATAGCATTCTCATAGGTCATTTTGACGAGATCCTTAAAAAACCATTTACTAACTTAATCCTTTGGATCCTTACTGATAAAGTGTATGGCAGTTATGGAATGTACACAAGGAATACCTGATATGTCCCACAGTCTACAAATGCATTTTAAAAAATATTTTGTTAAAGAAAGACTTACGGATGAGTGGGTGTGGGATGAGAGTGGGTGTGCTTTAGAAGTTATACGACATGCTATTATTTTAAAGTGTTAAAACAACCGTTTTAGAATTTTAATAAGATAACATAAATTAATGAACCACCTATATATGTCAATGTCCTCTCTTTCTCTCTCCATTCAATTTATTTAATTTCCAAGTAACTCATATTAAAATCATATTTGTTCTTCATCTTCTCCTTCTTTCTTAATTTCCCAGCCACAACTCCAGCTATGATTGTACCGAAAAAAGTTGGTTGTATATATCACCTTCAAGAGTCATACAAAAATTACATAGCGACGAACAAGTTGTATGGTTATATAGGACATTGCTGGTCTCTTCTTAATCCGCCTTTGCCCCCTTGTCGGTAGGGGCGGACATACTCTAAGACCACCCGTAACGCCCTCGGGTACGGGATCGGGTTCGATGAGGTGGCATAGCGGGTTCATCGGGTAGGGGGAGCGGGTAGCGATCGGGTTAGGGTACCGGGTTCATGAACCCGATGATACCCGTTGCAATTTTTTTTTATTTTTTTATTTTTTTTAAATTATACACACTATATATATTAACCTATACCATCTTATTTTTTCACACCAACTAAAACATACTTTCTTCCATTTCATAGCCCCACATGATCACCTTGAGGGAGATATTTTGAGGGCTACTTTAGCGAAGAAAGAGAGAATTAGAAAATTACATAATTTTTAGTGTTTTGTATTTTGTAATTTTTAATTTTTTAATGAATGATATGAATTTTTATTTTTATTATTTATCTTATTTTTATTATTTATCTTACTTTTATTTATTAAAAAATATATAAATATTTTTATTTTGTTAAATAATTAAATGTATAAATAAAAGAATTAAAAAAACTGAGGTGACAATTGGGTTCAGTGGGTTCATTGGGTAGGCGGTACTCATGGCCTAAAGGGAGGGGGGACAAATGGCCCCTATAATCTTTTAATTATTGATTAGTGATCCTTTAGCCACCATATTTTGACCCCCCAAAAAAAACCTTTGACCCCAAAACAAGACAAAATAAAAATAAAAATAGGTTTCTCTCTGCCGCCGCCAGGCTAAGGGTTTCTCTCTGTCGCCGCCAGGCTGCCGCCGCCAGGCTAAGGGTTTCTCTTTGACCCATGGCTGCTCCCATCAACCAGGTCGACAACCTTCCACCTCTCAAGTGTACCTTTCATGTTACTGTGAAAGACCACCCAGGAAACCGGTCTGAAAATTCCATTGAAATTACCAGCGAGAGTCTAGCTCAACAGGGGAAATTCCTTCGTCTAGGCTACTTTTCCGAGTCTGCCACGGTAGCTCGAGGTTCTTCCAAAAAGGAGAGTCAACCTTCGCTTCTCAGGAAAGTCTGGAACCGAATGTGGAAGTTCAAATACGAGTGGTACGTTCACTTTCTCGATATCGATAAAACAAGTTCCTACTTCGGATTCACTTTTGCTCCCACTCAGAAAAACGATTTCGAAGTGGGCATCAACTCGGAACTCAGTGCAACAACGTCACCTAGCCCAAACTTGATCGTCGCTGAAGTGGAGACCGATCCAAATATCGAAAAGAAGGCGGGTCCCAGAGTCCGGGCCTGCCAGCCGCAATGAGGATCCTTAGTTGGAACTGCCGAGGGCTGGGAAATCCTAAGGCAGTTCTGGTTCTCCGTGAGCTCGTTCGAGCTCATCGACCTGATATCTTATTTTTGTTTGAAACTTTAGTTTGTTCCACTAGAATTGATCAGATCAAATTGCGTCTCGGTTTTGATTCTTGTTTTGCTATTAGCTGTAATGGCCACAGTGGTGGAGTCTGTGTTTTCTGGAAGAATAACATAGATTGTTTGCTTTTGTCATACTCTTTAAATTATATTGACATGCATGTAAAAGATCGGATTTATGGTGATTGGCGCATTACGGGCTTTTACGGATGTCCCGAACGCTCCCGAAGACGGGTCTCTTGGGATCTTCTTCGCTCGTTAGCCACGAATTCTACGCTCCCGTGGGTAGTAATAGGGGACTTTAATGATCTACTGTCGCAAGAAGAGAAGTTTGGTTGTCATGCGCACCCGAATTGGTGTATTAGAGGATTCCGGGAAGCCTTACTTGACAGTGGTCTCATTGACATACCCATGATTGGATACCCCTTCACTTGGACTCGGTTCAGAGGCAAACACAATGAGGTTCGGGAGCGACTTGATAGAGCTATCGCTAATAATGCATGGCTGGCCAAGTTTCAAAGTTTCTCACTCTCCAATGAAATTGCTCCAGTTTCGGACCATTCCCCTATTCTGCTTCAAACCGAGGTACAACTTCCATCCGATTTGAACACTCATTTTCGTTTTGAAAATAAATGGCTGCAGGAAGATTCATTTTATGACGTAGTCAAGGAGTGTTGGACGGGCACTACTACCTCCGATGTTATGTACAAGCTCTCGGCGCTGTCTAAATGCCTTTTCAGGTGGGGGCGGAGTCTAAATGCCTCGCATAAACGAGAGCTTACGAAATGTAACCGAGAGATTTCTCGGTTAAGAGAAAGTAATATTCCCGACGATATTTATGCTTTAGAGGAAACCAATGCTAAGCTTATTTCGCTCCTGGTTAAAGACGAGGAGCATTGGCGACAACGATCCAAGGTTTTCTGGTTGAAAGAAGGTGACTCTAATACAAAATTCTTCCACGGCTTTGCCAACGGCCAGCGCAAACTTAACCGTATTCTCAAACTTCGTGATGATTCGGGGCATTGGATATCTGATAATGGAAACCTTTGCAACCTTGCTCTGAATTATTTTACGACTATTTTTTCCGCTAGCAATGGAAATCCTGAGTTGGTTACCCGTTTTGTGAGTCCGCATCTTACGACCGCTGATAACAATTGTCTTACTGGCCCGTTCTCTAAAGAAGAATTATGTGTTGCTCTATTCCAAATGCACCCGGATAAGTCTCCAGGCCCGGACGGATTCAATCCCCGGTTTTTTCAAAAAATTTGGAGTACTATAGGCGACGAGATTTGTAATGCAGGTGTCTCATGGCTTCGACAAGATTCTTTACCGGAGGGCCTTAACGATACTATTATCACTCTGATTCCTAAATGTGAGGAGCCAACTTCCATGAAGGACCTCCGTCCGATAGCTCTGTGTAATGTTGTGCTTAAAATATTAACCAAGGTGCTTGCTAACCGGCTCAAACCCCTTCTTCCGAAAATTGTGTCGGAAAATCAATCAGCCTTTTTAAAAGGTCGCCTGATTACTGATAATGTGATGTTTGCCTTTGAGCTACTCCATAGTATGAAACGAAACACCCGGAGGAAGGAAGGGGATGTTGCGCTGAAAATTGATATCAGTAAATGATAACGCCACTTTTTGGCGTTATTTTCGGTCCTAAAACGAATGAGATTGGCTTGTATTTAAGCAAAGAAGCGGAATTTTACGGTTTATCTAGTGGAATGTGCAGGTTTATTAAAAGGCAGTAATCTTCGAGAAAAGAAGCGAGAAAGAGCCCAAAAAGACCCAAAAACGAAGCCCAACGGAAGCCCGAGATCCAAGCACAAGACCCGCGCCCGAACCAGGACCCGATCCGCGAACCAAACCCGACCAGAAGAGCTCTGGAAAGCGCGTGACTTTCCACGCGACTTGCAAGTCGCGTGGAAGGCCGCGTATCCCTCTGTTCCACGATTTTCAGCTTTATTATTCCAACTTTAGGTCACGCTCGAGACGGAACTCACACACGACGAACGGCAGCAGTCCAGGGGCGATTTCTGGAGACTTTTCGGAGCTTTCGGAGCCACGATAGAGGAGGAATCGACGAGTAATTCACGACGCGAAGCGGATTTGAGCTAGGAGAAGGGAGTTCATCATCATTCACCATTACATCTTTTACATTCTCGTTATCATGTTTGCACACACTTTTACATCCCCTTTTCTTGCGTTTGTACTCCCTAACATCATGAACTAATCTTTAGATGTTGGGGGTTGGATTGAATTAGGTTTGAACATATGAACGGATGACGAATGACTTTTATCAGTTTTTCCTTTTAAATGAATGCATGTAATTTGACTCTTAATGCTTTTGAGAGTTTAGCTAGCTTTCAATTGTTTTGTTGCTTACAGTTGAGTTCGAGAGAATTAACTGTTAGATAGAACTAGGAATTGCATGCCTAAGGCGAGAATTTGGTGATAGAGATATACCGAATACGCCTTAGTCCTAAGTGAACCATTTAGGTTGAGATCGAGAGATTAAATCTATCCGTTCAAATATGAATCTTGCACTTAATGTGTTTTGGAATCCATAGGTTGAGATCGAAAGATAAAACTTATCCTTTTCAAAATAAAACCCGATGTTGCTCGAAAGAGAACAACGGTGATTTTAGAGATTGGGTATTCATTAAGGGGATTAACTGGTAATTGTTTAAAGTCAGATATTCGTATGTGAAAACCTAAGGATTTCCAACCCTCAACTGTTTTCTCTATCGAATTTTCCTCAAGTTGTCTACTGTCCCGTTTGTGATTTTATTATTGCAAATAATTAGTTTAATACCAACCATCTCTCAATTTCGACAGTTCAGTTAATAGTGATTATAGTAATTGTGATACTTAGTTCCTAGTTCCCTGTGATTCGATACTCGTACTTTCTAGTACTATTACTTGACTTCGACCCGTACACTTGCGGTAAGATATAGGGGGGGTGATACCCGCCCTATCAAGTTTTTGGCCCCGTTGCCGGGGAACTAGTTGCAACTGATAGCACTACCAGCTATAAGCGCTATTACATTGAACATTTATTTTATTTTATTTTATTTCATCACTTTCAATTTCTGGATTGCTAATTTTGCTGATTCTTCTTTTCAGGTACTAATTGGTTTATGCCAAGGAAGACCCGAGGGGAGAAACTCGAACCGATCGATCCGGAGATTGAAGGAACCGCCCGCCGAATACGAAAAGAAACAAAAGCCAAAAAAGATATCCAGATTACCTCCTCGCAACAATCCTCCGCCTCCTCCGGCAAGAGTTCCGATGAAGTCATTTGCCAATCCGAATGTGGCAGTGGCACGCATAGGCATCCAACCGCCCACTACTGCGGCGAATTACTTCGAGATCAAGCCGAGCACCATCGTGATGGTGCAACAAAATCAATATGAAGGAGCACCGACCGAAGATCCTCATGCACATCTCCGTGCATTCGAGAGGATTTGCAGCACATTCAAGATTAATGGCATGAACGAGGATGCCATCAAGTTAAGATTGTTCAGCTTCTCACTCAAGGGGAGAGCTGAAATCTGGATAGAGAGTTTACCAGCGGATCAGATCACCACCTGGGCAGACCTGAGGGCCGCATTTCTTCAGAAATTCTTCCCACCGGGAAGAACCGCTCAATTAATGGCTGACATCACTCATTTTGCGCAATGGGAGCAAGAGAACTTATACGAGGCTTGGGAGCGTTACAAAGACATGTTGAAGAAGTGTCCACATCACGGGTTACATGGCTGGGTAATTATCCAGACATTCTTTGGAGGTCTTCACCCGCAGTTTAAGAATGACATCTCTGCTGCAGCAGGTGGAGCCTTAATGGAGAAATCATATGAAGAAGCGGTCACCTTGATCGAGAACTTGGCCGAACATAGCTTCTCTACTCCACGATCAGCTGTTAGAAGAATTGCGAGTGTTCAAGAGTCGGATGAGCTGAAAGAAATAAAAGCTCAATTAGCTGCGATCTCGAACCATTTGAAGGGAGGTAGACCGGAAGAACCCGAGCAAGTCCAATTCTTACAAAACCGGAACAACCAACCGAGGAATGATCCGTTCTCCAATACATATAACGAAGGGTGGAAGAAACACCCTAATTTTTCATGGAGTCAACCCTGTCAACAACAAGGTAATTTTTCTAACTCTTCGAATTATTCTAATGCTAACAATGTGTACCGTCCTCCAGGTTTCAACCAAAGGAACGAAGGACCATCCGGGGAGAAGAAGTCGGGGCTGGAAGAGATGATGATGAAGTTCATGACCAAGATGGACAGCACGGTTGGAGAGTTAGCGAGCACGGTCAACACGGTCAAGGCGGCAACTGATCAGAACACCGCCTCCATCAAGATCCTCGAGAGACAAGTGGGGAAAATCTCCGAAGCCCTACAAAACCGAGCCCCCGGCACATTCCCGAGCATGACTGAAAAGAAACCAAGGGAGGAGTGTAATGCCATATATCTGAGAAGTGGCAAGGAGCTGAGTGGGGACACAACACGAGAGCCGTCATCAAAAGAGATCGAGCAAGATGTGGAGATCATTGACATGGATGAGTTGGAGGCTGATAAAGAGTTCGTGATGAAGGAGCACCCGGAGGATGAAGAGAACAAGAAGAGTGAGGAGACGAAGCCAAAGCAACCACCGGTCAAGCCGGTGGTACCGGGAGTGCCCTATCCGAGCAGACTTAAATCGGATAAGGATGATGTTAACTTTTCTAAGTTTCTTGATATATTTAAAGAGTTGCACATTAACATTCCTTTTGCAGATGCTTTGGCACAAATGCCCTCATATGCGAGATTTATGAAAGACATCTTATCAAAGAAGAGGAAGATTGAGGATTAGGCCACAATTGCACTTACTGAGGAGTGCAGTGCTATAATCCAGAACAAGCTTCCCCCGAAGCTCAAGGATCCAGGGAGTTTTTCGATCCCTATCCAAATTGGGAGTTTTAATTTTGATAAGGTATTATGCGATTTAGGATCTAGTATTAACCTAATGCCTCTATCTGTTTTCAGGAAACTCGGCCTCGGGGAAGTGAAGCCGACAAACATGACCCTTCAGCTTGCGGATAGGTCGATAGTATATCCACATGGAGTAGTCGAAGACGTATTGATCAAAGTCGGCAAATTCTACTTCCCGTTGGACTTCGTGGTGTTAGACATCGATGAGGACATAAAGGTCCCACTGATTTTGGGAAGGTCTTTTCTGGCCACGAGCAGAGCTTCGATTGACATGGAAGAAGGGGAGATGACGCTAAGAGTTGGCGGCGAAAGGGTGACATTCAAGATGTTCGCGAGTAGAAGTGAAGAGGAGTCGGGCAAGCATAAAAAGCCGAAGGAGTGATCGGAAAGAAAGTCGTGCCACGACTTTAAATACAGCGCTGGGTGGGAGGCAACCCACCGAGGTTAGTTTTCGTTTTAATTTCCTGTTTTTGAGTGTGTTTTAGTAAGAAAAACCTATAAAAATCAAAAAATAGTTGAAACAGGGACTTACGCGGCTTGTGCCGCGGCCTACAAGTCGCGTGCCAAACCGCGGGGCCCTCTGGGTGTTTTTCGAAACAGGGGGTTGCGCGGTCTTTCCCGAGGTTTCCATACCGCGGCGAAAGCCGCGCGGCTTCCTGTCCTCATGCAGTGTGTTAATTTTTTTCCTGCTTTGTGTGTTTCCTTTCGTCTTTTGTTTTGTTTGCTTTGTTTTGCTTTTCCCTTCTCCGATGCTTCTCAATCGTGATCATTTCAACTCTTTCAAGAGAATCTCCTCCGTCCGGGCAAACAGGTACGCTCTAAACTTTGTTTGTAACGGGTGTGTAAGATGACTGACTTTTATTAGTTAACAAGATGCAACAAACCTAAGTTTCACTTAGGTTTGGGGTGCCTCATCTTTTCAACATCTACACACTCATTCTTTAATCCTGTGCAAACCTCGATTTCACCGAGGTTTGGGGTTGGCGTTTTTGACGAACCTAGGCCACGGCCTAGGTTTGGGGTGGCCATAGTTTAATGTGAATAGCTCTTTGATGCTGGTGCTTAATGTTATGTTTTGCCTGTCTGATACCTATAATAACCGCACAACGATACTTGTTTTAGTATCGCCTACGCCGACACTTGCACATTGGGGACAATGTGTGGGTAAGGTTTGGGGTTGCCCAATCGGGCCCACGTTATGCACGTAGATTTCCTGCACTTATGAATACCTAGATCCCTTTAGCTAAAATTTTTGTTTTGAATGATCGAGACCAATCATTGTAGGAAGAATCTTGTGACAGTGACGTGACCATTAGGGAAGGACCGGGAAAGGACATGACTAGGGACATTAGTGGAGACCACCCATTAGTGAGATTTGAGCCTAAAAGACGTTTTTCACTTCGAGAGATTCATACACTCAATTCATATACACTTTTCGAGTCCTTGTCGTGAATATAGAATGATCTCACTATATTATTGCATCGAGTAGCAAAGACGACCATCAGAATATTGGGAAAGGGTGTAGTAGACCATATCGTGTGGACCTTAAGAGATGATTCCAGGCATTGTGTGTTTGTTTAACCCTGTTATTAGCTATCGTACCCTTTTCACCCATTTGTGTGTAACCATAGCCCCCTTTGTAGCCATACACTCACCTTTTCATTTGTAACATCCCAAAAATTACAATAAATTTTAACTTTTAAAAAATAAACATTTTAATAGATGAAACCTCATTAAATATCCAAAACCGTTTCGTTTGCAACTTAATAATAAATATCCTCGTTAATAAATGACAGCGGAAATAAATCGTTTAAATAATAATTCTAAACTCATAATTGTAATAACTCTTCACGCGCGCCAGTGTGTACCCGTCACGCCTTGGAGCCACTAGCACCTGAAACCACATTTATAGGAAAAGGATAAGCACAAAGCTTAGTGAATTCCACCACCTACGCAGGTAGCAATCACACATATATCGCCCCTATGATGTAGAAGGTAAACAACACCGCAATTACAAGTATAGAAACAAATCAAGGTTTAAGCATGTAATCACATACCTCGGTCCCACCGAGCCCTCGGTCTCCCCGAGTTCACACAACACCTTTACACAATTCCTCGGTCTCCCCGAGTTCACACAACCCTTTTACACAATTCCTCGGTCTCCCCGAGCCCTCGGTCTCCCCGAGGTGTACACCAAACACATGCCAATCACATATTATATAATTTACAACTAGCTTTCACACCACAACTAGTTCACGTAAGCATACAATAACACGAAAGAGCGAACGCAACATATATGTAACTCCTAGTCTACGCAGTGAGAGAACTCACCTTAAAGCACGCAAGTATCCGCAACCGCAACACAAGCCGGCCAACTTCACTCACCTTCTCCCACCTAATTACGTGTAAACAAATGTCAAAGCGAAGCCCCGACCCCAAAACCACGACTACTAGATTACAAGTCACATATTCCAGCTTTTACTCTAAAAACACAGGTCTTTCAGGACCTGTTTAACCCCTTATAAACTGATAAATCCAGAAATATTATTCCAAAATCACAAAGTCCCATGTCTTAGGGTTTCAGGGACGTATCGCACGCGCTCTAACGATTTTTCTGCAATTAAATATGAATTTTCTAAAAACAGGACACGAGTCTGCCAAATCCGGACCTGCTGTCAAAACAGCTAATTTACACCTAGCTAGAGGCCGAACCGGATTTTCGCTAAAACACGAAAAGTGTGCCCGACACAGAATGTGAACCGAGGACACCGGATTCGCCTCAAACCGAGCTACGACGAGAAAGTTACGGTCAAAATACGAACTGGACAGAATCCTAATATTCACATAAAATGACGATTTGTAAAAACGGTTTAATCGATTCGGGTTTAAGCGACCAGGTCACGGATTAGGATTTTTGGTTACTAAAGTCTGGGCTCACCCGCGCACCACCCACTGCCACCTCCGGCAGTGGTGGTCGCCGGCGGCGGCGGTGACGGCGGCGATCGACGGTGGCGGGTTTTTTTCTTCTTTTTACACGAACTCCGGCGAGACCACACGAAAACCCGACCACACGCCCCTCGCACACCAAACAGCCCTTAACCCGCCTTTATAGCCACCACAAGGGTGGCTCTCGGGGCACCACACCGCCGACAGCCGTGGCTGCGGCGGCGGTGGTCGTTTCGCGGTTACCTGACGACGACTAACAAGAAACGAAACCAAACGATTACCCTATCACACTCCACACACGCACACACGACCCACGGCCGCCGACCTGCCATCACAGCCTCCGGCTGGAGGCGCACGCCGGCGGCAGCCGGCGGCAGCCATGGCTGTACACGCCGGCAGCGGTGGTGGTTTTTGCGATCGAACGACGAAGAAAGAAACCAAAGAGGGAGGAGGGAGTCTTACCTCGCGACGACACAGCGGCGAACGGCAGCGATCACGGCGACTAACCCAACGCCCTTATCTTTCCGATCGTGTCTCTCTCTCTCTCTATCTCTCTCTCTCGCGCTGTTCTCTCTCTCCGGCCAAAACCAGCAGCGGCGCTGGTTGTGGTGGTGGGCGGTTTCACGGCAGCAACAAAAAGGAAAGGAAGAAGGTGTTAGGGTTTTGTGGTGTGTTGTTTGCGTGAGAAGAAAACGAGAAAGGGAGGGGGAAGGGCCGGTTCCACATGGGCCGAACCCCATGCACCCCTTTGCCCTATTGACACAAACAGCCCCTAGAGTATTAGGGTTATACACATTTAGCCTCTAAATCCAAACTTTTCTCAATTAGGTTAACCCACTAATTCCCGTTAACTACGCAACGATAAAAGGAAACAAAATTAACTTATAAAATAAAACATACCGGGATACGGGCTTTACAACTCTCCCCCGCTTGAATTAGACTTCGTCCTCGAAGTCTACGTCCGCAAACAGCTCTAGATAGTTCTCCCGCATCTCAGTCTCGGGTTCCCAAGTCCGCTCGGAACCCCTTCAGTGTTGCCACTGGACTTTCACTAACTGGAATCTAAATTTCTCACACCGACTAAAATTTCTCGAATACTTTCTTACCAACAAAACTCCTTCAGGAACACTGAAATTATGATCGGAAGAACACTCCAACAACTGGAATCATTCTTAGTCAAACGACTTCGGTTGTCTCCCAACCTTAGATATTCCATACATCCCGATTCAAACTTCAAACCAGTAAATTTATAATTACCCACGAAGGTCATTCCACCATAGCCATTCATCACAAGTGAGCATTCCAGAGTTACTACTAACATCACCATAATTATCTTAAAATCGGCTACAAATCTCCGATTACACTAAAGGTGTTTGGCCTCAAGCCCAAAAGTCGACACCTAAATATACTACTTACTTCAAAAGGTTACTGTGCATTTATTCTCTTAATTACATAGGGCATCATTCCCTTAACCGACACTATTCGGTCTACCCTAACAACACGTGTGGAATACCCAATCTTCCACCGTCTACTTATCCTCCACGCTCGCTCTAGGAAACCTAGTTACACCGTAACATGATACACCTTAACGCCTACCTCCCAGGTACGTCTCAAGACTATATCCTCTTAGTGCCTACGGGAAAGTCAAGGTCATAACACATGAATACCGGGGTCTCACCCCGAGATACCCAACCGACCGTTATCAACGACTAACTGACATGACCAAGGATCCAATGCAAACAGTCTACCAACAACGTGCCTATCCCGGAATGACTCACTCACCCAAACATGTAAATACTCAAAATGACACATAACACTTAAAAGCGCCTTTCCCAAATGGTTTGCAAAATCATTTGCAAAATATATTCAACGTCAAGATTTTTCACTTCAAAAAGACCGTATGCAATAAAACTACTATTATCAGGTCGGTAGTTATGCAAAAATGGACACGCTCGTCTCACATAAAAATCATGTTGAAAATCATTCCATTGCCGTTCAGTTTACTTACAAAAATCCAAATGATATGGAACGAAGTTTACCAATCAAAATTTGTGCGCGTCGGTTATTTATACAAAACAAGAAAACGATTTATTGACAATAAAACATTTAGCTGACTAAAAGCGCACCAAACAACTCATGATAAAATGCTATCAAAAATATTCTCCCAAAATTCTACAACACAATCCATATAATGATTGGAAACGCAAGAATTAGATAAAGCAATTTTATTTTCAAAATCAAACTTTGTGCATGACTTAGTCAGCATTCTACGTCTCGACTCGTACTACTCCCAATCTTTCCGGTCCATTATCGTCATCCGGACATTTAAACCTCTAAGGGCAAGTTGGAATTCACGTCAAATTATCTTACAGCTTTTCCTTAAAACAAAGTCAGCTCAAAAGCCTATAATTCTAGCTCAATCATCAATCTTGATCCGAAACGGTCTACTTAAAACAATTGTTACATCAGCAACCCCATCCACAAGTGTACAGCCTAGCCGTCCTATACTACGTCCCTAACGCTCACTACAAGTGTGAGGCACGAAATAATGGGTAGCCCCGCTAACAAACATCACTACAGCAGACACCGAGTTAACTAAGAACGCACTTAATCTCACAGCTTAAGCAAAAAGCAACTACATACAATAATCAATAACAGAAAACAAGTGGTGAAATATACCTGTCACCACTTTAGGCGTAGCCTGTGCCTCCTCTACCGTCAGCTGGTGAACTCTGCCTCGAGCCGCCTCCGTCCCCGGCTGACCCGTTCGACCATCAGTAATACGCAATGGGGCATTCGCAGGCGCCCCCTGTGCCCCGCTCCCATCTGCTACCCTCGCACTAGGACAGTTGGCCTTCACATGGCCCGTCTGCTTACAGTTGAAGCAGACCATCATCGGCATCTTACACTCCCAGCTGAAATGGCCGGACTGCCCACATTTGAAACATTTATCAGCCCTCTGTCCACTAGTATCCCTGGGCTTAAACCCACTGTTCCTTGGACCCACGCGCGAATCTGTGAATTTCGACTTCTTTGGCACCGCAGAGATTGGTGTCACCGCCTGCGCCGCCTTCCTCTTCTTCGCTTGGGTCTCCAACTCAAGTTCCCTCCTCCGGGCCGCGTCCATCATCGCAGATAATGAAGCATACTGAGTCGTGCTCACGAATTCCCTAATATCGGTACACAACATGCCCTTGTACCGGGACATCTTCATATCTTCCAAGGCGGCATACTGGGGGCAAAACAATGCCATCTCGGTGAACTTACGATTCATCTCCTTCACCGTCTCCGTTGTTTGCGTGAGCTCCAGGAACTCCTTAGCAATCCGCTCCATCTCTACCGGAGGTACATATTCTGCGCGAAAACGAACGACGAACTCCTCCCAAGTAAAGGTAGTGCGCTCGACAAGCGTCAACGCTATAGCACACCAATCCTTCGCTCCGCCACGAAGTAAGTTCACTGCAAAACGAACCTTCAGATTGTCCGAGCAGCCACTGGTCAGAAAAGCACACTCCATATCGGATATCCATCGCATACTAATGATCGGATTCGGGTCTCCCTTGAACTCAGGCGGAGAACAGGCGGAGAGATCCCGATACTGGAACTCTCGGGTACGGGGCTGTCCCCCTGTAGGCGGTGGAATCGCTGCAATTCGCTCCTCCATCAGAACCACCACCTCATCTCGGATGGCAGTGATAATCTCGGGAATCGCCTCCCCGATCGCGTATGCTACCTCGGTAGCAATCATCTCTCTAATCTGCTCCTCGGTTATCCCGGCCTCAGCCCGCGGTTCAGTCGCGTTGTTTCTTCTAGTGATGGCCATTCTAGGAAAAAGAAATTACAACGAGTTATTAGCACATAATAACTCACCCTACCATGCCCACGCTCGACTCCCTGGATTCCTCGCGACTTTCCTCGACTCGAACATTGATCCTGTGCTTCCGGTAGTAGGAGCTCTACTACTACCATCTACACCTATCACTGTCCGCTCCGAGTCCCATCCCGAGTACCCAAGTAGTTGCTCGCCCAAACAAAAACCATGCATGTATGCCTATACTGACGCATGTACACACTCTTCCTAGCTCCCTAGGAATAATCATAATACTCCACTACCCTTGCTAGGGTGGAACCCCCACTAACCCTGACGAGTCGCCTCGTAAACGCACAGTCGTATACAGTGGAAACCAGATAGACATTCGAATATAAGATTCTATCCTACAACGGTTGGACTCAAACAAGAGCTGCGCAATAGAACTAAATCCAACATTCTAAGGCTATGCGGTTCCTACTACATACAATCTATAGTGCATTCACTTAACAACCTATCAAGGCTAGCATAAACTCCTATTAGCAAGCAACAAACATGCAGTACAGTGTAATAAGCACCAAGCAATCTAGCACACATACTCCTATGTTCTAGAAAGCAATCTAGTATACATACTCATATGTAAACACTCTTCCCAGCTCACTAGGAATGTCATCTCATCCCACTACCCTTGCTACGACGGAATCCCTATTAGCCATAACGAGTTGCCTCGTGAATACCCAGTCGCATGCAGCGTGAATCAAATAGACATTCGAATACAAGATTCTATCCTAGAACGGTTGGACTCAAACAAGAGCTGCGCAATAGAACTAAATCAAATATTCTAAGGCTATGTGATTCTTACTGCATACAACCTATAGGGCCTTCGCTTAACAACCTATTATAACTAGCATTAATTCCCACTAGCAAGCAATCATCATACAGTACAATGTAAACCACATAGGCAATCTAGCATGCATACCCTATGATCTAGAAAGTGATAAATACACTAAGTATTGTACCTTTCCCTTTTGCTCCGGCTGACTGTACACACTGCGCCCTCGATCACCGTTTCCCAAACGGGTTTTCCTTTCTTTTATTTTTCCAAAAATTTTTAGAGAAGAATTTCCTAGCTGCAACTTGAGATCAAACACACCGAGATGCGTTTGATTCACTCAAGTTGTGCTCTGATACCAAGTTGTAACGTCCCAAAAATTACAATAAATTTTAACTTTTAAAAAATAAACATTTTAATAGATGAAACCTCATTAAATATCCAAAACCGTTTCGTTTGCAACTTAATAATAAATATCCTCGTTAATAAATGACAGCGGAAATAAATCGTTTAAATAATCATTCTAAACTCATAATTGTAATAACTCTTCACGCGCGCCAGTGTGTACCCGTCACGCCTTGGAGCCACTAGCACCTGAAACCACATTTATAGGAAAAGGGTAAGCACAAAGCTTAGTGAATTCCACCACCTACGCAGGTAGCAATCAAACATATATCGCCCCTATGATCTAGAAGGTAAACAACACCGCAATTACAAGTATAGAAACAAATCAAGGTTTAAGCATGTAATCACATACCTCGGTCCCACCGAGCCCTCGGTCTCCCCGAGTTCACACAACACTTTTACACAATTCCTCGGTCTCCCCGAGCCCTCGGTCTCCCCGAGTTCACACAACCCTTTTACACAATTCCTCGGTCTCCCCGAGCCCTCGGTCTCCCCGAGCCCTCGGTCTCCCCGAGGTGTACACCAAACACATCCAATCACATATTATATCATTTACAACTAGCTTTCACACTAAAACTAGTTCACATAAGCATACAATAACACGAAAGAGCGAACGCAACATATATGTAACTCCTAGTCTACGCAGTGAGAGAACTCACCTTAAAGCACGCAAGTATCCGCAACCGCAACACAAGCCGGCCAACTTCACTCACCTTCTCCCACCTAATTACGTGTTAACAAATGTCAAAGCGAAGCCCCGACCCAAAAACCACGACTACTAGATTACAAGTCACATATTCCAGCTTTTACTCTAAAAACACAGGTCTGTTCAGGACCTGTTTAACCCCTTATAAACTGATAAATCCAGAAATATTATTCCAAAATCACAAAGTCCCATGTCTTAGGGTTTCAGGGACGTATCGCACGCGCTCTAACGATTTTTCTGCAATTAAATATGAATTTTCTAAAAACAGGACACGAGTCTGCCAAATCCGGACCTGCTGTCAAAACAGCTAATTTACACCTAGCTAGAGGCCGAACCGGATTTTCGCTAAAACACGAAAAGTGTGCCCGACACAGAATGTGAACCGAGGACACCGGATTCGCCTCAAACCGAGCTACGACGAGAAAGTTACGGTCAAAATACGAACTGGACAGAATCCTAATATTCACATAAAATGACGATTTGTAAAAACGGTTTAATCGGTTCGGGTTTAAGCGACCAGGTCACGGATTAGGATTTTTGGTTACTAAAGTCTGGGCTCACCCGCGCACCACCCACTGCCACCTCCGGCAGTGGTGGTCGCCGGCGGCGGCGGTGACGGCGGCGATCGACGGTGGCGGGTTTTTTTTTCTTTTTACACGAACTCCGGCGAGACCACACGAAAACCCGACCACACGCCCCTCGCACACCAAACAGCCCTTAACCCGCCTTTATAGCCACCACAAGGGTGGCTCTCGGGGCACCACACCGTCGGCAGTCGTGGCTGCCGCGATGGTGGTCGTTTCGCGGTTACCTGACGACGACTAACAAGAAACGAAACCAAACGATTACCCTATCACACTCCACCCACGCACACACGACCCACGGCCGCCGACCTGCCATCACAGCCCCCGGCTGGAGGCGCACGACGGCGGCAGCCGGCGGCAGCCATGGCTGTACACGCCGGCAGCGGTGGTGGTTTTTGCGATCGAACGACGAAGAAAGAAACCAAAGAGGGAGGAGGGAGTCTTACCTTGCGACGACACAGCGGCGAACGGCAGCGATCACGTCGACTAACCCAACGCCCTTGTCTTTCCGATCGTGTCTCTCTCTCTCTATCTCTCTCTCTCGCGTTGTTCTCTCTCTCCGGCCAAAACCAGCAGCGGCGCTGGTTGTGGTGGTGGGCGGTTTCACGGCAGCAACAAAAAGGAAAGGAAGAAGGTGTTAGGGTTTTGTGGTGTGTTGTTTGCGTGAGAAGAAAACGAGAAGGGAAGGGGAGGGGGAAGGGCCGGTTCCACATGGGCCGAACCCCATGCACCCCTTTGCCCTATTGACACAAACAGCCCCTATAGTATTAGGGTTATACACATTTAGCCTCTAAATCCAAACTTTTCTCAATTAGGTTAACCCACTAATTCCCGTTAACTACGCAACGATAAAAGGAAACAAAATTAACTTATAAAATAAAACATACCGGGATACGGGCTTTACATCATTTCAGACCCATCTTTAAACCCGCGCCAAAAGCCTTAGCCAACCTTATCCGAAAGTGTGTCAATCTGAGCGGTAATGAACTGAAAAAGATAGAGCGGAAAAGAAAATAGTGCAGGCCAGTCAGAAAAATAAATTGGGTCAATGTAACCCAAGAAATAGAAAAGAGAGCCAATGCAGCCCCAATTTAATAAAGAGGACCATTGAAGTCCCAAAAAAAAAACTTATTTACAGTTGTTAGATAGCTTCACAGCAGCTGAATAAGAGAGTCAAAGCGACTCCACTAGTGACAAAAAGGGCCAAACGATAGAGCATAAAGCTAGGAAGTTAAGAATTGCTAAAGCTTGATACACCAAGGATCGTTGAACCGTTTTACCCTTCACTTCTTAGCCATAACTTTAGCCCCGTAACAACCCTTGTGAAGACCTGGATGAGCTTTTGGAAAATGTGATTAGAGTATACGACCACCCTTACCAATATTCCCTGTCTTGCTACTGGCTTCCTTTCTGAGATCAATTTTGGACATTTGTGCGTCTTTCATTAGAGTTGTCATGTAGTTTTTGAATACCCTTGTACATAAACTCCCTATACATGACAACATGTGCGATAACCTAGGTTCGAGCGAAATGAGAGAATCCTGTGAGGTAGGGTCGAGGCAAAATGTTTTCCGTAGTATGTCTGGACCTAGAACAACCTTAATGGAAACGGAGCAGTCACGAGTTCAACATACAATGGAAGGTCATAGATCAAACGGAATAGGAATGAGGCGGGAGTGAGATAGACATTCACGGGTATGGGAAATCACCAGTGCATTACATGGTACAGATTGGGAGTTGTGCAGTTATTACATTTCTCTGATATATGCGTTCAGTCTATTTTATCGCTAATTTGCTTGGGGACAAGCAACGCTCGGTTTGGGGTTGTTGATAACGCCACTTTTTGGCGTTATTTTCGGTCCTAAAACCAATGAGATTGGCTTGTATTTAAGCAAAGAAGCGGAATTTTACGGTTTATCTAGTGGAATGTGCAGGTTTATTAAAAGGCAGTAATCTTCGAGAAAAGAAGCGAGAAAGAGCCTAAAAATACCCAAAACGAAGCCCAACGGAAGCCCGAGATCCAAGCCCAAGACCCGCGCCCGAACCAGGACCCGATCCGCGAACCAAACCCGACCAGAAGAGCTCTGGAAAGCGCGCGACTTTCCACGCGACTTGCAAGTCGCGTGGAAGGCTGCGTATCCCTCTGTTCCACGATTTTCAGCTTTATTATTCCAACTTTAGGTCACGCTCGAGACGGAACTCACACACGACGAACGGCAGCAGTCCAGGGGCGATTTCTCGAGACTTTTCGGAGCTTTCGGAGCCACGATAGAGGAGGAATCGACGAGTAATTCACGACGCGAAGCGGATTCGAGCTAGGAGAAGGGAGTTCATCATCATTCACCATTACATCTTTTACATTCTCGTTATCATGTTTGCACACACTTTTACATCCCCTTTTCTTGCGTTTGTACACCCCAACATCATGAACTAATCTTTAGGTTGAGATCGAGAGATTAAATCTATCCGTTCAAATATGAATCTTGCACTTAATGTGTTTTGGAATCCATAGGTTGAGATCGAAAGATAAAACTTATCCTTTTCAAAATAAAACCCGATGTTGCTCGAAAGAGAACAACGGTGATTTTAGAGATTGGGTATTCATTAAGGGGATTAACTGGTAATTGTTTAAAGTCATATATTCGTATGTGAAAACCTAAGGATTTCCAACCCTCAACTGTTTTCTCTATCGAATTTTCCTCAAGTTGTCTACTGTCCCGTTTGTGATTTTGTTATTGCAAATAATTAGTTTAATACCAACCATCTCTCAATTTCGACAGTTCAGTTAATAGTGATTATAGTAATTGTGATACTTAGTTCCTAGTTCCCTGTGATTCGATACTCGTACTTTCTAGTACTATTACTTGACTTCGACCCGTACACTTGCGGTAAGATATAGGGGGGGTGATACCCGCCCTATCAAGTTTTTGGCGCCGTTGCCGGGGAACTAGTTGCAACTGATAGCACTACCAGCTATAAGCGCTATTACATTGAACATTTATTTTATTTTATTTTATTTCCTCACTTTCAATTTCTGGATTGCTAATTTTGCTGATTCTTCTTTTCAGGTACTAATTGGTTTATGCCAAGGAAGACCCGAGGGGAGAAACTCGAACCGATCGATCCGGAGATTGAAAGAACCGCCCGCCGAATACGAAAGAAACAAAAGCCAAAAAAGATATCCAGATCGAGATGGCCGACGAAGCACCTCCTCGCAACAATCCTCCGCCTCCTCCGGCAAGAGTTCCGATGAAGTCATTTGCCAATCCGAATGTGGCAGCGGCACGCATAGGCATCCAACCGCCCACTACTGCGGCGAATTACTTCGAGATCAAGCCGAGCACCATCGTGATGGTGCAACAAAATCAATATGGAGGAGCACCGACCGAAGATCCTCATGCACATCTCCGTGCATTCGAGAGGATTTGCAGCACATTCAAGATTAATGGCATGAACGAGGATGCCATCAAGTTAAGATTGTTCAGCTTCTCATTCAAGGGGAGAGATGAAATCTGGATAGAGAGTTTACCAGCGGATCAGATCACCACCTGGGCAGACCTGAGGGTCGCATTTCTTTAGAAATTCTTCCCACCGGGAAGAACCGCTCAATTAATGGCTGACATCACTCATTTTGCGCAATGGGAGCAAGAGAACTTATACGAGGCTTGGGAGCGTTACAAAGACATGTTGAAGAAGTGTCCACATCACGGGTTACATGGCTGGGTAATTATCCAGACATTCTTTGGAGGTCTTCACCCGCAGTTTAAGAATGACATCACTGCTGCAGCGGGTGGAGCCTTAATGGAGAAATCATATGAAGAAGCGGTCACCTTGATTGAGAACTTGGCCGAACATAGCTTCTCTACTCCACGATCAGTTGTTAGAAGAATTGCGAGTGTTCAAGAGTCGGATGAGCTGAAAGAAATAAAAGCTCAATTAGTTGCGATCTCGAACCATTTGAAGGGAGGTAGACCGGAAGAACCCGAGCAAGTCCAATTCTTACAAAACCGGAACAACCAACCGAGGAATGATCCGTTCTCCAATACATATAACGAAGGGTGGAAGAAACACCCCAATTTTTCATGGAGTCAACCCGGTCAACAACAAGGTAATTTTTCTAACTCTTCGAATTATTCTAATGCTAACAATGTGTACCGTCCACCAGGTTTCAACCAAAGGAACGAAGGACCATCCGGGGAGAAGAAGCCGGGGCTGGAAGAGATGATGATGAAGTTCATGACCAAGATGGACAGAATGGTTGGAGAGTTAGCGAGCACGGTCAACACGGTCAAGGCGGCAACTGATCAGAACACCGCCTCCATCAAGATCCTCGAGAGACAAGTGGGGCAAATCTCCGAAGCCCTACAAAACCGAGCCCCCTGCACATTCTCGAGCATGACTGAAAAGAAACCAAGGGAGGAGTGTAATGCCATATATCTGAGAAGTGGCAAGGAGCTGAGTGGGGACACAACACGAGCGCCGTCATCAAAAGAGATCGAGCAAGATGTGTAGATCATTGACATGGATGAGTTGGAGGCTGATAAAGAGTTCGTGATGAAGGAGCACCCGGAGGATGAAGAGAACAAGAAGAGTGAGGAGACGAAGCCAAAGCAACCACCGATCAAGCCGGTGGTACCGAGAGTGCCCTATCCGAGCAGACTTAAATCGGATAAGGATGATGTTAACTTTTCTAAGTTTCTTGATATATTTAAAGAGTTGCACATTAACATTCCTTTTGCAGATGCTTTGGCACAAATGCCCTCATATGCGAGATTTATGAAAGACATCTTATCCAAGAAGAGGAAGATTGTGGATCAGGCCACAATTGCACTTACTGAGAAGTGCAGTGCTATAATCCAGAACAAGCTTCCCCCGAAGCTCAAGGATCCAGGGAGTTTTTCGATCCCTATCCAAATTGGGGAGTTTTAATTTTGATAAGGTATTATGCGATTTAGGATCTAGTATTAACCTAAAGCCTCTATCTGTTTTCAGGAAACTCGGCCTCGGGGAAGTGAAGCCGACAAACATGACCCTTCAGCTTGCGGATAGGTCGAGAGTATATCCACATGGAGTAGTCGAAGACGTATTGATCAAAGTCGGCAAATTCTACTTCCCGTTGGACTTCGTGGTGTTAGACATCGATGAGGACATAAAGGTCCCACTGATTTTGGGAAGGTCTTTTCTGGCCACGAGCAGAGCTTTGATTGACATGGAAGAAGGGGAGATGACGCTAAGAGTTGGCGGCGAAAGAGTGACATTCAAGATGTTCGCGAGTAGAAGTGAAGAGGAGTCGGGCAAGCATAAAAAGCCGAAGGAGTGATCGGAAAGAAAGTCATGCCACGACTTTAAATACAGCGCTGGGTGGGAGGCAACCCACCGAGGTTAGTTTTCGTTTTAATTTCCTGTTTTTGAGTGTGTTTTAGTAAGAAAAACCTATAAAAATCAAAAAATCAAAAAATAGTTGAAACAGGGACTTACGCGGCTTGTGTCGCGGCCTACAAGCCGCGTGCCAAACCGCGGGGCCCTCTGGGTGTTTTTCGAAACAGGGGGTTGCGCGGTCTTTCCCGCGGTTTCCATACCGCGGCGAAAGCCGCGCGGCTTCCTGTCCTCATGCAGTGTGTTAATTTTTTTCCTGCTTTGTGTGTTTCCTTTCGTCTTTTGTTTTGTTTGCTTTGTTTTGCTTTTCCCTTCTCCGATGCTTCTCAATCGTGATCATTTCAACTCTTTCAAGAGAATCTCCTTCGTCCGGGCAAACAGGTACGCTCTAAACTTTGTTTGTAACGGGTGTGTAAGATGACTGACTTTTATTAGTTAACAAGATGCAACAAACCTACGTTTCACTTAGGTTTGGGGTGCCTCATCTTTTCAACATCTACACACTCATTCTTTAATCCTGTGCAAACCTCGGTTTCACCGAGGTTTGGGGTTGGCGTTTTTGACGAACCTAGGCCACGACCTAGGTTTGGGGTGGCCATAGTTTAATGTGAATAGCTCTTTGATGTTGGTGCTTAATGTTATGCTTTGCCTGTCTGATACCTATAATAACCGCACAACGATACTTGTTTTAGTATCGCCTACGCCGACACTTGCACATTGGGGACAATGTGTGGGTAAGGTTTGGGGTTGCCCAATCGGGCCCACGTTATGCACGTAGATTTCCTGCACTTATGAATACCTAGATCCCTTTAGCTAAAATTTTTGTTTTGAATGATCGAGACCAATCATTGTAGGAAGAATCTTGTGACAGTGACGTGACCATTAGGGAAGGACCGGGAAAGGACATGACTAGGGACATTAGTGGAGACCACCCATTAGTGAGATTTGAGCCTAAAAGAAGTTTTTCACTTCGAGAGATTCATACACTCAATTCATATACACTTTTCGAGTCCTTGTCGTGAATATAGAATGATCTCGCTATATTATTGCATCGAGTAGCAAAGACGACCATCGGGATATTGGGAAAGGGTGTAGTAGACCATATCGTGTGGACCTTAATAGATGATTCCAGGCATTGTGTGTTTGTTTAACCCTGTTTTTAGCTATCGTACCCTTTTCACCCATTTGTGTGTAACCATAGCCCCCTTTGTAGCCATACACTCACCTTTTCATTTCAGACCCATCTTTAAACCCGAGCCAAAAGCTTTAGCCAACCTTATCCGAAAGTGTGTCAATCTGAGCGGTAATGAACTGAAAAAGATAGAGCGGAAAAGAAAATAGTGCAGGCCAGTCAGAAAAATAAATTGGGTCAATGTAACCCAAGAAATAGAAAATAGGGCCAATGCAGCCCCAATTTAATAAAGAGGACCATTGAAGTCCCAAAAAAAACTTATTTACAGTTGTTAGATAGCTTCACAGCAACTGAATAAGAGAGTCAAAGCGACTCCACTAGTGACAAAGAGGGCCAAACGATAGAGCATAAAGCTAGGAAGTTAAGAATTGCTAAAGGTTGACACACCAAGGATCGTTGAACCGTTTTACCCTTCACTTCTTAGCCATAACTTTAGCCCCGTTACAACCCTTGTGAAGACCTGGATGAGCTTTTGGAAAATGTGATTAGAGTATACGACCACCCTTACCAATATTCCCTGTCTTGCTACTGGATTCCTTTCTGAGATCAATTTTGGACATTTGTGCGTCTTTCATTAGAGTTGTCATGTAATTTTTGAATACCCTTGTACATAAACTCCCTATACATGACAACATGTGCGATAACCTAGGTTCGAGAGAAATGAGAGAATCCTGTGAGGTAGGGTCGAGGCAAAATGTTTTCCCTAGTATGTCTGGACCTAGAACAACCTTAATAGAAACGGAGCAGTCACGAGTTCAACTTACAATGGAAGGTCATAGATCAAACGGAATAGGAATGAGGCGAGAGTGAGATAGACATTCACGGGTATGGGAAATCACCAGTGCATTACATGGTACAGATTGGGAGTTGTGCAGTTATTAGATTTCTCTTATATATGCGTTCAGTCTATTTTATCGCTAATTTGCTTGGGGACAAGCAACGCTCGGTTTGGGGTTGTTGATAACGCCACTTTTTGGCGTTATTTTCGGTCCTAAAACCAATGAGATTGGATTGTATTTAAGCAAAGAAGCAGAATTTTACGGTTTATCTAGTGGAATGTGCAGGTTTATTAAAAGGCAGTAATCTTCGAGAAAAGAAGCGAGAAAGAGCTCAAAAAGACCCAAAATGAAGCCCGACGGAAGCCCGAGATCCAAGCCCAAGACCCGCGCCCGAACCAGGACCCGATCCGCGAACCAAACCCGACCAGAAGAGCTCTGGAAAGCACGCGACTTTCCACGCGACTTGCAAGTCGCGTGGAAGGCCGCGTATCCCTCTGTTCCACGATTTTCAGCTTTATTATTCCAACTTTAGGTCACGCTCGAGACGGAACTCACACACGACGAACGACAGCAGTCCAGGGGCGATTTCTGGAGACTTTTCGGAGCTTTCGGAGCCACGATAGAGGAGGAATCGACGAGTAATTCACGACGCGAAGTGGATTCGAGCTAGGAGAAGGGAGTTCATCATCATTCACCATTACATCTTTTACATTCTCATTATCATGTTTGCACACACTTTTACATCCCTTTTTCTTGCGTTTGTACTCCCCAACATCATGAACTAATCTTTAGATGTTGGGGGTTGGATTGAATTAGGTTTGAACATATGAACGGATGACGAATGACATTTATCAGTTTTTCCTTTTTAATGAATGCATGTAATTTGACTCTTAATGCTTTTGAGAGTTTAGCTAGCTTTCAATTGTTTTGTTGCTTCCAGTTGAGTTCGAGAGAATTAACTGTTAGATAGAACTAGGAATTGCATGCCTAAGGCGAGAATTTGGTGATAGAGATATACCGAATACGCCTTAGTCCTAAGTGAACCATTTAGGTTGAGATCGAGAGATTAAATCTATCCGTTCAAATATGAATCTTGCACTTAATGTGTTTTGGAATCCATAGGTTGAGATCGAAAGATAAAACTTATCCTTTTCAAAATAAAACCCGATGTTGCTCAAAAGAGAACAACGGTGATTTTAGAGATTGGGTATTCATTAAGGGGATTAACTGGTAATTGTTTAAAGTCAGATATTCGTATGTGAAAACCTAAGGATTTCCAACCCTCAACCGTTTTCTCTATCGAATTTTCCTCAAGTTGTCTACTGTCCCGTTTGTGATTTTATTATTGCAAATAATTAGTTTAATACCAACCATCTCTCAATTTCGACAGTTCAGTTAATAGTGATTATAGTAATTGTGATACTTAGTTCCTAGTTCCCTGTGATTCGATACTCGTACTTTCTAGTACTATTACTTGACTTCGACCCGTACACTTGCGGTAAGATATAGGGGGGTGATACCTGCCCTATCAAGTTTTTGGCCCCGTTGCCGGGGAACTAGTTGCAACTGATAGCACTACCAGCTATAAGCGCTATTACATTGAACATTTATTTTATTTTATTTTATTTCATCACTTTCAATTTCTGGATTGCTAATTTTGCTGATTCTTCTTTTCAGGTACTAATTGGTTTATGCCAAGGAAGACCCGAGGGGAGAAACTCGAACCGATCGATCCGGAGATTGAAAGAATCGCCCGTCGAATACGAAAAGAATCAAAAGCCAAAAGATATTCTCAACTAGTCATTAAAGAAGGTTACCGGTGGAAGATAGGCAACGGTTCGACTATTCATGTATGGCATGACCCGTGGCTTCGCAATGATGTCAATTTTTGGGTGGAGTCCTTGTGTACCGAAGAGGAACGGGAGATGCGGGTACGAGACTTGTTTTCCCCCAACTCTTACGAGTGGGACTTGGCTAAAATCGAGTCGCTTTTTTCCCCTCGGGATCGAAAAGAAATCCTTAGCATCCCCCCTAATTTATCTGCTGGCCAGGACAAAATTATTTAGCATTGGACCCAAAACGGTAGCTATTCGGTCAAATCTGGGTATCGTTTAATTACTGAAAAGATTGAACCCAATTCCCACTTATTTGTAGAGGGCGACTGGACAAAAATTTGGCGCGCTAACATCCCGCACAAGGTGCGTACTTTTGCTTGGAGGGATGCAAGGGACGTTCTCCCAACCCGTGTCAACCTCCAAAATCGGGGTCTGGCAACTCCTTGTAATTGTTGTCTATGTGATCGCAACCCAGAAAATTCTTGGCACCTCTTCGTCGATTGTCCAAGTTCCAAGGATGTTTGGGTAGCGGCTGGTTTATGGAATATTATCGATGGTCTAGCAGGCCGAGTTAACAGCTTTTCGGAGATGTTGATAACTCTATTTTTAGAGTTATTATTTTCTTGTAATTCCTATTTTATTCTGTCAAATTTAGCCATTCCGCCTCTCAAAACCCCCATTCTTGGTATAAATCTCGAAAATGAGCAAAAGGAGCGAACCTTAGTGTTTAATAAACTTTTTGGTAGAATTTGGGTGTTTTTCACATTTTATCCTGCAGTGATCACTGTTGTGCCCACTCCGGCTGCCCACTATTCGAGCTGATCAAGAAAGACAAAAGAAACTACTAGTTGGGACTTAATTTGCTGGAGGAAGAAGATTCATTAGCAGGGAAATGGCTGGAGGAAGTACAAAACGGCAGCTACATTGAATATTGCAACAAGTACTCCTTTATGTACTTGGAGATTGACTTGGAAAAGGGTCCATTGGGTAATTGGTTTGCACAATGTGCTGATTTCTGCCATAACACAGCAGTTTTTACCCATTGGAAGACTCATCTCTTTTGTGTAATACCCAACTCTTTCTCCTAGTATATAAAGGAGCACTTAGGTTCATTTATTACAATCTTGGAATCTTACAATCATCTTGGGTTATGTTTAGATAGTTGAATAGCTTTAATTTCTCTCATCTACCACATTAGTTTTAGTCTTTTAATTACTGCATTAACTTAGCTTTAATTTCTGTAATATCTTTTCCTAAGTTAATTGTAGTTCGTAAAACACAGTGGACAGGGACGAATTCTCGTTCCCCACTGTGAGTACTATTCAATCCACTATCAGTGTTATTATGTGCAAATCTTCATCTTTTGTTTTCTTTACTTCGGAAATGTTAGGCTAAACATCCTTTGGGATGTAGGAAGGAGAAGTACCTGGATTTTATTAAAAATGCTTGAGTAATCTTTATACTTAGAATATTTATTGTTTTGGTCATTCATTCTCGATATTTACCCAAAGATGCGAACAAGCCGATCACTTGCAAGGATCTAAAGTCTAGTTCTTAACTTAGAAATTAGTAGAACGCAGTGACACGAGCTTGAATGATGCTAGGGGATTCGAAAGAATTCTTATGACACTTACGAGAGTGAGGTCGGCATAGTGAGCTAATCTCTACCCACTGGAGTAGTAGGCAAGCTAATTTGTGTATTAAAAACACTTAGAGTATTTGTCTCTACACATTCCATCGAGGCCTGAAAAGGTCCATTTAGAGATTACCATTGACAAAACAACAAGTACTAAGAGTATGAGATTTTTATCTAACGGTGTGAGTATTTTGTAACCGGGCTTTTCTAGCGAAAATGTCCACCACGAATACTAGGATCACTTCTAAGGACCGAGTATTTGAGATAAAATCTAGGGAAAATCCAACCTACATTCCTCCTTTTTAACATTTAGTAAAATCATTAAAGTAGCTATTTTCACCAAACAAAACCAAATATTATTTTCCTCTCTAGTTGAAACTTGTAAAAGGAGCTCATAAGAACCGTATTGTCTTGATTGTCCAGTCCCTGTGGATTCGATTCTGGTATTTTACCAACTATTACTTGTTGTGACGATCATAGTGGACAGTGTACACTTGCACTTCCCACTGTGGACAGATTGCAACCCACTGCGATTAAAACACATATTTCGCACGTGACAAGTTTTTGGCGCCGTTGCCGGGGACTGGCGTGATTTTAAATCTCAAGACATTAGTTTTTGTTCGAGCCCGAGTAACTCGTTTTTCTAAGCTTTTCGTGTTGCATGCCAAGGCAACAACACGAACCTTTGTTACCAATCGATCTTGAAATAGAGAAAACTTTTCGAAGAAGACGCAGAAACAGAAATAGACAACCCCCTGTGATCCCCACTGTAAACATGGCTGCAATACCGCCACCTGTAGTGGAGACCACAATCACGATTGCCGATAGCAAAGATCGAAAAATACGGGACTATGCTACTTCCGGAGTTAGTGATTTAGGCTCCGGGATTCGAAGGCCCGTCCTTGAAACAACGCATTTTGAACTCAAACCGGTGATGTTTCAAATGATCCAAGCCATGGGTCAATTTGGAGGATCGCCATCTGAGGATCCGCACTCACACTTAAAATCTTTTTTTAGAAATGACCGATTCCTTTCAGTTGCAAGGTGTTAGTGATGAGGCATTAAGACTAAGGCTTTTCCCTTTTTCATTAAGGGACAAGGCGAAGTCTTGGATGAACGCACATGCACCTCACTAGATAATCACTTGGCAAGATCTTGCGGATAAATTTTTACAAAAATACTTTCCTCCCACAAGGAATGTAAGATTTCGAAATGATATTATTTTGTTTAGACAAGAAGAAGATGAGGCTGTTTCGGATGCATGGGAACGATTTAAAGAATTACTTCGAAAGTGCCCACACCATGGCATCCCGCATTGCATCCAATTGGAGACCTTTTACAATGGTCTTTCCAATGCAGCCAAAATCATCTTAGATGCAACAGCCGGTGGAACATTTACGAGTATGACTTACAACGAAGGATATCAAATCTTAGAAAAAGTGTCCAACAACAATACCGAATGGTCAAATCCGAGAGCACCCATTCCAAAGACCAACACCATCGATTCCGAGGAACTTAAAACCATGAATGCGCAATTAGTGGCCTTGACCAAAATCGTTTTAAATCAAAATAGAGGCCAAGTCAATTCCGCAACGCATCTCCCTGAAAACTGCTCTCTGTGGAGAAGAGCACGTTTTCGATTTTTGTCCGGCAAATCCCGAATCTGTTAATGTCATAGGGACCAACCCACGGAACAATCCTTTTTCGCAAACCTATAATCTAGGTTGGAGGAACCATCCAAATTTCTCTTGGTCTGGAAATCAAGGACTCCAACCCCATGGGGCGAGTCATGGCCAATCAAGACCACACAACCCCCCTGGATTTCAGCAACATCACAGTGGGCAGAACTCACATCACAGTGGGCAGAACCCACCAAACTTTCACCAAGGCCAATCCTCACAACAATACCAATCACGATCTACTCAACCCGCTGAGACCCAACTGTCACTTGAATCAATTCTCAAGGGTTTTATGAATCAAACTCAAGCAGCCATTAGGAATATAGAGACCCAAGTAGGACAGTTAGCCGTTGAAGTTAAGAATAGACCACCAGGAACGTTACCTAGTGATACCGAGCAAGCTAGGGTGATAGGAAAAGGACCTGAACATGTCAAGTCCATAACACTGAGGAATGGAAAGGATCTGAAAGATATCGTTTTTGAGTCTGATGATTCGCCTCAAATACCCACTGTGATCACCACAGTGGGGACTGACATCCCTGACCTTCCCACTCTTGGACCTATTCCAAAACCTACTGTTCCAAAGGCAATACCACAACAAACTCAGATTGACCCACGAAGCATACCTTTTCCTCACCGAATGAAGCCTAAAAATGTCGAGGTTCAGTTTAAAAAAAATTAGACATTTTTAAACAGCTTCATATTAACATACCCTTGGTAGAAGCTCTTGAGCAAATGCCAAGCTATGTTAAGTTTTTAAAAGATATTTTGAACAAAAAGAGGAAGTTGGGTGAATTTGAGACTGTGGCTTTGACCGAAGAATGTAGTGCCCTTCTTACTAGCAAGATTCCACCTAAGTTGAAAGACCCGGGTAGTTTCACCATTCCATGCACAATAGGAGGACAAGAAGTAGGTCAAGCACTTTGTGATTTGGGAGCTAGTATAAATTTGATGCCGCTGTCCATTTTTAAGAAGTTAGGTATTGGAGAGGCTAGACCCACAACCGTGACATTACAACTAGCCGACCGGTCCATTGCCTATCCCAAGGGAAAAATAGAAGACGTTTTGGTCCAAGTGGATAAATTTATCTTCCCCGCCAATTTTCTAGTTCTAGATTATGAGGCCGATAAAGAAATCCCAATCATCTTAGGGCGTCCGTTTCTTGCAACCGGACGTACTTTGATTGATGTGCACAAAAAGGAACTCACGATGAGAGTTAATGACCAAGAGGTGACATTCAATGTTTTTAAGTCTCTTAAATATATAGATACCAAAGATTGCTTTGCCTTGAGTTCGATTTATGGAACCCACAGTATTGACACACTGCCCACAGTGGGGAGAACAGTTCCCACAGTGAGGAGTGATAGTGCGCACTCTGAATCTGAGAGTGATGACACTTTTGAGGATGAGTGTAACGAAATGGTTGCAGCTTTTGAACCTCTGGACTTTAAGGATAGAAATGTTCAACCCCCTTCAATAGAACAACCCCCCGAGTTAGAGCTTAAACCATTGCCTTCCCATTTAAAATATGCTTATCTCGCTAAAGATAATAAACTTCCCGTTATTATCTCTTCCAAACTTAGTGAGAAACAAGAACAACTCCTGATCGATTTATTGATGAAGCATAAGAAGGCAATTGGTTGGACCATAGCGGACATTCGAGGAATTAGCCCCTCTTTATGTCAACATAAGATTAATTTGGAGAGTGACCACCCGGGGAAAGTCCAACCTCAAAGAAGGTTGAACCCCATCATGAAGGAGGTAGTTAAGAAAGAAGTCTTGAAGTGGTTAGATGCCGGTATTATCTATCCCATTGCTAGTAGTAGTTGGGTGAGCCCCGTCCAATGTGTCCCTAAAAAGGGAGGGACGACTGTAGTGAAGAACGAAAAGAACGAGCTCATTCCCACTAGGACTGTCACGGGATGGATGATATGCATGGACTATAGACAACTCAACTTGGCCACTAAGAAAGACCATTTTCCTTTACCTTTCATCGATCAAATGCTTGATAGGTTAGCGGGAAAGGAATTTTATTGTTTTCTAGATGGATACTTCGGATACAACCAAATCCACATTGCACCCGAGGACCAAGAAAAGACCACCTTTACTTGTCCCTACGGCACTTTTGCATTCCGGAGAATGCCATTTGGATTGTGTAATGCCCCCGCCACTTTTCAACGTTGTATGATGGCCATTTTTACCGACATGATAGAAGATACCATAGAAGTTTTTATGGACGATTTTTCTGTGATAGGGACATCATTTGACAATTGTTTGGGAAATTTAGAGAAAAGCCTAGTGAGATGTGAGACCCACGACCTAGTCTTAAATTGGGAAAAATGTCATTTTATGGTCGAAGAGGGTATTGTTTTAGGACACCTTGTCTCAAAAAGAGGGTTGGAAGTTGACAAAGCCAAGCTTGAGGTAGTGGCACAACTTCCCGAACCTACAACGGTAAAAGGTATTCAAAGTTTTTTGGGTCACGCAGGTTTTTATAGGAGGTTCATCAAGGATTTTTCGAAAATTACAAAACCCCTATGTAACCTGTTACAACATGAAAAAGACTTCATTTTTACCCAAGAATGCCGAGAAGCTTTTGAAAAAATCAAGGAAGCATTAGTCACAGCACCCATAGCGACCACTCCTTACTGGTCACTCCCATTCGAAGTGATGTGTGATGCCAGCGATTGGGCTGTGGGGGCTGTTCTCGGACAGAAAAAGAACAAAGTTTTTCACCCCATTTATTATGCAAGTAAAACACTGATTAAAGCTCAGATTAACTACACTGTTACTGAAAAAGAATTACTTGCGGTGGTGTTTGCTTTTGATCGTTTCAGGTCATACTTGATAGGGACGAAGGTCATAGTGCACACAGATCATGCAGCGATCAAATATTTGATCAACAAAGCTGATTCCAAGCCACGGTTGATTAGATGGGTTTTATTGCTGCAAGAATTTGACCTTGAGGTCGTCGACAGAAAAGGAACAAGCAATCAGGTTTCCGACCATTTGTCCAGGCTCGAGAAGACAGTGGGCACTGTTGATCCCACTCCTGATCCCACTCCGATAAAAGAAACTTTTCCCGATGAACAATTACTATCTGTTCAACATCATAACATTCCTTGGTATGCTGATATTGGAAACTTTTTAGCAAGTGGACTTAAGCCCCACGGGATGAGTGGACAACCATTCAAAAAGTTTTTACACGACAATACGTTTGGGACGATCCTTTCTTGTACAAGATAGGGGTGGACCAAATATTGAGGCGTTGTGTCCATGGGAGTGAGCAACATCAAATACTCCATGGTTGTCACACATCCCACTACGGTGGCCACTTCGGTGGAAACCGTACCTCGGCAAAAATCTTGCAAAGTGGATTCTTTTGGCCCAATGTTTTTAAAGACTCGTATGAATTTGTGAAAAATTGTGAGCAATGTCAACGTACGGGGAATATATCGCAAAGAAATGAAATGCCTCTTAACAACATTTTAGAGGTTGAACTTTTTGATGTTTGGGGAATCGATTTCATGGGACCTTTTCCAAATTCCAACAATAATTTTTATATCTTGGTTGCGGTAGACTATGTTTCGAAATGGGTAGAAGCCATTGCATGTCACTCTAATGATGCCAACACCGTGGTGAAATTTTTGCATAAAAATATTTTCACTCGATTCGGAACACCACCGGCATTGATTAGTGACGAAGGCACCCATTTTATAAACAAAGTCATGGCCTCGGTTCTTGCTAAATATGACATACATCATAGAGTGGCCACCGCATACCATCCACAAACCAATGGTTTGGCCGAACTTTCAAATCGTGAAATCAAAGGGATTTTGGAAAAAGTTTTTAAACCGCACCGAAAAGATTGGTCAACCAAACTTGATGATGCTCTTTGGGCCTATCGAACGGCCTACAAAACTCCTTTGGGAATGTCTCCATTTAAATTAGTTTTTGGCAAGGCTTGCCATTTACCAATTGAATTAGAGCACAAGGCGTTTTGGGCCCTTAAAGAGCTTAACATGAGTGAGGATGTTGCGGGAATCAAAAGGAGTTTACAAATACATGAGCTAGAGGAGTTGCGATATCACTCCTATGAGAACGCAAAGTTGTATAAAGAGAAGACCAAGATGTGGCACGATCGTAGGATCAACCATAGGGAGTTCATGGAAGGACAACAGGTACTATTGTTCAACTCCCGTCTCAAACTCTTTCCAGGTAAACTAAAATCAAGATGGACGGGACCATACACCATTGTCAAGGTGAGTCCTTTCGGAACAGTAGAGGTGAAATCTCCACAATCGGGTCAGACCTTTAAAGTCAATGGGCAAAAGGTAAAGCATTTTCTGCATGAGAGTGCCCACATCCCCGCCCACTCTCCACCTCACTATGGTTAGAGAAAGTCAACGCTGTTTGTAAATATTTTATTTCAGTTAATTGTTGTCTTTTTATTAAAGTTGGTATTTTTAATTCTGCATGGTAGTTTATTTCTATGTGTGTAGGAGAATTTTAGCACTTTTTGGAACAAAAAAGTTCGCAGTGGGCAGAGGCTGGTCACTGCGCTCCTCACTCTCGGTCTGACTTATGAAGAGACGGTTTGGGGGGCCCAAGGCTGACACACATCATACTTTTTCTTACACATATGTCCTCCTTTCCTGCCACTTGTCCTCTCCCCACCTATTCCCAAGAGAACCATCATTGTCCTTCTCTCTCTCTCTCCTAAAAACCGTTCCCTCTCAAAAGCCAAAAACCCCTCCTTTTCAAAAATAAAGTCTCTCTCTCCATAAACCACCTACACTTTTCATCTTCTTCTTCCTTTTTCACGAACCAGACAAATCCCAAAACCCTAAAATGGCTAGAAGCAAAAGATTAAACTCTCATCCCGAGGCACCCACACGTCCGGCGGTCCGCCGCCGAACCAACGAAGACCAACCACTGGAGGCCGTCACCGGCGATCTCAATAGAACCCCACCGATCTCCGGCGAACCTCCGGTCATCTCCAATGTTGCAGACGCGAGTTCGTCCAAACCAGAGAGTCCAAAAGTCGTATCTTCATCAAGGGTCTCGGACTCTGTTCAAACCCCTTTTGATGATACAGATTTGCAAGAGGATGAGGAAATGCAGGGGTTACAAGAGGAATTCAACCAAAGGGTCGCGGAAATCAAAATAAGGAAGGAAGAAGCCGAGAGGAAGAGGAAAGATTAAAACGAGAAGAGGAGGAGATATTGAAGAGGGAAGAAACCGAAAGATTGGCTAGAGAAGAAGAGGAGAGAAAACGAGTAGAGGAGGAAGAACGAAAGAAGGCTGAGGAGGCAAGGATTCTCGAGCAAGAAAAAAAAACAGAAGACGAGCGTTTGGCATGTGAGGAAGAAGAAAGAAAAAGAGTCGAAGAAGAAAGGCAGAAAAAGATTAAGGAGCAGACTCAGACTGTAGAAATTCCCCAAGACAAAAATGCTGATAGTGTGGAGGATGTCCGCACCACTTCCCACAGAGAGGAAACACCGACCAGAACACTCCAGAGGAGCAGGGGGGTGGTTACACGATCTGGAGTAACCAAGAAGGCATCATCCGCAAAGCCTAAAAGAAAAGCATCGAGAAAAGGTAAGGGTATCGAACCCTCTTTAAGGTCTTCTTCTAGTGATACTAATACGGGGAGTGAACAAAACCCATCTGAAAGTCCACATCTGTCCACTGTGGGGACTGTTCGTGCCCCCAGTGGGATACCGAGGCAGTTCACTTCCCCTGCAGCTAGAGCCCACTTTGAGTGTATTTGCACTCGGAAGTTGAATTTAGAGAGGGGTTTCGACCCCGACTTCGTAGAAGCTAATCCTTTTATCAAAGATAGACTAATAGCGCAAGATTGGCCAACCATTGCCACTGCCAATCGCCGCGCTAATGCATCATTAGTCCGGGAATTTTTTGCTGAAGCCTCCCAAGCCAAAGAATCGTTTGTGAAGGTTAGAGGAAAGGTTGTGGACTATACTCCAGGTCAAATAAATCGAGTGTTAGGTAGAGGAGCCCCGGAACCTTGTGCTTTCGGACAGTTCTTGGCAAAGATGACTCCGGCTGATGAGGAGTTGATTTTAAAAGAAATAGCAATAGAGGGAAGGCCATGGAATCAAGATGGCCAGAGGAGGTGTCTATACGCTGGCTCTCTCACAACTGAGGCTGATGTGTGGTTCCAATTCCTTCGGGCCTCTGTGGCCCCAACATCACACGACACGACTCTCTCCATGCATAAGTGTGCCATGCTTTACTGCGTTCTCACTAGAAAGAAGATCAATCTAGGAATCGTTATGCATGGTGCCATCCATCAGGCCCGAACACGAACCAAGGTAATCCTACCCCTTCCTTGCCTCATTACACATTTGCTAATAGATGCCGGAGTGCCCACAGCTGAAGAGGACTAGTGGATCGTTTCCGCGAAAAACATTAGTGTTCAGACCATTAAGAAGATGAGAAGAGAGATAGGAGGCCAGTCTGATGAGCCTGCCCAGGTACAGCCCAACGTACGAATAGCCGACGAGCACATAGTAGGCACTGATTCGCCCACTGTGGAGAAGAAGGGTACCCCACTGCGTCCGAAGGCTATAGGAGAAGCAAGCACCAGCACAGTCAACCCGATGACCGCCATTCTGCAAGCCATTTCAACACTCACGTACAAAGTCGACCTCCTCGCAGCTGAACAAAAGATTATCAACCGCGCCCTTGAATCAGTCTGGATGTACAACCGCGATCGTGATGAGGTTGTGAACCAAATGTACATGGCTGCCGATCCTCTCCTTGCCGCACAAATCCCAGAATTTCCAGAGGGGATCTGCCCCACTGTGGCAAGTGAGGATGATTTTGAGGAAGACTTGGCCGACAGTTCACCAAAGACAACCCAAACGCCGTAATGGTTTGTTTTAAACACTTTGGTTTCATTCCCTATGCTCTCAAAACAATTTTAATTTTTCTGTATGATGCCTATGGCTAGGCTCTTGACACAATTTGCTGCTTTCAATACTTTTGGTTAACAATGCATGGATCCCTGCTATGTTTAGCAGGTGCTTTTGGTTACTAACTCACTTTGAATTTGCATGTTCGTTTGATCTTGGTACAACTTTCGGTTTCCAACATAAAAGGGTCACTTTTGTAAGTACGAGTCTTAAACTTGACGCTATGAAATGATTTAGGCCATCTTTGCATCCAAACACGACCTATTTTTGTAACACCAAAAACCACCTCTTTGAACCCAATATTCAAGTCACAGTGGGGACACTATGCAGTTTTAAGTTTGAGGTGGGGACTTCCAGAGTGACTTCCAGTCTGCCCACAATGGGGACACTGTGAAGTCTAAGTTTGAGGTGGGTAAGCTGTACCCACCTCCCAAAAAAAAACATAAAAATACAAAAACAGAAGAAAAACGGAGTGTCACTAACAAAATTGATGGTATGCCTTTTCTGGACCATCAAAGTGACCACTCCCACAGAAAAAGATGGTGTGCCTTTTCTGGACCATCAGAATGCCCACTCTCACAAAAACAGCCATACCCAAAATAAAGCCTGAAAGTGTGCGTCCATACCCATGAAAAATCTAAACCACTCACTTCTCAAAATAAAATCTCAAAGCGAGATCTTCGGTCTATGTTTGGAACTGCGTGCCAAAACCCTTGGGACAAACACTCAAAGCCACAAAACCTTTCGAACCCAAGAAAAGCCCTAATGATCAAATTGTGAACAAGGGAAGATTTTGTCAAGAACAAAAGTGAAACTTTAAAGTGTTAGAATCGAAAGAAGTATCCAAGGAGGGAGATCAACGTCCATTCAAGATGAGAAATCGGTAACTTCCTAAAAGCTCTAAGTGCATTATTTTTATTACTTGGGGACAAGTAATGGTTTAAGTTTGAGGTTGTGATAACTCTATTTTTAGAGTTATTATTTCCTTGTAATTCCTATTTTATTCTGTCAAATTTAGCCATTCTGCCTCTCAAAACCCCCATTCTTGGTATAAATCTCGAAAATGAGCAAAAGGAGCGAACCTTAGTGTTTAATAAACTTTTTGGTAGAATTTGGGTGTTTTTCACATTTTATCCTGCAGTGATCACTGTTGTGCCCACTCCGGCTGCCCACTATTCGAGCTGATCAAGAAAGACAAAAGAAACTACTAGTTGGGACTTAATTTACTGGAGGAAGAAGATTCATTAGCAGGGAAATGGCTGGAGGAAGTACAAAATGGCAGCTACATTGAAGATTGCAACAAGTACTCCTTTATGTACTTGGAGATTGACTTGGAAAAGGGTCCATTGGGTAATTGGTTTGCACAAGGTGCTGATTTCTGCCATAACACAGCAGTTTTTACCCATTGGAAGACTCATCTCTTTTGTGTAATACCCAACTCTTTCTCCTAGTATATAAAGGAGCATTTGGGTTCATTTATTACAATCTTGGAATCTTACAATCATCTGGGGTGAAGTTTAGATAGTTGAATAGCTTTAATTTCTCTCATCTACCACATTAGTTTTAGTCTTTTAATTACTGCATTAACTTAGCTTTAATTTCTGTATTTTCTTTTCCTAAGTTAATTGTAGTTCGTAAAACACAGTGGACAGGGACGAATTTTCGTTCCCCACTGTGAGTACTATTCAATCCACTATCAGTGTTATTATGTGCAAATCTTCATCTTTTGTTTTCTTTACTTCGGAAATGTTAGGCTAAACATCCTTTGGGATGTAGGAAGGAGAAGTACCTGGATTTTATTAAAAATGCTTGAGTAATCTTTATACTTAGAATATTTGTTGTTTTGGTCATTCATTCTCGATATTTACCCAAAGATGCGAACAAGCCGATCACTTGCAAGGATCTAAAGTCTAGTTCTTAACTTAGAAATGAGTAGAACGCAGTGACACGAGCTTGAATGATGCTAGGGGATTCGAAAGAATTCTTATGACACTTACGAGAGTGAGGTCGGCATAGTGAGCTAATCTCTACCCACTGGAGTAGTAGGCAAGCTAATTTGTGTATTAAAAACACTTAGAGTATTTGTCTCTACACATTCCATCGAGGCCTGAAAAGGTCCATTTAGAGATTACCATTGACAAAACAACAAGTACTAAGAGTATGGGATTTTTATCTAACGGTGTGAGTATTTTGTAACCGGACTTTTCTAGCGAAAATGTCCACCACGAATACTAGGATCACTTCTAAGGACTGAGTATTTGAGATAAAATCTAGGGAAAATCCAACCTACATTCCTCCTTTTTAACATTTAGTAAAATCATTAAAGTAGCTATTTTCACCAAACAAAACCAAGTATTATTTTCCTCTCTAGTTGAAACTTGTAAAAGGAGCTCATAAGAACCGTATTGTCTTGATTGTCCAGTCCCTGTGGATTCGATTCTGGTATTTTACCAACTATTACTTGTTGTGACGATCATAGTGGACAGTGTACACTTGCACTTCCCACTGTGGACAGATTGCAACCCACTGCGATTAAAACACATATTTCGCACGTGACAGCTGTTTTTTGGTATTCTTAACAGCCACCCCCAGTTAATTGACAAGTTTATAATGCTCTTGTGGAGCCTGTGGTTCCAACGTAATGACGTCTTATGGGCAAATGGTAAGCGGGATACTAGCTCGGTTATCCGTCGTGCGACTTGCACTCTCTCGGACTGGGTCTTGGCTTCTGCGTTGAGGAACCAGGAAGCGTCACCGCCTCCCCGTGATTGCTGGCATTAATGGCATTTCCCCCTTCTGACTTCGTTAAATGCAATACGGCGCAGCCTTGTTCCTTAATGATCATCGTGCAGGTTTGGCGATGGTTCTCCGTGATGATCGGGGCTCCTTTGTAGCTGCAAAATCGATGCTATTACCACGGTTGCCTACTGTCCGTGAATGTGAGGCGCTAGCCCTTCACAATGCTTTGCTTTGTAACATTGAATTGGGATTTCAACATGTGATTTTTTAGACCGATGCCAAACTAGTAGTTGATGCCCTTAGATCCTCGGAGGACGACCATTCTGAATTTGGAGACATAATCAGATGCTGCCGTAGCCTTCTTCATCAATATGACTTATTCTTGGTTAAGTCGATTAGGAGACAAGCGAACGAGATGGCTCACGCTCTTGCTCAACATTCTCGTGTTTCCCCTTGTCTTAGTTTGTATTTTGAGCTTCCTTCCTTTCTTTTGCATTGTATAAACAACGTTTGCCCCTTGGTTGATCATTAATTTATCCTCTTTATTTCAAAAAAAAATATGTTTTAAACTTTGAAGCCAATTTACACAAATGAAGAAAAGCCCAAAAATAAACCTTTTACCTCCCAAAAATCCCAACAATCCCCCCTCTTGTACTTTTTTTGTTTGTTGGGCGATAGCAACCGAAGCAAGAAGCAAGAAACACTGCTGCCGTCAACCAAAACATCAACGCTTGAGGTGAATTATTATCTTTTTATTTGTTTAATATTACTTTATTCGTTAATTATTACACATGGTTAAATTAAATAGTTAAATAGTTGTTTATTGAGTTAGGGCTTACCGGGGATTATTAATTGCTAATTGGTAAATTGTTAGGAATTATTTATTGTTTGGTTGATTATTAGTTGTGCTTTAAATTAGGGTTTGTTGTTTTGTTTGGTTGCCAATTGTTTATTGTTTTATTGTTTCGCTAGAAAAATGGAAAATTTTCTTAAAAGAAAAACACCACTATCTGAAATCCCCAACACTAGCTCCACTTCTTCGATGCCTAGGGTGTATCACCCTAATCAAAGAGATGAAATAAGACAAAAATATTTTATTAGAGGACCTTGTCAACCACATGGTCATGACTATCCAAGAACTAAGGGATGATTTGTCCGACTTGGTTTAATCAATAAGGTAATTGATTATATATTTTCGTTTATATACATTTTCGTAGACAACAATTGTAGCCCTTAAATCCTAAGTTGTTCCTCATTTATATATATATATATATATATATATATAGGGTCCCGTTTTTTTGTTAACCGTCTAATTAGTGTTAACCATGTTAACTTTTTTGGACCAATAGAAATCAAGATAGGTTACTGGTTTGATAGGGGTAGTTTAGGAATTTCAGAATTTTAATTATTTATGGGTTATTTACTTTCCTAATTTCATGCACAAGATATTTTTGGTAGTTATTAATGATAATCTTAATCTTTTAAAACCAATTTTCATTTTTGGTAATTATTAATGATAATTTTAATCATCTAAAACCCATTTTCAAACATAATCTTCATCTTCACGTTCCATAGATTCTTTTACGTTTTTTTTGTATAGATGCACGATTTCAAACTACATATATGCACATCATAGAAATGCATATGTGCACATCATAGAATTGCATATATGCACATATTAATACTGCATATATACACATCATAGAATTGCATATATGCACATCAGTTGAATATATGAAGATAAAAAGTGCATATATGCACAACTATAAATCTGTGTAAAGCTGTGTGTAAACCATAAATATATGTAAAATTACATACATGCACAACCATAAATCTGTGTAAACCATAAATCTATGTAAACTTGCATATATGCACAACCATAAAATTGTGTAAACCTGCACATATGCACATAAACAAAATAGTGTGTATCCATAAGAATGATCAAACCAACATGACAAATAATCATATGCACAGTGTATGTGCATATATGCACATCGGTTGTATATATGAAGATCAAAAAAGTGCATATATGCATTTAAAACTGCATATATGCACATCATATAATTGCATATATGCACCTCTTAAAATTGCATATATGAAAAAACCCAGTTGAACAGTGTTTTTTTCTCTCTGATGTTGTGCGATGGTAGGGCTTAGACGCCATCACAGCCACCATCGCAGGTGACCTACTCCGGCAGCCGACTGCCGGCGCACCACCACAGCAGCCACCTCCGGTCTCAACCTTTCTCGCCGACGAACTGCATCCCACCTCTAGTTCGCCTTCTCCGATACTCCAGCAGCCAGCCACCACCTTCTTCTCCGTGTGGTCGGCGCTCCTGTGTGGTCGGCGCTCCTCTCAGGCGAAGCTCCATTGGCGGCGCTCTCTCTCAGGAGATCTCTCTCTCTCTCTCACTCAGGCGACACTCTCTCTCTCTCCGGCGAAGCTCTCTCACGCAACCGCCGCCCTACTTCACCACCTAAGACATCCTTCCTCCACTTCGTCCGGCTTCCTCCTCCAGGTCCGACGACCGCCCCTGCTTCTCCAACTGCAGCGCCTTCTCCGGCGGGGTTTTCCGGGCGGTGCACTCTCCGGCAACGTCCTCCTCTCTTCCTCGTCACAACACAGCTTCAGAATCTTTTGGAACTGCTTGGTTCCATCTTCCTTCCGGCTTCTGGATCTGTTACTACGGCGGAGTTCTGCCTGGCGGTTGGCTGTGCCTCCTTCGGCAGTAGTGTTTTTCAGGGTGGCGGCAGTAGTTTTTCAGGGTGGTGACAGTCCAGCAACGGCAGTCCAGCATCGGCGACGGGGGTAGCTTTGTTTTTAGGTTTTCCGGTGAGTTTTCTATTCCTTTCGATATCTTTGATTCTAAATCAATTAGAGATAAGTTATAGGTCCTTAAATGTAGCGATTCCTGGAACTGTTTCCTTATCTGATAATTACCAAGCTCTGTTGAATGACAATAATACCCCTGTGCATATATGCTGCAAATGAAATCAGGGGTGTGTTTATTTTAATTATGAATTAAAAATGCTTTTAATCTTAGCCATTGATTTTGATGATTAATGGCCCAGATTAGTTAACAAGGTTAACACTAATTCAGTGGTTAACAAAAGAAGGGACCTATATATATATATATATATATATATATATATATATATATATATATATATATATATATATATATATATATATATATATATATATATATAGGGCCATTTAAGGGAGAACTAGTTATTTTGTGGTAACTGTAAGAACCAATATGAGCCACATATTAAACTATAAATTAGGAAATTATTAATTTTGGTATTTTTGACTTAATAATTTAATTAAGGGGCATTTTAGGTATCATAAAATTATCATCTCTCCTCTCTCCTGATTATGATAATGATATCACAAGAACAAATGTGATATCACTGTGATACCCAGAATACATACAAGAACAAATGTGATATCACTGTGATACCTCAGTGTGATACCCAAAATACATACAAGAACAAATGTGATATCACTGTGATACCCCAGTAAACATACAAGAACAAATGTGATATCACTGTGGTACCCTTCGTAATATGCTCATCGTCGGTCAACAATCCGCCACCCAGTCCCTATCAACCTTCTGCTCGACCATAAAAACGTCGTCGTCGTCCTCTTCTTCAGCCGTAGACACTCCGTAACCGCTGCCGCCGCCGACCCAGATACCGGCGCTTTCTTCCTTTCTTTTACAACCACCAAACGCCGCCGCCTTCTTCCACCAGACGCCGGCAACCCCTCTCTTGCACTAAACCGAACCAAAAATCGAGCAGATTTGCAGATGGAGTTGGAGATCGATTGGAGATGGAGATGGGTCTTGAGTCGCACACAAGAGATGGAGAGATTGGAGATGGAGGCTGCTATCAGAATGAATGCAATGGTTGTGGTTAAGATTTAGGTTTATATGAGAGAGAGAGAAAGGGGATAGACATATTAAGGAATTTTGAATAATTTTCTACATAACAACACTAAGCATTAATTTTCAAAAATTGAAGAAATTTATCAGAGAGAGGTAAACCCAGATTCATAAAAAATACAAAATCAAGGTATAATAAATTACCCCCACGATGAAATTATATATGCCTCTAGAACAAAGCCAGCAAGAATATTCTTGATAATTAAATGTTGGCTTAGCAAAAAGTGAGGGAGAGGAGAGTACGGCGGGGTGGGGGGGTGCGGCTCAATTTAGGGTTTCTATGTAAGAGATGCAATTGAGAAGAGAGAGATGCAGAGACGTGAAAGTAGGATAATTTGAATAAATTGAATGAGTTAAATTAGATTTTAATTTGTTATAAAAAATCTAAATTATCAAATTACCATATTATCCTTTTACTTTATTTTAAAAATAATATTAATTATATTAAATGAGTGGCTCATATTGGTTCTTACAGTTACCACAAACTAATTAGTTCTCATTTGATTAAGCAACTATATATATATATATATATATATATATTCGTTTACCTTTTTATATTGTTATATCATGTTGCTTAAACTCCGACCCTCATCTCCAAAAGTTCTGGATCCACGTCGGCCATCTCCTTCACCTCCCTCAGACCGTCATCCATTACCAATGAAAGTAGATGTAATTCACATGCATTACTACCATACGAGAAGGTAAATATGTGAATCAACCAATTACGTTGGAAGATAAGATAAATATATATCTTCAATCGTTTCTAGTTTCTTTTAGAATAACCGATGATGACTTTTTCCGACGAATTTTCCTGCCAACGAAGCGTTTTGGTTTTGTAATGATTATAATTGTATCATACTCAGACAATCAAATAGCATCAAATAATAAATATTATAAAGTAATAAAATATATAAAATAATAGTATACTATGTTATTAGTTTAACCAATATTATAGTTAAAAAAAATAATAGAAAAAACATTAATTTCCCCAAAAACCAAATAACCCGTTTTTTCACATCTCTAAATTATCTTTTCTCCTCTCCCTTTCAGAACTCACATGCAAGAACTTGGCAACCAACCTTTTTGCACCCACACGACCATTTCCTTGTGATCTTCTTTTGAATTTAACTCCTTCTTCGTTCAATAAATAATTAATAACACCCATTGAAAATCAACGCTTAGATTAATTTCCTACTTTCTCTTCCAAAAAATGGAACGAAATTCAACCCCACAAGGCCTCACCCAAGAAGAATACTCCGATCTTCAACTCCTAATCAATGCCTACCACATGTTCGACAAAATTCCCAACACATGCACCTCCCTAATCACCCAACGAATCGACGCTCCCACCCACATCGTTTGGCCACTCGTCCGCCGTTTCGATAACCCACAAAGATACAAACATTTTATCAAAAGCTGCAATATGTTTGGCGATGGTGGCGTTGGCAGCATTCGTGAGGTCACGGTGATTTCAGGGCTGCCGGCCTCCACCAGCACCGAGAGGCTCGAGCTTTTGGACGATGAAAAACATATATTGAGTTTCAGAGTTGTGGGTGGTGAACACAGATTGAATAACTATCTTTCTGTAACTTCGGTTAATGAGTTTAAGAAAGAAGATGAAAAGGTTTACACCATTGTTTTGGAGTCTTATATTGTTGATATTCCGGCGGGAAACACGGTGGAGGATACGAAGATGTTTACGGATACTGTTGTTAAATTGAATCTTCAGAAGTTGGGTCTTGTTGCAATGTCGACTTTGCATGGAAATGAATGAGGGCGGTGGTGGTGCGGTGGCGGGTGGTGGTTGCGGGGAATTGAAGGTTATGATAGTAACATCATAAAATTTTAATTGGTAGTGTTTGAGTTATTTTGTGCTGAAGTTGTGTGATTTTGAATAAATGACTTTATATATATATATATATATATGTATTAAAATGATTATTGTATTTGGAAAAAAAATGGAAAATAATTAATGGAAAACATTTTGTATGAAAACCAACTTTGTAACCTTGAAAAAAAAACATTATTGTATTAATTATTGTAATAATTTGAAAAAAAAAACCTTTTGTAGAGTAATTTGAGCTGGGTTTTGATCGAGTCAAACTTTTAATATGAGTTGGAAACATATAGCAAGTCGAGTTTGAGTTGATAAGATTTTGATTTGAAATCTTATTAATGTCTTCGAATTGTATGCATGTTTAATGTATGTATTTGTAATTAATTTTGTATTCAAGTTTTTTATAATCATGTGTGTCTCAAGACTCTCAACCAGCTTAACCAATTTCATATGGCCCTAAAGTTAATCGTGAGACAAACCCTTTGGTGGTCTAACTTATGAGGGGACTTGAGATGATGACCTTCGGGAAGCAAACTCAGGAGGAGAGAACATTGTAGTCGATCTTGTTAAACCTGATTAATATGGTTAGAAAAAGAAAAACCTGTTCTGATCCAAATAAGCTTTAAGAAAACAGATCAGTGTAGGCTTTACTGCTTAAAAAAACTGACCTGCTTCGAAAAAGGACCGGCTCCGGCTGTCTAGCTTGGTTGGGACTCAAGATGTCATGAATAGGTCCTTAATTTTATAGTCCGGTCTGATCCGAATGCTCATCTCTTACAAATCATGAAACTAGAAATGACCATGTCGGAGTCTACATCAGCAATCTCTTTAATATATGTTGGAATCTACGTACATTCTCTCCACAATGGGCTCTTTTAGATATAAATCAGATGGGGTTTCACATATTTAATTACACATAAATCGTTGTGTAAGAGTTAGGATCAACATTAGCAACCTAATTAATTGATGATAAAAACAAATGAGAGTGACTTAGACAATTGAAGATTTGTTACACTAACCTTGTATGTACAGTTACAGTGTAGGTGTAGGTGTAGGAAGTTAGGATAATCCGTTAACATGTATCAAATTTACCTTCAATAATAGCTAGCAGTTGGAACTATATGAAGCTTTATACAAATGGAATTGTTGCACCTTCTCTTGGATGAAATAAAATAGCTAGGAAACGAGCAACGGCTAGGACTTCAATTGGTTCAATTAGATATGCAAACGACTAAAGATTGCTTGGAGCTAATATTATAAGAGATAACCAAACCAAATGTACCAAGTATATTACACCTCAAAAGACAGTATTTGGAGGGTTAGAATAGAATGAATGTAACAACAAATAATAATAATAATAATAATTAGACTTTTGGATATCAAGTTGGAATTAGACATATAGACCAAAAATAAAGAGTAATAAAGCATACTACCGAACCAATCTAAGCGACTTACAAACCTAATTGTGAGTGAAATACGTGATCAGGTTTATTTTGATTTGAAACATATAATTAATGTCGTTTCAAGTTTGAAAATTAAAAAAGCCGATTCAGTTCAAATTTTGAACAAGACTAGACTGAAGCAAAAGTTTATTTTAAAAAAGATCTAAAATTAAGAACTAAACCAAAAAACATATATAATCTTTGTTCTTTAATTTTGTTAGTTTGGATTATATTTTGGTTAAATCCTTGATTTAAAATTTAAATTAATGTGTGAATTCCATGTAAAAAAGTAAACTTGTGAGTAAATCCCTCTAGAAACATGTGAATGCTATGCATCTTTACAAAATATCATTCGTGTGTTATATTTTTCTTAAAGGTTTGACAGTTTTACCCTCATTAATTTTAAAGATTCTGCATAATAGTTAATAAGAGGCTTCGTAAAATGTAAACCTTACATTTGTTGCACACTTTACAAACCACAGTGTGTATATGTGCAGAACCAGTGTGCATATATGAATAATGTGCATATGCATACGTGCAATAATATATACATATAATAGACATACATTCATATGGAATAATGCATATATACATCTTGGATTATGCATATATGCAAATTGGTTACAAATACATGGTTTGTATTTGATTTGTACCCTAGACCTAGTTAATAAAATCTTTAGTGGTTTTGTAAGACTTAAAATAATAACTTTTAAAAAAATCATGAAGACTTAAACCTTATTGTTAGTTGAGTAATCCCAACGTTCATAATATCTTATTTGTATTTACTTCAACTAATTTTGTTATTATTAGTTATATATCAAAATTTTGTTTTTGTTTACTTTTTGATATATATATATATATATATATAGAGGGAGGATTATACGAGAATGACAACTATTTAAAGGAATAAAAGAATAAATGTCAACCACTCATAATTATAAAATTAATACTTTTTTTATTTTTTAGATTAGTATGATTAAAAGGGTAGCAATGTAAATTAATATCCTATTTAATTTAGGATAATCTCTATTTTGAAAAATTAGGCGTGATCTCCTATTTTATAGATATCACAGGTGTCATCACCCTCCAAAACAATTGATTATATACTTCACAGTTGTCATCACCCACCAAAACAATGGATCTTCTCCTATTTTATAGATTATAACCTTTATCTTCTTCTTACTCTCCACCGCCGTTTCCACCCCCAACATAATCAATCATTTCCGACTGTCCTAATCTTCGGCGACTCCACGGCGGATCCCGACAACAACAACAACAACAACAACAACAACAACAACAACAACGATCTTCTACATCCAGGGGTCTCGATTTTCTGGAGAAATTGGTTTTTCTGGAGAAGACGAAGTCCATGAAGATGAAGATCTTGGGCGGGACGATAACGTGATGCGAGATGGAGATGGTGTGGCGATGCTCTGGTAAAATGAAACGAATGGGATGGTTAGGGTGGGGTGGTTCTCCGGCAAAGACCACGACAGTGTAGGCCGGAACATGAGGGGGAGGGTAAGCTCGATTTCTCCGGCCACCACTTTGGCCCCCTTTCCCTTTCCGCTATCGTACTTCGTACCCTTGTATATCCAGATCTATAAACAAAAAATAGCCACCGCCATTTCTAGGCCTTTCTCCGATCACCACCATTTCCAGGCCCTCATAACAAAACCTGGAGAAATAGGTGGTAGATGATAAAGTCGATGGTGGTGAATGCATTGTAATTTGTTATATAGTTAAAGTGCAGAATCATATGTGATTACAAGTTTTTGTTAAATAGTTAAAGTACAGAATCATTAGTGATGACATATCTGAGTACACCTTATGTTAAATAGTTAAGTGCAGAATCATTAGTGATGACGGTGTTGTTGTTTAGTATGTGTTGTGCAATATTAAAGTGCATAATCATATGTGATCACATATGACAAACTTACTTTTGTATAATCGTTGTTTGCTTTGATCACAACTATAAATCACTTTTGATCACAACTATAAATCACCTTTGATCAGGTATAAATCACCTTTGATCAGGTATAAATCACATGTATTTTTCAACCAGGTATAAATCACCTTTGATCACAACTATAAATCACACATGATCACATCTCTAAGAAATGTAAAACAAAGGTTTAAGAAATGTAGAATAGAGGTTTAAGAATGTTATACGTGATCACAACTATAAATCACACATGATCACATCTTTAACCCACTGCAGATGCTTATTGAGAGAAAATAGGAAATGGTTTGAGTTGCCATATTTGATGGGATACTCAAATCCCATGGATCTCGCTTGCATAAAATATATCTGTTATGTCATTTTTTTATTCCAACTTTACCCTTAAATGAAATTGCCACCGTATGGAATTGGTTGTTTTGTTTTCAATTAATTACACAAAATGCCATTAGTATTTTCATCCATTGATTTTATTTAATCAGGGGCTGAGATCTGTCCCTTTATTCTTTTAAATAGCTCCTATTCTCGTTTGAACCCATCTCTCTCTATATATATATATTAGTTTTGAAGAACCCTGTGTTACATGTCAAACAACAAAGATTAAAAATTTTGATGATTTATTTTAAGAATGTCCTAAATATTTGTTAAGACGTTTAAAAATGTATTTAAGAATGTCCTAAAAGGTATTGAAAAAAATTACATTCAACTCTAACAGTTACTATATTTTAGCAATTCTAGCATCAACTATGTTATTAAAATACTCAATACATTAAATAAAACCGTATTTGTCCCTCTTAAATATTTTCAATACCTTTTATTGGTGAGAAATGATTAAAATATTATTTCTCTTTCTTATAGAAAGTTTTGGAGATTTCTCCAAAAAAATTCAACCGCTCTCTCTTATTTTATCTTATTTATTATATGTTTTAACATAGTTGTTGGAGCAAAAAAGTTGTGAAATCTTCTAAATCTTTATTTTAACATAGTTGTTGAAGATGCTATGATATGCTTTAAGTTATATATAATGTATATCAACTCGCCTTTTATCGTTTTTCTCTTTCTAGCATTTCATGAATATTTCTCTTAGGTGGTTGAAAATTAAGAACCTATTTGGTTAGAGGTACGATTAAGCACTAATTGATAGAAATAAAAATAAAATAAATTGTTTGGTTTTATATAGCATAATGGACGCAATCCCCTAGAAGCCCAAATTTTCATTTAATTAAGGTTAAACAGGAGGGCATGGAAATCCATTCTCATTTTCATTACCGTTTCATTTATCGATGTAAATCAAACAGTTCCTAAGACTTTTATTAAGGTTTTTTGAGTATCTTCATCTACTATACTGGGGTTGTGTAGTTATAAATAGGGGACAATTGCTCCCACTAGCTAGTCTCATCGTTCCTTTCCTCGTAAGAGGGATTACTAGTGCCTATTGTTTGCCTAAAAGGAATTGTGCAACAGAGAAATAAAAAAAGTTAGGGGTTGTCCAATTTTTCTCTCTAATGCATGTCTTTTCTTAAAAACTTTGAAATTAGGTGAATGGAAATTGTAGGGAGTCCCATGGTATGTAAAAAGTCTTATCATGAGCTCTTTTAATATGTCATCATAGGTTTAATGATCATCAAGATCGTCGTGTTGAGAGGGTAATGATTACACAATTGGTGTTTCTGTAAGTGAAGATGTTTAACAAGAAAAGTAACCGAGTATCGTGACAATATATATATCATGTCCATCAAGACAAATAAATACAGAAGTTAAGGATGGATCATTTTAAAAACACCCAAGTGATGCATGCCTATCGTGCTTTAGTCGAGACCATCAAGAAAATAAACAAACAAGTACATGTGGGCTACATTAATTAAGGATACGTTGTATTTTGGGAAGAATTGAATGTTTAAGCATATTTTTTAAATAGTCTCGCATTGAGCATATTTCTTATATTTGGGACAATATTAAGCATTGTTTTTCTAAAATTCCCTATCAACTTCACATTAAATTTGTGTTACTTTATATTTTAGTGAAAGTCATGATCTCACCAACCTTGACACCTAACAAAGTTTAACATTCATTTGAAGAACATCATAAAGTGAGAGTGTGGAAAGACAAAATGGGATTTTAGATGTGAGAATTGTTACACCAAATCTTAGAAGTTGAAGTTAAGTAGAGACCCGAGATAGTACATTGTAATCTAAATTTCAGAAGTTGAAGGTTAGTAGAGACCTGAGATATATAGTACATCGTAATCTAAACTTCAGAAGTTGAAATTACAGTTCCTTGATTTCATATTTTGACAACATGTTGATATTGAACCATTTTTCGGCAAAAAGGGGACGGAGTTTCCTCAACATGCATGTTGATGTTGGTGACTAAGCTATGTGTGTCTAACACAATCAAATCTAGGTCTTAAGCCATGGGATTGGGCCTCCCTAACCAAGGAAACTAGAAAACATCATCTAATTTATATCTAATGCAAGAAAATGGTAAACATATTGGGGTGGGTGAGTATACATACAAATACAAGTAGGTGTTGAAATCAACTTTAAGTCAAATCCAAAATTAACATCATTTTCATTTGCAATTTTAACTTTTAAATTTTCTTTAATTTAAATCCATTTTTAGATAATAGATCAACAAAGATCCATCAAATCACATATTAATAAAACAATTTCAACTTACGTTTAATCTAGGTTTTCTAGTTAAAACAAATTTGCAAAAATCATCGCTTTCCAAGTTATACTAAAATTAATTATCGAATAAGAAAATGACATAAAACTATTTTGTTGGGTCATTTATCATACTGAACTCATGTGCTTTCTTATTGACACTGTGAACTTTGTGGATACAAAAAAGAGTAAGGGGATGTTTGTTTACCTCCTAATGGTTCTATTAAGAGGCAACCTCTGAATCGCTAAGAGGTAAATCCTGTTTGGTAAAAAAAAATGTATGCGTTTTAAAACCCTCTGAATCTTGGGCCTCCCTTAACCATTCAACACCGTGATTTCATTCTAAACAATCATCAAACAACCATATTTCATTTTGCACTATATCATAAAAGCCTCTTAATCATTCTAACCACTTAATCATTTTGCACTAAACCATTCAGCAACTGCCAAACAGTCCCTAAATTATAAGGAAGGAAGGAAGGAAATTGCATGGTAAACGCACATAAGTTAGGGACAAATTAGCAAGAATCTGATTAACTTTTACAAATTGAATAAATAGCAAAAAGACCTATATATAATCTTGGTTTTGTTCTTGGTTCACTACCATATTTAATTAAGATGTGCGTGGAAACCTTAAAAAAAAAATACCAACACGACATCGTCCTCTTTTTTCCTGCACCATTCTTCTTTTTGTACTTCATTTGCATTGTTGTTCTACATCTGTTGATCTGCATGCATGCATGCATCATTCGATTTCAGGGTTCAAAGCTTGAAAGAAAAACATCTCCATCACTCTTTGCTATCAATATCATCCTCATCCAAGTCATGTAATTCTTTGCCCCCACCTCTATTTGCAGTCTTTCTCTATATTTACAGATTTGAATCCCCAAGATCTTGCTATTTTTAGGTGGCCTTTGTTTTTTAAGTGGTGCTGAAGTCTGATTTCACTTCTGATTTTTAAGTGTTGGTGCTGAAGTCTGAAATCTGAAAGAAAAAAATTGTTTGTTTTTTTAACTGAAAACGTCTGAATCTGAATAATTATTTATTTTACCTTTCAGTATATTATTTAGGGAAATTAATTAAAATACCCTAAGTCAAACCAAGTGTTACCAAAATACCTAAAATTTCTCCCACTTTGCAAAAATACCCCTTTTTTTCCGCGATGGGAGCCCGCGATCGCGGGCCAGGGACCATTTCTGACACTTTTTTAAACTTGCAGGGACCATTTTTGAAAAATGGAATCCCGCGATCGCGGGCTCATCCCGCGATGGGGTACTTTTTGTGACTTTTCAATTGCAAGGGACCATTTTTGAAAAATTCCAGGGACCATTTATGAAAATTTAAACCGCGATCGCGATGGAATCCACTGTTCACCCCCGCGTTTCGTCAAATTTTATGAATTTAAAATGAAATGTTACACTTTCAACCCCTATACTTATTTACTAAATTTACTTTATACCTTTTAGTTTCATTATTTTAATTTTACATTTAACACATATAATCGTTTATTAACTAAAATACGTTAAAAAAATACGTTTTAATTTTAACAAATTACACCATTATAATCGTCTCTTCGATACGTTCGAAATGAGCCCAATCTTGAATTTTTTTGGATTTATATATTTTAATATATATCATATACAGTTATACACTACATAAAAAATATTTTTTATATTTAAAATTCATACCCTTATAGTTAAATATTTAATTTATGGTACATCTCTTATTTTTTTTTTCAATTTTTTTTACACTCCTTATTAGTTACCGTTTTGTTGGAATTGAAGTCACATTCACTAGTTTGTTGCCTCAAATCATGTATATTTGACTTGGCCCCTTTTGTTTTTTGTTGCCTCAAATCATGTATATTTGACTTGGCCCCTTTTGTTTTTTGTTGCCTCAAATCACGGATCGCAATGGGTTCCTTCGTTTTGTTTTTTGTTGGTTCAAAATCACCTATTTGTATAGGTTTTTTATTAGGGTTTTAAGTTTTATTTTAGGGTTTGTTTTTTATGGTCAAAGTGAATAAGATGGAATATTCATGAAATGAAAAAAGTAGTAGAAAAACCCCAACGGACTATATCATTTTGAATGATTAAGTCCCTAAACTATTTTTTTGAATGAAAAAATGTTAGGTCTTAATGTCAATTGAATAGAAGTTTAGGGACCAATATCGTCAATTCTTGTAACTATCCCTTTGGGGATATAAATAGCTTGTTTGTTTCATAATTAGGGTTAATGACCTAATTATCAATTTCTAATTACCTATGTACGGCTACACAGTGTTCATCTTTTTGCTAATCAATTCAAGTGAGATTTATGGCATTCATATCATTTTGTGTTGATTCTTTGCTTTGCACTTGTTAATCTAGGATCCACACTTGGTATCAGAGCAGAAAGACGATTGATTCAAAGGTAATATCTCTCAGTTTAGGGTCATTCAAGTTTGTTGATTGTTTCATTGAAAAAGGTTATTTTTTGTTTTTTACTCGTGTGTTAAAACTCGAAATTGATGCTTAAGAAAGCCTTATTCTTGTGTTTCCAGAGTCATATCAATTTTTGAGCGTTTTTTATTAAGTCTTTGATCATTGATTTAAAGATTTTTCAATTCTGGGTTCTTACACTCTGTTTCTTAAAAAATTCTAAATGTTTGCTCAAAAGTGCCTTAAAATCGATTTGGTTAGTTGTTTGTGCCTTCTCAATTTGTTGGTATTGGTACTAAAGTGTTTGCAGAAGTTATTAGAAGCTTCCCAGTAAAAAAGGTGCGATTTTGAGTCTCCAGGTACGTTTTTCTTTTCGAATTGGTTTGAATACGGGACTTGATTTTTTTGAGTCCCGGATTGGTTGTTTTCCGCACCCAGTTTCTTTGTTTCCCGCACCGGAGCTCATTCATACCGGGTCACTTATCCGGTTCCAGACAATACCGGTTCTCAATATCGGATCCCAATCGCTTCCGGATCCGATCTCATTTCGGTTTCGATTCCAAACTTGGTCCCGGCTTTGACTCCGGATCACGTTTTTTACTCCGGATCCGATCTCATTCCGGTTTCGATTCCAAACTTGGTCCCGGCTTTGACTCCGGATCACGTTTTTTACTCCGGATCCTCTAGTTCCATATCTCTTCAGTTCCAGATCCCTGTTCCGGATCTCATCTGCACACTTTGGTAATTCATTTCCTTTATCTGTTTGATTCCGTTTCCTATTTTTTTATGTGTTTGCTTCCATCATTTAATCTCAGTTAAGTTACTTGTTAACTTAGGATCGTTTTAGTCTCTCACTCCCTTAGGATTTGCGTTAGATCATTCTTTTACCTTTGAATCACTCAATTCGTCTTACGATCGCACAAGTGCCCAAAATGAACACTCAAGACGCATTAGCTATAGGATCTAAACTCAAACCTTCGATCCTGTACCGAGGGGAGTACAATGTCTGGAAAGATCGGTTCATGTGCTTTATCGAGACCAAGTCCCTCTATGATGATATTCTCTGATCGCTGACCCACGGACCAATTGCTCCTCCAATGATGGATGTTCCAGCGCAAAAAGGTGGAGCCCCAACTCGACGGGTGGTCAAACCATATGACAAGCTGACTGTCGAAGAGAAGAGGAAAGTAGATGGCGATAGACTGGCTAAGACGTACCTCATCTACAGTCTTCCAAACAACATCTACTGCAACATCGACAGTCATAAAGACACTGCCAAAGGAATGTAGGACTAACTGGCCAAAATTATGCAGGGCAGTCGCGAGGGAAACCAGCTGAAGATAACCAATTGCCTCACTCGATATGAAGCGTTCAAGGCCAAACGAGGGGAATCACTAACCGAGACTTACGAACGATTATGCACGCTCATCAACGATCTTCACAAAAACAACATCTTTAAGACGAACCTCGAGACCAACATCAAGTTCTTTTATAACCTTCAGTCTGAATGGAAGGGATTTGTTCTCCATGTTCGTCACAATCGTTCCTTATAGAATGTTTCGATGCATGAACTCTATGAGATGTTGTTACAAGATGAAGATGACGTTCGTGAACTCATGGGAGATCAGAAGTCCAGCGAGAAGAACAAAGAAGACCCTCTTGCTCTCGTATCTCACAAAAAGGACAAACACGTCCAACGAAGTTCTCACAGAGAAGAAACACACAGTGAGACTGAGCATGCGGATGAAGAACCTGAAAGTGATTCTGATCCAGAGCTTGATGGCATCAAGAAAGTTGTTGCCTTACTATCCCGGGAGTATGCTAGGAAGAAATTCTTCAAGAAACCATCCAACAACAACCAGCGTTACTCCACCAACACTAAACGTCGAGACTACCGAGATAAGTATGAAGGGAAGCGAAAGTCAAATGATAGAATGAAGAAGAATGATGAAGGCAAGAAGTCCGAAGGAAAGTCAGACGACCGAGATGATGATGAACCGATGAAGTGTTACAACTGCGGAAAGCGAGGACACTTTGCTAGAGACTGCCGGAAACCTGTAGTGCGCAATGCTGAGTACTACAAGAACAAAATGTTGTTGGCAAGGCAGAAAGAAGCAGGTAAAGCGCTGCTGGCAGAAGACGATCACTGGCTCGTCTTGACTGAAGATGAAGAAGAAGAAGAAGAAGAAGAAGAAGAAGAAGAAGAAGAAGCGGAAGCTCATATGTGCTACACTGGCACTCAACCAGAAGAATCCGACACCGAAGATGAATCTTCCGGAAAGAACAAGGAAAAATCCAAATGTCAGGTATGTGGTTCTTCTAATGCTAATCTCATTGATCAGATGCAAGTTATGGTGCGTACCTTAGATGCTTTTAAACTAAAGGTTAAAACCAAAGACGCTCAAATATCTAAGCTAGAAGCAGACGCTAAAATTAAATACGACACCATAGACAAGCTAGCTATTGAAAAGGCTGAGGACAAGTGTGTGATAGACAACTATCAATTCGAATGCCCAGCCATTTCAAAAAGAGCAGAATCCCTAGAGACCCAACTATCTGAGTTCACACAAAAGTTAGAAAAGTCTCAGGAGGAGTATTCTAAGAGTGTTGTTCTTCAAGAAAATGTTCAAAAACAAAATGAGTTGTTGACTACTAAGCTTAAGGATCTTGAATCTAAACTTTATAAACTTGGTCAATCGGAACAAACCATTCATTTGAATAAACCAAAGGAATTCAAGTATTACAACTCTCAATGGGGACTCAGATATGATAATCCATGTTACCTTAAGAAAATATTATCAAAGGTTCCCACACTTTATGAATTCAATTTTTTGGGCCTAGATAAGCAATATCCTGAGTATAAGATCAAGTGGACTAAGCCGTCCCAGGAGGATGAGGAAAAGGAAGACCTTAAAAGAAAAACAGGAATTCTTCTACCAAAAGTAGGGGAAAAGCCTGAAAATGTTGATAACAAATCGGAAGATGAGCCACCTAGAAAGAATATAAATGTACAAGTTCCTTTCGTGTACGAAACTCTAAATGTGTCTTATTTGAAAAGCAAAACCCCTTACCTCTCAAATGATTACTTCGACATCTGTTCCGTTGCTAAAACTGTGGAAACTCTAGTCCTAGTTACGGCAACACCAGATGTAGGATCTAACGATCAATCATAATTCAAACGTTATGTTTCACCTCTGATTTTGGAAAACATCATTTTTAAACTCGAAGAATCAATTGTGAGGGATAAGGTCATTTTTGAAACCGAAAGAACTGTACTTTTATCCACTATAGACAAGCTCAAACAGAACAAAACCGAGTCATTATCCGAATCAGAAAGAGCGAGTTATAAAACCGAGATTGCAAAATTGACTTCTCAACTGTCCGCCTTGGCGGCAGAAGCTTTAACAGGAAGAATGGCTAAGGAAAGTCCAGAGGATACTCCAATGAAGCCTGCCTCTCCTGAAACCATCTCGGTTGACACGTCACCTATTTGTTCGGATAGTTCCTCGTGTAAAGCTTTTCTAGGAGTGTCTAATGACACCAATGATAAGAATTTGAGCTACCAAGATAAAGGTAAGGCGATTCAACCCGATTCTGTTCAAAGGAATCTTTTTCCAGATTTTAACAATCCCTTTGCGGATGATTCCTCATCCGACTCTGATGGTGAAACCCCACTTGACTCTGCACGACGGTTTTCTGAGTTTATGAATTCATCTGTTTGTCATGATGATGATGTTTCAAAAATTGATTTTGCTTCAAAGCTTGCTAGTCACACTCAATTTTTAGAGCAAATGCCCACACTAGTTAATTTTGAAAAAGGAGAGTGTTCTAACTCCAAAAATGTTTCTGAAACCATTTCCTCAAAATCTAAATCTAAACGTCGGTCCAAGAAACGAGCTAAAACCGGTAAGAGTTCTAGAAGACAACCCTATTACTCCAGCTCCTCTGACAAAAACTCAAATGTCATTTTAGATAGAATGGGTCGGGGGAGAACTGTTCAGCAAGAGTGGGTAGCGAAGAAGCCTAAGTTACGCCAAGAGAAGACCAAGTCATTTAATTCGTTTTCGCACATTAGGAAAAACAATAACAATCATGGTTTTGCTTTAAATAACCCTGTTGAACATGGTTTTGAATTTTCGTTTAAACTTACTTCCGTTCAGCAATTGATTAAGAGTTCTCGTGATTGTATGTGTTGTTCAATGTATGGAATGAATGATTTTGTCGAACATAAACATGCATCTGATTGGTTTGGTACATATCATGTATTTAATTCCCGTTTTTCTAAATCCCGAAAAGGACCCAAATCTAAACGGGCCCCGAGAAAAGGTGTTGCACCTAACGTATCAGGGCCCATTTATAAATGGGTACCTAAAAACCCCTAATTTCTGTTTTGTAGCCCGGTCATGTGTGGTTACTTTATTCCGGTTGCTCCAAACACATGACTGGTAAACGGGAGCTGCTCACCAACTTCAAGGAGAAGTACTGCGGTGATGTACGTTTTGGGAATGACAACGTAGCCCCGATCATGGGCTATGGCGACCTAGTTTAGGACAATCTCACCATCAAGTGAGTGTCCTACATCGAAGGTTTAGGTCACAACCTCTTCAATATCGGCCAATTCTGCGACATGAATCTTCAAGTCAACTTCAAGGCAAAGCGGTGCAGTATTCGGAACGAAGACGGAACGGAGATCCTTGCTGGAACTCGAAGAACGAATCTGTACACGATCAACCTCGCCTCTCTGAAGACTGATAAAGCGGTGTGCCTCCTGTCCAAAGCTACTACTCAACATAACTAGTTGTGGCATCAGAGGATTTCGCATCTGAACTTCAAGCACATAAACAAGTTGGTGCTCGGCGGACTCGTCAAAGGAATGCCAGAACTACGATTCGAGAAAGAACATCTCTGCTTTGCATACGAGATGGGTCAGATGAATTTCTTTCTCGGTCTTCAAGTTAAACAACTGTCGACCGGAATGATAGGTCCGTTGATGTATTTGACGGCAAGTAGGCCGGATATAATGTTCTCAACCTTTTTGTGTGCTCAGTTTTAGTCCAAACCGAAAGAGTCACACCTTATAGCAGTTAAACGCATTATTCGCTATTTAAAAGGTACTGCTGATCTTGGCTTTTGGTATCCTAAGGACACAGGTTTCGAACTCACAGCATTCTCAGATGCTGATCATGCGGGAAGTATGCTCGACCGAAAGAGCACCACGGGTCACATCCAGTTCCTCGGCAACAAGTTGGTTAGATGGGCCTCGAAAAAGTAGACTGTGTCTCTCCACACCCACGGCGGAAGCGGAGTACGTGGTTGTGGCTAGTTGTTCCCAAGTCATCTGGATGCACACTCAACTGAAGGATTACGGGTTCTAGTACTCGAACATCCCAATCTATTGTGATTCCAATAGTGCTATCGCAATCACGTCCAACATACGAAAACCAAGCATATTGACGTGTGCTATCACTTCATCAGAGATCATGTGGAACGAGGTACGATGGAACTATATTTTGTAAGTACAGAAAATCAGTTGGCAGGCCTGTTTACAAAAGCTTTGGACGAAAAACGGTTCAATGAACTCGTATCCAAGCTAGGTATGCTGAATTTGAAAGTCTGATTCAACCTTGTACTTGTCACACCATCTCTTCACCCCAGGATAACTGTCTCTTTAAAAGATACACTTGTCTCGTAGTGAAGTTTCGGTGTTTCAAGCACATCGGTGACTCGTCTTCTGTATTTACTTTATAGTTTTCCGTTTTTATTTTTTTCGATTTTCTGCATGTTTCTTTATTTCCATTCGTTTTGTCTTTGTTTTCGATTAATTTCCCGAGCTACTAACCTATTGTTCTGAAGGATACTCACCAAAGACCAAGTCCCCAAGGTAAGTTCCCCGCTATTCGTTCACTATGTTGAGGTCTTAATGTCAGTTGAATAGAAGTTTAGGGACCAATATCGTCAATTCTTGTAACTATCCCTTTGGGGATATAAATAGCTTATTTGTTTCATAATTAGGTTTAATGACATAATTATCAATTTCTAATTACCTATGTACGGCTACACAATGTTCATCTTTTTGCTAATCAATTCAAGAGAGATTTATGGCATTCATATCATATTGTGTTGATTCTTTGCTTTGCACTTGTTAATCTGGGATCCACAAAAAACCATTAAACTTTCTCATTTTGAATGATTAAATCCTTGAACATTTTTTTTGAATAAATAAATCATCAAACTTTCAGAATTAGTTATGTGCATCCTTTTAACAAAAAAAAAGTTACATGTAACCGAACAGAGATATTTTAAAGTAAAAAAATGTAAATCGGTTTTACCGTTGCCAAACCCTACCCATTGAAACCCTCGAATACAACGACTTCGTTCCCCCTCGCCACTCTCCGTCACCCCATTGTTCTCCGTTCTCCATATCACCTATCAAGCTGTTGACCCCAGTGTTTATGTGGGGTTTGAGTGACGTAGGGTTTGGGAACGGTAAAAAAAAAAAATTTGGATAAGGTTCATCTAGGCTTTGCCTAGACTACACCCTTGGCAATTTGGAAACAAACAAACAAAGCGGCCGTCTGAGACTAAGCTTGGCCACAGAATGTTGATGCCTGGACTCGAACCCGGGGTGGATGGGATATTCCACCACATCCCCACAAGCCCTTGCCACCACGCCACCACCCTTGTGGTTAACGGTAAAATTGATTAACATTTTTTTTACTTTAAAACATTTTAGTCGTGCACGGGCAATTTTTAAAATTTCGGTGATTTATATTTTTAAGAAATATTTTTAGGGACTTTATCATTCAAAATGAGAAAGTTTAATGGTTTTTTATTCAAAAAAATAATTTAAGGACTTAATCATGCAAAATGGGATATTCGTAGGGTAAAATGATCATTTTGCTCCCCCACACCCCACCCACCGACCACCATGCTACTATTGTCGTCATCATAGTAGGGGGACATTTGTGGTAGGGTGAGGATTGGGGTGTGGACAGGGTGGGGAAGGTAGGGTTGGGAAGGGGGTGGTCGGTGTTGGTTAAAATGAATGCAAAAGGATGGACTTCAATTCCTTCTATTAGGTCCAAGAATGATGAATTCATTGATTTATGGAATTCAATGAAATTCAAATGATTCCGTCCATTTCATGAATTGAACCAAACAAAGGAATTGTAATTTGGTCAAAGGAATTTGTCATTCCAATTCCATCAAATTCCTTCGAATTCCGCAAACCAAACGACCTCTAAGGGGGCATTTGGTTCGTAGAATGGAATTAGGTGGAATTGTAATCCATCAAAGAATTTGACTTTGAAAGAATTGAAATGAAATTTGACCTGATTGCGTTTGGTTGGATGGAATTGGAATGAAATCTCTAAAAATAATTGGAATCTATATCTTTGTGTGGGGAAGACATGGGCACATTGGGAGGGTGGACAGGGAGGGGAAGGCAAGGGCACAGTGAGGATGGGTAGGGGGCTAGGTGGGGGTGGTCAGGAAGGGTTGGCAGGGGTGGGACAAGAGGGGTGGTCAGGGGTGGAAGGTGGGTAGTGGTGGGCTATAGGACAGGGTGAGGGTGAGGGTGGGGTGGTAGCAGGGCAGGGTGGGGGTGGGGGTGTGACAGTGACAATAGTTGCATGGTCGTGATGGGGTAGGAGGTGATCGTTGTTGGTTAAAATGAATGCCAAAGGATGTAATTCAATTCATTCCATTAGGTCAAGGAATGATGAATTCATTGAAATTCAAAAGATTCAATGGATTTCAATAGTTGAACCAAACAAATGAACTAGAATTCGGTCTTGTCATTCCAATTCCATCAAATTTCATTAAAATTCCACGAATCAAACTGTAACACCCTAAAAATTAAGACATATATATATAGGGAATTTCTGGAAAATGGGTAAAATAAAATTTCATAAAATAAGCCAACTAAACCCTTGATGCAACGGGGTAGTTTTGGACAAGTTTAGTTTTACGAGTATTGAGACATAATACACAACAATCTACTAATCTAGGATCAAAATAAAGATAAATTAACACGGGTGTCGCTATATCTCCAAAAAATCTCTCTTCTCGACTCCCAAAAAGCCCGACCTTCCAAGCTCCTAAGCATGACCGACAAACTCAACGTGTCAAGGACGCACCGCTAGTGGACCTGAAATGCACATTGCACAACACCACAAGTGTTAGACTTTAAATCTAGTGAATATAAGGAATTCATAAGATTGACAACAATAAGCGGTATAATAAATCAACCAATGGTACCGAATCCGCACGGTAGTATAAGTCATACTTTAAACTTCCATCAAGTAATTTCAACCTGAACATAAGATATACAAGAGAGAAATACTCTTGAAGTACGGGGGAGACCCGTTACCATCGGGGTGACGAGAACACATGACATGGAGTCACCCATGATGTTATTGGATTGCACCTCAAGTCCCGGTTTTAGTTCTCATGCCATTAAGACATCACGACCTCAATCCATTATTTAATGCCTTTATTGCCTACTCCGCCGAGTTACACCTCAAGGACTTATGGGACCACATTGCATATCCAAGCTAGACGAGTTACACCTCAAGGACCTCAAAGTCCCCTATTGTCTACTCGCTAGTGACCCAATATGGCCATCAATTCATAATAATCAATATAAATCTAAGTCTTCGTGCGCAAGGAGTTAGATACCACAAGTTATCCCAAAATGTAACCATACAATATACAATAAGTCCAAAGTATTCATACTCTTCAATTTATCATGTTAGGAATATTCATCAATAACACATATAATCACAAGCAAGGATCTTCACATACCAATGGTTAAGACATAAATGTATCTATACTTTTATCTCCACTTCAAAATCTTAATTTAAAACTTAATAAAATCCTCATATCCCATCACAAGGGTCATAATACCCATTAGGACTAGAAAAGTCTAGTTTAAACCATGGTTCCCAACTAAAGAGATTCTTCTCTTTTCATGATATAAGAGCATTTAGGAATAGAAATATGGAACTAAAACCCATAACCATCAAGTATCCAAAAAACCCAAATTTCACATGAGACCCGCATGATCATATTGCAAATAAACCAAGTATAATGACATTTAATGAAGTAATTAGGTCAAGAATACTCACCAATCAAGGTATGTGAAGTGAAAACCTTAAGATTTGCAAAACCCTAGAAAGATGGAGGAGGATCTTGGAGCTCTAAATTTCTTGAAGCTTGGTTTACTAAACCTTCTTGAGATGACTCCTAGATCTAAAATATGGGCATTTACTTTTTAATAAATAACTAGCATTAAATGGGTGAAGCTGGATGGAGGAGAAGAAAAATGGAGAGTTCGATTGGTTGGGAAAATCGCGAGTGAAATATATTGAGAGAGAGAGAGGGAATGGAAAAGTTTGGGAAAGTGAAAAGTAGATAATGAGAATCAAAAGTGCAGATGGGGGGTGTAAGTGGGTAAAGTCAAGAAAGTGATTGGCTAAATTGTATGTGAGTGAGTGAGAGGGTGTGTGAGATAGATAGAATGTTAGAATTAAATATGTACTTATGTATATATCTATATAGAGTCCCCTTATTATGAAACCATCTAAAACAATGAAACCTGTGAAACCCAATCTGTACTGTTGATGACATTGATCAACGGATTACATGGACGCGGTGGCATGTAGTGTAATTATCTATGAAAATGAGAGCACGATCGTCAAGCTTCAAGTTATGAAAGGGTATACTGGTCAATGAACATACGGAATCAGTTTAGGAAAGGCTCTGAATCGCGGTAAATTAGGGCTTGATTTTGTTCTGGTGAAATCAACATCGTTTTTGACGGAATCAATTATACGAAAATAACTGGTTTCATCGTCGTCGTGGTGAAAACACATTTGGAAACAAATAACAACGAAGTGAAACACATCAAATCAAAAAACAATTACGAAACAAAAATGGCGGACAACGAACCGGATGCACCAAGAAGAGGTAAGATTTTCAAAAAAAATTCCACAATATCTACTTCCATAACAAATCAATGAAGCATAACACCATTAATATCGCGAAACACAACCAGTTCGAAGGCCCAACGAGAGAATACGTCTGAAAACTTCATTTTCGAACTTCAAGAACACACCCGATAACCCAGTATGCCTCGACGGTACATGGCCAGATACGAAACAACAAAAAGGTACAAATCGTAGTTGTTTTAAAGATTCTTAGTTTGGATTAACCTGTCGTTATATGTAACATTTGGTCACTATTCAGGAGGGGATCAAAGTATGAAACCATTAATGGAGCCGAATAATGAAGTTGTTTTCCATGGAGATGCACAAAGCCCGATGGACATTGTTACCGAGATGCATGAAAGTTCAATTATAGAAGGTATGAAACCATATAAATTTTGCTTGCTTAAATTATCATTAAAGTACAAACCGGTTCATAAAAATAAGATTATGAACACCAACATATTTGATATACTGCATGTGACATGAGACATTGAGAATTTGGGGGAAAAAATACGAGTTTGAATAGTGTGAAATAAACTATTTTTATGTGGCCTATGAATCAATACATAAAAGAGTGGAATCCATATATGTTTTGGTTGTTTAAAGTTTTATAAAGGCATAAAGTAGATGGTGAGATATTGGGATTATGAAAACAAAGATATGTGAAATATTTTATGTTGCATTATGCAAAGAAAAAAGATTTGAAGAAAATAATGCATTGCAGAATGCAGAAAACTTATGAAACATATGAACACAAGTATGGTATGAAACATGCTAGATATAAACTACCAGCTTGTTGGGGTTTTGTTCAAAAACGATTTCTTTGTAGAAAACATTTGCAACGGAAGCTTTTAAAAAGAACAACATTAAAGCAAGTTTAACACCCACCAAGGATCCATTTGCATGAAACATGAAAGATTAAAACTTAAACAAGGAGGTTTTAGAAAGTACAACCTTTGTAGACCTTGGAGAAGATTAGTTGAAGATGGCAAGAACTCAATGAAGAATTCCTCTTTAGTTGTCCACCAACAAGTTCCAACACTATTGTATGCTAGTACTTCTTCTTGAAGATTGATGCAAGACTTCAAAACTCTAAAATAGAGTTGTAAAATGGAAAATCACAAAACACACACACACTATGTGTGTGTGTGTTCGGCCGAAAGTGGAGAGAGGAGGGAGAGAGAGAGCAAAAATCAAGTATCTAAATTGAAAGGCTTCATCATCTCTTTTATTCTCAAAACACAAGTCAAGTTAAGTAATTTTCATTGGTTCATAAAGTGGTCCAATGAAAATTGAGCCTTCCATGCATAATTTCATTTCAAGTCCCTTTAATTAAAAAATAGTTAAAATCTTTATTTTAATAGTTTTAAACTTGCTACTTGTAATCCCTCCTTGTATCCACTAGTTATTAAAATCATCATATTTTAATAAACTAGATTTCCTTTTTGCATCTTATATTAAAAATTATATTTATTAATATAATTAATAATATTCATCAAGAAATAATATTTATCAAGAATCAAATTCTTATAAATATCAATTTAGTGTCTACTTGTTGTTCGGTGTGACCCTATAGGATCATATATTACCGGTAATATTATTTTACAATTACTCTTGAGCACATTTAACCAACAATCTCCCACTTGCTCAAGATTGCATTATAAAATAATATAGACAGTGGTGGACGTCTAGCAACATCTCACTGCCCCAGTAATGTATGACGGTAAGTGCCATTCAACAACATTCAATTCCCACAAGCTCATATCTTCAATTGATGTATAAGGTGTGGTATCAGTATTTCCCTTTGTTTAGACATCATGTTGAGCATGAGACATGGATCACAATCATTCTCATTTATTGTTCAACTTTTGGTAAGGCGCCTTAGATGTCTCACTCTTAACATATTAAGAGAAACAAATTCCATCTTGACTACATACGCCTCTTATGCAGTTCATGTCTTGCCCAATAATGGCCTTTATAGCTGCCTTTTTCTAGAACAACGGTTAACCATATTAAAACATAACACTCCCTACACTTGAGTCCCAAATATGCATCTCAGGTCGAAGGACACAAAGATACTACCTTCTATTCAAGAATCACTTATGACGACGATCCATGAAGTGATCTTGAAGCGGGTCAAGTCCAGTATTTGTTCCCTTAACAATCACCTATGAACTTGGTTGCAACACTTTGCCACTTTTACTTTTAAAAGTCAACCAATCCAATTCATATTAGTCTTACTTCATAGTTGTTCCCACAACTATGATTGACTATGGACATTTAGAATAATCAATTTATTCAAGGATTTAAACATGCTAATATAGAACACAACGAGTATTAAAATGGTCATATCTAATATATCTAATTGAATATAATACTTGTTGTTTTTCATTGTTCCAAAATCCAAATACTAAACCAAATCAAATCCATTCACTAGAGTAACGAAGTCCTATAGCTCTAGCGTGATCCTCATGCTTAGCTGACGGAAGGGACTTCGTGAACGGGTCTGCCAAGTTCTGATCTGTATGAACTTTGCGAATACTTATTTCACCACTTTCAACTTCATCACGTATGTAGTTGAATTTCCGACGAATGTGCCTGGTCCTTTTCTGTGACATGGCATCATTAGCTATGGCTATGGCACCCTCATTGTCACAAAGGATTTCTAGGGGATCCTGAATGGTAGGAACTACCCCTAGACCTTCAATGAATTTCTTCATCCAAGCAGCTTCCTGTGCAGCCTGTGATGCTGCGATGTATTCTGACTCTGTAGTGGATTGTGCAACCACACTTTGCTTGGAACTCATCCAAGAAACTGCGCCTCCATTCATTATAAAGACAAAACCAGATTGTGACTTACAATCATCTCTGTCTGTCTGGAAGCTAGCATCAGTATAACATTTTATATTAAGGCTTTCTTCCTGACCTCCATAGATAAGGAACATCTCTTTGGTTCTCCGTAAGTACCTTAGAATGTTTTTCACAGCTATCCAATGACCCTCTCCCGGATCTTGTTGGTATCTACTCGTCATGCTCAAAGCATACGATACATCCGGTCTTGTGCATATCATAGCATACATGATAGATCCAATTGCCGAAGCATATGGAGTGCTATTCATTTTCTTTCGCTCAGCTTCTGTGCTAGGACATTGAGACTTGCTCAAAATGGTACCAGATGGCATCGGCAATGACCCTTTCTTAGAGTCCTGCATCTTGAATCTTTTCAAGATTTTGTCAATGTATGCATTTTGACTCAGTCCTATAAGTCTTCTTGATCTATCTCTATAGATCTTTATACCAAGAATATAGGCTGCTTCACCTAGATCTTTCATTGAGAAACATTTCTCAAGCCAAGCCTTAACCCCTTTCATAGAAGGAATATCATTTCCAAAGATCAGTATGTCATCCACATACAACACAAGGAATGTTACAATGCTCCCACTAGCTTTCTTGAAGACACATGGTTCATCTTCATTTTTAATGAAACCAAATTCTTTGATTTTCTCATTGAAACGAAGATTCCAACTTCGAGATGCTTGTTTTAGTCCATAAATGGATCTCTTAAGTTTACACACTTTCTTAGGATACTTTGGATCGACAAAACCTTCAGGCTGAACCATATAGACATCTTCACTTAAGTGTCCATTTAGAAAAGCCGTTTTGACGTCCATTTGCCATATCTCATAGTCATAGTGTGCCGCAATGGCAAACAGTATTCTAATAGACTTGATCATGGCCACAGGAGAGAAGGTTTCATCATAGTCAATACCATGAGTTTGAGTGAAACCTTTCGCCATAAGTCTTGCTTTATATGTGTGCAAATTTCCATCCATGTCAGTTTTCTTCTTTAAAACCCATTTACTTCCTACAGACTTGCTGTTGGGAGGAAGATCAACCAAGTCCCACACTTGATTAACATACATGGATTGCATCTCAGTTTTCATGGCTTCGAGCCAATGATCAGATTCAGAACCTGTCATGGCACTCTGGTAGTTGGTGGGTTCATCAGAATCCACCAAGAAACAACATTCATCATAAGATATGGAAAAGCCATATCTTTCTGGTTCCTGTCGTACTCTACCAGATTTGCGAACACTTTGTGTCTCGTTTGTCTCCTGACCAACCATTTGTTCAGGTTCAATATCTCGTTGTTGAGTACTAGTGCCAACCACAGGTGCATCAGCTAATGGTTCTTCCTCAAGTACCATTTGCCTCCCACTTGCTTCTTCCATTAGAAACTTACTTTCCAGGAATTCAGCCTTTCGAGCAATAAAAACTTTATTCTCGGCGGGATTATAGAAATAGTATCCATACAGTCTTTAGGATATCCTACAAAGATGCATTTAGTAGATCTGGGATCTAATTTGTTTGAAGCTTCTTGTCTCACATAAGCTTCACATCCCAATACTCTTAAATAGGATAAGGATGGAACTCTTCCATGCCAAATCTCATAAGGTGTTTTATCTACTTTCTTGGTTGGAGCCATATTTAAAATACGGGTAGCTGTAATTAAGGCATAACTCCAAAATGATAAAGGAAGAGTACTCCTATTCATCATAGAGTGAACCATATCTAGTAAGGTTCGGTTCCTCCTCTCAGACGCGCCATTATGTTGTGGTGTTCTAGGTGGAGTAAGTTGTGAGACAATCCCACGAGCTTCTAGATGATTTAGGAATTCATTACTTAGATATTCACCTCCTCTATCGGAACGAAGGACTTTAATGGTCTTGTTGAGTTGATTCTCAACTTCACTTTGAAATAATTTGAACACTTCAAATGCTTCATGTTTATGCTTTAACAAATAAACATAACCATAACGACTGAAGTCGTCAGTGAAGGTGATGAAGAATCTAGCACCATCCCTTGCTATGGTTCTGAAAGGACCGCATACATCAGTATGTATGATTCCTAACAAATCTTTAGCCCTTTCACTAGAACTAGAGAAAGGGGCTTTGGTCATCTTCCCCGATAAACAAGATTCGCATATATCAAATGATTCTTTCTCATTTGCCTTCAAAATACCACTCTTTTGAAGTTGGGATATGCGTTTCTTGTTTATATGGCCAAGACGACAATGCCATAAATAAGAGTCGCTCAAATCATTCTTGAGTCTTTTGGTGCTAGCATGGTAAATAGTACTATCATTTATGGAACCATCTAGTTTTACTTCATATATACCATTTAGAGGTCTAGCCTCGAAATAGAACATACCATTTTTGTAAGCATGAATAACATCGTCATTAAAACGATAAGTAAAACCAGATTGTTTTAAACGGGCAACTGAAATAATATTCCTGGTCAGGCCAGGGACATAACACACATTTTTTAGTGTCAAATACAGGCCATTCGGTAAACGTAAATCGTAATCTCCTAAAGCTTGAGCTTCAACTCTTGCTCCATTTCCAACGTGGAGTACGATTTCACCTGTCTTCAGTTGCTTACTTCTTCTGAACCCCTGTAACATGTTACATATGTGAGTTCCACACCCAGTATCAAATACCCAAGTGTTAGGTGAAAAAGTAAATAGATCTATTTCTATCACATAGATACCTGAAGTGCCTTCGCCGACCTTCTTCTTCTTCAACTCCGCAAGGTAAGTAGGACAGTTCCTTTTCCAGTGACCAACGATGCCACATTCAAAACATGCGTCTTCTTTGGCCACCTTCTCCTTCTTTTTAGTTGGTGGGGTTCGGGTAACTTTTTTTCCCTTGCCCTTCACAAACTTAGCCTTGGAGTTAGTAGTTTTGGGCTTCTTGGTTTTACCTTCCCGAATCATGAGCACATGAGGGGTTTTCTTTGGGAGATTCTTATCAGCAGTTTTGAGCATCTGATGCAGCTCTGAGATAGGTTTCTCCCAACCATTCATGTTGTAGTTCATGATGAATGGGTCATAGGATTTGGGTAAAGAATTCAGAATAATATCCGTAGCCAAATCCGTTAGATATTTAGAGCCAAGACGCTCCAAATGATCCAAGTGACCTTTCATCATGAGTACGTGATTGCTCACATTTCCTCCTTCCTCCATCTTGCATGCATGCAACAACCGAAATGTTTCGAATCGTTCAGTGTGGGCTTGCTGCTGGAACATTTCTTTTAGCTGATTTATCATGTCAAATGCCGTGTGATTCTCGAAAATCTCTTGGAGTTCGGGAATCATTGTGGCTAGCATGAGGCTCGACACTTCTATCGAATCATCCACGTGTTTCGACCATTCAGCGTGAGGAGCCCTAGGAGTAACGGGAGGTTCATCGGGAATAGGGGTATCCAACACATACAACTTCTTTTCCGGCCTGAGAACAATTCTCAAATTTCGGCTTCAGATTAGAAAGTTGGTGTGGTTAAGTTTTTCCTTTTCTAGGAGAGATCGAAGGTAATTGGTATGGTGGTTCGCATTAGTTGCCATCTACAAAATTTAACAAAGTTCTATTTAGTATTTTCGATTTTAAAAACTTTATTTATTAATACCCTTTATGTTTTTAAAACATTAATAATATAAAGTCTATGATCCAACGTTGCAAAACAAATAAATGCTTAGGTGACCTTTATCCCATCTATTTAATTCAACATGGTAGGTGACGTTCGCCAATTACATCCAAATGTAATTCCTAGTAATATGGGATCCTTAACAATGTTTGTTTTGGCATGTTTGATCCCATCTATGCCTCGGGTTTCTAGTGCTTAGGTGACCTTTATCACAAAAGATCCCCGATCAAGTCATCCAACTTGAACAACTTGTGGAATCGACGCATAACTAGTGGTTAGGTGACCTTTATCCCACTAGAAAACGCGAAACCACCTCGGCCATCAAAAGACGATCCAAGTAGTTAGGTGACCTTTATCCCACAAGGATCATACAAGCGATGTGCGAGTGTTTTCAAAAAGGACGGCATAGACTTGCGTTTATAAAAGGGATTTTAGATGTTTTATAATTCTAGTTTTATAAACATATTGTATCATATATATTGCATGCATCCAATATCACATGGTACTTGTAATTTTGAAAAACATATTTTTCTTTTATTGGTTCTTTAAAATAAAATCTCCATTTTATTAACTATTTCGTTGCGATCAAATTCTTTTATATTAATATCCTATATTAAGGTTTTAGTTTGAGCGCATTAGAACCAATTTTAGTTCTTTTAATAAAACAACCTTTTATTATTTGACTTGGAGTTTGGATGAGTTTTAACATCACAACTTTAACTCATTTTTAGTACTTCAAAAATTTTAAGAGTTTTTATAATAATACTCCTTTTATTTAAAACTCATTTTTATCATTTTACTTTAAAATGTTATTTTGAAAAAACCAAAACTCCAAAAGATGATTTATTTTATGTTCAAAATATTATCTAGCATGCAAGAACCTATTTCAACCATACATGATAATATCAACATAAAAAAAATACCAAAAATATGTAAAAGGTGTATAAACCAAGCCAAAAAAAACTAGTGACTATTCTTGTGAACCAAACAAGAATGTCAAGTCCATTCCTAAGGGACCAAAAAAGAACTTTCTAAAAAAAGGTCTTCTAGCTCCCATTTGTCATAGCAACCATTTGCTTGCATAATCTTCTTAGTAACTCCATTGTGAGTGTCTTACTCCTTCATAGACTCCATTCTTCAACTTGTTACATTTTTTATATAAAATAAACTAATCTATTTAATACAAAAATAACAAAAGAAATGCTTATTTACTATTACAAAATATTATGAATAAAAATAACCAAAAATATAAACAACACAAACATCACAAAATGTCTTTGGCTTGTTTATACCCAACAATTACATATAATAAAAATAAAAATAAACAAACACTTTGTTTTTCTAAGGCAACTTTTATGACCAAAATGCATGTAAAAATTTGGTCATGTGAAATAACATAAACAATAAAGTTGCCAAAGATGTCATGTATGAACTTCTTCATACAAAATAAAAATCATCCATGGCTTCCAAAAACCAAGCATTTTTCATATAAACAAAAATCTAAACATGCATGCAAAAGAGGCTCTGATACCACTTGTTGGGGTTTTGTTCTAAAACGATTTCTTTGTAGAAAACATTTGCAACGGAAGCTTTTAAAAAGAACAACATTAAAGCAAGTTTAACACCCACCAAGGATCCATTTGCATGAAACATGAAAGATTAAAACTTAAACAAGGAGGTTTTAGAAAGTACAACCTTTGTAGAACTTGGAGAAGATTAGTTGAAGATGGCAAGAACTCAAGGAAGAATTCCTCTTTAGTTGTCCACCAACAAGTTCCAACACTATTGTATGCTAGTACTTCTTCTTGAAGATTGATGCAAGACTTCAAAACTCTAAAATAGAGTTGTAAAATGGAAAAGCACAAAACACACACACACACACACACACTATGTGTGTGTGTTCGGCCGAAAGTGGAGAGAGGAGGGAGAGAGAGAGCAAAAATCAAGTATCTAATTTGAAAGGCTTCATCATCTCTTTTATTCTCAAAACACAAGTCAAGTTAAGTAATTTTCATTGGTTCATAAAGTGGTCCAATGAAAATTGAGCCTTCCATGCATAATTTCATTTCAAGTCCCTTTAATTAAAAAATAGTTAAAATCTTTATTTTAATAGTTTTAAACTTGCTACTTGTAATCCCTCCTTGTATCCACTAGTTATTAAAATCATCATATTTTAATAAACTAGATTTCCTTTTTGCATCTTATATTAAAAATTATATTTATTAATATAATTAATAATATTCATCAAGAAATAATATTTATCAAGAATCAAATTCTTATAAATATCAATTTAGTGTCTACTTGTTGTTCGGTGTGACCCTATAGGATCATATATTACCGGTAATATTATTTTACAATTACTCTTGAGCACATTTAACCAACACTTATGTGCATTTATTTATGTGAACGTATTGTACTACATAAATGTGTCAATACGATGTTTGATTGCAGTGGGAAGCAGTACCGGTAAAACAATTAAAGGTACAGAACATATGAAACAACCGGATAAAGGTATGACATTCATTTATATTAATAAAAAGTATGAAACGTTATGGACATTGAGCTATTAACAACATAATATTCTAGATTTGACAAGCATATTGCAAAAACTAGATAGGGGTTTTAGTTCGATGGCATTAGCGGATGAAGGGAAAGGCAAAGATATGCAAGGTACGCTGCTTACAGAATAATTATTAAGCATATCATGCACATACAGATGCTTTAATAATTTTGGTGTTTCACAGTTGACAAAATCGCAGAAAGGAGGCAAACGCGAATGTCGTAAAAAACCATGTGGAAAGGAAGAGACCACGTCCGAAGAATTTAGAGATAGTTTGTTACGATGAAGGTGTCACTTATAATTATTGTTTTCCTTAAGAGTCATAGACCACGTCATTTCATACATTTAATTTTAAGTTACAAAATGTAAAACAGGATTTGAGGAGGACGACGATTTCGTGACGAATCCATCTGATAGGGTAGATGTACCAAGAGAGAGACCAAGAGCTTCAAAAAAGGTGAAAAAGAATAAGGAAGAGAAGGCCAATAAATGGGAAAATGTAGGGGGGGGGATCAGAACACGAACTTCGCCAATGATTCTGCAAGCTACACTTTCAGAACTTAGTGACGATCAAAAGGTCTCTTTATGTGAGATGGGTTTCGAGTCACTGCTAGGGATGACGGTTGATGGTATTCCATCAAAGCTAGGTTATTTTGTGGTGGACAATCTAGACACTGTGTGCATGACGATAACAGTTGGAGACGCTGAAATAAAGATCACAGAGGAAGCAGTTCATAGCGTGCTTGGTATTCCAACATGTGGAATAGATCTGGATGCTGTTGATGTCACAACAAACGGATTGCGTTCTTTTGATAAATGGAAGAAGAATTACAGTAAAGACAAGATGAGGCCAACGAATGTAAGTAATGCAATCATCGATAAGCCAAGCGGAGGTGATGCTTTCAAGTGGAATTTCATAGTTTTGTCCGTGAACTCCATGGGCGAGTGTAGCCCAACGGGCGGATGCAACGCAATTTTTTTGTCAAAAATCGAGAACGTAGACATGATTGGTCGCATCAACTGGTGCAAGTACATTTGCGGTTGTGTGGAACGCAACAAGCGGAATTGGAGACGAGACACATACGACAGTTTTTTCCGTGGACCGCTGACATTACTAACGGTACGTGAAACTATGATTTATTCATATGAAAACAAAAATTATACTATGCTTCTTACTATAACACGTGTTTTTGCAGCTCTTGTACGTGAACCGTACAATATTTCAGATGGCTAATGTGAATCCAGAATCGTTACCAATCACGGAATGGACGATGGAAAAGTTACGAACAAGACAAAACGATGGCATCCGAGACGGGGGGCTGCATATGGCAAGATTAGCGATGCGTAATGAAGAAAATGTGGTGCCAAACAGAAGGGCGGACAATGTTGCCGTTCTAGCACAAGAACCAATGCTTGTTGCACAAGAAATGGAGCCTACTGTTGATAAAGTATTAGTTAACGATTTTGAAATCAAAGAACCAATAGATGATATGCCTAATATTGGTCAAAATCTGGGCGTTGGGATGCAAGAAATTGGAACAATTGGAGTAAACACAGACGCGGAGGAAGACGGTCTATGGTTTGATGAAGAGGAACTTAGCAGGGTAAAAAAATATGTGTTTCGTAATTTATGTGTATACTGTGAAATACTTTTGAAACACCATTTAAAACTGGTTCGGTGTTGATCTAACAAACAACTATACAGGACTACATGGAGAGGATTGACGACAAATTCTTGGAGTTGTACGCAACAAAGTGGGACCTAGAGCAACTAATAGATGAAGCAAAAGGTTTTTTCCGTATGAGGATCAGTTCACCCACTACAAAGACAGCTTGGGTTCCATATTTAAAGACGAGGATCCAGTGCCAGAAACGAAGGAGAATAAAGGGAGAGATGGCGATGAAACGGACTATGTTCGCAAAGATGACGGAGTAAATGAGACAATCGGGACAGTAACACCAGTGAAACTAGTTTTCACGGAGGACGAATCTTTGGAAAAACAAAGCCCATTGTCACAGATATGGTACAGTCAGTCAACATACGGAATCGTTGATGAGGCAGTCAGGCTTAACTCGTGAGAAAAGAGGGTCCGATTAGAGAAAAGGCAGCTGCGGAGAATGTGGTTATTACTCGTGATGCATCAGCCCCGAGTTTCGATGTGGGTTTCAGCCAGTTAACACCTTTAAACAGTGATCAAGTTAATGTCAAGAGTAAAATTGTTTATGAACCATCATACATAGCGCCAAGAATAGGGAAACGAGAGCTGAAGTTGGGTGAACAAATGAAGTCACCATACGTGAAAAGGCAGGTTCTTTTGGGAAAAGGAATAACAAGCGAAGAGAGAAAAATTCACGAGTGGACGGTCTCGGCTAATGGACTTCCAAGGTAAGCTAAACATACTGTACAATTCACATGTTACATAGATTTTTGTACAATGTATATAATTTATAAATTGGTTAACTTACACTTTGTTTCGTATGGTAGTGAACTGTTGTTCTCATCAGACTAAGGCCAAACAATAACTCGAATTGCAATGGAAATACTTGCATCAACTGAAAATGTGTTCAACATCGTCATAGACGGTTAGGTTACCGTTCTAAACAGCGAGGAACGTTTGCGAAGCTGGGAATCAAGAAAACGGTTTTTTTGTGAAGACAGGAACAACAGTATTGTTTTAAAATAAATTTGCATGTTGTATAACATAAGATTTAATGACACGAAATTCAACGTAACAGGACGGTGGTGTATTGTTGTACGATATGCATGACTTCAACTCAAGGTTCAAGTGGTTTTCTCGGAACTTTGCAAAAGCATGCGAATTCAACACGAGCAACGTCAACCTCGAAAACATAGATATGGTAATTTGTTGTTATAACTTTACTAAGATCCTTAATAAATGTTCACAATGAATATTACATTTGCGGGTTTTTTACTGTTTCATATAAACACAATTGATTAAATTTTCCAACACAGGTTTTCATACCGATGAGGAGAAGGCAGTTTTTCTACTGCGTGGTATTTGACTTGAAATACCACTCAGTAGAAATTTTGGATAACACGGGGGATTCAGGGGAGATTGATGACTTGTACCATTACGATGTTCACATCTTGGTATGATGTATAGATATTATTGAATTCATATATACATTTATTTATTAAGTTTTCTAATAAAAATTGAATGTAACAGCATACAATGTTCTTACGACACCTACGAAACCTTAACCATCCTTCAGAGAAACAAATACAGATTGCTGAAAAAATGCGTGTGTGCAGGGCTTGGAGAACAACAAAAAACGGTATCAACAGTGGCATTTTCCTGATGCGTCACATGGAAACTTATATGAGAGGGGGTGTTCGTACGTGGTACACCAGGTTAGCAAAAGAGGGTCCAGGTCAAGAGAAGCAAATGGAGATCCTGCGCAAAAAATACACAACAAAAATCCTTTTAAGCGAACGGAACAGAAAGAAGGGGTACGTGGAATCGGAGGCAATTACTTTTAGCCTGCTTGATCCATTTGAGAGGGAGAAACTGATAACCAAAGCGGCGTCTACAAGGAAAGAGAGGATTAGAGGGTTTTGAGTGGAGAGGTTATTCGACAATCATCGGTTTGGACAAAAAAAAACACTGCATACTTTTTAATTTTAGACGTGTGTTGGTGGGTAAAAACTATGGTTATGTTTTTCATTTCCATTAAGTTTATGTTATGCTGTTTCGCATAATTTTAAAATGATTTTTCGGTTTAGATACATTTGTTAAATCGTTAAGTTAATTATTATGGATGTTATTTAGTTAAAGGGTTTGCATGCATTATGAGTTGAGTATGGTCTTTGTACATAGAAAAATGACATTTAATTGGATAGTTTCATATAGTTATATGTTAACCTTTGATTAGGACAATTGTGTGTTAAAAATACAAATTCAAATCACATTTGGATTTTGGTATTATGATATTGTTTGTGGTGGTTAACAACGGTTCACACCGAACTTGTTTCGTACATCAAAACATTCACATAAAACAACTAGAACTCTCCCATGAGTTGTTTTTTGATAAGACTATGATTGAACTGTTCTCTACAGTATAGATCCACGTAAATCGTGTTTGAAATATAAAACATGCCAAGACTAAAAAAACTTTAAAATGAAAATAATATCACACTATTTCGTAATTATTTTGATTCATAGTTACATCTAATAGCAAAAAACATAAAAAATGACATGTTTCATAATTACACCCATGTCATCACACTTATTAAATGGGGGTTTCCAAACATAGGTTTTACTGCATGAGAATAAAATGATAAACACATATTTCATAAGTAATTATATGTTTTTTAATAACACAAAACATTCGATTCCCTTATTTGTTTCGTACTCACATTATTACACTTCTAATTTTATGTCTTGTATTAGTTGTTTTTTGCAAGAAGTAAAGTTTATTTTTTGGACAAAGTCATAATAATGATAACAAAAAATATACATATATAAAATATTGTTGATAAGGTTATATCAGGTGTCCAGAGTTAGTGTCATACATCTAGGGTTTCATATACAAATTGGTTTTTGATATAAGTACATAATACATCAAATGTTTGACACATATAAAAGAATAAACTTCCAGAAAAGTTAAAAAAAAGTAACACACCATGTGTTTCATATTCATGAGGACTCATGATGAGAAATATGATAAAAGGGGTATTTTGACGGCTTGCATTAAATAGGTGATTCCATGCTTCACTTAACTGCTTTCAGATAAAATAAAGTACATAGCTTCATGTTAATAGCCCGTGTATTAAGATCTGCATAAAAAATCACGATTTCATAAAAAAGAAACAATTTCTACTGACATTGGGTGTTAACTAGAAAAAGGACAATTATTTTTAAAAGACAAAGTAGTCTATGCAAACAACATAAATAACCAAAACATATTACTGTAATGTTCATACTGATTATTAGATGAATGTGCACTCTCAATCAATATAGACAAAAAAAAATACTTAAAACATGGATCTCATATATAAACAGTCTTTATGGGTTTTTCCTTAAAACCCATTAAAAACAAGAGTAGCAAAATATGTTTCACAGACCCATTGACATCAAAATAAACAGATTACTGAGGTGATGAATATTGAAACCAACAACATATTAACATACATCAAAAAACACAATATTTATCATCACCTCAGACAAAGCGCTAACCTAGACACCAGCTATACCATCGAACGCCTTGCATGAGCACCAAGCCTTAACCTTGTTGATAGCCTTCGTCTGCTTATCCATCAACACCGTCTTGTCCCAGAGCTTCATCGATATATGATCGTAGTCATCCTTGCGCATCTTTGAGATGGTTTGTTCGTGCCTGATTTTTTGTTTCGAAGAAGCGATTGTGGAACTGGAGGCTGAGGGGGTTGAGGGGTTTCATCATCTGAGGAAGTATGACCATCCATGACTTGAACGAAAAATAGGAAGATGATGGAAGATATTAGAAGATAAAAGATATGAAAAAACCTAAACGACAACTTTAGTATATGAAAAGGAAGGGGTAGCGGTTTAGGGTTTCTTGGAAAGTGGGATGTGCAATGATGGCACCCACTACCCCATTAAATGGTGACTATTAAATAAAGTTTAAAACTAATAAAAAAATGGAAAAATACAAAACGACGGCATACTGAATAGACAATTGTGAAATCGCTCTAAACTTATTAAAAAAAACTTACAAGTTAAATAAAAAAAATACCAACACATCTTGGGTGGACTGTAAATATATAAGGCAGTAACTTAAAAAGATACCAACACATACCTCAGACGATATGGTGCAATCAGAAAAACCTTGTCATCTAACCAGATGAACAAAAAAATAATAATACATGCAGATGGTAACACATTTTCATAATACAATTTCATAATTTAATATCTTTCATAATTAAATGATAAAAAAAATGTTGCACTATCAAAACATTCTCAAAAATAAAAGAACATGACAAAAAAATCAAGATAAACATAAAATTACCGTTATGTTTAATTGGATAAAACAAAAGAACCTAATCCTCTTTAGAACGGGAAGGGCAGTTGCGGGAATCGTGATTAGCCAGCAGTTTACAAGATCGACACACTCGTTTCGACCTCTTCGTGCTAGAAGACGCTTTCTCGAATGCTCCAATCAAACGCTTCCCGGTGCCACACCCTTTGTTTCGTATATCTGATGGTGGTAAAATCTCTGCTTTAATTTGTTAGGAACATCAACGCCATAACATTCCCTCATGGCTTCGGCTTTATCAATTGCAGGACATGCCACATAGTTCTCTACATCAAAATCAGCCTTCAACTTATCCAATGTTGACGAAAACTCAGAAAGTTTCGCCTTGTCATTCCTCAATCGACTAACTGGGACATCAACCTTCACATATATTTCGTTAATTAGACGCTCATTCTCAGCGTCAATTTCACCGTAACGCGCCTTGGCAGCTTGAATCTCGACAGGAACCAACGATCTAGTCCATCGACGAACTATGATGTATTCAAGAATTGTGACATGCCCGTCATTCATTAAAACCTTAAACATGTGACGACATACGAGCCCATTTTGTACAAAAAACTGCAATCACAGATCATATATTTTGCATCATGATCATGAGTAACCTACAATTAAACGAACAAAATTTACATATGTGGAAAAATTTACAAAAAAAGGTTTAATTATATCAAACTATTACTTACAAGTTACAATATACGTTGCTTTAGCCGCAAACTTCTTGTTCTGATGAATAACATGATATCGTTTATCACCAATGACTTGGACACCACATAAATATAGACCTTTATTGATCTCTTTTTGAACGTAAAAAAAACAGTTTGCGTGTAAACCTCAGATGCATGCTTTTCGACCAACATTGGAGTAACACATCGGGGGAATGTGTTCCTTGTAACAACCTCCAACGAACGATGCTTGTTTCTTTGCTTTTCTATCGAAGCATCAAAGGCGTGAATAAATTTCACCAAGTCATTTCGAAATGACGCAAATAACCGAAAAAAGCATGTGAGCTCTCGGAACGAGATGTAGTTCGCATTAACCCAGACATGCGATCATCCTTGTAATATGCATGTATCCAAAACTGATGGATTTTGTACATGTAAGTCAACCATTCGTTACGGTGAAGCGAAAAGTCTTCAATGATTTCTTTCCATCCAGTTTCAAATTCATCGGGGGATGAATGGAAATTCCAAACCAACTTGTTGAACCTGATCCTAAACTCATCGTTCGCATCAACGAGCAACGTAACCTATTAATAAAAACATTATGAAATAACACTTAAAATAATGAATAAGACACATTAGAGGAATATAGCTAGCAAAGATCATGCCTTATTGGGAACTTTCTTCATAATGTGCCACATGCACAAACGATGCTTAGATTCCGTGAAAACATCGAGAATGACTTGTTTCATGGCAGCGCATTGGTCTGTTATTACAAACAAAGGCTGCTTCCCATGCGCTCGAATAAACGCATTCAACACCCATTTGAAATTGACAATGCTCTCGTGACTAATCAGCGCAACAACAACTACAACGGACCGCTTATGATTGTCGATTGCTATAAATTGTACAAAACTTATAGCATGCCTACAGATATACATATTTGAAAAGAAATAAGAAATTGTAATTCATATAAAACAATAAAGAAATCGTTTACCTGTTGGTCCGGTATGTGGCATCGAAAGACACTTATCGCCAAACTCCTTGTAATTTAACTTCGCAATCTCATCGGCCCAAAAAATAGCTTGGACTTCGCGATCCTCCACTAAATAACCAAAGAAAAAGTCGGGAACGTTACACCTACGTTTCGCAAGGAGATTGATGAGCATCTGGGCATCTTTATTACCAACAGAGGTCCCCATATCCCTTCTAGCATTCTCATAATCCGCCGGTGTCGCACCCACGTACTCATATCCTCCTTTTAGCGCATCATTAATCGTATGAGCCCTAGCACCACCAATATTTGCAGTGGACGCATTATATACATTCCTATAACCAATGTACTGCAATCGACTTCTTGATTTGGAAAGCAACTTATCATGAAAATTATATAACGCATGGTTATGCTTTTCTTCAAATTTGTAAACAACATATGCGTTGTTCTCTTTCTTCAAACGGAATTTTACACACGCCTTAAAACCTGATCTCTTCACATTGGAATTTCGCACTTTGCGATCACAACTACTACTATCGTAGTCTACCTTTTTTTTCTCTGGAAAACCTTCACGACTACATAACAGATACCTAGATAAAATATTGCCATCCCTATTTTTCTTTTTATTTGACCTCCTAACATCGAACCCTGCTACTTCTGCATATCTCATGTACGCAACTTCTGCTTTTTCAATACACGGAAATTCATGTCCGACCGGTACCTTAATTTCATCATCCACACGCGGTATCCAATACTTCGTACCACCAGGTGTGACAAACGTATCAACGACATCTAATGGAAAAAGGAAAACGTATAATTACAAAAAATATAAGATTATGAAATTTAAATACTTCAACAAAAATTATACAAAAAATTGCATTAACAATGAAACTACGAAACTGTTCCAGTTAACAAAATAACCTAATCTAAACTTATGAAACTATTGGGTATTTCATACGAATACACAACGGAAAAAATTGTTGCTTTAACTTTTCATAATACAAAGCTAAAAAATGTCTTCTTAAGATATTTTCATATAACAAACCAAATAATTAATCAAACCCACATAATTGGTTAATGTTGTTTCATATTTCAACGTTTACAAACGATATGAAATTCTTTCGATAATTTCATATATACAAGTTACACATCTGAATTGTGACAACCATGACGAAAATTTACTAACCGTCATATTTTTCACGGGATTCTGAAACATCATCATCGATAAACCCGTCAATATCGTTTTCTTTAGAACAATCAGCTCCATAATCATTCAACGTTTCATCGGAATCATGTTCTTCGACAATGAACTCTGAAAACACAGACGAGGCTATGGTTTCAATGTCTATCGCAGAATCCAAAACATCATCTCCCATCTTAAGCATGTGAAAAAAATTGAATACAAATGCAAAAAACGAAAAACAAACAGAAATCGAAAATTGATATGATGAGGGATGAAACAAAAAAATAATCTTGATTGCATGAAATTCGGGAAACCGAATCTATCCAAAAATAACTATCTCATTAATATCTGAAAAAAAGAAAAAAAATACAAATGTTAAAAAGTCGTAATTACCCTTAAATCTAATTAACGGATGCGTATTAATCTAATGGTTGAAAGTAGGTTACACGGTTTCATCATTTAGTAATGGTTTCAAAAGAAACCCCTTCTATCTATATATATAAATTATAAACATATATTTTATATACATAAATAGAGTCCCCTTGTTCTAAAACTATTGTATTTTATGAAACCATGAAACCAAGGGTATTTGGGTCTTTTTCTCCAAATTCATAATTTTAGGAATATCCATTATTTTAGCAACTAAACAAACTTCCTTAATTTTCTCAATTATCTTCATCTCTCTCTCTCCGGCGACCTACACTCCGGCGACCTCCTCCTACTCCGGCGATCTCCAATCCGGCGACTTGCTCACACTCCGGTGACCTCCCCCAAAATTCCGGCGAGTTTCATAATTTTTTCGAGTTTGATAACAGTTTTTTCATATAGAATTTTTTCATAAGTTCGAGTTTTTTAAGTTTCATAAACCGTTTTTTCGAAATTTTCACATTTCATAGGAGAAAACAATATGACACCGGCGAGTTTCATAATTTTTTCACATTTCATAGAAGAGTTTCATAGGAGAAAAACAATATGACACCGACGAGTTTCATACTTTTTTCACGTTTCATAGGAGAAAAACAATATGAACCCGACGAGTTCCATATGAAACGTCTCCTATGAAACGTAGATCCGGAGATTTTGCCACGTATGATGCTCGAGAAAGTTCAGCGATCTAAACGGCTGGTGGATAAAAAGAGACAGCGGCGGTTACTCGCTCCTCCGCCGCCGCAGCCGTTGTCGTCGTCGTCTTCGTCATCTAGTTTCGAGATATCGAATTCGATTAAACGTGAGGAGGATGAGTACTGCTACAGGATATCAAAAGGAAGCATAGTTTCATCACCGGAGATATATTACGGTGTGGATAAAAAGAGACATCGGCGGTTACTCACTCCTTCGCCGCCGTCGTCTTCGTCATCTAGTTTCGAGATATCAAATTCGATTAAACGTGAGGAGGATGAGTACTGCTACAAAGATGAACATTTTAAACACATGCATGTAGTGATCTTGAGAGATCCATCATTTTTGTTCAAGAGTCTTATGAATGTACCTTTGAAAATCATTAAAAACACATTTAAACCCACATGCATGAGCTCAAAATACTGATATTTTAGTTGCATGTTGATGTTCTTGGCAAGAACATCAACAATCTTCAAATTGGGCCTTTTGCAAAAGTGTTCAAAGTTTGAGTTGATGGTTGTTTTGCAGGATATCAAAAGGAAGCATAGTTTCATCACCAGAGATATATTACGGTAACGAACAGTTATGGAGGTCTCTGCCGTATCCGGTTACGCCGGCGACGGTTTGGCCGGAATTTTGTGAGAGAGAGGAGAGAGGGAGAGAGGGTCGGATTTGTGAGATAGAGAGAGAGAGGGAGAGAGAGATTAATCTAATAACCATAATTAGATTAATTTCAAATCAATTAATATATTGCAAAATTAAATACCTAAAACTATTCCCCAAAATACCCTTTCCCTATTTTTAAATTCAAAATTCCCTCAACCGTTGATCAAGAAAAAGGACGGCTGAGATTGGGTTTCATTGGTTTCATCTTTTTGACTGGTTTCATTTGAAGCTCCCTCTACATAAATATATCTACATATATATACACAAATATATATGTAATATATATACGAGTATATATGTAGAGGGAAGTTCAAGGGAAAACCTCAAAAAAATGGAAAACTGAAGAATACCCTAGGAGCCCTTCATCTGGACGGTATGCACTTGTGCATACAGGTAAATAGTTGACTTTTTGGTTTTATGCACAAGTGCATACCGCCCGGATGAAGGGCTCCTAGGGTGTTCTTCAATTTTCCGTTTTGTTGAAGTTTTCCCTTGAACCTGACCCTATATATATATATATATATAGGGAGTAAATAATTTGAAACCCTCCAAAAGGTTGAAACCAATGCAACCCATGATCTCACCATTGATTAAATATTTAACGGTTGAGATCAACTTAAAAAATAACTACCGATCCACTAAGCTTAATTTTAGGAGATTCTGAAGTTGATCTCAACCGTTAAATATTTAATCAATGGTGAGATCATGGTTTGCATTGGTTTCAACCTTTTGGAGGGTTTCAAATTATCCTCCCTCTATATATATATATACGCATATTTTTAGGTTTTAAGAAAGTTACCATAAGATCTATAAAATGCAAGGTAAGTCATAACCGTAATAAAACACTTATATGACTTAAAATTTACTTAAAATTTCCGGGCATTACACAAACAACCCAACGAGTTTTTTTTGGGTAATAAATAAAGTTAAGGAACTAACTCCGTAAGAAACCCCAAACCATAGGGACCAAATCTAATTTACTCATGATTTTATTAAAAAAACAGATTTCCAAACCTGCCCTTTGATTAAACGCACTCATCCGCACAACGAACGGAGATCTCGTCGCTGCTGCACCCCTCCCCGCTCCTCTGTCCATTTTGGTGGGTTTGAAAAATGGAAGCCAACGTTCGTTTTTGTGCACGTTTTAAAGAAATTTGGTTATCTTACTTGTTTTTGCTATATTATATATCTTATATATGTTAGTTTGATTTCAGTGAGTTTCGTCGATCACATTGTTGGTTTAATTTGTGAACCGGCTTATGTGTGTAGTTTAATTTTGAAGTTTAATTTTTAGGGATAATTGTTATGATTTTAGTAGGGTTTTCAGTTTGTTTTGTTGATTTGAAGCTAGGGTTTTCAGCTATCTTGTATATGTATATGATTGCCAGTTTGATTTATCTGAAACTTCCTATTCACTTGTTGATCCTTTTCCAAGTAGCACCTCTCTTCAATGGATTATAGATTGTTTCGTTCCTGAAATCAAAAAATGTTGATGAATTTTTAATTTTGGATGCCACGCTTAAGAATTGGTGGAAATGTGAATGTAGAGCCTGAATTCCTTCAGCAAATGGTCCCACGACATCTTAGGCTGGGATACCAAGTCTTGCAGTTGGTCATTGCTTGAGTTTTTATTGATTATTGTGCATATTGGTTTTTTAAGCTGTCATATTGGCGTTTATTGCTTCTAAATGTAAATATCTGCAGCTTGAGGGGGTTGTTTTTGGTTTAAAGCATGAATAACTCATGGAGGCAAAGAGAGCTTGTATTTCTACTTCTTTATGCAGTTATCTTCTACATTATTATCATTCGCAATTCTCTCCAGCTGTCCCATGGTACTCTCTCTCTCTATATATATATATTTACACACACACATACTTAGATGGTAGATATATTTGTAGTTAGGCACCATCCAAAGCTTTACTAGCCATATACTATTCTTTATTGTACTTTTTTCCTTATTACTATGCAAAGCAAAATTCCATGATGCTTTTTGTTCCTAATTCATCTTTGATTTGACATTATGATATAACAGATCATAACAACAAGCTTTATGGTTTGCGACCTGGATTGATCTCGAGTCAGCTTAATGTATGTTCTCTATGTTGATTAATATCAATTTATAGCATTTTAGTTGAGGGAAGTATTGGTCCCAACTCCCAATCATAGGAAATTTGCATGAAACCTCCAGCACATTGCTTTCTGTTTGTTAGTTACGTATGCATGCATATCGAATGATCTTGACTCTTGAGTCACACGATCTCACTTCCTTAGCTCAAACAGTTGTTGGATATTGAATGATTTTAGAAAAAGAAGGAAGGAGTTTTATTGTTTTTCGGGGTTCTCAATGGTACAAACATAACTTTGTCCTAGCTGTTTCATACTTCTGTTTCTTTGAGATGTATTGCAGCTATGATATTATAACTTAAAATTCTTCATGAAAATCGACTAAATAATTTAACAATAGGAATTGAAATCAAATAGATAATGAAGGTTATACTAATCGTAGATAGCTTGCCCATTCAACTCACTTGTTGTAACCTTTTAATTGAATGGGAATGGTGTCAATAATGGTATGAATGACTTGCTGGCTTGCAAGTAGGATTGTGACATTCTCACTGCCGCGGTGCATATGATAGGGTGTATTCCCAGATCTTTTCCAAACAAATGAAAAAGTGCAATGATGTGTTGAGGGAGTAAGGATTATGTAGGGGAGATTGGATGATGGTAAGTATGTGTGTCGATACTGTCGTTTTATATACTAGAAACCGCCCAAGTTGCGTAGGCCGTACGTTGAAGTATTTCACCACTTCATCAACAATTCAATAAAATGACCATTGCTCTTCTTATTCTTTTTTCATTGCATATGCTAGAACCCACTCTTCTAAGTTGACATATGTTAGCCCAAGTCAAGTGTGACAATTTACTCATATCTTATCCTCTTTTCAACATGGAAGCATGAACTCTGGATAATCCTTGCCATGCATCGGCAACTTACGCTTGTATGTTCGATCAACATGTTGCAATACCTTAAAAGGACCAACGTACCTAGGGGAAAGCTTTCCTAACCATGAATTTCACACAATGAACCCTTTCATTATGTTTGCTGTCATAATGCATGATACTAGATTGAGCTACTCCTAGGTTCTCCTTAACCACTCATAACACTTCATTCTTTTCCTTATGTAAAGCTATAGATGCGTAGGGTGGCTTATACCGATGTAAAGCCTATTCTAGTGGGTTTCTGACAACTGAACTGCCATTCTGCTAAGGGTAATCAAGTATACCATCTCTAGAGCCTTGAATAATTCGTGCACCTTGAGTAATGTCCTATTCCAATGCCGCATTCATGCTCTACGTCTAGCCATCACATGTTAGGTTGTAATTTATACTGACCTGCAACCTAGTACTCAACCGTCTGAACAGAAAAATGGCCAAGGAGCACCAGGTCGTGTCACACAGTCTTACCAGCTAACCAATGTAATTAATGTACATGATATACAAGCAATTTAGCTACATCAAGAGGTTAATAAGGATGCTTCAAAACAATAAAGTGCCAAGACTTGACGAGCTTGTTCACCACTGTCATACAATTTGATCTACGAGCACTGCCCCAGCCTATACGAAGCATCTATTCCAATATGAAATGGCAAAGAAAAATTCGGACAATCTCCTACCAAGATTAATTTCTCAAAGGCTTCCTATGTATCTTCATTCTTCAAACTTATCCTTCTTGAGTAAATTGATTAAGTGCTTACTCACCATACCATAAATCTTTACAAACTTTATCTAGTAGCATAAAAACCTAATAAACCCCTTCATGCCTTTATTTCTCTAGGCACAACCACTACCTAATCCAACATAAATACATTGTATTCATCAACATTATTTTGTAACTAGACCTCATGTCTAGCTTGAAAACTAACAAGCAACACATAAATCATCAAGTAATTCATCAATGGCAGGAATAGGGACCTTATCTCTGATTGTTATCTTGAGATCCCTACGTCCACTCATATCCTGCAAGAAGAATCATGCTTTTTTGCCAGCTAAACCTAATAGACATAAGCTCTTATGCCATGCTGTATCATAATCATTCGTGCTTCTAGTAAATCTTGCTATTTTCTCAAATTCTACCATGGTACCTCATTCCTCATATGCATGCGATGCTTATGCCCCCTAGCCCCCTTTCTGTTGACAGACCCATAGGTTTCTTACACACATTCTGAGAATCATAAAAAAGAGCAAATAATGGAGGCATTTAAAAACTGGTAGGAAGAAGCTGTCTCGGCCATTTTATTTAACTAGCCCAAAATTCATGACTTGTGGAGTTGAGTATCTTATGAAAATTTGATAACTAACATATTTTCATTTTCTGTTTCTTTCCTTTGTAGGATGCATCTGATGCACAGTGGAGAAATTTCCGCAGCAATTTGCCCATTCTTACCTTTGTTTTTGGACTCTTTACATTGATCGCTAACATACTGAGGACATGCTATACTTTAAAGGCAGAGGGGATGTCGGTTGTTTGGCTTTTGATCTCATTGACATATTTGTCATATCTTCATGGAGCCTTGTATGACCTCTATTTAATGCTCCTTTTACCCCAAGTCAAGGATCTTACAAATCCAGACATTATACTTTTCAAATTTAAAACAGACATGGATAGTTTTGGTTTTGTACTTAAAAGATTTATACTATTGTAACACTGCACTGCTGTGGTTTAATGTAAGAATAAACTTTCATCTACACCAATTTTTATTTTGGTTTTCATTTTCTGAAGTTGGAAAGGTAACTAATTTGACACTTGAAAGTAAAATGTGGAACTTTTTTGGACGGAGATAATATGAAACTTATAGTTGGTACGTAGATTTGAGTTTGATGGTTTTGTCTGACATATTTCATTTCAATGCAGCATCACTTTTATCCTCTTAATCACATCAGCCAATTTCCTTTTGGTTAAGGTAGAATCACATAAAAGCTTTTTCATGTCATTTACTCTAGAATTGTGTTGTACTTTTTGGTTATCCAGTTCTTAGCAATAGAAATAAGTCATGTGCATCGTTTATGAATTCTTTCAAACTTGCTTGTGAAGTTCTTATATTTTAACTGTTACTCCCTCCGCCCCAAAATAAAATGTCCACAATGAAAAAGGCACAAAGATTTAGGAATTTGTAATTATTACACCTTTTAATTTAACAAAAGGACAGTTTTACCCTTCATTATAGAGATAATTTGTTTTCCATCACATAATTAAAGGTGGAATGGGAAAGTAAACATTTACTTTTGAAAGTGGAAACTTATTTTGGGACAAACTAAAATAGTAACGTAGACACTTATTTTGGGACGGAGGAAGTATTACCTCTTGATGGATTTGAGTGCCAATGCGTCCCAAAGCGGCTCCCCATTTTTGGCTGTTTCAATATAGATGTGCACTTGTGAAAAACCAAATGTACTGTAGTCTGTAGATGCTACAAGAGAGATTGGGAGTGAGAAAGAAATCCACGGTATTTGTATCACTCCTTCTCTTGAAGTTGTTTTAGTGGATGCATTAAAGTCAGTACCATTGACATATTGTCCAATTTATGTCTGATGATGCTATGAGAAAGACCCAAATGAGAAAGGGTGAACTTTTGTATCTGTATATGACAAATGTTAGGATTATCATTACCTGAGTGAGATTTCAATTTAAGGTTTCTAAATTTAGCTGTAAGCATTAATTCAGCTTACATGCTTTAAATGCCATAGATGGATTTAAGCAATCATGTCATGCAAAGAGTGACAGAAATAGATCATTATGCACTCTACATTTTTATTACTTAGAAGTACAGGTACTGAAACCCAATAACTGAGGCTTCCTATGATATCCGCTGTCTATATGATTTTACGCAAAGGTCAAAATAATACAATGTTTTTGACTAATAATAAATTAGGCATTGGTCAACATCAGCATAGATAATGTAAAGGTAATTTCTATTTTATTTGATTTCTTCAGGAGTTGTATGGATAATTAGATTAGAGGGCTGGAGAACCATATGTATTTTTAAAACCCTTTGCTTATTGATCTCTGTAATGCAGATATTTGGACGGACAAAATACTTCCCATTTATACTTTGGGTGTTCAACCTATCATTTCTTCTTTGTAACCGTGTTTATGAGGGATACTCATTCACCAGTTTTGGGTTAGTTTTTCATTTCTGGTAGCTAGTTGCTTCACTTGATGAGTTCATTCATAGCGATGTCCTGTGATTTCCATCCACTCTGTATTATGATGCTTTGATTTACTTTGTCAATGCAGAGAACGTTGGGCTTACCTGGATAAATTTAGGGGTACCTTCAGATGGCATATTTGCTTTAACTTTGGTATTACCTCTGCCTCTCTCTTGGCCTTGGTAATGCTTCATTACTATACTTGTATGGTTATTGTTTCACATGACATTTTAGATCAACTAACTCTGTTATAGAGATTGGGCAAAAGGTTGATACCGGCAACCCTGACTGGCCCCATACCTGACCCTGCCTACTCGGGCATCCGTATGAGGGGGCATTTTGAGGCTCACTCAGTGGCTGTGGCTAACCGGGGGGGGGGGGGGGGGTGGGCTCGAACCCAGGACCTGTTAGTTATTGGGCAAGTCTCCCCGCCCCATTGCCAACAGAGCTATGCTCCTCGTAGGGTTCTCAGTTTTGATTATTTTACACTTTTTTTGTCAATTTCACCAGCATTTCTTATAGTCTAAGGCATATACAGAGACCCTTGTACATGTGTTCATTAATGAATTCATGTAGCAAGTTCTGTTTGATAGGAGTAAGGTGTGCAGACTTGTTATGTATTGGTTGATGAAACCTATAACTGTTGGATGACTTAACTAGTGTCATAACATGGTCCTTTTACATGCCTTTTATTTCAGATTGTTCCTTGTACATGATATAATAATGTCTTAACGTGTCTAAATTTGCTCCCATGTTATGCCTTTTAACATGACTGGTCACCATTCAACATAGGTGTTCCTAATAATCCATAGTGTAAAAAAATACCGGGTGATGAATCTACCAACTGATCCCCTTTTGGTGCTTCTTTGTCTCTCTCTCTCTCATTTATTTTTCTAAGAGAATCCGACATGGGTCCTCTTGATTTGTTGCTATATGTAACATATCCAGTTGTCCAGAGCATGCTCTGATAACAGTTGATTTGGCTTTCTGTATATCCGTTGCAATAGAATTTGTACTCTTCACACTTGAGATCGACCTGTGAGGACCCCGTGTAGTTCCTTATCTTTGTAGTTCACATTTATAGATGCTTCAAACATGGTATAGAAACTTGCAAGTAATTGATGTATATATGCCGCTGGTTTTTGCCTTTTTGGCCAACATCTATATTGAATAGTGGACAATGGGTGTCTTGGCTCTTAAGAAGTTTCAGAAATTTCAGAAGTCTTTGCTTATAAGAAGCATCATGTTGATTGACAAGTCTACTCATAAGCACAAAAACATGTGAAGTTCATTAAATCAATTAATTTACCAAAAGGCTTTTGGGCCTTTGGCCTCCGAGGAGGTCAAGGGTTCAAACCTCACAAAAGGTGAGGAGGGTGTGTGAGTTCATTTGCTTTATATAAATATTATATACTTCAAGAAATAAGTAGGAAGAACATGCTCTATAAAGTTTCAGAAATTCAACAAGCCTTTATAAGAATAAGCATGTAGGTTGGTGCATCTCATTACAAAGGCATGTGAATTTCCTTAAGTTTACCAAAAATGTCCAGATACTTCCTTAGATATACTTAGCAGATATACATTTACTAATATAGGCTAATTTATACAGCTGTATCTAGCTTTTGTGAGTAGCTCTCTCTTTTCCTTTGTATAATAGTCCCATGATCCTATTTGGGCATCTTTTTTATATTTGTTACTTCAAGTTAAAAAGGGACTACGAATCTACGATACATAGCCGTATAAATACTGGACATTTCTCTACCTCTCTTTATGCTCACAGAATTTCCTTTTTCTTTCCTATTTGGCAGTTGTTTTGCGCATGATAAGCTTCGGGTATGACTACCATTGGTCAGATCATAATGCTCATGTTGATCAAGAGGTATGTTTGTTGCCATAACTGCAGTCCACAAGCATTTATTTCCATTTTTCTAGAAAATATCTTACTTAAACAGACCCCCCCCCTCTTAATGATGTTGCCTTGTCTGCGACTACTGTTAATTTTGATTCCATGATATGGATTTCCATCTAGAGGTGAGATGTGAGCCTGTCTTGGTATCTGGTTTAGGTCCATATCCTTTCAGCCATTTTAGTTTTTCATTTTGTGGGTCACTTTTATGTGGTGGGAGACGAAAAGAAGATGCAGTAGTGGATCCCATGTACTTGATGTGGGGAGAAATGAATATATGGGATCCACAATATGGAGAATGGATGCAAACAAACAGAAGCTTAGAGCCACTAGATTTATTTACTGTCTTCGTGTGAAATGCCTCCATGCTTGCCATTCTTCCTTCCTTGCCACCTGAATGAAGCAAGTGATGATTTCAGCATCAGGGACTGGGATATCTGGAGTGGGAAAAATTGGAAATGTGATGTAAATCGAGTTCGTCAAAATGATAAATATTGCTTCCTTGAATCATGTGCTACAGGTTTGGCAAAACAGCATAAATTTCTGTTCCAATTGGTTTTAGAGTGTGACTATGATTAGGTAAGCAGTTAATTTCGGTTAAATTTCGGAAAATCGTAAATTTCGGTTCAAAATAGCGTCGCCGCAATTATCGGCTCAATTCACCGAAATATGGGTCTGAAATTTCGGTCCGCTATACCGAAATAAATATATAAGGGCTTTTGAGTTTTACAAAACATTTGGACTCTACTTTCTTTTGGGCTTTCTTTTTATGGGCTTTTATTTTCACTTTTTGGGCTTTCTTTTATCTTCATAATCACTTATCCATCCATTGATCTAAAAGGTAAAAGCATCAGACTTTTTTGACCTAAATTAGTAAGCATCAGACTTCGACTCGACACTTGATCAACTCCATCACTCCACAGTTGCACGACTCCATCACTTGATCGACTCCATCATAGTTCCATGACTTCTTAAGTTCTTCCACAACCTTGTGTGATAAAAAGATGTCTTCAGGGATCACAAGGTTAAAACAACACCTATTTTTATGAACCTATTTTTTTTACCGCTATTAAGTTATATGATATATATATATAGGGTTAGGTTCATTTGTTAACCTCACTTTTTGTGTTAACTTTGTTAACTCCAATCAACCAATAGGAAGTCATTTTACATGGCGGTTACAAATGTGTATCCAACCATTAAATAGGGGTATGGATGGAAATCCATGTATTTATATTATGATATTCATTTATTGAGGAGTTACAAACATCAAATCTTCCTTGATTCTAGCTATATTGTTAATTCTAAAATATTTTTTAAGTTTTTAGTATCAAATTAGTGTATGAATCCATATTGTTGCATCATGAACATAGATAACAACATTATGAATCACGGTGTTTTTAACGATGTTGAGGAGAGTGTTCATGTGTGGGTTTATAGTTCATGTACTCAAATTTATCAGATCTTCATGTAATCTGGTCGTATGGGTTAATAGTTCATGTATGTTCATGTGTGGATAAATTGTTCATATGAGTTCATTTGTAACATGAATGATAACCAAAAGAACTGTTGTATGTGTGTATATGATCATCGTGATTATGATCTTGAAGTTGAACATTTATGAACATGTGTTGAACAAATTATCAGATCTTCATCTAATCTGGTCGTATAAGTTTATAGTTCATATGTGTTCATGCGTGAGTCTATAGTTCATATAAACAAATTTATCAGAGCTTCATGTAATCTGGTCATTTGGGTTAATAGTTCATGTGTGTTCATGTGTGGATAAATTGAACATTTGAACATGTGTTGTTCATCGTTAACCAATGTATTAACCTCAAATGAACTCATTAAATATTACACATGGCTCAATTTCCACAAATACCCCTAACACTGATGTTCATTTCATTAAATATTACACATGCCCCAATTTGTAATTAATGTGTTGATTACTTTTGATCTTATTCGTCAATTTTAACATCAATGACTAAGATTTTGTTAACAAAGTTAGCATGAAATGTATGGTTAACAAATGAACTCAACCCTATATATATATATATTCTCATATATTTTTTTTACCGCTATACAGGAGGACAAGTGTCGCGTTGAACTATTAAGTTATATGTTATATAGAGGCTCCGTAAAATGCAAACCTTGCATTTGTTGCACCCCTTACAAACCACAGTCTGCATATGTGCAGACTGGTTCTGCATATATGCATATGAATACGTGCAAGAATATACATATAATGGACATACATTCATATGGAACAATGCATATATGCAGAACCAGTCTGCACATATGCAGACTGTGGTTTGTAAGGGGTGCAACAAATACATGGTTTGTATTTGATTTGTACCCTATATATATATATTCTCATATTTAATTTTATGAACCTATTTTTTTACCGCTATCTCACCGCAATAACCGCTATTGCAAATCAAGGTCCCGACCGAAATTTCCGCAATCGACCGTGTTAACTGCTTAGGACTTCTTATTGTATGCGGTTTTGGTGATAAACCTAGTAGGTGCTGAATCATTTCCCCTGATTAAGTTGAGATGTGGTCTTTCTGGTGATTGCAGAAGCACATTCAACACTGCATCAACTGTTCTTCAGGAAAAACATGCTACAGAATGTTACAGGCAAGGGAAGCTTTTTATGGCACCAGTGTTTCTATATCATATTAATGTTTTCTAAATAAGATATTTCTTTTTGCAGGAGAGAAGCGTGGGGATTGACAAGTTCTCGTATACTTTGTACCTATGTTATCTGCTATATGCACCTCTTTATATTGCTGGGCCCATTATAAGCTTCAACGCATTTGCCTCCCAGGTTTTGTGACATCCCACTGCTATTCTTGATTAACTAAACAATATACATGCTTATGGCATTGGCATATAATATATAGATGTAAGAACCAGCTTCTATGGCATCATATTTTTTATATCATCACCTTTAGTTTTAGTAACTAAATTTATGTAGTTGGGTTTAAGTTCATCAAAATCATTTCTGAAAAGTTCAAATAGATCTGTAATAGTCATAAAGTCGCAATTGGTTTTGGTCATTTAACATTTTTATTTTGTGGGTCCGGTATATATGGGGTGAGAAGAAATAAAGATGTAATAGTTGGTCCAGTTTACTTAATTTGGGGAGAAATGATGGGACTTACAAAACTGAGACTTGAGATTGGAGGAAATTGATGTAAACAGGACTCTTTTTGTTTGTTCAGATCCCATTCAGTGTCACCATCTTAATTACATTAAACAACTTGCTGTTTCCTATTTAATATAATCCTTTCATAGAGTTCATGAAATATTGTCCTTCCTTTTGAGTTCAAGCGTGCAGGACATACCATGTTGTGGGTATGATTTGTTAAGCCAGCTGCAACTTTGTTGCTTTGGTCCTGCATTCAATAACCCTATTTTTTTAGGTAATCTAACAAGAATATCATCCCCGTGATTCCTTTTCTTGCAGTTGGATACACCTCAGAAGAGTTATACACTCAAACAGGTGTCTTGGTATGGTTTTCGTTGGGTCCTTAGCCTGTTCCTTATGGAAATAATGACACACTTATTTTATTACAATGCCTTTGCCATTAGGTGAGTCTAAACAACAAGACATCCATATATTTTATTTTAACTTTTGTCGTTTCTATTGTCTTTGATTGGTTCTCTATCCTGTAATATTCAGTGGAATCTGGAAACAATTATCACCTATGGAGGTCTTCATTGTCGGATATGGGGTGAGAGCTGATGGTACTTGATATTACAACCTCACTTAATATACTGTTATATCATATATGTAGCATCTACAACATACTACATTTATGCTGTTCTAGAACCTGTGTCTGGAATGTGTATCAGTTCTTTTTTATCTTCTTGTAGTTGATCCAAATTCCAAATATAAGTGATACCTTTTCAAAGAAAAAGGTTTTGTTCACATGTTCAGTGCAACTCACAATTTTCACAAGATATTTTAATATGCTATTCTTGAAGACATCTGGAAGACCTTGTTGTATTATTCTTATCTCATCAGCTATTTGGAGAGATTTTAAAAGTTCATTTTATTGTAACAGGTCCTAAACTTCATGTGGCTCAAATTTTTTCTCATCTGGCGCTACTTCCGGTTTTGGGCACTGGTAATCCATTTGAAATGCTTATTCCCTTCAGTTTCTAGCTCTATTTTTAATGCCGTATAGCAACTACATATGACCGTACTTTGGTTTTGTGATTGGAGGGGTCTATGCAGTTGGAATTGCAGCAGTTTTTTTAAGACTTGCTTGAATTAATTCTTGGTTATATGGAACTATAGGTTAGCGGAATTGAAGCCCCTGAGAATATGCCACGGTGTATAAATAACTGCTACAACTTGGATAGCTTTTGGAAAAACTGGCATGCTTCCTTTAACAAATGGCTTGTGAGGTACAGAAGTTTTAGATGTTATCTTTAGTGGTTGGTATGGTTACTCTTTATTGGCATACAAACTTTCTCCAACCCTTAAAAAGCCGTGAAGCCTTGGTCCATCAGCGCCATTTTTTTCTCATTTAAATCAAGAATGACATACTTTGGAATTATGGAATGAGTATAGGTACATGTACATTCCCCTTGGGGGATCTCGAAGGAAGCTCTTGAATGTGTGGGTTGTCTTCACATTTGTTGCCATATGGCATGATCTTGAATGGTATATTTAACTTTGTCCCAATTTCACCTTGGGTTCGCTATTCCTGATTGTACTCTATTCTTGCTCCATGTCTAAGTGTTTATGCTATGTACAGGAAACTTCTTTCATGGGCATGGTTGACATGTTTATTCTTTATTCCTGAAATGCTTGTGAAATCAGCAGCAACGTCTTTTCAGGTGATGTAATGAAATTTATATGATCTGAATAGAGCTTCCAAGGTTGAAATTTAACTTCATCATATATAGAAAGATTGTACGCCATCCCTCCCAAGATTTTGGCTACTTCTGATTTGATAATTGCTTGATTATATGTCAAATGTTTGGAATACCCTTCAATAAACGTAAAGCAAATTAAAATAATCTTGTGGACTCTAACTAATACCATTGAGTTACTTATAATGATGATAACGGATAAACAGTTATCAATTTAATCTGGAAACTTTCCAATGAAATGAACGTTGCAAATTTCCTATGATATCGGACAAGGGGATTGTTGCAATTTTTCTCTCTTTATCACACACTAGTTTTTGCTATGTTAGCTTCTATTCATCTCATCTAACTTTTCCATTTGCAGGTCGATAATGTTTTTAAGGAGTTTATTTTCCGTGAGCTTAGTGCAGTTGCTGGTGCTATCACAATCACTTGTCTCATGGTTAGTATCCTATTCAATTTACCTTTGATAAAAGCTAATTTACTCGTAGTTCTACTTTGATGTTCTAGTGTTCCTGAATATAGGAACACTTGCTTTTTAACAACACATGGATTAATTTTTAATTTCAAAGTTAACTGGGATTATGAAATTTTAAGAAAATTCTGATACACATTAGACTCGATAACAAATGCTATGTTAGCAGAAAGTAGACAATCAAGGCTTATCTTTCTAGTTAGCTCTTACATAATTTTCTAGGATAGTTTCCTGGTAATAATACATATACATAGACGTTGTTTACCTATTTGTACATGGTGTCAAGCCATTTTCAAACCTAGCCGCCGCGACTTCAAACACCTAGTTGTCAACGTTGCGATTCAGAAAACCTAGCCACCACTTTACCTCTAAATCTGTAGCCGCCGTGCCAATCAAAACCCTAGACGCAACTATTACTGATTGAAACCTTAGCTGTAGCCGCCATTCCCACCTCCGGTGCCGCCTCTGATTTACGTTTCCAATTGTTTGGCCCTTGGTTCTTCTGAAAGGTAGTTTTTGTTCCGTGTGCAAATTACGTGGTTGGTAAAATTCTTTTATGATCTTTGGCATGAATGGATGGTGTATATTAGTTTTGTTGGTTGGATACTCATATTGATGAATGCCACCTTCCTAGAAGTTAGAGTCAGTCTCTGAGGGTTGAAGAATCATTGATGCTTTTTGTAAAAATACAACTAGTACTTGTGTTGGGTTTGGTCGATTTCAAGAAAATTGATTTGGTTTTGTTTTATTTCTGGGCTTCATCTAGTCATCAGATTTTTAGCACATCCTTGAGACGCTATGGTCGAAAACAGAATGATACACCTCCGTTACGTTTTATTTACAAAAGAAACGGTAAATAGTTGGGTTTTTTATACAGTGGGCTTTTTGTTATTTCAGGTCGTAAATAAGGCCCATGTGTGTTATGGGCTTTTATCTTTTCAATAAGGAGCGGGAACCTCTATTAGTTGGAGGGGAGCGTATTCACTTAGCATTCATTTTTCGTGTCAATTGTAAATCTGAGCTTTGCTCTGGGAGAGACCATGGCATCTCGAATGCCATTGGAGTGATTTTGTTTCCAATTTATCAATACAGATCGATCAATTTTGCTCTGATACCACCGTTACGTTTTACTTACAAAAGAAAGGGTAAATAGTTGGGTTTTTTTTATACATTGGGCTTTTTGTTATTTCAGATCGTGAATAAGGCCGAGGTGTGTTATAGGCTTTTATCTTTTCAATAAGGAGCGGGAACCTCTATTAGTTGGAGGGGAGCGTATTCAGTTAGCATTCATTTTTCGTGTCAATTGTAAATCTGAGCTTTGCTCTGGGAGAGACCATGGCCTCTCGAATAGCATTGGAGTGATTTTGTTTCCAATATATCAATACAGATCGATCAATTTTGCCCTAGTGTACACCAAATTGGTATCAGAGCAACAACGATTCAGGGATGGCGACTCGTAGTGTGGCGACGAGGGTGGAGGATTTGGAGAGCAACGTTGGTTCGATTGAGAAAGGGATGCAAACGATTCTCGAGCAGATGGAGAAAATCCTGAAGCAGGATGAGGTGACTTGTAAGCTGAACTCGTTACCTACTTCTGAGGGTGGAGATACATCTGGATCGAACGGGAAAAAGAAGGAATCAGAGGGATACGATTCAAATCGTTTTTTAGCGGTGAAAGGGAGGAAGTTGGAGCAGATCCAGACGGATGGATCCTCAGAGCAGAACGCTATTTTTCGTTAAATCGACTGAGTCAGGAGGAACAAATTGACGTTTCGTTCATAGCCTTTGAAGGAGATGCCCTAAAATGGTTCCAGTGGAAGAATAAACGACATCCGATCACTCGATGGGAAGATTTGAAACGAATGATGCTCCGTCAGTTCAGAACTTCAGATCGTTAGCTGCTGGGTCATTATACGAACAATTTTTGGCAATTAAACAGGAGGGAACAGTTGATGAATACCGGAGGAAGTTCGTGGAGTTTGCTGCTCCTTTAGATGGGATTCCAGAAGATATACTCTTAAGCCAATTCATAAATGGCTTAGAGAATACGATTGAGGCTGAGGTTCATCTGATGAATCCGATTTCGTTGAGTGATGCGATGGAGGTGGCATCGAAGATCGAGTTAAGGAATAAGTTGATCGGGAGAGATCGAGTTCCATTCTCAAGCAGGAAGAACTCGAATTCTGGATCGGAGGTTCGAAGTACAACTGCTCATTCAGTGATGTCTTCAAGTTCGTCAACGAATGGCTGAGTTTAGGAGATTGTCGGATCAGGAGGTCCAAAAAGTGGTGGACCTGGCCAAAAAGTGGAAGTGCACTTGAACTCAGTTGTGGGATTAACTAATCCTAGGACGATGAAAATGGAAGGAGTCGTGGAGGAGCAGAAAGTGGTAGTCCTTATCGACAGCGGTGCTACCCATAATTTCATCTCGAGAGACGTGGTAGGGAAACTGAGTTTGGAAGTAGAGAAGACAAAGGAGTATACAATCACGATGGGAACGGGTAAGACCGTTCAAGGAGAGGGTATTTGTCGGCACGTGACACTTCTGATACAGGGGTTGGATGTGATAGAAGACTTCTTACCCATCCAATTAGGAACAGTGACGTGATTTTAGGGATGCAGTGATTGGAATCGCTCGGAGCCACCTATATTAATTGGAAGCAGCAACTCATGAAATTTACCATAAGAGGGAGATCAGTTTCTCTAAAAGGAGATCCCTCTTTGGGCAGATCTAAGGTTTCGCTCAAAGCTATGGGAAAAGTGATGCAACAAGGAGTCAAGGACACAGTGTGTTGGTCGAATTGGGGTCGTGTGAAGCTGGAAATGAAGTGGTCGGAGGGAGAGTCGACTCTCGAACCGTTACTTAGGGATGGCAACGGGGCGGGTTTCACAATCCCCGGCCCCGGTTTACGGTAAAGGGCCCCGGCCCTGGTCCCCGACGGGTACGGGGATCTTAATCCCGGCCCCGGTCTATAATACGGTTAAACCCCGGTCAATCCCCGGTCCTCTCCCCGTTCCCCGTCCCCGGTCCTCTCCCCGTTCCCCGTCCCCGGTCCTCTCCCTGTTCCCCGTCCCCGGTTCAGACCCATCGCCGGTTCAGACCCGCCATAACTTCAATCGAAAGTTTTGTTGTTTCAATTCCTTGCTCTACAACTTTCTTCATGGTTTATCCCTACCGTTACTTAAAGAGTATGAACGGGTCTTCAACATGCCCCCGGGATTGCCTCCCGTTAGGGGAAAGGAACATGGGATCATAATGAAGGAAGGGACAACACCCATGAACGTCAGACCTTATAGATATCCGCACTACCTGAAGGATGAGATTGAAAAACTTGTAAAAGAGATGCAGGATGCAGGGGTGATCCGCCGCAGGGGTGATTCGCCCTAGTTTGAGCCCGTTTTCGAGCCCGGGTCCTATTGGTAAAGAAGGACGGTAGCCAGAGGTTTTGCATAGACTACATAGCCTTAAATAAAGCTACGGTAGTTGACAAATTTCCAATGAGCTGCTCGACGAACTTCACGATGCTCGAGTATTTTCGAAACTAGATTTGAAATCAGGGTATCACCAGATCAGAATGGAAAAGGGAGACGTTCAGAAAACGGCTTTTCGCACTCACCAAGGGCATTACGAGTTTCTCGTAATGCCTTTCGGGTCGTAATGCCTTTCGGGTTAGTAAATGCCCCGACCACGTTTCAGGGCCTGATGAATTAGGTGTTCCACAATGTTTTACGAAGGTTCGTATTGGTATTTTTCGATGACATACTAGTTTACAATAAATCTATCGATGAGCACTTGGAACACCTTAGGGTGGTTTTGGAAATTCTAGCCCACCATCATTTGTATGCGAACAGGAAAAAGTGCGAGTTTGGCAGGGATAAGTTGGGCTATTTGGGTCACGTGATCTCGGGTGAGGGAGTGGAAGTGGATAGCTCCAAAATCAGAGCTATAATCGATTCGAAAACACCCACGACAGTCATGGAGTTGCGTGGGTTTTTGGGCTTGTTCAGCTATTATAGAAAATTCATTAAGGGTTATGGATCAGTGGCCAACCCGCTCACGGATCTACTAAAAAAGAACCAGTTCCATTGGACAGAAGCGGCCCAGTCTGCTTTCGAGACAGAAGCGGCCCAGCTTTCGAGGAATTAAAGAAATTATTGTCATCCGTTTTTGAAATTGCCTAATTTTTCATTAGACTTTGTTGTGGAAACTGATGCTTCCGGGTACGGATTGGGAGCTGTGTTGATGCAAAATGAGCAGCCAATAGCCTACTTCAGCCAAGCGTTGGGACTGAGAGTCAGGCAAAAGTCGGTGTATGAAAAGGAATTAATGGCGATCGTCTTCGCCATTCGAAAATGGAGACCGTACGGAGGCACTTTACGGCGTAGTGATCAGAAAAGCCTCCGTTTCCTACTGGAGCAGAGGGTCGTCGAGCCGGAGTACCAGAAATGGGTCAGTAAGTTAGGATACAATTTTTCGATCGTATACAAGCCAGGGAGTGCTAACCGGGCAGCCGATGCTCTTTCTCGAAAGAAGGATTTGGTTGAATGTTCGAGCATCGGAGGGCCTCAATGGAGGCAATGGGACAGTCTAAAACAAGAGATCGAAGAAGACGAACTTTTAAAGAAAATCAAAGCTGACCTGTTAGTAGACGCCACAACCCATAAAGGTTTTGAATTGAGGCAAGATTTGCTGTTATATAAGGGTCGTTTGGTTCTGTCCAGAAAATCGAAATTCATACGGTTACTTTTCGAAGAATTTCATGGTTCCCCTATAGGCAGACATGGTGGGGAAGATTGTTCCTATCAGCGTATCGCGGCTGAGGTATTTTGGGTAGGAATGAGAAAGGATATGGTCGATTTGGTAAAAAGATGTGAGGTTTGTCAAAGAAACAAGAACTTAAACGGGTCTACTGCAGCCTTTGGCTCTTCCCACTACGGTTTGGGAGGAGATATCGATGGATTTTATTGAAGGATTACCTCGATCTAACTGCATGAGCTCTATCCTAGTGGTAGTCGACCGTTTTAGTAAATATGCCCACTTCATCGGTCTCAAGCATCCCTTTGACGCTCAATTTATGGCCGATGTCTTCGTTAAAGAAATCATTCGGCTTCACGGGGTTCCTCAATCGATAGTGTCCAATCGAGATAAGATATTCCTCAGCGGGTTTTGGAAGGAGCTTTTCAAGTTGCAAGGGTCTAAGTTGAACTATAGTACTGCCTATCACCCGCAGTCGGATGGGTAGACACAGGTGGTGGTCAACAAGTGCAAGTGCCTAGAGCAGTACCTGTGATGTTGGGTTTCAGACAGACCAAAACAGTGTAGTAAGTGGTTAGCTTGGGCTGAATTGTCATACAATACTTCTTTTCATACATCTCTAAAGTGCTCGCCTTTTAAAGTGCTATACGGACGGGACCCTCCTCCGTTGCTGCGTTACAAACCGACAACTTCGAATCTACAATCGGTAGAACAGGAATTGATGACCAGGGATGAGATCTGGGATGAAGTTCGAATGCACTTGTTGAAAGCTCAGTGTAGAATGAAACAGCAAAAAGACCTACAACGGAAAGAGGTCCATTTTGAAGTTGGGGATTGGTTTTCCGAAGTTGCGTCCTTATCGACAGAAGTCGTTGATTAAAGGGAATAATCCGAAGTTGTTGGCCAGATTCTATGGTCCCTCAGAAAAGATTGGACATGTGGCTTACAGGTTAGTATTACCCGATGGAGTTAAGATCCATCTAGTCTTTCATGTGTTAAGGCAAGCTGTGGGCAGCTGTGTATCAGCTAATGATATTCCTTCACAACTCTCGGAAGAAATGGTGTTTCAAGCCGAGCCGGAGGATCTGATGGATATGCGGTTGGTTACTAATGGTGATCCAGGCCAGCTGGAAATATTGGTGAAATGGAAGGGCCTGTCCGATTTTGAATCATCTTGGGAGCTCTTAGATCCTTTATTGCAGCAGTTTTCTGATAAGCACCTTGAGGACAAGGTGCTTTCTTTGGGGGGGGGGGGGGGGGGGGGGAGTATTGGTACACCTCCGTTACGTTTTACTTACAAAAGAAAGGGTAAATAGTTGGTTTTTTTTTATACAGTGGGCTTTTTGTTATTTCAGATCGTGAATAAGGCCCAAGTGTGTTATGGGCTTTTATCTTCTCAATAAGGAGCGGGAACCTCTATTAGTTGGAGGGGAGCGTATTCAGTTAGCATTCATTTTTCGTATCAATTGTAAATCTGAGCTTTGCTCTAGGAGAGACCATGGCCTCTCGAATGCCATTGGAGTGATTTTGTTTCCAATTTATCAATACAGATCGATCAATTTTGCCCTAGTGTACACCACAGAACTTTTAGTGTGACAACTGACAAGGGTGCAGATGTGGTGCTAGTGTTGTCTAAAATAACGGGACCATATGCTAAGTGGTTCGAACTATTTGGAATGGAGTAAAGACTATTCGAGTATAGAGAAAGATGCCCATTTGATTGATGATCTTCTAAAATCGGTTTGAAGCAAACGGATGATCTGACATGACTTAGAATAGACAAATTCCAAACTCTATTGATAGTGAGGTAATTGGCTTGATCAATTACTATGAATTTTCTAAAGAAGTAAGGGATTATTTGTGTGAGGGCATGTATCCATTAGATTGCTCTCCAAATGAGCCCTTGAGGAGAGAAAGGAGGTTCCAACATATATAGAGAAGAAATGGTCCAAGTCTAGCCCATGTGGCCGATGTGGGTGGACTCCAACAATTTGGAATTCTTGTAATTGCTGCCAGACAGACAGGCGTACAAGGCTGAGTTATTTTATGGGGTTGAAGAAGACATATTGTTGAGTCTTGATGTGCAAGTTCAACAAAGCCAACGAGAGAAAATAACTATTATAAGTTTTCTGCCCGACCTCTCTCCTGATTTTGAATATATATATATATATATGCATCAGTTACTTTTGAAAGATTCCTCTTGAACCATCTTTGGAGCAATTTCATCATGGCTTTGTATTTTGCAGGTAGCTAACCTTGTTGGGTTTGTGATTGGACCATCAGGCATAAGTTGGCTAAAGTCTGTATTTCTTGAGGCGGAAGGTTGGTCTTTCTTACTTGCTCTTGTATAATTCCGAATCATTTGGTCGGTCCAATGACAAAAATGTTGTGTTACTTTTTTCAGGACTACCTACTCTTTTTGGCTTGCTTGTAACATTTTATGTTGGCACAAAGGTAAAGAACCATATGAATACTTGCATCATTCTTGCATCACAAAGTTCCCTATTTTGTTTTTTGAATTTCACCATGTTTTAAAGCACTCCCTTTGTCCCAAAATAAGAAAAAGACACATAGTTGTAGGAACGTGTAATACATATAAACTTTTTAACCAACTAATGACAATTTTACTCTGTTAGTCTTAATTGATATTGATATTGATATTGGCTTTTGTTGATCAGATTTGGATCACTTTAAAACCCTCCCAAACACTTCCTCTTTGTATTGTCATCAAGGAAGGGTGTTTAAGACATTTGAGCAGAGTGCAGTTTTGAGTTATAAAAAACTAAAAGCTTTATGCCACCTTTTCTTCAGCTTATGTTCCATGTATCTGATACCAAGAAAAGAACACATCAGAGTTAAGGAAGACGATTTGAGCTGGATGGATGGATGGATGTTGGATTTCTATGATGTTTTTGGTTCGTATGCAAATGATGATGAGTGTTGCAAATAGTAGAAACATATTTTTTTTATGGTTTTTTTATTGAATAGGAGAGAGAATTAAACATGAATATTCTTGTTTCCTACGTTTTGACGCTATTTTGTTGGGTGAGCATTGTTATTGTTATTGTTATTGTTTTTGATGTAATGAGATCCAAACCAATTTCAACAAATTCGCTACAAAGGAACTATACAAGTTTTGGGGATTTTGATATGTTTTTTGGTTTTATTAAATGCTTTTAAATGGAGAAAGTAGGAGAGAGAGAGACAGAGATTTGAAGAACAATGGTTACAGTGAGTAGATTTTTTTTTAATATATTCAAACATTGAAATTTTAATTTTTTGAGAGATAAATAATAGAGTGAATTGTGGATTTGGTCGATGATTTTTTTACTAGGGTCTCTATGGTATGTTTACTGTGGATTTGGTCTATGTGGTATTCAATTTGTTTTGCTTATTCCTTTGTTCTTTTTTAAAAAAAAAACAATATTTTTATACACAAGTATGTACATATATTTATATATGTATATATAATGCTTTCACAATAAATAAAATAAGATATTATTGTATAATTTGGTTTATTTAAATTTTTTTAAAAATTAAATTATATTAAATATGATTAAATTTTATTGTTTTACTGCAAGATGAAAAAATATATGGATTTATTGTTTTAATGTAATTAAAAATTTAACTCAAACAAACTAAATCATAAAAACCATATCTTATTTTATTTTGAGTAAATAAAATAAGATATGGTTTTATGATTTGATTTGTTTAAATTAAAATTATAGTTATGTTAAAGACGATTTAGTTTTAATAGTTCTTTTTCTATCATTGCAATAAACAAGGTTAATGTTGATATTTTAACACCAAAATCATTGAAGACAACTAAGAAATGAACTCCAATTTTATTATCCTAACCAAATTGAAAGATTCATGAATATTATCATCTTTGCAACTTAAATTGAACAAATTCTTATATAAACTTCAACCATGTTTTCATACCCGATTAGACAAAAATACTAAAACAATAAAATTAAATCGTAGTTAATATAATTAAATTTTAATTAAACAAATCAAATCATAAAAAATAGCTTATTTTATTTATTTTGACATCATTGTATATATATATATATATATATATATAGCCTTAGGTTCAAATGAGAAGTGCACATTTTTTGAGAAATAGAGAAGTGATCTTGGCCATTTATTCGGTCAAGATCGGTTATAATTGGTCAAAAGTTGCGGCTTTGACTGGTCAAAAGTTGCGGCTGTTCCAAAAATAGAAGGACAATTTCGTAACTTTTACAAAAACACGGGCTGAGTTCATATATGAATCTGTGTGATTCACATATAAACTATACGTTCATATATGAACCTTTGTAATTCACATATGAACTCTTTATAACTAATTCATATATGAATCTTGTGATTCATATATGAACCTTTGTGTTTCATATATGAAACTAATTAACTGTAGGTTCATATATGAATTAGTTGAGCCAATTAACTGATTCATATATGAATCTTTTTTTTAGCAGAAAAACTCCAGACAATATTATAAAAACAGGAAAAAAGGAAAGCAGGGACGCACCCTACAGAACAAACAAAAACCGAGGACCAACCCTCAAACAACCAAAACCCGAAAAGGCCACGAAGGGCAAAATCCAAAAGCAAAAACACCCCACAAAGAAAACAAGGTCGCAACAAGCAATAGGACACCCAGGAAAACAAAGAGCCAATTAGCTAAGAACATCGCTCACTAAAGACCTAGCACACTTCTTCTTCCAAGCAATCCGCAACAGAACAATCTCTTGAATCTGCTTCACTATCTGGTCCACCGACCTCTTCTGATCCCCAAAAAGTCTCCGATTCCGTTCCTGCCAAATATAGTAAACCGTGGCGGATAAAGAGAGTCGCTGAAGAGTAGAACGCAACCGAAGATTACCATTTACCAGGCCATTAAGATTATCGTCCCAAACCTCGCAAAACCCATGCAAGTTTGCTTCCCTTTTGATCCTCCTCCAAATCTCTAACGAAAAACCACATTGAAAAAAGGTGATTATGAGAATCCGAACAAGAGTCGCAAAAAACACATCGAAGATCCGGGGGTTCATGCTTCCATAAACTAATCCTATCTCGCGTTGGAAGACATTTACAGAAAGCAATCCACAAACAAAAAGCGTGCTTGGGAATAAAACCCCGAAACCATACCCATTTATGCCATGTGACCGAAACATGCAAACCCTCCATAGAACACCAAGCCTCGCTTACCGAATAATCCACCAATGTGTGGTTGAGCCCCTTTCATAACACTTTATCAGGTATCAGATCAGAAACCTCCGGGATAGAACAAAGACTAAGATCCGAAAATCTCTGACACCAAGAAACCGGCCATGTACCTCCAATACCGTCAATAACTTCTCTAGCGTGGTAGTGACATTAAAGTCACTCGCATGAACCAGTTTGTATGAAATATGCAAGGACAGCGCACCACAAGGTAACAAAGTGTCCTCCCACGCATTAGTGGACCGACCATCCCCAATAATCGATCTGAAAGATGGCCGCACATGGTCACGAATATCCAGAATTTTACGAAAAACCCAAGACCAAGACGGTCTAGACCGAATGGTCCAAAGGGAAGAAGAACGGATATAATGGCAATAAATCCAACGTACCCAAAGCGAATTACGTTTGCGCAAAATATCCAAAAAGTTCTTTACAACAAGGGCACAGTTCCAAGTTGCAAGACGTCGAAAACCAAGACCACCACATTCTAAAGGTTTACAAACCTCCTCTCATGCCACACGACATTTACCACGGGAAGATTGGCCTTGCGCCCGAAGGAAATCTCTGAATAGCGACTCCAACTCATGAATAACACCCGAAGGCAAAATAAAAACGGACATCCAATATAGTTGCAAAGATTGAAATACAGAGATGATAAGTTGGCGACGCCCACCAAACGATAAGGATTTTACTTTCCAATTGTGAATCCGTCGCTTCACCTTTAACACAAGAGGCCCAAAATCTGCAACCTTTAAACGGACCGGGGAAAGCGTAACACCAAGGTAACAGATCAGAAAAGTACCTGGATGGAACGGCAGGCAATTAAGAATTGCCTGATTTGTATCATCGGGAACATTCCCAAAAAAGACCTCACTCTTGGCAAGACTAGGGTATAAGCCCGATCGGAGACGAAAGATATCCAAGGCACGTTTCAAGATTTCGACCGAAGCAAGATCTCCTTTTGTAAAAACAAATAGATCATCTGCAAAGCATAAATGTGTGATTTCCAGCTCCTAACAACCACGATGATAACCAAACGTACCAGCTTCCTCGATACAGTCCTTCAGAATCAACGAAAAACCTTCCATAATAAGAGTAAAAAGATATGGCGAGATCGGATCCCCTTGCCAGATACCACGCTCACCAGTAAAAAAAACCCTCCGAACACCCATTAATGGCAATCGAGAAGGAAGATGTATGCAACATTTCCTTAATCCAATTAATAAAAACCGGGTGAAAACCAAAACCAATCAGAATATTCAAAATGTACGACCAATTTACCATATCATACGCCTTCTGAATATCAATCTGAAAAGCACAAGAAGGAGAGCCCGAAGAGAGATGGTAACCCGAAACAAGCTCACGGGCCATAAGGATATTATCAGAAATCCTTCTCCCCGGTATAAAAGCCGACTGAGTAGAGCTCACCAAATGATCCAGATAAACTTTCAAACGATCAGAAATATTTTTACTGATACATTTGTATATCACTGAGCAGCAAGAGATAGGTCGAAAATCAGTTACCTTCGAAGCATTTGGAATCTTTGGAATAATACACAAGAGGGTGTGGTTAACTTCTTTAGAAAGTCTGCCTGAATAAAAGAAGTTGTGCACCGCCAACAAAACATCCTTTCTAACACATTGCCAGGCCGCTTTAAAGAACTTAGCCGAAAACCCATCGGACCCCAGAGCCTTATCATTTCCAATATTAAAAATGGTTGAATGAATTTCTTCATCAGTGATCGGCCGAATAATATCAAGGGCTTCCGAGAGAGACAAACGATTGACGAATAGCTTAGGAGGCAAAGTTGGATCAACCGAAGGATCCGACGTTCCCAGGATCGATTGAAAATGGGCCACAAAAAGCTTGTGCACATCCTCCCCGTAAACGAAAACTCCATCTAGGCCACAAACCGAATGAATAAAATTGGCACTTCGACGTTCCTTTATGGCCTTATGGAAATATTTTGAATTACAATCACTCTTCTTCAGCCACTTCACCTTAGCTCGTTGACGAAGAAAAACTTCCTCATCGATTTTCGCTTGTTGGAAAGCCATCATAAGGTGAGCAAGATCCTCGACGAGAGCATGGTTGGAAGGATTACGATCACAGGCAAGTTGTATAGCATCCAACTCAGTCTTCAGAAAGACCACCTTCTTTGATACATCACCATAAGAAGACCTCATCCGAAGAAAATGTGATTTTAATGCTTTAAGGCGAGAACGCAGCTTGTGCATGAAAGAGCCATGCACAGGCTTAGCCCAAATAGATACAACCGCATGCATGAAGTCAGGGTGGTCCACAATCATATTATCAAACTTAAAACCTCTCACCTGCTTCCGAATACCATCACCAAAACCAAGAATACCTGGAGCGTGATCAGACACACCCGAGGGTGGAAACAAATCGACGCATCCAGAAACCGATCACAAAATTCGTTATTGCCCAAAATACGATCAAGTTTGCGTGAAATACCCATTCCACCCCTAGGTTTTTGATTCCAAGTATAATGAATACCCGTGTATCTAATGTCAAAAACCTCGATGTCTTATATGCATAAAAAGAAGTCCTCCATAAAAACCTCGATGTCTTCTATGAATCTTTGTGTTCATATATGAACATTTGTGATTCATATATGAATTTTTTTAACTAATTAATATATGAACCTTTGTGTTCATATATGAACCTTTGTGATTCATATATGAATTTTTTTAACTGATTCATATATGAATCACAAAGGTTCATATATGAATCATAAATGTTCATATATGAATTAGTTAAAAAGAGTTTATATGTGAATTACAAAGGTTCATATATGAACACAAATGTTCATATATGAACACAAAGGTTCATATATGAATCACACAGATTCATATATGAACTAGTCCCGCGTATTTTTTACGAAACTACCCCTCTATCTTGTGCAGACCACGCGCAGACCATGCGAGGAATTATCCGCTGCTTCTCGGTCAAAGCCGCCGATCTTGACCGAATAAATGGCCAAGATCACTTCTCTATTTCTCAAAAATTTTGCACTTCTCATTTGAACCTCTCCCTATATATATATAGGGAAAACTAAGGAACGCTCTGGTAGTCCTTCATCTGGACGGTAAGCACTTGTGCTTACAAGTAAATTAAGTTGTTTTTTTAAGTTTTTATGCAAAGTGCATTATGTATTTGTGCAAATGCATCTGTGCATGTTACAAATTACTTGTATGCACAAGTGCATACCGTCCAGATAAATGACTACCTGAGTGTTCCTCAGTTTTCCGTTTTTTGAGGTTATATATATATATATATATATATATATATATTTGGGTGTACAAAATATTGTTATTATTTTTTATTGGAAAAAGACAAAAGAATAAGCAAAATGACTAAAAAGATCCTTGATTTAACAAGTTAACGAAAGCCTTAGTCATAGACCACAAGGACCAAATCCAAACATACCATAAAGACTCTACTCAAAAAGATTATCAAAACACAAAGACCAAATCAAAAAATTACTCTAACTAATATTTAATGAGATATTTTAATAATATTTTTAATATATTCCTATCAATAGAAAACTTTAAATGTATTTTTTTTAAAGTTTTTAGAACTTTAAATTCCATTTTAAAGAAAATTTGGATAATCGTTGGGAATATTTTAAAGTCATTAAAGAAAAAAAATTATGATCATATGAACCTTTGTGTTCATATATGAACCTTTGTGATTCGTATATGAAATTTTTTTAACTACTTCTCATTCTCATATGAATAAATTAACTGATTCATATATGAATCACAAAGGTTCATATATGAATCACAAATGTTCATATATGAATTAGTTAAAAAGAGTTTATATGTGAATTACAAAGGTTCATATATGAACACAAAGGTTCATATATGAATCACACAGATTCATATATGAACTCGTCCCGCGTATTTTTTACGAAACTACCCATCTATCTTGTGCAGACCACGCAAGGAATTATCCGCTGCTTCTCGGTCAAAGCCGCCGATCTTAACCGAATAAAATCATAAATGGCCAAGATCACTTCTCTATTTCTCAAAAAATTTGCACTTCTCATTTGAACCTCTCCATATATATATATATATATATATATATATATGGAGGTTCAACGGAAAACCTCAAAAAATGGAAAACTAAGGAACGCTCTGGCAGTCCTTCATCTGTACGGTAAACACTTGTGCTTACAAGTAAATTAAGTTGTTTTTTTAAGTTTTTATGCAAAGTGCATTATGTATTTGTGCAAATGCACATGTGCATGTTACAAATTACTTGTATGCACAAATACATACCGTCCAGATGAATGGCTACCAGAGTGTTCCTCAGTTTTCCGTTTTTTTGAGGTTATATATATATATATTATATTTGGGTGTACAAAATATTCTTTTTATTTTTTATTGGAAAAGACAAAAGAATAAGCAAAATGACTAAAAAAATCATTGATTTAACAAGTTAACGAAAGCGATAGTCATAGACCACAAGGACTAAATCCAAACATACCATAAAGACTAGTCAAAAAGATTATCAAAACACAAAGACCAAATCAAAAATTTACTCTAACTAATATTTAATGAGATATTTTAATAATATTTTTAATATATTCCTATCAATAGAAAACTTTAAATGTATTTTTATTTAAAGTTTTTAGAACTTTAAATTCCATTTTAAAGAAAATTTGGATAATCGTTGGGAATATTTTAAAGTCATTAAAGGAAAAAAATTTATGACCATAAATTTTCTTGTTTAAATATGTAATTGAAAAAAACATTATATTGTTTGTTATTATTTATTTATTGCGTATGATGAATAGAAGAACAATGACTTGTTTACATTTTTGAGTTTATTGTACAAATATTGATTATATCGTTTAATAAGCTTAAGCTATATAAACTAATTGTTTGAAAAATTATTTCTGGATTTTTTTTCTTCCTAATTATGATTTTATAATTTACATAACACATTTTATATGTTTTTTCTATAATTATTCTATATTACGATATAGCTTATGAATTAGTTTTTATTAGATATAGTATAAATGTAAAATTGGTCTATGTGATTTACATAAATTAATGACTAAGTTTCTGAAAAGAATTTTTAATGAGGGGCGTCTCTATAGTTTTATTTTTATAATTTATATGGTCTTTTCTTCTAACACTGTTAATTAACTTTCGTTTGTGACCATCTTCTCCCTAAACTTTTGTTGGTCTCAAAGGGGTTAATACAAGTTTGTAGAAGGGGGGTTGAATACAAACACAAGATTTTTATCTTTCTAAATTGTTTATTGATAATTATCAAACAATTTACAGTTTATTGCGGAACAAGATTAAGGAATAAACCTAATCTAAACAAACTATGAGAACACACAGAGTTCTTGCACTAGAAATAAGAGAGAAAGAAGATTAAGAAAACTAAGGATGGTTTTCTTTCACACAGTAGTTCAGCGAGAGAGGAATGGCCGAGCACTTCACAAATGAAGTAGGGTTTCCTTTATTACTGCATGCATTTAATGCAAGTCAGTATACCTTTACACGTGGCAGTCTCTGAGTGGATGCATGAATTTGACTTTTGCAGGGACATCCTTTTGGCCGCATGATGAACAGTGTAGTGGCAGAGTTGGTTGTACGATTTCAGACAAAGGATGTCTTTTCTGACAAATCGTACAAAAGGCGTGTGTAACACCTTGAATTTCCATTAGTTTATATGTAATATGAATGGGGTCGATTTGTAATCTAGTCTAAGTTTTGGACTATTCGTAAAATGTAAAACTCAAAGGGGTTGAAATTTAAATTAACCAAAGTCTAAGCTAATATTGAAAAATTGGAACTTGAAGGTTTGTTTGGTCATTTCTGAAAGTTGAGTATAGTTAAAGGAAGGGTTAGCTAAATTGAGAAATATCTCAATTTCTTGACTTTGGAGTCGGTTAGCAGAGGGAGTGAAGGAAAAGCTAAAGATTCATTTGGTAAGAGTTTTGAAATTGTTTGGATAAATTCTGTTCCAGTTTGATAGACATATTCTATCTGTGATTAGGTTTCTGAGTTGGGTTATTGGCAAGAAGTGAAAGATTGGATCTCTGTTTTGTGTATCATCTGTGCAATCCCAAGTGAGTTCATCCTTCTTTTTGTTAAATCGATGTTTTCTTTCAAATTAAGCAGTAGGATGTTGGTATTAACTGTGTTGGGGCTGAATGGTTACGGGCAAAATAAGCTGGGTGGAACAAATAGCGATCTGGGTTGAAAATTTGGCGTGCAGGTCGAAGTTACCGGACATCTTTGATAGTGTCCGGTAATTCCTTCACAGTGGTGTCCGGTAGTGAAAAATATCCGGTAAGTATCTGAGTTTCCGAATAAACTAGTTACCGGATGGTATCCGGATTACTTTGGTTTCCGGATGTCATCCGGATTGTATATGTTTCCGGTAACATCCGGATAGGCTTAGTGTCCGGTAAGTTATGATGTCCGGTAAGTTGTGACGTCCGGATAGTTGTGGTGTCCGGAAACTTCTGATGTCCGGTCACTTCTGATGTTCCGGATACTTCTGAGTTTCCGGTAACTAGGAGTTTCTGATAACTTTGGCAGCGTATGATTGATAAATTGAAATACAATCCTAGCAGCATGAACATACTTATATTTGGATGTTAGTATGTTAGGCTTGGAGGTTTGATTTGGTTTGATACTATGCATGTGTATAATAAGTGTAATGGATCCATAGGCACTGGCAGTATTTGTAACGTGAAATAGGCATAAAGTAACTTGTAATTCCCGTTGACCTGAAATGCGGAATAGACATAAAGTAAATTGTAATTCCCATTTCGTAACGTGATAAGAAGCGATGAATAGGCATAAAGTAATTTGTAATTCCCGTTGATGTGAAATGAGGAATAGGCATAAAGTAACTTGTAATTCCCATTTCATAGTGTGATGTGAAATCTTGGAATAGGCATAAAGTAAATTGTAATTCCTGATTTCTATGGGAAGGTAAAAGATAGGCATAAAGTAAATTGTAATCTCCACTTCCACTCCAAGAAATAGGCATAAAGTAAATTGTAATCTCTACTTCCACTCCAAGAAATAGGCATAAAGTAAATTGTAATTTCTCGGACATGAGCAAGGATCTCGAATCTGTGATGATTCGTAGTAGGCTCTCGAACGTGATGATATGACTTTCTGAATGTTAGTCATACTCATGGAATTGGGTATGTTACCGTCATCGTAAGATGTTTAGATGTACGGTAAGAATGATGGTAAACCAGGTTTGTTTATACGCTTTGTTTACTTGAGTTTCCAAAGCTGATAAAGTTTTAATTTGAAAATGGATGTTCTCAGTAGGCGTAAGCCTAATCGTTTCAAATTAAATTTTCTTACCAAGTACGAGCTCGGGGAAGTAACGGGAAGAGGGACGAGTGATTTTTGGTTTTCAACTTTTGGTGATAAGTGGAGAAGTTAGCATATACGAGGATGCTTTTGATGAATGGCCTAACCAATTTAATCTAATCGTAGTTGTCAGGATTAGATTAATAGGTTGTTTTGATAATTCGAAATGTGTATATGAACCTTTATAGTTAATTCTCCGCTTATGTATAAAAGTTTGGATGAAATTATGATTAACTCTGTTAAATTTTAAGGTTTAAATTTGCCCTGGTTTTTGGGACGTTTCAGTATGGTATCAGAGCTGTAGTTTAAGTGAACTATGTATGATTATGAGATACCTAGACTTAAGCTGAGATGAATTAAGTTATGATTTGTGAGATATGGGTAGAAACACTAAGACGGGATAGTCTTAGAGTCGACGGAAAACACGTGAATTAAGTACTGTAACGATGGTAACGAGGATTCTAATGTATAGTATGTTCACAATTTCAATTAGCTACTGTCATTATGAATATATTGTTACGCAGGCATACTTGTTTCTAAATTGTTGCAGTGAGTAATGAACGTTAAAGTATGTTTCTTGTGTTTGGGTATGTGTAACAATTTCTTATGGTTACCTTTTGTGCTAAATCTCAGAATGATGGTGAATACACCAACCAGATCCCCTAATTCTTCGAAAGATAGGGCAATAAGTGAATGGGTGGCAGAGAAGCAACCTGAAATGGGTGGAACTCATGAAAGTCCACCGAGGCCACCTATAATAGGAGGAGAAGGAAGTCAAACACGAAGGACGACTGCTGGTACCTCTAATCCGATGACGACCGAATCTACAATGGAATCTCGCATGATGGAGAACATGATGCGAGTTATGAATACAACACTGGCACAACAACAAGAAATGTTTATGAAAGCATTAAATGACAGAAGTGCTGAGTCACGACGATCGGAGACGGGTACTGGTGTAGTAACTCCACCTCTTATTCTTGTAGTGAATGTTAACAGGAGAGTGGAGAGAGTCTGCTCTTATAAAACATTTCTGAGTTGCAAACCACTGGAGTTTGCTGGAGCAGATAATCCGATAGCATGCATGAACTGGCTTAGAGAGATGGAACAGGATTTTCGAGCTTGTGAATGCGACGAGGAATCGAAGGTCAGGTTCGGTTCTCAAATGTTACGAGGCAACGCTTTAACCTGGTGGAATATCGTAACATCGACCGTGACGGCTCCGATTTTGGCTGCTATAACGTGGGGGTTGTTCAAGAGAAAGATTTTAGAAGAGTATTGTAACGAGAATGAAATGGATCGAATTGAAGAAGAGTTTCGGACTCTTAAGAAGGGTACTTCGTCTGTTCGGGAGTACACTCGATTATTCATGGAAAAGCAGAATTTAGTGGGGCATGTGGCTCCAACTGAGAAGGAGAAGATTAAAGCCTATCTGAAGGGCTTACCGGCTGACATGATGTCTCGAGTGCGAAATTCTAAAGCCTTGACATTGAGGGAGACGATCGAAGAAGCTAAAGTAATAGAAGATGTTTATACCAAAGATAAGGAAGAAAAGACACAAGGGGGAGAGAAACGAAAATGGGAAGGCCGGTCGAAATCTTCTCAGAAATCTAAATCGTTTGGCAAGAATGTTCGTTACGAGTCTCGTAGGGAACTAAACCCCCCCTCCTTGTCCTTTCTTCGCCACCGCCGGGAACCGCCACCACCACCGCAGCTCGTCGGATTTTTCGAGAGAGAGAGAAAGGAGGGCAGCAAGGACCGAGGTGTTAGATCGTTTGGGTGCGTCATATCGAGGTAACACTCTTTTCCTTGTCTTTTACTATCTCCCCGTCGCCAAACACCATAGACAACCGCCGCCGCCGCCGCCTCGGCTGTCGGCGGCGTTGCAGCCATCTTTCGCCACCAGTGGATGGTTGAGGGTGTAGGGCAGGGGCGTTTTGTCGTAAGGGAAGGGAGAGGAGCGTGAGTGATGACCGTAAGGTTGGGTGCGGGTGATTGGGTGTATGTAAGTAATGTGGGTGCAAGTACGGTGGTCACCGGAGCGCCGCCGCCGCCGTGCCCCACTGCCGGAGGTGGCAGTGGGTGGTGGCCACGGCCCAACCCGAAACCGTCTTGGCGGAACCCTAAACCGTTATTGTTTAACCAAAACCATTTTTATGATTTTATGTGATCGATATCGTTTCTGCCCAGTTTTATTTCGTTCATAACCTTTCCGTCGTAGCTCGGATTGAGGCGAATCTGGTGCCCACGGTTCACATTCTGTGTCGGGCACACTTTTAGTGTTTTAGCGAAAGTCTGGTTCGGCCTCTAGCTAGGTGTAAAATAGCTGTTTTTACAGCAGGTCCGAATACGGCAGACTCGCGTCCCATTCTTAGAAAATTCATATTAAATCGTAGGAAAATCGTTAGAACGCGTATAATATGTCCCTGGAAAGCTATGACCTAGACCCTCCTGTTTGTGGGATTTAGTTCCTGGATTAATGGGTCTAGGGAGGGATTAGCAGGTCCCGAGCAGACCTGCAGTTTAGACCGAAAATCGGAAATGTCGCTCGTTTAATCTTACGTTTATAATTAAGGGTTGGGACTTCGCATTGACACTTGGTAGCACTTCTTTAGGTGGAAAGAAGTGAGTTGGAGTGGCGGGCTCGTATTGCTGTTTGTGGATATCTGCGTTGCGTATCGAGGTGAGTTATCTCACTACGTAGAATAGGGATTATATGTACATTGCGGTAGTTTGTATGTGTTAGCTGAATTGTTGTGTGTACTAGCTGAATTGGGGTGCGTAGTACTAGGTTGAATTAATGCATAGTATAAATGAGTGTTATATACATCTCGGTGGGACCGGGGGCTCGGTGGGACCGAGGAATAGTGTTTTAATGTTGTGTGAACTCGGTGGGACCGAGGAATTGCGTACAAGTATGGGATGAACTCGGGGGGACCGAGGGATGCCTACACGAGTGTGTTGTATAATCGGGGAGACCGATGGTTTTATATATATATACAGTTGTTGTTGTATGATCGGGGAGACCGATGGTTTTATATATATATGCACGTGTATGTTAGTTGATTTGGTTGTGGGTAATATCCAATTGTATTAATGTCTAGGAGAATACCTTTACTGTTGTATTTAATCGGTTGGACCGATGTTCGGCGGGGCCGATGGTTGTTAATGTAATTTATTTTAATCAGTTGGACCGATGTTCGGCGGGGCCGATGGTTGTTAATGTAATTTATTATAATCGGTTGGACCGATGTTCGGCGGGGCCGATGGTTGTATTTGACTATGTAGACCTCGGGGTGCCGAGGTGGACTGTTATGTCCTTGCATGAGTTGCCTGTTTTAAGTTGTATTCTCAGACAAGTATGTAATGAGTATTTATGTCTATCTGCTGATAGGAGTGGTGTATATATAATTTCTATTGTGCGTAAGTGTTTGAATTCACTAAGCTTTATGCTTACCCTCTCCCTATAAAATTACTGTTTCAGATGCGAGTGGCAGTATGGCGTGACGGTACACACTGGCGCGTTGAGAAGACCTTCGTATTTTTTTATTTTTAAACTTAGTACATTTCCGCTGTTTTATGTAAGTTGATCGTTTAACTTAACGAGGTTTTGTTTAAACGTTTATTTTGAGTTAAACGCTTGTGATTTAATTTAATAAAAATGGTATTTTACAAGCTCAAATTTATTGTAATTTTTGGGACGTTACAAGTTGGTATCAGAGCACAGCTTGAGTGAATCAAACACATCTCGGTAAGTTTGATCTCTAGTTGCGACTATGAAAATTTTCTTTTTTAATTTTTTTTTGGAAAATAAAAGAAAGGAAAACCCGTTTGGGAAACGGTGATCGAGGGCGCAGTGTGTACAGTCAGCCGGAGCCAAGGGAAAGGTACAGTACTGTTGATCCAAACCCTCTGTGATTTGATAATGACCCTCTCTTATATACTTAGTGAAAATTGTAAGTAAACAATATGTATCAGAGTTTCACTATCGCTGATAAGTACTAAGATCTTACAGTACCGCTGATAGGAACTCTCGCTCTTTAAATTAAACATTCAGCGAACACTGTTCACCATTAATGCTCTGAGTCTGTTCAGTCATTATGATGATCGCTGATAAGTTAGTTGTTTACTTATGATCCCTGAAGACAAGTTTCACGTCAACAAAGGTTCTACGCTGAAGTTGAAGATCAAGCTCAAGAACCAGCGACAAGTCTCCTAATGAACTGATGCGGATCAGCGAAGACTCAGATTTGTCCACTCAACGTGAAGTATCAAGTACAAGACTTCAGCTATCGCTGAACTTTATCATTCGCTGAATAGATAATGATAATGCTCTGAATCAACGAAAGCTGATCATGAAGTCCTCTGTACAAAGTACTTTTGTCTTAACCACCCTTGCACGACTCCGTACGAAATGTCAGAAAAGAACCTCCGACTGTCTGAAATCGTACAACCACTCTGATACTACACTGTTCATCCATGCGGCTACTAAGGTTGTCAACAAGGGTCAATGACATGCAACCAACCAGCTGATGACACGTGTAAAGTGTATACTGACTTGCATTAAATGCATGCAGTATATAAAGAGATGAACCCACTTCATTTGAAGTAACTTGCTAACTCTGGACAAGTTCAATCTCTTATCTCAAGATAGGTTATTATTAGTAATTTCCTCATCTCTCTTAGTGCAAGAAACCTTAGTGTTCCAACTTGTTTAGATTTAGGTTTATCCTTAATCTTGTTTCCGCAACAAGCTGTAAATTGTTAATGATTTATCAATAAACAATTTAGAAAAGTAAAACTTGTGTGTTTGTATTCAACCCCCCCCCCCCCCCTTCTACAAACTTGTATAGGCCTTCGGGACCAACAAGTGGTATCAGAGCGGATTTGTTTAATCTCATAAACAAGATCTAATCTAAGATATTTCTCTTCCTTGCTATTATCTGAAAATGGCCACCAACACAAACACAAAATATATAGACAATGGTTCTCTTGCTAAACCCCCTAGATTTTACAGAGATAACTTCAACTTATGGAAAAATAGGATGACACTCTTCTTAGAAGGTGTAGACCCTACTATGCCTTACTATCTCGAGAATGGTCCATTCATCCCTGTAAGAATTGATGCTGCTGTTCCAGCCGCTGAGAATAGACCTGCTATTCCAGAAAGGCTGGTCCCTAAGGAAATCTTTCAATGGACCGACGAAGATAAGAAGAAAGTGGCTATAGATACAAAAGCCAGATCCATACTATCCATGGCTCGTCCTGACGAAGTCTACCATTCCGTCATGAATCTGAAAACATCAAAAGCCATGTGGGACACAATATGTGTTCAGTATGAAGGAACGTCTGAAGTCCAGGACTCAAGAAAGATCAACCTGGTAAGACAATACGAAAGCTTCATTTCTGGTAAGAATGAATCTCTCTCTGAAGTTCACCAACGTTTTAATTGTTTAATTATAGATCTGAAAACTGTTGGTAAGGAATATTCTAACTTTGAAGTACTGACAAAGTCTCTAGAATGTTTACCTGAAAGCTGGGACAATTATTCTATGTGTCTCAAGCTGTCAAAGGATCTAAAATCAATGACCCTTTCAACCTTATATGGCACGTTGCTGAATCATGAGCAATCGAGCCATCTTAAGAAGAATCTTGTAAAAGATTCCAAAAGCACCCCTGTTGCTTTAATCTCAGAGGAACCTTCTACTCAGCGACCCTCGGTCACTATCACTGAGTTAGAGAGTAACTCTGAAAGGTCATCAGATTCTGATTCTTCAGATGATGATGGATCTTTGGCTCTCCTAACTAAAAATTCAGGAGATTTGCCAAAAAGAAAATGTTTAGAAAGAACAAACCTCTTTCCATAACTGACAAGCCTAGATCATCAGCTTTTGTTGATAAGGCTACTGCTACTTGTTTTAACTGCGAAAAGACAGGACATTTCGCTAACGAGTGCAGGTCTAAGAAAGTTTCTAGACCCTTAGCTTTTACAAAGAAATCCTTTATTCCAAGGAATAAAGATGACAAATATTCAAAGCTGAAAGAAAAATATGCTAAGCTGAAAAGCTTTAAGAAGAAGAGTAAAGGCCTGATGGCTAACTATGATTGGGTTGCTTCTGATGAAGAAGCATCATCATCTGACTCTGAAGATGATGAAGCAAATCTATGTCTTATGGCCAAGATTGAAGAAGAGGAAGAAAGTTCAGACATTCCCTCCACTTCAACCTCTGCTATTCAGGTTAAGAAGGGTATCTGGTATCTCGATAGCGGATGCTCTAGACACATGACTGGAAAGAAAAGCATGCTCGCTGAATACAAGGAAGAGAAGGGTCCCTCTGTGACTTTCGGTGGAAATGGAAAAGGACATACCCGAGGGTATGGTTTACTTTCAAATGGTACAACCTCCTTCAGAAGAGTCGCATATGTTGAAGGGCTGAAGCATAATCTTTTAAGCATCAGTCAGCTTTGCGACATGGATAACAAAGTAATCTTTACTAAGGAATCCTGCTTTGTCGCTGACAAAAAGGAGAAGATAGCTCTCAGGGGTTATCGTTTGGAAAATGTTTATGTAATAAACATGGACTCAACAACCACTGAGAACTCCTGTTTCTTCTCAAAGGCCTCATCTGATGTCAACTGGCTATGGCATAAGAGGCTATCTCATCTAAATTTCAAGACACTGAACACTCTTTCTTCAAAAGAGTTAGTCACTGGTCTACCTCAGCATTCATACGCCAAAGAGTCTTTATGTTCAGCGTGTGAAAAAGGGAAGCAGACCAAAGCAAGCTTTAAATCAAAGCAAGTTTCATCAGTGTCATCTCCTCTACAACTACTCCATATGGATTTGTTTGGCCCTGTTAACAAACAATCCATCGCTGGAAAGAAATATACGCTGGTCATAGTTGATGAATTCTCTCGCTTCACTTGGGTAATGTTTCTCCGTTCTAAGAGTGACACCCCTGAAGAACTCATCACCTTTGTTCGGAAGATGGAAACCCTGAACAATCTGACCGTTCGCTCAATAAGGAGTGATCATGGGACTGAATTCAAAAACAGTTCTCTTGATTCCTTCCTTGAGAGTAAGGGTATTTCTCACAACTTCTCTTCAGTGAGAACACCGCAACAAAATGGAGTCGCTGAAAGAAGAAATAGAACAATTATTGAAGCTGCACGTTCAGTGCTCAGCGATTCTCACCTGCCTACTCAGTTTTGGGCAGAAGCTGTCAACACTGCTTGTTTTACGCAAAACAGGTCGCTGATAGTTAAAAGATTCAAAAAGACAGCATATGAACTCTTTCATGGGAGAAAGCCTTCAATCAGCTTTCTTCACATCTTTGGATGTCAGTGTTTCATACTGAACAACAGAGATGCTCTTGGAAAGTTTGATCCTAAGGCTGATGATGGAATCTTTCTTGGATACTCCTCAGTTTCCAAAGCCTTCAGAGTCTTCAATCGTAGAAGACAAACTGTAGAAGAAACTATTCACGTCACGTTTGACGAATCCCGTTCAGCGAACTCTAAACCGTCCGCTGATACTGAAGAACTGAATCAATGGATGTTTTCTCATCTTGGTGATTCAGAAGATATTCCCACTCCTCATGCTCATCCAGTAGAAGATGATAGTCCTCCTATCATTCCAAACATGCAGAATAGTGAAGCTGAAACATCATGGGTCTCAGCTGTTCCTATAAACACTATACCTACCGCTGAACCAAATGCCTCAGACATTCCATCTATCTCTCAGCAATCAGTAAATGAAATGACAAATGCAAGTATTCCTCTCTTAGCTAAAACTCCAGAAGTAGCTGAAGCCTCATCTTCAGCTCCTCCAGTTCAAGATGAGTCAGCGACTTATGCTCCGGCTAAGCGATGGACCGTAAATCATCCAATTGATCAAATTCTTGGTGATCCAAACACTGGTGTTCAGACTCGACGAAGTGCAGGTAATATTTGTTTATTTGTTAACTTTATTTCTCTAACTGAACCAAAGAAAATAGATGATGCCCTCAAAGATCCAAACTAGGTCAGCACAATGCAAGAAGAGCTGACTGAATTCGAAAGAAACAAAGTTTGGAAACTTGTTCGGAGACCAACTGATAAAACATTAATAGGCACTAAATGGGTCTATCGAAACAAGTTGGACGAACATGGCACTGTAACCCGCAACAAAGCTCGTCTTGTTGCTCAGGGATACAGACAAGAGGAAGGTATAGATTATGACGAAACATTTGCTCCAGTAGCAAGACTTGAATCTATTCGTCTATTCTTAGCATATGCTGTACACAAAAACTTCAAAGTACATCAGATGGATGTTAAGTCAGCGTTTCTGAATGGAAAGATGAATGAAGAAGTGTATGTGGAACAACCTCCAGGATTCTCAGATTCTAAGCGTCCAGGTTATGTTTATAAACTGGATAAGGCACTTTATGGCTTGAAGCAAGCTCCTCGTGCATGGTATGACACTCTTTCTACTTATCTCCATATTGAAAAATTTGAGCGAGGTAAGATTGACAAAACTCTATTTTTTAGAAAAGTGAAAGGTCATATCATTCTAGTTCAAATATATGTTGATGACATTATATTTGGTTCTACTAACCCTGAGCTTTGTACTCGTTTCGCTGATAGAATGAAAGATGAGTATAAAATGAGCATGATGGGTGAACTAACATATTTCCTTGGTCTTCAGATTAAGCAAACTGAAAAAGGAACTTTTATTAATCAGGGAAAGTATGTTAAAGTTATGCTGAAGAAATTTGATTTAACTCATAGTTCAGCTATGAAAACCCCTATGGCACCACCGCTGACACTTGACAAGGATTCAAAGGGAATACCTGTTAATGTCACGCTGTACCGTGGGATGATCGGCTCTCTCTTGTATCTTACAGCTAGCCGACCCGATATTATGTATGCAACATGTTTGTGTGCACGATATCAAGCTGAACCTATGCTATCTCATATGAAAGTTGTAAAGCGAATTTTTCGATACCTTAAGGGTACAGCGATCCTAGGTCTTTGGTATCCCAAAGATTCAGGATTCGATCTAACCGCCTATTCAGATAGTGATTTTGCAGGTTGCAAATTGGATAGGAAAAGCACCACAGGAGGATGTCAGCTCCTGGGTGGAAAGCTGGTAAGTTGGACAAGTAAAAAGCAAAATTCAGTATCCACTTCCACAGCTGAAGCTGAATATGTAGTTGCTGGAAGCTGTTGTTCTCAAGTCTTGTGGATGAGAAATCAGCTACTAGACTATGATCTTCAGCTCTCCAAAATTCCAATCTATTGCGACAGCACAAGTGCCATCGCTATAGCAAACAATCCAGTACTACATTCAAAGACCAAACACATAGAAATCAGATATCATTTTATCAGAGATCATGTGATGAATGGTGATATAGAACTTCATTTTATCCCAACTGATTATCAGTTAGCTGATTTATTTACCAAACCTCTTGATGAGAGAAGACTCAACTTTCTCATCAGCGAGCTTGGAATGCTGAACTTTGAAGGGTAAAATCCTTAACGGTTCACATTGATCAGCGATAGGATAAAATCAACTCGTATAACCTATTCAATCATCTTCTCTCTGAATAAAACTTGGTTAAGCTGATATCAATGTATGTTTTCTCTCTCTGACAATCGCATGAAAATGCAAGATTTCAAAACAAAATGCATCGCTGAATATCTCTTCCTTAACAGCGATATTTTGAAAATTCTTAAAACCATCACTGATATTTTCATTCAGTGCTTCATGTTTATAAAAGAGTCCCTGAGCTTTCAAAACCTCAGAGACATCCTAAAAGAATATGAAAGGACAGTTGTGACGTCATTACAACGGATAAACCCCGACACGTTTATCTTTCTGACACACGTTTGCACGTCTCGTTCAAACTTCCAATCAAATGTAAACACGTGTCCGTGTCATGATGAAAATCTTTTCCCGCTCAAGATTTTCTCTCTCTAATCTCTCTATATAAACAAACTCGTGGTTTATATTTTTCTTTTACGCGAACAATCTTCCTCCGCAAGAAAGAATTCATTGTTGCATTTGTGCTTTCTAAAACTTCAAGAACTGTTCATCATCTTCTTCATCAAACATCAAGGTTAATATGTTCTTATTTATTACCGAATGCGTATAACATGTTTCCGATCTTTTCCTTGTTTTAACAAGATCAAACAAAAGAACTTCTTAAAAATGAAATCATTTTTTTCATGGTTTTATGAACACAACCATTTCATGGTCAAGTTTAAATGCAAAAATCTTAAACTTGTTCTTCATTCGTTTCCAGAATCTAATTCTTCACCAAAAACTGGATAACAAGAATAAATGGGTTTTACATTTCGTTTCTTAAAATCAAGAAAAAAACCCTAATCTTCATTAAGACATTTGTGTCTGAATGAAATGGATAAAATTTGAACCATCTTAATGGAAAATCTTTCCACATTAAGATTATTCTTATTTGTTAACATCTTTGGTTGAACTGATAATACAGAGAAATGGCATCGTCTGACATTCTTGCTACCGCTGAGAACATCTTCGCTGATTCTGAGGAAGTGGAATTTATCAAGGCTCCTCAGGTTAAGTTCACTCTAGAACAACTAGATTGGACCAAAACGAACAACCTTTCTGCGCTTCTCGAGTTTCCTCCTCGAAAGCAAGTCACACATCTGAAAGATGCTGTGAATTTCCTAAAGAATTGTTGCATTTCAACAGCCCTGACCATTTCACCTCCTGCAAGTCAGCTACTACTATCCCAGTTCTGGTACACTGCCAGACACTCTCAGTTACCATCCGCCAAAGATCCCTCCAAAACAATTGATTGTATCCTCAGCGATACTGAGTATGGCACGATAAAGATCACACCTGCCATCATTCGCAAAGCTCTGAACTTTCCCAACGCTACAAAAGAAAAGCATTTTGTTCCTTTCCCTGACCATAAGAAACTCGCTGACAAAGAAGCTCTTATTGCATTTTTCGATGCAATGGGCTATGTATGGGAAATTGGCAGAGACAAGAAGCCCGAGAAGAAGTTGACCCTGCTAAAGAAGTCGAAAATGCCCAGCGAGATGAACTTCATCTTCGCTCACTTAATCAGCTGCATGACTGCAAAGACCGGCTCCTCTGACCAAGCCGCTCAACCTCAGCAAGCAATGGGATATGCTCTGCTGAAAGGTCTACACATTGACTGGGCATCTCTTATCTATGATGACTTGGTGCAAAGAGTAGACTCTGCCGCTGACAGACCACCATGGGTTCCTTACCTCCGATTCATCAGCGCCATCTTCCAATATGGCCTGAAGGACAGCTACCCGCAAGAGGGCGACCTGAAACTCTCTCAGATTGGCCCTAAGGTACTTGACTTCAAACCAGTTGAAAATGAGGTACGTCTTTCTACCCTTTTAACTCTTCTCAACCCTTCTTCTTCTACTTCTGTGGCTCCTTCAGCGACAATACCCATCGCTGATACCCTGGCCACAAAATTCTCTCCTTCTAAGAAAAGGAAACAATCATCTACCCCACTTGGTTCTAAAAGGATCAAGAAAACAAAGGAGCAACCCCAGCAATCTCATGCTGAAGACTCCTCAGCTCTTTCTGCAGAGCTGAAGGAACGTTCAGTGGTACGCTCTGCCACACCTGAACAACCCATCCATTCCATCCCAACTTCAACGTCTCTAAACGCTGAGGTTACAAACTTGGAACCTACCCAACCTCCTCCAGTCTCTCAAAAGACTGATGAAGTGATTTTCAGCGAATCCAACGCTGAACTCAGAACCCAACCTCCATTCTTATCCTTCGCTCCTCCCTCTACTCATTTGGTCTCTCCTCCAGTTTTCGTTGGAGCTGCCATCATTTCTACGGAAACTAAAGCTGATACTCCAGGAATGATGAAGACAGGACCTGCAGGACAATCCATGGGCACTTTTGAAGATGACATGGAACATTTTTCAGGAACCCGTAATTTTGACGAGTTCATCAATCCTCCTGCAGGTACACACCAACCCATAAACACTGTCACTAAACCCCAAACTTCTGAGCTTTCCTCTGTTCACAAGTTTTTATATGTTACAGGTCCTAATTTGGGAGACATCGACGCCTCTCTAAAGTCCGTGGAGACAAAACTGACAGGTCTCACCACTACTCTTTCAAATAACTCTACAAGTGTAACAAACATTGGAGAGAATCTTACAAAGATGACAACGGTGGTGGAGAAGAAGGCTTCCACAGATGACATGAAGCAGGTTGATAAAACTCTCAGCGAATTCGCCAAGGTGCTCGCTGACATCTACACAGACTACACCTCTCTCAAAAATCCAGTTTCATCCATGTCCAGCGAGGTCACAACGCTGAAGACATCGGTTGGACAACTAGAGGGAGATATGTCTACCGTAAAGACTGACTTAGGCTCTGTAAAGACCGATGTTGGTTCGATGAAAACGATGATCGAGCAGCTGCTACACAAAGCGAATACTCCTGCTCCTGCCCCTGCCCCTGTCCCTGCATCTGACAATTTCACAGCGGCGGATCGCACTGAGCTGGAGAAGATCAATCCTGCTATTTCTGGCCTTCGAGACAAAATAGCAAAGATTGAAGGTTGTATAGGTATCTCTGGCCAAGAAGACAGTGAACCTGCCAACGTTGCTGAGTCAACCCATTCCTCCCCCACTCATCATGAGAAAGAGGGGGAGAAGAGCGCTGAAGACCTTTCCCATGATGAATCTATCAGGGGAGAGAAGAAGGATGCTGAAGAAACCACCGCTGGACCTCAGGGAGATGAAAACCCTGAGGAAACCGAGAAGCTCACCTCTGTATCTGAAGGGGAGCAACTCGAAGAAGAAGCTGATAAAACCGAATCCGAAGCAGAAGATGATGAAGCCGTCGACATCCCTGATGATGAACCATCCTCTTCTCCAAAGAATGATGATGATGATGACGAAAATGACGATGACTTCTTTATCGTCAAACCTGCTCCGAGGATCAAAGTCTTTAAGGGAATCTCGATAAATGAACCTTCAGGGGAGCGGACAAAGACAAAGCCCTCAACCTCTGGGGCTGAGAAAGGCAAAGGCAAAAGCGTCGCTGAAGATGACAATCTGACGATCTTGCTTGAAAAGCCGGTTTGTCAGGTACACTAAACATCTCTCACTCCATCCCTCCTCTATCATACACTATCAGTTCTACTACCCAAGCCTATACACTTGAACAAATTTTCTCTCTCTGATTCTACCCAAGTTCTTACTTGTAAGATCGTTGTGTTTCAGCTAGTCCTCTCCCCTGTTTGAGGATATCGCTGAAGGTTCCACAACTGCGACTTCACCAATAATACCAGCTGCTGCTGAAGAAATAATTCCAGTCTTAGATTTAATCTCTGAGACTGATGAACCAGAAGAACAGTTACTCTCGCAAAGACGCAGACCTTCCTTAGCTCCTCAAAAGCTAAGTGAAGAGGATAAGAAAAGAAGAGAAGAGATAATAAAGCAATTGGAGGATCAGCGAATCATTCTGAGGCGTGATCAACTTCCTTCAGTTCCTCAAAAGTTCAGAATTTCCCAAAAGGAATACAAGGATCACCTCAGAGCTGAAAGATTAATCGCTGAAAGAAAGGAAGCTGAAGAAAAGGACAGAGAATACGCCATCCAGCTTTCTAAACGATCAGTGAAAGACCCCAAGCTGAAAAGAGTTCCTATTGAAGTTCAACGTCAGCTCTGGGAAGACACCAAGAAGATAACTGAAGAAAAGAGAACTGTGTCTCAGTCCACTTTAGCATGGTGCAAAGAAAAGGTCAACTACAGACTCTCTCCTGCCAAAATCAACAAGGTATTCATCTCTGGAAGAACAACCCTTGTTTCAATCGCTGAAGTCGAGATATTCAGAGAAGATAAGAAGTACGAAAAATTCTATGTTGAAGCCATAACGATGTACGGTCTCTCTGAATGGTTGGAGATCAGGTTAGCCATCCAGAAGTCTCAGTCGAAGTACAAGGAACATGTTGAAAAGATGATCAACAAACAAATCGACTTAGTCTACTCCTGTGTGGATATTCCTCCTCCTCCTCCTCTCGAAAGTCAGAAAAGAAAGGCCTCAGCAAAGAAGAAGAAATCTAAATCTTCAATTGATGGCCCTGTCATACGAAATGAAACAGGTATTGGTTTTTCACGTGCTGAAGTCCTTGGTCCTGATCCTGATCTTTCCATTCTTGACACATCTATTCCTCCTGGTGAGACTTTCATCCCTGGCAAAGTCATAAGCGAACCCTACGGGATATTTTTCCATGACTACGATGGTGGAAAGCATTTTCAACGCATCTCTGAACTTCACATCACTCCCATCGAACAGCTGAGAGATCTCATCTACTGGTGTGACTTCAGGAATGACCCTCAGACACGACATCTGAAACCCTTGATTTTTGAAGAAGCTCTGATCAAAAGAAAACAAGGTGTAACCGTTCATGACTGGATGATTCCCACCACATCAATGACCCTTGATGAACTTCTCATTAAGGAAGAACCCTTTACAAACTGATATGATCGCCTATTTCTCTATTGTATCAGTTATTCTTTTGTACTTGTAATTTATTTCGCTTGTACTTGTAATCTTTCCATTTCTCTTTGTAACCTGATTCAAAGTTTTAAAGAAAGATTTCAGCGAATGTACTTTACTCCATCAGTACTGAAAAGATCCCAGAAAACAGTAAAAGGGACAAATATTTTATGAGTTCTTTTTATCCTTATGTTTTCATTAAATAGCAATTTTCTTTGTTGCTATGTCATAATCAAATAGGGGGAGATTGTTGATCCAAACCCTCTGTGATTTGATAATGACCCTCTCTTATATACTTAGTGAAAATTGTAAGTAAACAATATGTATCAGAGTTTCACTATCGCTGATAAGTACTAAGATCTTACAGTACCGCTGATAGGAACTCTCGCTCTTTAAATTAAACATTCAGCGAACACTGTTCACCATTAATGCTCTGAGTCTGTTCAGTCATTATGATGATCGCTGATAAGTTAGTTGTTTACTTATGATCCCTGAAGACAAGTTTCACGTCAACAAAGGTTCTACGCTGAAGTCGAAGATCAAGCTCAAGAACCAGCGACAAGTCTCCTAATGAACTGATGCGGATCAGCGAAGACTCAGATTTTTCCACTCAACGTGAAGTATCAAGTACAAGACTTCAGCTATCGCTGAACTTTATCATTCGCTGAATAGATAATGATAATGCTCTGAATCAACGAAAGCTGATCATGAAGTCCTCCGTACAAAGTACTTTTGTCTTAACCACCCTTGCACGACTCCGTACGACATGTCAGAAAAGAACCTCCGACTGTCTGAAATCGTACAACCACTCTGATACTACACTGTTCATCCATGCGGCTACTAAGGTTGTCAACAAAGGTCAATGACATGCAACCAACCAGCTGATGACACGTGTAAAGTGTATACTGACTTGAATTAAATGCATGCAGTATATAAAGAGATGAACCCACTTCATTTGAAGTAACTTGCTAACTCTGGACAAGTTCAATCTCTTATCTCAAGATAGGTTATTATTAGTAATTTCCTCATCTCTCTTAGTGCAAGAAACCTTAGTGTTCCAACTTGTTTAGATTTAGGTTTATCCTTAATCTTGTTTCCGCAACAAGCTGTAAATTGTTAATGATTTATCAATAAACAATTTAGAAAAGTAAAATCTGTGTGTTTGTATTCAACCCCCCCCCCCCCCCCCCCTTCTACAAACTTGTATAGGCCTTCGGGACCAACAAGTACTTAGTGTATTTATTGCTTTCTAGAACATAGGAGTATGTATGCTAGATTGCCTGTGCTATTTACACTTTACTGCATGTTGATGCTTGCTAGTAGGAATTTATGCTAGTCATGGTAGGTTGTTAAGCGAATGCCCTATAGGTTGTATGCAGTAAGAATCGCATAGCCTTAGAATATTTGATTTAGTTCTATTGCGCAGCTCTTGTTTGAGTCCAACCGTTCTAGGATAGAATCTTGTATTCGAATGTCTATTTGTTTCACGCTGCATGTGACGGGGTATTCGCGAGGCAACTCGTCATGGCTAGTAGGGATTTCGTTGTAGTAAGGGTAGTGTTTTGGGGTGGAATTCCTAGGGAGCTAGGAAGAGTATGTACATATGCTGGTGCGGGCATATGGGGATAGTTATCGGCGAGAAACTACTTGGGCACTTCGGGATGGGACTCGGAACGAGCAATGATAGGTGTGGAAGGTAGTAGTAGAGCTCCTACTACCGGAAGCACAGGATCAATGCTTGAGTCGGGGAAAGTCACGAGGAATCCAAGGAGTTGAGCGTGAGCGTTGTTAGTGTGAGTTATTGTGTGCTAATAACTCGTTGTAATATCTACCCAGAATAGCCATCACAAGGAGGAACAACTATAGTAAACCTACTAGTACAAGTGTGTACTTGAATTGCTTTGATGTGATGATCGTTGGGGGTAGTGATGAAGGTTCTAATCTAGTAGTCGTTGGAATAAAAGGACGATTCTAGTATTAATCACTTGGAGTGACGTTAAGGACGATGTTTGTTTTAGGTAGACCATTTCGGGTCAAGATGGATGATTGTGCTAGAATCATAGGCTTATTGAGCCGACGTAGATTTGAGGATTATTTGACGTAATTTTCCAACTTGCCCTAAGAGGTTTAAATGTCCGGATGACGTTAGTGGACCGGAGAGATTTGGAGGAGTAGGAGTCGAGGCGTTGAATGCCGACTAAGTCATGCACAAAGTTTATTTTGAAAATAAAATTGCATTAACAAATTCTTGTGTTTCAAATCCTTTTATGGATGGTGTTTTGGAATTTTGGGAAATGTTCAGCACACACACAAGATTTTGAATTATGGTTTTGAAAGTGCATGAGATCGTTTTATCACGGTAGTTGCAAACTTTGTTTGAATTTGTTTTATTTTGCTATTTTCCCAACGGTTCTTTCGGGTAAGATGATATCCGTGTTTTGTGGTGTTTAAAATGTTGGGCAAGTGACTACGGCTTGTGACTTTAACATTGGAACTCCTCCACATATGTTAGAGTTGAGACGGAGAGTTACATTCCACGATGTTTGTATAAAACTATTTGGGTGATTTGGTTAAAATAAGTTGGTTAAACAATGTTGTTTTATGGTTTTATCGTGGAAAGAGATTTTTGGGATTTTGGCGTCTCATTCATGTTTTTGCTTTTAGCAATTTGACTTTACGGGCACAATGTATGGTGCTATTTTATTGACTTAGAGTTATTGAGTTCGTTAAGGTTCATGAAGTTTTGTTTTACGACATGTTGAGTCGTGTGGGTTTAATTTCACGAGGTGCATATCTTATTTGTTTATGTGACCATTTGGGGAAATTTTGGAAATCAATTTAAAGAACCCCACCTTTTGAGATTTGGTGTGAGTTAATTGGAGCATGTGTGTCATTGCAAGAAAATTTTAAGGAAGTGTTACAAGCTGGCATGCCTACCCCCAGTTAGAGATTTTATGAGGTTTTAGTCGATATTTTCAAATGATAGAAGCAGATTGGTTTCTATCTTTAAGTTTGAAACTTACACGAGACAGTTTGTTTTAACAAAAATATATTTGTAAACCGTTTCATCGTTTGTATGACTAGATGACGCGCGTAAAAATTTGTTGGTGAACCATGTGCCACGACATTTTATGATTTAAAAAGAGAAATTTTGGGGTCAAACGTCGTGGAACTGATTTTGAAATTATGTGCACACTTTTGTCGCACCCTGTGTAAGGTCGAGTGGTTATTTTAAGTACAGGTCATGAGCCAATCCATACTAGAACCGTGATGGTTCATTTTTTTTTAAAGAAATTATTCATTTCGCTTTGCGTTTGTGAGTAAACTGAGCTGCAATGGAATGATTTTCAACATGATTTTCATATGTGGGACGAGCGTGTCCATTTTTTTGCGTAACTACCGACCTGGTAATAGTAGTTTTATTGCATACGATCTTTTTGAGATGAAAAATCTTGACGTTGAAAATATTTTGTAAATGATTTTGTAAACATTTTGGGAAATGTGCTTTTCAATATTATGTGTCATTTGGAGAATTTTAAGGGTGTGAGTCCTTTTGGAAAACTCTTTTGTTTAACCCGTGTTGAGTTTGGGACTAATGTTGATTTTAGAGTATTGTTTGCTTAAACTTTATTTAAACGCGTTGTTGACCGACTTATGGGTCTAGCAAGCGTGGAGCATTTTGCTCGGTTTTGACTTTGAGATAGTCATGGGTCAATTGCACGGTTTTAATGGCTCGATGTGGAGTCTTGTTGATGGGTTGTTTTTGTTGCACAATTTTGCATATATTGCACGTTGAGTATTTACATGTTTGGGTGAGAGAGTCATTCCGGGATAGGCATGTTGTTGGTAGACTGTTTTGCATTGGATCCTTAGACACGTTAGTCAGTCGTTGGTAATGGTCGGTTGGGTATCTCGGGGTGGGACCCCGGTATTCATGTGTTATGACCTTAACTTTCCAGTAGGTACTAGGAGGATTTAGTTGTGGGCACTTATCTGGGAGATAGTTCCGATGTGTTGGGCCTTGAGGCGTTACCTGGGAGGTAGACGTCAAGGTGTATCCTCGATACGGTGTAACTTGGCTTCGTAGAGCAAGTGTGGAAGATACGTCGACGGTGAAAGGTTGGGTATTCCACGCGTGTTGGTACTGTAGGCCGAATGGTATTAGTTAAGGGAATGATGCCCTTTGTAACTAAGAGAATGAATGCGCATAACCTATATGAGGTAAGTGGTATAGTTAGGTGTCGACTTTTGGGCTTGGGGCCAAACACCTTTAGTGTAATCGGAAAATTGTAGCCGATTTTAAAATAATTATGGTGAGGGTAGTAGTAATCCTGAGATGCTTACTTGTGATGAATGGTTATGGTGGAATGACCTTCGTGTGTGTTTATAAATCTGCTGATTTGATGATTCGTGTGAGGTAAATTTCGGGAGCCTATTAGAACTCGTAGAAGTTAATCGACAGTTAATGGTAGGAATGATCGGATTCGAGTATCCTGTAGGGTATATTGGTGAGCAACTTTAGAATGGTTAGAGCTTGAAATTGAATCGGGATGTATGAAACATCTACGGTTGGGAGACGACCGAAGTCGTTTGACTAGGAATGATTCCAATTGTTGGAGTGTTCTTCCGATTATAATTTCAGTGTCCTTGAAGGAGTTTTGTTGGTAAGAAAGGTATTCGAGAAATTTTTAGGCGGTGTGAGGAATTTAGATTCCAGTTAGTGAAAATTCAGTGGCAACACCGAAAGGGTTCCGAGTGGACATGGGAGCCCGAGGCTTAGATGCGGGAGAACTAACTGGAGCTGTTTGCGGACGTAGACTTCGAGGACGAAGCTAATTCAAGAGGGGGAGAGTTGTAAAGCCCGTATCCCGGTATGTTTTATTTTTATAAAATTAAATTGTGTTTTCTTTTAACGTTGTTGGTTAACGGGATTAACGGGACTGGCCGGAAATGTTAAAAGTTGGATTTTTGGGGCTTATTGTGAAAACTCTAACTGCATGGACCTTTGTTGTACTTCTTTAAGAGTGTTGCATGGATCGGCCCATAGGAAAGGACCGACCCCCCCTCTCGTTTCCTTCTTGTTTTCTTGCGACACACACAAAGAGAGCCACCCAAAAACCCTACTCTCTTTTCCTTCTTGTGCTCACGGCCGAAACCCCCCCTCCTTGTCCTTTCTTCGCCACCACCGGGAACCGCCACCACCGCAGCTCGTCGGATTTTTCGAGAGAGAGAGAAAGGAGGGCATCAAGGACCGAGGTGTTAGATCGTTTGGGTGCGTCATATCGAGGTAACACTCTTTCCCTTGTCTTTTACTATCTCCCCGTCGCCAAACACCATAGACAACCACCGCCGCCGCCGCCTCGGCTGTCGGCGGCGTTGCCGCCATCTTCCGCCACCAGTGGATGGTTGAGGGTGTAGGGCAGGGGCGTTTTGTCGTAAGGGAAGGGAGAGGAGCGTGAGTGATGACCGTAAGGTTGGGTGTGGGTGATTGGGTGTATGTAAGTAATGTGGGTGCAAGTACGGTGGTCGCCGGAGCGCCGCCGCCGCCTTGCCCCACTGCTGGAGGTGGCAGTGGGTGGTGGCCACGGACCAACCCTAAACCGTCTTGGCGGAACCCTAAACCGTTATTGTTTAACCAAAACCATTTTTATGATTTTATGTGATCGATATCGTTTCTGCCCAGTTTTATTTCGTTCATAACTTTTCCGTCGTAGCTCGGATTGAGGCGAATCTGGTGCCCACGGTTCACATTCTGTGTCGGGCACACTTTTAGTGTTTTAGCGAAAGTCTGGTTCGGCCCCTAGCTAGGTGTAAAATATCTGTTTTTACAGCAGGTCCGAATACGGCAGACTCGCGTCCCATTCTTAGAAAATTCATATTAAATCGTAGGAAAATCGTTAGAACGCGTATAATATGTCCCTGGAAAGCTAAGACCTAGACCCTCCTGTTTGTGGGATTTAATTCCTGGATTAATGGGTCTAGGGAGGGCTTAGCAGGTCCCGAGCAGACCTGCAGTTTAGACCGAAAATCGGAAATGTCGCTCGTTTAATCTTACGTTTATAATTAAGGGTTGGGACTTCGCGTTGACACTTGGTAGCACTTCTTTAGGTGGAAAGAAGTGAGTTGGAGTGGCGGGCTCGTATTGCTGTTTGTGGATATCTGCGTTGCGTATCGAGGTGAGTTATCTCACTACGTAGAATAGGGATTATATGTACATTGCGGTAGTTTGTATGTGTTAGCTGAATTGTTGTGTGTACTAGCTGAATTGGGGTGCATAGTACTAGGTTGAATTAATGCCTAGTATAAATGAGTGTTATATACATCTCGGTGGGACCAAGGAATAGTGTTTTAATGTTGTGTGAACTCGGTGGGACCGAGTACTCGGTGGGACCGAGGAATTGCGTACAAGTATGGGATGAACTCGGGGGGACCGAGGGATGCCTACACGAGTGTGTTGTATAATCGGGGAGACCGATGGTTTTATATATATATATATACAGTTGTTGTTGTATGACCGGGGAGACCGATGGTTTTATATATATATGCACGTGTGTGTTAGTTGATTTGGTTGTGGGTAATATCCAATTGTATTAATGTCTAGGAGAATACCTTTACTGTTGTATTTAATCGGTTGGACCGATGTTCGGCGGGGCCGATGGTTGTTAATGTAATTTATTTTAATCGGTTGGACCGATGTTCGGCGGGGCCGATGGTTGTTAATGTAATTTATTATAATCGGTTGGACCGATGTTCGGCGGGGCCGATGGTTGTATTTGACTATGTAGACCTCGGGGTGCCGAGGTGGACTGTTATGTCCTTGCATGAGTTGCCTGTTTTAAGTTGTATTCTCAGACCAGTATGTAATGAGTATTTATGTCTATCTGCTGATAGGAGTGGTGTATATATAATTGCTATTGTGCGTAAGTGTTTGAATTCACTAAGCTTTATGCTTACCCTTTCCCTATAAAATTACTGTTTCAAGTACGAGTGACAGTATAGCGTGACGGTACACACTGGCGCGTTGAGAAGACCTTCGTATTTATTTATTTTTAAACTTAGTACATTTCCGCTGTTTTATGTAAGTTGATCGTTTAACTTAACGAGGTTTTGTTTAAACGTTTATTTTGAGTTAAACGCTTGTGATTTAATTTAATAAAAATGGTATTTTACAAGTTCAAATTTATTGTAATTTTTGGGACGTTACAAGTTGGTATCAAAGCACAGCTTAGGTGAATCAAGGATTGATGATTTATTTGAAAGATGTGTTTGATTCACAATCCGCTTCTAAGGAAGATGTGTTTGATTCACAATCCGCTTCTAAGGATTGATGATTTATTTGATCAACTCCAAGGTGCGGGATGCTTTTCCAAGATTGATCTGAGGTCGGGTTATCATCAGGTACGAGTAAGGGAGGAAGATGTTCCCAAGACAACGTTTAGAACGAGGTACGGGCATTATGAATTTCTTGTGATGCCATTTGGGTTGACAAACGCTCCAGCTGTGTTCATGGATTTGATGAACAAGGTATGTCGACCATTTTTAGACAAGTTTGTCATCGTGTTCATTGATGACATACTTGTGTATTCAAAGAATGAAGCCGATCATGAATGTCATCTTCGTGAAGTCTTACGTTCTGAGAAAGGATAAATTATACGCAAAATTCTCCAAGTGTGAATTTTGGTTAAAAGAAGTACAATTTCTTGGTCATGTGATTACTTCGGAAGGAGTCAAAGTAGATCCGGCAAAGATAGAAGCAATGACAAACTGGGAAACACCAAAGAGCGCATCGAAAATAAGGAGTTTCTTGGGTCTGGCAGGTTATTACCGGAGGTTTATAAAAGATTTTTCAAAAATCGCTTCTGCCTTGACCATTCTAACTAGGAAGAATGTAAAGTTTATATGGACTGAAAAGCAAGAGTCAGCTTTCAGGACATTACGAAAGAAGCTGTGTGAAGCTCCTATTCTTGCACTACCGGAAGGAACGGAAGATTTGGTCGTGTATAGTGACGCGTCAAAGATGGGTTTGGGGTGTGTGTTGATGCAACGAGGCAATGTGATTGCTTATGCATCAAGACAACTCAAAGAACATGAGAATAATTACCCTACCCACGACTTAGAACTTGCAGCGGTAGTGTTTGCATTGAAATTGTGGAGACATTATCTGTATGGAACGAAGTGCACTCTCTTCACAGATCATAAGAGCTTGAAGCATGTCTTTGATCAGAAAGAGTTGAACATGAGGCAGCGGCGTTGGTTAGAACTACTTAAAGACTATGATTGTGAATTGCATTACCATCACGGTAAAGCAAATGTTGTGGCTGATGCTTTAAGTAGAAAGGAATATAGTGGGTGCTTGAAACCAACTAACACCAAAAATGATGTGACGTCGAGTCTGATTGAAAGAATAAAAGCTGCACAAGCGGAAGCCTTACTGGAAGAAAATCTGAAAGAGGAAGTCATGATCAAACAACGTCTTCAACTGACTGAAGATAGTCGTGGGGTCAAACTGTTCCAAGGCCGTGTTTGGGTACCAAAGGTGGGAGGAAATCGGGAGTTAATTCTCGAAGACGCCCACAAGTCTAAATATTCTATACATCCTGGAAGTACTAAGATATATAGGGATCTGAAGCTACATTATTGGTGGCCATCTATGAAGTTAGATGTGTCACAAATTGTAGAAAAGTGTGTGACGTGCTCGTTAGTGAAGGCTGAACATCAAAGGCCCTACGGAAGTCTGCAATCTTTGGAGATTCCGGAATGGAAATGGGATAAGATTACCATGGATTTTGTGACGAAGTTACCAAGAACGTCAAAGGGTAACGATACCATATGGATAATCGTGGATCGGTTGACCAAGAGTGCTCACTTCTTGGCAATGAAAGAAGCATCACCAATTGATAAGTTAGCCAAGCTTTATATTGATGAAGTGGTCTCAAGACATGGTATACCTGTGTCTATAGTTTCTGATCGTGACAGCCGGTTTACTTCGAGGTTTTGGCAGTCACTACAAGAAGAATTGGGCACAAGAGTAAATTTAAGCACTGCATACCATCCACAAACAGACGGGCAAAGTGAAAGAACCATTCAAACTTTGGAAGATATGCTCAGGTCATGTGTGTTAGACTTTGGAGGTAACTGGGATACGCATTTACCTTTAGTGGAGTTTGCGTATAACAATAGTATCATTCCAGTATTGGAAGAGCACCTTTTGAAGCTTTGTATGGACGGAAGTGTAGAACTCCAGTGTGTTGGTTAGAAGCTGGAGAAAAACAATTTGCTGGTCCTGAACTTGTTCAACAAACGGCTGATAAAGTGAAAGAGATTCGAAAGCACATGAAGACGGCTCAAGATCGACAAAAGAGTTACGCTGATCCAAAAAGAAGGCCGAAAGAATTCCAAGTTGAGGAGCGTGTGATGCTTAAGGTATCCCCGTGGAAAGGTGTTATAAGTTTTGGAAAACGTGGAAAGTTGAGTCCTCGTTTTCTTGGACCTTTCACTATAATCAAAAGAGTAAGGCTTCAAGCTTATCAGTTGGATCTTCCATCTGAATTGGAAGGAATCCATAATACTTTTCATTTCTGTTGTCTTCGGAAATGTTTAGCCGAAGAGGACAATGGTATACCACTCTCTGATATAAGAGTGGATGAGAAGAGTCGTTGTCACTACAAAAAAACGAGAATTTCCGACGGCCAAATCTGTCGGTAATCGCCGTCGGAAATAATCTGGTAGGTAATTGATTTACCGACGGATTACCGACGGAATTTACCGACGGATCACTGACGAATCACCGACGGATTCCCAACGCCGACATATACCGACGGATTGCCGACGGCAGTATTTACCGACAGTCATATTTACCGACGATTTAGCGACGCATTAGCCATCGGTAAATTTATTTAAATTAAATAAAAATTAAATTATTTTAAATATTAAATTATATTATTTAAACATTACCGACGGATAATCCGTCGGTAAGTTTTATTTTAATTTAAAAAAAATTGAAAATACAGAAAAAACTGTACAAAAACCTTGTGTAAAAACCATTACAAAACACTATTGTATTTAATACAATATCATCCCAAATCCATAAACTAAATTCAATGTTTGTTATCCCAATACAAGTATAATTAATAATGAAATCGCTCAATTGAGACAGAAATACCGCATTTCAAACCGAGACCTGGTGGAAATAAGACAAACCATTTAATCATTTCTAGCGGTTGCTAAAAGCTTTCCATCCAAAGAGAAATGGCAACACATAACCTTGTCATTGCTTGTGAAGATAGTTACAACTTCAGTAAACGTTTGGATTGTATTTTTTGCTAACATTTTCATCTTTAGATGGATGAGATTCTGGGATCAGATCGAAAAAGATGGACATATCATCTTTGGCAACATCACCACCCTACAAAAAGGAAACCACCATGAACCAACTTACAAACAAAACATGATGGAAGATTAAATATATATATATATATACTAGTTGTGTACCCACGCAATGCGGCTAGGATGTAAGTTTCAAAGACAATATATAGAGGCTCACTATTTTGTAAACTTTTTTTCATGTAAACTTTGGATTTCATAGGTTTTTTAATGAATTTTTTTTTCATGAAATTGTTTATTTTGATGAAATTGTTTTATATCATTCATTTTTTGATGAAATTGTTTCATATATTTGTGTTTTTTTGTAGTTTCATATATTTTTTTTCATTTCTATGAAACTTGATGAAACTTTTTCGTTTTACATAAAAAACACAAATATATGTAACACTTTCATTAGGAAATGAATGATATGAAACATTTTTATCAAAATAAACAATTTCATAGAATAATTTCATCAAGAAAACCTATGAAATCCAAAAGTTTACACACATTTAGCGGTTTACAATTTATTATCCCTCTATATATATATATATACTAGTTGTGTACCCGCATAATGTGGCGAGGATGTAAGTTTCAAAGACAATACATGGAGAGAGGTAACTTGCCACTCTAAACACCTCTCTGTAAAAATTGAGTATTTCAATAAACATCCAAGTATGAGAAACATGATACGAGAAATTAAAATATGTAACCGAAGTTGGTGCCATGAAAGCAATGCAACAAAGAATGATGTTGATGAAGTTATGATTGTTCTCTTAGACGGTGTTGTTTATTTTATTAGGATGTGCTAAGATCTGTATTTTTATCTCGATTCTTGTTGAAAACGGAGTTACCAAAGTTTAAAACATAACCAATATGAGTTTTGTTTATCTATACTACCTTATAAAAAGCATGCATGTAACTATTTATTACGGCCTGAAAAAAACAAACAGCTGAAATTCATAAGATGGTTTAATTTTTAGTCTTGTGTATTGACAGTTGACACAGGCTCATTTTTAGCAAGAAAAAATAGGCCCATAACATCAGCAGCAGCTTAAGACTTTTTTACCAACTATTTCAGCATTACAGGAGTGAGGCGATTAATATGATAGATAATAAATAAGTTAGTGTCATTATTCTTGTCTTTTAAGATATCACATAAAGTCGTAAAACATATGTACACAGTTTGCATGTAGAGAGCATACAAAGCAACTATCATGAACTTTCATCTTCACTTGAGAACGAATTTTGTGGATTTTATGGGTTTTCAACTTCAAGTGATTATGAATTTTAAAATTTGTTTAAAGTATATCATGCTAATTTGTGACATGTTTACCCAAAAGACAAATTGATTTCACATATATACAAGCAGTTGACTACTTAGCATCAATGTCATCTTAAACTTAACACCTAGATGGCAAATAATGTAAAATTTAAACTTTAACACCTAGAAGCCAAAGTTGATCTTTTGCTCATTGAAAACTTCCGTCAAACGTTTTGTGTTCATGAAAAACAAAAGAATTAACATTCGAAATTGAAAGCGGAACCTAAGAAATAGAGCAGAAAATGTGTTGGAGTTGGTGGCATTTAAACTGCGATAAATTGTAATACATTAGATAGCAATTGGCAAATATTTCTATATGTCAATTTCATGTAGTCGACAGTGATTTTACGGGCAAAAAAGTAACCTCAGATGTATGCAACATGCGAGAGGTGGTTCCACTAGTTCTCAAAAATCGTTTATGTTCTCAAGATGACACAACAACTCAAACTCCAATTTGAACTCTGAATATATACTGCAGCAAAAGAGGCAGAGAGAACCTCATGGATAATTTAGACAACACATGCCATATACATATCATGCATTACTTACAGGATAAGTTCTTGATTTATCACCTGAATCAAAAACATCAATTCATGTGTTCGATGTGCAGATACTATTCGAACCTGCTATATATATTATCTTAAGGTCTAATAACATCTGATGCTAGTCAACTATAATGAGGCGAACCAAAAGTGAGAACCTAACCCAAAAGATTAAGAATTTACCTCGACAAATACATCAAACTCTTTCAAAACCTTGGCAGCTTATTTCATCACTGGAAGATCTGAATCAGAACCTATTATGATTCCAACTCGTGGAGCTACTGTTTCAAGAAAATTACAACATATGAATCAGACAGCATCCACAACATCCACCGGATACGAAATTGAAGATCAGAGTTAAACCAGCAGCCACAATGGGGACCAAAATAGATCAATAATCAACCTCCCCTGTACCATATTGCCATTAAGATGGTGGGATCAAAGATCAACCACCATCTAGGAGCTATAATAAGAGACCAAAAAGGCAGGATAAAAAACACACAAACCCTATTATAAGAGTTGAACATCCCCAAGACCCAAACATGTTCATAACTACAAAAAAAAACAATATGAGATCCATAACAGTCCTATTAATCAGCAGCCACAGGTTAAAAAACTTCCAAAATAGGTGGTAATAATCAATTGCGTGCCCTAAGCTATTGTACAGAATAGAATATGGAAGCCCTGAAAAGTGATGGAATTATGCATACCTAGCCATAGCTCCGGTAACCCTGGATGACGCTAGTACATCAGAATTACCACTTGCCATACATAGATTTTCCAAAATGTAAGCATATGGTTCCTACTTGCCAAGTTAGAGAAGAACCAACCTGCCAAAATCCACAAAACTCAATCAGTAAAAGTGAAGCAATTATGTGATATACAACTACTTGAATAACATTTCAAAAAAACTCACCTGAACAACTCTTTCTTCAAACCCATCTCTAATCTTCTCTTTCTTCACTTTCCCAAACGAACTCGTCTTCTTCACCTTCGAATCCATCACATACACATCATTTCCCAACACACTAACCCCACTATACGCCGGTCCGTACAACTCCTCATACGCGGCGGCGATTTCGTCTTTGCTTTCCGGCGGCCCTTCGTCGAACGACGTAGTCTTCGGGCTTTTTCGGTGGGTCAAACGTAGCGATTTCATCTGGGTCAAGGTTGTCGAATAATGTGGTGTCGATACCGGCGGATTGGGCTCTGATTGAGGGGAAATTGGGGGGTTTTGGCGTAAGGATTTGGAGGGAGGGGACTTGGAGGGAAATTTTTTAGATAAAGTTTTTAGATAAATTGAATGTGAGAAAGAAAGGGAAAATATGCGGCTAGGGTTTTTTGTTGCAAGGATTTGGTGGGAGGGAACTTTGGAGGGAGAATTTTTAGATAAATTTAAATAACCCTCTATTTTTTTGATTTTTTATTTCATTTCTGTTGAAAATTTCGTATAAATTTTAAACTTTTATATAAAAATTAGAAATATATATTGAGTGAACATGAATTATAAATATCGATATTTATGTTAAATTAAATATTATAATTTGTTTGATTGATTTCTTTGTTATAATTTTAATATTTTAGATTTAAAATTAACAACGTAATTTATTTTAATGAAGTTTTTAAAACTTATATGTATGTAGCATGTATGTTGCGAGTATATACGTAGAGTGCTCGGGTTTCGTTGAGAAGTAATAAATATGGCGAGAAGTGGTTATCAGCCGTTGTATGAGAAATGTACGAAGCACTTCTCACATTTGTCACCAAAAATGACACCTCTCACATATACGTAGAGTGCTCGGGTTTTATGGGAGGGTATTTGATTAAAAGTGATCAACGGTTTAAAATCACTTATCACGTTTGTCACAAAAAATGACACCTCTCACATGATCCTATGTCATACGTAGAGATAGTTTCAAATACTTATGTGTGTGGTCATATATGTGTGTAGTCGATATATGTACAAAAATTGAGCCTTATGTGAGATATAGTGAATTGTATTATGATTGCTGAGCTATAGTTGCTCTCAGTAGACTGTTTTGGTTATTAGTGGGTTGACCACCTCTAATGGGCATCACTAGGCATTCATGGGTTTCAGTGATTTTTAATGAGTTGTATTGGGATTTTATGACTCTTAATGAACTTGATTGGGCCTTTATGGGTTTTATTTTAGTAGTTGTTAATTAAGGAACTGTATCATGTCTCTTAATGAATTATACAGACCTTGATGGATCATGTTATACTAAGTAACTATTACGTGTTTGTATGCATGTGTGTACTACACGTATGTATGTGGTGTGTAGTAGACCTGATAAGATCACTAAGACCCACTAAAGTGGTTCTTAATGAACTTGGTTGGATCTTTTATGACTTATTAAGGCCCAATAACACAAAATGTGACTTACTAGTGGTCTTATTGAGCCCAATACATACCACATGCACACATGCAGTCATACATGCATACAAACACGTAATAAGTCACCATTAGTGTTATTAGTCTTAATAAGTCATAAAAGGTCTTTGTTGTGTTATAATGGTTCTTAATAAGCTTTAGTGGCTCTTAATAGGCTAAGTGGGTCTCAGTGATGCTTAATGAACTTGATTTGGCCTTGATGGGCTTTAACGACTCTTAATGAACTCTAATGGGTCTTTATGGGCTTAAGTGACACTTAATGAAACGTATTGAGTCTTCATGGGTTTACGAGTGACTCTTGGTAAAATGTATTAAGCTTTGATGGGTTACATCGACTCTTAAAGAATTGTAATTGGCCTTGATGGTTAGGTGAAAACCCAATTTCAAGTATTGTACATTCATGGGCTTTAATGGTTCTTAATGAACTTGATTGGGCCTTGATGGACTTTAGCGACTCTTAATACACTCTAACGGATCCTGATGGGTCGTATCTTACTATGTGAGTGTAAATGATGTATTGGTCCTTCAAGGGTCAAGCTTCATAAATCATAACACCAATGTTTGACGGTAAATGAACTATATTGGACATTGATCAACTTCGATGGGTCTAATGAACTGTATGACCTTACATGGCTTCGATCGGTGAATAATAATATGTAATAATAATATGTATTGAGCCTCAATTAGTTGTCGTGTGTGGTAACAAACTTTATGACAATAATCAAATGGGAACCATAAAATTGTTAAACTTGCGAAAACTGAAAAAATACATGTGCATCTTTTAACATATGTTTGTGTTTAAGTCGTGGAAAAAAATATTTTAAGATATTTAAAAATATATATAAAATATTTCTTTAATTTTTGAATTTTTAAAAAAATTAAATAAAAATTAAAAAATTATTAAAATATTAAAATAAAATTATTTAAATATTAAGTTTTGAGAAAAAATTAAATACAAATTAAATAATCCGTCGGTAATTACCGACGAATTATTTATTTTTTAGTTTTTATTTTTTTAATTAACTAATCCGTCGGTAATCCGTCGATAATTACCGACGGATTATTTATTTTTTAGTTTTTATTTTTTCAATTAACTAATCCGTCGGTAATTACCGACGGATTATTTTTTATTTTTTAACTAATCCGTTGGTAATCCGTCGATAATTACCGACGGATTATTTATTTTTTATTTTTTAAATTAACTAATCCGTCGGTAATCCGTCGATAATTACCGACAGATTACCGATGGATTATTTATTATTTATTTTTTAAATTAACTAATCCGTCGGTAATATCCAAATGTATTAATGTCTAGGAGAATACCTTTACTGTTGTATTTAATCGGTTGGACCGATGTTCGGCGGGGCCGATGGTTGTTAATGTAATTTATTTTAATCGGTTGGACCGATGTTCGGCGGGGCCGATGGTTGTTAATGTAATTTATTATAATCGGTTGGACCGATGTTCGGCGGGGCCGATGGTTGTATTTGACTATGTAGACCTCGGGGTGCCGAGGTGGACTGTTATGTCCTTGCATGAGTTGCCTGTTTTAAGTTGTATTCTCAGACCAGTATGTAATGAGTATTTATGTCTATCTGCTGATAGGAGTGGTGTATATATAATTGCTATTGTGCGTAAGTGTTTGAATTCACTAAGCTTTATGCTTACCCTTTCCCTATAAAATTACTGTTTCAAGTGCGAGTGACAGTATAGCGTGACGGTACACACTGGCGCGTTGAGAAGACCTTCGTATTTATTTATTTTTAAACTTAGTACATTTCCGCTGTTTTATGTAAGTTGATCGTTTAACTTAACGAGGTTTTGTTTAAACGTTTATTTTGAGTTAAACGCTTGTGATTTAATTTAATAAAAATGGTATTTTACAAGTTCAAATTTATTGTAATTTTTGGGACGTTACAAGTTGGTATCAGAGCACAGCTTGAGTGAATCAAGGATTGATGATTTATTGGAAAGATGTGTTTGATTCACAATCCGCTTCTAAGGAAGATGTGTTTGATTCACAATCCGCTTCTAAGGATTGATGATTTATTTGATCAACTCCAAGGTGCGGGATGCTTTTCCAAGATTGATCTGAGGTCGGGTTATCATCAGGTACGAGTAAGGGAGGAAGATGTTCCCAAGACAACGTTTAGAACGAGGTACGGGCATTATGAATTTCTTGGGATGCCATTTGGGTTGACAAACGCTCCAGCTGTGTTCATGGATTTGATGAACAGGGTATGTCGACCATTTTTAGACAAGTCTGTCATCGTGTTCATTGATGACATACTTGTGTATTCAAAGAATGAAGCCGATCATGAATGTCATCTTCGTGAAGTCTTACGTTCTGAGAAAGGATAAATTATACGCAAAATTCTCCAAGTGTGAATTTTGGTTAAAAGAAGTACAATTTCTTGGTCATGTGATTACTTCGGAAGGAGTCAAAGTAGATCCGGCAAAGATAGAAGCAATGACAAACTGGGAAACACCAAAGAGCGCATCGAAAATAAGGAGTTTCTTGGGTCTGGCAGGTTATTACCGGAGGTTTATAAAAGATTTTTCAAAAATCGCTTCTGCCTTGACCATTCTAACTAGGAAGAATGTAAAGTTTATATGGACTGAAAAGCAAGAGTCAGCTTTCAGGACATTACGAAAGAAGCTGTGTGAAGCTCCTATTCTTGCACTACCGGAAGGAACGGAAGATTTGGTCGTGTATAGTGACGCGTCAAAGATGGGTTTGGGGTGTGTGTTGATTCAACGAGGCAATGTGATTGCTTATGCATCAAGACAACTCAAAGAACATGAGAAGAATTACCCTACCCACGACTTAGAACTTGCAGCGGTAGTGTTTGCATTGAAATTGTGGAGACATTATCTGTATGGAACGAAGTGCACTCTCTTCACAGATCATAAGAGCTTGAAGCATGTCTTTGATCAGAAAGAGTTGAACATGAGGCAGCGGCGTTGGTTAGAACTACTTAAAGACTATGATTGTGAATTGCATTACCATCACGGTAAAGCAAATGTTGTGGCTGATGCTTTAAGTAGAAAGGAATATAGTGGGTGCTTGAAACCAACTAACACCAAAAATGATGTGACGTCGAGTCTGATTGAAAGAATAAAAGCTGCACAAGCGGAAGCCTTACTGGAAGAAAATCTGAAAGAGGAAGTCATGATCAAACAACGTCTTCAACTGACTGAAGATAGTCGTGGGGTCAAACTGTTCCAAGGCCGTGTTTGGGTACCAAAGGTGGGAGGAAATCGAGAGTTAATTCTCGAAGACGCCCACAAGTCTAAATATTCTATACATCCTGGAAGTACTAAGATATATAGGGATCTGAAGCTACATTATTGGTGGCCATCTATGAAGTTAGATGTGTCACAAATTGTAGAAAAGTGTTAGTAATTACCGATGGATTATTTATTATTTATTTTTTAAATTAACTATTCCGTCGGTAATTACCGACGGATTATTTTTATTTATTTATTATTTTTTTAATTAACTAATCCGTCGGTAATCCGTCGCTAAATACCGACGAATTTAAGTGCGTCGGTAATTACCGACAGATTACCGACGGATTACCGACGGATTACCGACGGATTACCGACGGATAACTATTTATTTGATTTTTTAAATAAAATCCGTCGGTAATCCATCGGAAATCCGTCGCTAATTACCGACGGCTGGCATCCGTCGGTAATTTTCGTCGGAAATTTGAGTTTTTTTCTAGTAGTGGGTGTGGAGGAACCAGAAGCAATTTTAGAAAGAACGACTAAGAAGCTATGACATAAGGATGTGGTTATGGTAAAAGTACAATGGAAACATCATAGAGGTGCTAACGTGACGTTGGAAGCAGAAGAGGATATGAAAATTAGATATCCTCATTTATTTACCTAACTTTGATTTCGGGGACGAAATCATTTTCAAGTTGGGGAGATTTGTAACACCTCAAATTTCCATTAGTTTATATTTAATATGAATGGGGTCGATTTGTAATCTAGTCTAAGTTTTGGACTATTCGTAAAATGTAAAACTAAAAGGGGTTGAAATTTAAATTGACCAAAGTCTAAGTAAGCTAATATTGAAAAATTGGAATTTGAAGGTTTGTTTGGTCATTTATGAAAGCTGAGTATACTTAAAGGAAGGGTTAGCTAAATTGAGAAATATCTCAATTTCTTGACTTTGGAGTCGGTTAGCAAAGAGAGAGAAAGAAAAGCTAAAGATCCATTTGGTAAGAGTTTTGAAATTGTTTGGATAAATTTTGTTCCAGTTTGATAGATATAATCTATCTGTGATTAGGTTTCTGAGTTGGGTTATTGGCATGAAGTGAAAGATTGGATCTCTATTTTGTGTATCATCTGTGCAATCCCAAGTGAGTTCATCCTTCTTTTTGTTAAATCGATGTTTTCTTTCAAATTAAGCAGTAGGATGCTAGTATTAACTGTGTTGAGGCTGAATGGTTACGGGAAAAATAAGCTGGGTGGAACAAATAGCGATCTGGGTTGAAAATTGGGCGTGCAGGTGATAGGCGGGTTTACACCCCCCCTAAATCTTACCGCAAGTTTACGGGTCGAAATCAAGTAATAGTACAAAAGTACGAGTATCGAACCCAGGAAACTAGGAACTGAGTATCACAATGACTATAAATTCTATTAACTGAACGGTCGCAACTTTGAGTGGTTGATAAGAACTTAATTAATTGCAAATAATTAAATCACAACGGGACATTAAACAACTGAAGAAACTTTTGATAGAGAAAACAGTTGAGGGTTGGAAATCCTAAAGTTTTCACGTACAAACAAGTGACTCACAACAATTACCAGTTAATCCCCTTAATGAATACCCAATCTCTAAAATCACCGTTGTTCTTTCTCAAGCAATAACGGGTTTTATCTTGAAAACACAAGTTTTATCTCTCGATCTCAACCTATGGAATTCAAAACACTTTAATCTCAAGATTTCAACGGGACTAAGGCTTATTTGGTATATCTCTATCCAATTTCTCACCTTAGGCATGCAATTTCTAGTTCTAGTTACAATTAATTCTCTCGAACGTAATTAGAACAAACAAAACAATTGGAAGTTGGCCAAACTCACAAAAGCATTAAAAACTCAAATCACATGCTTCATTAAATAGGAAAAACTGATAAAAGTCTCAAATCATCTGTTCATACGTTTAAACCAAATTCAAACCAACCCCCAACATCTAAAGATTAGTTCATGTTGGTGGTGGATACAAACATAAGAAAAGGAAGAAGAATGGTGTGTGCAAACATAGTAATTGTGAACGTGATGAATGTAATAGTGAACTCCCTTCTCTCGGCTCTAATCCGCTTTGCATGGTGAACGTCTCCTCAATCCGTTCTCTATCGTGGCTCAAAAGTATGCGTAGAACCACTGAAAATCGCCCTCCAGCCGTCTCCCGTCGTCGTGTGAGAAGTCTGACCTAAAATCCAGAAAACACAAAGATTTATTGCTGAAACAGGGACTTACGTGGTTTGTCACGCCACTTGCAAACCGCGGGACAAACCGCGCGGTTTGCCTGATGTGTCTGGATTAGGTTCGGGTCCTGGTTCGGGCACGGGTCTTGGGCTTGGATCTCGGGCTTCCGTTGGGCTTCGTTTTGGCTCTCTTTTTGGACTCTTTTTCGCTTCTTTCTTCGATGATTGCCGTCTTTTAGATTACCTGTACATTTCACTCGATAAACCATAAAATTCCGCCTTTTTGCTAGAACACAAACCAATCTCATTGGTTTGAGAGCTGAAAATAACGCCAAAAAGTGGCGTTATCAACAACCCCAAACCGAGCGTTGCTTGTCCTCAAGCAAATTAGCGATAAAATAGAATAAAAGCATATATCAGTGAAATAAAAACTGCACAACTCCCAATTGGTACCACGTAATGCACTGGTGATTTCCCATACCCGTGAATGCCTATCTCATTCTCGCCTCATTCTTATTCTGTTTGATCTATGGCCTTCCATTGTGAGTTGAACTCGTGAATGCTTCGATTACATTAAGGTCGTACTAGGTCCAAACATACTAGGGAAAGCATTTCGCCTCGACCCTAAGGTCATTTCGCTTTCTCACCACCAACCCTTAAGGTCATTTCGCCTTCTTCCATGTCGATCAGCGCTCTGCTCATGGCCAGAAAGGATCTTTCCAATATCAGCGGGACCTCTATGTCTTCATCAATATCCAGCACCACGAAGTCCACTGGAAAGTAGAACTTGCCAACCTTGATGAGCACATCCTCTATCACTCCACATGGGTACACTATAGATCTATCCGCGAACTTGAGGGTCATGTATGTTGGCTTCACCTCTCCCAAGCCAAGTTTCCTGAAAACAGATAAAGGCATTAAGTTAATACTTGCTCCTAAATCACATAACACCTTATCAAAATTAAGCTTCCCAATTTGAATAGGGATTGAAAAACTCCCTGGATCCTTAAGCTTCGGGGGAAGCTTGTTCTGGATGATCGCACTGCACTCTTCAGTAAGTGCAACTGTCGCGTGGTGTTCGACTGCCCTCTTCTTGGATAAGATATCTTTCATGAATTTGAGATATGTTGGCATTTGGGCAAGTGCTTCTGCGAAGGGGATGTTGATGTGTATCTTCTTGAAGATGTCAAGGAACTTCTTGAACTGTTCCTCATCTTTATGTGCCTTTACTCGACTCGGAAATGGTAGCGGTGGCACATACGGGTTGACTGGTGGTTGCTTCTTCTTCTTTTCTCCATCCTCCGGGTTTTCCTTCGTCATACCTTCTTCACCGGCTTCCATCCCATCCACTTCTATGATCTCGACATCTTGCATTTTGAGCTCGGTTTCCTTTGATGACGTTTCTCGTGTAGGCTCATTAATTAGCTCCTTGCCACTTCTCAGATAAATAGCATTACATTCTTCTCTTGGTTTCCTTTCGGTCTGACTCGGAAACGTTCATGGGGCTCGGTTTTGTAAGACTTCAGAAATTTGCCGCACTTGTCTTTCAAGGATCTTGATGGATGCGGTGTTCTGATCCGTTGCTGCTTTCACTGTACTCACTGTGCTTGCTAATTCTCCAACCGTGTTGTCCATCTTTGTCATAAACTTCATCATCATATCTTTCAGCCCCGGTTTCTTCTCTACGGATGGTCCTTCGTCGAATTTCCTTTGGTTGAAACCTAGAGGACGGTAAACATTGTTAGTATTAGAAAAATTAGAGAAGTTGGAGTTATTACCTTGTGGTTGTTGTCCGGGTTGACTCCATGAAAAGTTAGGGTGTTTCTTCCACCCCTCATTGTAAGTGTTCGAGGGTCGTTCCTCGGTTGGTTGTTCCGGTTCTGTAAAAACTGAACTTGTTCGGGTTCTTTCGGACTACCTCCTTTCAAATGGTTCGTGATCGCAGCTAGTTGAACTTTTATTTCCTTCAGCTCATCCGATTCTTGAACACTCGCAACTCTTCTAACGGCCGATCTTGGAGTAGAAAAACTATGTTCGGCTAGATTGTCGATCAGCTCGCATGCTTCCTCATAAGACTTATCCATTAGGGCCCCACCCGATGCAACTGTGATGTCGTTTTTGAACGGCGGGTGAAGTCCACTGAAGAATGTTTGGATAATAACCCAACCTTGCAACCCATGATGAGGGAACTTCTTGATCAAATCTTTGTACCTCTCCCAAGCTTCATATAACGTCTCTTGATCCCATTGAGCAAAATGGGTGATTTCCGCCATAAGTTGCGCGGTTCTTCTTGGTGGGAAAAATTTCTGAAGGAAAGCCGCTTTCAGTTGTGCCCAGGTGGTGATCGAGTCCGGTTGGATACTCTAGGTCCATGTTTCGGCTCAGCCCTTGAGAGAAAAACTGAACAACCTTAGCTTTATGTTTAACGTCCCAAAAATTACAAGAAAATTTAAATTTTTAAACAAACATTTCATTTATAACAACTCATTAAATGATCCCAACGTTTCGTTTGCAAACTCATAATTAATATCTTCATAATAAAAACCAGCGGAAATAACGTTTAATTATTAAAAAAAACATAAAGCAATCAGCTCTCCTCGCGCGCCAGTGTGTACTCGTCATGCCTTGGAGCCGCCCGTACCTGAAACCACAGTTTATTGGAAAAGGGTAAGCACGAAGCTTAGTGAATTCAACACTATAAGTAACACAGTTATTTCCACACCACCATAAACAGATAATTGCACATAAACAGCATACAAGTCTACGAACAAATCATAGACGTGCATACTCACACCAACCCACCTAATAGGCATACGTCGATCCCACCGACCACACGACAATCATACAAACGCAACCCGGCACCCCCGGGTTCATACGCCACCCGCGTATACAACCTTCGGTCCCACCGAATTACTACGCCACCCGCGTATGTGACCCTCGGCCCCGCCGAACTCCTACGCCACCCGTGTAGTCACAACAATAAGGTCCGACTAGACACCCCACTATTTAACCCCGCATCAAAAGCAAATAGAACTACCACATACATACACGACGTAATGTAAAAATAACCGACATTAGTTATAGTGAGAGAACTCACCTCGAATGCGCGCCTAGCTCAACAATACAAATTCAAGCTTCCCAATTACGGTCACTCCCCAGCACCTAAACGCACGTTAAAACGTATCAATATGAGACCCGGATCCTACGACACGACACCCGCTTAAACCGTCATTAAAGCTATTTTCCGGCCTCGCCAAACAGGCCTGTTCGGGACCTGTTTCGACCTCTTTAAACCCAGAAAAACCTCAATTAAATTACATGACCAGAAAGTACTCTGAGTTAGGGTTCCAAGGACATATTATACACCTCCTAACGATATTTCTACAATTTATTACGGATTTTATAAAAACAGTTCGCAGAACAGCGAAAAACAGCACTTAACAGCGCAAAGCAACAGATTGACCCCTGCTACGTCCCGAACTGGGTTTCGCACAAAACACGGAAACGTTTATAGACTCAAAAAGGGAACTTTTGGCGCTGGTCTCACCCAGATACGAGTTACGAGCAAAAAGTTATGGCTTTCACAAGGCAATGGCAGATTCCAAAATTTTTCACACGAAATGACGAATCACTGAACTTACGACCACTTTTTCATCTAGCTAGAGGTCGAATCAGTTTTCTGCTAAAACACGGAAAACGTGTCCGACCCAGAACGTGAACCGTGGGCACCCGTTTCGGCTCAATCGGAGTTACGACGGAAAAGTTGTGGTTGACGCAAAACAGTGGCAGAAAACGTTTTCACATAAAATGACGATTTTATAAAACGATTCGCGTTCGGCTTAACGGTTCGGGTTGCAACTAGGGCTGGACAACCCACGCACCACCCACTGCCACCTCCGGCAGTGGTGGTCGGCGGCGGCGGCGGCCACCGCCGGTGGTGGTTTCACGGCGACACGAAAGAAACAAACAAGGGGGAAAACACTTACCTACGACGAAGAAAACGACCACTCGCGTCCTTTCTCTCGCTCCTCGCTACTCCTCTCTCTCTCTCTTCGCCGGCGAGACCAGCGGCGGTGCTGGTGGTTTAGGGCGGCAAACGGCGGTGGTCATGGTGGTTCACGGCAGCAACTAGGAAAGAAGGTGCTATGGTTGTGAGGTTTACGTGAGAGAAACGAGAAGGGAAGATAGCTTAGGGTTTTGTTTTCTATTTCTCTTCTAGCTTGCTACTCACGCCATGGACACACACAACAAAACACAATAAGAAAAACAAAGGGTTTCGGTTACAACTTGCATGGGCCGAACCCTTGAGGTGTTTTGGCCCTTGTCACTTATAGTCCCTCCACTTAAACCTTCTCGCAACTAACCCAAAATTCTGACATTTTAACGATTTGACCCAACTCGACTAACCCCGTTAACGGAAACCTCAAAAACTCAAACTTAAAAGAAAAGGATTAATACCAATAAATTACATACCGGGATACGGGCTTTACAACTCTCCCACACTTGGATTAGACTTCGTCCTCGAAGTCTATGTCCGCAAACAGCTCTGGATAGTTTTACCACACCACAACCTCGGGTTCCCAAGTCCACTCGGAGCCCTTTCTGTGTTGCCACTGGACTTTCCTCAACTAGGATCTAAATTTCTCACCCCGACAAGAATTTCTCGAATACTTTTCTTACTAGCAAAACTCCTTCAAGACACTGAAATTACGATCAGAAGAACACTCTAACAACTGGAATCATTCCTAGCCAAGCGACTTCGGTTGTTCCCCAACCTTAGACATTCCATGTATCCCGAGTCAAATTTCAAGCTCTAACCATTCTAAAGCTGCTCACAGTATACCCTACAGGATACTCGACTACGATCATTCCTACCCTTAACTGTCGATTAACTTCCACGAATTCTAAAAGACTCCAAAGATTTTCAATAACTTATATTAACAAAACATCGACCCCCTGCCGAACATCGGTCCAACCGATTACAATAACAAACATCGGCCACCCGCCGAACATCGGTCCAACCGATTACAATAACAAACATCGGCCACCCGCCGAACATCGGTCCAACCGATTACAATAACAAACATCGGCCACCCGCCGAACATCGGTCCAACCGATTACAATAAATCACATAAGCGTGGTATTATCCTAGACACTAACACAAATAGATATCCCCCACAATCAAGTCAACTAACACACACGTAGGTCATTCCCTTAACCGATACTACCCGGCCTACATTACCAACACGCGTGGAATACCCAACCTCCCACCGTCGACGTATCCCCCACACTCGCTCTACAAAGCTAATTTATCTGAACCGAGGATACACCCTGACGCCTACCTCTCAGGTAACGCCTCAGGGCCCCTCACATCAGAATTACCTCTCAGGTAAGTGCCCACAACTATATCCTCCTAGCACCTACTAGAAAGCCTAGGCTATAACACCTGAACACCGGGGCCTCACCCCGAGATACCCAACCGACCACTACCAGCGACTGATTAACGTGCCTAAGGATCCAAAGCAAAACAGCCTACCAACAACATGCCTATCCCGAATTGACTCACTCACCCAAACATGTAACTACTCAACGTGCAATGAATGCCAAACGGTGCGACAAAAACAACTCATCAACAAGACTCCACATCGAGCCATTAAAACCGGGCAATTGGCCCGTGACTAACTCCAAGTCAAAACCGAGCAAAATGCTCAACGCTTGCTAGACCCATAGGTCGGAAAATGCGTTTAAACAGAGTTTAAGCAAGCAATAATCTAAAATCAACATTAGTCCCAAACTCAACACGGGTTAACAAAAGAGTTTTCCAAAAGGACTCACACCCTCAAAATTCTCAAAATGACACATAACACTTAAAAGCGCATTTCCCAAATGGTTTACAAAATCCTTTACAAAAATGTTTTCAACGTCAAGATTTTTCATTTCAAAAAAAGGCCGTAAGCAATAAAACTACTATTACCAGGTCGGTAGTTACGCAAAAATGGACACGCTCGTCCCACATATGAAGATCATGTTGAAAATCATTTCATTGCAGTTTAGTCTACTCACGAAACGTAAGCGAAATAAATAATTTCTTTGAAAATGAACCGTCACGGTTCTAGTATGAATTGACTCATGTCATGTATTTAAAGTAACCGTTCGACCTTACACCGGGTGCGACAAAAGTGTGCACATAATTTCAAAATCAGTTCCACGACATTTGACCCCAAAATTCCTCTTTTTCAACATAAAATGTCGTGGCACAGGGTTCACCAACAAATCTTACGCGCGTCGGCTAGTCATACAAAACGATGAAACGGTTTACAAATATACTTTTGTTAAAACACAACTGTCTCGTGTAAGTTTCAAACTTAAAGATAAAAAAACAACCCGTTTCCATCATTTGAAAATATCGACTAAAATCTCATAACACCTCAAAAGGTGGGGTTCTTTAAATTGATTTCCAAGATTTCCCCAAATGGTCACATAAACAAATAAGATATGCACCTCGTGAAATTAAACTCACATGACTCAACACGCCGTAAAACAAAACTTATTTTAACCAATCACTTAAATAGCTTTATACAGACATCGTGGAATGTAACTTTCCGTCTCAACTCTAACATATGTGGAGGAGTTCCAATGTTAAAGTCACAAGCCGTAGTCACTTGCCCAACATTTTAAATACCACAAAACACGGATATCATCTTACCCGAAAGAACCGTTGGAAAAATAACGAAATGAGACAAATTCTAACAAAGTTTGCACCCCCGTAATAAAACGATTTCATACATTTTCAAAACCATATTTCAAAATCTTGTGTGGGCGCTGAACATTTCCCAAAATTCCAAAACACCATCCATAAAATGATTTGCAATCTATTTCAAAATCAAACTTTGTGCATGACTTAGTCGGCATTCTACGCCTCGACTCCTACTCCTCCAAATCTCTCAGGTCCACTAACGTCATCCGGACATTTAAACCCCTTAGGCAAGTTGGGAAATTACGTCAAATAATCCCTACGATTTTTCCTAAAATCAAAGTCGGCTCTATAAGCCTATGATTCTAGCACAATCATCCATCTTGGCCCGACACAAACACCATCCTCATCGTCACTCCAAGTGATTAATACTAGAATCGTCCTTTTATTCCCACGACTACTAATTTATAACCTTCGTCACTACCCCAACGATCATCCCATCAAAGCAAAACAAGTACACACCTGTACTAGGAGGTTTACTATAGTTGTTCCTCCTTGTGATGGCTATTCTGGGTAGATATTACAACGGGTTATTAGCACATAATGACTCGCACTAACAACGCTCACGCTCAACTCCTTGGATTCCTCGTGACTTTCTCCGACTCGAGCATTGATCCTGTGTTTCCGATAGTAGGAGCTCTACTACTACCTTCCACACCTATCACCACTCGTTCCGAGTTCCATCCGATGGGTCCAAGTTGTTTCTTTCCGATAACTACACACATATGCCCGCACCGGCATATGTACACGCTCTTCCTAGCTCCCTAGGAATAAACATAATACCCCACTACCCTTGCTAGGGCGGAACCCCCACTAACTCTGACGAGTCGCCTCATGAACGCACAGTCGTATACAGTGGAAACCAGATAGACATTCGAATATAAGATTCTATCCTACAACGGTTGGACTCAAACAAGAGCTGCGCAATAGAACTAAATCCAACATTCTAAGGCTATTCGGTTCCTACCGCATACAACCTATAGTGCATCCGTTTAATCAACCTATCAAGGTTAGCATAAGTTCCTAGTAGCAAGTAACAACCATACAATACAGTGTATTAAGCACCAAGCAATCTAGCATACATACTCCTATGTTCTAGAAAGTAATTTTTGCATACGTACTCATATGTAAACGCTATTCCCAGCTCACTAGGAATTTCATCTCATCCCACTACCCTTGCTACAACGGAATCCCTGTTAGCCATAACGAGTTGCCTCACGAATACCCAGTCGCATGCAGCGTGAATCAAATAGACATTCGAATACAAGATTCTATCCTAGAACGGTTGGACTCAAACAAGAGCTGCGCAATAGAACTAAATCAAATATTCTAAGGCTATATGATTCTTACTGCATACAACCTATAGGGCCTTCACTTAACAACCTACTATAACTAGCATTGATTCCTACTAACAAGCAGTCATCATATAGCATAGTGTCAACAACAGGCAATCTAGCATGCATACCCTATGCCTAGAAAGCAAAACAACACTAAGCAATGTACCTTTCCCCCTTGGCTCCGGCTGACTGTACACACTGCGCCCTCGATCACCGTTCCTCAAACGGATTTTTCCTTCTTTTTACTTCCCAAAAACTTTAAAGAAAATTTTATAGCCGCAAACTTGAGATCAAACACACCGAAATGCGTTTGATTCACTCAAGCCGTGCTCTGATACCAAGTTGTAACGTCCCAAAAATTACAAGAAAATTTAAATTTTTAAACAAACATTTCATTTATAACAACTCATTAAATGATCCCAACGTTTCGTTTGCAAACTCATAATTAATATCTTCATAATAAAAACCAGCGGAAATAACGTTTAATTATTAAAAAAAACATAAAGCAATCAGCTCTCCTCGCGCGCCAGTGTGTACTCGTCATGCCTTGGAGCCGCCCGTACCTGAAACCACAGTTTATTGGAAAAGGGTAAGCACGAAGCTTAGTGAATTCAACACCATAAGTAACACAGTTATTTCCACACCACCATAAACAGATAATTGCACATAAACAACATACAAGTCTATGAACAAATCATAGACGTGCATACTCACACCAACCCACCTAATAGGCATACGTCGGTCCCACCGACCACACGACAATCGTACAAACGCAACCCGGCACACCCGGGTTCATACGCCACCCGCGTATACAACCTTCGGTCCCACCGAATTACTACGCCACCCGCGTATGTGACCCTCGGCCCCGCCGAACTCTTACGCCACCCGTGTAGTCACAACAATAAGGTCCGACTAGACACCCCACTATTTAACCCCGCATCAAAAGCAAATAGAACTACCACATACATACACGACGTAATGTAAAAATAACCGACATTAGTTATAGTGAGAGAACTCACCTCGAATGCGCGCCTAGCTCAACAATACAAATTCAAGCTTCCCAATTACGGTCACTCCCCAGCACCTAAACGCACGTTAAAACGTATCAATATGAGACCCGGACCCTACGACACGACACCCGCTTAAACCGTCATTAAAACTATTTTCCGGCCTCGCCAAACAGGCCTGTTCGGGACCTGTTTCGACCTCTTTAAACCCAGAAAAACCTCAATTAAATTACATGACCAGAAAGTACTCTGAGTTAGGGTTCCAAGGACATATTATACACCTCCTAACGATATTTCTACAATTTATTACGGATTTTATAAAAACAGTTCGCAGAACAGCGAAAAACAGCACTTAACAGCGCAAAGCAACAGATTGACCCCTGCTACGTCCCGAACTGGGTTTCGCACAAAACATGGAAAAGTTTATAGACTCAAAAAGGGAACTTTTGGCGCTGGTCTCACCCAGATACGAGTTACGAGCAAAACGTTATGGCTTTCACAAGGCAATGGCAGATTCCAGAATTTTTCACACGAAATGACGAATCACTGAACTTACGACCACTTTTTCATCTAGCTAGAGGTCGAATCAGTTTTCTGCTAAAACACGGAAAACGTGTCCGACCCAGAACGTGAACCGTGGGCACCCGTTTCGGCTCAATCGGAGTTACGACGGAAAAGTTGTGGTTGACGCAAAACAGTGGCAGAAAACGTTTTCACATAAAATGACGATTTTATAAAACGATTCGCGTTCGGCTTAACGGTTCGGGTTGCAACTAGGGCTGGACAACCCACGCACCACCCACTGCCACCTCCGGCAGTGGTGGTCGGCGGCGGCGGCAGCCACCGCCGGTGGTGGTTTCACGGCGACACGAAAGAAACAAACAAGGGGGAAAACACTTACCTACGACGAAGAAAACGATCACTCGCGTCCTTTCTCTCGCTCCTCGCTGCTCTCTCTCTCTTCGCTGCTCCTCTCTCTCTTCGCCGGCGAGACCAGCGGCGGTGCTGGTGGTTTAGGGCGGCAAACGGCGGTGGTCATGGTGGTTCACGACAGCAACTAGGAAAGAAGGTGCTATGGTTGTGAGGTTTACGTGAGAGAAACGAGAAGGGAAGATAGCTTAGGGTTTTGTTTTCTATTTCTCTTCTAGCTTGCTACTCACGCCATGGACACACACAACAAAACACAATAAGAAAAACAAAGGGTTTCGGTTACAACTTGCATGGGCCGAACCCTTGAGGTGTTTTGGCCCTTGTCACTTCTAGTCCCTCCACTTAAACCTTCTCGCAACTAACCCAAAATTCTGACATTTTAACGATTTGACCCAACTCGACTAACCCCGTTAACGGAAACCTCAAAAACTCAAACTTAAAAGAAAAGGATTAATACCAATAAATTACATACCGGGATACGGGCTTTACATTATGGCATCCTCGTTCATCCCATTGATCTTAAACGTGTTGCAAATTCTCTCAAATGCACGGAGATGTGCATGAGGATCTTCTGTCGGTGCTCCTCCATACTGATTTTGTTGTACCATCACGATGGTACTCGGTTTAAGCTCAAAAACATTCGCCCCAGTAGTGGGCGGTTGGATGCCTACGCGTGCGGCTGCCACGTTCGGATCGGCAAACGATCACATAGGGCATCTCTCAGGAGGAGGCGGAGGCGGGTCATTGCGAGGAGGTCTCTCGTTAACAGGTATCTTGTCGCCCATCTTCAGTTGCCTTTTAACTTTTGATTCTTTGAGTAATCGACGAGCGGTTCTTTCGATTTCCGGATCGAGTGGTTCGATTCCTTCCCCCCGGGGTTTCCTTAGCATAAACCAATTAATACCTGAAACAGAAAGTAACCAAAATTAGCAATCCAAAAACTGAAAGTGATGAAATCAAATAACAAAAAAAATGTTCAATGTAATAGCGCTTATAGCTGGTAGTGCTATCAGTTGCAACTAGTTCCCCGGCAACGGCGCCAAAAACTTGATAGACGGGTTTACACCCCCCTAAATCTTACCGCAAGTGTACGGGTCGAAATCAAGTAATAGTACAAAAGTACGAGTATTGAACACAGGGAACTAGGAACTGAGTATCACAATGACTATAAGTTCTATTAACTGAACGGTCGCAACTTTGAGTGGTTGATAAGAACTTACATAATTGCAAATAATTAAATCACAACGGGACAGTAAACAACTGAAGAAACTTTTGATAGAGAAAACAGTTGAGGGTTGGAAATCCTAAAGTTTTCACGTACAAACAAGTGACTCACAACAATTACCAGTTAATCCCCTTAATGAATACCCAATCTCTAAAATCACCGTTGTTCTTTCTCAAGCAACAACGAGTTTTATCTTGAAAACACAAGTTTTATTTCTCGATCTCAACCTATGGAATTCAAAACACTTTAATCTCAAGATTTCAACGGGACTAAGGCTTACTTGGTATATCTCTATCCAATTTCTCACCTCAGGCATGCAATTTCTAGTTCTAGTTACAATTAATTCTCTCGAACTTAATTAGAACAAACAAAACAATTGGAAGTTGGCCAAACTCACAAAAGCATTAAAAACTCAAATCACATGCTTCATTAAATAGGAAAAACTGATAAAAGTCTCAAATCATCTGTTCATACATTTAAACCAAATTCAAACCAACCCCCAACATCTAAAGATTAGTTCATGTTGGTGATTTTAGTGAAATCATCGGTCATTTTGTGTAGTTGGATTCACAAAGGTAATAATGGGGTTGTTAGCTAAGCTATAACATGAGTTAGGAGGTGTGGAGTGCACACTCGTGTAAGCTAACTAGAACCCGGGATTGTTGGATGGTTAAAATCGACAAGTTACAAAGTGGTTTCATGAGCTGGGTGTCGGGGCTAGTTGTGGCGCTAGTTGAACTAGCACGAAAGTAGCGCCAAGCTCTGGAATGTTGCCCGCGCTCCTTTTGGCGCTAGTTGAACTAGCACGAAAGTAGCGTCAAGCTCTGGAATGTTGCCCGCTCTCCTTTTGGCGCTAGTTGAACTAGCACGAAAGTAGCGCCGGAGTCTGGAAGGCTTTTCTCATTTGTAACTCCCGTCATTAATTCCGCAATCAATCCCATTAAGTGGGATATTATTACCAGTATCAATATAGGTCGGTTACAACTCTCTAAAGGTGTATAAGTATGCATCGATCATTGCCTTGGTCGAGACACCGAAACAAATAGATTATCTCCTAGAGAATTTCGTGATACCCAGACATATAGGGTCGAAATATATCTTACGAAAAGCGAGCTCTCACGCGATCTCTGCGTTTTATCCAAGTTCTTACTATCACCTCTTCCTCATCTCTTTCTCGAATTCCCCCAACAATCGTAAGAGATATTTGCTTATCACAAGAGAGATGGCGAATGATCAGTCCGTGAGAGACATGACTTCCAAGTTCACTAAACTTGAGAAGTTTGAAGGCGTTGATTTCCGTAGATGGCAAAAGAAGATGCACTTCTTGCTGACGACGTTGAAGGTCGTGTACGTGCTGAGCACCCCAATGCCGGAGCTGATGGAGAACGAGACGTTGGAGGTTACCCGGCGTCGCGACAAGTAGGAGAATGACGACTACATCTGTCGTGGCCACATCTTGAACGGTATGTGTGACTCCCTCTTCGATATCTATCAAAATGTGGAATCCTCCAAAGAGCTATGGGACTCTCCCGAGTCCAAATACATGGCCGAGGATGCTTCTAGTAAGAAGTTCCTCGTTAGTAATTTTAACAATTACAAAATGGTGGACTCAAGGCCGGTGATGGAGCAATACAATGAGCTTCTTCGCATTCTTGGCCAATATGCTCAACACAATATGAAGATGGACGAATCCATCTCCGTATCGAGCATAATTGATAAACTGCCTCCCTCTTGGAAAGACTTTAAACACATGTTGAAACACAAGAAGGAAGAGTTGTCTCTTGTGCAACTCGGTAGTCACTTGCGCATAGAGGAATATCTTCGGGCGCTAGAGGCTGAGAAACCAAAAGTAAAGGAGGTTTCTGCACCTTCGGTGAACATGGTGGAAGAGGGAAAGACTAACAAGTTCAAAGGAAAACGAAAGTTCAATGATGCTAAGAAAGGGCCCAATAAAAAGGTTACCTTAACCTGTTGGACCTGTGGGATGACCGACCATCTTAAGCGGGATTGTCGGGTTGTCAAGAACAAGAATGGTGCAAGCGCAAGTGGTAGTGGGCAAGGATCCAAGGATCAAAACCCACGGCAAGGTTAGTTTCTTGACTTTGGTTTTAATTCAAATTTGGATTATGTGCCACTGATATCCGAATCATTTTATGTGCAGGTTGATGATATCGCTTGGTGGATCGACTCGGGTGCTACAAGTCATGTGTGCAAAGATCGTCGTTGGTTCACTTCCTTGGAACCGGTTGAAGACGGATCAATGCTATGCATGGGGAACGAGTCGGGTGCTCCCATTCTTGGACGTGGCTTAGTTAGGCTAGAGTTTAGTTCTAGCAAATTTATTGAACTTTTATATGTTTTGTTTGTACCACGAATTCGAAAGAATTTGGTTTCTGGTAACATCTTGAATAAGTTAGGATATAGGCGAGTTTGTGAGTCGGACACGTTTATCTTGTCATATGATGGCTCTTGTGTAGGATTTGGTTTTATGTTGAATAACATGTTTCAGTTAAATTTGAATGAAAGAATTTTGTTTCAAATTTTGTTTATGATGCAATTGAATTGCTTTATATTGTGTTTAAAATTCTATTTATGTTGCATGTGAATTTTTTGTTTAAATTATGCTTATATTGCAAATGAATTTTGTGTTTAAAATTCTGTTTTGTTGCAAATGAATTTTGTGTTTAAAAATTCTGTTTATGTTGAAAATGAATTTTGTCTAAATTCTGTTTATGTTGCATATGAATTTTGTTTGAAATTCTGCGTATGTTGCATGTGAATTTTGTTTAAAATTCTGTCTATGTTGCTAATGAATTTTGTTTAAAATTCTGTTTATGTTGCATATGAATTTTTTGTTTAAAATTCTGTTTATATCGCAAATGAATTTTGTTTAAAATTCTGTTTATGTTGCATAAGAATTTTTGTTTAAAATTATGTTTATATTGCATATGAATTTTATTTAAAATTCTGTTTATATTGCAAGTGAGTTTTTGTTTAAAAATTCTGTTTATGTTACTTTTGAATTGCTTGATGGATTTTGGGGTGAAGCCGTGTTAATGGCTTGTTTCTTGTTGAATCGAGTTCCCAATAAAAGGAACAAGATTACCCCGTATGAACTTTGGTTCAAAGGCCTAACTTGAGTTTTATTCAAGTTTGGGGCTGTCGAGCGGTTGTTTGATTACCCGAACCCGAAAGGAAGACTTTGGGTGATGCATCTTTGTTGGATATGCCGTGCATTCCAAAGCTTATAGGTTCTATGTTATTGAACCTAATGATTCTATAGCGATTCACACCGTTATAGAATCGGGAGATGTAATTTTGATGAGACTTGATTCTCTTCAATGTCTAGGCCAAAGGACATAGTTCCAAGTACTAGTGAAACTAGTGAGGTTGAAGAACAAGCAATTGTTCCAACCGAATCTCCGATGCTTCGAAGGAGCAAAAGAGGAAGGATTGAAAAATCCTTTGGTCCCGATTTCCAAGTGTACTTGGTAGAGGGATCAAGAGATGAGATTGGATCCCAATTCCTTTACTGTTATAGTGTTGAGGAGGATCCAAAATCATTTGATGAGGCTATGAAGTCTCAAGATATTGCTTTCTGGAAAGAAGCAATACATGATGAAATGGACTCCATCATGGGGAATAATACTTGGGTATTATCGGACTTGCCACCGGGTTGTAAACCTTTGGGTTGCAAGTGGATCTTCAAAAGGAAGATGAAAGCGGATGGGTCAATCGACAAGTTCAAAGCTCGATTAGTGATTCAAGGCTTTAGGCAACGGGAAGGCATAGATTAATTTGTTACTTATGCCCCGGTTGCAAGGATCTCCATGATCAGATTGTTGATAGCCTTAGGTGCTATTCACAATTTAGTGATTCACCAAATGGATGTCAAAACGGCATTCTTGAATGGTGATTTGGAGGAGGAAGTTTACATAAAACAACCGGAAGGTTTTGTTATGCCCGGGATGGAGCATAATGCATGTAAACTTGTAATGACATATGTCGGATTTCCTTCAGTTTTGGAGGGATATTCGGATGCAAGTTGGATTACCAATTTGGAAGATCACTCTTCCACGAGTGGTTGGGTATACTTGCTTGGGGGAGGTGCCATCTCTTGGGCTTCCAAGAAGCAAACTTGCATCACGAGTTCGACTATGGAGTCGGAATTTGTGGCGTTAGCCGCTGCCGGTAAAGAGGCGGAGTGGCTAAGGAATTTGGTCCATGAAATTCCATTATGGCCGAAACCAATATCACCCATTTCTATCCATTGTGATAGTGAGGCAACATTGGCTAAAGCTTATAGCCAAGTGTATAATGGAAAGTCTAGACACTTAGGTGTTAGACATAGCATGATTCGTGAGCTAATCACGAATGGGGTGATTTCGGTTGAGTTTGTTCGGTCGCAACAAAATCTAGCGGACCACTTGACGAAAGGGTTAGCTAGGGACTTGGTTCACAAGTCGGTGATAGGGATGGGATTAAAGTCCATCTAAATATCTAACGGTGAGATACCCAATTCCCTTCTAATACAACGTTAGAAGTTGAATTCAATGGGGATGCTCACTCTTAGAGATTGGAGCACAAGACGGTCATCCCAAGGTGTGTGCTCGGTACTGCAAGTGAAGGAGGTAATTGTTCTTTTGTAAAAAATGCATGTGCAGGTGCATGAGGAAAAGAACTACCTATATGAGTGGGAAGTGTGGCCGCTTCAAGAAGCTTGGACTTGGCTTTGATGCACTCACAAATGGATAAGGACACATGACCTGTATAGTGTCAAGTTTATACGTTAGAGAGTCTTTTAATTCATGTGTATTTTATTTTCTGGTACTCAAATGGGTTGACGGGTTCAATCCATAGGACACCCGGATTCTCGAGTATTTGAAATGTGTAATGTACTAAGATGGAAATTCAATCTTTTAGATATTTTCATTTATGCATGAGTTTGTTTACCTGTATTGTAATTTTATTTGTGAATCAAGGATTGCACTAAAATGGGGGAGGAATGTTGGTGATTTTAGTGAAATCATCGGTCATTTTGTGTAGTTGGATTCACAAAGGTAATAATGGGGTTGTTAGATAAGCTATAACATGAGTTAAGAGGTGTGGAGTGCACACTCGTGTAAGCTAACTAGAACCCAGGATTGTTGGACGGTTAAAATCGACAAGTTACAAAGTGGTTTCATGAGCTGGGTGTCGGGGCTAGTTGTGGCGCTAGTTGAACTAGCATGAAAGTAGCGCCAAGCTCTAGAATGTTGCCCGCGCTCCTTTTGGCGCTAGTTGAACTAGCACGAAAGTAGCGCCAAGCTCTGGAATGTTGTCCGTGCTCCTTTTGGCGCTAGTTGAACTAGCACGAAAGTAGCGCCAGAGTCTGGAAGGCTTTTCTCATTTGTAACTCCCGCCATTAATTCCGCAATCAATCCCATTAAGTGGGATATTATTACCAGTATCAATATAGGTCGGTTACAACTATCTAAAGGTGTATAAGTATGCATCGATCATTGCCTTGGTCGAGACACCGAAACAAAGAGATTATCCCCTAGAGAATTTCGTGATACCCAGGCATATAGGGTCGAAATATCTCTTATGGAAAGCGAGCTCTCACGCGATCTCTGCGTTTTATCCAAGTTCTTACTATCACCTCTTCCTCATCTCTTTCTCGAATTCCCCCAACAGTTCATGTTGGTGGTGGATAAAAACATAAGAAAAGGAAGAAGAATGGTGTGTGCAAACATAGTAATTGTGAACGTGATGAATGTAATAGTGAACTCCCTTCTCTCGGCTTTAATCCGCTTTGCGTGGTGAACGTCTCCTCAATCCGTCCTCTATCGTGGCTCAAAAGTATGCGTAGAACCTCTGAAAATCGCCCTCCAGCCGTCTCCCGTCGTCGTGTGAGAAGTCTGACCTAAAATCCGGAAAACACAAAGATTTATTGTTGAAACATGGACTTACGTGGTTTGTCCCGCCACTTGCAAACCGCGGAACAAACTGCGCGGTTTGCTTGATGTGTCTGGATCAGGTTCTGGGTCAGGTTCGGGTCCTGGTTCGGGCACGGGTCTTGGGCTTGGATCTCGGGCTTCCGTTGGGCTTCGTTTTGGCTCTCTCTTTTGGACTCTTTTTCTCTTCTTTTCTTGATGATTGCCGTCTTTTAGATTACCTGTACATTTCACTCGATAAATCATAAAATTCCGCCTTTTTGCTAGAACACAAACCAATCTCATTGGTTTGAGAGCTGAAAATAACGCCAAAAAGTGGCGTTATCAGCAGGTAGAAGTTACCGAACGTCTTTGATAGTGTCCGGTAATTCCTTCACAGTGGTGTCCGGTAGTGAAAAATATCCCGTAAGTATCTGAGTTTCCGAATAAACTAGTTACCGGATGGTATCCGGATTACTTTGGTTTCCGGATGTCATCCAGATTGTATATGTTTCCGGTAACATCCGGATAGGCTTAGTGTCCGGTAAGTTATGATGTCCGGTAAGTTGTGACGTCCGGATAGTTGTGGTGTCCGGAAACTTCTGATGTCCGGTCACTTCTGATGTTCCGGATCTTCTGAGTTTCCGGTAACTAGGAGTTTCTAATAACTTTTGGCAGGGTATGATTGATAAATTGAAATACAATCCTAGCAGCATGAACATACTTATATTTGGATGTTAGTATGTTAGGCTTGGAGGTTTGATTTGGTTTGATATTATGCATGTGTATAGTAAGTGTAATGGATCCATATGCACTGGAAGTATTTGTAACGTGGAATAGGCATAAAGTAACTTGTAATTCCCGTTGACCTGAAATGCAGAATAGACATAAAGTAAATTGTAATTCCCGTTTCGTAAGGTGATAAGAAGCATGGAATAGGCATAAAGTAATTTGTAATTCCCGTTGATGTGAAATGAGGAATAGGCATAAAGTAACCTGTAATTCCCATTTCATAGTGTGATGTGAAATCTTGGAATAGGCATAAATTAAATTGTTCCTGATTTCTATGGGAAGGTAAGAGATAGGCATAAAGTAAATTGTAATCTCTACTTCCACTCCAAGAAATAAGCATAAAGTAAATTGTAATTTCTTGGACATAAGCAAGGATCTCGAATCTGTGATGATTCGTAGTAGGCTCTCGAACGTGATGATATGACTTTCTGAATGTTAGTCATACTCATAGAATTAGGTATGTTCCCGTCATCGTAAGATGTTTAGATGTACGGTAAGAATGATGGCAAACCAGGTTTGTTTATACGCTTTGTTTACTTGAGTTTCCAAAGCTGATAGAGTTTTAATTCGAAAATGGATGTTCTCACTAGGCATAAGCCTAATCGTTTCAAATTAAACTTTCTTACCAGGTACGAGCTCAGGGAAGTAACGGGAAGAAGGATGAGTGATTTTTGGTATTCAACTTTTGGTGATAAGTGGAGAAGTTAGCATATACGAGGATGCTTTTGATGAATGGCCTAGACAACCATTTTAATCTAATCGTAGTTGTCAGGATTAGATTAATAGGTTGTTTTGATATTTCGAAATGTGTATATGAACCTCATAGTTAATTCTCCGCTTATGTATAAAAGTTTGGATGAAATTATGATTAACTCTGTTAAATTTTAAGGTTTAAGTTTGCCCTGGTTTTTGGGACGTTTCAGTATGGTATTAGAGCTGTAGTTTAAGTGAACTAGGTATGCTTATGAGATACCTAGACTTAAGCTGAAATGTAGTTTCAGTCGGTTTCAGGAATCATCCAGTTTGGGACTTTTACTCCCTGATCTTTTCTTTTCTTTGCTTCATGGAAGATCAGGGGCTTCAGAAAGGTTGCTTGGATGTCCTTGTTGTAGTCACACCGATAGAGTAGATCTCTGAGCTATTCGATGGGAGCTTTGTGTAGCTCAGAGACTCGTTGAAAGCATCGGCGACCAGTGCATTCGTAGAAGAAAATGCCATAAGCGTTGCTGAGAACCTTACCAGGGACGAATGTTTAAGCGAGAGGTAGAGAGACACCGAGTCCAGAGAGATCAGGATCAGGACCAAGAACTTTTTCATGAGAAAAGTTAATCCCCGTTTCATTCCTTATCGGAGGGCCTGAAGTTGAGGATTTCTTCTTCTTTGCAGCAGGTCGCTTGGATTGAATTGGAGGAGGTTTTGGGATATCAACTGCTGAGGCTACCATATCGATTAGCCTGTTTAAGGGTTCTTCAACATGGGTCTTGTACGCTGAGCGTGATCGTTGAATAGCTACCCTCATTTCCAACCATTCAGGGAGACCAAGCTTGTCATGAGCTGACATGTAGCGAGTTGAGTTGAATCCATTTTCTCTGAGTATCGTTACATCAACGAATGGAACATTGCTTACCATTCTCCCTTTCAGGGTAACCGATTTAATTCTTGAACCGTGGCTTCTATAGTGGCACTTCTGTTTGCACCAGGTCAGTGTAGAGTCACTGACCTTTGTTTTCTCTTGACTTCTGTTCTTGTTGGACAACTACAGGGAACCTTTTCAGATCTGGATCCTTGACTGAACGTTGAACGAGTTATAAGGCGTATTCTTTGTCTTTTTGTTCAGCCTTCTTTCGTTCAGCCAGGAGTTGTTCAGCTTTGAGAGACTCTACGATTTCCCTGTTGGATAAGAACCTCAGGTGTGGAGGGACAATGTGCTGATCTTCCAGTTTTTGGATCATCGCTGCTCTTTTTGTGTGTTCATCTTCACTTGGCCTTTTAAGAGCCAAGGAAGGTCTGTTGGGATGAGAGAGCAGTTCTTCTTCTTCATCAAAATTTTCATCGGTCTCATCGAAGTTCAGGACCAGGATTATTTGCTGTTCTTCAGCTCTAGAGGCTGGGATTATTGGTGATGTGTTGGGAGCTTCAGCTTGACCCTCAAGCAGGGGAGAGGATTGGCTGAAACAAAATGATCGATAGAGTTAAATCATTTGGGAAAAGAGATAGAGAAAAGATGAGTTAAGTGTTTAGAGGTTTGAGTGAGAGTAGGAGTGAGGTTGAGAAGGTATAGAGGAGGGATGCAGTGTAAGGGAATAAAATGTAACATATCTGACAAGGTGGCTTCTTGATGAGAATAGCCAAGTTGTCCGCAACGAGGCCTTTTGTTTTCCTTGGTTGGCCGCTTTCGCTGGAGATTTGGGTTTGGTCCCCTCCCCTTGTTCTTTTATAACAACTCCCTTTTGAGCAGTGATACTTGCTTGCTTTCGCTGGAACATGAAGCCTTCATCATCATCATCATCATCATCTTTTGGGGATGAAGATGGTTCATCATATTTTAGATCGAGGTCTTCGTCTTCATCAGCTTCAGCATTCTCTTCCTCACTCTCTGAAGATAGATCCACATTATCAGCATGAGAGTGAGTGAGGTCTTCGAGTTGCCCCCCCCTCAGAGTGAGAGGGACTTTTCTCGGTTCCCTCAGGGTTCTTATCTCCCTGAGGTTCTTCATCATTTCCTCCCTTTAGAAACATGGGGAAGGTCTTTGTCTTCCTTCTCCCCCTCTTCCTCATGTTGGATGGGGGAGGTAGCAGCGTCGTTTGTAGCAGCAAATACCTGTTCAGGACCCCTATCTTCGTGGCCAGGGAGACTTGAACGATTTTCAACCGCTGCTAGTCTGTCTTCTAGGCCAGACATAGCAGGGTTTGTCTTCACGATGAAGTCCACAACCAACTCCATCTTCTCTCTATCAACTTGAGAGAAATGGGATAAGGGGACCGTGGGAGCTTCTAGGCGCTGCAGGATACGGTTGAGCAAGTCGTTTGAGGTGTCGACTTTCTGAGCGATACCGCTTACCTCACCTTTCAGGGACGTCATATCCCCCTCAAGATTTGAGACTTCTGTCTTCAACGATGTGACTTCGCTGGACAGGTTTGAGAAGTTGGAGGAGAGGTCGGTGTTTGTAGTGTTGAGAGTGGAGATGGTGGAAGTGTTGTTGATGATGGCTTGCTTCATAGTGTTCAGACCACCATCAAACTTGGTGACGTCAGCGTTCTCAGCTTTGTCTTTGATAGAGTCGGCTATTTTCTTCAGCGTGTCCCCAACGTCTGTAACCGCTGAGGAGTTGTTGGTGATGGTGGTGGTGAGTTTTTCCACCTTTTCAGCGATCTCCTTGAGGGAGTGGCTGATCGTGCCCAAGTTAGGACCTGTAAAAGTAGAAAACTTGTGAGCGAAGGAAAGCTCAGAAGTTGGGGGTCCAAAGAGAGTAGTGTTTAGGATACCTGTAGGTGGGTCGGAGAAGTTGTGGATATCTGGATGACCTGAGTAATAGGCCATGTCAATCTCCAGCGAGGAATGTCTAGAAGATCCTGCAGGTCCTTGGTTCTGCTGTATCAGACACTGTAGTTCAGCAGCAGCATTGTCGTCCAGATGGATGACATGCGTAGATGTTGTTGAGGGCGAGATGAAATGTGAAGAGACCAAAGAATTGGAGGGAGGAGAATGTTGGAAAATTTAGTAAAAATATGGTTTTTACTAAACTTTGGACACATTTAAATATATATATATATATATATATATATATATATATATATATATATATATATATATATATATATATATGTTATATATAATTAACTCTTAGTGGGTTTGTATTCTCCTATATGAGAGCTTCGAAACGATATATAATGTGTCCAAAACGGAGTATGTGTGAATGAGATATCGATACTCAAAGTTGAGTAGTTGGATGAAATTAGGAAAAACCAAGTGGGTGTGGGAATGTGTCCCACATAGGAAGAAGGAGCAAACTTTCAATGGTTTATAACCAAAGAAGTGTGATGAGTTGACAAGCTCCTTGAATGGTTTTACTCCAACACCTACCCGCACGCAGGGGTGGGGTGCCGATTGACGATTTCGTAAGCTAAAATCGTCGAACTTGTGTGTGGGCGCGACCTGCGGACACGAATGCAGCTCAGTTTTGCTAAATTTCTTTTTGAACCAGTTTGAATGTTTGTAACTGAAAACGTATTGAGTGATAATTAATTCGTATAATTATTCATTTCGGTTACAGTAATTAATTCGTTAATTACGAATTAATTATTTCGGTTTCAATTTTCAATATAAATAGAGGGTCTCATTTTCATCCAAGCAGACACTGAATCGACACTCGATATTCTCTCGATACTGCAGCATACGAAACAGTAAGCATACGAATCTTTTCTGATGAACTTTTCAGGCAAATGGTCATCTCCGGCAGTACTTCTGCTCACGCTGTTGTACCCTGGGAACATGCGATGAATCTGTTTAAGGGAATCATGTGTAACACGAGCCTCAACGAAATATCGACTGTTCTAGGAATCTGTTTCCTAATTCTGTTTCATCTTACTTCTATAACGATTTCTTGAATTAATATTTAATCGATTGTATGATTAAAATATGTATTAAAATACCAACAATCTTAAACAGATTCTTAATCGAGCTTGTTTCGATTTAATTATTTTCTGTTGTGTGTAAACAGATTCTTAATCGAGTTTGTTTCGATTTAATTATTTTCTGTTGTGTGTAAATAGATTCTTAATCGAGTTTGTTTCGATTTAATTATTTTCGGTTGTGTGTAAACAGATTGATATTGCGGTACTATTCACGTGAAATTTGTTTTCCAGAATGGTGAACGATGACTTGGTGGCAATGATCACGGATTTTACGACCATGAAACTCACGACCATGGTATCGGAGGTGAATGTGATTGGTGCAAACTCTAGGGAATGGTGGATTGATACCGGAGCTACCCGTCATGTGTGTTATGACAAGAGCAACTTCAACACTTTTAAGGATGTGCAAAAGCTCTTCATGGGGAATGCCACCATCGCCGATGTCAAGGGTGTTGGGGATGTCATTTTGAAGATGACTTCCGGGAAAGAGTTTAAGCTTAAGTATGTTTTGTATGTCCCAGAGCTTCGTAAGAACCTCGTTTCGGGGTGGTTGTTAAACAAGTTTGGTTTTAAACTAGTGTTTGAGTCAGACAAGTTTGTTTTGTCCAAAAGTGGTATGTATGTGGGTAAATGATATGCCTTGAATGGCATGTTCAAATTAAATGTAATGGAAAGTTAAATGTAATGGATGATATGAATAAAAGCAAGTTCTAGTTTTGCTTATATGTTTGAGTTTCCAATTATATGGCATGGCCGTTTAGGACATGTAAATTGTTTAAATTCCATTCGACGTTTAATTAAATTATATTGCATAAAAAAATTTGATATTGACTCAAATCACAAGTGCCCCACATGTGTAGAAGCCAAACTTACTAGATCATCTTTCCAATCGGTTGAAAGAAAAACCGAACCCCTTGATTTAATTCATACTGACGTGTGTGATTTAAAATCGGTTCCTACTAGAGGTGGGAACAAATATTTTATCACGTTCATCGATGATAGCACGGAATATTGCTACATTTATTTACTTAAAAGTAAAGATGAAGCAATAGACAAGTTTGTCTTGTATAAAAATGAAGTTTGAATAACAACTTAATAAGAAAAATACAAGGCAAGATTAGTAGTCAAAAGATATAGACAAAAGGAAAGTCTAGATTATTTTGATACATATTCGTCGGTAACAAGAATAACATCCATTAGGTTGGTGCTAGCTATTGCGGCCATTAGAAATCTGCAAATTCACCAAATGGATGTGAAAATTGCTTTTCTAAATGGAGATTTAGAAGAAGAAATCTATATGGAGCAGCCTGAGGGATTCGTTGCCCCAGGACAAGAGAACAAGGTTTGTAAACTTGTTAAGTGTTTGTATGGCCTAAAGCAAAGCTCCAAAGCAATGGCATCAAAAGTTTGATCAAACCATGTTAGAAAGCGGTTATAAAATAAGTGAGTGTGATAAATGTGTTTATATGAAAAACACCACTCATGGTTATGTCATCTTTTGTTTATATGTTGATGATATGCTTATCATTGGTAGTGATGACAAAATGATAAGGTCCACAAAGGATATGTTGAAATCTAAGTTTGACATGAAAGACATGGGTTTAGCGGATGTGATTCTTGGGGTCAAGATCACGAGAATCCAGAATGGTCTGATGTTAAGTTAAACACATTACGTGGACAAGATTCTTGAGAATTTTAATAAAGGAGATACTAGTATAGCTAGAACTCCGATTGACACTAGTCAACATCTATCTAAAAATTGAGGGGATAGTGTTGCACAAGTGGAATACTCAAGAATAATTGGCAGTCTGATGTATCTTATGAGTTGTACTAGACCTGACTTAGCATATGCAGTGAGCAGGCTAAGTAGGTATACTAGTAATCCCAGTTTTGAACACTGGAAGAGTATTACTAGATTGTTAAGATATTTGAGATACACACGTGAGTATGGACTGCATTATGGAAGATATCCAGCTGTGATCGAAGGATACATCGATGCAAATTGGATATCTGACATAAAGGATTCCAGATCTACAAGTGGATATGTGTTTACACTTGGAGGTGCGGCTATATCTTGGAAATCGTCCAAGCAAACTGTTATAGCTAGATCCACGATGGAATCTGAATTTATCGCCTTGGACAAATATGGTGAAGAGTGTAACATCCCTTAATCCCAACATACAAGTTTCATATAATTCACCACAAAATAACATATTATAATCCAAATACGGTCCCTTAAATTCTACAATTAGGTCTTTCAGTACAAACTTTTTCGAATAAAGAAAAAGACATAACAACTACTAATTATAACTGAAATCTTCATAATCATTCAACATCCACAAAAGCTAACATGATAAATCCTATCATTGTCTCTTGTTTGCTCCATGACCTGGAATACATATTTTAAAACAAAAATGAGGGTTAGACCTTGAGGTCTAGTGAGAAAAATCCCCGTTAGTAAAAGAAAACATTTGCACATAATTCACGTAAGAATACCAAATATGACTCATGCATCATGTATCTTTCCATCTCTATCTCTTTTCTTTTCCTTGGCCATATTAATTGGTAGCAAGCCAATTAATTAATTTACACCGCTGTACTAAATACAGCCAACACCACTGTCCCTTTGTACAGCCAACTTTCACCGGTCCTAAGCCCGGCCAACTAGTACTCATACAATGTAATATTCATATAAACACTATATGCACCATATTACATTAAATCACATATATGTATTCCATTTGAAAACATTTCAAATAAAAACTCACCTTGTTTTATCACAAAACCCTTCCAAGATAACTCACGTACGTCGATCTTTCACCAAATCTGAAATCAGATAAAATACCAAATATCTCTTTTAATACTTAAACTTACAAAATTCTCAACTCAAGTCGCAATGAACAGTACCAAGTCGCAATCTCCTATTGCGATCCCACCCTGAAGTCGCAACCCAATATTGCGATTCCACCCTGGAGTCGCAACCCATTATTGCGATTTCACCCTAAGTCGCAACCCTCCATTGCGATTCCACCCTGGAGTCGCAACCCTCTATTGCGATTCCAAACCCGAATCGCAATCAACTACTGCGATTCCAAGCCAAGTCGCAAACGACCATTGCGACTTCATACCCAAGTCGCAACCAACTATTGCGACTTCGATGAATGTCGCAGTCGTCTATTGCGACTTCAATGAATAATAGCCTACTGCGACTTAGATGAATATTAGCCTACTGCGACTTCGATGAAATATCTCAGTCTACTGTTTCATCCTAAAACCCATTTTTTTTTGTAGTTTTATTCTATGCATGTTTATGTAACTTAGCAGATATGTTTTATACTACCATTAGAACACTATTCCAAACCCAAAATTGTCATATCTTCCTAAAATTACCAAAACCCACATCCACAACTTGTAGTAAAACTTTTAAGAACTTGTATACATAAAGATGAGGTGACAAAGGATTCTTACCTTCTGATTATACAGCTATTCAAGAACTTCTTCAACAGATTTATGTATTGATCTTCCTCCTTGATTTCCTTCTTCTTCTTCTTTTAAATTTCGGTTCTATCTCTCTCTCTCTCTCTTCGTATGAAAACCACACACACATACTAACACATTTGCTACTAGTGCTAAGAAAGAGACACCTCACCCTATTAAAACCCAAAGTCGGTTTTGTCTAACAGGAGGTGTCAACCAATTACCCAAAGAACCTTAAACTTGTTCCACTTTACAAAATATACCCCTAACTTCTATAAATAAATTAAAACTTACCCCTTAACTTCTCATTCCTTAAAATACCCATATAAACTTATAAAATTCTTATATTTTAAATTAAATAAAATACCTGGTTATTACAACATCTCCCCCTTAAAAGAATTCCGTCCCGAAATTCAGTCAAGTGAACAGATGAGGGTATTTGGCTCTCATCTCCGACTATGATTCCCATGTCGCATCCTGACCCCTATGATGTTTCCATTGAACCTTTACCTGCCTGATCTCCTTATTCCTCAATACTTTAACCTTGTGATCAACTATCGCTTCCGGTTCCTCCACATAGTTCAACTTTTCATCCACTTGTATATCCGGTAGAGATACTGCCTGGTCCGGCGTGACTAAACATTTTCGAAAATTCGACACATGAAACGCGTTGTGAATTCTGCTAAATTCCAACGGAAGATCCAATCTGTATGCTACTTCACCAATTCTTTCTGTAATTTCAAATGGCCCAATATACCGCGGACTGAGTTTACCTTGCTTCCCAAAACGTATGACTCCTTTCCAAGGTGAAACTTTTAACATCACAAATTCCCCAACCTGAAATTCTAACGGTTTTCGGCGTCGATCTGCATAACTTTTCTGTCTGTCTTGTGCTGTTTTCAATCTATCCCGGATCTGAGTAATCTTATCTGCTGTTAACTGTACTATTTCTGGCCCTGCTAACTGCTTTTCCCCCACTTCATTCCAACACAAAGGCGTTCGGCATTTCCTACCATACAGTACTTCAAACGGTGCCGCCTGAATACTAGAATGATAACTGTTGTTGTAAGCGAACTCTATCAAAGGCAAATGTTTATCCCATGATCCCCCAAAATCAACTATACAAGCCCGAAGCATATCTTCTAAAGTCTGGATCGTTCTTTCACTCTGCCCGTCTGTCTGTGGATGATATGCTGTGCTCAACTTTATCTGCATTCCCATCTCTTTTTGAAAGCTTCTCCAAAATCTAGAAGTAAAACGACTATCTCGATCAGAAATAATCGAAATTGGTACTCCATGTCGAGTTACTATTTCATTAATGTACAGTTTGGCCAAACGTTCCAAAGAATCGGTTTCTTTTATCGGCAAGAAATGAGCAGACTTCGTCAACCTATCCACAATCACCCAAATAGAATCGAATCCCTTTGAAGTTCTTGGTAACTTGGTAATGAAATCAGTTGTGATCTGATCCCATTTCCACACTGGAATATCTAAGCGTTGTAACTGACCAAACGGTTTCTGATGCTCAATCTTTACTTTCTTGCAGGTAATGCAGTCTTCCACATACTTAGCAATACTTCTTTTCATCCCCGGCCACCAATAGAATTGTTTCAAATCTCTATACATTTTATTTGTACCTGGATGAATGGCGAATCGAGATTGATGAGCTTCTTGTAGTACACGATCACGTAATCCACCCAAACGAGGTACCCAAATCCTATTCCCCAGACACAACAACCCACGGTTATCTTTCCCAAGCAATGCTGATATCCCAACCAACCGTTCAGATTTCAAACTTTCTTCTTGATAAGCATCTATTTGGCACTTCAGTAATTCGTAAAAAATGTTTGGAAGAAGTTCAGCTCTTAAAGATATCGCCTTTATCATTCCACTTCTTTCTTGTCGACTTAGTGCATCTGCCACCACATTTGCTTTTCCTGGGTGATAAAGGATTTCACAATCATAATCATTCACTAACTCTAGCCATCTTCTTTGTCTCATATTCAGTTCCTTTTGATCAAAAAGATGTTGGAGACTCTTATGATCAGTAAAAATTTGACATTTGGAACCATACAGATAATGTCTCCAAATCTTCAATGCAAAGACAACCGCTGCAAGTTCCATATCGTGGGTAGGATATTGCCTTTCATGATCCTTTAATTGACGAGAAGCATAGGCAATTACTTTTCCACGTTGCATGAGTACACATCCCAAACCTAACTTAGAAGCATCACTGTAGACTACAAAATCATCCGAACCTTCTGGCAATGCTAATATCGGCGCGCTGCAGAGTTTCTCCTTTAATATCCTGAATGCTTCGTCCTGTTCTGCCTTCCATTCGAACTTCAGATTCTTCCGAGTCAGCTTCGTCAACGGTGTGGCAATACGAGAGAAATCTTTTATAAACTTTCGGTAGTAGCCGGCCAAACCCAGAAAACTTCGTACTTCTGTTGCTGTCTTTGGCGGTTCCCATTTTTCAACTGCTTCCACTTTCATCGGATCGACTTGTATACCCTTTTCAGAAACTATATGCCCCAAAAACTGAACTTCCCGCAACCAGAATTCACACTTTGAAAATTTCGCATACAACTTTTCTTTCTTCAATAATTCCAAAATCAAACGAAGATGTCGTGCATGATCCTCTTTGGATCGAGAATAAATAAGTATATCATCGATAAATACGATGACGAATTTATCAAGATATTGCTTACATACCCGATTCATTAAATCCATAAAGGCGGCTGGAGCGTTTGTCAATCCAAATGGCATTACTAAAAACTCATAGTGACCGTACCTGGTGCGAAAAGCAGTTTTCAACACGTCTTCTTCTTTGACCTTCAACTGATGATAACCGGATCTTAAATCAATCTTGGAGAAACAACAAGCTCCAACTAATTGATCGAAGAGGTCATCAATTCTAGGTAGAGGATACTTGTTTTTGATCGTGCGTTTATTCAATTCTCTGTAGTCGATACACATTCTCATCGAACCATCCTTCTTTTTCACAAATAAGACTGGTGCTCCCCACGGTGAAGAACTTGGTCTGATGAAACCCTTATCGGATAGATCTTGCAGTTGTGCCATCATTTCTTTCATTTCCGGAGGCGCCAAACGATACGGTGCACGGGCTACAGGGTTGGCTCCCGGAATTAGATCTATACCGAACTCTACCTGTCTAACGGGCGGAAGACTGTTCAAGTCTTCAGGAAATACTTCTGGAAAATCACTAACAATTGGAATGTCTTCCAACTTACTCTTCTCTAGCTTAGTATCTATTACATAAGCTAAGTAACTCTGACAACCTTTACTAACACATCTACGGGCTTTTATCATGTTAATAAGATTATACTGATAATTCTTACGATCGCCATAAATCACTACCGGCCCTTTTTCAGGTAACACAACGTTTATTAACTTCTTATCACAATTTATATTAGCTTGGTTCTCGGCTAACCAGTCCATTCCCACTACCACATCAAACTCTACCAGGGCTATTGGAAATAACTGGATCGGTACTCCGCACCCTTCTATATCTATCACGCAACTATCAAATACTTCTTTAACTGATACTTGATTTTCATTTGTCGTATCTACCAATAAAGCATGATCTAACACTTTCGGCTTTAAATGCATGTAAGCAGCAAATGAAGGAGACACAAACGATCGGTTTGCACCAGAATCAAATAACACCTTAGCACGTGTGGAATTTATTAAGAAAGTACCTGTAACTACGTCCGGAGTTTCCTCCGCTTCCTTTGCTGTCATCTGAAATGAACGGCCTCTTGCTCTTGCTGGCTCTGACCTCGGTACTGTTGGTCTAACACCCGATGCTCTTGTTGACGTGCCACCCGATGGTATTCTTCCCAGTGGACAATCTGATTGAAGATGATCTGGCGAATTGCATGAATAACAAAATCTAACCACCCTACAATCTTTAGCAATGTGCCCAAACTTCCCGCACTTATAACAGTTTCTAGGATCTACCTGACAGCTTCCTTGGTGAAAACGGTGGCACTTTGGGCAAGGTCTTTCAGCTGCTCTAAAAGGTGGACGACTATCAAATCGCTGAAATCCAGACTTCTTCACATCGTGTGGTGGTCCTTCCCATTTTCTCTTTCCCGCACTCTTATCCCCAACATCCCGCTTATTGTCTCGCTCCACATTTTCCGCAGCATTTACTGCTTCTGAAAAAGTATTAGGTCTCGCTGCAGTCACTAACTTCCTAATCTCTGAATTCAATCCGAATACATACCTTTCCATCTTCATCTTTTCGGTGGCAACATAATACTCCCCAAAACGCGACTTTTCCAAGAAGCGAGCAGTGTAGTCTCTTACTGACAAATTTCCTTGTTGTAGGCTCAGGAATTCCTCTTCCAACTGTCTAACTGCGGCTTGCGGACAAAACTGTTCCTTAAATGCTCTCGAGAATTCGCCCCAAGTAAAAGTTGAATATACCTCAGGTCCTTCAGAGTCAATAAGGGCTTCCCACCAATACAAGGCGTCTGCTTTCAACATTGCTGTTCCATATAACACTTTATCTTCTTCCGCGCATTTACTGGTCTTAAATACAGCTTCAACCTCCTTCAGCCATCGCATTGCTTTTACTGGATCTCTATCCCCTCCATAAGTGGGTGGTTTACAGCTTAAAAACATTTTATAATCACACTTTCTTGGTGCTGATGTGACAATAGGTGCGATAGGCACTTCGGTTTCAAGGGTAGGGTCTGGTATTTCTGTTTCCGAATGGTGAGTCTGGTTAAACATAGCTTGTATATTTGCCTGAAGTCTTCCCATTTCAATCGCTAGGTCGTCTCTCGTAACAAACTCTGTGCCTCGCCCCTGTACTCTGCCCCCTGACATACCTCTACCTCTTTCTCCCCCTCTTCCCCTTCCACCGGCTGTTGGATTAGATCTATTCGGATTCCCTTCCCCTTCTCGGTTTGTTCGTCTTGTTCCACTTGCCATTCTGTTGATTCAAACAAGGTTAATATACACATAAGCACATACCCCATATAATAAAGTATTCTGGTTCCAACATGTACCTGTAAGATCATAATTACACTGGCCAGGTGTAATCTGAAATTACCTTACATGAGGTTCCTTCAACCTTTTTATATTTATCATCCCAAGGTTCTAAAATAACAAGGACCTCCTACTTCGCATGCAGTTTAAGTCTAGGTACAGATACTAATACCTAAATCTCTTAAACTAAGGCTCTGATACCATTTGTAACATCCCTTAATCCCAACATACAAGTTTCATATAATTCACCACAAAATAACATATTATAATCCAAATACGGTCCCTTAAATTCTACAATTAGGTCTTTCAGTACAAACTTTTTCGAATAAAGAAAAAGACATAACAACTACTAATTATAACTGAAATCTTCATAATCATTCAACATCCACAAAAGCTAACATGATAAATCCTATCATTGTCTCTTGTTTGCTCCATGACCTGGAATACATATTTTAAAACAAAAATGAGGGTTAGACCTTGAGGTCTAGTGAGAAAAATCCCCGTTAGTAAAAGAAAACATTTGCACATAATTCACGTAAGAATACCAAATATGACTCATGCATCATGTATCTTTCCATCTCTATCTCTTTTCTTTTCCTTGGCCATATTAATTGGTAGCAAGCCAATTAATTAATTTACACCGCTGTACTAAATACAGCCAACACCACTGTCCCTTTGTACAGCCAACTTTCACCGGTCCTAAGCCCGGCCAACTAGTACTCATACAATGTGATATTCATATAAACACTATATGCACCATATTACATTAAATCACATATATGTATTCCATTTGAAAACATTTCAAATAAAAACTCACCTTGTTTTATCACAAAACCCTTCCAAGATAACTCACGTACGTCGATCTTTCACCAAATCTGAAATCAGATAAAATACCAAATATCTCTTTTAATACTTAAACTTACAAAATTCTCAACTCAAGTCGCAATGAACAGTACCAAGTCGCAATCTCCTATTGCGATCCCACCCTGAAGTCGCAACCCAATATTGCGATTCCACCCTGGAGTCGCAACCCATTATTGCGATTTCACCCTAAGTCGCAACCCTCCATTGCGATTCCACCCTGGAGTCGCAACCCTCTATTGCGATTCCACCCTGGAGTCGCAACCCTCTATTGCGATTCCAAACCCGAATCGCAATCAACTATTGCGATTCCAAGCCAAGTCGCAAACGACCATTGCGACTTCATACCCAAGTCGCAACCAACTATTGCGACTTCGATGAATGTCGCAGTCGTCTATTGCGACTTCGATGAATAATAGCCTACTGCGACTTCGATGAATATTAGCCCACTGCGACTTCGATGAAATATCTCAGTCTACTGTTTCATCCTAAAACCCAGTTTTTTTTTTGTAGTTTTATTCTATGCATGTTTATGTAACTTAGCAGATATGTTTTATACTACCATTAGAACACTATTCCAAACCCAAAATTGTCATATCTTCCTAAAATTACCAAAACCCACATCCACAACTTGTAGTAAAACTTTTAAGAACTTGTATATGTTAGGACAACCTTAGGGGGGGTAAAGGTTGTATTTAAAAATATTTCACAAATAAAATTCTCTTATCAAAATCAACAACAAATATTGCATGCACAACAAATATACAAATAAAATTAAGTGCACAACGGGAATATAAAGAGATAAGGGTAGAGAATATTGATACCGACACCGAGATTTAAAGTGGTTCACCACCAACTGGCTGGCTAGTCCACTTGCCGAGACACTTCTCGACACACTGATTCACTATAAGTGTTCTTTATGGTAGAACACAAACCTTGATACAATGATAATAAAATCTCTTGCTTTTGCTCGAGAACGTGAATCACTCACACTATTCAAATACTTACAAGAGAATATATCTCACAATATTAATCACTCTTGTATAAGTATAACACTTGGATCTTTGAGGGTTTGATCACTCAAAAAAAATATATTGAATAAGTGATGGGTGTAGCTGGTAGTTTCTCCAAGAGATAGATTTTTCAATTATGTATATATTTGTTGGAGTTGAGAAGCTGCATGTATATATACTTGGAGCAGCAACGGTCGAGAGGGTGCCGCGGTATACCGCCTATATGGGCGCGGTATACCGCCCAGAAAAAGCTGACATAAAGAAGTCAACCTGCAAAAGCAACCTGCAGCACTTGCAGCAGAGCCGCGGTATACCGCCATACACCACGCGGTATACCGCCTGAAAAAGTGGCTGACAGCAGGAAACCTGCAAGAACCTGCCACACGTAACAGAGCCGCGGTATACCGCCATACACCACGCGGTATACCGCCTGAAGAAGTAGCTCGGCGCCAGAGAGGAGTCACATCCATTGTTGAAAGACCATAGCTAAAAATAGTATCTGAATTCTTTTTGCATTATTCCAAAGGAGTCAACATTAATTTAAATCAAGGATTTAGTTTAATTTAAAAATAGTGTTGGGTTAGGTTTTTGAAATATCCAAGTGGTATATTATTTTAGGGTGTTTATTATTATGAGATATATGATGACGTAAACACCAGTTTTGGACTCTTCAGATAAAATCTTCATGTTGTCCAATTAACTGCACACTTGGATAAAATTGTTAGAAAAACAATAATACGGTGTGTTTGTAATCATCAAAATAAATATATAAAATATATAGAGATGTGGTACACTTGCACCAACAATCTCCCCCTTTTTGATGATGACAAACACAACCGCTAAACACGAGAGCATACTCGGTTTCTCTCCCCCTTTTGTCGAAGCAAAAAGGGTTTAAGAAAGACGCTATGCTCCCCCTCGAGAGATGCTCCCCCTCAAAATATGCATATAATTGAGAGTAGCATTATCTCATGGGTTATACTCAAGCATGCCTAAACCAAGTCTTAATTTAAAGAACGATTTTTTGTTTAGGGCTTTAGTAAAAATATCGGCCAAATTGTCTTCGGAATCAACTTTTTCAAGCACAATGTGGCCTTTTTGAACATTATCTCGTAGAAAATGATGCCGCAACTCAATATGTTTGGTACGAGAATGTAAAACGGGATTTTTACTTAGGTTTATGGCACTTGAGTTATCACACATAATTGGAATTTTGGATTGACGTACCTCAAAGTCGGTAAGTGTGTGCTTCATCCATAGAACTTGAGCACACGCTCTCGCGGCGGCTACATATTCCGCTTCGGTGGTGGATAAGGCTACGGAATGTTGTTTCTTGGAAAACCAAGACACAAGCGAGAGACCTATAAAGGCACATACTCCACTAGTGCTTTTTCGATCAACCATCGAGCCACCAAGATCGGAATCGGTGAAGCATGTTACTTCTAGCTCGGGTTGTTTTGGATACCATAGTCCAAGATTCGTAGTCCCTCTAAGATATCTAAAAATACGCTTGACGGCTTCATAGTGAGATTGTTTAGGCGAAGATTGAAAGCGAGCACATAAACACACACTATACATGATATCAGGTCTACTAGCAGTTAAATACAATAAGCTACCAATCATGCCACGATAAATCTTTTCATTAAAATCGGTTCCCTCTTCGTCACTAGATAATTTTAGATTGGTGGTCATCGGAGTTTCAACAGGTTTGACATTTTCAAAATTAAACTTTTTCAGCATGTCTTTACAGTATTTTGATTGACTTATAAAGGTACCATTTTCACTTTGTTTTATTTGCAATCCTAAGAAGAATTTTAATTCTCCCATCATGCTCATTTCAAATTCATTAGTCATTTTTGTAGCAAATTCATTACAAAGATTTTCATTTGTAGAACCAAAGATAATATCATCAACATACACTTGCACAACCACAATATCATTTTGAGCATATTTGACAAACAAAGTATTATCTATTTTACCCATAATATAACCACTTGTAATTAAAAAGGATTTTAATCTATCATACCACGCACGCGGAGCTTGCTTTAAACCATAAAGCGCCTTTTTTAATTTATAAACATGCGTCGGATTTTCAAAATTTTCAAAGCCGGGAGGTTGGGAAACATATACCTCCTCATTTATAAAACCATTTAGGAAAGCACTTTTGACATCCATTTGATATAATTTAAAATTTTTAGCATTTGCAAAAGCGAGAAGCATTCGAATAGACTCTAACCTTGCAACTGGTGCAAAGGTTTCATCATAATCGATTCCTTCTTGTTGATTGTACCCCTTGGCAACTAAACGTGCCTTGTTTCGGGTGACTTCACCGTTTTCGTCTACCTTGTTACGAAAGACCCATCGTGTGCCAATAATGGTTTGACCGCTAGGGCAAGGAACTAAGTCCCACACATCATTCCTAGTAAATTGGTTTAACTCTTCTTGCATGGCCATTATCCAATCCTCATCACCTAAAGCTTCTTCTATGTTTTTAGGTTCTATGGCTGAGATAAAGGCGTGAAAGGCACAAAGGGTATGGATTTGTGATCTAGTCGTTCTTTGGTTTAGGTCACCTATGATTTGATCTACGGGATGGCCTCTAGATGTTCTAAGGTTAGGATCATCTACTCCTTGTGGAACATAACATGGAGGGGCATCACTAGATTCTACATTGTTTGTAAGAGATTGGGTTCCTAAGTCCAAGGTTCTAAGATGTTGGGCTAATGCATCTCCTTCACAACCATTATCATTTACTAAGGGTGCACTAGGTTTAGGAGGACTTTCATCAAAGCTTACATTTAGGGATTCTTCTACAACCATGGTCTCTTTATTAAGGACTCTATAGGCTTTGCTATTCCAAGAATAACCAAGGAATACTCCCTCATAGGCTTTTGGGTCAAATTTGGTCAAATAAGATTTGGTATCTAAAATAAAACATTTACAACCAAATACCTTAAGATGGGCTAAGGAAGGCTTTCTACCACGTAGGATCTCATAAGGGGTCTTATTTAGGATACTCCTAATTAGCACACGATTGAGGACATAGGTCGCGGTAGCTACGGCATCACACCAAAACTTTTGGGGAACTTGATGTTCATTGAGCATAGTCCTACTCATTTCTTGTAGGATTCTATTTTTCCTCTCCACAACCCCATTAGATTGAGGAGTGCGAGGAGCAGAAAAATTGTGCGTTATACCATATTTGTCGCAAAACGCACCAAATTGAGTTTCATTATCGAATTCGCGTCCATGGTCCGTACGAATCGAAACAATCGTGCAACCTTGTTGGTTTTGAATTCGTTTTCCCAAAATCTTAAATTTTTCAAAAGCTTCATTTTTATGTTTTAAAAATAAAGTCCACGTATATCGGGAAAAATCATCTACAATAACTAGAGTGTAATAATTTCCTCCAAAACTTTGAATGGCCATAGGGCCAAAAAGATCCATGTGTAAAAGTTCTAAAACTCTTTTAGTTGAAATCACATTTTTTGATTTATGAGAGACATGAGTTTGTTTGCCGACACGACATGCATCACAAAAATGATTATCAAATTTTAATTTTGGAAGGTTACTCACAAGCTCCTTATTTTTCAAATTTTGAATTAATCTAAGGTTAGCGTGACCTAAACGTCTATGCCACAAAGTCGAATTATCATATACGGAAGATAAACAAACATGTTTATTTACATCAGTTTTACAAACATAAAGATTTCCTTTTATAACCCCATTCAAAAGAACTTTACCATTTTTCAGAATTTTGCAAGAGTCTTCTTCAAAAACAACAATTATACCATTTTTGCACAGTTGACGAACACTTAGCAAGTTAAATTTCAAATTATCAACATGCGTAACATCTAAAAATGTAACATTGTTGCAAGAAATTGTACCTTTCCCAATTACCTTTCCTTTGGAGTTTCCTCCAAAAATTACTAGTCCACCATCACATGACTCATATGATGAAAAAAGATTATGGTTTCCGGTCATGTGACGTGTGCATCCACTATCAAGAATCCAATCCATATCAAGATTTATCTACAACATTTAAAGTACAACTTTTATGGTCCCCACATCTTATGGGTCCTTTGAAAGTTAGCATAGAAAACCACATATAATAATAAATATATTTTCACAAAGAATATACAGACAAGAAAATTATTTACTCAACCCTTTTCGGTAGCTCTACTTGGAAGCGACCAGGAAAGACGGTGAGGGTGGTAAGCGCGAAGGCACTTTAAAAACCGACCTCATTAGAATTCGAAGAATTCGCCTTTATCTTTCCTAGACACCGTATCCAAATAGGTGAGCCTATTCGGAGTTGATTCATAATTTTCAAACACAGAATATATATATATATATGTATATAATATATATATACAAAAAAAATTTAAAACCATAAACGCATGCCACCGGGATTATCAACACTAAAGGAGCCTTTAGGAATCCACTTTGGTACCATTTTAATTTTACGATCATATTTATCAAAGACGTAAAAAGGAGCATGCATATTCACACTATTTTTTGGTCTAGAAAATTTACTATTATACATGCATGCATAAGATTTCCTAGACTTATAATTCACATTATTTATGTTGGACATATATGAGGATTTTTGCACATACGGTTTTCTCATTTCAATATTTTTAGGTGGTTCAAAACATCTTTTGATAGGCATACATAAGCACTTATCTTTACACGTATCGGAACCAACGCCTTTTCTACAATTAGTGCTATTTGACATATTTAACATTTTAAGCACTTTCTCATTGCTACTTTGAAAGGCATGTGCTAACAAATTATCTTTTTCATGTTTATCACATTTTTCTTTTAAACATGCATTTTCCTTTTTAAGCACATCACAATTAGCACATAAATCATTTTCAACTATTCTTTTCTCAAGGCATGCAATTTCTTTATTTAAAATGTCACAAGAATTGCAAACATATTTTTCACTTAATTTATTTTCTAAATTTATGATTTTTTCATTATCGCATGCAATTTTTTGTTTGCGATCATGAATTTCCTTTTTACTTAATAATAATTCTTCCTTTAATTTTGCGTTCTCATCTTTATAATTATTTGTAAGCATAACCATTTTTTGAAAGGCATCATTTAACATATCAAGATCATCATCATCATTACATTCATCATCGCTAGAGTAATTTGAGTAACACGAGTTTACCTCATCGTCGCTTTCCGCCATGAGACAAATGGCTTCATACTCATTTTCATCTTCACTTGCGCTCCACGCGCCTCCAACGAAGGCTTTCTCCTTCTTGATTTTAGGTTTATTTCTTTTTGGACACTCGTTGGCATAGTGATCCTTGTCTCCACATGAGTAGCAAAAGCCCTTCTTTTTCTTGGCTTCTTCATCATCACTTGATTCGCCATTTTTATTTATTTTGTCGTTCCGTTTATGGAACTTTTGGCTTCGGTTTTCTCCACCACGGCGATAATCTCCTTTTCTTTGAAACCTATCATTTCTTGAAAACTTTTTGTTAGCTAAAAATTTAGAAAAATTTCTTACCAACATGGCTACATCGTCAAGATGTTCGGGTTGATCCTTTGAGGAGCTAGCTTTCTCCTTCTTTTTCTTCTTCTCCTTCTCGTCACTTGAAGTTGAAGCTTTAAGCGCCAAAGATTTCTTTTTATCATGCTCCCGATCTTTGTTCCTTTTTAGTGCAATTTCATGCACTTTGAGATTTCCAATGAGATCATCTAATTTCATCATTGAGAGGTCACGGGAGTCTTCCAAGGATGTGATTTTCGGCATCCACTCCGGAGGAAGCGCTCGAAGAATTTTTCGCACGTAATCTTCGTTAGGATATGTTCTACCAAGACCTTTCAAGCTCACCATGATAAGGTTAAAACGTTTAAACATTGAGTCGATTGACTCATCTTTTAACATCTCAAACATTTCATAATCATGTACAAGAATATTTATTTTTGAGCTTTTGACTTGAGAATTTCCTCTATGAGTATTATTTAGATTTTCCCAAATATCGTGAGCAGTTTCACAAGAATAAACACGTTCAATCTCATCTTTAGTAAGTGCCGAAAAAAGAATATTTTTAGCTTCAAAATTTAAGCAAACCCAAGCATCCTCAGCGGCGGACCATTCCGCTACTGGTTTTTCACTAATTACTCCATCTTTGGTTTTGGTGGGTTTATAATCTCCATTTTTAATAATGTCCCAAATTTTTCGACTTTTGCCACGAACGTAGCATTCAAAAAGATTTGCCCAAAGACCAAAATTTTCGGTGTCAATTTGCGGAATCTTTGTAGAAATAATTCCCTCAGAGGTTGCCATTTAAAAGACAAGAACAAGTTTTTAAAAAAGCACAAATATTTTTAAAGAAACTTGCAACCCGCTCTGATACCAATTGTTAGGACAACCTTAGGGGGGGTAAAGGTTGTATTTAAAAATATTTCACAAATAAAATTCTCTTATCAAAATCAACAACAAATATTGCATGCACAACAAATATACAAATAAAATTAAGTGCACAACGGGAATATAAAGAGATAAGGGTAGAGAATATTGATACCGACACCGAGATTTAAAGTGGTTCACCACCAACTGGCTGGCTAGTCCACTTGCCGAGACACTTCTCGACACACTGATTCACTATAAGTGTTCTTTATGGTAGAACACAAACCTTGATACAATGATAATAAAATCTCTTGCTTTTGCTCGAGAACGTGAATCACTCACACTATTCAAATACTTACAAGAGAATATATCTCACAATATTAATCACTCTTGTATAAGTATAACACTTGGATCTTTGAGGGTTTGATCACTCAAAAAAAATATATTGAATAAGTGATGGGTGTAGCTGGTAGTTTCTCCAAGAGATAGATTTTTCAATTATGTATATATTTGTTGGAGTTGAGAAGCTGCATGTATATATACTTGGAGCAGCAACGGTCGAGAGGGTGCCGCGGTATACCGCCTATATGGGCGCGGTATACCGCCCAGAAAAAGCTGACATAAAGAAGTCAACCTGCAAAAGCAACCTGCAGCACTTGCAGCAGAGCCGCGGTATACCGCCATACACCACGCGGTATACCGCCTGAAAAAGTGGCTGACAGCAGGAAACCTGCAAGAACCTGCCACACGTAACAGAGCCGCGGTATACCGCCATACACCACGCGGTATACCGCCTGAAGAAGTAGCTCGGCGCCAGAGAGGAGTCACATCCATTGTTGAAAGACCATAGCTAAAAATAGTATCTGAATTCTTTTTGCATTATTCCAAAGGAGTCAACATTAATTTAAATCAAGGATTTAGTTTAATTTAAAAATAGTGTTGGGTTAGGTTTTTGAAATATCCAAGTGGTATATTATTTTAGGGTGTTTATTATTATGAGATATATGATGACGTAAACACCAGTTTTGGACTCTTCAGATAAAATCTTCATGTTGTCCAATTAACTGCACACTTGGATAAAATTGTTAGAAAAACAATAATACGGTGTGTTTGTAATCATCAAAATAAATATATAAAATATATAGAGATGTGGTACACTTGCACCAACAGTATACATAAAGATGAGGTGACAAAGGATTCTTACCTTCTGATTATACAGCTATTCAAGAACTTCTTCAGCAGATTTATGTATTGATCTTCCTCCTTGATTTCCTTCTTCTTCTTCTTTTAAATTTCGGTTCTATCTCTCTCTCTCTCTTCGTATGAAAACCACACACACATACTAACACATTTGCTACTAGTGCTAAGAAAGAGACACCTCACCCTATTAAAACCCAAAGTCGGTTTTGTCTAACAGGAGGTGTCAACCAATTACCCAAAGAACCTTAAACTTGTTCCACTTTACAAAATATACCCCTAACTTCTATAAATAAATTAAAACTTACCCCTTAACTTCTCATTCCTTAAAATACCCATATAAACTTATAAAATTCTTATATTTTAAATTAAATAAAATACCTGGTTATTACAAAGAGGCAGAGTGGCTACATCAGTTTGTGGAAGATATTCCCGGATGGCCTAAGCTAGTAACGGCCATTTGTATACATTGTGATAGCCAATCGGCAATTGGTAGAGCTCAAAGTACAATGTATAATGGGAAATCTAGGCACATTAGACGTAGACATAATACGATACGACAATTAATCTCTATTGGAGTTATCACGATTGACTATGTGAAGTCAAAGGATAACATTGCAGATCCGCTTACGAAAGGCCTAAGTAGAGATTTAGTCTATAAGTCATCAAGAGGAATGGGACTAAAGCCCTTGAATGAATAATTCATGCAAAGGAAACCTTACCCAGAAGACTGGAGATCCCAAGATCTGGGTTCAAAATGACAACCTAGTTGTATGAATGAGGGAGGTCACTGTGGGGGAATCAACTTCCTAATCAGTGATAGTGAGGATAACCGTATGGCTTTTAATGATTATTGAAAATCACCTATGTGAGATAGAAGTGGGGTCGCTTCGAAGGGAATTATGGGGGGCACAATTCCTAACAGCTCTCGCTGAACCAGGTTAGTATTCATGACCATAACGAACACGACTATGAGGATATGACCTTGTTAGGAAGAGTCCTGTGTGAAATGTATTGTCGTCTACATAAATGGTAGTTCAGTTCAAAGACATCGAGTCTACTGACAGCTAGGAGACTAAGTATGTTTCACAAGGGAAGGTTCAAAGGGAAGGTTCAAAGGGTAACACCTACCTATCCTATGCAGGATTCGACTATTCGAAATTTCGTAGGGAATTTTTCGTATGCATAGATCGATCTCCATTCATGTGGGGGATTGTTGGAAAATTTAGTAAAAATATGGTTTTTACTAAACTTTGGACACATTTAAATATATATATATATATATATATATATATATATATATATATATATATATATATGTTATATATAATTAACTCTTAGTGGGTTTGTATTCTCCTATATGAGAGCTTCGAAACGATATATAATGTGTCCAAAACGGAATATGTGTGAATGAGATATCGATACTCAAAGTTGAGTGGTTGGATGAAATTAGCAAAAACCAAGTGGGTGTGGGAATGTGTCCCACATAGGAAGAAGGAGCAAACTTTCAATGGTTTATAACCAAAGAAGTGTGAGGAGTTGACAAGCTCCTTGAATGGTTTTACTCTAACACCTACCCGCGTGCAGGGGGGGGGGGGGTGCCGATTGACGATTTCGTAAGCTAAAATCGTCGAACTTATGTGTGGGCGCGAACTGCGGACACGAATGCAGCTCCGAAATCTCGTGCTCACGCAGCTCGGTTTTGCTAAATTTCTTTTTGACCAGTTTGAATTTTTGTAACTGAAAACGTACTGAGTGATAATTAATTCGTTAATTACGAATTAATTATTTCGGTTTTAATTTTCAATATAAATAGAGGGTCTCGTTTTCATCCAAGCAGACACTGAATCGACACTCGATATTCTCTCGATACTGCAGCATATGAAACAGTAAGCATACGAATCTTTTCCGGCGAACTTTTCAGGCAAGTGGTCATCTTCGGCAGTACTTCTGCTCACGCTGTTGCACCCTGGGAACATACGACGAATCTGTTTAAGGGAATCGTGTGTAACACGAGCCTCAGTGAAATATCGACTGTTCTAGGAATCTGTTGTAACACCCGGAAAATTCACGTAAGTAAATTTAGTTCCTCTTATACCGTTTGATGTACCATCCCGACTTGTAGATTTTGTAAAGTGTAGAACTTCATGTGCGTGCATGCAATCTCTTAGAGGCTCATGTATGGGTCTCGTCTTGTCGCCTAAAATAACGATTTCGGACTCTAATACCCTCGTAAGGACCAGTTTTGACGCAAAAAGAAGACGGACAGCAGCTGGGGTGGGGATGGCGACATTGCCCCGCGACAATGCCCTGGGCAAAGTCGCTGGGGCATAGTCGCGATCAGCTGTCCATGAGTTGAAATCGAGCAGAAAGTGGTACCTGGAGGGCGACATTGCCCCGCGACAATGCCCTGGGCAAAGTCGCTGGGGCATAGTCGCGATTATGGGTCGAGGTGCTGTTTCTTATATCGTTTTAGGTAAGATTTTGAGAGCATTGGGTATCACTTTCAGCTCCAGAACTCTCTCCATCTTTTAGGGCGATTTTGGCTTCCAAGTAGGTAAGTTCTCTTCTTCTATCATCCCTCATCCATTAAGGATTCTACCCATCACATTCATGAGAAATCTTCTCCATCTTAGGTTAAGGGATTCTTATCTTCAAGAGAACTCAAGTGTCCAAGAGACTTTCTCTCCATCTAGGGTTTTGGGATTTTACCACAAATCTTCTAAGGTGAGTAACTTGAACTCAAAAGTATACTTGATACATAATTTACTCTATCATTTCAATTGTTTCTAACAAATTTACCTTGAAGTATATTTTGGGTCAATAAGCTCTTGTCTCCCTAAAGAGGAGGTTTAAATGGGCTTGATGGTAAGAATAGGGTTATGTAACAACTCACTCTACTTGGATTTGTATATTTCATGATAGTATTTATTTGGAATTGGTTAAACCCAAATATTAGGGTTTGGATCTTAATGAATTAAGCTATGTCTTAATAAAGGGATTATGACTTCATGATGAAAGTGACTTAATATGTAATATGGTATACGTATAATTGCTAGATGACAAAACTCTTATTATCACATGTACATATGTAGATAACTTGAGGGCTACTTAAATGTAGAAATTACTTGCTTAATGGGATGGTTGGACCGTCTTAGTGGAAGTAATGTATGGTGTTGGGAATTACTTGGAGTAGTTATTTGCTGGTGTTCATAAATTGGAGGAGTCCCTATGTAGGCACTAGGAAGATATAGTCTTGGGCACCTACCTTGGAGGTTTGTGTATCGATCCACGCCTTCGGGATGTATACCTTGTAGGTAGTCCCGATGTGCCGGGCCTTGAGGCGTTACCTTGGAGGTAGACGCTAAGGTATATCTTCAATTATGGTGTAACTTGGGTTGGTGTTTGGGTCTTCCCATAGAGTCCAAATTGTAAATGATCAAGTTGATATTCTTTATATGAAATAATTACATGTTTTACTATATGTTTGAATCACTAGGCAATTAAAGCCTAACACTTGTTGTTTGTCTAATGTGTATCACAGGTTCTAGTGGTGCCGTCATTAAGAAGGCATAGTTGGGGATTTGTGAGCGTGGGATACTTTTGAGAGGCCAAAGATAGAAGATCAAACATTGGACTAATTATGACACCTTTTGTAATCTTATTTCTATAGTAGAGATTAGATTAGTCGGTTGTCAGTTAGTTGTCAATTTTACATCTTGTTTGTAAACAGGCATATGTATATTCACTTTTTATAGCTCGTGCAATGGCATTATATATCACTCTTCCGTTTTATGGAAGTTTTTGTTGACCCTGTTTTTGGGGTGTCACAAGTTGGTATCAGATCTCTAGTTTAAGTGAACTAGGTATAGACTGTAGTATGCCTAGACTTAAGCTGAGAAAGAGTCATCGACAATCACTACATTGGGTAGATATCCTAGGGGGAGAGTGTTAGGAATTGTGGAATTACGTTTGTTGAGAATTATGATGACGGTAACGAGAATGCTTGTGTGAAACATGTTCATAATTTCACCTAGCTAATGCTATTATGAATGCGTTGTTACGTAAGTATGCTTGACTACTATTATTGTGATGATTAATGAATGTATGAGTACGCAACTTTAGTCTATTCCTTACCATTATTCTCGCATGTTTGACAGACTAAGATGGTGAACACGCGAGGTCAACTTCAATCAGCACTGGACGGCCACGCCGCGACCGAATCTACGGCCGACCAACTGGCTAATGAAGCAGCGGCCGGACGTCCTCCGAGGCCACCCGTCCTAGGTGGAGGATCGGAACATATACCAAGAACCCACATCGGCACCTCCAATCCTGTAATAGAGGAAAATACCCTCGAAAACCGACTGAAAGATAGTATGCTTCAAGCTATGACCTCTGCCATGGCTCAATAGCAAGAAATGCTCATGAAATTGTTGGAGGACCGGGACCACAGTCATCGACGCATTGAGACAGTGGCGGATAATGCAGGAAATGGGTCAGGCGGTCTTGGGAATGTAGCAGTAGCAGAAGAGCAAGCAAACGTGCGTGACGGGAGGAGAGAAAGGGGGTGTTCGTATAAGACTTTCCTTGGTTGCAAACCACCAGAATTCGCCGGAACTACCGATCCTGTTCGGTGTATGTATTGGATCCGGGAGATGGAAATGGCGTTCGAGGCTAGTGAATGCGAAGAATCCCAACGAGTTAAGTTTGCTTCTCATCTTCTCAAGGGCGAGGCCCTTACTTGGTGGAATCTCACCCGTTCGTCTCTCACGCCCGAAGTGTTGGCCAAACTCACGTGGCCAGCGTTCAAGAAGAAGATTCTCGACAAGTATTGTAGTGAGAGAGCTCTAGACAAGATTGAAGAGGAGTTCCGGGGATTGAAGAAAGGGAATATGACCATGATCGACTACTCAAAGGCGTTTCTTGAAAAGTTAAGTTTAGTGGAGCATCTGGCTCCCGATGAGAAAATGAAAATAAAGGCGTACCAACGGGGATTGCCAGCCGAGATGAAGACGGCCGTGAGGAACGCCAAGGTGACGACTGTACAGGAAGCAATTGAAGAATCGTTGTTGGTGGAAGATGATTTGACTAAGGGAAAGTTGGAAAGTGGGCATGCAGGTGAGAAAAGAAAGTGGGAAGGACCGTCCGGGCCCGTTCGACAACAAAGGCAGTTTACCGGGAATCGAAGCGGGGATAACCGCCGTGACGCAAGGTGGTGTAACCGATGCAGGAAACACCATGTTGGCCCATGTAATACCTAATCGCACTCGAACTCGCAATGGTGTTACAAGTGTGGAAAGAGTGGGCATTATGGTCGGGATTGTCCCACGAAGGGACTGACTTGTTTCGAATGTCGTGAAACGGGTCACGTAAAGAGGGACTGTCCGAAGTTGAAGTCGATTGGAAGTGGAGGACCCAAGGCGGAACCACCAAAAGCAAAGGGGAGAGCTTTTCAGATGACAGCCGAGGAGGCAAAGACTTCGACGGATGTAGTGTCGGGTACGTTTCTTCTAAACTCCGTACCTACACGTGTATTATTCGATTCGGGTGCAACTTTTTCTTTTGTGTCAATGTCCTTTTGTCAAATGTTGTCTATACCCACTAAATGTTTAGACGAAGCCCTAGTGGTAGAAATAGCCGACGGTGGTCAAGTTTTAGTTCGGGGTATTTTGCGGGGTTGCACTTTAGAAATCGAAGGAAGGAAATTCTCAATCGATTTAATGCCAATAGTGATCGGAGGGTTTGACGTGGTGGTCGGAATGGATTGGTTAGCCAAAAACCAAGCCGAAATCTTGTGCGCAAAGAAACTGATTCGCATACCTTCTCCGGACGGGAGTCACATAATTATTTATGGGGAACGAAGGAAGGGGGATACAACAATTATTTCAATGTTGAAGGCCCAGAAATGCTTGGTCAAAGGGTGTGCATCCTTCATTGCATACGTTATCGATGCCAAGTTGGAGAAAAGAAAGATAGAAGATGTAAAAGTGGTACGTGAGTTTCCTGACGTGTTTCCGGAAGACTTACCGGGTTTACCACCAGACCGCCAAGTGGAATTTAAGATAGACTTGGTACCGGGGGCGGCTCCAATAGCTAGAGCTCCCTATCGTTTGGCTCCGTCCGAGATGCAAGAAATAATGACGCAGCTTCAGGAACTCTTGGAGAAGGGGTTCGTAAGGCCGAGTTCATCTCCTTGGGGAGCGCCGGTTCTATTTGTAAAGAAGAAAGATGGCACAATGCGCATGTGTATAGACTACCGGGAGTTGAATAAGGTAACCGTGAAGAATAAATATCCACTTCCTAGAATCGATGACTTGTTTGACCAACTTCACGGGGCGGGATGCTTCTCGAAGATCGACTTACGTTCGGGCTATCATCAAGTGAAAGTTAAGGAAGACGACATCCCAAAGACAACGTTCCGAACACGCTATGGCCATTATGAATTCTTAGTAATGCCTTTTGGACCGACGAACGCACCAGCGGTATTCATGGATTTGATGAATTGGGTGTGCCGACCTTTTCTTGACAAGACAGTAATTGTCTTTATAGATGATATTTTGGTGTACTCGAAGAATGAAGTAGAACACGAGCTGCACCTACGAGAAGTGTTAGAAGTATTGAGGAAAGAAAAGCTTTACGCAAAATTCTCTAAGTGCGACTTCTGGTTAAAGGAGGTCCAATTCCTGGGTCATGTAATTACTCGGGATGGAGTGAAAGTAGATCCGTCCAAAATCGAGGCAATGATGAATTGGGAACCGCCCAAGAGTCTGGGAGAAATCCGAAGTTTCTTGGGATTGGCGGGTTACTATCGGAGGGTCATTCAAGATTTTTCCAAGATTGCTTCTTCATTGACGGCGTTGACGCGGAAGAATGTGAACTTTGTTTGGACCGATGTACAAGAGAAGGCATTCCGTACTCTATAAAAGAAATTGTGTGAAACACCAATCCTATCCTTACCCGAAGGATCGAAAGATTTTGTAGTCTATAGCGACGCATCCAAGATGGGCTTGGGATGTGTGTTAATGCAACAGGGAAAGGTGATCGCATATGCCTCGAGACAACTTAAGGTGCACGAAAAGAACTACCCTACGTACGATTTGGAATTGGCCGCGGTGGTATTTGCATTGAAGTTGTGGCGTCATTATTTATACGGCACGAAATGCACGTTGTACACGGATCACAAGAGTTTGAAACAAGTATTCGACCAAAAGGAGCTGAACATGAGACAACGAAGATGGTTGGAGTTACTCAAAGATTACGACTGTGAACTACTTTACCATCCGGGTAAAGCTAATGTGGTCGCCGACGCCTTAAGCCGAAAAGAATATAGCGGAAGTTTACGCGCCAACCTCTCGAGAATAGACATAGTGTCAAGCTTAGTGGAACGGATTAGAGTAGCGCAATCCGAGGCCCTAAAAGAAGAAAACCTCAAGGATGAAGTAATGGTGAAACAAAAACAACAGTTAACCGAAGATAGTCGTGGAGTTAAGTTGTTCAATGGGCGAGTGTGGGTGCCTAAGATCAGTGGGAATCGGGAGCTACTCATGGATGAGGTTCATAAATCCATGTACTCCATTCATCTCGAAAGTACCAAAATGTATCGGGATTTGAAGCTGCATTATTGGTGGCCGGTCATGAAGCTAGATGTGGCGTGGTATGTGGGACAGTGCACGACTTGTTCTCAAGTAAAAGCCCAACATCAATTACCCTATGGTGAGTTGAAACCTTTGGAAATTCCCGAGTGGAAATGGGAGAAGATCACCATGGATTTTGTGACTAAATTGCCAAGGACTATGAAAGGCCACGACACCATTTGGGTGATAGTGGATCGATTGGCGAAGAGTGCACATTTTTTGGCTATACGAGAAACTTTACCAATGGACAAGTTGGCAAAACTTTACAT